>CM066991.1:141010834-143833026 GCA_033977485.1 Hydrangea macrophylla
CGCCAACTCTCGACTGATACGAATATTACTGGAAAAAAAAATAGAACAAAGTGAATGCCCCGAAATGAACAGCTTTGGTCACCGGAGTACATCTCGACTGGTATAAAAAAGAAAGCATAGCCAAAGTCGCAAAAAAGAACATCTATTGACTCAGAGCAGCATGGTCTCTGGATTCTCAATGTAGCCTTTAAATGCTTTCAGCCATTCTGCACCAATTGCACCTAATCACAAATAAAATTTCATTAAGTACTTTTATGGTCATCTCAAACTGATTGTTAGACACAGCTGGGTAAAGAATAATTCCATATCTGAAAGACTTCATAGAGCAACCTACCATCAATAACACGATGATCACAGCTCAGTGTTGCAGACATGAAGGAAGCAAACTTGAATTGCTCGGATCCAGAACCCGGAATAACCCTCTTCTCAGCTGTTAAAGAAATTTCAACAATGATGACAATGATCACGCTTAAAATAGTCTCAGGCTAGGGAAATTGGTGTTTGCGCCAAACTTACCAGACCCAACCGCTAGAATACCCGACTGAGGGGGATTGATGATGGCACAGAATTGCTTGATGCCAAAAGGACCTCCCAAATTTGAAACAGTAAATGTGCCCCCCTGCGATTAGGATTTTCAAAGATTACATAACAGTACACGAGTAAACCTGTATCAGTGCCCTATAACAAAAGGTATAATAATCACCTCATAGTCTTCTGGTTTTAAGCTGTTCTCCTTGGCTTTCTGGGCCAAAAGCTTGACCTCTTCACCAATCTTGGATAAACCTTTTTTGTCAGCATCCTGCAAATTCCACGGGAGCGTTTGTGATGCACACTATTTAGATCTAGGGGCCTGTTTGGGAATGCTTAAAATAAGATTTGGTTCAATTGCAGACTCTCTTTCTATCTGGTTTTCATGAGGATCAAGGATATATTGATTTGACAAAGAATCAATTTTAAGAGAGAGATTAGATTGGACACGGACTCCTATGCGAAAAATGAACATTTACCAAACAGAGTTTGCACAACCGGTTCACTTATGAACCACAACCGATCCTTTGCATTCCCAAACAGCCCCTATGAAGTCCTAAATTGTTTAGCCAACAGCATTAAACCGGCACTCACTCTAATGACGGGGACAAACAGTCCATTATCTGTCTGCACTGCAACGTTGATATTCACATTGTGATACCTGGATTATTTGCCAATAGTAACAGTGTCACAAAGTCACAAGGTCACTTATATATTGATGTATACAATTGATACTCACTGGCGGATATAGTCATTGGTCCACGAACTATTACACTGAGGAACTTTTCGCAGAGCCAAAGCAGCGGCCTGCAGTGGAAGTTCAATAAGAAGTCAAAACATACCAGAAATTCTACATCACATATGAAAGATTTTACAAGATTCCTTATAATCCTTCAGAGTCATAAACTAGATTGTGCCAATGGAGTTCGACCTTAATTACAAGATCGTTAATAGAAATCCTCTTTCCACCGGAAGCTTCTTGTAATGAATTGAGTTGGCTTCGCAATCTGCAGACATTACAGCATTACAATAATCACATATAATTTGACGGCGCATATAATTCAAAACAAAGTTGAATGTACTCACTCCATAAGTTTGTCAACACACGTATCCACGGTTAAATAATAGTGGGGTATGGTTTGCTTTGAGAGTAATAGCCGTGAAGCTGTGACCTAAAAAGATTACACCAGAAATTAGATTCAGAAAGTAGAGATTAATTAAAACAATTAAGATAATAAAAATTAAAGAATTCTAAAAATAGATCGGAAACCTCCCAATCATAAGGGAAGAGGGGGTCCATATGGAAGCCATTGGTGGAAAAAAAATTCCATTCACCCAAGACCTTAGGAGTTGTTAAAACAAGACTGGAATGTCATGATGACAATGAAGATGTATCCAATTTTACCTTTCTTATCTGAGAATGAGGGATGTCCCTGTAATCTAAAGACGCGGACATTGTTGTGTCAACCTTAGGACCTGCTTTTGAAACTTCCTTTCCTCCAGAAGCTAAATCACATCAAAGAAGAAATAGAAAAGGTTAACGTGTTGAATAATCAGCTGATGGACAATTGAAGGAAATTTTACATCAATGAAAGGAAGAAAAATAAAATATGGTAAATCAAAATGATATTGCAGAGTTTAGAATTGAAACCAAGTTAATAAATTATAAATGAAAAACACATGCAGTGATAAACATATAATACCCAAGTAATCTTCAATATCAGCCTTCACTATGCTTCCATCAGGACCCGTTCCTTTGATGCTGGACAGAGGTACCTACATAATGGAAATGTACACACAGATCAAATTACATATACATTTACATGCACAACTATAGAAGTACTTTCCACTGAACTAAGATCAATGGACAAAAATGAACTTCAATCACAGTTTTTCATAGTTTACATTGTGATCTTCAGCCAATTTTCTTGCAAGAGGGCTAGCAAAAATGCGATCTTCTGCCCGAGGAGCTGCACTGGTCTTGGTTGCTTTTGGCTCTGGCGAAAGGACAGGTTCCTCAACTACCTCTTCCTTGGGTGGAGTAGAAACAGAAGGTTCCTTTGCTGCAGCATCAGAACCAGATGCTGAAGGTTGGTAGTCTTTAAGTTTTGCAATATCCCCCTCATCTTCAACCGTAATGGCAATAACCTATAGGAAAACATATGCAGAATACCGATATTTCTAAGCAATACAATACTCTTTGTAGCTATTAGTATCATTGAATGTTGTCTAATATCCACCTTAGGTTCTTGATTAGACGATATTCAATGATACTAGGTTTGACCAAATTCAGAGTGTTAGAAACATGATCATGGTTTAAGACTTCAAGCGAAGAAAGGTCAGAGGTCCAAATATATAAGTATAAACCAACATGTAGACCACAAAACTTCAAAGTGCAAGTCATGTTCAAGCTCGCTAGAGAAGAAACACCCCAAGACCCCGTCCCCAATGGGGAAAAAGAGCAAAAAGAGAAAAGTGAGGAACAACATCAAAAGAACTTTTACAAATAGTAAACGGGTGAGAAACTTTTGCATACAGCAAGGCCATCTTTTCAATGTGCAACTCTTTCAATGGCCCAGATGTACTTTGATTGTTCAATCAAACTCATTTTGATTTTAGCAAAAGAAAGTTCTAAAAATCAGAAACAATCAGGACCACCAATGATCTTTATACTGGATAAAATCACGAGTTCATTACCTCACCAACTTGAATTTCTTTTGCTCCGTCTCCATGTATTATCTTAGCAAGGTATCCTTCCTCCATGCACTCCATTTCAACTGTTGCTTTATCCTTCAATAAAACGACGTATCTTAAAATGGCAGTTACACGGTGCATATGCCCCCTAAACAAAATGTAAACAGTTGCAAAAAACATAACAAAAAAAGGCAAGGACCCACTGTTTCAACTTCACAGAGTACTTCACCCAGAGAAACTTTATCACCCTCTTTTTTTAACCACCTTGCAATATTTCCCTGTATTTCATGAAAAACAATCATTTAGGTGCGAAAAATTCCAGATCTAGCATGCATGACACTGTCCTAAGTTTTACAAAGGTACATGCCTCAGTCATAGTTGGTGACAGAGAAGGCATCCCGATCTCCTGGTGTGGAGGAAGGCCTGCAAGATATGGCATAAAATCCTTCTATCAGTTCGATCAGAAACACATCATGAATTACACGAATGAAAAAGTTTGATTTTATTAAAAACTTCACAAACTGGAAAAATGAGGGAAATGTGACTTTTAATACAATCATTTGTAATACTCAACAACATTAACCAAACTCCGATACTAATGCTTTCTATTCACATTCCAAGCCCTGTTGAAATCAGAGGAGGAACTAAGAATACTGGATTGTGGAAAGTAAAAGAACACCATGACTATACAATCTCTATTTCTTAGTGAACTAAGGCTTGCAATAAGCCAAAGAGATATATACTCAAACCAAGGTTACCCGGATCGTGGATGGATTCAGTACGAGGAACGAGAACGGGAACGTGGATCGCCACTGGCAATGAAATGTGGTACGGTGGGGGTACACTTTAATCGCTAAGACGGAACGGAGTACAATGGATTGAAAGGTGAAACGATTTTTTATATCATTTGCATATGTGCTCATATGTATAGATATATACATATAGGGAGAGGCTCTTAGGGTCCACTGGGTAAGTGCACCTACCCAGTGCATTGGTCTTTTAAGCCTAAAAAGCCCGGCAGCTCCGCGCCCCATCCTGTCGACCCGCGGGTTTTTTAGGCTTAAAAGCCCAGTGCACTGGGTAAGTACCCAGTGCACCTAAGAATCTCTCCCTATACACATATATTCGTATATTAAAAATCAAAGCTTAAATGGGTAGGTGGTATCTTTACAATATCACTAGATTTTGGTGTCACGTGATTTAAACCTGGAAAACCAGAAGAGGTGTTCCAATTCGCTAGCTTACCATGAACTAGAACGATCGATCTCAAACGGGGATCGCTAGGTATTGAACAATTTCTTGTAACACTGAGTCAAACAGTCAATTGTGGTGTGTTGGAAATAATATCTCTTAGATAAGATTTCAGTCAGACTAGGAATTGATGCTGATTTTATCTTTGATTGTAATTTGATTTCTTTCCTTTTCTTTTCTTTCCTTTTCTTTCCTTTTTCCTGTAACCTAGACTTTGTATATATAGTGGTGCTTACAATGAATAAAACTATCACATATTCTTCTCTATTTGGTATCAGAGCAAACATATCCCAACCCTAGCCCCTTCACCACCTTCGGCCAGCCTCCACCACCACCTCCTACCCCTGCGCCGCTACCCATCCCCTCGCCCAGCCTCCTAACACCACACCCACCCTCGCCGCTAACCTCAGGCCACTCCACCACCCTCGGCGAGCCCCTCACAGGCCCCAGCCAATCGCATACTCTCTGCGACTTTCTCTGCGGCAGCTTCTCTTGATGTCGCCTGCCCTTCTGTGGGCTTTCCTTGCATCCAGGTGATGCATTAGAGTTTTAAGTGCTCTTCTCTCTCTCCTTGGGTGACCGAGTGTTCTCTGGTTGCCCTATTTGTGCTCCGGTTTTTTTTTTCGGGCAGCTCTTGATCCTCCAGATTTCTGTGTGCTCACCAATCTGTGATAATGACTGACAAGGACCCTGCTCTTGTTCCTGGTGCTCCTGCCCGTCCAGACCTATCTCTCTCACAACACACCCATGCTCACCGGGTTACAAGTGTGTTGTTAACTGGACGTAATTTTGCTGCATGGTCTCGCTCCTTTCGCCTTTATCTTGGGGGTAAAGGCAAGTCAGGTTGGATTTGGGCACTGAACCGAAGCCCACAATGTTAGGTCCCGCCTTAGATCAGTGGGATATCGACAATTGTACCATTCTGGGATGGTTGTTCAACTCCATGGAAGATCGTATCTACCACATGTTTATGTTCCATGACTCTGTTCATAGTCTATGGACATCTTTTACACAGATGTATGCTCATGAGTGCAATGATTCTCGTATTTTCGAATTACATCGGGAGGTCTCTCAAGCTTCTCAGGCAATTTTGGGTCTCTCAGTTGCTGATTACTTTGGCTTTCTTCAGTCACGGTGGGAGGAATTTGCTCAATACAAACCACTCAGTGATTTCCCTGCCGAGGCTACCACAATTGCCCTTCGCCGCCTCAATCGCCAGCACACCTACCAGTTTCTGATGGGTTTAAAACCTGAGTTTGAAGCTCTCCGAACTCAAATTTTAAACACCTATCCTATGCCCTCTTTATTTGAGGCATTTGCTACAATTGATGGTGATGAGCGTCGTCGCCGCTTGCTTAAACCTCCAGCCTTATCCGAGGCATCTCCAGTACCTGATCAGATGGCATTTGCCGCCACCTCTGGTTCAGTCACTCGTCCTCCGGGTTCTGATAATCGCCCTTTCTGCACTCATTGCAACACTCTGGGTCACGTCAAAGATAGGTGCTTTAAGCTCCATCCTGAATTGCGAGAGAAATATGCTCGCAATAAAGGGAAGACTCCATCTCGCACTGCGGCTATTGCTGAAGCCACTCCTTCACCAGATCTCCTTCAGCTTCAAGCTCAGATGGGACAACTCCAGTCCTAGCTAGGATCTCTTCTCCAGCAAGGTTCTCGTTCTGGCTCCACTCCCACTGCTACTTTGGCCTCAGGTACTCCTACTACTGCCCTTCATGCTAGGTCTAGAAATCCCTCTTGGATTCTGGATTCCGGTGCCAATGAGCATATGACTGGTGAGTCATCCTTATTTTCTTTTTCTGGTGCACCCAAATTCAAGTCTGTCTGTATTGCTGATGGGTCTATTCTTAATGTCCAAAGTACAGGCGATGTGTGCCTTTCCCCTAATATTACTCTATCATATGTGCTTCATGTTCCCACCTTCTCTCATAATCTCATTTCTGTAAGTTGCCTTGCTAAGTCTCTCAATTGTGCCGTTGTTTTCTTACCCGGTTGTTGTTTCTTGCAGGACCGGATTTCGAAGAAGATTTTTGGCAGGGAACATGAGCGGGATGACCTCTACTATTTTGGTGATCCTCCTGGCAGGAACGTGTCATCTTCTGGCTTCAGGCGTCTGTTTTGCCTGAATCTGAGTCTTTTAGTTTTTCTTTAGAGTCTTTACATTTGTGGCACGCCCGATTGGGCCATGCAAACTTTAAATATCTTTGTCAACTATTTCCATTATTAAATAAAGCCTGCCAGAAGTTTAAACTTCATTGTGTGGTTTGTGAATTATCAAAACATTGTCGATCTAGTTATATACCACGCATGCATCGTGCACCATGTGCTTTCGATATTATTCACTCTGATGTATTGGGGCCTTCTCCTGCTACTGCTATGTCTGGCCATCGTTATTATGTCACTTTTATTGATGACTATACTAGGTGTATTTGGGTTTACCTTCTCAAGAAAAAATCTGAAGTGTTTTCCTTATTTTCCAATTTCTTGACCATGGTTAAAACTCAGTTTAACACTGTTGTTCGCAATTTTCGTTCTGATAATGGTCGAGAATACATTACTAATGAGTTTCGGGTCGAACCAAATAAGCAAGGCATCATGCAGCAACTCACATGTCCCTACACCCCAGAGCAGAATGGTGTGGCGGAAAGTAAAAACCGCTCTATCATGTCTGGTGTTAGGTGTCTTTTATGTGGGATGCATGTTCCTAAATATTTCTGGCATATGGCAGTACTTACTGCCACATTCCTTCTGAACCGGACTCCTAGTCGTATCTTACAAGGAAAAGCACCTCTGCAACTTTTGCATCCCGAAAAAACCCTCTTTCCGATTCTTCCCCGTGTTTTTGGAAGCACATGCTTTGTCCAGGACCGCAGTCCTACTCGTACTAAATTAGACAATAAAGTTGTCCAGTGCATTTTCCTTGGCTACTCTACAATGTTCAAAGGTTACCGTTGTTATGATCCTACCACTCGTCATATGTATCACTCTATGGATGTAACTTTTCTGGAGGACACTCCATTTTTAGGATCTCTGGATGTATCTGAACAACCTCTTCCTGATTGTCCCGAGGATCCAAGTTTGCTTCCGCATCCGGTCCAGCTGTTTGACCCTCCTCTGGAAGTTTCTCCAACTCTTCTGCCTGTTGTCACAACAGTTCCTACTCAGGTGTACTCTCGCCGCCCTCCTGCTCAGACTCCTATGCCGATATCTTCGCCGGAATCTGGTAATGCTTCTTCTCCTTTACCTTCTAGATATCCTTCTAGAACTCGCCGGCCTCCTAATCGTTATGGTTTTTCTGACAGTACTAATCATCCTATTGCACAGTATGTTTCTTATCACGGTCTTTCAGGTTCATATTCTGCATTTCTCAGTCAAATTGATTCCACTTCTATCCCTCGGTCTGTGTCTGAGGCCCTTCAAGGCCCTCGGTGGGTAGCTACCATGCAATTGGAGATGGATGCTCTTCAACGCAACCAAACTTGGGAACTTGTTCCGTTGCCTCAGGGTGCAAAAAGAGTTGGTTGCAAATGGGTGTTCACTATTAAATATCAGGTGGATGGTTCGATTGAAAGGTACAAGGCTCGCCTTGTTGCAAAAGGGTTTACTCAGATCCCTGGCAAAGACTTCAGTGCTACCTTTGCACCGGTGGCTAAATTGACATATGTTCGCCTGATTATTTCTTTAGCGGCTTCGCATTCCTGGCCTTTACACCAAATGGATGTAAAAAATGCGTTCTTGAATGGTGATTTGGATGAAACTATATATATGGACCCTCCACCGGGTTTTTGGCTGATGGGGAATATTCAAGGAAGGTCTGTTGCCTGCGGAAGTCTCTGTATGGACTGAAGCAATCACCTCGGGCGTGGTTTAATCGCTTCGGTGATGTCATTATTTCCCTAGGATTCACTCGGTGTCATGCTGATCACACATGTTTCACTCATCGTAGTCCGAATGGCAGATCTGTAATTATTTTAGTATATGTGGATGATATCATTATTACAGGTGATGATGCACCAGGTATTATCAAAGTTAAGAAAGCTATGCGTCAGTCCTTTGATGTTAAGGATTTGGGCCCTCTTCGGTACTTTCCAGAGTGTACTTCCTCAAAGATACTGGTATGATGGGATGTCGACCAGCCTCTACTCCTATGGATCCGAATCATAAGTTGACAAGCGAGTCTGGGGAATTTCTACCGGATGCATTAGTATATCAACGTCTAGTTGGTCGTCTTATTTATCTGACCAACACTCAACCTGACATCACGTTTGTTGTAAGTGTAGTGAGTCAATTCATGCAAGCACCTCGATCAGCTCATCTTGATGCACTTCACCATATACTCCGGTATCTCAAAACTTGTCCAGGTCTCGAGTTATTTTATACTGCAGGAATTCAATCAGGAATGTCTTGCTTTACCGATGCAGACTATGCTGGCTCCAAAAGTGATCGTCAGTCCACGACTGGTTTCTGTACTTTTTATGGCAGTCATCTTCTCTCATGGAAAAGTAAGAAACAAGCTGTTGTGTCTTGTTCATCTACAGAGGCAGAGTATCGGGCTATAGCCCAGGGAACATGTGAACTCCTTTGGCTACATTCAATGGTGAAAGAGTTGGGGTATCCAATCATAGATTCATCTACTTTATTCTGTGATAATAAATCTGCACTCATGCTGGCCTCTGACTCTGTCCTTCACGAACGAACTAAACATATTGAGATTGATGTTCACTTCATTAGAGAAAAGGTTCGAGCTGGAATCATCATCCCAGAATTTGTGCCTTCCTCTAATCAGACAGCTGACATGTTTACAAAGTCTGTTGGTCCTTCCCTCTTGAAGTCATCTTTAGTCAAGTTGGGTCTTCTCAGACATTTTTGCTCCAAATTCCAGCTTGAGGGGGAGTGTTGGAAATAATACCTCTTAGATAAGATTTCAGTCAAACTAGGAATTAATGCTGAATTTATCTTTGATTGTAATTTGATTTCTTTCCTTTTCTTTTCTTTCCTTTTCTTTCCTTTTTTTCCTTTTTCCTGTAACCTAGACTTTGTATATATAGTGGTGCTTACAATGAACAAAACTATCACATATTCTTCTCTATTTGGTGCATCTTGTTTTGGATGCCAATATGGTAACAAGGCCCTTAGCCATGACATCAAAATATGTTAAGTATATTTTCTCCTCAGCATATTCCGATAATGCAAGATTAATGAATGCTCATGTAACATCTATGAAATTGCAGCTATAAGCTTTTTGAATTGACATATGGACATATTTTCTACTTCTTAGTGAACTGATGCTTGCAAGAAACCAAAGATATATACCAATTGAACCACCCATTGTGGAGTATCTTCTCATGAATGCCAAAATGGTGACCAGGTCCTTAGCCATGACATTAGCATCTAGGAATTGTAGCTATAAGCACTGTCATTTGACATGCAATTCCATTCTTGGCCAATACTCCGGTCACCCATACGATTGCATGGATAATGCCGTTGACAATGGAGCTTGTAATGAAAAGGAAAACAATTTTAAGAGTCAAACCCCAGTGGTGGTCCCCCTTATGCAGGATCTTGAAAGGGATAAATGTAGAGAACTAATTGTTGGCCTTATTTTTGCATAAAAAGACTGCTCTCAAACTCAAACATCTGCTGTGAGCGTTTAGCATTGCATCAATACGATTTTGTTGGTCACAGCCTAGCTTTATGCTCAGAATTTACTATGCAATATGCCATTGCATGGTAGTACAGAGGTGTATAGCAAAAACAATAGTTGGATCAGAATTTACTATGCAACAAGTAATACAAAGGCATAATATCATCATGATCACAGCCTAGCTTTATGTTAGTGGAGGATAATATAATACGCTATTCAGAAATGACTTCCTAGCTTCAAATACCCAAGTAAAGAGAGATGGAAGCAGATACATAAGATGAAGAAGAGTAACAAGCAGATAAAAGACAGGAGATGTGAGAGAGAACAAGAGGGGATTAAAGAGAGGGGAATGCAGTAACCCCTCGGGTTTTAATTCCCCAAAATACAATCTAACAGAGAAAGTTCTAGCCCTCCATATAGACATCATCAGTGTCAGCACCCAAGTGAAAGTTAACAACTTCATACCAAAGGGAAAGTGGTGAAAAGAAGGTGACAAGCGCATAGGTTTCAAGTGTGTGACAACCAAGTGGGTTACCAGCCGGAGACAAGCAACCACCTCGAGGTAAGATCTTAATATTGCGTTTTCCTTCAAAGTCATCATCTCAAGCATTCACATACTTGGGACGAAGACATTTAGGTCGTCTTGTGCATTGCAGGTGACCATCTAACTAACCCCACACTATTGGAGATGAAACACCTCCACAAAATGAACATAACAAGAAAAGAAATCACAACATCCAAACAAAAATGTATATTTAAAACTCTATTCTACAACAAATACTCGTAGTATAGATTTTTGGGATAAGGTAATTTTATTAACAATCAATTATAATTTAGATTAAAAATCGTATCATGAAAATACACCTGAATCTGTCGAGTAATTTCTCCTTGAGCGCACCTTTGAACTGATACCAGAAAACAAAAGAAATCAGTAGATAAACATTAAAAATACTTGCACACACACATAGTCATACTTTACAGAAACTTTTTTAAGTTGTGCAATTTTTACCATGAAAACGCTGTGGTGAACACCGAGCCTGCCACTGAAGTTTCTATTTTCATATCTGCCCTTAAATCAGTCCCCCAGTGAATTCCCACAGGTGATATCTACACAAAAAGTGTATGATAGTTAGCCAATGGTTCCTCAGTTTGGATAATTACCATATCTTCATATACAATTATCCAAGGCAAGCCTAAAGATTGACAATGATGAGGAAGAGGAGAGAATATTAGATGGGTCAAATAACCTTGAACATGGCAGGATTTATTGGTCTACGACTGGGAGTGCAATAAGTGGAAGTGTTATAAACCCTGCATCTTTCTTCTGGCATATAACCAAATTTTGAAACATCTGGGAAATAACAAAAAAAAATAAATAAAAATTTATCAAAAACAGGCCAACACTTCCAAATATGTATAATAATAATAATTAAAAAAAAAAAAGGGCCCAGCACTGCAGATGAGGGAAGTTACCATGTATGTACATAACCATAGTTCCATGAATATATGAGAAAACGTAACCAACATGCAAATTAGAATGCTTCCCACACCATGTGAGCTGTTGCAGAAAAGATGCACTAATGCCATTATGCCACATTAACCTTAGGGAACTCAAATGCTGCATGACTCAACAATCATTTCAACAAGTAAATGTCATCCCCTGCACAATATCATGTGCCTGCTCTTTCATTATATGGAATTATTTGATTCTATTATGTTGACATCGTTAAACTATCGTTTCTAAACCTGGATTGGACGCTTTGAATTAACTAATAAAGTAAGGTTCACTATCGGAATATCCGCAAATGCACACAAACATAGTTCCATGTGGAAGTCCACATGAACATACAATGATTGACACTAGTATACACAGGGTCCAGCAGCTGCACAGGTTCTTCACTCGCACTATTACAAAGGAGACGCGAATAACTTCCCAAGTATCTCAACACACAACAGCGTTACAGATTTCACTACCCCAATTACTAGGTCAGAAAAAACACCATCTTAATTATATTCACGTGATACATTAAACTATACATTACTTTATCGAAATTGACTATTCATAACAATTCCTTTTAACCATATTAGCACACACAAGAAAGAAAGGGGGCTTCGGCCATAGCCCCCTCAAATAAAAAACCCTTCCAAGCCATGCTGCTTTTCTTTAACTCATTAGATCCTTTTTATGCCCAAACAACTTCAAATTGCTATAACTTTTGTTCTACAAGTCCGTTTTTCGTAAAATTTGATGTTTTGGAATTAGCAAAATGAGATCTATCTGCCAAGATCAACATTGACCATGAAATAGTGGGGGTTAATAAAATAAATAAAATAAAATAAAACTAAGCAAATATGAAAAACAGCCGGGTTTTTTTTTTTTTGGCATAAATATAACAAAAATATATTACTTTCATAAAATTGGCATCATAGGTGTATAGATCTCGGGAAAAAAAAAAAACAGGGAATCAAAATAAAAATCACCCCAAAAGCCCAAGAATTGAGAAAGTTATCGCCGTTAATATAACCACATAATATTATCTGTTAGACACATAAAATCTCAAAATCAGGCTGCAACGTATCCTTTTTTGTAAAATTTCCTCTCCCATTGCGTAGATCTCGAAGAAATACATGAAAAAAAAAAAAACACATATATATCATCCCAAAAGGCCAAAAAAAAAACAATAAAGTTATGATTGTTTTAACTTAATATTATCTATCAAAAAAGATAACATCATCTGTTTTGACAGATAAAATCAAAAAATGAGGTGCCAAATTACTTTCTTTTGTACAATTGTCAACTCCATTGCGAAGATCTCGAAGAAATATATGAAATAAGAATATAAAAAAATAAAATAAAAATAACAAAAAACCATCACTCAAAAGGCTTAAAAAACGAGTGAGTTATGGTAGTTTAAAGTTGACAGATAATATTATCTGTTTTGACAGATAATCAAAAAATGAGGTTCCAAATTACTTTCTTTTGTACAATTTTCAACTTCATTACGTAGATCTCGAAGAAATACATAAAATCAAAATACAAATCACTCAAAAAGGCTAAAAAACAAGCGAGTTATGGTGGTTTAATGTTGATAGATAATCATCTGTTTTGACAAATAAAATCAAAAAATGAAGTTCCAAATTACTTTCTTTTATACGATTTTCAACTCCATTGTGTAGATCTCGAAGAAATACATGAAAAAAAAAAAAAAAAAAAAAAAATCACTCAAAAAGGCTAAAAAAACGAGTGAGTTATGGCGGTTTAAAGCTGACGGATAATATTGCATGAGCCATTTTTTTGTTCCAGGAGGGGCTTTTCACCAAATTCAAAAAGTAGCGAGGGGCTTATAAAAAATGGCCAAATCGTGTGGGTTTTTGGCTGTAACACTTAATTTTAAGGGGTCTATGACCAAATATCCCAAGAAAGAAAGAACAACTATAAAGCAATAAATGTCCGACCAATACTACACAAGAAACAGGATGACATCTGACCAAATACTAAACAAGAACTAGGATCAACTACTTACCATCTCCTGCATCAATGGAGGGGTGTGCATTACTGGAAAACCAACGAACCAAAATGGTACGCTGATGATGTAGTAAGCTGGGGGCATTTGTAAACTGTACTTAAGAAGAGAAACAAATCATGTTAATCATGAGATCATTAACGTAGATCATAAATAAACAAAGGAAATCACAAAACAGAAACTAATAAATTTAGAGCTCGAGTGATGTCCAGACCAGTAGATGGAGAGCAATATGCGAAATCAAAGGAAAGATGGATGCACCACGATAGTTAAAATTGTTGTTTTCAAATGAGATTTAGAAAAAGGTGCCACCTTACATGAATACTATTTGTCAATTGCACACATGATGGTTAAACCAACAAAAAGATATAGAAACCTATGTGTTATATGAGGACATACGGGCTAATTTGGCAAGAAGTACAGCATAAATTTGTCAGACAAATACAAGTAAAAACAAGTTCGCAAAGATAAATCAAGTAGGCTAGACAAGCATTCAGATATCTTAATCTCACTAGGGAAGCATTACTGAAGGCTTTGATCTAATTCCTCGGAATCTATAAATTCAGAAGACAAGATAAAGAATAAAATGCAACAAGGGTAACAAAGGTAAAGGGTGAGAATTTTAGGTGAGCAATTTACGAAAAGACAGAGGCGAGTACGAACTAAGAACTATAAGAAGGATAAAATTGGACTTCATGTAGAATATGGAGTATTAGCTAATCAATTAGATAACTTGCTACATATAGTATTCAAAGAGTTTCTGTTTGTAGGGGCAAGGAGGGGAGGGGGTTGCCTCAAGCCCCCCTGGATTTTTTGAAAAACACCATATATACCCTAAAAAATTCTCTATTTAAGCCCCCCTTCCAAGTATGAAACATTCAATTTCTTGGTCTCAATTTGTAGTAACAATGTGTCATTATATTGTACCTTTGGCATCAATCAGTATTAGCTTTTCTAAATCCTTCATCCGTTCAAGAATATGTATGAATAAACCCAAAAAAATCGCCTAGGGACACTACCCCCGAACCCTCGTAAACTCGCTACCTCTTTCACCCTACCAAGCCCCCCCAACTCCAAATTCCAAGATCCGTCCCTGGTTTTCATCGAGACAATTCATCCTTCTGCAGCTAGTGCAAACATATACAATGAAGAACCTTCAAAAGAAGTAACCTTTTTAGTTTTTTACCATAAAGTAAGGGTATGTTAGAAAAAACAACTTCGCAATGCATTCTTACCCATTATATTTACATAGCAACTTATTATTATTACTCCCTCCGTCCCATATTAAGAGTCTCTTTTGGGAATTCCAACTTATTAAGGGGACAACCTTGATTTTGGTGAGATTTTCAACTTTCCAACATTGCCCTTTTTTAAATTCAAAATTATATTGTCGCATCAAAAAAAGAGAAGGAAGAGTTGGATATAATAAAGGGCAAATTTGGAAAGTGTGTATTACAGTACTTTGGCTTTTCAAAGAGAACTCTTAAAATGAGACATCAAAAAATGGCATCAAGGACTCTTAATATGGGACAGAGGGAGTACTACTTTTTGAGTGAACATAGCAACTTATTTTAAAGATGTATGTTAATACAATTTTTACTTTTTTAGAAAAGCAAGTCTTATATGCTTCCGCTTAAGATGGAGATGGTGTTTTGCACACGAGAACATGAGTTATAAGTTGACGGAACCCCATGATCCTCAAATTCTATAGCAAATTAATCTCTCTACAATGTTTCTATTTCCATCTATACTCCCTCTCAACTTTTTTTCTCTCTCTCTCTATACATATAATATATCAATATTGGTACATATACTTTGAAAAAATAAATTAATCACTTTCATACCAATGGACCATAACTCCTGAATCTTCATCTGACCAGCCACTTGACAAGGAGCAAGCACAAGAAATATTTTGGAAACTGGAAAGTGTAAGTTCATTTTACTCTAGTATCTGCAGCTACTCATAAAAGTTCCCAGAAGTAAAAGGTAAAGGGCTCAAGTCTCCAAATACAGCTACGCGGGTACTTTAAAAGGGCAAACCCAATGTACGAGAACTCAAAATTGTGGGAAGCATAATTCATTCAACTCAAATTTGTGGGAAGCATATAACGGTCAGGCTATTAAGTGAACAGGGTAGAGTGAACATACCCAGCGAACATTGTTTTTTTTGCCTAAAAGAACCCGCGAGCTGCCCCGCTAACCCCCGGGTTCTTTTTAGGCACAAAAAAAAAAAAAAAAAAAACAATGTTAACTGGGTATGTTCACTCTACCATGTTCACTTAAGAGCCCGACCGAAGCATATAATTCAACATCGATAACACAATAACATGCACGCAGCTCAAGTGGGTTCTTTTAGGCAAAAAAAAACAATATTCACTGGTTATGGTCAGTCTACCCATATTCACTTAATAGCCTGACCGAAGCATATAATTCAACATCGATAACACAATAACATGCACTAAGCCTCTCAAAGTTGAACATCTTCAATGCAAATCCATTAACAAGAACTAAGAAGTGATTATTAATTAGATAAACCTACTATTCCCTTGACCAAATTAGATTAGAGATCATGCAAACTTTATAGCACTTCATGCCACAAGACTATCTGAAAACAGATCTTACGTCAACAACATCAATCAACCCTATACGCCCACCACAACTCAAACATCTAAGTGCCATCCACTTTGTAATTCACAGCTTCTGATGCAAAAGACCCCTCAAATTAAACTATGAATAACGCATACATAATACATACATACATATATATATATACATATATATATTGAATTTTGGTAGCTACAACGAGAATTGAGTGCAATCGGAAAAAAAAAAAACATAAGATGGATTGATACATACACGGACATAACATATATGTATGTGTATGTGTATGTACATAGAGAGAGAGAGATGGAAATTGTCCGAATTATGCCACCTTTTTGGAGTGGGTGAGGATGTGAGATGCGTATGTCATGTTGCCGAGATTCAATGTAAGAGAATAGCAATGGCTTTTCACAGATTCCGACGAGAGAGAGATGAATGATCGTAAGGTTTCGCAGTTGGATTTAGGGCTCGAAAGTTCAGCCAAACACGGCCTTGTACAGATCGCTGTTCATTTGGCCAAGTGGCTGATTCTTCTCTTCCTCAAGTTGTAATCAATGTTGTACTTGATAATTCTTCTCAGATTTCTTAAAAAAAAACAAATCTTTGTTCAGCCAAAAAAAAAAACGCACAAAAAAATTACACACAATTAAAACTTATAAGTTGAAAAAATACTATCAAATTAACAATCAAATTAAACTTAAGAGACAACTGAACACACAGACATTGAACACACACACTCTGAACACACACGAACACACGAACACACACTGACAGACACAACACGAACACACACACGGAGACACAACAACACACACACGACACGACCACACACAATCACACGAACACACACTGATATAGTCACAAACACAGCCTATTTTAGCCAATTTGAAGAAAGAAAATTGTGAGTTAGAGTTTAAGATTTACCTTGTATATGAGAGTTCGATGATTCAAACACTTGAAAGAGTTTTATGATCCAGATTTCAGACCCTTCACTTCAACGGCGGCCGGTGGAGGCTGGAGAGTGCGAACGGCGCCTATGGATTTGTGAGTCCTAATTGGTGTTTGGTCAAGACTGATGAGAAAACAAACCCTAAAACATAAAAGAGACTATTTATGGTGTAGGTATCCTTTGTAATATTAGAATGAACCAAGGGTACATATGTAAAATAGCAGTATAATCGGAGTGGGTTCGGGGAATTTTACCCTTACCCCGACCCCAACTCCGACCCCGACCCCGACCCCGACCCCGACCCGGGTTATAATTGGAGTGGGTTCGGGGAATTTTACCCTTACCCTTAAATGAGTTGAATTTTTAAGTAATTGTGAGCTTTTTAAAGAGCTTTTTTGCATGACCTTTAAAAACTATATAGTTTAATAATAACGGAAATTTGGTGTTAAATCCTTGTTTATGAAATGTATTTGGTAATAGCACACAAAGTAAAAATATACAGTGAACAGTTCATGCTTGCAAGGAATCTGTTTTAACAGATCCTTATTCATTTTCATCCATCTCTCTCTCTTCCATCTCTCTCTCTCTCAGCAGTGACCATCGACCACCACCACCTCCATCGCCACCACTACATCGACCGCCTCACTCTTTCTCGCTCTCTCTCTCTCTCTCTCTCTCTCTCTCTCTCTCTCTCTCTCTCTCTCTCTCTCTCTCTCTCTCTCTCGCCACCGACCACCACCACCGTCGTCGCCACTACTGCTAACGCCGGTCGCATATTCGGCCTGATGAGATTTGTCTCTTTTGACCGACACCAATTTTAGATCCACAACCACTGCGACCAAATCTATCACCATCGGGACCACCATGACCATAGTTGAGAAACAAGTAGTAGAGGCAATGGAGAGAGGGAGAGAGTGAAGTGTTGGATAAAGCTTGGAGATATGTCTCCTCCGACCACCACCAATTTCAGATCCACCACCACTGCGACCAGATCTACCACCACTGGGACCACCACGAGCAGATTCAGGACCACCACATCACCACAAGCCAGTGCACAGCAAGCATTTTCACTTTTCTGTGAATTTTCACGAACTTTGTGAAATTTCACAACTTTTCGGTGGTTTGAGAAATTTGTTTTGTGATCATTGTATGAAAAATTTTCACAACTTTTTTTTTTTTGGGATCAATGTAGCTTTAATTTGGTTTGTTTCCAGATTGTGAATGCTCTATTAAGTTGATCTGAGTTTTCAAAAAAAAAATCTACTGAAAAAATCGTGTTAAGGTTATGGATTTTTTTGAGAAATTTCACAACTTTTTTTATGATAAATTTCACAACTTTTCGGTGGTATGATATGAGAAAGCATGTTTCTTATCATTGTATGTTGATATGATGGTTTGGTTGTGAAGGAGGTCGATCAAGTGAGGTCATGGTGGTCGTCGGAAGTAAGGTGAGGTTGTGGTGGTGATCGCTACTAGTGGTGGTGGTGGTGAAGGTGGTCGGTGGAGGCAAGGAAGGTTGTGATGGTGGTCGTCGGAGCTTAGGCGAGGTCGCCGGAGGTCAGGCAAGGTCATTGAAGTTCAGGCGAGGTGATGGTGGTGGTCGCCGGAGGTCAGGCGAGGTCGCCGGAGGTGCAGAGGGTAAAACACTTGGTGTAGACCAATATTAGGGATAGATTTGTCAAAATACAAAGGAGTGGACCTAATATCAAATATTTTTGCTAGTTATACCAAAACCACTATACTTTCCTTAAATTGGATTAAGTCCTAATTGCCCCTAATAATAAATCACTCATTTATCAAACTTATTTATGAGCTTTGTCATATTTTCTCTAAAATTATATAGTTTTACAATTAATACATATAAAAGTCAATACACAAGCTCTTTATCAAGTTTATTAATGAGTTTTTTCTCGAGCCTGCTCACGAGTCTTAATCAATCGTGTTCACGAGCTTTGTTGAGCCAACCGGAGCCTTTATCGAATCGAGCCACGAACTCTTGTTGTGGGGCTTGGCTCGTGTCCACCCCTACTTGCTAGTATTGGTATGTGGTATGAACTAACATTGCAAACACACAGACACGCACAAATATATGGAGAGAGCCTAACATTAAATTTTAACATTAAGTCATTAATTGGTATCTCTATTAAAATAGGAGATTATTTTCAGGGTTAACTAGTACTATGTTCTATTAAGTGCACCTAAATTACAATAGGCCCAACCAAAAAATTGATTTTGTCATAGGTCCACTAGGATTTGTAGGACCATAATACCCTCATTTGTATCCCCGCGTGCTTGGAGCTCCCATTCCAAAAAAAAAAAAAAAAAAACGCCCAAACCCACTGAAATTTCGCTCAATCTGCCACGTAATCCACAATCACTGCGTCTTTTGGGGGATTTCAAATTCAAACACTGAAAGCTTTGATTTTAGGTGTTCGTTGGTTGGAGAATAGGGTTTTACACGCACAATCGTCTGTAGAGCTCTTGTTTTAGAGAATTTCTCAGTCGTGATGCCATATCCGATGGTGGTGTTGATAAAACGGAGCATGGGAAGAAATTAAAGGTAACGACGATTATTACGAAGCTTCCGAATTCGTCACTACAACATTCTTTGTTGTTGTCTCCTTCTGTCATTTTTTTATGTAGACGATTCATTGTGAAAAAAATTGGAAAAAAATAGGGTTTTGGTACGGTACTACTCATCTGCAATAACACATACGACGAAATTTGTGCTTTATGTATTCTTATTTATTTAATTTGCACAATCTCTACTTGATTACTTGCGATTGGTTGTTTAATTTACAATACACATATGGATATTTGGTTTGCTTGATCCTTTTAGGTAAAAATCTCTGCTTATGAAAAAATGGAATCGATGGGTTCTAAAAACTGATGACCATCTGTAACATTTTTTTCAATTTCAAAGTGGTGTTCATAATGGGGAAAATTTTGTCACTCATGTTGTTTCTCTGAATGAAAAAAGTGTTTGATCGTAGGCTGGCTATGTAAACTTAGTTGCTTGTGAACAAAAATATGCTTGAATGAAGTGATTAATTCTTCTTGATGATCGTCGAGGCACACTTACCAAAGGGTATAATCTAGTTAAGATTGATATGTCTGGAAATCTGCAATAGTGATAATTTTTTCACTAATTAAGGTGATAAAATTCACGTATATGAGTGATAATTTTACATTCAATTTTTCTGTTTGAAAGTCTACTGAGAACATTCAAAACCTTGCATGTGTGAAAACTATTACAACAATGCAACAGATAATGGTAAATATGTGCCTTCTAGTATTTTATTTTCTGCCACACAAACCACGTGGGTGATAAATTTGAAACAAAACCATGCAAAAATACACAAACTAACTGTTGTTCCATAGTGATGAAAAAACCAACGCAAATTCTGTTGTTGATGACGTTCCTGTAGGTGCTTGTGAGGATGGTACTGATTGCAACCAGGGTGAAAACACAACTGGAGGTTCGACAAAGTCAGGCTGTGAAGTTGTTAAAGACCGTATGGATGAATTATTCGACATGGACTTTGATAGTCTATGGAATAGTGCACTATTTATACACCCATTCAATGTATGCAAACATGGGATACAGGTGATGAACGTGGTAAGCCACAACTACAAAGTTAAGTTTTTTTGTTGAGAGTGTCACAACAAATGGCGCATGATTCTGTACCCCTACTCTCATCAAATGAACCGGTACCCCAAGATTTTGGACCACGTGTTATTGGGAGTGAGGTAGTAGGGTCCTAGCATTAACGACATATGAGGCATGAGTGAATGCTACGGATGCAGATGTAACTCTAGACAGTCTAATTATTCCAACACAGTTTTATCAGTGACAAAATTCACACCAATTGTGTTAGTGATGAATTTCACATCTAAACACATTGTGATTAGGGAGACGGCTTGGCTTGATGCAGTTTTTCTTTGGGTAACTTTTGTTGTTCTTTATCTCAGTAGGACATGTTGGTGGTTGGTGCATATCTTACTTACTGCAGTTTTTATTTTTTTCACTTTGGTTCTTGGCTGTTTTGTCTTGATGCCATGTATTTGGGTCATTTGCTACTTTGGGTGTCAAGTGTTAGGTGTGATCTTCTTTATCCCATGGGTATACCATGATGAATAAAATTTCTTGTTGAGCAAAAAAAAAACACTTTGTGATTATTACAAATCTAAACTAGTAGGCAAAAGTGGTGTTGTTAGTGATAAATTTTGCACCAATTAATTATGTTAGTCATGAATTTCGCACCCAAACACATTGTGATTATTACAAATCTAAAATCAGTAGGCAAAAGTAGTGTTGTTAGTTAGTGATAAAATGTGCACCAATTGTGTTAGTGATGAATTTCGCACCCAAACACATTGCGATTATTACAAATCTAAAACTAGTAGGCAAAAGTAGTGTTGTTAGTGATAAATTTTGCATCACAGTTTTGTAGGGACGGTAAAATCACACCATCAGTTTTCTTAGTGATAAAACTCACACCAATTGTGTTTGTGATCAATTTCGCGATTGCGATTCTAACAAACCTAACTAGTACGAAAAAGTGTTAATTAGTTCTCAATTTCGTTAATGAGAAGAGTAATGTTTGGGGCACACCCTTACACACTCAAAAAGCATCCACACCCTAAGGTGGACCAATGAAAAGAGAGATAGAGACCGCGGGTTCTACTGCCAGTCTTTTCTCATTGGTCCAGGGTATGGATGCTTTTTGGGTGTATAAGAGTATACCCCTATCATTGTTGGACTGATATAATTGTCGCAACTCAGTCTTTCCAAATGCTTATTGGTCACCATCACCATCAACAAAATGTATAGAAATGAACATTAAGAAAGATAACAGTTAATATGCTCAAACTTGTTGAATGGCAGACGATATTGGGAGCACCACTATACATATATCTTCACGCACTTCAACCATTGATGTATGTCTATATTCTTCGCTCAAACAATTGTGATGAGACTAATCGTTGTAACAACACGTTGTCACTCTATTAAAGGATATAAATATTATCTTGATATCTTGATGAGTAATGCCACATACACAACACATTACACAACACAAAATACAACAGGGCTTTAAATGCCTTGTACCCTATGCTATTTGAATTTTTCACACTTTTCTATGCACCACTTACCCAACACAGGGTATATACATTTAAAATCTTGTTGTGCCTTGTGTTGTGTAATGTGTTGTGTCTGTAGCACTACTCTATCTTGATATAATGAAGATACAAGACTACCCCCCCTCCCCCCCCTCCTCACAATAATTACGGCACATTATATTTACCTCAATAACTGCGCAGGCCTACAAAATATGGGATTTCATATCCATAATCGGTTATGCATAATTTGTGAAAATCACTAAAAAATTCCATTTAAATGACTACACAAGTATACATTTATTGGTTTATATGTATATATAAGGGTAAATTGGTCATCTAAAACATCCCAAAAGGGGATTATGGGCTAATAGCAAAATACTTCACTACTGTAAGGATCTATTGATATAAACTAATATGGAATGGACCTTAAACCAAAAAGATTGGTAAGGAGAATTTTTGGGTAGATTTCTATTGGTTTTAATTAAATATGTTCAAAAGACATTTGACCTTTGGTGTTACTGTGAGGGTTAAAGATTAATTAATTTTTTGTTTTTAAACATATCTGTTTTCATATTTTTCAGCAGTATGATTTTTGAAAACTTTGTAAAATATTGGTTGTCAGTTATTTTTGAAAACTTTATAAAATATTAATTTTTTTATACTTACTTGGATTATGGCAGGACATACACACACACACATCCAACCCAACTCAACCCAACCCATCAGCCCCACAATAGCCCACAACAAAGGGTCGTTCATTACAACTCACGAAGAGAGGCAAGCAAAGGAATTCTCCTAAACCCTCAATCTCCCCACTGGAGAGGGGGAGGTCATACCAATTGGACTAGGACCGCTTAGTTATAAAATATTCATATTAACTCAACTTTTTAAATGCTTTAAATAATTAGTTACACTAAATTGTTGTCGTTGGACAGAGTAAAAATATGGTGAATGTGGTATAAAATGGCATGATTGCATTTGTGTGAACTGTGAACATATATATATATATATATATAAAACAAATTTCACTATCTTTTATATATTTTACTGTTTTTTGAGTAATTGTACTACCTTTTAAAAAACTTCATTTTCTTTTAAACTGCAATTGTAATAGAATTTTACCGTCATTTAACAAATGGGCCTAATCGTAGGGGTAAAATGTATTTAACCCTTTAATTAATTATCCAAACAAAAAAATTCAAAGATTCGCAAAATCACAATAGAGTAATGCTATGCTTCCCAAATCCAAATCTCAAATCCCCATCCCAAATAATATGGATGTGGGCCCACTGAATTTTAAGAAGTGACTACACAATGGTCAGTGAATTTACTAAATTTTGATTAGTGTCACATCATTTAAGATGAAGATTTGAAATTTGAATTTGGGAACCATTGCAATATTATTGTTGACAATATTCATCTTGGTTAAGAGAACATTAAAATATTGTAATATACACAATACCAATTAATCGTGGTAAGACAAAATAAACACAAATTTCCTTTTAACATATGGGTAAACTAATAGTAAGTCATATTAGCCCCATCTTATGCATAATAGGTCCAACTACATAAAGTATTTTGTGATAGGTCCACTAAAAACTTTATAGCCATAATACCCCTCTTTCCAAATTCATACCATGATTATAGGGTGTAACATTCGCTCCCGTAGAATATTTTAATCATATTTAGCATATATTATTAATCATTTAATAATGATTTGGGTATATGTGAAATGTGGGCCTTGACCTGCTAATTAGTTGATTATGGGTGTCCAGTGGGAACCAAGACGTGGCCAATGTGGCAGTCTCAAATTGGGATATATGTTGAGATGTTCCATTTATGAGGGTACAGTGATGAAAATAATCTTATGTATCTAAATGTTTATTAAGGCTTACGTGGTATTAATATGTTATTATTTTAATAACATGTTAGTTATTGGAGACCACTTTTGCGGTCAGTTTGGGATATCTTGGTGAGAGCGAATTGGACACGTTGCATAATTAGTAGGTTAATTAGCAACTTCATATAATTATATGGGACCACTTATGGAACCCATGCGTGACATAGACAAACACCCATTTAAGTTTGAGATAATTTTAATATAATTTATAACTTGTAGGGGTGTAATTGTATAATACTAGAACTTATGGAGAGGTAAGCATAAATAGCAAAAATTGGGCAACATGTTGATTGACAAGTGTTAGGAGGTGACACCTCATCACCTAATGTTATCTTCTTGACTTGAGGAATTCGAAATACAGAGATAAAAATAGACACGAGTTTGCTCGAAAAATCCCGCAGAGCTTTTGACGTCAATTGTCGTATCATTTGATGTTCAATTTTAATTCTGATTACATATTCGGACTCTTGTAGGTGAGTCTAACGTTTTGGTACCAATTTCATTAAGTTTTGTGATAGTTTTTCTGTGACCTATTTTGGGGTGATATCTTATAATTTGTAGATTTTGTATAGGATTTATACCCGGTGATTAGAGGAGTATTAATCTCGAGTTTAGGGACGAATTCTATGAGGTGAGTAACATTAATTATGATACATGGATGGTTCCATGCTTGAGTTCATTTGGGATGTAAAAGCATGTTAAATTAGCTTAATAAAGCTTATTAGTTTATTATTGGGCAAAATTCATGTGATTAAATTAGGCCCAATTTTATTGTGAACGCACGGTACGATGTTTTTATGGCATGCTGAGTTGCCTATTTGGGCCAATAGAATTGCTAGTTTTATACCACCATGAGGTAATCGATGTGGTGATGACTATAACACCCGCATGCGTGTTAAGCATTTCATTATATTGTCATGCATGATAATGTGATGTGTTGTGCATTTTGGCACATGTTTGAGTGAGTTTTGACTCACGAGTCGATTTGGGTGTCTATGTTAGAGAATCCTTTGAGACTGTGGTGATTGAGTGTTTTGATGTTGGGACGTCTCTCCGAGTATGAGACGGTCATAGTGGAATACTTTAAATGTTTATCTGAAAATAAATGTTTACCTGTGTATTTCACTATCTGTATTATTTTCTGGCTTAGAATATATTTTTGTTGTTAGATTTAGTATCCTGGTGAGGACGAATTAACACGCTATTAATTTGGTAGGCTAATTAGCAACTTCGGAAAAGTCATATAAGAATTTGCGTTTTAGCAATCAAACAGAACTTAGTCAGAAACTTTTATAATTTTGAAGTTTCACTTGTAAAGCTATGAATTAGTTGTGTAGAAAGTTTCAGAGACTGATTAGGAGTTTTGAAAACTCGTGGGGAGGTAAACATAATTTTTGAAAGTATTGTATATATATAGTTAGAGATGATCTTGATATTTTTTTTATAACTTCTAACCTAAAACTCAAAAGGAGGCCAAAAGGGAGATTTTGATCGCTTAGAGTTTCTCGACGCCAAACGATGACCGTTCGTCCGCTGGTTTTTCACCAAATTTTAAATTCGAGCTAGTCGAGGTAAGAGCTTCGTTTTGATACCTATTAGGCCATGTTTGGCTAAGTTTTCCGAAAAGTTTTTTTCTATAAAATTTTATAAAAGTTGATATTTGAACTTTTGATCTATAGGAGTTGTACTAAGAGTTTTTCTGCACGTTTTTTGTGCATGGGTTTTCCTTGGAACGAACTTTAGGAGCGTTATTCGGAGGTGAGTGATTCAACTATATTTTTGGATTGATTTCTTGACATATATTCATGTTTTGTGTGAATAGCATGTCTTAATTCGTAGAGATATATTGTGTAGTTCATATTGGGCAATTACATTGATAAGTAGGCTCAATAGCATGGTGATACGTTTTGTTTACCACGAGTATGGTGATATATATTTGAGTATATTGAGTTGCTTATTTGGGTTAAAGGAGCATATGGTTACTGAGCCATTTTGTGTAGCCGATATAAGCATTAAGGTTGCACGATTGAAGAGAAGAATCATGGGTCTTACCCTTTCGCGTGGACTTATTGGCGAGGAGTCGTGGATTGGGAGTCGTGGATTGGGAGTATGGGACGTACACGTGAGGTTCCAGAGACTAGTATGGAATGTAGA
This sequence comes from Hydrangea macrophylla, assembly GCA_033977485.1. Classification (NCBI taxonomy): domain Eukaryota; kingdom Viridiplantae; phylum Streptophyta; class Magnoliopsida; order Cornales; family Hydrangeaceae; genus Hydrangea; species Hydrangea macrophylla. The sequence continues at coordinate 141,037,216 of CM066991.1, forward strand.
GATGTGAATGCGAGCATGTTTATCATTCATGTGCATATGTTATTTTATTCACTAAGCGTTAGCTTAAACAAATCAAAATATGTGTGGTTATTCAAATAACCATTGCAGGTATTAATGCTGGCGAGGAATTGCAGAAGTGAGCGCGTGGGTTGGGAGTTCACTTAGAAGGCGACTCGATATGTTGATCTTGTCGTTTTGTAATAGACTTGTTGTAATAAGAATCTTTATGACTTTTAGTTATGTTTAACTTAGTATCTTAGAACGGATTAGTGATGTTGTAATAGACACTACTTTGTTATAATTATGTTTTTGGTAATGTTATAATATAGTTAGGATTACTTTAGAGTAAGTTTATTGTGTGTGTTTAATCCTCAAACGATTTCAGAAAGCTTTTAAACTTAGAAATTCTACAGAATATGTGATGCTGCCATAAACCAGTCGACTGGTTGAGAAAACAGTTGACTGGAGCCTCTTTTTCAGTAACTCACTGCATCTTTTTATAGAGGATCAGTCGACTGGGTCCCCGACACAGTCAACTGGATCGTGTGTTCAATTTAGATATTTTGCCCAGGTTGGACTTCAGTTGACCGGACCGTACCAGTCGACTAAATATTTGAAGCCCCAGCCGATTGGACCTAGAAAACGGTCGACTGGATTATGTTCTAAATTCAAAGTTTCTGCTGGACCAGTATCAGTCGACTGGGCACGAGGTGCAGTCGACTGGACTGCTGATTTTCAAAATGATTTATTTTGTTCCGCTGCGTATGTTTTTAAAATTAATTTTTTGGGAACGTTAATGAATTGGTTTAGCCTCGGTGGCGTGCCACTGGCTCTGGTTCTGCTATTGTGGGACCGGGCTGTGACAATGACCACGGCCGCCAGAGGCCTATGGGACTGCACATATAGAGGCGTGGGTCATGACTAGGTCACGTGGGCTCAGGGAGTGGAGCCGCGGGCTAGTCGGTAGTGGTGGAAGTGAACTAGTAATCCCCGGAGACTATAGTTCATTGTATTGAGATAAAATTGAGCATGTTTATTATCTATGTGCATATTTAGTGTTATTCACAAGCATATAGCTTATATATTGTAGTGGTTATTGAATAACCATTGTAGGTGTTCAAGGAGAAGGTCAGAAGGAAAGAAATGGAATTGGTGAGTATTCGTGGGCGTGGGATTATAATTAAATTCTTGTTGAATAGATTTATGTTTAATAAGTAAAATTAGTGGAATATTGTAATCAATTATTATTCGGGATTGCGTGGTAAATGATAGCGGCTTAAATTCTTGTAATGTAGGGGATTTGTTATGTTGATTGGTTATGGGCTGAGGTTATATTTTTGTAACTTCTAATTAGGAGTGGGGGTACCTTTGGGGACCCTTTGACCTACAAAAATGTTACTTTTGAAAACAGATTTTGGTAAGATGTGTTCAAACCTTTGAAAAATAAAATAGTGTGTTGAGTTCTTTGATCAAAACTTTTGTTATTTTGATTTCCGCAACTTTAATAACTTAAGAAGAGCATTGGTGGCGTGCCACGTGTCCTAGGATCATTTGGGTGGTTCCGGGGCGCGACATTTAGTGGTATCAGAGCAATAAGCTAGAAACTTGAGTACGAGAGACAACGACTTGAGAGTGATGTGCATGTTATGTTATTGAGTTGCATAGAAAAAAAAAACATATATGCATAAGATAAAATTGACATGGCATATGATTGTATGTCAAATAATTATAAGATGTGTGTTGCATGATATTGGCATAAGCATCATGTTGCATGTTACCAACTACATTATAAAATGTAAAAGAGTGATAATATATTGGTTTAAGCTGTGATGAGATGTGAGATTCGATGATAAGAATGGGTTCAGTGAGGCATGTTGATTTTGTTTAGAGTAGATTGAAATGGTGAAAGAATAAAAGAATATCATGGGATTTATAAGAATGTCAAAAAACTAATACTATTGGTAAGAATTATGATGTGAAAACCGCGTTTTCTGAGTTAATGATGTTCTATGAGAGTATGGCTCCAGGATAAAGTTTGGGTAATAAAAAGGGAAATGATTCTCTATGGATTATTGGATGATAATTTATTATAGATATTTTAACTTGAGTTATTGAGTTATGGGATATTATTGACGCTTCTAGATTCTGATATTAACTTGGGATTTATGCCAGAGATAATTATTTATTATTTACTGGGATTTATGTAAGTGTTTCGTTCTTAGGATTGGATTGTATTATTAACACTTGACGTGGTGAGTGGGTTATTTAAGAAAAAAAAAAGAAGATGGTAAAGCTATATAGCAAGTCTTTTGGGTATGGATAATCTTCCATATATTGAGTATGTGAACGGGTATTATTATATATGGATATTCGTTATTATAATTCCGACAATGGTTCGAGTTCAAGATTACTTTATTACGGAGGGTCTTCTTATTATTTATTGATTCTTCGGTATGGGAATTGTGGTATTGAGTATTGTGATTTTCTCATGTTATATATATTGCGGTTGTTATGGGTGTTTATGTTGTCACTTCTACCTATTGTGGGTTTTCTTATTATTTTCGTGATTCTTCGATGTGGGGTATGATTATGGTGGTCTGACTTTCTATAAGGTTGGTCTTGTGAGTATGGTATTAGGGGCACCTGTTATGTGGCTATTATTTACTTGGCTTATTTATTTAGAGATTCTTATTCATATGTTGTATGGGGTATATTTACCAAATTCAGGGTATTTCTTGAAATTTGGGTGTATGTGGGGTTTGCTGGGATATTTGAAAATGGAGGGGTTATACGGTTTGTTTTATTTTATGAATTTGTTGAGGAATTTCTCAACCATATAATTATTTCTTATTGGGTTTGAGGAATCTCTCAACCCTATTATTGTGTTGTATTGACTGGCTATTCTTATGGGGTTTGAGGAATCTCTCAACCTTATTACGGTACATTGGTATTCGTCAGTGGTTTGGAGCAAGGTTGTGATTGATTGGGAAATTTGAAGGATTGTGTATATTCGTATGCCAATGTAGAATGCAAGGATTGGATAGAAATTGTGTGATGAGAAAAAAAAAAAAAAAAAAAAACAAGAGAATGAGTGAATGGATGAAAAGGAATTAATGAACGTTAAGATTAAGGATAAGGATCCGCTTCCATAAGTGAAGATTTGTTTGAATAATTATAAGATGATGCGTAAATCAAAAGAGATTTGAGATTTAGATAGTGGGAATAAAGGACTGAAGGGATAGAAAAGTCATGTTTGAAATCAAATGTAGTTATGATGGATTACCTGGATGATGATTGGGGATTTATTCCTAAGGTTTGGAATGGTTGGATTTAAGTTGTAGAATTGTGGTGAAACATGGGATTCACACAAGTAAGATGGATTATTATGAGAGGGTGAAATTTAAAGCTATCTTTTTAAAAAAAAAGTTTTCTTTTATAAGTGTGAGAAAGTTATTTTGGAGATAGAGATGAGTACATCAGAATGGTTGCATTGACTTTATTGATTCCATTTGTGTTGAAGGATTTTTTTTTTTTATATCAAATGGGTTTGGGCATTGTGTTATCATTCAGAGGATATGCTTAACATTTCAGACACATCGATTTCTGCTTGAATGATTGGGTTTCTGTGGGCAAAATATGGACAGAGTTATTATGTGGTTTGTTGGTGAAATTTTGGATTTTCAAGTGTTAAAGTGTTCAAATCTTGGTCTATGAAGCTCGAAATGCATATCATTTTCGCTGTTGAATTTCTCATTCAAAATATTTTATTTTGTGTGTGGTTTGGAAAAAGAAAAAAAGAAAAAAAAAATTATTTTCAAATGACTATTCTACCCTCTGGGTATTAAATGCAAAAGCTTTAAAAGATTTTAAACAAAAGTTTAAATTAGCTGAGGCATGATGATGTGGTAATGCTTGGCTGACTGAATGAATTGACGGTGTATACAGATGAGTTTCGAAATTCAAAGAGTTTGAGTTGAATTGGGTAAATTCGGAAATTTTATGAATGAGAGATATTTCATGGGATATAACTTGTGAAAGTTTAGTATGGATTGTAATTTAAGAGTAGTGGTATTGTGACTAGTTGAATTTGTGGAAGAAATGAAAAGTCATATCGGAAAGAGGGTTTAATTGTTGGAAATATCACAAGAACAAAAAAAAAATAGAAAAAAAGGACGATTTGTGAAATGAAATTTATTTGTTTGTTGCCTCTAGGGAGTACTTGGATAAGTACTGTGGTATAACCTATGCCTGAAATGTAAGAAAGCGAAACTGGATAATAAGTGGGCTATTACTGTAAAGTTGTAAATGGAAGTTGATTAAAGGAAGACTGAGAAAGTTGGGTCTCTAGAATCTTAATGATAAGAAACTCTTGTATGTTTAGGGGGAAAAAGAAATTGGTAGTGAGTTGTTGGAAATCAGTTTGAAGTCTAGAAATCTTTTGTGAAGTTCTTAAATATATGATAGGAATTGTATGCTTACGAAACGACTACATTTATAGTGTGTGTTTTTAGGAGTTAGATCAAACTTAATACTTATAAAGTGAAAGTTTAGGGAAAATGTTGAGCATTGATGTATGGTAATTGGAGATATTGTGAAGTTATTAGAGTCGTCTTGGGCATTGTCTCAATCTGGACTTGATTTTGATGTGGGAATTGAAAATATATAAGGATATGAAAGATTTAAGGTTTAGAAAAGTTAGAAAATGGGTGATGTTTCGAAAAACGTGAAATGGATGCATAATGGCAACTATGGTTAGTTGATACTTATAATGAAAGTGATAATTTTGGGATCTGTCTCAAAAAGAATTTTGAGGAATGTTGGAAAAAGTGAATTATATTGTACATCGGAGTATATGTGGAAACGCCAAAGAATATATGTAAATAATGGCATAAAGAATTGAAAGGGTTCAGTATAACCAAAAAGGGATCGGGAATGGCAAAGTGATAATTTGTTAGGGGTAATGAACTAGTAAGAATTCCTAAAATGCTACATGTGATCGTCTTTGTTGCACTGCTTCTAAAACCGTTGCGAGTAAATGAAAATAGATGTTATGAGTTGAAAGAACGACGGGGTTTGAAATTGTGATTAAACGGGTAAATTGAGATCTTAAAGGACAAATATGTGCTGGATTTCAAGTGTGATTAGAAATTGCATATAATGCTAATAAAATTGGTGATTAATGTCAGTTGATGGCTAAAGTGCATGAATTGGGCCTTACAAGGTATTTGGGGGGTATTTAAGACTGTTGACATGGTCAAGACAAGAATAAAAATAGGTATTGTGGGGCCATGGAATTTCGATATGAATTGAGATGATGGATTAATCAGTGGATATTATATGTTTGTGCACTGAACTACTGATTCTATGATATGATCTGTGATAGCAGAATCGTGTATTGATAGGATCTGTGATAGCAGAATCGTGTATTGGCACGTGACGGGTTTTTGGGTATATGAGATATGATCGATGGGTAATGAGCATCCAAAGGGAATTTTCAATCGGAAATATCTAGCATTGCAGGTTATGGTTATTTTATTGGTTGAGCTTAATATCATGATCATTCGATCAAGAAGACCATATGTGATTTGTGATCTACTAACTTGTGCAATGACGCAAGTTTGAGGACAAACTTCTTTTTAAGGGGTGGAGAGATGCAACACCCGCTCTCGTGGATTATTTTATCATATATAACATGCATTATTAATCATTTAATAATGATTTGGGTATATGTGAGATGTGGGCCTTGACCCACTAAGTTGATCATGGGTGTCCAGTGGGAACCCATACATGGCTAATGTGGCAGTCTCAAATTGGGACATATGTTCAGATGTTCCATTTATGAGGGGACAGTGATGAAAATAATCTTATGTGTTTAAATGTTTATTAAGGCTTACATGGTATTAATATTTTATTAGTTTAATAACATGTTAGTTATTGGAGATCACTTTTGCGGTCAGTTTGGGATATCTTGGTGAGAGCGAATTAGACACGTTGCATAATTAGTAGGTTAATTAGCAACTTCATATAATTATATTGGACCACTTATGGAACCCATGCGTGACATAGACAAACACCCATTTAAGTTTGAGATAATTGGACATGTTGCATAATTAGTAGGTTAATTAGCAACTTCATATAATTATATAGGACCACTTATGGAACTCATGCGTGACATAGACAAACACCCATTTAAGTTTGAGATAATTTTAATATAGTTCATAACTTGTAGAGGTGTAATTGTATAATACTAGAACTTATGGGGAGGTAAGCATAAATAGAAAAAATTGGGTAACATATTGATTGACAAGTGTTGGGAGGTGACACCTCATCACCTAATGTCATCTTCTTGACTTGAGGAATTCGAAATACAAATAAAATAAAAGATACGAGTTCGCTCGAAAAATCCCGTAGAGCTTTTGACGTCAATTGTTGTGTCATTTGATGTTTAATTTTAATTCTGATTACATATTCGGACTCTTGGAGGTGAGTCTAACGTTTTGATACCGATTTTATTAAGTTCTGTGACAGTTTTTCCGCGATGCATTTTGGGGTGATAGCTTATAATTTGTAGATTTTGTATAGGATTTATACCCGGTGATTAGAGGAGCATTAATCTCAAGTTTAGGGACGCATTCTATGAGGTGAGTGACATTAATTATGATATATGGATGGTTCCATGCTTAAGTTCATTTGAAATGTAAAAGCATGTTAAATTAGCTTAATAAAGCTTATTAGTTTATTATTGGGCAAAATTCATGTGATTAAATTAGGCCCAATTTTATTGTGAACACATAGTGTGATGTTTATATGAGCATGCTGAGTTACTTATTTGGGTTAATGGAATTGCTAGTTCTATACCACCATGAGGTAATCAATGTGATGACGACCACGGTTGCTAGAGGCCTATGGGACTGCACATGTAGAGGCGTGGGTCATGACTAGGTCACGTGGGCTTAGGGAGTGGAGCCGCGGGCTAGTCGGTAGTGGTGGAAGTGAACTAGTAATCGCCGGAGACTATAGTTGGTTGTAATGAGATAAAATTGAGCATGTTTATTATCTATGTGCATAATTAGTGTTAATCACAAGCATATAGCTTATATATTGTAGTGGTTATTGAATAACCATTGTAGGTGTTCAAGGAGAAGCTCAGAAGAAAAGAAATGAATATTCGTGGGTGTGGGATTATAATTAAATTCTTGTTGAATAGACTTATGTTGAATAAGTAAAATTAGTGAAATATTGCAATCAATTATTATTCGGGATTGTGTGGTAAATGATAACGACTTATATTCTTGTAATATAAGGGATTTGTTATGTTGATTGGTTATGGGCTGAGGTTGTATTTTTGTAACTTCTAATTAGGAGTGGGGGTACCTTTGGGGGCCCTTTGACCTACAAAAATGTTACTTTTAAAAATAGATTTTGGTAAGATGTGTTTGGATGTATGTGTTCAAACCTTTGAAAAATAAAATAGTGTGTTGAGTTATTTGATCAAAACTTTTATTATTTTGATTTCTGCAACTTTAATAACTTAGAAAGAGCCTTGGTGGCGTGCCACGTGTCCTAGGATCATTTGGGTGGTTCCGGGGCATAACATAGGGTTTCCAATTATTGAAAATCAAACCCATTATTTCCTATCTCTCCCTCTTTCTCTCTCTCGATGAAAAACCCATCAAACCCTCTCTCTCTCTCTCTCATCGCACTCTCTCCCTCTCTCTACTTTCTCTCTCTCTACATGTATAGTGCAACAGTCACACAATACTCCTCCATATCCGATCTTCTCCTGATGGACCAAGAAGTGTACAGAGAGCTCCTCACCACCGTCGACTACTCCGACCATCGTACTCCTCCGCAAATGTTGTCGCTGTCGGCGGTAGACGATATTTAGGCCTTCAAGCTCTGCGATCGGATTCTGGTGTTCGGATCGAATCGGGTCACATGTCTTCGTCCTCTTCGGCTATATCGAATTCGGCTTTAATGGATGGCCGAAGCTCCGAGACAAAATCACTCTGAAAAGGAGATTTCGAGTGCGATTCGAGCCAAAATCACTCCAAAAATGAGATTCACTGTACATGTGATCTGCGTTTTGGTTTTCGTTACGATTTAGTGTCCCATTTTTTTGCCCAGATGATTCTTCTAATTTTTTCCCTTTTCTGTGACGATTCTTCTATTTTTTGCAGTTTTCTATGGCGATAAATTCTACACTGTATGTAGTGATAAAGTGTTTTTGGTTTGGAGTTGTATGAGTAGTGGGATTTTTTTCAAGTATTTTTTTTTTCCTTTTTTGATCACTCATGTCTTTTTCTGTTTTTCTGAATTTTCAGTTTAGCCTTGTAATTTGGTCCTTATGGTTGAATGTTCATGTTTGATGGTTGGTGTCCTTGGTTTGAATATTTTGTTTGGTCAAATTTTGAAAATTTGTTATTGTAAAATTTTGAAAAATTGTTAGCGTAAAATTCTGAAAAATTGTTACTGTAAAGTTCTGTAAAATTGTTAGTGTAAAATTTTGGTCATATTTTAGACTAAATTTAAATTCTACACTCGAAATTGTTATTGTAGCATATCTACCATAGCAGCCCTCATATGACTAGTATAGCAAATCTATATGTGTGTTACAAATTTACACATGAGTTGTAAATTCTACACACAAATTTTACACATGATTGGTAAATTTTACACTAAAAAAGACTTAACCTTTCAGTGTGGCATAGCGAATTCACATGTGTGTTAATTTTCTCACTCAGTTCTCCTTATAGGCACGTCAAACCCGCATGGCTGATATGGTATATTTCAATCTGCGACGATAATTGGTTATGGGGTGTATTTTACACTGTATCAGTAATTATGTATGTGTTAAATTTTACACTGTGTCTATTGTATCCTGATACGATATTATGTATGTTCTGACTTAGATACAATGCAAAATTCTACACACACACACACACACATCAAGAATGGATAATTTAGCACCAAACAATATTAGAATGTTCAAATGACAATTCGTATGGGCAAGTCAGTGTGTGATTGTGACCATGATATGTATATGTATATGAATATATATATACAAAAATTTAAACTAAGAGACTCTGAGATTTAATATCATATATCAATTTGTTACGACTCATCTCGCTAACGTGCGGAAATAGGACCCGTGGTACGCCACCAAGGCTCATCCAACCATTTAATAACTATACGCAGCAGAAAAGAACTTTAAAACAACCTTGAGTGTATAAAACTTTAAGAAACATTTTCCTCCGAGTTGTAAAATCTGTATAAAATTGAAAACGTAATTATATTTCGAATCAAATGAATATATGTTAAAAGGGGTCCCAAAGGTATCCTAAGAACTAATCAAAACCTTTTAAAAATTTCCGGAAGGTATAGAAAAAGAATTCTGGCAGGGGTCATTTCGACTGGTCGAACGACCCCCTTCGACCGGTCGAATGTCCCTTCAGCAAAATTCCTCCTTAGCAGCAGAATTTTGCATAAGGACAAACAACCATCACTCTTTTCATTCCTCCAAACATGAGTACACCCAACCAACTTCACGAGTAATAATAAGACTTTCAAGAACGTCACTAAGACATACTAATCTACGAAAAGAAATGATGGCGGGACAAGCTAAGGCTCATTTGGATTGATTCACCAAAAGTACTATTTCATTCATTTAAAACTAGGAATTTACAAGTTAAGCGTACAACACGAACTTAGGAGTTCGGATAAATTCCAACATAACCAAAGGAAGTTTTACAACTTATTACAACATCCTAAGTCATTCCAAACCTTCCAAGTTGAAGTTAATAGTTCTAACTTCTCAAATTTCACTTTTACTTCATTGGAAATTGGAAACAAAAACATATACAAAAGAAGGATCTTCGTCGCTCCCGCGATCTTACTCCTCACACTTCTTCTTTCATTTCTTTCTTTCACCTGCAATGGAGTAAATCTCCACTACTCAGCTATATGCTGAGTACACAATTCTAAACATTTGCTTATATGACAATTCATGCATTAAACATCTAAATCACATCAAATAGTCTCTAGGGAGAGTGACACGCATTCATCCGGTACATCGGCAAGCCCAAAGTCTATCAAACGCGATGCCAATGGCAAGCTCAGAGTCTATCAACCATTGCACCCAACTGCTCTGGCAAGGCCGATTCCCAAACCAAGCAACTGGTCGACTCTACTGCAACTCTCAAACATCAAGAGGCGTACTCCGGCATGAATTTGTATCAAACTCCCTTTTGACCCACATAGACACATAGCATGCTTATATAGTCACATATACGTGCTTTCATGGCATTTTCATGTGCATAATTAACAGACCTACTTAATACATGAATTTCGCCTGGATCCAAATATTAAGTCCGATAATTAAAACATGAAATTTCCTATGATTCATAGGCTTAGAATTCATATCTCGTGCGATTTCCCTATAACTTTGAAGGATGAATTAGGAGACCAAATAAACGTAGCACCTCCGATTATAAGGGATTCCTACAAGTTTAGATATGTTTTCCCCAAAATTTCAACATTAGGACTTTTATAAAAACTTAACCAAACGAGTCCTAACTAGTATCAAACGAAGCCCTTACCTCAAGGAGTTCAAATCTAGAATTTGGAGAAAAACTGACGATCAAAAGGTCGTCGATTTGTGTCAGAAAGCTCGTAGCAACCAAATCCCCAAATCTCCCCTCTCTTGATTTCCAAATTAGGTTTGAACTAATGAAACCAATTCATGAGTTTCTATATATAGGCACGACTCTCGGGAATTATGTTTACCTCCCCACGAGTTCTCAAAACTCCTAATTATTCCATGAAACGTCGCACACGTCCATTTTATTACTTCATAAGTGAAAACTAAAATTTATAAATTTTTTTGACTAAGTTCCGTTTGGGTCCAAAATTACGTCTGAAACTAAATTCTATGAAATATCTACACAACCTACCTTTTATATAACATATCACTCATGTTCTCACCACAGTTTTCCAAATGCTCTACAGTGACAACAAAACTACTAGAAATTATGCTACACAGGTATAATTTACTATTCATGGGAATCAGGTAAAGTTAAATAACATTTAATTCACATAAATGTCATTTAATCACACGAATATCTCAATGACTACCGAATCACCGTGTCCTTACTCGACACCTTCTCTTGACCACAGTAAACCACTTATCTCACTTATTAATAAACATTAATAATTCACATGTTACCACATTGTTATATTAAAAACATGTAATTTCTGGAACGGGTGTGACACAATCATCTATAACCAAGGGATTGTTAAATGTAAATTCAAATTGACAGCTCATTCTAATAAATGCAAACTCTATCCAACCAAAAATTGATATGTGTATATATTTATATATATATATATATATCATATCCACGATGAGCATAATCTGTGGAAAGTCATTACAAATTAATGCAAAATTGATTACAAAATTAATTTCCAAAACATAATTTCGTATATACATATATGGAGCAGCTCTCTCTGACGGGCGTCCGTTCTTCATAACTCACGGACTAAACACATTTTATGGGACCCATACACTTTTTAACAATAATAAAAAATTAAAAGAACTCTCTCTCTCTCTCTCTCTCTCTCTCTCTCTCTCTCTCTCTCTCTTTACTTTCACCATCTGACTCTTTCACTGCAAAACAAAAGAAAAAAAAAACCCATTTAGCAACAATGACCAACGCAAATTTACGGACCCACCAAGAATAAAAAAAAATAAATTATTTTTCTCTCTCTTACTTTAACCTCTCTCATATGTTTGCAGACCCAACAACAAACCCATTAGCCCCTTCTTCCTTCCTCACTCTCTAAAAGACCTAAAATGTTCAAAACAGTGGCCCAAATGTCCCTCCCTCTGATTTGACCAACAATTCGGCCACGATTGAAGATCACGCCGGCGACGACGATGGGACAATCTGAAGACCACGCCGGTGATGGGGACGATTGAAGACCACGCCGGACGACCGAAGATCACACCACTCCGGCACTTTTCTTCATTTTTTCTTCTTCTTCCAGACTTCGTTCAAGTATCCGTTCTTGTGTTAATTTTTTCCCTCTTCTTCTTCTTCATGACTTTATTTACTGGATTTTCATGGTTTTTTCAAACCCTAGTGTTGAATTTTTGATTTATGTTTTATTTATTGAGAGGTTATACATAGTTTTTGAGAAATATGATTTCTATAGAACTAATATTGAATTGAATTCATGTATTGATTGGTCTATTGATTATATTCAAACCCTCATCTTGGCCAAACCCTCATATTGCTAGAATTTAAGTTACGGTTTTTTTTTTCTTCGATGTATTCAATTTCAATTGCTACAAATGGGTATTTACAGTGAATGTATTTTACAGTGAAATGAATGCCTAATTTTTACAGCTGAATTCTTTATTTTTTGCTAATATACTGGGCATAGTATCTTTTAGGGGTTTAATCTGATAGCATAATGGAGAATGTAGACTTGGAAGTAGTAGGGGGTGAAGGTGGGCAAATAAATGAAGAGTCAAATTCCAACTTTGATGACGCGATTTACCACCCTGAAGTAAGACATGATCTGAAGCCTAGAAAGGGTCAAGAATTTGAAACACTAGATGGTGTAAAATCTTTTTACAATGCATATGCAAAAGAAGCTGGGTTTAGTGTTAAAAATTGGTCTGTTAGGAAGAGGAATGTCAATGAAATTGTATAAAAGGAGTATGTTTGTTATAAGCAAGGAAATAGTTCGAGAATATCATACATTCAGAAAATAAGGAGTCAAGGCACTATAAAAGAGGGTTGTAATGTAAAACTTGCTGTGGTGAAGTCCAAATCTGGCACACATGTAGTCAGTGTATTTGTTGAGGGTCACAGTCAACCATTGTCAACCCCACGAAGAACACATCTATTGAGGTCCCATCGTTATGTTTCAAGTGCATAAAAATGCTTAACCCAACAAATGGCCACTATTAATATACCACCACACCAACAACTTAGTTTTCTTGGAGTCCAGGCACGAGGGATAGAAAATATTGGATGCACACAAAAAGATTTATACAACTATAAAAGGGATATACATAATGAGATGAAGGGGCATGACGGAAATATGTTACTCGAGTTTTTTAAATTGGAACAAGGAAGAAATCCGTCATTCACATTCAAAATCGAGGCAGATGAACAAAAGAGAATAACTCGGTGTTTTTGGTCCGATGCAACCTCTAGACAAGCTTACAATTTTTATGGTGATGTGGTAATTTTTGATACTACATACAACACAAATCGGTTTGCCATGATTTTTGCACCATTGATGGGGGTTAATAACCACGGCCAAACATTTATTTTTGCTTGTGCATTCTTGAGTGATGAGACCATAGATTCATTTGTTTGGTTTTTCAACCAATTTTTTAGAAGTTATGCCAGGTGATGCCCCTAAAATGATTATTACTGATCAAGATCCTGCGATGACAAAAGCTGTTTCTCAAGCTCTTCCAAGTACTTTTCACAGGTACTGTAGTTGGCACATATTGATGAAATTTTCTGAAAAGTTAGATTCAATTAAATATAGTACACACTATCAGGAGTTTTCATATTGCATATGGAATTCAGAGAACAAGGAAGAGTTTGACTCTAAGTGGATGGGGCTTGTTGAAAAAGTGGGTTAGATGATAATCAGTGGCTACAAAATTTGTATGAGATTCGTTCAAGATGGGTGCCTGCATATGTAAATCATATTTTCTTCCTGCCAAAATGTCAAGTAGCCAACGAGCGGAAAGTGCTCATTTGTTTTTCAAGAAATATGTCTCAAAAAGCAATTCTTTGGTAGATTTTATTATTCAATTTGGACGGGGACTTGAACACCAACGTCATGAAGAGTTGATTGCTGATAACAAGGTTATGATTGAGAAGCCTAAATTGAAAATGCCTCATGACTTTTTGGTGCAAATGGTTAAAATATTATACATATGAAGTGTTTTATAAGTTTCCAGATGAGTTGGGGGAGAGTTTGAATTATAAATTTGAGCTTATCAAAGATGTGGAAGATCGCCAAGTGTATAAGATTTCAAGAAAATATGTTAAGAAGTATAAAGTGTGAGAAATCATTTTTGACAAGGACGTGGGTTTAGCTTCATGTAGTTGCAAAAAATTTGAGAGCACAGGTATCCCATGCAGGCACATTTTGGCATATTTGAACAAGATGCACGATTTGGATAAATTGCCCGATCATTACATTATAAAAAGGTGGACTAAATCTGCAAAATCTGGGCTAGTTTTGGATGATGTTGGTATGCAAATTACTGATAACAAATCATTTTTCATGAAGCGTAGTCAATTAATTCAATTTTCTTTGAGTGTACTTGATAAGGCTCTCGAAAGTGAAGAAACAACCAAGGTCTATACCGATGGTATGGGTCGATTACTTGAACAAATTAATGAAATAACTGGATGTGGTACAAGCGTACGAGTTTCTAGTGAGCGAAGCAATCAATTGGTTGGTTGTGGCACAAGTTTACGGGTCTCCCAAAGTCATGAACAAAGTTATCATGAACCTAGTCAAGTAAGGGCAAAAGGGTGTGAAAAAAGGCTCAAGCGAGGAAAAGAAAAGGCAGTAGGGAATGCCAAAAAATATACAGGCATACGTTGTTATGGATGTGGCAAAGTTGGACAGTCCCACGATCAAAGAAATTGTCCAATATTGCTTGCAAATTGGTAAGTATCTTCATATCTTCTTCTTTCATTTTTTTTTTAATTCCGTTTGAGATATAAAAGTGACTATTTTTTTTTTTGAATTCATGTAGGCCTATTGAAGCAGATGAAGATTCAACTCCAGATGATGAAACTCAAGATTTGGATGGTTTAATTAATAATTAGTATTTGGATAGTTTAATTGATAATTAGTTAACTAGTTTTTGATATTTGGTTGTTTGGAACATTTAAATTTTGTAATTGGGATTGGAACCCTTTATATTGGTAGTTTGATTATTGTGGGAGTAAGAATGGTTTGGTTTTCTAGAATTATTGTTATGAGTTTTGAAATGTATTTCTCTCATTTGAACTATTATTGTGGGAGTAAGAATGATTTGATTTTCTTTAACTACTGTTATGGGTTTTGAATATGTATATCCATTGTTTGAATTAGCTAATGGCTGTCAATGGATTAATAAAAGAGTAATGTTATGCTTGAGCAAGAATATAAGAGCTTAAAGTAAGCATGTATAGAGTAATGTCATGCTTGAGCAAGAATATGAGAGCTCAAACAGGAGCAGCAGAAGCAGAGGCAACCACGAATCCCCCTTGCTTTGCTTGATTAATAATGTAGTTCCATTTGCAGTGAGAGTCTGAGAGAAGTTAAAGTGTAAGAGAGAGATCATTGAATTTTTTTATTTTTGTTGGGTCCCACAATTTGAGTGGTGTGATAGTTCAATGAGTTCTTTTGTTTTGCAATGAAAGAGTCAGATGGTAAAAGTAAAGAGAGAGAGAGAGAGAGAGAGAGTTCTTTTACGAGTAATTTTTTATTGTTGTTAAAAAGTGTATGGGTCCCATAAAATGTGTTTGGTCCGTGAGTTATGAAGAATGGGCGTCCGTCACATAGACCTCCTCCACATATATGTATGTAATATATGTAGGGGTAAATTTGTCATCTAAATAATATTAATTGGGGGTTATGGGTTAATAACATGCTAGTTCAAAACAATTAGGGTCTACTAAAATATACTTATATAGGATGAACCTAAAACCAAAAATATTGGTATATAGGGATTTTCGGGTATGTTTCTATTAACGTATTCAACAAGTCCACATGTACACAAAACATCTCTACATCCATTAACATATAAAGACATATGTGTCCATGTGGTGTTTAAAAAAAAAAAAAAGCCTCAAACTGCAAAGGACAACTCATCCCCACATACATTCACAACTTTGTGATCATAGGAGTACTACAAGCACGTGATTTCAAGCACATTATCAAGTGGAGTATATGATCGATAATTGCAAAAATCTGAAGAACTTTGGTGTAATTTTCAAGTTCTTCTTCTGAGAATCCATGGCCGTCGTGGAAATGGAAACAGTGATGTGTTGGTGACGAGTAGGAGAAAGTAGGGACTCGTGGAGGCAAATATACATGTCCTTAAAATAGATTTTAATTTACATTGGATTTAAGACTAAAAAAAATACAATCCTTGTGGCCCTTGGGTTGACAAAAAGTTGGACCGAATTGTTGATTGGAAATTGTTTTTTTTTTTTTTTTTTAGGGACCTCTAATGAATTTTTCCTATATATAACCAATACAAGAATGAGCATAACAAGTACTTCTATATTATATATGTTCAAATTTAGGTCACTGCGCATAATGAATCAATTGGTGTAACTTTTTCCTTTTTTGGGATAAAACGATGGGTACAAGATTTAAGGTAAATACAATGTAATTGAATTACTTGGTTAATTTTAATAGCATTTTTACAGTCAATTATAATGATAAAAATGTAGTGCCAGAGAAAAAAATCGTGTCATGACATAACTTATAAAAGGATATGCATATGTGGTTGGTTTTGATCAAGATGGTTGACGAATAATGAATGTCTATATTAAGGGTATTGTTTGTTATAGTTAAATTAAAGAAAAATGCTAGTCACATAACGTATTTCACAATAGGATTTTAAATGTGTTATACGCTGTGCTGTTTGAATTTTTCACACTTTTCTATGCACCATTTACACAACATATGATACATGTATTTAAAGTTCTGTTGTAGAACATGTTGTGAAATGTGTTACGTGCCTAGCATTTTTGTAAATTAAATTACGAACAATTCTACATACACTCAATCACATACTCTGTTCTTTACATTCACATTTAATGAGGCTTTCATATAATAAATAAATAAATAAATAGGAGGCTTTTTCATTACCACTATATCTATATCTCTATTGAAAGAACATATATAAAAGAATGAATGAATATATATATATATATATATATATATTCAGCAATCTCTAACTCCACAATGGAATAGATGTTCTATGTATTGATGAATTAGTGATTGTGGATAGAGCTCATGTAATGGTTACTTGGAATGAAAGATTGTTTGTGATCGAAATTTCATTTTCTTATTGTACCTTCTATAATGTTGATGCAACATTTGCACGTAGTTATTTTATTTTTAGTGCACTTTTAAGTCGTTTTTAATTTTAATGCTATATATGAAAATCGTTGATGAACTAAGTAAATTTTATGCCTCCAATGGATTTTTGAAGCGTAATTGATGTTAGTATTTTAAACACTAATTTTCAGAACTTTTGTGAAGATAGAAGACACGAATACACAATTATTTATGTTTTTTTTTTTTTTTTATGTGAAAGCTGCTTGAAATTTTATTACACGGAAACCAAACTTTCGGCAGAGATTACAGCTCTAATACAATCTGGAGTTGCAAAATTCCACACTCTCAAATTACCGAACACAACTGCTTCCCTAGCAAGCTTGTGAGCTGGTGACACACAGAGGATCCAATACCCAAAAGGAGATTCTTGGCATGCTGAACAATGTGACCAAAACTGGACAGCCCATATGCATCTTCATTGAAAGCCGTGGCAACAATCAAGGAATCCACCTCAACCTTCATACCAACTATTAGAGTTAGCTATTATAATTAGTTTTATTTAGCTTTAGGGTAGTTTAATCTTTTACTTTATATTGGGGTATACCTAGATATACTATTATTCTCTCTTCTTTTTGTATTGTATTCATTCATTCAGTTTTGGCTATTATGAGAAACTCTAGCTCTCTTCTCTCTTTTCTCTTTGTTGTTATCTTTATTTGATATATTCACACCAACAATACTGTTTGCACCCAAAAACCGTCATTGATTTTTGAGCCCGAGTGGAGTTAAGGTTGGGTGAAGGAGACGTTGAGGCAAGTAGTGATGACTCATCGGACTCAAGAAGTAAGCCCGATGGGGGAAACAGCTGCAGGGAGATAAGAAGAGTCCGATGGAAGCATGTGGCAAGTGGAAGCATCATCGGGCTATGAGAACATAACTCATCATGTTGAGAGCCCGATGGAAAAGAAAAAGCAACGTTATAACTGATCGGACATTATGAAAAGGAAGAGTTTGTTCGATTGATCATAAGGAGTTGAAGAAGTATGATCGGACATGGGAATAGTCGTGAGCCCGATTCATCCAACAGGGGGAGGCCAATTGACGAAAGACAGGGCGTCGTTATTCACAGCTGGCATGATGACGTCATGTCCGAGAGGTTTTTGGAAACAGGAGTCCGTCTGGGAAAGGAGTTGTTAGTTGCCAGCTGGATTGGAGTATTTAACCCCTAAATTAAAGGGATTAATTCGAGTAAGTTCTAGATAAGGAAGGAGATGGTGATATAGAAGGATTCCTTCAAATCAGCCAATTAATCAGTGGATTGGGGCGTAGGAAAAGGAATTATAGTTCAAATAGGAATCAGTTCAGGCCGCTATAAATATAGAGGCAGGCCTTCAAGCAAAGCACTCCGCGTCTCCTCGACAAAAGCATACACAGCATTCATCGCATTCAAGGCATTCAGAGCACTTTTTCTAGTCTTTGTTTCCTAGCTTTAATAGCAATTAGGTCTGTCTTTTTGTTATTTCTATTCTCTGTTTCTTTTGAATGATCAGTCCATCCTGTTGTTCTTGAGATCTGTTTTAGTTTTCCAAACATTTAATAAAATCTACTTTTATTAAACCGTTTGTGATTTGTTTAACTTGTTTAAACTTGATACTTTTTAGCTTGTGCGCTTCAGTACTGCTAGAGGACTTTTAGTGAGGGTACTTTCCTACTCACTACACACAATTACCAGTTTAGAAGTCAGATTTACCAAAGCCTTGTGTATCACTGACACAAGCAGTTAGGAAATTAGTTTGCACACACACACACACACCGAACCACAGATTGGTTCTGGCACGCCCGCGCAAATTACAGCAAACATTTTTGGCACGCCCGGTGGGACTCACAGTGTCAAATCATGCCTCCGAAGAAAGATAAGACGACAAAGGACGATCAGCTTATGGATCCGCCCACGGAGGAGAGCACCGGCCGTTCTCCACAGGACGGTAGTATCACATTGGAAGCCATCTCGGAAGCCATGAGGGCCAACGTAGAGCCCATGTGGCAGGAGTACAACGCGCTCATAGGTTCTATGGGCAACCTCAAATCGGTCATGTTACAAACGACCGATATCCATAAAAGTCAGGCTGATCTGATCCATGAAACCAGGACCACTCACGTGAAGTTGGACCGACTGACAGAAACAATCGGAAATTTGATTGAAGCCTATAAGGCCGGAGGGAGAGGAGAACAGGTCAACGGTTCGGGCTCGGGTACATCGCTGGAGTCCGATAAGCCGAAGAGCCCACCATATGTCTGTCCGAACCTAAGAGACGGAAATGGCTCAGGAAAGCAATCTGAGTCACAGACCGGCATCCCTGGCAGCGTGGTGGTCACCGATCCCAACGGATCGGCGACACCAGGGTTTGGAGGATCTGCCGGCCAGACTGAAAGTTCAGTCGGTCACACACAGCCCCAAGGGAATGGCAACGGGGGGCAGAGGAACAACGGTGGGTTTTGGACCCATCAAGTCCAGAATAACCAACAGAACGGACCGCCGCCGTTGATACCCCCGATAAGGAATGTTCAGCCCGTAGTTCAACCCATCAATAGGGAAGAGCTGGTAGCGGCCATACACGAGGAGTATGGCCCGTTTATGCGGAGACTGGAAAGGCCGACTTACAGACGGCCGTACCCGCCGGAGATTGACCGAGTCATATTTCCTCAAGGGTATAAGGTACCGAATTTCACTCTATTCTCAGGAGAGAGTGAACAGTCCTCAGTTGAGCACATTGGCCGTTTTATTGTTCAATGCGGCCATGTGGGTCACAGTGACCCATTGAAGTTGAGACTTTTCCCAAATTCGCTAACGGGCATGGCGTTTTTGTGGTACGTCAACCTCCCAGCCAATTCGGTGTTAACTTGGCAAGGGATGGAGGAGTTGTTTCACGGACAGTTCTATAGGACTGAGCCCGAGACATCATTGGCAGATTTGTCGCGAATGATGCAATTGGTGGGGGAGACCGTGGAAACATACATAGCCCGTTTCCGGAAGGCAAAATACCGCTGTAAGACAGTGTTGCCCGAGGAGGAGTATGCAAAGATGGCCATGGGGGGCATGTCCTTTGAGCTTCGCAAGAGGTTTGAAGGCAATGACTTCCGTGATCTGTTCGAGCTTGCCACACGGGCGGGTCGCTATGAACGCATTCTCTTGGATGAACAGGAGAAGAAGAACTCTTCCAAGGGAACATATTACAAAGATCCAAATTACGAGGTCCACTTGGCAGAGTGTGACCTTGAAACAGAATGCGATATGGCCGAACTAGTTTGCAAACGGCCAATCGTATGTAACGCCTTGAACAAGCCGGTTAATAATAACGCTGCTGCAAAGAAGATGGCGTTCGAGGCGGGAAAAAACTATACTTTCGATATAACCATGGCTGATCAAATATTCGATGCCCTGTTGGCTGATAAAGTGATCAAGCTAAGTGAAGGTCATCGGATCCCAAAGGCCGATGACATAAAGAACAAAGAATATTGTAAATGGCACAATTCTTGGAAGCACGCTACTAACAATTGTGTTGTTTTTCGCAATTTTATACAGGAAAACGTCGAGAAGGGGGTCTTCAAATTCTCGGACAAAGCAATGGGGATCGATGCGAATCCTTTTCCTCAGATTACGGGCACAAACATGGTGATGCCCGACCTTACTAGGCTGTCAAGGCCGAGACTGAAGATTGACTTATCTGACGGGGAATTTATGCCAACACAGAGGGAAGGTAAACAAATTGCCACTTCGGCCACCAATGGGCCAAAGGTTACAATACATGACCTACGAAAGAGTCACCAAGAACGCGAAACGGAAGTACAGAAAGCTGACGAAGAGACGGCTAAATCTAGCACCGATAATCTGATAGCCGATTTACGGCGACAGCTGGAATTCATCGAACAAGGCCTTTGCCCGAGGTGCAAGGCCGACATCAAGAAGGAAGTCTCGGGCCCGAGTAAGAGGCCGAGAAGCTATGAACATCGGGGCTCAAGCCCGAGAAGGTCCGTACATGAAAGATTGTCATTACCGTGGCAAGGCCAGGCCAAGCCCGAGTGGCGTGCAAAACATCCGTCGGAATACCAAGTCGGCCAGAGAGAACACGGCCGACTGGGGGAAAGTAGTTCCCAAGTGATTCCAAGGCCTCGGATACAAGCAACAATTTCTGGAAGGAGCCCGAGGATGGTGCTACCGCCTAGGGTAGAAGATCAAAAATGGCATAGAGCTGAACACTCTAAGTTCCCAGCACGGCCGCAATATAGCAAGTCCCAGAAAAGAAGATATCAGAGAATGCGACAGGCCGAGCGGGAACGCCAGTTGTTGAAGAATCAGGTAGGGGGTCCGAATGCTCCCACCGAACTTCGGAAGGAGAGAGTCCGACCAGAAAGTTCACAGGAAAAGGGGACAAATACGGTGGACAAGATGATTGAGTCCGATGGAGATGGGTCGGATTCTAGTTTGTCGCCAATCCAATTCGGGACAATTCCAGTAGGCTTGTCTTCTAACATGGTGTTCACGCTACCCCTGTCTTTCATGGCCAAGCCGGATCAACCATCGGCCATGGAAGGGGATGTGGTTGAAGGCTCAGCTGAGGACTCGGCCGTGAGGGAAGAAAACTTGTGGAACGGGGGAGAGGTCGTTAAGCCTAAAGTGGTGGAAGCCACTAGCAAAAGTGTGGACGCCACCGACGGGCAGACCGATCGGCCAAAGATTACTATCTTAAGGCCGAAGGAACAACAGACTGAGGAAGGAGTGAAGACCGGACCAGTTAAAGTGGTGTTTGAAAAGCCAACGCACCAGATGTCCCAACATCTAAAGCCATTGTATGTAAAGGGACACATAGAGGGCGTCCCGATAAACAGGATTCTGATTGATGGGGGGTCTACTATCAACATCATGCCCCAAATCATGTTAAGGATTTTGCAGAAATCGGAGTCGGAGCTGATTCCGACAGAAATGAATGTCCAAAGCTTCACGGGGGCACCTTCAAGGACGAAGGGGATTCTACCGTTGGAACTGACCGTTGGCAGCAAAACGGTCATGACAGCGTTTTTCATCGTGGAAACTTCAGCGGCCTATAATGCTTTATTAGGCCGGGATTGGATACACCCAAACTACTGTATTCCCTCCACCCTTCATCAGTTGTTAATTTTCTGGAGAGGAGATGAGGTGGAAGTGGTGGGGGCAGACACCAAGCCCTTTGTAGCCCGGGTGCAGACGGCCGATGCAGTCTTGTATGAAGATGACATCGGGCCAGTGAAGTTGTTGGGGTGCAACAAATTGGGAAGGCCAAATACAGCGACCTTCCTTAAAGGAAGTTCGTCAGACATTAAGGCATATTTCCATAGTCTCAGTCGGACAGAAGAATCAAGGCCGATCGAGATCGTAGAACAAGAAGACGTCCATGGGGATTACGACAATTGAAGAACGGAAGCTGCTGGCCTTAAGAGCCAGCATGGCCAGATGGTGTGCATTCTTGGCCGACCGAAGATTGGAAATCGGCCCTAGTGACGGAACAATCAATCTGGCTGATTGCATTTACGAAGAAGAAGCCCCAAGAGAAGAAGAGATTCAAATACATGAGTTGGAAACGGCCACGGCTAAGCTGGATGATCTTAAGGCCGATGTCCAGGACCCTCTCTTGGAAGTCAACTTAGGCGAAGAAGGGGAGCACAAGCCTACCTATGTGAGTCAGATGTTGGATCCTCAGGGTCAGGCCGATATGATTGCACTCTTGCATAAATATAAGGATTGTTTTGCTTGGGAGTATGATGAGATGCCGGGTCTGTCAAGAGAACTGGTGGAACACCGATTGCCAATTAAATCGGGGTTCAGGCCGTTCAAACAGTTGCCTCGGCGCATGTCACCAGAAGTGACACTGAAGGTGAAAGAAGAGATCGAACGATTACTAAACGCTGGCTTCATTCGGACAGCCCGGTATGTCGAATGGGTCTCGAATGTAGTGCCAGTAGTGAAGAAGAATGGGAAGCTAAGAGTTTGCATAGACTTCAGAAATTTAAACTTAGCTACCCCAAAAGATGAGTATCCCATGCCTATGGCCGATCAATTAATAGATTCGGCCGCTAAACACAAAATTCTGTCATTTATGGACGGGCATTCGGGGTATAACCAGATTTACATCGCCGAAGAGGATGTCCCGAAGACTGCTTTTCGGTGCCCGGGGGCAATTGGAACCTTTGAGTGGGTTGTCATGCCTTTCGGACTCAAGAACGCTGGAGCCACTTATCAGCGGGCAATGAATTCAATCTTCCATGATATGATCGGGCAGTTCATGGAAGTTTACATAGATGATGTAGTGGTAAAGTCAGGGAATTACACCGACCATTTGAGAGATTTGGAAAAGGCGTTTGAAAGAATGCGGGCTCACGGATTAAAAATGAACCCTCTCAAATGCGCGTTCGGTGTTACAGCAGGAAATTTCTTAGGGTTCCTGGTACATCAGAGGGGGATAGAGATTGATAAAAATAAGGCTCGGGCTATCCAAGCAGCAAAACCGCCTGCTAATAAGAAGGAACTCCAGAGATTGCTCGGGCAAATCAATTTCTTAAGACGATTCATATCAAACTGTGCAGGGAAGACCCAAATATGGACCCCACTATTGAAGATCAAGACCGATGAAGACTTCAAGTGGGAAGACAGCCATCAACTAGCCTTTGAAGGAATCAAACAGTATCTGTCAATGCCTCCAGTGTTAATGCCACCAAAAAAGGGTAGGTATTTAAAATTGTATATATCGGCTTCTGATTGCTCTATAGGTAGTATGCTAGCTCAAGATAATGAGCAAGGTAACGAGCAGGCCGTTTACTATTTAAGTAGAATTCTGACTCCAATCGAGCAGCGTTATGCGCCGATTGAGAAGTTATGCTTGGCTTTGTATTTTTCTTCACAGAAGTTAAGAACATATATGCTTCCTGTTTCCACTTACATAATATGTCAAACGGATGTGATAAAATACATGCTATCAAGACCAATCATGAGAGGCCGAATTGGGAAATGGACCTTGGCCTTGATGGAGTTTGCCATCCAATACCGTTCACAGCAATCGGTAAAAGGCCAGGCCATAGCCAATTTCTTGGCCGATCACCCAGATCCTGCTGATTTGGGAACACTGCCTCCAACACCTAAAGTACTGAGCACATCCTTAGTCCCATGGACTTTAATCTTTGACGGGTCCAAAAACGCAGAAGGTGCTGGAGCAGGGGTGGTAATTGTATCACCCAAGTACAAAAGGACAAAAATGTCTTTTCGGCTCAACTTCAAATGCACTAACAATCAGGCCGAGTACGAAGCACTTATAATCGGACTAGAAATACTCCTTGAAATGGGGGCATCTTCTGTGCATATAAAAGGCGACTCGGGCTTGGTGATCGGACAAATTGCTGGGGAATTTCAGATAAGGAGTTGGGAGTTATGCCCGTTCCATACAGTGGCTACTCAGCTCATGGAAGCATTTGATGACATTAGTGTAAGCTATATCCCAAGAACAACCAATACTGAGGCCGATAAGTTGGCAAAGAGAGGATCAGCCTTACCTTCCCAGAAGAGTGCAGAAGACCAACTCATCACGGTCAATATCCGGTCATTACCGTCCGTAGCAAAGAGGGGTTGGTACGCTACTACCAATTCGGTCCTGATGGAGGATAGTGATTGGCGAGTTCCTATTATTGAATACCTGAGTCACCCAAATGTCAGAGTGGACCGGAGAGTCAGGTTGTTTGCAGTCCGATTTGTGGTACTAGATGGGGAATTATTCAAGAAACCGATCGGTGACGACGTGGTTCTGAGGTGCTTGGGGAAGAAGCAGGCCATGCAGGTTATGGCCGAAATACATGAAGGGATATGTGGAGCACATCAAGCCGGCACCAAGATGAAGTGGCTATTAAGGAGGTATAATTATTATTGGCCTGGCATGTTGAAAGACTGCATCAGCTATGCCAAAGGTTGTCAACCTTGTCAAAAGCATGGTCCGATTCAACATGTGCCGGCCAAAGTATTGCAACCCATAATCAAGCCATGGCCGTTTAGGGGATGGGCGATGGATTTAATTGGCAAAGTTTTACCGCCATCATCCGGCCAACATTGTTTCATAATAGTGGCTACGGACTACTTTACCAAGTGGGCCGAGGCCATACCTTGTAGAACGGTGACACAAGCCACCGTCATAAAATTCATTGAAGAACACATTATTCATAGGTTCGGCCTCCCAGAAACAATCACGGCCGATCAAGGATCTGTGTTTACAGGGTCGGAGACATCCGCCTTTGCAGAAAGTAGGGGAATCAAGATTCTTAATTCTACACCTTACTATGCACAGGCTAATGGGCAGGCCGAGTCTACTAACAAGATCCTTAAAGGGATCATTGAAAAGATGATCGTGGAGAATCCTAGGGAATGGGACAAGCTTTTGTCCGAAGCATTATGGGCCTATCGGACGTCAAAGAGATCAAGTACTGGGGTTACACCGTTCATGCTGACCTACGGGCATGACGCGATGTTACCTATGGAAGTTACAGTCCGATCGGCCAGAAGGGCGTTACAGAATCAACTAGAGCCCGCTGAATATACGGAGGCTATGATAGCTGAATTAGAAGGGCTTGATGAAATGAGGCTAATGGCCTTGGATGCATTAAAAGTGCAAAAACAACGGGCTGCCCGAGCTTACAATAAAAGGGTGAGAGAGAAATCTTTTTGCACCGATGATTTGGTGTGGAAGGCCGTGTTACCTATTGGAGACAAGGATAATCGATATGGTAAATGGTCGGTCAATTGGGAAGGCCCGTTCATCGTTCACCATGTTAAAAGAGGAGGTGCTTACAGGCTTCGTGATTTAGATGGGACTATACACGTCCGATTAATCAATGGTCAGTATTTAAAGTCTTATTATCCAACGTTATGGGAGACCATTGATCTAGATTATAAACCTAATCCTAGGTTGGAGTATGATCAACTGATAAATTATGAGCCGGAGCCCGAATGATTAAGGTGAATAGGGATTTTGTATTGATAGGCTGAGCACAGCTTACTTACAAAGTCATAATAATAAAAAAAAAAAATTTTACAAAGTATATATAAACAGGAGTCGGTCTCTAGGCCGACCCGAAATTCCTAAGTTTAGCCTTCAAGTCTTCCCATGTCTTGATGGCTCCAGACCGGTCTCGCTTGGCTTTTTCCAGTTTTTGGGCCCAAGCCCGAGATATGGGGACGCTGGCTTGTAACTGATCACTGCACTTCTGAGCGTCACCGCCTAGCGAAGAAAGGGCTTCGTCAATTTTTTCAAGAGCGGCGCTGTTGGTGATGACATCGGCCTCACATTGGGCAAGTTGAGCTTTTAATGCAGCAATACGGTCCCGCAGCCAAGTATCCCTGGCTAGAACCTGAGTCCGAGAGGCCTTACCCGCTTCAAATTTGGCTTTGGCCCCTTCCAGGAAATTCAATGCCTTCTGCCGGGAGCCTAGGTGCAGTTCTGCATCAGCTTGAATTTTCGAGGCCGATCTATCCATGAGACGGGCACTGGGAAGTCTCTCTTTTATCTCCAACAGTAAGGATAGTTGCCCGTCAGAAAGGGAAGGATCGGCCATGAGAGTGTTCAAGGCAGAGTCAATGTCAGCAGCAGCAGGAAGGTTGGAAAATTCTTGGTCCGCCAGTCCGAGGAGTAAGTCCTTGGATTGTTGCAAAAGAGAAGGGGAAACTGCTTCGGGCTCCAAGGGGCCGAGGTCAAAAGCTCCTAGGTCCAGGCCCAAGAAAAAGTCATTGAAGGGAATAACGGGCACTGGGTCTGGAGGATCGGCCTGTTCAAAAGAACACAGTTAGGTGTTGTTTTAGAATCAATGAAGTAACGCGAAGTAACACAGCAATACCTGGGTGTGAGGACGAAGCGAGGCCATGATTGTTTCACGAATGTCGGCCTCGCTTGGTTGAGAAGATGTTTGTGAAGAAGAAGGGAGGCCGGTTCCCACGTCCGGACTCATCGAGGCCATGGTCGTCGGTTGGGCTTCTGTTTCAGGGACAGAGCCCGAATTATCATCACCAGCCTCGACGGCAGACGCCTCAGGGGGGTCGATCTCGGCCACCACCGGTACTGGTACTATGTGAGCAGGAGAGCTGACGGCGGTGGTAGGTTCCCCTTGTCCGGTTGAAGTTTCGTGAGCAGGAAGGGCGGTTTGATTTACTTCCTCCCCAGCAGCCTCTGTGGTAGGTTCAGCACCGGCCTCACCCTCAGTGCTGGAAGAGAGAACAACTTGCTCAGGGACTGGGCCGACATGAGCAAGGTCCTCATCTCCGTCTTCGCTTGAGGGAGTTAGTGGAGGCACGACGTGAAGGGGCATCACCCGAACGGCCACTCGTTCTAGAAAAGCCGCTGCAGAGGCCGGTGATGTAGGGAGAGTTGGGGGAAGAGTCTGGGCAAGGTTTGGAAGTGGATCCTCTCCCGAATCTTCATCAGCAAGCTGCAAAGATAAAACAAAAGGATTAATATAGAATAAAAGGAATTCGGGCTCAAATCAAAAGGGGAAGATCAAACCTGAACAGAGGCCGATGTTTTTTGTTTCTTTTGAGGCTGACCCTTGCCCGGGGTTTGTTTTCGAGCCGGTCTTTTGGCGACTTGTTTGCGCCGGGTTGGAGCCGTTGCTGGTATAGGGACATCGGCCACAATGGCCGATGTTGCAGTGAAAGGAGCCAAGGCCTCAGCAGCGGGGCGTGGAAATATATTTCGAGCCCGTTCACCCCACCATTGGGTGAACTCTTCTGATACTACTGGTCGGGCAGAGAAAGGTTTAAAGTTGAACGCGGCTTTGAGCCGGGTTGACCTTTCTGTTATCCTCTTCACCTGCCCGTCGTTAACAATGAGGCCACGTTCAACCCAATCAACGTTAACGGTGATACCAGGAGGAACGGGCACTAATTGAGTGAGCCCGAATTGGCGGGCGTATAGGGGAGCAAAGTAGTACTCGGCCCCGCATTTATTGTTGGCCGACGGGATGCTTGGGCTAAAAATAATGTCTCTAGCTACTAAGTAGCTAGAAAAAATTTCATTATAGGTAGACTGGGTGCCCGAACCCCAGTTTGAAGGGTTATTGGAGAGCTGAAGAAAAGAAGAGAATTGAAGGGAAAAGAATGGGGTGAAGAGATTGACGTCCCGAGGGAAGCAACCCTGGTAAAAGAAGGAAAAACATTCCTCGAAAGAATGTGTAGAAGGAGATACATTCACGAATTGAATGGCGGAGATTGGAATGTCGGCCATGGGAGTGATGGTGGGTTGGAATTCCGGGAAGTATGAGTAAAGCCACAATTGCAGGAGCCACATCGGACTCCCACCAGCACTGAAGCCCGAATGAACAAAGTCTGTTGTGCCTCGGACCAAATGTGCCCAAACCAGCGTAGCCATGGCCAGTGGTTGCCCCGATGCAAGGGCCAAGGCTACGGTGGTATATTCTTTGGTAATGGCTTGGGAGGCCGAACAGAAGAGATATTTGTTGAGCCAGTAGATGATGAAAGCAGTGTGTTCTGCATCGGACACCGCCGTATCATCTGCCCCGATGCAGGCAGCAAGGAAACCTCCAAAGGCCGTGATCGGCCTGTGAGAAACGGCCCCGTCCCTGACGATTTCTTGTTGAGGATAGGCAAAGCTGGCCGTCCCGACATTAAGCCCGGGAATGATCTCTTGTCCGTGGGGACGGAGGCCGAGCAGATAGCTAATGTCTTTAACAGTGGGAGCCATTGGTCCGCAACGGAAAAGAAAGCCGTTGCAAGACGAGGACCAGAAGAGTAGAGCAGAGAGAAGGAGAGGCCGGTCTATTTCAATGCGAGACCGACTGAGCATGATTGCATCATAGATGCCCGTTTGCTTCCAGACGGCGGCCTTAGAGGCCGAAACCCTAGTTACCCACTTGTCCCAGTCAGCAGCAGGTGTCGGCCATCCTCGGATGGGCTGGTTAGCAGTATGGACCTTGGCCCAATGAGCAGGGACTTGCAGGAATTCTTCGTTTCCTACGGGAGGAAAGAAAGGAAGAAAAGGCGCCGGAGGGTGGCCCAGAAACGCCGCACCTAAGCCTGGTGCGGCGGGAGAACCATCGGAAGAGCGGTAGGGGGTGAGGTAGTCAGTGGAGATGTCAGCGGCGTGAGCTTTGGCCAAAGCCCTAACTTCCCTGCATCGGTTTTGTGGTGGAGGAGCATCAACGAAGGTTTTCCTGCCTTTAGAGGTGGCCGGAGCGGTTTTGGGAGCCATGTCTATAAAGGGAAGAAATGTCGCCGGAGAAGATGAAGATAAGAGTGAAGCTCTGTCTTTTGCTTGATTTATGGAGAGGGGAAAAATATGAACGTGTGATGAGTTTTCGGATGTTGGGTGATATTTAAATATCACGACGCCGTAATCATGGCGCATTAAATGTAGGGTGACTGGTGGGATTCTCCATAACCTGACGTTAGCTGTGTGCTTGACGCGTGGCATATTTGAAATTCAAAACGTCACATCAATCCAGGCGGGGCGTTTGATATGACCTTTTGGGGGGCAATTGTTTGCACCCAAAAACCGTCATTGATTTTTGAGCCCGAGTGGAGTTAAGGTTGGGTGAAGGAGACGTTGAGGCAAGTAGTGATGACTCATCGGACTCAAGAAGTAAGCCCGATGGGGGAAACAGCTGCAGGGAGATAAGAAGAGTCCGATGGAAGCATGTGGCAAGTGGAAGCATCATCGGGCTATGAGAACATAACTCATCATGTTGAGAGCCCGATGGAAAAGAAAAAGCAACGTTATAACTGATCGGACATTATGAAAAGGAAGAGTTTGTTCGATTGATCATAAGGAGTTGAAGAAGTATGATCGGACATGGGAATAGTCGTGAGCCCGATTCATCCAACAGGGGGAGGCCAATTGACGAAAGACAGGGCGTCGTTATTCACAGCTGGCATGATGACGTCATGTCCGAGAGGTTTTTGGAAACAGGAGTCCGTCTGGGAAAGGAGTTGTTAGTTGCCAGCTGGATTGGAGTATTTAACCCCTAAATTAAAGGGATTAATTCGAGTAAGTTCTAGATAAGGAAGGAGATGGTGATATAGAAGGATTCCTTCAAATCAGCCAATTAATCAGTGGATTGGGGCGTAGGAAAAGGAATTATAGTTCAAATAGGAATCAGTTCAGGCCGCTATAAATATAGAGGCAGGCCTTCAAGCAAAGCACTCCGCGTCTCCTCGACAAAAGCATACACAGCATTCATCGCATTCAAGGCATTCAGAGCACTTTTTCTAGTCTTTGTTTCCTAGCTTTAATAGCAATTAGGTCTGTCTTTTTGTTATTTCTATTCTCTGTTTCTTTTGAATGATCAGTCCATCCTGTTGTTCTTGAGATCTGTTTTAGTTTTCCAAACATTTAATAAAATCTACTTTTATTAAACCGTTTGTGATTTGTTTAACTTGTTTAAACTTGATACTTTTTAGCTTGTGCGCTTCAGTACTGCTAGAGGACTTTTAGTGAGGGTACTTTCCTACTCACTACACACAATTACCAGTTTAGAAGTCAGATTTACCAAAGCCTTGTGTATCACTGACACAAGCAGTTAGGAAATTAGTTTGCACACACACACACACACCGAACCACAGATTGGTTCTGGCACGCCCGCGCAAATTACAGCAAACAAATACCCAGCTGCAGAACCCATTTAATTTAGTGGCCCTTAACATAGCTATTTCTTCCGCTTCAGTCTACGAGATCCTTGTAAGGGAGAATTTGGCCAATTCCTGGAATATAAATAATTATAGGAGAACCCGTCTCCAAAAGCCCAGTAAAAATTCACTCATAGCCCAAATCACTCTACTGAACTCATCTCGAATAAGAGCACCAACCCCAATAGCTTCCTTAGCACGAAAAGTAGCAGCATCAACATTCAATTTACAATGACCGACCGGTGGAGCTACACATTTTGGTGCAGCAGAAGGCTGCGGAAGCGCATGCATGCGGAGTAGGTCTCTCCAGAGCTTGTTTAAATCACGGCACACTAGTCCAAAACAAACTGAGTTGTATGGGAGCACTCAAATCGCTTTCCCCTCGTGCAACACACGGTTCCGTGCGTTCCAAATTGCCCAAGCTCTTGCCATAAAATTGACCGCCTTAGGACTGTGCATCATCCTAATCGCCCAGTCAACAAATGGCATTTTCTTTCCCCATTTCTCAAACTCCGTGGGACAGATCGTTGACCACACTGCACGAGCTGAAGGCCAATGACATAGCACATGAGTGACTGTTTCCCCTTCCCGCCCACATCTCTGGACACAAAGGAACACCCACCAACTTCTTCTTCCATAAATTAACCGTACATGGAATGTTGTCATGAACCGCAGTCCATAGAAAAACCTGAAGCTTGCTCGGGATCTTCAAACCCCACATCATGACTTTCCAAGGGAAGCAATTGCCAGCCGAGTACTGGCTCCCAATGCCATATGAATGACAGTCTTATCTCCATGGCAACCCGATTTCCTGATCGCACCGAATAAACACCATTTTTTTCCCAACGCCATAAAAACTGGTCTGGGGTGGTGTTGTCACTGATGGGAATAGATTTAACAACCGAAGCTTCACATGGTTGAAACAAATTGTCAATTAGAGGCCCATTCCACACCCCATGGTTTCCGACCATAATATTGGCCACTGTGGTAATTTTCCAATCATTCGAGATCGTTGACCAAGGCTTAAAACTATGGGGCGTGGGAATCCAGGGGTCCAAACCAATGCAACTAATATCCCATCATCACCAATACGCCACCGAATACCCGCACGAAGCACATAGAGGGCTTTCCAAATACAGTGAAATACTCCTCCATGTGAAAGACGGATTATTTCCAAAGCCTGCATTAAAGAGCAAACCGTTTGGAAAATACCTCGGCCTTATAAACTTTACAAAAAAGAGAGCTCGTATTTGTAAGCAACCTCCAACCCTATTTGGCCAATAATGCATCATTAAATCTAGCTAAACTTCTAGTCATATCTTGGCAAATGGTCACGGGAATTTTGAAACATGGCATGGCGTAAGTAGGAATCGCTTGTGCTACCGTTTTAAATAGAACTTCCTTACCCCCACGCGATAACACATTTTCCTTAAAACCTTGCACCTTTTGTTGGACCCTTTCCCGAGGAGAGGCAAAAACTTGGGTTTTGATTTACCAATCAAGGAGGGTAGCCCTAAATACTTCCCTGAGGCTCAAACGGGAAGACATTGTAAGAGTCACTGCTCTTACTTACTGAAATGTGGATAGCAATTGTAAGAATCACTGTTCTTACTTACTGAAATGTGGATGATTTAATAAGAATTTCAGAGGATTGAGGGAATAAGAAAAGAATTATAGAGAGAATTGATGATGAAGAAGAAGAAGAAGAAGAAAGTCAAGAAGATGAACAATAGAAAGAAATGCAGAGAGAAGGCAGAGAGGAACTAGAGAGAGAAAAACAGATTTTTACATTCACAATTCGCATAACCACAATGATACAATTTCAGCTCTTTTAACAAGTGGCTCATTTCAAATCAAAATTAACAACCAACTAACAATTTGCTCCTACCCATGAGAACTTAATACATGTCCAATTAGTTACAACTAAAATGAGTTAACAATAAATCACAATGACATTTCATTCCCAAAATCTGTAATTCATGACATACATGAACACACATATACACACATAATACAAAAATTTGTAATTTGTATATTATTATATATATGTGTCCATGAATGGAATAAAAATAATGAGTGCAGAAAAATGGAATTTTCACGAAATATTGTATTGTATCAAAACAAAATTGGAATACGTGCGACTTCGGTGGACAAATTGCGAACATAATTTGCCAACAGTCGGGGGCAAAATCGAAAATACAGAATTATCTGGGGAAATGATCTGGAAATTAGTTTTTAGAGGGGAGGATAATATATTATCAACAAGTCCCGTCAATACTGCGGAAAAAAGACACTATAAATAAAGGATCGAATTGAAATAAGCCCCCAATCAGAAAGCGAGAGCGAAATAGTTCATACAAATACGGTGAAATTCGCACCTGCGGATTTCAATTTCGATACGCAATCCATATCGCCGGAGTTGCAAAGAGAGAGAGAGAGAGAGAGAGAGAGAGAGAGAGAGAATGGGGAATCAAAAGCTGAAGTGGACGCCGGACGAAGAGGGAGCCCTTCGAGCCGGAGTGGCCAAGCACGGCACCGGAAAATGGAAGAACATCCTCAAGGATCCCGAATTCGCTCGATTTCTCACCCGACGCTCCAACATCGACCTCAAGGTTTTCAATTTTGCATGATTTCTTTGATTATCCATCTTTATTGTAAAATTTATGTCTCATCGCCATACATTATGTGAATTTTTAGTATCGAGTCTTGATTGACTCAATTCAAGTTCGAGTTTAGTGGTTTTGATGATTATATATGCTTGTGCGTGAGCGTGTGTATATTTGATTTGCATTTTAATCATTTAGATTTTAATGGCTGAGCGAATTTTGCTAGAAGCAAGCATTCTTGTGTGCGTGAATGTTTGTATGTGACAATGTACATACACAAAATTGTAGAGAACCGGAAAATAAGATAGTTAGAATTAGGAATTGGAAACATAATAATAAGGAACAAGGAGATTAGTTAATTGGAGGTAGGTGAAGTGAAAGGTTATTTGTGAAAGGACTTCTAAGGAATCACTTGAGACTTTACCTTGATGACCTTTTCAATAGTGGTTGTTTAGGCCATTCCACAATCGCAAGAGTGAACATCGCTTTGTGCTAAATTTAGGACACCTTGGATCTAAGTAATTTGGTAGGCTCAATTGAGGGTCATGTCTCACGAATTCATGTTTTTCATAGTTCTGCGTGGTTTGCATTGCTAAACCTATTGTATCTTTATTTGAGGTCAAAGAAATAACTCATAATTTGACTTTTACAAAGTACGAAATACAAACAAAGTAACTACTTGTTGGTTTCATTTGGGGCATCTCTTTCTCACTCTCAAGATGATTGGTGATCTCATCTTTTCAATTTTGGAATTAGGAATTGGACTCGTGTCCTCTTCTTGAGGTATTGATAGTTGTATTCTTGGTCTTCAGTGATTACATGGGGGATTTGTGCAAAATGGTGAGAGCCATAACATATCTACTTTCCTGAAGCCTCATGGGATGTGAGCACCTATGAAGCACGGACACACTCGCACCCGACCAGACAATTCCTAAAAAAGTGCACATCGACACTGCAAGAAAAGTGTCCCCGAATTGTCGTGCTCGGGTCGGGCATGACCCGACACGTTATTTTCTATAGAAGTGTCCGTGCTTTGTAGGTGAGTGTAGAATGAGATAAGATTGTTGCTATTGCACTGGCCTCAAAATCAAAATTGGAGTTTTTTTTCCAATTGCATAGTCAAAGGTGTTAGTTGCGGTTTGATTCTGAAGACAAAAGTTTACGATTTAAGGTCTAGGCACTATTACCAATTTTGGCGAATAGAAGTCCGAATTAGCTGTCAACCGTTTTAATAGGTGTAATCTTTTATGTTTGAGGAATTTCCAGCAAAAATTTAAAAGAAAAATAGCACAATCTTGCTCTTGCTGTTGTTTTTTTTTTTTGGAAATTAGAACTCAAATTTTGAGATCTAGCCATCAAATTCATCAATGACTCTATACCTGATTTTTTTTTCTTCTAAAAGTAAATTGAAGAAATTCTTTGCAAGTGAGCCATCATAAGTTTTATATTGGATTTACAATGATCCGTAGGTATTACAACTCGGTTGAGCTTGAAACCTTGCAATTTGAGCTCTACACTCTCCGTAAAATGATGCTATTTTACTACCAAAATAGATCAGGAGCAAAATATTATGTAGAAGTAAGTAAAACCAAAGGAAATTGTATACCAAGTAAAAATTAATCCAACATTTTTGTTTGGGTTAGGCTGCGAGTTGACTAGTTATCCAAGACAAACTAGTTAGTTTTGCCCTTCTTTGCCTTCTTATCACTCTCCGATGCTCCTGCATGTGGAAGCTCGGTAACTGATTGAGAGCAATATTTCTTTTATAATGCAATAAACCAATGTTCTTCCTGTTTCTTTTAGGTACCTCTGTTGCGTGGGAAGTAAAACATTGGGAAAGAATATTGATGCTGTTGAATGGGATGGGCTTTTTGTTACTATGATGTCTATGGTACACTATTGAATAATATTGATGGTAATGATGAACCATATGTCAATTGCTGCCTGGCCTATTTCTGAAACCCGCTTCAGATGTATTGAAGTTTCTTTCATTGGGTGGATGGATTCAGGGGCGGATGCATAAACTAGTAGTTGGCATAACCAAGAAGTTGCACCTAGAGTAGCTGAGTTTACGGTGGTTTGGGGGCAACGCCCGCGCCCCCAGGGCGATTTGTTTTTTTTTTTGGGGATCTATTTATACATATTTTTCGTGTAGATGA
Organism: Hydrangea macrophylla; assembly: GCA_033977485.1. Lineage (NCBI taxonomy): Eukaryota > Viridiplantae > Streptophyta > Magnoliopsida > Cornales > Hydrangeaceae > Hydrangea > Hydrangea macrophylla. The sequence goes on from CM066991.1 coordinate 141,072,786, forward strand.
TATAATTAAGCTAATGCTATAAAAATTAATAGAAAACTCAATAAATTTTCTCCCACTTTAAGATACATACGTCAAAGTCACAATACTTTAAGACCTATTATTACCCGTTATAAATTGTAACTAACTATTGGCACCTAAAAGTTACTACTAAATGGCAGATTAGAAAGGTTAATATTGATTGGCACCAAGTGTACAACAAAATGACACCTTATTATTACAAATTGAGACCAAGAAATTGAATGTATCATACTTGGTTGTATTGTAGAATTTTTCAAAACTCAAATACTAATAAAATAGGAATTTTTCTAATTTTGGAGGGGATTAAGATTAAAGATATTTTTTTATGGTATACATTATTTTTTTCTAAAATCCAAAGGGGTCTCAAAGCCCAAGCCTTCCCCCCCCCCCCCCCCCCCCCCCCCCCTTGCCCCTTAATAAATCCGTCCCTAGATGGATTGTACAATTTTTCTTACCGATGAAGTAACAATATTGGACTGAACATATTATGTTTCTGACCGAATGATGTTCCAGATTTCAGTTATTACTAATGTCACCATAAGCGCTGCTTGTTTAGTTGTTTCTTTTACCAATTTATGAATGTTAGTGGCTGTAACTCATTTTGCTCTGCTTCATGGATTTGATATTACTAGTAGTCTGTGAGGTAGAAATATAGTCACACCAGCATGTTATTTACAAGTGTCATCTTCTTCTGCATGACCAGGACAAATGGCGAAATATGGATATCAGTACTGGTGCACAATACTCCAAAGAAAAATTTAAAAGTTCTAGAGTAAAAGCTATAACAATGGGCCCACTATCTAATACTCAAAATTCCACGTCTGGTGCTTCACTTCCTGAGGAAGAAATCGTTGATGATCCTTCCAAAAGTCTACAGAAAGGGAAATCTGCTATGCGGTGTGTCTCTGTGTTGTTTTTGGCACTTATAAATTAATCCATATTTTTGTTGCAGCAGTTAATGTGCATATGTTATGCATACCTCAATTGGCTTTGCCAACCACATTTCCCTCAAAAAAAGAAAAGAAAAAAAAGAGAACAAATTCTACAAATAGAGAAGCTGTAATGCCTCATAAGGTAATGAAGGGATAGATAAATGAATAGTTAGTTGCTATGGTATATCTGGAAAATAATGGTATCATGGAAAAGAAACACAGGATAAATCTGTGAAAGCGTTTTACCAATAGATAAAGTAACAGATTACAATACATTTTCTGGAAGACTGTTATGTTCTCTCGCCATTCTTGCATTAACTTTGATTCCTTATGGGGCTATCTTTTTTGTCCATTTCTTTACCATTATTAATTTTAGGAGCAAACATATAGGACTAGGAGTTTCTTTTGATCTGTCGCAAGTGTGGTTTTAAAGTTGCAATAGTGATGATATTATTTCGGTCTGGATTTGATGTAAATCACCGGTGAATTAAGGACTAATAAAAGGCAGGCATTCTACCTCTTCGTTTTTTCCCGCCATTAGGTGGCCATATTTTGGATGAGCGTTCTAGCTCCTAAGAAGTGCTCCCAGTCTTTCCTCGTCTCAGTATGTAAATATATCTTCCTCTCCCTTAACTAAGGTTCCTTCTTTTAGGAACTTTTTTAACCCTTAGGGCAGGTCCTGTAGTTTTTGGAACTGCATTTGGAAAGACGATGTTTTGTAGCTGGATCAAACTCTACCTATAGGGATGAATGCTTGAGATGAAGAATAATATCGTAGAGACTGATGAAGTGCTTGGTAGCCTGGTAGGTATTGTCATAACTACCGTTGACTTTCTTATAAAATTCTAGCTTTGTTTGGAAAACCTAGCTGCAGAGAAGTTGAAGGGCATAGGAGAAGAGAAGAAAACAAAAACCTGTTAAGACCTCCTATAATAAGAGTTAAGGCCTTACTTGGTAGGTACTGTAATGTATGGAAGAAAATAGAAGTTAAGACATTGGAAAAAACAGGTTATGCATTGATATTTACCGAAAGAGGTGCACTGATGGATCTGACTACTTGATATAAACTCAGTCTTTTGCACGTCAAGGCAGATTGGACTGAATTGGGATGACTCGGATAGGGAACATTTGCATGCTATCTAGCATAATCCGTTTGGCTTAAACATTACTATTGTCCATATTATTTTCGTGAGCTTATTGGAAATTAGTGGTTCTCTTGAAGTTGCAACTGAGGTTGAAGTTGATAGCCTTGTAAGTTACTGGCGCAGCGTGTTCTTTCAAATGCTTATGTAGTTCTTTATTTCCACCAGTTACAACTGTTTTAATCCTTTGTGCTTTATTATATGAGTATTGTTCTTAGTATATTATTGCCCATTTCTCTTTTTGTGTGCAATGGTTAACTCTTTGTGGGAAACTTGATGAGATTGCCTGATTTACCAGGTATAATGCAATGATTTTTGAAGCACTTACAACCATAAAAGACTCAAAAGGATCTGATATTGGTGCCATTGTTAGCTTTATTGAGGTCAGACAAAGGTTTCTCATTTTCTCTGTGTTGTATGCATTTCATCTTGGGTTTATCTTGAAGCAATTATATTAGTTATGGGCGAAAAAAAAAAAGATTCACAGAAATGGATGGAGAGAAAAAAGTTTTTCATTATGTATGCTTATCTACTTCTATCCATGCACTTGGGTGTAAGTCTGTGAGACTCGCTTTCTCTTGATTTCACCATAATTTCGAATTTCCTTTAATATCCATTTTCTACTTCTTGAAAGACATTTGACAGTGATCCGTTTCTACTCAGTACTTCTTATTGGTAACTCGAAGCATCTATATAAATGATGTAGTGGATGAACAAATTCTAGAAGTTTCTAGATGTGTGCACATAAATGCTTTTCAGAAAGCTCATTTTCAGAGGTCATTCCATGTTAATGACAATTACTCCTTGATTTTCTTCCTTCTCGCTTTTCAGGAAAATTTTGGGTTATTCTTGGTTTTCTTTTTAACCACCCTCTTAGTCTCCTTAAATGTTCACCAAAAGAGTAAGTATTGGCATGGCCTGAGCGACTATGTTCACCAAAAGGGAAACAGTAATGACTATTTTGCTGTTGGTTTATTATGTCAAGGTGTAGCCTAATTTTAATCGTTTGAAATTTTAAAGCAATTTAGTTGTCTTGTTACTCTTGTTTGGGAGTAGAAGGTCCAATTTTAGTTGGTTATGAGATTTTCATGACCTTAAACAATGGTTCATTGTATCAATCTGCGGATCTTAGAATTTTTGATTCATAAACCTGTTTTTTTGTGGTGTTGTATATTTTCTGAAAATAACGTAAAAGGGGCGAGACCTTTATGTCAGTTTGGTATTCTGATTAAGCAGTGATGATGGACTAATTTTTAAATTACCTCCTCATGGCATTTGAGAATGACTGCTTGTTTTTGTATTTGATTATGCAAAATGTAGCAAAGGCATGCGGTACCACAAAATTTCAGACGGTTATTGAGTTCAAGGCTGAGAAGACTTGTTTTGCAAGGGAAACTTGAAAAGGTGAAAGACTTAAGTCCATGTTTTTGCTTGTGATCATATATTCTTGAGCATAGCTACTGCATACCACATGAAAGATCATTTTTTTCTATTTGGCATCATAGCCTTTTGTGGTTGTCACTATCTGACAAACGCATCCACAGCTGACACGTGTCTATCTATCACTTAAGGGCACTGTATGCAACGCCTGAAGGATAAGAACGGAGTCCTAAAAGTGATTATCAGGGCGCCAATGAGAACAAGTCCACAATACTTTCTCACGAACCATGTAAACTACTCCTAGTAGTACCCAGCTCAGATAGACCTCAACTGGGGGTAGGTCTTGGTGCAATGGGACTATACCACGACATGGTCATTCTAGACCATGGCGTGGTAAAATCTATCTTATCGGGAACTCTCAGGTTATGTGGCTTGGTTGGCTTAAGAGCAGAGCTCGCTTAGGAAGGTCGCGACGGTCTATTCCGTAATACACTTCCTAAGCCTTTCTAAAGGTCAGTGAGACTATCTGAAATAACTCTCCAGTTTACCGCGAGGACATTCCTTGTATTGTCTCCGGACGACACATAGCATTTTGGTACGCCTCAATAGGAATGAGCCACATCAGCTGCGCTCATTCCTTGGCACGTGTCCCAATTGCTATAAATAGGAACAGTACCCTCAGAGGTGACGGATACAACTTTCTAGAGATATACACTCAGAGAGAATTTCAGAGATTATTCCTTAGGGACCTGTGCATTAGTGAGCTCATTGTGAATATTCTTTCACGTGCAAACGCTCGGTCATTAAGCACACAGGTTTCTCTCGGAGTACTCCCCCACTCATTGGTCTTTAGTCTGTCTCTCTTTACCTCCCATCCACTTTCTCTCGAGACTCCCTCTACACTATTGATTCTTAGACTGCTACTCTCTTACGAACTCACACACCTTATTGTACCCCACCACACCCAAAGATCACACACCTACACCTTTCATTTTATTTATTTTTTATTCTTGATGATCTACACTTATCTACCTTGTTTTTATGAGATGCTTGCAAAAGGTGTAATTTCAATTTCTAGCAATCCATTTATCAAAGTTCTTTTACTTTGGGAAAAGGTTACTAGTGGTTCACTACTTCTTGACTTAAAACAAATTTGGCCTGATAGTATTTCTGCATAACATTTTTTTTTTTCCAATGTAGCCTTATTTTACTATTGCACTGGAGAGTCGATGTTATTATTGTCACTTGGAAGTGTATTATATTCCTCTATGTTACATGGACTCTTCTAAATAGGAGAAGTACCCGTGTCGACATGACTCTTTGCGGACATTGGTATGACACTTGGGTAGGATTCTTCTAGTGTAATTTAGTGTAATTTTCAGCCAAGAAAGGCAAAGTACCCGTGTCAGATATGGCAATCATATCCGTGTCCTCCGGACACTTTGAAGAGTCCGTGTAACATAGATATTCCTACGGTGTACATGTTGGACCCATTTATTCACAAATTAATCATTTGGGGCAACTAGATCCTACCGTGGTATCATGGTCTTAGTGATCGTCGATTTGATTTTTCATATGCCGTTTTGCTTATCTTTGCCTCAGGTGTTTTAGGTGCGCATAAGGCGTAGACTCAGGCGGGCTCAGCCTTTGCGCCTCACCTTGTCCTAGGCGAAGCCCCTTCAAACAAGCCCCGCCTAGGTGCGCTTTTCTTGCGCCGTTTTATGAACTCTGAATGTGCAAAGCCTGCGCCTCTAAAGTAATGGGATAATAACTTAGTTAGGCATGACATATTGTGAAATAATAATTTCAGACCCAACTTATGTCCCACCTCTTATTTGCGTTGGAACCATATTAAGCCCCGTTAGGCCATTACAACTTCCAAAATATCTTCTTTGTGACCAACACTAACTCTCCAAACTCTCCTACTGGTATCGAAATTTAGAGAAGGAAAAGAAAAAGAGAAAGGGAAAAGCCGAATTGAACAAATAATGTACGTAGGAATTTGAAATTATGTGATAGTTTCATACTTGATCATGTCTTTATTATGTGATATTAAGGTTGACTATTTTGTGAAGCGTCATAGAGACAACTTACCAGTTGGCCAATTGAGCTAATGTACATTACTTTGATACTTTTAACAATTTTTATGTATTTGGTAATTATTGAGGTCTTATATTGCTTAAGCATATTTGATTCATAAGTTTTCTTAGAGTGTGCCTCATTTCGCTCAGGCTCGCACTTTTTTTTTTCCAGCGCCTTACGCCTAGGCCCTGGGAGGCATTTGTGCCTTTAATAACTATGGTTTTTGCAAATCGGCACTCTGTTTTTTGTTTATGTTGCTTTCAAGGCTGTAACTCCCTGTGGTGAGACGTGGCCACACGTTAGAGTGAGTTAAAGCTTGATATGCATTTTTTGATCCATTTCTTTGTAGCTTAAGGTTGAAAGCCTGTTTTCATATAATTGCTACTTGATTGTTTGAGGTGGACCTACTGATTCCTATTTTTACAGATTGCCTTCCAAGAGCAAATTGCAAACGGTCAGGACTGATTTGCACCGCAAATTTTATTTTATTTGTCTAAACTTCCTAAACCACCCTCATTAATTGTGTATTCTAAATACAGATTATCGCTTGTCACTTGTCTTCTCATTAATGTTGTGTTGAAATGCAGGTACAGAATAACTACAAGATTGAAAAAGATGCAGAGTTGGGAACAAAGACACCTACCCCGAAACAAAAGGATGTGAGGCCAAGGCCATCACAAAATTCTGGTTTAATCATTTCCTGTGAGACGGTACAAGAAGCTGCAATGACTGCTGCCTACAAGATTGCCGAGGCAGAAAACAAGTCGTTTGTGGCAGCTGAAGCGGTTAAAGAGGCAGAACGAGTCTCAAAGATGGCTGAAGATACCGAGTCATTGCTACAGCTAGTGAAAGAGATATATGAACAATGTAATACCAAATTACCAAGTGCCTACATTTTTTTTTAACTCTTCTTGCCTTTTAGATTAAAAAACGGTAAAAAAAAAAATAACTCGTTCTTATTGCCTATGTGTACAGGTTCAGGAGGTGAAATAGTTCTATTGGCTTAAACTGTCTCTTGTAAGTTTTATAGAACTAATCCTTGTAGTTTCTGAATCCTCACAATTTTGATTTCAACGCAATTCCTGTACTAAATAGCGGTCTAATTTCCTTGGCTTTGAGGGACTGCACTGCACTGTACTGTAGGTTTTGTTAGATTTACTACTATTTTAGGGGCAGTCTTTGTACAGATTTAAGTAGCAGTCTTGTTTTTTCGATGATCCTTCAATTAATCTGCTAAGGTGGTTTTGTGATCTGGCCTCTCTGGCTTTTTCAGTCAGTTGGTATGTAAGACCCTGTTTGGACGAAGTCATAGCTTAATCTCGATTTAATTCATTTGTTTCATTTTTCATTTCGTTTACTGTTGAGGTGATTATCATGGGAATAAGGGGTGCCATTTGTTCTCTCTCTCTCTCTCTCTCTCTCTCTCGCCGGGGGGGGGGGGGGGATAATGGAAACCCAGGCCAAATTCAATCTTTAACTAATCCTTAAATTTATGAACTGACTTGGAGTTGAAGAGAAAATGGTTCTGAAACATGCGACGTGCTCATGAGAGTTTTCAGTTTCCAAAGTGTGACATCCATCCGTGTTCTAACTTGTAGAAATGTGGAAGTCATGCAACGCCAATTTTGGTTCCACTTTCTTTTCTTTTCTTTATTTATTTATTTTGGATGAAAATTTTGGGTCCACTTTCTTAATGTTGTGATTGGTTACCTGAAATTGGAACAAGATCTTGTCCAATTTCACACAATTACCACTTCAAGACGTAGGGCTTTGTTTGGTGTATGGATTTCGTGAGGAAAAGGAGAGGGGAAATGAAAGCAAGATGAAAAACTAATTCTATCCGTAAAGGAACTAATTCTCCATCTGTAAAACAAGGTAAAATGAACTTGTTTTCCTTTCCCCTCTCTCTTCCCTCATGAAATCCATGAACCAAACCAAAGGAAACTAGAAGTAAAACTATTTCCCTTGGGTTTTCCTTTCTGATTTCCTGCATGCTTAAATAAAATTGAAAGTTAAAAGTATTGTTGCAACCAAAGATAATGACTCACAAAATTCAAAAATTTTAAATTAATTTCCACTCTATTTGTTTTCCTTATTATTTTCATCACTATACGTATCTTGGTAACCAAATAGAGAAAAACGCTTTCCTTCACTAATCTATGAACCACACGTAGCCCTTAGAATTTCACAATATTTTTGTTTCGGTGTTGTAATTGTTTTCACAATGCCAATGCCAAGAACCACCCTTCTCTCACGTTGGAATGTTCTGAAGCTCACATTAACTGTGTACCTTCTCCCCTAGTGCTCAGGCTCCAGTAGAGACTTGATTATTCATGGTGACAGACACAACACTCAAGGGCACTTAACCATAGTGATCTCCCTTTTTTGCCTCAAGATACCTTTCATTCCACAAAATGTTAGGTAAACCCTGAAACTCCTCCTGTTCAATTCGCAAGCCGGTGAGAAAAATGACATTTCGCGTTTTCAACTTACGGTGTACATACCTCCTATGTTGAAAAATAGCACACTATAATCCCTATTGAGAGATTGCAAAACCAGTATTAGTTAAAGCTATAAGAAGCTTTGTACCTTTTTCCTTTCCAACGGACAGTTTTACCACCATTACCACCAGTTCATACACAAAAATTCAAAATCAAATGCAGGGCTTGCATTAGTTAAAAAGCAATAAGAAGCTTTGGTTTTCGATTTTTGTTTTCATTTTTTAAATTCATCACAATCAACTTCTCATACAAAAAATGGAAACAAAAATTAAAAACTAAAAACTACTACATTACCATGCGAGCCCTTAGAAGTAGTCACTTCCTGAATGCTAGTTACATTTGTGGAAACCCACGAAAACAAGCTAGACTACTTAATAATGCTCTTTCCCTAGATTTTTGCACCATCTCTAAACAGTCTAATCCATAAGTATTCAGTTGGGTTCAGAACTACCTCCAAACTATGATGAGAACAACCAGAAGCAGCCACCATGTGCTCAAACAAAATATAGTCAAAGCTGATGGCTAAGAAAATCACATTTTTTTTCCTGGTAAAATGGTGGAGTAAACTGATAATCATAAACTATCACCAAATAATTAAAAAAAAATTATCAAAAACCGGTCAAGATGACTGTTAAAAGTAAGTCATGTTCCCTAAGATGAACTTTTCTTTTGTATCAATACCCAATTTTGGGTCTTTTCGCAAAATTTTGAACAAACTAGATCTCCAAATTGAAATCTTCTCATTGGGCTAACTTTTTTTTCGTTCTTTGATATCGAGAACATATATATATATATATAAGAATATATTCTAAAAAGCAATTTCTGACACAATTATATTCAGCCAGAAGAAACGGCAGTCTATGACAATTATAACTCTCGCAGAAATACAATGACGGGCAAACATGAAGTGGATATAACAGAATTGTTCAACATAGAAGCATTCTTTCAAGGAATGCATGACAACCTCAGCGCAAGAAAATGATGGCGCAACACAGGCCAAGAAAGTTCAGAAAATTTAACATCCAAATGCACTTTAAATCTAAAATCTAATCAACAATTGCAAACAAAGTATAATAGGGCAACTGATGTAACTTTCAATGTTTAAACTAGAACAATCAGCATACTTGACCAAAAATGCTTCCACTGTTGTGCCCCCAGAATAAAATTTGGAGCTCGAACTACAAGAGCACAAGCCCAAGCTCTGATGGTTTCAAGACATGCTTTATCCGATAGTTGTAGAGATAATAGTGGAGTTTCCCATCACCCGGGCCATATTTCAGTTCCTTCAAAAAGGACTCGTTTTGCATAACATCCAATGCATTGAAAACATCAAAATCCTTCCTCTTTGCCACGATAAGAGCATCATTCATGAGCTGAAGCAATGGAGTCTTAGTGGACACGTTATAGTAAGAATAAGCAGCCTTCAAAGTTGTGTAATTCTGGTTTCCGAGGATCGATGAGGGAAGAGTGTAAAAGCTGCAGAAATCCGTGATCTGATGAGTCTCAGGGCTTTCAACCAGAAAACTATCCACAACACCCTCCTTGGGAAGTAGCCAGTGCTCTACATCATTTTCATCAAAATCGGGTGCAACAATAAACTGACTCAAGTAACTCCTAAGCAGACGTGTCACAGCAGGAACATCGTGGGGCTCCATCTTTCTGAACCCAGGGGTGACTGTTGTATCCGGTAACTTGTAAAGCTTTATTGTTCGGCTCATTGTCATTCTAGCACCGAGCCGTGAAAATCCAACATCAATAAGCTTCTTCGGATTTAAAGATCTATGCCAGTATTGGCAAGTTGATACGGGAGTAGGAAGGATCACCCCAGCAGTATAAGCTGCTTGCCATATATTTTCCAAGTGAACCCTCCTCGTCACCTCCTTAATCATGACGGGTGCCAGCCTTTTTGATCTAAGCTTCTTATGAACGCACAGGAAATTGATCTCCGCCATGCTAACAACGGTGTCACGGCACCGGATCTTTGCGGGCACCCCAGTAATAAAAGCAACCAACTTTTTTGAACTTTTGACTCGCACTCCAATGTGCCAGCTCTTAAAATAACCCGGAGGGCGAAGCGCCCATTGAAGGAATTCCTTCGAATAGTTGAACCTGAACATATTCTCGTCATCCTCAACATAGTTGTTGGTGAGGAGGTTATAAACCTCGGAACACATTTCTACAGATTCCATGTCGCAAGTAATCCATTCATATGGACTGGGAAGATTATAAGGTTCTTGTTTGACTTCGGATAAGGGTGCAGGAGGTTCAATTGGGCCCTCGGGCAAACTTGTGTCTCCGAGATCCTTGAACTGCCCCACAGGTTGGGTTTCCCAAAACTTATGTCTCTTTGCCAGGGAAAGAGATTCTTGAACCTTTCTTGCTAGCCCGTCAACCGAAACTTCACTCTCAGAAGGTAAATTTCCATCAGGATTAGAGCTTTGGTTTTCAGGTTGTGAATTAGGAGTTGAGTTCTCATCAGCCATCTCCAATCCAATGTTTCAGTCTGTATTAACAACATAGAAATGATTTGCTCATACCCTCACAAAATACCCATTATCCCAAAATCTATCCAACTATAGCAAATTCTCTGCTTAAATGACGAGAGAGAATAATAAATAAATAAATAAAAACCCAGAAAATAACTATGCTAATAAAGCATCATAGGTTTTTAAACTATGCGTACATATATGTCTATGTAAATCCATGTTTTCTTCCTCTACTTGGGTGATTCTGAGAGAAAATAAAAATTCATTCAACTGTGCTCAATACAATACCTAGCCAACATCGGAGAAAGCTAGAAAAACAAATGAATCGGAAATTCCTATTCGTTTCTTCCACAAATCATATATTTTTCTAGGCGAGAGAGACCCAACTCTGAGTTAAGAATAAGAATATCATAAACACAAAATGATAGATGAAAAACAAAATTATCAGATCTGAGGCAAATAGCTTAGTGGTTCACTGTTGAACACAGCAACGAGAAATGAATTGGTTTCGAATAATTTACCTGCGATTTCGTTTCTTCGAGCCGATCTCTATCAGCTATCGTCCGGGCTCAGTTGTGGAGACCTAGGGTTTGAGATCTCTCACTGAACAATCAGAAAGAGGGATTTTAGAGAGAGACTCCGTATAAAAGAGTGTTTTTAGTGAGAGAGAGAGAGAAGAGAGAGAGAGAAGAGGGTGGGAAAGGAACAATGTTACTATGTTATAAGCATTGGAAACTACAACGAAAACCGTGTGGATGAAATCATTGGAAGTAGTGGAAATAGCCCCCACGTTTTTAATTCCACACCACATGCATGGGCATAGTTGTCATTCCGGTTGAAAATAACAAAAAATGTGTAATTACATTTACCCTCCTCCGTGGTTAGGTTCGTTTTTGATTTACCCCCTATGGTTTTAAAGAAGACACGGGTACGTTTGACAACCCAATTAAGAGCCCATTTGGGTTGTGTAATTACGAGGGAGTTTCGTGTAATTAAACCATAGCTCATGGGAGGTTTGTGTAATTACCCCTTATAAAATGTTTACTACTAGTATTGTTTATTGTAGGGGTAGTTAAGTACTTTCATTTATTCAGTCATGAATGTTACATAATCGTTACTGAGAAGTGAGGTCCGTGTAGTTTCTCAAAAAGTGAGAGAGGTCCGTGTAATTTAGGCAAATCTCAAAAGTGGTTTGTGTAATTTACCCAAAATTAACTCCACATACGCGGTTTAAATGGAAGCATTTTCCCTACACAGGGGGTTAACTCCAAAATTAACCGTACAAAAGTGGTAATTGTTAATATTTTAGACAAATTGTAAATTTTTCATCAGTTTTTAATCTGAAATCACAAGAGTTAAGTGTCTACTTTTGAAGCACAAGAGATTAAGTGAAAATGAACTTAATCACAGAGGATAAAATGTAATTAAAACTAACAAAAATATAGTCCATGTAGTTTCTCACAACGGGTGATGCTGACTATACAACTTCGCTAAGCAAGTAAGCATACAGAAAATAATTAGGTGTGTAGTCCAGTTCTTTTGTAGTCGTTCTGTAAAAAATTAGTTTTTGTCATAATGTGTAATACCCCGTATTTTCAAGTATATATCCCTAGTACTTTTTCTAGCCTTTGGGTAAGTTTGCATCCCAATCGATTGGCATCATATACCAATCGATTGCCACTTTTGAGAGTCCAATCGAGTGACCTTATCCCAATCGATTGATATTCCAATCGATTGGATATCTTACCAATCGATTGCCTTGTTGCCGATCTAATACCAATCGATTGGCACTTGATACCAATCGATTGAGAGTAGCTAGACTTGGTCACCTCGTTTGTTTTGTGTAGTTGTGATTGTTTTCCCCTCCCTATATATACCCCTCCCCTTATACATATATATGTTTGCTTGTGTGTGTGTTTGAGAGAGTGAGAGATATATATACTCTCATATATATATATGCACACATATATATTATATATATACACACACCCACTCTCGGGTTAGAGAGGAAGGAGAATGAGAAGAAGAAGAGAAGAAGAAGGAGAAGAGGAGAGCAGAGAGAGAAGAGACAGCCAGAGAGAGCAAAGAAGAAGATGGAGAGATCACTCACCATAGCCGCTGCCGCGGAGCTCGGGACGCCGTCACCGGAACGCGCGGAGAGATGTGAGTTTCATTAACTCACTTAAGGGATTGTTTTTGAGATGTTGTATGTGTTTAGTAACGTATATGGATAAGAGAGAAGAACCCCAACGTTTGTATATAAAACCAGCAGTTTCTGATGAAGAAGACAGAGTCCAACCGATTGCCATTGGATCCAATCGATTGGATAGTTTCCCAATCGATTGACATAGTTTCCAATCAATTGGTATGTCAATCGATTGATATTTGGCCCAATCGATTGTCATTGTTTCCAATCGATTGCCATGGGTTCCAATCGATTGCTATCCCAATCGATTGATATTTTGTCGAATCGATTGGATAAGAGCAGAATTTTGTTATATGTTATGAGCTAGTTGTGATATACCTGAGTTGTTCTTAATGGATATTTGTACCATGTATAATAGTGATATCTGGATATAATAATGGTGAGTACGAGGTTTGTCAGAACTAGAATTATATGATGTTGATGTTCATATTATAAGGTGAACTGCTTAATTGCTATATGTTATTATTGATAAACTGAACAATAGAACGGAACACAACTGCATGTTAATAATCAGTAATGAATAGATATGATGAATATAGAGCATGTGGTAATTCTTGTATCTAGAGTAATGCATTTCACGACATGTGGTCAGCATGCATGGGATATTGGTATGAAGAGATAAGAGAATACGATGAGAAATGGGATATTTGTATGAAGAGATGAGAAGAATACGATGAGAAATGGGAACTGTGGCTTATGTGGGATATGAGTTATGTGTACTTTGGATCTGTGGGATCAACGGCTGACGAGTCGAGTGGACGTGGGATGGTTAGAGTTCCTAGTGCGCCTCTCGCTGTTGAAGACGTCCAGTGATGTGTATGCACTGTTGAAGACGTCCAATGTACCGTTGACGATTACGTCCGGCTAGTGCTCTAATGTATTCTCAGCTGTGTAGATGACCAATGAGGATATACACATCGTTTTTTTTTTTTTTTGAGTCTATTTTTACATATTTGATAAAATAAGATATGATGTTAAATTTGGTTTATTTAAGAACAATATTATCTTTTGGGTTAATATTTATATATTTTGGCGTCTATTTATTAATAAGGTATGGTATCAAATTGAAACACTTAATTAAGGTAAATTAGACTACATTTAAGCTAAAATATCACATGTACTAAAAAATTTCTCAAATTTTGGAATGAGCTGCTAGACTGCATTTGGGTTAAACAATAAGGATCTATGACGAGTTTGAAGGAACGGGTTTCATACGAGTGTTAACTTTTTTTGTCAAAACAGTAGACCCCACCATCACATGAAGCACTCCTCTCACGTGAAGCCATCTCAATTTTAATTGTACATTCAATATTGTAGATCCCACCATCTGATGAACGCTCCTCTCCACCATAGAATGGACCACCATCATGTTAAAACAACTTCCTCTCCATCAGTCAATAGATTGATTCATGTGTATGTGTATTGACCCAAAAAATTGATCAACATCCTCTCTCTCAAATGAAACCAATTGGGGTTGGCAAATTAACCAGTTGGGTCTAATTATTCATAATCTTTTGTTTCACGAAAGGCCAACATCAAACCCAAACAGCAGAATTGAAGCACTTTTTTTTTTTTTAACAACGGAAATTTCATTGGTAATGGCCAACAAGGCAAGGAAAATACATCCAAAATTAAAAATTAAACTCCCATCCAAATAGCCCAAATAGAAATCTCCTAGCCTTCAAATCAGAACCAGACCCCTTTTGACAAATCAGAACCCAGGTACAAAAAGGCATTTCGATAAAGACCGCTTCCAGGATAATATCCTCGAATCCATGATGAAGATCCACTTCCGCAATCTGACTCCATAATCTTCACCAATCCACACATTCAAACCCCCCACTTCGAAAGAATCAAACCCCAAATTGTGTCTGCTCTCTAATTCAATATTCATATTCTCCCAGCAACTCCCTGTACTATACTCCATGCCATCTATTTTTCTAAGATTTGCAATCAGGCTGTTCAAAAAAAAAAAAAAAGAATTCACAAATTGACAAGCAAATAATCTATAAAAGTACTAAATCCTACAAATCTAAGTGTTACAACCCCTAGTTTAAATCAAATTCCATATGAACAACAATGCCCTAAACATGTTCCCAAATTTCAATAAGCAAATACTGAAACATTTAGGAAAAAAAAATCCTAAATTTACTGCTTATCTCAAGTGAACTCTAAATAATAATTTTTTTGCATGCCTAAATAATAAATATGACCTAGAATACAAAAAAATGATCACAACATATACGAAGCAAATGACAAATGGTCACATGCCAATGTAACTATGCAAAATAATACTTAGGAGATAAACTGCCACCATTGCAAAACCTAGACTTTCTTAACTATGAGGAAATTTTCCCTAATAACTATATTTTTCTACTTGCCCAGAACCAGAAGGTAAAGCTTTGCTAGAACCACATTCTCAATATGAAACAGGGAAGAAATGCCAATCGCACATAAGGTATGGAAACCAAATCAATGACTTCGATTCTTAAATACAACAGAGCTAAATGGACACGGAAAGTAGATCAAACACACACAAAAATTCCTCGAAGGTTGTGTAGGCGATGGTGGTGGATCTTAGTCTGTGGCTTCATGACTTGAAAGCTCCAATCACAATCTGGTGAGTTGAAGAGATGAAGGATGGACGGAGATAACTTCAAGGAATCACATCGTTATTTCTTCAGGGATGGAGAGAGGGAAGGAGACGAGACGAGAGGAGAGAGAGAGAGAGAGAGAGAGAGAGAGATTAAATTAGTACATGAAATCATTTTTCGAAAATCATTTTAAATCAAAACAAACGGAGTGCACATTAGGCATTTGGTTTAGAGGAGTGTTCATCAGATGGTGGGGTCTACAATATTGAATGTACAATTAAAATTGAGATGGCTTCACGTGAGAGGTGTGCTTCACGTGATGGTTGTCACGCCCCGGAACCACCCATATGATTCTAGGACACGTGGCACGCCACCAAGGCTCGTCTCACGTCATTAAAATTTCAAAATCAAGTTTAAAATAAACTTAAACTAAAGAAGCTCAACCAATAATGTTCATTTTCAAAAGCTTGAATCGGCATACACCCAAACATGCCTTAATAAAACCCACTTTCAAAAGTTTCTTTTTAAGAGTTCAAAGGAGTCCCACAAAACCTCACTTAAGTAAAAAGTTTGAATTACAATATTGGAAACATACAGAATGAAGAGTCTGGCATGGGGTTTTTCGACCAGTTGAACTACCATCTGCACAAAGTCTTTCCAGCATGGGTACCTTCAACCGGTCCAACAGGCCCATTCAACCGGTCGAATGCCCCTCTGGAAGGACAATCAGTCCAAAACCTGTTTTTGCAAGTTGTAAACTCTTACGCAAAATCACCATAACTCATATTGAATCAAACATCAAACACCAATCTAATTTAAAATTACTCCAAACATATAAACATGAGTTTCTCAAGTTCAAGCAAGAGTTTTAAATACAGTTTAAGAAAAATGCTAATTAAAGTCATTTATTAACTAGACTCAATGAATAACTTCCTGAGTTCAAACGTCCCAAACCAACACAATCCAACCTTAATACATAAATACTCGACTTCCAAAATTATATATATTACAAGCATTATGGCTACTAAACTTCCTATTTCACAAGTTAATGCTCCATCTACAACATGAAATTAAACTAGGAATATTACACAAGTTTTGCCAACTAAAATACAACACATACTACAACCCGGATTAAAACCGATTACTACATATTACAAGTCTTAACTTAAAGCAAAAAGCTATAAATTAACAAGCCATACTAATTCTCAAAATTCCATAAGCTAGCCAAGCCATCCCCAGTTCACTTTCCCGACTCCTCGCCGCGATTACATTATGTACTTTATATCCGTCTTTTCCTCGCCTTTCCTTGTATCTGGAGTGGTTATTTATATAACCACATTTTTGGATTTGTTTAAGCTAATGCTTAATGAGCAAAATTAATCATATGTATGAATGACACCACACGTTTCAAACTCACCAAATAACATATAAATGATCTCCGGGTAGATCAAGTATGTTTCCACCAACCACCACTACACACCACACCCCAGGCTTCGTGCCCAGGCCATCCACCCATGCCCCTTTAGACATGCGGTCCAAATTGCCTCTTGCGGCATCACAATAGTCCACTCCCAATACGGGAGGCAAGATCTGGTGGAACACTACAAGTCTCCCTTTGATCCACATAAGCAACATAGTATGCTCACATATAATTCATTACACCGTGCTTTACTTATACATGCTTTCACAATAATTGGATCTAATTTTAACCACATGAATTTGCTAATAAATTAAATATAATTATTCAATCTAATTAAACATGCCCATATCAAGTCATATGAATCCAAAGATGAATTCCATTAAAAAATACGATTAAAATCACTCACCTCTTGGGTTTCACTCCTAAACGTGAAGTTAAGGCTCAACTAAGCTCCGTGTACAATTCCTATATAAAATCTGCAAATTATGAGCTAAAGCCCCAAAATGGGTCGCGAAAAAATTGTCACAAAACTCAATAAAATTAATACCGACGTGTTAGACTCACCTCCATTAGTCCGAATATGTATTCTATTTTTAAAAACAGGCATTGAACGGCGTGTCAATCGGCGACGAAAGCGGCGACAAAACCCCGTCCCCACTGGTTCGGCCGAACGATATATGTATTGATCTTCATCTCCTGGATAACTTATATGTGTGTAATGTTTTATATGTTGGCAACATGCCTTGCCACATGTCAAGTGGTAAGACTTGGTGACTCACATATGTGGGTCCCAATACTAAATAAACCAAATTATAATTTTAATACCAAATTTCTAAATAGGTATTTGTCTATGTCTCGTATGGGTCCCATAAGTGCTCACATATAATATTATAAAGTTACTAATTAGCCTACTAATTATGTAGCGTGCCCAATTCACTCTTACCAGGGTACCCAAAACTGACCACGTAAATATTCATAACTAACATTAGAATATTAAGATAATTAAATAATCCACCATACATGCCATATAATGTTTAAATAAACATTTAAGTCACACAAGAGTGATATTTCAATCCTATCCCATCTCAAATGGAACATCTCTACATGTATCCCAATTTGGGACTGCCACTCTAGCCAATATTGGGTTCCCACTTGAACACCCAAAAATCAACTAGTGAGTCAAAACCCACTTATGCATGTGTTAATAAATACCATTAAATAACATGAATGCGTGCTAAAATGTAATCAGCATTAAACGCGAGAGCGGGCCTTACAATGGTCCACTGTTTTGACAAAAAATTTAACACCTGCATGAAACACGTTCCTTCAAATCCGTCAGAGATCCTTAATGTTGGGTTAAAATATCATGTGTACTATTTTTTTTTTTTGTAGTGAGTAAACTATAATTAAACTAAAATATCATATATATTAAAAAAAAATTTACCAAATCCCCGCGGAGCCTAGTAATGGCTCCACCCTTCAATGAGAGGTAGCTGCAACAAATTATATATATCTGTATATCTATATAATAACCTACAACTGACTTTATGGCCAAAAAACTGATCTAACGGTCCACAATATAGCTTAGTCTGACACTTTGCATCATAACTGTCCACTAATTTTGGACACTTTTAGCCATTGATTTTTTAATCCAATGGTTGTGATTCATTAACCTCACTCATCTCTCTCTCACGAATTCCCAACACTGTCTCATTAGTCATCAGCCTCTCTTTTCACCAGTCTTCCCAAATCATGCTTTACACTATGGAGTATCTCTTCACTTTCCCAATGAAATTTTGAATTTCAAACACCACTTTCAAAAACTCTCCAGTGAAAGCTCTCTCTCTCCCTCTAAAGAGAAAATATTGGTTATAACTGTAACAACCTGCATTTCATTTAAATTTTAATTTGCATCTCCATATTTATTTTGTATTCCTAGTGTTATTTAATTTGCAAATCTCATGTATGAGCTCATTGTTTATTTTTATTTCATTGTCAAAATTCTTTTTGGGGTTAAAACCGCAAATTTTATGAAATTAATAATACATGTGTTAAATTTCAAAACTGTATTTAAAAAAAATGGTGAAAACATTCACTTTTGACTCAAACAGTATTTTTTATAAAACTGGGAAAGTATTTCTTACATCAAAATGAATTTTTTGTATTTTTGTTGTAAGCATCGCGCCGCGAAAATACCAGTTTACGTTCAAAACTGTCCGCGCCACTTTGGGATTCCACAGATTTTGGAGTCGACGTAAAGCAAGACATGACATTTGCTTTACTTTTTATTTATGGCAAGTGATCATTGGATATATCTTGTTTGGCTATGTTTAATTTGTGTGTGTGATTTGTGCCTTAAGCTAGCATTTACCCAAACACCCAATTTGACCCCTACATATCTAAACTTGGCCTTTAGATCAATTGGAGAGTTTGATATAATCTGTGCATATTGTATACACGTATATATGAGTGTGCTGTGTATATTATGTATATAGGTAATTAGTAAATTAAAAACAATTGTAGAGTAAGAGAGGTTGCTCTTGGCCTCCAAGTTTTGGTTTTGATATATACTCACTTACACTCTCACACAACTCAGATTCTACCACTACAAACTGAATTTCAGAGAGAAAAGGGAGAGTTCAGAGAGTTTAATTTATAAATTTTAGAGAGAGAAAGCTTGAAGAACTTCATCACCATAGCTTGCAAGCTTCAATTGGATTTCCTTATTTTGCTTCTCTTTCTCAACTCATACTTCTACCTTTTATCTTAGTGAGTATTTAGAACTCACCTTGAATGTAATTCATGTCTTAATTTCTGTGGTATAGCTTGAGTCATATATCACCATTAATAATTTTACATTTGAATTTCAAAGCTTAGAAATATGGATTTTTTAAACTTCACCAAAATCTGTTTTTATAGATGATTTTGAAAAATTATAGTATATAGAAGCTTCGGTTCAAGTATTAGAGCCTAAATCATCTGTATCACGAAGTATATTAAAAATGAAGTTTTAACGTCTTCCGATTTTTCATAAAATTCGAGAGCTACAATTTGATTCATGTAAAATTGATTATAGATTCTTAGTCCTTGCGGAAAAACGAAGAGTTTCATATATTACATGCCATGTTTGCTTCTGTTTTGCAAAATGGGTCAAAAAGACCTTGAAACTGAAAACAAGGGAGTTTCAGTGAAGAAGATGAAGTCACTGCATGAACTCGCGCGCGCGATCGAGCGTGCGAGGGTCGTGCGAGCTGCCCACGCGAGCGACCCCTTGCGCGAGCGGCCCGCCCGCGGGATCCGTGTATTTTCTGACACTTAGTAATGTTTTTAAAGAAAAATGAAAAATGGGCATATCGCGCGAGCGGCCCGCGCGAGCGACCTGGCAGTTTTTAGTTTTTGTCTATTTTTTGCTAAAGGACCATTTGGAATAACTTTTAAAAGCTGTTAAGGTTCTATTTGGGAATTTTACTAAATCAGAATATTGTTTACTATGTTTGGATTATAAAAATGATAAACTACGACTTAATACGCACGTTGTTCTTGTATCTAGTTGTTTATACATTCTGTATAAAGCTTCATGACATTCATGTGGAGTTAGTTGTACATGCATGGTGAGTGATGGTCAGTGTGAAAAAGAGTATGTGGTTGAGATTGTGTTGTGGACACTCCCTGGTAATTGTGTACCAAAGTGTGATGTTTTGAGATTACGGCTAGAGTATCTTTGAAATGCGACGGTGACAAAACTGGACACTCCCTGGCGCCCATGGTAGAGCTAAATTGTGTGACGCCGGATTTGGACATTCCCTAGCACCCATGGTAGTGCTAAAGTGTGGCCTACGGACACTCCCTGGTACTTGAGTCTGGATACTGCGTGAGGTTTCTCCGGTATTTGCGAGGTGGATTAGGTAGTAAAGTGTGAGGAAACTTGGACACTCCCTGGTATCCTTGTGCTAAAGTGTGGTTGTCTTAGTGTTTCAGATACCAGTGTGAGAGAGTGAGGTGTGGTATTGTCGAGAGAAAAGAGTTGGTAAGATGAGAATAGTTGCATTGATCTCATACACGGTCATATGTTTTATGAATTGAAGATTTTAATATTATCTTTACTGTTTTATAAATTGAATTGCATCTCTATGGTTAACCTGTGGATTTATGAAACTGTTATATGTAAAATAGTAAATGAGTATGTGTTACATTCGAGCATATGTTTTTAATACTCACCAGCTTTAATAAGCTGACGTCGTTGATGCGTCCGGGACATTCGTGTCTAGGCTTTTCAGGTTATATTTAGGCTGAATAATATGACTATGTGAACTGAGAATGATCACCCGAAGAGGAAGTTATGATTATATGTTTTAAGTTATGTACTATTATTGTAATAAGGATGACTGTAATAGATGGATATTATTTTATTTCCAGGCGGAGTGTGCCTTAGTTAATCCCATGCTGTAATATTTACTAAGTTAGAAAAGTTTTATAAGCCTTGATTGCTCTACTCTGATTTATGGTATTATGTTGTTCGATGTTTGGGACGGAATTGATCCTTCAAACTGTCTCGACCTACGGGTCCATAAAGGAAATTAAACGTTTTCCATATTAATGCTACGTCGGGGCGTGACATGGTTTACTGGTATCAGAGCTAGTTCTCCGAACAGTTTAGCCAGGTTAGAGTTTACCAGTTTAGACCAGATTCCACATTCTGCTAGCTTAAGCTTTACACCCCGATGATACGACAGGAGGACAAACTCGGAACCCAAACACCTAAGATTATTTATGCTAAGATTAGTCCTGGTATAAGTTAGTACCTTTTTGTCAGGTATGGATCCAGCTCAGCCGTTCTTTGTACCAGATTTGTTCGGGGGACACTGGGTCACCCAGGGTGCTATAGTACCAGCCTCAGTAGCACATTATCATGCCACTATTGAGCAGCGAGCAGCTATGACTGTTGAGTTAGAGCTTTGGCATCAGACTCATGTGATAGGAGTGGTTGATTTATCTCACATCCGTCTGGAGATCCTATATCTTATTGAGGCTCAGCTTTTAGTACTGTTAGAGATGGTTCGCTTGGTTAGCAGCGATGCCTTCAACTTATCCCTTAAGGTTCTGGTCGTGCATGCCCATCTTGTACAGCTGGAGATGCCTCTACCAGTTATCCCTGCAGAGGAGCCAGCGGTTTCTATTATCGAGGATGATGATGACGAGGAGTTCCATTTGTTTCCTGTAGGTGGGGAGGATAATGATGATGAGGACGGTATGGGCCTAGATGACTTCGCGGCTGGTCTCGAGGAGGAGCTGGCACTAGAGTTAGTCTTTCCCGAGGAGGTGTCAGTTGAGGCAGATGCCCCAGTGCCTGCTTCATCGTCGACCTCTCAGAGCTATGATGGGGTGGTCCCCTTTCATGTTCAGCGATTTCACCCAGTCGACTCGTTGGATTTGCTCATAGCCGCCTACGGAGGCGATTGATGATTTAGATATGACCTTGTACATATTAACTATTTTGACTAGTAGCTCTATCTCTTTTTGCATCTGTATTTACATGCATTCGAGTATAGGGCAACGACCCCATTTTTGGCATTAACTCTTGCATGGACGATGCACGTCCTAACCCATACAAATAGGGTAGACATTGAACTGATCATACACACTTTTTGTATCAACTTGACAAGAAGTTATATATAGAAATACTCTTTTGAATGATGTCATTTAAAATGCTTAGTATTATTGCTTCATGCATATTTCTTATTCTTGTATCATTGACATGCATTTAGAATGGCTAGGAGATCGAGGAGAAACCGAAATTTGATCGAGGAGGCACCATTAGCTGCCGATCCCACAGGGATGTTTGAGGCTTTTGTCAGGCATTTGGAAAGGATCGAAATCCGAATGAGAATCGGCGAGATCACCAAACTGGAGACAAGCTGCTAGAGAGATTTCATGCGCTGAGGCTCGGGTACCGCGGAACCCTGGAAAGCAGAACATTGGTTGAGACAAATGGACCACATGTTCGAAGCTGTCCAGTGTAATGAGATGGATAAGAGGAGGTTAGCTACCTTCCAATTAACCGATGTCGTCGCAGATTGGTGGGACTCAGTGATAGCTACGATTGGAAACGATGCTGCTATTATTCAGAATTGTCAGTGCTATTATTCACCGTGTGCTCTCTCTTTTCCTTTCTAATTTTCCAAAAGAGCAACGAGGTGCTTGGGGGCTTTCTATACATTGAGATGCACTATGGTGGTGTTTTTTTTTTTTTAATGTGTTTAAAATTTGGGGGCTTTATAAGCATGACAGTTTCCCTTCTATGTTTTGAAAGATAATTTTTTTGCTTTGATAGGAGGCAAGAGAGGAGGAATCTCTCGCTATGTGGAGGAAATCATGAATCTGTCATTGGGTTTCCAAATGAAGGTATTCATATTAGCACTTTGCCTGGAACGAAACCAGAATGGTCTTCATACTGGTAGAGGAGGATCTGATCTCACTACTTGAGCTCACTTTAAAGTAGCAATAGATTAGTTAAGTTCCATATGTATAATGAGTTGTTTTGTTTTTTGCTTATATGTCAAGTTTGTGATTTCCTCAGTACTCTTTAATCTATGGTGCATTTGAATATACTCAGTGATAGTTTATTGATGTGTTAAAGGTTCATGGGCTTGATCAGTTCATGGGATTTTTATTGCTTTAAGTTACTTTAGTAGCATATTTTTTAACCCATAGCTAAGGGTGAGCAATTTTGGAGTGAGCAAAACTACACTCAGAAGACAATCCATGCCTCCACATAAATATAGTTTTGTAACAATCCATAACACAAGGCAACATACATAAAAATCAGCTTTGTTTGCTTTCACACTTTTAACAATCTACTTTTAATGGTTGTATTTATTGTGAATTCAAGAACATATTCTTCATTTATATATCCTTTTTTGCGTCGTGCCCACGGGCACAAACAATTACTAGTATATATATATAGTAAGAAAGAATAACATTTAAAAGAAAAATCGAATATGTAGATTGCAACAAAAATTTTATAATAATATTAAGATAAGAAAGTACAACATTTCAATGCAAAATCGAATATGTAGATTTATAATGGTAAAGAAAGTAAAAAAGCAACCCAAAAAACATATGCTATGTTGTCGCCTTGCTTGTTGGTTAAGGGCGACTTCTACTATAAGGGATAGGTTTAGGAATTTTGAGATCAATTAAAACTTTGTTTGGGTTAGTAACTTTCGAATATGGAAAAGTAAAAATAATTCACTTTTTGTTCCATTACCACTAAAAATAGGAAGTAAAGTGAAGGAGTTTTTCTATTCGAAATTGTCCAATACTAGGTGTGGGCTAGTGCTAATCTGTATTCAATTATAAAATTGTTGTTTTATTCGATGGTTTTTGATCTCGTCAAAATCAAGATATAAAAGTGTGCTTATTTATGCTTTACTTTCAAAATATTTGTAGTGTGGAAAGTAAAGGTCGAACCCACAGAGATTGTTAACTTTTAATCCTTTAGTTACTAAAATCTAATCTATATAGTTATAAGAAAATTGGAAGTTGATGTAATTTAGGTTTTGATTATCACTACTATTTTAAACTATGAATTAAACTACGAATTTATGTAAATAAGATCTAAAATTGAATCTAAGTAAACTTGACTGCAAAATTGGAAATTTATGTAAATGTATGGAGATGGAACCTAGGATTGCAAATCCACCACTAACTATGCATTAAGGGTCTAAACCTCTTATTCTAAGTTCTATGTTTTGGATAGTTATGATCTATTGTAGCTACAAGCCCAATAGTATCGTCAAGAAGATATCGTTAGTTTAATCTAAACATAATCCATCTACGGTTCACATGAATCATCTACCTATAACTAGGGTGTAGCATAACTCATCTTTCCTAAGCATGGATTATAAAAGAAGTAAACATCACAATCACATAAGCACCATTGTATGTAAATACTCCTATCAATCACAGAAATCAAGGACTATTGAGTTCAATAAGTATAAGGAAAAATCTAAGACAAGAATAGATCCAAAGTACTCTTGATTATTAACATTAAAATCTGATTATATAAAATCCACCAACATACAATCACTATCCATAAACATAAAAACTTAAAATAAAGAAGAATAGAATCCCCCTTTACATAGCTAGGGTTTCATTGAAACCCTAGATGCGGAGTTTAGTTGCTCATAGTAGGTGAAAGCATGAAGATGTAGTTGATGTAAGCCATTAGAAACCCTCCTCTTGCCTTCAAAAAGTGCTGAATGTATGTATGGATGAATTGCTCTCAAGGTGTGTAACCCTTAAAAATCATAAAAACTAGATATATATAGTTTACAAAGGTTCTTAGAAGTCTCCTCCAATTCGTATTGCACTGAAACAGCAATTAATTCCAATCTGGACGTCTTCAGGTAATTTCGTCTGCACAGGACTCTTCTGAACACTGAAATACGCAACTTTGGTTTTTACACATATCGCGCGAGCGGGTCGCGCGAGCGCGACATTGGGTACCTCGCGCGCGCGGGTCGCGCGAGCGATTCTGGGGTTCTCGCGCGAGCGGATCGCGCGAGCGATTTCTGGTTTTTCGCGGGCGCGGGTCGCGCGCGCGAAGTGTCTTTTTCAGCTTCTTTCTTCCTGCTTTTTCACCTTGTTTAACCTCATATACCTGTTTTCTTCTAAAACCTGCTAGAAAATAGAAAATAAAGTAAAATTACATAAAAACAAGATAAAAACGACTAACAAATGTGAGTTAAGGCGTATAATTGGGATTTGTTCTCTCCCGATCACACCCCCAAACCTACATTTTGCTAGCCCTCGAGCAAAAAGAAAATAAAACTACAAATAATAAAATTCCTACTCCATTTTCGTATGGATAACGATTGCACTTAGCTTGTGCAACAAGCCTTTTAAACCTCTAGGTGTCCCTAGTCGGACGAGTGAAGTCTCGTGAGGGTTCTCGTCAACAAGTCACCCACAACCATATTTATTAACTTGTAAAGACTTTATTCAAAATTTTTAAGTAGTTCAATGTCACATACCCTCTGATACAATCAATCTCAAATAAAACTTTTAAAATTATCAAGAATAAAACAATCATATGCCTTCCTACATTATAAGAAATAAGCCGAAAACATATATCACAAGAATCAATAGAGTGTATCGAAGACTCGCATGTGTGTGAAGTAGTAGTCAAGCGGATACACAGTAACTATGAACATGAAATATAAACTAGATAACTATCTAGTTATGCTTTGACTACAAATCTCACGTTGTTAATTACACTCTAAAATAGAATCACTCCGAAACAGGTGTAATCACTCATTTAGATATATGCGAGAAAGAATTATTAAACAAAATTAATAAATTCGCATACGACTCTCAACAACGAACGACACGACAAAAATAACATAATCTCATGAATAGATATCGATTGTCAAGTGAATATCATTACTACCATGCTTTTACTTCCTTTTTCTTATCGGTAACATTTTCAAATCATGTTTCCATAGAATCGACTAGGACTTTATACAGGTTGTAATGTTGGTCAAGGGTTAAGGCTTAGAAAAAGAAAGGTAAAAGAATTTCAAAAAGTCCGTAAGTAGCTAGGAATAGTCTTAATGTGTAACGCAAGGGCTTTCCTATCACGACTATTTCTATTACTTTTTTTTTTTTTTTTTGAACATTTTCTTTTTTCTCTTTTTTTTAACATTACTCCATACATCGTACTCATTTTTTTATAGTCGTTTAATAGCCCAATTTCTTTATGCAAACCATTCTCTAGCCACTTTCGGACATGGGGTAGGTAATATTTAATAATGGCTAACTCCATATTGGAGTGGGTAGGATAATAGGTGAACAAAGAAATGGTTTATTTACAAACGGCTCAAGTGGGTTAACGAGGGATATAATAAAAAAATTATAAAGGGTAGGCCAAAGGTCGAAAAGGTTTATTAGAACAGATGGCCTAGTGTCATTTTCTAAGGTTACATGATTTTTCAATGTTATAATATAAAAGGAAAATATATATATG
Source organism: Hydrangea macrophylla (assembly GCA_033977485.1). NCBI lineage: Eukaryota > Viridiplantae > Streptophyta > Magnoliopsida > Cornales > Hydrangeaceae > Hydrangea > Hydrangea macrophylla. The sequence goes on from CM066991.1 coordinate 141,099,574, forward strand.
TGTTTTTTTTTTTTTTTTTAAAAAAAACATGGTAATTCTAATACTTACTTGACTTTCAATCAAAATGAAGAAATAATGAGACCAATCGACGAGATAGCGCGATGTGTCAAAGAGATTCGATAAATTTAAAAACCCTCACAAAGAATAATAGGCTCTAAAGCTAACCGGGTTTAGTCTCCACCCTTTTTACTATTTAGAAATCCAAATTATATTACAGTTCAAGATTAATATGTATCCATATAACTACGTGCAGTGCAACAAGATATGCAAGTATAAGATATAACACAATGATTCTACGGATATACAATTCTCACGACGTATTCTCATAACTTCGATAGGCATTTTGATTATATACTCTCTTACTTCTCAAAGTTTCAACGAAATCTAATTATAATCAAAAGGAATGCAATATTGAACAATAGTAAGAAACTGATTTTATTTATTTATAGAACTACTACAATGTTTATTCTTTTTTTTTTTCAAATGAATTAAACGAACTAATGAATCAACGAAATAACGAATAAACGAAAACTAATAAAAGAAACTAACAAAAGTAAACTGAAGTACTAAAAAGTATGAAAACAAAAACTATACGAATAAAACTGAACAAAAACACTAAAATGAAATATCCATATACTCTCCCCCAAACCAAATCACTGCATGTCCCTATGCAGAGGGGAACATGACAATGACATGGATGTAGTCAGCATAGAAGGTCACCAGGACGTCCACTCCACGGAAAATATCGGACGGAGGCTGTACGGCAGATCGATAGTACCAATCCACAAGCTCCCACTCTGGATGCTCCACAGGGTCGAACGACGGTCCTACCTCATCAAAATCCTCCTGTAAATCCAAACTCGGACCCTCCTCAATCCCCTCACTGACACTCGGACCCAAATCCACCCTATCATCCTCAGGACCGGAATACGGCGCGAATATCGAGGCAATGTCCTCAGGAGACCAGTCAGGGTGACCCGGACGTTGTCGAACAACGTCCGGCACATAATCAGGTAGGTTCCTATATGGATAGGAAACCTCAGGTGAAAGCACACTAGACTCAATAGGGTCAGATAAAGAAATAGCAGCGACGCTTGAGACAACATCCTCATCGTCATCATCGGTCGAGGATTCGGCCGATTCAGACGAAGACGACTCGGAGGATGTAGGGGGAGCGCCATAAGGGCCATCAAGAGAAGTAGGGTCATCGCCAAACATGTCATCCTCGTCAGATGAATCAGAAAAGCTACGAATGGGTCTACGAGGACGACGACGACACCAGCCAGGACGACCGACCGGGCCGTCAGGTTTGGCTAGCCTAGGACTAAGTATAGAAGTATCAGAGAACGAGCTGGAGTCAGAATAGGAACTCGACGGACTAGACGACCTATCAGGTGAACTAGGAGGTGAGATAGGATGATCCATAGTGAAAAGATGATAAGGAGAAATGAGGATATGGGTACTATAGGTATATGTGGTAGCGATATGTCCTGAAACATACAAAACGTCACAACTGAAGAATAATTAGCGCAAGTTATTAGTTATGAAAAACATAGGTGATATTCAGGATTATAATAATATATATATCAAAAATGATCTACCCATGAATGTATAAACCTAAATTATTAAGCAGTTACATATTCTGAGATTCAATGTAGTGAATAACTTAATGTTTAATCATATGGATCAAAATTAAATCATATTCACTTGTAAGTAATAATTCAGAAAAATTAATGGAAATTTCAGCATAATTTCCCCCAAACCTGAGTCTAAGCGATTCCTGGTTGGCGTGCAATGGGTTTGATAATTACGAATTACTAACTGACTGCTTGTGAAGTTATGATAAGTAATGAATTAAAGCATTTGAAGCAGTACATGATAAGCAACTCAGTGAAGTAACTATGATGTTTCAGACATATAGCAAACCACAAAAGAAAAGAAAAGCGCAAAATAAATTACTTACAGACCCAAAGAAAAGAAAATAAAAGGAAATAATCTAGACCGGTCGAAGCCGGGTACAGCAGAATCCTAATAATAAACAAAAGACTAAATAAACAGGAAAAGTAACAAAATGAAATAATATACAGGCCATAATGTCTGAAAATGTCTAAAACTCCCCATCCAAATACAAGAAAAAAGAGAAAAATGAATGTCTGAATCCCCCAATCACCCAACCCAACCTAGACTAATCCTCACCCCCCTCAATCAACGCCAGCTCCAGCCCTGTACTCCCCTGCCCCGTAGTATTATCACCATCCCCATCACTGCCACTCCCATCGTCATCCTCACCGGCATCCCCAGTCTCCTCCTCCTCGCCCTGCACCTCACCCTGCTCCTCCTCTGCCACCTGCTGTGCTGGTCGCGGGAAAGCCGACTGATATGCAGCCTCGCCCTGGGCAAGAATGTCAGCCAGCTGGTCCGGATGAGCCAGCTGGAAATATGATCGCATGTAGGACTGAAGCCGCAGGGTCTCTCCACGGAAGGCACAGACGTCCCCATATGTCCAAGCATAAGGAGTATCCTCCGGGGGAGGGGGACGCTGTGCCGCCTGCTCGCGACGGGCCTGGGCTGCCTCACGGGCCCTCCTAACCTCCAAATCTAAACGATCCAGGCTCAACTTCCAATCGGCGGAAGCGAACTCCGGGATATGCGCATCAATGGGCTCATCGGCAGGGATAGGAAAGGCCTTAGCCCGGAGAATGGCCGTGATGGTGCGAGGATAGGGCAAAAGGGTCTTAGGGTCGATGGCGTTATCTATGGCCTGAGAAGTATGGCGCATGCCATCCATAATGACGAGGCCAGGATGGAACCAATCACTACGGTAAATGGCATGGAGGGCGTGGTGGATTGCCTTGGTCCGTTCTTGCTCGTGACCAAGGGGGTACAGGTTTCGTTTAAGGACATGGTCGACGAACCACATCTGGCGGGGCATATGCGATCGGCGAATAGATTGGCCCGAACCAGAGCGGCCGCCACACATGTCCTGAATAATATGAATGAAGGAGTGGGCTTTGTTGAGGACGTTCAATTTAGGGACTTGGTAAGAATGGGAGGGGAGTTGGAGGATTTCGGCGATGTTGTCTGGGTTTAGGGTGATGTCGTGGCCGTCTATAGTAGTAGAGATAAAGGCGTGTTGGCTGAGGGATTGTTTGTGGTAGCGTAGGTTTTGGTAGAATAGGCAGACTATACGGGGGTAACTGATGAGGTCGGGGTTTCTAAAATATAGCTGTGGGGCCAGCTTTCGGGCTACTAGGTTACTATGGCCCCACTTCGTGTCTTTATCAGACGCGAAGTACTCAGCATCTATAGCGGCCTCGTAGTTGAGGCCGCGGGTGGCGTATTTAGGGCCTAGTTCGTTTGGGTTAGGGTCGTCTGGGGGCGGTGGTGGAGGGTCGGTCTGTTTTTCTTTTCCTTTAGCTTTTTTCTGTGGTGGTTGTGAAGAAGAAGCGGATCAGACGGTTCTTTTGGTCATTTTTGTAAGAGAAGGTACGGGTTTTTAGAAAAAATTTGAAAATGCGGGCTTTGAAATTGGTCTATGCCCAGAAAAAGAAAAATAAAAGGGATAGGGGGAATGGGTCACCTGCAAGAAAAACAATCCCGTCAAGGGACACAATCATTATATATTCAACATTTCCAAAGAAATTGGGGTTCACAGGGGAACACCCAGCAACTGTGAGAAGAGTCAGCCCCTTCCCACCCACTGTCCCGACAAGGGCACACACTTTGCGGCAAGTCACGGGGTACTTGCCGCGTGTTTAGAAACAGTGTAAATAAAATACTATGATAGTGACGCATATGCCGAAACACTAATTTGCGATGACTAGTAAGATATTCATGAGTTCATTTTACGTCTCTGATTTTCCGACTTCATAAAAATAAGGTCATAGTAAGGGTTTTACAAGACTAAACTTCCATGTTGATGTAAATAGTTTTTAAAAAATAAACGGGGATTCAAGTGTAAGGTGAATCTCTTAAATACATGTTTATTCAGACTCGTGTTAAAGGATTTCAAGATCCAGATTGTGTACTCATGTAAAAACATAGATCTTACTTGTTTGTAAGGTGAACCGTTGATCGACAACAGTTTGGCTAAGTCAGTTTCGTTCTAAACAATGAATTAGTGCCATAATTACATGATTATCTAAATTTGGTCATAGAATTGGTAAATACGAATCTGGGGACACGTAACAACCTATTAGTGTAGACTATGTATACAAGATGAATTGTAAAACTTACAAGCCTGCACTAATTAGGTCATAGGTTTGTTATAGACGAGCTTTAAAGTGCGTTAACTACTCTTTATTTGAAAATTGTCGTAATTACAAAAACTATTAGTTCAGTTTGTAAAGGGCCCAATTTCTAAGACCAAGATGGGAACTTATTCAACCTGAGTATATATGTACTCAAATTCAAGATTAATAGTAACAAAATAGTGAAGAAAAATATTATACCCAAAATTTACTTAAATGGTTACGTATTAGGGTTCGAGGTGAACGAAATTAACGTGCATGCAAGTATGTGAATTAGTCTATGAGTTCCAATCAATCTCATCACACCTCCATAGATGGTTGTAAAATATTATGTGCATATGATGCTTCTGTGTGTGAAATCAGTGGAGATCTATCTAGGAATGTGTACATATAGGTCTGCATCACTTTCATTATTCTTAATCCCAAACCATAATAAAAAAATAGCCCCCCAAATTAATCTAGAATTTGGACACACATGTGTTCATTGAGCAGCGTGTGTGTGTTAAACAAGAATATGAATGTTTGTGTATGTAACACTGGGGTGGATGTGGAGATCTCTCAATCTGTACATACATCTACTGATGTATCACCCTAAAACTCAAACCCCAAATCCTAAATAGCATCAGTACTGTCAAGAGCATTACGGTTGGAGGAATTTTGCGTAGTATGTGTATACAAGGATGAAAATTAGGGCTGATAGTGTGTATAAATTGGTGTGTGACTCTGTGTGTGCGTAGAGTTTTAGGGTTCATGAGTAGGGTCTAGGGTTTCAAGAACCCCAAATTCCAAACCCTAATTGTGTGGGTGTGTATATATATGCTATATGAAATCTGTATATGCATATACATATATATATATATATATGCTCGGATGAGGATCTAGAAATCCCCCCCCCAAAATCCGAAACCCTAAATCTAAACCATGTGTGCGTATCAATATATATATAAACCTAAATCTGTATAGATATATAAATATAGATTTATGTATGTGTGTGTGCGGATATATGAATCTCAAAGAATCCTAAAATATTCAAACCCTAAACTTAGACCAGTCATCGTGTATACACTGAATTGAAGGGTTTCAAGTATACCTGCGATTGATGATTCAAGATGAGGAAGGGGGATTTTTGCCTCGGTTTCGTGTGGATGTAGCAGTGGCGGTGAGTATGATGTTCCGGCGTCGTGGTGATGTTGTGATGAAGACCGGCGGGTGTGAGGAGGCAGGCCGACAGTGGTCGGCAAAACTGTGGGTGATCGGTGGTGTGTGGTGGTAGATGATGATGATGATGGTGGTTTTGGGAAGAGAGAGAGAATCGCCGAGAGGGCTAGATACGCAGAGAGAGATAAAAAAGTAAAACTGAAAAAATTTAGGGCACAGCCCTGTATTTAAAGGGAGGGGTACCTCGCGCGAGCGAACCGCGCGAGCGAGCCTCGCGCGCGCGAGTTCCTCCGCGAGGAAAAACTGAGGCTTCTTTTTAATGTTTTGCGAAAATTTTTCTAAGTCTCACATTCGCTCGAGCGGGCCGCTCCAGCGAGGGTCTCGCTCGCGCGAATTCGAGCGCGAACAGAAGCTGAGGCTTCTTTTAAGAAGCTTAATTATTATTATTATTATTTTTTTTCTAAGGGCCAAGATCGCGCGAGCGAGCCGCTCTAGCGAGAGGCTCGCGGGCGCGATTCCTGGCGCGAGAAAGCACTGAGGGTCCCTTTTTGAGCTTACATAAAATTTTTGACTAAGGGGATATCTCGCGCGAGCGAGCTCTCGCGCGAGCGGGCCGCGCGCGCGATATGCTGATTTTTCATTTTTCTGTTCTGTTTTCTTGTAACAATGTTCTAGAATTGCAAATTTTCATCTTCTGGGTGTTTACACACTCAGACAATGGCCAAAAACTGCTAAATAGTGTACAAAAATGAAGAAAAATCTAACTAATGCTTGGGTTGCCTCCCAAGAAGCGCTAAATTTTACGTCGCTAGCTCGACCGATGCATGCGCTCAATCGAGATAGACCGGATCTACCAGGTCTATAGACTCAATTTCTCTCTCATCTGCCTCCTCGGTTCGATACGGCTTAAGCCGTTGACCATTTACTTTAAACGGTGTTCCACCGTTCATATCTTGGATTTCGATCGCTCCATGAGGAAACACTTGCGTTATAGTAAACGGACCGTCCCACCGGGACCGTAGCTTTCCCGGGAATAATCGTAATTTCGAATTGAACAACCAGACGCGTTGCCCGACCTCAAAATTCTTTCTTAAAATCATCTTATCGTGAAAAGCTTTAGATCGTTCTTTATAGATTCTCGAATTCTCGTACGCCTCGTTTCTTAATTCTTCAAGCTCTTGCAATTGAAGTTTACGATGACCTCCTGCTGCTTTTATATCCTGGTTAAAAGTTTTCACGGCCCAATATGATCGATGTTCGAGTTCTACTGGTAAGTGGCACGCTTTTCCAAACACCAATCGGTAAGGAGACATCCCAATGGGGGTTTTAAACGCTGTACGATAAGCCCAAAGCGCATCGGTCAGTCGTTGCGACCAATCTTTACGGTCTGGACGTACCGTTTTTTCCAATATACTTTTGACCTCCCTATTAGACACTTCAACTTGGCCTTGGGTTTGTGGATGATATGCGGTTCCTACTTTGTGGGTGACAGAATATTTGCGGACTAGGGCTTCGAAGTAACGATTACAAAAGTGTTTACCCCCGTCGCTTATAATCGCTCGTGGTGTACCGAATCGACAAAAGATATTATCTTTAATAAATTGAACCACGACTTTATGGTCGTTTGTTCTCGTCGCTACTGCCTCCACCCACTTAGAAACATAGTCGACCGCGACTAAAATGTATTCGAAACCACAAGACGACGGGAACGGACCCATAAAGTCGATGCCCCAAACGTCGAATATTTCTATGATGAGGATTGGGGTCATGGGCATCGCATCACGATGTGACATGTTCCCTGTTTGTTGGCAACGTACGCAGTTCTGACAGAATTCATGTGCATCTTTAAACAATGTTGGCCAATATAACCCACTTTGGAGGACTTTAGCGGCCGTACGACGGCCGCCAAAGTGACCTCCGCATTCTAAAGAATGGCAAAAATTTAATATGGATTTGGATTCACTTTCCGGAACACAACGTCGTATAATTTGATCAGAACAGTGTTTAAACAACAGTGGGTCGTCCCAATAGTAATGTTTAACTTGCGAAAAGAATCGATCTTTATCTAAACGAGACCATTTGCTCGGGATATGTCCCGTAGCTAAGAAATTAACAATGTCGCTGAACCACGGACGATTGACGGTAGATAACGCGAATAATTGCTCGTCTGGAAACGAATCCTTTAGAGCGGTAATATCGTTTGATTCTATAAGAATTCGTGACAAGTGGTCAGCTACAACGTTTTCAGAACCCTTTTTATCCCGTATTTCATAGTTAAACTCTTGCAGGAGTAAAATCCATCGGATTAACCTAGGTTTCGTTTCTTTCTTATTCAGCAAATGTCGCAATGCCGCATGATCAGTATAAACGATGACTTTTGAACCCAATAAATACGAACGGAATTTGTCGAGGGCAAACACAACCGCAAGTAATTCTTTTTCAGTTGTTGTGTAGTTCAATTGCGCATCATTTAGTGTTTTACTTGCATAGTAAATCACATGAGGGATTTTATTCACTTTTTGTCCTAATACCGCACCCACGGCATAATCTGAAGCGTCACACATTAATTCAAACGGTAATGACCAATCAGGGGACTGGATTACCGGAGCCGTGGATAGTAAGGTGCGCAACGTTTCAAAAGCCTTCAAGCAATCGTTATCAAAGACAAAAGGAACATCCTTAGCAAGCAGGTTGCATAAGGGACGTGAAATTTTACTAAAGTCTTTGATAAATCGCCTATAAAAACCAGCGTGACCTAGGAAGGAGCGGATCTGACGAATGGATGAAGGCGGTGGAAGTTTGTCTATTAACTCTACTTTTGCTTTATCAACCTCTATACCTCTCTTGGACACAATGTGGCCCAAGACTATTCCCTCTTGAACCATGAAATGGCTCTTCTCCCAACTTAATACCAAATTTGCTTCCTCGCACCGGGCGAGGACTTTTGTCAGATTTTGGAGACATTCATCGAATGTAGGTCCGAAAACGGAGAAATCATCCATAAATACCTCGAGAAATTTTTCTACCATGTCCGAGAAAATTGCCATCATACACCGTTGAAAGGTTGCCGGTGCGTTGCACAAGCCAAACGGCATACGTCTGTAAGCAAAGGTTCCAAAAGGACAGGTGAACGTTGTCTTTTCTTGGTCATCGGGGTAAACGGGCACCTGGTTGTAACCAGAGTATCCATCTAAGAAACAATAATAGCTCTGACCAGACAGACGTTCAAGGATTTGATCAATAAATGGGAGAGGGAAATGATCCTTACGAGTCATCGAATTAAGTTTTCTGTAGTCAATGCAAACCCGCCAACCGGTAGTTTGTCGGGTGGGTATAAGGACTCCCTTTTCGTTGGGTACAACCGTGATACCTGATTTCTTTGGGACAACCTGAGTTGGGCTGACCCAATTACTGTCGGAGATTGGGTATATAATACCGGCATCTAAGAGTTTTATCACTTCCTTCATAACCACTTCTTTCATATTAGGGTTGAGACGTCGTTGCATTTCCCTAGATGGTTTAGCATTTTCTTCTAAATTTATTTTATGCATGCAAACTGACGGGTCAATTCCTTTTAGATCAGCGACCGTCCATCCAATCGCCTTTTTGTGATCTCCTAGAACTTTTATTAGTTGTACTTCCTGATTTTCAGTTAAATTTGACGCTATTATAACAGGAAGGGTTGTGTTATTCCCTAAGAATGCATATTTTAAAGAATCCGGCAACGGCTTAAGTTCGAGTGTTGGAGAACACTGAATGGATGGTAAGGCCGGTTCGTGTGCAAGAGGCGGTAAAGCTTCTATTTTAGGTTTCCATGGAAGTGCATTAGTTGTGTTTGCTGATTCCAATAGAGTGTTTACATCTTCAATATTTGTGTCAATGTTGAAATCATTAAAATTGAAATGTGACAAGCATGCTTCCAGCGCTTCCTTAGTCAACATAAAAGGCGCTGCTTCTTCAACTAATTCATCTATTAAGTCTATGGCATAGCAATCTGCCTCTTCATCATCTCTATATGGTTGATTCGATGCATTAAAGACGTTAAGACGCACGGTCATGTTACCAAAAGTTATATCCATCACACCAGTCCTACAATTAATAATTGAATTAGCCGTAGCTAGGAAAGGGCGTCCTAGAATGACTGGAACTTGTTTACTCGCATCTAGGACGGGTTCGGTGTCTAATACGATGAAATCGACCGGATAATAACATTTATCAACTTTTACCAATACATCCTCTACTACCCCCCGTGGAACTTTAATTGACCTATCGGCTAATTGTAAGGTGGCCGCAGTCGGTTTCAGTTCTCCTAAACCCAAATGTTCGTAAACTGAATAGGGTATCAAATTCACACTTGCACCTAAATCAAGAAGAGCCCGGTGGATGTATTTATCACCTATGTGACAAGCTATGGTTGGAGTACCCGGATCTTTATATTTAAGAGTGTTAGTGGTAAATAAGGAACTAACCTTTTCTGTTAGGAACACTTTCTTAGATAGATGGTTTCTGGATTTCCTTTTCTGAGTGCATAGATCCTTTAAGAACTTAGCATACGGGGGTATCTGTTTAATCGCCTCTAGTAGGGGGATATTGATTTTGACTTCTTTAAATATTTCAAGTATATCTTCCGGTTTCGTGCTCTTTTTAGCGAAGTGGGCTGGTGCTTCCCCACTTGGTGGAAATGGCATCCTAGGCACATAATCGGAAGGGTTTACTACTTTAGATGGTTTATTTGGTATCAAAGGATTAGCATCTTTTGAAATTGGATTAGAATTCTCTTCCTTTTCATCCTTTTCCTTTTCTTTACCCTTATCTTTTCTCGCCTCGGGAGGAGGTACGACCTCCTCAGGACGTTCAGTGGTCCTTGTTGAGACCGCGTTAACTTGATCACTCGCCGAACTCACCTCATACTGACCTTTAGGATTTTGAACAGGTTGACTTGGTAATTTTCCCTCATTACGTCGATTCAATGTATTAGCTAATTGTCCCATTTGGGACTCTAATTTCGCTATAGATTGAGTATGGGAATTTACAAGTTGAGACTGCGATTGTGATTGGGCCTCTAAAGTTTTTAGTGATGCCAACACGCTCTCTTCGAAAGTTTTATCCCTAGGCGGGTTAGCACGGAAGGGGGGCTGTTGGTATTGACTTTGTTGATTCGGAGGCGGCTGATACTGATTAGATTGTGGTTTATATGCATTCGGAAAATTAGTCGTATCGGGTTTTGCGTACGGTTTCTCACTGTTGGAGTTCCAAGAAAGGTTCGGATGAGGTCCCCAGGTCGTATTTGGTTTATAACCCGTGGGGTTATAATTAGGTCGTTGGAACTGTTGAACTGCATTTATATGCTGTTCTACAAATTCTGGGAACTGGGATGCGGACGGGCATGCCAAGGTTGAATGTGATGAATCTGAGCATAACTGGCATACTTCCGTAGAAGGAGGTGGGCCTTGCATACGGCCCATCATCATAAGTTGGTCCATTTTTCTATTTAGTTCTTGAATTTCATATGACTGATTAGACTCAACTTTCGCCTCTCTCTTTGGATTGGGTAGAATGTGTCCCTCAGGGCGTACGGATACAGCTTGATGCATCGAGTTTTCACTTAATGTTTCAAATATCTTCCATGCCTCATCGGCACTTTTGTGGAGGAACGTCCCCGCACAAATAGCATCGACGGTATTTCGAACAGCAGGAATTAAACCTTCATAAAAAACTTGCACCAGTTGCCATTTAGGTATCTGGTGATGAGGGCAAGAACGTAAGAGTTCTTTAAATTGTTCCCAAGTATCGTAAAGTGTCTCCCCATCTTGCATTGTAAAATTAGTTATTGATTTTCTAATCTGATTCGTTCTAGTTATGGGGAAAAACTTTTGTAGGAACGCAGTTTGCAACTCATCCCATGTTCTTATTGAATTTGGCTCCAACGATTGGAGCCAATACTTTGCTTTATCTTTAAGTGAAAACGGAAACAGGCGCATTTTCAATTCATCATCTGTTAAGTTCTGAATCTTTAAAGTCGCACAAATACCCTGAAATTCGCCTAGGTGATTATAAGGGTCTTCCTTAACACGCCCGTGAAATGACGGCAGGAGCGCAATAGTTGAGGATTTAATTTCAAAATGAGCTGCCGTCACTTCCGGCAATGCAATACACGATGGTGGTGTATAAGCCGTAGGAGTGAAATAGTCCTTTAATGGTGGTGGAGGGGGTATGTTCAGATTATCCCCCTCATTCTGATTGTTCCCATTATTCCGGTTTTGTCCAAAATCGGCCATCGGAATAGGTTCGATTTTTATTGTTTTAGTTTTTCTTAAGCGATTACGCGTACTACGGATTTCTAATTCAAATGAAGATGACGGTTCCGGAGTGGACTCGTCGTCTAACATCAACCGAGCTCTCGCAGCTTGGGTTGATGACTTAAGGCCTCTAAGTGTACGTTCAAGTTCAAGATTAAGCGGATTTAATTTAGGATTAGTTGAACGAGTACCAAACATACACTAAGGGTTGACTCAATAAAAGAAAACAAGAATAGCTACGTGAATAACCAAGCATGCAAGCACACAAGACTACTATGATGCATGAATTTATCTTGTAATGCAATGACCGCGTCAAGCCCAGCGCCCCGGGTTTCCTAGCTAATGCAGTGCTCACTCCACACCTACCCTAATGCAAGTAATGCGTCACAGCGCCCTGACTTACAGTGGTTGATGCGAAATTTAAAAACTTAGCGAATTTACTTATTTTTGATTTTTATTGCAATTTTCTTTTCAGGTTCGCGTAAGCTCCGTTGGCGTGCACAGCTGCTCCACTCGAACGTACTAGATCTTGATGACTGATGAACTGCAAGACAAGGATAAATTTAGCAACTCAAAAGTAAACGAAAAACAAAGAAAAATAAAATGGAAACTAATATTTACTAACTAAGTAAATTATGATTCTAATAATTAATGGCAAAAGTTATTTCAATCCCCGGCAACGGCGCCAAAAATTGATCTCGTCAAAATCAAGATATAAAAGTGTGCTTATTTATGCTTTACTTTCAAAATATTTGTAGTGTGGAAAGTAAAGGTCGAACCCACAGAGATTGTTAACTTTTAATCCTTTAGTTACTAAAATCTAATCTATATAGTTATAAGAAAATTGGAAGTTGATGTAATTTAGGTTTTGATTATCACTACTATTTTAAACTATGAATTAAACTACGAATTTATGTAAATAAGATCTAAAATTGAATCTAAGTAAACTTGACTGCAAAATTGGAAATTTATGTAAATGTATGGAGATGGAACCTAGGATTGCAAATCCACCACTAACTATGCATTAAGGGTCTAAACCTCTTATTCTAAGTTCTATGTTTTGGATAGTTATGATCTATTGTAGCTACAAGCCCAATAGTATCGTCAAGAAGATATCGTTAGTTTAATCTAAACATAATCCATCTACGGTTCACATGAATCATCTACCTATAACTAGGGTGTAGCATAACTCATCTTTCCTAAGCATGGATTATAAAAGAAGTAAACATCACAATCACATAAGCACCATTGTATGTAAATACTCCTATCAATCACAGAAATCAAGGACTATTGAGTTCAATAAGTATAAGGAAAAATCTAAGACAAGAATAGATCCAAAGTACTCTTGATTATTAACATTAAAATCTGATTATATAAAATCCACCAACATACAATCACTATCCATAAACATAAAAACTTAAAATAAAGAAGAATAGAATCCCCCTTTACATAGCTAGGGTTTCATTGAAACCCTAGATGCGGAGTTTAGTTGCTCATAGTAGGTGAAAGCATGAAGATGTAGTTGATGTAAGCCATTAGAAACCTTCCTCTTGCCTTCAAAAAGTGCTGAATGTATGTATGGATGAATTGCTCTCAAGGTGTGTAACCCTTAAAAATCATAAAAACTAGATATATATAGTTTACAAAGGTTCTTAGAAGTCTCCTCCAATTCGTATTGCACTGAAACAGCAATTAATTCCAATCTGGACGTCTTCAGGTAATTTCGTCTGCACAGGACTCTTCCGAACACTGAAATACGCAACTTTGGTTTTTACACATATCGCGCGAGCGCGACATTGGGTACCTCGCGCGCGCGGGTCGCGCGAGCGATTCTGGGGTTCTCGCGCGAGCGGATCGCGCGAGCGATTTCTGGTTTTTCGCGGGCGCGGGTCGCGCGCGCGAAGTGTCTTTTTCAGCTTCTTTCTTCCTGCTTTTTCACCTTGTTTAACCTCATATACCTGTTTTCTTCTAAAACCTGCTAGAAAATAGAAAATAAAGTAAAATTACATAAAAACAAGATAAAAACGACTAACAAATGTGAGTTAAGGCGTATAATTGGGATTTGTTCTCTCCCGATCAGTTTTTAGTTTCATCCAAATGGTATTTAAGAAGGTACATGTTTAATAAATTGGTGGAAAATTTTCTTATTATTGAAAATCAATTTTTTCCAGTAATCATTTTTTTTTTAAAGGTCTTACTTTAATTTTGTTTTAATTAAAGGCCTTAATTGAACTTTTAAATATGTTTTAAAACTTCAAATTTTGTTTAAATTAGTGAAAAATTTCATATTTTTCATTAATATTTTTCTCAATTGTTTTAATTTATTGGAAATTTTTTGGGCTATGTAATAATTAGTTTATTACATATTTTTTGTGCATTTCGAGGCTCGCTACATTTAATGGTCATCTATTTAATTGTTGTTTGTGATTGTATGACCTTGGGACCTCAAGTCCACTCTCTTAGGTGGAGAGTTAGATTAGTCCATTCGTTTAGTGACTACATAAGTGCTTGTTGTGTGCAATTAATTCATTAATTAATTGGATTAAATGAATAGACGATTGAAATTGACAATTTATTTGAGCTTGTGTCCTCACGATGTATGTTATAAGTTTGTTTCTGTGTATATGTATGAACAAAGCATCCATATTTTTGGCTATATGTAATGCGAGGATGAGAGTTTACTTTTTTATGTTTATGGCAAAGCCGTTTGTAAAGGGATGAATTTTTTTGTTTAGACAATATACGCAAGAATTATCTTAGCACGAGCTCTAAATTATCAATTAAAACTGATCACGTGGGGTCCATGTGCATTGTATGGCACACCTATTATTGTTGTGGATGATGTTAGATAATTTCTTGTACCATCTATACATATTGATTTAAAAATTAATTATATAACATTTTCTTAATTTACAAAATTAAGTAATAATTATGAGCTTAGCAGATTTTCGATCTTAATATGTAAAAAGGGAAAATATTTTGTAATTGAATTTTGAAACAAATTTGGAAATGTGTATATAATATTGTTAAACCCTTGCGCACGTTTTTTTTTAATGTAGAAATAACTTCAAACTAAATAGAATAATGATTGGGGCACAAAAGGATACAAAAAACTTCCACAAAATGAGTGGAAAGTCTATGTGGCACAGTGGGACCCGCCAGCAATTAATGGAAACAATGCTTAATTGCTGGCGGGTCCCAGTGTGCCACATAGACTTTCCACTTATTTTGTGGAAGTTCTTTGTATCTTTTGGTGCCCCTAGCATTGTTGAACTAAATAATTGTTGATCTTAACAATTTGAAAGGGACAAACTATGGCATTTGGCAAGTGGCAACCTAAAGTAACATTCGTGTTGAGTGAGCAAAAACTTGCTGAGCATCTGACTCATTCCATGGTCCAAACAATTAAACCGGAAAATGGCCTATGGCCCAATATTACTCGAACCCGATACTTGGTTGGCATAAGAGAGATCATCGCGTGCATCATTGTGTTGAGCAGCATGCACGTTGATCTTATTAGGGGGGGGGGGGGGGGGGGGGGGAGTATAAGGAATATTCAACAGCCAATGAATTGTGTGACCAACTCAAGTTTGTTTTTGGTGGCAAATCCATTGCTAGACTAGTCCTAAAGTTCATAGTGTATAGGAAAGATCCAAAGCATGCACATTAAAGTAGCATATTGCTACGCCCCTTATAATTTCCCTTTTGTTCTTCTAATAATTATTTGTACAAAGTACCCAAGTGATCAAGTGGTATCCTCTCATCTCCCTTAAGTGGCCGGGAGGGGTGGGGTTCGATTCCCCTCATGGGGAATTGTTTAGGGGAGTTATCTCTTTTTAGTTTTCTATTGGAGGAAGTTCCTTTGAAGTGTGCCCATGACCCCCCTGATTGTTTGAAGTGTGTGTGTGGTACTTGTGAATGCTTCGCCTTCAGCCAAAAAAAAAAAAAAAAACAATTATAAGTCCTATTGTTTGGTTTTCTGATAACCAATGATGATGCCTTAATAGATTATGGCACTTGGTGTGCGCTTTAATTTCTACTTAAGTTTTATTTATTTATTGAGAAAATAGCAAATTTATCTCAAGCTAACTTTGCTGGTAAATAATATCTCACTTGCTGGGAGAAAAGTACTCATCTCATCGCCAACTTCGATCTGTCAAGAATCGATTTGGATTCACTCATGATGAGGTATCCAACCGGTATTTCTGGTATGGCTTTGCATTGTTTCAAATGTATAGATATCTATCAAGCACGGACACGGATATTCCGACATGGATACAACACGACAAAATTTTAAAATTTGCACTTCGATACTGTTGAGAAAGCGTCTGTGAAGTGTCGTGTCAGTGTATCGAACACGATATGACACGTGCCACGCTAGGTAGCACCGGTGCGGGTGCTGGATTCGGGTGCAAGGGATTTGCTAATTTAAATTTTAAAAAGTAATAATACAGGTGCGACAGGAATACTTGGATATAATAATAAAAATATATTTTTATGTAATAATATATACAAATCATTTTATAACTATTAGTGTATTAGTGTATACCCTAGATATTTTCTATTATTTCTCTTTTAAACCCCCAAAGTTTTCAAAATTGTATGAAGAATTTGTGTTTTTTTTTTTCAAAAGAATGCTACAAAAAAGCCCCAGCTACATTCTAAAAGAACTCAAAGAATTCACGGGGCACTCAGTAAGTGTGGGTACGGCGGCCTTTTCGAAGAGTCCGTGTTTCATAGGCGACATGCTACCTTCTTGGAAGTGTCGGTGTGTCACGACCCCAAAATTCGACTTCAAAATTTTAGGCTCGAGATCGGCCTCAGAGGCCTCTTCATAATTAAATAGAGCTCTAGCGGAAGCAAAGATATCTTAAATCTATTTATATATTGAAGTCTACATAAAAATCTTGAGAATATTATTACATTTGAAGGCATAACTCTTCTAAATATTCTACATATCTAACAATCATCTACTCCTCATTTGCATCAAGAAGATAATCTTTCTCTTCTATCGAAATGTTCTGTTCTTCTAAGGGTTCTGTAATAATCTATCATCGTCACTTCGTCACCTGAAAAGGGTTTTAAATATATTTGGAGAGTGTGAGCCGAAGGCTCAGTGAATGAACATAACCTTGGAAATAATCATGATTTAAAAGGTTTGCATTTTTAGAAGAGATAAGATAATAAGTTTAAGAATTTCATACGATAAACCAGAAATATAATGACATGTTCTATATATTTTGCATGGAAAATAACATCTTTTCATAAATGTCAAATTACCAACCACCCACTCACGCACACATTCATTCATTACATACATCGCACAATAATCAAAGGCAACCCTACAGTCGGGCTCATTTCATCACATACATAGGCTATACTTTATAATTTATTGTGGTGGTAATTGATACTTTAGATAAATGAACAATTTAAATGATGGCATTTCAAAAAATACATGACATTGGAATAAATTGACACATTTGAGAATAATAAGTTTTGAATGTTAAAACCCTTCCAGGAACCAAGAAAAATGTTCCGAAAATAACTTTAGTAATTTTGATACTTTACATATCATTAAAATCATAGTAGAATTTACTCATTATATATTGAGTTAATAGAGAGCTTGAGAAAATGTAATGAACACTCACCTTGGCGACTTTGACGATGAAACAGTTTCTACATTAATACAGGTAAAAGAGCTAAACATTTAATATTCAGTTGCAACCATAGTGTAAAACTGTAATTAAGGCTTTTCTAGGGTATTTCTGTAAAAATGCTAAAACTACGTCAAAACTTCACTATAATGTTCCTTACACTATACTAAGTTCAACTTCACTGACTGGACTCAATTCGGAGTCCGTAGTAGTTCCTACTTTAAAACAGAGTGTCCTACATAAATGTGGATTCTACAAATACACTATATTTTAGACAATGTCGGATTGTCTCCAAACTTTTAAATATGATACTAGACATTATTTAAGACTATAGAAATTGATGGCGTATTTTTCTGAGTTATAGATTATTTATTACAAATTTTGAAAATTAAAATACTATTTTTTAAAAATAGTTATTATTGAGCCGTAAATCACATATATAATCTCCAAAGGGTGGGAATTTATTCGTTAAACTATTCTTTGTAAAATCATAATATTAATAGCGTATTACTTTTCTTTTACCAATTTTATACCCAAAGAATATAAAGGAATTAGCAGTTATTCGTACTTAGTACCCCAAAACTTCTAATTGTAATATCTATTGTTATATAATACTGAAATGTAAGGGATTTCATTTATTTAAATTATAATCTGACAAGGCCTAACTGATTTACTAACACTATTTTTAAAATAGTCGTAACCGGACCATAATTCCATTTTCATACCCAAATACCATAATTTAAGTGTGAAACTATTTTTAATGGTCATAAAATGCCACAAGAACATTTTGTATTTTTCTCATAGTTTAAGAAATATAATAGCTATGATAAAATAATCAAACCTCTATTTAAATCAATTGATAAGTAGTAAAATAATATTATTCTATGATTTTATAATTAACAAAATTATAAAATAGTATATATTATCATAATATCATTATAGAATATATAAATGATTTATAATGAGTTTACAAAATCCCAGAATGACCAAAAATACCCTTTTTAAAAGTTTAGGGGTCATTCTATAAATACACAAAAATGTGGAGATTATATAAACTTTCAGAAACTGAAAAATTAATATTTCAGATGGAAATAAGCATAATTAGAAGTACTAAGCTTGAAACCGTGATCAAATCCGACATCGGTACACCTCTATATGGAAAATAAAAGTTTTAGTTTTCGAAACTTCAAATGATTCGTTTGTCGCGACCATTATGAATTATCGCACCAAACTTGAAACATAGCCTCTTGGGGACAATATCTTTCATTTGATATAAAGTGTGACTACTTGAAGTTTTATTGGAAGTTGGGTGGTCCCACTCCCATGGGTAGAGTGGGAAGCAAATTTGGTATTCAAAATTTACTTCCGAACACATGTGACAGTGTGACCACACTGAATACAGTGGGAGCACCGAAGTTTTATTGGAAGTTGTTTTGAATGATCCCACTCTCATATGTGGGGGCAGAAAACTTGAAAAGATTACTCAATATTTTACGTAAGTATAACTTATTGTATAAGTAGCAATAAAACAAAAAAAAAGAAAAGAAAAGAAAAGAAATAAACATATTGTATTGCATGTGTGATTGTGTGTCAATTTATATGTAAGAGCAATAATATTTTAGAATAGTATGGTTATTTGGTGCATACAAGTGAAAGCAATCTTACATTCATCTTCTTTTTTATTTTTATTTTTCTTTCTGTCTTTCTGTTGCGGCATTCTTATATTCTTATATTCATCCATTGAATAAGATCGAAATAATGAAATTTTGGCAGTGTAGAAGTAGGACTAATATTTAGATTTAGATGAAATTGTCCTAAAAACTTACTACTAAATGTTGTGCTGCCAAATGTAGGAGGTAATTACTAAATCAAACTTATCAAACCTATATCCCAGGGCGGAGTCAATTTATTATTATTATTTTTTTTCGTGAGAATGGGTTAAACTAAAATTAGAACTAAATAATATCGACTTAGATTAAAATTGACAATATGTTGGAGAGGGCTCAAATGAAAAAAGAAGAAGAAAAGTTGTAGAGTGACTTAAAAATTCTGTCACATCGTACATAAATAACCTAATCTCAAAATTTAAGGAGGCTAAAGCCCACTCTAATCCCTTTTTTCATAATTCTGTCCTTACTTTATCAACATATGAAGTTATTAATTTATAATTAATTGGTCAAATATATCTATCTATATCTATAAACTATAATCTATTTCTATAATCTATACCATTAGACTTACAAGGTCAAAATGTTTCCAACGGTGTACGCGGATGAACGGGCCACGCGCTGGGAACACAGTCCAAGTGAATGGGCGGCTCATGCGGTGCCCCTAGTGGTCCTGCGACGTCACCTCCGGCGCGTGTAGACCCAATTTTTTATTTTCTATAATTTTTAATTTTGAAAAAACAGAGCATGAATTATTTTTTTTACAAAGGCTCCCCCATTTTCTTCACAATCAAACGAATAGTATATAGAAGTAATATCATAAAAAAGGAGAAATATGAAAAAAGAAAAAAAAAACTACATTTTACACCCTTTTATTTTGCCCTTTGTGTCAATTTGGTCCCTGTAATTTAGAAAGTGTTGTTTTAGTCCTGTAGTTTCATAAGTGTGTCATTGTAGTCCCTCAAATACTTTTTGTGACAAATCTTTTACTTTCAGTGACAAAATTATTCGTTACTAGAGGACTTATTTGACACATTTATAAAACTACAAGCACTAAAGTGACACTTTCTAAATTACAGGGACCAAACTCATACAACTGACAAACTACAAGGGTGTAAAATGTATTTAACCAAAAAAAAAAAAAAAAAGAAAAAGAAAAAGAAAAAACGAAAGAATAATTGGTACAACAACACAAGGATCACTCTCTTTTCTTTGATTATAAGGAAAAAGCTGTCTCCTTTCCCAAATCCTCTTTCCCCCCTCTCTATTATCACTTACTTGCTTTCTTGCAACTCCACGGCCCCAGATCCGACGAGAGTTGGGCAAAACCCTAGTTCCTTCATCGCAATTACCAACAAGCTCTCTCTCTCTCTCTCTCTCTCTCTCTCTCGAAATCGATCATCACCAATCTCTCTCTCATCACTCGCAGGTTCGTCCTCTATTTACTGAGCCACTGTTTCTATGGATCGGAAGCTGTTATTATTATTATATATATATATATGTATATATGCATAAATATTAAGTGATTAGAAGTTGATCTGTTTGTTTTTCTATGTATACGTGGTTCTGGGTTTCATCATCAACTTTCTGTTTTATTGTCAAGAAAAGTGGGTATAAGAGAAGAATTAGCACTTCGGTTTTGTGTTTTGTTTTCTCAACAACGAATAGGTATCTAAATTAGGTTAGTTGCACTCAGGTGTCATTGATGGAACTGTCCAAGCTCAAAGCTTTAATTGATGTAAAGTATTAAATAGGGACAAATAGTGAACAAGACATTATGACAAGATTTTTTAGAGTTAAACAATTAAGATTCTTGATTAGGGAAAGATCCTCCATAAATAAATATTAAGTGAAACTTCACTTGGCATACATGAATATTAGAAGTAAAATTTCACTGAACCCGTACATTAATATTAAGTGAAATTTCACTTTAACTGGACCTTTGAAGCACTTTTTAACTAATTAAGAATCAAATTATACTTTAAACTCTTGACAGTTACTTGTAGGGACTTTTTCCAAATTTCTATATTAAGTATTAGGTAAGTGTGAAATTGTAAATTGCACTGTGATGGTATCGTTTTAGAATGGTTGATTGATATGTGAAAATTTGAATCCCTGTACCGTACGTGGGCATATATGATATGGGGAGTTATAATCTGATCCATATGTACTTATGAAATGTTCAAAGTTTAAATGATCAACAATGTAATGCTGAGTGTATATGTCTTTGATGAAGACTTCAAATGTTAATGCTTGTGATTTGTTTCTATAACAGTGTTTAACTTTTCTTTAGCCAAATGTTAGTTTGATGTTAACTTTTTGTGCAATATATGTGTGCAATCATCGAGTCTGCGCATCCGAGGTAATTTTTATTGCAATATATGTATATGTGCACGTGTGTGCCTGAAAATACGCCTTTTTGCATAAAAAAAAACTCCGGCTTTGGAAATTTCCAACAAAACGCTATATGATATGCTGCACAAGAAGGTGTAAAATTTTAGAAGAGAGATTTTATTGATAATATTTGGTGGTTTATGATTACAAAGCTTTCAACCCTTTATATAGGGTGAGCTCTGTTGTCAAAATCATACGATTCGCGATACGAATCTTACGATTCGATACGATTCATCATGAAAACGATACGTATCGATGCACGAATCGAACATGTAAAAGAATCTAAGGTGAATCTTACGATTCGCAAGTGAATCTTACGATTCGATTCGCGATTCTTACGATTCACTTGACTGCTAGGCACAAAACTTAATTGTTACAATTTTTTTGTTTTTTTGTTTTTCAATTTTTTCTTAAAAAATTGATTACCAACCTTCTTTTAAACCAGTTAGGATATGTTTATACAAGCCTAGAACAAAAAGGATATGTTTATACAAGCCTAGAAAAGAAAAGAATATGTTTATATGGTTTTTTTAATTTGTTACCGAATCTTACGATTCACGATTCGCGAATCCCGATTCGATTCACATGTATCATTTCGATTCACGATACGAATCCCGATTTGACAACTATGAGGGTGAGTATGAGAGAGATAAGATAAGAGTAGGAGATAAGATCAGATCAAATCATATCCTAAAATAAGAGGATTACAAATCAATTCAATTCTTCCCATAAAATCTGTAATTTTCTTTGAATATTCTAGAATTATCACACCCCATATCTTCCATATTTTCTTCCATATCTTCCAACACTCCCCCTCAAGTTGACACACGGATACTTGTTGAAGTGTCCAACTTGCACACGAATATGGAAGACAATCTTATTCCTAACTATCCTCTCTAAAACTCCACCTTGTAGGCTGTTGCAGCGGCATCTCTTAGGTAGTCTCTCATCCACGTGCAACCCCTTCTTGGGTGGTACACATGCGGCTCTTCTTAGGTGGTCTCATCATACAAACATCCAAAGCTCCAAGATCACATGGAGAAAGGTGAGATATGCCCACGGAATAATCCATCATGCTACACATAAATAGAGGTAGTTGTCTTGTCTTTAACACTCCCCCTCAAGTTGTAAGGGGGATTGTCTGTTCAAACACACCAATTTGTGCGGTGTGGTGGGCCCTCTTCGAGTGGTTTTGTCGCCCGTGTGATATAGCAGGCCCCCTCCTCAGCATCCCGTCACCTGGTCCTGTCTTCTTATATTCTCCCTCTCAAACTGAAGGTGAGAGTGAACACGAAGTCCGAAGTTTGGAAGACATAAGAAACAAAATCCCATTAAAGCCCTAAGCCAAACAAGGCTTAAAAAAATTGATATTTTGAAAAAATTTGGGGCAAAAATGTCATTTTTCAAAAAAAACAAAAATTGGCCAGATCTGAAAATTTTAAGGCAGATTTGAATTTAGAAAACTGTTGGAGCTGATTTGCAATTTTGGAACACTTTGGGGCAGTCTAAAAAATAAAGTGTGTTGCGGTCGAAATCTAAAAAACAATAGGATCAGTCCGATCAGATCATTCAAAGGTGAGTTGGTGGAAAAAAGCAAAAAAGTGAGTGTTAAGAATTGTTCAAACCAAAACCAAACAGGCGCATAATAAATACTGTAACACACCTGAGGAGGGGGCTCGCTAGATCACACGGGCAACAAGACCACCCGAAGAGGGACCCGCTACACCGCACGGATTGGTGTGTTTGTACACACGACCCCACCTTCAACTTGAGGGGGAGTGTTGAATACAAGACAACTACCTCAATTTATGTGTCACACGATCATGGTTCAAAGTCGCGGTATCGGTCGCGGTATTGGAGTCTGTTATGATAACTCGGTGTATCGGCGCTGCGGACTGGTATTGGGCGATACACTCCGATACACTAGATTTAAGGTTAAAAAAAATATGAAAAAATCTAAATAATAAGAATAACAAAATTGGCCTAACAGATTAACAAAATACACAATGTACCAATTATAGAAGCATATGTCATTCAATTTAGACGCTGCCGATCAATAATTGTACACACATAATTGGATCGAAATTGTTCAATGCTACTAAATAATGCATATATTACAATAACATGAAACATCAGTGTCTGGAGTGTTTTGGAAATCATCATCCTTATTCCATTGCTTTGGAGGCATTCTAACAAAAAAGATTTAAGAAATTTAGATATAAATTGAGTTTAAGAAATTTAGATCTATATATATATATTAAAAAATATTAGTGCATTATTTTTAAAAAATATTAAGATAATTTTATTTATTTTTAAAAAACATTAAGATAAGATATATACTCCATTAGTGCTATTATATGGTACTAAAGAGTAATGCTATGCTTACCAAATTTCTATACCAAAATTACTTCCCGAATGATGTGGCAGTGGGCTTAGTTCTAATACAGTGGGACCAGATCAAAATTCAACTTGTCCCACTGTATTAGACCTGGCCCCACTGCCATCATTATTTGGGGAGCACTTTTGGGATAGAAATTGGGAAGCATAGCATTAGTCTATACTAAATACCCTAATATTCAGCAAAAAAAAAAATTTCCTAATTACCCATACATACCCTAAGATGTGTATATACTATGTAAAGACTAATTAAAGAGGTTGACTGTAGTAAAAAATGTACCAAAAAAATCTTCTCTCCCTCTGTCTCTTCTTTCTTTCATTACAAAAGAATTTTCTTTGGTCAACTGCATCACCCCACACACCGACACACACATAAGCACATATCGAGACACATACACAGATCAACACACACACAAGCACAGATCGACACACACAGACACAGAGACACACACAGAGAGATCGACACACACCCACACAAAGATCGACACACTTACGTGGTGCTTGAAGGCTGAAGAGAGAAAGAGAAGCTTCAAGGTTGAAGAAAGAGAACAGATTTGAAGAAAGAGAAGTTTCAAGGTTTAGTGAGTATCGGGCCGAGTTTTCAATACCTCAGCCGTACCGTCCGGATAACTGAGATAACACGCGATACCAATTTTTTTTTTAACTCGAATATGTATCGTCGAGTTGACTCGTGTCGGTACCCTCCGAAACCGAGTTAACTCGGCCGATACGTCTCAGTATTGACCGAGTTTTTGAACCATGCACACGATGGATTATTTCGTGGGCATATCTCACCTTTCTCTATGTGATCTTGAAGCTTTTGATGTTTGTATGATGAGACCACCTAACAGGAGCTGCATGTGGACCACCCAAGAAGGGGGTCTTACGTGGACGAGAGACTACCTAAGAGTGGCCGCTGCAACTGTCTAGAAGGTGGAGTTTTAGAGAGGATAGTTAGGTATTAGATTGTCTTGTCTTCAATCGAAGGTGTCATCTCCATGATTCTCGGTGAACTTTGGGGTAGAGGGCAAAGCGGTTTCTGATTTTGGAGGATTTATATCCTGGTTTCTGCTAGCTGTATTGCCTCTTGGCATTTCCTCCCCACAAACTGAAACAGAAGTTAATGCTTGTATTCTGTTCTTTATGGTTTGCAAGTTTGGCTCGTCTGTTACATTTTCTCGAGAAGGAGTACTTTTCTGTGAGTTGACCATCAGTAAAAAAAACGTCTCCCTCTGGTTTATGTGTAAGAGAGAGCAGATTAAACTTTTTGACCACTCATGAAGGAACTTTATTCTATTTTAAATGGGGGAGGGGCTGTTACATTTGTGAAGTTCTTTGTCGAACAAAGAACTGATTTTCCAATCCTAACATGTTTGAGGCCTTTTGCCTGGTTCGATTTGGTTGCAAATTGTCAAACTCTCTTGCCTTGTCTCCCAGTTTCCTCGTAAGAGATTTTATGTCCCTAACGTTATATATTGCTCTCTTGTCACAGTTATGGCAGGTTTGGTGCCAGAAGGATCACAATTTGATACTCGTCAGTATGATACGAAAATGAATGATATGTAAGTTTCTGCTTTGGATTTAATTGACGCCTTTCTATATGTGCGTTAAGTATTCTAGTCCAAAACTAGTTCAACATCTTTATACACACACTAAGTTTGGTGCTAACATGTGTACTTGTTTTGGTGAATTGCTTGGTGCAGACTCTCAGCTGATGGACAAGAATTCTTCACATCATATGATGAAGTGTATGACAGTTTTGATGCTATGGGGTTGCAAGAGAACCTCCTGAGGGGGATCTACGCATACGGTAATTATTCTACGGATGTTTTTTAGAATCAAAGATGTGAGACTGAAACTTCTCATTGCCTTCACAATTTATCCAACTTATTCACTAGGGTGACTCTCACCATTGCAAAGTTGTTAAGGAACTGGTGATTGAGTTTTTACTAGTGCCTTTATTTTTATCAAATTCTGGTTTTGCATGATGTTTGACCTCCCTGTATAATTCCAGAAACTCACAATCTTTGCAGGGAAATATTTGACGTTTTATTGCTTGCAACATATTGAAGTGTTTCCTTCTCATTTTTTACCTTCTAGTTTACTTTATGCTAAGCTTATTGAATATAAGCTTTCATATTTCTCTTGAAGGTTTTGAGAAGCCCTCTGCAATTCAACAGAGGGGAATTGTTCCATTCTGCAAAGGCCTTGATGTAATTCAGCAAGCTCAGTCTGGAACTGGGAAAACAGCAACTTTCTGCTCTGGAATTTTGCAGCAACTTGATTATGGTTTAGTCCAATGCCAGGCGTTGGTGTTGGCTCCTACTCGAGAACTCGCACAACAGATTGAGAAGGTTATGCGAGCACTTGGTGACTATCTTGGGGTTAAGGTTCATGCTTGTGTTGGTGGGACCAGTGTTCGTGAGGATCAGCGCATACTCTCAAGTGGGGTTCATGTTGTTGTTGGTACCCCTGGTCGTGTGTTTGATATGTTGCGGAGGCAGTCACTTCACCCTGATTATATAAAGATGTTTGTGTTGGATGAGGCTGATGAAATGCTTTCACGGGGTTTCAAGGATCAGGTCTTTCATTATTTTCAGAAACTTGCTGTGATTCTTATTAATTCAATGGCTGCACAACTGCATATGCTTGTTTTTGTATGCATGGTTATGCAATTATTAGATTTTAATATATGCATTGTCTACAATGGCCGAGGACATCGATTTATTGTCGTCATAGCAAAATGTTTTGATGTAGCAATCGATTTTTTGATAGTTGAGTATACTATCAATGAAACCCCAGCAAATCTTGTAGCGTATAATTTCTGCTAATTACTTGTGGGTAATTGAACAAACATCTCAGGAAGACCTGATGTGTTTAGATGATTCAGTTTCTTACCACTTCCATTATTTGTAATTTCCATTTTTCGTGAGGCATTAATTTACTTTTGTCTTAGAACTTAGCTTCTATGTTCTTGTATTCCTTGTGGGATTCTTCGTGTTGGTCTCAAGTATGATATGTGCTACAGATATTCTGATTGTCTGAAGTTTTCTATTGCATGGAACTCTATGTAGAGTGTAGACCAAATCCATAATTTAATTTGTATTTATGCTTGTATGTGTGCTTGCCTTTTTGGGTATATATTCATTAGTTTTGTTCTCTTAATAGTATTTGGTTTGATTGATTTGTTTTGAGTGTTAAGAAATTGTCGCAAGGCTTTGATATATCTTCGGTTCTATGTTGATATCTGTTCTGGCAGATCTATGATATATTCCAACTGCTGCCATCTAAAGTTCAAGTAGGGGTCTTCTCGGCCACTATGCCACCCGAAGCACTTGAGATCACGAGGAAGTTCATGAATAAGCCCGTGAGGATCCTCGTGAAGCGTGACGAGCTCACCCTCGAGGGTATTAAGCAGTTCCATGTTAACGTGGAGAAGGAAGAATGGAAGCTCGAAACACTATGTGATCTCTATGAGACACTGGCCATCACCCAGAGCGTCATTTTCGTGAACACTAGGCGCAAGGTTGACTGGCTCACCGACAAAATGCGAAGCCGTGACCACACAGTGTCTGCCACCCACGGAGACATGGATCAGAACACTCGGGATATAATCATGCGTGAATTTCGCTCTGGCTCTTCACGTGTTCTCATCACTACCGATCTTTTGGCTCGTGGTATTGACGTACAGCAAGTCTCGCTTGTCATAAATTATGATCTGCCGACTCAGCCAGAAAATTATCTTCATCGTATTGGACGAAGTGGACGGTTTGGAAGGAAAGGTGTTGCCATTAACTTTGTGACCAAGGAAGATGAGCGAATGCTTTTCGACATTCAGAAGTTCTATAATGTGGTCGTTGAAGAGCTACCATCAAATGTTGCTGATCTCCTCTGATGAAGTTTTTTACTGGGTTCACTCAAGTGAGTGGTTTCATGTAATGCAAGTACCAGGTAATGTTCTATTCTTTTTTGGGTGTTTAGTATATTAATTTAAGGTTCCAAAACATATATGACCATCTAATGATGTGTGTCGCAGCACATTAGCAGTGGGGTGGGTGAGTGTCAAGTTTCTCATTTCAGTCTGATGGCCATATTATATTTCAAAGTTTTGTTGCAGGTAGGGTTTTGTATTGTACTTCCTTTTTTCTTGTTTGATTATAAGAAAAGCTTGTAGTTTGGATTGAATAAGGAATTTTTTTTCCAACATACACTATAAAATGGGATAGTGATATTTTTTTTAGGTTGGTCAGTAGACAGACTGCTTATCTGCCTCTTGCACTTTGTTCATGGATGCTTCAGGGTGTACTCCAGTAAAATTTTGTTAACTGTGTTCTCCATTTGCATGACTGCAATTTGATTAATTTTGTAGGAGAGAAATTTGGGAAGCATAGCATTACTCCTTTTTTATAATGTGTGTATATATACATTATACACTTACTTTAGTCATCTCATCTGAAGTGGAGCAAATTCATGTTACAACTCTTTGTTACCATTGCCAGGGTTTATTGAAGAATTGTAAACCAGATATTATTAAGTTGTGTCACATAAGTCACATTGTTGAATCAGCAATAAGTGTTCTATGAGAAAATATTCGTTATAATGTTGATACTATGTTATCTGTTTAACCTTATTAGTACACCACAAATGTTCAAATAATCAGATTTTATTGGTTTGTTATACCACGTCATCAAAACAACTTTTACATGAATATTTTCCAGAGTGTTTCCAGCACAAATAGCTGACAATTTATGGGTAAACGTTGTGTGTTTGAGGCACAGATAGCTGCACAGTAGATGCATTGGTCAAGCATTTGAAATTTATAGACCTGGTTCATTAATGAATGCAGCAGGTCTTTGTCTTCAGCAAAAAATAAAATAAAATAAAATAAAATAAAATAAAATAAATAGAAGAAGAAGAAAAGAATGCAGGTCTTTGATTGATACATCTACAAGAATACATTTTTGTACACTCCAAAATTGCTCATCTCTCTCCCCTTAGCTAATACAGTGGGGTCTAATTTAAATGAGAATTAATTAATGGTATAAAGTAATGAGTCCCATTGCATTAGTTAATGGTAGATGAGGGTGAGCAAAACTGCACTCTATCCACAAAATAAGATGCGGGTTATATCATATATGATTCATGAACAAATGACTTCCTAACAAAAAGGGTTAATTACATTTGACCCTCTGTGGTTGGACCTATTTCCACTTTACCCTCTTATGGTTCAAAAGTAGACACTTAACCCCCTTGTGGTTTTGGACTAAAATGAAACTACTAAAATTTCTCTCATAATAGCTCCACATGGGATTAAGTGTTGAAACTAGCTCCACGTAGGAGAGTTCAAGTGTCAAAACTAACCCAACATAGGCAGTTAACCTCAAAATTAGCCTCTCAAAAGTGTTAAAAATGAACTCCACATATGTTGGTTAAATGGCAGAATTATCCCCACATAGGTGATTAACCTCAAAATTAACCTCATAATGGGGGATTAAGTGTTAATATTTTTGGCAAATTTTTAGAATTTTTATCAGTTTTGAGGAAAATTTTAGCAATTTCACTTTAGTCCAAAACCATAAGAGAGGTTAAGTGTCCACTTTTGCACACATGAGTAAAATGTACTTTAGACAACCCCCCCCCCCCCCCCAAAAAAAAAAAAAAAAAAAAAAAAAAAAAAAACAAACAAAACAAAACAAAACAAAAAACTAAAAATACAAAGGACCATTAGAAGGGTATGTTTGATAACCCAATTAAGTGCTGAAAATGAAAAGATACAGCACTTATTCTTTTTCAGTGCGTTTGATAGCATACCACTTAATTGAAAAAGCAGCCAAAAAATCACTGAAAACTTTAAGTGAAAATTTTCTACTGAAAATAATCACTGAATGCATTCTATTTCAGTAGTTGAAGCACGATTTTCAGTATTACAAATTCAATCACTTCAAATTTTCAGTACTTAAAATTCAGCACTTAATTTTCAGCACTTAATTTTCAGTTTTATCAAACACACCCGAAGTCTTTTGCTGTTTCATTATGATCACTTGTTTGGCTCTTTCCTCATATATTCCAAGAACATACCTTTTAAAGGGAAAAAGTTTTTCTTTGGGTTAACTTGTAGCAAACGTTGGTCTGATTATGCTGTTTAGGACTTTCATAACGAGAACTACAAGACTTTACCTGGCTTACACCATCTCCAATGTACCTTCAATTTATTATATTATAGTTAAATTATGAGTAATATTTTAGTGACAATTTTTATACAACTTTCACACAAACTCCTAAAAGATGTGTCTATGTCTCTCCTGTGTCACTGTGGGGTCCAGTGACATCACTGGAGAGAGAGATAGACACATCTTTTTAGGAGGTGGTATGAAAGTTGTCATCAAAGAATTACTCATAAATTATAGTATGGATGCTCAAAAACACATCTTCAATGCACTCGTATTTCTCCTCTCAAAATATAGCAATGCTATTCTTTCTCTCAAATTTGAGAGCAAGAATAGCATTGTTATAATTTGAGAAGAGTGATAGAAAATGCATTAGAGAGGTTTTCTTTTGAATTAATGCAATAATTTAACTTTTTCACTCATTCCAATAAAAAAATGTACAGAACACACAACTTAAAGTACAACAATAATAGCCAATATGTCACAAAATAGCATTTAATTTAGAATGTAACATCAGAGGTGTAAATATACTATTTAAGCCTCGTAACAATGCCAAAATATAAATTTAACATGAAAAAAATAACATCTTACATTGGAGATGCTCTTACCTAGCTCACTATAGCAATGTTACACTGTTATTAAAAAAAAAACCATAAGCATTTAAGGAGGCATCTTTGGTACAAGATACAACTTTGTTATAAAGTATAAAGAAAAAGATATCATTTCTTTTGAAATATACCGTCGGAGCATATGTACTATTGGGTCCAGCAAGAAAACTGCTTTTTGAAGTTGATTGGAAAATCAAAGAACTGATTTTGTGGTTTATTGCTTTTATAGGAGTTTATGGCTAGTCTTACGATCCTTGCAAAATTGATTCTTTATCAAAACAATACTGTCTTGATTTTTACAAAAACCAGACTTTTACAAACAAAACCTTAAGAGGAGTCCAGATCTTTGGTAGCCATTGTGGCAGGCTGGCAGCACCGACGTGGTCATCTGAAAGACTACACATTCTTTTTTTTAATATATGTTAAAAAAAAAAAAAAAAAAATGCTTGAAAGTTTAGGCTCAAGAGTAGAGTTGGATAGATTCGGGGTGACCCAAAATATCCTTATTGTTTAGTGTGGGCACTACCTTAGCCCTTTGAGACCCAATACCCATAGGGACCATGTGACTCAGATGTTTCGAAAGCAGCCCATTACCATCCTCATTTTGCATACCCAAAAAACCAAATTACAAGTAATATTTTATGAAAATTGCTATTCTCACTTCAATATTGAACAAATACACTACACACGATACTACTAATACATTATGCGAAATCATGCAGTTAATGTATCCAAATATATATATATATATATATATATATTTGGCCGAGCGGGTTGAAGCCCAATTGACATAGTCTCTCTTCTCAGTAGAGAGGGAGAGGGTTCGAATCCTCATAGGAAATTCTAGTAGCTTGCCCTCAGTTATTCTTCAGTCAAAATAAGTGACCATTGTTGGTCTTTGCTGTGGACTAGTGTGAGACTTTAGAATTGGGTTGGGGTTGGGGTATACGTGTGTGTATCCAGTTCGAATCCAAGTAGATGTCAAAAAAAAAAAAAAATACATATATATATTTGGAGTTTTAAGGAAGCTAATTGTATTGATATGAAATTTTTTTTTATAACTTTTATTGTCGAGCTTTATTTAAGTTTAAATTTCGATATCACGTCAAATGAGAAGTGAAAGAGTTTAGTTTAATAATGTACATGTTAAAAGATGATTCTTAAATAGGACATCTTAACTTAAAATAATTTTTTTTTAAAATTGAGATGGTGGGAGTAGTAAGAATGGTGCATCTCTTGGCACAAGTATTGATTAGGTTCTTTTCAGCCAAAAAAAAAAAAAAAAAGAAGAAAAGAAGTATTGACTAGGTAATTCATTGGACATTTGAAATTTTGTTGGAAGAGTTCACAAACTTCTCTGTCCTCTAGTTAGATATTTTCTCTTTTTGAGGGCCCCACCCATGTTAGGTCTAATCCTTATATGATTTGAACCGTTTTAATGGACTATATTTATAACACTATTAAAGACAGTGTAAGTGAAAATGCCACGAGCTTGAGGATCAACTAATGTAATTCAGATCATACACTATGCATATTTAAATAAGGATACGTGTATATTTGGTGTTTATATTGTGGAAAAGACTTGGATGCATTTGATACTTAGCATACGATTTATCCATATGTTCAAATTTGTTTAGGTGAATCAATAAAGTCACAAAGCATTAAGAAACATGTCTTGTGAAATGTATTGGAGCAGTGTTTGTGAGAACTGAATCTTGATCCTTTCTGTCTCTTAATATGTCATGTCTCACTTTTGGCGCATTTATGTAGACATGAATATTTGACAAATACGAAAACTGTCACACCCCAACCCGCCTCGTGCGGATTAGGACACGTGTAACAATGCTACAAGCTCCCAATTACATTAATTTGCAAAGAAACATGCGAATTACTAAGAATCGCATGTGTTTAGCAATATTAAACAACTCTATTGTTATAAAATATCCCCCAAGGGTAAAATGGTAATTAATAAGGTATAGCAAATTTTATACCAAAACATAGATCTCTGAGTCCCGATTCCAACGCAAAAAAACGGCGCGCGAATCCGAGTTTTCTAGAGTGAGTTATGTCCGTTTCCGTAAAAGTCGACAGTGTAGCAAAATGGCCTGCGGATCGATCCGCCCCAAAACCGGATCGATCCGGATTTGGCAAAATGCCATTTCTGCACTATCCAGCTGCTCCGGATCGATCCGCTCAAGGTCCGGATCGATCCGGTTCCTGCAGAACCCCATTTTTAGCAGATTTTTCCTGTTTTAAAAGTCCCAAACTTCACCAAATTCAAACCAACCCACATGAAACTTTAAGAACCCATTCCAATCAATTTTAAACATACTTAAACATTCTCAAACACAAATTCAAACATAGATTCATGAATATAACCTCAATTAAATCCAACAAGTTTCCTTAAAATCAAACTCTTAAACATGAACTTGTTAGGAATGAACTCAAGTAAACCAATCCCCAAGGACACTTCTAAAATCATTTTCTAAGCATTCCAAAGTCTTGAAAAACTTCATAACCATGACCATAAACATATTTAAATCCCTTCACACAATCAAGATATGCTCAAACTTCATTTGAACAAATTGAGTTATGGAAACCTCATACTTGGTAAAACTAACATAAGTAATGAAAATCACTAGAACCAAAGAGTCAAGAACTTTACAACCCTCTTGCTTGCAAACAACCGTTACCCAAAATGATTGTGACACTAGCCGAACTTGCCGGAAAGGTCCAATCTTAACCATCTCACACATATCCGTAGTTAAGACTTTAAGGATTTATATAGAATTTACAAAACAAACTTCGATTCCTCTAACTTCTTACCCAAAACTAACTATTAACATAGAGAATTATACAAGTTTCTACAAATTTACATTACACATAAGTTATAGAATCCTAACTAGTTCCCAATCTCTTCAACTCTACAACCACGAGTCGAGGCTTCAAGCCACAAGTCAAGGATCCTAAGTCACAAGTTAAACCATTATTCAAGTTATAAAGATAACTACAAGTCCCAAATCTCTCCCCCATTCCCGAGCACGTTACTTACTCTCCGGATATTGCTCCATA
This sequence comes from Hydrangea macrophylla, assembly GCA_033977485.1. NCBI lineage: Eukaryota > Viridiplantae > Streptophyta > Magnoliopsida > Cornales > Hydrangeaceae > Hydrangea > Hydrangea macrophylla. The sequence continues at coordinate 141,133,240 of CM066991.1, forward strand.
CCTGCGGTGGTTGTTATTTACCACAACAGAAACAGAAAACGGTTTTCTTAAGCATTACACTTAGTGAGAATTCTAAACATGATTGAATGTTTAACATGTGCAATGCTATAAATGAACACACAAATTATACTCGTAATCGCCGAATCACCGGTTCAATGATTCATTCAGACCCGAAGACCTTCCCTGGTCCCGTGGCCACTTCTATTCCTTGGACTTCCGTCTTTATCGGATTCTTCTTCTTCGTCTCCCTTATTACTCCCAACCAATGAATCATTTCCCCGGTGTTCATTGATTACCACATAACATATAGGCACATAAAGCATGTAGGCACAAAATCATAGCAACTTTTCATTCAATTGACATGTAAATCACAATTTAGCAATTCCATAGCTTCTAAGCATGATTTCTATAACTCAAGCATAAATAGAATCATTGAACACTTTAAACCACAATCACTTTTTGGTTAGAAAACTCACCTTAGCAAGATTACACCCAATTATGCTCCTAAAATCCTGATTCAAGCTAGAACCAAAGCCAATTCTTGTTCTAGAGTAATCTTGCATAGTTTTGGTACAACAAACGTCATCTATCAAGAACGGTCGCCGGAAAAACGTTGCCGAAAATGAAAACAAATTACGTGAATGTAATCCTCTTACCTCCACGAGTCCAAAAGTGGTCTCGGATCGTAAATCCGGCGAACGACGGCGACGGAACGGCAAGAAAACGGTGTCGGCGTCTCATCTCCGTCTTTTCTCCTGAGCTCTCCCTCTTTTCTTTGTTTTAATTTCCTGAATTTTCTGTAAACGGAGACAATTCTCCTCCACTTGACACACACCCATGCATTAAGCATGTGGTGTCTAAGCCTCACTTATCCCATTTTTCGTTTACACCCTCGGAACTCTTAAGTTCTCATTATAAAGTCCCCCAAACATTCCATTAACCACCCAATTATCTAATGAGTATTTGTCTAAGTTTCGCATGGGTCCCAACGTGGGTCCCATATATTTTGTGAAGTTGCTATCGCACCTACCAATTATAAGTCTTTTTTTAGTTATACCCTTATTTGGGTATCCAAACTAATACAAGTTGCCAACACATGTATTATCATATATTATGAAAGCATTTAAACAATTAGTTATTTAATCATATAAATGCATTTAATCACATAAAATGCAAATATTAATATTCGGCCCTTTACTGGGTCCCATTCCAATACCTGTCCCACCTCATTGGGGACTTTTTCAACTAGTGTCCCTTTTCTGAACACTTTTCATACGGGCGAGTCCAAAGCCTCCCCTTAATCCATTTTATACAGTAATTACATTAATTAATGCATTTAAAATGATAATGGACTCCTTTCTCAGGTACGGGTGTTACAAAAACGATAAAAAGGACTGTGTCAACTCATTAAAATATGAGGATAATTAATGTAACTTTACAAACAATCAAAAATTAGATTAGCTAATTTAGCGCTTTCTTTGTAAAAAAATAAAAATAAATAAAAATTGCTTTAAAAATTTCAGTTTGATGAAGGGACAAAAACTTTTATTTTTTTGCATTTATGTAGAGTATAGCAAGACCCATGTGTAGCATATAAACCGGCCGACACAGGTTTGATTACAAGTTTGGGAAGCTAAGAGCTCTTTGATGAACAAGTAGCTGACAAAACAAACATCTTTTCTGTTCTTCAAAAATGAATATGTAGCCATTGTTAAGATTTATTATTTTTGTGGAACTGTCATATGCGTGTGACTTTCATTATGATTCAAGTATTTTATAAATTCTACATAGATCATACAGTAATGGAGAGATTACAGTGACCGTCACAGAATGTGACAGTCACATGGAATTATTTCTCCACTGTAGCCCATAAGAGATCATTGTTAGGGATATAACTATTTTTTACAACTCATGTACAATCATCTCTATCTCTCTCTTAAGTGGCACTAGGCCCTATTGAAATTTACAGACCCCACCGTGTTACTTAAGAGAGAGGGATGGAGATGGTTATAAATGAGTTATAAAAAATAGTTGTAAACCTCTTCCAAATAAAATGAGGTATTGTTTGGGTTGGTGAGATTACTTCTTTGGCTTGTGAAATTACTTCTTTGGATTGTTGTAACACTTGCCTTCACCACCTCATTGTTTGGAAGATTTGTTGGGTAAATTCACACTCAAATATACAATTTCCTTTATCCTTCTTTCTTTGTGTCATATACTGACTAATGTCTACGACGATGACGAGAGAGCTCAAGGCCGATCGATCTTGAGATGATAAAAATTGTCTGAGGCCTCAAACGAATTTTCAAAGGGATATAAAAAATGAGACATTTATACAAAGTTTCATAGAAATTAAGAAGAAATTAGAAGAAAATAGGCCTAAAATAGGCCTAAAAATGAGAGATTTAATACTCCCTCCGTCCCATTTTATGTGTCCATCTTGGGGAGTCCAACTATTTAAGGGGACAAAAAGAATCTACACCTACTTTCCACAATTGCCCATAATCATTGCACTTTTTTATTATTATTTTTATTTTGGTATTGATTGCAAGGAAGGGTAGTTGGGGAAACTAAGTAAAATTTATACACTAATTTAGAAAAGTGGACAACAATTTTGGGACATCCCAAAAAGGAAAGATGGACACATAAAATGGGACGGAGGGAGTAGAAATTAAGAAGAAATTAAAAGAAAATAAGCCTAAAAATGAGACCTAAAAATGAGGCCCCTTACGATAGCTTCGAGGCATGGCCTCAAGGCTGGCCCTGAGTTTGCTATTTGACTATATATGAAATTTATAGGATAGTTTTTTTTTACAAGAAAAGTGCTTGTCACTACATTAAAATGAAAACACTAAAATAATTTTACAACAAGGAAACTAAAGTATTTTAATTTAGCTCATTTACTAAATTACTTCAATATCTTCATTTAATAAAGTGACAACAATTTTTATGTTCGCACAAATTTAGATATGTGTAGTAGCAAATTTTTTTAGGATGAACCACAACGCAACGATAAGGTTGCACTGTTGTTATTTTTTACTTGGAGGGTCATGGGTTTGAATAAAGAAATAGCCTCTCAACTAAAGTTGCTACATCTAACGCTTTCCAATCCCGTAAGAAAATAACTTTCAATCACATATCAATGATATACTGTAAATAACTTATCATGTAACTAAAGTATAATGATGAATAATTTTTGTTGGGCATTGTTGTGGGCCATTGAGAGGTTGGATGGGGTTGAGTTGGGTTAGGGTGCGTGTGTGTATCTAATCCGGACCTAGGTAAGAATAAAAATAAAATATTAAAAAAAAATAATAATAAATAAATAAAGCATAATGATGAAAAGATCGAAGTTTGTTTTTGTCAACACATTATTACAAGCATGCACTATCTCAATCATTTTTTATAACTTCTCATCATTAAACATTGTGTTTTATTTTTATCAAAATGTTTACAATATTAGGGTCTGTAAAAAATTTAAATCCTCGACTTAATTTCACGAGGTTAGTCCGAATAGAAAGTTTTCAAAGTAACTCTTTTTTTTTTTTTTTTTGCTGAGATTTTAAAGTAACTCAAAGTTGCAAATTCGAGTCTTATATAGTCTACCCAATATGTGTGAACACGATATTTGGTCACACCCGGCCAGAGTTTGTCTTGTAGTTGTAGACTACCGGAAATATCATTAAAATCATAATTCTATCATATTTGGAAAATAAAAAATAAAAAAATTATTCTATTCGTCTCAAAATAAGTATCCACATTTTCTTTTTTGAATGTCTCAAACTAAATGTCCACTTTTGAAAATCAACTAGTACAAAATTTAATAAACTTTCTATAATAACTTTATAATAAAGTCAAAGTAGTATTTATGTGTGGCCTCAAAATAAATACAAAGTTAATCACCCATCACATCCAAGGCTAAAATAGGAAAATGACTATATAATAGATAAACAAAAATAGTACAATACATCTTTCTTAAACAATATAAAAACATAAAATGGACACTTATTTTGTGACGAGTATATAAGAGTAATACTGTCACAGCCCGGTTCCACAATAGGGGCACCGGAGCCCGTTGCATGCCACCGATGCTAAACCAATTCATTAACGTTCCCAAAAATTTAGTTTAAGAACATGCAGCGGAAAAACAAAACAATTCATTTTAAAACCAGCAGTCCAGTCGACTGGGTCGGGACCCCGATCGACTGACTTGGAATTGCAGAGAACAAGACAGCCGCCACCTTCAGTCGACTGACTCCTCGGTCCAGTCAACTGATGCCTCAAATGTTCAGTCGACTGGGGTCGTCCGGTCGACTGATCCCTGTCCAGCAAAATGTGTGTTTTGAAAACAGATTCTAGTTGACTGATCCCCCATCCTCCAGTCGACTAATGCCTTTAGAAAACCAAAGAAAATTTCACGAAAACAGGGGTCCAGTCGACTGTGCACTTGGTCTAATCGACTAATTTGATGCAGTAGCCCCTTTATGTAGAATTTCAAGTTAAAGGTTTTTCTGAATCCATTCCGGGATTAAACACACACACCAAAACTTATACCAAAACCAACCCAACTGGATTGTAACATTACTAAAACGTAATTACAACAGATTCATATCTATTACAATATCACAAATCCGTTCTACGCATCTAAGTTAAAACATAGTCAAAAGTCATAAAAACCTTATTACAACATTTCTAATTCAAAACTACGGGATGCACAAGATGTGTCGCCTCCTAAGTGAACTCCCAAACTCACGTGCTCACTTCTGTGATTCCTTGTCGGCATTAACACATGAAATGGTTATTTGAATAACCACATATATTCGATTTGTTTAAGCTAACGCTTAGTGAATAAAACAACAAATGCACATGAATGATAAACATACTCGCATTCACATCTCTACATTTCATACTAGTCTCCGGAGTCCCATGTGTACGTTTCATACTCCTAACTCGCGACTCTTCGCCAATAAGTCTACGCGAAAAGGTAAGACCTACGTTTCTTCTCTTCAAACGTGCGACCTTATGCCTATAACAACTCCACAAACGATGGCTTGATACACGCACTCCTTTGACCCAAATAGCAACTCAACATGCTCAAATAAATTTCACCGTGCTTTCGACAATAAAACATTTCACCGTACAATTGGGCCTACTTATCAATATAATTGCCCAATATGAACTACACAATATATCTCTATGAATTAACACATGTTTTTCATACAAAACATGAGTATATGTCAAGAAATCATTCCAAACACATAGTTGAATCACTCACCTCCGATTTACGCATCTAAATACGATCCATGGAAAACCCAAGTACAAAGAACGTGCAGTATTCCTTCTAGTACAATTCCTATCAATCAGAAATTCAATTATCAACTTTTTAGAAAAATTTTAGAAAATAACTTTTTGGAAAACTTAGCCAAACAATGTCTAATGTATATCAAAATGAAACTCTTATCTCTAAGAGTTCGAATATGAAATTTAGGAGAAAATGAATGGACAGAAGTCCGTCGTTTGCCATCGTGAAGTTCGAAGCAACCAAATCCTTCTTTGGCCTCTCTAGAAACTTAGGTTAGAAGTTTTATAAAAATATCTAAAGTCATCTCAATCTATATATAGGCAACACTTTTCAAAATTGCATTTACCTCCCCAAGAGTTCTCAAAACTCCTAATTAATCTCTGAAACTTCCTACACAGCTAATTCATAGCTTCACGAGTGAAAACTTAAAATTATAAGAGTTTCCGACTAAGTTCTGTTCGGGTGCTAAAACGCAAATTTCTACATGACTTTACGAAATTGCTAATTAGCCTACCAAATTAAAGGTGATGCTAATGCCAAAGCACAAAGTGTCACTAAAAGCTTTAGTGACACATATAAGCTTTTAGTGACACTTTGTGCTTTGGCATTAGCGCTAGCCCAAATTAATAGCATATTAATTCGTTCTCACCAGGATACTAAAATTAACAAAAGAAATAAATTCTAAACCAGAAAATAATACAGATAGTGACATACATAAGTAAATATTTATTTTCAGATAAACATTTAAGGTATTTCACAATGAACGTCTCATACTCGGAGAGATTTCACAACATCAAAACATTCATTCAATACAGTCTCAAAGGGTTCTCTAACACAGACACCCAAATCGACTAGTGAGTCTCACTCACACATATACCAGCATACACAACACATTACATTATCATGCATGACAATGTAATAAAATGCAATAATACAAATACGAGTGTTATAAATACTTGAGACACACCCAAACACACTATTTTTGAGACACAACCTGTCATTGATATATTTATTGATTTGTGTCCCAAAAATTATATATTTGAGTGTGTTCCAAGTATTACTCTCTATATAAATCCATCACTTTCAATTGGAAAATGTTAGTAGGATTATTCCCTAGTATTATTTTCTCTTTTGAAACTTTTTACGGTCAACTTTGACTTTTCCACGTGGCATAGCAAGCCATCAAGCCAATTCATATTCGGCACTCAGCAGCCCCACTAAACTTGTGGAAAACTGTGACTATATTGAATTACAACCATCTCATCTATTAACATATACGGAGTATAAAAGATTGAATACTACGGTTAGTGTGCCAATTTGCAATTGAATTGTCCAATTTTCATATTTTGGGAATTTGTTTTTATCTTTTTTAGTAATTTAACCCCCATTTTGGCGACTTCTATTGTATTGTGGGCAAGTCTATAATGAGCATCTTTTCATATGATAAGACAAGTTTTAACCATTGGATGAACATCTAATCATAAAATTTCAAAAAATTTGAAAATGCATTTATTACTAAATGCTCATCCAATGATTAAACTCTATCTTCTCATATGAGAAATTTCTCACAATAGACTTACCTTGTATTCTTTTGAAATATGAGACAAAGATACCAGAGTAGCTTAAAAGATAGAGTAATACTTGGATATTCTCCTAAAAAAAAAAAAAAAACTTGGATATGTTTAGTAGAGTAAGGCCATGTTTGCCAAATTTCAATTTGCTTATTGTTTCAATTGTTTTGTCTTTATACGTATCGTTTTGGCATTAGAGAGAGAGATAATCGAAGAGCTTAAAAGATAGGCTAGCGATAAAGGCATCTTCATTTTTTAATTAGGGCACCTAAATTTAAGTTAAAAAATTAGTTTTTTTACCTTTTACTTTAATCAGAAAGGGCACCTTACTTATTTTACTGTATATTATAGGCTTAACTATATTTTACACCCTCTTAGTTTGCCCTTTATGTCAATTTGGTCCCTGTATGTCATTCTAGTCCATGTAGTTTCATCAGTGTGTTATTTTAGCCCCTCAAACACTTTTTGTGACAAATTTTTTACTTTTAGTGACAAAATTATTCATCACTAAAGGATTTATTTGACACACTTATGAACCTACAGGGACTAAAGTGATAGTTTCTAAATTACAGGGATCAAACTACAGGGACAGGCACAACACACATAATTAGGTATTATATATTTTCATAAATATTATAAAATTAAAAGATATTCAAAGAATAATAATAATAAATTTGGTACTTGCAATAGTGTTACTTGCAATTATAAATTTTGATAACAGCTGAACTTATTAGTAATCATTCTTTCAGTACAAGACACTTTTAGTTTATATGGCTTCATCAATTGATATATGGATATCATAAGACTATTAGATTATACAGGAAAAACGATGTGGCAGCTAAATTACGACAAGTATAAATCTGGAATAAATACGACCCATGCCACATACACACGCAAACGTAATTTCACTTTTAGCATCACTGGAAGTAAAAAATTTGTCACGAAAATTGTCACTAAAAGTAAAAAATTTGTCACAAAAAGTGTTTTAAGGGACTAAAATGACACACTTATAAAATTACAGGGACTAGAATGACATAAAGGGCAAACTAAGAGGGTGTAAAATATAGTTAAGCCTATAATATATAATAAAATAAGTGAGGTGCCCTTACTAATTAAAGTAAAAAGCAAAAAATTGATTTTTTAACTTAAATTTAGGTACCTTAATTAAAAAATGAAAGTGCCTTTATCACCCGCCAAAAGATAGGGTCAATCTCCAATTTTAAAGTACAGGAAATAAAATGAATGTATCTAACCATAGGGAAGTAAAACCCTAAAATTTAAAGCCACCTCCCAACTTCAACTGTTCCCAAATTCATTCAAAACAACAAAATAAAGCAATTCCCAATAGACTTTTCCTCCCTCCCTCTCTCTCTCTCTCTCACTCACCTCTATATTTCTCTCTCTACAAAATTTCAATTTCTGTGTACTTGTCATGGAGGACTTTAGATCTAAGTCATGTAGGGATGATGGAAGGAATATGCAGATAGGAGGCTACTATAAAGGCATGGCAGGAGGCCCAAATAGCATGCAAAATCTGAGGAGTTACAGTACTCCTTATGCCTCACATCAGCAAAACCAGATGGATCATAATAAGGAGGTGAAGATCAAGAAAGGGAAGTCCAATTTGGGTTCTTCTTCTTCTTCAAAAAGTTGGAGCTTTAATGATCCAGAGTTGCAGAGAAAGAAGAGAGTTGCTAGCTACAAGGTCTATGATGTGGAGGGTAAGATGAAGGGTTCTTTTAGGAAGAGCTTTAGGTGGATCAAGGACACTTATACCCAAGTGGTCTATGGATGGAGATGATTTTTGGGTATTGATTGTTTTTTATTTTATTTTATTTTATATATAATTGTGCTTTTCATGAATTTTATCAAGTTTCTTTATGGTTGAGACTTGAGAATTTGGCAGCTTATATAATCACAATCTTATAATTGGGTTCTTTTAGAAATTGAGGTTGTGGAATCAATTTTTCTAAGGATCATTTAAGGTTACATGATATAGACATATATATATTTTGAACAAGTTCATTTGCCATTTGGTGAAGATTTAATTTCTCTATATGGGTTTCTTGCTTTATGCAAAATTACAAATTATGGATGTTTTTGAGGTTCAAAGTTAGGGATCATAATTTGGGCATGATCTTTATATCAAAATTTATATGCCATTAAGGTTTGTGGTTTATGTGTAGGATATTGGGAGGCTCTGATTTTCATCCATGGCCTAAAGAAATCAAAATTTCTGGTTTAGACTTCATTCTCATATTTAGTACTCCGTAGTTTAAAACTCTGTTACTCCACATTCTACTCCTACAACTATAAAAGGGAGTCAAAGAGAGAGACACCACACAATACAACTATTGGATTGGATAAAGAGTTCTTTTTTTAATGCTTAAAATATCGAGTGATGTGCAGATTTAGTGCTAGCAATAAATATGGCCGCAACTACTACTAACTACCACATTATTGATTGAAACAAAGATCTCATTGCTTGATCTTGCACAATAATACGAATGTTTAGGTTTTTACAGACCTCTCTCTCAAGCTATTTGTTGAAACGCTATCTCCTAATTTGGTTTTTAAAAAAAAAAAAAAAAAAAACTAACAAAAAATGAAATAAAATGAAATTTAGCCGTCACTATTCCATCTTGATTTGCCACAAAACCTCGTACTTTGAGAAATTATTGAATGGTTAGATTGCATACTTGTTATGGTGGTTCAAACCACGCAATGAAATGAAGGACAAAGTAACATGAATTTCAACACAAAAGATAACGAATTTTAGCATAGTAACATGAACTTCAGAACTAACTAACTTTGTGTCAGGCTGTCAGCTCTGTTCAATGCTCTCTATGCGGTCCGTCCAGCACCAAATCAACTAGGTGAGAGGTAGTGGTTTAGAACCATATAATAATATTTGTTCACATTTCTCTCCTTTTATATATAAATGGCTAGATCATATTATTTTGCCTGAACAAAAAGCAATGGAAATTCTTTTAGTTAAATCTATTGATTTCCTTTTTTGCTTTACCTCTGATCTCATCTCATTGAATTATTAAAAAATCAACTTGCACACATCAACATCGGCGTAGCTTCTCTTGTTTGTGCATGTTTGAGTCAAAACGACTCTCAAACCCACAAAAGTTAAAAAGACTACAGGCTATTGCTAAACTGACTGTCCCCAAAAATTCCAAATTTCGTATGGCATTGAGAATATACCAAATTGCAGATTGCCAGTATTTAGAAAATTTTGTGAAATCAATTGGGCTAAAGTCAGAGTTGGTAGCAAGCTATAACATAATCAAACTCTATAGTTAAATTATCAATATCATTATATATAATTTTTTTTTTTTTTTTAAAAGAAAGTTAAATTATCAGTATCAAGAAACAGATACGTATTATACAATAAACCATTTGGTGGTGTTATTTCCATGAAAGCTCCTATTGGCTTTGCAATTGCAATTCATGGAGGGAGAAGAAACCCAAAATTGGAACTTCCCATTCTCCACCAAGGTGATATTTGCAAAAATTACACTCAAATGATAAAATGGCCTAGGCACTGAGATCAAAGCCGATGATCAAAACCCAAAAAAAGAGGCCAAAGAATTGCAGTTGAACAAAGTACCAAAGGGACAACAATTTCCAAACGTGGATGTTGGGGCCATCATCAAGAAAGATTTACACAACAAAACAGGCAGCATCACTAAAATCTAATGAAATCTCCAAGCAAAATTACCAAAACAGGGTCAGCTAACAAAACATTTAAGAGCATATAGCATAACTAGAAATAATAATTGTATGTCTTGGAAATTTTAAAAAAAAAAATATGCCAGGAAAATCAATACAATGGCCTAATCAAGTTTTACAGTGTCGGTACCTCACAACCATAGAACGTAGGAGATGTTGACCGGAAAAAAAAAACATGAACAGAACTGACACAACTCAAACTGTATAGACAAATCCTAACCCGGAATGGGTTTTGGTTTGGGCTATGCCACTCCAATATCTCTCTTACTATGTGGCTTTTCAAGCAGCTTTCCCCAAAAACAATACATGAAAACAACAGATTCCACTCTGAGTGCACTGTAAGGTATGCCATTACAAGATTTACAAAGGAACAGAAACTCAAGAGGGACAAGAGCTAATAATGATGCCTCTCCTCGTTATTAAAATGCAGGCCTTCAATACCCTTGAGAGTGGATTCAAAGTTCTTTATGTTGGAGGCATTTCTACTAGAAGAGCGCTTGTGATCTGATGATACAACTGGTGAACTTCTCTGAGCAGCACTAGAGATTTTGCGGAGCGATCCGGGACTTGCATCGGTGGTGCGCACGCGAGAGGGGTCAGATTCAGTCATCACTGGGTCGCGACTGCTAGAGACTGCCGGCCGCCTAGAAGATCCACTCGTCCGTAGAAAATTAGAACCAGATAACTGCATAAACCAACCACGAGCAACAAATGAAACTTAATGCATTTATATATCTTCAAGTAGAATTGCATTCGCAAATAACATCAGAAATAGGGCTGTGAATGAACCTAGCGGCTTCATCAATTACTTGGAGTTGGCCTATTCATGGTCATTCAGGTTTGTGAACAAACAAGTCGAGCTCAAGCTCCATTTATAAATTTTTTTTTTTCTTCTTTTTTTAGTTAGTAAAGAAGGGGGGGGGGGGGGGGGGGGGGGTCCGTTAGTTCGTAAACGAGTTAAATTGCTTATTTATTAATGATGCCAACAAATTGAGGCGTCATTGTACAGCTCTCTTATACTGTACTACTGAGTGGAATGAGTGAGATATTAGATGTCCAAAATCTGAGACCTTAGGTACATGTGACAGCCTTAACCCTTTGTCTCTTAGAATTTGAGGATTCAACATCAAAATTGTATACTTGATCTAAGAATCAAAAGTTCACAAATGGTTGGTTATTATCCCCACCATATAGACAATCCCGCCAGAGCTGAGATGAGTCCACTAACAAGCATGGCTAGTAGACAGCGAGACAAGCTCCAAGCTCACATACTCTTAAAGTTAAGTTTTAGCAGAATTTTCCCAAGCCCGACCAATCCAACCCAAGCGTGGCTTGAGCTAAATTTGTATGCGCACACACGTATATATATAGTTTATGTAATGTGGTTACTGATGCCTCTGCCCAAGTCCTGCCCAAAATCATGCTGCTCTTCTGATTTGTAGCACAGGCTGTCCCGAAATTTATAAAAGTTGCCCAAGCCAGTTTTAAAAGTTCGGGTTGAGCTCAATCTGGATCCACTCGAGTTGCAGCCTATTCCTAACACAAGACCTTTCAAGGCATGGCCCTGTTGTTCAAATACACTTCTTACCCAGTTTCATTATAATACTAACACCAGAGATTGCCAGCAGAAAGGACAGATATGGGCATAAACTAATGCCTAAGCAGAACAGCATAAGATCATACTGAAATAATTTAATCGACCAGCATTGTGCAAAATGGTGGCCAATAACAAGCCAACAATAATCATGGGCTACGTTACCCGGACCCTTTATAATTCATGTAGTACCCGTACCCGACACGACACCCGGATAAGGGTACTTCTCTTCCCGAACCTTCAAAATAGTGTAAAATCTTTAAAATTGAACGAACCCGACACCCGTACCCGAGTCTGTACCCGACACCCGTACCCGAGTCTGTACCCGACACCCGTACCCGAGTCTGTACCCGACACACATACCCGAGTCTGGGTAACATAGATCATGGGTAAATCAGAGTCAACACAGCCAAACCACCTCATTTTGTGAAGACCTATACAAAGCGTATTAATATGAGAAAGATAAGCAGTTTGCAACAGGTTTTCTACAGTAACTCTAAAAACAGATGGAGAGAAGGAACTATAACCCTACATGGAAGAAATTTATATGAATGGGAGCGAGGAAAACTGCCCACAAATCTGTGACGATAAAGTAAAATTAAATCAAACTAACCACACTGTCTTTAGTCAAGGCTGAATCATTTGCGACTGGACTTTTTTGTTTAGACAAGCTCCCAACATTAGCAGGGGGTCCAGCATTTCTATTACGAGAAAGATTTCCTGAGGGCCAACCAAGAGGCCTACCATCTTCACCACCTGTAATTTATTCATGGTATAATCCATATTAAGCTCCAGGCATACAAAACCAAATCAGAACACTGGGATAAGCTCAGGTTTTCAATAAGCTTCAGGAAGAAAAGAATTGCTGAAAGAATTTCATACTGGACCCAAAATGTCCATATAACACCTTCAGTAGAGACAAAGTGTTAAAACACATTCACCAAAATCAGGAGAAGGGAAAAGAGAAATCTCCATGTTCCCCACTCTACAGTATTTTGTCTTATTTGCAGGTGGTTACTTTTGAAAATGAAACAAACTGTGATATTAAAAAGGGCTAGTTAGTGATAAGGACATTTTACAGTTCTTGTATAGGCGTAGGTCCAACAAAAAAACCACTTTATTATATTTTAAAATTTCACAAAACTACGAAAATTACAAAAGTAGTTTTGTGAAATTCACTACTTTTGTGAAATTTCACAAATTCACAAAAGTATATGTAAGCAAGGGCTTTTCACAAAACTACAAATTTTTAAGGTCCTTTAGACTCTTAAGTTCAGAACCAGGAACTTAACGTTAATTATCCCTATTAAAAAAGCTTTACCCAGCAATCAGCAATTGGCATTGACTCATTTATAACTTAAATTCAAAAAAGAAAAAAAAATTAATAATAATGCAGAACCACCTGATTGTCTATCCACATTGGCAATTGCAGGAGGCATCCCAGAACTAGTTCCAGCACCACCACCCTGTCCAAATATCGTACTATTACAACTATTTGGCATCTTGAGGCCATATAAAGGAAAACAATGACCACAAAATATCACTTACAAGACCACGAGAAGGAGGATTGGCAAGCTGTGACTGCTGATATTTCAAGATTGTCCAGTCAAACACGTAATCAAACTGGAAGCCTGAAGAACGAAGAAAACCACTCTAACTGATGATGTTATTTACTAATGAGATGATAACTTTAAAACTGAACAGATACAAGTAACATAAAGAAGAAACAAAAAAAACTCAAACCTTCACGAATAAAAAGGTCACGGAAGATTCTCTTCAGATAAGCATAATCTGGTTTGTCATCAAATCGGAGAGATCGGCAGTAATGGAAGTATGATGCAAATTCTGTGGGGTACCCCCGGCATAAGGCCTAAGGAAGAAGCAGTGAGCTTTCCAGTCAGTTTCATGGTTCTGAACATATACTGTTGGCATCAAAACGCAAAAAACACTGATTACCTCAATAGAAGTTGAAACTTTCTTTTCACTTATCTTTTCATACTTCTGTTTCTTAGTTCCTGCTTTCAGTCCCTGCCAAGGGAGACTGCAAACATACACTGTTGTGATTAAAATATTACACAATTGTGAGACAATAAAATAACAAAGATGGGTGACAATGTTCACCTTCCTCTTAGGAAATACATTAGAACGTATCCAAGTGACTCTAAATCATCTCTCCGGCTTTGTTCTACACAGTTCAACAGCAACAGTTGGATAAAAACGCGCCACAATAAGTTTATTTACATAAAAGGTGAAAACAAAATAAAATAGCCATAATACCAATGCCAAGGTGCGTATTCATGCTTGCATATCTTGCAGTACCCGTCAGGTTCTTATTTTCTCTGCATTTCACAAGACATATTCAAAGGAAAAATTAATAGAAATCCTCCCTCTCACCTCTTTATAAAATATAGCTAAGCTGAATCCAGGACCAAAATAATAAGAAAAATGCTAGACCCACACAATGAACTACACATTTTTTCCACACATATCTTTAAATGCTTGTACCTTGTGCTGTATAAGTGGGGCACAAAAAAGTGTAAAAAATTCAAATAGCACAAGGTACAAATATTTAAAGATGTGTGTGGAAAAAGTGTGTGGTTTATTGTGTGGGTGTAGCATGACTCAAATAATAAAGAGCCATCAGGAAAAACACAAAACACAAACAATTTTGAACTTTATGGCACTAAAACGAAACACCACGGCCAAAATCAATTAAACCAAACTGCACTAACAATAACAACAGTAACATAAACAGGCCTATTTCTCATAATCTCCAAAACTGTCTTGATGAGATTGGATATCAAATTAGTACAAAACACGTATGGATAACATTTTAGCTCAGGGTGTTACACGTCAGGACATAGTGCAGAATAAGAAGTAGTCTATTACCAAGTACAACCACATGATTGAATGACTAGTCATAATCAACAAGATATCCATCTAAATTGAACTTGTAGCAAATGCTAGCTCCAGACAATGCACTCTTAACAAAATTTGAAAATAGAGCTTGGCCAAAGTATACGCGGAAATTCAGATTGGGGAACTTGTCATGATAAATTAAATCAAAACCAAAGCTCAAAAGGCTGAATGGATAGGAATTTAGGGGTGACACAATTTCAGAGAAAAGACAGTAAATAGTTGTTTCCATCAGCCTTTCCAAGAGCAGGAGCAGAGGCCAACTAAGTTCCACATAGAGCAAAAGATAGTAAAATACATTATAGGGTTAAATACATTTACCCCCTTGTGGTTAGGCCCGTTTTCACTTTACCCCCTATGGTTCAAAAGTGGACACTTAAACCCCATGTGGTTTCGGACAAAAGTAAAAATGTTAAGATTTCCTTCGAAACTGATAAAATTCTAAAATTTGCCAAAAATATTGACACTTAACCCCCGTAGTGAGGTTAACTTCGGGGGTTAATCCCCTATGTGGGGATAATTCTGCCATTTAACCCACCTATGTGGGGCTAATTGTAAACACTTAACCACTTTAGAGGGCTAAGTTTGGGGTTAACTACCTATGCTGAGTTAATTTTGACACTTAAACTCTCCTAAGTGGGGTTAATGTTAAAAATTAATCCCCATGTGGGCTATTTTGAAAGAAATCTTAGTAGTTTCACTTTAGTTTAAAACCACAAGGAGGTTAAGTGTCCACTTTTGAACCACAGGGGGTAAAGTGGAAATACGCCTAACCACAAGGGGGTAAAATGTATTTAACCCTACCTTATAATAGCAGTACAGACATATCAATCAATTCCAAACCTATGAATTGCATGAACCATTAAAATGAAAGCAACGAAGAATCTCAGCTGTTAAGTAGTTCACTAGAGCTCACCGATAAGGAATGTGCTGGTGTGTCGAGGAGTCTCTATACTTCTTAGCCAGACCAAAATCTATGACGTAGACCTGGACAAAATGAAAAGCAAATTATGAATTAACACAGATAGATCACATAAGTACCAGTTTGAGGGTAGGGGGGGTGTGGAAGGTCTCAATCCAAACCTGGTTTGCGCGCCTCCCTAAACCCATAAGGAAGTTGTCTGGCTTAATATCTCGATGGAGGAACGATTTGGAATGGACAAATTCAACCCGATTGATCTGACGAGAATATGATTTCCAGAAGACAATTAAACGTTGGTGTGCTTGTTGCAATAAACCTATTTTAACATGCAATATGAGAAAACCTACCATCTGATCGGCAAGCATAAGGGCCGTCTTCAAGGACAGTTTCCTACTACAAAAATTAAACAAATCTTCAAGACTAGGCCCCAGTAAATCCATCACAAGAACATTATAGTCTCCTTCAACTCCAAACCATCTGACATTTGGAATTCCAGCTGCCACATTGGGAAAAATATGCCAACTGGTGAGGATACAAATTACTGAGAAAATGAGACAAGCAAAAGGGATGACAGAAAAGTTAATTACTTCCTCCTTGCAGTATTTTATACAACTTCGATTCATACAGCAATTGGGGATGCTTTGTCTTGACATTTTCCTGAATGTAAATAACAGTTTTAGACAATACTAAGGTACTCACTACCATTAACAAAGTTCTGCAAGAAAAAATCAGAAGCAATTCAAGGATGAATATACAACCCGGTTTTACCATGATCCATAATGACTCTTATTCAAATTAATAATTCTGTTAAAAGAAATTGGTTAATCTTATAGCAGCACAGGACACAAATACTATAGGCTGCAGTCTAGATTTGAGCTATTTGGTAGCACCGTTATTTCAATCATGCTGGACAAGTTAAAAGTCCACTGCCTATCTGAAAGTTAGAGCCATATAAGATATTAAATAAATGGGGCAATGTATCTCATCAGGATGAGAAATGAGATCATAATTTTGACTCGACTGGAAAAAAGCTAACTTATGACACTAAAAAATGAAAAAGCCTTGATACCAACCACTCATGGTCATCATAATTCCAATTGAGGATTTTTTTTTGTCTGTTTTCTATTGTTTGGAATAAATAAACAAATTGAAGAACAGAGTGCCAACGGGCCGCAGCCAGTGGACACATAATGTATATTAGAGAAAAACAAACAAACTAAGCCCCACCTAAACCAAAAATCACCTATGAAATCCACAAGAAAAGGGAATACAATCCAGAAAAGAACCCGAAATACAAATGAAAAATGTGAAGCATCATTGACTTCAGCTTTTGTGCTGGTATCTGTGCATCCTCAAAGGTGTGAATCAAGCTTCTCTGTAATACAATGCACAAGACACAGCTTCCTACCAAGCAGGCAGAAACCACTTAAATGCAAAAGCACCACGACAGCAATCTAAAGGTGTATTCACAAGAACCGACATAACCCCCCAATAAAACTTCAAATAGCCACCACATTGGCGAAAGAGACAGTTCACTATTTCCCTACCTTCCTTGCACATAAAATACCAATTTGGAAAGAAGTTTCCCATTACTCCCAAATTGATCAAAGCAGCAATCCATACTAATAGTACTACTGGGGAAGGCACTTTCATATTTAAAATGTCCTCAAAAAGGAGGAAGGGTTCCTAGAGAAATATCGCAGGACAGGAAAACGGACGTAGGGTATTCCACCTTTCCACACAGCAAAATGGTCACTCATCTTGGGAATCCATTTTGGGATCTCTCCTTTCAGCTTGGGCCCATATAAATAAATGGTCCAATATTACCCCAACCAATCCAACTCCCAATCCTGAACAATCTGAGAAGAGATGTTTGCAAGAGACACCAGAGCACCTCTATTGGCCACAATGTGGAAAAGCTTACGAAATCCAACATGTGGAGGTACCTTCAGTGTTCTAAAAATCGGCTTAAGCGGCCGCATAGGAGGTGCCTGGCCACCGAGATTTTCCCTAAGTGTTCACACAAATCGGCCAGTGGATTAGTCGGCCTTTTAGGCGGGGCCTAGGCGGGCAAGGGTGAGAATGCTGGAGAGTGTTATTTGGGTCCGACTCTTTTGGCAAAAAAAAAACCCTAACATTAATATATATACACAAGGTTTAAGTTAATTGTGAAGAGATTCCTAATAGTTTTTTAAATATTAAAACCTTCTAATAATCTTTACTCATTTTCAAAAAACACCACATAACATTTATATATCTATTATTTGAACCCCAAATCTATGATTACTCTTAAATAACACCACATAACTTGTATATATATTTATTATATAATTAATTATATTTTTTTAAATATCCGCCTAGGCCCCCCACCGCCACCTGACTATGGCCTAGCGATTTTTAGAACATTGTGCACCTTATATTTTGGATACAACTTGATAACTGGCTATCTAACCAGCAACCACCGAGACCAAAGTTAGACGTTTTGTATTATGGATCTTAGTGCGCATAGATTTGAAATAAGAGGTCATTGTTTTGTACAATGCTACAGAGGTCAGACTCCATTGTGAGAATACAACTTTGAACGTTAGGGCAGCCACTATGTGCAAATATTCCCAAAAAGTAAGTAAGTCCATACCCATTCCACCCTCCATGCACCAAGCATTGGAAGGACCATTGGATAATTAACTTTTTCATGTATTAGGAAGGTACAAAAATACAAACAACTAAATTGGACGACCTGACAAAAAATAGTTTCTGAATGCTAACCTAAAATCACATTTCAGTAAATATGTCAGATTTCCACCAAGTTTTCAGCTAAATTTTATGATCTTGATTATACTTGTCATATATCTGTGAATATGTGAAACTGTTATACGGCAGTGCATACAATATTGAATATATGTGGGCCTTCGCAGAATCGCAGGTGTAAAAGGGATTGTACGCGCATTTTCAACTTCCAAAATAAGAAATTCACCAACTACATTGCCAATTGCATAGTGAAAATAATTTCACACCTCCATGTTCAGTAACACAAACACGGGGGTATATTTTCATGGGTATTGGGGAAAAAAACATGAATAAACAAGAAAGCACAAGTTTTTATAAGTAAATTGGAACACTTACAAGCTTAATAGCAACTTCTTCATTTGTCTGAATATTAGTACCTGTAGAATTGTGCAAAAACGGAAAATACAATTAACCCAAAAAGAAGAAGAAGAAGAAGAAGAAATTAACTCAGAGCAAAACGACAGAGAATTGATGAATAGCAACAAACCCAGATAGATCTCTCCAAACGAGCCGCTTCCGATCTTCCGACCAAGCCGGAACTTATTACCGACACGAGGCTCCATCAAAAAAAGGTCTCTCAAAATCAAAGAATAAACCAAAACCTCTAGCTATTAATCAGAACCCTAACCCCCCCCCCAAAAAAAATTTTCCCAATAAATAAACGAATAAAGCAAAAAAAAAAAATTATAATAAGAAATAAATAAAAGTTGAAACCCTAGACCACTGCGGTTAATCCGATGAGCAGAAGCTAAAAGTGAATCAAAATTTGTGGTTCTAACAGACCGTCAATTGTTTGAAGACACGATTTCGTGGATCGAGCTAGAGAGAGAGAGAGAAACAAAGGGTGGAGAGGAGAGAGAAAGAGAGAGCGTGGTGGGAAAGAATGAGGCATAATGATATAGTCTTTAACACTCGCGCTTTGATTTAATCGCATTTTTGATAGCGTGTTTTTAACTTTCATCTACTCGTATTAAACGATGTCGTATGCCCTTGACTTGGTGTTACGATCAGACTCGGGCCATGTCTTGAAACGGATCGGATTCATGATGTACAAATCCATTTGTTTAGAAAATTGGATTTGTGTTATCGATTTCGAATCACTCTAATTGTACAATATGTCGTATATATCACATATTTATTGTGTAAATATTATTCTTATTGTATAATATTGTGTGTGTGATGTGTATTTTATATTTATTGTAATACTCGGTATGATATATATTATATTTATTATAAATATAATGAAGATTATCGGATTCGAATTACCATTGGATCAGATGTGTTAAATTCACATATCCAATCTGCTAACTGCAATGATAATTGGATTTGAAAATGTCGATCCGTTTACATGCACTTGGACAATGTGAGATTGAATTAATAGTCTGTTTTAATTGAATAGTTTACCGTTTAAGTATGCATAGACCCAATGAAACTAAAAATAATACATTTTAACTAATATGAGGGACTATTTTTAATCCCATGGATAGTGCGATACAATTATTAGTGCCCTCAATAGTAAATGACATATATAATACCCTTTAATCCCGCCCACAAAACTTTAGGACATGTTTGTTTCGAGGATGAGTGACTATTAATCTTACACCGTCAACAGAGATAAATAGTGGCTCGTAGAATGGAATATTTAATTAAATAGATAATTAATCTTGTGTTATTTGACATACCTAAATAATGAATAATTAAATTAAAATAAATTATTAGTCTAATCCCTCCAATATCTCTTACCTCGTCCCACGAACAAATTTAACCTTAGCAGTGAAGTATTGATTTTATGGAAGACCAGACTTTTCCCCTCAAGTGAGAGAAGAAATTGCATGTGACTTTTGTTTTGTCTCGAACAGAAAAAACACTCTATTTCACAAATGGAGAAAAGACTCAAGTTTAGGACAGAATAAAAGTGTATATACCTGGTATATGCTACAATTTTGTGACTTTAGAGTTTCGCTTTTGTAGACATCATGTAAATTAATCTATCCACAACATAGTACTATTTATATCAAAGGACGCCCACTAAAGTGTTATCTATTTGACCCAAAAAAATATATAATAATAATAATAATAAAAAGATATTACAAGACCCAATTTAGCGTTAATTAACCCAAACACTTCTATTTATTAAACAACAACTTTTTTTATCTCGTAATTCCTAATTCATCACTTAATTTTTTTATTTTTAGCTAACCCAAATGAACTATTAGTGAAGATTAGCACTTGAACAATGGGCTGCTTTCCTTCCCCCCCCCCCCCCCGCCCGAAAAAATAAATGGTGGGTTGTAAAACTTAAAGACAACTAAAAATACAGTGAAACAAAAATATAACTCATGGAACCAATCAGACTATGTTTGGTTCTTAGATTTTGTTAGAGAAAATAAAGGGGAAAGGAAATACCATTAAAAAAAAAAAAAAATCTGATACGTAAAATAAAAGAACTAGTTTTTCATCCGATTTTCCTTCTCTTTCACAAAATCTATAAACCAAACAAAATCTAAAAAAATTAATAATCACAGCCTGTATCGCCGTCATTTTTTGTTTTAGTTGTCCTTAGTGTGGAAGGGATTCAAAAAATACCACAATCATGTGTCGTATACAGAATTCAAGGCCCAAAAATTTCTGAAAAAAATTGAATATGCTACATGCGTTTTAAGGAATAAAATTGAAAAAGAATTGTCTTAGGCTAGATTAGAAGTATGCGTGTGTTTGTGTTTTTGCCTCATTTTTGTCCATGGTATCTATTATAGGGTGCTTATGTGATATGCGTTTGTCTTATATATATATATGGGTAATGCTACGTGCACATAAAATGTGCACATAAAGTGTGCATATAAAGATCTGAGCCATTCATTTCGGTGGGGTCCATCCCTGCACACATAGGACCCACCAAAATGAATGACCTAGATCTTTATGTGCACATTTTATGTGCATGAATCATTACTATATATATATATACAAGATTAGGAGTAATGATTCATGTACATAAAATGTACACATAATTGTGCACATAAAGATCTGGGCCATTAATTTCGGTGAGTTCCATGTATGCAGGCATAAATCCTACCAAAATGAATGGCTTATATCTTTATGTGCACATAACATTACCCACAAGACTAGATAAATGCCAAATGGGAGGATTCTCAAAAACACTATTTACATGTCCTATCGTTAGTCAAATATCATAATATTTATTTATTATATCATAATTACTTATACATTTGTATAGTTACATAATGATACATTAATTTGTGTGAGGGTAATTCTGTCATTTCAAATGAAATAATTACATCCAGGTCATCAAAAGAAATACTGTAAATTAACATAAAAATCACAAATAAATCAACTATATTATGCCTAACTACATATAGGTCAGCAATATGACGGCTAATTACATTTTGATCAACTTTGTATTTTGAATTTAGTTAACTTTTACGGCTATTTAGTTTTCGATATCATTTTACATGAATAATTGTATTTAGGTCACCTTTGTAATGAATCCAGTTAACCTTTGTAGACAAAATTATATTTCAGTGAACTCTATGGCGGATATTTTGTTGTTGCTGTCATTTCAGACAAATAATTACATTTTAAGTGACCTTGAAATTTAGAAGTCAATCTACCATATCTCGGCTAATTGGTATGCTCTAAACTTTTGTATTAAAATCATGAACAAAATTATCTATTACTACTTCAAAATGCAACACATACTATCAAGAATGAAATATATATATATATATATATATCATGGAGGATATGCCTAGGGCTTGTATTATTGATTTTGAGGAATCTTGAGATACACATTTGCCTTTGGTTGAATTTGCCTATAACAATAGTTATCACACGAGTATTGGGATGGCTCCGTTCGAAGCATTGTACGGACGATCATGTCGCTCTCCGTTGTGTTGGGCAGAGGTTGGAGACACAGAGTTATTGGGACCAAATCTGGTTAGAGAAACCAACAAGAAGATTTCGTTGGTCAAGGAATGGATGAGAACCGCACATCGTAGGTATAAAGTTATATCGATCGATGCCAAAAAGATTTAGAATTCAGTGTTGGAGATCACGTACTTCTTAAAATTTCACCGACCCGAGGAGTGGTGCATTTTGGTCTCAAGAGAGGGAAGTTGGCCCTGCGTTTCATCGAACCGTTCGAGATGTTGAATCGTGTCGGAAAAGTGGCTTATCGACTAACACTGCCACCAAAGATATCAGGGGTTCACAATGTGTTTCATATTAGCATGCTGAGAAAACACATACGAGATCCCTCACACGTGGTTAGCTTCAATGATATTGAGACGAGCCATAAAGTTTCCTATAAGGAGAGGCCCGTGAAAATTCTGGATCAGAGTGTCAAGAAGTTGAGGAATAAAGATATTCCGTTGGTGAAGGTTCAATGGAATCACCATGACGAGAATGAAGTCTCGTGGAAAGTTGAAGCTGATATGAGGAAGAAGTACCCGAAGTTGTTTCATGACTAGTTAGTCTAGATTTCGGGTGCAAAATCTTGTTTAAGCTCAAGTCGATCCATGCTTTAGAGACTACCATACTTATTCACCAGGAGCTTATCAGCATGGCTCAGGATGAGGCATTATACGACGACATACTTTTCCCGATTATCATGGCAGCACCGGCACTGCCATTCTCTCCCGAGCCCATACCAGAGTCAAATGAGGATTCAGATCCCATGGACATGGATAGCGATGACGACATAGCGAGTGGAGAGGATTCTGCAGGCAGTGACCAGTCAGCTGACGACCCGTCTGATGGTGATGACATAGATGACGACGATGACCTGATGATTGATGACGATCCGGCGAGTAGCGATGACGAGCCGATCGAGGAGGTTGACACAGCAGATGATGTTCAGGGATCAGGGGATGATGTACACGATCATCCAGTACTGCCAGTCGATGGGGACGTGATGGTACCGATACCCGAGAAGAACCACGGAGCAGATCCAGCCGATATCGAGGAGGACCCGGAGGAGTAGTTCTTAGAGGACCCAGCAGATGATCCAGTTTTTGAGCAGATCCAGGATGATCTCGATGCGCAGCCTGACCTACTCGACGACGTGGATCCGGATGATGTTGATGAGCCTGACGAGTTAGCTATCGAGTTAGACGATGTGCCACCTGAGGTCGTAGAGCTAGACGATGAGGACGACATCGACTTGGATGGAGTTGGCGGAGATGACGTAGCACTGGGGATGCTACCAGATGGGGGACCAGATGACTTTAACCCATGGCTGGACTTTATGCTAGCAGATGTAGTTACCGTTCCAGGAGATGAGATACCACCTACGGTTACTGATGATGAGGCAGACTTTTATGCCCCGAGACGTTGATATGATCTACTGGGAGCTACTGTTACTTCAATATAAATGATGTACATCTTAGTTTTGTTTGGTGTAACTCGTATTATAGATCTTTCTGATTTAAGTTACATTACATATGTATTTTGTAAGCACACCTAGTAAATGCTTAAACCCTTATATGTATAGTATGTACTGGCCTTGGACGCAGCACTTGGATGTCAATCTTTTTGGTTTAACATAATGGTTTAAGTTATTTATGTAAAGTGTGTATATCGCTTTATTTCATTGATATCCAGTATTATATGCATGATTATTATATTTTAACTTTGGTACACATCAAGACCACCTATAGAGACTTGGTATGGAGTCAAAGGATATTAGCAATAAGACTTGTGCATTGATTTTAGATAGCAGGAGGACGTAGGGGCAAATGCAATGGTCATAACGAAGAAGAATCGGAGATACCTAATGAGATAGACCCTACAGGATTGCTCACAGCTTTGGTCAGAAGGATTGAGAGAGCTTCGAACAATGTAGGGAATAACAACAACAATAACCGCCCAGCACCACCCCCAAAGCATACAAGGGATAAGCTACTTGACCGTTTCTGCGCATTAAGACCAAAAAAGTTCGATGGGATGACGACCATGGAGAACTGAGCAATGGCTACGTGAGATGGATCTCATCTTCAAAGCCATGGATTGCAGTGAAGCCAAAAAGCGCCGTTTGGCCGTATTTCAATTAACATATGACGCTGCAGACTGGTGGGAATAGGAAGAGGTTGTTAGCCCCTTCCATTAATTGAATGGATAATTTTGATGATTAACAAACTACTTAGTAATGGTTTCTAATTATCTCAAGTTGATTAAGTTGCAGGGACATTGATCATATATCTTTTCCTCGTTCATGGTGATTTTTGTTCATTTATCCTAAGCCAAACGGAGCCTTACAAGTTGAAGAATCTTGATTTAATCACTGTTTTAGGACTCTATGTAAGCAAATTGTTTATGTGAACATCTTACTTAAGGGCTCAAATTTGATTGAAAAAGGTTTCACTTAATTAACCCAACCTTTCCTTTAAAATCTGCATAGAGCAGTCGACTGTGACATCGTTTCAGTCGACTGATTATCCAGTCGACTGTATGGTCGACCTGGGTACACAGAGTTTTCATATGTGTACAAACCAGTCGATTGCCATCGCGACACAGTCGACTGATCTTCGTATTTTAGTATATCCTTTTGAAAAGCAGTCGACTGCCCTGTGAAGATAGTCGACTGAATCACTGCGATAAACACAGTAACGGCTAGTTAACTGCATTTAATGCAGCATTTATTACTCCCAACTACCCCCAACGGTTGGAAATCAAAGGGAAGTTATAAATACACTTATTTGAACTTCATGAAGCTCTCTCTTTGAAAAATCTAACCAAGAATTTTCATCATATTAATTTCTTGAGCCCTAGGTTGGTGAGATCATAAATTCTATTGCTCTAGCATTCATTTGTAATTATTGAGAGTAATTTATTGTGAGCTTAAATCTTGTTTCATCCACTCTATTGAGAGAGTCTTTAATTCTTGTATGAAACCTTATTTATAAAGGTAGTGAGTATCAAGGGTTGGTGTAACCCTAGTTCAAGAGAAGAGGATTTTCTTCCTTGAAGAGATTGTAAGGGTTTAATCTTCACCCTAAGGAGATTGAAATAGTGGAATCCTCAAGAGGTGTTCTTGAGGGGTGGAAATAGGGCGCGGCGTGCGGTTTCCCGAACCACCTAAAAATTTGGTTTGCATTGTATCTCTTCATTTTCTCTTTACATTGCTTTAGTAATTTTATTTGATTGGGCAATCAATTTGAACTATTTCTAAATTATTTTTTAAAAAACCTTATTCACCCCCCCCCCCCCCCCCCCCTTTAAGGTTTCCTTTTTGGGCCAACAATTGGTATCAGAGCCTCGGCTCAATTTCTAACGTTTTTGAGTTAAAAGATTAAATGGAAACCACCTCTAATACTATCATTTATAGTGAGGGACAATCCTCAAATAGACCTCCTTGTTTTAATGGTTCAAATTATGCCTATTGGAAAAATCGTATGAGAATCTACATGATTGCCCAAGATTTTGAACTTTGGCAACTTGTTGTGAATGGGCCTCACATTCCCATCAAGATTGTAGACGGTGTTGAAATTGAGAAAACTATTGAGGAATACAATGACATTGATAAAAGGCTTATCAAAATGAATGCAAATGCTATGAATATTTTATATTGTGGATTAGACCCAAATGAGTATAATAGAATTTCTTCATGCGAATCCGCAAAAGAAATTTGGGATAAACTTGAGGTTGCTCATGAAGGTACTAATCAAGTTAAGAAATCTAAAATAAATCTACTTGTTCAAACTTATGAGATGTTTAAAATGTCTTCAAATGAAACTATTAGTGAAATGTTCACTCGTTTCACCATTATTATCAATAGTTTAAAAAGTCTTGGTAAAACATATACTAATGAGGAGATGATTGAGAAATTGCTTAGGTCTCTTCCAAAGCATTGGCAACCTAAAGTGACGGCAATCCGAGAGGCCAAGGAACTCTCAACACTCTCATTGGAGCAACTCTTGGGCTCTCTTGTTACTCACGAAATGGAGTTGGCAGTATTTGATAAGGAAGACAAGAAGAAGAACATTGCTCTCAAAACATCTCAAGACAATGAAGAAGATAGTGATAGCAATGAAGATGATGAGATGGCTATGATCACTAGGAAGTTCAAAAGATTCTTGAAGAAGGATAAGAACTTCACTAGGAGAACTCCTAAGGCGATAGAGGCTAAAAAGGATCCAATTATATGCTTCAAATGCAAGAAGCCGGGCCATGTCAAGGCCGATTGTCCTTTAATGAAGAATAACTACAAGAAAACCAAGAAAAGGGCAATGAAGGCTACTTGGGATGATTCCGATAGTGATTCATCAAAAGATGACTCAAGTGATGAAGAAGTGGCAAATATTTGTCTTATGGCTCACTTGAATGAGGTAAATGATTCTACTCCCGATGCTTGTTTTGATTCTCAAAAATATGATGAACTCCAAAATGCTTTTGAGGAATTACATCAAGAATTGGAAAACTTGGGAGCAAAGCATGTTTCTCTTAAAAAGAATTTTTCATTACTTTCAAATGAACTAAGTGACTTGAAAATTCAAAATGATCTTTTGAGAAAGGAAAATGAAGCTCTAATTGACCTAAAATCTCAAAACAATTTATTGAGAAAAGAAAAGGAAGAGCTTTCATTAAACGATTTTTCTTCAAGTATCTTAAAGAAAGAAAATGAAGATTTAAAGAAGCAAGTGGAAGACTTAACCAAAACAATAACAAAATTCACTCTTGGGGAACAAAATCTAAATATGCTTTTGGGAAAACAAAGATGCGTTTTTGAAAAAGCCGGTCTAGGATTCAATCCTACCTTTAAAGAAAAGAAATTCAATAACTTCTTTTCAAAAGGTACTTCCACTAGCTCCAACAAAAATCAAGTAAAAAATTCTCATCAAAATTTCTTTGTAAAAGAAGTCTCCTCAAGTATGTCCAATCCTAATATTACATGCCATTATTGCTTGAGAAAAGGACATGTAAACTACAAATGTCCAAACAAAAGAAAACTCAATATGGTGTGGATTGAAATGGGAACAACACCTCCCTTTGCTAACAAAGTTGGACCCAACGAATATTGGGTACCAAAGAGGATCACTTAAGCTCATCTTGTAGGTTTGTCTCAAATCTTCTAGCAAGGATAGATGGTTCTTGGATAGTGGTTGCTCAAGACATATGACCGGAGACAAATCCAAGTTCTCATCTCTCTCTCCAAAGGATGGAGGAAATGTCACATTTGGAGACAACTCTAAAGGAAGAATCATCGGTATAGGTAATATTGGTAAGAATTCCTCATTAACTATTGAAAATGTACTTTTGGTTGAAGGTCTAAAACATAACTTGCTTAGTATTAGTCAATTGTGTGATAAAGGGTTTCAAGTTGTGTTTGAATCAAATTATTGCATGATTAAGTATGCTAGTTGCAATAAAACATTGTTTATTGCTTATAGAGAAGACAATGTGTATACAATTGATTTTGATGATATTTCTTCTCAAGATGTTAAGTGTTTTGCCGCTTTGAATGAAACAAGTTGGCTTTGGCATAGAAGATTGGGTCATGCTAGCATTGACTTACTTTCAAATTTATCTAAAAATGTCACACCCCAACCCGCCTCATGCGGATTAGGACACGTGTAACAAGGCTACAAGCTCCCAATTACATTACTTTGTAAAGAAATATACGAATTATAGAGAAAACACATGTATTTAACCACATTAAACAACTCTGTTGTTACAAAATAGGCTCCAAGGGCAAAATGGTCATTAATAAAGTATGTAAAATTTTTATACCAAAAGTTAGATTTTTGAGTCCCGGTTCCAACGCAACAAACGGCGCGTGAATCCGAGTTTTATAGAAAAAGTTATGCATGTTTCCGTAAAAATGGACGTCCAGGGAAAAATACAAAGCGGATCGATCCCTTCATAATGGGCGGATCGATCCATTTATATTAGTCTCCCGCAGAATGCTGCCTTGAAAGGGCGGATCGATCCCTTCACAAATCGCGGATCGATCCCCTTCACAAATCTGCTGCTAAATTTCCTTTGCTGTCAAACAAGTTTCTAAGTTACCAAAACACAACCAAAACATATGGAAACATTATGAAACTTTGGGAAATCAATTCCAACACATTTCTAAACATGTTTAAACTCAAATTAAGCATGGATCATAAAATCATATTCACAATTTGGTCAAATCCACTAAGAACTCATTTCATTTGAAATACAATGATCTTTTCAACTTTGAAACTCAATTCTCATTCAAAATTCGTGAAACTTGTTGGGAATTAACTCAAGGTCATAACTAACATTGTGAACACTAAGGAAACATGTTTAAGACACTAGCGACACATCCGGACTTGCCGAAATGGTCAAATTCATTACTTGCACCACACTTGAGCAAAACAAGAGATATTACACATTAGTTTCCAAATTCACTTTCACTTTCCAAAATACAAGTTTTAGGATTCAAACTCTTTCTCTACAACCCAAATATGAACATTAACATAAAAGAAACCATAATTTACATCATTTTACAAGTTCAGAAGAAGTTCACAAGCATGAGGCTCAAATCTCCCCCATCTCTCCCATCTCTCCCGTCTCTCCTCATCTCTCTCGTCCACAAGTCAAGACTTCAAGCCTCAAGTCGAGAACCTCAAGCCACTAGTTACATTATAACATAAGTTTAAAACGTATCTACAAGTTCGCCCAAGACATGAGTTAACTATACATCTCCCAAACCATAAGTTGCATTAGGAAACTTAAATATCTAGATTTATAAACATATCAACACACATCTCATAACCCCCATGCCCAACTTGTCGTTTTGATCATTTTCCTTCCTCCTCCCGTGTCGTACCTGCGGTGGTTATTCAATAACCACAACAGAAAATAGCATTTGTTTAAGCTTTCGCTTAGTGAGTAAACTAATCACATGTATGAATATAATGTCATATTCAATGCACAAATCAACAATTAACATATCATTTAGTCTCCAAAGACCAAATATCAATTCACCGTGTCGTCGCTCTTGCCTTTTGCCCTTATGTGCATATAGCACCTCTAATTCACACAATCTCACACACCCTTCCACAGCTGGGTCGCAACTCTCACACCTTTACACAGTTAGTGTGGTGAGTACCCTTACACCGTTGGGTTTTTCCACTTCTCCTTATTATGGAGTAAATCCACGGTGAATTAACATAAGGCTTTCTTCAACCCATATAAGCACATAATCACATCATCATCTCAGCATGGTAATTCACACACCATTTAACACATATTAACTTCCAATTTTAAGTAAACTAGCCAAACCCACATAAATCAACATGTTCATATATACCCAATTCTCATGTCCATGCTCTAATTTACAAGAATTCAACAAACTAACATGTAAATTAACACATTTAACATGATTTACATTCAGCCCATGGATTAGAGTCACTCACCTCACAAATTGCTCCAATTAAAAGCCTAGAACCCCAAATTCCTTGCAAATTTTAGCTCTAATTAACTCCAATGATATTCCTACATACAAATATCATGTATATATATCGTCACCTCAAAGAGGGTCGCGGAAAAACGTTAACGAAACTGAAAATGAAAGGTATAGAGACGATCCTCCCACCTCCACGAGTCCGAAAATGGCTTCGGATCGTAAATCCGATGAACGGCGGCGACGGAACGGCGGAATTACGGCGTCGGTGACGGTCCGTCTTCTCTCTCGGAGCTCACCTCTTCTCTTCTTCTTTTAATTTCAGTGATACATGAGACATGTCTCATGCTTTGACACACACACTCATGCACAAGCATGAGGTGTCAAAGCCACACTTTAGCCATTTTTCGTTTACACCCCCGGATTTTCTTAAGTTCTTATTATGATATCCCCCAAACATTCCATTAACTACCCAATTATTTAATGAGTGTTTGTCTAAGTTTCGTATGAGTCCCAACGTGGATCCCACATATTTTGTGAAATTGCTATCGCACCTACTAATTTAGATCGTTTTCACTTATACCCTTATTTGGGTGTCTAAATCAATACCAAATGCTACACATATATCAACATATAATATAAAAGCATTTAAGCAATTATTCATGTATTCACATAAAATGCATTTAATCATGTAACATGCAAATTACCAATTTACCCTTTGCTGGGTTCCATTTTCAAACCTGTCCCTCTTCACTGGGACTTTTCCATGGGCGAGTCCAAGCCTCCCCTTAATCCATTTTATACACTAATTATATCAATTAATGCATGTTAAGTTAATAATTAACCCTTTCTCCGGGTACGGGTGTTACAAAAAATGAATTGGTCAAAGGTTTGCCAAAAACAAAATTTGTCAAAGATAAAGTTTGCGATGCTTGTTAACTTGGAAAGCAAATCAAAACATCTTTCAAAAAGAAAAAGGAAATATCAACGTGTAGACCTCTGGAGTTACTACATATGGATTTATTTGGTCCAAATCGAGTTGCTAGTATGAGTGGCAAAATCTATGCTTTTGTCATCGTTGATGATTTCTCTAGATTCACTTGGGTGTTCTTTCTTGCACATAAGGATGAAGCTTTTACATTCTTTGTTAACTTTTGCAAACGTGTTCAAAATGAAAAAGGGTATGCGATTAACAACATAAGAAGTGATAGAGGCCGAGAATTTGATAATAATGAGATTACTACTTTTTGTGAAGAAAATGGTTTTGGTCACAACTTTTCGGCACCAAGAACTCCTCAACAAAATGGGGTTGTTGAGAGGAAAAATAGATCTCTTCAAGAAATGGCAAGAACTATGTTAAGTGAATTCTCTTTACCAAAATACTTTTGGGCCGAGGCCACTAGCACTTCATGTTATGTTATTAATCGCGTGGTCATTAGAAACAAGCTTAATAAGACCCCATATGAGCTTTGGAAAGGAAGAAAGCCCAACATAAGCTATTTTAAAGTTTTTGGATGTAAGTGTTTCATCTTGAACACTAAGGATAACTTGGGAAAATTTGATGCTAAATCGGATGAAGGCATTTTTCTTGGATATTCTCAAATTAGAAAAGCCTATAGAGTTTTTAATAAAAGAACGATGATTGTAGAAGAATCAATGCACGTCGTCTTTGATGAAGCAAATCCTTTTAAGAAAATTTTAGACGATGACATTGACACTCCCAAAGATGTTTCAAATAATGTTGAAAACAATGGCTCAAACTCTTTACCTCTTGAAAACTCTAAGAAAGAAGATTCTCTTTCCATTGAACCACCTAGAGTGTAATCTAGATGTGATCTTCCTTTTGAATGGAAAAATGTGCCGAATCATCCTATTGATCAAATTCTAGGAGATCCTAGTCAAGGTGTAGCAACTAGATCATCTCTCAAAAATATTTGTAATAACTTAGCATTTCTATCTCAAATTGAACCCAAGAACTTTGATGAAGCCGAGAACGATGAAAATTGGTTATTGGCTATGCAAGAAGAGCTTAATCAATTTGAGAGAAATGAAGTTTGGACTCTTGTTCCTAAACCTTTTGATCACACTATTATTGGAACAAAATGGGTTTTTCGAAACAAAAAGGATGAATCCGGCATTGTTGTGAGAAACAAGGCTAGATTAGTTGCCCAAGGCTACAATCAAGAAGAAGGTATAGACTACGAGGAGACCTATGCTCCCATAGCTAGACTCGAAGCCATTAGGATGCTTCTTGCCTTTGCATGTTATAAAAATTTCAAACTTTTTCAAATGGATGTGAAAAGTGCTTTTCTAAATGGCTTTATCACCGAGGAAGTCTATGTTAAACAACCTCCCGGTTTTGAAAATTCACATCTTCCGGATCATGTTTTTAAACTCACAAAAGCTTTATATGGTTTAAAACAAGCTCCACGTGCTTGGTATGATAGGTTAAGTAAATATCTTATTGATCTTGGTTTTAATCGAGGAAAAATTGATACTACTCTTTTTGTTAAAACCTCAAATGAAGATATCTTGCTTGTTCAAATTTACGTGGACGATATTATATTTGGAGCTACAAATGAGAAGATGTGTGAAGAATTTGCATCATGTATGCAAAATGAATTTGAAATGAGTTTGATGGGGGAGCTAAATTTTTTTCTTGGACTTCAAATAAAGCAACATAAGGATGGCATTTTCATAAATCAATCCAAGTATATTAAGGATCTTTTAAAAAGATTTGGATTGGAAGGAAGCAAAGTTTTTCAAACCCCTATGAGTTCTACTTTAAAACTTGATAAAGATGAAACCGGCAAGCCGGTAGATTGTAAGCTTTTTCGGGGAATGATTGGTAGTCTATTGTATCTCACCGCAAGTAGACCGGATATAATGTTTAGTGTATGCCTCTGTGCTAGATTTCAAGCTTCACCCAAGGAATCACATGTCATTGCGGTTAAACGTATCTTTCGTTATCTTCTAGGTACTATAGACTTAGGTCTTTGGTATCCTAAAAATACCTCTTTTGAATTAACAAGTTTTTCGGATGCGGATTTTGCCGGTTGTAAAATTGATCGTAAAAGTACTAGTGGCACATGTCATTTCTTAGGACACTCACTTGTCTCATGGTTTAGTAAGAAACAAAATTCGGTAGCTCTATCCACTGCCGAAGCCGAATATATAGCTGCTGGAAGTTGTTGTGCTCAAACACTTTATATGAAACAACAATTAGAAGATTTCGGACTTTACTATGATCACATTCCTATAAATTGTGATAATACTAGTGCCATATGTTTATCCAAAAATCCTATCCAACACTCAAGGACTAAACACATTGAGATTCGTCATCATTTTATTCGCGATCATGTTCAAAAGGGGGATGTTGATCTTGTTTTCATCAACACCGATCGTCAATGGGCTGATATTTTCACAAAAACCCTTCCCGAAGAACGTCTTTGTGTTATTAGAAGAGAACTAGCCTTGTCCTATTTGACTGATGTGCTATAAATTTCTGAATCTGGACTGACTTACTCCTTCTGTGCATTTTTTTGTCAAAGAAGTCGACTGACTTCCCGTCACAGTCGACTGGTTTCTTTCATTCTTCCTAGATTCCTTGTTTCTGATCATTTCAGTCGACTGAGGAGTCGACCTTGGCGTCGACTGTTTTTGCATTCCATATCCCTGCCTACTCCCGTCGACTAAGGCGTCGACTGCTTTTCACCATTTAAACCCCTGCCTACTTCAGTCGACTGAGGAGTCGACTGTTTCTGTCCCTGCCCACTTCAGTCGACTTCGGCGTCGACTGAGACTCTGAATACCCCCAAATTTTAAGCCCTAAATTGATGTTCAGTCGACTGCTCATGCGACGCAGTCGACTGCTTCCTTATATTCTATATATATCGAGCCATCCTCTCTTTTTCTTCTTCACCTCTTCTTCCTCCGGCGATTTTTTTCTTTTTCTTTCTCCTTCGTTTTTCCTTTTTTCCCATCCTAAATCCCCCATATCCTCTCTACCCTTTTCACTTCCTTTTCTTCTTCCTCCTCTCCTCCTCTCCTCCTCTCCCTTACACACCTAATCCTCTTTATATCGTTCTCCCTCCTCTCCCTTCCTCTGTGACCCTTTTTCTCCCTCCTCTCTGTCGATGTCCATCTTCCTTCTTTAGCATGGCTCCCAAGCTTAAACGGAAGACCCCCGCCAGTGGTCCTTCATCTGCTCCTCAGGCAACCAAAGCCAAGCGCTTTCCTACTCAGGAGGAGCAAGAAAGCTTTGATGAAGTCTTTTCCCACCGACATGTGGTTTATGGTAAGATCCTTCCCGTTCCTTTCTCTAAATCGGCTAATCTTCGAATATGATTTTTACTAGAACGTTTAGGATGGCATCTCTTTACTAGTCTTAGTCAACCGTGCTATCCCACTCTTGTTAAGGAGTTTTATTGCAATATGACTTTTGGACATCGTGCAGACACCATTACCTCTTTTGTTCGTGGTATTAAAATTCATCTGGATCCCGACTCTGTCTCTTCTATTTTTCATATCCATCGTGGTGATATTTCTGAATATAACATAAATTCTTGGAATCAAGGGCACGGATTTGATCCTCTCGTTGCGTGTCGTCTTATTACCGGCAACAATGAGTTGTCATACCCCGTGAAGCCCAAGGCTTCTGCCCTAACCTTTGAGGCACGTCTTATCCACCATCTTCTCACCTATACCCTTCTGCCACGTGCTGGCGGTCGAGACTCTGTCTCTTTCTTAGATATTTTCTTAATTTGGTGTTTACTTGAAAATAAATCCTATGATTTGCCATATCTTTTTTGCCGCCACATCTGTGAATGTCAAAAGAAATCAAAAACCAGTTCTTTACCTTATGGCCTTGCTCTGACTTCTGTTTTTCGTCACTTCAAGGTTCCCTTGGAGGACGAATTTGATCGACATGACCCCATTTCTACTGACTTCTACTCTTCTACTATTCTATCCCTTATGGGATACAAACTCGTGGGAAATGCCTTTGTTCCCAAGGTCTCTACTGATCCCACAACCCCTACTGCTTCTACCCCTTCCATTCCTACTCCTTCTTCTCATCCGTCTTCATCTTCCGCTCCTCCTCCTCCACCTGCTGTTGACACACCCTCTCTTGACATTTTGGAGCAGCTTTCCATTATTTCCGCTCAGGTTTTGAGCCTCTCTACCTCCATCTCCTCTCTATCTGACTCTCACTCCCAGTCTATTCAGACTATGCAGGCTTCCTTATCTTCCTCACAGCAGGAGGCACTTGAGCTTCATCAGCGCGCCATCGCATCCTTACGCGCCGATGTTTTTAAGATTGGTGGCTCCTTGGATACTTTGCGCACTTCTACTGCTGCTACTCAGGAGCTTCTTGATCGTCGTCTATCGTCTCTTCAGGCTTCTGTTGATGACGCTCGTGAGGAGATTCGTATTATCCGGACTCGCTTACACTTTTGACTGTGTCGTTCTTGGGGTATTGGACAAGATTTTGGGTAAATAAATGGTCATTGTAATTTTTGCAACTTTACTAATCTTAAAATTCTTTTTGGATCTTGACTAGATGATGTATCTGTTGATAGCTGCATATGTTTAACTTTTTGACTTTGTAGATAAATTTTAAGCGTTTATATGACAAAATTAAGCATTAATGCAATCCTTTGTTTATCTGTTTATCTGTTAATGATCATTATATGCTTCTTAGTCTTGATTCTTTGCCTCCTTATCTGTTTTTTGTTAATGACAAAGGGGGAGAAAAAGTATGCGACCATGAGATCATTATATATATATTTTTTAATGAGAACAAGTGGTACAAGTGGTTTGTCATCATCAAAAAGGGGGAGATTGTTAGCCCCTTCCATTAATTGAATGGATAATTTTGATGATTAACAAACTACTTAGTAATGGTTTCTAATTATCTCAAGTTGATTAAGTTGCAGGGACATTGATCATATATCTTTTCCTCGTTCATGGTGATTTTGTTCATTTATCCTAAACCAAACGGAGCCTTACAAGTTGAAGAATCTTGATTTAATCACTGTTTTAGGACTCTATGTAAGCAAATTGTTTATGTGAACATCTTACTTAAGGGCTCAAATTTGATTGAAAAATGTTTCACTTAATTAACCCAACCTTTC
Organism: Hydrangea macrophylla; assembly: GCA_033977485.1. NCBI lineage: Eukaryota > Viridiplantae > Streptophyta > Magnoliopsida > Cornales > Hydrangeaceae > Hydrangea > Hydrangea macrophylla. Next base: position 141,169,593 of record CM066991.1, read on the forward strand.
CTTTAAAATCTGCATAGAGCAGTCGACTGTGACATCGTTTCAGTCGACTGATTATCTAGTCGACTGTATGGTCGACCTGGGTACACAGAGTTTTCATATGTGTACAAACTAGTCGACTGCCATCGCGACACAGTCGACTGATCTTCGTATTTTAGTATATCCTTTTGAAAAGCAGTCGACTGCCCTGTGAAGACAGTCGACTGAATCACTGCGATAAACACAGTAACGGCTAGTTAACTGCATTTAATGCAACATTTATTACTCCCAACTACCCCCAACGGTTGGAAATCAAAAGGAAGTTATAAATACACTTATTTGAACTTCATGAAGCTCTCTCTTTGAAAAATCTAACCAAGAATTTTCATCATATTAATTTCTTGAGCCCTAGGTTGGTGAGATCATAAATTCTATTGCTCTAGCATTCATTTGTAATTATTGAGAGCAATTTATTGTGAGCTTAAATCTTGTTTCATCCACTCTATTGAGAGAGTCTTTAATTCTTGTATCAAACCTTATTTATAAAGGTAGTGAGTATCAAGGGTTGGTGTAACCCTAGTTCAAGAGAAGAGGATTTTCTTCCTTGAAGAGATTGTAAGGGTTTAATCTTCACCCTAAGGAGATTGAAATAGTGGAATCCTCAAGAGGTGTTCTTGAGGGGTGGAAGTAGGGCGCGGCGTGCGGTTTCCCGAACCACCTAAAAATTTGGTTTGCATTGTATCTCTTCCTTTTCTCTTTACATTGCTTTAGTAATTTTATTTGATTGGGCAATCAATTTGAACTATTTCTAAATTATTTTTTAAAAAACCTTATTCACCCCCCCCCCCCCCCCCTTTAAGGTTTCCTTTTTGGGCCAACAGAGGCTACTTTGGGAGAAAGAGCCATAAGAGAAATGACATGGACCGTGTTCAAGGAACGGTTCCTAACCAAGTATTTCCCATTAGTGGAACGAAATCTGAAAAAGAAGGAATTCATGGAGTTGGTTTAAGGGAACAAGTCTGTTCAGGAGTATACAACGCAATTCGAGCGCCTGTCCCGTTTTGCGTTTCACATGGTGGACACACTTGTTAAGAAGAACGAACAATATCACCAAGGGTTATCTCTGTCCCGTTTTGCGTAACAACCTGTAAATTTCATTTAATTTTTAATTGTAATTCCCATAAATTAATTTGTATTACTTGCCTTTATTTTATGAGTAATTCTTTAATTGGGGTCAAACTGTAATTTTTATAAATTCAGAAATACCTGTGATGTGATTTCGAACTGTATTTCAAAATGGTGAAAATATTTACTTTTGATTCAAACTGAATTTTTATGAAACCAGAAAATTGTTTCTGACATTAAATAAATTTACTGTATTTTTTATAGTGATCACCGCACCGCGAAAATACTAGTTGATGATGCCAAAAATTGGTAACAGTAAAGTAAAGCAATTTAGGAGAGAGTGAGAGACTATTTTTTGTATGTGGTTCGGCCCTGTTAATAAAGGTACCTACGTCCACGGGTGTGTCTGAGCACATTCACTAGCAGATCACCGACGGGCCTGGTGAGCCAACAAAGAGGGGCGGCACTACCAGTAATACCGGCCGGGTGTATGCGTATAATGGTGAATTGTAGAGGTGCTGTGTAGACTAGAGAATTATCGGCCCCTTCAATGGTGGGGTGAGAGGTCTCTTTTATAGATGTAAGAGACCTACTCTTACATGGATAAGGAAATATAATTCCATTAGGATGTGATTGACACCCATCAAGTAAGTTTCCTAATTGTATTAGGATTGATTGACATTAATTGTGGGGGTTTCCTAATTGGATTAGGAAATAGATGCACTTTTCATTAGTCTTCTAGCTTGAGTAGGAAATTGCCCGATTGGCCAGATGCTATATCGGGGCAAGTTTGGAAATCAGTTTGATGTTACTTGCCACTGTCTGAGTGCTTGTGGAAGCTGCCTTGGGGCTTCTGAGCCTGGTGGATCCTCGGGAACTGGCTGAGAGTTGAGACCCAACCTAGCTCGGGACCTTTAGGTGCTCGGGAACCGACCGGGAGTTGAGACCCGGCCTAATTCGGAGTTTTTGAATGCTCGGGAAGTGACCAAGAGTTGAGACTCGGCCTACTTCGGAGTCTTTTTTGCTTGAGTTAGCTCCCAGGATGGTTATCTTCTGCCCTTGAACCTTCGTCAAGGCTGTGGGTAGAAGGATTTTACCATGTTGGAAAAGCCGACCTAAAGCGTATTGCTCTAGGGTCCTTTTTACTGTTAACTCCCCAGGATGGTTGTCTTCCGCCCGGCCAGCCTTCGTCAAGACTATTGGGAGAAGAGCTTGACCATGTTGGTGGAGCCGACCTAAATCACGTTGCTTTAGGGTCCTTTTGCTCCTCTATCGTCGGCCAACCTAAGAGATTTTAGTCACCTCTATCGTCGGTCTGGACCTAAGTGGAGTTAAAGCCTCTGAGTACTGTAGGTGCTCGGGTTGTCCAAGATCTTGACTTGGTTATCCGCGAGGCCTGTAAATACCCGGTGTGATTACCTGTTTAGTTCACTACGCCATCTTGCCCCCCAAGCTTTCGCTAAGACGAGGGTCTTAAAGAGGCTATGATCTGTAGGTTACCGACCTGGAACATGGTGGTTGCAGGGTCTTTTGAAGCTTGCCATCATCAGCCACCTAGGAGGTTTGCCTCCATCGTCGGTTGGACCTAAGCGAAGTCGGTGCCTCGGGCGTGACCCCGAGGTCTTTGGTGCCTGGGTTAGGAGCCCGAGGTCTTTTTAGTACCTGAGTTCGGAGCTCGTGGTCTTTTTATGCCTCGGGGTTAGGCCCGAGGTCTTTGGATGCCTCGGGGTTAGGCCTGAGGTCTTTTTATACCTCGGGGTTAGGCCCGAGGTTTTTTTAACTGCCTCGGGGTTAGGCCTGAGGTCTTTTTAACTGCCTCGGGGTTAGGCTCGAGGTCTTTTTATCTACCTCGGGGTTAGGCCCGAAGTCTTTGGATGAGCTCTCTGAGAATCGGTGGAGCCTGACGTAGTGATCAGGCAAGTACTAAAGTAGTCGGGCTCATCTAGAATGATGGAGACAGGGGGTTGGATCACGATCGTCGGGCTCCTGATTTTTATGTGCTGGAGGCAAAGCCGGAACTGCTTGATCCTGACCGATGTGAACTGGAGGTCGGGTCAGGACTGTCGAACCATGCCTGTTGTGAGCTGGAGGTCCATTCGGGGCTGTCTGACCCGGACTGCTGTGAACCGGTGGTCGGGTCGGGATTGCCGGACTCAGACCGCTGTGAACTGGAAGAACTGTCAGAACTCCCGAGCTGATCTCGCTTTCGCTTACTTCTGGAAGACTCGTTACTTTCTTGCCTGGTGTATTTGGTCTTCAGAAACTCTTCAGTGTCAATATATTTTCCAACCCTCTCAGAGAGCTCAACCAAAGTTTCCGGTCGGTTTTTGTGGAACGACGCGGCACACTTGGTGTGTTGAACTCCCGAGCAGAAGGCTATGATGGCGATTGTCTCATTCAAATTGCGGATTTGAAGCTTCTGTTGGTTGAACCGGTCGGTGAACTCCTTGAGGGACTCATTACTCTGTTGTCTGACTGTCAGTAGCTGCATGTCTGGCTTTGGCCGCTCATGCATACCAGCGAACTGGTTGATGAACTGCTTGTTGAGTTGTTTGAAACTGCAGACCGATCGGGGCTCCAAGGAGTAGAACCACTGCATGGCCGGGCCTTTCAAAGTACTGGGGAAGGCTAGGCAGTGTAGCTCATCGGAGTTGGTGGCTAGGGCCATCTGAGCCTTATAGGTCCGGACGTGGTCGACCGGGCTTCCCGAGCCGTTGTATGAATCTAGCCGAGGCTGCTTAAATTCGCGCGGGATAGAGAACCTCGTGATTTGGCTGGAGAATGGTGACTCTGTCTCGGTATTGGCTTGATTCGGAACACGATTTTGACCAAGTTTTTTGGCCACTCCGTCGATCTGCTTCTGTAATTACTTGATTCGGGCTTCCACTCCTTCCCGACCGGTATCTGAGGAGCTGGTCGGGTTGGTGGAAGAGGCTTCTTCTTCATGGCGGGGTGCTGTCCTCTGGGATCGGGCTCGGCTGTGACCCCGGGTAACCGTTCGCTTAGGGACGACTCGACTCTTGACCGAGTGACCTAAGACTGATTCCCGGGCCATATGCTCCTGCCTTTCCTCTCGGGCAGCAGGCCCACTGCTGACGTCTTTGACATCCTCAACACGGGACGGGTTGGCTCGGGCCCGTTGTCTGGCCAAGATCGATTCTCGACCGTACGCAACGTTCCCGAGTCGTTTCCCGGCCACTGGAGGATTGCTTTGCTGGGCTAGCAGGGCTTCGATCTGTTGCTGGATTTGACGCTGGCCCTCCAAGAGTTGTGTGAGGGTTGTAGTGATTTGCTCAAATGTCAGGACTGCTGTAGTCGACGCCGGGGCTGAAGGAACATCCCAGTCGGACTGCTGCGCAGCCTTCTTACCCTTCTTTGGTGGCATATTGATCAGTCAAGAATTTGTTGATGAGAAGAATTGTCGTTCCCACAGACGGCGCCAAGGTGATGATGCCAAAAATTGGTAACAGTAAAGTAAAGCAATTTAGGAGAGAGGGAGAGAGAGTGAGAGACTATTTTTTGTATGTGGTTCGGCCCTGTCAATAAAGGTACCTACGTCCACGGGTGTGTCTGAGCACATTCACTAGCAGATCACCGACGGGCCTGGTGAGCCAACAAAGAGGGGCGGCACTACCAGTAATACCGGCCGGGTGTATGCGTATAATGGTGAATTGTAGAGGTGTTGTGTAGACTAGAGAATTATCGGCCCCTTCAATGGTGGGGTGAGAGGTCTCTTTTATAGATGTAAGAGACCTACTCTTACATGGATAAGGAAATATAATTCCATTAGGATGTGATTGACACCCATCAAGTAAGTTTCCTAATTGTATTAGGATTGATTGACATTAATTGTGGAGGTTTCCTAATTGGATTAGGAAATAGATACACTTTTCATTAGTCTTCTAGCTTGAGTAGGAAACTGCCCATAATTTTGGGCGTATCACTAGTTTATATTCGAAAACTGACCACGCCGCTTTGGGACTCCCACAATTTGGAAATATCCACCAACTAGGATTTGACACTTGCTTTATTTCAATTAATGATAGCAACGATTGGTTAGGCTTTGTTTGGGTAATGCATTGGTGTGTAAGTTTTTGTTGTGCCATAAGCCATTTTCCCAAACACATCAAGTGATTCCTAGACAACTTGGTTGTACCTTGTTTGGGAGTATTATTGTGATGGTGTATATACGTATGTATATCAACATATTAGAGCTGTGTATAATTGTACTATTAGGAATATTAGAAATCAAATTAGTTTGTTGAGTATTGGAGATTGAACTTGGAGCCCAAGTTCACCAATTTGGTTTTCCTATATATTACTCACATATTCTCTCATTAACACACATTCTGAAACTAAAATCAGAGAGAAAAGTGAAAGCTTGAGAGGAGAATTTACAGAAATTTATAGAGAGAGAAAGCTCTATCACCATAACCACAAGCTTGTGTTGGGATTTCTTATTTCTTATATCTTTCTCAACAACACTTCAATGTTATATCTCTGTGAGTATTTTAAACTCACTTTGAATGTACTAGATACTTTGTTTACTATTAGTATTGCTTAATTTATGAAACACCATTGTTGATTTCAATTTTAGAGCTTAAAGCTTGAAAACATGGATCTTCCAAACTTAACCAAAATTCGTTTTTAGAGATGATTATGAAAGATTATAGTACGTAGATGCTACGGTTAAAGTATTAGAGCCTAATTTATTCGTATCACGACGCATATTAAAAATGAAGTTTCGTCACCTCTTGGATTTTCGTAAAATTCGAGAGCTGCGTTTCGATTCATGTAAATCTGATCGTCTATTTGTAATCCTTGCCGTAAAATGAAGAGAACCATATATTATATGTCATGATTATTTTCGAAATTGAACTGGGTCAAAAATAAACCCCAAAACTGAAACATGAGAAAAAAACGAAGAAGATGAAGTTTCTGTTGTAACTCGTGCGCGCGACCCACACGAGTGGTCCGTGTGTGTGACCTGTGTATTTTCTGACACTCTGTAATAATTTTAAAAGAAAATTGAAAAAGTGGCATATCGAGTGAGCGAGCTGTCACGCGAGCGACTTGGCCCTTTTCTGGTTTTTGTCTGTTCTCTGTTAAGGAACTGTTTGGATAAAGTTTTAAGGGTTTTTGAAGTACTGTTTGGGAATTGCACTAAAACAGGATCCAGTTTGTTATGTTTTGTTATAAAGAAGTGATTAAAGACTTGTTTATTCTTGCACGTACATTGTTCTTGTTTTCCAATGATTTACATTTCTATATAGAGTTGTATTGACATACACGTGGAGTCGAGTTTACATGCATTGTGAGTGATGGTCAGTGTGAAAAGAGTAAGTGGATGAGATTGCGTATTGGACACTCCCTGGTATTGGTGTACTATAGTGTGATGTTATGAGATTGCGGTTTAGAGTATCCTTAAAATGCAACGGTGACAGACTTGGACACTCCTTGGCGCCCATGGTAGCACTAAAGTGTGTGACGTCGACTTGGACACTCCCTGGCACCCGTGGTAGTGCTAAAGTGTGGCCTATTGGACATTCCCTGACATCTGTGGTTTGGCTAAAGTGTTAGGCAATTGGACACTCCCTAGTACCCCGTACTAAAGTTTGAGGCAAACTGGACACTCCTTGGGTATCCCTATACAAAGGTGTGGTCACCGTAGTGTTTCAAGATACTGGAGCGAGAGAGTTAAATGATGTGTTTGTCGAGAGAAAAGAGTCGGTGAGATGAGAATGGTTGCCTTGTTTCATACGCGGTCGCATGTTTTATTGATCTAAGATTTTGATTTTATCTTTGTTGTTTTACGAATTGAATTCATTCTGTATTTTGTGGTATAATGAGCCTACGATAACAAAAATGGTAAAAGAGTATGTTTTGCATTACAAGTATATATTTTTAATACTCACCAGCTTCACAAAGCTGAAGACGTTGATTCGCCCTGGACATTCGTGTCTAGGTTTTTCAGGTTATCATCAGGCTAGACCGTACTACTATGCAAATTGAGAACGGCTTCTTAGGAAGGGAAACTATTTTATATACTGCTTTAGTTTATGAACGAAATTTGTAATATGGATTACTGTAATAGATATTATTTTTGTTACAAGGCGGGTAGTGCATTTAGACATCACGTCCTGTAATAATTATTATCTTGGAAAAATTTCTTGTAAGCCTTGATTGCTCTTACCTGATTATTATTATATTGCTCGACGTTTAGGACGGAATTGATCCTTCAAACTGTTGCGACCTACAAGTCCATAAAGGAAATTAAATGATTTCCCTATTTATGCTACGTCGGGGCGTGACATTGTTATCTTTCATTAATTTATTAAATAATTGATAAGGAGATTTTAAATTGCCAAAATATATAAGTAGTCAAATTGTAAAAGCCAGGAGCTAATATGAGGGGTTTTCATTTATTACCATGTATTAGTAGTTGCAACACTCGAATGTATAACACAACAAAAATGAAAAAAAAAAAAAAAAAAAAGCACACAAATATCACAATTCACAAACTTTTCCTCAATTTTCCACGAATTACGCATGTATCATATATTTAATCAACATTTACCGACAAGAGCTACAAAAGAAGTATCATTGTTCATATGTTTTGAGCCAAAAAAAAATTATAAATTTTACATCCTTTGTTCATGAAAAACTTGAATTTCCACTTAATATGAGCCTAAGCTTCCTATGGAAGCGTGCCCATTTTCAATTAATTTGGCAAATTTTGGTTCAAAATTTCACAACTATTACATTTTGGTTCTATACTTTTGCATTAAAATCATAAGAAAAATTATCGATCACCACTTCAAAATACAACAAATAGTACCAAAAATGAAAAATAAAATAAATAAATAAATAAAGGTGAAAAAAAAACAAATACTAGCAAAAAACGGGAAAAATGTCAAAATTAAGTTTGGTTAAAAAAAACTTTTAAAAGCTCTAAACTTTTGTATTAAAATCTTGAACAAAATTTTCTATTACCATTTGAAAATACAACAAATACTATCAAGAATTGGGAAAGATGACTAGGGCGAAGATATCGACGAGCCCTAGCTTGCGGAGAGATGATTGAAGGAGGCCAGGACCAATAGACTTGGTGAATATCCGCAGTTTGTTCTTGTGAGGGAACAAAGCTGGGTGAGATTGAAGGGAAATTAGGTTTAAAAATTATTTTAAACGCGCAGCGGAAGGAAATCAGTTTCCAAAACTTTATTGGTATGCCCGGATCTACTACCCGTCAACTCTATAGATGCGCACAAGAGGGGACAAGTGATTATACCTTGGTATCTTTAACCCAATTTTGAAATCTCTGACTTCCAGCAGCCTCCACTAGATGGTCTTCACTCTTATGACTCCTACGGATGCCTGCCGGAAAGACTAGAGTTGGTGGGAACCCTAATGGAGAGGATAGACAAGGTTGGGAGCTCTAAAAATAGTTTCTACAGCTTCTAGAGTATTAAAACGACGAAGTCTAATTTCTGGACGCAGCTGCCCTATTATAGATTTCCAGAACTGACCTAACGTTCAATTCATCGAAGTAGCTTCGATCTCGATCGATCGATCGAGCAACCTTCGAGTGATCGAACTTGTCTAGACTTCAATCGATCGAGACTCCTTCGATTAATCGAACCTGTCTTGACAATATCCTCATGTGCCTTTCCAAGCATCCTAGCGAAGCTAAGAGTCGGACCTCCTAGGCTCTTTGTTGTTGGCTAAAACCAATTGTTAACTCCTATGACCAAACTCTTTATCAGTAAACTAACCAACTGGTCAGTTAACTTTTACTCCACTATAAAACGATAACTGAACTCCAACGCAAAAGAACATATCCGAAACAATAACTAGACTTGTATGGTGTACTAGTGTCCCTCTACCGTCAGCATTCATAATCATATTCAAGTAGTCGGATAAGCGGTTACTGTCAACCTGAATCATGATTACTTCTTGTATTCCTTGAGTCCCATTCACCACTTATGATTACCAAACATGTTGATAACTACTTATCAACAAGACTGTAGTTCTCAGTAATAAACTTTGTGACATTCTCAAGGGAATGCTTACTCTTGAACAGAGGGTAGATTCTATCTTGACAATATATGTTCACAACCCTGTGAACATGACATGTAACACCCTGTATTTTATTTATTTCATTAATAAATAAATACTGCATTTCATTTCCATGAGCATCTGTTTTAATTTCTTTTTTTTAATACATTTATCTGGGGTCAAACCGTAATTTCCAAAATATTTTCTGTGGTTTCAAAATCGATATCTATATTTTTGTATAACCGGGAATTTAATTCCTATGTTAATATAATTTTCTGTATTTTTATTTTAACCGTATAATACCAGTTTTGTTTTAAAATCTGCGACTATATCGCATGTTGGGTGAGGGAGCACGTGAGCTCAACCTCACCGGGTAATTTCTACCCATTGCTTGGAGCCCAATTTTGGGCAGTTTATATATATACGTTGCTCTCTCTCTCTCAATCACAGTGTCTCTCATTCTCTCCCACACAACTCTATACTTCTCTCATTTTCTCTCAACCTCTCTTAATCTCTCAAGATACAAACACACACACATACAGTATATACATACACATACACACATACATAGTTTCATATATACATACATAATCAAGAACGGAGGAGAATTATTCGAACGACGGAATTAACGGCGGAATTTATCTGTCTCAAATTCTCTGTATCAAACACCTCTGTGAGTATTATAAACTCACTCGCCATGTTTATATACGTGTATTTCAGTATATATAGGTGTGTATATGTGTATATATATGTATTTCACCATTGAAGCTTGAAATTGGAGTTTTGTCAAACTCAACCAAATTCAATTCCGTGAATTGATTATGGAAGATCTCTGTCCCAATAAGCTGTGGTTCGAATCCTACGCAATAATTCATCCGTATCGCGGCGAACGGTTGATTTAAAGTTTTGACACTCTAATTTTAATCGTGAAAATCAAGCGATATAATCCGTATTAGTTAAAATTGATCGCGTATTCTTAATCTACGCGGAAAACCGAAGAGATCCATATATTGCACGATATGTTTGAGACAGAATCTGAAAATGGGTAAATTTCAGTCCAGGAATTGAAAACAGAGGAAAAAACGAAGAAGATGACATTCTGCAAGAACTCGCGCGCGCGACCCGCTCGCGCGAGGCTCGCTCGCGCGGCCCGCTCGCGCGGACCATTCCCCCCTTCGCGCGCGCGATCCGCTCGCGCGATCCGGCCTCCCCCTTCGCTCGCGCGACATCACCTCTTCCTCGCTCGTGCGATCCGCTCGCGCGAGGTGGCAGTTTTGAGCAGTTTCTGTATTTTTGTATAAGGGACTGTTTGGAAAATGTTTTGGGAAATTTCAAGGAACTGTTTGGCTAATATACTGTTTTAAAAGCTCACTGTTAGAAATTGGACTTGTAAGAATGTTTAAGACCGAAATTTATGCTCGTACGATTATCCGGCTTTGTGATTTTATTAATGGTGTTATTTATGAAACATTGACATACATATTAGGGTTGAGGTTGTGTCAACATGCAGGTGTGTGAGAAAGCGTGAAAAGAGTAAAGAGTGGCGGTCTGGTGTGCGACCTCAATATCGATCGGATATTATTCCTGGTATTGGAGGCGATATGGTTGTATACGACTTAGATATCGATCGGATAGTATTCCTGGTATCTAAGGCGCGCGTTTTGGATATTGATCGGATAGTATTCCTGATATCCGAAGCGATGGTGATATGGTTGTATACGACTTAGATATTGATCGGATAGTATTCCTGGTATCTAAGGCGCGCGTTTCGGATATTGATCGGATAGTATTCCTGATATCCGAAGCGATGGTGATAGTGTTGTGTACGACTTAGATATCGATCGGATAGTATTCCTGGTATCTAAGGCGCGCGTTTCGGATATTGATCGGATAGTATTCCTGATATCCGGAGCGATGGTTGGTTGTGATCGGTCTAGATATCGATCGGATAGTATTCCTGGTATCTGAGGCAGTAGTGTGGTGTGTGACTTCAATACCGATCGGATAGTATTCCTGGTATTGGAGGCGATAGTGTAGCGTGTGAATTGGGCGACTGAGTAGTTATTACTCCTGGTAGCTGAAATGATGTGTTGATTGAATTGGATTGTTCTAAAGGAAAGAATTGGCAAAATAAGATGTTTCACAATTCATGTACAATTTCGTATTTAATTCTTACTATATTCCCCCGTGATTCATGTTGGAATTGGAACCTTGAATATATTACTGTTAAAGTTAAATGGTACCGTTGTTTATTTGCTTATATATACATTGCGAGCACTTGTTTATTTTACTCACCAGCTTTCATAAGCTGACGGAGTTGATGCGTCCTGGACTGTATGTCCAGATTTTCAGGGGCAGGAGCAGCCAGGGTACTTCGACTATGCTAGTTAGAGGCAGGGAACTTCCCAGGAGGCTGCTTATTATTTTTCCTATGTCTTTCATTTCTGAAGTTGTAATAGACTGGAGAATAGCTTTTGAATAAGGGCGTTTTGTGCCTAAGACATTGACTTATGTAATAGTTTAGCAAGTTTTAAATTTCGGAGCTTATGTTTATTAGTATCCTTTCTTTTAGAAATGTTGTTAAGTTATTTGTTGCAGGGACAATTGGTCATACTCACTTGTCACGACCTACGAGTCCATAAAGGAAATTAAATGCTTTCCTGAATTATGCTACGTCGGGGCGTGACATGACATGCCCAAGATACCCAGGTGTTGATCTTTTATAGACCTCACTAATTGGTAAGTCAAAGCAACCATAACCACAGTCTGTGTCCATAATCGTCTCAATGTTGAGAATACGTACCTTATACAAGTTATGAGTTCCTATCGACTGTTGACAGCCTTGAGTGTCAATAGGAAAGCTCAGGTCCATTAATGCACTATAAGCACTAGCATATTAACTAAGAGTTACACTCTAGTTATTGAGATTAACCACTCTATCCAATGGTAGTTAATCATGCTACAGTGTAAACCTGATGAGGTATCCAGTCTCATCATCCACTGTGACAAATTCTAAGTATCAAAGAATAGTAATTCGTATCTCACTTGTATATATCTCATACACACACAAATTAATTACTATGATACTTAAGGATTAACAATCATCTCATGAAAGAAACATATAGAATGAAATATAAAGCTGATATCCATATATTAAAATGTTAATGTCTCATACATAAAGTAATGGTTTGAGGGCACAAACCCAACAAACTCCCACTTGCACTCATGACCATTCAGGATTACATATGAGACCTAAACTATCTAGATAACGATCAAAGACCTTATGTGGCAAGGCCTTTGTAAACGGATCTGCAAGATTATTAGAGGTGGAAATCTTGCTGACAGTCACATCTCCACGTTGAACAATATCTTGAATTAGATGATATTTCTGCTCTACGTGCTTTCCCTTTTCGTGGTTCCTTGGCTCCATCGACTGAGCCACTGCCCCACTATCATCGCAATATAGCGTAATAGGTGACAATGATGCTGGTACCACCTCGAGTTCCATGAGAAACTTCTTGAGCCAAACAACTTCCTTTGCGGCTTCACAAGTAGCCACATACTCAGCTTCTGTAGTTAAGTCTGCAATGCAATTCAGCACATGTGCCGGACACCCCCATATCCGGAGATGTTGCAAAGAAGGCTTGCGCCCAATCCACATCTCCCGTGGTGTCCTGGGAACAGATTTGCTTAGTACTAGATTTAGTATGTATGCAGCGGTTTCCAAAGCATAACCCCAAAGGAATAATGGCAACTCGGAATAACTCATCATTGACCTAGTCATGTCTAAAAGAGTCTGATTCCTTCTCTTCGCTACACCATTCTGCTGGGGCATACCAGGTACAGTCAACTGTGACAGGATCCCATTCTGTACGAGATGATCAATAAACTCATTAGAGAGGTACTCGCCACCTCAATCAGATCGAATGGCTTTGATATATGTGCCTAATTGCTTCTCCACTTCAGCCCTAAACTCTTTGAACTTTTCAAAGGCTTCAGACTTGTACTGCATTAGGTACACATATCCATACCTAGAGTGGTCATCAGTAAATATGTGAAATACTCGTAACCACCCCTTGCTCTAGTATTTATTGGTCCACACACATCAGTATGAACTAATTCCAACAATGCATTGGTCCTGTTGCCCTTTGCGGGAAATGGCCTTTTGGTCATCTTACCCTCTAAACAGGACTCGCAGACTTCCATTGGTTCAAGAACCAAATCGCCTAAGACCACTTCTTTGACTAGTCTGCCAATCCTATTTAGATTGATATGGCCAAGCCTCATATGCCAAAGCCTTGTTGGATTAGTGGAAGGTTCCTTTCTTTTAGATGGTATAATTACTACTGAGTTATTAAGTTCCATACAAGAGTCTTTAGAAATATTTAGAGTGATCACAAACAAGCCATTTGATTTAACACCAAAACAAATAAAAGAACCATTTATTTTAATCACAACTTCAGTTCCAAAATGAAAAGATTAACCATTATTCGATAAATTTGAAACTGAAATTAAATTACGTCTCATTAAAGGGACGTAAAGTATATCTCATAAAACCAAAACTTATTGTCTAGAAATTCTAAAAGTACTACTCCTATAGCTACTGCAGATACGGTTAGCTAAAACCTAGAGTAAGCACGATCTCCCCATCACTACACCTCCTGGTTGATCTGAATCCCTGCAATGAATTACAGATATGATTAGTCACATCAGAATCAATGCACCAAGTGTTCAAAGTATCCGTTATAAAACTTACTTCAATCACATTCAATCATACCTTGAACTCTTTTAGATAAGCATTCTGGACAGTTCCTCTTCCAGTGGCCCTTCTCACCGCATTGGAACACTTTCCTTTGTCTTGGCCACCCACCTTCCCTTTACCCTTACCTTTTTCCTTGGATTTTGCAATCTTAGGGACCGGTCCAACACTTGGACTACCAGTGCCAGCCTTCTTCTTTCCTTTCTTACCTTTCGGTGCAGATCGGGAAGAGCAAGAACTTTTCTCAACATTCAAAATGTTGCCCCCAAGTTTGATCACCCATTCCGTTGCCAAAAGAAAACTCATCAATTCGCTCATTGAGAAATCCATTTTATTCATATTATAATTCAGTTTAAATTGAGCGAATGACGGCGATAGTGTATTGAGGATCATATCAACTTGGGTCTGTGCATCGATGTTGGCACCTAGGGTCTCCAGCTCGTTCAAATAACCAATCATTTTCAAAACATGTTCTTTGACTGGAGTCCCTTTCGACATCTTAGCACTCATTGTCTTCTACGCTACCTGTGTGGCAGGCTTGCCATGCTCTCCAAACATCGTTTTCAGGGATTCGATAATGTCACTGGCAGAATTGTTCGACTAGAATTGGTGTTGCAACACACCAGCCATTGAGGCTAGAATGTAGCAACAGGTCATTCCATTCGACTTTTTCCATTTATCGAACATGCGCTTGGCAACTGCCAAAGCATTTGCTGCGGTCTTTGGGGCATGGGGTGGTGAGGACATACATGTGAACCTCCGTAGTTAATATGATGTCAAGGTTTTGTTTCCATTCAATGTAGTTATTTCCAGTTAACTTGTTTTGAGTGAGTATAGTGGCAAGTGAACTAAATGTAGATCCCGACATTATGATTTACTAAAAAAATCAAAAGACAAAATAAATATGGATATCAGAATTTGACAGTTTGAAATAAAAAAATCCTTAAAACTCTTATTTTAAAACAAAGTCGCCGGAATATCAAAACGAAAGAGTAAAGCCTCCGTGTGGTGGTCAATACTTGATCTTTTGATTAATCATGACTTGTCCGCTATGCAACTCTTGCAAAACAAGTTATGACTCCCGAACCTATTTGATCTCTAAGTTTCTGAATAATGCCCCATGTGGGATCCCTTATCCATAGCTTAGCTAGTGTATAACATTAACTAGGATCCAATCACAACCGCCTCAAGTAGCGCCTCCGTATGGTGGTCACCCTCTAACACGTCTGATTGATCCTATGCATAGGAATTTCACATCTAGTAACCAATGAGTAGTATACCCTCCGTATGGAATGATCACCCCTGGCGAGGTGACACTGAATGCACTACTCATCTTACAGAGAACTGTTAATAGAAGATCGTGGGTGTTATTAATAAGACCCTCTCCCACTAGATTTGATAGAAAATGATTTTGCTTTTGAAAAATTATTTCTACACTTTACCCATAAACATCCAATGTTTACTAATGCGTTGAAAATGGTTTTTGAATTTTATTTTAGAAAACTTGTTTTACGTGCATGCTAGTAGTAACAATATAATTGAATACCAATCACAAACCAAGCACATAAAATAAATAAAAAAACTAAAATGAAATAAAAGCATCCCAAACGATGCCTCTATCTCCCATGGCTCTATCTCCATAGAACCTCCTTCTTGGTTTGATCGCCTCCAGCTCCATCTTCATGGACAACGACTTGCTCCTCCATCTTTATGGACTTCCTAATTCTATTACATTGGACCTATGCTTCTTTCAAAGCTTACAATTTATCTAGAAAAGGAAATAGCAACAATTGAAATAAAAGGCTAGGGAAACAAGTGCGACTTTCCTTTACATAGGAAAGTCGCACAATTTAATTCTATTACATTGGACCTATGCTTCTTTCAAGCTTACAATTTATCTAGAAAAGGAAATAGCAACAATTGAAATAAAAGGCCAGGGAAACAAGTGCGACTTTCCTTTACATAGGATTGAAGTCGCAGCGCCCTTTACACATGCCTCAAAACCAAACCAATAATAAAATACAGCATACACAAATCTCAAACAATTAAATAAAATAATTCAAAAGTCTTGGTGCTATGGGAGATAGCAGACTAATCTTGCTGCAAAAGGGTTAGTCGTACGCATATCCACGCATATATAACAAATATATATAACTATTAGAACCCCTAATTTGATTCACACACTACATAAACTCTTTATATACTGATTTAGAACATAAAATAGCATCTCAGTTCTCTGTCACACTTCGATCGATTGACACAGGTTCGATCGATTGAACTTTCAGTTTCACAGAAAGGTTTGAAAATTTTTATAGAATAATTAAAATTAAAGCATATTTTTTTTTCTAAAAAAACTTTAAAACTGTGAACAGAACACCTGGACAGAGAAGCAGTTTCGATCGATCGAACCCCATTCAATCGATTGAACAAAACAATATTCGATCGATCGAAACGTGTGTAGACACCCCATTTTGTCGGCTATCAGATTTATGATACCCATAGCTTGGTGGTTCACAATAATTGAAAAAGACTAAAAGAAAAAGACTCCTAGAAGTTAGTTCTATCTCTCAAAATGCTCAGAATGACCAAAATTCCCTTGAAAGCCTATACACTCCCAGATTTGGACCGAAAGGTTTGAAAATATGCTACGCCATAAAAAAGTACTCAAATGAGTTTTGAAGCAAAATCAGATGAAATCGTCAGCTCCCAGAAACCCCCGGAAGTCCCAAAAGTTCCCGGAAAGTCCCCGTTGACCGGTTTTACCCAAGTTTGACTATGGTTTGACTGAAATTGTCTAAATTTGCCAAAAAATTCTGAGAACATTCTAGATCATGTAAAAAGTACTAAAATGAGTTTTAAAAGAAAATCGGACGAAAACGTCAGTTCCTGGGAGCTCCTAGAGGTTCCCAGAACTTCTTATAGATCCCAAGTTTGACCGATTTGACCTAAAAGTTTACTTTGAAATCGAAGTACCGTGTCATTTTTCAAATATTTTTCATGGATACTGGAGGTCAATAGCTTTCCAACGGTATGTCGCACATAATTTTTGAATTCAAAACGAATTTACTATGGATTTTCGAAGGTGAAAAAGACGATCAAATCGGCTTTTATCGTGAATACCACAAAACTTTTCAAAGTGACCCATCTCTAAACTATTTTTAATGAAAAGTAGACTCCATTACCTTTCCAACGGTATATCACAAGCTCAATTTAGAGTTCGTACGCATTTTTTGTGAATTTCAGACGAAATAGGGCCTTTTTGCGAATACCGAAACCTCTGGGGTCCTAAATACAAAGTTTTGGGCATCTGAGGAGCAGTGCCGCGGCGGCACTGGGCCACTGCTGTGGCGGCACATGGCCAGTGTTGCGGCGGCACTCAACCCCCGCAGAATCCATTTTTGTAATTTATTTTGGGGGTTCAAATTGAATAATTGAAAGCCAAAACGATGTAGTTTCTTGTTCACAGATGTTTGAGACCAATGAGAACACTTTATAAATATCAAAACTACCCCAAATTGGCCTATATAAACCCCTCCCCCCCTTTGCTCTTCATTTTGGGGGAGCCAAGTGCAAAGCTAAAAAAAAGTTGTAGAGAGGAAGAGAGATAGAGATAGGTTTAGAAGAGAGAAAGGGAGCTTCTCCCACTGATTTTCTATAAAAAAAAAAAAAGTGAGTTCTAATCTTGTTTCCTTCCATTACTTCTCTTATACTTCACATTCAAATCCTCCCCAATCACCAATCTTGAGCAATCTTTAGTTAGGAAGCTACTTCCATGTCCAAATGTCAATATCTATGAGTGAAACACCAAGCTACAAGTCCAAAATCAAATTGATTATCATCTATTGATTGTTTTATTTGCTTGTTTATATAAATGTTCATCTCTCCTTACCTCATTTCTTTTTTATTTTTCTTTATTTACTTACTAGTTCATCATAATCTAGATGATGACATGGTGTTTGAGGTGAGTGAATCCTTATGGATAGTAGCTCTTGACCTCAAAAACATGTTTGATAGATGATGATTCCAACTTCAATACTTCCAAAGTATTCGTGAAGCTATGCTCAAATGAAAACAATCTCTCCAACAATCTTGGAAGTTCTTGACTTGAGTTTGATGTTGGTTTCCAAAGTGGTTTTAATCTCCTTTTAGTGCTAGAAATGTGCTTTCAAAACCCCTATTTTAAAACCCCTCTAAAACCCCCAATATTTGGATTCCAAGAAATAAACCTTGTTTTCTCAAGAAATCTTCAAAACAGTGAATGATCTGAGTTCAAAGATTTCTCTAGAACTCAATACTCAATGTATGGATGCAAGACCACTTGGAAAGTCTTCCTAACTCATTAGAGAACACCCAGGATTTTTGGTTTGGTTTGGAAACACATGGAAGGATTCCATTTTGACCCAAACATTCCTTCCAGACATTCTATTTTTGCTGTCACAGCAGCTTGGTTGAATTTCGACTTGTTTTTCATAAAACTATTCCAAAAGAAGTGGTCCCAATTCATTTTTCCCTTGAACTTCAGTGTCTTAGGGAACTTTCTGTACAATATGGGCCTCTAGATGGTTTGTTTTCATTTTCTAAGATTTTTCAACATTTCAGTTGATAGTACGGACTCTGTTTCTGAGTAACCTCTACTGTTTATATGATTTCTCTCAATCTGTAATAGTTATTGAAGATTGGCTATTTGATATGTTTTCTAGACACAATAAGGATGATCTCCATAAAAAATCATGAACTAAAAACATTTCTAACCCCACTTTTCTATTTTTACAAGATCAACTCACTGTTCTGTCCACTATTCACAACAAGCATACTTTTACTTTCATTATTTGATTTGATGCTCACATGCACTCCAAATTAGTACATACCTTAGGAAGTGGTCCATACTACATTTATACATATCCTATGATGATTTCTTTCATGCATTCATGCATACTATAGACTTCTAAGTCACTTTAGAAAGTCCATGTACACAAACACACTACAACCTTTGCACATTCTAGAATCATACATTGCATCCATGCAAGATTTGGGGTGTTTGTGACTCCTAATCTAAGAAGATTACTAGGAATGAAGTTGATCACACGTTCATGCTTCTCCTCAATCACATCTTCCATTCTCATCCGTCCCGGGGATTGAGAGGTCTTCTTTTCTCAAAGATTAACACGCATCATACTAGCGTGCTAAGCATATTTTGTTTTCTTTGACTATTTGTTTGAAGAACAATTCATGTTCCCGTTTAGACTAGGAAAACTTGATTACTCGATATGTGATTAGATGATTTTTCCTAGGTTTATTTGTGTGATCTTTCACTGTGATAACCTGATAAAAAAAAAACATAATAATAAAATAAATAAATATTCCAAATTGTAATAAAGGGTCATTATTTTGTAAATTTTGGTAATATCTACACTTAAAAATTTATAAGGTGCCACTTGGTGTTAACATTTTTAGGATGCAATTTGGAAGTAATAAAATATCATTTCATAATAATTTTTTTTAAACCATAGAAAGATTCTTTTTTTTATATGTGTATTAATATCTCTAATATATATATATATGCATATACGTGTACATGATAGGATTGAGTTATGTGCACGTGTGAGAGTGAGAAAGGATGAGATTGAGAGAGATACAAAAAGATAAGAATAAGAATTATAAGAGAGAGATAAGTATAAAATATAAGGGTATATCTTGGTTGCCAAGTCTGGGAATGATATAAGTATGTACACACCCCCTTATGAAATAGGGGGTAGATGGGGTCCTAGGAGCTATAGGGTGCGTGTGTATGTGTGGCTAGGAGTAAACATAGTATATATCTTCTCTTTGTCTTGATTGTGTGTGTGAGTGGTTGAGGGTTACATAAACTCATATAGATATGCATGCGTGTGTTGGATTACTGAAGCCAAATTGGAGGAAGAGGAAGGAATTGTGGGTGGAGCTACTTCTCTTGTGTAATTGCTGTGTCTATACATATATATATGTATATATCGCAGGTGTACGTATGTGCTAGGATTGTCAAGGAAGGCTGAAATGTAAGGGAAATATAATGTTCTTGTTGGTGAGTAAATCTCTTATATTTTATTTATTTATTAAATATGTCCCTTATGTTGGATCTTTATAAATATTTATTTTAGTTAAAAATGGCCCAAAAGTCAGTTTTGATTATTCAGTACCATATATATATATATATATAGAATTAAGTATTTAATATTACTCTTTTAATTGCATTGTCATACCATATGTAACCATGCATTAATTATGATATTAATAGTGATACTGGTTAATGTCAAGGCCTTGTGATAATTAAAGGACTGAGGTAGTCCATGTTGAGGTGGCTGGGATTGAGATAGTCCTACAGTTAGTGCACTAATATACTACTCCATTTCGAGCTGGGCTGGTGGGTAGTATACACCTTTCGAGCTGGGCTGGGGTGCTGTGGCCATGTGATTGTATACATTTCGAGCTGGGCTGGTGTGTACAATTGTGTTGGTAATCTATTGTGAATTTGGTAAGAACCAGTATCAAAGAAAGATTAATGCATAAATTTCTTCATATGCACGCATTGGACTGTGTAAAATTAATATGTATGTGCGTGAAATAAATGTGTGATATGTAATTTGTGTTGCAGATAGCAATTGGGTGCAAATAAAAGATATTTGAGAAACTATATATTTTCATACACTAATTAACTGGGACTACTGATAATGATATAATAAAGTATTATATCAAAGATTTGAGATCAAAAATCTATTTTTATATAAAATGTGTTTTACTCACTGAGCTCCTGTCTCATTATTATTTTTATTAATATTTTTTAGGTGAGAAGGAAGCAGCAATTGAGCTGGGTAGCATAGTTGGACCTTTTATCAACTAACCATGATTAAGAGTGAGGCATAGGTGTACTTGTATTTAATGGTGGGAAGAAATAACAATTCCCTTCTTTTATTATTAATGAAATTAATGGAGTTTTTATTATTATATATATTTTTTAAATTAGACTGTCATGTCTTATCTGTGCGTCCAAGTTGGACCACAACTTTGAATATTGACCGGTCGACCCTCGCGCTCCGGGTTTGGCAAAATTCGGGGTGCGACATTCACTTTGCATTGTGTGATAGTTGGCTTAGATCTTATGAATGATATCTTATCTTTTGATCTTCCATTTTAAGATTTTTATGAGATGTAATATACTATCATAGTATTAATTATCGTACCAAACATTGTATAAGATGATTATTTAGATGCTAATTAAGGCCCGTCGAGAGACGGGGCGAGTTGAGGGTGTTTTAGTCGTGGCAAAGGCTCCTTCCTCTCTCGTACAAAAACCCCGAGCCAAGTTCTTTGGTTATGAAGAGCCGGTGCCCTTTATCCGTTTGGGTGAGTCAAAATTAGGTTTCTTGGTTCCTTAAAGACCAAGTGGCAACTCTGTATCTGTTTTCAACAGACATTCCTTTTCTTTCTTTGATCCAAATCAATTTCAAACAAACTGAAAGAGTGAACGACCGATTCCGCATGTCCACAACGCGCTCAATCGCTTGAGAACAAAATAGGTTCAATCGATCGAAACTACTTCGATTGATCGAACTCACCATGCATCCAATGAACTCACAGATTTGTATTTTGCTGTGATAACACTACAGAAACAGATCTGTGACGATGCAGTTTCAAAAATAGTTCTAAAATCAATATGCAAATCAAAACTAGTGTTCTAAAACGCATCTATAAATCCAAACAAGCGTGGCTCTGATACCAATTGAAAGAAAATTAGGTTTAAAAATTATTTTAAACGCGCAGCGGAAGGAAATTAGTTTAAAAAACTTCATTGGTATGCCCGAATCTACTACCTGTCAACTCTATAGATGCGCACAAGAGGGGACACGTGATTATACCTTGGTGTCTTAAACCCAATTATGAAATCTCTGACTTCCAACAGCCTCCATGAGATGGTCTTCACTTTTATGACTCTTACGGATGCCTGCCGGAAAGACTAGGGTTGGTGATAACCCTAATGGAGAGGATAGACAAGGTAATTCAAATGTATGATGTATGAACAAAAATAACCATCCCTTTACAAGTAGGCTTTTCCAATACAAGAAATGTAAACGCTCATCCTCACATTGCATTTATAGTCATAAAAAAATTAGGGATGCTTTGTTCATATACATATACAGAAACAAATTTAAACATACATCGTGAGGACACAAACTCCACAAAATTGTCAATTAATTGTCCATTCATTTAATCTAGAATAATGCATTAATCACATACACCAAGCACTCATGTGGTCTATTTAAAAATTGATGGACTAATCCATCACTCCATTTAAAGAGGATTAGAGGTCTTGGGTCATCCAATCACAAACAACAATAATTAAATATGACCAATCAATGCAACGAGCCTCTAAGAAATAATAAAATTTGTTATAAAATAATTATTGCATAGCCCGGATAGCTCCCATAAGCTAAGTAAAATCAATAAAAAAAAATCCTGAATTTTTCACTAATTCTAACACAATGTTAGGTCTTAAAACATATTTTAAAACCAGTTCATTAGGGGCTTTTAAATTAACAAATTAATTTAAAGCTTCATGGAAAATTTAAATAACTGAAAATTTGATTTTTCATTATAAATAAAGAATTTTTCAGAATTTTATCAAGGCCCAAAAATATTTTGAATCAATTTAACAAAATAAATTAATATAGTTAAACAAAATTGGAGCAACTAAATTCCCAAAAATACAAAATTTTAAGGAATTTGTTCTCCAAAAATTTTCAGTAGTCTAATATGGTGTTCTAAATACTCCATATTAATTTCAAAAATTAATAGTCTATTTTGACTATTTTAAGCAATAAAAAAAATGCTCATAAGCATAAATTTTATGCTCTAAAATACCAAAATAAAAATGAGATAATTCATAAAAATTTTCTCAAGTCTCCAATCAGTGTTCAAAAACACCATTTATTAGTTTCAAGAATTAGCAACTATATTTATTATATTTTAAGCAATTAATATTGTGTACTCAACACAATATATGCTCTAAAATATATCCTAAAGAGCGAGAAAATTTACTAAAACAAAATTTCTTCAAGCTACCACTAATGTGCATAACACATTGTGTTAATTTCTTGAACTAATAATCGATAAAAAATTTTAAGCAATTTAATACGTGTACAAAAACACATAATTATTTGCCCTAAAATATTAATATGATTTAGATAATTTACCAAAAATTATCTATGGACGC
Source organism: Hydrangea macrophylla (assembly GCA_033977485.1). Taxonomy (NCBI): domain Eukaryota; kingdom Viridiplantae; phylum Streptophyta; class Magnoliopsida; order Cornales; family Hydrangeaceae; genus Hydrangea; species Hydrangea macrophylla. Next base: position 141,192,758 of record CM066991.1, read on the forward strand.
CACAAAATTTTATATGTCCTCAAAACAGTGTCCTACATGTCCCATATTAATTACAAAAATTAATAGTGTATTTTGGTTAGTTTAAGCAATTAAATAAATGCCCAAAAAACATAAATTATATGCTCTAAAATACCAAAAATATATGATAATTACACAAAAATTATCTTAGAGTCCCATCCAATGTTCTCAATTCTTGAAAATGAAATTTCAATTTTATGTTATTTTCTAAATTATAAGCTATTTGAAAAACTCACTTTTCATTAACATTAAGGCTGAAAAATTAAATAACAATTATTTAGTGGTTGCATTTGTAAAACCCAAATCTACAATGATAGCTAATGTTTGATCTAACCTTGTATACAAAACCCTAAACAAAATAAATGAAGAAATACTTAGGGGCTTTTTGGTCCAAAACAAATATATATAATCTAGTCCCAGGCCACCAAAAAAAATCCCATGCGCTGCCCAGTGAGCATAACACAATTAAAACTTGGATATGGGCCACACGTGCCACATGCGTGAATGGACCCCACTCAAAATTCTTTTCATCTTCTTCACATGGACAAAAAAAAAAAAAAAACGCAGCAGCCTACATGGCTGAGCTATGGCAACTTCGCGAGGGTTTTCATTTAAAAAAACAAATTCATATAACGCATGGTTAGAAAGATCTTGAGACATATATTATCAATATGTCCGAAAACAGTGCACTTGGATGTGAAAGATGGACACAAACTAAGCCTAAAGTTTTAGGAAAAACAAGGGTTATATAAAATCCGAAAATTAGGGTTGGTCATATCTCACTCGTTTGAGATAATCAAGTTATGAAACTTCATATATGGACTGTTGGGACTATATGGGACACAACCATATAAAACTTACAGAATTCTCCGAATGAAGATGAAATCAAAACAACTCTATTCCAAATTGGGTCCACTAAGGCCCCGGGCCCTGATGGGATGTCTGCTATTTTTTACAAATCCTATTGGGATATTGTGAAAGAGGATGTCATTGCCACTGTTTCCAGCTTCTTTTCTGAGGGACTAGTGCTTAAACATCTTAACCATACCTACTTGGCTCTGATCCCCAAAGTTGGAAATCCTTCTAACGTCAACCATTTCAGACTGATTAGCCTCTGTAACGTTGTCTATAAAGTTATTTCCAAGATTGTGGCTAATCGTTTGAAATGCCTTCTCGATAAACTGGTGTCCCCAATGCAATCGGCCTTTATCCCTGGGAGGTTGATTCATGATAACATTATTATCGCCCAAGAACTCGTTCACACCATGAAACAAAAAAGGGGAAAATCTGGGCTAATGGCAATGAAATTTGATATGGAAAAGGCTTATGACAAAATTGAATGGGCTTTTTTGTTAAAGGTTCTGAAATGTTTTGGATTCAACAACACTTTTTGCAATTGGATCATGCAATGCATCTCTACTGTTACCTTCTCCATTCTCGTTAATGGAAGACCTACCGGGTTCTTTCATCCGCAAAGAGGGTTGCGTCAAGGGGACCCTCTTTCCCCTTTCCTCTTCATACTTTGCTCTGATGTCTTATCCAGGTTAATCCAAAGAGAAGCTGATTTTGGTAATATTACAGGCATTAGAGCAAGCCGGGGATGCCCTGCTGTTCACAATCTTATGTTTGCAGATGATCTTATTGTCTTCGGAAAAGTCCACCCCGATGAAGCACAGAACATTGTTGGCACTATTCGTAGGTACGGTGACTGGCCGGGCCAACAAATTAGCCATCATAAATCTAAGATTATCTTCACTCGTAACTTGCAAAAGGATGTTGCTAGAGTTATTTGTCGTGAATCGGGCTTGAAAAAGGCCCCCCCTAATTCAAAGCACCTCGGTCTTCCCCTCTCGGTTGGGGGACCACAGCAACTCTATGTGGATATCCTAGAGCGAGTACAAAGCAGAATTCAAGGGTGGAAGGCAGCCTCTCTCTCTCAAGCAGCTAGAGCCACGTTGATCAGAACGGTCACTCATGCCATCCCAGTATATTCCATGTCCTTTTTCCTTCTTCCCAAAGCTGTGTGCAACAAATTGGATGGCCTCTTTAGAAGATTCTGGTGGGGTCATAAAGTGGATGGGAAAACTGGCTTATGTCTCAAAACTTGGGATTCTTTGTGTCGACCAAAAAGTTGTGGGGGATTAGGCTTCCGGCGTATGAAGGACTACAACGTTGCTCTCCTCGCGAAGCTCGGCTGGAACATCATCTCCCGAAAAGAGACCCCTTGGGTTAATATTGTTTTGAACAAATACCTCCACAATGATAACCTTTTGTATGCTCCATTGAAAGTTGCTTCCTCCGCGGTGTGGAAAGGTATTGTTCGGTCTAAACAATTATTAGCCAAAGGTGTTTGCATGCTGCTGGGTAAGGGTGATTCCACCTCCATCTGGGATCACCCCTGGATTCCATCTTTGCCCAACTTCAAACCCGAGAACACCCCCAACGAAAATTTGCAAATTTCCAAAGTCTGTGATCTCATCAACCCGGTTGACGGCTGTTGGAACGTGGCAACTCTCCGTTCGTCCTTTACGCCGGCTACTGTTGAAGCGATTCTCCGTATTGACATGCCCTTTGGTAGGGAGCTGGACAAGCCAATCTGGGTGCCGGATAAGAAAGGCATGTTTGCTGTGAAATCGGCTTACTTAACCGACCAAAACGCTCGTTTCTTTATCTCGGATAGGTCCCACAAGGAACTTTGGAAATCCATTTGGAAGGCAAAAATTCATGAATGGCATAAACTCTTTTTATGGAAGGTGGCATCCAAAGTCCTTCTTACCAAAGGGGAACTCTCGGCCAGATGTGAAATTGTCGACACCCATTGCATTTTTTGTGACCACGCCCTCGAGACAACGGAACATTTGTTTCTTGGCTGCCTTATGACTAGGTTTCTTTGGAAATCTTCTCGGTGGCCACTCGACCCCTCTTCCCTCTGGGAGGGATGTTTGGATCGTTGGCTGGATGATGTTCTCAATCCCTCCCTTCGACTCAAGATCGATAAGGCGGAGGCCCAAGATTTCACGATCTTTGCAGTGATCTTAATGGAGCAGGTTTGGTCCTTTCGAAACAAACTTCTTCATGAAGAACAAAATAAATCCATAGCAGATTTGCTGCCGCTTTGGAAGATTACGGTGGACTCCTTGGCTCTTGAGCATTGGAAGATCCCTGAAATACTTGTGTCCGTACAAGCAGGACGCCGGTCACGTGGACCCCCCCTCCTCACAGATGGTTTAAAGTTAACTTCGACGTGGCTATCAGACCACAAGAGGCATTCCTTGCCATGGTTGTCAGAAATGAGCTGGGTAATCCCATTCATGTTCACATTTGGAAAGAGGCATCATTGGAACCAGCTTGTGCTGAAGCTCGTGCGGCTAGAAACACCATTGCGGAAGCGGTTCGATAATATTATCTTCGAAGGAGATTCTCTCCTTGTTTGTGAACCCCTTTCGAATTGGGAGACTTCCCCTGAATGGGCTTTTGAAACGGCTATTTTGGAAGCCAGGCGAGAGTTGAGGGATTCGTTTTTTTATTGGAATGTTTCCAAGATTCCTCGTGATGTTAATTTTGTAGCTCACAATATCGCCCAATGGGCAGCCTTTTGTAACTTGGATGGCCCAATTCCCATTGATAACATTCCTCTTGCTGCTGTCTTCTCGAAGTGTCATCAACTGGGAATTGATACCCATTCCTTTGATCCCCCTGATTAATATTATTGTCTTTCCCAGCAAAAAAAAAATATATATATATAAAACTTACAGACTTCTATTGGAGTTAAGACATAGACCCACTTCAAAATCGATTTTTCAATGTTTATGTAAAAAAGCTTGAAATCCATCAATGGTGGATTCGTTTTTGGGTTGTATACAGGCGAATCAACAGCCTAATGGCTCTGATACCAATATAGATTAATATGCAGGCAAGCATACTAGTCGGGTTTAGGTCACTTACTAGCGGAATATAGCTCGACGGATCGCCAAACGGTGTTGTTACGAGCCCAATCAAGAACCACGAACTTGCTGCACCTACATCGCTTCCGTGTACTCCCTTGTGCTTCGCCTAGGTTGTAGAAGACGCTACTAGAGTAATCCCCATAACAGTCACGCGCTAAATCCCATGGCGCAATAGTGATGGCCAAGAGAGAGAATCTGTAAGAGAGAGAGAGAGAGAGAGAGAGAGAGAGAGAGAGAGAGAGAGAGAGAGAGGTCGGTTGTATTGTGTGTGGTAGAGGCAACCCTAGATGTGTGTAATATACATATATATAGGCACACCCTAGGTCTCCAAGGCCAAGGCCCATTGGATCCGGTTATGTGAGTGTACACATGACCCACAATTTCTTACATAACTAAAGGGTAATTGTATCATTTCCCTTTTTCAAAGAAACTTTTAGAAGCACAAAACAAGAAATTAAAAAGAAACAATTTCAATTAAATGGAAGAAGGAGAGAGTTGTAACATTGAAAGCAACAAAGTAAACTAACACCACAACAACTGCCAACCAGCTGTGCCTACCAACAAGTGTTGTAAAAAACAATGCTGCAACAACTGCTAACACCACTTGCATATAATTTCCTACTAATCATGTATTTTGTGGCAGACAACCCAAATTCCTGCATCTACCATATTCCCTTAAACACTCACACATATAGGGCAGCAGCATATTAAGCTGACATATTTAAATGCACAATTTCAGAGTTGATCCATCCTTCATGGATTTCCACCCAAAATGAGACTAAAACTGTACCAAAGAAGAAGTGCAAGAAGAAATCAAAGCTGCAAAGCCTCATATATGCGCACAAAATGGTTCTCACCAAACAATTGTCTGAGGCTCCGAAATGTACACAAAGACGCAGAGAATATGAACAAAGCAATTTGCTATTCACTATTTCACAAGCTGTGATTAAAATTGTGTTAAATATTGTACATACAACAAGCTTCAAAACTCTGGTGTAACGAACCTGACTTAAAGCAGACCACACTAAACTGGATACCAAAAAACAAATACCAAAAAAAATATATATAGGGATGAATCAAAAAGGGCTACAAAATAAAAAACTGGACAAAACCCCTAAAAATATTACATCAAAAATATCAAACAAAAAAGAAACAAGGGCAATGTCATGACGGGGACCTTACGACAGGTGGACTTAAAGCAGAATGCTTCTTCTGCAGCCTCCCTTTCAGCTGTCTGATCTTCGCATCCACTCTTGCCGTGAACCCAATCTTTGTCTCTTGCCTTGCTTTCGTTTTCTCTCTTCTCCACATATGTCTATCTTCAACGTCTTTCTTGTAGTACTTGATTTCTTGGATAATGTGATGATCCATCGGATTGAAAGATCTTTGAAACGATATGTGGGCCAGGTAAGGGAGATTACAGGCAATCGTTACGAGGAGGGTGGTAGACCAGTAAATAGGGGCAGGAGCGAGGGCTTCCACGAGAATTCGGAAGGCAGTTTTGGAATAATATGGTGAAATCATGCCGTAGATTAACAGAAAGAGGTACCAAGTGGTGATGCTGCCCCAGACAAAGAGGTGTTGTATCCATGTGAAATGACTCATCGTGAGGGCGATCTGGCAGTTGACGGCCCAGATGATGCAAGTGAACATGGTGGTCCCCACTGCAGCCATGTCAGAAGTCTGGCCACTCGAACGGAAGGCTTGGTCGTAAAAGATGATGAGGTTCAGGAAAAAAATGACGAGAGAGGAATAGAGACCATTCCCCATCCACCCAAATATTCGGTACCAGTCAAAAAACAAGTTTCTTGGTCCTTGCTGATACAGAGCTGGGAACTGCAAAATGCATCGAATTAGATACATTAGTGTTATACTTACATACATGAATATATATATATACATATGTATATATACGAAAATTCTCCAGAGAGGGCCTCAGTTTTAACCGTCGGATCGTGTTTCAAAACTGGATCTGACGGCCAAAACAGAGGCTCTCTCTTTAATAAAGAGAGGAAGCCCTCTTTAGAGCCTGACTGTGCTTATATATATATATATATACACATATGTGGCACAGTTCCTTAACATTATGACGCCAACTTGGAAAATTACAAACAATATTTGTAGATATATCACATATGTATTCAAATATAGGAGAGAAGACAAAGAATAAAAATAAAATTAAAACCTAATGGTTGAACTAATATAAGATTTATATCTCAAAAAGTAAGATAAAGTAATATAATATATATAGATACATTTTTTTTTTTTTTTTTTCCATTTTCAAAGAATCTTATTGTTGAGATTGTCCCACATCGGGGACTTATAACCTAGCTACTCAATATATAAGTTCAAGGGGCTTGCCAATTGGTTTTGGTGTGGATGCTCCAATTTAACACTTATTTACTCCGACACACTCTATATACAGACGCGGGGATCTAAATTTAATCAATTAATAGTACGAAATCGGATCCCACCCCACACATTGCAAAGATTTACCCCTTGTTCCACATGAAGGCGCTATTATTGGACTAACCTGTAAGCAGACCTCAGAAGAAACATCTTGTTCGAAGACTCCAAGCGAAATGACAGGTAATGAGGTAAGAATGACATTGAACAGGAGCATGTACCAATCATCATAAATCGCTTGCCCAGAAAAACCGGCGAATGCCTCGAAGTAGAAAAGTGTGAGCCCAAAAGCTATATTCTTGTAGAAGAAATAGCAAATCTGTTTGCAAAAAAACCCATTGTGGTTCAAATGGGGATGAATTAGCACAAGGCACAAAACTGTATTACTCATGCCTGGTGTGTGTGTGTGATTAAATAGCCATTTCTTAATTATTACCATCTGAGCAATTCTCTTATAGCACCAGTGCCCATGGACAACTAGAAGTCTCTCCAGGAATCGGAACTGTGCAATAGCAAAGTCACTGGACATCACAGCCTGCAAAAGTAGATAATTTTGTTAGCCAGACTATAAAATCAAAAAGCAATACATGCTCACAAACAAAAAACAAAGTTTGCCCTGACTTGACAAAATAGATAAAAATAATCTGCAAAAGAATTAACTGGTTTTAAATTCAAACCTTTAGACACAATGAGAATAAAATGGCCTTTGTTTTGTATTATGCACTTAGTGACACAAAGAGGTTCGGAAGGTATAAGCATGTTAGAAATCTAGGCAATAGGAAAAGCTATTTTAGATGCATAATCCACCAAAGCCTGTTAAAACATGTTACCAACCTGCATTCCCTCCACACCACTGATGCCAACACCAATATCTGCTTCTTGAATCATACCAACATCATTCGCACCATCTCCAATTGCTAAGGTGGTTTTCCCAGTTCCTTCCTTTACTAATCTTGTTACCTACAAATTGTAATACCCAAATCATTAAAAGACAAAAAATTAGAATAAATAAACAAAACCCAGAAAAGAAAAATATTTGAACACTTCCACTTCTAAGGTATAGATAAAAATGTTAGGGTAATATGCATTTAGCACCCTTAAACGATTCATCAATTGGCAGTTTGGTCCCTCATATTTCAATTGCAGAAATTTGGTACTTCAACTTTCACACTAATTGCAATGTCAACCTTCAGTAAAAAATAAAGTGACAGAAACTCATCAAGTGGTGCCGTGTGGTTCCATTGTCAACCTTCCAAGTGGTGAGTTTCTGTCTCTTTCTTAGACAAAATCTTCCAGAAGGTTGACATTGCAATCGGTCTCAAAGTTCCAAGGATCAAATTGCTACAACTGAAAGATGAGGCACTAGATTGAAAATTGTATGTATAGTTCAAGAGTGCAAAATGAATTTGACCCAAAATGTTCAGAAAGAATATATACCAGAGCCTTCTGCTTAGGAGAGACACGGCAGCATATCACAGATGCACAATCAACTGCTAAGTTTAGGAATTGATGCTTCATATCATCCTCTAAAGCATAAGTTAGAGTCTTCCCATCAATAATTAATGCGAAAGCAGAATGGGGGTCGTTTTCAAGCTTGATCATTTGGGTGGCATTGGTAATTTGCAATAAAATATTCTCCTTCACAGCCTGATCAGTAACAAGCAGCAACAAAAGTCAACATGAAGTGATATATATTTCCTGATAAAAGTCTACAGTGATATTTTTCAACAAAACAAATACCTCTTTGGAATTTTGGGCTAACATGTCTGCATTCATTGTAGTGATACAGATCTGCTTCATGCCCTGTCGAAGAAGACTACAAGCGAATCTGCATGACAGACAAGAATTTTCAGTGATCATGCAGTAAAATGCATAATTGATTTGGACGGTTGAGAGAGAGAGAGAGAGAGAGAGAGAGAGAGAGAGAGAGAGAGACCCTATGTTGATTGCAGTTTCCATCTTATCTCCAGTCAGAACCCAGATCTTGAGACCAGCTTGAGCCAGTTTATCTATGCACTGAGGCACCTAGAGAGAATAGTAGAAGCAGCTAAGTTGGTGATGGCAACAGGACATGTAACTTATGGCTCTAGAGTTATGATAGTCAGAACTAGTCGAGTTGAGTTTCATACCAAGTGATACGATTCACGAATAATATTTATGAACTTCTTAAGTTAAAAAGGCGGAAAGATCTCAACATTTTGATCCTTGATATAGCATGAAATATGTATCAAATGGTTAGTTTTGTTCACTTTAAGCATTGTACATGTGTTTTTATATGTATACAGTTTATGCATATATTATCATTTACTTTCTAAGAAAGTGAATCCTATAATTGACGATTTGACAGCAATGATGATAAAGCATACCCCTTTCTGCAGTTTGTCTTCCACGGCAGTGGCACCAATAAGAATCAATTCCCTTTCCATCATATCAGATACCTTTTCAAGCATTGCCTCTCGGTCTCCACCTATAGTAGTATTTGCTTTATGAAACTCTTTGTTCCAATCCACATACTCGGCCTCTTCAAGTTTTCTGAAAGCAAGTGCCAATGTACGTAATCCCGCTTCCCCATACTCATTCAGATGCTTCGTAGTAGCTTCCTCAAACATTCTTCCATTCTTTGATAAACGCTCAAATATGATGCTGTACAAGCCAAGCAAATGAACAATGCATTGGATTTCAAGACTAATCAAAGTAGCATAAAGACATTCTATACAAAGGGATAAACTAGAAGAGACAACAAAAACTGATAAAACTTAAAAGTTTAGTTCATCCACGCTGTGTGTCCAAGCCAAACCCATCTTAGAAATCACTCATTGAGCTGCATATGGAAAACATCCAACTAAGAGAAAATCTTCCCTTATCAAGAGCCTGTTTGGATCAGCTCATATGGGATTATTAAATATTGAGAGATTTGAATTTGTTTGGCAAACACTTTTGCACAGCTGTTTCAAAAATCACACCTTATATAAGAAGCACCAATTTCTGTAAATTCAGAAATCTCTTAAAGAACAAATCTCTTATTCCTTCAACAATAACAACCGGGCACTAAACCATCACATTAAATAGCAATAGGACATACAAGCTCACAGACTCCCCCCAGACCTTGTGGAAGCCAACCGAAGACTTGCACGGTTTAAATTAGTTAGTGATACAGCCCTGAGATCCTCTGAAGGAAATTGAAATAGATACATATACATATAGAAGAAATTCATGAGCCAAACCTGTCTGCACCTTTGCACAGGAGAAGAATCTCTCCATCAACACCTCGGACGATGACAGACATTCGCTTCCTTTTGCTAGAAAAATCCAATAGATTGAGAATTTTGTACTCCCTGAGAATTTTAAAACAAATAAGATGCCCAGACACCAAACCAGTCAGATCAAGAGAAACCCATAAACAACAAAGTTGATTATCCATTCATCACCTGACCTTTCAATTGGGTTCTCAGAAGAATGATGTCTTTCACGAACAAATACGCTTGTTTGAGTTCTTTTACTGAACTCGAACCCAAATTCTCTTGCTGCAACAAGAAAAGTTCCTTCGTCTGGTGACTCCGCTTCATAGTTAAAGCTTCCTGTCTCCTCATTTAGCTCGGGAATTGCTGTGTGACAAAGAGCAAGTATTCGGAAAAATAACAAAATGACATCTGAATTGGGCTCTTTTGACCAATTTCCATACATAAGCCGGCTGTCCTCGAAGCTAAAACCCTTAATCATGGGTTTATGATCCTTTTCATCTTTAGAAGTAATCACGGTCTCCAATTCGATTTCCGATGCCCCAAAACCACTTCTTCGGTTTCCCCAGGAACCATGTCCACCATTTTTACGGACAGGATGGCTTGGAATCTGATCCTGCCCGTCGAGGTCATTGGACATCTGCTCTGCAGCAGCAACTTCAACTTCGCTAGAACGCATCCCATAGGCATTACCGGCAATGGAACACTTGAGAAAGTCCATTTGATTGCAAGTCAAAGTGCCGGTTTTATCAGATAGGATCGTATCAACCTGACCTAACTCCTCATTTAAATTCGAAGTTCGTGCTTGAGCAGGAGTGCCTGTCTCTTCATCATACATATGCAGGTCTTTGTTTATGAACGTTGCCTGAAGGACCTTCACAACCTCAATTGAAACATAGAGGGATATGGGAATCAAATACCCATATAGGATAAGAGCAGTGACCAGATGGAAAATGCCGGTCGCAAAAGGTTTCTTCGGATTGAAAATACTTGAAGGGTCATCGGGTTTCAAATACCAATAATTGGTCATCTGCAAATTTGACTTCACACCAAACCCTATCGAGCTGATCACCGAGATCAACACAAGTAGGGTGAAAAGGATGTAAATTATTTTGTCTGTTTGCTTTTCAATTCTACTTCGTTTTGAAGGAGACCGTGTAGCATTTTGCATAACTTTGCTATCATGACCGGTGAATATCACCACTCCATACACATAACCTGTATTCCTAAGCTTTGAATCTCTTAGGAGAATCTGATTAGGATCAAGAGGATAAACTTGCCGATCAATATCAAGATTACCCACAAAGGAATAAAGGTTTGGGTTGGGGTCTTCACATCGAATCGTTGAAGTGAAGTTCTTGAAAGACATATCATCTTCTAAAGGCAAGGTTACCTCCAAAGCTCTCTTCAATTTTAAGTTTGTCTCTCCATCTAAGTTCATAGTCTCCACATAACAAATCCCATCCTCGAAACTCGATGACAGAAGAAGTAAATCTGCAGGGAAAAATTGATCTTTTTCCACTTTCACCACATCCCCGACACGAATCTTCATCCATGGCTTATGACCAAACTCACCTTCGCCTTTATGAACGTTAGCTTTTCGCATATTGACCTTCATATCCTGAATAAATCTACGCCAATCCTCCAAAGCTTCTTTTGCCATACTAAGCCCAACCACAAAGGCCAGAGGAGCAACCATACTCACGGCTGAAAATGGGGCTATGGGTGTGAATGAAAGAATTGCAGCCAGGAGAAAGTAGAAGTTGGCCACACGCCTGAATTGCTCAAAGATAGCTTTGGGTAGGAATGTGATGATATTATATTTCGTAGTTGATATATAATTTGTACAGTATTTAAGAGGTTTCTTTTGGTGGAGACTAGGTTGGTTACAGTATACCATGCGCGAATATCCGGGGCCTTGGACTTCGTGTGGGAGATCTGTGTCGGCAACGTTTGGGTGTATACACCCAAATGTATACAGACTGCTCCGGCGGAGCTTCGCCCTTATTCTGCCCTTTGCCATTTTTAAGGTTTCAGTTCATAAATAACAATATTACCACATGAACACCAACAAAAACCCCAAAATCTCGCCCCCCCCCCCCCCCCCCACAATAATTCTGAGAATCTTCCACGTGAAGTAGCCACCTCAACTACTGAATTCAAAAGACCTATAAGAAAATTAAGTCAGACCACAAAGAATTGAGACATTGCAGCAAAGTACAAGCTAAAAACGGTTTTATCATTAAGACACTAACACTCAGAGCTAAAAAAAATAGGAGTATCAAATTATAATCAAAACCCACAGAATACTGATTTCAAACCATAAGATTAGATGGGTCAAGTAGAATTTGAGTCAACTGTGGAAATATGAATAACAGTTAAGAGTTGTTTCTATACTGAAATCAAATCCAAATTCAAATTTCAGCTAAAACACAGTTAAGAGTTCTTTTAAACTGAAAAATTTCGAACAAAAATTTGGTCAAAACAAAGAAAAAAAATTTCAAATTTCGCAGGTGAAAATACACATCCAATTGTATAAATCACCCAATTCAAATTCACAGCTGTTCATCCTTGGAAAAAAAAATTAACAAATAAATGAGAGGACTAGAGAGAAAGAAAAGAAAATAATAACAACATTATTACCAGCTAAAACGAATTAATTAGCCGAACAGCCGATTCCACGAATTATAATTTAACTAAAATACAAAACAAAAAATAGCCCAAAATTCATTTTTACCCAAATCTTGCAGAATATACGTACTGTACACATACACGAAAATAATAATTATATATACAAAAGAAAAGTAAACGTCACCTGGGAAATCGAGCATCCTCCATCTTGACTGAAAATGGAAGAAACCCGTTCAAGAAAAAGAAAGAGATCAAAGAAAAAGAGCTTTGCAGTTGCAGAGAGATCGCAATGGGAGAGAGAAAATCTAGAGAGAGAGAGAGAGAGAGTGAAGAGAGGGGTTTAGGCAAAACTCAAAAGAAGCCCTCTGTCTCCGTCCTAATTCCGACCCAATGCCAGTATTTTACGGTGACTATCTCTCTCTCTCTACATATATAATAATTATATATATATATTGGTTATAATGAAGTGATACTTATATATTAGCAATATATATACATATACTTGTATTAATTATTACAGGCTTATGTGCAGGCTGTTATTTATTTAGTATTTTATTGTGGGTGAATACCTGGCAAAGTGTTGTATACGAATGAGCCATTGGTGAACAAGACTGAAGACCCAGTCCAAGTATTCTTCGTCTACTTGTGGGTCCCACCAAAATCCGACGTGGCTTTTTTGGGCGTTAAATTACAGTAATATCTCTGAACTACGACCTTTTTTCATTGACACCCTTTAAACTTTAAAATTGAACAAATTCACCCCTAAACTATCATTTGTTACACTAACAGTAAGACCCCCTTCTTCAGGGGTGAGTTTGTTCATATTGGATAGTTCAGGGTTGAGTCTGTTCAGTTTTAAAATTTATGGGGTGTTAGTGATAAAGAGTCATAGTTTAAGGGGTGATTTTGTAATTTACCCTACTTTTTTTTGACACTTGCTGGATGATACGTTACTCTGACATTGTGGATCCCACTTAGTGGATTGAATGAGAGCAGTAAAAAAAAGTAGTGTTGCACATATTTTTTGACATTCAGCTTTAAATGCATGTATTCTGTGTTCTGTAAATGGTGCATAAAAATTTATAAAAAATTCAAACAATAAAGATACATGCATTTAAAACATAATATATCAAAAAAAAAAAAAAAAAAACCGTGTGTATGGCAAACATTTCCCCCGTCAAAATGGGTTGCTTGCTGGAAGCTGACTTTTTTAATTCCTATTGAGCATAGTACATTTTATTTTTGATAGTTGCCACAATTTAATTTGTCATGCAGCTGATCAAATTGTTTAGGGGCTGTTTGGACAGACTCAAAATCAATTTATGCAATGCATAAATAACTCAATCTATATATTGAACAAGTTATTTGAATAACACAAGAACAAGTTATGAGAATAACAAGGTTTAAATATGGGAATTATTATTCTCACTTCACGAAATGTATTTGACTGTATGGTATTATATAGTGTGTCAATAATATTATGGAGTACATTAATTCAATTTTGGAGTGGAAATAACAATTTTCTTAAATAATTATATACCTGCATGAACAATAATCCACATCTAGTATAATAATATCTCAAGACCTGATTCTTCATCAAAATGCAATATTGGTTTTTTTTTAATTATAGAAATTAGATTAAAATGTGGCTTTGCGAACCTCTTTTTATTCTCATCATTAGCAAACATGAACTATGTATTTGATAAATACTTGTTTAATTGGTAAATAAGACACATTTTCCTAGACCCTTCGCCTATCAATCAGTTATTGAAAATTCAGTATGACTTTAGCAATAGTCAAAATCACCTATTTTTCTTGCATACACATTTTAGATGAGAAATCTAAGGCCTGGACAAATAATTACTCCTTTGGTCCATGGTACTTATTTAAAAAATTCAATTAAGTAAACCAAGTTATTTAATTATAGTAAATTTTGAACTTTTCATTCTTTTATACTAAATTTTGAGTGTCATATCAAATGAAAAATATGAAACTTTCTATAACAAAGGTAAATTTGAAAATTATTTAATCAACAATGCCAGCGCCATATCTATCTACACCTTGAGGTTGACCAATGAAAAGAGAGAGAGAGTCTCTTTTCATTGATCCACCTCAGAGTGTGAAAGCTTTTTGAGTGTGGATAGGTGTGACCCAAACATTATTCATATTTAATTAAAATAATTGACTTCTTAGAAAGGATTTACTAAAATGAAATAATAAAATCTGAATTTGAAACAAAAGTTTATGATTATAAATAATAAGATCAGATGGTTGGGAGTCAACTAGGAAATTAGGAATATTGGGGTTTAGTATGCGTGGGGTCCACGGTAAGGCCTCCCACTACACTAACATTTTGATTTAGACAACTTCACGTAACAATAATTCAGAAGCTGCTTGGAAAATATGATACAACAGGTCTCATCTATGACTCCGACTAAGTAATTACTTTTTTTTTTTTTTTTTTTTGCTTGGACTAAGTAATTACTTAACTTCATGAAATTGGCATTCGGCATAGTTGTAATATTTGAGATATCAGGCTTAATTTTTTGATCCTGTAATTGTATTAAAAAACAATGATACTCCTTCGTTCTATTTTATGCATTTATTTTTATTTTGGGGTATTTCAAAACTGTTGTCCTAATAGTGATTTAACACATCAAATTATTTTCTTAAACTACTAAAGGCAATTCTGGAAAAAAGTTACGGAGCACAATTTATGTCATGTGAAGTATAATCATTATATTCCCTTAAAATTTTGGATTAAAAAAAAAAACACATAAAATGAGACGAGTGGAGTAACATTGATATGCAGGGGCGGAGCCATGAATTTTGGTCAAGAGGGGAGTTTAGGGTCTATTTATACATAATTGGTGATATTTTTAGGACTTACTTGTATAGAATTGCGATTTTTTAGGGATATGGTTATAATATGAGTCTATTTGGTGACATGTAAATATTGTATAGTGTCTTTCAAAATTCTAAGGGGGCCTATTTCTAAAACGCATAAAATTCTCACACTAAAAGTGTAATTTTTAAAATTTTTTGCGCCTTTCCTTTTGAGTTGCATATACATGTATATTAATATATGTAGTTGATAACACTAAATTGGGACTTCGACCCCTTTGGGGGGGAAACCTTCTCATGAATGGGGACTTAGACCCCTTTGGGTGCATAAACATAAGTTTGGGGGGGGGGGGGGGGGGGGGGGGGGGGGGGGGGTGGGCTAATGTAAAATACTAAAAAGATTTAGAGTAAAATTTTAATTATCAAAATCTCAGAGGGGGCTGGGTCCTCCCTCGTCCCTTACTGCCTTTGCCAATTTTTATATGTATGAATGCGCATAGGTTGGCATAGCTCAAGTGGCAAAGAGCTTCGCATATACAAGTCTCCTCCAATGCATAGGTGCGGGATTCGAACCTCATCCCCACCCCTGTATCAAATATATATATATATATCTACTATATTTTAATTATCAAAATCTCAGAGGGGCCAGGGTCCCCCTCGTCCCTTACTGCCTCTACCAATTTTTATATGTATGAATGTGCATAGGTTGGCATAGCTCAAGTGGCAAAGAGCTTCGGATATACAAGTCTCCTCCAATGCATAGGTTCGGGATTCGAACCTCATCCCCACTCCCGTATAAAAAAAAATATATATCTATATATATCTATATCTACTATATCTATATCTACTATAAGTTAACACGTCAAAAAATATGAACTTTCTCTTTTGCCCTTCACTACACTATAATTACTCATATATCTATCTATACATCGTAAGGATATATTGATTTGTGTGAGGGTAAATCTGTCATTTTAGACAAATAATTATATTCAAGTCAGCTTTTGAAATTTTATTTATAAGTCAAAAAAATATGAACTTCCTCTTTTGCCCTTCACTACACCGTAATTACTCATATATCTATCCATACATCGTAAGGATATATTGATTTGTGTGAGGGTAAATCGGTCATTTTAGACAAATAATTACATTCAAGTCAGCTTTTGAAATTTATTTAATATAATAATGAGATTTCAATCAACAATCTTGTGTCTAATTACATTTGGGTCAACAATTTTTGGGAATTTATTATTCACTTAAAAAAAAGTCAACAAAAGCGGCTATTTTGGTGGCTATTTATGAATTGGTCACTAACATTTACAATTTGGTCAACTTCTTCTCTCAAATGAGATTTCAATCAACAATCTTGTGTCTAATTATATTTGTGTCAATAATTTTTGGAATATTTATTATTCACTTCAAAAAATAAAAAAATGGCTTTTTTAGTGGTTATTTAAGAATTGGTCACTAATATTTATAATTTGGTCAACGTCTTCTCTCAAATTTAGGATTCATATATTGTAATATGTGTAATTGCATTTAGGTTAGCAAGTTTTGGGATATTTATTATTCACTTTTAAAAAAGTAAAAAAAAAAAAAAAAAAAAAAAAAAGTGGCTATTTTAGTGGCTATTTAGGAATTGGTCACTAATTTCACATTTTGGTCAACTTTTTCTCTAAAATTTAAGTTCTGGTATATTTAAAATGTCAAATAAAGTGGCTATTGTGAATTGGTCACTAATATTTACATTTTGGTCAACATCTTCCCTCAAATTTAGGATTTATAGATTATATTCGAATATCAAGTAAAGTCTACAAACACAATCATGTCCTTTTTTTTTTTTTAAGAGGAAATACATTGCTTGTGTCATATAATTTTAGTGGTGCTTTATTAGATACCTTTACTACTTATTTACAAGATAGTCAGAATTATCAACTTCTTCCGTAGAAAGAGTTTTAGATTTAATGGCTACATTTACAATTTCCTATTAATTTAACTGTTTTAACATCTTATTATACACTTTTAACAACCACTTAACTACACAAAATGACATAATTAAATTTTTCGCGCAGGGCTTCAACTAGCATATATATATATATATGTGTATGAATGCAAGTATATATGGAGAGAGAGAGAGAGAGAGAGAGAGAGAGAGAGAGAGAGAGAGAGAGAGAGTACATTCTTCATGCTTGCTTTGTATGCTATATATTTGTGGGTTATGTTCTTTCTTGTCTAATAACTATGCAATTTAAATTCCAAGCAAAAAAAAAAAAAAAAAAAAAAACTATGCAATTTAAACGATTTTTGCTACAAAATTGTGCTCTGCTCTAGGCGGGCTAAACGTGGGAACAAGTACTTGTAAGTTGCCATGAATTATAGAATATCACCCACGAACTAATTTGGTATATTTGTCTACATAATACATAGTTTTAAGTTTAATTCAACGCTTGTGACAACTGACAAGTGTTTGTACCAAAAATTTTATTTTATGTTATAGTAAAATATAATATAAAAAATAAACACTTAATTGGTTAGTGTGCCATATTTTTTTTTTTTTTTTTGATTTACTTACTTGGGAGACGCACGCTCACACACACCCACACACACAACCCAAGCAAGACATAGCCCAACAAATTCCTACTGACTAGGGAACAGGGCCAGTTCTACAATGCTAGAAGAGGAGAAAATCCCCTCCCCACTCCCTCTGGGGAGATTCGAACCCTCCACCTCCCACTTAGGAGAGGTGGAGTGATACCACATGAGCTAAAGCCCACTTGGTTAGTGTGCCATAATTATCATTATCTTGAAGACTATCTTTAATGATCAATCAACTCATTTGGAAGGCATGGATCGATGACAAGTGGCGGCACAAGATTGGATAAGAAGATGGACACTTGACATCGTAGGAGTTGCTCCCACTAATTAGTAGTTTTTTTTCCTAAACTACTTGGAAGTTTGTAGGAATTTGAATTGTTAGTTATTGTAGTATGATGAAAATATAATTTAAATTCAAATTGATGGTTATTGGTAATTATGATTTGTATCTATAAATATCATGGAGTATTCATTGTAGGGACATGCAACACAAACATATCAACCAATACAAATTGCTATCTTCTTCTTCTCCATGTTCGGCCATTATGGCCATCACTAGTTTAAATTAGTTTTAGTTTAACTTTGTCAGAGTAGTTGATATTCTAGCATTAGTTTATTTCAATTTCAGTAGTATTAGTTTTAGGGTAATCCTTGGGGTACAACTAAAGTCATAATTTTTTTTGCACAACCTTTATTTTGTGTTTATCTCTCTCTTGATGGGTCCCACAGTGCCAGTGACCCCACAGTGCCCACTAGGAGAGAGATAGACACAAAATGGAGGTTGTGAGCAAAAGGTTGTGACTTTGGTTGTGCCCCAAGTATTACTCTTAGTTTTATCTTAGTTTGCATTTCCTTTATTTCATCTTTTGTGATCCAAGTTACTTAATGTTTCTTTCCATTTTTCACTCTATTCCATTTTACACGATAAAAGTTCTTTTAATTAAGGCATTCAAACGGTCACAATTGACCTGGTGAGGCGTATTTGACTTACACATTTATATAATCGCATTGACAACTTGCTTGCCTGACACTCTTTCACACATAATTACACAATTATCCTTCGAAGGAGAAACAACCAAACACAAGTCTTATGAGAATTAATTGAAGCTTATATTTTTCAAACCCCATGACAAGTATATAGTTGGAAATCTTTGGCTATAATACACACTCGTTCGAGAAGCTTAGAAAGATGCATGTTTTGTGATTATTTAGTAACCGTTGTGTAACATTTTTTGTTCTTTGTCCGTTACATATACTTTTAAGTTTAATCAACGCTTTGTGACAAGTGATACGAGAATTAATTGAAGCTAGGTTTTTCCCTAGCTTGGAAATCTTTGCCTATAATTCACACTTGTTCCAAGAGGTGTAGAAACAAGTTTTTTGTGATTATTTAGGCCCCGTCTTGTAACGCTGTAGTTATTATTATTATTATTATTTTCATTTGTTATACTCAAGATGGACGAGAAATCACGCAAACAAGCAGAGAAGGAAAATTTAAAATAAAAAACCGTAACGTTTTAAAATAGGCCGTTAGTGAGCAGTTTCCTTGTTGTCAAATTTATGATATTAGATGTCTTTTTACAACCATTAGTCAGTGCCCGGTCTAAAAAAGTTCATAGAACAGGTTCTAAGTTTAAAGGGAAAAAAAGAAAAAGAGAAAAAATTGATTAAAATTTTCGTAAAAGTGAGTTAAAAATATTAGAGTAGAGGTTAAGTTTTGTTATATGCACTCCAAACAACTCCAACAATCCCAATTTAATTGAAGTCAATTGAGGTCAATGAAAAGCTTACTTAATAAAATCACAGCATTGCCCCTTATCTAAATCTCCAGCCTCATGACAAAGATGCTTTCTTATTCCGGCAAAATCCTTTTTGAGTGGTCCTTTTTTGTGTCATTTAGCAATAAAAGCAACTTGAGAGTAGTTGAAATTCAAGCAAAGAAGGCCGCCATGATTTGAGGTTTTGAATCTGATGGGCGGTTTTGTATTGCGTGAAAAAAGGAGTAAAGAATTTGAGACATTCCAGTATTCCACAAAACTTGATAACTTTATACTCACGCGCCTATGGCTTGCGTGTTAATCGCCCTAGAGTAATAGGCTTTTCCTTTTTAATTTGGCATGGCCGAGACCTTCTGTTATACTTTGCATGACTGGCTTCTCCTAAGGGGAGGTTAGGGTTGGACTCTTTTGGGTGTTACTCCCTTTGGGGCTTGTGGGATTATGAGCTTGTGGCTCCCCACCGTGTGTGTGTGTGGCACTTGTGAGTGCTTTGTCATTTAGCAGAAAATTTTTTTTGGCATGTATGAACCAACTTGGCTATGTGAGCTGACTAGAACTCTTTGACTTCTTAAGGGAGGGCAAGGTTTGAAACCTCTAGGTCCCAGGGTGTGAGTTTGTTTCCCTGTATTTATGCTTATTTAATCTTAATCGTGATTGATATAACTGTTAAAAATAAATTTTTTTTTTTTTTTTTTAAGAGTTTGGTTAATATATTTTGAAATTGATCAATAATAGAGATAATATTAAAAAACACCATCACCTGCTTATGGCCCAACTACTTTTCAAACTAGATCTACTTATATGTTTACTGAAACAATCAAAAGATAGGTGAAATGATTTATTCTCGTCTCCCAAAAGAAAACATTGCCCTATAGGAATTAGATAAAGTTGGGGTTTAAACTCTTTAATATATAGAATCCAAGAATGTGACATTATAGCTAAGCAAAACACTTGGCCCAAAAAAGGGAAAAGCGTTAACTACATTTCCTTAGGTGGTTTTCCTAGTATTAACATCTATTAGAAATAGCTAAAAGTCAAAGAAAAACCTTCTCCACAATTTGTCAAGTGGTATTTTGTGAATTTTTATTTTTTTCCACTTGTCATTCTCGTTATATATTTTTTTTTCTTTCTTTTTCATTCTCACCCTTTAAAATATATGCATATAATAATATTCTTCCAAACTATTTAGCTTCTTCCTATTAAATTGAGTTAATTCCCAATGTAACTACTTTTCCTATTCTTAGCTCTATTTAATTTTTTTGTTGGATTAACAATTAAATTGATTCCCAACATGTTCCATATATGACCCAATGATTTTGTTTTCCTCCCTCTCTCTTTCTCTCTTAGATTCTTTTGTATTCCTCCATCATTTTATTCTTATTACTAAAAAAATAAGTATTCTTAGTTTTAATTCTATTCACTACCCAAGAAGCACCCATGAGATCGATATATACTTTAGAAATATATGTAAGCATTAAATCAAATTAAAGTGCCTAGGATACTTACCTCCAACTATGTAGTTATAGCACTGTTGATGTGAACGAACTTCTGCTTGATCACGGAACTGCTTGATTATAAAAGAACCTCCACGACCCTTACATAATTTGGTATACCGTATGGTGAGGGATTCCTATGGGTTTTCCGCTTATCATTCTGTATATCATTCTGTAACGTTGGTTGTCGCATGCCTTATGTGTATATATAGATATACTGGGACCCTTACCCATGTGTTTAAATGCACAACAACTTCCTACCATCAAGGAAGTTGGGGCAATTCCAAATACCACTTTAAAATATATTCTATAGTGATTGGTAGGGCTGGCCAAAAAAACCGATGACCCGTGAAACCCGACCCGACTCGACCAACCTGAGCCTTTCGAGTCGGTTTGTATAGGTTGCGGGTGGAGTCACGGGTTCCAATTGTTAGACCCGATCAACTTCGAGTCGGATGTCAGTTTTATGTGTTAATTGACCCGACTCCACCCAACCCGACTCGGTATATACATCCCCTAGTATAAATGCTTTTTTTTTTTTTGAAGACTTATGCTAGACTTCTAGTATTACTATTATTATTTTACTTTTTGTTTTTGTTTTTGTTTTTGTTTTTTTTATCAAGTCTTTTATGAACTTGATGTTATTATTGTAATTTGTAAGGTTGCTTGATGTGGGATTATACAAAAGTTTACAATAAAGTGGAAAATGTGTTGTACAAATAGGCTATAAAAAGTGTTTTAACATGTTGTATGCTCTTTGTCGGGTTTCATCCGAAACCACCCGACTCCACCGAAACCGACGGATCGGTTTCACCCGACTTACGGATGGATGACGGGTGCTACACTCATCACCCGATAGGATTTCCCCTAGTGATTGGGTTGTTCTACCATATCTTATCACCAAGTATCTAACTAAGATATTACATATATAATAATATAAGCTTATTAAAATAAATATGTGGGCCACATGGAGATACACGCCTACATTCTCCCACTTGGCACACATGACATACTTTATGACTCTTGGTGATAAGTTAACACTTAATCATGATCATGAAACAAAACAACCCACTTTATTTGAGAGACATAACACTTGAATCACAGCGGTCATACCCCATTTAAAGGAATACTTCCTTCTGTGTATTACAATGTACCACTCTCTCTATATTTTATGTGGTATATATACTTTATGAATGACTTCCTATAAGTCATTGTGGGTCCAAAAGTCCCAACGGACTTTCATATAAAGGCAAACACTTAAATGCGCAAAACAAATAGTGCCTTTATTAGTGAGACATAAAATGTCAATAAAACAAAACCAAGCATAAAATGAGCTAAATAATCACATGTGCTCTACTTTTATTAAATATCTTTATCAAGAGCCCCTTTTGTCATGAGATCTGCAATCATCAGATCTGAACTAGTATGTTCAATGACCACCCCTTGCTTCTTAACTCACTCTGCAATAGCAAGATAATTTATGTCAATATGCTTGTATTGGCTGCCAATTCACTAATTAATATTGCAACCAAATTATCACATTATATGCTTAATGGCTTGGATATCAAAACAATACGAAGATCTTGGGATAAATTTGTCCTTAACCATATAGCCTGTGAAGTAGCGTCAAAGTTATTGTCCTTCGTTCCTTATAAGTACCTTCCAAACTTAAAGATAAGTACTATATTTATGTTGAGCTTCTCTAAAACCCTTTAATCGAAGGCATGAGACAATCCTAATGTCCTTTCAGACATGTCTCCATGAGATCTCTATGTTCAATGACACGGGAGATTTCACCAAAATCCTTCATTTCAAAGACTTAAGAAAATAAGTAATTTATGTAGCAAATTTAAGTCAGTGGTTGCCTATAAAACGTTATCCGTATCTAAGTACTCCCACTAACCTCAAAGTACATACAAGTATTCACAACATCTGTTTATCAAACTTTATGAAGTTGTGAAACCATCAATACCATTGAAAAGATCCATATAAGGATGTAATTAGGTAGCAAACCGAATGACTATCTTTATTATAACAAATTTCAATTTCCTTGTGTATACTTTTCTCTTAAGATCACATCTACTTTCGCTTGATGTAGCTCTAAAAGAGCCAACATTGCCACGAATTTCTAAATAAGCCATTTAAATAAACCAGATAAAATATGCTATGGTAGATGATGCCTTTTAGATGACATCACACCAAATATTAGAAGTTTCCTTTGTCATGGCATAGAAAAACTAGATTAAATCAGTGCAAAGTCTGACATTAAAGTCCAACTTTATCAAGCATACAAAGAAATCAACAAAAATGCTTAAACTTATAAGATGTAGACCATATGTTGACTTTCCTGTATGGTGGCTCTTGAATTGATTAACAATTCATCTTTATTCATGAGTATCACATTTAAATCTCACAATCCTCCCACTAAAGTTAACATCTTTAGTAAATTTAGCATTATTAATATCAACAATTCTAGGTGTGTAAAAGAGCTTACTATATAGCTAATAGAATGTCCATTAACTGCCTTTGGGCCAAATTACTTTAGTTTGTGGATTAACAAGACAAGTCTTTATGTGTAACAGAATTAAACTAGGTTTCATCACTTCTTTGACACAAATAACGTCTAAGGAATGACCTTATATGGAACTATGTTTAGGACTAACGCTTGTATCCTTAAAGGCTTATTCCACAAGGCTACGGAAGAATCATATGTTTACTAAGTATACTACTTTCCATTTCTAGAAGGGTAACCCATTTTGTGAGACATAATATACTAAGTAATAATACCCTCTTCCGCACACGGACCCGCTCTTTGTCCTATATCTGTGTCCCGACTGAAATATTTCCATCCATAGATCTTTATAGTCACTTCCTTTTTACACACTATTAAAGGTATCCACCACCTCACAATTACCAAAAAAAGGTAGAGATACATAAACCAGGAGATCGTCAATGGATAAGATAAAAATATCTCTGACTATTTAGACAAAGATAGAAATGGTTCACAGATGTTATGTGTATGATTTCAAGAATTTTGTAGCACCTAATTACACCTTTATTGGACTTGTTGGTCTGCCCTTTCTTCATGCAGATTGCACAAGTACCAAAGTGGGAAGAAATCCAAAAAGCCTTTAAGACTCCATTATTAACGAACCTCTTGATTTCCTTTAAGGAGATTGTCCCAATCTCCATTCCCACGATGTAGAGGTGAACTCATCAATCATTCTACCTTAGTGCCAATACCATCTTGTAAGTTTAAAAAAAATCATTTAAATATAAGATCCAATGCTAATGTAAATTTGTGACAAAGATCCCAAAATCAGTGATAGAAAAATCCTTTTGGACTTGCAAAAGCAATCCAAAATCCAAAATTGTCAATTTTTGAAAGAAATCAAAATTTCAAAAATGTTTGAAGCCCAAAATAATTTTCAATATTTGTTGGTTAGCGAACACATCCTATTGTTCTAAATGTGTCTTGTGTTCCCTTCCCATTGACTTCCTTAAGCAGAAAAAAAAAACAAAAGATAATATTGGCAGTGTGAATTGTAGTTCTAAATCAATTCACCATTTATTTAGATGAGCATCAAGCAATCTAAAATCATAACACAGTCCTAGAATTATTGCACTTAATGCCTAATAGCTAGTTTATTAAGGTGTTTGTTAATGTCTTATTAGAACTGACAAAATGCCTTTATAGCCCTTATGTAGTCTTATACTCACTGTATTATGGTTTAAAATATTAAATGTTCTTACTCATACGTGACTTGATGAACATTTAACTTAAGTGATTACATCGCTCCCACTATTTGTAGGCATTCTATACTTACATGGAACTCACTTCTGTGAATACAGGCAGCTTCACACAGCTTTACTAAATTAATTGAGTCCCACTCACCCTAATATTAAAGGATTTTGTCCAAACATAAAATTACTACAAACTCACTTAGCTTAAGAAAACTCATTATTCAAATAAGAGACTAATAACTATAGTAACCAAGAACTTACATTGATCAAGCAATGAAGCAATAAATTTAGTCTGATTTGACCAATGTCAAATTCAGTAGCAAGTCTAAACCTTCCTGTGGGTAGAGGTTGCAACATGCATTAGACTTACTAATTTATAATAAGACTAGTAGATTATTCTGATATAAAGAAGAATGGAACTCATACCTGTGGGTTTAGGGAATCCAAACTTCTAAATGTTTAATCCATTATCTTATCCCAACTAAGTCATTTGAAGAGACAACACTTATAGTTGCAACATGGAATACCATTATACGATTACAATTATTAAACTTAATACGATCATAACACCGAAAGATCATACATAATGATGACTTAAGATGCTGTTGCTACTCTTATGACAACATGATGTTTTTACTCTTAATATGGTAGAATCTATGGGACCTTAAGTTCATGGTAATCTAATAACATAGATTAAATGATAACATTTTAAAATTTTACCCTTAAGTGAGCGTGTTATCAAAACATCACACATCAATATGCCTTAAGGTGTTGTGGCTACGCCTAAGACAATATGATGTAACTTTAGTTTAATCTAATTTGCTTAACACCATGAACCAATACTTGTGTTCGTGTCCAAATAAGCCTTAACAAATATGCCATGCGACTTTATGTGATCAACATTTCTTAATAATCACTTACTAACATGTTTCAAGATGCTGTGGCTATTCTTAAAACATGCGATATCCTTATGATGACCTAATTCATTGTAATGAACGAGTCCTAATTATGTGCACATTTAAGACAACTTTAATAGACACAAAGACAATTTTAACGTTTTCATGATCATGAAAAGCAACATCAACAAGTCTTAGGATGTTGTGGCTATCTATAGACAATATGATATTCTTTATGTCAAAATTGACTTGCTAAATAACAAAATGTTTATGATAATTTCTCAATGCACGATATACACTTATAATAATAGTGCGTTTTATGACTTTAATCGTTATGTGATCAAAATCTAAGATCACTCATTTATGTCTTAGGGCGCTACGGAGTATTCCCAAGGCTTATATTATCATAAACAAAACCTTATATACATGAACATTTAAAATTTTCCAATATTTAGAACATGAACATTTACAACTTTCTAAATGTGCAAATAGCTCACAAAATAATTATGACCCTAAATAACAAAAACATATAAGGTATGCATCAACAATGGATAAATTACCCTATATAGCATGCACAAACAACCGAAAAATCCACATGTGCAGCAGTTCTTTAAGAACAC
Organism: Hydrangea macrophylla; assembly: GCA_033977485.1. NCBI lineage: Eukaryota > Viridiplantae > Streptophyta > Magnoliopsida > Cornales > Hydrangeaceae > Hydrangea > Hydrangea macrophylla. The sequence continues at coordinate 141,218,966 of CM066991.1, forward strand.
TTAAAAGTAGCCCAAGAATATTTACTTTCACATGTACAAGCATACAATATAATTCAAAACTTTAGGGGCATAGTTGACAAATTATGGTCCCCAAATTGTACATTACTAGAGTCCTTGGTAAAAACCTTTAAGACTAATTATACTTTAGGAAAATTCTGTAATTTTACTAGGACGTATGAAGAAATCAATCTATAGACATCACCAAAGATTTGCACAAATATAGAAAATAAATTGTGCCTATATCGTATGCACAAAGCAGTAGAATACTCAAATATATATAAAAACAATGCCTTGGAATGTGCTATAAAGCCCATAATTATAAAATTTAAGAACAACAAAGGATCCAAAATCTTAAAGGGTATTACTGTAATTTTCAAAACTTTAGAGAAAATAGTAAACCCAAAAATAGGCCCAATCTGTCAATTACCGGAGTCATGGGTCAAAAGTATAAATGGACAGAATTTTGGGGGCCAAAGGCATTTAACTTCAAAATTTTCTGACTAAACTGTAAATACTCAAAAAATATTTGACCAAAACTAAAACTTTTTTGGAGAAAGTTGGGGTCATAATGTAAACATGACTAAGTTTAGTCATTATGACTATGAGTATCCACGAACAAACTAAACCTTTGGTTTTAACCGAAAACTCCCCTTTTTTTTTTGGTTCGTAAAAGATACAATAAGTGACCAAATATAAGCACATTAAATTAAAGCACATTACATTCCGATTAAACATATGTAACTCACATATTCTACATATTACTGAAATAGATTGGTAACCTCAATATATATATAAATATATACATACATACATATGTATAAATATAGAACTAGTGGATAAAACCCTCGTTAGATCTGAGAGTAACGATTCAAGTTGTAAATATGCATGTTCACCATATTTTAGTAAAACCCATAAAATTTTGAACAAGTCAGATTTAGCAAAAACTTTGATCGGCAAAAAATTTGCATTTTAAAGGTTTGATTTGTATCCGAAATATAATCAAGTCTGATATGATTATTTAATAATCAAACAATTAAACAACTTATTATCCTTTTTCAGTTTTAATAGATAATCAGATTTGGATTACTCCAAGCACAATGCATGAGTATTCCTACCAATATTTTACTTCTCTGATTCATGTGTAAAATTAGATAATTAAATTCGTAAATCACTGATGCCAAACAACACAGCTTGAAGGATGGCTCTAATACCAAATGTAAGCATTAAATCAAATTAAAGTGCCTACGATACTTACCTCCAACCATGTAGTTATAGCACTGTTGATGTGAACGAACTTCTGCTTGATCACGGAACTGCTTGATTATGAAAGAACCTTCACGACCCTTACACAATTTGGTATACCGTATGGTGAGGGATGGATATGGGTTTCTCACCTATCGTTCTGTATATCATTCTGTAATGATGGTTGTCACAGGCCTTATGTGTTTATATAGATAGACTGGGACTGTAACAACCTGCATTTTCATTTAATCTTAAATTGACATTTCCATAATTAATCTGTATTTGCGTTGTCATATTTAAAATCAAATTATATTGTCTGCATTTATCTAATTACAATTCTTATGTTTAGAATTTATTACTTGCTTTATTTCATATTTGAAATTCTTATTGGGGCCAAACTGCAATTTTACAAAATTAGTCATACCTGTGTTGGATTTTAAAAACTGTATTTCAAAACGGTGGAAATGTTTGCTTTTGACTCAATCAGTATCTTTATAAAACCAGAAAACCATTTCTTACGTTAAAATGAATTTTCTGTATTTTTGTGGTGAACACCGCGCCGCGAAAATACCAATTTATGTTCAAAACTGTCCGCACTGTGCTAAACTTCCGCAGATTTTGGAAGTGATGTAAAGTTAGATTTGACATGCACTTTATTTTCCATTTATGGAAACTAATCATTGACTTTGGCCTTGTTTGGAAATGCTTTGTGGGTGTGTGTATTCTTATTCCCAAACACCTTGTGTTGGCCCCTATAGCCCTACACTTGACCCTTTGATCATCTATAGAGTCTTTGTATTCTGTATATACGTATGTGTATATCAGTCCTCATGAATACTTGGTATAGATTAAATTTGAAAAACAAATTCAATTGTTGAGTATTGGAGGTTGATCTTGGTCCCCAAGTTTTCCCTTTTTGCCTTCTATAAACACACCCATAACTCTCACATTCAGCACACATATCTCAGAGAGAAAAGAGAGAGAGCTTGAGAGTTATCTTGTTGTAGTTTCAAGAGAGAGAGAAGCTCAATTCTCCATAGCTTGAATAGTTGAAGCTTGGATTTCTTATTTGCTTATTCTTTCTCAGCAATCAGTTAATCTTCAATCACAGTGAGAATTTTAAACTCACTCTTAAATGTAATTCATACTTAATTACTACTTGGGTGTATGAAATTGTTAATCACCATTGTTGATCTTACGTTTGAAACTCCATAACTTGAAATCAAGATTTTTCAAACTCAACCAAAATCCGTTTTCTTAGATAATTATGATAGATTACATGTTGTAGATGCCATGTTTAAAGTTTTAGAACTTAATTTGTTCATATGAAAAAATATATAAGAAATTAAGTTTTGTCATCTTGTAATCTTTCATAAAATTCTAGAGTTATAGTTTAATTCATGTAAAATTGATTATGGATTCATAATCCTTGTGAAAAACCGAAGAGATCCATATATTATATGTCCTATATGATTCGGAATTGCAAAATGGGTCAAAAGACCCCCTTAAAACTGAAACAGGGGAATTCTGGGGAAGAAGACGAAGTTACTGCACAACCTCGCGCGCGCGATCGCGCGAGGTGGGTGATTCCAGGCAGAAAGAAAAGGTTTTAATAAGAAAACGGAAAATTGGGCATATCGCGCGAGCGACTTCTGACAGTTTCTAGTTTTTGCTTATTTCATGTTAAGGAACTGTGTGGTTGTTACCATGTGGGTCTTTACGGCTCTGTTTGCGAAAAATGTTAAAACATATTATATTTTGGGTATAATGGGTCATTTTAGGAACAATTATGAATCCAATTCTTTTCAAAGCATACATTGTTATTATTCCTAGCACTACATATGTTCTGTGGGTGGTTTCATGACATACATGTGGAGTCAGTTGTACATGCATGGTGAGTGTGAGTATTGGTCAGTGTGGAAAAGAGTAATGGTCAGTGTGGTAAAGAGAGTGTGATTGAGATTGTGTTGTGGACACTCCCTAGTAAGTGAGTACCAAAGTCTGTTGTGGTTGAGATTGCGGTGAGAGTATCTTTGTAATGCGAAGGTGGCAAAACTGGACACTCCCTGACGACCATGGTAGCGTCAAAGTGTGTGAAGCTGAACTTGGACATTCTCTGGCACCCATGGTAGTGCTAAAGTGTGGCCTACGGACACTCCCTGGTACCCGAGCCTGGATACTGTGTGAGGTTACCTCCGGTATTTGCGAGGCGAATTAGGTACTAAAGTGTGAGGCATTGGACACTCCCTGGTACCCCGGACCAAAGTGTGAGGCAAACTAGACATTCCCTGGCACCCCTGTGCTAAAGTGTGGCTATCGGAGTATTTCAAAGATACTGGTGTGAGAAAGTTGGACTGTTGGATTTTGTCGAGAGAAAAGAGTCGGTAAGATGAGATGGTGCATTGTTCTCATACACGGTCACATATATGTGAATTATATCTTTCATATGATATTGTGGTTGTTTTTCTAAAATGAACTCCTATCCTTAATGTAAACTTATTGGATTAAATGAGAATTGGAAAATGGTAAATGAGTATGTGTTACATTCAAAGTTATGTTTTTAATACTCACCAGCTTCTTGAAGCTGACGGTGTCGATGCGCCCTGGACATTCGTGTTCAGACTTTTCAAGTTATGACTATACTGGGCCCTATGATTATGCAAACTGAGAACGGATGCTTTGGAAGCTAGAACTGTTATCAATATCCTATGTTTTAAGTTATAAACTGTTTTGTAATAAGAATGACTGTAATAGACGATAGATATTGTTTTGTCTTAAGGAGGCTTGTGCCTTAGTTGACCCCGTATTGTAATACGTAATAAGTTAGAAAATATTTGTAAGCCTTGTTTGCTCTGCTCTGATTATTATGTTTTTGTTGTTGACGTTTGGGACGGAATCGATCCTTCAAACTGTCGCGACCTACGGGTCTATAAAGGAAATTAAACGCTTTCCATATTTATGCTACGTCGGGGCGTGACAGGGACCCTTACCCATGTGTTTAAATGCACAACAACTTCACCATCAAAGAAGTTGGGGCAATTCCAAATACCACTTTAAAAGATATTCTATAGTGATTGTGTTGTTCTACCATATTTTATCACCAAGTATTTAACTAAGATATTACATATATAATAATATAAGCTTATTAAATAAATATGTGAGCCACATGGAGATACACGCCTACAATATATACAAATGACTTTTTAGAAATATAAAGTTTGGTCCCTATTTTGGACCATTAATCGGAATTGATCATAGCCATATTGCATGTATAGTAATTAGTCCATGATTTTCAAAGGTAATCAATATTTAGTCCCTTTTTCCAATTTGATAAAAATTTTATGGACCAATGTGCCCTTCGTTACATACATACATACATATATATATATATGTGAGAAAATAAATTTCTCATTTTTTACACGCTTCTCACTTTTTTGTGAGAAATTCTCACTTTTTACAAGTTCGTTTTTTAAGATCCGGACTATATATATAGTAATAAAGATATATACAGTAGTAAAGACTTAAATTTAGGGGTTTTAAATTTAAACCCCAAACAACTATCTATATATAAATATATATATATAGAGAGAGAGATAGGAACTCCACAGATTTTATATATCTCTCTTTTTCCAATTCTCTCTCTCTCTCTCTCTCTCTCTCTCTCTAAAATACAATCACATAAAAGGATTATACTCATCATCATCATCATCATCGTTGAGATGAAGTTTGGGATTTTTGATGCATATTGAAGCAGCCATACCCGATTGGAGGGATAAATTTCTCTGTTACAAATCATTAAATAAGCTCCTCAATCACTTTCCGGTGGCCACTACCAATCATCTTTACCTTTTGATTGATGTCGATGCCGTCATCGGAGTTGACGATTTAGAGAGTTACATGCCATCTTTGGAGGCTCTACAGGATTGATAACAATTTGTATTGTGAATGAGAACAAGAAACTTGAGGGCCAGAGTACTCGACACAGATTGATGCAAGAAAGAGAATCACAGATCAGAAATTCGAGAGAAGCACAGTCTGGAGTTCTGGTATAGAGCGAGAAGTGAGAATTTCTCTTTGAAAAGTGAGAAATTTGTATTAAAAAGTGAGAAATTTATTTTTATTTTGTGAGAAATTACTCGTCATATCAATTTAAAAGGTGTGAATTTTTTTTGTTTTGGAATTCTTCTAAAAAATTGTTAATTGTTGATAAATTTCTCGTCAAATCCTCTCTATGTGTATTCTTATTTTTGTTTTAAAAAGTGGGTTGTTCTACCCTTTTAGTATGAGTGAGAATTTTTTCATTATTATACACATTAAAATATAAAATTCTCACTATTTCAATATTTAGTTAATATAGTGAGCAATTTCACACTATTTTAGTGCACTCTCATTGATAATTTTCTCAGTTTTTAAGTATGAAGTTCTGAATACGTAGTGCGAATTTATCAAGAGTTTGTGAGAAATTTCTTGGTGATGGTAGACTTTATATGGAGATTTTTTCTCAGTTTTTAGCTACATTTGGTAACTGATTTATCATATATAAATAAGTTTATATATGTACATGTATGGATTGTGGAGTAAATGATGATAAATCATTTACCATATATGGTTATACATATATATACATTTCTATAAAAATGATATATGGGTATTTTAATTTTCAAATTAGACAAGGGATTAATTTCTAGATTCGTTTTAAAAAATGACATATTTCTAGTTAGATGCATATATTAGGACTATATATTAAGTTACCCATGACTTTTTATACCCGTATTTGATACATAGGTCCCTAATTTCTGCAATCATTTTATTAGTGTAGAGATCGCCTGATCTTAAACAAATGGCCAAAATGGGGGTTTCAATGTTATACAAACTTCTTTTAAAATGGACCTTTGGTATTTTTTTTTTTTGGAAAAGTAAGGAGAACAATATATATACACATATTTATATACTACTAATTGCCCACAAAAATGATGTTACGGTAATTGAATAATTTGAGTGCTTTCGGCACTAACTCTGCGTGCCTTTAGCACTTGAAAACTTTGAGTGCCTTCGACTCTAATATCCAAATAGCCCTTAAGCAAAAAATTAAATTTTTTGCTTCTTTTTGAAACGACCAAATTTTAATTTTTCAAAGAGGATATGTAGATAAGTTCAACAATTAAATCAATTGAGACCATTAAATTCCTTAAGAATTACTACATTAAAGTTAATTGCTAAGTGCTAAGAGTGTGTAACAATTTAAAATAGGGCAAGAAGTACTTCAAGGATATGTATTGCCGTGTTGTCATATAGTTCGTAGCCAAATATATCTTCCAAGTAAGTTAGTTTGCGACACTTTTCATGTGCACCATTCCCAACATTAGAAAAAATATATTTCACTGCATATCTAACATTTTTTTTCTAGTTCTGCACAAAATTGCTGTTTGATTGAGAAAACTTGATGTCGATCTATGCATTATTAAAGAATTTTGATTTTTTTAGAGTGTCCAACATGGTAGTGCGGACGGTGATACATTAATTATATGTCACATTATAAATTCAAATAATTTTTCTGGAACTGAAAACTAAAATATATGTTGGTTTTGTGCCTTTTGTCACTACCACAAGAGGGATTTTGCATCAATTTTAACAGCAAAATTGCTACACACATCTAAATCCACATGGTATAATTATCAAATTTGTATCTCGCGTGTAGTTTTCAAAGATGTGGCGATGAGACCGTACTCACTATAGTTTAGAGCATGTAAATTTTGTTTTAGGTAGTTCTAATGCCACATCATTATCAGATAACAACCCACCAAAATGAACCACTATTCCTGTAATAACCTGCATTTTCATTTAATTTCTTGTAATTGCATTTGACATATTTAAATTCAATTTGAATTTCCATGATTAATCTGTATTGTTAATCTCATTGTTGTTTACAATTCTTATATATATGTTAAAACTGTTTCCTTGTTTTATTTTATAATTAAAATACTTTTGGGGGTCAAATTGTAATTTTTACAAAAGTTAGTAATACCTGTGTGGATTTCAAAGTCTGTATTTCAAAATGGTGGAAATGTTTCCTTTTAATTCTAACTGTATTTTTATAAAACCAGAAAACCGTTTCCTACAGTAAAATGAATTTTCTGTATTTTTGTGGTGGACACCGCACCCTGAAAATACCAGTTTTATGTTCAAAACTGTCCACGCTGTGTTGAACTTCCACAGACTTTGGAAGTGACTGATTTGGACAATTGCTTTATTACCATTTATGGCAAGTGATAATTGGCTTAGACCTTGTTTGGCAATGCTTTGTGTGTGTGTGTGTATTTTTGTAACCAAAAGCTAAATTCCCAAACACCCTTGCTTTAACCCCTACTAGTCTAATGTTGGCTCTTCAGTTATGTGGGAGTGTATATACGTATGTAATTGTGTGTGTGTATTTCTGCAGCCTTGATAAATTGAGAACTAAACTCAATTTGTTGAGTGAACATCAAGAGACTTGGCCTCCAAGTTCATCACCTTGGCTCTCTATATATACATACACTACACTCACACACACACACATGAAGTTCATTTCAATCTGAAAATTCAGAGAGTTTCAGAGAAGAGTTGAGAGAGTTCTACAGATTTTTTTTTAGAGAGAGAGAGCTCAAGACTTCCATAGCCAAGCTTGAAGTTGGGCCTCTTATTTTCTTATCTTTCTCAAACACATACTTCAATTCTTGATCACAGTGAGTATTACTAACTCACTAAGAATGTAATTACATGTCTATTTACTGTGTGTTTGTTTAATTTTGTAAGACACCATGGTTGATCTCACGTATGAACTCTATGGCTTGAAAAATCAAGAATTCTCAATCTCAACCAAAATCTGTTTTCTTAGATAATAATGAAAGATTATGATTCATAGATGTCAAGTTTACAGTAGTAGAGCCTAATTTACCCACATGAGAAAGTATATTAGAAATTAAGTTTTGTCCCCTTTTAATCTTTCATAAAATTTAAGAGTTGTAGATTGATTCATGTTAAATTGATAATGGATTCTTAATCCTTGTTGAAAAACAAAGAAAATCATATATTACATGTCCTATATAATTCCAGAATTGAAATGGGTCAATTTAGACCCTGTTTTGCTGAAACAGAGCAGTTTCTGCGGGGAAGAAGAAGCCTCAGTAAAAACTCGCGCCACGATCGCGCGCGCGAAGATCGCGCGAGCGGCCCGCGCGAGCGATCTTTCGCGCGAGCGGCCGCGCGCACAATCCTCGCTTCCACAGGCAGACAGAAGAGTTTATATATATATATAATGAAATTTAGGCAGGTCGCGCGAGAACCCTTTCGCGCGAGCGGCCGCGCGCGCGACCTTGGCTTTCTCAGGCAGACAGAAAAGTTTATATATAAAATAAAAATTGGGCATATCGCGCGAGCGGCCCGCGCGAGCGATCTTTCGCGCGAGCGGCCCGCGCGCGCGAATTCTGGCAGTTTCAGTTTTTATCTGTTTTCTGTTAAGGGACTGTTTGGTTCAACTTCTAAGTATTGGTAAGGTTCTGTTTGGGAAATTTTAGTTAATCAGAACTCTATTGGTTATGTTTGAATGATTAAAACATTGTATTATGACTTATCAATCCCCGTATGCGCGTGATCCTTTAATTCAGCATTTTTGCTTATGTTTAAGTTCATGACATTCATGTGGGGTCAGTGGTACATGCATATGGGTGTCAGTCAGTGTGGAAAAGAGTAATGGTCAGTGTGGAAAAGAGTAATGGTCAGTGTGGAAAGAGTACGAGATTGTGGTTGAGACTGTGTTTGTGGTTGTGGTTGTGGTTGAGGTTGTGGTTGTGGTTGAGATTGCGGTGAGGGTATCTTTGAAATGCGACGGTGGCAAATATGGACACTCCCTGACGCCCATGGAAGCGTTAAAGTGTGTGACGCCGAACTTGGACATTCCCTGGCACCTATGGTAGTGCTAAAGTGTGGCCTACGGACACTCCCTGATACCCGAGTCTGGATATTGCGTGAGGTTGCTCCGGTATTTGCATGGCGGTTTAGGTATTCAAAGTGTGAGGCAATGGACACTCCCTGGTACCCCTGACCAAAGTGTGAGGCAAACTGGACACTCCCTGGCGCCCCGTTGCTAAAGTGTGGCTATCTGAGTGTTTCAAAGATACCAGGAGTAAGATAGTGGGTTGTTGTGGCTGTCGAGAGAAAAGAGTCGGCAAGATGAGTGTGGTGCATTGTCTCATACATGAGTATTGGTTTTATGAATGAACGACTTTTAATATATTCCTTGTTGTTTATTAATTAAATTCTCTTTATGGTCACACTATTGATTTTACAAAACTGAAAATGGAAAAAGGTAATTGGGTATGTGTTACATTCAAAGTTATGTTTTTAATACTCACCAGCTTCTCGAAGCTGACGACGTTGATGCGTCCTGGACATTCGTGTTCAGGCTTTTCAGGTTACAACCAGGAGGAATCATATGACTATGCTAATTGAGAACGGCTGCCCTCGGATGAGAAACTGTTTATTTATTATATGTTTTAAGTTTTAAACTGTTTGTGTTATAAGGATGACTGTAATAGACATTAAGCTATTGTTTTGTTTCAAGGCGGTTTGTGCCTTTAAATAACCCGTGCTGTAATATTGTTTAAGTTAGAAAATTTTGTAAGCCTTGATTGCTCTGCTCTGATTATTATGTTTTGTTGTTCGACGTTTGGGACGGAATCGATCCTTCAAACTGTCGCGACCTACGGGTCCATAAAGGAAATTAAACGCTTTCCTTATTTATGCTACGTCGGGGCGTGACAATTCCAATAATTTGACAGGCTCGCCACATCAGTGCTTAAAATGTTTAAACACAAGTTGTTAGTAGTAGCCTACTTGATTCTATAAGTACCATTTTAACTTTCTATAATTCTTCGATGTGGGTCGGGATCTCACAATCTCCCTCACTTGAATACGTGACGTCCTCGTCGCATGACCCAGTAGGATTTGCAACTTCCCTCAGGCGGTATGGGATCCCATACGCCCTCGTCCAAAGCATGAATCAAGTTCGTACACTTCCCGCTGGGATCCGCTCTGATACCATTTTGTAACAACCCACTAAATGAACCACTAACCCAACAATTTGACGGGCTTGCCACATCGACCATTGAAATGCTTAAGCCCAAGTTTTTAGTAGTAACCCCAATTAAATCTATAAGTACTACACTAACTTTCTATAAACTATAATTTTTCGATGTGAGACAAAATTTCACAATTACCGTTGCATTCAATATTTTCTCCATGGGAAATGCTTCAAACTATACAAGAAGGTGACACTGTAATTTGAAGCACCAACAGCAAGCGCGTGATGTAAACGCATAAACGTTGTTGTATAACATGGGCCTGGGTGGGGAGAAATGGGCCCGAGCTTGGACCATCTCCAACCCTATGTTATTTGCTATGTCAATCTCATATTATAGCTTGAAAAGTAAAAATGGTTACTCCAATTCCATGCTATTTGGCATGCCAAAATTTGACTGGTCAACATTTCGTGCCAAATTTGGCATGACAAATGGCATGTGCCAATTCTGCAACGGCTAGAATTTGGACGATGAATGCCTGTGATCATTCGCTTTTTTGAGCACCAATGGCTGGGATCATTTCGCAAAAACGCACATGCATCTAACTTGTAACAGTTAGAATTTTCAGCCCAACGCACATGAATTTGGTTTGTAACGGCTAGAATTATGAGCTCAACAACTCTTTCATGGTTATATAAATGACATTTTTGCCCATAACAAAAACTCTATAAATTTAGTATTCTACCCAATTTATGTTATGTGGGTCTTGTGTAAATTTTTTTTATTCTTGCACTATATTTCTCTAAAAAAAATCATGAAACAGAGTCAACAATCAACAAAGTGGGAGAAGGCCTTCATAATGGATCAAGATGTAGCAATTTGTCAAGCTTGGTTGAGCATCACCCAAGGTCTAATTGTGGGTAACTCACAATCACAAACTAAAATGGTAGTTTGAGTGCCTCCATCCCCTAATCATTACAACAACTTTTTTAGGTTTGTCTTGGTGTAGATTTCAATGAAGGGTGATTTTGGAAAGTAAGTAAAAATTATATACCAAATTAGGAAAGTGGACACTAATTTTAGGATATCTCAAAATAAAATACAGGACTCACAAAATGTGATGAAGGGAGTAGCAAAGACAGCCGTATGAATCTCCGTTTATCATAACTTAGGCTTCGTTTGGTGACAAGTTTTGGAGCAAATAAGTGATTATAGAACTTTAAAAATTAAGAACATTCAAGTTTGTAAAAAAAAAAAAAAGGGAAATCATAATGCCAGAGCAGTTTTCTTTAATGCCAGAGCAGATTCTAACACTTTTTTATTTATAACGGAAAAAATCCGTTAGTAATGTCAAAAATCCGTTAGAAAAATGGTGGGCTGCTTTGGCAATAAAGAAAATTGCTCTGGCATTATGGGTAGCCAAAAAAAAAGAGACAGAATCTATTGCATGAATTTGCAATTGAACAGAAGTTACTTCAGACAAAATTTAATTAAAAGCGACTTTTTGGGATGAAATTGCAAAAATATAAACTGTTGTCGAACAGGTTCTCAAACTAGCCTTACAAGCGAGTACAAGTTTATTAAAGAAGATATTGGCGAAATAATTGAGAAGAATAATGCTTGGGGCACCAAAGGATACAAAGAACTTTCACAAAATGAGTGGAAAGTCTATGTGACACACACTAATACCCGCCAGCAATTAACCATTATTTCCATTAATTGCTGGCGAGTCCCAGTATGTCACATAGACTTTTCACTCATTTTGTGAAAGTTCTTTGTGTCCTTTGGTACCCCAAACGTTATTGAATTGAGAAAGGACCAACATCCAATTTCATATTTGTATCTCAAACTCTATTTTGGTAGAAAAATCGTGGGAACAAATTTCATTGTTCAATAAAAATGCAAATGGTCCAACTACTATTGAATGCAATCTCACTATCAACCACATTTAGATATTAATTTTGGAGATATAGTATCATTCCATTCTGTGTAAAGAAGGCATGAGCGGACCTAAACAGGGACAAGAGGGGCCAAGTTCCCCCAAACTTTTGGATTTTTGTTTTAAATACCTCTGAGAAGTAAACTTTGCATCCGTCCTTGAAAGAGACGTTACAGGAGTCAAGGATTAATGCAAGACTTTAATACGTTATGTATATATGTTACTTTTCTGTTATATAATTGGTTCATGTTATATCCTCATAAGATACAATATTAGTACATTATGAACACACGAAGAAATCATGTAGCTGATCAGGACAACAAGTATAAGGAACTTAATCTTATCCAAGTCATTCTATAATAAAATAATGCTATATGTTACCACTTACCATTCACATATCAATATTTGGTTGTTTTTCAATGTTCCTGAATAATTCAAAACCATTCTCATCTACTCGTTAGGTTGGTGTAAATTCTATGAAAAAACTTGAGAATATACATATACATATATATATATATATTTTCCCATAAGAAAAGTGTAATTGGATTGGTTGAAACTGGAAAGGCAAGGCGTGTTACATAATTGAATTCCTACACGGTTAGTTCAAAGTTGCCATAAAAATGATCCAAATTATAAAAATGAATATCAAAACTGAAAATAAAAAACCACAACGTACCATGCGAACCCTAAATTAAGATGTCTTATCGTTTAACGGTGTGCGTTGTTATTAATTGATTTTGAACACTAAAGTTTTAAAAAAGATTTTTTTTAGCTAGCAGTCGAAAAAATTGTGTTGCTGTTATTCTTCTTCAACAGTTTTCACAAAAAAATAAACAAAACAAGAGCAACGGGGTAGATGACTAAAAAAGAAAAAGAAAAAAGAATAAGAAAAGAAAAGAGCAATTGTTTAGCTTAGTTTTGTAAAAAAAAAAAAAAGGCTCTTTAGGGTTCGACCCTTGTCCTCTCACCTAGGCCTGGCACTTAGTCATCGCACAAAACCACTACACCAAATGATCAAAAAATAAATACTAAACAAAACAAAAAAGAGAAGAAGAAAAAGAAAGAAGTTGAAATTCTAATTGTTTAAGCATTAAGACCTACATTTTTTCTCCCCCTTACTGATTCAACATTGATTTATAATACTAAGACGCTGCGATCCATCGTTGGGTAGTTTGTTATGGAGTTTCTCTCAATTTTCTATCATTGCCACTTCACTTTCTTCCCCAAGACAATTCTATTTGAAATTCCACACACACACACACACACACACACACACACACACACAAAAAAAAAAGAAGAAGAAAGAAAGAAAGAAAAGAAAAGAAAAGAAAAACCACCTTTATATAACAAACATTTCTGATTTCTTCACCACTATTTCATATATATATGGCTACAATAATATGAGCTAAAACATGTGGCACATGGTGCAATGAACTAGCTGATGTAGTCTTAAAAGGCTTGCTAATTGCATTTCGAAAGGATAAAATTTATTTTTTCGTGCCAAACTTATATTTTGAATTGCTACATTGTTAAAATGCTGTATTTTGATATTTCTGGTTCAATTATATGTCTATTTTTTTAAAAACAAGAATGATGTTACTTGACGGTCGCCGTTCATAATTTATCACAGGTAGCAAACAATTTGGTCCAAGCTGTACTAGACTTGCTCATTGCAAATTTGCAATTTAGTGGGTGAATGAAAAAACACCATCCCTTCGATTTGACATTTGGCCTATGTAGGTTCATAGGATTGCCATAACAATTTTGGAGGCCTATGCGAATATTTAAAGATAGACCCTAAACAAGATCGGCTTAGAACTCGAGGATTCAAGGCACACTAGACTTGCATTGCATTAGAGATGCAATTTTATAGGTGAAACAACACCATCCCTTCAATTTGACATTGGGTTGAGCTAAAATGAAAAGTGAGAAGAAAAGTGTTGGAGCTAAATTTTTAAGGTGTAATGGATTACATTGGGGCTAATACATTACATATATTTTCAATTGTGAACATTTGAGTGGGCTCAATTACAATTAGACCAACATATTATATGCAAATACACTAAATTTGGGGCCCGGACAACCACCTCTCCAGCCTAACCCAAGCTCGGCCTTGGTGACTCACCCGATTTGGTGGAAGAAAGGAAAAGAAGGCATTAAAGAAACATTTTCTTTTTTGTTTAGTTAATAAGGAAAACAACGAATAAAATAGGAAGGAGAAGTAAATATATTGAATTTTGTGAGTCCCTTCCCTTCCGATCTTTTCTTGAATTTCTATTGTATTTCGAATTAGAAAAAAAAATAATCTTCTCGTTTTTCTCCTCTAAACAAGCTATGAGCCCCGTGTAATGCACGGGTTAGTCGAAAATCAAAATTTTTAATAGTATTCACTTTGAAATTAATAGAACTAAATAGCTTATATTTCAGTAAAAAAAAATCACCTTTAACAGAAATTTGTAGTTTATAGAGTGCAATGAGTTCCACAACAACGTACATGCATTTCATATTTTTGTTGGGTAAATATCACTCAGGCCCCTTGAGGTTTACTCTAAACAAATTTAGACCCCCTCACATTTCAGTAATAACACCTACACCCCCTGAGGTTTGAAACGCGTATCACTTAGACCCCTCCGTCAATTCACCGTTAAAAAAGTGACGGACTGACATAAATAAATACAAAAAATGCCCCTGAAAGTTTGGTACTTGTGTCATTTTAGTCCCTAATGATGCCAAAATTTGGTTAAGATGAATTAGAGCAGTTTAAGGAGAGAGAGAGAGAGAGAGAGAGAGAGAGAGAGAGAGAGAGAGAGAGTGAGAGACCAATTTTTTGTATGTGATTCGGCCCTATTAATGAAGGAACCTATGTTCACGTGTGTGTCTGAGCACATTCACTATACTGTAAAAAGTCGGGGATCTGTGGTGAACCAACAATAGTTTGGAACTATCGTAGGTCGGCCGAGCGTGATGATGACTGCTATAGGGGTGCTGTATAGACTGAAAAGTTGATCCCCTTCTATGGGGGTCAACCCATAGATTTATAATACTAAGACGCTGCGATCCATCGTTGGGTAGTTTGTTATGGAGTTTCTCTCAATTTTCTATCATTGCCACTTCACTTTCTTCCCCAAGACAATTCTATTTGAAATTCCACACACACACACACACACACACACACACACACACAAAAAAAAGAAGAAGAAAGAAAGAAAGAAAAGAAAAGAAAAGAAAAACCACCTTTATATAACAAACATTTCTGATTTCTTCACCACTATTTCATATATATATGGCTACAATAATATGAGCTAAAACATGTGGCACATGGTGCAATGAACTAGCTGATGTAGTCTTAAAAGGCTTGCTAATTGCATTTCGAAAGGATAAAATTTATTTTTTCGTGCCAAACTTATATTTTGAATTGCTACATTGTTAAAATGCTGTATTTTGATATTTCTGGTTCAATTATATGTCTATTTTTTTAAAAACAAGAATGATGTTACTTGACGGTCGCCGTTCATAATTTATCACAGGTAGCAAACAATTTGGTCCAAGCTGTACTAGACTTGCTCATTGCAAATTTGCAATTTAGTGGGTGAATGAAAAAACACCATCCCTTCGATTTGACATTTGGCCTATGTAGGTTCATAGGATTGCCATAACAATTTTGGAGGCCTATGCGAATATTTAAAGATAGACCCTAAACAAGATCGGCTTAGAACTCGAGGATTCAAGGCACACTAGACTTGCATTGCATTAGAGATGCAATTTTATAGGTGAAACAACACCATCCCTTCAATTTGACATTGGGTTGAGCTAAAATGAAAAGTGAGAAGAAAAGTGTTGGAGCTAAATTTTTAAGGTGTAATGGATTACATTGGGGCTAATACATTACATATATTTTCAATTGTGAACATTTGAGTGGGCTCAATTACAATTAGACCAACATATTATATGCAAATACACTAAATTTGGGGCCCGGACAACCACCTCTCCAGCCTAACCCAAGCTCGGCCTTGGTGACTCACCCGATTTGGTGGAAGAAAGGAAAAGAAGGCATTAAAGAAACATTTTCTTTTTTGTTTAGTTAATAAGGAAAACAACGAATAAAATAGGAAGGAGAAGTAAATATATTGAATTTTGTGAGTCCCTTCCCTTCCGATCTTTTCTTGAATTTCTATTGTATTTCGAATTAGAAAAAAAAATAATCTTCTCGTTTTTCTCCTCTAAACAAGCTATGAGCCCCGTGTAATGCACGGGTTAGTCGAAAATCAAAATTTTTAATAGTATTCACTTTGAAATTAATAGAACTAAATAGCTTATATTTCAGTAAAAAAAAATCACCTTTAACAGAAATTTGTAGTTTATAGAGTGCAATGAGTTCCACAACAACGTACATGCATTTCATATTTTTGTTGGGTAAATATCACTCAGGCCCCTTGAGGTTTACTCTAAACAAATTTAGACCCCCTCACATTTCAGTAATAACACCTACACCCCCTGAGGTTTGAAACGCGTATCACTTAGACCCCTCCGTCAATTCACCGTTAAAAAAGTGACGGACTGACATAAATAAATACAAAAAATGCCCCTGAAAGTTTGGTACTTGTGTCATTTTAGTCCCTAATGATGCCAAAATTTGGTTAAGATGAATTAGAGAGAGAGAGAGAGAGAGAGAGAGAGAGAGAGAGAGAGAGAGAGAGAGAGAGTGAGAGACCAATTTTTTGTATGTGATTCGGCCCTATTAATGAAGGAACCTATGTTCACTTGTGTGTCTGAGCACATTCACTATACTGTAAAAAGTCGGGGATCTGTGGTGAACCAACAATAGTTTGGAACTATCGTAGGTCGGCCGAGCGTGATGATGACTGCTATAGGGGTGCTGTATAGACTGAAAAGTTGATCCCCTTCTATGGGGGTCAACCCATAGATTTATAATACTAAGACGCTGCGATCCATCGTTGGGTAGTTTGTTATGGAGTTTCTCTCAATTTTCTATCATTGCCACTTCACTTTCTTCCCCAAGACAATTCTATTTGAAATTCCACACACACACACACACACACACACACACACACACATACACACACACACACACAAAAAAAAGAAGAAGAAAGAAAGAAAGAAAAGAAAAGAAAAACCACCTTTATATAACAAACATTTCTGATTTCTTCACCACTATTTCATATATATATGGCTACAATAATATGAGCTAAAACATGTGGCACATGGTGCAATGAACTAGCTGATGTAGTCTTAAAAGGCTTGCTAATTGCATTTCGAAAGGATAAAATTTATTTTTTCGTGCCAAACTTATATTTTGAATTGCTACATTGTTAAAATGCTGTATTTTGATATTTCTGGTTCAATTATATGTCTATTTTTTTAAAAACAAGAATGATGTTACTTGACGGTCGCCGTTCATAATTTATCACAGGTAGCAAACAATTTGGTCCAAGCTGTACTAGACTTGCTCATTGCAAATTTGCAATTTAGTGGGTGAATGAAAAAACACCATCCCTTCGATTTGACATTTGGCCTATGTAGGTTCATAGGATTGCCATAACAATTTTGGAGGCCTATGCGAATATTTAAAGATAGACCCTAAACAAGATCGGCTTAGAACTCGAGGATTCAAGGCACACTAGACTTGCATTGCATTAGAGATGCAATTTTATAGGTGAACCAACACCATCCCTTCAATTTGACATTGGGTTGAGCTAAAATGAAAAGTGAGAAGAAAAGTGTTGGAGCTAAATTTTTAAGGTGTAATGGATTACAATGGGGCTAATACATTACATATATTTTCAATTGTGAACATTTGAGTGGGCTCAATTACAATTAGGCCAACATATTATATGCAAATACACTAAATTTGGGGCCCGGACAACCACCTCTCCAGCCTAACCCAAGCTCGGCCTTGGTGACTCACCCGATTTGGTGGAAGAAAGGAAAAGAAGGCATTAAAGAAACATTTTCTTTTTTGTTTAGTTAATAAGGAAAACAACGAATAAAATAGGAAGGAGAAGTAAATATATTGAATTTTGTGAGTCCCTTCCCTTCCGATCTTTTCTTGAATTTCTATTGTATTTCGAATTAGAAAAAAAAATAATCTTCTCGTTTTTCTCCTCTAAACAAGCTATGAGCCCCGTGTAATGCACGGGTTAGTCGAAAATAAAAAATTTTAATAGTATTCACTTTGAAATTAATAGAACTAAATAGCTTATATTTCAGTAAAAAAAAATCACCTTTAACAGAAATTTGTAGTTTATAGAGTGCAATGAGTTCCACAACAACGTACATGCATTTCATATTTTTGTTGGGTAAATATCACTCAGGCCCCTTGAGGTTTACTCTAAACAAATTTAGACCCCCTCACATTTCAGTAATAACACCTACACCCCCTGAGGTTTGAAACGCGTATCACTTAGACCCCTCCGTCAATTCACCGTTAAAAAAGTGACGGACTGACATAAATAAATACAAAAAATGCCCCTGAAAGTTTGGTACTTGTGTCATTTTAGTCCCTAATGATGCCAAAATTTGGTTAAGATGAATTAGAGCAGTTTAAGGAGAGAGAGAGAAAGAGAGAGAGAGAGAGAGAGAGAGAGAGAGAGAGAGAGAGAGAGAGAGAGAGAGAGTGAGAGACCAATTTTTTGTATGTGATTCGGCCCTATTAATGAAGGAACCTATGTTCACGTGTGTGTCTGAGCACATTCACTATACTGTAAAAAGTCGGGGATCTGTGGTGAACCAACAATAGTTTAGAACTATCGTAGGTCGGCCGAGCGTGATGATGACTGCTATAGGGGTGCTGTATAGACTGAAAAATTGATCCCCTTCTATGGGGGTGAATGGTCTCTTTTATAGATGCAAGAGACCTACTCGTACAAGAAAATACACAGATTAAGTAATACAATCTAATTTAGGATTGATTGGCATCAATCATGGGGGTTTCCTAATTGGATTAGGAAACAATGTGCACCTTCTATTAGTCTTCTAACTTGAGTAGGAAACTGTCTGAAATATTCTGGATCATGCCTCGGGGCCTGGGTGAGCTGTCCCTACGACGAGCTGTGCCTGCGCAGTCTTCCCGATCTATTGGTCGAGCTTTGGGAATATACCGCTCGGGATGTCTCGGGTAGCCTAGACAGGTCGGGATGATGCTATGTAGCATGACTGGACGGGATAGGGGCCGGTTGTCACGACCCATCCCGCTACGCGCGAAAATAGGACACGTGGCACGCCATCAAGGCTTATCCAGTTCCATTAAAGTCAAATAGCAGCGGAAAACATTATTAAAATCCATTAAAATCAGAGTTTTAAAAAATTTTGTTCAATTGAACCTGTCCAAAGGAAACCAGTTTTGAAAACAGAGGTCCAGTCGACTGTGATAGGGTTCAGTCGACTGAGGCCTTCAACTTTCAGTCGACTGAATTCTTTCCAGTCAACTGTGCCTTGCAGAAACCAAAACCCACATTTTCGTAAAGGAGTCCAGTCGACTGATCGGGGACCCAGTCGACTGGTTTTACCATTATTAGAAGCAGTAGCCAAAATCTACAGTAGTTCAGTCGACTGAAGGATGGTCCAGTCGACTGATCCAACACTATTCACTTTTAGTATCTAAACCCCACGGGATCCAGTCGACTGCTCCCCTGCTGGGCAGCCCTGTGTGAAATATTACAACTCATGCTTGTCCACATCAACAATAATCACAACCACCACTGACTTGCAACGTTTTAAAACACAACTACAGACGTTCAAACACAGGATTACCATGCTACGGAACTAATCCAAAGATCCATTACAACGTATTACATAACCTAATTCCTTGATAGCAGTTTAGGAAATAGAAACAAAAATATAAACAAGTGATTCCCCCGGTATTCTTTAACGGCCTCACTCATCACGCTTCTTCTTGTCTTTCTTCTTACCTGCAATGGAGTACATCTCCACTGCTCAGCTATATGCTGAGCGTACAAGTCAAACATATGCAATATCCTCCCTGTGGATCTAATCAATTCTCTACTTCTCCCAGGAAGGCCTTTGAATTAGTGCCTTAGCTTTTAGAATAATAGATGTTCCCTTTTAAATTTTTCAAAACAACTTGGTGACTTGAAAACTCGCCCTTGGTGCGAAGGGATCGTGTTAGGCAAACGGAGTTTGCCCCTAGTTTAAGGTGTAGGAAGTGGAATTCATAGGAAACGAGGTGGGTGATCGAAGTTTGCCCCTAGTTTGGACGATGGTTCATTGAAGGTTTTGGGAAAACGAGGTAGGTGACCGAAGTTTGCCCCTTGTATGAAGGATAGATAGTAAAATTTAGGCAAACGAGACAAGTAGCCAAAGTTTGCCCCTAGTGTGGAAGGTGATTTCTGGCTTGAGGCAAGGACAGAGACTTTAATCTCTCAAGTGCTCAAAACTTTTGCCTAGGCACCAGTGAGGTGACCTAGCGAGCTCTTTTCTCTCTTTCGTTATTGCTCACTTTGGATTTAGCTCTAATTTTTGCCTAGGCGTCCTTTCAGATTTTCGACCTAGCAAGCCATCCCTTTTTTTTCTTTCTGAAAGTCCGCCTACGTACCCCTGAGTGGAGATTATGTCCAACGTAGTTCGGGACAGGACCTTGAAAGAAGAGGGGTTAATATTGGTGTCGACCGAATCGATGCGGTTGCCTACGTATCCCCGAGTGGGAATCAGGTCGAGCATAGTTCAAGGCAAAGTCTTGAAAGAAATTGGTTAAGGGTTTTTCAAACCAATCGTCAAATAAGTTCAAACTTAGCTCACTTGTGGTAACCTTGAATAAGAAGATTCAGTTTTGGTCTCCCTTTCTTTTCTTTTCTTTTCTTTTCTTTTTATTTTGAAGATTGATCTTTTTCACTTTTGCCTAGCCAGTCAATTTTACTTTTCATGTAGTTGATTCTTGTGAGATCTTTTGATCATAATCTCAGAATTCCAAAATGTGCATGTCAATTCTCGAAATTTATTTATGGTCATTCCGAGCCTTTTGAAATGTGATCTAGGCATGTTCTCATGATGTACCTTGAAGTGTAGAATTCTCTGTATCACCAAAAGTTTCTTTCTTTCACTTTCTCCATCATTTTGATTGGCTAAGGTCAGATCTTGAAAATCAACACCTTTTCAGCTCTAACTTTTGCCTAGGTGCCCTTTTGGGTTTTCAACCTAGCGAGTTTTTTCTTTTCTTTTCTTTTCTTTTCTTTTCTTTTCTTCTTTTTTTTTTTTTTTTTTTTTGTGAAAGTGGAGATGAAACTCACTGAAATGTTTGGCTACCATCAAGGACTAAGTCTGCATTGCTTACAATCAGACAGATTGCATGGCTCCCAATTGGATTGGGCTTAAGGCTTCGAAATGGTGGAAAAAGGGTGTTAGGCAAGCCTCAAGTCAGTTTCAAGTATGTCTTTTTGAGATTTGAGCAAAAGCATCTTTTAAATTCTTAAAACAAGACTATTTAATTCTCGACTCTTCATCGGTGTCAGCATGAAATCAACTTTGTCCTTTTCAGGATTCTTTTTTTTTTTATGCAAAAATTTATTAGACATGGTAATTTGAAAAGTGATATTTCAGTTCAATGATTCATGCATTTATGACTGGGCACATCAGATTAAACAAAGTGAGATTTCATTCCATCAATAGAGAAGGATTACATTTCTTGGTACAGACTCAATCGAACTTAAAAAAAAAAAAGCGGACTCGACCACAAGACTATTCTTGAAATAGACTTGAAACATAGAACAGACACGATTTGACTTGACCTAGTCTCAAATGGAGTGTCGCGGTGACTCGCTTATTCAATTTTTTTTTTGAAAGAGCATCCTCATTTGTTTTTCTAGCAAAAGTCCCAAGCACCATTGCTTCACTGGCACAGGTTCAACATTCATGGGTATCAGCAAAAGGGATCATATGAACAGATAAGCTAGGGGCTTTCGGTTCGATGAAGCTGACATTTTGGTTAACATAGGGTTAGATGGGCAATGGCTCGATGATTTTCTGATCGATGAGGTCTTCGATATCATGGTGAAGACGCATACAGTTGTCGGTGTCGTGGCCTGGGCCTTAGTGGTAGGCACAACATTTGGACAGGTTATAGTTAGGCGAAGGGATACTAGCACGGGACTGAAGGAGTTGGAGGTGCCCTTTTTGATGAGGTTATCAAGGATAACGGACAACGGCATACCCAGGTTGGTGAAGGTTCTTGGGTTGCGGGCTTTGTTAAACTTTGAGTCCAAGTGGGTCCTCGAAGTGGCTCTTGGGTTTGGATATGGACTAGGATTACTAAGGCTAGGGTATGGGCTTGGATACAATTAGGGATTCAGATGTGAAAATGGGCTTGGATAGACGACGTCGGACAACCCATACTTCCCTTTATTGATGCTCTGCACCATCTTCTCAACTCGGCTTATCCTTGACTTGGTTGTTCAACAGTGGTTTGTAGTTTGTTCATTTTCTCTTCTAGAGCTTGGTAGGCCATTAGTGGGTTTATGATAGCCTGGGCTAGCCCGCGATCACGACAATGAATTCGAGGAGGTACAATAGTGTCCTTACCCGGGGCTACGATTTTCTACAAATGGAAGTAAAAACCCAAATTAGCAGAGGCGCGAAGCACTTGTTATGGGCCCCTAGTGGGGAGAGATGATCGGAATTTTGAAGGATTTATTGATGTGAACCGATGACGGTTGTAGTGTGTATACGACTTCTATACAATGATTAAGATGAGCGAGGATGATGATATGTATGCATTTGATGTGTAGGATTGACATATGTGAGACTAACGAGATGCGCGTGCATGCGAACTGACATGAATTGTGTATGCATATGAGATAAGCATACGGATGCAAGCCCTAATCTATATGATGCCCCTACTTCTAACATATAGCAGTTAAGCGAGTAAGGTCCTAACCATACAGAGTTTGTTAACTTTTCTTTCCAGGATGATCACCGTCATGGGGAGGGTGAGGAAGACAGGTTTGCTCTTTGGGAAATTTTATAATTAGAGATTTTTAGGAAATCTGGGTGAATTTGGCAGTGTTTCTAGGAAACATGGATTTTTGGGAAATCTAGGTGAATTGGATAAAGTTTTTGAAAGAAACAGGTATTTATAGGTGAGTCGAATAGAGTTTCCGGGGGGAACTGCGAAACTAGAGTTTCTGGGAGAAACAAGGTAAAATGGAAAAGGTTGCTGGGAAAAGCAGGGATTCCAAGGTTTCTGGGATAAACAGGGATTTCTGAAAAATCTAGGCTGATTGGATATAGCTTTTGGGAGAAACTGGGAAATCAAAATTTCTGGGAAAAATTGGTACATCTAGGCATTTCTGGGAAGTTTGGGCAGAGTTGTTGTGATTTTTGGGAAATCTGGGAAATTTAGACAGAATTTCTGGGAGAAAATGAGATTTCTGGGTAGTCTAGGAGATTTGGACAGAGCTTCTGGGGGGAACTGCGAAACCAGAGTTTCTGGGAGAAACAAGGTAAAATGGGAAAGGTTTCTGGGAAAAACAAGGATTCCAAGGTTTCTGGAATAAATAGGGATTTCTGGGAAATCTAGGCGGATTGGATAGAGCTTCTGGGAGAAACTAGAAAATCAGAATTTCTAGGAGAAATTGGTACATCTAGGCATTTCTAGGAAGTTCGGGCAGAGTTGTTGGGATTTTTGGGAAATTTAGATAGAGTTTTTGGGAGAAACTGGTATATCTGAGAAATCTGGGAGATTTAAGGACAGAGTTTCTGGGGGAAACTAGTGCATTTTGGGAAATCTGGGAGATTTGGACAGAGCTTCTGGGAGAAACTGGTCGTATCTGGATGTTTCTGGGATATATGGACAGAGTTTTCGGGAGAAACTGGTTATATCTGGGATATCTGGACAGAGTTTCTAGGAGAAACAGGTTATATCTGGGACATCTGGGCAGAGTTTTTGGGAGAAACAGGTTATATCTGGACAAAGTTTCTGGGAGAAACTGGTTATATGGTGGAAGCAGGTGATGACGGTGATCATACTGTCTAGTAAGTTTTCATACTCTTATGACTTTGGACCAACAAACAAGGTTTGCGGTGTATATCTTTATGATCATGGAGCAGACATCCTTGTCATAGTGCCTAGGCAGGTTAAGTCAATGTGATCACATGTGAGTGATTGCCTTGGGAATCATAAGAAAGAGGTAATGTTCTATACCACATAAGCGTCTACACCGCGCAGGTAATCCCACCAGGGCATACAACAGTTATATCACATTATCCTATCTGAAAAGATAAATAAATAGTCCTATGAAAGGTTCTACAGGAATCTATATACAAAGGCTAGGTTTAGTTAAAGAGGATATGTTGACGAGAGTTCCAATATACCGTTAGAGAGACAGTACGAAAGTTATTACTGATATACCCTGGAAGGTACAATATCAACGGTGACTTGTGTCCTGGCACAGCAAGTCCTGAACAATGTCAGTGCCGCGTTTCAGATACAGTCGGAGGGGGAGAATGCAGAAGTGAAATGTGGTAAACAAGACACAGCAAAAAGATGATTTTAAAGATGCTTCTTATGAGTCAAACCTCTGTATTATTTTGTTTTGAAAATAAATATCCCCAGCAGAGTCGCCAGATTGTGGACACGCGGCCTCTGTGAGCCCACCCCAGTTTCTTGTTTCCGGGGTTTCGGAATTGAATTTCCTTTAGTTTTGAAATCAAAGTTGATTTGAAGAAAAGAAGGTCTGTTGAAAACAGATACAGAGTCGCCACTTGGTATTTAAGGAACCAAGAAACCTAATTTTGACTCAACCAAACGGATAAAGAGCACCGGCCTTTCATAACCAAAGAACTTGGCTCGGGGTTTTGGTACGAGAAAGGAAGGAGCCTTTGTCACGACTAAAACACCCTCAACTCGTCCCGTCTTTCGACGGGCCTCAATTAGCATCCAAATAATCATCTTATACTATGTTTGGTTCGACAATTAATACTATGATAGTATATTACATCACACAAGAATTTTAAAATGGAAGATCAAAAGATAAGATATCATTCATAAGATCTAAGCCAAATATCATACAATGCAAAAGTAAAAGATCACCCAGATAAACCTAGGAAAAATTGTCTAATCACATATCAAGTAATTAAGTTTTCTTAGTCTAGAAGGGGGAATTGTTCTTGAAACAAATAAACAAAGAGATCAAAATATGCTTAGCAAACTAGAATGATGCATGTTAATCTTTGAGAAAAGAAGACCTCTCAATCCCTGGGATGGATGAGAAATGATGATTAGATTGGGGGGAAGCATGAACGTGTGATCAAGTTCATTCCTTATAACTTCTTAGATTAGGAGTCACAAAAACTCCAAATCTTGCATGGATGCAATGCATGGTCTTAGAATGTACAAAGGTTGTAGTGTGTTTGTGTATATGGGTTTTCTAAAGTGACTTAGAAGTCTAGAAGATGAAAGAATGCATGGGGGAAATCATCATGGGATATGTACAAATATGGTGTGGACCACTTCCTAGAATATGAACTAATTTGGAGTACATATAAGCATCAAACCAAAGGATGGAAGTAAAAGTACACGAGCTGTGAATAGTGGATAGAACAGTAACTTGATCTTGTGGAAATTGAAAAGTGGGGTTAGAAATGTTTTTAATGCATGACTATTTTATGGATATCATCCTTATTGTGTCTAGAACACATACCAAAAAACCAATCTACAATATCTATTACAGATTGAGAGAAAACATATAAAAAATAGAGATTACTCAGAAACAGAGTCCGTACTGTCAACTGAAATGTCAAAAAATCTTAGAAAATGAAAATAAAACATCTAGAGGTCCATATTATACAGAAAGTTCCCTAAGACACTGAAGTTCAAGGAAAAAATGAGTTGGGACCACTCCTTATGGAAAAGTTTTCTAAAAGACAAGTTGAAAGTCAACCAAGCTGCTGTGACAGTAAAAACAGAAAGTCTGGAAAGAATGTTTGGGTCTAAATAGACCCCTTCCAAGTGTTTCCAAGTCAAACCAAAAATCATGAGTGTTCTCTAATGAGTTAAAGAAGGCTTTCCAAGTGGTCTCATGTTAATACTTTGAGAATTGAGTTATAGAGAAATCTTTGAACTCAGATTGTTCACTGTTTTGAAGATTTTGGGAAGAACTAGGGTTTTAATCTTTGAAATCAAAATGATGGGTTTAAGAGGGGTTTGAAATAGAGGTTTTGAGAGTATACTTTCAGCACTTAAATGGAGATTATGAACACTTGAAATATCAATATTGAACTCATATCAAGAACCTCAAAGATTGTTGGAGAGCATTGTTTTCATTTTGAAGACAACTCTAAGAATACATAGGAATGTATTGAAGTTGAAATCATCATCTATCAAACATGTTTTTGAGGTCAAGAACTACTATCCATAAGGATTCACTCACCTCAAACTTCATGTCATTACTTAGATGATGATGAGCTAGTAAGTAATCAAAGAAAAATCAAGAAAAAAATGGAGGAAGGAGAGATGAATATATATATATATATATATATAAACAAGCAAGTAAATAGCAATCAATAGATGATAATCAATGTGATATTGGACTTGTAGCTTGGTGTTTCACTCATAGATATTGGCATCTGGAGATGGAAGTAGCTTCCTAACTCAAGATTGCTCAAAAATGATGGTTGGGGAGGACTTGAATGTGAAATATAAGAGAGGTAATGGAAGAAAACAAGATTGAAACTCACTTTCTTATAGAAAATCAGTGGGAGAAGCTCCATTTCCTTCTTCTAGACCTATCTCTATCTCTCTTTCTCTCTACAACTTCTATGAACTTTGCACTTGGCCCCCCCAAAATGAATAGCAAAGGGGGGGTTATATAGGCCAATTTGGGGTGATTTTGGGATTTAGAAAGTGCTCTCATTGGTCCCAAACATCTATGAACATAAAACTACATCGTTTTGGTCTTTAATTATTCAATTTGGACCCCAAAATAAATTACAAAAATGGGCTCTACGGGGTTGAGTGCCGCCGCGGCACTGGCCATGTGCCACCGCGGCATCCTCCTCAGACGCCCAAAAATTTGTATTTAGGCCCCCAGAGGTTCCGGTATTCGCGAAAAGGCCCTATTTCGTCCGAAATTCACAGAAAATGCATACGAACTCCAAATTGAGCTTGTGATATACCGTTGGAAAGGTAATGGAGTCTAATTTCCATAAAAAATAGTTTGGAGATAGATTGCTTTGAAAATATTTGTGGTATTCGCGATAAAAGTCGATTTGATCGCTTTTTTTACCTTTGGAAATTCATAATAAATTCATTTTAAATCCAGAAATTATGTGCGATATATCGTTGGAAAGATATTGACCTCTAGTATCCATGAAAAATGTTTGAAAAATGATACGGCACTCCGGTTTCAAAGTCCATTTTTAGGTCAAATCGGTCAAACATGGGATCTCCAAGATGTTCTGGGAATCTCTGGGAGCTCCCAAGAGCTGACGTTTTCGTCCGATTTTATGTTAAAACTCATTTTTGTATTTTTTACATGATCTAGAATGATCTCGAAACTTTTCGGCGAATTTGGACGATTTCGGTCAAATCCTGGTCAAACTTGGGTCAAACCGGTCAACGGGGACTCTCCAGGAACTTCCGGGACTTCCGGGGGGTTTCTGGGACCTGACGATTTCATCTGATTTTGCTTCAAGACTCATTTTTAGTACTTTTTATGACGTAGCATGTTTCCAGAACTTTCGGTCCAAATCTGAAATTTTTGGGATTTTCAAGGGTATTTTGGTCATTCTGAGCATTTTGAGAGATAGAACTAACTTCCAAGAGTCATTTTTGAGTATTTTTCAAACCGCCAAGCTATGGGTCTCTTAAATCTGATAGCCGACAAAATGGGGTGTCTACAGTGATATTTACCTTTTTTTTCACTTGATATAAATAATAAAACTTAAACCATATTGTTTCATTAATTTATACATAGAATAAACTTGGAAAAAAAATTAAAAGAAGATTAGATTCGTTCCGAAAGAGTTGTAATTTCTTTTCTTTTTCTTTTTTTGTGGTAAAAAATAGTTGTGGATCAAATTATTAGTTTATCTATATTTTATTTTTATGATCTTTGTAACTCTTCCCAAATAAAATGAAAATACTAATCTATACTTTCTTTTTATTGCGACATTATATATAACAAATAAGTGAAAAAAAAACTTGAATATATATATATATATATTTATATATGAAAATTCTCTAAAGAGGGCGCCCTCTCTTTATTAAAAATAGGGCGCCCTCTCTTTATTAAAGATAGGGCCTCTATTTTAGCCATCAGATCCTGTTTAAAAACTGTGAAATGACAACACTCCCCTTAATGAAAACACGATCCGACGGCAAAAACAGAGGCCCTTTCTTTAATAAAGAGAGGGTTGTCTTTAATGAAAACACGATCCAACGGCAAAAACAAAGGCCCTTTCTTTAATAAAGAGAGGACGCCCTATTTAGAGCCTGACTGATACATATATACATATATATACACACACACAATAGTTGTAGAATATACTGTCATATATTTATAAATGTATGTTATTAAACACTAATATGTACTCTCATTATCCTTTAATTGAATACATATTTTCTGGTGTAGTTCTAAATTTTATTAGTTTTAAATTTTTTTTTTTTTTTTAATTTTTAGAGTTTGTAAATATTATGATATATATATGGCAAATTAAAATAAATGATTTTTGAGCTTCAAAAAGTTAAAAAAATTGTAATAGGAGTAGTTTAAAAAAAAAAATTAGATTTGCATTGTCAATGTCAATACGACCAGAAAAATAATATATGCAACACAAACGTCAAAAGAATTGAAAACTTAACATTAGTAATTGTATTTTGGTTTGAGTAGTGCTATGCTTATCAACTTTTATATTTCAAATATGGTTCAGTGGTACCACCCTAAAAAAATTGTGGGACCAATTAAATATCATTTAGGAACTATAGATATGAACTTGGAAAGCATAGTATTACTCGTTAATAAATTCTAACTAATTCACATTAGATTCAAAAATTTAGATCCTACTTTGGTCTTGCACATCTCGTTAGATCGCATTGTAACACATATCACTACTCTATTAAGAATCATATAGAGAAGGCATAATGCCAAAATAAAAAGCATATAATAAAAAATAACGTTCAATCTATTCTTATTTATTAATTTGAAGTCAAAAAGCTATCAAACACAAAACAAGCAAACCAAATATAAAAATTAAATAAGAATTCATATACATGAATTAGAGAAACAAAATCAAGTAATTGTATAGAGAAGAGTCTAATCAAGAAAAGAAAAGACTGTGTAGATAAAAAGTGGTCAATAACTGTAATGCTAGGATATTGATCAATCCTTATTTAATTCCAATTCAAAGGTATATGATAAATAATATATCAAATTTAATCTACATTAAATTGGTCATTTTTTTTGACAGGTCAAACTAATCTACATTAAATTGGTTCTTTATTTTTGGTCAATCTTTAATTGTAAATATTAACACAAATATGTAAAAATAAATAAATAATAATAATAAAAAAGAAGAAGCAAAATTCTCATAAATTGCCACTTAGTAAAACCAAAGTTTTTGGCTTTCATATATAGATATTAGATTGGTCAACCCTTGTTTAATTCCAATTCAAAGGTATATAATAAATAATATATCAAATTTAATCTACATTAAATTGCTCAATTCTTTTTTTTTTTTTTTTGGATAGGTCAATTTAATCTACATTAAATTAGTTCTTTATTTTTGGTCAATCCTTAATTGTAAATATTAACACAAATGTGTTTTTAAAAAAAAAAATAAAAAAATAAATAAAATAAGCAAAATTCTCATAAATTGCCACTTGACAAAAACAATAGAAATTTCACCGAAAATCCCTATCTACTAAACTTTTTTTGATTAGGTCCACTCTTATTATCATGTTACTAATAGGTCCAAATCAATGCAAATTCCCCAATTCCTTTTAAATTCCCCCAAATTTGGTTATTTTTATGACATTTTTAACCTTTACATATATATATATATATATATATATATATAGGATGACATATATCTATATAATCCAGCATATAGTCAAAGTTATCCCTATAATTAAGGGATTAACAATCCACAATTAATAGTTACAGATATATATATATATATATATATATATGGATATAGGTGGTTATATATGGAGTTATTCTTATCCCATTAATTGTGGAGTTATTTTTGAAACAAACTATAATTACCATGATTGTAGGTATACACATTTGAATGAAGATGTAATTTGTAGTGGACTCTTTTTGTTTTGGTAAGCTGTCATCCACATCTTTAATGATTTCCATATCTTTAGTGCCACGTCAAATATTTGTTAGATTATCCTTCGTTCAATGTAATTTTGGAAATCAGTGTATAATTTTACACTACATTATCAGTGTAAAATTTTCACTGCATTTTATAACTTTATACATATATATATAGTATATAAAAGAGTACTTAATGATTGCCATTATAATTTTAACACTGCATTATGAATGACTATAAGAGGAGAATTTTACACTATAGTATATTTTTTCAATGCATTGCTATATAAAAAAAAAAAAACAAACAAATCAGTGAAAAATAATATAAGAGTCAAATCTTACTAGCTATAGTTTTTACACTGAAAAACAACACAAGAGTCAAATCTTGACAGCTACAATTTTTACACTGAAAATCAGTGAACAAATATAAAATCAACATATTTTTACACTAAAAATCAATCAAATCCAATATCCAAAAAAAAAAAAAAAAAAGAGGGAGAGAGACTAATGTAAGAGTACAAGAACTAGCATTAGTGTATAATTTTACACTACATCTGCAGAAAATTAGAGGACCAACAGAAAATAGAGAATTTGCAGAACAGATCGGCGACGACTCTATTAGAGCCTAACACGCCACTAGCAGATCGGGATGCATCGCTCTGAATCTCGGACTCAACGGCGAAGATGGCGACAACGATAAATAGTCCAATATATCCGTCATCCATTGCTCTTGTACGCCACGAAGCTTCTTTCTACACCAACGAAGCACTCACGTTCGTCGGTGCTTGATCGCCGAAAACAATCCTTGAAACAGCAACTGGCCGAATGTGTGTGTGTGTGTGTGTGTGTGTGTGTGTGAGAGAGAGAGAGAGAGAGAGAGAGAGAGAGAGAGAGAGAGAGAGAGAAAGGTTTTGAGAAGAGATCTTGTATAGATATAGTCTTTTTTAATTACATATACATATATAGATGTATATATATTAAGAATCAAATAAACGTGCATTTGAATTTTAAAAATCCTATATTAAGTTAGGGGTAGAATGGTCTGAAATATTTTTGTGGACCTATCTTCAAATAGTTTATTGTGTTGGGTCTATTATAACAAAGATACACTAAATAGGATTTAATACTAGTTAACCCCAAAAACAAATGTTTTTGGCTTTCATATATAGATATTAGATTAGATTTGTAAACCAAACAGAGGCTTTAAATTCCAATCTCAGGCCAAGCGTGCGTTTTAAAGCAAAAACATATTATACACTAATTATTCAGCAAATAGGCATGGGAATAGCAATATCACCGACAGTCCGACTTATCCAATTATTCATTGACAGGCAAAAGTCATCTCTCAAGCCAAATAACATGATCTTCCTCATAAGATTTAACAACAAAAAGGGGGGAAAAAAAAGGCTAAAAATTCATAAGGTAATAAACTAACTACAATACCACCAATTGAGGAAAAAAGTTTATAAAACAAAACGAAAAGCCAACTCGTTGCATCTGGAAGCACTCGGATACTTTATCTGAGAAGAGATCTTGTGAAATGTTCACGTGCGGTAGCCAATGCTTGAGTTATTGTCTGAAGACATTAATTGAAGACATTTTGTTGTTAGATTAACACAAGAAAAGGTTAAAAAAAAGAAAAAGAAAAAAAGAAATCATCATCATAATAGACCCTACCTACAGTACTAAGAATTAAGCAAGTGTAAAGTGGGCTTTGTGGGGTTAGTGAAACTTATGCATCCGAGTGCTTATCCTTACCTTAATACTGTCTTTTTAGTTTCATTATTTGGATTTATAAAGAATGATTTTAAATTTTATGGGTTATCATTCTAGTGCTGTATTTTATGTATATAGCAAAGACGTATATGATTAATTCTGGTTTGGAAGCACAAGAAAGAAAGGGAAGATTGTGACTTCCACTACCTGCTCAGACAAGGGTGCCCCATCATCCATGCTATGGGTTGCAACTTTTCCCGCGATAACACTTGCATCAGTTTCAAGAATCATCCTGCGATTAGATACATTGTCAAAAATAAACAAAAAATTTCTTGACTAATAATAACATCAAATGAGACAAACAACATCCACAGCAACATCAAGGAGAGACTTTGGGGGGACACAAACTGATGGGGTTCGGGGCAGCGCCACTGACCCCATTTGTTTTTTTTTTTGGGTAGAAAATACTATCATATTTTTTTATTTTATTTTATTATTATTTCTTTTAAGGTTTAAAAGCTGTTTGTTCCGTGGGTTTCACATATAGTTGGTTAAGTAAAATATAATTATTCAAAGGCATATTAATCTCTCCATAACTCTTTCAAACAAAATTATGTGTATTAATGTGTTTCATTTTTTTTCTTCTTTCTTTTACTAGTTTCACTTATAAAAATAAATAATCCTTAAATGTTCAGAGGGGTTGAGACTTATATATTTGAGGCTAATTCTGTGATAACCAATATTTTTACGCAATTATTTATTATATTTGCATCACTTGTGGGGCTCGTGTGACATTAATTATCTTTTTAATAAATTATATGTTATTATATGCCATATTGGTACCACATGATTTATATAGCTGACATCAATTGACTAGGAAACAATATTAAGTTCAATTTAGTTAATGGATATATTGGTTTCAGTAACACCAGTACATTTTATTTATTACTTTTTAATTAATTATTATATTTTAAGAAGTTGAAATAGAGATTTGTACGATCAAATAGTGGTTAGTCATAGTGCACGTGTGGCCGTGCAAGAGTGTGTGTGCTCTCTCTATATAAATATCTATTTGAATGTAATATATCTCCATTCTCCAAGAGATAAAACTTTGGGAGGGGTACTGTGTCATTAGACACTTGTCAACACCATGCATGGATAGTGCTTTGATTTTAACACTTCATAGCATGACTCATGGAGGAAGCTAAATGTCTGGACTGATTTTATATATAATTGGTCTAAGACTTGAGACGTGGGGAGATGTCTGAATTGTGTGTGGAGGGGGATTTCCCTCTCTCTCATCTGTTTATGCCACAAAGTGCTTCCAAGTTAAAGCCACGTTTGGCCATAGCTTACAGAGGATTAAGGTACTTGATACAAAAAATATACTTATTTGTATTTTTTTTTTTTTTATAGATTGGGTTTGGGGCGTGACAAAATAACATCAGAGTCTGACCCCACCAGAAGTGTCAGACTGAGTGTAGGGGGTGACGAACAAAGTTGATGATACAAATAGGTACGATACTTAGTTCCGCATCACCTGGGAGAGTCGAGCAAGGTATTTATTTAGCACTAAACTTGTTTTATGAAAAAATAAAATTTGTTTCAGATATTTGGAATGGTTTTCCAAATAATTTATATTTTAATTTTAGAAATAAAATTTTTAAAAGGTGGGGATAATGTAATACCCTTAACCTAATTTTTATATTGTACCTAGAATTATTTATTTGAAATTGGGTCAACGTTGATCTATTGGTAATAAGGATTTTGGGGGTAAAACACTATATTATTTTTTGGATATGAATGAACTTATGAAGTAGTATTCATTTCGTTGACGCTAGATGAGATACATTTAGAAGACGGTAAAGTAATAAGACAAAACACGAGTCATAGGACACATGTTGAGGTTAGAGAATCTTCTTAGAATCATTTGGTAACTTTGGTTGTGTTGATGCTCTGTATATATAAATGTATATCTTGGTTTGCAAGCATGCATATTAATTGTGCAATTAAAAAAAAATGGCACTGGTTAGGATCGCTGTCTAGTGGTAATTAAGGATCGCTGTCTAGTGGTAATTAAGGGACTAGGTTAGTGTATGTTGAGACCATGAATGTGGACACGGTTTGATGGTGAACCAAGCACCAAAGTGGTTTGATCACAGTAGTAAATGAGATTTTTGCATGTACATAGCACAGATTATCTATGCGGATACTATAGTCCAATAGATGCATAATGTTAAATTCATGTGAATAATACATTTGATAAGGACATGGCTTAAGTTGTTAAAAAAAAAAAAAAAACCAACTGTGGTATGTTGGGATGACTGAGACTAAGAAAGTCCTACCGTTAGTGCACTAATTTGCTTTTCTATTTCGAGCTGGGCCGGTAGATAGTATACACCTTTCGAGCGGGACTGGGGTGTTGTAGCCATGTAATGGCTAGGATTAAGATAGTCCTGCAGGTAGTGCGCTAATATACTATTCCATTTCGAGCAGGCATGTGGATTGTGCACATCTTTCGAACTGGGCTGGGGTGTTATGGCCATGTGATTGTACACATTTGAGTTGGGCTAGTGTGTATAATAGCAATGATAATATGCTGATTGATAACTAGTTAAAATAAAAGATTTATAAATGAATTATGACATATGCATACATTGAATAGTGTGACATTCAATATAAGCTGATATGTGTGAGATGTGATTTATGTTGCCAATAACAACTGATGACAAATAAGATACTTTTGAGTAAATGAAAAAAAAAAAAAAATTTTACTGAGCATGTGGCATCAATAAAATTTGTCATGGGAGACAAAAATCGTTAGAGTTGGAAAGCATAGTTTGCCCTCCTATAAAGAAAAATGAGCAAATGAATGTTTGTACTATTGGTTAATGAAGGTACGAGTTGTAGCACTTTTAATCTACTTTGATTAAAATCATTAGAGTTTAGTATTTTGCTTTCGTAAACTGACATGTCTTATTTGACACTTTATGTAGACGGAGAAGTTACGTATTCAATTGGGGACAAAACTCCTTTTAAGGAGGGTAGAATGTGATAACCAGTATTTTTACACAGTTATTTATTACATCACTTGTGGGACTCTTATGACAGTAATTATCTTTTTAATAAGTCATATGTTATTATATGCCATATTGGCACTACATGATTTATATAGCTGACCCTAATTGATTGGGAAAAAAATATTTAGTTCAATTTAGTTGTTAATGGATATATTGGTTGAATGTAGTAAACCAAAGGTGTAACACTCGTACATTTTATTTATTACTTTTTAATTGATTATTATATTTTAAGAAGTTGAAATAGAGATTAGTATATTTATTGGGGGTCTAATTATAAATAGGATCAAATAATGGTTAATCATAGTGCACGTGTGGCCGTGCATGAGAGTGTGTGCGATCTATATATATGTATATATATATATATATATATATATATTTTCATGTACTCCAAGAGATAAAACTTTGGGAGGGGTGTGTCAATAGACACTTGTCAACTATGTAGTACGGATACGGATACGTGACAAGGAGACGGTGATACGCCAAATTTAAAAAAATGTAGGATACGGAGACGGCTAGGATACATCGAATAAAAAAATATTTCTAAAAAATATAATTTAGCTTGAAGTAAAAGAAGAAGAAGAGAGGATTAAATTTCAACATTATATTACATATTATGATATTCACCAAATAGAAACTAGACAAATAGCAACTCACAACATATACTCATAAAATGATTACAAAACATACCAATTTAACGAGATACTGACACAGTAGGATACAATGATTAAATCATTATATCTTTGAATTAAATATACAATTTGTGATCCATGTCCACTCATCATGTTTCCATAATTCTCAAATAAACCAATTGATTATCCCCAATTTTACAATATTAAGATTATTGTCTCAAAGTTTTAAAACGCATTCTAATGAGAGGCCACCATGCTGCATTCACTTGTGTGTTCGGCCATGTCGGCTACCTGTCCGACACGTAATCAAGGTGTGTCCGATGTTAAAATATTTAAGACACGTTTTATAGCGTGTCTGACACGTGATGAGGCGTGTCCGACGAATGTCGGTATCTGACACGGACACGATACGGAAATGGCATCCAAAGTGAAGAGTCCGTGCTATATAGCTTGTCAACACCATGCATGGATAGTGCTTTGGTTTTGACACTTCATAGCATGACTCATGGACGAAGCTAAATGTGGACTGATTTATATATAATAGGTCTAAGACTTGAACCAGGGGGGAGAGGATGTCCGAGTTGTGTGTGTGGGAGTGGGGGGGTTGTGGAGTGGGTTCTCTGTCTCACAAATCTGTTTATGCCACAAAGTGCGTCCAAGTTAAAGCCACGTTTGGCCATAACTTATAGGGGGCTAAGGTGCTTTGTATTATTTTTTTTAGACGGGGGTTGGGGCGTGTCAAATTCTGTACACAAGATATTTATTTGGGCGGAAGTTGGAAAATGAATGACCAAAGTGAGATCTATGAATTTAGATTCTTTAGAAGGGTTGCACAAATGCAAAAATATAAAATACACAAAAGTACAAAAACTAATTTTCCGAAAGTGTGAGGGGGCAAGTGAACACCTCCCCCCCCCCCCCCCCCCCCCCCCCCCCCTACCCTAAGGTGGATGTAGCTCTGCCCCTGACTGCAAGTTCAATGGATGACGTGTATCGGAATATATTTTCTGCAAACAAGGAAGCTTGGTGGGGAAACATGTGTATCATTTTATTAAAGA
The DNA here is from genome assembly GCA_033977485.1 of Hydrangea macrophylla. Taxonomy (NCBI): domain Eukaryota; kingdom Viridiplantae; phylum Streptophyta; class Magnoliopsida; order Cornales; family Hydrangeaceae; genus Hydrangea; species Hydrangea macrophylla. The sequence continues at coordinate 141,255,973 of CM066991.1, forward strand.
AGAGGGACTTTTTTGCGATGTAAAGTGAAGATCCTTTGTTATACCACACTTCATATGGTGCACCGATCTTAAATTCTTTAATAGCTCGAGTAAAACTTTCATGTATATGGATTTAGGAACATTAAGCTCAAGGCAATTTGGAAGACATGAGAGAATAAAATCATGCAATTGTGTTCGTTTAGCAATTGACTTCTCACGTATATTGTATGCAGTTATTTCTAAATCCATCCTCGACTTGTCTCACCATTCATCCATTTCAGCATCCCAATATCAGCAAAGCAGAGCAGGTTGAACAAAGATAACACTTCCTAGTTCATACAAACCAAGATTGAATATAAAACCGATAAACTATGAGAACTATCTGGGCCAAGTAATTTGCACAAACAAGGCTATGATACCACGTTAAGTTACGAGAATTGGCCTAACAATATATATATATATATATATATATATATCAAGCTTGAACAGTTTAGAAGTCCTAAGACATGTTGCGGAGGAGCAAGTAACCCCCGCGTCATGAACATCAATAAGAACCAAGTTGGAAACAACGCAGAGTGAAGTCAAATGAGTAGATTACAAATGCCCTTGGGAAGACTCTTTATTTTATTGAAAACCAATTTGTTCTCTGTGCCAACATTACTTCTAGTTCAGAGAAAGGAAAAGTTTTTAGTAGGTAACCTAGCAAGAACAGGGAATGCAACAATAAAATAAACTCAGCCATATTTATGTATTTATGTACACATGTGCCATATATGTGAAGCATATCAGTGTGAAAAGCATATTACTTACCCTCCATCAACAATCTCATCAAGGCAGAGAAGAATTAGATCAAGGTTCTCAAGGGCCTCCGTCTTGTCAACATTATTCCTGTAACACGAGCATATGCCCGATTAGACAGCATAAATGCACAGACTGAGATATCAGTAGACCTATAACTAGAGAAGACAGTCAAAATTCGACAAAAAAAAAAACCTTAGAAGAAGAGTAACTGCATCAAAGAATCCCTGAAGAACTGTAGCTAATATCAATTCATTTTCATCATCACCTCCAGTCACAAAGAAGTGCAGGTCTTGAATGAACTTATAGACCACAATGTTATTCTCAAACAGAGCTATCTCCGCTGTAGATGATAATGTAGAAATGATAGAGAACAATAATCAGTAGCCAATCTCGCAACAAAAACTTCTTCTTTCATCTTTGATAAAGGATAGACTAGTACATAAAGCAGCATCATTTGGTACAGATGGAAAATCAGGATGTTATTTTAATCAAGAAATAAAACGAAAATAAATCATCCGAAAGGTGACATTCTCCGAGCATAGTAAAATAAAAAAGCGAAGAATATGAACACTCGGGTAATTATCGAATGTGGTAATTATCTACTCTTCAATGACAACATGCTTTGCAAACCATTGTACTAATTTACAAGTCATCATATTGGGTAAGCTTGGGAAAACATTGATAAACACAAGGTACATCATTACTTCTACTGAATGCCCCAAGAGAAAACTGTGTTATGATACAATGTTCCCTCCATTATGTAAACACTGAGTATGAAAATCCAACTGTTCCTGGCTTTCCAAGCATTTGATCCCATGAGCGTCAGGCTTTGTTTAATTCTTGCATTTAGTGAGAGAAAAGAAAAGAAAACATAGAGGAAAACCTTTTACTTTGTTTGGTTAGTAAGGAAAATGATAAAAGGGAAGATTAGAGAATAAATTAAGAAATAAATTAAACATTTTCAATATTGTGAGTCATTTTCCTTCCTTTATTCATATATTACAGTTATCTTTAAATTTTTTAAAATTTTTAATGTTATTTAAGCATGAAGTAAAACACAAGGGAACCAGTTTTCCTTCTTATTTTCTTTTACCTTTTCTTTTCTCTCACAAAATCCATGAACCAAACAGAGCCTTAATGGGCCAAAAAAAAAACCCAGAACAGGATAATTGTTTGACCCCCAGACTTTAATTTAGAAGTTCTATATTCTGAATGAACAGAAATGTATTCAAAGTTGAAAACCCTCAATCCACGTCTGGATGCTCCTTGTCTCCAAATTCTATAAAACTGCATCTTAACTTTACTGAATGGACCAAATACTAGAGCAATTCAATTAAAATGTAGTAAACAAAAATTTTCAGTCAAGGAAAACACGGTGACAGACACAGTGAAGCCGTGAATCCGTGATGCACAGAGGAGAAAAGATTGTCTAATATCACAATGCTCATAGGGTGACCTCATCTTTTGGAAGCTAAAACTATGTAAAGCACAAGGATCAGATTTTTTATCAACTTGAAATTCCTCAGTTTTTATAGCAATTGAACAAAAAGGAAATTTGAAGTTAAATAGAAATCTAGTATAATAGGGTCAGGTGATTGAAAACATATATTGCCAGAGCATAAGTGCATAGAGCAATTGCTCACCATTCTCATCAAAAGAGACTTGACTCTGAAATGGTGGTAATATATGTTTGCATTATTGTATCTATTCAGAGGCGTGTTTGGAAGCGGTCTTTTTTTTTTTTAGGACAAATTTATAATTAGAATACACTGACTTCTTAGCCAAAGTTCCAAGCTCCGTTTAGCATGAGAGGCGGAAAAGAAGTAAGGAAGCTAGGGGGATCTCTCTTCCTGATTGAAGGTCCATCAATCCCCATCTCGTTCTGCCCTTGCCCTACTCCTCCCTCAATTATTCCCTCCAAGGAAATGAGTTTCCCTAAATCATACTATTTAATATTTAAAGATAACCAAGTTCTCAAAATCTAAATCAAGAAGGATGAAAACACCAACAAATTTATTTCTAGAAAACAAAATAGAAGTAACGGCCATAACTTCATGCGCACCTTCTGTTCGAGCATTTGTCTTTTGAGTTTTGGTAAAGACAGATTTTTCGAAAGCTAATTTTGCACTATTTGTAGGCCAATCATCGGAATAGTACTTGACTGCTACACGCTTCCCTTCAGAATCCAGAAGAAGAATGTTTTTTACATTCGGGCATGCATCCTAAAAAACATGGCAATATTATTAACAGACTACAAAAATTTGCAGTAGTAAAAACCAGTTCAAACACCGAAAATGGTTAATTGCGCGCGCGCGCACACACACACACACACACACACAAAAAAACATCTATTACCACCTTATCTTCCGTGTGTCATGTGTGTATACTGCAAACTCGACATAATAAATTTAATAATGCATGGTGTATATATGTGTGTATACACAGATATGTTTTTGACATGGAAACACAATGCATTTGCCTCTTTGTGTATGTGCGAGAGAGAGAGAGAGAGAGAGAGAGAGAAACATTGATAGAGGTGAGAAATGAGCGGTGAGCCACGTCTCCAAATTGACTGCTCATTGAAATCATTGCACAAGTGTAATAACTTGGGCGATTGTATGATACGAGTGGTAAAATAATAATAATACATACATCGATAACAAATTTGGACTTCTTGTTAGGTTACCAGTTACTCTAACGGCTTAAGCTGTTATAGAATAGACGCAACAAATGTATATCAAGCTTCAACAGTTGCTATTGAATGTAACAAATGTTGGCTGTTGCTACCAAATGACACTTTAGAGAAGTTATTACCAAATGATACCAAAGTAACAACAAAACCATATCATGTTACAATGCATTGAGATCTAGCAAAATGTTACACATCAAATCGAAAGTACAGACTATGCAGTTTATTTACAATGGAGTTTTCAAGAACATTGTTACAACAAGATCAACTAGGAAGGCATAGATAGATACAACAGATCAAAACAATCATATATATATAGCTGAAATGTGGGGTACAAAATTTTAAATGCTGTGAATTCTCTTTCTCCTCAGAAAACAAACAGATATCTAAGATTGGATAACGTTAGATTCAATAATTTTGAGTTAATCTGAGATGAGATCTAATGAAATTGTGGATCAGTGACGCATGCGATGGGAATTAGAATGATAGGAAATTGAATTGCGGCATTGAGAGAGAGAGAGAGAGAGAGAGAGAGAGAGAGAGAGAGTGAGAGTGAGAGAGAGAGAGAGATCTTACTCGATAGCTATAGAAGTTCGCCATTAGAGGGAAGTTGTTTGGATGGTCGGAAACTGACGTTCCTGTGTTGCTCTGATGGGGAACTTAAATTCGGTCGTTGGTGGTCATTTTATCACAAGTGAGGGAGGTTGGGCTCAAACAAATGTAACCACCATAATCCACAAACACTACAGTATTTCTATCTCCGGGGGGGTAAGATCCTCCTCAACTTTTTAAAATTACTCTTTTAACTAATATTTTTAGGATTAATTATACTTTACCCCATGTGAAAAATTGACCACTTAACCCCTGTGCTTTCGGGTAAAGTGTCACCACTAAAAAAGTGTTAACTTGACACTTTACTCCGAAAGCACATGGGGGTTAAAGTGTCATCGGGTCAAACCATAGGGGGGTAAAGTGTCCTCAGACCAAACCACATGGGGGTAAAGTGGTCACTAATTTTAGCTGTGACACTTTGCCCGAAAGCACAAGGAGTTAAGTGGTCAATTTTAAACCACAAGGGGTAAAGTGGCATCGGTCCAAACCTTAGAGGGGTAAAGTATAATTAACCCTACATTTTATATATTAGTTATTTTGCTCCTTAATTATCCCTCCCAACTTTTAAAAATAATTCTTTTACCTTATATATTTCATGCTTTATTCATTTTTGTCCCTTAATTGTCCTCTCAACTTTTTAAAATAATTCTTTTACCTTATATATTCCATACTTTATTTATTTTTGTCCCTTAATTGCCACTCAACTTTTTTTTTTTTAATCTAAAATACTTTTAAGCTAAAAAAATCAGTTCTGAACCAGCCCCCCCCCCCCCCCCCCCCCCCCCCAAACAAAATTCCTGAGACCACCCCTGGTTCAAAGAGGAGAGAGATACACACATTATTTGTGGTGTTTATGTGCACATAGCATCACCCTTCAATTTAAAGTCGCCCAATGTTTCTTCTTTTCCCAATTTATCCTGTTTGAAAAATGTCCAAAGTATGATTGATTTCAAATCTCACTTGCTATGTTGGAAACTGTTTGAAAACAGTGTAGAACCGGTTCTGTGGTTCATAAATAAACTATTTCTACAAATTCTCGTTTGTGTGGGAATCGAACCTCAACCTACGATTGGTTCTCTATCATATTAACATGATACAGAAGAGGTAGATAAAAATAGAAATGGGACTAAACCTAATCCTTTTTTATGTATTCCCAAGTAGCCCCAATTATTATGAGTATCACGATTATTTTGGTTTGCCAAACAACCAATTTGAAGAGATATATTAGGGCATGTTCAAGAATGATTAAAACAAATTTAGGTTCAAACTCACTCTCATTTTATTTGTTTTTATGAAAGTCATTATTATGTAAATATAATAATGAACCAGTTCTCGGGTTATTTTTTTAGCCAGAAACGGACTCCTTTGTACCTAAAAAGCATATATACAAATATGACTTTTTAGAACTAGTTATTCTCTGAGCCACATAACGATACCCAAATAGTCTCTTAAGCTGGTCACAAATTCCTTAAAAAATGACATACACCAAAAATTTGCATTTTTAAAATTAATTCACTCAGAAATGACAGAACCGGTTCTTGCTTCTTCTTCTTTTTAGCATTTCTCTAACTTCACCAATCATGTGCCTTATAGTACTCATTTTGGAGGAATGTTGGCTCGGTCGTTTAGATACATCGCATTACAAACTAATTAAATTAGAGTAAATCGTACTCTCCAAATTTTGAATTTTAAATGCTTCTCATATACATGTAGCAGTGAGACCACATTCATTTTGATGGGACCACTTCAACATCATTCAATCAAAATCTAGTGGGTTCACTGCAATATGTATTTTGAAAGCATTTGAAATTCAAAATTTAAGAATCATAGCATTGCTCGTTAAATTCATTAACTTAATTCTACATTTGTTCTGTATTTCGATTAAAAACATTTTCCATCTTTTATTATTATTGTTATTATTATTATTATTATTTAGTTTATGGAAAAGGAAGGATTTCATTAAAAACATTTCCATCTAAGCATTAGCAAAATGTCCAAGTGTGTGACAAATTTTCAATGAACAAAATGGTATATCTATTGTGTCGAATATTTGTTGGAATGAGCTATTAAATACACGGGTAATATTATGTGCACATAAAGTGTGGACATAAAGATCTGGGCCATTCATTTTAGTGGGGTCCATCCCTGCACACATAGGATCCACCAAAATGAATGGTCTAGATCTTTATGTGCACATTTTATGTGCAAGAATCATTATTGATTTAATGTTAAATCGAGTTCATGATTGGTGAAGTTAGTGTAAGCCTAAAAAATACTAACACACTTGGACCTATCCGAATTGGACTTGTATGCATGCATATAATTGGATAAAGAATTATGTCGAAAGTTCATTCTTGTTTTCAAATTGCATAAGCTGCTTTATTTAGTTGAGCTACCAATTACATATTTATCCATACATTTTATTGTAATCTAATTGCAAAGATATACAAATATAGCTGTTTTTTTTTTTTGACAAGTGTCTCATAAACAAACCACCTCGATCTGTTACATGAGCGGGGTTAGTAGTTAGTGTTAGTAATACACGCACACCCAAGGGGGGGCCATACCCTACTTTAAAGCAATTGACTCCCTTGATTACCTCTTAGGAGCACCTAGAGAGACTTGAACCCACAACCTCCCCATTGAATGGGTGGGCTCTGACCAGCTCGGCTAACGAGCTAATTACTCATGTAGTTGTTAAGTCCAGAAAAATAGTCTTAGATGCAAATGAAAAAGATTAGCAATAGAAGGAGCACGCTCTTTATTTAATAATTTTAATTACCATGAAAACAAGGAATAATATGGGTAGATTCCAAATGGTTATCAACTTTAGAATTGGTTGGTCTTTGCACCATGCTTGTATGCAGGGAATATATAGGTAATAGATAATACTTATTAAGATAAAATAGAGCATTTTTGTTCACACATTGCTCACTCAGACTTTCAGTGAATGACATGTATCACATTCCAGTAATTATGTTAATAATACATGAACAAAATGGGAATAGATTGTGACACATGTCATCTACTGGAGACCCAGATGAGCAATGAGTGAACACAAATAGATGAGCAAAAATCTCTCTAAGATAAAACAAAGAGTAATGTTATGGTTTACAATTTTGGTTCTCTAACACATATGTGACCATCTAAAAAAAAGTGATTTTAGTGTAAATAAAATGTTGTCCCAATCACATGTGTTAGGAGCTAAAATTTAATTTTAGGAGACAAATTTGGAAAGTATTGCATATTGTAAAATAAAACTGCAAAGGGTATTAAAGAGAGAAACCAGTGCTTCAATTTAATTAGCCCCACACAAACATGTTTCCACTGTTAATAATTACAACACTCTTCAGTTTTCCTAGTCTAATTTCATTCCCACCAAAAATCCCTAAATCTGATTTAGTACATAGCACAGGATCAGCTTAGTGTGGAGAGAGAGAGAGAGAGAGAGAGAGAGAGAGAGAGAGAGAGAGAGAGGCAGCTTCGTTTGATAAACATAGTAGTATTTGTGTTTGTTGTCAAGGACTGTAGAAGGAAGGGCCACACTTGCATTTCCAACCTTCAGGCTCATAATTAGTGTACTGAGCAGCAACAACGTTAGTGGTGGTTGGTACTTGAATTGCTTCACATGGATTGCACCCAAAACACTTGTCCTCACAACTTGGTGGGCTTGACCCTATCTTGCTCACCCCTTTATACGACGCCGTTTCTCTAATTTCTTCCTCTGAGTCTGTTCCACTTCCACTTCCATCCATGCTTTTATAACCCTTCACAAATAAAAATCAGTTTTCATTATTATTTACTTGGAGAAATTGATACACTCTCTTAAATAATTAAGGGCCTAAAAATAGCAGAGAGAGAGAGACCTCTTTTGGGCTGAACGTATCTTTCAAAGACTCTGGACTCTGGGCTGAGCCTAATCAAGCATGTGAGGTTAATACAGTAATTTCATAGTTCTATGTGAGTTTGTGAGTGAACAACTAGTACTAATATATATAGTAGTAGCTAACCTGACTCGTGAAAAATGTGACCATCTTTTGGTGCAATAGGCCTACTTGTAACACAAACCCAACTTATTATGTGCAAAATTGTTATAAAACAACACAATCTTCCCTTCATTTCTTCAGAAGCTCAAATGATGATGATGAATCTGATGATGATGATGATGAGAGAGAGAGAGAGAGAGAGAGAGAGAGAGAGAGAGAGAGGGAGGATTGGATCACTCAAATTTAGGATGCCAAAGCAAAATGATTACTGGGTTATATATAAAGAGGAGAGAAAAAGGCTACAAGAAAACAAAATCCCATTTCCCAAAAAAAATTAAAGAAAATTAAAAACTCCAAAATTTCTCGGGTTAATCTTTTACCTCTTAAGTTGAATTGCTTCACAAACAAGTGATTCTACTTTCTTGCAAAAAAATGCTACTCAGAATTTATTACAAAGTTCTGTTTTTTCTCTCAGTTTGACAACTCACTTGAAATCCTTATGATTAATAATCTGTTTTCTCTCTCTCTTCCTCTTATCTTTCATTACTTCTCTGACCTCTCTCTCTCTCTCTCTCTGAAATTCATCTGAAAGAGTAGTATGTGAGGTGGTCCTCGAGCCTCCTTTTCGGGTCTGAAAAAAAGAAGTGTACTACACCCCCTATAAATCACTGGAGTGTATAAGAAATCTCTGGTTCATGCCTTGACTGCAGTGCCTCTTATTACCTGATACTTTCATTCCTATAAGTGGAAGAAAAAAAAAACCCATTTTCATTTATTTAACTTACAGAATCAATGTCCCAGACATTCAGTACTGGCAAATTAAAGAGTTAGTTAAATTTAAAATATGAGTAAAAAAATAATAATAAATCAATAAAGTCAACTCAAGGGCCGGCTGATGTATCTTTATTCAATCTGAGCCGTCCATTTGTCATCTTTGTGGGGTTTGGAGAGCCACATCGGCTGGCTGATCTTATGAGACTGGGACAACTATGTAATAATTTCTTTATTAACAATGTCAGCAAATTAATTTCTTCATCTTTTCAAGTGCAAAATTGATCAATGGTTTACCAGTTTGGTTGGAAATCAGGTTTCAGGAAGGAAAGCATTTAAATTGTGGAATGGATAGCTAATTATTAGGTAATATATACATTTATGGTGTGAACTGAGAGGCAAACTAGGGAAGCAAGCTTTCAGAAAAGGAAATCTGATTGCACCATTCAATAATACAACCCACCACCCACCCCCCCCCCCCCCCCCCCCCCCCCCCCCCCCCCCCCCCCCCCTCTCTCTCTCTCTCTCTCTCTCTCTCTCATACATATGTGAGATGATGTGTAGCAGGTGATCTAGGAACTACTTAATGAGTAATAGGCACTAGATTACTGTGTTAGTGGCCAATTTGGAAGATTGGGTGTGGGAATTTTTTTACTGAAATAAGGAAAGTTTGGTGGGTTAAGAGATGTTATATACCAAGATTAGGCAATGTGGCATCATCTAGTACAGCAGGCAATGGTAGAGGTACCTCATTTGTCGTTCAGAGAGATGGTCTTTGAATGTCATCTTGGAATTACTCACTCACTGTTTGTGAACTGAGTGATTTGATTATTCATTGTGCTGTACTACTAGCCCAGTCTGCGCTCTCTCTCTCTCTCTCTCTCTCTCTCTCTCCTCTCTCTCTCTCTCTCTCTCTCTCTCTCTCTCTCTCTCTCTCTCTCACACACACACACACACACACACACACACACACACTGGATTTCTTGATTTCCCAAGGACAGATCATGGTCTTTAGCATTATGGTTATAGACAACTCTCTCCCTCAAAACACCAAGTTGTCCACAGAAAATTTAATGGGCAGTGAACATTTTATTTCAAAGAAAGATACAATGGTCTAACAATCATTAAGGAAATGAGAGAATGAATTAATGAGTTGATATGATGGTGATGTACTTCTTATTTTGTCTCCTCATATACTGATATGGAATGTTCTTTTGGTGTGTGAATCAGTGAATGTGTGTGTTGTTTTTCTTCTATATATCTAATAGGTTTCCGGATAAAAAGGTTCATTCTGATTCTAATTGCTTCTTATGTGGGTAAGGATGCGTTTGGAATGATAGTTTAGAATGAATTCCAAAAAATTTTCATTTTTTTCCCTTTCATTTGTAACTTATTCTAAAAATATATTCTTATGCAATTTTTACTTTTAACAAATAAAGTAATCCTGCTTTTGTTTTAAGCTGGAGATGAAAACATATAAAGATATCCAAACACATTATACATATTAAGATATAAAGCCTCATTCTATCTACTCCTAGTATCTTTATTTTTATCGTCTACATTGTATTGTTCTTATATCTCCCTACACGTGAAGTGTATAAACTTCAATTCATACACGGGTTTAAAAAAAAAAAAAAGTCTAAAAAACATATCTTTGTTTGCGAACATCCAAAATAGGATTTGGTTCATTCCAAATCCACTTATTTATCTGATTTTTATGAGAACCAAATGCATGTTGATTTAACAGAGAACGTGTTTTAAAAAATTTATTAAATGAGGCACAGACTCCTAAGTAAGAAATAGACACTTACCAAACTAGGTTCTAACAAGCTCCGGAATGGACAAAACCATGTCATGTTTTAGGCTTAGGTAAGTAAGGATTGTAAACCTTGTGGCCTCAAAAAGCTGGGGTAGCTCTCAACATTTTACTAGCCTTTTGGTGAGTTACCTTACCTTCCTCATGTCAGTCTGCAAGTACCCAATAAGAGAGAGAGAGAGAGAGAGAGAGAGAGAGAAGAAGAAGAAATCTCACTTGATAACCAGCTAAAAATGCAGTCATTGCCTCAAATATATAGCATTCTCATCTATGGAACAGTTTGCAAACTTTGCCCTTTTCCCATAGAGCTGTTTATGAAAACAGCATTGTCTAGTTCCACTAATCTCCAGAATAAGGCAGTAATGATGTTCTTATGAATGAATAGTTTAACAATGGCATATCTGCAAAATCAAAAGCCTCCTCTCATGCCTGCATAGTTTCATTAACACAGAGAAACACGAATGTTCATAGTAATTGAGATATGTTCTACTAGGAACCTGTCCCACATCGACTAATTATGAGATTGGTTGGTGGTTTATTAAGTCCTAGGCGCTCTCCTCTTGCAAGCCGGTTTTCAAGTGTGAGTTATACCTAGTGGGTTCGTATAAGTACCTGTACCTATTATCAACTCAACGGTGAAGCATAATATCCAACAAGATAGCAATATAATCATAGTGAGATATAACTAGCACATGAGATAAATAATGTTATAGCAATCATATTTTTGAACACAGAAAACCTTATTTTGTTTCTAATAGCAACTGAAGGCAAACATTCCATCCACAATTGAAGACGTTACAGCAAAAATGCCCTGACTGCATGAGATAAAGAGTCATTACAGAGGATTTTTTTTTTCCGGAAATGCGAGTATACAAAGCAGGGGCTAAGAGAAGATTTTAAATTCTACCAAAGACGCAATAGACTCGATTCACATTTTATGCTAAAGCACATTAGACACAGTATTTCACTCGATGACTATATGCCAAATGTTTTCCAAGTTGCAATTAGGATATGAGTCAAAGGAAGAAGACACCAAGAATTTTGCATGATTCTTAAAAAAGATGAAGAAAATGATATCTTGAATTTAATTAAACAATGATTACAAGAGCCTAATATATATAAGCTTAGCTACAAGCTATACTTTTACAATCTAACCGATGTGGGACACTATAACATAACACTATTTACAATATTATCCTCTAACACTCCCCTCAAACTGGAGCATACATATCATATGCACCAAGCTCGTCATATATATATATATATATATATTTAACCCGAGACCCAACTAATGCTTTTGTGAACAAATCGGCTAACTAATCCGCGGATTTCACGTGAACGGTATTAATTACTTTCTCTAGACGCTTTTCCCGAACAACATGACAATCAGCCTCAATGTGTTTTGTCCTCTCGTGAAATACTGGATTGGAAGCTATATGAACGGCAGCTTGATTGTTACAAAGTAAATTCATAGGACAAGACTTAGTAAACCCAAGCTCTTCTAATAGATGCTTCATCCATACTAATTCACACATAGTATGTGCCATAGCCCTGTATTCAGACTCAACACTCGACCTACTAACTACTGTCTGCTTCTTGCTTTTCCAAGACACAAGATTACCACCAACTAACACACAGTATCTTGTAGTGGATCTCTTATCATTAGGAGATTCAGCCCAATCAGCATCACTATAGCTCTCAATACGTATATAACTGTGATCCTGATACAATAAATCACGGCCTAAAGCTCCTCTGAGATACCTCAAAAAACGCATTACTGCCTCCCAATGTGTGGTACGAGGAGAATTCATGAACTGACTGATGACACTCACTGAAAAGGCAATGTCAGGTCTAGTAACAATAAGATAATTAAGCTTACCAACCAGACGTCTATACTGCTCAGGATCCTCCAATAACTCCCTTTGATCTGATAGTAACTTGGTGTTAGGATCCATAGGAGACTCCACGGCAGGGTTCGAAGTCTCGGCCGATACCGAGTCGTCTCGGCCGAGTCAACTCGGTTTCGAAGCCCAACGATCCGAGATCTACAGACGATACATATTTTAATCAAAACGACACAGTCTCGGTGGTGGTCTCAGCTGTATCGCACCGTATCGCCCGAGATGGTGCCGTATCGTGAGAGATTTCGCCCGAGATGGCGAGACGAACCTTACCTTTTCTGCATCATCTTCACAGCTTACCTTTTCTGCATCATCTTCACAGATCTGAAGTCGAGAGGCTTCGTCGGTCTCCACGAGGTGAGATCTCGAACCAAATCCATCTTCTTCCCTCTTTCCTTCGCATAGATCTCTTCGTATCTCTCTCTGTCCAACGATCTGTGTGTGTCGTGATGTGTCTGTGAGTGTCGTGGTCTCTCTCTTCATTTCTCTCCTTGTGCGTGTCATGGTACTAGGTGGTGGTTGCGGCTGATCTCAGTGGTGGCTGATCTCTCCATTTCTCTCCCTGGAGGCTGCGGCTGAGGTAATACACTGGGGGTTTTTATTTTTTTGTTTACTTATTAAGCTATTAAGTAGATATAGTATTTTTCAGCAAAAAAAAAAAGTAGATATAGTATATACTATCTAATACATTTTTTACGGGGTCTCTATCTCTCTCCACACTATGACATATCATGTGTTATATATATATTTTTTATTATATCATAATGTGACATTTTTTGTTTATCGTGTCATATTGTGATAATATACTATTTTATTTTTTGATAACACACTAATACACTATATTATACTTACTATAATATAAAAAAGCTTTATTTTTAATTTTTTTTTAGATTACATAATGCTTAATATGCTTTATAATCTTGTCAAAAATATAAAAACAAAAATGCTATATTATAGTATAATATAATATACTATGCTATACGACTATGATTTTCAGCCCCCACGACACTCCATGTGCATTGATTTGGTAGTAATTGAACAATATTTACCCAATTATGTATGTAGTGTTATCAGTTACTCAATTCGCAGTGCGTGTATTGGATATTATGCAAATTTTGTAATTGGTATATTGTGGATTGTAACAATCTATTAGGCCAAATTTGTTATTCTAATTATTTTAGAATTTTTCATTATTTTTCCATATTTTTTTGAACCTTAAATCTAGCGTATCTTTGCGTATCGCCCGATACCAGTCCGCGGCGCCGCGACCGAGTCGTCTTCGCAACCTCAGCGACCGCGACCGATACCGCGACCTTGAACCATGCTCCACGGGTTTAGATAATTAGATCCTAACATCACTGATTCTGATAGGAGATCAAGAACATACTTCCTTTGCGATAAGCAAATCCCTTCACTTGATCTAGCGGTCAATACCCAAAAAATATCTAACCTGCCCGAGGTCCTTCGTTTGAAATTTGTTCTGTAGAAATAACTTCAACTCCAAAATACCCTTGGAGTCATCTCCGGTTATAATAATCATCAACATACACAAGTAAGAAGATTTTACCTACTTTAGAATGTCGATAGAAAGACTGAATAATCAACACCACATCTCTGTCCAAATTCAGCAACTACATCACTGAACCTATCAAACCAGGCACGAGGAGACTGTTTCAGGGCATACAAAGATCTTAATCTACATACCATATTCGACTCCCCCTGAGCAACAAACCTAGGTGGTTGCTCCATACCTCTTCCAACAAAGCCATTAAGGAAGGCATTCTTGACATCAAGCTGATCAAGCTGATGTAAAGGCCAGTGAAATATGGCTGCATGAGAAATGAGGAGACGAACAGAGGTATCTTAGCCACAGGAGAGAACGTCTAGGAATAGTCAAGGCCATAAATCTGTGTATAGCCTTTGGCAACGAGGCGGGCTTTCAGGCGATCTATCGTGTCATCAGGATGCACTTTAACAGTATAAACCCAACGGCAAACACTTCTCAACAATATGTCGGCAAACACAAAAAAAAAAAATCTAGGTCAGGATGTGACCTGCTCTGATACCATGTAAAAGATGAAGAAAATGATATCTTGAATTTAATTAAACAATGATTACAAGAGCTTAATATATATAGACTTCGCTACAAGCTATATTTTTACAATCTAACCGATGTGGGACACTATAACATAACACTATTTACAATATTATCCTCTAACAATTCTTAAACTAGTCTGATTAAGGCATCTAATGAGGAATCAATTAATTTGGATGTAAAGCCCACAAGTTTCAAGCTAATACCAAGATAAACTAATCTCCACAATAGTGCAGCAAGATAGGTGTCCCCCTGAATGGTAAACTAGCACAAATTCACGCCATCATTTCCAACTAATTATAACCTAGTTGATGCATAAATTACCTCAGGCTGATCTAGGGCATAAATTATAACCTAGTTGATGCATAACTAATTATCATTTCCACCTTCTGGTTCTGTGACAAAATTTAAAAAAAAAAATTGCTTTTCGCCCATCGTAAATAGCTATGGTAGACTCACATTTTTTGCGACTAATCACTTGTGAACTCCAAAAGTTGTTGCCAAACACCAACATAATACAAGTGAAGGTTCATAACTCTCTTTCTCCAAGGGTGTGACTAGCTAGGTGTATATCGTTTTGATAAATAAGAGGACTATAACCATAAGTACATCTGAACTTGTATAAGCGGTTCATATAACCTGATAAATCAATCTAATAGCTAAAATATTAGATAGCCATGCTGTAAAATGGGTGTGCAAGCATGTGTTTTAAAATCTAAAATACCCATGTTGTTGCATGAGACCTGCGTTCAAATCAACAGACAACTCCATGCTAAACACCAAAAAATTGATTCCAAGATATAATTGTGACAGATTACATGGATTTGCCTGTTAAGACTCTAAAAAAAATGCAATATAACAAAAAATGATAGAAGACATGTCAAGTCTAAAGTAGGATTATTGGAGAATAAAAATTAAAGCACCACATTCCATTTCATCCCAGTAGTTACAAAGTACCAAATTGTTACATCAAAACAACAGAAGAGACTCAAAACCAGTTCATTTTGATGCGCAGTATAATCCAAATGAAAACTGATTTTTATCAAATGTTCTTACAAAAAAAAAAAGCTTCAAGAGACTTTCCTACTTCAAGGACAACTTACAAGAATGGGATTATTTCTTAGGGAGAATTGCTTCAACCACGGCCTCGATCTCTTCCTTCACACGTACAAATACATTCGGCCCTTTAACTTCATCTACCGGGGTGTCCTCATCAATATCATCGCTTGTCCCATGTGTTTCTTTGTGATGGTGAGGAGATTCTTCAGTTTGAATTACTGCCTCAGTCTGTTCCTTGGCTCTTTCCAATATATTCGGTGCTTTAACTTCTTTCTCTTCAATATATGCATATCATATGTCAACAAAATCAAAACATACAAAAAGATTTGATTATATTAATCTCCACCATATAACTAAAAAACGCTACACAATCTCAAGAAAGATAACAGCTTGATCAACATCCAAACCCTTGAATAAGCAAAAGTGTTAGGATCCCACATCGGCTAGGCATAAGACTAGTTGGTGGGTAATAACCCCATGGGCACCCTCCCCTTGCAAGCCGGTTTTCAGGGATGAGTTCTACCTAGTGAGTTCTTACAAATGGTATCAGATCTAGCACCACTTACGTAATATGGTATGGGACACAGTTGAAGTGGTTCCACGGCCGGGTCACGAAAGGGGCGACCTTGGTAACCCCGCGGTGGCAAGAGTGGGCCGATGTAGACGTCGGTTGCGGAGCATGGTGGAATGTTAGGATCCCAAATCAGCTAGGCATAGGCCAAGTTGGTGGGTAATAACCCCCTGAGCACCCTTCGCTCGCAAGCCGGTTTTCAGAGGTGAGTTCTACCTAGTGGGTTCTTACAAATGGTATCAGATCTAGCACCACATATGTAGTATGGGATGCGGTTGAAGTGGTTCTGCGGCCAGGTCACGAAAGGAGCGACCTTGGTAACCTAGCGTGGGCAAGAGTGGGCCGACGTGGACGTGTGGGGTGGTGGAATGTTAGGATCCCACATCGGCTAGGCATAGGCCTAGTTGGTGGGTAATAATCCTCTGGACACCCTCCCATTGCAAGCCGGTTTTCAGGGATGAGTTTACCTAGTGGGTTCTTACAAAAAGAGTAAACAATCAAGAGTTCATACAATCTAACAAAAAAAAATTAACACATGGAATTAATTAATGAGGAAAAACAAGCGTAGATATCATTTCGAACACAAACCCAATTGACCCTAATTTTCTCAAAAATGCCAAAACAGATACAATCTTAGAATATCACCGCAGAATCTACGTACTAACATAAGGCAGTGAATAAAAATTCCCCCAAATAGGTTCTATTTTGAAGGTGGAAATTAACATACCAATTTAACAATTTCACAGAATCAACCACAACAAACAAGCATTCAGAAGAAAACAATAATGAAAAGAGGTCATATTGGGTATGATAATGATGAGAACTTAGTTGAATTTGACAAATAAGTTGAACCATTAAAGAAGATGAAGGTGAACACGAGATGTAAAAGGTAAATGAAAATTTGTACCTGAAACAGAGCTAGATGGCCCAGTTCGTGGCTCTGCCATTGGAGTTGTGGTGAGAATTTAATGGGTCTGAGATCGAACTTCGATCCTTCTCTTGAGGAACGTTTGGTTTTTTGCTAGACCTAGAAAGCACAAAACTTTACTTGGATCATAATCGTTTTGGAAAATTGCTCTTTATGCCCTGTGGTTTGACCCATTTGCAGTTTACCCCTGTGATTTAGAAAAGTTGATACTTAGGGTGCATTTGAAAAAACTGAAAATTAAGTACTGAAAATTTTAAGCGATTAAATTTACAGTGTTAAAAACAACTTTTCAATTGTATTCAGTGATTATTTGGCTACTTTTTCAATTAAGTGATACTACGTTATCAAACGCACTGAAATAAAAAAAAGTGTTGAATGTTTTCATTTTCACCACTTAATTGAGTTATCAAACACACCCTTATTTATTTCCTTGGGTAAATTACACTTTACACCTCTGTAGTTTGGATGTAATGTTATTTTAGTCCCTATAGTTTCAATTTTTGACAGAAGTAGGTCATGTGATGCACAAGTGAGGTATCATTAGCGGCATAATGGTAAAGTTACTAAGAGAAATTACACTTTACATATCTACATTAATTGAACCTAAAAATGTCATAAATCGTAAGCAAAATTGATGAATGAATTACATTGAACCTAAACTAAATTGTAAGGACCAAATTGAAAAAATTGAAACTGTAGAAACCAAAATGACATTACAGCCAAACTTCAAGGGTACTATTTCCTTTGTGGAAAACTGAAAAGGGTACAAAAATTAGGGGGGTTTAAACTAAAGGCCTTCGTACCCAAACATGGCTTAACAAAAACTCGCGCTTCTTTTTTCTTAAACCATTAAGCTCTTTGCACTTATTTTGGTCAAAAATACCATTTTATGTCTAAAAATTTAAATTGCCATAACTTTTGTTTTATAAATCTTTTTTTTTTTGTGCGGAAACTTTGAGGTTTTGAAATCAGAAAAATAAAATCTATCAAACGAGATCAAAATTGACTATGAAATCATGGGAAATTTTTTTTTAAACTAAAACGTGAAAGTATATTTTGCTATGTGAATCTAATAAAAACATACTCTTTTTGTAAAATTGATATCCATAGGTGCATATATCTCGGGAAAAAAACACATTAAAACACACACACGCACACACACACACACACACACACAAACAGACAATATTACCCGTTTGTAAATAGATAATATCATTTGTCCAGACAAAAAAAGCTCAAAATGAGGCTCCAAATTATCTATTTTGGCACAATTTTCAAGTCCTAGATCTAAAAATATATATATATATATATATATATATATATATATCACTCAAAAATGATAAAGTTATGATCGTTTAATTGGAACAGATAATATTACCAGTTTGTCAATAGATAATATTATCTGTTCAGACAGATAAAAGCTCAAAATGAGTCTCCAAATTATCTGTTTTTACACAATTTTCAAGTCTAATGCGTAGATCTAAAAAAAATACATGAAATAAATAAACAATTACCTAAAAAGGCTAAAAATGAGAAAGTTATGACCTTAACAAATTATATGTTATCTGTTTGTCGACAAATAAAATCACTGAACAACCAATTAAAAAAATTGAATTTTTTTCCTTCATAATTTAATATCACATATGGATCTTATTTTAAAGATCTCGATTTCACGGTTCCAAAAATATAAATTTTATGGAAAACAAGTTTGAAAATTAGAAGTTATAAAATTTTAAAATACAAAGAAAACTAATGATGACATTGCATAACTAACTCTTAAAGGGGGGAAATTTTGAAAATAAGAAGAAAAACAAAAAGTTAAGAATGATTCTAATTGGTACCAATCAAGTGGAGAGAGACCATAGCTAAAAATACCAAAAACTTTAGATTTTTGCTTATACCACCTCATTTTTAGAGATTTCTCACCAAAAATCCCTAAAAAGTAATATATTTTCACCCCTTTTAATATTTTGGTGAAGAATT
This sequence comes from Hydrangea macrophylla, assembly GCA_033977485.1. Lineage (NCBI taxonomy): Eukaryota > Viridiplantae > Streptophyta > Magnoliopsida > Cornales > Hydrangeaceae > Hydrangea > Hydrangea macrophylla. The sequence goes on from CM066991.1 coordinate 141,275,164, forward strand.
TCGTGTGAATTTTTGTTTTAAAAAGCCATCTTAGAGTCCGTTTGGTAACTTTGCGGTTTAGAATTTTCAATTTGTGTTTTCATTTGTGTGAAAATAGAAACTAAAAGTCTAAAACATGTTTGCCAATGGTTTCTGTTTTTCTTTTAAATGAAGACCGAAAATATAAGTTAATAAAATATTGTTACTATTAGTTCAAGTCCGTTCTAGCCTGATCACATATCTATATAATATTGTAGCTCATTTTGTCACTAAAAAGTATATGACTTGGACAAAGAGTTTATGACTAGGATGATTACTAGGATTAACGGAGTAATATAATTGGATGTTTTTTTTTGCTGACTCACCCTCTCTGTTGACTCTCCCCTCACCAAAACGTTGTGTGGCGGAGTAATATAATTTTTTTCACTTTTTTTTATCCTCTCCCTAAACCTAGAGGCCTTTCTTTTTTCTCGATCTCCCCCACAGCCTCTTTTTTCTCTGAGTAATGCTAGATGCACTCCTAATTGCACAACTAAATGCACAACCATGCTTAAAAATATTGGACTTCGTGCTGAAAAGTTTGCACACCCTGCATACCCCATTTTTTGTGTACAAACTTTTCAATATGAGGTCCAACATCTTTAAGCAAAGTTGTGCATTTAGTTGTGCATTTGGGAGTGCATCTAGCATTACTCTTTCTCTCTCCCCACCACTGTATCTCACATTCTCTCTCTAACCCACCACCACCTCTCGGTCTCTCTCTTATCATCTACCACCGCCGACCTCCATCACCATCATTGCCAATCCACCACCGATCCAAACTGAGGCGGTAATCTTCACACACCACACAGCTTATGACTTTGGCGGTGGCGATTGCTTTGTCCCCTTCTCTTTGATTTTTTTGTATTTTTCCTTCTTCTAATGATTCTTTGTTCTGTTTTTTCGTTTTTAGGGAAAGGAAGACTGAAACATAGATGTTTCGTTTTTATTTATATATTTTGCGAATTCGTGTGTGTTAGCCTTAGTTTGGGATTCTATGTAATTTTTTTTTATTTTTTTTATTCTTTTTTGCGAATCTGTAATTTCCTTTCTTTGGACAGCACAACAGCACCGAGGCGGCGATGGCAGACGAGGTGGTGGTGACTATGACTTTGATGGTGGTTGAGAGGGTTGCGATTGAGTAGGGCTTCTATGTATGTTCCATGTATATCCCCAAACTTTTGCTTTTGTATTGTTATTTTTTATTTTTTATATGTTATTAATTTTGCTCTCAGGGCTTCTGTATATTTTCTCTGTATTTTCCCAAAGACACGATTTTGTTCTTTTTTCCTTTTTCTTTTTTCAAATTAGGTTTTCCCTATCATATTGGCAAGGAATTGATCTTCTATTAGATAATCAGATCTAATCAGGCGTTTGTGGACAGATCCACTTTGAAATTTAGGATCATAACATGAGTGTGCATCAACTGTTTGGTTTCAACTTAATTCATTATCATAATCATAAAGGAATAGGTGTATCTGGTGGTAGCTACCAGTCTGCTAGAGAATAATACTATACTCCAATACATTGGCCCCATTTGTTATGGCTTAAACAGATAAATTATTAGCTTATTGGATTATAGCTTTTAAAACTTAGAATAAGTTGGAACCTGTTTGATGCAACTTTTTAGAAGTAGTAATTAAGTTATAGTGGTGTTTGCTAGCATAATCTGTCAAATAACTTATTTGATCTGCAATTATCCAAAATGCCCTTAAAGACTATCTATGTAGAAATTAAAAAACTATTTATTGAAAATGTAAGAATTTTAAGTTCAAATACATGTGTGGCTGTGGCTGTGTTGTTGGAGGAGTTGAAAGAGAAAGATGAATAATAATATGATAAGCTTTATATACAACTGATGAGTTTAATTTAGTTAGGGGTAATTGATGTCAATAGCAAAAAAAAATAGGGACAGTTAGAGATTTATCCCTTGTCAACCAAAAATTTAATAAAAAGTACCTTCAATATCTGCATTTAATCAAAAGTCCCTGATCTTTGTCAAAAGGACAAAACTGACATGCACCTAAACATTTCCCACATTTTCCCCACTCTCGCCCAATTTTCACGCACAATGCTTTTGCAGCTACTCATACGGTATGAGCACTGTACCGTATGATATTCTAAATTCAAAAAATATTTTGCTACTTTAAATCTCCATAACTTTTGACATACAACTCCATTTTTCTCAAATTTTATACCGTTGAAATTGTGTCGACGAGAGCTACAAAACTAGTACCATTGTTGATATGTTTTGAGCAAACAAAAAATTATCAAAATCTGACATGCCTTGTGTAACTGTGTGAAAATTGTTTTGTGAAATTTCACAAAAATAGTTTTGTGAAATTTCACAAAACTCTATTTTTTTTTTCAAAATTTCTTCAAATTGGAAAAAAAAATTTTGCTCAAAACATATCAACAATGGTACTAGTTTTGTAGCTCTCGTCGACACGATTCCAACGGTATAAAATTTGTAAAAAATGGAGTTGTAGATCAAAAGTTATGGAGGGTTAAAAGTTTTGAAATATTTTTGGAAATAGAAAATGTTACGGTGCAGCCACTCACACCGTGTGAGTGGCTGGAAGTTTGGAGAGAGCGCGTGAGACTTGGTCCCCAAAATTCCTAACAGTGTCATGCAAGGACTTTTGACTAAAGACTCAAAAAACCGGCCACTTAATACTTTTTGGCCATTTAATTAAGGATTGAAGTCTAATTTTCCCAAAAAAATAAGGGAGAAGGTTGTACAATAAAAATTAACTAAAAGTCAAATAACTTATAAGCTAGAAAAGCACCTCCAATCTAGTTTTAAATAAATTGATTTTTTGGGCTAAAATAAGCTGAAAAAAGTTATAAGTTCTAAAGCTAAAAGTCACAACAAACATTTTGTGCCAATTTTTTTTAAGCTATAAATTATGCTTCGTAGGGGGATTATACTCCTGCATGTTTTTGGAGATTGCGAGTATATTATTATATTAAGTTTAATATACTTGCAGTGCTGGACTTATCTGGGGCATCTCCTTCACAAAACTTAAATCAGATGGCTATAAGGGACTGGGATTTGTTTGGCATGCCTTCAATCCCAAATGTCACAAAACTTTGGTTTCTGTGTGAAAAAAATAGAATCTTAATTCTTCTGCAGATAGATTTTATTTTAAGATTCTATTTTTAATTTATATACTGAAATGGGAATTAATGTGAAGAGGAAGATCTTGCAGTAATTTGCCAACAAAGCTTTAGCTGAAGTTGAGATAGTAAGCAATTAAGAGGCTATTCATTGGATGTTCTCTCTCTTCATCTTCTTGAGAAAATGATGTTTTGATTCTTCAGTTCTTGAGCTACACGTCAAAAGAGTCACTCTTAAGATCTGTGTGTATTTATTTATTTTCCATTTCTGTGTACGTATGATGGTGATTGATGAAGATTACAGAAAAGATATGTAGTGGGTTTGTTAAGAACTTGGTTAATTAGTACTATGACTTGCTTTAATCTATTACTTTTCTTCTGTGGATTAATTTTGTTCAAAAGTTGTGATTTCATTTCAATGGAGCAAGTATGAAATTTGTATTTCTTTTTCTTCAGCTCTATATTTGTTGTTCCAAAATTTCTTACTCTTCAAATTTTCTTTCAAAAATGGTTCAACTTTATATTTGGTTATCTTCGTGGAATCGACGAAGTGGCTAGCTTTTTCACATCCCTTTTGCTCCATTTTGGATTTTTATTTGTTGAGGCGTCACCCAGTTGTAATAGTTATCTCATGATACCTATTGATTTTTTCAGTTTAGTTAAGGTTGTTTCTTAAACTATGATTATAAATTATGGAAATTAAAAATTGAAAGCCATTTAATAAATTACTCTTTTGGTATCCTATAATTCTCTCAATCCGATTCTCTTATTATATTTCCTAAATTGTGTTTTTAATTTAGTCAAATTTGTTAAATTCCCAATTATGATGTTTTGGTATCCTATTAATTGAAAGTCATTTATAGTTGGAAAGATTACAATCTCATGTTTTTTTTTATTTAGTCAAATTTATTTAATTCGCAATTATGTTGTTTTGCTATCCTATTAATTGAAAGACATTTATAGTTGGAAATATTACAATCTCATTATGGCAAGTTTGTGATAATTTAGGCCAATGGTGTATTTAAGTCAATGCCTTATATTGTGGCAAATGAAGATTACCTATTAAGTACTAAATGATGAATGATGTTATGCTTCCCAAATTTTTTCCGCAAACAGTGTTTTCCAACATATGTGGCAGTGGCCCCCTCCCTCTTTATTAATGGTAGGATCACTCCAACATCAACCAATTAAAATCAACTGGGCCTACTACAACATGTGTTGAGAAGCACTTTTGAAAATAATAAATAAATATGGGAAGCATATCATTACTCCTAAATGATAGTGCATTTAAGAGAGTGTTTATTTTATTTTTTATATTTGATAGAATAATGTAATATTAATATGTGCCCATGCTTATTTCATGACCATGTTTGTTTGTTTGTTTATTTATTTTTTCTAATCCGTTCATTTTGATTTCCCCTCCAATATTTCCCCAACATACACATGTAGTTGACTAATGGACGAATGCATGTATAGTTTGAAGGGTAAACTAATAATAAGTCCTATTAGCCCCATCTTATGCATAATAGACCCAACTATATAAAGTATTTTGTGATAGGTCCATTAAAAATTATATGACCATAATGCCACTCTTTCCAAATTTATACCATGATTATAGGGTTTCCATTTATTGATAATCAAACCCATTATATCCTATCTCTCCCTCTTTCTCTCTCTAGATGCAAAACCCATCAAACCATCTCTCTCTCTCTCTCTCTCTCTCTCTCTCTCTCTCTCTCTCCTTTCTCTCTCTACATGTACAGTGCAACAGTCACACAATACTCCTCCATATTCGATCTTCTCCAAATGGCCCAAGAAGTGTGCAGAGAGCTCCTCATCACCGTCGACTACTCCGACCATCGTAATCCTCCGCAAATGTTGTCGCCACCGGCGGTGGAAGATATTCAGGCCTTCAAGCTTGCGATTGGATTGAAGCTCCGAGACATAATCATTCTGAAAAGGAGATTTCGAGTGCGATTCGAGTCAATATCACTCAGAAAATGAGATTCACTGTGCATGTGATCTGTGTTTTGGTTTCCGTTACGATTTAGTGTCCCATTTTTTGCTCACCCCATTTTTTTTTCCCCAGATGATTCTTCTAATTTTCCCCATTTTCTGTGAAGATTCTTCGATTTTTTTTTTTTTTTTTTTTTTTTTTTTTTTTTTTGCAGTTTTCTGTGGCGATAAATTCTACACTGTATGTAGTGATAAAGGGTTTTTGGTTTGGAGTTATATGAGTAGTGGGATTTTTTTCTAATTTTTTTTTCTTTTTTGATCACTCATGTCTTTTTCTGTTTTTCTGAATTTTTTGTTTAGCCTTGTAGTTTGGTCCTTCTTATGGTTGAATGTTTATGTGATGGTTGGTGTCCTTGGTTTGGATTTTTTGTTTGGACAAATTCTGAAAAATTGTTATTGTAAAATTTTGGAAAATTGTTAGTGTAAAATTCTGCAAAATTGTTACTGTAAAGTTCTGGCTAGGTAATTTCAGTGTGATAATTTTAACACACCACAGGTTTTGGCTAGGTAATTTCAGTGGTAATAATTATGCACCACGAAAATCACAAGAACATCAATCTTGGTTCTAAAAAATTCAGTGGTGATAAATTTTAAAATCATCACATCCAAAGTAAAAAGAATTTTGCGAATGATGATTTTAGCATACAAAAATTCAGTGGTGATAATTTTAACACACCACATGTTTTGGCTAAGTAATTTCAGTGGTGATAATTATGCACCACGAAAATCACATGAATATCAATCTTGGTTCTAAAAAATTCAGTGGTGATAAATTTTAAAATCATCACACCGAAAAATTAAGTCGTGTATATCTTTTCTTGATACGTTTAGAAAACAAACAGAATATGGCACACGCATTCTTATCTGCTTACTCTTATTAGGTAAACAGATTTTCCTATAATTATGGCACATTACATTCATCTCAATAAATGTGTGCTGTAAACATGGGATTTCATCATATTCAAGATAAGCTTAAAATGTGGAAAGTCATCACAATCAATTGAAAATTGATAACAAATTTAATCTGCAACCTATCATTCGACGTATATACAAACATATATATATATAGATATATAGATATATAATACATGAATGGGTAAATTCGTCACTTAAAAATTACTAATTGGGGGATATGGGTTATTAAGGCATTAGTTCACTACAATTAGGGTCTATTAAAATAAACTTATTTAAGATGGGTCTTGAGTAAAAAACATTAGTAAATATGGATTTTCGGGGACATTTCTATAGTTTGAATTATTCGGTAGTGGCTTTAGCCACGGGCAATAACTAGTCTACTCTATATAAAAAGAAGTTAAGTGCCTACGGGCGTGTGCCAATTTTCAATTGATTTCTCCAATTTTTGTATTTCTCGATCTATTTGTTTTGTCCTTTATGGTAATTGTTTAGTTAGTCAAAATACCATAATATCCCTTCAATATACCATAATTACTCGTAATCTATGTAGCTACAACTCGTAATCTATGTAGCTACAAAAGGATGTACTGATTTGTCTAAGGGTAATTATGCCATTTTAGACTAATAATTATATTCAAGTTGACTAATAATTATGTTCAGGTCAACTTTTTAAAATTAAATTAATATAAAAAATACAAATAAATTAACTATATTACGTCTTATTACATTTTGGTAATAGGTCAATAATAGGACAACTAAATATATTTAGGTCAACAATGACGGCTAAATATATTTAGGCCAATAATATGATGGCTAATTATATCTAGGTCAACAATATGATGGCTAATTACATCTTAGTTAACATGAATAATTACATTTACATCAACTTTATCTTGACTATTTTCATTCAGTCAACTTTGTTATCAATCCAGCCAACCTTTGTAGACAAAATTACATTTCACTAAACTTTATGACATCTATTTTGTTGTTGGTGTCATTTCATACAAATAATAATATTTGAGTGAACTTCAAATTTAGAAGCCAATCTACTATTTTTCGGGTATTTGGTGCCCGGTATGCATAATTCTATTTAGGTAAAGTTTTGTATTAAAAGTATCAACAAAATGAAATCTACAAAACCATATTGACTTTATTCAAATCGTATACCAAATCAACAAAATTATCTATTACCACTTCAAAATGGAACAAATACTACCAATAATGAAAAAAGAAAAAAAAAAAAAAAACACCAAAATTTAGTTTAGTTTTCAAAAAGTCAAGAATTCTCTAAATGTTTGTATCAAAATTATCTATTACCACTTGAAAATGTAACAAATACTACCAAGAATGAAAAAAGAAATAAAAAATGTGAAAACAAATAGAAAACATCAAACCAAACCAACAGTTAAGTTTACAAGCATGTGTGTATAAGAAAAAAAATTTATCGGCATATATGTTAAAATAAGTAAAAAAATTCATTTAGTATGAACCTCTTCAATTGTCATACTAAAATTTCTGTATAAGATCATTATTTATTTTTAGAAGGATATAAGATCATTATTTCTCTGCTTTTAACAATAAGATTTGAATAGTACCGTTGTTTTAATTTGGTAAGAGATTTGAGTTTTCTCTGTTTTTGAGTATAAGATTTGAATAGTACTGTTGTTTGAATTTAGTATGAGAATTGAGTAAAAGTCAATCTGGTATAGATTTGGTTCTAGGATTATAGAGTATTTTAGGGACTTTTGAACCAGATTCTAAGATTATAGAGCACGTTTCGGAGAGTGGCTCCAGATGTTAAAAAGAGTTACTCCAAAACGTCATGTACAATTGGATGACTTATAAATTTTACAGCAAAATGTTTTTGGAAATAAATTCCAGAACATTGATTGAAATTAGATTTTAAAAAAATGGGGATGTACAACACGCATGTGAATTGTTTGTAGATAATTTGCACCTCAATTTAAATTTTCAACACTAAATTTCCATTGGAGAATGAATCTCAACACATGTGCTACTTAAAAACATCAACTTTCGTTATAAAGATTTGCTATCAAATAATTTTAAAGGTTTAAAAGTAAGCAACCAAATTAAAAAAAATCAACAAACAATTAAAAAATATCAATTAACAATAAGTTCAAAATTTTAAAACCCATGAACAAAGTTTAAAAAATCATCACGTTTTGTTATAAAGATTTGCTAACTTAAATTGGGGTTATAAATTTAGAACGATGCTATGCTTTTCAAATTTGAAACCAAATTTAATTCCCAAATGCTGTAACGTTCATACCACACACAATACTTATGAATTTTAGAACCATATATATCATTACTCACAACATTAATAGCAATGCCATGGTACTCAAATTTGAATCCCAAATATCCGGACAACAATTTAAGATCGAGTTTGCATACATATATACTGTGCAGACCACTAAAAAATAAATGTATTAAATTAGACTAATGCTATAGTTTTCAAATTTAAAAAGTCATACTAAGTTCTCAAACTTGATAGTTATTAAAGCCGAAACCCAGATGTTGAACCAAACTTTAGGACCTAGGAAAGATAAATAGACTTGCTCGAATGCCTAACTCCAATGGGGGATCCAAAATCAAAAGAGGCCAAAATGGACAATTTTACACCCAAAAATACACTCCAATGGTGGATTCAAAAGGGGATTTATGTAAGAAACTCATCGTTTGAGGATCCAAGCTTACAACCTTGAAGAGAGAAAGTGATTTTATCATTAAAATAGTAGTTGGAGTGGATCAATGGTTAAAATATCTTAAATATTAAAATCGATACTCATTGTTGATACTATAGTTGGAGTGTCTTTGAATATAATATGTATATATATATATATATATATATATTTAGGTGATTAAAAACGCTATTAAAGGATTCAAAATAGTTACTACCATTGGAGTTGAAAACCAAAGAAGCCATACTATAATTACAAAGCAGTCAATAATATTTACAAAAATTTATTGCGGACTAATTAATCTTATGGGGGATGTGGTGTTTTTTATCCCCTTAATAATGAAGGGTATAAGTAATGCTCCACAACCTTATGAAAAACTCACGTTTTTATGATAATAAAAGTGGATATAGTGACATAATTGATTATATAAATATTTTTAAATTGTCAAATATTGTAATAGTCATATATAAATCACTAATTTTTCCTTAATTTATACAGATTGTGAATATATCACAAATTCTATTCACATTTACTGATGGGGACGTAGGCACATGCAACCAACGTACTACGCGCCTAGTATATTATATTTTATTAGCTCAACCGTTTGTGAGCCGCTTCCTTTTTTTCTTTTGAATTGAACTATTTTCAATTGTTTTCTTGCATGAGTTCATCGGCTTGTTGTCCTTTCTGATTTTTGGAATCACTACAGTTAGTGTCAAATGGTTCATCTTGAACAAGCGGACAAGATCTGAGAAAATTGGTTGAGATGTGGATTATTAGCTTATAAAGAAATGATGCTTATAAAGAAGGTCATATAATTGGTTGAGATATGATTTTTAGCTTTCATGTAGATACTTTTGACAAGTCATATGGAGCGGATTTAGAAAATTATTTTAGAGAGGGTTTGTATTTAATTATATATATTTTGTGTATATTTTTTATTTAATATGACAAGTTTATAATATTAAAGGGGGCTTTTGGCCTATTAATACATATTTTATATATATGTTGAACCTAATATGATAAATTTATGTTATCGGAAGGGACTTGACTGTAATTTTTTTTAGTACAAATGTATAATTTTTAAAAAATATGGGATAGACATAAGCCCCCAAGCCTTACACGTGAATCCGCCGTGCAAGTCATGTAGAAAACGCAATTATGCTATTATATGTATAGTGTAACTCACATCCCTCATTTGTTTTTTTTTTTAAAAAAAACTGATCATATATGTCTCTCACTGCATACATGCATTGGGAGTTATACTTCAACCAAAAGGGAAGTGATTCATAAATTATTTAATAAATTTTAATGTACTTTATAGATATTTAATTTCTTTCGATCCTATGCTTTTTCTCACTGTTTTTTTAATAGCCAAACAAAGAATTAAAAGTGTCTCTATTTGGTTTATTTTGTTTCTCACTACATTTATGAACCAAACAGCGGCGTAAGAAATGGGAAAAAGTATGTTCTACCTTCTTAGATTTTGCTTGGAATACTACAGTGGTCTATGTATAAAACTGTAAATCTAAAGAAAGAAGATGATTGAAAAGGAATTCATTCTCATTAATTTCTCAAAATATAAATGTCTTTATTTATAGGAGGAAGCACAACTAACATTCCAGCTGTCAAAACAAACTCTCTCTGATACAACTATCTAACTGAATTCTCTGCTATTAGCTATAGAGAAGTTTAACAGCTGATTTGAGTCTTGTGTGGATTGTCCAGGATCAATGAGCTGGAATCTTCTTGGATTGATGAGGTGGCATGAGTATCTCTAACTGTTCCCTTCAAACTGATGTTGGGAAAAGACAACAGTTTGGACTGAAATCGAAGAAAGCGAGAATGAGACAGTCCTTTGGTAAATACATCTGCCAGTTGATCGTCGGAGGATACAAAATGAATAGCAAGATCCTTGTGCAATACTTTTTTGCAAATGTAATGATAATCAATCTCAATATGCTTCATTCGGGCATGAAAGACTGGGTTAGAAGCAAGAGACATGGTAGAGATGTTATCATAGTATAAGGTGGGAATTTGAAGAAGTGGGGTATGAAGATTACAAAGTAACATTCTAACCCAAGAAAGCTCAGCAGCTGTGGTTGCAAGAGCTCGATATTCAGCCTCAGTTGATGACCGAACAATAGTAGGTTACTTCTTAACTCCCCAACTAATAGAATCAGAGCCAAGAAGAAGAACAAAGCCTGTGGTGGACCTTCGATCGCTAGGATCTACAGCCCAGTCAGCATCGGTATAAGCAGAAAGAGTCAGAGAATTGGGTTTATAATGGAGACCAAGTGATGGAGTGCCATTCAAATATCGAAGGATTCTTTTGACTACTGTGTAGTGAATGTCAGTGGGAGCATGCATAAATTGACAAACTTTATTCATGGCAAAGCTTATATCAAGCCGAGTGAATGTTAAATACTGAAGGGCTCCTACAATGCTATGATATTGGGTAGGATTCGAGAGACGAAGTCCATCAGTTTTGGATAACATGGAGGAAGGAGTACATGGAGTTTTACAGGGCTTACAGCCCTGCATTTGAGATTTCTGGAGTATATCATTGAGATATTTAGTTTGAGTGACAAACAACCCATGAAAGGTGTTGGTGATTTCAAGCCCCAGAAAATAGTATATAGCACCCATATTTTTCATATCAAAATTGGAATTCTACTGGGTCACCAATATTTGAACATAAGATCGATCATTCCCAGTGACAATTATGTCATCGACATAGAGCAATAAGATGGTGGGGGGAGGGGGATAGGGGATGGGGGCTAACAGATCTAACAAAAAAGGAGGTATCAGCTTCTGACTGGAGAAATTGATACTGAAGCAAATGAGAAGTGAAAATGGAGAACCAAGCACGAGGTGCTTGTTTAAGACCATAGATGGCCTTATGAAGTTTACATACAAAGTGAGGATGGATAGGATCCAAATAACCTGGTGGTTGAGACACATAAACCCCTTCGTGTAATTGACCATGAAGAAAGCATTTTTAACATCCAATTGCTTAAGAGGTCAGTAAAAGTGTGCTGCTAATTTAAGAACCAATCGCAAGGTAGTCTGTTTAACCACTGGTCTGAATGGCTCAGTGTAGTCCAGACCTTCCTCTTGGTGAAACCCTTTTGCAACTAATCGGGTTTTATACTGAGATATGGACCCATCTGAATTTTGTTTGATTTTATAAACCCACTTTCACCCAACAAGATTACGATTAGGAGGAAGAGGAACATACAAGAGTCTAAGTGCCTTGTTGGTGAAGGGAAGAAAATTCTTCTTCCATTGCATCACGCCAAACTGATGCTTGGAGGCAGTGGAAAAACATGTAGGTTCAATGAGATGAGAAGGAGAAGAGGCCAGAGTAAAATAGACTTTCTTTTGGAGATTCCTAACTTGGACCGAGTTTACATTGGATGGGTAGAAGAAGAGGGGAGAGCAAGATCAGGAGGACTAGAAGAAGAAGTGGAAAGAGGTATGACAATAGGAACTGAGAGTGGTAAAGGTCTAGAAGGAGATGAAGGAAAAATAGTGTGAATAAGTATACGATGAAAGGTTAGAGGTGCAGGGTGATTAGTAGGAGGAAAGTAAGAATAATTAGGAGAAGGTGGGACTGAACTAGAAGAGGACGACAACCACTGAGAAAGCTTATATGCATGAGATGCTTTGTCAGATTAAGCTGTTGGAAAAACATTTTCATCAAATACAACATAGCTAGAGATGTACATGCGATTGTTAGCAATATCAAGACAAAGAAAACCTTTATACTCAGAAGGATAGCCAAGAAAGACACAATATAAAGGGTCCAAACACTCTCATAGTAGAATAGGAATGAACTTGAGAATAGAGAAGTTAAAAGGGGGATTGATTTGAAGTAGTGAAACTAGGCATTCGATTGATGAGAAAAACAGTAGTAGAAAAGGCATGAAACCAGAAAGATGGAGGTAGTGAAGCTATGGAGAGTAAAGTAAGGCCAGTTTCAATAATATGGCGATGCTTTATCTTAGTAATTCTATTTTGTTGAGATGTATGAGGACAAGTCTTTTGGTGTTGAATACCATACTTAGATAGGATATCCTGGAGACCCTATTTCTTGTATTCAGATCCCCCATCAGTTCTGAAAACTTTTATTTTAGTATTAAAAGCATTTTCAACATATGCTTTGAATTGAGCAAAAACAGAGAAAGTATCAGATTTGTATGTTAATGGGAAAATCCATGTGAAGCGTGTGAAATCATCCACAAAGTAAATGAAATAATTAATACCACTATAAGAGCAAAAAGGTGCAGGACCCCAAATGTCACTATGAACAATCTGTAATAGAATAGTAGCTATAGAATTTGACAAAGAAAAGGTAAGTTTACACATCTTTCCATATATGCAATGTTCACAAACAGAAGTGACATCAGTATTATGTCTATTTACAGAAGGAGTGTATGGAACATGTGCAAGCATTTGCTGAAGAATTTTATTAGTAGGGTGTCCTAACCTATTATGCCACAAAACATGAGAAATTTTTTGGCCTAAGTAAGCAATATGTCTTTGAGAAGGAGCTTGATCTCTTCTTGGTTTGAAAGTGTAATACCCTGTATTTTTGTAATATAATATATGAATAAGACCTTGTATGCTTCTTTTAATACTTGTATGAGCTTTCCCTTACCCTTGGTATAATTTGGATACCAATCGATTGGTATGAATACCAATCGATTGCCTATACCAATCAATTGACACTTTTACCAATCGATTGGAGCATTTATACCTAATACCAATCGATTGACATTATACCAATCGTTTGGAATCAGCTGGGTAGATTCTCTTGCTTTGGCTGGGGTTTGTCCACGTGAACACTTCTTCCTCTATATATACCAATTCATTTTTGCATTTTTGGGGTTCCAGAAATCAGAGGGAGAGAAAGGGTAGCCTTGTGTGTGTTTATATATATACACACATATATATATATATATATTCATACACTCACACACACACATCCATGGACTGAGACAAGAAAAGAAGAGAAGAAGATTAGAAAGAAGAAAAAAAGAGAATGAGAAAGAGAAGAGAAGCAGAGACTGATAAAGAGAGGGAGAAGAGGCCATTGAAGCTCCAAGCTTCAAAACACATAACCAAACACACCTTGTAATCCTAAAGTGAGTTCTAAACTCACTTGGTAACTCATTATTGGTGTTAGAACGTGTCTAAATGAAGAAATGAGATTTAAATGATGATTTCTCGTGTTTATATATGCTGGACAGTCTTCACTGTGAAGAAGACGAAGTCCCAATCGATTGAACTTGTCCCAATCGATTGACATTTATGGCAATCGATTGACATATGATCCAATCGATTGAACTTTTTACCAATCGATTGATACTATTTTTATACCAATCGATTGAACCCTTATCTCAATCGATTGAAAGTTGCAGAATGTTGATTATCTTGTTTATTTTATATTATAACTGTTTAGTTGTTTATTTACTGTTCAGTATCTCCAGCATGCTTTATTGTTGTAATACGGACGTAATAATGAGATAATGCGACGTAGGATCATAGTAACAACGAGGTTAATGGATAATGGTTGTGATGTTAGATAGCGTAATAATTGTAAATCCTTTGGAGTTAACGTTCATTTCATTTAGAGTAGGCAAGCTACATTGGGATTGTCATGTATCGATATTAGAGTTGAACTTAAGTAGGTTTGCTAAGATTCGGGAATCTTGCGTGGGCGGGCTTTGGTCGATCATATGTTCTTAAAAGTGGTAGACAGACGAAGGTGTCTATGACTGTGGTGGTCGAACCGTTTTCCCTGAGATAGCCAGATGATCTAATCATATGTTCTTAAAAGTAGTAGACAGACGAAGGTGTCTACGACTACGGTGAACCGTGATCACTGGTAGATGTCGCTAAGTCGTGACTATAGAATGATGTACTATTGCTTAAAGCGTTATATCCCTGTAGTGCAGTGAACTGTGCATATGTTCTTAAAAGCTAGGGATGGACTGACGTGGTATCCATGAGTGCGGTGAACTGTGTATATGTTCTTAAAAGCGGTGGACGGAGCAATGGTGTATCCTTAAGAAGTGAACTACTGTCGAGTCTATTCTTCTATCATGAGGTATCGTCAGTCTTAAAATGAGTAAGACGTTAGTAATCGGATCATCAGAATGATTAAGTAGCTACCCTCACTGAATCTGAATGGTTATCATTTATAACTTGTTATAACTTCAATAGTTGATACCCTGTTAGTATCTAATTCACTCAGCTTTCATTAAGCTGATGGCATTTATGCCGCTGGACATTTCCATGTTCCAGCGCACCCTGGTTATGACTATACAGGTGAAGGACCTGCGGGCGAGATTTATTATGCCAGTTACGATGTCCCGACGGAGGACTACCCCGAAGGAGGTCAGGCAGAGGAAGACTACTACGCCGAGGACTACCTTTACGCCAATTGAAGATTAGGCTAGACCGTAGTTAATTATCTTTACTGCTTTCAAGACCTTTTGTAACCAGGCATATGTTGCCTTAACAATTGTACTTCCACTGCGTTTTGTTTTGATTCGAGACTCTGATGTGTAATAGTTAGTAACCTCCTTTTGATATTAAGTTATGTGTTAACCAGAACTTAGATTTCATTTTCGTTATCTCCTTTACTTATTGTCGCTTAGTACTACGTGGTGTGGACAATCGTGTGACTTCACCAGTCGTTGCCTTTGGACCCAAAAAGGAAATTTATTTTTCTCTATTTTTGCCGTTCCGGGGCGTGACAGGATTTTTGGTATCAAAGCCTAGATTTTGTACCTTTTCACTCACAGGTTGTTCCACACCATCTGGTCCTAGAACCTTGAGATTTCATAGATGAGTATTAAGATTAGTTCTGACTTAAGGTAGCTTCTTTTCAGGTAGCATGACACCACCGCTGTTCGTTCCAGACAAGTTTGGAGGACACTATGTGTATGAGGGTAGTATTGTGCCGGCAGATCCACAGTACTATGCTTGGAAGGTTAGACAGAGAGCCCTCATCGAGACAGTAAGAGACATGCAGATTGAACAGTTGTGGATACCGGCATTTGGGCCCATTTTTAATTTTAAAACAATTTCTTTCAATTTCACATTCAAATACGAGTCGCCACTTAATTTTTAAAGGGAAATTAAGAAACCATTTTGAAAGCAAACTGATCTTTTGCGAAACCAAAGATAATCTGGGTCCGGGGATTATGGAATGAAAGGGGAAGGAGCCCGGCGGACTAAAACACCCCCTTTCATACTATCTCGTGATAGGCCTCTACTCATCATCCTTTTTCATCAAATTATTAATCTAAGCATGCCCTCAACTAATACATATAAATAATACATTACACAAGCATGTTGAAAAGGGTGCAAAATAGCTAACGATAAAATATCATTCATAAGCCACATAATTCAAGTAGTAAGCAAAATGATGTACAAGTAGAGAACTAGAGAACTTACCCGGGATCCAGCCGCGAAATGGGAAACGTACAATGCATACAAAGAATAAAAATCCTAGAAAAAATGTCTCTAATCACATATACACATAAGGCAAGAACCTAGGCTAATGTGTCGCGCATGAGGTTTAAAATCAATTAAAATCAAAGAAGTAAATCAAACTAGAGAAGGAGTTGAGAAATTGTACCTCAAATGCGCAACAAAAAAAGATTAGTACACATGCCTTGATCAAAGCTATCAAATAATCAACCCTAAGCTTCTAGCTTAGATCTATCAAGCATGGAAAGAATTGATAAAACTATGAATTCCTTTTGATTAGTTGGAGTCATAGCATCTCTATAGATATATACAAGTCTCAACTAAGAGCCAATGTAATGACCATATAGGGGTGCTATAATCCCGACATGATCATAAGGAATCCATGGTTATGTTCAATTAGGTTCAACGAAGCCTAATTTTATCCAAGAACTAGTTCTATTCATAAGCATCAACATACATGAATGAATGAATGAACATGAACATGAACAAGAATGAGATATGAATTTATTCACTAATTTGGACCACTTAGCCTCTGGATTTAAGCTAAATTATCATTATTCAAAACATGATTTGGGTCCCAAGACATTAGGAAACTATTTAACTTAACATCAATGAGACTAGACAAAAATAGTGACTGTTTTTCCTAAATTACAGAGAGCATACCAGATTATAAAAGGTAGCAAAACCATACTTTCAACAGTTGGATCTTAATAATTTTTGGATATGATATGTCTCTATGAGTCTAGTTTCTAACTCAAAAAGAAAATCAAGGTTTGAACGGTTAGATCTCTGGGAATATGGAAAACACTAGACATCACTCAGGAATCTGAAACTCTATGTCCAGAGATCTTGTACGATTTTCTAAAAATAGTAAAAAAATGAAAAACGCTTAGATCTTTTTAGGGTATCTTCCTAACACATTAAGGTACTTAGAAAAAATTATTAGAGGCCAAGGAAGTTCGATTAAGGTTCTGATTTATTAATTTTAAAATGGACTTACTGTTCTGAAATTTTGGACAGAGAGTTGCTTGTTTTGAAATCATAAGACCAAACCATCTTAGACATGGAATTTCATCAAAACAAACATTACAGAGGTGCTTAAATGAGTTATGAACATCCTCCAATTGGTCTCATCCAATTTCCAATGAACCATGATTTTATAAAAATCTTTGATCACAGTTGGTTTATGGATTCACTGCACCTTTGTTAAATTGATGTTCATATTTTGAATCAAACTTGATCCATGATTCTAGAGAGAACTAGGATCAAGTATGATTATGATCATTGGAGTAAATAATGAAATATGAAGATGTTCATGGATTTAGCCTTATTGGATTTCCATCATAGATCTCATAACAAGAGAATCCTAAGGTCTCACTTAATCTCATGAATTTTGAATATAAACTATGACAACCTACATCTAATTCCTCTCTCAAACATATGATCCTTGAGGAATATAGAGTCATGACATCCTAATCCCCTCTCAAATGAATGGTCCTTGGAGACTAAATGAAATAAAAAAATCATATGAACCTCTATGGAATATAGCATGAATCCCATAAGATTCTTAGTGAGGAGATTCAAATCATGAGCTAAGACTTGAATTCAACCAACTATATGTAGATATGACCATGATTCACTTTAATCTCCATACGGATCATAGGATCATAGGAAAGTAAAGAATCAAACTCAAAGAGACTCAATAAGATGTATAAAATCTCATAAATCTTAAGAGAAAAATAGAAATAAAGAATCAAAGTTTACTTAGAGAAATTGGAATACAAATTCTTCAAAATCAAACTTATCTTAAACCCAAGGCATCAATTGGATCTAAATTAATGAAATGTTATGAGATTCACTCACAAGTTCTAAGTGGTGTGTGATGAAATGAGGTAGGAAGAGAGGTTTTGAAAATGTGTAAAGTTCCTAGAACTATGAACTTGTGATTGAATTTGCCTAATTCTATCAAGGATTGAGAGGTTACCTCTATGACCTCAAGGATTTCTTCTATTTCTTGGGAAACTCTTCCAAAAATCTTCAAGTTCTTTTCCAATTCTTCAAATTCTTCAAGAAAACTCTCTTCTTCCTCTCTCAATTCTCTCTCTATTGTATATATAACTCTTGTATCTCTCTTTGATTCAAAGATTAAGTGAAAAGTTCCAAAAGTCCTAATAATGGAGATGAAGGCTTGTTTATATAGACCAACATGACAAGGTTAAATGGGTAAATTCAGGTGAAAATACATGTGCAAAGTTTTCTTCTAGAACATGTGAGAAAAGCAGTCTGTTACAATGCGCGGCACTCGATGACTTGCCTGCGGCACTCGCTGAGTGTCGGGCGGTACTCAGTGAATGCCGGCGCGGCACTCAATGGCACTCATTGAGTGCCGCCGGCTTCGCCGCGTGCCGCGGCTAACAGAATTTTGCCTTCTTTTTAATTTTCAACATATATATTAACAAAAACTTAATTTATTTAGTAAAGTATATACTAATGTACTTATATTTGTAATATACTTTATTAGAATATACCCATATGCATGGTATATATTCCTATATATCATTTTATTTCTTTTTTCCCTTCTTTTTTTTCTTTTCTTTTCAAGAATTCTTTTTCAAATTTCCTTTTCACTTTCTCCTTCTATTTTTTCTCTTTTCAGAATTCTTTCTTTTCTTCTTTTTTTTTTTTTTTTTCATATCTCATTATCAATACTATATATATATATTGTGAATGAATTCTCAGACTGATTTCCTCACACGTTTTTCAACGTTTGGGTTTTTCCCGAATACCTGATTTCTCCTTCTTTCATTTTTGATTTTGAAACTTTACTTAAAGAATCTTTGAAAATTTTGAATTCTCTGGAAAATCTTTGAATTTCATCAGTCATCGTCATCATCGGTCTTTTAGAGGTAACCAATCTCTGGATTTGACGTTTGGTCAAAATCGGGGTGTTTACAGTAGCAGAGATTTGGGACCCAAGACCCAGAGGTGATACGTCACGAGATGATCTACCGTAAGGAGACTTTTCGACTCATAGAGGAAGATTCACTGCAGATGCTACGAGACCGTTTCTCTTATCAAGCTCTACTATCAGAGGTTAGAGCAGTGCCTCCGCCTCCCCCGACAGAGCCACCACCCCAGACACCTCCACCCCCACCAGAGGAGGATATGGTTGATGCACCCCTAGTAGACGAGGACCCAAAGGACGAGGGTGAGGACGACGACGATGATGAGCCAAGAGATGACGATGATATGGAGGATGACGAGGACGAGGACATTGATGACGAGGAGCTAGAACATGATCCAGAGGAGGACCCCGAGGACCCAGCTGGTATGGATGTGCTATTTGACATAAATATTGTAGTAATAGAGGGTTATCCGATAGAGGATGAGGCTATAGCAGATGATGATGCCAGTGATGACGTTGTAGTACCAGTCTTACCAGGCGGAGTTATAGCACAACTGGCAGTAGAATGGGCTACAGAGATGGCTGCACACCCCCATGGATTTGAGATATATGCACCAGAGTTGGCACAGGCTATGGCACAGGCTGAGGCACTCGCAGCTTCATTTGATGCAGCCTAGGCTAACCTGGCCGCCGGTATGGGAGACTTGGGAGTTATTATAGAGCATGACGGACCTGAGCTGGTTGAGGATGTTATGATAGATCATGAGGACATGATGGATGATGATATGGATGAGGATGATGTTCTATCTGAGGTTGTCCCAGAGGACGAGGCTTCCATCTATGGATCTAATGTGGACAACTTTTGAGTCCAGTACCTTTAGGATGTAGACTTTTTACGTTTGACTTCAGGACATGTTGTCCACTTACTCTTGATGCTTACATAGATAGCTATTGACCATAGCCTTTTTGTATAGGTAGCCACCAGTGGTGGTGTGTTTATATCTCTTTTGCTAGATCTTGTATAGGATCATGTACTATGAGGTACATAGATGATCTGTTGTGTACACCGATGTACATCTTTTGGGTATATATATATATATATGGCAGATCGTTTCTTTTGGTTATTTCTGATATTGTCTCATTACCTATATTATGAGGTGATTTAGATTAGTGTTGTGCTTCTTGTTATTTTAATTGTTGTTGTTTCCCCGAGAAGATTGTCAGCTAATCGTTAGATCTTTCATAGGTACACCTCACACAGAACACTATGGCTAGGAACACGAGATATTAAGCGAGATTGGGAGCACCCATTCCTGAGGGTATGGACCCGATTGGAGTCTTCAAAGCGTTCATGCAACGAATGGAACACATTGGTTACACCTACAGTAATGCCAACCATCGAGCTAACAATGGCAACAACCATGCTGCTTTTCCAAGGCAGACAGACGACAAATTATTGGAATAATTTTGTGGCCTACGACCTGAGAAGTTCGACGGCATGGCAAAATCATGGAAAGCCGAGCAATGGGTACGAGAGTTGGAGTTAATCTTTGAAGCCTTGGAATGCAGTGAGCTTGACAAGAGACGTTTAGCCGTGTTTTAACTGACTTACTCCGCTGCAGACTGGTGGGAGGCTGAGAAAGCCACAATCGGGATCGACGCTGCAAGGAGAATGCCTTGGGAAATATTCAAGACTCGATTTCTCGAGAAGTATGTCCCCGAGGACAAAAGAGACCAACAAGGGAGGAATTTCCTGAGTCTGACTCAAGGGAACTGGATGGTCAGAGAGTATACCACACAATTCGAGCAACTTCCCCACTTTTCTCCACATATGATACCCCCGCCAAGAAGGTAAAGTGATTCCACCAAGGACTTAACCCACACCTCCGGCACATGATGATAGGCCATCTGGGCCAGTCGTTTGAACGAATTGTCCGTCTCGCTTCAAGTTTGGAGAAGGATACTTATCTTACGCAAGGACCACAAGTGAATTGACCTCCACCCAGGACCTTCCAACCGAGGAACTTTCTAGCACAGTCGTCAAGGAGCAATTAGGGATGGAAACCCTAGATTAACAACTATCAAGGAAACAAGCGCACATGGGACAGGACAAGGAAGCCCCAAGCTAACTTTCCTCAATAGCAGAATCGACAATAAGGACCACCTCAGGCACAGCCCGCCGCCCAGCGACAGAACATTGATGGATGTTTCAACTGTGGAGTGCCCGGACATATTGCAAGGTATTGCACAACTCCCAAGACTAACTGCCGAAATGACATTGTCTGTCGTAATTGTAACAAGCCTGGTCACATGAGCAAGGATTGTCGAGCACCTCGTGGAGGCTACTATGGAGCGCCTGCTCAAGGACAACAAGGACAGGTTAGGGTGAACCCCATCATCCCTGGCAATGCAGGATACGATGCTAAGGAACAACAGAACTTGGAAGGTACACTCATTTTATTTCACAGTCAAGTTAGAGCTTTGTTTGATACCGGTGCTGCCCGTTCTTTCATAGCTATTAAGATTGTGCATGACTTGGGTTTGGTACCCCTAACACTTAAGTCGGCCCTTAATGTTGTTTCGTCCTTGGGAGTAACTGTTAAGTTGGGTAAGGTATGCAAGGATTGTCCCTTAACCCTAGAAGGTAGAAATCTCCCAGCAGACTTGATAGTTTTGTCGACGTCTGAGTTCGACGTGATTCTAGGAATGGATTGGCTTACCAAGTATGGAGCCATTCTAGATTGTATTAGTCGGACCATTGTCTTTTCAACATGTGGTTTCCCGTAGATCAGATTCCAATGTCAGTCGTTGAGCGATATGTTCATTACGAGCTGCTTAGCCGCGATTGAGAGTTCAAGCACAGGGTTTACTATCAACCAGATCCTCGTCATTCAAGATTTTGAAGATATTTTTTGAAGCATCTCTGGGCTTCTGCCAAAGAGAAAGATAGACTTTTGCATTGAGCTAGCACCTGGAACGTTGCCGATTTCCAAAACCCCGTACCGGATGGTGCCCACGGAAATGTTGGAATTGAAGAAGCAAGTTCAAGAGCTTGTAGACTTAGGTTTCGTTCGCCCGAGTACGTCACCTTGGGGAGCACCAGTCCTATTCGTGAAGAAGAAAGATGGAGAACTACGACTCTGTATCGACTACAGAGAGTTGAATAAGGTCATGATCAAGAATAGATATCCACTTCCCCGGATAGACGACCTGTTTGATCAATTATAAGGATCAAGGATATTCTCGAAGATTGATTTTCGTTCAGGATATCATCAGTTACTAGTTTGACCGGAAGAGACACCGAAGACTGCCTTCAAAACGAGGTATGGACACTATGAGTTCTTAGTGATGTCCTTTGGATTGACCAATGCCCCGGCAGTATTTATGGACCTAATGAATAGAGTATTCAGACCTTATCTGGATCAATTCGTTATAGTACATCATGATTTACTCGAAGACGGAAGAAGAGCACAAGAAGCATCTACAGATTGCTCTACAGACTCTCAGAGATAATAGCATGTATGCGAAATTCAGCAAGTGTGAATTCTGGCTTCTGGAAGTCAAATTCTTGGGACATATGATATCCCAGGATGGAATTTCTGTAGACTCGTCCAAGATCGATGCAGTCTTAAGCTGGAATAGACCGACTAACGCTACCGAAGTTAGAAGTTTTTTTGGATTGGCTAGATATTATCGGAGATTCGTGGAGGGATTCTCCAAGATCGCAGGACCGTTGACAAGTTTGACCACCACTCTTGATAAAGTATGAATTGACTAATAAGCATGAGGATGCATTTTGTGAATTAAAAGAGAGACTAACCTCAACACATGTACTTGCGATACCCAAGAGTGGTGAACGATTCATAATCAATAGTGATGCATCGCACCAAGGACTTGGTTGTGTGATAATGCAAGATAGAAATGTGATTGTATACGGATCAAGACAATTGAAGCCGCATGAGAAGAATTATCCAACGCATGACTTGGAACTAGCTGCAATTGTGTTTGCCCTGAAGATTTAGAGACACTACTTGTATGGAGAAAAATTTGATCTATTCTCAGATCACAAGAGTTTGAGGTACTTGTTCTCTCAGAAGGAGTTGAACATGCGACAGCGAAGATGGATGGAACTACTCAAGGACTATGATTTCTCTTTGCAATACCATCCGGGTAAAGCAAACGTTGTAACTGACGCTTTGAGCCGAAGTCCCCGCCTTTTGATCACTTTGATTTTGATTAGAGAATGGCGAGCATTGGAGACGTTAGCCGGATTCGACCTTCAACCAGTGGGATCGAAAAAAGGACAATACTTTGGATGTCTTGTCATGCAACCAACTCTCATCAGTCGTATCTTAGACGCTCAACAGTCAAACGAAGATTTGAAGCTGTGGTTTGCTAAGATGTCCGCGAAGGAACCAGAAGTATGGAATATTAGTACGGACGGAGCATTGAGATGCAAGGGTAAACTTTGTGTGCCAAATGACGGTAGTCTCAGAAAAGATATTTTGGACGAAGCACACAAGTCGAGGTTGACTATCCATCCCGGAGGAAACAAGATGTATAAGGACTTAAAGGGGAACTTCTGGTGGAATGGAATGAAACGAGAAGTGGCCGAGTACATGCCGCAATGTCTTGTTTGCAAACAAGTGAAGACAGAACATTAGAGACCGCCTGGACTTCTACAGCCATTACTGATTCCCCATTGGAAATAGGAACACATCACCATGGATTTCGTGGTTGGATTGCCAAAGTCTCAACAAAACCACGACGCTATTTGGGTAACAGTAGATCGACTCACCAAGTTGGCGCATTTCATCGCATACAGCATGACGTACCCAGTTGAACGATTGAGCCGGATGTATCTATAGCAAGTCGTGAGACTGCAAGGTGTACCTGTCTCAATAGTTTTGGATCGAGATTCGCGCTTCACCGCAAAATTATGGAAGAGCCTTCAAACAGCAATGGGAACTTCATTGAACTTGAGTTTAACCTTTCATCCACAAACAGACGGCCAGACAGAACGGGTCAAATCAAGTGATGGAAGAGCTTGTGTTATTGAATTCGAGAGTTCATGGGAGACACATCCACCTTTGATCGAGTTCGCCTACAACAACAGCTATCACACAAGCATAAAGATGGCACCGTTCGAAGCTTTATACGGAAGGCCTTGCCGATCGCTGCTATGTTGGGCCAAAGTCGGAGATAGTCAACTACTTGGGCCTGAGTTGATTCGAGAAACCAGCAAGAAGATCCAAATCGTACGAGCGAAGATGAAGACAGCGCAATCCAGACACAAGAGCTATGCCGACAAGCGACGGAAGGATCTAGAGTTTGCAGTTGGAGATCATGTACTACTCAAAGTTTCGCCAATTCGAGGTATCGTCAGATTCAGACAGAAGAGAGGCAAGCTATCGCCGTAATTCATAGGGTCGTTCGAGATCCTAGAACGTGTTGGAACAGTAGCCTACAGACTTGCATTGCCACCGAAGATGTCGAGAGTGCACAACATTTTCCACATCAGCATGTTAAGGAAGTGTGCCCACAACCCAGCGCATGAGATCAGTTTTGAAGATATCGAGGTGAACGAGAACGCGACATTCAACGAAGGACCGGTGCATATTCTAGACCGAGGAGTGAAGAAGCTCAGAAACAAAGAGATTCCGCTAGTGAAGATTCAGTGGAAGCACCACAACAAGGGAGAAGCTTCATGGGAGCTAGAGTCAGAGATGCGAGAGAAGTTTCTGTTTTTGTTTTGAACCCTACTTACTTCGGATTTTGGGGATGAAATTGTCACGACCCATCCCACTACGCGTGGAAATAGGACACGTGGCACGCCACCAAGGCTCATCCAATTCCATTAAAGTCAAATAGCAGCGGAAATATTATTAAAATCTTTTAAAATCAGAGTTATAAAAAGTTTTTGGCCAATTGGAAACACGTCCAAAAGAATCAGTTTTGAAAACAGAGGTTCAGTCGACTGTAATAGGGTCCAGTTGACTGTGCTTGGCAGTAACCAAAACCCACCTTTCTCATCAGATATTCAGTCGTCGACTAATCAGGGAACCCAGTCGACTGATCTGGTTACTATTTAGATCAGTAGCTAAAATCTACAGTGATTCAGTCGACTGATCAAGGGTCCAGTTGAATGTTTCCATTACTATTCACTTTCAGTGTCTTAATCCCACGGAATCCAGTCGACTGATCTAGGTCCATTCGACTGCTCCCCTGCTGGGCAACCCTGAATGAAAAAAAATCACAACTCATGCTTCTCCATATCAATAATAACCACGACCAACACCAATTACAATATTTAAAACATAACTACAGACGTTCAATTACAAGATTACAATACTATGAAACTAATCCATGGTTCTATTACAACATATTACAATTTCCCAATCCTTACACAAGTTTTAGGATTAAAACAAAAACATATACAAATGTGGTTCCCTGGCGTTCCTCAACGGCCTTACTCCTCACGCTTCTTCTTGTCTTTCTTCTTACCTGCAATGGAGTACATCTCCACTGCTCAGCTATATGCTTAGTGCACAATTCTAAATGTATGCTTATATGACAGTTCATGGTTTAAGCATCTAAAACACATAGAAAAATAGTCTCTAGGGTGAGTGGTACGCATTCATCCGGTCGATGCCGTAGGAGGCCCACCTCTCCCACGCATCTCGTACACTAGTTGGGCCTTCCTCCATACCAGGTACCGTGTCCTGGTTGGGCCCACCTCCATACCAGACACAACCACAATTCCAATTCCATCACAATCACAATCAAAATCACAATCCTCAAGGTTCGAGGAGCTTACCCCAGATGAATTTGCACCAAACTCCCATTTGACCCAAGTAGACACATAACATGCTCACATAAACAGTTATACGTGCTTTTCACATAATTTCACATGCATAATTAACGGCCCTAACCAATACATGAATTTCGCCCTGATCCAAAAATATCAAAACTGATGTTCAAAACATGAAAATCCATATATTTCATAGATCTATAATTCATATCTCATGCGATTCTCTTCAAACTTTGAAGGATCGTCTAGGGAGCTAAATAAACTTCGGATTCTAAATTATACGCGATTCCTACGAGTTTTACTGGGTTTTCTCCAAAAGTCTAGAATTAAGATTTTTACAAAAATTGACCAAACACGGCCTAAATAGTATCAAAACGTAGCTCTTACCTCCATGAGTTCAAATCTAAAATCTGGAAAAAATCTGTCGGACGAACGGTCGTCGATCGGTGTCGCAAAGCCCGTTGGCTCCAATCTCCCTTCTCTCTCCTCTCTCTAGATATTTTCTAACTTTTTGAGAAATGAAATCTCATCCTCCACTATTTATAAAAAAATCTTCTCGAAAATTGCGCTTACCTCCCCGCAAGTTCTCAAAACTTCTAATTAGCTCTCAAAACTTTGCACACGTTCATTTTATGCCTTTACGAGTGAATATTATAAATTCCAAAAGTTTCCGACTAAGTCTCATTTGGGTCCAAAAATTACGTCCGAAAATTAAGTTATGTAAAATCTCTACACAACCTACCTTTTATTTAACGTGGCACTCACGTTCTCACCACAGTTTTCAAAATGATATAACAATATCAAAGATTACCAGAATTTTCACAACACAGATAAAATTACTAGTCATAAAATACCAGATAGGTCAGATAACATTTAAATCATATAAATGTCATTTAGTCATGCCCATGCAACTGTGAAATTCCATGTTCTCGTGTCCTCACTGACACCTCACCATTGACCCACGTCAACTCAACTCCAATTATTAATAACATTAATAATTTCACAATCTCAAGTTATGCATTTTCAAAACCATGAATTTCTGGAACAGGTGTGACAACTAACCCCTCTAAAAAGGAAGTTTGTCCCCAAACTTTACCTTATGCACCGAATAAGTACGGATACTCATTCTTCATGTCTTCCTCATTTTCCCATGTAGCCTCCTCAGTCGTATGGCTAGGCCATAGCACTTTCACCATTGGAATAGTCTTGGTTCTCAAAACTTGTTCTTTGCGATCCAAGATCTCTACAGGATGTTCAACATAGGTTAAGTCTCCTTGAATTTGTAACGGTTCTGGCGTTATAATCTTACTCGCATCTGTCATACAACATCTCAACATTGATTCATAAAACACGTTGTGCACATGTTCCATTTCTGATGATAAAGCCAATCGGTAAGCCACTAGTCCTACCCTCTCTAGGATCTAAAAAGGTCTTATAAATCTCGGATTGAGCTTCCCTCTCTTTTCAAATCGTACAATGCCCTTCGAAGGCGATGCTTGCAAGTATACGAAATCTCCAACTTCAAAATTCATCGGTCGTCGTTTAGAGTCCGCATAGCTCTTATAACGGCTCTGAGCTACCTTAAGACGTTCCTGAATCAATTTCACCTTTTTTGGTAGTCATTTGTACTATCTCAGGTCCTAACAACCTTGTTTCTCCAACCTCGGTCCAACAAACCGATGATCAACACTTACGGCCATACAAAGCTTCATACGATGCCATTCCGATACTTGACTGGAATCCATTGTTATAAGTAAATTCAATTAACAGCAAGTAGTGCTCCCAATCATTCCCAAAGTCTAATACACACAATCTTAACATATCTTCCAAGGTATGAATCATACGCTTTGACTGTCCGTCGGTCTGAGGATGAAATGCGGTACTGAAACTTAATTTCTTACCCATAGCTTTTTGTAAACTTCCCCAAAACCTTGACGTAAAGCTACTATCACGATCTGATATAATCACAGCTGGGACTCCAATAGCCTTACAATCTCTTGCACATACAATTCCGCTAATTTGGACGGCTTAGTAGTCTTAATTGGTAGAAAATGAGCTAACTTGGTTAATCGGTCGACTATAACCCAAATCTTGTCATTCTTGTTACGCGATCGCGGAAATCCAGAAACAAAGTCCATCGTGATCTCGTCCCTCTTCCATTCCGACACTGGCAATGGCTGTAGTAACCCCGCGAGTACTTGTCTCTCTGCTTTGACCTGTTGACATGCTGAACATTCAAATACAAACTTAGCGACTTCACACTTTATACCCTTCCACCAGAAGTTTTCTCTCAAGTTTATGTACATCTTATTACTTCTCGGATGCACTGAATATTTTGTACTATGAGCTTCTTCTAGAATCCTCTCTTTCAAATCTTTCACATTCGGTATACATAAACGATTTTCTAGTTTCAACGTCCCTCGTTCCAACACAAACCCAGGTCGTCTCCCCAAAGGTATCTCGTCCCTCATTTTTACACAAATAGACATCGTTAAATTGTTCTTTCTTGATCTCATCAATAATATCTGGGTGTGCTATGATCGCCATCATTTGTCCCTGGAATCACATCCAATTCTAAGCATTCCATCTTTTTTATCAATTCTTTTTGTTGTGTTAGGTCATCGGCTAAATTCCTCGGCGTCTTCTGGCTTAATGCATCGGCTACTACATTCGCCTTTCCCGGATGGTACTCAATCGAAAGATCGTAATCCTTCATCAACTCCAACCATCTTCGCTGTCTCATATTCAAGTCCCGTTGGGTGAAATGGTATTTCAAACTCTTGTGGTTCGTGAATATCTCACACTTTTCCCCGTACAAGTAGTGTCTCCAAATTTTCAAAGCATGAATTATCGCGGCTAATTCAAGATCATGAGTCGGATAGTTAACCTCAGGTGTCTTTAACTGCCTAGAAGCATATGCAATTACTTTACCACCTTGCATAAGCACACATCCCAACCCTTTGTGTGAAGCATCACTATAGATTATAAATCCTTTGGTTCCAGATGGTATTGTCAGTATCGGTGCTCTCGTTAAACGTGACTTCAACTCTTGGAAACTGTCTTCACATTCCCGACACCATTAAAAAATAACACCCTTTCTCATTAACTTTGTCATTGGCAATGAAATCTTCGAGAAATGTTTAATAAAACAGCGGTAGTATCCCGCTAATCCCAAGAAACTTTGAATTTCAGATACGGAAGTCGACCTGTGCCAATTTGATACAGCTTCTACTTTGTGAGGATCAACTGAAACTCCATTCTTATCAATCACGTGACCAAGAAAAGTAATGATAGGTAGCCAAAATTCACATTTCTTGAATTTTCCAAATAATTGCTTTTCCCGCAGTCTCTGAAGTATCAATCTCAAATGATTCTCGTGTGTTATCTTACTTGGTGAATAAACAAGGATGTCGTCGATGAACACTATCACAAAATCATCCAAATGGTCCTTAAAGACTCAGTTCATAAGATCCATGAACACAGCTGGTGCATTGGTAACTCCAAATGGCATAACTAAGAACTCGTAGTGTCCATAACGCGTTCTAAAAGTTATTTTCTCAACATCTTCGGCATTCACTTTCAACTGATGGTAACCCGATCTCAGGTCTATCTTGGAGAATACTTGTGCCCCACGAAGTTGATCAAATAAGTCATCAATTCTGGGTAACGGGTACTTGTTCTTAATCGTTAACTTGTTCAGTTCCCGGTAATCAACAGACATACGCATTGAGCCATCTTTCTTCTTTACAAACAATACTGGAGCTCCCCACGGCGATACACTTGGTCGGATGAAACCTTTATCAAATAACTCTTGTAGTTGAACTTTTAGTTCCTTTAATTCTACTGGTGCCATCCTATACGGTGCTTTGGATACCGGTCTTGAGTCTGGCTTTACCTCAATGGTGAATTCAATTTCCCTCTCAATCAGGACGTCTGGTAAGTCATCGGGGAATACATCCGGGTACTCTCGCACTACTGGGATATCCTCTATTATTGATTCGGTCGCTGAGACATCAGTCACTGAACATAAAAATCCCTGACATCCCTTTTTCAATAATTTTCCCGCTCGGATAGTTGAAATCAAGTATGGCGACGGTGTAACCCCACTCCCTTGAAAGCAAAAGTTTCCATGAACCAGTGATAAAAAATTAACCTCCTTCCGTTTATAGTCTATGGTGGCTTGATTAAGGGCTAACCAATCCATCCCCAATATCACATCAAAATGGTTCACCACAATCGGTATAAGGTCTACGGTCATTAACTTCTCGCCTAGTTTGATCTCACAATCTTTATATATCGTAGATGTCACTACCATTTTACTAAGCGGCACGACAATGGATAAATCATATCCTAGTGGCGCGGACTTAACATTCAAATGTTCAACAAAGTTATAAGATACAAACGAATGCGTATATCCCAAATCAACGAGTATGCGCGCTAAGTGCGAACATACAAGCACCATACCTGAGACCACTGTATTTGTAGCAGCCACGTCTCCAGGATTCATCTGGAATGATCTTCCTTGACGTTGCTCCGTCCTTTGTCCTCCGTCACTAGACTGCTTAGGCTTTGAACCACTAGAAGCCATAGAACTTGCCCCTTGTTGAGAACGCTTCTTTGGGCAATCCTTCGCTCGGTGTCTTAAGGTACCACAATCAAAGCACTTGAGTTGCAAGTAGGTCGCAGAACTCACACTGTTTCCCCCTGTAGATCTGTTCTGAAAGTTGGTCAGAAAACATCGACTGGTGTGTGGCCGGTTGCAAAGCGGACACAACGGTATATCACTTGGTACTTTCTTGAAATCATTAAAACCAGAACTAGAGCCTCGTGAAAACAATTCTTAAAAGATCCCCCCTGACTTCGGTCACCACCCTCATGACTTCGTTTTCCTTGGTGATTTTGTCTCGATCTCTCTATTCCACTTTTGGCTACAGGCGCCGTCTGCTGTACTACTGCAACAGTCGAATGCTCGTAGGTCTCTACTCTCAACCGGATATTATCCCTCAAACCCTCTTCAAATTTTCTTGCCCTATATTCCTCTTCGGGCACTGAATCCTTACCAAACCTCAACAACGCGTTATACTTAGAAGTATACTCTGTTACAGTCATGTCTCCTTGCTTGAGGTTATCAAACTCTCGCTTCTTTGCATTATAGGCGGCTCGCAGAAAGAATCGGCTATTGAATTCTGCTTTAAACCCTTCCTAAGTAATCGGTGCTCCTTGATCTAAAACGTTTACCCACCAGTTCTGAGCTTCACCCCTCAATACGTCACTTGCGTTTTCAATCTTCTCCCTATCTGACATCGGAATAGATCAAAAAATTCGTCCCATGTCCATGACCCAATGTTCTGCCAATATTGTATCAGGCGTCCCATGAAATTCCATTGGTTTCTTTCAAGCAAATTGTTCGGATACAGATCTTATGCCTCTAGTTTCGGGTGCATGCACTACAGTTATTGGTTCCACTTCGATTTGGGGCGTGGGAGGCAGTCGCTCCGCTATATTCCGTATCATTTCCCCTATATTCCCCATCATTTCTGCCATTTCATTCATACGTCGAGTGTGTGGCGATAGATTTTGCTCTTCGTCACTCATGATTACAATCCTATAGTTCTCAATGCATAAACACTATGCATGTACAACAATAGCAATAGCATGTATGTAAAACACCATACATATGCATCAAACATCTCTAATATGTATGAATGCAAGTTTGAACATGTGACATTTCACTCAACACTCATCTCGTCGTCGAACGTTCCCAAAGTTTTGTTACCTATAGCTCTGATACCAATAAATGTCATGACCCATCCTACTACGCGTGGAAATAGGACTCGTGGCACGCCACCAAGGCTCATCCAATTCCATTAAAGTCAAATAGCAGCGGAAAATATTATTAAAATCCTTTAAAATCAGAGTTATAAAAAGTTTTTGGCCAATTGGAAACACGTCCAAAAGAATCAGTTTTGAAAACAGAGGTTCAGTCGACTGTAATAGGGTCCAGTCGACTGTGCCTGGCAGAAACCAAAACCCACCTTTCTCATCAGATATTCAGTCGACTGATCAGGGAACACAATCGACTGATCTGGTTACTATTTGGATCAGTAGATAAAATCTACAGTGATTCAGTCGACTGATCAAGGGTCCAGTCGACTGTTTCCATTACTATTCACTTTCAGTGTCTCAATCCCACAGAATCCAGTCGACTGATCTAGGGTCCAGTCGACTGCACCCCTACTGGGCAGCCCTGAATGAAAAAAAAAATCACAATTCATGCTTCTCCATATCAACAACAACCACGACCAACACCAATTACAACATTTAAAACATAACTACAGACGTTCAATTACAAGATTACAATACTACAAAACTAATCCATGGTTCTATTACAACATATTACAATTTCCCAATCCTTACACAAGTTTTAGGATTAAAACAAAAACATAAACAAATGTGGTTCCCCGGCGTTCCTCAACGGCCTCACTCCTCATGCTTCTTCTTGTCTTTCTTCTTACCTGCAATGGAGTACATCTCCACTGCTCAGCTATATGCTGAGTGCACAATTTTAAATGTATGCTTAAATGATAGTTCATGGTTTAAGCATCTAAAACACATAGAAAAATAGTCTCTAGGGTGAGTGGTACGCATTCATCCGGTCGATGCCGTAGAAGGCCCACCTCTCCCACGCATCTCGTATACTGGTTGGGCCTTCCTCCATACCAGGTACCGTGTCCTGGTTGGGCCCACCTCCATACCAGACACAACCACAATTCCAATTCCATCACAATCACAATCAAAATCACAATCCTCAAGGTTCGAGGAGCTTACCCCGGATGAATTTGCACCAAACTCCCCTTTGACCCAAGTAGACACATAGCATGCTCACATAAACAGTTATACGTGTTTTTCACATAATTTCACGTGCATAATTAACGGGCCTAACTAATACATGAATTTCGCCCAGATCCAAAAATATCAAAACTGATGTTCAAAACATGAAAATCCATATATTTCATTGATCTAGAATTCATACCTCGTGCGATTCTCTTCAAACTTTGAAGGATCGTCTAGGGAGCTAAATAAACATCGAATTCTAAATTATACGCGATTCCTACGAGTTTTACTGGGTTTTCCCCAAAAGTCTAGAATTAAGATTTTACAAAAATTGGCCAAACACGGCCTAAGTAGTATCAAAACGTAGCTCTTACCTTCACGAGTTCAAATCTAAAATCTGGAGAAAATCTGACGGACGAACGGTCATTGATCGGCGTCGCAAAGCCCGTTGGCTCCAATCTCCATTCTCTCTCCTCTCTCTAGATATTTTCTAACTTTTTGAGAAATGAAATCTCATCCTCCACTATTTATAGAAAATCTTCTCGAAAATTACGTTTACCTCCCCGCAAGTTCTCAAAACTTCTAATTAGCTCTCAAAACTTTGCACACGTTCATTTTATGCCTTTTAGAGTAAAAATTATAAATTCCAAAAGTTTTCGACTAAGTCTCGTTTGGGTCCAAAAATTACGTCCGAAAACTAAGTTATGTGAAATCTCTACACATCCTACCTTTTATTTAACGTGGCACTCACGTTCTCACCACAGTTTTCAAAATGATATAACAATATCAAAGATTACCAGAATTTTCACAACACAGATAAAATTACTAGTCATAAAATACCAGATAGGTCAGTGTAGACACCCCATTTTGTCGGCTATCAGATTTAGGAGACCCATAGCTTGGTGGTTCACAATGATCTAAAAGACTCAAAAGGACTCCTGGAAGTCAGCTCTATCTCTCAGAATGCTCAGAATGACCAAAAAGCCCCTGAAAGCCCGAAAACTCCCAGATTTGGCCCCAAAGTCCTGAAAACATGCTATGTCGTCAAAAAAGCAAAAAAATGAGTTTTTAAGAGAAATCGAGCGAAAACATCAGCTCCCGGGAACTCCCGGAGGTTTCCAGAACTTCCCGGGAATCCCAAGTTTGACCAGTTTGACCAGAATTGGACTTTGGAACCGGGGCGCCGAAACAATTTTCACATATTTTTCATGGATACTAGAGGTCAATAGCTTTCCAACGGTATATCGCACATAATTTCTAGATTTTAAAACGAATTTATTATGAATTTCCAAAGGCGAAAAAGGCGATCAAATCGGCTTTTATCGCGAATATCGCAAAACTTTTCAAAGTGACCTATCCCCGAACTATTTTTTATGTATAGTAGACTCCATTACCTTTCCAACGGTATATCACAACCTCAATTTGGAGTTCGTACGCATTTTCTGTGAATTTCGGACGAAATAGGGCCTTTTCGCAAATACCGGAACTTCAGGGGGCCTAAACAGCATTATCTGGACGAAGGAGGAGCACTGCCGCCGCGGCACTGGCCCAGTGCCGCCGCGGCACTCTCCCCCAGAATAGTGAGTTTTTGTAATTATTTTTGGGGTCCCATTTTGATTAATTAAAAACCAAAACGACGTAGTTTCATGATTTCAGATGTTTGGGACCAATGAGAATACTTCTAAAACTCCAAAACCACCCCAAGTTGGCCTATATAAACCCCCCATTGCTCTTCATTTTAGGGGGGCCAAGTGCAAAAGCTTGAAAAGTTGTAGAGAAGAAGAGAGATAGAGATAGGTTTAGAAGAGAGAAAAGGAGCTTCCTCCTACTATTTTTGCTATAGAAAGTGAGTTTTAATCTTGTTTTCTTCCATTACCTCTTTTATACTTCACATTCCAAACACCCCCAATCACCATTCTTGAGCATTCTTGAGCATTCTTGAGTTAGGAAGCTACTTCCATGTCCAAATGTCAAAATCTATGAGTGAAACACCAAGCTACAAGTCTCATGCTTCATGAATATCATCTATTGATCATCATCTACTTGCTTGTTTATTTATTGTTTATCTCTTCTCATCTCATTTCTTTTTTGATTTTTCTTTATTTACTTACTAGTTCATCATCATCTAAGTGATGACATGAAGTTTGGGGTGAGTGAATCCTTATGGATAGTAGCTCTTGACCTCAAAAACATGTTTGATAGATGATGATCATAACCTCAATACTTCCAAGGTATTCTTGAAACGTATTGAAGTTATGTTCAAAAATAAAAATAAATCTCTCCAACAATCTTGGAGGTTCTTGATGATGAGTTTGATGTTGGCATTTTAAGTGGCTATAATCCTTATTGAGTATTAAAAATATGTTTTCAAAACATCTATTTCAAAACCCCTCTCAATCCTTCTCATTTTGGTTTTAAGAAACAAAACTTTGTTTTCCCAAAAATCTTCAAAATAATGAGTCAAAACAGTGAGTGAGTTGAGTTCAAAGATTTCTCTAGAACGCAATACTCAACATATGGATGCAAGGCCACTTGGAAAGTCTTCCTAACCCATTTGAGAACACCCATGATTTTTGGTTTGACTTGGAAGTACATAGAAATGGTCCATTTGGACCCAAACATTCCTTCCAGACATTCTGTTTTTGCTGTCACGGCAGCTAGGTCCACTTCTAACTTCTTTTACAGAAAACTTTTCCAAAAGAGGTGGTCTTAACTTATTTTTCCCTTAAACGTCAATGTCTTAGGGAACTTTCTGTATAAAATGGGCCTCTAGATCATTAGTTTTCATTTTCTAAGATTTTTCAACATTTCAGTCGACGGTATGGACTCTGTTCCTGAGTGACCTCTATTGTTTATGTGATTTCTCTCAATCTGTGATAGTTATTCAAGATTGGCCTTTTGGGTTGTGTTCTAGACACAATAATTAAGATCTCAATAAAAAATCATGCATTGAAAACACTCCTAACCCCTCTTTTCAAATTCCAAAAGATCATGCTACTGTTCTGTCCACTATTCACAGCAAGCACAGTTCAACTTTCATTCCTTGATTTGATACTCATATGCATTCCAAATTAGTTCATATCTTAGGAAGTAGTTCATACTACATTTGTACATATCCCATATTAATTTCATTCATTCATTCATAAACATTTTAGACTTCTAAGTCACTCTAGGAATCCATGTACCCAAAACACACTACAACCTTTGCACATTTTAAAAACTTACATTGCATTCATGCAAGATTTGGGGTTTTTGTAACTCTTAATCTAAGAAGATTATAAGGAATGATCATGATCACACGTTCATGCTTCCCCTTTGATCTAATCATCATTTTCTCATCCGTCCCGGGGATTGAGAGGTCTTCTTTTCTCAAAGATTAACATGCATCATACTAGCTTGCTAAGCATATTTTATTTTCTTTGATTTATTTGCTTCAAGAACAATTCATGTCCCCCTTTTTAGATTAGGAAGTCTTGATTATTTGATATATGATTAGACGATTTTTCCTAGGTTTATTTGTGTGATCTTTCACTTTACATTGTATGATATTTGGCTTAGATCTTATGAATGATATCTTATCTTTAGATCTTCCATTTCAAATTTTCTTATGTGATGTAATATACTATCATAGTATTAATTGTCGAACCATACATAGTATAAGATGATTATTTGGATGCTAATTGAGGCCCGTCGAAAGACGGGGCGAGTTGAGGATGTTTTAGTCGCGACAAAGGCTCCTTCCTCTCTCGTACCAAAACCCCGAACCAAGTTCTTTGGTTATGAAGGGCCGGTGCCCTTATCCGCTTAGGTGAGTCAAATCAGGTTTCTTGGTTCCTTAAAGACCAAGTGGCGACTCTGTATCTGTTTTCAACAGACCTTTCCTTTTCTTTGATTCAAATCAACTTCAAAACAATCTCAAACAAGAGAAGTGGTCCACTTCCGCGTGTCCACAATCTGGAGACTCCACTGGGGATTTTTATTTTAAAACAAAATAATACAGAGGTTTGACTCATAAGAAGCATCCTTAAAATCATCTTTTTACTGTGTTTGGTTCACCGCATTGCACTTTTGCATATCCCCTTCGACTGTGTCTGAAACACGGCGCTGACATTGTTCAGGTCTTGCTGTGCCAGGGCACAAGTCACCGTTGATACTGTACCTTCCAAGGTATATCAAAAAGAGTAAAAACCTTCGTACTGTCTCCCCGACGGTATATTGGAACTCTCGTCAACGGACCCTCTTTGACTAAACCCAGCCTTTGCATATAGATTCCTGTAGAACCTTTCATAGGACTATTCATTTATCTTTTCAAATAGGACAATGTGATATAACTGCTGTATGCCCTGGCGGGATTACCTGCGCGGTGTAGACGCTTATGTGGCATAGAACAGAACCTCTTTCTTATGATTCCCAAGGCAATCACTCACATGTAATCACATTGAGTTGACCTGCCTAGGCACCATGAAAAAGATGTCTGCTACATGCTCACAAAGATATACACCGCAAACCTTGTTTGTTGGTCCTAAGACATAGGAGTATGAAAACCTACTAGACAGTATGATCACTATCACCATATTAACCAGTTTCTTCCAGAAACTCTGTCCAGATATCCCAGATATGACCATATTAACCAGTTTCTTCCAGAAACTCTGTCCAGATATCCCAGATATAACCATATTAACCAGTTTCTTCCAGAAACTCTGTCCAGATATCCCAGATATAACCATATTAACCAGTTTCTTCCAGAAACTCTGTCCAGATATCCCAGATATGAGCTTTCCCTTACCCTTGGTATAATTTGGATACCAATCGATTGGTATGAATACCAATCGATTGCCAATACCAATCAATTGACACTTTTACCAATTGATTGGAACATTTATACCTAATACCAATCGATTGACATTATACCAATCGATTGGAATCAGCTGGGCACATTCTCTTACTTTGGCTGGGGTTTGTCCGCATGAACACTTCTCCCTTTATATATACCAACTCATTTTTGCGTTTTTGGGGTTCTAGAAATCAGAGGGAGTGAGAAGGGAGCCTTGTGTGTGTTTATATATATATATACACATATATATATATATTCATACACTCACACACACACATCCATGGACTGAGACAAGAAAAGAAGAGAAGAAGATCAGAAAGAAGAAAAGAAGAGAAGACAGAGACTGATAAAGAGAGGGAGAAGAGGCCATTGAAGCTCCAAGCTTCAAAACACACAACCAAACACACCCTCTAATCCTAAAGTGAGTTCTAAACTCACTTGGTAACTCATTATTGGTGTTAGAAAGTGTCTAAATGAAGAAATGAGGTTTAAATGATGATTTCTCGTGTTCATATATGCTGGACAGTCTTCACTGTGAAGAAGACGAAGTCCCAATCGATTGGACTTGTCCCAATCGATTGACATTTATGGCAATCGATTGACATATGATCCAATCGATTGAACTTTTTACCAATTGATTGATACTATTTTTATACCAATTGATTGAACCCTTGTCTCAATCGATTGGAAGTTGTAGAATGTTGATTATCTTGTTTAGTTTATATCATAATTGTTTAGTTGTTTATTTATTGTTCAATATATCCAGCATGCTTTATTGTTGTAATACAGACGTAATAATGAGATAATGCGAGGTAGGATCATAGTAACAACGAGGTTAATGGATAATGGTTGTGATGTTAGAAGGTGTAATAATTGTAAATCCTTTGGAGTTAACATTCATTTCATTCAGAGTAGTCAGGCCACATTGGGATTGTCATGTATCGATATTAGAGTTGAACTTAAGTAGGTTTGCTAAGATTCGGGAATATTACGTGGGCGAGCTTTGGTCGATCATATGTTCTTAAAAGCGGTAGACAGACAAAGGTGTCTACGACTGCGGTGGACCGGACCATTTGTCCTAAGATAGCCAGATGATCTGATCATATATTCTTAAAAACGCTAGACAGACGAAGGTGTCTACGATTGCGGTGAACTGTGATCACTGGTAGACGTCGCTAAGTCGTGGCTATAGAATGATGTACTGTTGCTTAAAGCGTTATATCCCTGTAGTGTGGTGAACTGTGCATATGTTCTTAAAAGCGGTGGACGGAGCAATGGTGTATCCTTAAGAAGTGAACTACTGTCGAGTCTGTTCTTCTATCATGAGGTATTTTCGGTCTTAAAATGAGTAAGAAGTTAGTAATCGGGTCATCAGAATGATTAAGTAGTTACCCTCACTGAATCTTAATGGTTATCGTTTATAACTTGTTATAACTTCAATAGTTGATACCCTGTTAGTATCTAATTCACTCAGCTTTTATTAAGCTGAAAGCGTTTATGCCGCTGGACATTTTCATGTTCCAGCGCACCTTGGTTATGACTATACAGGTGAAGGACCTGCGGGCGAGATTTACTATGCCAGTTACGATGTCCCGACGGAGGACTACCCTGAAGGAGGTCAGGCAGAGGAAGACTACTACGCCGAGGACTACCCCTACGCTAATTGAAGATTAGGCTAGACCATAGTTTAATTATCTTTACTGCTTTTAAGACCTTTTGTAATCAGGCATATGTTGCCTTAACTATTGTACTTCCGCTGTGTTTTGTTTTGATTCGAGACTCTGATGTGTAATAGTTAGTAACCTCCTTTTGACATTAAGTTATGTGTTAACCAAAACTTAGATTTCATTCTTGTTATCTCCTTTACTTATTGTCGCTTAGTACTGCGTGGTGTGGACAATCGTGTGACTCCACCAGTCGCTGCCTTTGGAACTAAAAAGAAAATTTATTTTTCTCTATTTTTGCCATTCCGGGGCGTGACAGAAAGAGGGAAGAGAAATAGAAGGAGACATCACTTGAATGGGATACAGAGCATTATTGGAGTGGCTTTGATACACTATCTTCCACAAAGATAGATGCTGAATTTGAAACATAGTAGAGTCAAATATACATCTACAATTATTATCCAAACATAGTTTATGAACAGAGACTAAATTGGACGATAGAGATGGAACACAGAGAAGGTTATGTAAACGAAAATTATGAGAATGAGTGGGAAGAACACCTGAACCGGTATGTGTTAT
Organism: Hydrangea macrophylla; assembly: GCA_033977485.1. NCBI lineage: Eukaryota > Viridiplantae > Streptophyta > Magnoliopsida > Cornales > Hydrangeaceae > Hydrangea > Hydrangea macrophylla. The sequence goes on from CM066991.1 coordinate 141,315,068, forward strand.
GGAAAGAGGTTGACCATTGGCAACAGAGATAGAATCTGGACCTTGATAATCAGCAGAGATTGACAGATTTGATAGACATGAGTAAGATGTGTGGTGCCTCCAGAATTAGTGAACCGGGTACTAGCATATGAAGAACCAGAATTATACGAAGCTACCATTGCAGCAAGTTGATCAGCAGGTGGACTCTTGCCTTGGTAGGCATAATCCATGCGACGATAACAATCAATTGCTAAATGACTAGGTTTGTGACAAATTTGATAGAAAATGTGTTGTGGATTGTATCTAGATTGCTGCACATTGTATCCAGGTTGTTGTGAATTGTATCCAAAATTAGGAAGTCGCTGGGATTGATTGTTGAACCTTCCAAAATTAAAGTTCTGAGATCATCCTCCTCTATTGTTGTATCATCCTCCTCGCCCTCGGCCTTTGAATTGATTATTTCTGCCATTGTTAAGAAAGAAATGAGGTCGAGTCTATGTGGCAGCCAAGCCATGGCATGAGATATAGATTGATTCTGGTTTTGTCTGTTGAGACTTTCAATCGACAATATTTCTTCTGCTTTCAAAAGAACATGAAGTTCTTCAAGATTGAGAGATTGTGATCTAGTTCTAATGGAAGTTCTGAATGGGCTATACTCGAAAGGTAATTCATTGAGAGTGTAGATGAGAATATCCTCATCATCGATCAAAATAGAAACAGAAGCTAATTTGTCTCTCGCTTCCTTGATTCATTAAATGAAAGTATCAATCGAGTCATTACCTTTAGAAATTGATTGGAGATTTGCCTTTAACTGCAGAATATTAGATCTAGAACTGGATGCAAATCTTCGCTCCTAAGGACTCCATACTTCACTTAAAGAGTTGTATCCAACAATTTGAGAAATTGTTGAAGGAGACAATGTTGCATTAATAAGAGTCACAAGAGCTGAATCCTAAGTTATCCAATTCTGATAACCTAGATTAACTTGATCTATGAAAAAATCCTCTTTAATTCATCTCGAAGAAATTGTTCTAGACAGGAATTGGTTCCATCTACAAATCCGAACAATGAGTGTGCTCTCAGAATTGCAGAGATCTGAAACTTCCATGTAATATAATTCGAGGAATCGAGTCTCACTGTTATCAAATTACAGATATTTGAGAGGAGATAAATTGGAGAATGAGACACATTCGAAGTTGAAGAAGTTGAAGATGATGAAGTATATATTCAATGATTCAGTAGCCATTGAAGTAAGACAATGGTCTCTTCAATGGTGCTCTAATACCATGTAGAAAACTGTAAATCTAAAGAAAGAAGATGATTGAAAAGGAATTCATTCTCATTAATGTAGGAGGAAGCACAACTAACATTCTAGCTGTCATGACAAACTCTCTCTGATACAACTATCTAATTGAATTCTCTACTATTAGCTGTAGAGAAGTTTAACGGCTGATCTGAGTCTTGTGTGGATTGTCCAGGATCGATGAGCTGGATCGAATCTTCTTGAATTGATGAGGTGGCATGAGTATCTCTAACAGTGTACAAGTACCTGGGTGCAATTTCTTGCTATATTATATGAGAAGTCTCAGTGAACATGTGGTAACACAAAAATGAGTTACGAAAGACATTTCATAAGTGAACTTGAACAACATATATAGTGTAAGAGTATTGTAAGTTTTGTTGTATTATAAGTATCATAAATAAACCAAGTCACTGGTTACAGAGCGCTCCTATGTACAGCTGTTTAATTTCTCTCTACACTTATTATAGAATATACATGTGATGATTTATTATTATTATTTTTTTTTAATATATGAGTGTATATTATCCCAGTGGATCATATATTGGGGTAAGTTATCCCACTTGTCGCTAGACTAATGCTGGAGCTCGTTCAAGGACAACTCTCCACGTACTAGACTAATTTAGTGGGTGTATCTAGTATATCCACGCATGATTAAATTGAACAAAAAGTAATGTAACGGTTTTCAAATCTGTATATGGGATAACGAGAAATGCTACACACACATCCCAAACCACACCCCAAACCATACCCTTGCTTTAAATGCATGTACCCTGTGCTGTGTAAGTGGTGCACAGAAAAATATGAAAATTCAAACAGCACAAGGTACATGCATTTAAAGCAAGGGGTGTGGTTTGGAGTGTGGTTTGGGATGTGTGTGTAGCATTTCTCATGGGATAACTTCTTGTGAGAGTGGGATTAGATTGAATGAAAGTGGTACCATCAGATTTTCATTGAAAATTTGTTTTTCCACAACCATTTTGTACTGAGAATCATATTTAAAATAAAATTTGAGAATCGCAGCAGAACAAAACATCCATATGATCATTCGTGCAACTTCGTGGACGTACGCCAGCCATTCAAGCCTAGAAAAGGACCACAAGCATCATCATTATCATCATTACCTCATGATGGATCATCAATTACCTAATCACCATATCTTGAAGCAAGAGAAGGTGAACGTAATCAGACTATAATGATCTTTTATTTTCAATTTAAGGATTGTTTGAAAAAGAGTAAAGATTGTATGTGCAGGGGCGGAGCCAGGAATTTTGTCCAGGGGGGGCCTAGGCTATACGGGGGTTCGGGGGCAGTGTCCCCGAGGCGATTTTTTTAGGGTCTATTTATACATAATTGACGATTTTTTTAGGGTCTAATTGTCGATAATTGTGATTTTTTTGGAGATATGCTTATAATATAAGTTTATTTGGTGACACATAAATATTGTGTAGTGTCTTTCAAAATTTTAAGGGGGCCAATTTCTAAAACGCATAAAATTATTACACTGAAAGTGTAATTTTTAAAATTTTAGGCGTCTTTCCTTTGAGTTGTATATACATGTATATCAATATATATGTAATTGATAGTACTAAATTGTGCCTTGGACCCCTTTGAGGGCCTAAACATAAGTTGAGGGAGGCCTAAACATAAATTGAGGGGGGCCTAAACATAGTTGAGGGGGGCCTAAATGTAAAATACTAAAAAAATTTAGGATAAAATTTTAATTCTCAAAATTTCAGGAGGGACTGGCCCCCCTTGTCCCAATGTACCTCCGCCACTGTATATGTGTCACAAGTGAAATAAAACTATTTAGTATCATATCCCTTCTGTATGTTGAAGTTTTTATCAGTTATGCTATGCTCCTAAATTTGAATTCTACACAAAGTTGGTTCTCAAATATTTTAACAATTGTACTATATGATCCGACATTGGATGAGGTACAACTAACAAAATATTTAAAAATCAAATTTGGGAACCATAACAATATTATTCTTTCTTAAAAATCATAAATGGGAGTATACATATTGAATTATTGAGCATTCTTGTTAGAGTATTTTGAGTCCGTTATATATAGTAGTATAAAGTTTGACTTCTAAGTATTAATTGCATGGGGGGACGTGATTGCCTGGGACCAATTAATGACTCGGTTTTTTCACGTGGGGTCATATATACTAGCTTATTGAGGCAAGAAATCAAGATAACATCAAAAGCTGTAAAGTGAGAGGAAATAATCATTTGATGGAACGATGAGAAGTGGAAAGGAGAGAGAAAGATAAGTGGGAAGCTTAGCTTAGCTTAGCTTTACTTCAATTTTGAGTAAATGAGTGGACTTTAATTCACTCATGCATGGGAGGGTTGCTGTGAAGAGAAGAAAGGTAATGTAGAAATTTTCTCGTGAACCCTTTTTATGTGGGGATAGTGTGGAATTTGTTTCATCTTTTAGAGGCTTATCAATCTTTTACCTTATAATTAATTACTACTTAATTGACTTCAATTATTTTGTGATCGACATGTTTGATATATATATATATATACTAGAAATAAACCGTGTCGATGGACACAAAGCGAAAAAAAAAAAAGAAAAGAAATAAAGAAATTTAATATTTAAAAGATAAAATATTTTGCGTAAAATTGTCCGTGTCATTAAAACCCATGTTGGTTTCGCGGGTACAACAATATATTTTCAATTCCTTGCAATTGATTTTGAAATTAAACTGAGATATGGTTGGAATTTTTACAACAGATTCACATATATCATCACAACAAAGACAAAAAATGTGGTAATCTTCAACAAACAACGGCAAAAAAATGATAGAAAACTATAATGACAAAAAAATATGAATAACAAAACAGAAGTAGAAACACTCCCTTGATTTTTTTTATTTTTTTTTAGTTTCTGTACAAAAAAAAAAAAACCAAAGGCTTTTTCTAAGCTTTTGAAAAGAAACCGAAAAGGAAAGCAAAACTTTTGTGATTATTTAGCCCATATTTAGGAAGCAACATTACTCATTTCACTAATTGGCCCCATGGACTATATCAAACTGATAGAATTAATCAAATGACTTATAAAAATGGTGGAACTAATCAAACTTAGCAAAATTTACAACCATAGCAAAATTTACATTTCTTGAAACCCACTTCCTAAACCTCAACTTTATGTGATTTTTAACTCATATTATATCAATTTGATTAGTTCTATGAAAGTTATTTGATCGGAGTCACAAAAAGGAAAAAAATATATAAACCTATTAAAAATACACTCTATCCTAAATAATCCAATACAAATGTATCTTCATAGTTAATGTTTGATGGTTATTTTGAAAGAAGTTCAACAAATAAAAATATGATTATTTACTTGTTTACGCCATGGTTAGGCCCACTTTGAAAAGAAAAAAAAAAGAAGAAGAAGAAGAAGGGGAAATATAGTTTTGTATTACTGTTGAAACAAAAAAATGGGAATAAAGCCGATAATTAGAGACAAAAAAATTGAAAAAAAAAGTGGCCCAAATTAACCACTGCATACCTCTCTAAACTTTAAATAAAAGTTGCCCATATCAGCATTATCATAATTAGCGTTTTATTCTAAAACATTCACAAATTAACACACACCCACCTGTTTTATTGACGTATTACAATGGCTCGTCAATAGCTTCCCTCTTGCACATTCACACACACAGAAACATGAACAAATTAACACACATGTTTGCACAAACATCACACATGCACACATGCACACACAAACACACACAATCACGCACAAATAAAGATATAGAGGGAGAAAGGGGTTACCTAATTCCAGCGACAGTGAAGGTGGTCGGGGACAGTGGTGGTGGACGAAGAGAGAGAGAGAGAGAGAGAGAGAGAGAGAGAATAAATGGGTGATATATGAGTGTATGATGAGAGACAGAAGAAAACTTCTAAAAATTGGTAATCTTTACTCTCCATTTATAATTTGGTGATTAATTCACTTTCTTGGAAATAGCATATTTTTGGCCAAAAAATTCCATGCAATTCTATCAAAATGTTGATTCTGACTATTGAATCAATAACACTAATATGTACTTATTTTAGTTACAATAAAAACCCAAATCATGGTTTAAAAAACAAAAAAAAAAAATATAAAAAAAACAAAAAAAGAAAAAAGAAAAAAGAAAAAAAAACCAAACCCCAACTCATATATTTTCTGGGAGTTTTTTTTTTTTATAACTAATATATATCTTTTTTTAACTAATATATAATACGTGGGCAAACACTCCACCATATTGCAATGACAGTTTAATGATAGAGAGAGAGAGCCCCCCCAAAAAAAAAGTTTTTGAGCAACTATTCAATTAATGATTTTTTATTTTAAAATGGCAATATGCATCTATTTGAGCAACTATTCAATTCTCTCTGACCAATTAGATATATAACTGTTCAATATGTCTATAGATTTTAGATATATACGTATCTACGTACAACCAATTAAGGGATTTTTTTTTTGAATTGAGAGAGAGATAAGCTTATACAACCATTATTCCTATTTTTAAAGGATATTTCTTAATTTCAAATGAGATTGAGTTAGGTGAGAGGGACTATTGTGAGGGTGAGATTTTTAGACATTGGGTGAGATTTGGTGGACCAACGATCTAAGGGTTGAAAATATCTAAACTTGTCTAAATGGTTCGGATTGAAAGTTGCTAATTTGGGAGGGACCCACACCGCTCTAACTTATTATATAGATATATAATAATTTTTTTTTAAAATATTTATTTTATTTCTATCGTTATTAAAAAATAAATAATAATAAATAAATAAAACAAAATAAAACAAAACAAACCCCAATATCAGAGAGAAAGCTAATGACAAAGAACATTTTCTAAGAGAATTGTATATAATTCTATGCAGTCAAATGATGCTTACCAAATACTTGAAGGTAAATTTCAGTTCTGAACCACAAAATTGGTTCTTGAATTTTCCAAACAACTAATAAATCATGTCAAGTTGGGATCATGTCAAGTTGGGATGATGTTTAAGCTGGAAGACCAGTCAATATAGCTAGATTCTCATCACTAATTTCTTTTTCTTTTTCTTTCAGGAGCTACATTCAATTTTAGAAGGAATCTGAATTTAAATGTCCATGTTAATATCGCCACTAATTTAAAGCTCTAAAAAAGCTTCTTCTTTTCATTATATTGTCAATTAAGATAAAATTATGTTGAGCTTGTCTCTCTCTATCATACCATAAATAACATACAAACTATATACTCATGGACTGTAGAGTACTCGATCTGCTCTGAATGAGTAATATTTGGGACACAACCTTCATACAACTTTTATACAATCTCCCCAAAAGATGTATCTATCTCTCTCCTGTGATGTCACTGGACCCCACAGTAACACAGGAAAGAGATAGACACATCTTTTGGAAAGGTTGTATGAAAATTGTATGAAGGTTGTGCCCCAAGTATTACCCTGAATGAATTGATGTTTTCAATTCAAGTGCACACATTATATAAAGTGGTTTAATTTCTGAGGTTTTTAGAAACAGATAAGTTCCCAAATTTAAATTGATTTGTTAATTAATTTAAAGGGTAGATGTCAATATATAGTATAGTACGACTTACTGTTAAAAACTAGTCTCTCTTTTTTTCTCTCTTTTTTTGGTCATTTTGTTACATAATTGGAAGGTATATATGAGGTAACCTTGTGTCATTAGAGAAATAACTAAAGTCCTGTCTAGCTAGCCTATAAATTGAATTTGACTGAAAATGACCCATACCAAAGCTTATCTTCTCTCTAGTAAGACAGAGACAATTTTCACAACCACTCTCAATTAATATGCTTTGTTTGATCAATAATGATAGGGATACACATAAAACGATATTTTGTGCTTTAAATGTATGTATCATGTGTTGTTTGATTTTTTCACACTTTTCTGTGCATCACTTATACCGCACAGGGTACGTGCATTTAAAACTGGTATATCATTTAATGTGTCGTTTAGTGTATATCTCTATCATTTTGTTCTTTAATTACTCTATAAGTTTGGAAAAAAAACAAAACCCACGTAGACCCAATGTCCTCTGATGGCTCAACAAATAAAGCAAAGGAGTCTGGTACTATTAATTGTTGCATGTGCACCATTTAAATCAAAGAATCTTGCTGTTTGGTCCTTTTTTCTTACATCACAAGCATTCTAATGTCACATTTTTTTCTTCTTTCTGAAGCAATATAGCTAATGTCTTGCTTTATTGTTCTTTAATTTTGCAATCTATCATCAACCCTAGGATTCAAAGTAAGTATGCTGAATTTTATTCTTTTTTATTTATTTATTTATGTCATTTTCTAATTGGAATATATATAGTTGATGATTTTACCTAAAGTTGCCTATTTAGTGCATATTCATATACGTTTGGTATTTACACATTGTTTGATGCCTAGCTAACTAAGAAAATGAGAAAAGTTATAAGAAGGAATTACGAGTTTTATTTCAACGTATCATGTAATTAATATATATGTTAATAAAAATCTTTACAGGAAATTAACAAAAAGTTGATTGCGGTTAAATTGTGCAACCTTGTCATCATAAGAATATTACCAGCACAAAAGTTTAAAAAATAAAAATAAAATAAAAATCTCACTCCTGATTCTTGGATTCCACAAAAATATAGCATGCGAAAAGATACAATGATCAAAATGAAAATTTGATCCAATTATAAGAAAAATAAAGTGCTAGATGAAATTATTGCAATTTTATCTTGATCAGTATTATCAAGTATTATTATTATTATTATTTTTTTTTTTTGGAGACTGGCTAAGGCCCCTAAGGTTAGACAAAGTTGAACTAAAGGACAAGCCATAATAAAAAACTCACACAAGGACAAACTCTAAAAAAACTTTCCCTCCGAAAGTTTTCTAAAATTTTAACTTTCCCTCTTAGTCCTATAAAATTTTAAAATTCACTCTAAATGACAAAATTACCCATAAAACCCTAAGAGACCATCTCTATTCTCTCTCTAACTTTCTCTCTCCTCCTCCTCCATAGCCACCACCATCTCTCTCTCTCCTCCCCCTCCATAGCCACCACCATCACAACCACCACCACCATAGCCAACATCTTCTCTCCTCCTCCCTCCATAGCCACCACCATCACAACCACCACCATTGAAGCCATCGTTGTTGCCGTCACCGTCGCCGTCGCTAAAGCTGTCACCGTTGTCGTCGCCACTACCACTAACTCACTTCTCTCTCTAACTTTCTCTCTCCTCCCCTTCCATAGCCACCACCACCATCTCTCTTCTCTCTCTAACTTTCTCTTATCCTCCCTCCATAGTCACCACCATCACAACCACCACCACCGGAGCCACCACCGAGCCATCCTCATCATCGTCATCGCCGTTGCCGGAGCCAGAGCCAGAGCCGGAGCCGTTGCCATCGCCACTACCACCAACTCTCTTCTCTCTCTAACTTTCTCTCTCTTCCCCCTCCATAGCCATCACCACCACCATCTCTCTCTCCCCCCCCCCCCCCCCCCCCCCCCCTCCATTGCCACCACCACCACCACCAACACAAATCTCCATGACCAACTGATCTTAAGATAAATTTCTCTTAAGATGGTCAAAATTATTGAATGAAGGTGGGATGATAGGTGATGGTCGCCGGAGGTGCTAGTGGCGGTCGTCGGAGGTCGTATAAGGTCACCAAAGGTGGAAGTGGTGGTGGCCAGAGGTTAGGCATGGGTGGTAGCAATGGTGGATGGTCGTCGGAGGTGCTAGTGGCGGTCGACGGAGGTCGTCGGAGATCGCCAGAGGTCGCCGAAGATGGCAGTGGTGGTCGTCGGAGGTGGAAGTGGTGGTGGCCGAGGCGAGGCATGGGTAGTGGCAATGGTGGCTAGGGTTTGATAGTAAGGTTAGATGATGAAGATGAGGATATTTTGGTCCAAAAAAAATTAGGGTAAAAACCAAGTTGTTTTATTAAGTGTCCTTCATTCCAATTTAGCTTGTCTTAATGCCCTTTTCACCAATTTCTCCTTTTTTTGGTGAGAAGGAATAGAAAAATTAGCTACCACGTGGGTAGCAAACACCTTTAGAATCCGCTAACAAAAGCCTAAGAAGCTCACTAGTTGGAACATTTAACAAAAGGTCTAGTAGGTTAGCCCTAAATTAGCTAAAGTAATCGGCACATTGATTACCTTCCCTATGAATATGGTTAATAGTACCCTTACAAAAATCTAATAAAAATTTGCAGTCATCAATCACACTTCTCAAATGGTGATTATCCTTATGTTTCTTGATTAGGAGACAAGCCACTAAAGCGTCCGTTTCTACTATAATTCCTTCAATTCCTTTGCTAAGAACTAAGGATAATCCTCCCCTGATGCTTTCCAACTCCGCATAGAGACTAGGGCAGTTGGTGAGTTGACCATAGTATCCAACCTGCCATCTTCCTTGGTTGTCGCGGATAAGGCCTCTGATCCCTCCCCTTCCTGGGTTACCTTTGCTACTCCCGTCTGTATTAATGAGCTTGTACAGTCCTACAGAAGGAGAAGACCAACCAATTAGAGGAATGTTTGTGGTTAATTGACTGATGACATCCTGTTTAAAAGCTTTGGCCATATCAGTAGCTAATCTTGTGGTCTTAACAGCGATGGTAGAATTGGAATCGGAGTTATCATTGAAAATCTGATTATCTATTCTTCTAAAGGTACTACAATGAAAAAGGAGATTAGTCTGGAGACATGAGGCATTGCATTTAGAATAATCAAGTATGAGGTTATGTATCCAACTTTGCCGATTGTGATTAAGAGAAGCAACTTCTATAGCCTTTGGGAGGAAGACTTTCCAAAAGGAGAGGGCACGATGGCAGTCTCTAAGGGTGTGTAAAGAGTCTTCGTTATGTTACAATTTTACTACCTCCAACTTTTTAACTTGACTGGGCTAACCCAAGTCTAATTTAATTTTAGAGTAGTTTGGGTAGAGTTAGAAATATAGGATTGACATGGTTTTATATTGGGTTCTGGATGAAGGCATATCAAGTAACGACCCGAGTCCGACCATAAGCTCCATACCATATGCTATACTTAACACATTTTTGTGCGTGTATAGCAAATTTAGGTGGGCCGGGCTGGGGATAGATTTGTTCTCGCTAGAGTTGGCGCTTGAGTGGTCAAGATCAACAAACTCTACTAAAATCCCTTGGTCTGTCCAAATTGCAATCCTTACTTGATCCGTACATAAAAAAAAAATAAAAAATTTGAAAAAAAAAATTGAAAAAAAAAAAACTAGCTTCATACTCAGTCCGATGCGTGGATCATTCTTGATTAGTGTTATTGCTATTTTGATTGACTATATCACAATTACAAAAATACTTTTTTATGATAAGAAGCACAATTACAATTACAATTTTAATATATAATTATATAAGAATGTGAATTATATAAGTGAAAAATGCGAGAGAGCAAGAGAGAGAGAGAGAGAGAGAGAGAGAGAGAGAGAGCATAATTTAATGGTTAATGTTAGATCTATTTAAATTAATTGGTATTCATAGTCATCGCATCCCATGGTCGTTTATCGTCCCATAGGTTACCTAGTGGCCGACTCCAAGAATTGTAGCTCACAAGTGAGGTTTCGAATCTGAGTTCAAATGGAGATTACTCCCATCTACCCCAAATCGCTCCCACTCGGCTACTTCTCTTGGAGTTGGATTCGCCCATTTGGGAGGCTTGGGCCCTGGCTAACTTGGCTAAGGCCGGTTGGTGCTAATAGAATACACGAGTGCTAATAGAAGATATTCGCAATGACCCCTTAAAAATAACAAAATCACCTCTCTTCATTTTCCATTGTTTTTCTTTCATCTTTTATCCAAGGGCGTATGTAGGGCCCCGGCTACAGCCCGGTGCAAATTTTCAGGGAAAAAAATTTTATGTTGTGTTTTAGCTAGGGGTGAAACTAAAACCGAAAAAATTGAAACCGAACCAAAAAAAAATCGAGCCTTTTCGGTCTATTTTTCCAAATATACTATAAGCCAAAAACTGAATCGAACCGAAAAAAAAAGAGAGCAAAACCGACAAAATTTACATAACTAAGCATAGTCAATCAGTTTTTTTGCCCAGATTATAGATTCAGCCCAGTAAATTTAGACAACTTTGTAGGCCACTGTGGATATCGCAAATTTTCTCTTTCTTTTTACCCACAGCTTTTCTTTCAAAATCTTTTTTGAATTTCAAATTCAAAACAAATGAGTCGCCACTTAATTTTTAAAAAGAAAATTAAGAAACCATTTTAAAGCAAACTGATCTTTTAAGAAACCAGAAATTTTCTAGGTCCGGGGATTATGGAATGAGAGGGGAAGGAGCCCGTCGGACTAAAACACCCCCTCTCATCCTATCTCGCGATAGGCCTCTACTTAACATCCTTTTAATCGATTTAATAATCTAAGCATGTCCTCAACTATTACATATGTATAGGTATACATTACAAAAGCATGTCTAAAGGGTGTAAGATTGCAAGTGATAAAATATCATTCAAAAAGCCACGTAATTCAAGTAGCAAGCAATATGATATGCAAATAGGGAACTAGAGAACTTACCCGGGATCCATGCCGCGAATATTAAACGTGCAATGCATACGAATAGAAAGATCCTAAGAAAAGGTCTCTAATCACATATATTCACATAAGGCAAGATCCTAATTCTAATGTGTCACGCATGAGGTTGCAAAAAATCGATAAAATCAAGAATTTAAAATAAACTAAAGAGGAGTTCAAGAAATCGTACCTTAATAGCGCTACAAAACAAAGTGTTAGTCCACATGGTATGCAAGATATAAAGTTGGATCCTTAAATAACAATCCTAAACTTCTAGCTTAATTCTATCACGTAGAGGAAATGGCGTAGTTATGAATTCTAATACAGGTTTATATGTGCATGATTATATGAACGAGAATAAGCTATTGTATCATTCCTTGGTTTGGATCATTTAGCCTCTGTATTTAAGCTTAATTAATCATTATTGACACATGGTTTAAGCCCTAGGTCATGGAGAAATCATTTAGGCTATTGTTCGCAAGATATATCAAAGTTATGACAGAATTCTGAAAATTACTAAGAGCAGATTAGAACGTCAAAGAAATAAAAAGCATATTCCTGTGGTTTGATCTTGATGATGTTTGGACACAAGATGCCTCTGTGTGTCTAGTTTCTAATCCAAAAAGAAAATCAAGGTTTGAACGGTTAGATCTCCGGGAATTAGACAAACACTAGACATCACTCAGAGGCTTGCAACTCCCCGTCCAGAGTTTTTGTATGATTTTCTAAAAATAGTAAAAAAAAATCAAAAATGCTTTGCTCTTTTTAGGGTAGTTTCCTAACACATTGAACTACTTAGAAAATTTTATTTTGGACCAAGGGTGCTTGATTAAGGTTCTGATTTGCTTATTTCAAAAGAGTAAGACTGTTTTGAAACTCTGGACAGATTGTAGTTGTTCCACAAAACCCTTTATCAAACCACCTCAAACATGAAACTACCTTAAAACAAAAATTACAGTGGTAGAACTTTGTGTTATGAACCCTTTCCCGTTGGTTTCATCCAATTCCAACGGTTCGATGTTCAACGAAAAAATCTATGATCAAAAATGAATTGTGAACTCTCTGCACATTGAGTTAATTCACTTTATTCTTATCAACTTAGACAAGTATACCATGGAATTGGGCTTGTCTAAAGATAACTCTCCTACCATTTGATGGTCATTGGAGACTAAAGATATTCACACTTGTAAATTTCAAAGAAGTATGGAGGAACTTCATGAAACTTAGTCATAACAAACCTCAAATCATGAAGATAGGTTTGGGTCTATTAGCTAAATATTCTAGTACCAACCTTAATCCCCTCATGAATCATAAGATTACAAAGAGATTAAGGGATTTCAAACCAAGAGATTCAAGTAAGGCATTGAAAGCCTTATGAACCCAAGGGATGAACACAACAAATGAAAAGGGAAATTAAAGAACTCAATGCATACCATAATTAAATTTGAACAAAGACTAATTATTCTAGAGTTTTACCTCCAAAGTATCCTCAACTTAGTGATTTTGGAGAACTTTCAAAGACTAATCAAGCTCTTCCACTCTAATTCTAATTAAATACCCTTAAACCTTCTCAAAACCTACCTCTAATTGTGTTTAAGAAAGCCCTTTTTTTTAAGAGAACACCAATATAACCTCTAGATTCAAAGAAAATCCAACCCCATGCAAAAGGATATTCATCCTCTATTTATAGACAATTTTAGAGGGGTATTTCAGTCTTTTCAGAGCAAAAAACCCTAATTCAGGCGTCCTTTTGATAGTACAAGACGTGTTATTTTACAACTGCCTGTTAAAAAAATACGGCACTCAATGGAGATGGAAGTGGCAATCATTGAATGCCGGAACGGCAATCCAGAGATTGCCAGGAATGAAGCGGACAACTCCAGGAACTGCCTTTTTTGTAAAAATTCATTTTTCGCGGCACTTTCTGAAATTCGCGGCATTCACAGAATGCCATCCGGCAATCCAGAGACTGCCGCAAATTGGCTCAAGTGCTGTTCTGCCTCTTTTTCCCTTTTTTTTCTTTCATCATCATTTTTTTGCTTTTTGTTTAGGTTGGAGAGTCTTTCGAAGAACTTGAACCATCTTTGGAAGTCCTAGATTAGCCGGACATTGTCATCATCGGATCTTGGAGGTATCACTCCCCTTAACTCGACGTTTGGTCAAAATTGGGGTGTCTACAGTTTGCCCCTCTTCGACGGAGCTTGTGGAGCAATGCAATCCACAAGTGAACATCGAAGCCTGTGTGAAGACAAGCCTTTGACCAAATAGTCGGGTTCGGGTAAAAACAAAATGCATTGCAAAAAGAAAGCCATCGCGCAACAAAAATTCTAATTGATCGTGCTCCATGATGAGCTGCCTACGTATCCCCTCAGGAATCAGACCAAAACGTAGTTCGGGCAGGAGTCAAGCATACACAAGCACAAATAATCACACGGATGAATGCTCCTATCCTGTCGTGATGCACATGCTCATGCAATGGCATTTTTCAAATAAACTCGACCGAGTGAGTGTCATGCTTTCTCTATGTCATGTCCTCTCTATATGTGACGCATATTTCATGATGCGCTTAGCCAAAGGAGATTTACCAAATGTTGGCCGATGCAAAGATTCGTTTGCAAGGGTCGAGAAAACATATTTCTAAATTCCCAAAATAGGGATTAATGCAAATATGTTGCGAAAACCGAGAATGTGAGTCCGTTACATTTCAAAGGATCAACGTAAATCTGTTACGAGGATCGAGAATATAAATCCGTTATATTCCCAGAATGAGGGTTAACACAAATCTGTTGTGAAAACCGAGAGCGTGAGTCCGTTACATTTCGAAGGATCAACGTAAATCTGTTACGAGGATCGAAAATATAAATCTGTTATATTCTCAGAATGAAGGTTAACGTAAATCTGTTACGAGAACCGAGAATACAAATCCATAACACTTCTCAAACAAAGGATCAATGTAAATCTGTTACGAGGATCGAGAATATAAATCTATTATATTCTTAGAACGAGGGTTAACGCAAATCTGTTTCAAAAACCGAGAATGTAAGTCCGTTACATTTTGAAGGATCAACGTAAGTCTGTTACGAGGGGTTAAAGAACAATGAGGGTAAAATTTGGGGTTAAAGAACAATGAGGGTAAAATTTGGGGGTTTAAATTCAATTTTTGGGACCCAATTTTGAATTTTGGGGGGAAATGAAGGGTCTAGTAACCGCCTTAATCGCGGCACACGCTAGAATTTGCGACAGTCCGTGACTGCCGTGCGGCTCTCACTGAATGCCGCTGCTGCATTCAACGAGTACCGCACGGCACTTCTCTGACTGCCGCGCAGGAAAACCGAGTGCCGCATTTGAGCGGCAGTGGCTTATATCGAGAGTTTTATTTCATTTTCATTTCATTCTCTCATCTTCTTCTCTCGTGGATTCCTCTGGAGAATTTTTTCCCTTTTCTTTCTTCTTGCCTGGATTCATCTACCAGGGCTATCAGGTTAGTTCTACTCGATCAAAACTCGAGTTATTCTTATTTTTTCTTTGTTTTTTTGAATTTTTTATGAATCTGACACGTGAATCTCTCTCCTTTTCTTTGACAGATTATGGCGAGCGGCTCTGGCAGTCGGAAGAAGGCCAAGGACCGGGCCACTCCTCATCCCGACACTACATTTCTGCTTCAGGATCCAGGCGAGCATTTATCTGCCCGAGCATTCAAGCGCGAGGTAAACGTGCCCCTCTCTACGTTTCTCTTATAATTCTCATGCCATAGAACTTTTAAAATGCAATGTGCAATTAATACAACTCCGAACGCCTTATGCAATTTTATGCTTATAGCGCTCTCGAGCGCTCAAGATTTTTGTATTCTTCGTCTTTCTTCTTATGAATTTCATGAACGGGCACTTGACAAATGAATTCATCTCATCTAAACTTTATATGAATGAGTATGCTACGCTTGCGAATTCCTAGGCGTTTTACCTGTATCTGTGCATGTTTGATTTCATTATCTTCCTTTCATCTTCTCCAAAAGATCTTTGGATGCGACGTACGCCAATCAAGATCTCGTACATCCCCCTAATGATAACGACTATTATTTTTCTGAGCGCCATTGCTATCGTTTCACTTGTTTTATTTCTGACTTGGATATTTTTGAACCTAAATTTCTTTTGAACCTTCACAAGTTATTTTTATTTTTATTTATTTATTATTATTATTTTTAGAATGTGAAATCTTTCTAGTATTTTGAATGCTTTCATTATTCGTTTCCCTTTTTATTATTTTGTAAACGACTGCCAAACTTTATATGAGTGCCATATTTGTGAAATTCTCACGAGTTTTCCAGATTCTTCCTTTCTCTCTCTTTTATTATTCATTTTTGCCATCTATTGCTTGCCTCTCTTTTCTTATATATATTTATATTTATATATTTTTTTACTGCTTATTCTTTCTTTATTCATATACTAACATTAAATCTTTCAACTTTTGCAGCTGTCGAAGGACGTGCTGAAAGGGCATGACAGCTTGGCTCACGAGTTTGCTTGGTACGAGAAGTTGAGCAAGACTGTGCAGGGGTTCGTTAGAGCTGCCGGTTTTGGGGACTTTGTCAAACTTTTGACGTAGAGCTCCAACAACTTGCGGCATATTCACGCATTGGCCGAGCGGTGGTGGGATACCACCAACACCTTTCACTTTGCTTTTGGGAAGATGATGATGACTCCACTTGACTTCAGCATGATTACGAGGATCCCATTTGGCGGAGAGCTCCTACAATATCTAGTCACCATCACCGAGTGGGATCGGGTGTAGGAGCTGCTAGGAGTGGTCCCAGAGGAGCCCTTGGTTACCGCCAAGTGATTTATGGACACTTTCAGAGGCCAGTAGGGTTTTACAGACGAGCAGATGGCTCGGGGCTTCATTATGTATATGCTGGGGTGCTCTCTACTGAGAACCAAGGGAGACCGGATCTTTGTCACGCTGCTGGGGTCCTTGGAGCGTATAGATCAGATATACCAGTATGACTGGGCCAGGGCCGGATTAGCCATCCTGTATCAGCATATGGGAGAGATATCCCGGGATCGCCCAGCCTTTACTGGGGGCTTCTGGAGGGCTTGGGAGGTACACTTCTTCTCTTTTATTAATTTCCAACCCTGAATTAAATTTTGTATTCTTATTTCAATTTCTTTATTCATTTTTCTCAAAACTTATGCTCTTCTCTCTTTCTTGCAGATTTGGTCCCATGAGTACTTACATATGATGTCACCTGATACGCGGCCAGCGGACACCCTCATCATGCCCCAGGGGATGAAGTGGGCGAAGGATCGGGTCGGGCGAAAGACGGGGGCTCATAATTTCATCTCGTTCAGGAACTTCCTGACGAATCTATGAGAGCCGTACGTCCAATGGCAGCCCTGGATCAACGTGCTTCCTGAGACCTCCTAGGGGATACGTGAGCCGGCTGGGCACGACCCACAGAGGATCTTGCTGGACGGACCAGAGGCTCGAGCGTGGTACCTGGGAGAGAGGGTGACCAGACAGTCATTGGCGGCCGAGTCTTTCTTTGTGCCGTATCCCCCGCCTGAGTCCATGAGAGCTACGGACACCCTCCAGGGTTCTACCCTTATGGTTGCCCTAGCCAGACTGTCTCTTTAGGGTTTCGTGGAGTCTCCAAAGGGATACGCAGCTTTCCGTGCTGCGAAACTGATGGGGAACTTCCCTCTGATGGAGGTGACCCAGGTAAGTTTCTTTCCGTCTTTTCAGACTTTCTTTCAATTTCTAAAATATATGTGTTTATCTCCTTATTGGATTCATTTTTCTTTGCATCCCGTTCCTGCTGCAGCTCAGGCTCCAACTTTACCTCCTTGGGATTGGAGCCTTAGGACAGTTCTTATGACGAGCAGACCACTACCACGGTCCCCAGGTATCAGGCGGGTGCTCCTACCATTCCGCTCTAGTATGATCATGTCCCACGGGACTATGCAGAGGAGGGCTTGCTCTACGCTCACAGCGTGAGAGAGTGGATTTATGGCAGAGAGTGGAGGGTAATTTCTAAATCTTACCTTTTTTGCTTTAAAGCTATAGCTTATTCTGAAATTCTAACCTTTCTTTCTTTGACTCAGGCTGACTGGGCACGGGCAGCTGCTGAGGTTCACACGAGAGCTCTGGTAAAAACAATCTTCTTATTTTGCTTTTAGCTTTCCAATCAATTCTATTACAACCTAGTAATTTGATTTGTTTCCTCCATCCAGGAGGAACAGGTTGGGGCTCTGTCCCGCCAGGTGGGAGTGCTCCAGCAGCGGCTTCAGTAGTTTGGCATCCCTCTCAGCGATGCCCCTGGAGGTAGCGGTGCTGGACATGGTAGAGGCAGTAGTGCGGGCACTAGCAGTGGCAGAGGTTAGGCAGAGGAGGAGGCAGTCGTGCCGGGAGCGGTACACAGTCAAAGGAGGAGCCCCTCAGACGCGTCACTCGCCAGACTCGAGGCCGAGGCCGGGGCCGGGGCTGATTGTCCTCTCTTTCTTTTGCTTTGAGTGCTTCTGGAGAGGACTTTTATTTGGATGATTGCATATACATATGCACATACTTATTCTTGATAACGGCTTCAGGATAGCCATTAGGATAGGCACTTGCATTACCTTTATTATTATTATTGTTTTTTGCTTTTCATCGCTGCTCACCGTATGTGTGACCATAGCTTGGTCCTTTTATTTTCATTGAACTCTTGCTGTATGTGGGACCATAGCTTGGTCCCTCCTTTATTTTAACTTTGAATGCTTTTATTTCCTTTATTTATTCTGAAATGAATGAACAAATGCATAAATGAATGCATGAATGTATGCGACCATGGCCTGGTCTTGCTTATACGTGCTGTATGATGCACACGCTATATTGTTCTTTATTTAGTTTTTTGTTTGCAGGTGGGCTGAAAATGTTACAAACAGACCCTGGCCAAAATAAAACTCAGAACGGCTCTCAATTAGGCCTCTGTAGTGATTGTTGCCATGGCAGTCAGTGAATGTCGCAACGGCATTCACGGACTGCCGCGCAGCACTTCACGGAGTGCCAATATGCTTTATTGACTGCCGCAAGTAGGTAGCAGCTTTATTCTCCTATTTATACCACTTTCTTCCCCCAATACTCCGTAAAAGACCATTTTCTTTTCTTCACTTCTTCCCAAAATGGCCCTCATTAGCTCCCAAATCCTCTTCCCATGGATAGATGCTCTCTCGGGCATTGACAGGCTAAACTTTGAGTGTTTTAGACTAAATGATCTTTTCTCTTTCTGCCGAATGTTATTAAATGAAGGCTTGCTTCGAGCTGCAATTTAGTGCTGGGATCCCTCCCTAGCTTATTGTCTTTCGATCTGGTTCCCATGAGGTCTGCCCTTTATTTGAGGAGTTCAGTGCTATTCTCCACACCGACCCCTTAGCGAATATGATAGTTCCCCCGGTGCAGGCGGGTTATGTTCACGACTTGGCCATCCTACTCCATATATCCCGTAATGCAGCGAGCTCTTTCATATGTGACAGGCAGATTGACTTTGAGCGCCTTTCCTCCATGTATGCCCCCATGGGGGATCCTTATGACGGCGGATATCAGATTATTCGGTGTAGTGCATTATCGATTGCCATGTTTTCTTACTTCCTCTTCCAATCATCTTTCGACATTCTCATACCCATTGCCTGTGGTCTGCGCGAAATGAAGAGTGTCGTCATGCTAGTTCTTGGCGAAACCTTGATAGGCTTGGATCGGGCTCATGCCGCCGGGGCCATGTTATCTGTGGGAGCCCCCTTCGTCCTGCAGCTTTGGCTCATGGAGCGCTTGGATCTCTTTGTGTATCCTTCACACCTTCGTGGGTCGCTTCCCTACAATCGCATTGAGGTTCACCATTTGTTCTGCTCGGATGACACATGGCTTAATTGGCTCAAAAACCCCTCTCCTGGTGATATTCGCTGGTTTTTCCCAGATTGGTCTAATCGCTCTGTTATAGTGTGGCTTCCCGGAAAGCCCTGTATCTGGTTGCCTGGTTTACACGCCACTACTTTCTACATCCCTGGCCGGGTGATCCGCCAGTTTGGACTCTTGCAGGATATTACTGAAACCATCATTGCTGATTTCATGAGGGGGTCTGCTTTGCGCCCTTCTATTGCGAAGGCTTTCATTGAGGCTTGGCATGACAGAGTGTTAGCTACCTTCCGGAGAATCCCTGCTTCAATTGTGCCTACTACCGAGTACCTCTCACAGATTTAGACCCTGATTGAGAGGCTGACTTCATAGACATTCATAGGTAAAAGCAAGACAGGGTGAAGCTTTATTTTACAAAATTTCAGACGGATCCCGCCGACTTTCTTGTGCATCTGAATGTGATGTTCTTCTTTCGTTTCCAGACAAAAAAAATTTATGATAAAAAGGGCATGCTCTAGCATGTTTAATCAATGTATTCACTCTTTCAGTTTATCTTTAAGTTATGAAAATTCTCCTTTCAAAATCTCTTTTCAGCTTTTGCTACTTTGCTTTGAATTATGGCTTAAAGCTTTAATCATCCTGTACCATGAATTCTTATTTGTTCTTTTATATTACTTATTCTGATAGCCAGGAGACACAAAGAAGGGTTCAAATATTATCTGGGCTCTTCGGTTTAGCAAACGAAGTTTGCCCCTAGTTACGAGGCTCTGAAGTGATTCCGGGCAAATGTGAGTTTGCCCCTAGTTTGGCACAGGGATTTTTTGTTTTATAGATTGAGGGCTTTTGAGAACCCGCCTACTTATCCCTGAATGGGTATTAGGTTCGCAGTAGTTCGATTTAAGGCTTGACAGAAAGTGCCACTCGGGTGTTTTATTAATTGACCGAACCGAGCTGGTTGCCTACGTATCCCCTAATAGGAATCAGGTCGAGTGTAGTTCACCTAGGTAGGAGGTTTTGAAAGAAGCGGTTTCAAGCAAAGTATTTCTTGAGGCGATCAAGGTTGATCGGTTGTTTGAATTCAACCCCGTCTAGGTCCATGAGATAGGCCGCTCCTTCAGAAAGGAGAGTCTTAATGATGTACGGCCCGACCCTGTCACACCCTGTGGATATCGCAGGTTGACTTACCCACAGCTTTTCTTTTAAATTCTTTTCTAATTTCAAATTCAAGAAAACAAATGAATGAGTCGCCACTTAATTTTTAAAAGGAAAAATTAAGAAATCATTTTTAAAAGCAAACTGATCTTTTGCGAAACCAAAGATAAAACTGGGTTCGGGGATTATGGAATGAAAGGGGAAGGAGCCCGGCGGACTAAAACACCCCCTTTCATCCTATCTTGCGATAGGCCTCTACTCAACATCCTTTTAATCGAATTACTAATTTAAGCATGCCCCTCAACTAATACATATATATATACATCACAAAAGCATGTCCAAAGGGTGTAAAATTGTTAATGACAAAAATATCATTCATAAGCCACATATGTCAAATAGCAAGCAATATGATATGCAAATAGGGAACAAGAGAGCTTACCCGGGATCCAGCTGCGAATATTAAACGTGCAATGCATGCGATTAAATAAAACCTAGGAAAAGAGCCTCTAATCCATATATACACATAAGACAGACCTTAATTCTAAGGTGTCGCGCATTAAGTCGAATAATCAAATAAAATCAATGAATTTAATAAACTAGAGAGGGATTGAGAAACCGTACCTTAATAGCGCTACAAAACAGAGGGTTAGTTCACATGATATACAAAATATGGTGTTAGAGGTAACAATTCTAAACTTCTAGCTTAAATTTATCTAATGTAATTAAATCCAAAGCGGATAAGTCCTAATTACAAGTGTCAAACCATATGAATGAATATGTACATGGACAAGAATAAACTATGAAATACTCTTAAGCTTTAAATTCAAGCTCAACTAATCATTATTGAAGCATGGTTTAAGCCCTAAGTTATAGAAAAATCATTTGACCCATTATTAACAAAGTTGGTCAAGTGTGTCATAAAAACTCTGAAAATTGCAGAGAGCAGACCAGACCTTTAAGAAAATAAAAAGCACGTCTCTTATGGTTTGATGTCGGTGATTTTTGGACACAAGATTCCTCTGTGAGTCTAGTTTCCAAATCAAAAAGAAAATCAAAGTTTCAACGGTCGGATCTCTGGGAAAAGGACAAACATCAGACATCACTCAGAGATGTACAACTCTCTGTCCAGAGATATTGTTTGATTTTTTAAAAATAGCAAAAAAATTAGAAATGCTCCGTTCTTTTTAGGGTGACTTCCTAACACATTAAACCTCATAGAAAAAATTATTTGGAGTCATAAGCACTTCATTAGAACTCTGATTTAATTATTTCAAAAGAGTGTTGCTGTTCTGAAACTATTCTGAAACTCTGGGCAGATTGTTGTTGCCTCACAAAACCCATGATCAAACCATTCTAAACGTGAAATCATCTAAAAACAAAAATTACAGCGGTAGAACATTGTGTTATTGACACTTTCCCGTTGGTTTCACTTGATTTTAACGGTTAGATTTCGAACTAAAAATCTTTGATCAAAAACAGTTTGTGAACTCACTGTTTTCATTTTTAAGTTCAACATTTATTTGCTAACCCCAACTATTAAACCATGAAGTTGGGCTTAACTAAACTATTTCCTCTTACCATTTGATGGTCATTGGAGACTAAAACTTTTATTTTTCATAGATTTCAAGTGAAGTATGGATGAACTTCATGGAATCTACAAGATAAAGAATCTAAACCATTGAGATGGGCTTGGACTCAAAGTCATTTCCTTCTACCATTTGATGGCCATTGGAGATGAAGACATGACTAAAACTCATGATTTTTCAAGGAATATAAGGAGACTCCATGAAAACTCAAGCTTAGAGGCCCCAAGTCATGAGTATGGACTTGGATCCATCTATTTGTTTATAAAATAAAATGATGATCAAACTTTGACTTCCATGTGAAGCATAAGCTTACATAGGATTCAAAAGATCACATTCAAGAGATTTCAAGAGAGATATTAAGGATCTCCAATAGTCTCAAGAAGGAAGTATGAACAATAGAAGAAATGAAGCAAAGAAAACAAAATAGTTTGAGGATCCAAAGGAAAGAATGCAAATAAAACAACTTATGGTTAGAGGATCACCTCCAACTATCCTCAAAGTTTATCTTCTTTGAAGATCTTCCAAGCTCTTCTTCCTAGTTTTCTCTAAACTCTCTCTTTTCTCTCTAAAATGTTGGTGTAATAGAAGTATTTTTTGTATGTGTTGTTTTCCCCTTCTCTAATTCCCCCAATATTTTTCTCTTGGTTTTTTTTTCTCCATGAAGATATCTCTTCTTATATAGACAAAATAACCCAGGTATTTTCAGTAAATTCGGAGTAAAAGACATGTGTAGGCATCTCATTTGGTGGTACAATGTGTACTTTCTGAAATTAGGCAGACTGTTGCCCAGCGCGGCAGTCCAGAAACTGTCGCGGCAGTCCGTGACTGCCGCTGCGGCAGTTCATGAATGCCGTCGCGGCACTCCATGACTGCTGCACGGCATTCATCAAATGCCGCGGCAATTAATGGATTGCCGCGTTTTTGTCAGTCTTACTTTATCAGTTTTTTGTTCTTATTCGCATACGCATACGTATTGCACTGCAAAATACAGACTTTAAAAGTGGACGGCAGACAGAAATTTTGGGCGGCACTTGGTGAATGCCGGGCGGCACTCTCTGACTGCCGTGCGACATTCAGTGAGTGCCGCGGCAGTCTACCGTGTGCCGTTTTTAACTGAGATTCCCCTTTTTAGGACTTCCCCCTTTTTGAAACAAATTTTTTTTGAAGATCCTTTCCAAAAATCATGTCTTATACCTGAATTATCCTAAATACCTGGTATTTCTCCTCTTTCTGTAAAATTTTATCGCTTTTTGGAGATTTTCTGAAGAGCTTGGAATACTTCAATTTTTCGGTCCTTGTCATCATCGGATATGGAGGTGACACTCTCCTAAATTCGACGGTCGGTCAAAATTGGGGTGTCTACACACCCGTTTCATAAATTGCATGCTTTTAAAATAAGACAGAGTGGTAACACGTGGAAATATTAATGTTTATTAATATTGAGTTGGGGTTGAATGTGAGTCAACAGTAAGGTGTCAGTGAGGACACGGGAACATGGCACTTCATGTTGCATTGGCATGGTTAAATGACATTTATATGATATAAATGTTATTTGACTTTATCTGGTATTCCTGTGAATAGTAATTATACCTGTGTAGTATAATTATGATATTTGGATACTTTAGTATATCATTTTGAGAACTGTGGTGAGAACGTGAGTGATACGTTAATTAAAAAGGTAGGTTGGGTAGAGATTCCACATAATATAGTTTTCGAACGTTATTTTTGGACTCAAATGAAACCTAGTCGAAAACTTTTGAAATTTATAATTTCACTCGTAAAGGCATAAAATGAACGTGTGCAAAGTTTTGAGAGCTAATTAGAAGTTTGAGGAACTCGTGGGGAGGTAAACGCAATTTTCGAAGGGTTTGCCTATATATAGTAGTGGATGTGGATGAGATTCATTCTCATCCAAAAACTTTCCAAAAATATCTAGAGAGAGGAGAGAGAAGGGAGATTTGGTAGCCACGGGCTTTGCGACGCCGATCGACGACCGTTCGTCCGTCAGATTTTCTCCAGATTTTAGATTTGAACTCGTGAAGGTAAGATCTAAGTTTTGATACTACTTAGGCCGTGTTTGGCCAATTTTCGTAAAAATCTTAATTCTAGGAATTTGGGAAAAACAGGTATAAACTTATAGGAATCGTCTCAAATTCGAAATCTGATGATTAATTAGCCTCCTAGTCGATCCTTCAAAGTTTGGGGGAAATCGCACGAGGTATGAAGTTCTAACTTGTGAAATATAGAGAAATACATGTTTATATTTTGACGACGAAATTGAGATCCGGGCAAAATCCATGTGTTAATCGTAGGCCCGTTAATTATGCACGCGCTAAATTATGAAAAGCATGTCTAGATTTACGCGAACACGTTGAGTTGTCTATGTGGGTCAAAGGGGGGTCTTATACAAATTCATGTCGGAGTAAGCTTCTCGTTGTTTGAGAATTTTAGTAGCGACGGCTACTGTGCATGGTTTAAGGCTTGGACTTGCCATGGCACTTGTGGGATGTAATGTTGTAGGCTTGGACTAGCCATTGACATCGCGGTTTAAGGCTTGGACTTGCCGCTACCGGATGAAGGCGTATTTTTCTCCCTAGAGACTATTGATATGATTTATGAGATTAAAGCATGTTTTGTTATATATTGCATATGTTAGACTTGTGCACTCAGTATATAGCTGAGCAGTGGAGATTTACTCCACTGCAGGTAAGAAGAAAGATAAGAAGAAACGTGATGAGTGAGGCCGAGGAACGCCGGGGAACCGCAATTGTATATGTTTTTGTTTTAAATCCTAATCTTGTGTAAGGATTGGTAAATTGTATAACGTTGTAATAGAATCATGGATTAGTTCCGTAGTATGGTAATCTTGTAATTGAACTCCTATAGTTGTGTTTTAAATGTCATAATTCAGTTATGGTTGTGATTGTTGTTGGTGTGGAGAAACATGAGTTGTTAATTTCACAACAGGGCTGCCCAGTAGGGGAGCAGTCGACTGGACCCTAGATCAGTCGACTGGATTCTGTGTGATTGAGACACTGAAAGTGAATAGTATCAAGAGCAGTCGACTGGACCATCCATCAGTCGACTGGACCATTGTAGATTTTAGCTACTGATCCAAATAGTAACTGATTCAGTCGACTGGGTTCCCTGATCAGTCGATTGGACATCTGGTGAGAAAGGTGGGTTTTAGTTTCTACCAGGCATAGTCGACTGGACCCTATTACAGTCGACTGGGCTCCTTTTTGAAAATGTTAAATTTTAGTTTTGCATAACACAGTCGACTGTGGGAGTGATCAGTCGACTGGACCTCTGTTTCTCAATTGAATTCTTTCTAACTGATTACAACTGGACAAAACTTTTTTTTATAACTCTGATTTTAATAATGTTTTCCGTTGCTAGTTGACTTTAATGGAACTGGATAAGCCTTGATGGCGTGCCATGTGTCCTATTTCCGCGCGTAGCGGGATGGGTCGTGACAGACCCAGTTGGGTTTGAATTTTCCTCTGGGGTCCAATGAGAAAGACATTTTCTTTTTAGATTTTTAGCCATTTGCCCATAAACAGACACTTTCAGTTCTTTGAGGACTAGGTCACCCTCAGCAAGCTTCCTTGGGCAGACCTTTTTGTTGAAAGCTCGAGCAATCCTCTTTTGGTACCCCCAAGTATGGTTTATTGCAACCAACCTTTTCTCATCAAGCAACATTAGTTCCTCATACCTCCCTCGCATCCATTCCAACTCAGTCACTTCACACTCTGCCAAAATTCTCAAAGAAGGTATTTCTACTTCAATCGGAAGAACAACTTTCATCCCGTAAACCAATCAGTACGGCGTAGCTCCCGTGGAAGTTCTTACAGAGGTGCCGTATCCCCATAATGCAAACGGTAACTTCTCGTGCCAATCTTTGTATGTATCGGCCATTTTCCCCAAGATTGCTTTAACATTCTTATTTGATGCTTCCACCGCTCTGTTCGTTTGAGGCCTATAGGGGGAGGATTGACGGCGGGTGATTTTGTACTTTTCTAGGAGTGGGATAACTTCTCCTTGGAAGTGGCTACCATGGTCTGAAATGAACTCATTCAGACTCCAACTTTGCAAATTATGTTCTTTTCTATGAAGCTCACCACATCCTTGGCCTTCAAAGTAGCGTATGACGCTGCCTCTACCCATTTGGTGAAATAATCAATTGCCACGATTATGTATCGATGTCCATTGGATGCCTTTGGAATTATCTCACCGATGATATCAATGCCCCAAACAGAGAAAGGCCATGGCGTGGTCAGGCTATAGAGTTGGGAAGGCGAAGTATGCATTAGGTTTACATGGATCTGACACTTATGGCACCTTCTGACGTACTCACAATTTGTCCAAAGTGGTCCAGTAATACCCCTGTCGAATTATCTTCTTGGCCAGTATATGTCCATTCATGTGGGGCCCACAGACTCCCTCGTGTATTTCTTCCATCATTCTCCTAGCCTCCCTTCCATATAAACACTCCAGGTTGAATCCGGTATACGACTTCTTCCACAACTTATCTGCATAGATCATAAATTAGGCAGAGAACCTTCAGATTGCCTTTCTGTCCTTCTCTGAAGCTCCCTCGGGGTATTCCCCTTTTTTAATGAAATTCCAAACATCCGTGTACCAAGGCAACTCATTTCCTGCCTCTATCATTGCAATCATCTCGAATGAAGGTTGATTTCTGATTTCTATGGACAACGGTACCATGGTGACTCTCGAAGGGATTTGTATCATTGAGGCCAAGGTTGCTAGGGAATCGGCCAACTGGTTCTCTTCACAGGGAAGGTAGTAGAACGATATCTTTTTGAATTGTACTTTTAGGCTCTCTAGGTAGTCATGGTAAGGCCTCAAGTTCTCATGCTTCACCCTCCAATCACCTCGCACTTGGGATATGATCAGGTTAGAGTCTCCGTAAATGTCGATCCTTCCAACATTTAGGGCTAAGGCTACTTCCATCCCAATTATGCATGCTTCGTACTTCGCAGTGTTATTAGTCGAGTCATACCTGAGTTTGACGGTTAGTGGGGTAGGGGTTCCGTCGGGTACTACGAGAATGATTCTAACCTCGTAGCCTAATTGGTTGGCGGCTCCATCGAAATACATCTTCCACTTATCCTCTCTCAACTCCATTACCCCTTCATCGGGAAACTTGAACTCCCCTTTCTCCTCAGATTCTATGGCAAGGTCGGCTAGGTATTCAGCAACGGCTCTTCCTTTAATAGATTTAGAAGTGACATATCTGATATCGAATTCGTCCAGTATCATGGTCCAACGGGAAATTCTACTAGTCAAGACAGGCTTTTCGAACAGGTATTTGAGTGGGTCCATTCGGGAGATTAGGACAACGGGAAAGGCTAACATGTAGTGCCTAAGACGATGGGTGCACCAGACTAGGGCCCAACAGGCTTTTTCTAAGGGTGAGTATTTCAGTTCGTATCCGGTCATCCTCTTGCTCAAATAATAAATGGCTTTTTCCACATGCCCCTCTTCCCCTTCTTGGGCCAACATACACCCCATTGAATCCTCGGACACAGAAAGGTACAGCAATAAAGGCCTCACGGGTGAGGGTGGTGACAGGACAGGTGGGTTTTGGAGGTAGGTCTTGATCTTATCAAAGGCTTGTTAACACAGGGTATCCCATTCAAACTTTTCTCCTTTCCTGAGTAACCTGAACAACGGGTCGCAGGTTAAGGTGAGCTTCGAGATGAAACGGCTTATGAACTGTATTCTACCCAGAAATCCCCTTAACTTTTTTTCGTTCTTGGGCGGCTGCATTTCGACTATGGCCTTTATCTTGGTCGGGTCCACCTCTATCCCTCTCTGAGTGATGAGGAATCCTAACAGTTTTCCGGTGGTAACCCCAAAGGTGCATTTCTGCGGGTTTAGCCTCATTCTATATTCCCTCAATCTTCCGAAGAATTTCCTCAATGCCCCTAAATGTCCTCCTCTCTCCTTAGATTTTACAATCATATCGTCCATGTACAACTCTACCTCTTTATGGATCATGTCGTGCAATAATGTAGTAGCAGCCCGCTGATACGTCACCCCTGCATTCTTAAGCTCGAATGGCATCAACCTATAGCAATAAGTCTCCCATGGTGTGATGAAAGTGGTTTTCTCCCTATCCTCCGGTGCCATTAGAATCTGGTTGTATGAGAACCCATCCATAAAGGACAGAAGTTCATGCCCGGCAGTGTTATAACCGAGGACGTCAATATGCGATAAAGGGAATCGTCTTTAGGGCTTGCTTTGTTAAGGTCTTGAAAATCAACCCAAACCCTAACACGACCATCCGTTTTTGGGATAGGCACTATATTGGCGATCCATTGTGGATACTCGGTGACCATTAAGAATCCGGCTCTTAACTGCTTTTCAACTTCCTCTTTGACTTTGAGTGCCCATTCAGGCCTCATTCGCCTCAATTTTTGTTTTACAGGTTTGGAATTGGGGAAGATGGGGATGTGGTGTTGGACTATTTCTGGATCAATGCTTGGCATATCATTATAAGACCATGCAAAAACATCTTTGAATTCACTTAATAGTTTGATTAATTCTTCGCTTTGTTCTTTGTTAAGTGTAGAGCTGATAAAGACATTTTGAGGAATATTTTATTTCCTAGATTAATTGTTAGAGTGTCCTCGATGATTTTACATGCAGATTCTTTTTCTTTTTCAATTAATTTTTGCAATTCAATGGGTATTTCATGATCATCACATTCATCACATTCATTAAGCGCATTCGAGTAGGCAGAATTAGTTATGCTTTCATTGATTTTCTTTAGAGTGATTACAACAGACATGGAAATTGAAAGACGCCTCATTTGGGCCATTACAGACTCTGGGTGTGGGAGATACCTATCACTAGACTCAAAAACTCACTCTTTCTTGGTTTCTCCTCCCAGATCAGTGATGAAGCATTCTTCCAGATCTCCTGTCTTGGTAATTTCCTCCATCTCTTCTTTCCCGGGTCCTCCTTTGTCGGTCTTCTCTTGATCTTTCCAATTTTCCTCACTCTCAACTGCTTCCTCCACCAGACCCTCAACGTATTCTTCATTGGCCTTTTCGTGACCTGCTTCCATAACTTCTATGCTCTTTTCGCCTAGTAAGTCCTTCATGACCGAGCCATCTAGCGCGCCAATCCAATCTTTGGCAGTAACTGATTTAACAGGCATTTGCAAGTATGAATCTTCATACGTAGAGAACTCATGGGGGAAAAAGATCTCAAACCCTGGCTTCAAACACTTATCTTTCTGATCCATCCATGGTTCTAGGAAGCCGCAAAAGGGGAAATCTTCTCCTTCCTTCACAAAGTATCCGTTGAGCATTTCCAGGTAAGGGTCCAATGGTGCATCAGTCGCTTTCTTCTTCTCTCTCAGCTCTTTCTTTGACGGTTGATACCCCAGACCATGAGTGTGGTCTGAGTGGCGATACTCAAAAATTTCGGCAGACCTTGATAATTCTTACCCAATCCCATGCTTAGAAAGAAATCCATCTTCTTCATGATCCCTGCGACCATCGGGGCTTGCATACTGGTCTTGTCAAAATCAAGATGAAAAGTATGCTTTACTTTCTAAAGATTTGTAGTGTGGAAGTAAAGGTCGAACCCACAGAGATTGTTAATTTTTGTCCTTTAATTAATAAAATCTAATCTATTTAGTTATAAGAAAAAACGGAAGTTTGATTGATTGATGATTTGATTCTTACTACTAATTAAACTATGAATTAAACTATGTAATTATGGAAATAAATTCAAGAATTAAATCTAAGTAAACTAGTATGCTAAATTGAAAATTGGTTTAAATATGAATAGATGAGATCTAGGATTACAAATCCACCACTAACTATGCATCGGGAGTCTAGACTTTCTATTCTAAGTTCTATGTTTGGATAGTCACGATCTATTGTAGCTACAAGCTGTCACAGCCCGGTCCCACAATAGCGGAACCGGAGCTCGTGGCACGCCACCGAGGCTAAACCAATTCATTAACGTTCCCAACAATTAGGTTTGAAGAACACACGCAGCGGAAAAACAAAACACAATTTAAAACCAGAGGTTCAGTAGACTGCCCAGTCGACTGCTCAGTCGACGGAGGAAGGCAGGGATTTAAATAGCAATTCCAGTCGACTGAGACTGGGGGTCCAGTCGACTGCTGCGGGGTCCAGTCGACTGCTGCGGGGTCCAGTCGACTGCTTTTGCTAAAATAAGAAGCAGTTGCTAACAGACTCAGGGGTTCAGTCGACTGCTCAGTCGACTGCTCCCCTGGCAGCAGCCCAATCTGCAGAATTTCAAGTTTAAAAGCTTTCTAACTTTCACCAAAGATCAACCACTCAATCCAAACTCAAACCAAACTCAGTCTAAGGTAATTCTAGCTGTATTAAAGCATTACCAAACATAATTACAGCATTTTATAGTCTATTACAATCTTCTTCTAACATATCAAATTAAACATGGTTTAAAACAACCAAATTCTTATTACAACATTCCTATTATCCCAAACCTACAAGATTGACATTCAATTTGCCTTCCAAGCGAACTCCCAACCCACGTACTCACTTCTCTGATTCCTCGCCAATATTTACACCTGAAATGGTTATTTGAATAACCACACATATTTTGATTTGTTTAAGCTAAATCTTAGTGAATAAAACAACATATGCACATGAATGATAAACATGTCCGCATTCACATCTCTACAATTCATACTAGTCGCCAGAGACTCACGTGCCCGTCCATATTCCCAATCCGCGACTCCTCGCCAATAAGTCCACGCGAAAGGGTAAGACCCACGATTCTTCTCTTCAATCGTGCGACCTTAATGCCTATATCGGCTCCACAAAATGGCACGGTGACCACGTGCTCCTTCTGACCCAAATAAGCAACTTAACATGCTCAAATACATATCACCATACTCGCGGTAATCAAAACATATCACCGTGCTATTGAGCCTACTTATCAATATAATTGCCCAATATGAACTACACATGATATCTCTAAGAATTAATACATGCTATTCACACAAAACATGAATACATGTCAAGAAATCATTCCAAGAACATAGTTGAATCACTCACCTCCAAATAACGCTTCTGTAATTCAATCTGAAGAAAACCCGTGCACAAAGAACGTGCAGAAGTCCGTCTAGTACAATTCCTATGGATCAGAATTCCATTTATCAACTTTTATGAAAAATTCTAGAAAATAACTTTTCGGAAAACTTAGCCAAACAGGCCCTAACATATATCAAAACAAAGCTCTTACCTCGAGGAGCTCGAATACGAAATCTGGGAGAAAACAGACTGACGAAAGGTCGTCGTTTGGCGTCGCAAAGCTTGAAGCAACTAAATCTCCCTCTAGTCCCCCCTTTTGGCCTCCTTTTGGAATTAGGTTAAGACTTATGGAAAAATCTAAGTTCATCTCTATCTATATATAGGCAACACTCTCGGGGAATTACGTTTACCTCCCCACGAGTTTTCAAAACTCCTAATCAGTCTCTGAAACTTTCTATACAGCTTATTCATAGCTTTATAAGTGAAACCTCAAAATTATAAAAGTTTTCGACTAAGTTTCGTTTGGTCGTTAAAACGCGAATTTCTACATGACGTTTCCGAAGTTGCTAATTAGCCTACCAAATTAATTGTGTGTTCATTCGTTCTCACCAGGATACTAAATCTAACAGATATAAATTCTACAACAGAAAATAATACAGATATTGCAATACACAGGTAAACATTTATTTTCAGATAAACATTTAAAGTGTTCCACAGTGACCGTCTCATACTCGGAGAGACTTCACAACAATAAATCTTCAATCATAACAGTTTCAAAGGGTTCTCTAATACAGACACCCAAATCAACTCGTGAGTCAAAACTCACTCAACCAAGTGTCATAAGACACGCCACATCACATTATCATGCATGACAATGAAATGCAAAAGCAATAACACAAATGTGGGTGTTATAATACTCTCCCCTTTAAAAGAAGTTTGCCCCCAAACTTATACCTCAAGTCTCGAAAAGGTGCGGATACTGAGTACGCATCTCGTCTTCTATCTCCCACGTCATCTCTTCCGTAGTTTGGCTACGCCATAACACTTTCACTTTCGATATCGTCTTATTTCGCAAGACTTGATCCTTTCGATCTAATATCTCTACCGGATATGCGACATACGTTAAATCACTCTGAATCTCATTCGATGTCGGAGTCATCACTTGATCTCTATCTTCCACTAATTGTTTGCGTAACAACGATACATGAAACACGTTATGAACTTGAGCATACTCGCTCGGCAAGTTCAAACGATAAGCTACGGGTCCAACCTTTCCAATAATTTCAAAAGGTCCTACATATCTCGGGTTGAGATTCCCGTATCTACCAAATCTGGTTATTCCCTTTGAAGGTGACACCTTCAAATACACCAAGTCTCCCACATCGAATTCCAACGGTCGTCTACGCTTATCGGCATAACTCTTATACCTACTTTGAGCTGTCAGTAACCCTTGTCGAATTACCTTTATCTTATCCGTCGTCTCTTGTACAATTTTCGGCCCTTCAATCTTTCTTTCTCCCACCTCTGTCCAACTAATTGGTGAACGACATACACGACCATACAAAGCTTCATAAGGAGCCATTTCAATAGTCGACTGAAAACTGTTGTTATATGCAAACTCAATCAACGGCAAATGGTCTTCCCAATCACCCTGAAAATTAAGTACACATAGCCTAAGCATGTCACGCCCCGGAGCAGCATAAATAGAGAAAAATAAATTTCCTTTATGGGTCCATAAGGAATGACAGGTGAAAGTCACTAATAATCCACACCACGCAGTACTAGTCCAAAAGAACAGCAACAGTAATCAACTGAGAAAAACACATAGTGTTAACTATTACAAAATATCAGAGTGTGGTCCATAGGATCACAACAGGTCTGAAGACAACAAATGCCCAAGTACCCGTTAACTAAAGGTTCAACAGAACAACTAGAATGTAATCTAACTATAACATCTTCAGTCTTCAACTGGCATAAGGATAATCCTCAGCGTAGTAATCCTTCCTGGCGTAACCATCATCAGTGGGGCCTTCTTCTGGATAATAGTCATCATTGTACTGATCGTTACTTGTAGAATAAGAAACAGGATATTCTGGACAGGGAAAGTCCAGGCAATAAAAGGCCGTCAGCTTACTGAGAGCTGAGTGAGAAGCAACTAACAGAGTACCAGTTATCTGAAGTAAACACAAGCTTATGAAAACACGAGTTAACATCTTATTATAACCATATCTTATTTCTTTACTCCTCCTTGTAAACCGACCCTTAACGTCTTGTTAATCGAATACCGAACTCAACATATTCTGATTTCATGAACAGACTCAATCGTTTTAACTCTAGGGATACACCCTTATTCTGTCCATCGCTTTTAAGAGCACTATATCCTGCTCACCGCATGTCATGGACTCCACGTCAGTCTGTCCCTAGCTTTTAAGAACAATGGTCCTGTTCACCGTATTTCAGGGATATAACGCTTCGAACAAGGCATATCAATCTATTGCCACGACTCAACGTCATCTACTAGTGATCCCAGCTCACCGCTTTTAAGAACTATGTATCCAGTTCACCGCTTTTAAGAGCATATCATGATCATCCAGTCTATCTTAGGACTATTTGGTCCAGCTCATTGCTTTTAAGAACTATGTATCCAGTTCACCGCTTTTCAGAGCATATCGTGACCAATCGTCCATCCACATACCATTCCCAGAACTTACCAAACCTACTTACGTTCCATTCTACATCGACACATGACAATTCCCAATGTGGCCTGACTACTCGGATTAAAAGAAAACGGATAGCAAACTCATATCAGAATCAACACGTCACCCACGTCTTCATATTCCTTTTTATTTATCCTTTAATCTTTGGTGTCACATTACTCCTGTCTTACCCACAGTCGCAGAAAATGGAAATCCGAATCCAATATCGAACAACTAAACCTCTTATATAATAAACAGGCAAAGGAATCCATGTCCTGATTATGTCAATCGATTGGAACAAAGGTTCAATCGATTTGGACAAAAAGTTATATCAATCGATTGAAAAACATGTCAATCGATTGAAAATGTCAATCGATTGGAATCCTATCCAATCGATTGGGATCCGACTGATGTCAATCGATTGAAATTTATGTCAATCGATTGGTACTATGTCTTCTCCAGTAGATTGTAAAAACAGCATATATAAACGTACACCACATGCATTTAACCCATCTAAGCTTCATAATAACTTGCATAAACATCACATAAAGGGACCAAGTGAGTTAGAAACTCACCTAGGGTGCGTTTGGCTTGTGTTTAAGCTTGAAACCAACCTCTCTCTCTCTCTTCCTCCTCTTCCTTCTTCCTCTCGGTCAGGTTCTCTCTCTTCCCTTGCTTCTCCTTCTGCTTTCTTCTTCTTCTTCTTCCTCCCAGCTGCCGAGGGCAGTGAGTGTGTGTGAGGGTGTGTATAGATATAGATATATATATATATATGTATATCTCTCAAGAGGTATGTCTCTCTCTCTCTCCCAAGGCTGCCAAACTGATTCAAGGCCATAAACATGGTCATATATATAGAGATATGGGAGTGCCACACGTTTAAAGCTGAAGGAAAGAAGAAAACATTTCTCAGCTTATGTCAATCGATTGAGACACAAGTCAATCGATTGGCAACAGATATTTGTAGTCAATCGATTGGAACAATGTCAATCGATTGGGATGAATGGCAATCGATTGGGATGTTGACACGTAATCAATTTTAGTCGGTCTGATGTCAATCGATTGGGAACATGTCAATCGATTGGTATCCAAATCTCACCAAAGGAAAGGTTAAGGTTATACAAGTAATGAAATACCAGGTCTTATTAATATATCAAAATACAGGGTATTACAAAGCATGTCTTCCAAAATCTGGATTACTCTCTCTGATTGACCATCGGTATGAGGATGAAAAGCTGTACTAAAGTGCAATTTAGTACCCATTGCTTCTTGCAAGGCTCTCCAAAACTTCGATGTAAAACTACTATCCCTATCCGAAATGATAGAAACTGGGATACCATGTAGTCTCACAATTTCGCGAATATACAACTTAGCTAACGTCATCGGCTTAGTCGTTCGATGTGGTAGGAAGTGCGACGACTTCGTCAAATGGTCAACAATCACCCAAATAATAGTATTTGATCTCTTCGACCTCGGAAACCCACTAACAAAATCCATTGTTATGTGCTCCCATTTCCACTCGGCTATCGGTAACGGTTGTAATAATTCCGAAAGTACTTGGCGTTCGGCCTTTACTTGTTGACAACTAGTACAATGCGAAACATAACGTGCTATTTCTCTCTTCATTCCCGGCCACCAATACACATGTCTCAAGTCTCTATACATCTTGGTGCTTCCCGGGTGAATGGTATACTTTGTGTTGTGTGCTTCCTCTAGGATGTTTCATTTCAACTCTTTCTCACTAGGTACACAAATTCTACCCCTCAATCTCAACACATTGTTCTCAAACGTGAATCCCGGTTGTTTGCCCATTGGAATCTCATCACAAATCATCTTCAAAGCCACGTCTTGAAGTTGTTTCTCCGTGATCTCGTGAATCAAGAGTGGTTGTGCCACCATCGTCGACATCAAGCCACTTTCAATCCTCGATATCACTTCAAGCTCCAAATTCTCCATATCTCGTAGCAGCTCTTTCTGAGAAGTCAAATCTGATGCGGTGTTGGTTGGTACTTTGCGACTAAGAGCATCGGCGACGACATTCGCCTTGCCCGGATGATACTAAATTGACAAGTCATAGTCCTTCATTAATTCTAACCATCTCCTTTGCCTCATGTTCAAATCTCGTTATGTAAACAAGTACTTCAAACTCTTGTGATCCGTATAGATCTCACATTTCTCCCCGTAAAGGTAATGACGCCAAATCTTCAATGCAAAAATCACGGCGGCCAATTCTAGATCATGTGTTGGATAATTCTTCTCGTGCGGTCTAAGTTGTCTCGATGCATACGCAATGACCTTATCACCTTGCATAAAAACGCAACCTAAACCTCTATATGAAGCATCACTGTAAATGATGAACCCTTCAGTCCCTGATGGAACGGCTAAAATTGGTGTTTTCACTAGTCGACCTTTCAACTCTTGAAAACTTTCTTCACATTCTGGACTCCAAACAAAAGCAATATCTTTCCTCATTAACTGTGTCATCGGCATTGCTATACGCGAAAAATCTTTTACAAATCTCCGATAATACCCAGCTAATCCTAGGAAACTTCTGATGTCTGTCACATTCGTTGGTCTCACCCAATTGGTAACTGCTTCTATCTTCTGAGGGTCTACAGAAATTCCCTTTACCAACACTATATGCCCAAGGAAAGCTATCTCGGTCAACCAAAACTCATACTTCTTCAATTTCCCAAATAATCTCTTTTCACGCAATCGTTGTAAAGCTAATCGCAAATGATGCTCGTGATCTTCTACGCTTTTGGAGTAGATTAGGATGTCATCTATGAACACGATAACGAACTCATCTAAATAATCTTTGAAAACACGGTTCATCAAATCCATGAAAGCAGCTGGTGCATTAGTCACTCCAAATGGCATAACCAAAAATTCAAAGTGACCATAGCGAGTCCTGAAAGCTGTCTTCTCAACATCTTTCTCTTTGACTTTCAACTGGTGGTAACCGGATCTCAAGTCGATCTTCGAAAATACCTGAGCCCCTTGTAACTGATCAAACAAGTCATCTATTCATGGCAATGGATACTTGTTCTTGACGGTCAACTTATTCAATTCCTGGTAGTCGATGCACATACGCATTGTCCCATCTTTCTTCTTCACAAACAAGACTGGAGCTCCCCATGGTGAAACACTAGGTCGGATAAAACCCTTCTCCAACAGTTCTTCTAACTGAACTTTTAATTCTTTCAACTCTATCGGTGCCATTCGGTACGGTGCTTTGGATACCGGTTGTGACCCTGGTACTACTTCTATTGTGAACTCAAGTTCTCTTTCAATCAATACGTCGGGTAACTCATCGGGAAAAACATCTGGAAATTCTTGAACTACTGAAATGTCTTCTATTAGTGGTCCAAGAACTCTCGTGTCGATAATTGAACATAAGAAACCCGAACAACCCTTCTTCATCATCTTACTTGCTTGAATCGCGGATATCAAGTACGGCGGTACGATCACTCCCTTACCCTGAAAAGTAAACTCTTCTCGCCCTGACGGATAGAAACTAACCCGTTTCTGTTCACAATCGATTTTGGCTTGATTAACCGACAACCAATCCATACCCAAGATAACATCAAAGTAATTTACCGTCAACGGAATCAAATCAACGCTCAAGACTTTATTACCTATCTTGATCTCACATGACTTGAATATCGAAGAAGTAACTAGCGGTTCACTACTAGGCAATGATACACACAAGTCATATCCTAGCAGTTCTGACTTAACAGTTAAATGCTTAACAAAATCAAGTGATACGAATGAATGCGTTGAACCAGAATCCATAAGTATACGTGCAGGATACGAACAAATAGGAAGAATACCTGATACGACGGTATCATCCGTATTCCCCGGCCTGAGCTGGAAGTATCGTCCTTGTTGTTGTGCGATTCCTTTCCCTTTATCCACTCGAGGTTCTACCCTTGATCCGCTTGGCACACTCGATGCCCCAGTACTCATTCCCGGTTGTCTCTTACTCGGGCAATTCTTTGCTATGTGTCCCAGTTGTCCACAGTCAAAACATTTTCCCCTAATCTCTGGGTTGTAGCTCTTCGTATTTGAAAAGGTATTTGGTGCGGTCGAGTTTGTATTCAAAGGACAATTTCGGGATATGTGTCCTAACTACTTGCAGAAGTAACAGGTGCTCAATTGGTAGCAAGTTCCTCTGTG
Source organism: Hydrangea macrophylla (assembly GCA_033977485.1). Classification (NCBI taxonomy): domain Eukaryota; kingdom Viridiplantae; phylum Streptophyta; class Magnoliopsida; order Cornales; family Hydrangeaceae; genus Hydrangea; species Hydrangea macrophylla. Next base: position 141,353,472 of record CM066991.1, read on the forward strand.
TCGTTGGTTACATGTTGGACACAACGGTCTCGAGTCCCCCATGAACGTACTCCCTCCTTGGATACTCATATGCGATCCCGAACCTTGCGTAAACGGTTTCTTCGCATTCCCTTGACTCTTACCCCTATTGTCATTGGATCTCTTTCCTTGTTGCCCTTGTCGATATCGGTCGACACTCTTCTCAGCTATACGGGCGGCTTCCTCGACTAGAGAAACGGTCGGGTGCTGCAACATGTCCACACGGCCACGGATATTCTCTCTAAGCCCTTCCTCAAACTTACGAGCTTTATCCCTATCAGTCAGAACGGTAGTTTTCCCAAATCGTAACAAAGCATTGTAACGGGATACATACTCACTCACAGTCATGTCTCCCTGAACCAAACTTGCAAACTCTTGACGTTTCTGAGTATAAGCAGATTGCGAAAAGAAACGTTTGTTGAATTCTTCTTTAAATGCTTCCCACGTGGTTGGCTTCCCTTGTTCAAGCACGTTGTTCCACCAATCCAATGCTTCGCCCATCAACGTATCGAATGCGCATAAAATTTTCTCCTCATCGGTACATATTACTTGACGGAAATGTCTTTCCATATCCATCATCCAATGATCGGCCAAGTCTATGTCAACTTGTCCATAATACAATGTCGGTTTCCGTTTATGAAACTGTTCTACGATTGTGTGTTGAGGTCGCGGTGCCGGTGGTGCATTGACATAACGAATTTCCATCGATGGAGGCTGAACGTTCATCTGTTCTCTTTCACTTACTGCTTGTATGAAATTTCCCACCATATTTACTATTTGGTCCATCCGCGAATGCGGTGACAATTCTCTTGGTTGATCTGCCATAATGTTTCAATTATTTCCCCTGTTGAGTTCAATGCATAATGACCATGCATGCTATGCCACAATATAGATATATGTGCACAATTCATCGCAATCAATAAATGCTAACACATGAAGTATTTCTACAATGATAACCATTATCTTTACAATTACACACTCCACTCGACGTCACTCAGCATATATAACGTCACTCATTCCCAAGGCTCTAAACTTATGCTCTGATACCACTAAATGTCACAGCCCGGTCCCACAATAGCGGAACCGAAGCCCGTGGCACGCCACCGAGGCTAAACCAATTCATTAACGTTCCCAAAAATTAGGTTTGAAGAACACACGCAGCGGAAAAACAAAACACAATTTAAAACCAGAGGTTCAGTCGACAGCCCAGTCGACTGCTCAGTCGACGGAGGAAGGCAGGGATTTAAATAGCAATTCCAGTCGACTGAGACTGGGGGTCCAGTCGACTGATGGGGGGTCCAGTCGACTGCTGCGGGGTCCAGTCGACTGCTTTTGCTAAAATAAGAAGCAGTTGCTAACAGACTCAGGGGTTCAGTCGGCTCAGTCGACTGCTCCCCTGGCAGCAGCCCAATCTGTAGAATTTCAAGTTTAAAAGCTTTCTAACTTTCACCAAAGATCAACCACTCATTCCAAGCTCAAACCAAACTCAGTCTAAGGTAATTCTAGCTGTATTAAAGCATTACCAAACATAATTACAGAATGTTATAGTCTATTACAATCTTCTTCTAACATACCAAATTAAACATGGTTTAAAACAACCAAATTCTTATTACAACATTCCTATTATCCCAAACCTACAAGATTGACATTCAATTTGCCTTCCAAGCGAATTCCTAACCCACGTACTCACTTCTCTGATTCCTCGCCAGCATTTACACCTGAAATGGTTATTTGAATAACCACACATATTTCGATTTGTTTAAGCTAAAGCTTAGTGAATAAAATAACATATGCACATGAATGATAAACATGTCCGCATTCACATCTCTATAATTCATACTAGTCGCCAGAGACTCATGTGCCCGTCCATATTCCCAATCCGCGACTCCTCGCCAATAAGTCCACGCGAAAGGGTAAGACCCACGATTCTTCTCTTCAATCGTGCGACCTTAATGCCTATATCGGCTCCACAAAATGGCACGGTGACCACGTGCTCCTTCTGACCCAAATAAGCAACTTAACATGCTTAAATACATATCACCATACTCGCGGTAATCAAAACATATCACCGTGCTATTGAGCCTACTTATCAATATAATTGCCCAATATGAACTACACATGATATCTCTAAGAATTAATACATGCTATTCACACAAAACATGAATACATGTCAAGAAATCATTCCAAGAACATAGTTGAATCACTCACCTCCAAATAACGCTCCTATAATTCAATCTGAAGAAAACTCGTGCACAAAGAACGTGCAGAAGTCCGTCTAGTACAATTCCTATGGATCAGAATTCCATTTATCAACTTTTATGAAAAATTCTAGAAAATAACTTTTCGGAAAACTTAGCCAAACAGGCCCTAACATATATCAAAACGAAGCTCTTACCTCGAGGAGCTCGAATACAAAATCTGGGAGAAAACGGACTGACGAAAGGTCGTCGTTTGGCGTCGCAAAGCTTGAAGCAACTAAATCTCCCTCTAGCCCCCCTTTTGGCCTCCTTTTGGAATTAGGTTAAGACTTATGGAAAAATCTAAGTTCATCTCTATCTATATATAGCCAACACTCTCGGGGAATTACGTTTACCTCCCCACGAGTTTTCAAAACTCCTAATCAGCCTCTAAAACTTTCTATATAACTTATTCATAGCTTTATAAGTGAAACCTCAAAATTATAAAAGTTTTCGACTAATAAGTTTCATTTGGTCGTTAAAACGCGAATTTCTACATGACGTTTCCGAAGTTGCTAATTAGCCTACCAAATTAATTGCGTGTTCATTCGTTCTCACCAGGATACTAAATCTAACAACAGATATAAATTCTACAACAGAAAATAATACAGATATTACAATACACAGGTAAACATTTATTTTCAGATAAACATTTAAAGTGTTCCACAGTGACCGTCTCATACTCGGAGAGACTTCACAACAATAAATCTTCAATCATAACAGTTTCAAAGGGTTCTCTAATACAGACACCCAAATCAACTCGTGAGTCAAAACTCACTCAACCAAGTGTCATAAGACACGCCACATCACATTATCATGCGTGACAATGAAATGCAAAAGCAATAACACAAATGTGGGTGTTATACAAGCCCAACAGTATCAACAAGAAGATATCGTAAGTTTAACCTAAGCATAATCCATCTATGGTTCACATGAATGATCTACCTATAACTAGGGTGTAGCATAACTCATCTTTCCTAAGCATGGATTATAAAAGACGTAAACATCATAATCACATAAGCACTATTATATGTAAGTACTCCTATCAATCACAGAAATCAAGGACTATTGAGTTCAATAAGCATAAGGAAAAATCTAAGACAAGAATAGATCCAAAATACTCTTGATTATTATCATTAAAATTGATTATATATAAATAATCCACCAACATACAATCACTATCCAATACATAAAATTCTAAAATAAGAAAGCATAGAATTCCCCCTTTACATAGCTAGGGTTTCATTAAAACCCTAGATTAGGAGTTTAGTTGCACATGGTGGATGAAAGCATGAAGATTGAATTGATGGTTGCCATTAAGACCTTCAAGCTTGATCTTCTCCTTCTTCTTGCCTTCAAAAGTGATGAATGAATGAATGTCCTCATTTTCATAGATTTTGAATGAGATATATATAGTTATAGAGAGATTAGGAGGGTTTTCCTAAACCTAATCTCACTAAAACTGCTAAAATTTGCATTCTGGACGTAATTGGAAAATTTCGTCCACGTAGGGGTCTTCAGCACTCCAAAATACGCGTTTTATATTTTATGTACGACTCGCGCGAGCGCGTAAAATGGGAGGTCCGTGATCGGGTCGCGCGAGCGATTTCTGGGATTTCGCGCGAGCGAGCCGCTCGCGCGATGGGTTTTTTCTAGCTTCTTTCTGCTTGTTAACTTTTTCTCCTTATTTAACCTGGAATCCTTGCTTTCTTCTAAATCCTGCCATAAAGTGGAAAACTAAGTAAATTTATACAAAAACAAGATAAAAATGGCTAAAAAAATGTGAATTAAAGCGTATAATTGGGATTTGTTCTCTCCCGATCACACTCCCAAACCTACATTTTGCTAGTCCTCGAGCAAAAAGAATAGAAAACTACTAATAATTCCAATAAAATTTCTACTTCATTTTCGCATGGGTTGCGATTGCACTTAGCCTATGCAACAAGCCTTTTAAATCACTAGGTGTCCCTAGTCGGACGAGTGAAGTCTCGTGAGGGTTCTCGTCAACAAGTCACCCACAACCATCTTTATTAACTTGTAAAGAAAAGTTTTATTCAAATTTTAATATTTCAACATTGACATTCCTCCTTGATAAAACTAAATTTCAATTAAAAACTTTAAATCATCTAAAGTAAAATAATCATATGGCCACCTCAATTATGACAATAATCCGGAACATATATCAATAGAATCAATAAAATATATCGAAAACTCGCATGTGAGTGAATGGTAATCAACTGGATATACGATACTTATGAACTCGGAATATAACTCAGATAGCTAAATAGCAATGCCTCGACTACAAATCTCACGTTGTTAATTACACTCTAAAGTGAAATCACTCAGAAACAGGTGTAATCACTCAAATATATGCGAGGTGGATAATCGTATGTAAAGCAAATAAATCTCGCATATTACACGGAACAACGTATAACATGACAGGAATATAGTCTCATGAATAGATATCGAACGTCAAGTAAATATTACTACTACCATGCTTTTATTCCCTTTTTCTATCGGTTCCATATTCAAATAATGTTTCCATATCAACTAGGACTTTACAAGGGTTGTAATGTTGGTCAAGGGTTATAGTTAAGAAAAGAAAGATAAAAGGAATTCAAAACGTCCTTGAGTAAATAGAAATAGTTGTAATATTTGTAACGCAAAGGGTCTACTACAACGACTCTTTATTATTTTTTTCGTATTTCTTTTTTTCAATGGATTCATCTCCTTTTTTTTTCAATCCTTATTTCAACATCTTCTTTTCTTTTTCTCTTTTTTCTTTATACCTTCTCCTTTTTTTTTACTCAATTCTCCACTTTACATGAATCGTATTAACCTAATCTCTTTATGTAAAACTATTCTTCAACTACTCTTGTACATGGGTTAGGTAACATTTAATAGTGGCGACCTCCATATCGGAGTTGGTAGGATAACATGTGAACAAATGAAAGGCTTAATAAAAGGCTCAAAAAGGGTTTACAAAGGATATAAAAATATTTTTAAAAGGTAGGTCAAAGGTCAAAAGGGTTTATCAAAATAGATGGCCTAATATTTTTCCTAAAGTCACATGATTCTTCAATGTTATGATATTAAAGGAAATAGATTTGTTTTTATTAAAATTTTATTAAGCATGGCAATGATAATCTTAACTCGACTTTCAATCAAGATAAAGAAATAACGAGACTAAACAATGAACTAATGTAATGCGCTTCGTCAAAGAAATTTGATGAAGTAATTTAAAACCCACAAAAGGATGAAAGGCTCTAAAGCTCACCGGGTTTAGTCTCCACACTTTTACTATCTAGAAATCCGAGTTATATTATAATTCATCATCAACATGTATCCATATGACTACGTGCCGTGCAAAAAAAAATGCAAGTATAAGATATTAAACAGTGATTCTCATGATATATAGTTCTCAAGACATACCTTCATAGCTTCGGTAGACATCGGATTATAGACTCTCTTAATTTCAAATTTCAATGGAATCTTGTTTCCACAAGAAATAATGCAACATTGAACAATATTTAGGAAAACAAATAAGAAAATGTTCTTTATTTATTATTAAAACTACTTGAATTAAATGTTTTTTTTCTTTTCATTATTTGTAAAATTCTTTACGACAACTTTGTAACTACTAAAACAAAATAACAACAAAAAATAAACGAAACAAAATAAACAACTACAACTAAAAATATATCCATATACTCTCCCCCAAACCAAATCACTGCATGTCCCTATGCAGGTGGGAACATGACAATGACATGGATGTAATCCGCATAGAATATGATCAGGACGTCCACTCCACGAAAAACGTCTGAAAGGGGTGGCACGCCAGAACGGATGTACCAATCAGCCAGCTCCCACTCCGGATGCATAGCAGGGTCAAATGGCGGTCCCATCTCATCAAAATCATCCGAAGCATGAAACTCTGGAACCTCATCTACCTTAGCCTCTGCAATGATACCCGGACTCAAATCGACCTCATCATCCATAGGACTGGCATAAGGTACAAATATCGAGGCTATGTCCTCGGTGACCAGTCAGGGTGACCCGAACGTTGTCGAACAATGTCCGGCACATAATCAGGGAGGTCCCTATAAGAATAGGTAACCTCAGGTGTAGGTACATCGGTCAATATAGGGTCAGTCAATGAAATGGCAGTGACACCTGAAAGAACTCCCTCATCGTCATCGAACTCATCGTCATCGGATGAGGACTCGGTCGAATCGGATGAAGAAGACGACTCAGAAGTGATGGGTGGAGTGCCATAAGGGCCGTCTATAACGGTAGGGTCATCACCAAAAAGGTCATCCTCGTCCAAAGATTCAGAATAGATATGAAAGGAAAAGTGAGGATGATGACGACTCCAGTCGAGACGCTCGACTGAACCGTGACGTTTGGCTACCCTAGGATGCGGTAAAGTGTCAGAAGTGGATGAACTAGAATCGAAAAAATAACTCGACAGATTTGACGACCTATCTGGTGAAGTAGGAGGAGAAATAGGATGGTCCAAATCAAGGGGATGCTAATGAGATTATGAGGCCCGAGGTAACTATACGGATAACTGAAAACTATAAACCTAAAATCAAAAATCAACCACAATTGAACTTTATTAGAATATGTTAGTAGAAGAAATAGAATTAACGTCACTAGTTGCTGAGTTTGTAGCATTAATAAATTCAATTTTAAACCTAGGCAGTTTAATTTTAAGTTAAATAGAAAATTCTGACATAACAACCCCCAAACCTGAACCTAAGAGATTCTTGTTATAGTGCAATGGGAGTTGGATTTGCTGTGCATGATTATGGCAATGACAATTGTCAAAATGAATAGATAAAAACAATATATAACCAAGCATGAAAGTGGAAGCATATCTAATTAATAGCGACGTTAATGTTGTGACTAACCAGAAGCAGCAGGAATAGAACAATCCATAACAGAAAAATAAAAGTAGAACTAAATTAATTACAAACCCACATAAAAAAATGAAACGGAAGATGAAAAATAAACTAACCGGTCGAAGTCGGGTACATCACCATCCTAAAATAAACAGAAAAAGAAAATGAAGTACAAACACACAGAAATAAATAATATACAAGCCAAGGTCTGCAAATGTCTTAATCTACCCACCCATCCAAATACAAGAAAAAAATGAAAAATAATGAAGTCTGTCACCCATCCAAAAGTAGTCTAATCATCCCCGCCCTCCAATAACACTAGCTCCAAACCTGTACTCCCCTGGCCAATAGTCGCAGCACCATCGCCATCTCTGTCACTCCCATCACCTCCATCGTCTCCGCTCTCGTCAACAGCCTCCTCCTCATCTCCCTATACCTCACCCTGCTCCTCGGCCACCTGCTATGTCAGTCTCGAAAAAGCCGACTGGTAAGCAGCCTCGCCCTGAGCTAGTATGTCATCCAACTGGTCCGGATGGGCCAGCTAGAAATATGAATGCATATAAGACTGGAGCCACAGGGTCTCTCCACAGAATGTACAGACGTCCCCGTAGGTCCATGCGTACGAGGTATCCTCCGGGGAAGGAGGACACTGTGCCGCCTACACTCGACACGCCTGGGCCTATTCTCGGGCCCTCCTCACCTCTAAATCAAGACGATCCAGGCTCAGCTTCCAATCAGCGGAAGCAAACTCTGGGATACGTCCATCTATCGGCTCATCGGCTGGGATAGGGAAGGCCTTGGCCCAGAGAATGGCCATGATGGTGCGTGGATAAGGCAATAGGAGTTTAGAGTCGATGGAATGGTCAATAGCCTGGATGGCGAGACGCATTCCCTCCATAATCACGAGACCTGGGTGAAACTAGTCTCCACAGTAGACAGCGTGGAGGGCATGGTAGATCTCCTTGGTTCACTCCTGCTCGTGACCAAGGGGGTACAGGTTTCTTTTGAAGATATGGTCGACAAACCACATATGCCGGGGCATATGAGATCGTGGTATAGACTGCCCCGACCCAGATCGGCCGCCACACATGTCCTGAATAATATGTATAAAGGAGTGGGCTTTGGTTAGGACATTTAATTTTGGTACCTGATAGGAATGGGAGAGGATTTGGAGGATGTTGGTGATATTTTCTGGGTTAAGGGTGATGTCATGGTCATTAATTGTTGTTGACAGAAAGGCGTGCTGGCTAAGGGATTGTTTATAGTATCTTAGGTTTTGGTAAAATAGTCGGACTAGACGTGGGTAACTAATGAGGTCGGGGTTTCTGAAATAGAGTTGTGGGGCCAATTTGCGGGTGGTTAGGTTGTTGTGGCCCCACTTGGTATCTTTATCCGACGCGAAGAATTCAGCGTCGATGGCGGTCTCGTAGTTGAGGCCGCGGGTGGCATATTTCGGTCCTAACTCGTTAAGGTTGGGGTTTGTTTTTCTTTGCCCTTCGATTTCTTTTGAGGCGGTTAGGAGGATGAGGCAGATTTTGCAGGGCGTTTGGTCATTGTTGGAGTGTTGTGTACGAATTTAAAAAAATTGAAAATGCAGGCTTTAAAAATGGGATATGCCCAGAAAAAGAAAAGAAGAAGGGGGGTAAGAAAGGGGTCACCTGCAAGGAAAAAAAATCCGACAAGGGATGCAATCAATATAATGATTAACATAAGAAATTAAATTGGGGTTCACAGGGGAAAACCCAGCAACTGTGATAAGAGTCGGTCCCTTCCCACCCACTGTCCCGACAAGGGCACACACTTTGCGGCAAGTCACGGGGTACTTGCTGCGTGCTGAAAAACAAAATGAAAAAAGTATATTGCTCGTTAATTAGTTATTCTAGGTGCCTATTTGAGCTTCTCAGTCTCGTTTGGGAACTTAGTTCCTTTAAATTCATAAAGATGAGGTTATTGTACAGAATTTTCAATATTTAAATGCTATGTTGACATCTGTATGTTTTAAGATTAACTGTGGATTCAAATGTAGATTGACACTTTACAGGTTTAAATGTTTATGCAAACTTGTTCAAAAAGTTCCAAGATCCAGAATGTTAAAACATAGACCTTTCTTTCTAGTAATTTGAAATGTTGATTGACAATGGTCTCGACTAAGCCGATTATACATGAATACTGAATAAATGCTATAGTCAATTAACTTCTCAATGTAGTTTTAGACTTTCAATGATATTTTAACAATGAATACGGAATATGAGCAAGTTCTATAAAGGGCAATTGTACGTTATACGTTTAGGTTACGATCACGATTTCGATTTTGATTTCGATTGAACAAAATCACAGCTTTGAAAAGTAGTCTCCATGGGTACATTAAAAAAATAGTTACTGTTGTAGAATCCCAACTATGAGTAACGATTATCGATTAAGGCAATGAAAAATTCAGGTGTATGTGAACAAAGTCATGTCTCCGTTCATATGTATATATATTTATGTATATATAAATACATATGAAGATGTGCCTGTAGATGCAAAACCATACACTTAAACCCCAAACCCTAGATATCACAGTATTGTCCAAACAGGGGTTAGGGTTAATCTGGAATTTAGAACACATTTGTGCATTGAGCAATATGTGTGTGTTAGAGCTGACCATATACATAGGTATGTGTATATGAGCACATTTGGATAAATGTATAGATATATATAGATAGATATAGATCCGGGGATCTAGAAATCCCAAAATGTAAAAACCCTACATGATCAGTGTGTGTATGTGGTTATATCCAAACCCTATATTTATATATCTGGAGATCAAGAACCCTTAAATTGCAAACCCTAAGGGTTAGGTTTCATGAACAATTGATGTAAATACATATATATATATATGTAATTATGTGGATTCTGAGAAAAATCCCCCCAAATAGATGCTCCCCAAATCATAACCCTAAATCTAAAAAGTGTGTTATTTATGAGTGGGTATATGCAAAAATTAGGGTTTGTATGTATATATATGCGCATATAATTATGTGAGTGTCTATATGAGTATATATATATATATACAGAAATATTTATGTATATATATGGGTATATGGATGCCTGAGTTGAAGAATCAAGATTGGGGGTGGAAAGTTTGGGCCGCGAAGAGTGGCTTCCAGTGGCGGCGGCTATTTTGTAGCAGCGGTGACGGCGTCGTCTTGTGGTGGTTAGGAGGTCTCGGCATTGGTGGCGGTGGTCCGGTGGTCAGTTGATTAGCGGCGGCGGTGTGGTGCTGGTTTTTGGTGGAGAGAATGAGAGGGAGGGAATCGCGAGAGAGAGAAGAAGACGAAGAGAGAAGAAAAAAAATCTAAAAAAATTTTAGGGCACAGCCCTACTTATATAAGGAAGTGCTCCTAGCGCGAGCGGACCGCGCGCGCGGATCCCTTCGCGAGGAGAAGCTGAGGCTTTGTTTTGGAGAACAAAAAAAATTTCTTTAAGGCTCAAACTCGCGCGAGCGGTTCGCTCCAGCGAGGACCTCGCGCCAGTGATCCAAGGCGTGAGTTTGAACAGAACCTTCTCCTCAAAAACATTTTGAAAAAAATTTCTAAGTCTCACACTCGCATGAGCTGGTCGCGCTAGCGACGAAATCACGCGCGCGATTTGAGTCGCGAGTGTGGACACCGGGCTTCCACCTCTTTGTTGGGTTTTGAAACTTGTTTGAAATTGATCAAAGAAAGAAAATGGTCTGTTGAAAATAGATACAGAGTCGCCACTTGGTCTTTAAGGAACCAAGAAACCTAATTTGACTCACCCAAGCGGATAAGGGCACCGGCCCTTCATAACCAAAGAACTTGGTTCAGGGTTTTGGTATGAGAGAGGAAGGAGCCTTTGTCACGACTAAAACACCCTCAACTCGCCCCGTCTTTCGACGGGCCTCAATTAGCATCCAAATAATCATCTTATACTATGTATGGTTCAACAATTAATACTATGATAGTATATTACATCACACTGTAGACACCCCACTTTGTCAGCTATCAGATTTAGGAGACCCATAGCTTGGTGGTTCACAATGATCGTAAAAGACTCAAAAGGACTCTCGGAAGTCAGCTCTATCTCTCAGAATGCTCAGAATGACCAAAATACCCCTGAAACCCGAAAACTCCCAGATTTGGTCCCAAAGTTCTGAAAACATGCTACGTCGTAAGAAAGTGATAAAATGAGTTTTTAAGAAAAATCGGATGAAATCGTCAGCTCCCAGAAACCCCCGGAAGTCTCGGAAGTTCCCGGAAAGTCCCCGTTGACCGGTTTGACCAGGTTTGACCAAGTTTGACCAAAATCGCTCGAATTCACCGGAATCATTTTAAATCATGAGAAAAGTGTTAAAACAAGTTCCAAAATAAAATCGAGCGAAAACATCAGCTCCCGGGAACTCCCGGAGGTTTCCAGAACTTCCCGGGAATCCCAGGTTTGACCAGTTTGACCAGAATTTGACTTTGGAACCAGGGCACCAAAATAATTTTCAAACATTTTTCATGGATACTAGAGGCCAATAGCTTTCCAACGGTATATCGCACATAATTTCTGGATTTAAAACGAATTTATTATGAATTTCCTAAGGTAAAAAGGCGATCAAATCGGCTTTTATCGCGAATACCGCAAAAATTTTCAAAGTGACCTATCCCCGAACTATTTTTTATGTAAAGTAGACTCCATTATCTTTCCAACGGTATATCAAAACCTCAATTTGGAGTTCGTATGCATTTTCTGTGAATTTCGGACGAAATAGGGCCTTTTCTCGAATACCGGAACTTCAGGGGGCCTAAACAGCATTATCTGGACGAAGGAGGAGCACTGCCGCCGCGGCACTGGCCCACTGCCGCCGCGGCACAGGCCCAGTGCCGCCGCAGCACTCTCCTCCAGAACAGTATATTTTTGTAATTTATTTTGGGGGTCCAATTTGATATATTAGAAATCAAAACGACGTAGTTTTGGTTCCCAGCTTATTTTGGACCAATGGGAGACCATTTTAAACTTTTTAAAACTCCATTTACCACCCCTCCTTTGCCTATAAAAGAAGCCATTTACTTCCATTTAGAGGAGAGACATGGAAGCTTAGAGAGAGCTTAGGAAGAAACTCTAGGGAAATATAGAGAGAGAAAGAGAAGAAGTAGTCTTCTTCTTCCATTTTTTCCAATCAAAGTGAGTTCTAATCTTGTTTTCCTCCTCCATTTTTCTATATACTTCATCATCAATATACCCAATCACCATTCTTGAGCATTCTTGAGTTAGGAAGCTACTTCCATGTCCAAATGTCAAAATCTATGAGTGAAACACCAAGCTACAAGTCCAAAATCATATTGATTATCATCTATTGATTGTTATTTACTTGCTTGTTCATATTATGTTCATCTCTTCTTAATCTCATTTCTTTTTATTTTCTTTATTTACTTACTAGTTCATCATCATCTAGATGATGACATGAAGTTTGAGGTGAGTGAATCCTTATGGATAGTAGCTCTTGACCTTAAAACCATGTTTGATAGATGATAACTTCAATACCTCCAAGGTATCCTTGAAGTTATGTTCAAAATAAAAATGAATCTCTCCAATAATATTGGGAGTTCTTTGATGATTCAAGGTTGGATGAGGTTCTAAGTGGTCACATGGTCATCTCAAGAGTTTAAGTTCATGCTTTGAACATCTATTTCAAAACCCCCAATCAAGAACTCAAACCCTATTTCAAACCCAAATCCATTTTCTTCAAGAATGATCCAAAACAGTGAACTGTTCAGATTCAAAGATTTGTTTTGAATTAAATACTTAAGTTATGATGATGAAACCACTTGGAAAATCTTCCTAATACATCATAGTTTGTCCCCAATTTTTCCCATCAATTATAGAGATGTGAAAGTATTTGTTTTGGATGTGAGAAGTTGATATTCATAATCTGCCTCTATTCTCACAGAATGTTCACCCAACGTCTTGCACTTATTCTGGATATTTTCGTCACTGTACATATATCTTTTCTATTTTTTTTATAAAACTTGGGTGTCTTAGGAAACTTTTGGTATATAATGGGTCATCATAAACCTTTTCTTTGATTTATGAAAAATCATACAAAATCAGTCAACAGTGCAGCTTTTGTTTCTGAGTCATGTGTACATTCTGATTTTTTTCTTTTAATCTGTGATAGCTATTGAGGTTTGGCTTTTTTGGTAATTTTCTAGACATAATAAGGATGATCTCTGATTTTTCTCACATTTTTCTAGGCACGTTTGACCTCCCATTATAATGTTACAAAGTAATGCATACAGTCTGTCCACTATTCACAGCATTTCACTTTTTGGCTTTCACACTTTGATGCAACACTCTCTTGTATCTAGATGAACCCATATCCCATGAAAATGTTCTTTACCACTTTTAGCATGCTATATCATATCATGTATCATACTCCCATAGACTCTTGAGTTTGGTTTCCAAATAAAACCATGTTTTGCAAATACTTGGGAAGTTCTTGAAATAAGTTAGGAATTGATATTCCAAGTGGTTAGAATATTCATCCAAGTTCTGGAAGTATACTTTCAAAACCCCCCTCTTAAACCCCTCATTTTGATTCCAAGAAATAAACCTTGTTTTTCTCAAAACCCTCAAAACAGTGAGTCATTTAACTTCAAGGAATTATTTTGAGTTCAATAATCAATGTATGAATGTAAGACCACTTGGAAAGTCTTCCTAACTCATTAGAGAACACCCATGATTTTTTGTTTGACTTGGAAATACTTGAAAATGGTCCATTTGGATCCAAACATTTTCTCTAGACATTCTGCTTTTGATGTCACAGCAGCTAGGTCCACCTTCAACTTATTTTCCAGAAAATCTTTTCCAAAAGGGGTGGTCCTAACTTATTTTTACCTTAAACTTCAATGTCTTAGGGAACTTTCTGTATAAAATGGGCCTCTAGATCATTCGTTTTCATTTTCTAAGATTTTTCAACATTTCAGTCGACAGTACGGACTCTGTTTCTAAGTGACCTCTATTGTTTATATAATTTCTCTCAATCTGTGATAGCTATTCAAGATTGGCCTTTTGGGTTGTGTTCTATACACAATAAGGAACATCTCCATAAAAAATCATGCATTGAAAACACTCCTAACCCCTCTTTTCAAATTCCAAAAGATCATGCTACTGTTCTGTCCACTATTCACAGCAAGTATACCTTAACTTTCATTCTTTGATTTGATGCTTATATGCATTCCAAATTAGTTCATATCTTAGGAAGTAGTTCATACTACATTTGTACATATCCCATGTTGATTTAATTCATTCATTCATACACCTTTTAGACTTCTAAGTCATTCTAGGAATCCATGAACACCAAAACACCCTACAACCTTGGCACATCCTAGATATATGCACTACATTCATGCAAGATTTGGGGTTTTTGTAACTCCTAATCTAAGAAGATTATAAGGAATGATCATGATCACACGTTCATGCTTTCCCTTGATCTAATCATCCTTTCTCATCCGTCCCGGGGATTGAGGGATCTTCTTTTCTCAAAGATTAACATGCATCATACTAGCTTGCTAAGCATATTTAGATTTCTTTGATTATTTGTTTCAAGAACAATTCATGTCCCCCTTTTTGATTAGGAAGTCTTGATTATTCGATATATGATTAGACGATTTTTCCTAGATTTATTTGTGTGATCTTTCACTTTACATTGCATGATATTTGACTTAGATCTTATGAATGATATTTTATCTTTAGATCTTCCATTTCAAGTTTCTTATGTAATGTAGTATACTATCACAGTATTATTTGTCAAACCAAACATAGTATAAGATGATTATTTGGATGCTAATTGAGGCCCGTCGAAAGACGGGGCGAGTTCAGGGTGTTTTAGTCGTGACAAAGGCTCCTTCCTCTCTCGTACCAAAACCCCGAACCAAGTTCTTTGGTTATGAAGGGCCGGTGCCCTTATCCGCTTGGGTGAGTCAAATTAGGTTTCTTGGTTCCTTAAAGACCAAGTGGCGGCTCTGTATCTGTTTTCAACAGACCCTTTTCTTTTCTTTGATCCAAGTCAAATTCCTTTTCAAAACAATCTCAAACAAGAGAAGTGGTCCACTTCCACGGGTCCACACACATAAGGAAATTTAAAATGGAAGATCTAAAGATAAGATATCATTCATAAGATCTAAGCCAAATATCATGCAATGTAAAGTGAAAGATCACCCAAATAAACCTAGGAAAAATCGTCTAATCATGTATCAAGTAATTAAGTTTCCTTAATCTAAAAGGGGACATGAATTGTTCTTGAAACAATTAAACAAAGAAATCAAAGTATGCTTAGCAAGCTAGTGTGATGCATGTTATTCTTTGAGAAAAGAAGACCTCTCAATCCCCGGGACGGATAAGAAAGAATGATTAGATCAAGGGGAAGCATGAACGTGTGATCGGGTTCATTCCTTATAACCTTCTTGGATTAAGAGTTACAAAAACCCCAAATCTTGCATGAATGCATTGTATGTATCTAAAATGTGCAAAGGTTGTAATGTGTTTTGTGTACATGAATTTCTAGAATGACTTAGAAGTCTAAAATGTGTATGAATGAATGAATGAAATAATCATGGGATATGTACAAATGTAGTATGAACTACTCCTTAAGATATGAACTAATTTAGAATGCATGTAGGTATCAAATCAAAGAATGAAAGTTGAAATGTGCTTGCTGTGAATAGTGGACAGAACATTAGCATGATCGTGCAAAAATGGAAAAGAGGGGTTAGGAATGTTTTCAATGCATGATGTTTTATGGAGATCTTCCTTGTTGTGTCTAGAACACTACCCAAAAGGCCAATCTTGAATAGCTATCATAGAATGAGAGAAATCATATAAAAAATGAAGGTCACTCAGAAACAGAGTCCGTACCGTCGACTGAAATGTTAAAAAATCTTAGAAAATGAAAACTAATAATCTAGAGGCCCATTTTAAACAGAAAGTTCCCTACGAAATTGACATTTAAGGAGCAAATAAGTTAGGACCACCCCTTTTGGAAAAGTTTTCTGTAAAACAAGTTGGAAGTGGACCTAGCTGCTGTGACAGTAAAGACAGAATGTCTGGAAAGAATGTTTGGGTCCAAATGGACCATTTCCAAGTTCTTCCAAGTCAAACCAAAAATCATGGGTGTTCTCCAATGAGTTAGGAAGACTTTCCAAGTGGCCTTGCATCCATATGTTGAGTATTGAGTTCTAGAGAAATCTTTGAACTCAGCTCACTCACTGTTTTGACTCATTGTTTTGAAGATTTTGGAGAAAACAAGGTTTTGTTTCTTGAAACCAAAATGAGAGGGATTGAGAGGGGTTTTGAAATAGATATTTTGAAAGCATATTTTCAATACTCAATAAGGATTATAGCCACTTAAAATGCCAACATCAAACTCATCATCAACAACCTCCAAGATTGTTGGAGAGATCTATTTTGTTTTGAGCATAACTTCAAAAATACCTAGGAGGTATTGAAGTTATGATCATCATCTATCAAATATGTTTTTGAGGTCAAGAGCTACTATCCATAAGGATTCACTCACCTCAAACTTCATGTCATCATCTAGATGATGATGAACTAGTAAGTAAATAAAGAAAAATAAAAAAGAAATGAGGTAAGAAGAGATAAGCAATGAATAAACAAGCAAATAGATAATGATCAATAGATGATATTCATGATGTATTGAACTTGTAGAATGGTGTTTCACTCATATATGATGACATTGGATATGGAAGAAGCTTCCTCTCTCTTAAATGCTCACTAAAATGGTGGTTGGGTGTATTGAATGTTGAAGTAAATAGGAGTCATGAAGTAAAAACAAAGTTTAGAACTCACTTTTGTTTTGGAAATCAAAGAAGAAAGCTTCTTTTTCTCCATTCTAACCTTATCTCTACAACTTTCTCTCCCAAACTTTTTCAAAGCTTACATTTGACTCCCCCTAAAATAAAGAGCAATGGGGGGTTTAAATAGGCCAACTTGGGGTGGTTTTGGGGTTTTAGAAGTGTTCCCATTGGTCCCAAACATCTGAAAACATAAAACTATGTCGTTTTGGTTTTTAATTAATCAAAATGGACCCCCAAAAGAAATTACAAAAATACACTGTTCTGGAGGAGAGTGCCGCGGCGGCACTGGGCCAATGCCGCTGCGGCACTGCTCTTCCTTCGTCCAGATAATGCTATTTAGGCCCCCAGAGGTTCCGGTATTCGCGAAAAAACCCTATTTTGTCCAAAATTCACAGAAAATGCATATGAACTCCAAACTGAGGTTGTGATATACCGTTGGAAAGGTATTAGAGTCTAATTTACATAAAAAATAGTTCGGGGATAGGTTACTTTAAAAAGTTTTGCGGTATTCGCGATAAAAGCCGATTTGGTCGCCTTTTCCGCCTTTAGAAATTCATAATAAATTCGTTTTAAATCCAGAAATTATGTGCGAAATACCGTTGGAAAGCTATTGACCTCTAGTATCCATGAAAAATGTTTGAAAATTATTTCAGTGCCCCGGTTCCTAAGTCAAATTTTGGTCAAACTAGTCAAACCTGGGATTCCCGGGAAGTTCTGGAAACCTCCAGGAGTTCCCGGGAGCTGACGTTTTCGCTCGATTTTCTTTTGGAGCTCGTTTTAATACTTTTCTCATGATTTAGAATGATTCGGGTGAATTTGGATGACTTTGGTCAAACTTGGTCAAACCTTGGTCAAACTTGGTCAAATCGGTCAACGGGGACTTTCCGGGAACTTCCGGGACTTCCGGGGGTCTCTGAGAGCTGACGATTTCATTCGATTTTTCTTAAAAACTCATTTTATCACTTTTCTTACGACGTAGCATGTTTTTCGAACTTTGGAACCAAATCTGGGAGTTTTCGGGCTTTTAGGGGCATTTTGGTCATTCTGAGCATTCTGAGAGATAGAGCTGACTTCCGAGAGTCCTTTTGAGTCTTTTACGATCATTGTGAACCACCAAGCTATGGGTCTCTTAAATCTGATAGACGACAAAATGGGGTGTCTACAGCGAGGTTGAGCATAGAGGTGGTGGTGAAAATTTTTCCAAAAATTTGTCTAAGGGGCATTTTCGCGTGAGCGAACTATCGCGCAAGCGGGCCGCGCGCGCGATATGTCAATTTTTCAATTTTCTCTTTTGTTTTCTTATATAAGTGTTTTAAAATTCCATTTTTCTCTTTTTGGGCAATTAAATCTCAAACATTAGTAGACAAAACTCCTAAAAAATGAACAAAACTAAAGAAAATTCTCATAAAAGCTTGGGTTGCCTCCCAAGAAGCGCTAAGTTTTACGTCGTTAGCTCAACCGATGCTCGTGCTCAGTCGAAATAGATTGGGTCTACCAAATCTATCGATTCTATCTCTCTTTCATCAGTCTCGTCAGATCGGTACGGCTTAAGCCGTTGGCCATTTACTTTAAAGGTGTTCCACCGTTCGTATCTTGGATTTCAAATGCTCCATGCGGAAACACTTGTGTTATTATAAACGGACCATCCCAACGGGAACGTAACTTACCTGGAAACAACCTTAATTTTGAATTAAACAACCAGACGCGTTGTTCGAGGTCCAGACGCGTTGTTCGACCTCAAAATTTTTTCTTACGATCATCTTATTGTGAAACGCTTTCGAACGTTCTTTATAGATATTCGAATTCTCATAAGCCTCTCGTCTTAGTTCCTCTAATTCTTGTAATTGAAGTTTACGATGACATCATGCCGCTGTTATATCTTGGTTAAGTGCTTTGACTGCCTAGTAAGATTTATGTTCAAGTTCTACCGGTAGGTGGCACGCTTTACCAAAAACTAATTGGTATGGAGACATTCCAATAGGTGTTTTATAAGCCGTTCGATATGCCCAGAGTGCATCGATAAGTCGCAACGACCAATCTTTGCGATCTGGATGTACCATTTTTTCCAGTATACTTTTTACTTCCCTATTTGAAACTTCAACTTGGCCCTGGGTTTGCGGATGGTACGCGGTTCCAACCTTATGGGTGATTGAATATTTTCGGACGATGGCTTCAAAGTAACGATTACAGAAATGTTTTCCCCCGTCACTTATAATCGCTCGTGGAGTGCCGAAACGACAAACTATATTATCTTTGATAAATTGAACAACAACTTTATGGTCATTCGTTTTGGTCGCAACTGCCTCCATCCACTTAGAAACATAGTCGACCGTGACTAAAAATATATTCGAACCCAAAGGACGACTAAAACGGACCCATAAAGTCGATGCCCCACACATCAAATATTTCAATAATAAGAATTGGGGAAAGGGGCATTGCATCACGACGTGACATGTTACCCGTTTGTTGGCAACGCATACAGTTTTGACAGAATTCGTGTGCATCTTTAAACAGTGTTGGCCAATATAACCTACTTTGGAGGACTTTAGCGACCGTACGACGGCCTCCAAAATGACCTCCGCATTCTAGAGAGTGATAAAAGTTTAAAATGGAATTGAACTCACTCTCCGGAACACAACGTCATATTATTTGATCAGAACAATGTTTAAATAACAGTAGGGTGTCCCAGTAGTAATGTTTAATTTGAGAAAAGAAACGATCTTTATCTAAACGAGACCACGTATGCGGGGGTATATCCCGTAGCTAAGAAATTGACGATGTTACTGAACCACGGACGATTTGAGATAGATAAGATGAATAATTGTTTGTCCAAAAATGAATCCTTGAGAGGGGTAAGATCGTCGGATTCTACCAGAATTCGTGACAGGTGGTCAACTACAACATTTTTAGAACCCTTTTTATCACGTATTTCATAATTAAACTCCTGAAGGAGTAAAATCCATCGGATTAATCTAGGTTTCATTTCTTTCTTATTCAATAAATGACGTAGTACGGCGTGATCTGTATACACAATAACCTTTGACCCTAATAAATATGATCGGAATTTGTCAAGGGCAAACACGACTGCTAATAATTCTTTCTCAGTTGTCGTGTAATTTAACTGCGCGTCATTTAGTGTTTTACTCGCATAATAGATGACGTGAGGGATTTTATTAACTTTCTGTCCCAAAATGGCTCCAATGGCATAATCGGAAGCGTCGCACATCAGTTCAAACGGTAGTGACCAATCAGGTGATTGGATTACCGGAACCTTGGACAGTAAAGTTTGCAACGTTTTGAATGCTTTTAGACATTCATTATCGAAGACAAATGGAACATCCTTGTCCAGTAAATTGCACAAGGGTCGTGATATTTTACTAAAGTCTTTGATAAATCGTCTATAGAAGCCGACATGACTTAGGAAGGAACGGATTTGACGAATTGAAGATGGTGGCGAAAGTTTGTCAATTAACTCAATTTTCACTTTATCCACTTCTATACCTCGCTTGGATACAATGTGACCCAAGACTATTCCCTCTTGAACCATGAAATGGCTCTTTTCCCAACTCAAAACCAAATTTGCTTCCTCGCAACGGGCGAGGACTTTCGTAAGGTTTTGAAGGCATTCATCAAATGTAGGTCCAAAAACTGAGAAATCGTCTATAAATATCTCTAGGAATTTTTCAACCATGTCCAAAAAAATTGCCATCATACACCATTGAAAGGTGGCCGGTGCATTACACAAACCAAACGGCATACGACGGTAGGCAAAGGTTCCAAAGGGACATGTGGATGTCATCTTTTCTTGGTCATCGGGATAGACGGGTACTTGGTTATAACCCGAGTATCCGTCTAAGAAACAATAGTAACTCTGACCGGACAGACGTTCTAGGATTTCATCAATGAATGGGAGAGGGAAATGGTCCTTACGAGTCATTGTATTGAGTTTTCTATAGTCAATGCATACCCGCCAACCAGTGGTTTGACGGGTGGGTATAAAGACTCCTTTTTCGTTTGGGATGACCGTAATACCCGATTTCTTTGGGACAACCTGAGTTGGGCTGACCCAATTACTACCAGAGATCGGATAGATAATACCTGCGTCTAAGAGTTTTATAACTTCTTTCATAACCACCTCTTTCATGTTGGGATTAAGCCGGTGTTGCATCTCTCTAGACGGTTTAGCATTTTTCTCTAAATTTATGCGATGCATACAAACTGATGGATCAATTCCTTTTAAATTGCCGACAGTCCACCTAATTGCTTTCTTATGATTACCCAGGACCTGTATCAGTTACAATTCTTGAAGTACAGTTAAGTTTGATGCTATTATAACTGGAAGTGTTGTGTTAGGTCCGAGGAATGCATATTTCAGAGATTCTGGCAACTGTTTAAGTTCGAGCGTCGGAGGACACTCAATGGATGGTAATGCCGGTGCATGTGCAAGAGGCGGTAATGCCTCTATTTTAGGTGTCCATGGAAGTACACTAGTTATATGTACCGATTCCAATAAAGAATTCAAATCTTCAATATTAGTATCAATGTTGAAATCATTAAAATTAAAATGAGATAGACATGCTTCCAAAGCTTCCTTAGTCAACATAAAGGGCGCTGCCTCTTCGACTAATTTGTCAATTAAGTCAATGGTATAGCAGTCTGCATCTTCATCGTCTCTATATGGTTGATTGGATGCATTAAAGACGTTAAGACGCACGGTCATGTTACCAAAAGTTATATCCATTACTTTAGTCCTACAGTTAATAATCAAATTAGCAGTAGCTAGGAAGGGACATCCTAGAATGACTGGGACGTGTTCACTAGCATCTAAGACTGGTTCGGTCTCTAGCACGATGAAATCGACCGGATAGTAGCATCTATCAACTTTTACCAACACGTCTTCTACTACCCCTCGTGGGACTTTAATTGACCTATCGGCTAATTATAACGTAGCCGCAGTCAGTTTTAGCTCTCCTAAGCCCAAATGTTCGTATATCAAATAAGGTAGTAGATTCACACTCGCTCCTAAATCAAGAAGAGCCCAGTGAATATATTATCACCGATGTGACAAGCGATGGTTGGAGTACACGGGTCTTTGTATTTTAGAGCGTTGTGATTAAACATGGAGCTAACCTTTTCTGTTAGAAAGACTTTCTTAGATAAATGATTTCTAGATTTTCTCTTTTGGGTGCATAAGTCTTTTAAGAATTTAGCGTATGAAGGTATTTGCTTAATAGCGTCGAGTAATGGAATGTTAATCTTTACCTCTTTAAACGTCTTAAGAATGTCCTCCGGGCGTGTTCCCTTCTTCGAGAAGTGAGATGGGACATCCACGCTTGGAGGGAACGGCATTCTAGGTACATAATTTGATGGATTTGTTGTTGTAGATGTATTAGGTGTTGAAGGAACAGGGCCCTTCGTAACTTTATTGTTATCTCCATCTAGTTCCTTACTTATTCTCTTACCCTTATCTTTTTGAGGTTCATGAGGAGGTATAATCTCCTCTAGACGTTCAGTCGCTCTAGTCGATACCGCATTTACTTGGTCACTCACCGAACTTACCTCATATTATCCTTTAGGGTTTTGGACCGGTTGACTTGGTATCTTTCCCTCATTACAACGGTTTAAGGTATTAGCAAGTTGTCCCATTTAGGATTCTAATTTAGCTATCGATTGCGTGTGAGAGTTAACAAGTTGCGAATGTGATTGCGATTGGGCCTCTAGGTTTTTTAACAACGCCAACACACTCTCTTCAAAAGTTTTATCCCTATGAGGATTAGCACGGAAGGGAGGTTGTTGGTATTGATTTTGCTGAGGCCTGGGTGCATTGGGGAAATTTATCGTTGCTGGTTTTGAATACGAACCTTCACTATTAGATTTCCATGAAAGGTTCGGGTGATGTCCCCATGTCGAGTCCGGTTTATAACCCACGGGGTTATAATTGGGTCTTTGTAATTGTTGCACAGCATTTATATGTTGTTCCACAAGTTCTAGAAACTGTGACGCGGGCGAACATGCTAATGTCGAATGAGAGGAATCTGAGCATAACTGATATGCTTCAACAGGAGGAGGTAGACCTTGCATATGGCCCATCATCATGAATTGGTCCATTTTCCTATTTAGTTCTTGAATCTCATATGAATGGTTAGACTCAACTTTAGCCTCTCTCTTTGGTTATGGTGGGAGGTGTCCCTTGGGTCTTACAGATACAGCTTGGTGCACAGAATTTTCACTTAATGTTTCGCATATCTTCCAAGCTTCATTGGCACTCTTGTGGAGGAACGTCCCCGCACAAATAGCATCGACGGTGTTATGAACGGCGGGAATTAGTCCCTCGTAGAAGACTTGCACAAGTTGCCATTTGGGTATCTGATGATGAGGGCAAGAACGTAAGAGTTCTTTAAACTGTTCCCACGTATCATAAAGGGGTTTGCCATCTTGCATTGTGAAATTAGTTATAGATTTTCTAATCTGATTTGTTCTAGTGATGGGAAAAAATTTTTGTAGGAAAGCAGTCTGCAATTCATCACATGTTCTTATTGAATTTGGCTCCAAAGATTGGAGCCAATACTTCGCTTTGTCTTTAAGTGAAAAGGGGAAAAGACGCATTTTTAACTCATCATCATTTGTTAAGTTCTAAATTTTTAACATAGCGCAGATACCCTAAAATTTGCCTAGATGATTATAAGGGTCTTCCTTAACACAACCGTGAAATAACGAAAGGAGTGCAATAGTCGACGATTTGATTTCAAAGTGAGCTGCAGTCACTTCCGGTAATGCAATACACGATGGTGGTGTATAGGCGGTAGGAGTAAAGTAATCCTTTAAAGGTGGTGGTGGGGGTATATTAAGATTATCCCCATCATTCCGAGTATTTCCATTATTCATGTTATGTCCAAAATCAGCCATTGGTATAGGTTCGATTTTTATCGTTCTAGCTAGTTTTCCTTAAACGGTTACGAGTACTTCGGATTTCCGACTAAAACAAAGATGACGATTCCAGTGTGGACTCGTTGTCTAGCATCAACTGAGCTCTAGAAGCTTGTGTTGACGACCTAAGGACTCTAAGGGTGCGTTCAAGTTCGAGATTAAGCGGATTTAATTTAGGTTTACTTGAAAGAGTACCAAACATAAACTACAGACTGACTCAATTAAAACAAAAATAGACTACGCTAATAAACAAGCATGCAAGCACACAAGACTAATATGATGCATGAAATCATCCTGTAATGCAATGACCGCGTCAAGCCCAGCACCCCGGGTTTCCTAGCTAATGCAGTGCTCACTCCACACCTACCCTAGTACAAGTATTGCGTCTCAGCGCCCTGACTTGCAATGGTTTGATGCAAAATTTAAACAACGGATTTACTTGGTAGTTTTTAATGGATCACAATTTATTTATTTTTCAGGTCCGCGTAAGCTCCGTTGACGTGCACAGCTGCTCCACTCGATCTTGCTAGAATTGATGATTTGAAATCTGTAGAAACAAGGATAATTTTAGCGACTCGAAAATAAAACTAGAAACAAAGAAAATAAAATAGAAGCTAATATTTACTAAGTAAATTACGATTCTAAAAATTAACGGCAAAAATATTTCAATCCCCGGCAACGGCGCCAAAAATTGATCTTGTTAAAATCAAGATGAAAAGTATGCTTTACTTTTTAAAGATTTGTAGTGTAGAAGTAAAGGTCGAATCCACAGAGATTGTTAATTTTTGTCCTTTAATTAATAAAATCTAATCTATTTAGTTATAAGAAAAAACGGAAGTTTGATTGATTGATGATTTGATTCTTACTCCTAATTAAACTATGAATTAAACTATGAAATTATGGAAATAAATTCAAGAATTAAATCTAAGTAAACTAGTATGCTAAATTGAAAATTGGTTTAAATATGAATAGATGAGATCTAGGATTACAAATCCACCACTAACTATGCATCGGGGGTCTAGACTTTCTATTCTAAGTTCTATGTTTGTTTAGTCACGATCTATTGTAGCTACAAGCCCAACAGTATCAACAAGAAGATATCGTTAGTTTAACCTAAGCATAATCCATCTATGGTTCACATGAATTATCTACCTATAACTAGGGTGTAGCATAACTCATCTTTCCTAAGCATGGATTATAAAAGACGTAAACATCACAATCGCATAAGAACTATTGTATGTAAGTACTCTTATCAATCATAGAAATCAAGGACTATTGAGTTCAATAAGCATAAGGAAAAATCTAAGACAAGAATAGATCCAAAATACTCTTGATTATTATCATTAAAATTGATTATATATAAATAATCCACCAACATACAATCACTATCCAATACATAAAATCCTAAAATAAGAAAGCATAGAATTCCCCCTTTACATAGCTAGGGTTTCATTGAAACCCTAGATTAGGAGTTTAGTTGCACATGGTGGATGAAAGCATGAAGATTGAATTGATGGTTACCATTAGAGACCTTCAAGCTTGATCTTCTCCTTCCTCTTGCCTTCAAAAGTGATGAATGAATGAATGTCCTCCTTTTCATAGCTTTTGAATGAAATATATATAGTTATAGAGAAATTAGGAGGGTTTTCCTAAACCTAATCTCACTAAAACTGCTAAAATGTGCATTCTGGACGTAATTGGACAATTTCGTCCACGTAGGGGTCTTCAGCACTCCAAAATACGCATTTTATATTTTCTGTACGAATCGCGCGAGCGCGTAAAATGGGAGGTCGCGCGAGCGGGTCGCACAAGCGATTTCTGAGATTTCGCGCGAGCGAGCCGCTCGCGTGATGGGCTTTTTCCAACTTCTTTCTGCTTGTTTTTTCTCCTTATTTAACTTGGAATCCTTGCTTTCTTCTAAATCCTGCCATAAAGTGGAAAATGAAGTAAATTTATACAAAAACAGGATAAAGATGGCTAACAAATGTGAATTAAGGCGTATAATTGGGATTTGTTCTCTCCCGGTCACATACTGATCAAAGTAAAGTGGCAGAACTCTCTCGGCTTCTCACCTTCCAACATATTAATGAATTCAAACCCTCCCAAACCTGTCTCTTCTTCTTGGAATTGTACCTCTAAAACCAGCGTGCTTGATGAGGCTTCAGACGGACGAACCCAACTATCCCGAGAATATCACAGACCTTGCTCTTCCAGACACACTTGACTTTCTGATGAACCGTAGATGGTATGGCGCCCAAACTGTCTAGCCACGGCCTTTCCAGCAGTAAATTGAAAGAAGCAGGTATGTTGATGACCTGAAATTCGGCTTCCTTTTCCACCGGTCCGACAGCTAAATGGAGGAGAATTATTCCCATGACCGTTCTCTGAGTGTTGTCGTATGCCCTTACCTTTTGCTCAGACAATACAAACGTTGTTTCATCTAAACCCATGCGCTTGGCTGTTCAGAACGGACACACGTTTAGAGTGGATCCATTGTCAACAAGACAGGCAGGTACAGTGTCCCCCAGGCATTCAACAATGAAATATAATGGCTTATTGCGAGCAGGCCCTCCCGGAGGTAGGTCGTCTGATGAGAAGGTATTAGCCAGAGTCGGAGTCTTACTGATCATTCCCACGAGGTCTTCTGGTGTTGCATCGATGGAAACGTCGAATTGGTTCAAAGCATCCAAGACTGCCTGCCTGTGACGTTTTGAAGAGATCAGTAAGCCCCAAACAGTGATGTTAGCCTGAGTCTTCTTCAATTGTTTCAGGACCCTGTCTTCCTCTGCTTCTTCATCTATTTTTCCTTTTCCTTTGTCTAAATCCCTCCCTGGGTGATCTTCCTCCAGTTCGTGCGGCTTCAAGTGTCTGCATGATCGGGTCAGATGACTGACTTCTTCTCTCATCCACAAATTTTCGGCCTCCAAAACCCTTCCCAAATTCTCGTTTTTAATTCCCACCTCTTCATCACTCTTGTACCACAAATCATCCTCTATTTGACCTACATTGTCTGTTTCCTGAACCCACCAATCCATCTATTCTGCTTTTTCCTCTTCACATCCCTTCGAAACTCCCTCCAAGGTACAGATTGTCGGATTCTCTATCAGCTGATAAGGCCTTCTTGGAGTCCCAGCCCTAGTGATTAGCGTAGAAGATCGAAGATGGTTTCTTCTATCCCCAAGAAATAGAGACCTTGTAGAGGTGGTACAGCATGGTGGTTTGGTAGTGGATTTCTTGTGACACTTGGGGCTCTGGCGGGCGGTTCCGATATCACTTTGTTATCAATTAGATCTTGGATTTTGTGCCTTAACCTCTTGCATCGATCCGTTGAGTGACCCTTCTGTTGGTAAAATTTGCAAAAGAGATCCCCTTGAAAACTCGGCGGAAGCGGGCTTGGTAGAGGTCGAGGTTCCAACTGACGGAGATGACCTTTTGCTAATAGCCTATCGAGAGTGGTCGACAGTGATACCCCCAGGTCTGAGAATTTTCTCGGTGCTTTGTCCCCCCTCTCCTTGGTGTTATGTCAAACTTTCTCTCCGACCCGTTCAGTGCGTTGACATCAGTGGGGCCAGAGTGACCCCCCGACTCTCCTCCATTGGACCCATAGTTCGGCCTTCTATACCAATTTGGCTATTCCTCCTTCTTTATCACTCTCTCTTGG
This sequence comes from Hydrangea macrophylla, assembly GCA_033977485.1. NCBI lineage: Eukaryota > Viridiplantae > Streptophyta > Magnoliopsida > Cornales > Hydrangeaceae > Hydrangea > Hydrangea macrophylla. The sequence goes on from CM066991.1 coordinate 141,381,082, forward strand.
ATCGCATCTTTGATCCGAGTCCCTACATCAAATACCTCAGCAAAAGTGTTGATCGACTGGAATCTCATTTTCTCTTGATAGACAGGTTGAAGGTTCTTCATCAACATTCAGATCTGGTCTTTCTCGGACGACCTCTGTACCATTTTAGCCACCTTCCCTCTCTAACGACTCAAGTATTCAGCAAAAGACTCTCTATTTCCCTGCTTGCTAGTCTCCAGATCTCTGACGGTAACGTCTAGGTCCTGATTGTACTCATACTGCGCCACGAATGCTTTGATCACTTCTTCCCAAACCCGGGCCTTGCTTGGTTCGAGAATGAGGTACTAGGATAAGGTAGCTTTGGTTAGGGTTTGTTGGAACAGAATGGCCATCATGGTGGTGCTCAATCCGCTTTGTTGGAAAGCTCTGATACATATCCGTACATGACTGTGAGGGTTTCCCATTCCGTCGAACTTATCAAAAACTATCATTTTAAAGCCAGTTGGCAGCGTCTCGTGGACTCCATCGTACAGGCCTTCCAACTCCATTAGATAAGTGTCGACCCCTTGAGCCTTACGCATCACCCTTTCCAGCTTCTCGATCTTCTCGATCAGTAGCCTCTCTTTTTCAGCTTTCTCCCTTTCCCTGTTGGCCTGCAGCGCATCAGTCCACTGTGCCTCCTGATCATCAAACCAATCTCCTTCTCCCCCTAGAGGTGGGTCCACAACCGGCGGAACTATAGGCGGCGGTCGGCGATTCAGTGCTTCTATCATTCCCATTATACGGTTCATATTTTCGGCTTGCCGCCTCATTTGCTCTGCTTGTTGTTCTACCAGTGTTCTCAACCCAGCTACTTCCTCGTTGTTCCTTTCTTCTGCCATTTCAGCGTCTTTTCTTCTTACCAGCCTTGCTATGGGATCCCTAAACCATGCTTGATTTGAACTTGATGCTATTTTTGCCCCTACAAAAAGGTTTAAATTTTTCTTTTAAAAACTTTTATCTGCTTCCTTTTGTCACACACATATATTTTGTTTTTTAAAAGACATTTGGTAAAAAAACTTTCTTTTATATGTCATACGGATGCAATGCATGTGTGTGTGTGTGCCTATTCTATATGCCAAAGAAAAGAAAATCCTAATCCTAACACATAAGCACATAAGATCCTCACCCATGTCAAGTGCGCCGACTTCTCCTTTTATTGTGATTTTTACTACCTTTTCAAGAAATTTTTCGAAATTCATTTTGGAAAGCATTTCTTTAAATGATGAGAACAATCCTCAAGGATTTTGAATATAGATATATTTTTTAATTTTTTTTTCAATATAGATGATTGGGTTGAGATTTATGCTTTGAAATTCATTTGAAGAGCATTTCTTCCAAAACAATTCCCAACATTTTGGATTTTTTCTTAGAAGAGGTTAGTTTGGAGCTGTAGACACCCCAATTTTGACCGAACTATTAAACTTAGGGGGGATTTACCTCTAGAAATCAATGATGAATAATGTCCCGACGATTTTCTTCAAGTTCATCGCTTCGACTTCTGAAAAGCTTCAAGCTCCCAAAACTTGCTCCTAATATCCCTAGATTTGGCCAATCACTGACCATCTGTCTCGAGCTCACTAGATCATGGGTTACTTTCTAAAAAAAATAGAATAGATTAAATAATAATAATAATGATATTTTATAAAAATAACATTGTTTCTCATATTTTTAGATTCAAAAAGAAAAAAAAAAAAGAAAAAGATACTATTTGGTGACTCATATGATTAATTTAGATTTAAAATGAAAAATGTGTCTATACATATATATATATATAAGAAAAGGAAAATAATAAAAGAAAGTATCCTATGTGATTTGGAGAGTTAGAGATTCCTTGGCATATTCCTAATCCAAAGTAAATACCCAAAAAGCCCTTTGTTGGGCACTAATCTCCCATGTGCTTTGAAGATGTTCTAGAATGTTCCTTTATTCTAGCCAACTTAAATGCCCTTCAAGTTTCTTGGAATTACATAGAAGTGCCATGGAGAGTTAGAGATGCCATAGAATATTCCTAACCCACCCCAAATTGACCTATCTACCCTTATCTTGGCCCCCAAGATAATGAAAGTCTATAAAAAAAACCCATTTCTCTCATTTTGGAAGAGACACTTGAATTGTATAGAAAAAAAGATTGGGAGAGTTTTAGAGGAAAGAAATATAGAGAGAGAAACTCTACCAATTATTTTACCCAAACACCACCAAAATTCTACCCAACCATCAAATCACCATTGAAGGAGCTTGAAGCTTGAGGAAGAAGAAGAGGAAAAGCTTGAGGAATTCAACATCTCTACAAGTTTTGAGAAGATCTAGAGGTAAAACCTTCAAAATTTATCTTCATATATAATAATTCAATCACAAATTCTTAGATCCAGGAACTTTACACATTTTCAAAACCTCTCTTCCTACCCCATTTCATCACACACCACTTAGAATTTGTGATTGAATATCATGGTGTTTCATTAATTTGGATTAGAGCTTTGGATTTATGAATAAAAGAGTTTTGACTTGGAGTATTCAAATATTTTGATTTCTTTTCTTTTGTTTATATTCCTCTCAAAGAAATATATGAGATCTTCAATATCTCATTAGGTTTCTTTGAGTTTGATCCTCTAATTCCCTATGATCTTATGATTTATATGGGAATTAAAGTGGATTATGATTATCTCTACACATAGTTGGTTGAGTTCAAGTCTTAGTTCATGACTTGAAATCTCCTCATTAAAAATCTTGTGGGGATTCATGCTATATCCCATGGAGGTTTATGTGGATTTGTTTTCCTTTAGTCTCCAATGACCATCAAATGGTAGGAGAAATATTTTAAGTTTAAGACCATCTCTATGGCTTAGACTAACCTCTTCCTTGGATTTTTGGAAGTTCTTCATACTTCATCCAAAACCTACATGTATGTGTATCTTTAGCCTCCAATAACCACCAAGTGGTAGGAGTAATGATTTGAACTCATGTTTTGGTCCATAAGTTTGAGTTCATTGTTTGGGATTTTGCGAAGTCCATTTCATACTTCATTAAAAGTCCATAAGTCTAAAGAGGTCCTTAGTCTTCAATGACCATCAAATGGTAGAAGAAATGTTTTGGTTTAAGCCCAACATTATGATCTAATAGTTGAGGCCAATCAACAAAGTTGAACTAGCAAAATGAAAACAGTGGGTTCACAAACTGTTTTCGATCAAAGATTTTTAGTTCGAAATCAGACCGTTGGAATTGAATGAAACCAACGGGAGAGCGTCAATAACACGATGTTTTACCACTGTAATTTTTGTTTTGGTGAGATTCCATGTTTTAAATGGTTTGATCATGGGTTTTGTGAGATGATAACAATCTGTCTAGAATTTCAGAATAGTTTCAGAACAGCAACACGGTTTTAAAATTGATAGATCAGAGCTCTAACCAAGTTTTCATGACCTCTAATAATTTTTTATAAGAACCTTAATGTGTTAGGAAGGTTCCCTAAAAAGATTGAAACAATTCAGATTTGTTTGCTATTTTTAAAAAATCATACAAGATCTCTGGACAGAGAGTTGTAAGTCCCTGAGTGATGCCTAGTGTTTGTTTAATTCCCGGAGATCTAACCGTTCAAACCTTGATTTTCTTTTTGGGATAGAAACTAGACTCACAGAGGCATATCATATCCAAAAATCATTAAGATCCAACCGTTGAAACTTTGGTTTTTCTAGCTTTGAAGGTCTGGTCTGCTCTCTGTAAATCACAAAAAACTGCTACTGTTTTTGTCTAATCTTATTTATTTCAACTCAAATGGTCTCCTAATGTATTAGGACTCAAACCATGTTTTGAATAATGATAATTTAACTTAAATCCAGAGGTTTAATGATCCAAATTAGTGAATAAATTCACATCTTATTCTTGTTCATATTCATGCATTCATTCATACATATTCATATTCATAAGTAGGACTTATCTCTTGTCTAAATTGTATCTAATTGAACATGACTTAGGATTAATTATTTTTGATATTATACCTTGTCTAAGGCATGTGTTCTAACCTTTGTTTTGTAGCGCATTTCAGGTACAACTTCTCATCCCTTCTCTAGTTTAATTCTTTTCTTTGATTTTGAATTGATTTTCAACTACATGTGCGACACTTTAGACTAGGTCTTGCCTTATGTGTTTATATGTGATAGAGACATTTTCTTAGGATTTCTATTCTCGCATGCATTGCACGTTTAATATTCGCGGCTGGATCCCGGGTATGTTCTCTAGTTCTCTATTGCATATCATGTTGTTTGCTATTTGAATTACGTGGCTTATGAATGATATTTTGTCATTAGCAATCTTGCACCCTTTTGACATGCTTATGATATGTATACTTATATTTATGTATTAGTTGAGGGCATGCTTAAATTATTAATTCGATTAAAAAGGATGTTGAGTAGAGGCCTATCGCAAGATAGGATGAAAGGGGGTGTTTTAGTCCGCCGGGCTCCTTCCCCTTTCATTCCATAATCCCCGGACCCAGATTATCTTTGGTTTCGCAAAAGATCAGTTGCTTTTAAAAATGGTTTCTTAATTTTCCCTTTAAAAAATTAAGTGGCGACTCTTTGAATTTGAAAAAATGTTTTAAAAACAAAAGTGGGCCCAAATGCCGGTATCCACAGGAGCTTTGACCAAAAAACATTTTGGGATAAAGAATGGTGGTTTATCAAAATCTTGTTTGCTTCCAAAAGTGAATTTTTTTTTTTTTAAACATTTGGGTAGAAGGATCACATGATCGGATTGTCATCGTACTTTTCATGAATTTGGATACATATAAGGTCAATGATGCTTAGCTAAACATGATATAAGAAATGTAATCTTATAAATAAGATTCGGCATGTTCTCAAATGTCGTGGAACATGAGGAGAAATTACTAAACGGTGATTAAAAGATTATATATATTTCATCAAGCAAGTATCGTCATCATCTCAAGTAATCCCTTCCGGGCGTACAAAACTTCCTAACACATAAATCCTAATCAAGAATTGATTTTCTAAGATTTGAAAGGTTCTATGGAAGCTACTATGCAAAAGCTGGGTTTTGGTCAAATGAAGGGCCCTTGACACACACCTGATAGGATGCTTCATATACCAACACATGGTACGAGATCAAGGGTGATCGCACAGTCCCATGATGGCTTGACCGACCGGGTTTCCCTGAGCCTCCAAAGTCATAGTTTCGTGCAATCGACTGGCTGGACATGTAAGTGAAATACAACAGGCACACAAAGATTGATTAATTCGATTAAAGGGATGTTTTCAAGTCTAATCCTCGAGTGAACTCAAAATCAAGAATTCTGGTCTGCGAAACCAGAGATTCTGGGTTCGATCCCCAGCAGAGTCGCCAGATTGTGGATATTGAAGCCAGTTGGTGAGTTGACCATAGTATCCAACCTGCCATCTTCCTTGGTTGTCACAGATAAGGCCTCTGATCCCTGCCCTTCCTGGGTTACCTTTGCTACTCCCGTCTGTATTAATGAGCTTGTACAGTCCTGCAGAAAGAGCAGACCAACCAATTAGAGGAATGTTTGTGGTCAATTGACTGATGACATCCTGTTTAAAAGCTTTGGCCATATCAGTAGCTAATCTTGTGGCCTTAAAAGCGATGGTAGAATTGGAATCGGAGTTATCATTGAAAATCTGATTATTTCTATTCGTCCAAAGGTACTAAATACCTACAATGAAAAAGGAGGTTATTCTGGAGACATGAGGCATTGCATTTAGAATAATCAAGCATGAGGTTATGTATCCAACTTTGCCGATTGTGATTAAGAGAAGTAGTTTCTATAGCCTTTGGGAGGAAGACTTTCCAAAAGGAGAGGGCACGATGGCAGTCTCTAAGGGTGTGTAAAGAGTCTTCGTTATGTTACAATTCTACTGCCTCCGACTTTTTAACTTGACTGGGCTAACCAAAGTCTAATTTAATTTTAGAGTAGTTTGGGTAGAGTTAGAAATATAGGATTGACATGGTTTTATATTGGGTTCTGGATGAAGGCATCAAGTAACGACCCGAGTCCGACCATAAGCTCCATACCATATGCTATACTCAACACATTTTTGTGCGTGTATAGCAAATTTAGGTGGGCCGAGCTGGGGATAGATTTGTTCTCGCTAGAATTGGCGCCTGAGTGGTCATGATCAACAAACTCTACTAAAATCCCTTGGTCTGTCCGAATTGCAATCCTTACTTGATCCATACATAAAAAATAAAAAATTTGAAAAACAAATTGAAAAAAAAAAAAAAAAAAACTAGCTTCATACTCAGTCCGATGCGTGGATCATTATTGATTAGTGTTATTGCTATTTTGATTGACTATATCACAATTACAAAAATACTTTTTTTATGATAAGAAGCGCGATTACAATTTTAATATATAATTATATAAGAATGTGAATTATATAAGTGAAAAATGTGAGAGAGAGCATAATTTAATGGTTAATGTTAGATCTATTTAAATTAATTGGTATTCATGGTCATCGCATCCCATGGTCGTTTATCGTCCCGTAGGTTACCTGGTGGCCGACTCCAAGAATTGTAACACACAAGTGAGGTTTCGAATCTGAGAGCAAATGGAGATTACTCCCATCTTCCCCAAATCGCTCCCACTCGGCTACTTCTCTTGGAGTTGGATTCGCCCATTTGGGAGGCTTGGGCACTGGCTAACTTGGCTAAGGCCGGTTGGTGCTAATAGAATACAAGAGTGCTAATAGAAGATATTCGCAATGACCCCTTAAAATTAACGAAATCACCTCTCTTCATTTTCCATTGTTTTTCTTTCATCTTTTATCCAAGGGCGTATGTAGGGGCCGGCTACAGCCCGGTGCAAATTTTCAGGGAAAAAAATTTTATATTGTGTTTTAGCTAGGGGTGAAACTAAAACCGAAAAAAAATTGAAACCGAACCAAAAAAAATCGAGCCTTTTCAGTCTGTTTTTCCAAATATACTATAAGCCAAAAATTGAATCGAACCGAAAAAAAAAAAAAAAAAAAAAAAAAAAAAAAAAGAGCAAAACCGACAAAACTGACATAACTAAGCATAGTCAATCAGTTTTTTTAGTGCCAAAAAATCCAAAAAACCAAACCGAACCGTTTCAACCCTAGTTTTAGCCCAGATTATAGATTCAGCCCAGTAAATTTAGACAACTTTGTAGGCCGCTGTGGATATCGCAAATTTTCTCTTTCTTTTTACCCACAGCTTTTCTTTCAAAATCTTTTTCGAATTTCAAATTCAAAACAAATGAGTCGCCACTTAATTTTTAAAAGAAAAATTAAGAAACCACTTTAAAGCAAACTGATCTTTTAAGAAACCAGAGATTTTCTAGGTCCGGGGATTATGGAATGAGAGGGGAAGGAGCGCGTTGGACTAAAACACCCCCTCTCATCCTATCTCGCAATAGGCCTCTACTTAACATCCTTTTAATCGATTTAATAATCTAAGCATGTCCTCAACTAATACATATGTATAGGTATACATTACAAAAGCATGTCTAAAGGGTGTAAGATTATAAGTGATAAAATATCATTCAAAAAGCCACGTAATTAAAGTAGCAAGCAATATGATATGCAAATAGGAAACTAGAGAACTTACCAAGGATCCATGTCGCGAATATTAAACGTGTAATGCATACAAATAGAAAGATCCTAAGAAAAGGTCTCTAATCACATATATTCACATAAGGCCAGGCAAGATCCTAATTCTAGTGTGTCGCGTATGAGGTTGCAAAAAATCGATAAAATTAAGAATTTAAAATAAACTAAAGAGGAGTTCAAGAAATCGTATCTTACTAGCGCTACAAAACAAAGTGTTAGTCCACATGGTATGCAAGATATAAAGTTGGATCTTTAAATAACAATCCTAAACTTCTAGCTTAATTCTATCACGTAGAAGAAATGACGCAATTATGAATTCTAATACCGGTTTATATGTGCATGGTTATATGAACAAGAATAAGCTATTGCATCATTCCTTGGTTTGGATCATTTAGCCTTTGTATTTAAGCTTAACTAATCATTATTAACACATGGTTTAAGCCCTAGGTCATGGAGAGATCATTTAGGCTATTGTTTGCAAGATATATCAAAGTTATGACAGAATTTTGAAAATTACTGAGAGCAGATTAGAACTTCAAAGAAATAAAAAGCATATTCCCGTGATTTGATCTTGATGATGTTTGGACACAAGATGCCTCTGTGTGTCTAGTTTCTAACCCAAAAAGAAAATCAAGGTTTGAACGGTTAGATCTCCAGGAATTAGACAAACACTAGACATCACTCAGAGGCTTGCAACTCCCCGTCCAGAGTTTTTGTATGATTTTCTACAAATAGTAAAAAAATCAGAAATACTTTGGTCTTTTTAGGGTAGTTTCCTAACACATTAAACTACTTAGAAAAAATTATTTTGGACCAAGGGTGCTTGATTAAGGTTCTGATTTGCTTATTTCAAAAGAGTGAGACTGTTCTGAAACTCTGGACAGATTGTAGTTGTTCCACAAATCCCTTGATCAAACCACCTCAAACATGAAACTACCTTAAAACAAAAATTATTGTGTTAGAACTTTGAGTTATAAACCCTTTCCCGTTGGTTTTATCCAATTCCAACGGTTCGATGTTCAACAAAAAATCTATGATCAAAAACGAATTGTGAACTCTCTGCACATTGAGTTAATTCACTTTATTCTTATCAACTTAGACAAGTATGCCATGGAATTGGGCTTGTCTAAAGCTAACTCTCCTACCATTTGATGGTCATTGGAGACTAAAGATATTCACACTTGTAAATTTCAAAGAAGTATGGAGGAACTTCATGAAACTTAGTCATAAAAAACCTCAAACCATGAAGATAGGTTTGGGTCTATTAGCTAAATATTCTAGTACCAACCTTAATCCCCTCATGAATCATAAGATTACAAAGAGATTAAGGGATTTCAAACCAAGAGATTCAAGTAAGGCATTGAAAGCCTTATGAACCCAAGGGATGAACACAACAAATGAAAAGGAAAATTAAAGAACTCAATGCATACCATAATTAAATTTGAACAAAGACTAACTATTCTAGAGTTTTACCTCCAAAGTATCCTCAACTTGGTGATTTTGGAGAACTTCCAAAGACTAATCAAGCTCTTCCACTCTAATTCTAATTAAATACCCCTTAAACCTTCTCAAAACCTACCTCTAATTGTGTTTAAGAAAGCCCTTTTTTTTTTAAGAGAACACTAATATAACCTCTAGATTCAAAGAAAATCCAACCCTTTGCAAGAGAATATTCATCCTCTATTTATAAACAATTTTAGAGGGGGTATTTCAGTCTTTTCAGAGCAGAAAACCCAAATCCAGGCATCCTTTTGATAGTACAAGACGTGTTGTTTTACAGCTGTCTGTTAAAAAAAATGCAGCACTCAATGGAAATGGAAGCGGCACTCACTGAATGCCGGAACGGCACTCAGTGATTGCCGTTGCGGCTTTCACTAAATGCCGATGCGGCATTCGATGAATGCCGCGGACAACTCCAGGTACTGCCGTTTTTTGTAAAAATTCATTTTTCGCGGCACTTCTGAAATTTGCGGCATTCACATAATGCCGTCTGGTAGTCCAGAGACTGCCGTAGCGGCAGCCCGTGACCGCCGCAAATTGGCTCAAGTGCTGTTCTGCCTCTTTTCCCTTTTTTTTTCTTTCATCATCATTTTTTTGCTTTTTGTTTAAGTTGGAGAGTCTTTCGAAGAACTTGAATCATCTTTGGAAGTCCTAGATTAGCCGGACATTGTCATCATCGGATCTTGGAGGTATCACTCCCCTTAACTCGATGTTTGGTCAAAATTGGGGTGTCTACAGCCGCAACATACCCCTTAGTCTAACCCACTCCTTAAATATGTGTATTTTCATAGAACAATGTTATGTGCACCGAAAAATGGCTCATAAAGTGTATACCAAAAATCTTGGCTGCAGGATCAATGGGACCCACTGCCAAAATCAGTGGGGCCCGCTACATCCTATGACTAGGATTTTTTGGTGCACACTTTATGTGCAGTTTTTCGGTGCACAAATCATTTCTCATTTTTATATGACTACACATGTAGTACAATATTTTTACTAAGCCTAAGTAAATATGTAGTACAAAATTTCATTAATAGATTCAAAAATTCAGAAAATATACATAAAAAGACCAACAAAAAAATGGATTCGCTTCCCCCGAACCCCCACGAGCCCACCACTATATGTATTTTCAGCCCACCCCAATTACCTACCAGCCTGAATACGCGCTTGCTTAATTTTATCACATCAAAAACATGTAATTGATGCAATGATTTTTCACTTTTCTTTAACATAGAACTTCACAATACAATTATTACAATTAGGTATCTAGTAATTTTCAGTCTTTGGTTAGCTTTAAATTTTGACAAACCTTATGGTATTGACAAGGAGGTTTCTAATTGGTCCTTTTTCACATCTTTCAATTGTAAATGTTGGACAATGATTCTCGGTTAAGTTGGAGGAAATAAGCAAACACATACACAAACAGCACATGGAGAAAATTGGTCACTCACATTTATTTGGCTTAGCTGATTTAAGACATATATTAAATTGGTAGACACATAGTGTCATAATCTAGTGGCAGGAATCTTCATTTCCACAAGTTTCCCAACCATGCACCAGTATGAGTTGAAAATAATTTTTTTCTTTCTTTCTTTCCAAACTTTGAATACAAAGAAAATGAGAACTAGGAAAGGTTATATCTATCTAGAACTTGAAAACTGAGGAACAGAATATGAAGTTTTATGCAGTCAATTATTTACATGTATTTTAGTTATGAGAAAAATGGCTTCAACCCTCCACACCCACTCACAGACAGGACCACTTCAGAATTATTCATTATTCCATTTTTCGTAAAAGATACTGAATTACTTTACATTCTCATTAAATTTTATGTACTTAGTGTGACTAAGGGTCCATTGATAAGAGTAAAAATTAAGTATTGAAAATTAAGTGCTAAATTTTAAGTACCGATTATTTTAAGCGATTGAATTTACAATATTGAGAACAATATTTTAGTATTGAACTAAACTACATTCAGTAATTATTTTCAGTAAAAAAATTTCACTTAAAATTTTCAGTGGATTTTTCGTTGCCTTTTCAATTAAGTGATACATTATCAAACGCACAAAAAAAGAATAAGTGCTGAAAATTTTTATTTTAATCAGTACTTAATTGGGTTATCAAACACACCTTACAAGTGTATGCGATTTGATCTCCATACAAGGAGGTTTATATTCCTCTATGAAAATGATGTATATCTACAATGAAACTTATGTATCTCATCATTTTCTTATATAAGTGAATTGCTTCAAAACAAATACTCCTAACTAACATGCATGAAAAGTCCTGACAGAAATGACAATTAACATTGGAACTAAGTGATGGGCAAATAGTAGTTAGCATCGTGGTAGAATAACATAAGATAAATGTGTATAAATTATGCTTATACACAAAGGGGTCTGAAGATAATTAAAGATTATTAAATGTCAAATTCAGTGCAAGAGGCTTACACCACTGTGGGATTTGGGTACCTTTATCCCTACATCAGAGAAACATTTCCGAATTTAGAGCTCGTCACCAAAAGATTTGCAGAGCTATTACTAGAGAGGGTTGTAGCCCCCTTTCTCCCTAAATTTTGAAATTTCTTTTTCAGATTTACTATATCGGTCAATTTTAATCCGGACAAAATTTTTATTTACTTTTCAGGTTAGCCCCCAAATAAATTGGCCAATGTTAATCCACTTTGTAATTAAAGAGAAAATAAGGCCTTCAAGTAGGGGTGTATATGAGCTGAGCCGCTCAACAAAGGCTCGAAGCTCGGCTCGATATAGGCTAAACTCGGCTCACTCATTTGAGCTCGTGAACACGATTGATTAAGGCTTGTGAGCAGACTCATGAAAAAGCTCGTTAATAAGTTTGATAAAGCGCTTGTATAGTGACTTTTATATACAATATATATTTATTATAAAACTATATAATTTTAGAGAAAATATGACATATCTCGTAAATAGACTTGATAAATGATTGTTTTATTATTAAACTATATCGTTTAAAAGGGTGAACAAAAAGCTCATTAAAAAGCTCGCGAAAAAGCTCACAAACACTAGAAAGCTCGACTCGTTTGAGATCGTGAGCAAGCTCGCGAGCAAGCTCAGCTCGGCTCGTATATACCCCTATGTTCAAGCACATCCATATGTATCGTATTTATTATACATTTTGATTTGAGGTGCAAGTAGTATATGTGGGTTTTACCATTTCCACTCACTCTCCATATTTATCTATAGAAGCTCACAGCAATAGCCAAATGATTATCCTATGAAATTGCGATGGACCTATTGGTATGAATATGAAAATGTTGGGGGAAAAAAAATGTGATATACATAGTAGCTAGAGTCCGTGACAGCTCTGAGTTCTGTAGAATAGCAGAATGACACTATTAGAAATTTACATAGAATGTCAATAACTATCACTTGTGGCCAAATTGCCTAAAAGAAAAATTACTTCATGCGTCATTTTTTTGTCATCACCATCATCATTTGTAATTCACATTTTTCATTGTTACAAGACCACAAAGTTACATAAATTCAAAAAAGAAAAAGGAAAAAAGAGAGATGTAGCTTGCGCACAAGAATCATATGTGGTAGGTGGACGGACTAATTTTTAAACTCTAAGTTTAACCCCCACACACATAGACAATGCTTGAAAAGATCAGTGGTGGTGGTCTGGTGATGACTATTGGTGGCCGACCACCACCACCAGCCATCAACACTCATCACAGATCGACCACCACCACCAGCCGATACTGACCACCCTAAACATTACCTAGGGTTAAGTTTAGAGTTGAAAAATTAGTGACCTCACCTGTCGCATATCATTTTCACTTTATTTTTAGAATTTGTTTGTGCCTCTAGCATTATCCATCCTGGTACCGGCCATTGGCGGATTTATAGAGAGGAAAGGGGGGCTCAAGCCCACCTAAATTTTGGAAAATTCGTTACATATATACCCCCAAGAACTATACTTAAGCCCCCCTTAAAATTTCAAAAACTCCCTCCGGCCAATTTATGAGTATTTGAGTTTTTGTGGTAATATTGCCATAATGATTCCAATCTAATACATCCAAACCATAAGCCAAATAATAGATTCTGAGCGGTAAAACTTGAAGTAATATTGACACAATTGTTATCCACTTCATCTTAAATATTTGGTCCAACACATCTTCTTTCTCACTTATTAACTTTACTCAAACAGATTTAAAATCTTTCCAAGCTTCACAGAAAATTTTACAAATAAGAATATGTACAAATAGAAAGAAAGAAAGAAAAAAGAAAGAAATCAAACAAACAAACAAACAAACAAACAAAAAACAAAACACAAATGCCTCGGGGGTGCTTCCTCGAACACCTGTAAACTAGGGCCTGCACCACCACCCCCTCCTACCATCACCTTTGAATTTTTGCATCCGCCCTTGCTTGATACTTTTCAGTCACTGAGAGTGGGAAGAGTCCTATTATTTATGGGATCCCAAAACACGTGTTCCATCCAAAAATCTTTTCCTATTTGCTGCAGTACTACGTCAACATACTCTCTCTCTCTCTCTCTCTCTCTCTCTCTCTCTCTCTCTCTCTCTCTCTCTCTCTCTCTCCCTCTGTTCTAATGAAATGTTAACCTTCAGCTAGGCCTGTAAACGGGTCGGATCTGGACCGGATCTAGTGCATCCAGATCCAGATCCGCTAAACTATATGTTGATTCGGATTCGGATTCAGATCTGACGAATCTGTTATAAGTTAGTCCATATCCGGATCCGCCAAAATATACCGAATCTGGATCCGGATTCGATCCGAAATAATATATAATGTGTATATCTATACTATTTTTGTATATATAAATATATTTGTATATACATGACTAATATGTTAAATATAATACAGTATGTATATGCATTATATATATACATAATTATATTATAGTATGTATATTATATTATATATAATATATAGATATATATAAATATATTTATATATATAAGTATTATTCGGATCCGGGTCTTAGGCGGACCAGATATTACAAAACCATATCCGGTCCATTTTTTTAGCATAAAATACGGATTCGAATCCGGATCTAGATATGGATCTTAAAAAATGCTCAGATCCATCTAACAGAGCCGAATCCGGGTCTAGACTCAGTCCATTGACAGGCCTACCTCCAGCATCATAAAAGTATACATGCACCCTTTTCTTATCATTTAAAGGGTGAGTTTATTGTGAGAAGCTTTTCATATGAGAATGCGAATTTTAACCGTTGAATTAGAATCTAGCCATAAGATTTCAAAAATTTGGAGATGCACTTATTACCAGATTTTCATCCAACAGTTAAAACATGCATTCTCATATATATGAGAAGCTGCTTACTATAGACATAACCTTAAAAATATATGTGCACTTTTAACTGGATCAAAGGGTTCGTGACACTTCATTTAAGTAATTTTAGAAAGAGCGTAAATTAAATTATTTTACTACCTTGACTGCAGTATAACTTTTAACTGGTTCCCTATTTTAATGATTTGGCGTCAACTTTTCTGACCATTTCAAATTTGAACGTGTTATTATCCTACTATATCATATGAAGGGATAGCAGCCCCCACCCATTGACCCACCCACACATGTACGTATACATGCAAATATGTAATGCTTTGCGCCAACAATTGACATAAAGATGCAAGAATTAATTAATGACGCTAATGAAGGCTGAAGAGTACCTATGTTCCCTATTTTATGCTAATTGCAAAGTTGCTTCACTGAGAGAATGGGGCCCAATTGCATTAGTTTGTCAAACGCTGACTATGCCCCAATAAAACAAGCTTTTTAGCTTCCTTTCAACGCATTTGTACAATTTACTAAAGGTGGCCTATCCACAAAGTTTACAAAGAAAGAAAAAGAAAAAGAAAAAGCAATACTAAACAATGCCTAGTTACTATCTAAAAATTCTTGCACCAATTTATATGCAAGTCTAAAAGTTTAAGCATTTATTCACATATGTATGTTGTTATTGTTAACCATTTCTTTTTCTTGTCTAGTCGTCTACCTTAGTTCATATTTGCCGAGAATGAGAATTTTTTTTCCCACATAAGCAAGGGTTGTGATTTAGCTGTCATTGAAATAAATGACAGTTGGTTGTCAATTGTCATGCTACCAATTCTTCTACAAAAAAAATTGTATTCAGTGTTATGCATGCATGGTGTGCTAATCTACTACACCAAATATTAGTATGTCATGTGATCATCATGCCGTATATGTAATAGCCCCTGATATTTTTATCCAGTGCTCTTCATGGTGTGGTAATCTACTACACTAAAAATTATTTCATATGACCGTCGTGCTATGTGATAGCTAGTCACTGTGAGACTCTCGTGGGACCTATAAAATATTTAAATCATTGAAGAAATCACACCAATGCAATAGCCATATGAGATAATTTCTCCTACTATACAGTTAAATTACATGTTATATATCAAAATGAATAGTAGAGTATTTGTTATTTCATTAAAACTAGCTTATCAAAATGAATAGTAGAGTATTTGTTATTTCATTAAAATTAGCTTTTCAACCCGTGCAATGCACTGGAGATATTTTTAAGGATGAATTGAAAATTGAATTGAGTGGTAGTATAATTGATAAGGAGAGAAAATGTGTAGCGGGCCTAATTAACGGTGAAATTAAAAAGAAATAAAAAAGTATAGATAAATTTGGGAAGCCTCAATATACATTTGCCTTGGTTGCCCATTAGTTTGACACATGGTATTTTGAGGCTCCCATATTATAATAATGTAATAAGATTACTAAAAGTTGTACATGTGAAACAGAATAGAATCTATGCTTCCTAAAGGATAAGACTTCAGTAAAGTTGCTTCAGTGCATTTCGTTAGGCTCCTCTCATAGTTGTTAAAACTGTTTTTTGAACATTGAAATTTTTTTTATGTTTTTTTTTTAATTGTACATCTATGTGAGAGGAATCTAACGAAATGTACTGAAGCAACTTTACTGAAATTTTGTCCCTTCCTAAAATTTGTGTTCGAATTGTGGTTCCTAACATGTGTACAGTAGAACTACCTTTGGTGGGATCAGTACTTCAACATTCTCCAATGAAAATCAACTGGACTAGTGTCACATGTATTGAGAATCACATTTAAAATACAAATTTGATAAGAATAACATTATCCAATAAGATAATATAAAGTTAAAAAGAAGAGGGTAGAAGTAAAGTTAATAGCTAAAATAATGAAACAAAATAAAGCCATCACTTTTTTTTTTCGAAGCCATCACTGATTGAAGAGCAAAAAATATTTTGGACTGACGAATTAAAGAAGCAATCAAAAATCTATCACTGGTTCAAAATTCATAGCAATATTTTTGTTTATGAAATTGGGTAAAACCTAAACTTATTATATATGACATCATTCCACAGGCCAAATCAATATATATATATATATATATGTTTCATCTTCTCTCTCACATCTATGGGTGATAGAAAATATACAATTACATATATAAATCATCATACAAAATAAGTACCAAATACAAAATATCAATACAGTAAAAACAAATTAGTGAAAACGAGGACTTGAGAACATCATGTCTTCACAAAAGACCATCAAAAGAAACTTGAATACACAGGCAAAACATTGCCACTTTTATTAATTAATATTTTAAATTTTAAGTTGAATAAACTAATGAACATAACAATGAAGGGTGTACAAATTTCTTATTATAGGGGAAGAGTAAGTTTCTTATTTTAGGGTAAAGAAAGTAAGATATCAGAATTTTCTCGTGCAGCCACATCAAACTATCCGACTCATTTTGGTAATGAAGTCAGAAGCTCTTTTATATGTATTACCAAGGTTAAAATGAAAATATTTGCAAACACACATATAAATACGTACACTCGTGTATATATATATACACACACACATACACAGATCTCACCAAGATTGCGTATTGGGTGTTCTTTGTTCATTGTATTTTCCCTTCCGTTTCCTCTAATTCAAGCATCTTAGACCGTTGTATATTTTGATCAATCCTTGTCTCTCTCGCTCATCCACTATATATCTAGGTGTGCATATATATATAACCAATGCCATATACTTATCCCATGGTTGGTTAATGAGATTTGCATTACATGGAGGGTGAAGGAGATCAATATTGTTAGGCGTAGGGTGAGGGAGATTAAATTGTATATTTTGCATTGAGTAAAACTTGAGGCACAACCAAAGCCACAACCTTTTTTGCACAACCTTCATTTTGTGTCTATCTCTCTCCTAGTGGGCACTGTGGGGTCACTGGCACTGTGGGACCCATCAAGAGAGAGATAGACACAAAATAAAGGTTGTGCAAAAAAGGTTGTGGCTTTGGTAGTGCCCCAAGTATTACTCTTTTGCATTTCCTTTGTAACAATCAATTTAAGATGAAGATGTAAAGATTCTAAAGCTGATTTGGGGGAGGGTGAGTGAAATTATTGCTGATTTTATCCAAGCATTAATAGAGAGAGATGTACCAAAATAAAAATAGAGAGAGAGATATTTGTAACCGTCAATTTAAGATGGAATTAGTTATAAAGAGAGATTAATACTTATTTTACTAATCGAAGCAATAGTATTATAGAGAGGGATCTAAAGAGTCAAATTGAGGAATTAGATGGATAAACCATAATTGACTAGACATATGTAATATTTAATACCATTTCCATTCATGAAGCAATAACAGGAAGATAGAGAAAGAGGGGGAGGGGGAGGATTATGGAAAGGGAGACATGTGGCACCAAAAGTCTTCCGTATTATAATGTTAAGATATAGATGATAGTATTAGAGTAATTTTAAGAGACACATAAGTTGAAGTCACTTTTCTAACCTCATAGTAAAATTATATTAGTATTGCATGTGCATGGTTCATGTAGAGAAAAGAAAACATAGATTATAAAAATATTCTTCTTTTCTTTAGTTAGTTAATAAGAAAAATCTCAAGGAAAGTAGGAAGAAAAACAAAAATAAAAATAAAATAAAATTTTTTTATTTTGTTTGTCATTTTTCTACCGCGGTTTTCTTGAATTCTTATTGTAATTTGAGATTTTTAATTTGAAAATGTTATTTAAGCATGGAGGAAAAAACAAATTAGTATATATATTATGAATTCGTTCATAAGTACTCCCAATACTTTCATTTTTATAATTTTTTTTCTTCTTCTTTTTTTTTTTAGTGAGAATGTCACGCCCCGACGTAGCAGTGTTTCATTTCCTTTATGGACTTGTTGGTTGTAACAAGTGTAAGTAACCAATTGTCCCTGTAACAAATAACTTAATAGCATTTCTAAAAGCCAAGGATACTATTAAACATAAAACCCCAAATTAAAAACTTATTAAACTATTACATCAGTCATTGTCTTAGGCACATACCGCCTTATTCAAATATCTAATGAAGTGTTTATTACATCTCCGAAATTCAAAAATGTAAGAAATATAAAACAGCCCTCCTAGAAAGTCTCCTACCTCTAACTAGCATAGTCGAAATACTCTGGTTGCTCCTGACCTGAAAAATCTGGACATAAAGTCCAGGGCACATCAATGCTGTCAGCTTATGCAAGTTGGTAAGTAAAATAAACATGTACTCACAATGTATATATAAGCATATTTAACAATGTTACTTGTTTAAATTTTAGAACAATAATTCAAGATGCCAACTTCAACTTTTATAATCACGGGAAGGGAATAAGCAAATGGATATGTGACCGTGCATAAACAATGTAATATCTCATCTTACCAACTCGTTTCTCTCGACAAAACACAAGATCACACAACCAAACTTCTTCATATCTAGTACCTTGAAATATTCGGGCAGCCACACTATAGTACAAAGGGTACCAGGGAATGTCCAGTTAGCCTTGATCCACGGCATCACACTATAATACCACCACGACATACCAAAGATAATCTCGATCAGTATTCGGAACTCGGGTATCAGAGAGTGTCCGTGGAGGCGTCACATACTATAGCACTACCACGTGTGCCAGGGAGTGTCCAATTTGCCACTGTCATATTAAAAAGTCACCCCAGAACCACATCGTCATGACATCCACTGTCTTGATCCATGGCATCACGGTATACCAGAGATAATCTCGATAAGTATCTGGAACTCGGGTACTAGGGAGTGTCCATGGAGGCAACCATACCAACACACCATCTCTTATACTCTTTTCACACTTTTTTACAAACCATTCATGTGGAATCAACCTCGATCGCACCATGCGTGTCAATGTCATGAATCGTAACATTATTTATTAATCACAAAACCGATTATCCATACGATTATGTGTACTGAATGTAAAAGGCTTGAAAGAGAGAATTCTAGAGGAAGCCCATAGTACTAGATACTCAGTGCATCCAGGAAGGAACAAAATGTATCAGAACCTACGAGAAAACTTTTGGTGGAAGGGTATGAAGCGTGAAATTGCTAAGTATGTCTCAGCGTGTTCGACATGTCAACAGGTCAAAGCAGAAAGACAAGTACCTGCAGGACTGCTACAACCATTACCTGTGTCAGTGTGGAAATGGGATGAGATTACGATGGATTTTGTTTCTATATTTCCACGATCGCTTAACAAGAATGACAAAATTTGGGTTATAGTTGACCGATTAACAAAGTCAACTCACTTGCTACCAATCAAGACGACAAAGCCGTCCAAGTTAGCAGAATTGTATGTGAAAGAAATTGTAAGACTACATGGAGTTCCAGCAGTGATTGTATCAGATCGTGATAGTAGTTTTACATTAAGGTTTGGGGAAGTTTACAAGAAGCTATGGTACGAAGTTGAGTTTCAGTACTGCATTTCATCCTCAGAACAATAGGTAGTCAAAGTGCATGATTCAGACGTTAGAGGATATGCTTCAATTGTGTGTCCTAGACTTTGGAAACGATTGGGAGAAATACTTACCACTAATTGAGTTTGCTTATAACAACGATTTTCAGTCAAGTATTGGAATGGCACCGTATGAAGCTTTGTATGGGTGTCAGTGTCGATCACCAGTTTGTTGGACCGAAGTTGGAGAAAGAAAGTTACTAGGAACTGAATTAATATAGGTGACTACTGAGATGGTAAAGCTGATCCAGGAGCGACTTAAGGTAGCTCAGAGTCGTTATAAGAGTTATGCAGACTCTAAGCGACGACCGATAACATTCGAAGTCGAAGACTTTGTATACTTGCGAGTATTACCTTCGAAAGGCATAGTTCGATTTATAAAGCGAGGGAAGCTTAACTCGAGATTTATAGGACCATTTAAGATCCTAGAAAGGGTAGGACCAATGGCTTACCAATTGACTTTATTATCTGAGTGTCATTTGTGCACAACGTATTTCACGTGTCGATGTTGAGACGGTGTATGACAGATACGAATAAGATCATAGTACTTGAACCACTTCAGATCCAAGAGGACTTAACCTATATAGAGCATCCTGTAGAGATATTGGATCAGAAGGAACAAGTATTGAGAACGAAGACGATTTCGATGGTGAATGTGTTGTGGCGTAGTCATACGGTTGAGGAAGCCACGTGGGAGAATGAGGAAGAGATGAGGAATGAGTATCCACACATGTTCAATGTATGAGGTACAAGTTTGGGGACAAACTTCGTTTTTGGAGGGGAGAGTTGTCACGCCCGTCCCAGAAAATCATTATTTTAAAAATGCATATTCGAATTTTTGTGAATTATCAATGTTATTTTGATAATTGAGAATAAGGTTTACTGGAGGTCAACGGTGAGGTGTCAATCGAAGACACGGTAATAAGATATCATGTGGCATCAACACGATTAAATGACATTTATGTGATTAAATGTTATTGTGATATCTGGTATTTTCATGAATTGTAATTATACCTGTGTAGTACAACTCTGGCAGTTTACCCTATATTAGATCATTGTGAACATTGTGGTGAAAACGTGAGTGGCACGTTATATAAAAGATAGGTTGTGTAGAGATTTCACGGAATATAGTTTTCGGACGTATATTTTGGACCCAAACGAGACTTAGTCGAAAACTTCTGAAATTTATAATTTTCACTCGTAAAGGCATAAAATGGACGTGTGCGGCGTTTTTAGGAGTTAATTAGAAGTTTTGAGAACTCGTAGAGAGGTAAATGTAATTCCCGAGAGTCGTGCTTATAAATAGTAGTGGATGAGATTTTCATTCTATCCAAACTTCTAAAATATCTAGAGAGAGGAGAGAGAAAGGAGATTTGATCCTACGACCTTTCCGACAACAAACGACGACCGTTCGTCTGTCAGTTTTCAGCCAGATTTCATATTTAGACTCCCAGAGGTAAGAGCTTCATTTTGATACCTCTTAGGCCTAGTTTGGCAAAGTTTTTTTGAAAAGTTAATTTTAAGAAATTGGGAAAAACATGTCTATACTTGTAGAAATCGTTTAAGATCGGAGATCCGACGTTTATTTGGTCTCCTAGTACTTCTCCTGAAGTTTGAGAGATATAGCTCGAGGTATGAATTCCGAACCTATGTAAAATAGGGAATTTTGGATGTTTTAGATATTTTGTATGAATTGTGATCCGGGTAAACTTATGTGTTAAATTGGGCCTGTTAATTTTAGCGAGTACGTGTAGAAAAGCATGGTGACATGATTATGTGAGTATACTATATGTTTATGTGGGTCAAAGGGGCTGGAGTTTGATATAATTTTATGCTGGTGCACACCTCTCGGTGTTTGAGAGTTTATAATAGTGACGACTACTTGATTGGTATGGGAAGTGGCCAACCAGAGCAGATGGATGCAATGGTTGAGTGATCCTTAACTAACCATTGGCATCGCGATGTAAGATTTAAGACTTGCCGATATACTAGGTGAATGCGTATCTCTCTCCCCGGAGACTAAATTATGTGATTTAGATGTTTAAAACATGAATTGCCTCATATGCATTTGTTTAGCATTGTACACTCAGCATATAGCTGAGCAGTGGAGACTTCCTTCATTGCAGGTGAAAAGAAAAAGGAAAAAAGAACCGTGAGGAGTGAGGTCGAGGAACACCGAGGAAAACATCACATTGTTTATATTTTTGTTTACTCCGAACTTGTAATAATAATTTTGAATTCGTAACATGTTTAGTTTAGAATCTTTGAACAGATTATAGTATTGTAATATGTTTAAACCCTTGTTCTATGTTTGGATTTGGGAATTATAGAGGTGTTTATGTTGGTAATTGGTTGGAGGAACTTTGGTTTGAGATTGATGCAGATTGGGTTTTTCTGCCAGGAATCAGTCGACTGATCCCTGATTCAGTCGACTGGACCCCTGTGTTTCAGAAAAATCCTTTTAGTTTTCAAGGCTTCAGTCGACTGATGGATGTTTTCAGTCGACTGGTTTCTACACGAAAAGAAGACATTCTGCATACATAGTGTCCAGTCGACTGGACAAGGCTCAGTCGACTGAAAAATTTAGGCCCCAGTCGACTGAGTCCCCGACACAGTCGACTGAACAGGGCTAGGAAACTTTTCTTACTTTTAGCTTCAGGTCTTCAGTCGACTGGATTCTTGATCAGTCGACTGGACCTCTACTTTTCAAATGGTTTCCTTGGGAACAATTTCAATTGAGAAAAACTTTTTCTAACTCTGATTTTAAAAGATTTTACTTATGTTTTTCGCTGCTATTTACTTTAAAGGAACTGGATAAGTCTTGATAGCTTACCACGTGTCCTATTTCCGCGCGTAGTGGGATGGATCGTGACAAAATAAAATATATATTTATTAATGAAAATAAAATTACAGAGTATTATAGAGATAAACAATGATCAAGAGCGAAGGGTGGTATAGCCCACCCCATTTTTGGAGGAATTTTATTCACATGGCCCACAAAAAATTATATGTAATTAGCCTTCCCTAAATTTTGAATATATATATATACATATGTGTGTATGTGTAATGTTTCAAATGTGCAGAACACTTCTAGTAAGGACGCCCTTACTTTATTAAGTTAAGGACTTCTGTTTTCAGCCGTTAGATCATCACTTTAAAAAAATAAAATGACAATAGTACCCTTAATAAAAACTGGATCTAACGGCACAGCCAGAAGTCCTTAACTTAATAAAGTAAGGGCGTCCTTACTAGAAGTGTTATGTTCAAATGTGATCTATATAGCTCTTCTTCTATATTTGCCCCATTACCTGACCTTTTTTTATCACTTTTCAAAATAATCGGACCCAAATAGTTTTACCATCGGTCAAGCTTAACAAATTAAAATAAGCTATCAATTCCAACGACTGAACAATGGTGATATAAAACCAATTATACTCATAAATAGGTATAAATAGACTCAAAAAAAAAATCGCCTCAGGGGCGTTGCCCCTGAACCCCATATATATAGCTTTACTACTGTATCCACTCCCTTCCAATCCAAACCCTTCCTAATTAAAATATTTGGCTCCGCCTTTGACATTAATGATGTTCTTGCGACGGATATGTATTATATATAAAAATAATGAATGGACACAGATTTTCTCTCAGGTAAATTAAGCTATAAGATCAACTGTACTGGGCCAAATTCTTGAATCCGCAATTATAAATGACACGCTTGAAAGTGAAAAGAAATGAGTGCATGAGAAGGAAAAAAAATATTTTGAAGTTACTTTTTTTTTTTTAGTACAAATTTTGAAGTTACTTTTGAGGGTGATCAGAAATGAGAATGGGGGGTGATAGGGGTGGGCAATCAGTCGATTCAGTTTCGAATTGAAAACTTCGGTTTGGTTATTCGGATCGGGTTGGGAATTTCGATACCGAATTTCAAACTGAAATAAACTTCAAAAATACAGTTCGGTTTTGAAATTTAAGTCCGAGTTCAGTTCGAAACTTCGGGTTGAAATTCAACTAAATTAAGTTTCTTCTCTCTTTTTTTAGTTTTTTTTTATATATATAGAGTAATGACACTACAGTGAATTACTTTAAAGTCTTTAATACTTCACCAAGTTACCACTTATCAACACATGCCACAAGTACAACAAACAAAAAATTATATTTTATGTGTAAAACTTTAAAATTTTAATTCGGGTTCGATTTCAAAAATTCTAGCTACCAAAATCTAGACTAAAGCTAGAAATTCGGTTCGATTTCAAACTGAACTTACTTTGATTCGTGTTCAAACCGATTCAAATTAATTTGAAATTTCAATTTCGGTTCGAAAATTCTGAGAGTGCCCACCACCTATGGTGAGACTTCATAGTTACGTAATTTTGAATACTTAAAGAGGACAGGCCACCAAAATTTTAAAAGGTCCCTTTCTACTGTAACAGAAATGTTTTGGTCTCGCATTTGAGGGCTTAGAATGGGCCCCACTAATCACTAATGTACTGAATGCATGTATTTAGAAACGTAGTCAAAAAGTTCAAAACAAATTAGCACTATATAAAACAAGCTAGCCACCCAATTGACTTTTTACTATGATCGATGATGGTACTCACAGTTGTGAACATACAAGATCTAATTGTTGGAGAGAAGGCCAACTGTCCACGGTAGACCAGCAGCGTACCATAGTCCTTCCCCAGAGGAAACCCATGGACCACCCTCGTTATTTCCTGCAAACACATGCATGTAGTGTGTGTGTGCATATTTTGGTTTTTATGGGTTGGAATAAGAAAACAGCTAAGTTTTGGCTAAAAAACCGAGTTTGGACTGCGTCTTTTTAGTTAGGGTGTGTTTGGAAATAATTTTTAGGACGCATCTGTAATATTAACATTTTAAAGGTGCATTGTACTATAATTCTTTTAGCTTTTTAGAAAAAACAAGTATTACTTGCTTTTTAATTGAAGATGTATTTTGCACTCGATAAGATCAGTTTTGGGACACCCTCTTATATTCGCTCTATCATGTTTGTCTTCATATTTACTCCTTTTCTGCTCTTTTTCTCGCGATATATCTAAAAATGCAATACACAACTATCGAAAATTTTATAGAGACGGCGTCCTCTCTTTAATAAACATTAATAAACAGAGGGTCTCTGTTTTGGCCGTCGGATCGTGTTTAAAAACTGTGAAATAACAAAACTGTCGTTAATGAAAACATGCATGATCTAACGGTCAAAACAGAGGCCCTCTCTTTATTAAAGAGATGACGCCCTCTCCATATCCTGACTACATAACTATTTATAAGTGCAGCTCAAAAACTCTGGTTCCACTAGAATAATGTACTTATAATCTCGAAATTCGTATTTCAAATTCGATTCTCAATTATGTATTTTCATTAAATCACGAAAATGAAATTTCAAATGGTTATAGGAATGTGGTTGTGCTATTCGGTATCAAAATTCCATGAAACCATAGCCGTTGGACTTTTTTTTTTTTTTGTTGAACGGCAAGTTTCATTAATACATAAATCTAGGATCCAAAGCTCTAGTACTGTAAAAAAAAAAAAAAAAAAAAAAAAAAATACCCTTCTAAAAGGCCCAACAAAAGATTGAATCACCCCTGGATCCCAATTGAACCAATCTTATATTTGAGAGTTTCAAAATAGTATACATCCAAACGAAAACAACACCCCAAAGCATTACAACCAAAAACTGTCTAAACCTGGCCTTCTACGACCAATTCTAGATAAAGAGCAAATATGAACACAGCCATTGGACCTGTTGACTTAAGTCATCATCCAAGGGCGACTTGCAACGCCAGCTGCCAAGTTATGTTTTGTGGCTTCATATCTAAGGTGGGACAGGTCAGACTAGTGGACCCACCAACACTGCATGATTGACACGTGTAAACAGCAAGCCAATGCCTAAAATAACTCCGGAGGAAAAACCAAAAAAAAAAAAAAAAAAAAGAGAGAGAGAGAGAGAGACTACTAAAAGCCATATATAGAGGTCCCTCAGACTGAGATTGGAGTTTTTACCACAAATCTTAATGGGCCCTCATGGGGGGTAGGAGTACAGCACTCCCCATTAAATTCACAACTCCAGTGTACTCCCTCACTTGATATCATCCATTTCAGAGATCCTTTCACACACACATATTATATATATATATATATATATATATATGTACTAGTGCGTATTAGATAAACGCACTAGTGGGCGAGTGCACTAGGCTTACAAAGTCAAGAACCGCCCCGTCGACCCACGCGTGTATGGAGTGATCACCCGCGTATATATATACATATATAAATTATGTGTATTATAATCGTATTACATATTTTTTGAAACCCTTTCCTAGGGCATCCTTTTCTCTGTTTTATCTTTTTTTCTTTTTATAATATATAAATGAAACTAACACTGATCTTCCTCTGGCATTGGCTGCACACTTGGTTCTAGAGAGAGAGAGAGAGAGAGAGATGGGACACCACACATGCTGCAACAAGCAAAAGGTGAAGAGGGGACTCTGGTCACCAGAAGAGGATGAGAAACTCATAAGCTACATTTCTACCTATGGCCATGGCTGTTGGAGCTCTGTTCCAAGACTTGCAGGTTCTCTCTCTCTCTCTCTCTCTCTCTCTCTCTCTCTCTCTCTCTCTCTCTCTCTCTCTCTCTCTCTCTCTCTCTCTCTCTCTCTCTCTCTCTCTCTGTGTGAAATGCGTGTGTTGTGTGTGCTTTGGTTGATGATCTGTTTCTCGCACTAGATATAGCTAGTTTTTAATCTCTGTGTTTAGTTGTCTTTCAGTCTCTGTGTCTCCCTCTCTCATTGGTCGGTCAACATATATATATATTTATATGTTCACTTTCTTGCATTAGATCGAGTTCTCATCTCTTCTCCAAATTTATTAATTTGTTTTCTTTGCAGAAATTTACATCTCATTCCATTATTTATTTATTTTATTAATTCCACACATACCACACACTCTTTGTATGTACATTCAAACTGTATATACAAAAATGTGTGTGTGTGTGTGTGTGTGCATACTTTTTGGCTTTTGATTCTGTGGTTTCTGCAACCAGCTGTTGTAAATCCTTTCTGGAAATAAATCTGCTTTCTGTTGCAGTTCAAAAAAGATTACACATACACACAAACACATATGTACATATATATATATATGTATATATATATTATTTTTGGTCCTATGTGATGGGGTGCAGGGCTGCAGAGATGTGGGAAAAGCTGCAGACTGAGATGGATAAATTACCTAAGGCCTGACCTCAAACGTGGGAGCTTCTCTCCCCAAGAAGCATCTCTCATCATTGAACTCCATAGAATTCTAGGCAACAGGTATCATATAACTAATTATATATGTACTCATGATCATCATCACTAGATATATAACACTATATATATATATAACATACACGTATTTGTGTTAATGTATATAGACATTTTCATGCAAAAAGACATATATATATATATATATATATTTGTTGGACAGATGGGCTCAGATAGCTAAGCACCTACCTGGAAGGACAGACAATGAAGTGAAGAACTTTTGGAATTCAAGCATTAAAAAGAAGCTCATCTCTCAAGGCCTCTCTGATGATCTATCCACTTTTCATATTAATCTTGCTACCCCTAATAATCTCTCTTTGGAACCTTTTTTCTCTCTCCCTCCAAACCCTAGTTTGATCAGCCCAAATGCCCATCAAGATAACCAAGTTTACATACCTAGTCAAACCTCAATGTTACAAGGCTTTGATCAAAATGATCATTTCAAGGTTGATATTAATGGTATCAATTATGATGCTAATTTGGTACCTGGACCACCTCCTATAATTCCGAATGTACCCCTAGATCAAATATCATCATACGACTCTACATGGCCATTGATGAATTACCATCATCATCCCCTTGATCACCTTGATCATGATGATCTTAAACAAGAGGCTTCATATGATATTGGTGGGGATGAAATCAATCAGAAGATGGGTATAGATGATCATGATGATCCATTAATGGTGTCTATGATGCCAAAGCTATGTGACATCAACAACACTACCATGCCATCTTCATGTTTGCCATCTGGGCTTTACCCACATGATCTGCACGTGCCATCTAATCAGATGGAGTACATTGATGCCATCATGTCATCATTACCATCATCGTCGTCGCTGTTATCATGCAGCCAATTTGTTATGAACCCTAATTTTCCTTCAAGCAGCTGGGAACCCTAGAATAGGTGATGTGTTGGGGCCGGTTTGACATATGGTGGGTTTTATTCGATTTAAGTAACAATGAATGCATTTGTTTCTTAGATTTTTATTTTTATTATTTTTTATTTTATATATATATATAGGAAGAGCTAGCAAATTGGGAAATTTATGGGGTACAAACCTAAATATTACTTGTTGAGGATTGCTAGCTCATTGATATTCCATAAGGATGTGCAGTTACATTTCACATGTTTGTCCCCCTATTTAATTAATTACTCCTGTTTGTATATCACTTATTACACCAGTCAAGTACTCATACATTCATGTATTAATCAGTCAAGTACTGTATTGTAATTTTACTCGTGAAGACTCTCTCTCTCTCTCTCTCTCTCTCTCTCTCTCTCTCTCTCTCTCTCTCTCTCTCTCTCTCTCTCTGATATAGTACAGCTGTGGGGACACTGTCATAGCCTTCAGCTTTAAATTGTGACTTTCCAAAAAAAAAAAAAAAAAGCCCTTACGTACAACTATAACAACACGAAGCATGATAAAGTTAATTAATTTAGGCATCTTGAGTTTAAGTGAAGCAATTTTATGACACGACTCCTCCCCATAGACAAAATATATATATATATATATATATGTATATATATATATCTGTTGGTTTGTTTGCTAGCTTGCATATTGAATTAAGAGACTGTGAGTGCACAGCCGCACAATTTTTTTTTTTTTTTTTCTTTTCTGAACTTGTAATTTACCTTCCTTTCATGTCATAATTTGTGTAACTACTGAACTACATATAGAAACAAGGAGTTACTAGATAAACTCATTAAAATTGTTTTTTTGAACGGCAGGTAGAGTACATGGATTTTGCCTCTGATGGACGTCTTATGTATTTTATCAATGATTTATTTGGTAATGCTTTGGTTATTTTGGTTATGACTGATGAGTAATGGAGATGAGAAGCATGAGTCTAGTCGTCTAGGGTTCTGAATGATAGAGATGAAGAAACAGGTATGATATAGGAGGGAACAAAGAGAGTGAAGAGTGAAAGCTTGAATAAAGCAACTAATAGAGACATAATGCTATGATTCTTTCCAAATTTGGTTCTCCACACATATGACGTTAGGACTATATAAAATCACTTCCACTAAAAATTAAGTCGTCTCACTATAATTGAATGTGGTCTTATAGCCACAAGTGCAAGTTGGGATAAAGATTTAAGAATCATAGCATTTTTCTATTTAATATCATGGTGACAATAAAGAGAGAAGTATAACCAATTGGTGTATATATGTAAGTACAATAGCATAATTAGAAACTCTAGATTTAAGTAGGAATAATTATTTGGTTACAACTTTCATACAATTTCCTAAAAAGATCATACAACTTTCTAAAAGGATGTGTTTATCTCTCTCTTGTAATGTCACTGGATCCCACAGTGACACACAGGAGAGAGATAGACACATCTTTTAGGAGGTTGTATGAAAGTTGTCACCAAAAAATTACCCTTTAAATAGGGGGGTCAAAATTTCTAGCCAAAAAAAAAAAAAAGTACGGTTTTAAGTAGGGGGTCAAAATTTCTAACAAAAAAAAAATAGGGGAACAAAACACTAAATATAAGCCCAGCCCTGAATTTAAGACCAATGGAGAGAGAAAGTTGCAGAAGTTCAAGGTTAGAACACCATATGTAGATAAACGTTTTAATTTGCCTTTCTATTTTGAGAGCATTTTTGCTCACCTTGGGTGACGCTCACCCAGGCATCTCATTGGCCAATACAGTGGGACCCAGGAATAAAGTAACCCTGGTCCCACTGCATTGGCCAATGAGATGCCTGGGTGAGCGTCACCCAGGGTGAGCAAATGTGTTCTCTTCTATTTTATCACATTTAAAAAGTTAATACTCTTTCAATTCTCACTTTTTTTTTCCCTCCAATACAAATATTGATGGAAGCAAATGCCAAAAAAAATGACCAAGACAATTTTGGATCATCTTTCACACTTGTCACCGACCCAAAAAAATGATCAAACTTTTAACTCATCTTAATAACAGGCTTCGTTGGGTCTCTGACTGTCTAGGGCCTAGGCGTTCAGAACATGGTTGACCCTTTTTCAACTCCCTCCACTCTGGGTTTGCTGGGCTTAAAGGCCTTGTAAATGGGCGGGTTTGGACGGGTTCGGGACGGGTTTGTCTCGGGTCCATTTGTGATCGGGTTGAACTGGGTTATAACCGGATCGGGCCAGGTTATTTATATTAAATATAATTTTTTTTAAAAAACTTTTTTATTTTAGAAATATTTATATATATATATATATATATTCATTTTTGGGAAATTTAGTGAAAGATCCTAAAGAATAAACTTTTTTGGTACTTGGTTCAAAACATTTTTAATTTTATAGAAAACTCTATCAATATTTTGATGAACAAAACTACCCATTCGTTACTGTACGTTACTGTACGCACGCGCATTTGCAGCTGAATTCTTTATTTAACTTTTATTATATGTAGTCACTCACACCAAAGTTGCTTTGTTTTTTTTTTTCAATCTTTGAAAATTCATAACTTTCAATCCATAAATTATTTTTTTGCAAAATTTATATTTTTAGAATCTATTCGACGAGATCTATCAAGCAAGTACCATTGCCGCTATAAAATTCTAAAAAAAAAAGTTGTGTGAAATTTTACACAACATTTTTAAAGTTCTGTGAAATTTCACAGAATTAGCTATATGAAATTTGTGAAAAGAAAAAAGTTATGTAAAGTTTCACACAACTATCTATGTGAAATTTGTGAAAAGAAAAGATCATATGAAATTTCACATAACTAGCTATGTGAAATTTGGAAAAATAAAAAGTTATGTAAAATTGCACATAACTTACCAACAGAAAAAGTCATGCATGTGAAATTTCACATAACTATGTGAAATTTGTAAAAATAAAAAAGTGTGAAATTTCACACAACTATTTATGTGAGAAAAAAAAAAGTCATGAAATTTCACACAACTATGTGAAATTTGTGAAAATAAAAAGTTACGTGAAATTACACATAACTTGCTAACACAAAAAGTCATGTGAAATTTCACATAACTGATTAAAAGTAAAATTTATCTACCCCGATCTCTTTTCATTTTTTTTGGGTAAACAAAAATTTCACATTACCCTGTGTGAAATTTGTTAAAAGTAAAAGTCGTGTGAAATTGGGAAAATTACACTTTAAGAAGTGTATACACATATATATACATACATACATATATACGAAAATTCTCTAAAGAGGGCTCCTCTCTTTAATAAAGAAAGGATCTCTGTTTTGACCGTCGGATCGTATTTTTATTAAGGGCAGTGTTGTCATTTCACAGTTTTTAAACACGATCTGACGGTCAAAACAAAAGCCCTTTCTTTAATAAAAAGAGGACGCCCTCTTTATAGCCTGACTGTACATAATATATATATATATATATATATGTGTGTGTGTGTGTGTGTGTGTGTGTGTATGTGTATTATAAGCAAAGCACAAAACCTTTTTCCCAATCAAAGCCTAAAATCAAACCCACTTTGATTAACCACGACAATTTTAGCTCCATGTTGATCTGAGCAATTTTTCATTGATATGGAATGGATAAATCCAATCAAGAAAATGGAGACCCATTCAGACACCGGAAAAGTGCAATTTTGCATCGGAACTCAAATCTCTACCACCGCATCCTTTTCCGGTCACACGGATTCAGATGCGAGAGTCCAGCCAAAGCCTCATTTTTCGGTCACCATCTCACCGCCTCGTCATATCGGAGTGGAACCCGCCGTCGTCTCCAGCCACCGCCTCCTTTTTCGATCACCATCTCGCCCCTCGTCTCTCTCTCTCTCTCTCTCTCTCTCTCTCTCTCTCTACGCTATCAGTATGCAAAAATTTTGGGAGTGGGGTATTTTGATCCCTAAAACAGTCTTTAAAATGGGTCAAATGAGTTGAAAAGGTAACTTCCACTAATAATGGATCTTTAGCAAAATAAAAAACGGGATGGAGTATTAACTGGTATAATTTAAAATGAAGTAGTTTTCACTAATATTCTATTCATTTTTTAGGTCGACCAGTTGCTTCGGGCATGGTTTACCACACGCACCTACTCTTGGTGGACTTGGGGATTGTTTTGTTGAGTAGTAATGATGTGCTTTCTGAATTTAAATTTCAAATTTAATCCCCAAATACTTCAATAATTTGATAACATGTTACAATAGTGTTAGTAGTACAATACACCACTACATATAATACAATTGACAAAGTATTTAAGAACCCAAAATAGCTAGCAGTACTCTTTGTGAACACCCTATGAATTGATTCATACTAGAGCCATGCGAAATATTCAATCTTAATGGTTTTGGTCAAATGTAGATCAATGTAGGCCACAAAAAATGAAGATTTTGATAATGGATGAAAAGTCTATGGAGAATAGTAGAACCCCTATGTATTTTTATTTTCTTTCCGAAGTATTATATATGCAACTTCGTAAGGTTCCCTACATAGTGGCTTGTTAATATTTTGAGCTAAGTCTTTCGTAATAAACATCACAATGTATCTATCTTTCATTTTTGTGAATCTCACAATGATCGCTCTTCTCTGTAGACATCACAGTATCAATGAACCCCACCAGGAGAGATACATACACATTATGGTGTTTTATAAATTATTTTTGTGAAATTTATTTGTGCCCAATGACTTACTCCTTTTGTTTTAAGCTATATTAAACATCATAAGCTTTAAGAGAAGTTTTTGGGCACAAACAAATCTCACAAACACAATCCACAAACACCACAATATGTCAATCTCTCTTCTCTATGGACCCCCACAGTGTTAGTGGATCCACAGTATCAATAGACCCCACCAAAAAAGAGATAAACACATTATGGTGTTTGTGGATTGTGTTTGTGAAATTTATTTGTACCCAACAACTTACTCTAAGATACTAACTTACCTCGTATAGGCACTAAAAATGATGCAAAATTGGCATTATATATACATCAGTCAGGCTATGGAGAAGGCATCCTCTCTTTACTAAAGAGAGGGCCTCTGTTTTGACCGTTGGATCGTATTTTCATTAAGGGCAGTTTTGTCACTTCACAATTTTTAAACATAATTTGATAGCCAAAACAGAGACCCTCTCTTTATTAAAGAGAGGGCGTCCTCTTTATAGAATTTTCGATATATATATATATATATATATTGGCATTATAGCTTATAGGCTTATAGCTATAAAAATAAAAATAAAAAAAAATAAATAAATAATTTAAGGCTGGCTTATAGCTAAACATTGAACTACATGCGCATTAAAAAACTACATTCCAGAGATCAATGTCAAATATAAACACTAGCAAATTGTCAGTCT
Organism: Hydrangea macrophylla; assembly: GCA_033977485.1. Classification (NCBI taxonomy): domain Eukaryota; kingdom Viridiplantae; phylum Streptophyta; class Magnoliopsida; order Cornales; family Hydrangeaceae; genus Hydrangea; species Hydrangea macrophylla. The sequence continues at coordinate 141,414,611 of CM066991.1, forward strand.
AGCCCGAAAACTCCTTGACATGTAAAATGAGTAAATGGGCACAAAGCTTTAAACTGAACATACAAAGGAGTCCAAAGAAAAATCACCGGCCATATGTTACTTTCCTCAAAACATTCTTCTAGGGATTGTAAGCAAGTCTGAGCCATCAAAAAGGAGCAAAATTTTGATCTTATCTGCTTGGACAATCTTATAGTGAAGTGAAGAAGCAAGCTTCTAATCTTGGATTTGACTTTTGATGAAGAACTAATGCCTTACTATGCTGTTATTCTTGATCGACCCTTAGCGACTCTTCGAGCAATGACTCTCCGGCCACCCTTTGTTGCTTTGCTGGTCATATGGTTAAAAAAAAGTACATTAGTCACAAGCTGTGAAACACGGACTCTTCGAAAAGGTCGCCGCACCCGCATTGGGTGCACAAGGATTCTCTGGGTGCCTCACGAGTGCAGTTCGGACACTTCGGGGGTTTTTTTGTAGCGTTCACTTGAAAAAAAAAACACGAGTTCTTCATGCAATTTTGAAAACTTTGGGGGTTTAAAAGAGAAATAATAGAAAATAATAATAGCAATTATCTATGGTACACACTAATGCACTAATAGTTATAGAATAATTTGTATATACTATCATATAAAGTTATATTTTTAATATTTTATTCAAATACTTCCCGCCGCACCCTTGCTTTTTGGAAAATTAGTGAATTCCCCACACCCGCACCGGTGCTTCCTAGGTCACAAGAGTGCACATATACAGTTCTAATCTATGTTTACCACTTCTACAAGTGCCAAAAAAAAAAAACACCTTTTCACATGATCAGAAAAGGCGGTCGGTTTTGCCCTTCAAATCCACAGTAGATAAGCTAAGTGTGATGGTCGTCCTTCTTATGCTGATCTAGTAATAAAAGTAGCTCTAGCTCTAGGTTTTTTCGCAAGTGCTCCATGATGTCCCATGACTCCCATCACAATTGCTAATCTGCTGTGAGCATGATGATGCATCCAGCAGTGTAAAGATCATAAGATTCCACACAGGCAACTAAGCCAAAATACTCTCTTGTAGTTTGGCTCCTTGACCAACCCATTTTTTTCCCTCTACATTTCTAGAGTTGCTTTACCCATAAATAATTGAGGGACGTTTTATTGAAATGGGGCTGCAATTAGAGAGTCATATCATAATAATAAACATGAATATAACATATGCATGTGTGTGAGTGCATGCGCAGGTACGCACGTGTAGGAAGATCCAGAGAGAAGTGTACCGAGCCATGAATCCATGTTTCCTCTTCCTCCTAATGGTGCTAGGTTGGTATGTACGCTTGGGCAATAAGAGCATTGGCTCCTCTGACGACGAGATATCTCCTGAAGAAAAGGTAAATACCAGTTAACACACAAAGATGCTAGTAGTAAATACTCCCTCCGTCCCATATAAAGAGTCTCTTTTGGGAATTCCAACTTATTAAGGGGACAATCTTGATTTTGGTGAGATTTTCAACTTTCCAACATTGCCCTTTTTGAAATTCAAAATTGTAGTGTCACATCAAAAAAAGAGAGGGGGAAGAGTTGGATATAATAAAGGACAAATTTGGAAGGTGTGTATTAAAGTACTTTGACTTTTCAAAGAGGACTCTTAAAATGGGACATCAAAAAATGGCATCAAGTACTCTTAATATGGGACAGAGGGAGTACCATTTAACACGGAAACCAAAAAGGACAGCGAATGGGTCACAGTAACAGATCCTGTTTTACGCAAAAAAAACCAAACAGGCCAAGCAAATGGTGAACTAATATAATCTCTTCTCACCAGTATTCTATTTCAATAGAGCAAGGGCAAGGATCTATTTACTGACAATAACGCAAGAGTTGCAGGCCTTGCGGCTCAATTTGGGGACCATGCAGAATAATTATCTTTCCAAGACTTGACACAGCCAAAACTATTCCTAGAATAGACACGGTCATATTTTGAAGAATGCTCAGTCCTGTAGGAACTGGGATTCATCGTGCTCACATAACATCGCCAAGCCACGTGACATCAATCAATCCCATGTGGCACACGATGCGCATCACGTGTCTTCTCCATTTTCTGCGCCTTTGATAGGGGGCAAAATATCTCCAACAAACTGACCACCACGTCATATCTCCAACAGCTTGAACACGGCACATATAGCTCCAATGACTGAGCATCGTGTCACAGTTTCCAGGCATGCATGGCTGGCCCAACTGCACGACGGCTCACCTTGTCCACCTACTTAGCGAACTATCTAAGTAGCAGAAGAGAGGAGGAATTGTATTATGTATCTATAATACTTGTACATTTTGATATATCTACACGTATATTAGACAGACATTAAACCGCATGTTTATCAAGCAAGAATAGCCAACAAGATGTTTTGACGGATGATCCGCAATAAAGGAGGATATAATTAGGGATGACAACGAGGCGGGTATGGAACGGGGTCCCCATATTCCGCCCCCGCCCCGATTATATGAGACCCTTCCCGACCCCGACCCCCGACCCCGACCCCGACCCCGACCCGTCCCGAAAAAGCACATACCCCACCCCCGACTTCGACAGGAACTTGGGAACCCGTCCCCGCCCCGCCCCGATATCATGAACAATACACACACACACACACACACACACACACACACACACAAAAGGGGGAAAAAACGAAAAAACTAAACATTGAATCAGAAAAAATGAAAGAACTAAAATTTGATACCAAGTTTCTCCTATTCTGGAATCAAACTAGAAACAACTCAACAAGACCATTATCAAAACTAAGAGAAATCAAGAAAAATGAAAAGAAATTGAAATGAAAAACCACACCACAAATAGGAAGGATGCACATAGAACACACACATATACACACTCGAACACACACATTACGCACAGACCACACCCAGACGCGAACACAAAACACACACTGAAACACACACATATACATACATATATTACAAAATTAGGGGTTAGGGATTATAACTTGCCACTGCAACGAGACACAATGAGAATGAAAGATCGGAGAAGCCTTCAATGGTGGTGACCCAGTGGCAGAGAGAGAGAGAGAGAGAGAGAGGGATGACTGATGAGGCGGTGGTGTTAGATATGAATCCCTAATTCTCATTTAGTAGTATTTATACTAAAAAGTAAGAAGGGTTAATAAGGGTATAAATGTAATTTCAATATATAATCGGGGCGGGTTCGGGGGATTTGCCCCTTACCCCGACCCGACCTGACACCGACCCAACTTGAAAAAACTTTCCCCATACCCGCCCCTACCCCGAATTAGCCACCCACACCCCACCTATTAGGAGCGGGGCGGGGCGGGGCGGGGAGGGGAGGGGAGGGGAGGGGAACCCGAAAAGCCCGCCCCATTGTCATTCCTAGATATAATGAAAGAAGTACGCACTTTTCATAAGGCAGAGGGATGAGATGTAAGTAAGACACTTATGATGATTGAGACGATTGACCACATGCATATTAACTGTTAAACTAATATGAGTAACATATCAGCTGTTAAACTAATAGATGAATTGGCTCTTTCGACTATACGAGTATAATGGCCCAATATTTGTGAACCCAACCCTTAATGGTTCTACTGGATTTTGAAAGTGAATTAGTTGTAGGTAATAGGTGTGATTGGAAGGCTCTCTGTGCAAAACCTTAGAACTGTTTATAAATCTCATCCGGCCGGTTATTCATGTCAACATCTTGTTTTAACAATCACTCTGTACTTTTGAAGTATTTCCTAGTTCCAGTCTTCGAGATCCCGAGAGTCAATGCTAACGCAATTTACAAAATAATAATCCTACAACAAGGTTCAAAAGGCAATTCGCTCTGGTTTTAATCCAATTACTTCACTCAACATGGGATATTCAAAAATGTTCACGAAATAAAAATAAACTCCTCCTTCACAACCTTAATATAAATTAGCCAATCAATTGCTAGTTTTCTACTCATTTTAATATGCATAAACAATATATCAATACGTAGATATACAGATATATGTGTGTGTATATATACATACATACATAGAGAGAGAGAGAGAGAGAGAGAGAGAGAGAGAGAGAGAGAGAGAGAGAGAGAGAGAGAGGTTACCATCTGGTAGGAAGAATCGGAGAGAAGGGAGTCCACAGGGATACAATAACCCATCAGAAGCTAGCATTCGGATGGTTTCTGCATCGTTTTGTGGGAATTGGAGAGAAGTCTGAAACTTGGAGAAGGATGGTGGTGGGAAGACCATTGGAGTGATTTCAAGGCCGCGCGATGCGATTTGATGGTTCGAAATCGTGCTCTGTTGAACCAATGGATTCAACAACAGTCGTCTCATCAGAGACCCTCCAGTTCGAATTAGGGCTTTCGACGACATTTTTGGCTGTGGAGACGACGCACGCACTAAACCCTATAGAGAGGGAGAGAGCAGTGGTTCTGGTAAGTACCGGTGATTTTTCCAAAAAAATTTCCTTTTTCCTGTTATGTAATTATTGGATCAAAGCCCTATTGGCCCATTCCTTTTAGTAAAGCAAATATGGGCTTTTTTGTTTTCACATTTGGGCCCACTTATGTTGGATGACAGTCCAAATTGCATGTCCTTTTAATTCAGCTAGTTACAACATTGAGAATTCAGAATAGGATAGAGAAAATTAGATTATCAGTGTGTGGTTCAAAGTATGGTTCCCTACAGACATTTTTGAGGTTTGTGTTCCATGATATTTAATGATTAAGCAGTGGTGATATAAGGAGATCACTGAGAGTATATAAGGCCCGTTTGGATTAGTTGCGGCTTCGTGTTTTAGGGATAAGCAGACGCACCTCGTTTGGGCTAAAACATTTATGTCCAGCTTCTATCAAAACGAACTTTTTGAAAGTAAATTGCTTATTATAATTAATCCAAACATTTTGGATCTTAAAAGCACGTTTGGAGGCATTATTTTGGTACAAATATAATTTTTACGCCATGTTCTTTCGAACAATGAGCATTTGTCCCACTCAAGAAGTATTTAAACTCTAGTTTATAGATAAACCGACTTCAAGAATCAAGATAAACATTATACATAGTTGCCAAGGTGAACATGACAAAGTGGCTATATATTTAATATATTATTCTATATATGGGTGAAAATAATTAGTGCATTGCAGTATGTACACGATGACGAAGTATTATGACGAAAATGGGTATAATTTTCTCCACATGGACCCAAGATGGCTCAGTTTAGCAAAAAAACCAATTTAGGTATTAGATACCATACCCCCCCTGGCTGCTAATTGGACATGGATGACCACCAAAAATACGTATGCAAAATGTGGTCCAATCCAATGTGGGCGGCAAGCAATTGTTAAGGTTCCAAACTTGTTCACAAAGAATTTCTAATCTCTGTAATATCAAATATGGTCCTTTTGGTATGGTGTGATGAGCATATGACCAAAGTTTAATGAATCAAGCCAGCTTGCTTTGGCTTTGCTTTTGGTTTTGCTTTTGCATTTCAAACACAAGAAACCCATTGTATTCCTGTGCTGTCCAGCTCTTGGACTTTGTTTGGTTTGTGAATTCATGGATGAAAATAGCGCAAATTTTAGAGAAAAGAATACAGCAAGGAAAGAAAAACGATAAAGCAATTCTTCCAAGTGCTAATTAGTCATTTTAAATTCTCGAAATATGATTGAAACTCAGAGGAAATTCAATAATAATAATTAAATAAATAAATTATACAGTTTTTCATACTGTTTTTCTCATTGTTTTCCTTTTAGCCAAACAAGAAAATGTGTTTTATGGTCATTTACCTCATTAAATCCATATAAACCAAACAAAGCCTTAGTATTACTTCCAAATACACCAATTTGGAGAGAGAGAGAAAATGCTACATAAAAATCCAATTCATAAATAAATAACACTGCCTACAAAATATGGCAAAGAACAGAATCATTCAATTCCAGCGTGGCCGTTTGGAGTTCCACCGTATGAACAACTACAACACACTACCCCAAATCATCCATTTTGGGGAGAGAGGTAATAAAAAAAATGAAAGAAAATATGAAAAAAAAAAAACAAACTAAGCCAATTTAATCAACAATGAAGAAAACAAGGGGAAGCTGGCATTTACAACATGCCAAGCATAAAAATTAATGTGGGAAGCATTTGCTCCACGACGAAAATACAACACTAAAACCTGAGGGATGGGTTTAAAGGACCGACACATCAAAAACCAATCTGCGTGTTGAAGTGAAAGTTAAAAAGGACACACTTCATCTCCAAATATACACAAACTTTTCAATCATGCTGCTCATTGTCCTCCTTGGAGCAATGTGGAAACCCATTCCGAGGCAGCTGTTTGAGTGTCAGATTCTCTCTGTGGAGAAAGAGAGAGCGGAGTGATTGTAACCTGTTCCAAAGAATATGCAAGAATTAGCCACCAAGAAAGAAAGGGGGGAAAAAATTTGCTGTGTTAGGCTAAAGGAACACTTTTCTTTGTTCGGTTAATAAGTTAAATAGTGAGGAAAATATAATGGAAAAGAAAATATTGTAAGATGTTATAACTTGACCAAACTTCACTTTGGAATCTTTTCCTACATTGATTCACCCCCCCCCCCCCCCCCCCCCCCTCTCTCTTTTTGGGTCAAATCCTACTGTGTTTTGGATGCTATTAACACAGCAGGCCTTCCAATTCCGAAAAGTATTGAATGAACCCTATGAAAGTAGGACCAGAAGTACTTGGCCCTGTTATTTAAAGGCAAGCCTCATAAGTCAAAAAGGCATTGTTATCAATACTTACAAATCCACTTTCAAGAGCTCTAAAGTCTAAATCCTCATCCACTTCTTCCTGTTCCTTGTCAATAAACTGTATCCATAAGAGTTTAATTAGGCCATCAAAATTCATAAGACAACTAAAAACTAAATTCATTAAAAATTAGACAAAATTGCAGGCTGAATGAAAACAGACATATGAAGTAACAAAATTGAACTGAAGAAGAGCCATCTATATATAGTATGTATGGTTCACCAACACCAAAATTACAAAAGTTTCAACCAACTTGCACAGTTTCCCTAGATGCAGGAACTATAATGCCATAGAAGAAATGGGAAAGCGAGAAGATATCACAGGCATTACATAGAAAAAGTTGGATAAATGCCATCAGAAATATCCCCACGACAATTCTGAGAATATTTTTTACTGCTTCCAAACGTAACCCTATTAGCCATTTTTCATTTCTTACCTCTAGTCGAAAATACTTTGTAGATCGGTTGAAATCAGATTTACCAGCGGCTCCAACTGATTCAACAATCTCCAGGTTCTTTCTCTGTGTTGTCAAACGACGAGCTGCACCCTGAGGAAAAAAGAAAGAAAGGGCACAAAAGGTCAATTTTGAGAGCATCAAAAGACAGTTATGATCCCCAAGATGCAAAAGAATAGGAACCATAATTTATGAGAGCAACTCACTGCAGCAGAGGCATCTCGGCTAAGCTGTGCAAGCTGCATCCCAAGGCTTTGTTGACTGGACATGAACCGCCCAGCCGAGGCATGCTTGTTCGCTGAGATGGCTTGCCAGCTTGGCGTGGATCTCCACAGACTTTGCTTTGTTAGTTTGAAGCCCTGTCAAATAAACGAATATACAATTACAAACACATCAGTTCTCAGAGAATGAACTCAAATAAACATTTACATCCAGACTGAATAAGAAAATGTCTGAAGCCACAAAATATTACAAACAATAGATCCTGTTGAGACAGACGCGCGTATTACGGAATAATAAGAGGGGAAAGAACAGATATTTGTTTAATGAGATTTGTAAATTCCTCATTGTTGTTATTTTTGTTGTTTCTATTTTATTTTATTTTATTTTTGACCTATCTCCAATTCTCCATTATTCCAACCTAGGTCGGTGACTCCAAAACAGAAAATTATTGTTGCTCAAGTAAGTTGCATGACCTCCTATGTGTTTGGCCCACTGGCAAGAGTGGGTGGCTTTGACTCTCCAAGGGCTACTAAGCTGGCTTCGCAATCCCCTTGCTCACCAGTGCTTCGGTGGGGGTGGGAGTCAGGCTATGGCTCACCCTGGCTTAGGGATGATCTACACAGTCTAGGCCCCAACTGGTTCGGGGACTCACGTGGGAGCTATCAAGGTTCATGTCCTAGTAGGGGTGCTCTCCGTAGGGGTGCTCTCCCTGGTCACCCCCCTTCTACCCTTTCTGTCGAGTAAAATAAGTAAGTTGGATGAAAAGAAACATTCCTAAAACTTGAAGAGAAGTTAATGCCCTTCATTAAAGAGATTGTATATCCATATTCAGGTACGAAACCAGCATAAGGTATAGCTCTAACTTATCTAAGGTATGCTTGTTAAGTCATTTCTTCTCTACAAATTGACCTCTACACTGCATTTATAGAAACCTTAGTGTCTAGTACATTCAAGCCAAAAACCAAGCCAGGAAAATGCGAATATTTTTTCTGCTTCCAAGGAAACAACAGGGGAATCAGATAATCAGATAGGAAACACATAAATACTACCACATCCTTAAGAAATTAACTCTTAAACGGAGAAATTATATAAGCAAGATTCAAAAGGTACATTGACAATAGTGCACATGAACTGCGATTTTGTGAGAATTACATGAATGCATCACAATTCACAGCTTTCAATTAAACATCCAATATCCTTGATAAAATACTTTTAAGAGGCAGACCTTGTTTGTCGAAGGGGATGTAGGAACTTCAATGTTCAGTAAGCAACCTTCAGGGAAAACTCCCTTCCCTATATCTTTAATTGCAGCGTTTATTAATGGTAACAAACTGTCACAGCATCTTTGAAATCACTTTCTTGACTTTCATCCTTCTTCCTGAATTAGATTATAACATTCCATGATACATATAGCAACGGAAATAATAGGACAGTAACAAATGCCAAGGAGTAAAGGACCATAAACACACCAGTTCAGTGATATTGATATAGATGGTACACCACCAATCAATGCTTCTCTAGCTCCAGCTACAGAACCAGAATAAAACCTGGATGATTTTCAAGCAGTAGAAAATTATTAGCCCAGCCTCCATACCATGCCAAAACAAGAATATTAAGATCAATCCGACCCCAGACCAACACATTGACGACTTAAAGAACTTGCATAATAAGAGAACTTAAGACATACATGCATTTCGAAACAAAACCCATCACCAAAAAGGCTTTGTTTGCTTTGTGACTTTAGAGATGGTAAAGAAAAAGCAAAGGAAAACTATTTTCCTAGTGTGTTCCTCCATGCTTAAATTACAATGGAAATTAAGAAATTTTAAAATATAATAGTCACTCAAGAAAAGAGGAAGAGAGATGATACAGAGAATTCAAATAGTTCTTTTTTCTTCACCCTATTTTCTTTTGCTTCGTATTCTCCGTATTAACCCCACAAAGAAAAATGTTTTCCTTAGTATTTTCTTTTATTTCCCTCACAAAATCTGTGAACCAAAGAAAGCCTAAGCGAAGCAAAGGCAAATCTAGTCAAATAGAATGTTATAAATCACCAAAGAAAACTACTTACATATGATGGCCACAACTTGAACCTCTGTTGATTCCACTAATTACCTAAATATAAGATCAAACGTCGTTTAGGAGATGATTGGTAAAGTACATCAGCAATCTCACTCCTGATAAAGGATAAATCATAAAAGCATACCAGCAGAGGCTTTGACCAAGAAAAAAGTGCCCCAGATAATGCTAATGACACACAATCCACAGGAGTCCCTGGAGGAAAGAGTCAATACCAAAGCCTAATAATATCAAAACCATGATGAATAAACTGCAAACTTGCACCAAACGTATAATCTAACAAACACAGCCTAACAAACAAAACCTAAATAAGAACCAAAAAGATCGACCCAAACCCAGTTGAATAAGACAGCTCAATTTAATCATGTAACAGTAATTAGGACAATCCCAAATTACAGTTACTCAAAAACTAACCGCAACCAATTGCAACAAATGCCAGTAATTAAAGAATCAACACCATAAGAACAGATATGAAAATATACCAGAAACGTCAAAAGCTGTAGCGCCATTAATTTCAGCTGAACTCGCTGCAACAGTTTCTCTGAGTGTCACCGAGTGACCCGACACCGATTTGTCCCTAAACCAAAGAACACAAATCAACAAACCCACAAAATTAATGTATTAAACATCAAAGGTAAAACTTCTAACCGTTCATAGATCCAGAAAATAAGATAGAAGACCCAAAAACAAAACAAAAAGAAAACCACCCATATGACATGATAAGCAGAACAAACAATACCCAGAAATATGAATATATATATATATATATATATAATAGCAAAAAAAAAAATCAAAAAATAAGTGATAACTCACGATTGAGGAGCGCAAACGTGGACACTGTAGAGGCCTTCACGAACGAGAGCTTCAACGAGGAAAGTAAGGCCAGGGGACTCAATCCCATCACCGTTTGTGACCAACAAAATCGGCTTAGAACTATCCTTATCCGAATTGGGTTCAACACTGTCCGAGGGCGAAGTAGAAGAAGAGGGTTCGTTGGATTCGTCCGTGTTCTTGGGTTGTTCATCTTCGCCGCCCTTTCTGCTAAGAAGAACTGCTTCGAGATTGGAGACCAGACCTGGGGGCAAGAAATTGTTCTTCACGGAAGTCGACATTTGTACAGAGAGAGAAAGATGGGCGAAAGGGTGGTGATGATGGAAACGATAGATGGATAGGGTAGGTTTTGTGTTGAAGAATCAAAACCAGAGAGAGAGAGAGAGAGAGAGTAAAAAAAACGAAGTTAGAAAAAGGAGGGTAATAAAGCGCTGCAAATGAAAAAGTTTGATTGCTTCAACGGATAGACCGATTCCAACGGAGTTATGTGTGTGTGTGTGTGAGAGAGAGAGAGAGAGAGAGAGAGAAGGGGGGGGGGGGGGGGGGGGGGGGGGGGGGACACGCTAATATAGAGAGAGAAACTTTTTACAGAAGAATTTTGGAGAGAGAGAGAGGAGAGAGATTTTACGGAGAGCTTTATTTTTTTTTTTTTTAATACGAGAAAAAATTTTCATATATGTCATCCGCGACTTTGGATCATATCTATTATCGTTTTTATTGGAGTAAAATAAGGGATAAATTTCGAGTGCGTGCATCGACCCCACAACACATACTAAATAAATCAGGAAAGCAACTTAACAATAGAATCTAAATTCACACTAAATTGAACATTTTTAAAATTCATCTTAAAATTTATTCGTCCAACTAGTTTACTCGACCTTAGGGATTTCTAAATCCCTAACCTCCAACTAGATTTTACGGAAAGAGCTTGTTTTAACAGAAGTGATGCTAGGGGTAGATAAGTAAAATCCAGATGAACAATTCATTACCTGGACAGCACTATCCAATTAAAATTCCTTATTTTGACACGTTGCAGTCAAAGTTGTCTGATTTTGATATTTTTTGCCTTTTTTTTACGAGCAATGATAGATGCACAACAAAAATCCACAATCAATTGCACAACCTGTTTAAAATTGTTGGATTTCGTGCTGAAAAAGTTGTACACTTTTTTTTTGTCTTTTTGTGTGTACAGCTTTTTCAGCACGAAGTCTAACAATTTTAAGCAAGTTGTGCAATTGATTGCGGGTTTTTGTTGTGCATCTATCATTCCTCTTTTTTTACCAAGGATGTGAAAACAAAAATGATAAGGATACACACCAAATGACCCACTAAATGACACGCATGTTTTAAATGTATGTACCCTATGCTATATAAGTGATGCACAGAAAAGTGTAAAAAATTCAAATAGTACATGGTACTTGTATTTAAAGCACAATGTGTTGTTTGGTGGGTCATTTGATATGTATCCCTATCGAAAAAGCCCACACGTGGCGAACTACCATTCAGTAATGCAAATGGATCGTTTAAATTTGATATTGACCCCCTTGATATATTATATAATAATCTCAACTTGAGCCCCAGCATACTTATGATAGTACATGTCTGCATGAAGACATGACATGAGCCCAGCATAAACAAATTGGTACATGTATGTTACACGTATATATACCGTCTCTACTCTCTATTGCAATCAAGAAAAAACAAAACTATACGTATAAACAATATGTATATTTTATATGTTGTTGGCCAAATTGATTTGGAAAAAGACGGGCACGTTTTAACATTTGATAAATGTGATTTATCTCAAGCTTATCTTAATCAATTAATCCCTCACTATATTAGCCAATAAGAGGGAAAGGTGAACAATTTTTAAAAAAAGCAAAAATATATTACTAGATATAAATAAGAATGACACTAAATCTATTATGTTTAGCTTATTTAAGGCACCACAGCAATGAGAGATGAGAGTGAGTAATTTTGAGCTGAGCAAAGTTACACTCTTATATCTAATGAAAACTGTTAATATGAAAAGGCAGATTTTAACCGTTAGATGAGCATCTAGTCATAAGATTCCCAAAAATCTAGAGATACATTTATTGCCAAATACTCATCCAACGATTAAAACTCATCTTCTCATATAAAAAACTGCTCACTATTGCCCATTTATAAAACCAATATGAGAAGAGGTAACTAGACACCAAAAAGGTAGTTGGCATTGGCGACCCATAGTAACTTGCATTTAATTCCAAAATTATGGGCCTGAAAATTGCTTTTTGAGCTCATTAATCAACTTAACAAACAAAATTTAATACAAGCATTATAATCTCCAAACAACTTATTCTTCTTCCACCACACATTGAACCTTTCAACCCATCACCCAATTAATTCAACTATTGCATCAGGCCAAGGGGCCATGATCGAACATGATTGGTACACAAAAAAATCTAAAAATCCATAATCGAGGTAAAGCATTGTTTGTTACCTCATAAAAGAAGCTACTATGTAAAAAGAGAAGGAAATAATTCAAGAAATGCATCACCCAGAATGGTACTTTGAAGTCATTCTTCGCTCTGTTCAAAAACCTTTAATGAAGAACAAGTTTTCCTATTTTGTTTTGTGTTGCAATTTCACTTTTAGTGCTTCGATGACGGCTGAAAAGTCCTGATCACTAAGCCCACGAGACTTTGCCACCTTGTACAGTTCATTTGCGGCTGCTGCAATTGGAGTAGATTGGGAAACAGATTCGGCTAATCCTAGAGCAAGCCGCAAGTCCTGTCACAACTAAATCACGTAAGACAACAAGATAGATTCATGTGTGTGTGTGTGTGTGTGTGTGTGTGTGTGTGTATCAACATCACAAACCTTTTGTTGATGCTTTAATGGAAATGCAGTGGGATACGAGGCTTGGACCATTGATGGACCTTTCATTGAGAACATAGGTGCACTAATGGCACCCTGCGATACTACCTGCAAAATTAGAACTTATCGACGTTGGTTCTTCCCCATCAGAAATATACTATAATAGATACAAGGGCAATCCACTATATGTTTGAATGAAGGGGAAACCCCGAGTTATGTCTCGCTACCATGGTGATTGGTGACCAAGACAACTTCATCTAATTACAAATTTACAAGTGAAAAAAGGATTTACTTTCCCGAAAAACAATTTCCTTCTAGAATAAACATCGATTTCCAATTCAGTTTTGTTGAGATGTCTAATTGTTTCAAAAATTATAAGACATCTACGATTTTACAGAACATGCATATATATTCCCCATTGCACATATTGGGTGAAATGGATTGTTTTCTCACGCAAAAAGTATTGCTATCTCCCCCTTAAATATTTTTTCACGGAAGTTCCATTCTTTCTCTTCCAGTTTCAAATATGTACCATCTGCATCTAGTGTTGACCCATCTACAGTCTACTTCTCAAGGCCATGTACAACTAATTGTACATTATTATTATTCTGCAAACATTGTACACACACACACACACACACACACACACACACACACACACACAAAAACAAAAACTGCAGGGACTATGGGTACACATGCATGCAGACACGGAGATAAAACTCTGGAGGAAAAAAAAATGCATCGTAATCGCAGTTGGATACATCACCGTCCCCCATAAACATCAAGCATGATTCTACAATTCTGGAGTTCATTTTTAAACATTTGACTACCATAAACATTTTTGATGGGTGACACCCAATGGCCCCAACAAGCTAATAACTCCGAATCCCTACCTCCATTAGGCACTGAGCCTATATCTAATTCACCAAAGCCATTTCTAGAGACTAATACTACTACATTGAATGTAATGTCTCTCTTAATCCAATTTTTTAGCACGGAAGAAAAGAATGCCGAAACCAATCAATTCACAAGGAATTCTATGAATAGCCAGATAGGACTTATTACCAACAGGACACATTTCAAACTAGGACATACCTCCACAAGCACACTTGGGTCTAGTCCTACTTTCTCACTAAGAAGCAATCCTTCAGAGAAAGAGGCCATCATACTGCAAATTATAAAAAGACATTGAACTCTTGGTCAATTAATTAATTAGAATAGCCAAAATAAAACCCAAGGGAATTATCTAAAATATGAAAATCTGCAGAACCTTCCCATGATCATGTTGACAACAAGCTTCATTGCAGCTCCATTTCCAACATCCCCAAGGTAAAATCTTGACTGACACAATAGAAAGGAAACGGTTAAATATAATGAAAAATAGAAAATTGGTATTTTGATCACTTGGTGAAACGAAGCAGAGTATCTAGAATTCAAAATACCTTTCCCATTATGTCTAAGAATGGCGCAACTGTTTCATACAAATATTTGTCACCTGTATTATTGCAGATATAGCTTCAGTTATGTCAAGTAGCCTTAACTATGCCAGGCAACAAAGATTTAGGCTCTGTTTGTTATGCATATTTAGAGAAGGAAAAGGGATTTTTTTTTTTTTTTAAAAAAGAGTTGGAAAACTGTTGCCCATTGTTTTACTTTATGTTTAAGCAGCATTAGAAATTTAATAAACCTTCAAATAATATAAACCCAAGAAAAGAGGAAGGGAAGTGACTCGCGAAATTCAAAAAATTTAACATATTTTTCATCCTATTTTCTTTTCTTTCCTATTTCCCTCGCTATTTATCTTTCTTTCTTTTTTCTAGAAATGGTGAATAAATAAAAAGAAAAAACCAGAAGGCATGTACAAAAGTAAAAGGGCATACCCCAGGGATTACAATAAGCTCAAAAACAAGCAACGGTGCAGCGTGGGATGGAGAACTATCTAATACCAAAAGCACTGATAGGATTTCATCCCTCAACAAAATAAAACAACAAACAAGCAACCAAAAGAACCTAGAAGGAACTAAGGAAGGGGAAAGCCTACCAGAACTTCCCCTTTTTTATTAACCGAACAAAGAAAAGTGCTTTTCCGATTCTCTCCCCTCCTTTCCCTCACTAAATCTATGAACCAAACAAAGCCTTAGAATGGAGAGAGAAGGATTGTGAAGCATGGAAGAAACAAGTGCAGCGGAAGAAATTTCCAGATAACAAATACTAACAAGTATTTGCATACCTGCAGTAAGAAATATCAATTGCCCATCTTCTGCCGGCTTTTTGGAGCCCGAAACCGGAGCCTATTGCAAAAGCAACAAAGCAAATGGAAATACATTTATACACCATTATATGCACTTGAAGTATGAAAAACAGAAAATGAACCTAGTCAATGATGGGGAGTGTTTAAGGTTATATATTGGCAGTAAATGAAAAGGAAAATCAGGTTCAAGATAACCAGAAAATTAAAACTGAAGTAATTCACCTCTAAAAATAGCGCCCCAGTACCCTTAATATATCCACAAATCAACTTAGAAGTGGTAACATCTACTGTGGAAATGTCTACATACCTGCAAACACTCATCCAAAGAAATAAGTTTACCAAACAAAGGTATACATCTCGCTTAGGAAAAAAGGCATTTGTTTGCACCCGAAAAGAAAACACAAAATGCATTGTAATCTAAGCAGTTGGACACAAGTCACACAACACCCTTGGAACATTTTCCAACTCAGCCAGGGGCGGACCCATAGAGAGACTAGGGGGGGCCATGGCCCCTGCAATATTTTTGAAAATTTTGGGGGTTTATGTAGAATTTTGAAGATTTGATAATATTTTACATAGTGGCCCCCCCAAATTTGTGACTTTACATGTGTAGGTTTTTAACACATAGTGTTCACTTGACTTTCATTATCTTGAAATGGTAATGTGTTAGGAATTACATTTGGGGATAAAAAAATTTAGGAATAATAACATTGCAAGATTAATAACAATATTCACTAGTGTGAGCGTGTAGCATTAAAAGTCTCTATTAATAGTGAAGGGGAAGAGTAATATCCCATTATTCAACTCAGCAGATAAACAATGTATAAATCTAATTTGCCACAACTACACGTTCGACTATCTGTCTCACTTAAAAATAAAAAAATATGTATAAATGATCCACAAAAAAAAATTTCGGGAGCGCTGCCCCCGAACCCCCGCATAGAACTTGGCCCCCCCTAACACAAAATCCTGGGTCCGCCACTGAACTCAGCCTATACATCTTCAAGTTTTTAGGAACAGATTGGATATCATACATGTAAATGTGTGGAATCACAATATATTGAATGAATAAAAAGAAGATTACAAGAGCCTATATATAGGCTTCCAACACCTAGACTAAATCACTAACTAAGCGATGTGGGACAACACATATATACATATACACGCTATTAACACTCCCCCTCAAGCTGGAGCATACATGTCATATGCACCAAGCTTGTTACAAATATATTTCACTCGAATCCCTCCTAATGCTTTAGTAAATAAATCGGCTAACTGATCGGCAGACTTCACATGCACTGTATGAATAACATTTTCCAAAAGCTTCTCTCGAACAAAGTGACAATCGACTTCAATGTGCTTTGTCCTTTCATGAAAAACGGGATTAGAAGCAATATGAACTGCAGCTTGATTATCACAAAATAAACTCATTGGGGTAGTTTGAGTAAACCCAAGTTCCTCTAATAAATGCTTCATCCATACTAGCTCACAAGTAGTGTGGGCCATTGCTCTGTACTCCGATTCTGCGCTAGACCGAGCTACCACGGTTTGTTTCTTGCTTTTCCATGAAACAAGGTTGCCCCCAACAATAACACAATAGCCAGTAGTGGATCTCCTATCACCAGGAGAACCTGCCCAATCTGCATCAGTGTAACCTTCAACTCGTATGTGACCATGGTCTTTGTATAACAAACCACGTCCTGGAGCACCTTTGAGATATCTCAAAATGTGCATCACTGCATCCCAATGGGTTGTTCGAGGACAATCCATAAACTGGCTAATCACACTCACAGCGAATGCAATATCAGGTCTAGTTACTGTTAGATAATTAAGCTTCCCTACTAGACGTCTGTACTGTCCTGGGTCATCAATGAGCTCTCCCTGATCTGGTAACAACTTAATATTAGGATCCATAGGAGAATCCAAGGGCTTGGATCCTAACATGCCTGTTTCAGAGAGGAGATCAAGAACATACTTTCTTTGAGAGAGACAAATCCCTTCACTAGATCTAGCCACTTCAATGCCCAGAAAGTATCTAAGTTGTCCAAAGTCTTTAGTTTGGAACTGCTTTTGCAAGAAGTGCTTCAACTCCTGAATTCCCTTGGAATCATCTCCAGTTATAACAATATCATCAACATAAACAACAAGTAGGATTTTACCTGCCGAAGAGTGCTTATAAAAGACAGAATGATCAACACCACACCGCTGGAGACCAAATTGTGCGACGACTTCACTAAATCTTCCAAACCAAGCACGAGGGGACTGTTTCAGACCATATAGGGACTTCTTCAACCGACAAACCATACTAGACTCCCCCTGAGCAACAAACCCAGGTGGTTGCTCCATATAAACCTCCTCCAAAAGAGTGCCATTGAGAAATGCATTTTTGACATCTAACTGATGTAACGGCCAGTGATAAGTAGCAGCAAGAGAGATAAAGAGACGAACGGAAGCAATCTTGGCAACCGGAGAGAACGTCTCGGAATAATCAAGACCATAAACCTGAGTATAGCCCTTGGCAACAAGACGTGCTTTCAAGCGATCAAGGGTACCATCAGGATGCATTTTAACAGTAAAAATCCAACGACACCCAACCACAGATTTCCCAGAAGGAAGAGGTACCAATTCCCAAGTACCAGTTTCTGTCAAGGCAAGCATCTCATCCTCCATAGCTTGTTTCCATCCTGAATGGGAAAGTGCCTCTGCTGTAGACTTAGGAATAGAGAAAGTAGACAAAGACGCAACAAACGAAGAGAAAGTAGGAGACAAATGATCATAAGAGACAAAATTTGAAATAGGATGAGAAGTACAAGTACGCTTACCCTTCCGGAGAGCAATCGGAAGGTCTGAGTCTGACGGAGGCGGATCTGAAGACACAGAGGCCACAGGCGCTGTAGCTGAATCCAAAATAGTCTCAACATGCTGATGACGGCGGGTGTATGTCTGGAGGTCAGGACGGTCCAGCCCAGCTTGGGGAGGTAGGGAGAGGGGAAGGGGAAGGGGAACCATAAAGTCAGGATCAGTAATAGAGTGAGACTCAGAGTAATATGGAGTAGATTCAAAGAAGGTAACATCAGCTGAAACAAAGAAGCGACGCAAGGAAGGACTATAACAACGATAACCCTTCTTTGTTCTGGAGTACCCCAAGAAAACACACTTGATAGCACGGGGATCCAATTTATCGGTACCTGGAGTAAGTTGATGCACAAAACAGACACACCCGAACACACGTGGAGCAACAGGGAAAGGTGGGGTAGTAGGAAACAAAGTGGCATGGGGTGTGCCCCCATCAAGGATGGAAGACGGCATACGATTAATTAAATGGCAAGCAGTAAGAACTGCATCTCCCCAGAAATTCTTGGGGACCCTCATCTCAAACAACAATGTACGGGTGACTTCTAATAAGTGACGGTTTTTTCTTTCGGCAACCCCATTTTGCTGAGGGGTATGAACACACGAGGATTGATGAAGCATGCCATATTGTGCCATATATGCGGTGAAAGGATGGGAAAAATATTCTTGTGCATTGTCACTACGGAGAATTTTAATAGGAACATTAAACTGGGTCATTATTTCATTACAGAATGTAGAAAAAATAGAAAATAACTCAGAACGATTTTTCATTAAATAAAGCCACGTAGTTCGGGAAAAATCATCAACAAAACTAACAAAATACCGATATCCCTTAACAGAGGTAATACGGTGTGGACCCCAAACATCGGAATGCACTAATTGAAATGGACTAGTCACACGTTTATTAACTCGGGGAGCAAATTGGACACGGTGATGCTTCCCCAATTGACAGGACTCACACTCTAAAGTAGATAAATTACTTAAACTGGGTACTAAAAGCTTCAGATTGGCCAAGGAAGGATGACCAAGACGGCAGTGGATCTGGTGGGGAGACACAGTGGCAGGACACGCTGTTGGA
This sequence comes from Hydrangea macrophylla, assembly GCA_033977485.1. NCBI lineage: Eukaryota > Viridiplantae > Streptophyta > Magnoliopsida > Cornales > Hydrangeaceae > Hydrangea > Hydrangea macrophylla. The sequence goes on from CM066991.1 coordinate 141,434,002, forward strand.
GTAGAAGAAGTAGGTAATTCATCAAAGTAGTAAAGACCTTCGGATTCATGCCCGACGCCAATCGTCCTCCGAGTCGTCAAATCCTGAATAAGAACAGAATCAGGGAAAAAGGAAACACAAGCATTAAGATCTTTAGTCAACTTCGCAACAGATATCAAATTAAAGGGTGAACGAGAAATAAAAAGAACAGATGATAAGGATAAAGATGGGGATAATTGGACAGTCCCTATGCCTTCAACGGGCATAGAAGAGCCATCTGCCAAAGTAACGGGAGGTAAAGATGAGGACGGTTCAAGAGATGAAAAAATGGTGGATATACCTGTGAGATGATCGGTGGCAGCAGAGTCAATTACCCAAGGACGAGTACGGGAAGTAAGACAAGCAGTAGAGGTACCTTTCTGAGCAAGCGAGGTACTAGGAGCAGAGGCATGCTGAGAGGCCTGGAACTGAAGGAATTGAGAGTACTCTTCACCAGAGATGGAAATCGGATCACCCGCAGTAGGAGCATGAGAAGATGGCGAAGCATCGCTAGAGACAACAGCATGTGCAAATCGAGCAGGGCGACCAACAAGATCCCAACATGTCTCCTTATAATGACCATCCTTATCACAATTGGTGCAATGAGGACGACCACCACGACCACGGCCCCCATATCCACCACGATTACCACCACGGTAACCACCACGACCACGACGGGGATTACCATCACCCCGACCATTAGTGGAGGGCGGAGCCTGAGTAACTAAGGCAGAATGATCAGTAACAGAGGAAGTAGAACCCTGATCACGAGACGTACTCCGGAGAACACGCTGGTAAGTCTCAGCAAGAGAAGGCAGAGAGGCACCCCCTAGAATCTGGGATCGAACAGGCTCAAAATCAGGTTTTAAACCAGCAAGAAACTTCATTACGGCCATTTGCTCCCGCTGTTCGTGCTGTTTTTTTGCATCAGTAGTAATGGGCATAACACCGTTCAATTCTTCAACTAACCGTTTGAAGGAGGCAAAATACTCAGTAACTGAGAGATCACTTTGCTGCAATTGAAAATACTGAGAGGAGAGATCATACATCCGAGTGAGATCGCTGGAGAATAAAAGATGTGCATAATCCCAAATATCCTTACAGGTGCCCAAGTGACCACACATATCCGCAATATGTGGTTCCATACAGTTCCAAAGGAGGGCAACGATTTGGGCATCCATTTGTTTCCATGTCTTGATGGCCTTGTCATCGGTGGTGGGAGAAGACTCGGTAAGGTGATCATCAAACCCCAAGCCAGTGAGAGCAATATTGACAGCCCGGGACCATTGGAGAAAATTAGATCCATTCAACTTCCTAGTGGTGAGTTGAGGAAGAGCTTTGGACTCCATGGAGATTGAAAGAAACAAAATGGAAGTGCAAAGAAGCCAAAAAACGTAACACAGAAGCAGATCGGAGCCCAAAAATCTTGAAAAAAGAAGCCAAAAGGTCGCCGGAGGGTGGGCTGCTTGGGTGGGCTGCGGCTGCTTCCTTTGTGGCTGCGGCTGCTTCTTTGACTGTTAGGATTAGGGTTTTGACTGTAGGGGCTGCGGTTGAGTGAGAAAGAAGCTCTCGAATTTCTTACGGAAATCCGGCAATGATAATGAACTCTCGAATCCTAACTAAGGATCGGCAAGATGAGCAAACCCAAGAACGATTGCTCTGATACCATGTAAATGTGTGGAATCACAATATATTGAATGAATAAAAAGAAGATTACAAGAGCCTATATATAGGCTTCCAACACCTAGACTAAATCACTAACTAAGCGATGTGGGACAACACATATATACATATACACGCTATTAACAATACACATAGTCGAAACAAGTCAAGCATGCAAGTGAAACTTTCTAATATGGAGAAAAATGAATACAGTTGTACGAAAGAGAGATAGCATATTAGTGATATGAGCATATAATCAGCTTCATTTTCTTAAGTTATGCTATGCTTTCATATAAATGCTAATGAATCAATCAAAAAAAAAATTTGTCCCATACAAAACATATAAATAAGTTACTGTAACAACGCCATAGCCCTGTCTGAACTCTACTTTTAAAATTTTCAGTGTTGCCAGGTCATTCCACGATCCATAGTTTCTAGAAATTATTTGTTCTACAACATTTTGTTTAGATCCATCTAATTCAATAAAGAAGTGGATGCGGGGTGCCCGACATTTCTGAAAACTCCAAGAGATTTTGAGATAAAAAGCTCGCAATAGTGCTGAGGGCCTGTTTGGATTAGCTGTGGTTTTTGTGTCTAGGAAGAAGCATAAGCCAAAATGGGCCTAAATCCTAATCACAAGGGAACAGTGAGAATCAAGAAAAATTCATCAACAACCCTAATCCGCTTCACACATCACATTTGGGCCGAAGCACCTCTGGCCTGTTTTGGTCAAAACGGGCGTTTGGTGCATCCTAAAACTAATCCAAACAAGCAAATATATGCGTTTTGGGTCCCAGAATCAGGTTTGGACCCAAACTTACATTTGGGAAGTGAAAAACAGGCCTTAAGAGTGTGGACACGGGATTCTATGTCATTATCTTCAAAAATTCTTCTCATGAGGAAATACGAGGAAATAATACCCTTTCCCTGGACTCATGCCACTTGCAGCTCCATGCTTTCCACAAGCAACCTCCACCTGATAAAAGGAAATACTAGAAGCCATAAATCATGAGATAAGGCAAAATATACATACTTATTCAAAACATACTAACTGCACTTTCAGGATCAGCAAGCATGGCGAATGTGACATCACAAGATGCTGCTACTTCTTCAGGAGAAGACTCATATCTGCACAAAAGAACGACTATTAGTATAAGGTGAGAATGTTCCCAAAATTAAGTTTTCAATCTTGTAGATAATCATCAAAGGAAATCAACTAACAGTTAGTCGCCTCGTAAATAAAGTTCAACATTACAGAAAATCCAACCATTGCAGGCAAAAACTACGCCAGAGCCCTAGATATGAAGATGCAAATAGTTTGGTTATCTAGGTGCCATAGGTGAGGCTTGAATACAAGAATTAATGGGATCTAGAATGCGGTCTTTCCCAAATAAATTTATACTGAAATTTACCTAGGGGAGGGAACACCTTGATGTAGTGACATAATCTACAATGTACCCTTGTAATTGCAACTTACAAGACCCTACAAGCGCACTCTCTCTTTCATATAAGATCCCAATACACTATGCCGATTTGTCTGTTGAGGAAACCATATGTGATGGTGATCTAACAGTTCCCTGAAACTCTGTTTGTCCTTCTTCAATGGTAAATTTGTCCTCCTTTGTCATTTTCAGTTTTAACTTAGAAAAGAGAGTACTACACTTACTTCCCCAACACCACAAATCGAATTGCACGCATATGCCTAACTTCAAGGTAGATTTCTGTAATGAAGGTCCTATTTGAGCTTCTTAACCCGGGTTTATAAGATTCCTCATTCAATTCCTCCTTTCAAATATCATCTCTAATAGACTTTTCTCTTGGTAGCTGCTAACCAGCACAGATGAGTCATGACTACAAAAAAAGTTTTCCCACAATTTGTCTCTCTTAGCTATGATTGGGAGTTTAGGAGAGAATAGAAAAGAAGGGAAAGTCATAAGTGAGGAGAGAAAAGAAGAGAAGAGAAAGAATGGTGTTTTCTTTCATCTTGATTGAGAGTTGAGGAGAGAAAAGAAAGTAACTTTCTTTCCCCTTGATTGCAAGTTGAGAAGAAAAGAAAATAAAATAAAATAAAGTTACCATGCTACCCATCAATAACTTGGACTGAAAACCCTCTATTCTTTTCCTTTTCTCTTTAACACCAAATAGCATTCAAATCTACCAGATATTTATCTCATAAAAAAAAATTCTCTCCTTTTCTGTGCAGCTGTGATGTTTTAATTTTTTTAATGTACGTATGTGTATTATACAAGCCCTAGGACTTAGATGGAATTACAATTAAGTAAGACTAAACTAGAAGGGTATAGTGGGTATTAAGACATTAATTAATCCCCACTTTCTTTTCTCTCCTTTTCTTCCCAATTTGGAGAGAAAGAAATTGAAAGAAGTGGGGCTAGTTTTCTCTCCCTTTTTCTCCTTTTCTCTCCTCATTAAAACTCGCAATCAAGAGTTACTTTCTCTCGCTTTCTCTTCTTTTCTCTCATTTTTTAAACTCCCAATCATAGCGTTAGTGTCTAAGCCTTACATTTATATCACGTTAAATCAGCATAAAAATATGAATATAATCATAATACTAAAAAAAACACGCCATTCAATTTATTTATTTACTTTGGCAAGCAGCCAAGTATCCTCCCCATGAACTTTAATTAATGAGTTTGGTTTTACACACATTTGTAGTATCATTGTTAAAGTCTAGTCATTCATCAAGAAGCAAGAATGAACCAATTCATTTTATGCAAGCATAGGTACCTGTTCATCTCTCGTTATCAGTTTAGCTAGCTCCTTAACAAGGTGTTGAGAGGTACAAGATCATACTTGCCACGTGCCTGTGAGCACACTTGCTCTATTATGTCTAATCTAACTTCTCTACTAATTTCTTTAGCGTATTTTTCCACATCTCAAAGTAAATAGAAGCGGGACGCTACGGTGATAACCTCAAGTTCAGATGCACAGAAATTAACACTCAGATCAAATATTCCAGAGTATAAGAGAATATGTTAAATTAAAGAGAGCATAAATCTGCTAGTACTTCAATAACTTACTTTGCACCCAAAGAGATGAGGGGATCACATTTGCTTTTCGTCCTATTCCAGATAGTCACATCACATCTACAAAATGCCAACCATGAAATGGATGTCCCTATATTATACGTTAAACTTCAGCAGCTATTGCAAAACAATCATTTTATGCTTCTGATGAAACTCGACTACAAATGCTTCAAATTCCCTGGAAGCGAAAATGATAATGTGACTATACAACCGCCTTTGGATACCGATTTCATTCTTAACCCTTCGGCATAAACATAGAGCAAACATTGACAAAAGAGGATACATGACTATAGCCTAATCCAAAAACAGTTAAGGCCTCGTTTGGCAAGCAGGATGAGAGTTCGGGATAGGATAACTTTTATCCTATCTAGCGTTTGGTGGAGCAATTCGGAGGATAAAATAATCCCAAAGTGACTTTTTATCCCATTGAGTTTAGGATAACAACATCCCAGGGGTGGGGTGGGATTAGAAGTTTGGGATAATTTTTTTTGGGACAAAGTGACTTTTTTCTTTTTCTTTGTTTATAACATTTTTTAATTTATTTTAGATCTGCTATTTTTCCAAAAAAAATTTCTTATTTCCTAGGTCTGCTTTTTAATTATTTTTCTTTTTTTTTTTTCAAATCTCTTTTTTTGGGGGGGTGTTAAAAAGCAATAATTTAATTATTATCCCAAACTTATATCCTGGCACGACCAAACACAGGAACATGATTATGATATGACAGCTTATCCGACAGGATTACTATCCTATCCGATCCTGCCCTATCCGACAGTTTTATCCAGCCTGCCAAATGATGCCTTAGAGTAAGAAGAAATTACAAATTGTTTGTGATAATCAATTAATTAAAACTATACATGAATGTTCAACTTTAGGGCATGTTTGGGAATGCCTAAAATAAGATGTAGTTCAATCCCAATCTCATTTTCGGCCTTTTTGGGAATGCCTAAATAAGATGTAATCCCATTTTCTATCTAGTTGTTGTGAAAATCAGGCTTATGTTGGTTTGACAAAGACCATGTTTAAAAGGAGTATTTGGATCCAGCACGGACTCCTGTCCAAGAGAAGAGCTTAAACTAAACACTTGAATTTAGAGAACTGGCTCACTTATGAACCACAACACCAGTTCAGTTACTTCCCAAACAGCCCCTTAAGTTTTAATAGATTGATAAATCTTTGCATGGTTCCTAGCTGAAAGGAAACATAGATATTAAGTCATACCCAGCTTTCATGAGATTTTGTGCCATCGGAGAGCCCATAATTCCAAGACCTAGAAAGCCAAGACGTGCTGGCTTTTCATCTGCTGCAACAACAAACTAAAACTTGGTGGGAATGGATATCATTTAGAGTGTCCTCAATATAACATATAATATAAACCAAATAGCCCAATGCACTGCATAACTCGAAAGGAGTGCTAAATTGTAATGAGAGACTTCTCCTTTCTGATTCCCTTGTTATCTATTTCAATTTCATTATGAGTTCTAACTTTGTGTCATGGTATAGCCTCTCTCTCTCTCTCTCTCGATCTCTCAATCTCTCGATCTCTCGAGTGGACGTTAATTCGATTATTACTAGAAATATTTCTTTGGACAGAGCATAGCAAGTCCCTAATATATTGTTTTACATCCTAAAAAATATATGGTTCAGGAAATAAGGCAGTGCAAATAGTTAAAAGTAATAAGGGTATAAATGTAACTTCTATGTATAATCGGGCGGGTTCAGGGATTTGCCCCTTACCCCGACCTAGGTTGAAAAAACTTCCACCATACCCGCCCCTACCCCGAATTGGCCACCCCATACCCTACCTATTAGGGCGGGGAACCCGAAAAATCCACCCCATTGCCATCCCTAGTAATTATCCCAAATAAAGTGAAATGGGTGATATTCTGAAATTCCTAAGATTGATCCTATTCCATGGATGTGTCCAATTCCTTACATCTGCACTTCCAAATTAACATAAAAGCTGACAAACACACCCAATTTTACATGCAATCCAAACATGCCCTATCTGAAAATCATAAAGGGACATCCTAAATTATTACCCATCATTGTAAAAATAAAAAATAAAAAAAATTCAGAACAAACATAATAACAACTACTACAACAATAACCCAGTTTTTCCCTGGCGTAATAAATCGGGAATGCTGCAAATTATGGCCTAGTTAAAGCCAACACACAAAAAAAAAAAAAAACACAAACACAAACACAATCTGGATAGTACCTTTTGTCGAAGAACTTGAGGTTTGAGAGGATAAAGCTTTAGAAGAAACTGAAAATAGGCGTTTTGTAGGGAAAGAAGAGATGGGTCGGCCCAGAAAATGGCTTTGAATACGGGGACAAAAGGTGGAGCATATGGCCATGGCTGGTTGAGATAAGTAGTGTTTGGCGGTGAATTCAGAATTTTACAGTGGATAGGTGGGAGAGTGTTGGGTATGTTTATTTAGACTTGAGGAAGGTCAGACGTCATGGCCATTTGTTTCAGTCTCTTCTATACTCCTCCTTCCGGATAGAGCAAGAGCAGTATGGTCTTGAAAGTGCCTAATGGCCTCTCTCTGTGTGTGAACTGTGAAGCTCTCGCATTTCGATGTCACCCCTCCTCTCCGTTGAGGTTTTCGCCTTAATATCCTCACAAGTCACACATATCTTTCACCTCAAATTTTAGAAATCCAACTTACCTCTTTGTCTTTTTAATTTTAGTTTCAGATTGCCCCTCCTTTAACAAATCGTTAAAAATTTTAAGTGAATCTAAACCTAAAATTCATAAATAAAGGAGATAAAGTGGCATTTTTGATACGTGAAGGAAAGTGTGTGTATTAATGTCAAAGCTTAGATGATATTTACTCTAAATTTTAAGAGATTATTCTAAGACTCTATTTGTCATCAATTTTTTGGTGCTTACTCGAGTATTTTACTGCAAAAGAGTATCTTATGCATCAACTTTTTGGTGCTTAGAGCAACTCCAACATTTTGTTAGGGATATATACTAAAAGTCATGCTTTATGTAGTTAATTTATTATTCATTTAATAAAATCAATTATTCTATTTTTATGAGAATCTGTGTGGGCAATGTTTGTATTGTATTGTTTATTTAATATTATGCATGTGTGTCTCTCATTCTACATAGTAGGCGGTTTGGTGTGTAGAGTTCGACTTACACACGGAATATCAGACCATCGGATCTTGTAGAATGTAAGATTTTGGTTTACACTCTTAGATAGAATTGGACGCACCATCGGTAGGACTGTAGCATGGTGTTGTAGTAGGTTTGTCTTGACTGCGGGAAAACGGTACAGTTTCAACTCACTATACTGGTACACTTTATGCATTAATCGGGACCGACTTGGGGTAATTATCTTTATACTAATTTATAAGATAACTAATATCTCATGGCTATTATAAGTGCTTATGCTCTAAATTCTAAATTAATTTATGGGTTAAATACAGAAACACCCCTTGTGGTTAGGCCTTTTTATCAAATACCCCCTGTACTTTAAATTTTATCACTAATACCCCCTGTGGTTTGGACTAAAGTGAAACAGTCACTTTTTCCGTTAAAGTTAACGGAAAATTGATAAAAGTACAAAATTACCCATATTACATGCTAATAATAACACCCTTATATGCTTAAATGTTTATTTAGGCATAAGTGGTATATTATTATATTATTTTGATATTACATTTGTTGTTAAAGATCATTATGTGGTCACTTAGGGGTACCTTTGTGAGAGCAAATTTGACACACACACACACAAAAAATTTTGGGGATAAATTTTTTTTAGATCTTAGTACATCACTACACTGTATTTCACTATGTGTGTGGTCAAGAGTAGATTAAAAAAAAACTAACATATCACCAAGATTGTGTGTGTCTAAAAGTAGATAAAAAATAAATAAATAAATAATATATCGCCAAGACTGTCTGTGGTGTGTGTGCGTGTGTGTGTGTGTGTGTGTGTTCAAGGGTGGATCAAAAATAAAATAAAAAATTAAATAAATTTGCTCTCATGAATGTACCTCAAAGTGACTACAGAATGATCTCTAACAACAAATATAATATCAAAATAATATAATAGTATAACACATATGCCTAAATAAACATCTAAGCACATAAGTGTGTTCTTATTAGCATGTAATAGGGATAATTTCATATTTTTACCCATTTTTCGTTAACTTTAACGAAAAAAGTGAATATTTCACTTTTACGCAGGGGTATTAGTGATAAAATTTAAAGTATAGGGGGGTAATTGATAAAAGACCTAACCACAGGGGGTGTTTCTGTAATTAATCCTTAATTTATAGACACGTACATTTGATATTTACACTTTGATCTCTAAAAGGGTGAGATCCTTAAATGGGACAATATCTGATTGGATTGGGTAACAATATTGATTGTGTTGATAAATTAATGATGGAATCCATGTCTCAATTTTAGGATTGATGATATCCCCTTGAGAAAGCTTGTAAGTTTTTATTATGTCAAACCCTGCAAGTAAATTTTGTATCCGACATATCAGATAAGTTAAACAGAGGATCTCATGGAATTTTAAGAGATTAATCAAATATGATTGTCAGTAATTATATTTAATTAATGGATATCTGTAATCTTGTCACGCCCCGGAGTAGCCAAAAATAGGGAAAATTTAAAATTTCCTTTCTGGACCCATAGGGAATGACGAGTTACATTAACTGATTGTCCTTTCTACATTCTACACATGGTTAAAGAGTGAGCGGAAGCATAAAAACATCTATTGGTATTCTTCAATAGAACTCAAATGTTTGGGATCTAGTTATTACATCATGAGTATAAATAAAAGATATATAAGGCAGTCTAGGGCGATCTATACACAATATATCTCTAAATCATTACCTTAGATATAAGATAATAAAGCAAATTAAGTAATTCTAAATAAGACTATGTCGGAGTCCTTTGCTTCAACTTGTACATCTGTCATGTCCCATTGGGTAGACCTCGTCTTGATAGTCGTCACCTGTGAAATCTAGACGTAATATGTCCAGGGCAGAAAGGAGAGCCGCTAGCTTTTGAAGCTAAGTGAGTTGACCTAACCGATCACTTCTAATACAAACAATAGTATACGAGTACAGCAAACATCTCGAACTAACATTTGATAAGCATTATCTCAATACGTATGGTTTATAACATGATAATATAAATGAGATACGACATGATGCATCATCGATATATTCGACTTTACTCGACCACAGACACCACAACTGACTCATGTGACTTGTTACATTACCAGTGTAACGCCGTTAGCTTAGAGTAGAATGATTACGTTGCTATCGTCGCCTAACAGGGCCCTATAGCAGTTTTGGTTTTCAAAAGAGTGTAATCATTGGACTCTTAGGTCCTCGTGACCTTGCAGGGATAATAGAATAGTTACAGCGCTATCGTCGCCTAACAGGGCCCTATAGCATTTGAAAGGTAACTATTGTATTCTGTTGGATACATTGCTATCGTCGCATAGCAGGGCCCTATAGCGTATCAACCATAAATTCATGCATAACTTCAATGATTTCAATGGAAACTCTGGCTATCGTCGCCTAGCAGGGCCCTATAGCAGTTTCATTGTTGCTCCCATTTACTTGACTGTACCACTCGGACCACCGCGGTCCATTTAATGTATATATTGATATGATTGGGTTAGTCCCCGTGACTAACCATGCAGACGTCAATGTTGACATCAAGACTCGACCATGTTCATATGAATGTTCATGTGACTATAGAAAGAGAAATCATGATAACAAGAATATCAGCGAATATTTAACTAAGCATGGAGTATAGTTAACTAACATGCGTTCATTATATAAGAAACAATCTCAATGTTCATATAACTAATACTTACCAGTATCGTCCACACAGGACGTACTGGACATACATATATGATCAAAGAATAATTTTATAATATACCAAGTGAGTTAGGACGACTCGCCTTGAAGTGGGTGCGTAGAAACAAACATAGCGGTGGTTCCTACAAAGTATATGTAAATTCATAGAATGTTGATTAATAAACGTACTAGAATCAAGGGCATAATGGTAATTGTGCCGGATGTGTTCCTAAACCTCAACATGATGATCTAGACATCATTCTGAGTCTAACTAGACTCAAATCGGAGTCCGTCGCATAAAAGGCTGGGTTTTCGATGCCAGTTTGGGCCCTAAAGATAAGCTGTATTTTTTTACTGTGTCGAAAGGCCACCAAACTTTAAGGAGATGTTCTAGGCATTATTTTAAGACTCTAGGAACTGACCACGTATTTTCTGAACTACGGTTTATTTATTACAAATTATTGAAATTCTAATTATACCATTATAGTCTCAGAGTCCTATAATTATAAAATATATTTTAGGAGTATGAATGGTCTTTGGAAATATTTTTATTAAATACTAGGCCTCAAAATAGCTTAGTAGTATTTTTCTTATAATTTTTGGAGCTCGTTTGGTATTTAAAATAATTAAAACAATGACAAACAACTCCATATAATTTATTAAAATAACGAAGTTTAGTTTTATAATTTGTTAAATTATAAAACAGTCTTTTATGTCCTTAGGACATAATATTTTATCTCTCGGATTTTAAAACAGATCAATAGATATTTATTATCTATTTATCATAATTCAAAACTATTAGTTATTATTTATTGAAGTCCAAATAAATAATAACTATAATATGTTAAAACAAAAGTTTGGGTTTTATAACTAAATAATTTATATAACAATGGCATTAGGCCTCGGGATCAACAACATAATTTTCTAAACTTTGAAAAATGGTCATTAGGTACTTATTACCTAATAATTATAATTTAAAGCTAACTTTTATTATTTATTTGAACCCAAATAAATAATAAGTATAATATATATACATAATATAATTACTTTCAGAATATAAGAAATATTATTATTATAAAATCATATTTCAGAATTTAATAATAGCATTAAAACTATTTTCCCATAATTTAAAACCAATAACTCTTTATCAAACTAATATGTATTATTTATTTTAAATCTCTAATAGATAATAAATATAATTAATATTACTAAAATAATTTCAGAATATAGAAAATATTATCTACTAATATTCTCAGAATTTTGTAAGACACTAATTATATATTAAAACTATTATTAAGCTAATTATAAAAAAAAAAATACAAATAAGACTAATTATACCGTACATTTAAAAAGCAAATATATACCATAACAATTCCCATAACCATCTTCTTCTTTCTGAAGGATTTCCAACGGGTATATATATATATTATATATATATATACATATTTATACATAATTATTCAAATGACCATAACTCCTTCATTTTTCAACGAAAATTAACAAACTTTAAGTCAAATTTAAGTGCCTCGACGTGCCCGATCCAATGGTACCAGTCTCGGGTCCTAACACTTAGCGGTTTGCAAGAAAAATGGGAAAACCGAGAGGAGACATATCCGTTCGTCGCGATGCGAAATCGTTGTCGCGAACGGTTCGAACTGGGACTTAGTGGGGTCCTAAGCTACTGTATTTCATTCACGGAATGCACTTCCGTTAACGTCGACGGAACGTCGACATTTACGCCTACATATGTAATCCGAAAATATATATACGTATATACGTGTGTAGCAACTGTTATAAACATGAAAAATCATCTAAATAATATATTGATCAAGTTAGGAAACCCACCTAGACTCGTGGTGGTCCGATGGTGGCACGACGGGGTTACGTGGTTGTCTCGGGGTGCTCGGGTGGTCTCGGCAATGGTTTTTTTTAGTCTTCTTTCTCTCTCTAGTTTCTCTTTTTGGGGTCTATGTATATTTATATATGCAGAGTGTATGTGTGTGGACTGGTGAGGGAAATGATGGGTGAGCAAAAAGATCATTGGGTTTTTCTTTTCTTTTCTTTTTTCTTCTCTCTCTCTCTCTCTCTCTCTCTCTCTAACTTCCGGGTCTCCCCTTCTCCTGTTCTCTAACCCTCCTAATGGTGGTATATATATACACCAACTCCTATCTACTTACACAGCTTTATCAATACAGATTCACAAATCTGTTTGAACAAGATAGGTGGGATTTGATCGAGGGGAATGTGTACTAGCTAGAGAGGGAGGCCGGCGGTTGAGTGGGGTGTGTGTAACCGGCGGGTAGAGGGGGTAGTGGGGTGGTTGCCCAATGGGTATAGGGTGAGTGGGTATTAGGGGGTTGTGCTTAGTGTACTAGTTTATGATTTCATTAAGGATTGTAAAATCTCGTGCTAGTTTAAACCCACGTGCCGTGCAGTCCAGATAATACTAGATTTGTATGGGTTTGCTTGAATTTCAGTCTGGGCCTAAAAGTTTCAGTCCGAGTTTACAAATCTTAGTTCGGTGTGTAAAATAAAAATGTTGATAAAAATATAATCTCAATAATAGGCACAGAATTGAAATATCAATAATAATATTATGTAACAGCCGTACCCGGGAAAAAGGTTTAACTATCTCGTAATGTGCATTAATTCAAAATTAATTAGTGTATAAGAGTAGATTAAGGGGAGGCTATGGACTCACCCATGAAAAAGTGATCAGTAAATGACACCACTTGGAAAAGTTCCCAGTGAGGTGGGACAGGTATTGAAATGGAACCCAGCGAAGGGTAAAATGGTAATTTGCATTTTAAATGATTAAATGCATTTTATGTGATTACATGAATATTTGTTTACACACTTTCATATTACATATTGATATATGTGTAGCATTTGGTGTTAAAGGGTATAAATGAAACAGATTTAAAATTTGTAGGTGCGATAGCAATTTCACAAAATATGTGGGACCCACGTTGGGACCCATACGGAACTTAGACAAACACTCATTAAATAATTGGATAGTTAATGGAATGTTTGGGGGATTTCATAATAAGAACTTAAGAATTCCGGGGGTGCAAGTGAAAAGTTGGAAAAATATATGCTTGACAACACACACAACATGCATTGCATGTGTGTCAAGAGAGTATGGACTCTCATAATTCACAGAAATTAAGCAAAACAAAGAGAGCCCGGGAGAGAAAGACGGAGACGAGACGCCGACGTCGTTTTTCCGCCGATCCGTCGCCGCCGTTCGTCGGATTCACGAATCGAAGCCATTTTCGGACTCGTGGAGGTGAGACGAACGTTTCTATACCCTTAATTTCTGTTTAAATTACTGGATTTTGGTAGCTCACTCTAAACGCTGACAAGCGGCTTGCCGAAAATGTGTAGGAACTACTTTGGAGTAAGATTTGGGTTAGGATTTGGTAAATTCAGCATCTTCTTGGTTTAATTTGGGTAGATTTTGCTAAGGTGAGTGACTCTAATCCATGGGTTGGAGGTAAATCATGTTAAATGTGTTAATTTATATGTTGATATGTTGAATTCTTGTAAATTAGAGCATGGACATGAGAATTGGGTATATATGAACTTGTTGATATATGTGGGTTTGGTTGATTTACTTTAAATTGGAAGTTTAATATGTGTTAAATGATTTGTGAAGTGCCATATTGAGGATTATGTGATTATGTGTTATGTGGGTCGAAGAAAGCTTTATGTTGATTCACCGTGGATTTACTCCATAATAAGGAGACGTGAAAAAATCCAACGGTGTAAGGGTACTCACCACGCTAACTGTGTAAAGGTGTGTGGGTGGCGACCCAGCTGTGGAAGGGTATGGGAGATGGTGTGAATTAGAGGTGCTATATACACATAAGGGCAAAAGGCAAGAGCGACGTCACGGTGAATTGATATTTGGTCTTTGGAGACTAAATGATATGTTAATTGTTGATTTGTGCATTGAATATGACATTACACTCATACAAGTGATTAGTTTTACTCACTAAGCGAAAGCTTAAACAAATATAATTTCTGTTGTGGTTATTGAATAACCACCGCAGGTACGGTACGAGAGGAGGAAATGAAATGACCGGCACGTCGGGTTTGGGCTTGGGAGTTGTAAATATGTGTGGTTATGTCCATATGCTTAGATGATTTTAATTTTAAAATGTAACTCTAATGCCTAAACAACTTGAGTTTTGGGAGGATGTAATATGTCAAGTCCAAGTTGATGTTGTTTATGAGTTTTGTTATATGGGTTGTACTTGTAAACCACAAATGGTGTATATTTGGAGAGATTTGGGTTTTGTAAATATGTTCATAACTTGTAATATAATGTAACTTGTGGGTTAGTATCCTTGACTTGTGGATTAAAGACTTGACTCGTGGTTGTATCCATGGAGTTAGTTTTGGAATCCTACGACTCATGTGTTTAATGTAGATTTGAAGGAACTTATGTAATTTCTATGTGAAAGTTATAGGTTGTATGTTTGGATCATTCCGGCAAGTCCGGATACATGGGTGGTAGATTTTGGTTAAGTTTCCCTTGTAAATAAATGTTCTTGTGAGGTTTGATCCTCTTGTTGGAAGGTTTATGTAAATGGTTGCTTGGAGATGGT
The DNA here is from genome assembly GCA_033977485.1 of Hydrangea macrophylla. NCBI lineage: Eukaryota > Viridiplantae > Streptophyta > Magnoliopsida > Cornales > Hydrangeaceae > Hydrangea > Hydrangea macrophylla. The sequence continues at coordinate 141,449,183 of CM066991.1, forward strand.
TTGAAAGGCTTCTTTAATGGTTTATGTTGTTAGTTATAACTTGGGTTCATTTCCAAGAAGGTTTCATGAAATCTTAGTTTTTGCCAAAGGTTAAACTTCAAAAACTTGTTTTGAACTCAAAAGGAATTGTGTTCATGGTGGGTGTAATTCAATTATGAGTATGTGTATGTTACACCATGTTTAGGAATGTATTTGAAAAGTTTCTTGAGGATTGAAAATGGTTATGGATGTGTCCATGAGGTTTGAATGATGATTTGGGTGAGTTTGGGCTGTTTAAACAGGGGTTTTGCTGTCAAAAATGACTTCTGCAGGAACCGGATCGATCCGGGCCTTAAGCGGATCGATCCGGAGCTTCCGGAGGAGCCAAAGATGACAATCTGCTAGATCCGGATCGATCTGGTTTTGGGCGGATCGATCCGCAGGTCCAGATTCAACACTGTCGGCTTTTACGAAAACGGACATAACTCTCTTTAGAAAACTCGGATTCGCGCGCCGTTTTTTGCGTTGGAACCGGGACTCAAAGATCTCTCTTTTGGTATAAAACTTGCTATATCTTATTAATTATTATTTTACCCTTGGGGCCTATTTTGTAACAATAAAGTTGTTTAATGTGGTTAAATACATGCGTTTCTTAGTAATTCGTATGTTTCTTTGTAAATTAATGTAATTGGGAGCTTGTAGCATTGTTACACGTGTCCTAATCCGTACGAGGTGGGTTGGAGTGTGACATATTATAATAACTCCAAAAAGACATTCTTTTGAGGCAAAAGTCTCGGGTTGATTGGCTTAAGGAAGGGGATCGGAATCTAAAGTTTTCCTTTCAGAGCTAAATAATATCAAATATGTGATCGTAATTGTGGTCACAACTATCGGGTCTGAATGTATATAACCTGATGATGCCAAAAATTGGTAAGAGTAAAGTAGAGCAATTTAAAGAGAGAGGGAGAGAGAGTGAGAGACTATTTTTTTGTATGTGGTTCGGCCCTGTTAATGAAGGTACCTACGTCCACGGGTGTGTCTGAGCACGTTCACTAGCAGATCACCGGCGGGCCTGGTGAGCCAACAAAGAGGGGCTGCACTACCAGTAATACCGGTCGGGTGTATGCATATAATGGTGAATTTTGTAGAGGTGCTGTGTAGACTCAAGAGTTGGTCGCGCCCTTCATGAGGGGTGAGAGGTCTCTTTTATAGATGTAAGAGACCTACTCATACATGGATAAGGAAATATAATCCTATTGATATAGATTGACACCAATCAAGTAAGTTTCCTAATTGTATTAGGATTGATTGACATTAATTGAGGGGGTTTCCTAATTGGATTAGGAAATAGATGCACTTTCCATTAGTCTTCTAGCTGAAGTAGGAAACTGCCCATAATTTTGGGTGTATCAGTTGCCCCCCATTTCCAAGATTGGCCAGATGCTATATCGGGGCAAATTTGGAAATTAGTTGATGCCATTTGCCACTGTCTGAGTGCTTGAGGAAGCTGTCTCGGGGCTTCTGAGCCTGGTGAGTCCTCGGGAACTGGCTGAGAGTCGAGACCCTGCCTAGCTCGGGAACTCTAGGTGCTCGGGAACTGACCGGGAGTTGAGACTCGGCCTAAGTCGGAGTCTTTGAATGCTCGGGAAGTGACCGAGAGTTGAGACTCGGCCTACTTCGGAGTCTTTTTTGCTTGAGTTAGCTCCCAGGATGGTTATCTTCTGCTCGTAAACCTTCGTCAAGGCTGTGGGTAGAAGGATTTTACCATGTTGGACAAGCCGACCTAAAGCGTATTGCTCTAGGGTCCTTTTTACTGTTAACTCCCCCGGATGGTTGTCTTCCGCCCAGTTAGCCTTCGTCAAGACTGTTGGGAGAAGAGTTTGACCATGTCGGTGGAGCCGACCTAAATCACGTTGCTTTAGGGTCCTTTTGCTCCTCTATCATCGGCCAACCTAAGAGAGTTTAGTCACCTCTATCGTGGGTGTAATTCAATTATGAGTATGTGTATGTTACACCATGTTTAGGAATGTATTTGAAAAGTTTCTTGAGGATTGAAAATGGTTATGGATGTGTCCATGAGGTTTGAATGATGATTTGGGTGAGTTTGGGCTGTTTAAACAGGGGTTTTGCTGTCAAAAATGACTTCTGCAGGAACCGGATCGATCCGGGCCTTAAGCGGATCGATCCGGAGCTTCCGGAGGAGCCAGAGATGACAATCTGCTAGATCCGGATCGATCTGGTTTTGGGCGGATCGATCCGCAGGTCCAGATTCAGCATTGTCGTCTTTTACGGAAACGGACATAACTCTCTTTAGAAAACTCGGATTCGCGCGCCGTTTTTTGCGTTGGAACCGGGACTCAAAGATCTATCTTTTGGTATAAAACTTTCTATATCTTATTAATTATTATTTTACCCTTGGGGCCTATTTTGTAACAATAAAGTTGTTTAATGTGGTTAAATACATGCGTTTCTTAGTAATTCGTATGTTTCTTTGTAAATTAATGTAATTGGGAGCTTGTAGCATTGTTACACGTGTCCTAATCCGCACGAGGTGGGTTGGAGTGTGACATATTATAATAACTCCAAAAAGACATTCTTTTGAGGCAAAAGTCTCGGGTTGATTGGCTTAAGGAAGGGGATCGGAATCTAAAGTTTTCCTTTCAGAGCTAAATAATATCAAATATGTGATCGTAATTGTGGTCACAACTATCGGGTCTGAATGTATTTAACCTATGATTATAAATTTAGGGACAATGAAAATATAATATGACTTATTATTATAATATTACGCGACTGCAAAAATGTACTATATCCTACAGTTATAAAACTTAGGGACTACGAATATTTAAATATCTAAAATTATATTTTAACGATAGCAATTATTAAAATATAATACTAATATACGGGGTAGGGCTCAAAAATAAAAATCATATTAACGAGGTGATACAAATTCTATGAGTATAAAAATCTTGAATGCTGTCACATATATATATATATATATGTGTGTGTGTGTGTGTGTACATACTACAGAAATAATTACAGAAATAGACTCATAAATACGGACAAAAATCCAGGGATCCATTATATATATGTAGAGGAAATTCGCGGGTATTACAAATCTTAACGTGGGGAGATAATAAGCATTTAATAACATGGAGTTCGAAATATATTTTTCAGATAAGGGTAGGAGTGCAATTATGATTATTTAGTGGTATGAATTATAATTTATGGAAATAGAAATCTGATTCAGTTCGAATTGAGGTTTCCTAATTCCATAAGGAAGCCTATTCCTTATTGACTTCTTATAGTCTCTATCGTAGTCTATATATATATATATATTGTTTGGGCTCTCCTCTCAGTTTGCGTTTTCCATCAAGAGTATTATAACTCGAAATAGAAAAGATAGCGTAAAAGAGGGAGAGCAAAAAATATAAAGGATTTCGATAAAGCTCACACTCAATTCGATATTCTGGCAGTAGAGGAATACGATAGAAGATCGTGAGCTGTTATCGAGCTCGTGTTCTCGATTCGTCTACTACAGTAATCTGCTTTTGCAATTCAAGGTAACCCTAGTTCCGCCCTTATAGGGTTATTGTAGTTTTCACGTAAATTTTGCAGTACCAACTTATACTAAAAACGGATTCTGGGAACGCAGTTTTCCTAACACATTTCACTGCAAAAGAGTATCTTATGCATTTATGTATAAAGTGAACAAAAAAGCTTCTCCAACCTTTATGCATAAGCATTGTGCATGTACAATAGTGCTCCCCCCCCCCACTCCATAAATACATATGTTTGAAAGGTTATGCAAATGCTGTGAATCATCTCTAAACCTGTTAAATTAGAGCATTTAACCCAAAATCAATTGATAATGGGTGGAGTCGTCTCTTGGATTTATATATCGAGTAGCTATGTTATAAGTCCCCCGATGTGGGACAATCTCAACACGCCCCCACACGTGTGACATGACTAAAAGTGAAACATGTGAATTACTGAGATAGGGTGATGTGAAGCACAGGTGAACAAATTGGGCTCAACAATAACCTGCCCTGATACTATATTAAATTGAAGCATCCAATCCAAAACCAATTGACAATAAATTTAGTAGAACCTTGAACTAATTTATTGAGTAAATAGTAATAAGTCCCGAAGTGAAACAATTGAACCATCTCTGCCACACCCGAAGGTCATTTTTTCCAAAATTTTGGTTCCAAACCAACGGCTCATTCAAGGTATAAAAATCAGCTATAGTGATAAAACGGAAACTCATTCTTTCACTCCAGCCTCTTTTCTCTCCTTTTTACAACTTTTTGGTTTGTTGTTTGATTTTTATTTTTCCTTCAGCTATTGAATTTTTAAAATCAAAAGCAGAAGTGGAAATTGAGGTAACTATTTGGCTTAATTGGAATTTATGAATTGGATTTAACTTGTATTTAGAGTTACTTAATTTGATTTGCGTTTTTATAGTTTAATTGAATTTTTAAAATAGTTTCTAAAGGTACTTTTTTCCTTATTGACTACCTTTTGAAGAGATTGCAAACCCAAGCTCCACATGCATCCCCTCTTTGGATAAAGTATGGATCGAATGCTTCAACTCTATCTTTGATTCGAAGAAATAGATTATGACTCATACTAAACTTCCTTCAAAACAGGTGTTCAAGATATACAGTTTCAGGAGCAAAGTAGTCGTCCCAGAGTCTTTGATGACCTCCCTTTCTATCGCGATTAATGATGTTATTGTTAGGAAACTGTGTTCCCAGAATCCATTGACAGCGCGTATAAGTTGGTACTGCAAAACAATTACGTGAAAACTACGATAACCCTACAAGGGCGGAACTAGGGTTACCTTAATCTGCTAAAACGGATTGCTATAGTAGGCGAATCGAGAACACGGGCTCGATAACAGCTCACGATCTTCTACCGTATTCCTTTGCTGCCAGAATATCGAACTGAGTGTGGGGTCTTTCGAAATCCTTTTCTGTTTTCTGATTTCCCTCTTTTACGCTCTCTCTTCTATTCCGAGTTATAATTCTCTATATAGAAAAACGCTAACTGAAGAGAGAGCCAAAGCAGTATATATATATAGGCTACGATAGGGACCATAAGAAGTCAATAAGGAATAGGCTTCCTTATGGAATTAGGAAACCCTAATTCGAACTGAATCAGATTCATATTTCCATAAATTATAATTCATACCACTAAAGAATTATAATTGTACTCCTACCCTTATCTCAAAAATATATTTCGAGCTCCATGCTATTAAATGCTTATTATCTCCCCATGTTAAGATTACAGATATCCATTAATTAAATATAATTACTGACAATCATATTTAATTAATTTCTTAAAATTCCTTGAGATCCTTTGCTTAACTTATCTGATATGTCGGATACAAAATCCACCTGCAGGGTTTGACAAAATCAAAACTTATAAGCTTTCTCAAGGGGATATCATCAATTCCAAAATTGAGACATGGATTTCATCATTAATTAATATCCACCACACAATTAATATTGCCACCCAATCCAATGAGATATTGACCCATTTAAGGATCTCACCCTTTTAGGGATCAAAGTGTAAATAACAAATGTACGTGTCTACAAATTAACTTAGGATTTAGAGCATAAGCACTCATAATAGTCATGAGGTATTAATTATCTTATAAGTCAGTATAAAGATAATTACCCCAAGTCAGTCCCGTTTAATACACAAAGTGTACCAGCATAGTGAGTTGAAATTATACCGTTTTCCGTAGTCAAGACAAACCTACTACAACACCATGCTGCAGTCCTACCGATGGTGTGTCCAATCCCATCTAAGACTGTAAACCAAAATCTTACATTCTATAATATCTGATGGCCTGATCTTCCGTGTGTAAGCCGAACTCTACACACCAAACCACCTACTAAATAGAATGAGAGACACACATGCATAATATTAAATAAATAATATAATACAAACATTGCCCACATAGATTCTCATAAAAAAATGGATTAACTGATTTTATTAAATGAATAATAAATCAACTACATAAAGCATGACTTTTAATATATATCCCTAACAGTTATGACCTGGAATAAAACCACGTCGAGTTGGTCGTCTCTGCCGAACACATTTCTCTTCTTCATTGACCACACCTGCCAACAACTTAAAACAATTATTATGAGAATCTCCTCATGAAAATGTACCAAAAAAATAAAGGATGTAACTTGTCATTGAGAGTTTGGAGTACTTTTGTTTGCAAAAATTTATTGGTAGAACAATTGTGGTTGACAGAAAATGATCCTCATATTTAAAACAATATAATATAGTCATTAAAATATAGCAGTTACAATATAGTCGTTGAAATATGACCATTGCAATAAGCAGTTAAAATATGACCGTTAGAAATGTTACCATTGAAGTGTATAATTCAAAATATGCTTTAAATCCAAAAAGTGATAAAATAAATGTGGATAATCAAAATGCATGACATAATTGTAGTAGTTATGCAAAATTCACTATACAAATATAATATTTTGGTCATATATCTATTCTATTACTATATCTAAAATGAGAACTATTTTTCTTGCTCTCACATTGCCACTTGGCATTTTTATATGATTTTCTTTTTTTCCATGTAGCATTTCCTCAGTTTTCCTTTTTTTTTCTTTTATTTCATTCATTTGATCATTTCTCATTTTGCAACATAGGATTGCATTTTTCTATTTTTAATTTATTTTATTTTTTACCCTTTTTTTCTTGTAATTTATTTTTATCAATTATCATTTGAATGAGTCCCTCTCTTTTCCCAGCAACATTTTATTCTCAATGCTTCCCCCCCCCCCCATCCCGCACACATATATAAACGTATAAACATAAATATATATGTATATAATTCTTTTTTAGATAACATATAAGTCTCTCTCCTAGTAAGCACTGTAGGGTCCACTAGTTGTTGGACACTGCAGAAGAGAGAGACACAAAAGGGGGTTGTGAGCCAAGTATTACTCTATAAGTATATATATATATATATATATATATATATATATGAATTTATACAATATATAAAAGACAAATAAAAAAAAATACTTCCACATTATGGCATATGGCATTTACTCTATCTAATATATCTGTTATACATATATGAAATTAAATTCCTGTTTTAAAAATATTTGCATTACTCAAAATTATTTGTGACTATAGCCCTGTGGGAAAGTTTCTGCAATTGCCCCGTTTGTGCAGGAAAAAAATCATTTCTATGTTTTCTTGTGGTTCTGCACAATATGGTATTCTTATTATCGCAAAGAAAAAAGAAAAAAAAAAAGAGAGAGAGAGCAAATTTTAGAGTTCTTAATTGTATCTTGTAAGTAAGGTTCATAGAGGTTGACGTAAATAATAGCCTAATATTTAGGTTCTATGATATGGTTTGATGCGTTAGAAGAAGGTACTCTAAGAAATATTATTGTTGCGTCTACAACAAATTTGGAAGATTATATTAGTATTTAATTTAGCATATATTTATCTATTTTTGACAAATTCTCGTGTATTTACATAGGTTATCGACTGGTTATGTATTATGCATAACCAAAATGCATAATATATATTGTTGGAGTTGCTCTTATAAATGATCATGGAATGCAAACAACTGGAGAAACATATTCGCCTATTCATCAATTACAAAAATAAACATGTAAGTAAATTGTTTTTGTGATTAGCCAAAATATAACTTAAACAGTTTTTAACCAAAATCATTTTTTTGCAATTGAGTTGTATAAGCAAAAGCTATTGCCAAATGGACTGGTTGAGCAACCAAAGAAAATTCAAAAATATCCAAGCAATATTAAAATAATAATAATAATAATAATAATAATTAATTAATTAATTAAAAAAATTAATTCAGAACAATTTAACTTTTTCTCTTTGTACGGGTTGATTATAGGGTGGGGCGATTGGGCAATTTTGGAGCAACAATGCTAGGGGTACAAACACTTTATCTCTCTCCTGGGTGACACTATGGAGTCCACTCACAATGCCACCCAAGAGAGAGATAGAGTATAATTGTAAGTGTTTGTGTAAAATGTGTTTGTGCCCCTAATATTACCCATTTTAGAGTGAGTAAAACTGCACTCATATTACAAATTAGACTTGGAAGTCAATCGCTAGAAGGGTTTTGATCTAGATCTGTGATAATAATCTTTTCGTTTGCCCACAGGTCACTTAATTTTTCTCACCATGAACAAAATTTGAAAAGATTCAACTTTAACAAATAAGCGAGAATGATTTTTAAGTATGTCCACATGTATTAACAAGAGTACTGAAAGAAAAAGAAAAAAAGTTTTGTAATGATTTGGGAGGATGTCCACAATCTTCTCCTCGCAAAGTATGCTAAAAGTGAAACCAAAAGGCAAGAACAACATATAAAAGGTGTCATAATTGAAAATGCAGTTTCAGTGTGTTTCTTCCTTCTACTCTCATAACAATCAAATAAGTAAGCCAGAAGTATAACGAGACACGATCTACCGTACAATTTGGTTATCTCAGCTTTAGAGCCCTATTTATTACCCTACTAATACAGCTAAAGAAAGTACCCTAAATAAAAACATGCAACCATCATTAGACAACAATTGATATAAAGAACCTGACACAAACTCAAGAATTTCACACAAATGTTAAACGTCATTGTCTAACCCTCTCACTTTCGGTAAGGGTGGTGCCTTCCACTCGCAGAACTACCGTTCCCATATCCCTTACCACCACCATACCCAGCACTGCCACCACCACCACCACCACCGTATCCTCTGCCACCACTATAACCAGCACCAACACCACCATATCCAGAAGTGTTGCCACCACCACTACCATATTCTTTACCACCACCATACCCACCAGCACCGCCATAACCGGCAGGATTACCGTAGCCCCTTCCTCCATATCCAGCACCGGTATACATTGGCCCTCCAAAACCGTAACCGTAGCCATATCCACCGACACCGTATCCACCATAGAAACTTGCAGAGCCTCCATTGTAGTCTGCCCCATAACTGTCATCATAACCACCATACCCTCCATAACCACCATACCCGCCATTTCCTCTGCCCATTTTTCTACTGTATCCACCACCTCCATACCCAGCTCCACCCCTGCCAGAGCCACCGTATGACTTTGAAGAACCACCAGCATGATGTAGCCTACTATCACTCGCATAATCACCGCCTGCTCTCCTTGGCTCAGCCTTCTTTATCTCAACCTAGAAACATTAAAACCGGAGTGGCTTAGCTAATTTCAATTTCGCAACAGAAATTAGGAGAGCCTAACGGACAAAGTTGAAGGCCTGTACACTATTCACTTACTTGTTTTCCTCCAAGTTCATGTGTTTTGCCATCAGAAAAAATCTTTTCAACAGTGTCTTCGCTATCAAAGGTGACAAATCCAAAGCCCCTCGATCGACCAGTTTGGTGGTCCAGCATAATCTGGTGCTCGACAATGTTACCGTAAGAAGAGAAATAAGCCTTCAATTCCTCTGAAACGTAAAACCGTGGTCAAAATTTAAGTCATTTTACTTTATTTAAATACAAAATAGGCTTGAAGGCCAAACAGTCAAAATTCACTACCTTCAGTAAAAGATGGTGGTATTCCACCTACAAAAATTTTCTTAGTCTTAGATACTGCTTTAACCTGCTGCATGTCTTCCCTAGGGACTGTCCTCTTCACTTCCACCTGAAATAACAGTATATCAGATAAATTTCCAGTAGGATGTAAAAATGTGATTACCCATCAAGGAACAAAAATAGATTAACATACTGCTCGGCCATCTATGACATGGTCTTCCTCCAGAACCTTATCAGCAACTGCGGAGTCAGCAAATGTTACAAATCCAAATCCTCGGGGTCTTCCAGACAGTTTATCCATCATTATCACAGAATCTATGATTTCTCCGTACTTGCTGAAGTAACTAGTGAAAGTCTCTGAGCACCAGATCACCAAATAATATAATGAGGAACAACTTTGGAACTAATACTTACTTGAGAGAACATGCAAATGGTAGATGTTAAGCATGATAAGAACAGACAATATATACAAAGCAAGACAGTTCATATTTTACATCCCTTGGGCCTAGAAATAACTGTAACTTTCATATACTGAAGTTCTAAAGATCAACACACACCATATCATATAATGTTCATGCCACCAGCAAGCAAATAAAACTTATTAACACTAGTAAACAAACATCAACAGGGATTTCAGATGATTAAAAGAGGCTTTCACATATCTAACTGACATGACATCATTCCATGTGCTCTAGAAGATTTAGCAGACTTAATTTAGTAGCTTATTTCGATGCAGCATATGCAATCAGTTTGTTGCCCACATTAATGAGTTCTGGGATCTCATAAGACGGAGATGTTTTATTGGGTAGTCAACCACGTTTCATTTTCCTAGAGGTAAGTAAAGGAGTCTAATTCGCTCAAATTAAACTAATTCCAACACGCCCACACAAGCAATACCTGCAGTTTGGCTTTGAGTAACATCAATTAAGCACACTACATCTCAATTTTTATTTGAGAATTTTAAATAGACTTTTTTAGTATTAGGTCCAACCCATTTTTCTATTTTAGTCAAAAGTCCACGTAGAGGGGAGCCTTGGCGCAACGGAAAGATTGCTCCATTGTGACCTGGAGGTCACGGGTTCAAATCTGGAAACAGCCTCTCTGCTTGCACGGATAAGGCTGCGTACATCTCACCCTCCCAGACCCCACAATGGCGGGAGCCTCGAGCACTGGGTTGCCCTTTTTTTTTAGTCAGAAGTCCATGTGTTATAAAAGTTAAGTGAAATTGTACATAACTTTGTAAAAAAATTGAACTAGTTATGTGAAATATCACATAACTTCTAAAACATAGACACTTGATCCTATTATGTTTCACTAGACATGGAGCTTTGACCAAATAAAGAACAAGTTGTCCTTTAAACTTAATAAGTCTAAAATAAGGGACTTTTTACTCAATTTCTATTTTTATTTTGGTAAATAAGGCATGCCATTCATCTGTGAGGGGCCCAATTAGACAATTATTAGGTCCCTGTTCCTCCAACATATGAAATTCTACTTCAATTGGATTAACATCCATCAGGAGACGCTTGGTAAATATGGAACGCATAGAATTTCAGCTTTACAAAATCCCACCTTTACAATTACCAACCCGGTGCTAAAACATGGTTGTGGGGCCTGCAATGGTACATAGCAGCTATCCCACAAAGAAGCTGCGTTCCATTTTCAGAGTGCCATTTTTGACTTTTTTTCCTAGTAAAATAATCTAACCCGAGTCCCATAGACTTCGGTCCAAGTGCATGAGTGTCTAAGTTTCATCATTTAGCTTAATCCCATACGTCCAACGTTCAACTTACTCCCATATGTCCAAAAACAAAAGGGACACGTTGATATCTGCATGACCATGCCAAGGATACTAATCCATTTATGAAAATTTCCTCAAATCCTCCAATTACTCATGCCAGGATTTGTATAAATGGGCCCAATTGTCGAGTGTCAAAACATTCATTTGGGCGTTAAAAAATAAATCAATGTTGAGCATAGACGGCCATATTTTGAGTGTAGAATTGAACAACAATCACTCATGCTAGGATTTGTACAAATGGACCGAGTGTAGAGTGTCAAACCATTCTGTTGACCTTAGAAAGAAATCAATGGTCAGCATAAACGGACACATGTGTCCAAAACGAGAATCCCACAAGACAGGCGACATGTACCCGGTAAATGATATAACCATGGAGCGTGTCCCTGAAATCATAGTACTACATTTACCCTTTATATCTTATGAAACTTTGAGCGAACTAAAAGTTTGTTCCTTCATTCTTCTTCTAGTCATTGCCGTTTGTAAATTCATCGAAGTACATCTGGATTCTGGTGGCCATATAATCGATGTACAGCCAGATGATCCCGTGTTGGACGTGTGTACCCCACGCACAAGATACAACTGCATTTGCCCCTGCTCAAAAATTTATTGCAGATGCAACACTTTGAATCCATCCTCCAACTTCCTATGTCAAGCCAATTAGCTTTACTAAAATATCTGTCGAATCTTTTAAATGGAAAACATGGTATGTCGACCCATGAATCTAACTCCAGTATGAAGGTCTATAAGTTGAACTAAACCCTAACCACAGCAAGAATATTAATTTTTGTTTTTATAAGTATAGTTCATAGTCTGGTCTAACTAAAGAAGTCTACCCACCGTACTTGGTAATTTCAACTTCACGTGTGTGTGTGTGCGTGTGAGGGAAGCTAGTTCTATAGTAATCAACAAAATGTATCATTATCACTTCCTGCAAGCATACAATATAGAAGCTTAACCAGCAATCATTAATATGGGTCCTACATGAATAAAATAAAATAAAATAGAAAGAGAGAATTTCACTCCAACATATTGTAAACGGACATAAAAAATAACCCATACAGCACAGCACAGCACAATACTACAAAAAGAATTTGAAAAATTGAAGCGCAAATCGTACCTTCGGTTGTCTCCCAAGCAATACCTCCAACGAAGAGTTTTCTATCACACAAGAAAAACCAACAGTTACTCTCTCATTCATGTCTTCACTGTTTTTTGGGGGGCAGCAAATTGGGGTGCTTATAAAATATCGAGAAGGTGTTGAAACCAATCTCTCCACTTAAAAAAAAACACACACTACATTTATAATTTCAACAAAATTTCTAAACATACAATTCTAAAATTAACCTATCACCTGCACAATTACTACTACAAACTAACCCTGAAGATGAATCACGATGACCTGCACTATCATCTACATTATCGAATGATTCGATTCCTCGCTCTTCTGAAGGTAATTGTTCGATTTGTTCATCAAAAAGTCCTTGTTGCTGTTCGTCGCCAGTAACGGCGGTAATTTGTTCAGCACCGTCACCTTCCATTGCCTAATTTCCTGATCTCTCTCTCTCTCTCTCTCTCTCTCTCTCTCTCTCTCTCTCTCTCTCTCTCTCTCTCTCTCTCTCTCTCTACCTATGAATGAACCTGCAAACAGAGAGCTTAAAACGTTCGAGCTTTTCCGTTTCTAAACCCTAGAAAAAAGAAGCGAAAACCCTAATGAGAACGAGATTGTCCCCGTTGTTTCGATCGATTTGTACCTTCCTATACTCTATGGTTCGTTCTCAGGCGATTTTGAAATCGGAATCGTTAATGGGGGGAAACCCTAGGGGCCACTGTGAGAAAACGCCGCCGAGTCGTATTTGGCGAGAAATCAGAATTTGGAAACTACTTTTTTTTTGTGTGGTTCGAAATGATGTTTGGTTAAGGGACTTATTTAGGCGGATGCCCCTCAATACGACGCCGTTCTCTGTAGTCCAAACTACCAACATGAACTAATGCAATTTTTTTGGGTAAATTATATAAGAGATCATTTTTGCACCCCAAAATATATTTCATCAATGCTCACTTAAGCATCCTATTGACCAATGCATTGGTGAATCATATTTTGGGTGAGCAAAAGTATTTTCATTATATAAAGGGTAATAATATTGTAAGCTGCTCTTTATATAATAAATCAGGGAAAATACTAGACTCACACAGTGAACCACACACAGTTTTAAATGCATATACCCTGTGCTGTATAAGTGAGGCACAAAAAAGTGTAAAAAAATTCAAACAGCACAAGGTACAAACATTTAAAGCTGTGTGTGGAAAAAAGTGTGTGGTTCACTGTAGGGGTGGGCATTTGGTCAGTACGTGTCATACCCCAACCCGCCCCGGCGGATTAGGACACGTGTAACAAGAATATACACACTCAAAATACACTAATAAATATTAAACCTTGTTAGTTATTAAGGAAAAAATGAATTAAACCATCATAAAAGAGTTTGTTGTGATAAAAAACAGTTCCAAGGGTAAAATGGTCATAAATAAAGTATATTAAATGTTATACCAAAAGTTGGGTTTTCGAGTCCCGGTTTCAATGCAAGAAACAAAGCACGAATCCGGGTTTTCTAGAGGAAGATATACACGTTTTCGTAAAAGTGGATGGGAAAATTTTGGTAAAGGAACACATGCGGATCGATCCATATCTTAAAATCTCTCGCAGAATCTCCCTTGAAAAGGTCGAATCGATCCGCTTGAAAACCCGGATCGATCCATCTTCTTAAGGGTCTCGCAGATTGTTCTCCAGAATTTGCCGGATCGATCCGACCTTACCCGCGAATCGATCCGCATTCTGCAGAATACAATCCTGCTGCTAAAAATTTTGCACTACAAGTTTAAACCATAACCAAACTTCACCAAACCTCATAGCACATTAGGAAACCACTCTAAACACACACTCAAACATATTTTAACATCAACCAAGCATGAACCACATATCCGCAACAGAAATTTGATCAAAATCATTCACAAACTCAACTCTTTTTGAATCAAAACAACCTTTGAAGCCTTGAAGCTCAATTCTTAGCAAAGGATCATGAAACTAGTTGAACTTGTACTCAAATCATAACTAACATCATACACACAAATAAGACTTGCCTACAACACTTGCGACACATCCGGACTTGTTGGAAAGGTCCAAGTTAGCCACTTCCGCACAAACAACAAAAACATAGAAATCTACATAGATTTTCCCAATTCAACTTCAAACTAACCAATTACAAGTTTAAGGATTTAAGCTCCACAAATACAACCACATTACCTACATAGTTACTAAAGAAACTACATTTTACATCATTTTTCAAGTTCAAAGGAAGTTCATAAGCATGAGTCCCAAATCTCTCACATCGCTCCCATTTCTCCCGTTAATTCCTCTCCGGGTGTTGCTCCGTACTTGCGGTGGTTGTTATTTACCACAACAAAAACAGAAAACGATTTTCTTAAGCATTACACTTAGTGAGAAATCTAAACGTGATTGAATGTTTAACACGTGCAATGCGACAAATAAGCACATATCTCATACTTGTAATCGTCGAGCCACCGGTTCTATAGTTCATTCAGACCCAAAGACCTCCCTTGGTCCCGTGGTCACTTCTATTCCTTGGACTTCCATATTTATCGGATTCTTCCTCTTTACCACCCTTATTACTCCCAACAATGAACCATTTCCCTGATACTCATTGATTACCATATAAGCATATAGGCATATAAGCACATAAGCATAACAATTTCCATATAATTGACATGCAATTCATTATTTAGCAACTCTCATAGCCTCTAAGCATGATTTCAACAACATAATATATATACACACATTGAACACCTTAAACCCCAATCATTTTTAGGTTAGAAAACTCACCTTAGGCACGATTATATCCAAAATGACACCAAGAAATTGCTGAATTTCAACAAATTAGAGCTCAATTCCCACTCCAACGAGATTCCTACATGAACTCGGTAGACGATGTCTTACCGATTAGTATGAGCTACCAAAATTCGACGATTAAAACATAAATTAAAGGTATAGAAACGATCGTCTCACCTCCACGAGTCCAAAAACGGCTTCGGTTCGCGATTTGGACGAACGTCGACGAGGGAACGGCGAAAAAATGACGTCGGCATCTCGTCTCCGTCTTCTCTCCCGAGCTCTCTCTTGTTTTGTTTTAATTTTCTGAAAATGGTGACTACTCCATCACTTGACACACACACACACATGCATTGAGCATGAGGTGTCTTCACCTCGATTTTCTTCTTTTTCATTTACACCCCTATAATTTCTAAAGTTCTTATTATGAAATCCCCAAACATTCCATTAACTACCCAATTATCTAATAAGTGTTTGTCTAAATCCCGTATGGGTCCTACCGTGGGTCCCACATATTTTGTGAAATTGCTATCGCACCTACTAGTTTTGACTCATTTTCATTTATACCCTTATTTGGGTATTCAACCTATTACCAAATGCTAACACATATATCAACATATAATATGGAAGCATTTTAAACAAATACTTATGTAATCATATAAATGCATTTAATCACGTAAAATGCAAATATTTTTATTCGACCCTTCACTGGGTCCCACCTCATTACCTGTCCACCTCACTGGGGACTTTTCCAACTGTGCCCTTTTATGAACACTTTTCACGGGCGAGTCCAAGCCTCCCCTTAATCTATTTTATACACTAATTATATCAATTAATGCATATAAAAAAAATACCCGTTCTCCGGGTACAGGTTTTACAGTACGATTCGATTTGGGCAATTTCGGTTCGATATTGTTCGGTTCGCTTTGGAGATTTAGGAACTGGAACTGAACTGAATTATAATTCGGTTAATTCGGTTCGGTGACTGAAATTGTTGGTTCGGCTCAGTTTTTTAATTCGGTTAACTAAATTGTAAAAAATCAATATTATTATATATATATTTCATTTTTCATAACTTTTTATGTATTTTTTTTCCTTTTTCTTTCATATTGCAAAGAAAGTATACTTTTTTTATTCTCAATTGTAAAAATACTTATATTTTTGTTGTATGTAAAGTATTTTAATAATTTAGAAAATAAAAAAAGAATTCACTTCGGTTTTTCGGTTCAGTTCGGTTCGGTTTGGAGAAGTGCAACTGAAAACCTAACTGAAAATATATATATATAGTTCGGTTTGAATCTGAACTAAAATTTTTAACTGAATTAACTAAACTGAAATGAAAATTTTAGTTCTGTTCAATTCGAATTTCGGTTAACTGAACTATTTGCCCACCCCTAGTTCACTGTGTGGGTCTAGTAGTGCTCAATAAATGAGTTGCTCCTGCCGTTTGGACAGTTAACTCACCAGAGGTGGATGAGGGAGGAGGGCAGTGGTGGTGATGGTGATGGTGAGAAGAGAGAAGAGATAGAGAGAGGTTGGGGGTAGTGGTGGTGGTGGCCATATATAAGATATATACTCATGTGTGTATATATATATATAGAGAGAGAGAGATGTTGTGGTAGGGGTGGCTGGTGGTGGTGGTGGTGGCCGGTGGCCAGCCATGGTGGTGGCAGCCAGTGGAGGTGGTGGTGAGGAAGAAGATAGGGGGGTTAAATGTAATTTTTTTTATTTTTTTATTTTAACAAAATAAAAAAATTGATGAGTTTTTAAATTTTTAGTTTTAACTTGATTTTCTTTTCATTTTAAAAAAGTAGGTGACTGTTCTTTAATATTTAAAATAAAAGTAGCCTGATTTTAATAATCCCTATTTTTTTCACTAATACACATGCACTAAACTAAAAATTCAACAAACGAACCCTTTTAACTATGAATTTCCTTCCGAAATTGACCCCTCAAATACCCCATCTCAAATAGTTGAGAGGGTCAATTTGTTATTTTTATTTTTATTTTTTTTCCCTTTAGGGGGTATTAGTGAAAAAAGTGTAATACACGAGGAGTGTCTGCTATTACAACAGTGAGCTAGAGAATTGAACCTGAGCGTGAGAGTTGATGTTCGTTAATCTATTATATCTAATCTAATAAGGAGTGCATCTAATCTAATATATATATATATATATATATATGAAAGCAGAAACCTCAACTTCTGCCATGTGTCATTTTTAAATAATTTCTATTAAAATTCACAAATAAATGTTTACAATTCTATCAATGATATACAAGCATATACATTTCTTACATTTATTCACTTACCCATAATTACCAATCCAAAAAAAAAAACTAAAGATACAATAAATCTATCTCTCTCTCTCTCTCATCCCATAATTATCTCTTTCCTCCAATATTTCCCACCTAATTCCAATCCCATGTGTTTCTTAATCTCTCCCCCATAAGAGTTTGGTGAGGGGACATGGGGTTTTGCTCGGCTGTTATATTGATTCACAGAGTAATCATACCGCAAGTTTTTCCATGGCCAAAAGCTCCTTCAAGCTCAAACATTTCTTGGGTTTTTCTTTTCCTGTGCATATATATTGATGTATGGTCATCTACTTTATATTGTACATTTTTAATTGGCATGGTTAGTTCGCTTGCTTTTATGGCTAAATGAGAGACGTTTCATATTGGTTCCCCTGGCCTTTGAATTATAAAGTTGCAATGCTTTGCAAAGGAAAAAGAAAGCCTCATAGTCCTCCTGACTTCCATAATTTTGTTTGTATTATAAAGTTTCAATGTGCAAGTAGATATTTGCAATTTTTTTAAGCTACATGTAGTATCAACTAAGACAACCATAAAAAACCTCTACTACTAGGAGAGTAATGCTATGATTCCCAAATGATGTGGTGAGGAATTTGGATTAGAAGTTATTTACATAGCGTCACTGTCACATTATTTGAGAAGCATTTTTGAGATAGAAATTTAGAAGGCATTACATTATTCTTACTAGGAAGGATATTCCAGTCAAAGACTAAAAAAGTAAAGATTTAGATCGTATGTTCTACTAATGAAAATATATTCAGTTACTGTATAATGCAATTATAGTATTTAGCCCCCAGCGTTAGATTTGAATAATATCACCCTACTTGAAGATTAGCTGTAGAGATATCTTATCAAATTTTTTTCCTCTCTTGACCGCCATTACTTAAGTTTAACCCCATTCAAAATTGTGCTAAGATAAGTAACTGGCATACGTCACTAGCTGAATAAATTCTGTTTCACTTTAATTTATTATTTTATGAAAATCTGAAGAGACATTTAGAAAAAAATGGAACTTTAAACACTTATGTTTTTCTCTAAAATATATGAAGTCCAAAAAACTCATCGTATATATTTTTTTTGTTTAAACTCATCGTATTAATTTCAGATGAATGCTTATAAAACACACAAACAAAGTATCCTTTTATTAACAAAACTAAGTGCTTTTTATTTCTTTAAGAGAAGAATATTGTTGGAGATGATTGAGACTCACTTGATTTTTTGCTTATTTTGTAATCAATTGCAGTATATAATTATGTCAATGGAAATACATTTGTCATGTTTTAAATTTTTTTTAGTTTATTTGTAATCAATTGCAGTATATAATTATGTCAATGGTAATACATTTGTCATGTTTAATATATGTGTGTGTGTGTGTGTGTGTGTGTGTGTGTGTGTGTGTGTGTGCAGTTTGTCTGTTATTTTGCTTACATAATTTCCAACATTTTCAACAAGACTCGTCCTTCGCTTCTGCCACAACTTCTTCAAATTTCAATAATTTCTTGCATTTTGTTATATATAAAATATATATACCTACAATTTCAAAATTAAAAAGAGAGAAAGTATAACACTCGTAATTGTGTTATTGCATTTCATTACATTGTCATACATGATAATGTGATGTGTTGTGCATTTTGGCACATGTGTGAGTGAGTTTTGACTCACGAGTCGATTTGGGTATCCGTATAAGAGAACCCATTGAGACGGTGTTGATTGTGTGTTTGGATGTTGTGAAGTCTCTTCGGATATGAGACGTTCATTGTAGAGTATCTTAAATGTTTACCTGTGTATTTCTGTAAACCCTATATTTTGATATATAATAAAGACCTCGTATTTCATTTATGTATACTTATACAACCTTTCCTTTCTTTTGGGTGAAATTTAGTTACCAATTGATTGCCTTGTTTCCCAATCGATTCCTACTTTTCAAATACCAATCGATTGCCATCTTTTCCAATCGATTGCCATCATATCGACTTAAATTCATTATGTGGCACACATACCAATCGATTGCCATCTTTTTCAATCGATTGGCATAAGCAGAGACAAGTTTTCTTCTTTGCCTCGTGGTTTGACACAGCACTCTCAATTTCTATATATATGCATCCATTTATATGCCTTGGTTCAGTTTGAGATTGAGAGAGAGTGATGTTGGGTTTATGCCCTCAAACCATTACTATATGTATTAGACATTAGCATTTTAATATATGGATATCAGCTTTACATTTCATTATGTATGTTTCTTTCATGAGATGATTGTTTAATCCATAAGTATCATAGTAAGTATTTCGTGTGTGTATGAGATACATACAATGAGATACGAATTACTATTCTTTGATACTTAAAGCTTGTCACAGTGGATGATGAGACTGGATATCTCATAAGGTATACACTGTAGCATCATTAACTACCATTGGATGGAGTGATAAATCTCAATCACTAGAGTGTAGCTCTTAGTTGATATGCTAGTGCTTATAGTGCATTGACGGACCTGAGTTTCCTATTGACGCTTAAGACTGTCAAACAGTCAATAGGAACTCATAACTTGTATAAGGTACATGTTCTTAATCTTGAAACGATTATGAACACAGACTGTGGATATGGCTGCTTTGACTTACCAATCAGTGAGGTCTATAAAAGATCAACACCTGGGTATCTTGGGTATGTCATATTCATAGGGTTGTGAACATATATTGTCAAGATAGAATCTACCCTCTGTTACAGAGTAAGCATTCCCTTGAGAATGTCACCATGTCGATTACTGAGTACTGCAGTCTTGTTGATAAGAGTTATCAACATGTTTGGTAATCATGAGAGGTGAATGGGACTCAAGGAATACAAGAAGTAATCATGATTCAGGTTGACAATAACAGTTATCCGATTACCTGAATATGATTATGAATGCTGACGGTAGAGGGACATTAGTACACCATACAAGTCTAGTAATCGCTTCGGATATGTTCTTTTGCGTTGGAGTTCAGTTATCGTTTTATAGTGGAGTAAACGTTAACTGACCAGTTGGTTAGTTTGCTGATCAAAGAGTTTGGTCATGGTAATTAATAAACTGGTCTGAGCCAACAATAAAGAGCCTAGGAGGTCCCACTCTTAGCTCCGCCAGGATGCTTGGAAAGACGCTTGAGGAAACTGTTCTGACAGGTTCGATCGATTGAAGCTAGTTCGATCGATCGAAGTCAGCAGGTTCGATCGATCGAATGTTCGATCGATCGAATGTTCGATCGATCGAAGTCCTTCGATCGATCGAAGGTTAGGTCGGTTCTGGGAATCTATAAATAGGGCAGCTGCGTTCTGGAAAAAGTTGTTCGTCGTTTTGAACGTCAGAAGCTGCAGAAACTGTTTTGGAGCCCCAAAACCTTCTCTATCCTCTCCATTAGGGTTCCCACCAACCCTAGTCTTTCCGGCAGGCATCCGCAGGAGTCATAAGGGTGAAGATCATCTAGTGGAGGCTACTGGAACTTGAAGATCAGAATTGGGTTCAAGACAATAAGGTATAACTCGTGTCCCCTCTCGTGCGCATCTGTAGAGTTGACGAGTAGTAGATCCGGGCATGCCAATAAAGTTTCATAACTTGATTTTTCCGCTGCGCATTTAAACTTTCCATTTAAACCGGTTTTTCCTTCAATTGGTATCAGAGCCACGCTCATTTGGATCTATAGATGCGTTTTTTGGAACACAATTTTGATTTGTATGTTGATTTTAGAACTGTTTTCGAAACTGCATCGTCACAGATCTGTTTCTGCAGTGTTATCGCAGCAGTATACAAATCTGTGATTGCATTGGATGCAAGATGGGTTCGATCGATCGAAGTAGTCTCGATCGATCGAACTCTCTGTACTCGAGCGATCGAACAGGTTTCGATCGATCGAAACCTTCTGGTGTTCGAGCGATCGAATAGAGTTCGATCGATCGAGACAGACTCTTTGTCAGGATCTTTGTCTCACAGTCTTAAAGAGTTTTGAAATTGAAAAACTTTAATTTTAAAATATTCTGTAAAATTTTCAAATCATTATGTGAAACAGAATGTTCAAGCGATTGAACAATGTTCAATCAATCGAAGGTTCGAGCGATCGAACGGGCTTCGATCGATCGAACTGTGACAGAGAAGTTAGATGCTGTTTTTGAGTTCTGATTCAGTATGTAAAGAGTTTATATACTGTGTGAATCAATTAGGGGTTCCAATAGTTATATTTTTGTTATATATATGTGTGGATGTGTGTTCAACTAACCTTTTGCAGCAAAAGTTAGTCGCTATCTCCCATGGCGCCAAGAGCATTTAATTTTGTGTTTGAATGTTTTAAGATTGGTGTGTTGTTTTAAGTTTGGTTTGGTTTTAAGGCATATGTAAAGGGCGCTGCGACTTCAATCCTACGAAAAGGAAAGTCGCACCGGTTTCCCTAGCCTTTTTATTTTGTTGTTGCTATTTCTATTTCTAGATAAATTGTAAGCTTCAGAAGAGGCATAGGTTCAATGTAATAGAATTAGAAAATCCATGAAGATGGAGCAAGGAGCCGTTGTCCATGAAGATGGAGCTGGAGGCGATCAAACCAAAAGCAGGTTCTATGAAGATAGAGCCATGGGAGATAGAGGCATCGTTTGGATGTTTTTATTCCATTTTAGTTTTTTGTTTTATGTGCTTGGTTTGTGATTGGCGTATTATACATTGTTGCATGCACGCAAAACAAGTTTTCTAAAATAAAATTCAAAAACCGTTTTCAACACATTAGTAAACATTAGATGTTTATGGGAAGTGTGTAGAAACAGATTTTCTCAAAAAGCAAAATCTTTTTTTTACTAAATCTAGTGGGAGAGGGTCTTATTAATTACACCCACGATCTTCCATTAACGGTTCACTGTAAGATGAGTGATGCATTCTGTGTCACCTCGCCAGGGGTGATCATTCCATACGGAGGATGCATTACTCATTGGTTACTAGATGTGAACTTCTTTTGATAGGATCAATCAGACGTGTTAGAGGGTGACCACCATACGGAGGCGCTACTTGAGACGGTTATGATTGGATCCTAGTTAATGGTACACACTAGCTAAGCTATGGATAAGGGATCCCACACAGGGCATTATTCAGAAACTTAGAGATCAAATAAGTTCGGAAGTCATAACTTGTTTTGCAAGAGTTGCATAGCGGATAAGTTATGATAAATCGAAAGATCGAACATTGACCACCACACGGAGGCTTTATTCTTTCGTTTCGATATTCCGGCGACTTTGTTTTAAAATAAGAGTTTTAAAAGGATTCTTTTATTTCAAACTGTCAAATTCTGATATCCATATTTATTTTGTTTTGATTTTCAGTAAATCATAATGTCTGGATCTGCATTTAGTCCACTTGCCACCATACTCACTCAAAACAAGTTAACTGGAAACAACTACACTGAATGGAAACGTAACCTTGACATCGTATTAACTGCGGAGGATCACATATATGTCCTCACCACCCCATGCCCCGAAGAACCCGCTGCAAATGCTTCGGCTGCTGCTAGACGCGAGTTCGATAAATGGAAAAAGTCGAATGGGATGGCTCGTTGTTACATATTGGCTTTTATGGCTAATGTGTTACAACACCAATACCAGTCGAACAATTCTGCCAGTGACATTATCGAATCCCTGAAAAAGATGTTTGGGGAGCATGGCAGGCCTGCCAGACAGGTAGCTATGCAGAAGATAATGAGTGCTAAGATGTCGGAAGGGACTCCAGTCAAAGAACATGTTTTGAAAATGATTGGTTATTTAAACGAGCTGGAGACCCTAGGTGCCAACATCGATGCACAGACCCAAGTTGATATGATCCTCAATACGCTGTCGCCATCATTCGCTCAATTTAAACTGAATTATAATATGAATAAAATGGATTTTTCAATGAGCGAATTGATGAGCTCTTTATTGGCAGCGGAAGGGGTGATCAAGCCTGGGGGCAGCGTTTTAAACGTTGAGAAAAGCGCTTCCTCTTCCCGATCTATGCCGAAAGGAAAGAAAGGGAAGAAGAAGGCTAGCACTGGTGGTTCAAGTGTTGGACCGGTCCCTAAGATTGCAAAATCTAAGGGAAAAGGTAAGGGCAAAGGGAAGGTGGGTGGCCAAGGCAAAGGAAAGTGTTTCCAATGCGGTGAGAAGGGCCACTGGAAGAGGAACTGTCCAGAATTCTTAGCTACAAGAGTTCAAGGTATGATTGAATCACATGTGATTGAAGTAAGTTTTATAACGGATACTTCAAACACTTGGTGCATTGATTCTGGTGCGACTAACCATATCTGTAATTCATTGCAGGGGTTCAGATCAACCAGGAAGTGCAGTGATGGGGAAATCGTACTTACTCTAGGTTCTAGCGCAACTGTTTCTGCGGTTGCTATAGGAGTCGTAGTTTTAGAATTTCTAGACAATAAAGTTTTGATTTTATCAGATGTACTTTACGTCCCTTTAATGAGACGTAATTTAATTTCAGTTTCAAATTTATCGAATAATGGTTATTCTTTTCATTTTGGAACTGAAGTTGTGATTAAAAGAAATAGTTCTTTTATATGTTTTGGTGTTAAATCAAATGGTTTGTATGTGATTACTCCCAATATTTCTAAAGATTCTAATATGGAACTTAATAACTCAGTGGTAACTGTACCATCTAAAAGAAAGAGACCTTCTACTAATCCAACAAGGCTTTGGCATATGAGGCTTGGTCATATCAATCTAAATAGGATTGGCAGACTAGTCAAAGAAGGGGTCTTAGGCGATTTGGTTCTCGAACCAATGGAAGTCTGCGAGTCTTGTTTAGAGGGTAAGATGACCAAAAGGCCCTTTCCTGCAAAAGGCAATAGAACCAATGCATTGTTGGAATTAGTTCATACTGATGTGTGTGGACCAATAAATATTAGAGCAAGGGGTGGTTGTGAGTATTTCATAACATTTACCGATGACCACTCTAGGTATGGATATGTGTACCTAATGCAGCACAAGTCTGAAGCCTTTGAAAAGTTCAAAGAGTTTAGGGCTGAAGTGGAGAAGCAATTGGGCACACATATCAAGGCCATTCGATCTGATCGAGGTGGCGAGTACCTCTCTAATGAATTTATTGATCACCTCGTACAGAATGGGATTCTGTCACAGTTGACTGCACCTGGTACGCCTCAGCAGAACGGTGTAGCGGAGAGAAGGAATCGGACTCTTTTAGACATGACTAGGTCGATGATGAGTTACTCGGAGTTGCCATTATTCCTTTGGGGTTATGCTTTGGAAACCGCTGCGTACATACTAAATCTAGTACCAAGCAAATCTGTTCCCAGGACACCACGAGAGATGTGGATTGGGCGCAAGCCTTCTTTGCAACATCTCCGGATATGGGGGTGTCCGGCACATGTGCTGAAAGGAAAGATGAGCAAGTTGGATTCTAGATCGGAAGTATGTTACTTCGTAGGGTATCCAAAGGGTACTTATGGATGGTATTTTTATGATCCAAGAGAGCAGAAAGTGTTTTGTTAGTACGAATGCTGTTTTCTTGGAAGATGACTATATCATGAACCATAAACCTAAGGGAAGGATAGATCTTAGAGAGATAGAAGGAGAGCCCTCAGTCCAACCCGTAGTTAATAACGATGTAAATCAGGAAAACACCACTTCTTCACCTATTTCTGCACCAGTACCTCGTCGTAGTGGGAGGATTATCAGCCAGCCTGATAGATACATGTTCTTAGGAGAAGTTTTTGAAGCTGTCTCTATAGAATCTGAATCTGATCCTACCACATACGAAGACGCAATGGCTGATGTTGATTCAGCTCATTGGGTTAAAGCTATGAAGGCTGAATTGGAATCTATGGATTCTAATAAAGTCTGGGATCTTGTAGAACTTCCAGCCAATATTAAACCCATTGGCTGTAAGTGGGTCTACAAGAGGAAAAGAGGATCTGATGGAAAGGTTGAGACCTTTAAGGCAAGGCTTGTAGCGAAAGGTTTTACTCAGAGAGAGGGCATTGACTATGAGGAAACCTTCTCGCCGGTAGCCATGCTCAAGTCCATCAGAATACTCTTATCCATTGCTGCATGCCTAGATTATGAGATCTGGCAGATGGATGTCAAGACTGCATTCTTGAATGGCAATCTTGAGGAGGACATCTATATGCAACAACCAGAAGGGTTCATAGCTGGTCGGAAAGGTAACTTGGTATGCAAGTTGCAAAAGTCCATTTATGGGCTTAAGCAAGCATCCAGAAGTTGGAACATCCGATTTGACCAAGTGGTCAAATCGTTTGGTTTCATACAGAATCTGGATGAACCTTGTGTATACAAGAAGTGTGAAGGGAAAGTGGTGGCTTTTCTTGTGCTTTACGTTGACGACATTCTACTCATTGGAAATGATGTAGCGGCATTGTCAACGGTCAAGGTTTGGCTAGCTAGTACTTTCGATATGAAGGATCTAGGAGAGGCGAGCTATATTCTTGGGATAAAGCTCTTTCGGGATCGCAAGCGAAAGATAATGGGATTATCTCAAGCTGGTTATATCGATAAGGTGCTAACTAGGTTTTCAATGGATAATTCGAAGAAAGGTTTATTACCTTTCAGGCATGGTTTAGCGTTCTCCAAGGACCAGTGTCCAAAGACACATGAGGAGAGGAATCGCATGACAGGAGTTCCCTATGCTTCGGCAGTGGGAAGTCTCATGCATGCGATGTTATGCACTAGACCAGATATCTGCTTTGCCGTTGGCATGGTTAGCAGATATCAGTCGAATCCGGGTCCAGAGCACTGGACAGCCGTTAAGCACATTCTTAAGTACTTGAGAAGGACTAAAGATCACATGCTTATGTACGGTGGTAGTGAGTTAATTCCAGTAGGATACACTGACTCGGACTTTATGTCAGATAAAGATTCGAGAAAGTCGACGTCCGGTCATCTCTTTACCTTGGGAGGTGGTGCTGTCAGTTGGAGGAGCATTAAGCAGAAATGCATTGCAGACTCAACTACAGAAGCTGAGTATGTGGCTGCTTGTGAAGCCGCAAAGGAAGCTGTTTGGCTCAAGAAGTTCCTTATGGAACTCGAGGTGGTATCAGCGTCGCTGTCGCCTATTACGCTTTATTGTGATAATAGTGGGGCAGTGGCTCAGTCCAAGGAGCCAAGGAACCACGGAAAGGGAAAGCACGTAGAGCGGAAATATCATCTTATCCGAGATATTGTTCAACGTGGAGATGTGACTGTCACCAAGATTGCCACAGCTGACAATCTTGCTGATCCGTTTACAAAGGCCTTGCCACAGAAGGTTTTTGATCGTCATCTAGATAGTCTAGGTCTTAGATGTAGTTCTGAATGGTTATGAGTGCAAGTGGGAGTTTGTTGGGTTTATGCCCTCAAACCATTACTATATGTATTAGACATTAGCATTTTAATATATGGATATCAGCTTTACATTTCATTATGTATGTTTCTTTCATGAGATGATTGTTTAATCCATAAGTATCATAGTAAGTATTTCGTGTGTGTATGAGATACATACAATGAGATACGAATTACTATTCTTTGATACTTAAAGCTTGTCACAGTGGATGATGAGACTGGATATCTCATCAGGTATACACTGTAGCATCATTAACTACCATTGGATGGAGTGATAAATCTCAATCACTAGAGTGTAGCTCTTAGTTGATATGCTAGTGCTTATAGTGCATTGACGGACCTGAGTTTCCTATTGACGCTTAAGACTGTCAAACAGTCAATAGGAACTCATAACTTGTATAAGGTACATGTTCTTAATCTTGAGACGATTATGAACACAGACTGTGGATATGGCTGCTTTGACTTACCAATCAGTGAGGTCTATAAAAGATCAACACCTGGGTATCTTGGGTATGTCATATTCATAGGGTTGTGAACATATATTGTCAAGATAGAATCTACCCTCTGTTACAGAGTAAGCATTCCCTTGAGAATGTCACCATGTCGATTACTGAGTACTGCAGTCTTGTTGATAAGAGTTATCAACATGTTTGGTAATCATGAGAGGTGAATGGGACTCAAGGAATACAAGAAGTAATCATGATTCAGGTTGACAGTAACAGTTATCCGATTACCTGAATATGATTATGAATGCTGACGGTAGAGGGACATTAGTACACCATACAAGTCTAGTAATCGCTTCGGATATGTTCTTTTGCGTTGGAGTTCAGTTATCGTTTTATAGTGGAGTAAACGTTAACTGACCAGTTGGTTAGTTTGCTGATCAAAGAGTTTGGTCATGGTAATTAATAAACTGGTCTGAGCCAACAATAAAGAGCCTAGGAGGTCCCACTCTTAGCTCCGCCAGGATGCTTGGAAAGACGCTTGAGGAAACTGTTCTGACAGGTTCGATCGATTGAAGCTAGTTCGATCGATCGAAGTCAGCAGGTTCGATCGATCGAGAAAGGTTCGATCGATCGAATGTTCGATCGATCGAAATCCTTC
Organism: Hydrangea macrophylla; assembly: GCA_033977485.1. Classification (NCBI taxonomy): domain Eukaryota; kingdom Viridiplantae; phylum Streptophyta; class Magnoliopsida; order Cornales; family Hydrangeaceae; genus Hydrangea; species Hydrangea macrophylla. The sequence goes on from CM066991.1 coordinate 141,477,213, forward strand.
GATCGATCGAAGGTTAGGTCGGTTCTGGGAATCTATAAATAGGGCAGCTGCGTTCTGGAAAAAATTGTTCGTCGTTTTGAACGTCAGAAGCTGCAGAAACTGTTTTGGAGCCCCAAAACCTTCTCTATCCTCTCCATTAGGGTTCCCACCAACCCTAGTCTTTCCGGCAGGCATCCGCAGGAGTCATAGGGGTGAAGATCATCTAGTGGAGGCTGCTGGAACTTGAAGATCAGAATTGGGTTCAAGAGACTAAGGTATAACTCGTGTCCCCTCTCGTGCGCATCTGTAGAGTTGACGAGTAGTAGATCCGGGCATGCCAATAAAGTTTCATAACTTGATTTTTCCGCTGCGCGTTTAAACTTTCCATTTAAACCGGTTTTTCCTTCAAGTGAGACATATATTATACACACATCCATACACATATGTATCTATACACACACACACACACATACATCTCTACATTTCATACTAGTCTTCGGAGCCTCACGTGTACGTCCCATACTCCCAATCCGTGACTCCTCGCCAATAAGTCCAAGCGAAAGGGTAAGACCCATAATTCTTCACTTCAATCATGCAACCTTAATGCCTATATCAGCTCTACAAAATAACTCAGTAACCACGTGCTCCTTTGACCCAAATAAGCAACTCAACATGCTCAAATGCATATCACCATACTCGCGGTAAACAAAATATGTCACCATACTATTGGGCCTACTTATCAATATAATTGCCCAATATGAACTAAACAATATATCTCTATGAATTAAGACATGCTATTCACACAAAACATGAATACATGTCAAGAAATCATTCCAAAAATATAGTTGAACCGCTCACCTCCGAATAGCGCTCCTATAATTCAATCCAAAGAAAACCCAAGCACAAAGAACGTACATAAGTTCTTCTAGTATAATTCCTATGGATCAAAAGTCCAAATATCAACTTTTATGAAAAATTATAGAAAAAAAACTTTTCGGAAAACTTAGCCAAACATGGCCTAATAGGGATCAAAACGACGGCCTTACCTCGAGGAGTTCGAATATAAAATTTGGTGAAAAACCAGCGGACGAACAGTCGTTGTTTGGCGTCGAGAAGCTCTAAGCAATCAAAATCTCCCTTTTGGCCTCATTTTGAGTTTTAGGTTAGAAATTATAAAAAATATCAAGATTATCTCTATCTATATATAGGTAACACTTTCGAAAATTGTGTTTACTTTCCCACGAGTTTTCAAAACTCCTAACCAGTCTCTAAAACTTTATACACAGCTAATTCATAGCTTTACAAGTGAAACTTCAAAATTATAAAAGTTTCCGACTAAGTTCCGTTTGATTGCTAAAACTCAAATTCTTATATGACTTTTTCGAAGTTGTTAATTAGCCTACCAAATTAATAGCGTATTAATTCGTCCTCACTAGGATACTAATTCTAACAACAGAAATATATTCTAAGCCAGAAAATAATACAGATAGTGAAATACACAAGTAAATATTTATTTTCAGATAAACCATTAAAGTATTCCACAATGACCGTCTCATACTTGAAGAGACATCACAATATCATGACACTCAATCAACACTGTCTCAATGGGTTCTCTGACACAGATACCCAAATCGACTTGTGAGTCCAAATTCACTCAAACATGTGCCAAAATGCACAACACTGTCAACACATCACATTATCATGCATGATAATGTAATGAAATACAATAACACAAATGCGGGTGTTGTAAGTCGACTGAACATTTGAGGCATCAGTCGACCAGACCGAGTAGTCAATCGACTGTAGGTGGCACTTGGGGATTTTTTGTTCTCTGCAACTTTAAGTCAATCGACTGGATCCCCGACCCAGTCGACTGGACTGCTGGTTTTTAAAAATTATTGTTTTGTTTTCCGCTGTGTGTTTTTAAAACTAATTTTTGGGAACGTTAATGAATTGGTTTAGCCTCGATGGCGTGCCACAGGCTTCAGTTCCGCTATTGTGGGACCGAATTGAGACATTTTAGTGGTATCAAAGTAATAGGTTTAGAGCCTTGGGAACGAGTGACGTTATATGCTGAGCAACGTCGAGTGAAGTGGATCATTATTGAGATGCTTCATATGTGTGCATCTATTATTTGTGATGATGAGCTGTGCATACACACACACACACACATATATATATATATATATATATCCTGTGGCATAGCATGTATAGTCATTATGTATTGTACTCAACAGGGCGAATACTTGAAACGTCATGACTGACCTGATAAGAGAATTGTCATTGCATTCGTGAATGGATCAGATAGTGAATATGGTGGAGAATTTTGTCCAAGCGGTGAGTGAACGAGATTAGATGTATGTTCAAGCTACACCAGTTGAAGTTCGTTGCATAAATGCACCACCAATACCACGACCTCAACATACGATTGTAGAACAATTCCATAAACGAAGCCGACTTTGTATCATGGACACATTGACATAGACTTGGCCGATCATTGGATGATGAACATGGAAAGACATTCCGTACTGTGATATGTACCGACGAGGAGAAAATTCTTTGTGCATCCTATACATTAATGGGCCAAGCATTAGAATCGTGGAACAATGTACTCGAACAAGGAAAGCCTACTACGTGGGAAGCATTCAAAGATGAATTCAACGTACAAGTGATTCTTTCCGCGATCAGTGCATACTCAGAAACGTCAAGAGTTTGCGAGTTTGGTAAAGGGAGATATGACTGTGGGTGAGTATGTCTCTCGGTATAATGATTTGTTACGTTTTGGGAAATAAGTAACATTATGAGATATCTTGCTCAACAGAAAAACAAATAAGTAACATTATGATATAGTAACATTATGAAAATGTAAAGCGGTAACTATGTTTTTCCTATTATACATAAATAATTGTTTGTAGCTTAATCTTATTGTTATAATCTTTTTTGTATGTATAAAAACGGTGAATAAAAAGTTTCCAATTATGTATTCATTTTTCTTTGGGGGCCTTTAACCACAGCCCCCTTAAATAAAGCACGTCAAAGTTAAAATCCAAGCTAGTGTTCTTTAAATTACTAGGGCCTTTTGTTTTTGTTTTGGTCGAAATGTCCTATTATGCCTAAAAAAAACTTCAAATTCCTATAACAAAAACATATTTCTTTTGTAAAATTTGATTCATAGGTGCATAGATTTCGGGAAAAAATACATAAGATAAAAAATAAATAAATAAACCAAAAATGATAAAATTATCCATATGCAGACAAATAAAATCCAAAAATGAACCTGCAAATTACCTATTTTTGTAAAGTTTTCAAGTCTAACATGTAAATCTAAAAAAAAAAAAACACCCAAAAAACTCAAGAATTGAAAAAGTTGTCGTCGTTAATACAAATAGATAATATTACTTGTTGCGGACATATAAAATCTCAAAATAAGACGACACCTTATCTTTTTTTGTAAAATTTTCAAGTCCAATGCGTAGATCTCGAGGAAATACATGAAATATACACAAATAAATAAATAAATAAAATCATCCAAATGGCTAAAAAATGAAAATTTTGTTGGTTGTTTTCGTCAATATTATATGATAGTCAACAGATAATATTGTGTAGGTCGATAGATAAAATCGAAAATGAGGTTTTTTTGTACACTTTTCAATTCCATAACAAAATATTGTGTTAGACATTATTTGCTCATAAACAAGGGGTTTTTTGCTGAATTGCAAAAGTACCGAGTGACTTTTCACCAAATTGTAACATTGGCGAGGGGCTTATTATAAAATGACCAAATTGTGTGGGGTATTTTTGCCAATACACCTAATATCGAGGAGTCTATTACCGAATATCCAGTTTTCTTTTATTACAATATAGGAGGGAGATTCCAAGAGATTTGTATCGACCAATTCAAATAGGAGCTCGATGCTTATAGCCCGGTTGTTTGAGCTTATGCTTATGCGATGTTGCTCGTGATTGGTGGAACCTTTTAAAAGTAGAAGTATTTTATTATGGTTCGGGTGTTTGGTTGATACGTTGTACATATGATCAAACATATATAAAATTGTGAAAAGTCACGAAAAACGTGCCTACACCTGCTTAATGTGAATGCAGGTTTACCCCCACAACGCATTTCATCCTATCCGATTTCCGACAACCAAACACATGTGAATTGCATTTGGCGTCCAAATCAGTGATTTTGCCCCAAAGATCGCAGAGAAAAACACGTTCACTTGGATCTAGCTTAACTTGGCCCAAACCCATACTTGAAAATGGGTTGGCAGAGTTGTTACTAGGGGTGTTAACTGTTTAGTTATGTTGTTTTTCATGTTTAAAAATCGACTGTATAATCCATTAGTTTTTTATTATTTATTTTTATTCGAATTAGTCAAGTTGTTTGAGTGATGTATTTTTTTAATTTAAAAATCGATCGAAGCGAGGAGTTTGGTCGGTTGGTTCCGTTTAGTCAATTTTTTTAACACCCTACTTGTAAGGTAGTTCTCAAATAGGGTATTTTTGTTCGCACAGCTCTTCAGTGAGTAATATGTGTCTCGTTATAGTAATTATGTTAAAATATATGGCAAAATAGAAATGAAAATGACACATGGAGGCCTGGATGATCAAAATGAGTGTACAAAATTGCTCTCATTTCCTAAGGAGTAATGCTACACCCACACAAAATTCCACTCCCAATAACTTTGGCGCTTGATTTTCAGTGAACCTCATGTGACTTTCACATATTTTCTACATGAAACCCACAAAAATCAAGGATCAAAATGTGTTTGGCGTAGAATTTGACGTGGCCGTGCGTGCACCATTTCTGTTTCGTGAGTACAAGAAAGCACTAATGGATCCACAAGAGCTAGGCCTTGATTGGTCAGTGATTTCACGTTCTCATATGGCGCGTGACACCGAGTCCAATCTCCCCAGCATTATAGTACAACTACTTCCTAGGTCACGACGCTAGAGAGAGAGAGAGAGAGAGAACCGCCTGGACGCCACCTAATCTCTTCGATTATCACCAATCTTCACTTTCCCTCCTTTTCTCTTCAACTTCCCCCCATTTTTTCTAGGGTTTTTATCTCTCTCTCTGTGTGTGTGTGTGTGTCTAGGGTTTCATATACGTCTAAGAATGAGTAACAGCAAGAAAGATCAGTTTGATATGTCCGATCTCGGCGCCGCCCTCCCCGCGGCCGCCGCAGGTAAAACTGACCAAAATCTTAATCTCTTTCTCTGTATGTATATGTATATATATATATATATATATATGTATGCATACACGTGGTTGTATGGAATTGAAGTTCCATTTTTTTTTTTTTTGGTCTATTGTTGGCTGTAGCTCTTAGTGCAGAGGATCGTGCTGGTCTTGTTAATGCCCTAAAGGTCGGTTATTATTATTATTTTTTTAAAAACTATTTGAATCTGTTTATTTTTTATGTTTACACAGTCGACTATATAGATGCTAGTGGACAGAGTATTATTTTGTGTGTTTGATTGATGCTTAATTTGGGGGCAATTTCACAGAATAAGCTACAGACGCTGGCTGGGCAGCACTCGGATATTCTTGAGACTCTGACGCCAAATGTTCGAAAGCGCGTTGAGGTTCTGAGAGAGTACCAGGTCTGCTTTTCCGTGATGTGACAAAGAGACTCTGTATTTATGTTTCAATTATCTAGTTAAATTTATATCTTAATGTTTATTGCAAGAGTAATGCTACACCCACACCCACTCCACCCAAAACTCTCACCCACTGGTGGGAGAAGTTTTTGTGCACCTTCAAGGTAGCTTCATGTGGTGTCCCTCATCCAATGAGGTAGCGCCACACAAAAATTGTTAGGCTATTTAAATTTTTTGTAGTGGGTTCTATTATTCGTGTGGCGCACTACTATTGGGTACGGGGTACCAAGTAACATGTCACGTGGTACCTCAAGAGGGTACCCAAAAATTTCTCCACTGGTGGACCCCCACAGTGCCACTTAGGAGTTATTGTGAGTGAGTGTCAGTTTTTGGGTGTGTGTAGCATTACTCGGTCATGATTACTTGAATTGAACGGTTTTCAGCTTGAAAGGAAGATGTGTGCGTTTGTCATTTGTTTATCTTGGTGGTTGCTAGTTTGAAGTATTTGACTTGATGAGGTATAGAGACACCGTTGACCAAATTGTTAAGCATGACCGGGTAAAATGAGGTTAAGTCAATTTACTTAATGGGGTAAACTGAACGTGCACCAGAAGCATATATGAATTCTACTTAGGCCGTTTGTGGCATTGCTGATTCAATGCATCACGAATTGTGTTTGTTTCCTGGTGCAGTAGTTGATTGGGATTTCCTCCATTGCTTTAGTTAGTTGTAAAAATAGATTTCCTTAAATTGGGGTACTACTGATTTGTTTTCGGTGAATTACCTGTTCGAAACTGTCGAATGGTGAATTTTAACATTTTTGGCATGATCCATACTTCCTCAGCATGTTCAACAGTAATGGTAAATACAGTCTTCGACCAGAGATAGTTCATTTCTCTGTTTGGCCTCATTGCCTTTGAATAAAATTTGTCCTTAGTATAATGAAGATAATATCAGTAGTGTGACCACTCGGGTTAACTTCATATGGTCAAGCCCAATTTAATTTTCAGAAGCTGTGTCAGGTTGATTTCATTAAAGTCCCAACCCAAGGGGGCATTTAGAGTTAGCTCCCTTGCAAGAGGCAGTGTTGATGAGTTTATAATGTTGTTTTTGTTATTTACATCATATTATGCTTTTAGGGTATTTATACAAACCTTTTATGCAATCTAGACACTTGATATCTTATCTGTAAAAATCCCAAATGCTTTAGTTAGAATTTTGCATTGAGTCTTTATGCATATGTTATGTAGGGATGGAATTCTGAGTTTTGGGAAAGTAGCATTGATAAGAACTAGTTCCCTTTAAATGTTTTCATTCAGAAGTCGTATGTTGAGAATGTTGTACCATCAACATGCAATAAAACCTGTTGCTTGAACTCTTGTGAGGTAGTTTGCGAATGTGGTAGTTCCTCAAGTCATGATGCAATTTTGTAAAGCATTAATACGAGGCTATTAATTCATTGAATCTTATTTCTGAGTCCGTCTGATTTGATCTCATGATCATCTAATCGTGTCTGGACTCTTGACGAGGTGAAGTTTGAGCCTTTTGGATGCAGATTGCATGTCTTCAATGAAAGACATCTGTCTCTTGAAATTCCATATTGTCCACTTTGGTGCTGAGACAATTCAAACCCAGAAGGTTCAAGGAATGGTCTCCTCAATTTTTAGCAGTTCCATGCCTCTTCATATAGGTGGAATTATGCAAAGTAGGGTACTTTCTGGGGGGTAAACTATGGTATATGTGTCTAATGCTTTGCTTTTCCGGCAGATAAACAGTAGAAATGATGGAAATATGCATCCTAAAAGTACTAGTGTTATAGTTCCCTAAGATGCTAACTTTTGTTAAGCAGCATACTGGGATCTTGTCTGAGTGAATGGATAATTTGGGCTTCGAATATGTATCCAGTCTTCTAATTATGTAAGCATGACAATTCATAAGCAGTTGAGATAATGCTCTCTGTTCCCCACCTCTGAAAGTTTGATTTTCAGAGTACTAGATCATTTTCATGAACTCCATTTGGATGGCATTGTCAATATTTCTCTCAGATATTTTATATCAACGGTTGCTTAGAGTGCTCTATTATTTGGTGTGTATGTAAAATGGTCCTTTAGCGCCCACACTTTTTCTAATTTGCAGAGCCAGCATGATGAGCTAGAGGCCAAGTTTTTTGAGGAGAGGGCAGCACTTGAAGCAAAATACCAGAAATTTTATGAACCACTATATGCAAAGGTATTAGCATGAAGTGTTGCTACTTGCTTATGAATGGCGACTTTGCTATTGCTAGGACCAAAGACTTGATCTGAAACCGATATATTAATGTGCGGGGCCAATACATTTATTTTATTATGTATCTCTTGATTCTCTTTAGTTTTTGATCAATGAAATCAGTTTCTTGGTCACATTGCAGAGATTTGAAATTGTGAATGGAGTTGTTGAAGTTGAGGGCGTTGGAAGTGATGCTACTCCGAACCAAGAAGAGGATAAAGCCAAAGAAGGTGACCTACTTGTTTGCGAGTACACTGAATCTTCTTCTTACTTTTCCTCTTCTTTTGCTCCTCTTTTTCGCTCTTATATGAAAAAATGAGTCAGAATTTGATACTGGACTCACATGTTTAATGCAGAGAAAGGTGTACCTGACTTCTGGCTCACTGCAATGAAGACCAATGAAGTTTTGGCTGAGGAGGTAGAAATAGAACAAACCCGTTAAGTGTCGGTTTTTTTTTTTGGGGTACTTTACTGAACCGATTATGATTCATTATACCTCTATAGATCTCAGAGCGTGATGAAGAGGCTCTCAAATATATCAAAGATATCAAGTGGTGTAGGATTGACAATCCCAAAGGTTTTAAGCTTGAGTTATTCTTTGAGGCTAACCCTTACTTCAAGAACTCTGTTCTGACAAAAACATATCACATGATTGATGATGATGAGCCTATTTTGGAGAAAGCAATAGGGTAAATTTCTATTTCTTTGTCTTATTGTGAACATTATAGGTTGTCTTTTACCATAGCTCACATTTTTCTGTGTGCTTATAGCACGGAGATCGAATGGTATCCAGGTAAATGCCTGACACAAAAGATCCTAAAGAAGAAGTCAAAAAAAGGGTCGAAGAATGCCAAACCTATTACTAAGACTGAAAATTGTGAGAGTTTCTTCAACTTCTTCAACCCTCCACAGGTTCCTGAGGATGAAGATGATATTGACGAAGATACTGTAAGTTCAGAAACAAGACACACACACACACACACACACACACACACACAAGCATTTAAATACCAACTGATGATGTGTAATCTGATGTTCCCCTATGGTATATGTGTGGACAGGCTGAAGAACTTCAGAATCAGATGGAACAAGACTATGACATTGGGTGAACCCTTAATCTCACATTAGAAGTGTGGTGTTTGTTTTTGAATTTGTTCCTATTTGTGGTTAGTATGTTGGGATGTGCTAGGGCATCCATGCAAGGGTATTAATTAGTATGCTTAGTCTCCTTGCATCTGATGGCTTAAATTCATTCTTGAGAGCAAAGTCCTTCAAAGAGAGATTCCTTGCAAATTATTATTGGGATTGGGACTTGTGACAAATGGCAGGAGAAAGCTAGAAGTCATTTTGAATCCAATAGATCGATGACACGTTACATGACAGTTTTTTTTTTTTTTTTGTGCACATACCTAGTGGCCAAGGATCCTCGGCAGCAAGCTGCCCGGGCAGCAGCACCCCTGCAGCGCCTGCGTGGCGCTGGCAATACCACACATTTTTTTTTTGCAATTTTTAAAAATGCAAAAAAAAAACCCATCGCGTGGGCGCTGCCCGGGCAGCTTCCGGCTGCGGATCCGGACTCATACTAAGTGAAGCAAAATTTATGATGTTAATATATATATTTTTTTCTTTGCAGTTCAACCATTCGGGATAAAATTATACCTCATGCTGTATCGTGGTTTACCGGGGAGGCTGTTCAGGGGGATGAGTTCGAAGATATAGATGATGAGGAGGATGAGGATGAGGATGGTGATGAAGATGAGGATGAAGATGAAGAAGATGAAGACGATGATGAGGATGATGAAGATGAAGATGAGGGCAAGACCAGGAAGAAGGTAAGTGTTCAGAATAAAAATCATATTTGTATCTCTCTCTCTGTATATGTGTGTGTGCACGTATCATTCATGTGTGAAGAAGCTAACACTTCTCCGTTTTTCTCCTTCACTTGGTAATTGGATTAACCTGGCAGTCATCTGGAGTGAAGGTGAGATGAATCAACCATAACTTGTTTCCGCTACTTTTTCACTAAAATGTGGATTAACTTCAATGTGTATTTACTTAACATTATGGCTGGTCCTGTAAATCACAGAAGATTAGCAGAGCACAAGCCGTGGAAGGTCAGCAGGGTGAGCGGCCTCCAGAGTGCAAGCAACAATAGTTTGCTAGATTGCAGAAGACAACAACATATGGAAACCGGACGGTGTCGTATTGGTGTTCTTGTTTGTTGCGAGTTTTGGGTTCTCTTCCCTTGTTCATTAAGGTTCTCATCCTTTTTATTTTCTTTTTATTGTGATTATGAGATTAACTTTATAATTTGTTGAGATCTTTAGGGTGTTATTGGGTTTACTGCTGGTGTGATTTCTCAAAGGAAATGTTCAATTATGTCTATGAGTTGAATGACTTGTCATTTTACTATTCTTTTACGTCCCGCTCTTTTTTATTTTTTATTTTATTTTATAATTAAGTGGTATATATATGGACAACAACTCCAACACTTGTTTCCGCAAGAATTTGAGTTGGGATACTTGCTTGTTATTTGATGGTGGATTTGTGATAAGATAGGATACATATTGACGAAGTTATGGTCTGCAAATCCAGATCAGGTGATTTTTTAGAGCTAGAATGACTGCTTCTAGTTTCTCCTATTATTTTCTAGTACTCATTTTTGTGACGATAAATTGGAAGTTTCAGCCATTTGATGGAGAGAGAGGATTAATTACGTTTTGTTTGGTCTCCCATGAATTTGAATGGTTAAAAGACTTTAATTTGGAAATTCATAATTATTAAATTTTTTTTGGACAAAGAAATCCATAATTGTCGACTAAAGCTATTTTCGAAAGTAAAATATTTTTAGAGCATTTCATTTTTATGTCATAGGGAGATTTTACCGGATTTATTGTCTTTAAGCACAAGTTTCCAAAACGGATCAAGTTTTAGTTGATGAATAAATGTTGCGAATCAAAATTCAAGTGAGAACAAAACATTATCGATTGATTTCATTCCAAATTCCACAGGAATTTTCAAATACAAATGAGAAAGCAAATGCTAATATAAGTTGAATGGTAGTATGAGTGAGCATTTACAACCGGTCAACATCCTTGCTATCCTCTATATCTCTAGTCTCTATACATGCCATCCTCCTCTTTGTTTTCAATTAATTTGGGCTTTCTTCATGGACCAAGCACTCAAGCTTGAGATCTTTATGCTCTCAGTTCCATTATTGAAGGCATACAAATGGGCACCACCATCAGTAGCCACTGTGGGGTAAACCCTAGAAGTGATGCAAGCCTTTCCCATCCCACCAAAACTCTCCACTATAGAGTGATCGATCTGCACAAGGGAATCAATGCCATTTCACTTGCATTAAAACATAAGCTAAAATTTTAGAAAAATGTATGATCTGTAATCATGATTAAGAGGGTGATTGACAATATCTTTGGAGTTTCATATATGGTTATGGAACTCCAAAGCTATATTGTCAAGCAGCAAACCAGATTCTGTAATTCAATCTCAAAAAAATACAAGTCATTCGCAGAAGTTTGTGATTGGCCTCCAGCTGTTGGCCAAAAGCATTATTTTTGGATTGGATCACTAAAGGAAAAACAACGTGAAACGAGCACTAATATACTGGCAAGGCATTTAATAGGTGATTGTTTAAGGTTCTTTATCCCAAAAGATATCATCAGTTGAGATTACGGTAAAAAAATGTTCGAAAGTGTTGGTCCCTTTGCTATAAATAAAATTAGAAAAAAAAAAAAAAAAAAACCACCGCCACTCAAAATATAACAAAAACTCGAAAGAAACAGGAAGTAGTGCTCACAAAACTTAAAAGTTCTAACGTTTATCTTATTTTCTCACTGAGCAAATAGAAAAAAGTGTGCGCCTTGGTGTTTGCTTTTAATTTTCCTTCACAAGTCTATGAACAAAACAGAGCATTAGAGATCATAGAAAGGTTTGATGGCCGAAGTATTTTTTTTTTCTTTTCTTGTGAGCTAAATGCTTTGCCAATTAACAGATCCTTGCCCTCTACTAATTTAACCATGAATGCAGAGAGAATGGGTTCTCATTATCTCTTGATTAAGGCCATCAGGTTGGGCTATGAATGCTAACTGTGAAATATGTTAAAAATAACTAATCAAGTTCCTCTTGCCTACCTAATCAAAGACAAAGATGGAAAAAAGGACAAAAAAGAAAAAAAGCCTTACCAAGCTTCTTAATGACAAATTTTCATTAGTAGGGTCCACATCCACAAATGCACCATAACTGGTTTTATCAGGTTTTTCATTTAATGAAGACCTGTCATTGAAAAAAAAAAAAAAATTTAATTTCTATTACATTAAGATTAAGTGAGAGACAAGATGAGTATAGAGACTGTTTAGCAATAGCTTCTTTAAAACAGCTTTTGGTCAATTGTACTGTATATTTTTGCGATGTTGCCAAAGAGGGTCATAACACATATGATGTGAGGGAGAAGAGATGACCTGCTCTGATCACTGCACATGAGGACCACATATTTGCTTTGGCCTTTGAAAACTCTAAAGAACACTGCTGTGTACTCTTGCAAATCCTTGGAAGCCAAAACTAGTAACCCAAATGGTCCAACCCCACCTTTAACTGATACACCATTTTGGCTACATAGAAGTTGAGGGTTAGCCCAACTTGGGTCCAAAGAATCAGCCTTTTCCAACTCTGATACTTCAAATGAGAGCTCTATATCTGCCTGTAAATACAAAAATTTTACTTAGTTTAGCATGAAAAAGATTAATAAATAAATGAACTACCATTACCATTAATTAAGTAGGGACAACTATGCCAAGTGGCACAAACCCATTAGTAATCATATCCAAATGAACGAACCTGTGCAGCTGTGACACCTGAAACTTCAAGCACTGATCCTCCCTTCAGCACTGAACTCGGTGAGTCAACTCGGTTTTCGCGTAATTTTTCAATCTCTAAAATGGGCCATTGCATCAATTGTTTTCCAGTCATATCCAACCACAGGCTCCTTGGAATTGCCTATAGGATAAATTCAACATGAACATTTCTAAGAGCCCGTTTGGTATTGCTATGTCAATCGTTTTTTTTTTAAAAGAAAAAGACAAAAAAAAAAACCACCAGATTGTCAACATGAACATTTCTAAGAGCCCGTTTGGTATTGCTATGTCAATCGGTTTTTTTTTAAAAGAAAAAGAAAAAAGAAAAACCACCAGATTGTTGCTTCATATTCAATGTATTTTAAAAATGGATTCGATCTTTAAAATGTCTGTCAAAAAGTTTATGCCAATGGACTCCAATCTCTTATTGATCCCAAACAAGTTGTTGGTGGTCCAAAATAAGTCAATCTAATTCAAATGGGCACTAGGTCATATTCTAATTTTTCTACATTGATTTTGTGCTTGTAACGAATTTATTAGTCTAGGATATATCTATCCACAAAAACAAAATTACCTGAACACCAGACCATCCTTGTTTAACATAATCTTGTTGTGATAACGATTCATTAATCCATCCCCATAAGATCCTTCGCTTCATTATGCTGTCATAAAACGTTTTTGAAGCATAAAACTTTCCAAAATCATATCTTAACCCGGAGTCATTATCCACGGATCCTTTATCCGGTATATAGATATCCTTTGCAAGGTTATATGTCCCAATAGTGTAATAGTCATGTTTGGTATCATCCAAGCTCAATTTAAGCACATGTTTAATGCCCAAACCAATCACAGATGTATCGAGACCTGTTTGGTTACTAGTAGAAACTGGGAAAAAGTCAGGACACTCCCACATTCCAGTTCCCTCAGCAAAATGTAAAGGGTCTTGGGATTTAATCCAGTGTATAAAATCTTTGCTTCTGTACAAAATCGCGATTCCCCGGCGATTATTTTTGCTTCCAATAATCACCCTCCATTTTCCATCATGGCCCAACCAAGCAGTGGTTGGGTCTCTGAATGAACTTGCATTAATCTTGTTTTGGATAGTGGGAGACATAATTGGGTTATTGGGGGACTTGACCCATTCAATAAGGTATGGGTCCGAGAGATTTTTGGGAACTGCCAGATTTTGAACTTGTTGGTTTTGGAGGTTTATTCCTGTGTATAGCATTGCTGGTTTTTCACCTGGGAGGATTGTGGCAGAGCCTGACCAGCAACCGTTGATATCGTCTTCTGTATATGATGGGTAGATGGCATGATCATGTGGGGTCCAGTTGACGAGATCAGTTGATGTTGAGTGGGCCCACACTATGTTACCCCAATCTGCACCAGATGGGTTGTACTGGTAGAAGAAATGATAAAGTCCCTTGTAAATCATGGGTCCTGCAACAAAAAAAGACATGTTATTCTCTTGGTCCAAAAAAAAAAAAAAAAATTAGGTGTGCACGTCTAATTTTTTGAATGTCTCAAAATAAGTGTTTATTTTTTAAAGTTAGCCTCAAAATTTAATTAAATTCCTATAATACCCTTATAATAAAGACAAAGTATTATTTATATGTGGTCCCAAAATAAGTCGAAAGTCAAACACTCATCATATCTAAAGGTCAAACACCCGTATCCAAAGCTTGGTGTGGGTTGAATCCTACAACTCACTCACCTCCCTGAGTTACCTGGTGCGTGTGTTATGGGGTCGGTGCATGTGTCTGGGGTTTGTCTTATATTCTACTCCGAAAAAACGACTATAGGTACTAATTCCGAAGTCACGAAGGATAGGTTAAGGAATTTGACTTCGTCATCCTGAAAAAAAATTTGGAAAGTGACCATGTAATGGACAAAAAAAAATAATACAATATAACTTTTTTAAATAATGTGCATATTTGAAGTGTACACTTATTTTGGGACTGAAGGAGTACATAATTAGGATTATGGATGGTGTGTTTTACTTTGTATTATCTAAGTGCCTTTTTTCCTTAGTTATCAATAATAATTGCATTTTTTTTTTCTTTTCATTTTCACTTATTTAAAAGAAGGATTTAAATAAATTTTGCATTTTCAAAAAAGTAAATCTAACTTGCTTTCTCTTTTAAATTGAAGATGATACTTTGCTTATATATATATATATATATATATAAGGAGAAGCTCTAGGTGCACTGACCAGTGCACTAGGTTTTTAAGCCTAAAAAATTTGCGGGTCAACAAGACAGCGCGAAGGGTCAGAAGGGCAACCTGCAGGTTTTTAGATTTAAAAGTTCAGTTCAATGGGTCAGTGCACTTACCCAGTACACCTAAGAGTCTCTCCTTATATATATATATATACAGTCCGGATCTTAAGTGGGTGTCAAAAGACGGACATTGGAACGGACCACTTTTAGAGACGAAAATGTCCCTTTTAGGGACGAAATTTTTCGTCGCTACAACAATAATTTTTAACGACGAAAAATTTCGTCGCTAAAAGCGACATTTTCGTCGCTAAAAGAGGTCCGTCCCAAAGTGCACTTGATCCTCGCTGTATATATATATATATATATATATACATGGAAGCAAAAGCTTTTGCTTCTTTTACATGGCAATTATATTATGGGGGATTCAACCAAAGGCCCTTGGATCCAAACACATCATAGCAAAAACTCACGCTTATTTCACTTAACCCATTAAGACATTTGCACTTGTTTTGGTCCAAAATATATTTTTATGCTTAAATACTTTAAATTATCATAACTTTTGCTCTACACATTCGTTTTGGTAAACTTTTATGTTTAGGAATTAGAAAAATGAGATCTATATTGACAATGAAATTCTGGAAAGAAAAAAAAAAAAAAATGAAAACGTAATAACGTAAATTTTTTTTTGCATGAAACTAATAATAATGTTTCTTTTGTATAATTGATATCCATCATTTTGAAAAAAATACATGAAATAAAAAAAATAAAAAAGACCCAAAATTGCCGAAAGTAATAAAGTTATGGTCATTTAATTCAAAGAGATAACATTGTCTGTTTACAACTGATAATATTAGATATTTACAAACAGATAATATTAGATGTCCAAACAGATAAAAGCTACAAATGAGTCGATCTCCAAACTACCTGTTTTTGCATAATTTTTAAGTCTAAAGCGTAGATCCCGAAAAAAAAAAAACACATGAAATAAAAAAAAAAATTCGAACTGGAAGCAAGTACGGAGGTAAACAAGTGACAATACTTTGTTCATATATAGTACTTAAAGCAACTTGTTCATATATACTTGGTTCTACTAAAATTCAGAATTTCATTCCAAAAAAGATTGTTCTTAATTTGCGTCCTTGTTGGATTCAAGGAATTGTTTTTTTTTTTTGAAAGTCATATTACGACGAAGTTCTAGTCTTTACACGTTTGGTTCGGGTATATATATATATATATTAGAGTTAGCTATTAGAATTATTATTTTTAGGATAGTTTAGTCTTTTACTTTCTATTAGGGTAATACTGTATATCTAGATATTGTCTCTTCTTTTTTATTATATTCATTCATTCAGTTTTCATGTTATGAGAAACTCTAGCTTTCTTTCTCTTTTTCGTTTGTTGTTTCCTTGATTATTTAATATATTCATATGGTATCAGAGCAGGTTCGAATCTCATCCACGATTTTCGTAGATTCAACTTTGCGGTGAGTTGACTTGCGGTTGCAGGGGGCAGCGAGCCCCTATCGGGGATTGGGGCGGAGCCCTGAATTTTTTTTTTTTTCCGGATGATTTTGGTTCGTTTTTGGATTTCTCGCTGATTCAGATTCGTATTTGGATCGATCTCGCACTGATTCACGTTCATTTTTGGATCCGTCACTGATTCTAGTTCATTTGTTTTGTGTTTTTGAATCTGTCTTTGATTTTTGTTTGTTTGTTTTGTGTTATTTAATTGCTTCGTTTTCGTAATGGCTGCTGAACGTGATGATTCGCTTCAAGTGATTAGTGTTAAACTCGATGGAAAGAATTTTGCATATTGGAATTATGTGACGAAAAATTTTCTGAAGGGGAAGAAGATGTGGGGTTATCAATGGAGATTTTAGTAAACGTACGAATGAACAGGCTGATAAATTTGCAGGATTGCTAGATGTTTGGGAAACAAACAATTTGAAAATCATTACTTGGATCAACAACTCCGTTGCTCCCTCGATAGGTATGCAATTGGCGAAGTTTGAATATATAAAGGAGGTGTGGGATCATTTGGCTAAATTGTTTACACAGTCCAATTTTGCAAAAACGTACCAATTAGAGTGTGATATTCGTGCCCTTGAACAAAAAAATTTGAGTATTTAGGAGTTCTATTATACAATGACAGATTTTTGGGATCAGTTGGCTCTTATGGAGTCGCCCGAATTGCGGGCGTTTGCACCATATATCGCTAGTGGGGAGGAACATCGTTTGGTTCAGTTTTTGATGGCTCTACGTGATGATTTTGCGGGCCTTTGTGGATCCATTCTCCATCGTAGCCCACTTCCGTCGGTTGATTCTGTTGTCCATGAGTTAGTAGCCGAAGAAATACGTCTCAAAACTTAGTTTGGAAAGGGAATTCTCCCCGACTCTACTTCGTCTGTTTTAGCAGCCCCTTTTCGACCACCATCCAACAATTAGAATAAGCCTTACTCGAGAGTTGGTAGTGATGTATGCAGCTACTGTAAGGAGAAGGGTCATTGGAAGGCTTAGTGTCCTAGGTTGGGTCGAGCAAACCAGCCCAATAGCAGCAACCAGCCCTCACATGGTCGACCACCACAACAACAGCAACCTCAACATTCTCATTGGAAATCTGATAACCAATCTCAACAACGTTCGCATAGGCCTCCATATTACACTGCAGTAGTTGTACCACCATCAGACTCATTTGGATTCGGTCCCCCTTCCACATCCACTCCGTCCATGACCTCCCTTGCTGAGCAATTTCAGAAGTTCTTTGCCACACAACTACATGCTATGGCCACCTCTTCACTAGGTATGTCTTCAGGTATGTCCTCAGGTATTTGGGTCTTAGACTCTGGGGCTTCTAATCATATGTCACCTGACTTATCATCTTTTGCATCCTTATATCCTGCTTCCTCTTTACCTGTTATGACTGCTGATGATACTCCCATGGCATTAATAGGTGTTTGGTCTGTTGTCACACCTCATGTATCTCTCTCTAGTGTTTACCACATTCCCAAACTTACTATGAATCTTGTTTCTGTTAGTCAGCTTTGTAATGCAGGTTACTTAGTCTATTTTCTTCTACTTTTTGTCATGGGCATGATCCGCAGTCTCAGATGCTGATTGGGACAGGCCGTAGGCAAGGGGGATTATACATCTTAGACAAGCTCAATGTAGCAGTGGTTGCAGCTTCTAGTGTTGACTTGTCATCCTTTCGTTTGAGTTCATCTTTATCTAGTTTTTATTTATGGCATTCTCGCCTTGGTCTGTTTCAACCTCTCGTTTAAAATTTTTAGCTTCTACAGGAAAATTAGGAGATTTACAAACTCATGATATTTCTGATTGTAGTGGTTGTAAACTGGCAAAATTTTCAGCTTTACCATTTAATAGAAGTATTTCTTATTCTCTTGCACCATTTGATTTAGTTCACTATGATGTGTGGGGACCCTCTCTTGTTACTACAAAGGGGGGGGGGGGGGGGGGGGGGGGGGGGGGGTTCTCGATATTATGTATCACTTATTGATGATTGCACTCGTTACTGTTGGGTTTATCTTATGAAATGTCGTTCAGACTTCTTTGATATTTACAATACCTTTTGTGCTTTTGTCAAAACTCAACATTCCGCTGTCCTCAAATGTTTTAGATGTGATTTAGGTAGAGAGTATGCCTATTATAAATTTCGTGAGTTGCTTGCTTTAGATGGAACTATTCACCATTCCTCCTGTACAGACACTCTTGAACAAAATGGTGTTGCTGAAAGGAAACATTGACATATTATTGAACTCTCTTTTATTATCTGCATATGTCCCTAGTGATTTTTGGGGAGAGGCTGTCCTCACTGCTGTCAATCTAATTAATAAAATTCCGTCCTCTCACTGCTCAGGTCTGTCACCTTTTGAAAAATTGTATGTGCATGCTCCTGATTATTCTTCCTTAAAGGTGTTTGGTTGTACTTGTTTTGTCCTGCTATTTGTGTTTTTCTAGGTTATGGTGAGGGTCAAAAGGGATATCGTTACTTTGACCCAGTTACTAAGAAACTATATGTCTCTCGCTATGTTGTGTTTCTCGAGCACATACCCTTCTTTTCTATTCTAGATAATCATCATGAGTTGACTAAATCTGATCTCATCCATCTTGACTCATTCTCTGATGATACTGAGCCCCATGCACCACTGATATTGTCTCACCTCATCGTTCTACTTCTGCTGATACTGGTACCTTGTCGCCTGATGCTACCTTCTTTCAGAGACCACTAAAGCACCTGATGAGGCTGTGGAATCTCCTCGCTATCCTGCTCGCACTCGTAAGCACTCCACTCACCTGATATTGTTTATTCTTGTTATTCGGATTCTTTTGCTTCCTTTTTAGCTTCAGTTCATGATCTCTCTAAGCCTCTGTCCTATAAAGAGGTAGCTCTTGATCCTTTTTGGCAGTAGGCTATGGCAGAGAAACTCTCTGCATTGTATAAGACAGATACTTGGAGTTTGGTTCCCTTATCTTCTGGTAAGAGCGCTATTGGTTCTCGTTGGGTTTATAAAATCAAAACCAATTCAGATGGGTCTGTTGAAAGGTACAAAGCAAGATTGGTTGCCAAGGGTTTTTTCCAGCAGTATGGTATGGATTACGAGGAGACTTTTGCTCCTGTTGCTAAAATGACCACTGTTCGTACTCTTATTGCAGTTGCTTCTGTTCGTCAATGGCATATAACTCAGATGGATATTAAAAATGCTTTCTTGAATGGAGACCTCCGAGAGGAGGTTTATGTGGTTCCTCCTCCGGGTGTTCCTCATGGTTCTGGTGAAGTTTGCAGGCTTAAGAAAGTCTTATATGGTCTTAAACAAGCCCCTCGAGCTTGGGTTGAGAAGTTTTCCACTGTGATTACCTCATTTGGGTTTTCCCCGAGTGAGTATGATTCAGTTCTCTTTATCAGGTGTACCACTGCTGGTCGTATTATACTTTCTTTGTATGTAGATGACATGATTATTACTGGTGATGATGTTATTGGGATTGCAGTGTTGAAGTCTGAATTAGCTCGTTGGTTTGAAATGAAGGACTTAGGTCCACTACGTTATATTTTGGGGATTGAAGTAGCCTTTTCTCCAAAAGGTTATCTTCTTTCTCAGTTTAAGTATATAAGTGACATTCTTGAGCGTGCTCGCCTCACTGATAATAACATTGTTGATACCCCTTTGGAGCTTAATGTTCGTCTTTCTCCTTCTGATGGTGTTCCTTTGCCTGATCCTACCTTATATCGCACTATTGTTGGTAGCTTGGTTTATCTTACTATTACTCGTCCGGATATTGCTCATGCTGTTCATGTTGTTAGTCAGTTAGTTACCTCCCCTACTACAGTTCATTGGGCTGCTGTTCATCGTATTTTGAGGTCCTTGAGAGGCACTCGGTTTCAAAGTCTTTTACTTTCGTCATCTTCTTCCTTAGAGCTGCGTGCATACTCTGATGCTGATTGGGCCGGTGATCCTACAGATCGCAAGTCTGTTACTGAATATTGTATATTTTTGGGTGATTATCTCATTTCTTAGAAGAGCAAGAAGCAAGATGTTGTTGATGTGTCTTCCACAGAAGCTGAGTATCGTGCTATGACTTTGACTACCCGTGAGGTTATTTGGTTACGCCGGCTACTTACAGATATGAGTGTCTCCCTTCCTCGCCTTTCACCTATGTATTGTGATATTAAGAGTACTATTCAGATTGCTCACAATTCAGTTTTCCATGAGAGGACCAAGCATATAGAGATTGATTGTCACATTACTCGTCATCACCTTAAGCATGGAGCTATCACTTTGCCTTTTGTTTCTTCTTCCGCACAGATTGCTGATTTGTTTACAAAGTCACATTCGATTCAGCGTTTTCGTTTTTTAGTTGGCAAACTGCAGCATCGTAAGTTAGAGAGAGAGAGAGAGAGAGAGAGAGAGGGGGGGGGGGGGGTTATTAGAGTTAGCTATTATAATTATTAGTTTTATTAGCTTTAGGCTAGTTTAATCTTTTACTTTCTATTATAGTATTACTGTATACCTAGATATTGTTTCTTATTTCTATTGTATTCATTCATTCAGTTTTCATGTTATGAGAAACTCTAACTCTCTTTTCTTTTTTTTTTCTTTGTTGTTTTCTTGATTATTTAATATATTAACAATATATTCATGAATATTTAAAAAAGAAAAATAAAAAAATTAGACAATGCATCTAAACACAATTTTCACTTAAACTTCATTTGACCCATTCTTTTTGGTTTCTTAAGAAAATGGTAACAACCTGAACAAGAGTGCGAAAGAACTCACCATTAGGATCTGCATTTCCAAGAAGACCCATTTATCCATTTCACAAGAGAACAAGCCAAAGGACAGAAACAAAAGCCAACAGAATAGAATTGTTAAATAGATGAACAAGAATATGACAGCAAAAGTAATTACTTAACTGTTAAACACACACACACATATATATATATATATAATGCACATACATCTATATGTATATAGATTTTTTTGAGTAGCCCATAGACCAACCCTACTAACTGAGCTCATTTATGACCCATGGTCGCATCGTAAACCTGGAGCTGCCTATATATATGGTATTTCCGGGTTGAGTTTTCATTTGAAGAGTAATGCTTGGGGCACATCCTTACACACTAAAAAAAAATCTACACCATGAATTGGACCAATAAAATGAGAGATAGAGACTACGGGGTTCACTATCAGTCTCTTCTCAATGGTCCACTTTCAAGATGCTTTTTGAGTATGTAAGGGTGTACTCCTAGCACTATTGCTCATTTGAAAGTTAGACCTTGGAAACTCACAACACCTGCTGTGAAGCCCCCAACTACTTGGTCTACCACATATGCATGTGTGTATATATATGGAAATAAATGCAAAGTTAATGAAAATTACAATACCATTCATCCAATTCTTGGGAGGTTGGAAGTGATAAGAAGTTCTGTAGGCTTGATGAGCTGAAGCTGAAGCTGGTTGGAGAGTACTCTCAAATACAACACGGGAATAAGGATCACCACATTCAAGAACAGCATAGCCAATCATGAGAGAGAGGAAGAACAGAAGCCAAACAAAAAGACTTGCCATGATTGCTCTTTGGATGTAAGAAGGCATGTGCATGTACGAGGTGTACCTTAATTTTTATAGGTTGTGTTTGGATAAAAAGGAAGAGCTAGAAAACCACATAATCTGATAGATCGATCATAAAGGGTGGAGATCGACCAAAACAAAGAGAAAAAGAGAAAAAGCATTTAGGAATAATTAAGCTGAACATATGGAGATGTATTTTCCAGAAAATGAAACTCAACTGTAAACCCTTTTGTCCCACTTTGTATATTTTTATGGATGTAACTAATTAATAAGATGTGGACCATGTGGTGTTTGCAAGCTTGGCTAAGGCTGTCTCTATTATGTGATTAGATTACTCTAATTGCATCATGCATACAATGGAAGTTAAATTAATTATATATGTCAACACTAGTTCTTACATATGCTTGGTTATTGTTATTATATTGTCTAAGAACAGACAATTTAAGGTATTAAAAAAGGTGTTAATTAATTAAAGGAAGGCTACTATTGTTTCCCCAGTTTCATTTACAAAAGGAAAATGGCAATTACATTGGATTCGTTTAGCTAAATTGTTCACATGCAAATGTTGGTACCTATACATAATATACGGGTGTCAAAATAGGCCGATCCAATGGGGCCCCTAAGGCCGGCCAGCTCGAAAAAATAGCCCTTAATTAGCCCAGTCCAAGCATGAGATAGGGCCAGTCTGGCCGACCCTACCTCTTGAAGCTCGAGCTCCGACAGGAGGCTCGATTAAGCTTCCCAACAATCAAAATATGGACAGTTTTCCAGTATTAAAAGTGTTAAAAATTTGCATATTACTCTATTCAAAGATGAAAAATTGGTTACATATATAATGGTATTTATACTATTTTATGATAAATTATTAAATTAAATGTGCTCACTTAGGCTCAGGGGCGGACCTAGGATTTTCGGTCAGGGGGGCCTAACCTATACGGGGGTTCGGGGGCAGCGCCCCCGAGGCGAATTTTTTTAGGTCTACTTATACACAATTATGTGTAAAATTGGTTTAACACCCCTAGTTTGGGGTAAATCGTGTAATTTTAGGGGGCCTATTTCTAAAACCTGTAATATATTACATACAAATCTAGAATTTTCAAAAGTCCACGGGGCCTGTGTCTAAAATCTATAATTTTTATAAGTCCAGGGGGGGCCTGTGTGAATTTTAGGAGGGCTTATTTGTAAAATCTGTAAAATATTACATATAATTTCGTAATTTTCAAAAGTCCAGAGGGGTGGCCCCCTGGGCACTATGTCGGTCCGCCACTGCTTAGGCTCTACCTTAGAGCCTATGATCGAGTTTGGATTGTGAACTCTTTAGTCTAGTCCGAGCCTGATCCGGACCGAAGAGAGACATGATCCCTTGGGCCAAAGAAAAGCCCAAGCTCGATCAATGTTTGGTCGGATTGACCATTTTGACATCCCTAGGTACATGCCAAAAAAAAAAAAAATTATCCCTTTGTTTGTATTGAACAAAGTTGAGTTATTGCTGTGTTGGCATGCCAAATTATAGCATAACCCTCCAAAAACACATCTAGCTGTGCCAAAAGTTATGCTAAATTATAACAATGTCAAAGGACATGCCAATATAGCATTGCTATAAAATTGGCATAACATTTGGCATACCATTGAAGAATAATTTTTTAAGGTCATGCTATAATTTGACAATAACACAAATATTTAACATGTGCATTAAAGTTACTACGATCAAATGCCATATTTTGACATTTTACACTAGTGCTACATTTCATAATGCTTTCTCTTTGCACAACTACTTTGGCTAAAAGTAATTGGCACTATGTTGACTAATTCGTCTCAAAGAGTGAGAGGCAATACCGAGTTGGCAAGAATGCATGACTCATGCCGTTTCTTGTGCCATATTTGGCATAAGACCATCTACAATTCTATGCTATTTGTCATGTCAATTCTATATTATAACATGAAAAATAAAAATAGTTGCTCCAACTTATAACTATTTATTATGCCAAAATTTGGCAGGACAACATTTTGTGCCAAATTTGGCATGACAAATGACATATGCTAAATCTCCAATGGCTACAATTTGCACAATGAATGACTGTGTGTTTGTTTGAACACCAATGGGTGGGATTGACTTGCAACGGCTAGTATTTGAGCCCAACACACATGTTGCAACTGTTAGAATTTTGATGGTTATATAAATGATATTTTTGCCCCTAACAAAAACTCTATAAATTTAGTATTCTACCCAATTTCTATTATGTGGGTTTTGTGAATTAATTTTTTTTTCCCTAGCACTATATTTATCTAAAAATCATGGAACAAAGTCAACAATCAACAAAGCGGGGGCAGAAATGTCAAAATATAACATTGAAATGGCATGTAACATTGGAGAAAAAATATCAAAATATAGCATTTGACTCTGTAATAATGCCAAAAAAATAAAATTAATATGATAAAAATAACATAGTGTATTGGAGATGCTCTAATTTCAATTAAAAAATAGTATGACAATTGGCTGTGCATTAGAGAGGAAGTTTTTTTAACAAGTATGCTATTTTATTGCACTCGTACAGGCCATTTGGCCCATGCGTTGGAGTCTTGGAGAGGTAACTGTCCTGAACTGAGGATTGTTTCTTCATTTTCCCCATTGTGTTAACAATTGTACATTTCGGTTCAATTACTATTGGAGTGGCTCTAAATCTTGGAATTTTAAATCTAGTGGGGAAAGAATTTATTTTCCTCGCCAAAATAAATTTTGGCAAAAAATTTGAAGTAATTTTATTTTATTTTCCCTTAATATTCTCTTCACTGTTAAAAAAAAATTATTTTTATTGGTAACTTTTAAGAATATAACAAATACAAAGCGTTGCCAAAAACTAGGGAATTTTTTAGACTTAACTTAGGCGAGAAAAATAATGTTCCTGGCAAAAATCTACTTTAAGCGAGAAAACATAATTTTCTTCACCAAAAATAGCTTTTGGCAAAGAATTTTATTTCGTCGCTAAAAAGTATTTCTCAAACAAATTTCATAAGACTTAACTTTAGGCGAGGAAAATAATTTTCCACGCCATAACTTACTTTTAGCGAGAAAACATTATTTTTCTCGCCAAACGTAGTTTTTGACAAGGAATTTATTTCTTTGCCAAAAAGTATTTTCCACAATTAATTTTTTAAGATTTTAATTGATGCGAGGAAAATCTTGTTTCCTCGCAATAAGTAGGTTTTGTTGAGGAACTTTATTTACTCGCCAAAATGTATTTCCCATAATTCATTTTTTAAGAGTTAACTTTAGGTGAGGAAAAGAATTTTTCTAGCCAAAACCTACTTTTAGCGAGAAAACATGCTTTTCCTCACCAAAAATAGGTGTTAGCGAGAAAATTTATTTCGTCGAAAAAAGAAAGTGGAAATAATATTTTTTAGAACTCATCTTAGGCGAGAAAAATTAATTTTCGTCGCCAAATTCAATACTATAGGCGAGGAAAATAACATTTCGTCACTAGATTGAGACTCGCCAAAATTGATACTTTAGGCGATAAAATTCTTATTTCATCGCTAACTGTGTGTACGTTTTACCATTTTTGGCGACAAAATTTGATTTCCTTGCCAATACTATACATTTGGCAAGTAATTAGATCTGTTCGTGTGTGTAGATATAGGAAAAATACCTTTAACCCTCTTGTTGTTACACCCATTTCTCATAACCCCCTGTGGTTTATTTTGTAACACTTAACCCCCCTGTACTATTGATTGAAGTGAGACTATTATGTTTTTTAACGGAGCAAGGAAATGACATTAATACCCTCAAGCCCTTATACATACTCTTATACGTACATAACCTTCAAAATACAAAAAAAAATTATAAAAGTTAGGGTTTCTATCATTCATTGGGCGAAATCGAAGGATAGAGTTCGATCTGATTGAAGGACGCAAAAGGGTACAGATTGGGGCTGAGATTTCTTCAGGTGATGAAAAGTTTGTTTTTGTATTTGATTGTAGTTCAAATTGTATTTGATTTGGACGCACAATCTTTATTTTTTCATGTTTGTTTATGGAAGGGGTCCTTACAGGTTGTTTTGAAATATTTTATTATTATGATTATTATAATTATTTTTTTTTTATCTTTATTTCTTTTTTTTTTTTTTTTTTTTTTTTTATGTGAAACTTCCATTTAAGATTAAAAATGAGAATGAATATCAGCTTGTTTTGAAAATTTCTATATTTTGCAAATTTTTTTTTGGTTGGTAAAGTGGTGATTCCAAAACAAAGCATTACAAAACAGGGACTTCATTGCCATTTTACAAAACATGTTCTTCTTACAAACAGAGGACTTTTTACAAAAACAGACCACTACAAAGCATTACAAAACAGAGCCATCTCACACATATATTCTTCTTCTCTGCTGCTACTTGCTCACGAATAAGAAGAATTTGAAGCATTTGTTGCTGAATATGCTGAAGACATCTCACACTGACACAGCCACTCTTCTCTGTTTTAGTGAACTATGGAAATGAAAGGGACAACGATGGAGAGGGAGAGAGGTGTAATATATATATATATATATATATATATATATATAAAATCACTTGCCATAAGGGTATTAGTGCTATTTCACCGCTGGATATGGAGGAAAAGTTTTCCCACTCATTTTGTTGCGTGAAATTCGGTGAGATTATTTGAATTTCCGTCAAAAGTGATGGTAAACTTAACAGTACCATTTCAGTCAATAGTACATGGGGATTAAGTGTTACAAAATAAATTACAGGGAGGTTATAAAAAAATGGGTATAACCACAAGAAGTAAAATGCATTTTTCCCTATTTATATTATGTCTTTTATGATTTTACAAAGTGTTTCTTATGAGGAGACTTTTAAATTTTTAATCACATGGATCCGATCCAAAGAAAATGTTAAAGGTGCACATGATACTTGATGTTTGTTCCATTCTCAAAATATTCTTTACTTTATATATTCATTGGCTTTATTTGACTTTCAAAATTCACGTGCGTGTATTCAAATGAGAATCGTACTAAATTATTTGATATCAGTTGGTTTGGGTTTGATTTTGATCCTGGTGTTTTAGACACCCACTTTAGTCGTATATCTTATATTTGAATGTGCATGCAAAAAAATATGTATTTGTTTTAATTTTATTGACTTGGAATCACTACCTATTATAAAATTATGTAAATTACTGTGCATAAAAGGCTGGATATTATTTTGACCATGTCACTGGAATTTGTGTTTTTAAATGTCCAATTTTGATTGAAGGTGACATTTTACAATTAAACTATTTTGATGAAGTAAATTTATATTTATTTCTTTTATGTAAAGGTTAGAGTTATTGCTAAATTAAATGTCATTGGATTGAAATTCAACCACATAAAAGAGAACTTGAAATAATAATTATTTTATTAAATTAGCAATGGAATAAATAAATGACATATTTAGGCCCCGTTTGATAACCATTTCATTTTTTTGTTTTCATTTTTTAGTTTTTGTGTTAGAAATTTTTGTGTTCATTTTAAAATAAGAAAATAAAAAATGCGTTTGGTAACTTTGTTTTGTTTTTTAAAAAGAGAGAACAAAAACAAAAAAAATGTGTTTGGTAAATTATATTTTTGTGTTAAAATTTTATAACTACTTAGTAAAATGACTCTTTTGCCCTTAAAACTTCAAAATGACGTATAAAAACCATTTTAGAACCTAAAAATAAAAATACATTGTAAAATGACCAAATTGCCCTTGGGGCTTACATATAAGAAGTTAACATTGTTAAAATCTTCAAATAATACGGATTGACCTACCCAATGTTTTTCGACGTTCTAGATTCAATGGTTGGGTCCATTTGACCTAAATATATTTGTAAAATGACTATCAAATTTCAAAATGCCATAACTTGTTAAGAGTAAACTAGAATTGAACGTCGTCAGAGCCTGTGAGCTCATATTTAAGATAAGAACATTTGGGACCTAAAAAGTACATATATGGTAAAATGACCAAATTGCCCTTGGGGTTTACATATAAGAAGTTAACATTATTAAAGTCTTCAAATAATATAGAGTGACCTACCCTAAGATTTTTTGGCATTTTGGATCCAATGGTAGGGTCCACTTGGCCTGAATATATTTGTAAAATGACTATTTTGCCCTTAAAACTTTAAAATGTCATAACTTGTTAAAATAAAATCAGAATTTAACGTCATCAAAACTTATGAACTCACATTATTATGAAGAACATTTTGGAACCTAAAAAGTACATATATGGTAAAATGACCAAATTGCCCTTGTGGCTTACATATAAGAAGTTAACATTATTAAAGTCATCAAATAATACGGAGTGACGTAACCTTAGATTTTTTTAGGTTCTGGATCCAATGGTAGGGTCCATTTGGCCTGAATATATTTGTAAAATTACTATTTTGCCCTTCCAACTTCAAAATACCATAACGTATTAAGACTAAACTAGAATTGAACGTCGTCAGAGCTTGTGAGCTCATATTAAGATGAACATTTGGGAACGTACAAGCATGTATATATATATGGTGAAATGACCAAATTACCCTTGGGGTTTACTTGTAATAAGTTAACATTGTTAAAGTATTAAAATAATGTGGGGTGACTTACACAGTTACACTAAGGTTATTCGACATTCTAAATCCAATGGAGGGGTCTATTTGGCCTGAATACATAAGGGCAAAATGATTATTTTACTCTTAAAAATTTAAAATGCCATAACTTATTAAGATTAAATCAAAATGCCTAAAAAGTATATAGATCATAAAATGATTTGTTAGGAAATTGCGTTCCCAGAATCCGTTGACAGTGCATATAAGTTGGTACTGCAAAAATTTTACGTGAAAACTATAATAACCCTACAAGGGCGGAACTAGGGTTACCTTGAACTGCAAAATTGGATTGCTGTAGTAGATGAATCGAGAACACGGGCTCGATAACAGCTCACGATCTTCTACCGTATTCCTTTGCTGCCAGAATATCGAACTGAGTGTGGGCTCTTTCGAAATCCTTTTAGTTTTCTGCTCTTCCCTCTTTACGTTCTATTTTCTATTCCCAGTTATAACACTCTCTTTGATTGCTATGACGATTCAATCCTGATCACATTGATCCGACAAAGATGTGTTCGTCAGGAGGATCAAACGATCTCCGATTTACTTGAATTTTTAACAGCAGCTCCGTCTCGACGTCAGGAACGTTGTGTAAAAAATTCAGCAACTTTCGATCAGTATCAAGCAGTCCGAAGCTCTTTTAGTGAGCGTTGTCCGACGCTAGCGATCTACACTCCTATGTCTCTTGAATGCTCACAGAGACTAGGGTTTGGTGGAAACCCTTCTAGAAGAAAGCTAGGAGGTCAAGGGAAGCTTAGAATATGAAATCATGCAACCTGAGAGAAGAGCCAAGGCAGCATATATATAGGCTACGATAGGGACCATAAGAAGTCAATAAGGAATAGGCTTCCTAATGGAATTAGGAAACCCTAATTCGAACTGAATCAGATTCCTATTTCCATAAATTATAATTCATACCACTAAAGAATTATAATTGCACTCCTACCCTTATCTCAAAAATATATTTCGAGCTCCATGTTATTAAATGCTTATTATCTCCCCATGTTAAGATTACAGATATCCATTAATTAAATATAATTACTGACAATCATATTTAATTAATTTCTTAAAATTCCTTGAGATCCTCTGCTTAACTTATCTGATATGTCGGATACAAAATCCACCTGCAGGGTTTGACATAATCAAAACTTATAAGCTTTCTCAAGGGGATACCATCAATCCCAAAATTGAGACATGGATTCCATCATTAATTAATATCCACCATACAATTAATATTGCCACCCAATCCAATGAGATATTGACCCATTTAAGGATCTCACCCTTTTAGGGATCAAAGTGTAAATATCAAATGTACGTGTCTACAAATTAACTTAGGATTTAGAGCATAAGCACTCATAATAGCCATGAGGTATTAATTATCTTATAAGTCAGTATAAAGATAATTACCCCAAGTCAGTCCCGTTTAATACACAAAGTGTACCAGCATAGTGAGTTGAAACTATACCATTTCCCGCAGTCAAGACAAACCTACTACAACACCATGCTGCAGTCCTACCGATGGTGTGTCCAATCCCATCTAAGACTGTAAACCAAAATCTTACATTCTATAATATCTGATGGCCTGATCTTCCGTGTGTAAGCCGAACTCTACACACCAAACCACCTACTATATAGAATGAGAGACACACATGCATAATATTAAATAAATAATATAATACAAACATTTCCCACACAGATTCTCATAAAAAATGGATTAACTGATTTTATTAAACGAATAATAAATCAACTACATAAAGCATGGCTTTTAGTATATATCCCTAACAATCTCCCACTTAGACTCAAAGCCATGAAGTGACACACCTCACTCCAACTAATGGCTCTACCTCCTAGGATAAACACATATCCTGAGGTAGACTTTCTGGAATCCCTATCTGACATGAAATCAGAATATGTGTACCCAATGGGTACAAAACTGTCTGCTTGGTAAACTAACATATTGTCTCGAGTCCTTTTCAGGTACTTGAGAATATTTTTCACCACAGTCCAATATTCTTGCCCTGAATTAGACTGATATCTACTAACCATGCCAA
Source organism: Hydrangea macrophylla (assembly GCA_033977485.1). Classification (NCBI taxonomy): domain Eukaryota; kingdom Viridiplantae; phylum Streptophyta; class Magnoliopsida; order Cornales; family Hydrangeaceae; genus Hydrangea; species Hydrangea macrophylla. The sequence goes on from CM066991.1 coordinate 141,507,892, forward strand.
CAGCAAAGCAGATGTCAGGTCTAGTACATAGCATAGCATACATTAGGCTTCCTACTGCCGAGGCATAAGGAACTGCCTTCATCTTCTCTATCTCATCAGGTGTCTTAGGACACTGATCCTTAGATAGAGTAATTCCGTGTCTGAAGGGAAGGAATCCCTTCTTGGAATCTTGCATGCTAAACCTTGCAAGAATATTGTCAATATAAGTGCCTTGTGACAAGCCCAACATCCTATTCTTGCGATCTCGCATAAGCTTGATCCCTAGGATGTGACCGGCTTCTCCCAAGTCCTTCATATCGAATTGACTGGATAACCATACCCTTACAGAAGATAATACCCCCACATCGTTTCCGATTAGCAAGATATCATCCACATAAAGTACTAAGAACACCACCACTCTTCCATCATGTTTCTTGTACACACAAGATTCATCCGCACATTGATCAAAACCAAAAGACTTGATTGCTTGATCAAAACGGATATTCCAAGACCTAGATGCCTGCTTAAGTCCATAAATGGACTTCTTAAGCTTGCACAACATGTGTTCTTGGCCCTTCGCAATGAACCCGTCTGGTTGCATCATATAGATGCACTCGTCAAGATTTCCATTTAGAAATGCTGTCTTGACATCCATTTGCCAAATTTCATAATCGAAATGTGCAGCAATGGATAAGAGAATCCGGATAGACTTCAGCATTGCCACCGGCGAAAAAGTTTCCTCATAATCGATTCCTTCTTTTTAAGTGAACCCTTTCGCAACAAGCCTTGCTTTAAAGGTTTCCACCTTACCGTCTGCTCCTCTCTTCTTCTTATAGATCCACTTACATCCAATGGGTTTTATTTCATTAGGTGGTTCTACAAGATCCCAGACTTGATTGGAGTACATGGACTCCATTTCAGACTTCATAGCCTTTTGCCAAAGATCTGCATCTTTATCTTGGAGTGCTTCATTGTAGTTACAGGGGTCGGTACCTTGTTCGTCAGGGACCCGGTCATAAGACTCTCCCAAGAACATATACCGGTCAGGTTGAATAATAACCCTCCCACTACGACGAGGCACAACCCGTGTCTGTGTATCACTGATATTTTGTTGTGAAGATTCTGAACCTAATACACCATTATCTACACGTTGTACTGGTTCAGGAACCTGCGTGTTAATGGTTGGTTCGGGATCTACACGAGTTTCGATAATCCTCCCACTACGACGTGGTAATGGAATATCGATAACTCTTTCTTGTGGTGTTTCTTCTCGTACCGTTGGTATCGAAGAAGTATATGTCGGTGTCTTTCCTCTCATTTCCTCTAGAACAATACGGCTTCTGGGCTTGTGGTCCATAACATAGTCCTCTTCTAAGAATGTGGCATTGGTGCTAACAATAACCTTCTGATCCTTAGGACTATAAAACAGACCACCTTTAGTTCCTCTTGGATACCCAACAAAGAAACATACTTCTGTTCTTGATTCCAACTTTTCTGCGTTCCCTTTCAGCACATGTGCTGGACTACCCCAGATCCGAACATGCCGCAGACTAGGCTTTCGCCCAGTCCACAATTCCGTGGGAGTAGTAGGTACTGACTTAGATGGTACCAAGTTTAGAATGTATGCGGCTGTCTCTAATGCGTGTCCCCAAAAGGAAATTGGTAAATCCGAATAACTCATCATAGATCTTACCATGTCCATAAGAGTCCTGTTCCTTCTTTCTGCCACACCGTTCTGCTGAGGCATACGGGGTGCAGACAATTGGGATGTAATCCCTTGCTCCAATAAGTATTCCCTAAACTCTCCCAAGAGGTACTCTCCACCACGATCAGATCGTAGTGTCTTGATACATTTACCTAGACGCTTCTCCGTTTCAGCCTTGAAGTCTTTGAATTTCTCAAAGCATTCAGACTTACGCCGCATCAAATAAATGTACCCATACCTTGAGTAATCATCGATGAAAGTGACAAAGTACTCAAATCCCCCTCTTGCTTGGACAGTCATAGGACCACACAAATCAGAGTGAACCAGTTCCAACGGCTCTCTTGCTCTATAGCCCTTGGCCGAGAATGGCCTCTTGGTCATTTTACCTTCCAAGCAGGATTCACAAACTGGAAGTGCCTCCACTTCCAATGAGCCTAATGGCCCATTTTGAACCAGTCTTTGAATCCTTTTCAAATTAATATGACCAAGGCGTAAGTGCCAAAGATGCGTTTGGTTCATCCTCGAAGGTTCTTTTCTCTTAAATGGCAAACTATTTGTGTTATTCAATTCATTAAGTTGCAGTATAGGAGAGATAGGATTTATAATATAAAGATCATCTACCAATTGACCAGAACAAATAAAATGTTTATTTTCTTTAATAACTACTACTTTATTAAAATGAACTGAATATCCATTCTTTACTAAACTAGAAACTGAAACTAAATTCCTTCTAATAGAAGGTACATAAAAGCAATTTCTTAATATTAAAATTCTATCTCTACCAAAACTAAGATGTAGATCTCCTACTGCAACTGCTACTACTCTCGTAGCATTTCCCATATATAGATAAATCTCTCCATCACTGAGCTGCCTGGTTCCCTGGAACCCCTGCAAAGAATTGCATACATGATCAGTGGCTCCCGTATCTACACACCAGGTACCGGTAGATCGGACCGCTAAACACGATTCAACAACTAGTAAATGAGATTTACCTTGATTGTTCTGTCTGGCGAGATAAACTGGACATTGCTTCTTCCAGTGTCCTGGCTGCTTGCAAACAAAACATTTGCCTTTAGGCTTTCCCGGTTGTCCTCGTGGCCTTTGGATTGGCGGAGGACCCGCGGCCTTCTTTTGAGCCTTTTTCATTTTCTTCTTGCCTTTCGGCTTTGAAGTAGAACCTTTCTCAAACACAAGAGCACTCCCTGACTTTCTGTTGAGACCCTCAGCTACCTGAAGTTCTTTAAGCAGCTCCGCCAAGGTATATTTAAATTTATTCATGTTGTAATTGAGGCAGAATTGCTTAAAAGACTCTGGCAGTGACTGGAGTACGATATCGACCTGGGTTTCCCCGTCAATTTCAGCTCCAAGGATCTCTAGTTCATTAAGAAGAGATATCATCTTAAGAACATGATCCCTTACAGGCGTCCCCTCAGCCATGGTTGTGTTCATCAAGTCTTTCATAGCAACCTGCCTAGCAGCACGACTTTGATCCCCGAACATCTCTCGGAGGCTCTCCATCATGTCATAGGCACTGGTCATTGACTGATGCTGATGTTGCAGAACATTTGACATGGATGCCAAAATGTAACACCGCGCCATCTCATCAGCCTTGACCCATTTCTTGTGAGCCTGGGTTTCCTCAGCGGTTGCCCCCTCACCAGGTTGCTCAGGACATACTTGAGTAAGCACAAACTTGTACTCTTCAGCAGTTAACACAATATCCAAATTCCTTTTCCAGTCTATATAGTTTGGTCCAGTAAGTTTGTTTTCTTTAAGTATAACAGCAAGTGGATTGAAAGTACCCATTTAAAAGCCTGAGAATCACACAACATAAATAATTACGTTTGGGCAAAAATTACTATGGATTCGATTTGAAAATATTGGTTCCCTCTACCATATTTGAAAGGAATCCGCCAGCAACCTGATACACCGTGAATAGTATGACTCGATGGGAAGCCATATACTATCCATCATTTGTTCAGATAGACAATTGCCTTTTAATTTTACTATCCAGGCAATGTACTTTGCCTAATAAAATTAAACTGCTGACTTGCTTTGGTCCTATAAATAATAACAGTGACTCAGATGGAGAGGATATTATTATTTATAGCTAAGTGTATACCATCACTTAATTCTAGGTCAAGAGTTCTGTGAGGAACACCTCTGATGGAGAGGTGATCCACACCAACAATCACCCAAAACATTCTTTTAAAGAAGTTTGTACTGATGATTCCATGATCAACTATGTCCGATAGGGAGGATGACACTAGAGCCATCACACAAAATTAATCATATCATCTACAAACCAGTGATGGGGACCATGGGATTTATACTTGATAAATTCCCTCTCCCACTTAGAATTTTTTTTTTTAAAAAAAATTGAGGGTTATAATTTTTTTTAGAAAAACTTTTAATTTAATTAATAAAAAATAATGGAATACTTGACAAGGATTAATTCATCCTTACTTGTGAAACCCACATGTGTAGATAATAAAATCATTCTATTCTCATGATTTTAGAAAATAAGTACTTATGTTTTCAAATTATGGAATTAGTTTTATTTCTAAATACACATGTAGTTGTCCATCATTTTAAATTAATTAAATTAAACATACAGCTAGACATCTGAAATAGGTCTAGGAACAATTATCCATGTTGTCCTATTCATTAAACATGAAACAATAATAATCATTCAATCACACATAAATAAGGAAACCACAATAAAATAGGAATCCCACTATTATGGTCAAGCTGCAACTCTTGTGAAGAAATCTTCATGGAACCCAATTAACTCTATGTCTCCACTACGCAACTGCCTTCCAGAACTCTTTTCTGAAATAGCCTCCAAAAATTGCCTCCAGATTGCTTTCTGAAACTGCTTGTAAACTGTCTTCATGAACTGTCTTCACGGATTTACTTGAGATATATTACACAAACCCTATGCCTCCGTAAAGGAGTTCACATGCTATATATTTGCAGTAAATTAACCACGCATCAATCAAGCGTGGGATCCAATACATACAAATCCTATGCCTCCATAAAGGAGTTCACATGCTATATCAAAACAACAATATTAACCACGAATAAACCCATCGTGGGATCCAATCACACAAAATCAGTGACCATAATAGTGGAATAAGAACGCTGCAAAACAAGGGTTAGCACAGTTCTACGTTCTATCCATCCATCAAAACACGCATAAGATCTGTTTTATTGGACAACATGGTTGCATCCAACCCATACGCAGAATCAACGTTGCTCTGATACCACTGTTAGGAAATTGCGTTCCCAGAATCCGTTGACAGTGCATATAAGTTGGTACTGCAAAAATTTTACGTGAAAACTATAATAACCCTACAAGGGCGGAACTAGGGTTACCTTGAACTGCAAAATTGGATTGCTGTAGTAGATGAATCGAGAACACGGGCTCGATAACAGCTCACGATCTTCTACCGTATTCCTTTGCTGCCAGAATATCGAACTGAGTGTGGGCTCTTTCGAAATCCTTTTAGTTTTCTGCTCTTCCCTCTTTACGTTCTATTTTCTATTCCCAGTTATAACACTCTCTTTGATTGCTATGACGATTCAATCCTGATCACATTGATCCGACAAAGATGTGTTCGTCAGGAGGATCAAACGATCTCCGATTTACTTGAATTTTTAACAGCAGCTCCGTCTCGACGTCAGGAACGTTGTGTAAAAAATTCAGCAACTTTCGATCAGTATCAAGCAGTCCGAAGCTCTTTTAGTGAGCGTTGTCCGACGCTAGCGATCTACACTCCTATGTCTCTTGAATGCTCACAGAGACTAGGGTTTGGTGGAAACCCTTCTAGAAGAAAGCTAGGAGGTCAAGGGAAGCTTAGAATATGAAATCATGCAACCTGAGAGAAGAGCCAAGGCAGCATATATATAGGCTACGATAGGGACCATAAGAAGTCAATAAGGAATAGGCTTCCTAATGGAATTAGGAAACCCTAATTCGAACTGAATCAGATTCCTATTTCCATAAATTATAATTCATACCACTAAAGAATTATAATTGCACTCCTACCCTTATCTCAAAAATATATTTCGAGCTCCATGTTATTAAATGCTTATTATCTCCCCATGTTAAGATTACAGATATCCATTAATTAAATATAATTACTGACAATCATATTTAATTAATTTCTTAAAATTCCTTGAGATCCTCTGCTTAACTTATCTGATATGTCGGATACAAAATCCACCTGCAGGGTTTGACATAATCAAAACTTATAAGCTTTCTCAAGGGGATACCATCAATCCCAAAATTGAGACATGGATTCCATCATTAATTAATATCCACCATACAATTAATATTGCCACCCAATCCAATGAGATATTGACCCATTTAAGGATCTCACCCTTTTAGGGATCAAAGTGTAAATATCAAATGTACGTGTCTACAAATTAACTTAGGATTTAGAGCATAAGCACTCATAATAGCCATGAGGTATTAATTATCTTATAAGTCAGTATAAAGATAATTACCCCAAGTCAGTCCCGTTTAATACACAAAGTGTACCAGCATAGTGAGTTGAAACTATACCATTTCCCGCAGTCAAGACAAACCTACTACAACACCATGCTGCAGTCCTACCGATGGTGTGTCCAATCCCATCTAAGACTGTAAACCAAAATCTTACATTCTATAATATCTGATGGCCTGATCTTCCGTGTGTAAGCCGAACTCTACACACCAAACCACCTACTATATAGAATGAGAGACACACATGCATAATATTAAATAAATAATATAATACAAACATTTCCCACACAGATTCTCATAAAAAATGGATTAACTGATTTTATTAAACGAATAATAAATCAACTACATAAAGCATGGCTTTTAGTATATATCCCTAACATGATTAATTCTAGTTAAATCTTAACAAGTTGTGGATTCTTAAATTTATAAGGGCAAAAATAGTCATTTTACAAATATACCCCGCTAATAGATTCAGAACGTAGAAAAATCTCGAGCTAGGTCACTCTGTATTATTTGAAAACTTTAACAATGTTAACTTCTTAGATTTAAGCCCCAAGGGCAATTTGGTCATTTTACAATCTATATACTTTTTAGGTCACAAATGTTCTTCATCTTAAATTTGAGCTCACAAGCTCTGACGGTGTTTAATTATAGTTTAGTCTTAACAAGTTGTGGCATTTTAAAGTTTGAAGGGCAAAATAATCATTTTACAAATATATTCAGACCAAATGGACCTTACCATTGGATCCAGAATGTCGAAAACCTTGGGGTAGGCCATTCCGTATTATTTGAGGACTTTAACAATATTAACTTCTTATATGTTAGCCCCAAGGGTAATTTGGTCATTTTACGATCTATATACTTTTTAGGTTTCAAAATGTTCTTCATAATAATATGAGTTCACAGGCTTTGACGACGTTAAATTCTGATTTTATTTTATCAAGTTATGGCATTTTAAATTTTAAGGGCAAAATAGTCATTTTACAAATATTTTCAGGCCAAATGGACCATACCATTGGATCCAGAACGTCGAAAAACCTCGGGGTAGGGCACTCTGTATTATTTGAAGATTTTAACAATGTTACCTTCGTATATGTAAATTCCAAGGGCAATTTGGTCATTTTACCATATATGTACTTTTTAGGTCCCAAATATTCTTTATCTTAAATATGAGCTCACAGGCTTTGACGGCGTTCAATTCTAGCTTAATCTTAACAAGTTATGGCATTTTGAAATTTGAAGGGCAAAATCGTCATTTTACAAATATATTCAGGTCAAATGGACCCTGCCATTGGATCCAGACGTCGAAAAACTTAGGGGTAGGTCATTCCGTATTAATTGAAGATTTTAACAATGTTAACTTCTTATATGTAAGCTCCAAGGGCAATTTGGTCATTTTACAATATGTATGCTTTTTAGCTCTCTAAATGGTCTTAATATTAGAATGAGTTCATAGGCTCTGACGATGTTCAATTCTAGTTTAGTCCTAACTAGTTATGACATTTTGAAGTATAAAGGGCAAAATAGCCATTTTACAATTAGATTCAGACCAAATGGACCCCGCCATTAAATCCAAAATCTCGAATAACTTTTGAGCATGTCACCTTGTGTTATTTGAAGACTTGTTTTTTTTAATTTATTAAATGTAATATTTAAGGACAATTTGGTCATTTTGCGAGTATATTTTTTTTTGGTCCCAACAAAAAAAAAAGTATGAGTCTGACCACGTTTAATTTTGGTTTAATGTTAAATAGTTATGGCTTTTAAAATTGGTAAGGGCAAAATAGTAATCTTGAATACCAAAATCAATTTTGCTTTTTTTGAAAGCTACTAATTTTTGTTTTCATTTTTGGTCCCTTTTTTGAAAAAAAAAAAAACAAAATTAAGTTTACCAAACGCTTTTTTTATTGCCATTTTCAAAAAAATGAAAACAAAAACAAAAAAAAACCAAAAACGAAATGCTTATCAAACAGACCCTTAGCAATTACATAATAGCTCTAATAAAAGATTAGAGAATATTGTTTGTTAGTTTTATATACATAGGGTTTATGAATTTGGTAGTCACCAAAGTGGACCTAGGATAGTGAGCATTGTAAATGTAGAGCTACATTAAAGACTAGTCATTAAGGGTGACATAAAAGAACAATTTAATGACAATCATAATTAGGAAATTGAGGCTATAATACCTTGTATTTTTGAAATGTATTAATAAATAAGACTTGGTATTGCTTCTATATACTTGTATGACCTCTACCCCTCCATTGGGATATTTTGTGTCTCAATCGATTGCCATGTTTTCAATCGATTGTCATTCTGCCGACCTGAATTCATGACATGTCCCTACACCAATCGATTATCCTTCATTTCAATCGATTGCCTTAAAAGATCTGATACCAATCGATTGCCCCTGGCACTAATCGATTGCCACATGCAGAGATAAGTTTGTAACTTTGATTCATTGTTTGACATGTGACACTCTTATTTCTCTCTCTCTCTCTCTCTCTATATATATATATATATATGCACTCATTTCGTGGCTGGGGCTATTTTTACAGTTCTTGTGAGAGAGAGAGAGAGACTTGAGATATATATACACACTTCTATACATCCATACATATATACATAAACACACACACACATACACACACACACACTCTGTGGGAGAAGAAGAGAAAAGGGGAAGCAGAAGAAAGAAGAAGAGAAAGAGAAGAGAGACTGAGGCAGAGAGAAGGATGAGAGAAAGAGGAGAAACAAAGTCCACCCACACCTACCAAACACACCCTAAGTGAGTCCTAACTTGGTCTCGTTTATGTGATGTTTTACAAGTTTATGTGAAGTTTAGACATAACTAACATGTCCCTTTACGTTTATAAATGTTGAACTGAAATTCTGTTGGGGAAGACGAAATCTCCCAATCGACTGGGCTTTTTCCCAGTCGATTGTCATCAGTCTGGACCCAATCGATTGGAAAGTTTTTCAATCGATTGCCATTATTTCTAATCCAATCAATTGCCAAAGTTAGTAAGCGATTGGCATTGCTTTAGATCCATTCGATTGCCTTGTTCCTCAATCGAATGTTAAAGTTTTTATCCCAATCGATTGGGACAGTCACAGATCTTGGATAGTTTATCTTGTTTATTATATAAGGGGTTCGATCGTTTGATTTTTGATTCGGGCTTTCATTATGCGGCTGTTGGGATGATCATGGATAATATGATACCAAAGATAGGTACGATGATGAATAATGGATTAACGTGATAATGTTAGTTAAGGTGTCATTCATGATTAAGTTCGATATCCGTTTCATTTTAATCAGTATAGTCATGCCACAAATGGGAAGTCATGTATCAGTGTTAGTACGAAACTTAGGTACGTTTGTTAAGTTATGGGAATTGTATGCGAGCGGATGCTTGGTCATGATATATTCTTAAAAGCCGGTGAGTGGTTATATGTTCTTAAAAGGCGGTGAGCTGGACCTAGTCTTAAGATAGCCAAGTGATCCATGATATGTTCTGAAAGCTGGTGAGCTGTTAATATGCTCTTAAAAGGCGGTGAGCTGGGATTACTAGTAGACGTCGCTGAGTCGTGGCAACATGACGATATGCTGTTATTCGAAACGTCGTATCCCTGTATTGCAGTGAGAGGTAACATGTTCTTAAAAGCTGGGAACGGACTGACGTGAAGCCCATGATATGCGGTGAGCTGTGAATATGCTCTTAAAAGCAGTGGACGCAATGATGGTGTATCTATATGAGTTAAGCGATTGAGTCTGATCTTTTAGTCAGAGTATATTGGTTATTAGTCTTGGAATAATCATACGATAAGGGTTGGTCACGATGGGTGGAATAACAGTGAAGATACTATTGTAGCACTATATCTTATTCATTTCATAACTTGTTATTACGTTATATAACTGGTATCCTGTTAGTTTATATTCATTCAGCTCTCAGTAAGTTGACGACCGTTATTGCCTGGATATTCCCCATCCAGACTACCCTGTTCCTAATAATGTATGTGATGGAGCTTATGAGGATGACTACTACCCCGCAGGGGAATATGCAGAGGGTGTCCCCATTGATGATGGATATGCTGGGGAAGATTACTACGCTGATAACTACATCTACGCCAGTTAAAGATGACGATAGATATCTAGTTTTCATATTTCTGTTGTATTTTGTTATAATTGATACTTGGGCATATGTTACTTCCACACTTTTTATATTTCCCGCTGTCGCGGACTCTGATTATTGTAATAGCTAGGACCTTCTGCAATATATCTGTAATTGATTTTATTACAACTCTTGTTACTGTTTGGTGGCTGGTACTGTATGGTGTGGACAATTTAGTGACTTTCACCTGTCATACCTTATGGACCCAAAAAGGAAATTTATTTTTCTCTATTTTCGCTGTGCGTTATAGAGGCTAAACCAAAGGAGTGTCTCTTTCAACTAATTATGAACTGGGTAGAGTAATATAATTTATGTTACTTAGTAGCATAGAATTGGATACCTAAAGGTTACTTGACTAATTATTAGGTAGCATAAATTACATTAGACCTATATAGGTGATAATTTTTGCACCTATAGAGTGGACACTAGATATACTAAGGTTTTCGCCCAAAGGTGGAATCGATGTGATATCAATAGTTCGTCTGTTTAGAATTTATAATGCTATATTAAAGATAGACTCAAGCCTTAATGTGAGCATTATCCTATTTTCTTTCAGTGACTATGTCATACCCAACCCGCCTCGGGCGGATTAGGACACGTGTAACAAAGCCCACACACCAATTTATCCTCAAACTACTAAGAAAATCACGAATTAAATTGCATAAAACGAGTTTATAATGACAAAATAGCCCCAAGGGTAAAATGGTCATTAACAAGGTATAGAAAATTTTATATCAAAAGATAGGTCTTTGAGTCTCGGTTCCAACGTAAAAACTGTGCGCCAATCCAAATTTTCTAGAGAGAGTTATGCTTGTTTCTGTAAAAGCCGTCGGGCTGAAACCAGACCAGCGGATCGATCCGCTCCAAAACCGAATCTATTCGATTTTAGCAGATTGTCATTTTCTACTCCTTCAAATGCCCTGGATCGATCCGCACCAGACCCGGATTGATTTGGATTCTGCAGATGGGTTTACCTGCTGCTAAAACTCTACTTTCCAAACTTCTCCAAACTTTGGGGAAACATCAAAAATCATTTTCAAAGCATTTCTAAATGTTCCTAAACCTTAACACAACATCTCCAAGCATGGATTGACAATAAAAAAACACACAAATTATTCCTTAGGATCATGAACTTACATCAAAATCCACACTTAACCCAATACTTGCAAAAATTCTCAACCAAAAGAAAACTAAGTTCAATTAACAACCCAAGTTACTTACTACTCCAAGTTTCTTCCCAATATACATAACATGTGACTTGCAAGTTCAACTTACTACATTGGGCACAACCATACTAAATGTGAACTTGACATATTACAAGGACTCCAAACCACAAGTTGTTCCCAACATCCCTTATAGTTCAAGATTACAACTTATCCCAAAATTAACTATACATATGTACATATCAACACTTTTTACAACCCCCATGCCCAACCCGTCCCATGAATCATTTTCTTTCCTCTTCTCGTGCTGTACCTGCGATGGTTATTTAATAACCACAACAGAAAATATAATTTCATTTAAGCTTTCGCTTAGTGAGGGAACTAATCATGCTATTGGAATGTTCAATATGCAAATGCAACAATCATTAAAACATCAACAAAATGATCTCCGGAAAGTCAAGTAACTCCAACCACCACCCCCGGGTCCTTCTTACCCTGGATCTTTCTTACTTTTTGGACGCATATAGCGCAATACACACTCTCTTGTGACCCCGAAGGCATCACCGACATTTCATTGTGGTCGTCACCACATCCTACTCATTGAGGACTTCCTATCCCTTACATATGGGACTCATAAATGGTGACCGCTACTTGACTTTCCTTTGATCCACATAAGCATATAAGCAACTCTAGCATATAACATAGCAATTTACATATAATTGACATGTTTTACTTCAAATTCATCAACATATAATCATAAGTCTATGAACTAAGCACTCTTTGGTAATAATTATCACATAAACATATATAAACACCCCATTTTGGGATTAAAACACTCACCTCCTCAAATTGTTAGCAAATTAAGCCTAGAAACCCAATTCTCTTGCAAATTTTCAACCCAAATCTACCGGTGTAAATCCTACATAATTTTGGTACAACAAACATCATCTATCAAGAACGGTTTTTGTAAAAACGTCACCGAAACTGAAAATAAAAGACATACATGTGATCCTCTTACCTCTACGAGTCCAAAAATGGTTTCGAATCGTAAATCCGACATCGGACGGCAAAAGAACGGCAAGAAACGTCGCGTGGATTTCCGTCGCCAACTCGAGAGCTCTCCGTCCTCTCCAATTTTTGAAATTTCTAACTTGTTTACTAATCAAATGACACATATTCTTACATGCATATGTGTTGGCACAAATTTGCCTTATTCCCATTTACCTCCTGTAACTTTCTTTAAGGTTTATTATGAAACCCCCATGTTAATTACACTAACTACCCGCACTTTCTAAATGTATTTAATCTAAGTCTCGTGTGGGTCCCAAACGTGGTCCCACATAAATTATGAGGTTGATATTAAACCTACCAATTATTAATTGTAATCAAATACGCCCTCACATGGGTGCCCAAATAGGTTCCCTTTACCTATCATAAGACATAACAATATCTTTAAGCATTTAAACAAGTACTCATATAAACATATAATAATATCTAAGTGCAAATTATTTTAATTAGACCCTCGTTGGACCCCACATTTATACCAGTCCTGTCTTTTACAGAACTTTCATCTGTGTCCGCATTTGAACACCTTTTTTTTTACCCGTGGGTTCATAACCCCACCTTAAACCATCTTAGGCATTAATTATCTTATATTAACACATATTAATATCACATTAATCTTCTTTTTTGGGTACGGGTGTTACATTTCTCCCTCCCTTTTAAGAAGTTTGTCCCCAACTTTTTCTTACCTCATTAGTTGAACAAATGTGGGTACTTATCCTTGATTTCATCCTCCTGCTCCCAAGTTGCCTCTTCAATGCTATGATTACGCCAGAGGACCATGACTAAGGGAATCATTTTTTTTCTTAACACCTGATCCATTCTATCTAGAATCCGCACTGGAAGCTCAACATATGTCATATCTTCTCGAACTTCCAACGGTTATTGTTCAAGAATGTGACTTGAATCTTATACGTAACGTCTAAGCATAGACACGTGGAACACATTATGAACATGTGCTAACTCTTGTGGCAATTCCAATCTGTAAGCTACCGGTCCCACCTTATTTAGAATCGAAAAAGGTCCAACATACCTTGGACTTAACTTACCTTTCTTACCAAACCATGTGATGCCTTTCGAAGGTGAAACCTTCAAGAATACATAATCACCAACCTCAAACTCCAACGGTCTTCTACCCGTATCAGCATAACTTTTGTAGCAACTTTGTGCTACTTGCAACCGTTGTTTAATCAATTTAACATTATCAGTGGTGATTTGGATAATTTTTGGCCCTAGAAGTTTCTTTTTCCCAACTTCTGTCCAACATACAGGTGATCTGCATTTCCTACCATACAATGCCTCAAAAGGCACCATTCTAATGCTTGTCTAGAAACTATTGTTATAAGAAAATTCAATCAATGGCAAATGAGTTTCCCAATCTGCTTTGAAATCCATAACACAGACCCTAAGCATATCTTCTAGAATCTGAATAACTCGTTCCGACTGTCCGTCGGTTTACGGGTAAAAAGCCGTACTAAAATGCAAAGCTGTCCCCATTGCCCTTTATAGCCCTTTCCAAAATTTGGATACAAAATGTGTATCACGATCCGATACTATAGATACCGGTGCTCCATGCAATCTTACTATCTCTTTCACATAAAGTTTCGCTAACTTCATCGGGTTAGTGGTCTTAATCGGCAAAAAATGGGCTGATTTAGTCAACCGATCAACGATCACCCAAATGCTATCATTAGATCTAGGAGACCTCGGCAATCCAGGCACAAAATCTATTGTAATGTGCTCCTATTTCTATTCCAGTATTTCCAATGGTTGTATCTCCCCTGCGGATCGTTGATGTTCAAGCTTTACTAATTGATATGTTATACATTTAGCTATGTATTCAGCAACTCCACATTTCATTCCACTCCACCAATAGACCCCCCTCAAATCTTTATACATCTTCGTAGTTCGTACTACCCGGATGCATAGAGTACCGAGTACTATGAGCTTCTTCCAAAATTCTTTCTTTTATATTGCCAACATTAGGCACACATAATTGGTTAGTGTACTATAGCACCCCATCATGCAAACTAAACTCTGGCCGCTTACCTTCAGGTAACTCATCTACAACTTTCTTCAAGTTTGGATCCAAGAGTTGATTTGTTTTAATCTCTCCAATCAAATCATGTTGTGCTACAATTACTGCCATCAATCCACCTTCAACTCTAGGAAGCACTTCTAACTCCAATCGTTCAAACTCTTCTATCAATCCTTCTCGTGCAGTCAAAATGTATGTCAAACTTTCTGATGATTTTGACTCAAAGCATCGGCGACCACGTTCGCCTTACCCGGATGATATTGAATTTTCAGGTCGTAGTCCTTCATTAACTTCAACCATCTTCGTTGTCGCATATTTAGATCCCTTTGAGTAGACAAGTATTTTAAGCTCTTGTGGTCAGTGAGAATTTCACATGTTGCTTCTATGGCAAGAAATGACATGTGAAAAGTAGCCAGGGCCATGAAAAGTTCATTTTCAAATGTTACTTCTATAGCAAGAATGGCATGTGGAGAAGGACTGCAGCAAATGTAAAGCTTGGTTCGAAAGGAGAATCTTTCTTTTGTATGTTATGAATCAAATCTTGCTGAAGTTCCTTCTAATACTTGGTGGGTTGACTCTGGGGTCATGACTTACATAACAAATTCGATACATAGATTCCTTACCACCCAAAAGTCGAAGGATAGTGAAAGATCTATCTATATAGGGAACCGTCTCAAAGCAGAAGTGGTAGTTGTTGGAACCTACCGCCTACTCTTAGAGACGAGTCATCAAATGGATCTTATGGACACTTTATATGTACCTTCAATTTCTATGAATTAGTTTCTTTGACTAAGTTGGATGTTACTGGATATTCAGCTTTATTTAGTTGTTCAAAACTCAGTTTGTTGTTTAATTCCATTGTAGTTGGTTATGGTATTTTATGTGATAGATTGTATAAAATTTCCTTGAATCATGAGTTTGCACAATCTTTAATAGCCCTACATTCGAATGTTGGTTCAAAACGTGGTCTAATTAATGAAAAGTCTTCAATCCTGCAGCATAGGCGACTGGGGCATATCTCCATGGATAGAATTAAGAGATTGGTGAAGACTGGAATTTTGGATAACCTAGACTTCACTGATTTTCAACTGTGTGTGGAATGCATTAAGGGAAAGCTGTCATACCCGCTCCCGCGACATTTAATTATATTATTTTAGCATGCATGGTATGCTTACTGTTGTGTTAATGAACACGTGTGAAGTGAGTGATGACTCACTGTTGGAGGGTGTCTCTTGAGAACCCGATATTTGGCCTTGAAGGCAGTCCAGAAGGTGGGCATGTAAGAATTCCCTATGGTTGGAAAAATGAGTAATAACTCATAATTATGTGCTTAAATATTTATTTAGGCATATGTGAATATAATTGATTATTACATTGTTGATAGCGACTCATCGGAGTCATTAGATGCTTGGTGAGGACGAAATTGAACTCGTTACGTAATTTGTTAAGCTAATTAGCAATTTCGTAAAATTATGTAGAAACTTGCGTTTTAGTAACCAAACGGAACTTAGTCGGAAACATTTATAATTTTGAGGCTCCACCTGTAGAGCTGTGCATTAGTTGTGTAGAAAGTTTAAGAGACTGATTAGAAGTTTTGAAAACTCGTGGGGAGGTAAACACAATTTTTGAAAGTATTGCCTATATATAGATAAAGATGACTTTCATAATTTTATAAACTTTTAACCTAAGTTCAAGAAAGAGGCCAAATAGAGGATTCGATTGCTTAGAGCTTCTCGATGCCAAACAACGACCATTCGTCCGCTGATTTTTCACCAAATTTTGTATTTGAACTCTACGAGGTAAGGCCGTCGTTTTGATACCTATTAGACCTTCTTTGGTTAAGTTTTCTGAAAACTCATTTTCTAGAATTTTTATATAAAGTTGATAATTGGATTTTTGATTAATAGGAATTGTATTAGAAGAATTACTGCACGTTCTTTGTGCTTGAGTTTTCCTTGGATCGGCGTTTAAGAGCGTAAATTGGAGGTGAGTGATATTAATCTTGAGTTTTGGATGATTCTATGGTTTAATGCATTTGATAGGCTAGGAATGTATATAGATACGATGTGTAGTTCATATTGGGCAAAACTTATGTATAAAGTAGGCCCAAAGTATGTTGAAATGACAAGTATGGTGATATGTGTTAAATGAGCATGTTTACGTGCCTATGTGGGTTAAAGGGGGATTTGTGCTAATTCACCGTGAGACGTCCTCTCGAAGGGGGAAGATTAGTAGTGACGACGATCACTTGCTGATAAAGGCATTAACGCGACATGTCGAAGGGGCATGGGTCGTGGTTGAGTCTTAAGACTTTGGATTGGTGAAGGTGCACTTATTCCCTAGAGACCAGTAGTTATGTGTTATGATGGATTGGAACATATTTGTCATCCGTATGCTTGATTCATATTATTCACTAAGCGTTAGCTTAAACAAATCCATATATCTGTGGTTATATAAATAACCATTCAGGAGCAAGGACCGGAGGAGAGAATCGCGAGTAATGAGGCGAGGAAGGACTGAGAGTTCCTTATGTTTATAGCACTTAAATCATGTTTGTAATATATATGTTTAACTTATGCATGTTGTTTAATCGTGAAACTTGTAAAAAGACTTGTTTTGTATGCGAGTATGGCACTTGGTTCATCTTAGGACCTTGTTTGCCAAGACGTGTGAAGTTTGTACTTTTGATACTTGTAAACTGGGGGTTTTTGGTTTATTGTATTAATGGTTTGTGTGGTTGTGCAAGATATTAAAATGGTTATCAAAGCTTTTGAAAATGGTTTTGGTTTGAAATGATTTAATTTGAGATGGTTTGGTTTGAAAGGCATGGATTTGAGATGGTTTTGTTTGGTTTGGTTCTTTTGGTAAAATGAGTATTATTTCATTAGCGGCGTTTATGCGAAAGCGCTGAGAATTAACGACGTTTATTAGAGAAGCACCGGTAATTAACGGCGTTTGCGAAAAAGCGCCGGCAATTGTGAAAACGGTCAAGTAGAGGTTTGGATTCTACCTAGACCCCATTCGACCGGTCGAGCGGGGCAATTCGACCGGTCGAAATTCCCCCTGCCAGAAATTTCAAACTCTTACTTCCAATGTTCGTAACAACTTCTAATTAGGCATGGGGGTACCTTTGGGGACCCTTTGATCTATGAAACTGTTACTTTTGAAAACGAAATTCGTTAAGGCGTGTTTGGGCACGTGTTTAATATAACCTTTGAAAATCTTTTGGAAGTTGGTTATTTGAGAGCAAAACTTTTATTAAGGTTACTTTTGGAACTTTAATAAGTGTTGGTAAGCCTTGATGGCGTGCCACGTGACCTGGGACCACCTTGTTGGTTCCGGGGCGTGACAAAAGCAAACCAGACACAATAAAAAAGGTGCCACAAGAAGTACTAAGCTTCTTGAGATAATTCATACAGATATTTATGGACCACTCTCCATTTCATGTTTTTACTGGAGAGAGGTATTTTATTACCTTTATAGATGATTCTTCTCGCTATGGTTATGTATATCTAATATATGAAAAGTCTCAAGTTTTTGACATCCTCGAGGTGTTCATTACTGAGGCCGAGAGATAGTTAGATAGAAAGGTTAAAATAGTGAGGTCTGGTAGAGGTGGTGAGTTCTATGGTAGCTATGATGACACAGGCCAAAATATTGGCCCATTTGCCAAATTTCTTGAAAAGCATGGCATTTGTCCTCAATACACAATGCTAGGTACGCCACAACAGAATGGAGTTGCTAAAAGGTATAGTCATACTCTTTTGGATATGGTTAGGAGTATGATGCGTTTTTCAACTATATATGATTCATTGTGGGGTGAAGCACTAAAATTTACAATGTATATCTTGAGCAGGGTTCCTTGTAAAGCAATCCCAACAACTCCTCTCAAGGTGTGGACTGGTAAGAAGCCTAGTTTGAGATATTTACATGTTTGGGGTTGTCCAGCAAAAGCAATGATCTTCAATCCACATGAAAAAAGTTAGATTCAAGGACAATATCTAGATAAGTCCAAATGATACAAAATTTATTATCCTAACCATAGTATGAGGATAGTGGAAACCGACAAAGGCAAATTCTAAGAGAATGGCAAAATAGTGGGAGTGATGAATCAAGAAGGATAAATCTCAAGGAAATAAGAGTGGATATCCCACTACCCTGTCCTCCTCAAGAAATTGTTGTTCCTCAGTCTATTCAACTAGTTGAGGCAAACGAACAACATAATGGAAATGATTTACCACTCCATGAGGATATTACCATTGAAAATATTGTAGAACCACCACAACCGGCAATTCTGAGAAGATCTCAAAGAGAAAGGAGACCTGCCATTTCAGATGATTATGTAGTGTATCTACAAGAATCTGATTTTGATATTGGGATTACTAAGGATCCGATTTCATTTTCACAAGCTATAGAAAGATAATTTGTCACACTCGTTCCGGGAAAGAGTACATTTAATTTTAAATGCATATTTAAATTATGGAATTATTAATGTTGATTAATAAATGAGATGGGGTTGATTGTGGGTCAACGATGAGTGTCAAGTGAGGCTACGAGAAGTTGGTAATTCTTGAGGAATTATTATGATTCAAATGGCATTTATTTGACTTAAATGTCATTTGAAATATCTGGTATATGTGAATAGTAAAATTACCTATGTAGTGTAATTTATGTTAGTGTTAATCCTGTATAGGATCTTTTTGATGGTTTTAACGATAACCAATAAGATGCGTTGCATAAAATGTAGGTTATATAGAGATTCCACAGAAATAGTTTTTGAAACGTAATTACGGACCCAAATAGAACCCAGACGAAAACTTTTATAATTTTTAGTTTTCATTCGTGAATCAATGGGTTAGACATTTAAGACGTTTCAGGAGATAATTAGAAGTTTTGAGAACTCGTGGGGAGGTAAACACAATTTTTGGAAGTCGTGTCTGTAAATAGGAAACTTAAGATATTTCTTCATAAATATCAAAGCCTAATATCTTTTAGAGAGAGAGAGAGAGAGAGAGAGAGAGAGAGAGAGAGAGAGAGAGAGAGAGAGATGAGATTTATTCCCATGAGCTTTGCGACGCTGATCGACGATTATTCGTTCGTCAATTTTTCCCCATATTTCGCATTTGAACTCCTTGAGGTAAGATCTACATTTTGATACCTCTTAGGTTGTGTTTTGCAAAGTTTTTGTAAAAATTTTAACTCTATGTTTTCTTGAAAAATGTGTCAAAACTCATAGATTTTGCATATAACAGAGATCCGACGTAGATTCAGTACCCTGGTACTCCACCTGAAATCTTAAGACTGTAGCTTAAGGCATGAATTCTATATCTGTGTTTTATAAGAAATTTACATGTTTAAATATCGGACTTGATATTTTGGATCTGGGCAAAGTTCATATATAAATTAGGCCCGTTATTTATGCACATGAAAATGCGATAAAAGCACGTTCAAATGTTTATGTGAGCATGCTATATGTCTACTTGGGTCAAAGGGGGGTTTGGTGTAATTTCATCCGAGGGTAAGCTCCTTGAAGTTTGAGGATTAAAATATCGATAGGTGTTGTGCATGGTATGTAGAAAGGCCCAGCCAGGGCACTGGGTGCGTAGAAGATGAAGGCCTTCCACGACATCAATCTCATTTATCGGATGGAAACGTGCCACTCCCCCTAGAGACTATTTGATGTGTTTAGATATTTTAAAACATGAATTGTCATATAAGTATATGTGTAGAATTGTGCACTCAGTATATAGTTGTACAATGGAGCTTTACTCCATTGCAGGTGATAAGAAGAGATGAAAGAAGAAACGTGAAGAGTGAGGCCGATGGGATGATGGGATCGCTCTTGTATATGTTTTTGTTTCCATTCCAAATGTTGTAATAAAGATTTTATGAAGTTGAATCCATGTGTTTAGTTTAGAGTCTTGGAAGGATTTGTAGTTATGGTAATCCGTAGTAAAATTCATGTATTATGTTCTGGCATGTTGTAATACTGTTAGAACCCCTTGGGGTTGAATTGTTGTACGTTCTTTAATCCTCGTTTGAGTTTGGATAACCATAGATTGAAAATCTACAGAATGTTTAGCAAATTGAGAGAAAACAGTCGACCAGGCAGGTACCAGTCGACTGGAGGCCTGTTTTGAATCAACTACTGTCCTAAAATATTAAAAAGCAGTCGACTGGGTTCCTGTGGATACTCGCAGTTTAACCACACTTCTTAAAACGTTTTTTCAAATTCAAATTCAAATACGAGTCGCTACTTAATTTTTAAAGGAAAAATTAAGAAATCATTTTAAAAGCAAAATAATCTTTTGGAGATTTCTAGGTCCGGGAATTATAGAATGAGAGAGGAAGGAGCCTGACGAACTAAAACACCCCCTCTCATCCTATCTCGTGATAGGCCTGTACTCAACATCCTTTTTATCGAATTATTAATCTAAGCATGCCCTCAACTACTATATAGATATAAATATACATTGCAAAAGCATGTTGGAAAGGGTGTAAGATTGCTAACGATAAAAGGCATACAAAACTATATAATTCAACTAGCAAGCAAAAATGATATGCGAATAAGGAACAAGAGAATTTACTCGAGATCCAGTCGCGAAATGGAAATGTGTAATGCATGCAAATGAATAAAAACCTAAAAAAAAAAAGAGTCTTTAATTCACATATACACATAAGGCAAATCCTAATTCTAAGGTGTTGCACATGGGGTTGAAAATCAATAAAATCGAGAAATAAATAAACTAGAGAGGAGTTGAAAAATCATACCTCAATAGCGCTACAAAACAAATGATTAGTCCACATGCTTTGAACAAAATATAATGTTGAATTCTAAATAACATACCCAAAATTCTAGCTTAAATCTATCAAGCATGGAAAGAATTGACACAACGTCTAGTCATGAATTCCTTCTAATTAGTTGGAAACACAATGTCTCTATAGATATACAAGTCTCAATTATTAGCCAATGTAATATCCATATAGAGATGGTATCCCAACATGATCACAAGGAACTCACAACTAGGTTCAATTAAATACAACTTTATCCAAAAATAAGTCCTAATTACAAGCTATGAACTTCTTTATTAATTTGGACCATTTAGCCTCTGAATTTGAGTTTAACTATCATTATTTAAAACATGGTTTAAGTTCTAGGTCATATTAAAGACATTTGGATCATCATTTATAAAGTTTATCAAAACTATAATAGAATTTCAGAATTTACAAAGAGCAAGTCAGACTTTCAAAAATAGGAAAATCATTCTTCCCATAGTTTGATCTTAATGATTTTTGGATATGATGTGTCTCTCTGAGTCTATTTTCTAACCCCAAAAAGAAAATCAAAGATTAAACGGTCCAATCTTTAGGAATTGGACCAAAACTAGACACTGTTAAGAATTTTACAACTCTCTGTCCAGAGATTTTGTGTGATTTTCTAAAAATAGTAAAAGAATCATAATCAGTTTGATCTTTTTAGATATCTTATTAACACATTTAAATTTACAGAAAACATTATTTGAAGTCAAAAATATGTAGTTAAGGCTCTGATCTATTCAAAACAAAATTGACTTGCTGTTCTAAAATTTTGGATAGAGAGTAACTAGTTTACAAATCCTAGTGTAAACCCTAAGACCAAACCATCCTAACCATGGAATCTTGTCAAAACAAAAATTACTATGATACATATATGAGTTGGGGACAAGTTCCAATTGGTCTTATTCAATTCCAATGGATCATGATTTAATTAAAAATCTTTGATCACAATTGGTTAATAAATTCACTGCACCAATGTTGACATCTAAACCATAAAATAGACAAGTCTAATTCCTCTCCCAAGTTGACGATCCTTGAAGAATATGGACTTACTTTATTCAGTTCTCCTTCCAAATTAATGATCCTTGGAGTCTAAACATGACCAATCCATATAAACCTCTATGGAATATGGAGAGAATTCCATGAGATTCCAAATTGAAGGATCCAAATCATGAGCCAAGACTTGGACCCACCAATCATGCATGGATATGACTATGATCTACCTTACTTCCCATATAAATCATGAGATCATAGAGAATTGAAGGATCAAACTCATGGGAATCAAATGAGATATTGAATATCTCACAAATCCCATGAGTAGAATATGAACAAAGAAGAGATAAACTCAAAGTTTAATTGATGATCCAAGTCAAAATTCCTTTTAGAAATTTATTTTGCCTCAAATCCTTAGATACTTAGATCCAAATTAATGAAAACAAGTGAGAATTCAATCACAATTCTAGTGGTGTGTGATGAATGAGGTGGGAAGAGAGTTTTTGAAAATTATGTAAAAAGGTCCTAAGCTCTATGAATTGTGATTGAATTCTATATAAACTAAAACCAAAGTTTAGAAGATTACCTCTAGAAATCCTCAGGTTTTCTTGTTTTTTGGTGAAGATCTTTCAATTCTTCAAGTTCTTCTTCAAAATTCTTGAGTTTTCTTCAAAGATTCTTTCAATTCCTCTCAATTATATGTATATCTCACCTATTTTCTCTTTTATTTTTTTAAGATCCCAATAATGGAGATGAACATCTCCTTATATAGACCACTCTCAAAGGGTTAATTTGAAAAATTCGGGGTGAAAACCCATGTGCAATGATATTCCATACATATTGAAGAAAAATAGTTTGTTACAGCGGGCGGCACTTAATGAGTTATCTGCGGCACTCAGCGAGTGCCTTTTCGGCACTCACTGAATGCCGGCGCGGCTCTCAATGAGTGCCGCCGGCTTCGCTGCGTGCCGCTTCTACTAGAATTCCCACCTTTTATTTATTTATTTTTCAAATATGTACTTATATAGATTATATATATATATATATTTATATGATTATTTATATTTTTGTTTTCTTTTCTTTTTATTTTCTTTTCAAAATTCCTTTTCTTCCTTTTGATTTTATTTTCAAATCATTTTCTATAGTTTATGTCAAAATCAAGTTTTCCAAACTATCTTTCTTACATGTATTTCATACCCGAGTTTCCCCGAACACCCGGTCTTTTCTTGAAAACTTTATTGGGACTGAAGAACCTTTCGAAGAACTTGAATAATTTAAAAAGAAATCTTTGAATTCTGCCAAACATTGTCATCATCGATCTAGAGGTAATTATCCTCTGAATTCGACAGTCAGTCAAAATTGGGGTGTCTACAGTCCCCAACGCAGTCGACTGGATCATTGGGATAAAAATTTTACTCCTTCCGTCCCTTTTTTTGAGTCCTATGTTCCATTTTGGGATGTCCCAAAATTAGTGTTCACTTTTCTAAATTCGTATACAATTTTTACTTACTTTCCAAAACTACCCTTCCTTGAAATCCACACCTAGACAAAACTAAAAAAGTTATTGTAATGATTAGGGGCAATTGTGGAAAGTAGGTGTAGATTCTTTTTGTCCCCTTAAAAATTTGAGTTCCCAAAGGTTGACTCAAAAAATAGGGACGGAGGGAGTAGAATCATTTAGTGAAAGAAACAGTTGACTGGGTGAAGACCACAGTCGACTAGATCATGTTTTCCAATTTCTGGGGGGTTAGGATTTCAATTGAAGGAAAGACACCAGTCGACTGGGTCCCCCGACACAGTCGACTGGATTGGCTGCTGAGATTTTGAGGCTTTCTGTATCTTGTATTTTTAGTCGACCAGACCCTGATCAGTTAACTGGATTGCTAGGTTCAATCAGGGTGTTTCTTTAAGTGTTTTCAAATGCGCAAAACTTTTTATAACTCTTAATTTCATGGTTTTACTTATATTTTTCGCTACTATTTACTTTAATTGAACTGGATGAGCCTTGGTGGTGTGCCACATGTCCTTTTTTCGCGCGTAGTGGGTTGGGTCGTGACATTTATTGGTATCAGAGCTATATGTAACAAAACTTTGGGAATGTTCGATGATGAGGGGAGTGTTAAGTGTTTCGACACATATTCTAGAATGCATTATACATAGAGAGATGTTTGATGCATATGGTATATGGTTGTACATATATGATTTTGTATATTGTCATACATGCATAGTGTTTATGCATTGAGATTAACAGGATTGTACAATTATGAGTGACGGTAACTAAGATTAATCACTACATACTCGACGCATGGACCGCATGACAGAAATGATTGGAAATATTAGAGAATTGGTTCAGAATTTAGCAGAGCGTTTACCTCCAACACCTTCATTTGAGATAGTACTAGTAGCTATGGTATATGCACTTGAGACTCGAGGTGGGAGACTCGTGTTGGAACAATTCACGAGGAAGAAACCAATAGAATTTCATGGGTTATCTGACACGACGCTAGCGGAATACTAGGTTATGGACATAGAGAGGATTTTTCAATCTATCCAGATGTCCGATAGGAAGAAAATTGAGAATACAAGTGACGTGCTCAAAGTTGAAGCCCATAATTGGTAGGTTAAAATTCTAGACCAAGGGGCACCAATAACGTGGGAAGGGTTCAAGGCAGAGTTCAATTGTCGATTCTTTCCGCAAGCCGCTCACAACGCAAAAAAGAGAGAGTTTGACAATCTTCGACAGGGAGACATGACCGTAACCAAATATACTTCCAAGTACAATGCATTGTTGAGATTTGGAAAAAGTTTAGTGCCAGAGGACTAGGGTAGAGCAAGGAAGTTCGAGGAGGGTTTAAGGGAGAATATTCATTTGAGGGTAGAGACCTATGAACATTCAACGGTGGTAGCAGTGCAACAAACAACATTTGTAGCCAAAAGTGGAATGGAGAGATCCAGTCAAAATCAGCAAGGCAATCGAGGTAATGAGGGTAGTGACCAGAACCAAGGTAGAACATTCAAAAGGCCTTTCACGAGAGAATATGGTTTTAGTCCCAATTTTGGTGGACAAGGGAGATTAATGAGTACTAGGCTAATGTGCCCACTCTATAACCGACCACACACAGGTCGATGCTTTATGGCCAATTCCTAAATAAAATCCAAGGGACAAGTGGAACAAATTACACATCATATCCATAAATCAAGTGATTTGATTATGGTACCTTAGGACACCGAGCAAATGATTGTCCAAGGAAGCATCCCCAACAAGGAGCGAGTTCTATGGCTTCCAGTGGTTCGAAGCCTAAGCAGTCTAATGGTAGGAGGCCAGAGACAGAGCATCACGAGGGGAGATCATTTTAGAGAATCCAGGGGATAAGGTTGATATGGATATAGTGATCTCAAGTATGGTGCTTATATATTCGCACTTAGCATGCATACTCGTTGATTCAGGATTTATTCATTCATTTATGTCGCATCATTTTGTAGAACAATTTAACGTTAGGTCCACACCACTAGGATATGAATTATCCATTGCTGTACTACTTAGTAAACCAGTAGTAATGTCTATGATATACAAGGACTATGAGATCAAACTAGGTGAGAAGTTCATGATTGTAGATCTTATATCGATTGTGGTGAACAACTTTGACGTGATACTAGGAATGGATTGATTAGCCCTAAACCAAGCCACGATAGACTGTGAACGAAAAGAGGTTAATTTTTTTATCACCGGTACATTGGAACTTTTGTTTTCAAGGGAGTGGGTACCACCCTATTTGATTTCAGCTATTCGAGTGGGAAAGTTGTTGAGAAAGGGATGTCAGGGATTTTTATGTTCAGTAATTGACAATTTGGCAACTGAATTGAGAGTAGAAGATATTCCAATAGTACGAGAATATTCGGATGTATTCCCACATGACTTGCCAGATGTTCTTATCGAAAGGGAGATTGAATTCACCATTGAGACAATACCAGACTCAAGACCTGTCACACCCCAACCCGTCCCCACGAGCTAGGACACGTGTAACAAGCCAACAAATCAAACAATCATTTTTAACGTTCCAAAAATAACATTTTAAGGTGAACTACTAGGGGTAAAATAGCTTTGTATCAAATAAAATAATAAAAAGAAATAAAATAAAGGTTTAAAACCATCGAATGGTACTTGGACAGAGTTCCCTCTATTACAGCACCATTCCCCCTGTTAAACAAGAATTTAAAATACCAAACATCACCAAAACACTTGAAAATACTTTCAAAACTTCAATCCACAATTTATATTACAAGGATTAAATATAAATACTAAAACATAAACTTATTTCCAAAATTCAAGCACTAGGAATGTAACTACTCAGTTAAAATTATTTACATATGAACATATTAAACAAAATTATTAATCTCGAGTTATCCCAGAACCCCCACACTTCAGCGCTTCTCACTGTGATATTCGTCTGAACCTGCGTGGTCATTAGCCACAAAAATTGAATAAGCTTTCGCTTAGTGAGTACGTGGTACTAATCATACAATTGGAGTATTTAATGAATCATACCACCAACTATGCAATCACAATAATAAATGGTCGTAGGCGTGTCAAGTAATCAACCACCATCGTTCTGGACCCTTGATTCTGGGCCATTCTCACTTTTTCTGTCGCATATAGCGAAATCACACTCATTCATTTGTGACCGTAGTCAATTCGTTCATGTGGTCGTCACCACTATCCCCTTTTCTCTGAGGATTCCAACATCTCTCTGTCCCTTATATATGGGCTAACTAATGGTGATTATCACTTGAGACCCTTTGACCCAAATAATCACATAAGCAACTCAACATGTCAACATGGCAATTCAACATTTTTGGACATGTTAAATAATAATTAATCACATGCTTTTCTACTTAATCATAATTAAGCAATTTAAACATTCACTAATAAATAAATAACATTAAATATCCAATTTTGGGATTAGGACACTCACCTCACGAATAGGTCCAAAAATAAGCTAAGAATTCCCAAATTCCTTCGCAAAACTAGCTCTAGGTACTCCCAATGATATTCCTACATATATAGGTCACATATATGTATCACCCCTTAAAATGGGTCGGGAAAAAACATTACCAAAATTGAAAAAGGAAGACATAGAAATAATCATCTCACCTCCACGAGTCCGAATATGGCTTCGGTTCGCGAAATAGAGGTCGTACGGCGAAGCTACGGCGACGATTGCGGCGACGTGAAACTTTTCTCTCGTACTCACCAACTCTCTACTGTAACTCTCTATTTTTTTTAGTTTGCTTTTGAAAACCAAATGAAGACAAAACGTGTCTTCATCAAAACCTTTAAGATTATGACTCTTTAGTCATAATCTCGTTTGCACCCCCAAAACTTCTAAAGTTTATTATGAGATCCCCTAAACTTTATATTAACTATCAAATATCTAAGTGGGTATGTGTCTATGTCACGTATGAGTCCCAAAAGTAGTCCCAAATATTTTATGAAATTGCTAGTTAACCTACCAATTATGAATCATGTTCATATTCACTCTCACTAGGGTACACAAACTGGTACCATAAAAGATCATAATTAACAATAAAATATTAAAAACACTTTAACAAATATTCATTTAATCATATAAATGCAAATAAATACAATTTATTTAATCTGGACCTCCCTTGGGTCCTACTTCATATCTATCAAACTGTGCTCTTTATCAAGCACTTATCACATTGGGGTAACTGGAACTTACCCAAATATTACATGCAATTAATTATACTAATTAATGCATGAGAAATAAATATTACTTCCATTTTATGGGTACGGGTATTACAAGACCTGTATCGAAAGCACTGTATAGAATGGCACCGGTGGAATTGAAGGAATTAAAAATCCATCTACAAGAGTTACTTGACAAAGGTTTTATTCGACCTAGCATATCACCGTGGGGAGCTCTAGTGTTATTTGTGAAGAAGAAAGATGGGTCAATACGTATGTGTGTCGATTACCGAGAGCTAAACAAGTTGACAATCAAGAATAAATATCCATTGCCTAGAATCGATGACCTATTTGATCAACTTCGTGGGGAACAAGCATTTTCCAAGATCGATTTAAGATCACGCTATCATTAGTTGAAAGTAAAAGTCGAAGATGTAGAGAAGACATCTTTCAGAACACGTTACAGACATTACGAGTTTTTAGTCATGCCATTTGGGGTTACCAATGCACCAGTCGCATTCATGGATCTTATGAACCGAGTCTTTAAGGATTATTTAGATGACTTTGTGATCGTATTCATAGATGACATTCTTATCTATTCGCCGAATAAAGTGGAACATGAGAGACACTTGAGACGTATACTTCAGAGATTACGAGAGAATAAACTATTCGGGAAATTTAAGAAATGTGAATTTGGGCTATCTAGCATTACTTTTCTTGGTCACGTGATTGAAAAGAATGGAGTTTCAGTTGATCCTCACAAAGTAGAAGTGGTATCTAATTAGCAAAGACCGACATCCGTATCCGAAATTCTAAGTTTCTTAGGATTAGCTGGATACTACTACCGTTTCATTGAGAATTTTTTGAAGATTTCATTGCTTATGACAAAGTTGATGAGCAAAGGTGTTACTTTGGAGTTTGAAATATGAAGACAGTTTTCAAGAGTTGAAGTCGCGGTTAACAAGTGCACCTGTACTGATGATACCATATGGAACCGAGGGGTTTGTGATCTATAGTGATACGTAGCATCAGGGTTTGGGATGTATAGTTATGCAAGGTGGCAAGGTGGTTGCCTATGTGTCTACATAGTTGAAGACACATGAGGTTAATTATCTGACTATATAGATCCAAGAAGACTTGACCTACATAGAGCATCCGGTAGAGATCTTGGATAAAAAAGAGCAAGTATTGAGAACGAAGACAATTCTGATGGTAAAAGTATTGTGGCATAGTCATTCAGTCGAGGAAGTTACCTAGGAGAATGAGGAAGAGATGAGGAATGAGTATCCATATCTTTTTGATACACGAGGTATAAGTTTGGGGACAAACTTTTTTTTTAGAGGGAAGAGTTGTCACACCCATTCCGGGAAAAAGTACATTCAAATTTAAATGCATATTTAAATAATGGAGTTATTAATGTTGATTACTAACTGAGACGAGGTTGACTGTGGGTCAACGGTGAGTGTCAAGTGAGGACATAGGAAGTTGGTAATTCATGAGGAATTGTTATGATTTAAATGACATTTATTTGACTTAATTGTTATTTGAAATATCTAGTATATGTGAATAGTAAAATTACCCGTGTAGTATAATTTTTGTTAGTGTTAATCATGTATAGGATCTTTTTGATGGTTTTAACGATAACCAATAAGATGCGTTGCATAAAAGGTAGGTTATATAGAGATTCCACGGAAATGTTTTTGGAACATAATTACGGACCCAAACGAAACCTAGACAAATTTTTTTAGAATTTTTAGTTTTCATTCATGAATCAATGGGTTAGACATTTAAGATGTTTCGGGAGATAATTAGAAGTTTTGAGAACTCGTGGGGAGGTAAACATAATTTTTGGAAGTTGTGCCTATAAATAGGAAACATAAGATATTTCTTCATATATATCAAAGCCAAATATCTTAGAGAGAGAGAGAGAGAGAGAGAGAGAGAGAGAGAGGAGATTTTTTTTCCATGAGCTTTGCGATGCCAATCGACGATCTTTTGTTCGTCAGTTTTTTCCCAAATTTTGTATTTGAACTCCTTAAGGTAAGATCTACGTTTTGATACCTCTTAGACCACGTTTGGCAAAGTTTTGTAAAAATCATCACTCTATGTTTTCTTAAAAAACATATCACAACTCATAGGTTTTGCGTATAAACAGAGATCCGGTGAAAATTCAGTACCCTATTACTCCACCTGAAATCTTAAGACTGTAGCTTAAGGTATAAATTCTAGATCTGTGTTTTATAAGAAATTTACATGTTTTAAATATCGGTCTTGATATTTTGGATCTGGGCAAAATTTATGTATAAATTAGGCTCATTATTTATGCACATGAAAATTGTTAGGGATATATACTAAAAGCCATGCTTTATGTAGTTGATTTATTATTCGTTTAATAAAATCAGTTAATCCATTTTTATGAGAATCTGTGTGGGCAATATTTGTGTTATATTGTTTATTTAATATTATGCATGTGTGTCTTTCATTCTACATAGTAGGTGGTTTGGTGTGTAGAGCTCGGCTTACACACGGATGATCAGACCATCGGATCTTCTAGAATGTAAGATTTTAGTTTACAGTCTTAGATGGATTGGACACACCATCGGTAGGACTACAACATGGTGTTGTAGTAGGTTTGTTTTGACTACGGGAAATGGTATAGTTTCAACTCACCATGCTGATACACTTTGTGTATTAAACCGGACCGACTTGGGGTAATTATCTTTATACTGACTTATAAGATAATTAATACCTCATAACTATTATGAGTGCTTATGCTCTAAATCCTAAGTTAATTTATAAACACGTACATTTGATATTTACACTTTGATCCCTAAAAGGGTGAGATCCTTAAATGGGTCAATATCTCATTGGATTGGGTGACTATTAATTGTGTGGTGGATATTAATTAATGATGGAATCCATGTCTCAATTTTGGGATTGATGATATCCCCTTGAAAAAGCTTATAAGTTTTGATTATGTCAAACCCTGCAGGTGGATTTTGTATCCGACATATCAGATAAGTTAAGAAGAGGATCTCAAGGAATTTTAAGAGATTAATTAAATATGATTGCCAGTAATTATATTTAATTAATGGATATATGTAATCTTAACATGGGGAGATAATAAGCATTTAATAACATGGAGCTCGAAATTTATTTTTGAGATACGGGTAGGAGTGCAATTATTATTCTTTAGTGGTATGAATTATAATTTATGGAAATAGGAATCTGATTCAGTTCAAATTAGGGTTTCCTAATTCCATAAGGAAACCTATTCCTTATTGACTTCTTATGGTCCCTATCGTAGCCTATATATATGCTGCTTTGACTCTCTCCTCAGTTTACGTTTTTCCATCAAGAGCATTATAACTCAGAATAGAAAAGTGAGCGTAAAAAGAGAGAGCAGAAACATAAAGGATTTCGAAGGAGCCCACACTCAGTTCGATATTCTGGCAGCAAAGGAATACGGTAGAAGATCGTGAGCTGTTGTCGAGCCCATGTTCTGGATTCGTCTACTACAACAATCCATTTTAGCAGTTTAAGGAAACCATAGTTCTGCCCTTATAGGGTTATTGCAGTTTTCACGTAATTTTTGCAGTACCAACTTATACGCTCTGTCAACGGATTCTGGGAATGCAGTTTCCTAACAAAAATGCAATAAAAGCACGTATAAAATGTTTATGTGAGCATGCTATATGTCTACTTTGGTCAAAGAAGGATTTGGTGCAATTTCATCCAGGGGTAAACTCCTCGAAGTTTGAGGATTATAATATTAATAGTTGTTGTGCCTGGTATGGAGGAAGGCCTAGCTAGGGCACTGGGTGTGTAGAAGAGGAAGGCCTTACACGACATCAATCTCATTTACTGGATGGAAACGTGTCACTCCCCCTAGAGACTATTTGATGTGTTTAGATGTTTTAAAACATGAAAAGTCATATGCTTATGTTTAGAATTGTGCATTCGTCATATAGCTGAGCAGTGGAGCTTTACTCCATTGTTGGTGATAAGAAGAGAGGAAAGAAGAAATGTGAAGAGTGAGGCCGATGGGATGACGGGATCGCTCTTGTATATGTTTTTCTTTCCATTCCAAATGTTGTAATAAAGATTTTGAGAAGTTGAATCCATGTGTTTAGTTTAGAGTCTTGGAAGGATTTGTAGTTATGATAACCCATAGTAAAATTCATGTATTATGTTATGGCATGTTGTAATACACTTAGAAACCCATTGGGGTTGAGTTGTTGTATGTTCTTTAATCCTCGTTTGAGTTTGGATAATCATAGATTGAAAATCTACAAAATGCTTAGCAAACTGAGAGAAAATATACCGGGTAGGTACCAGTCGACTGGAGGCCTGTTTTGAACCAGCTACTACCTTGAAATATTGAAAAGCAGTTGACTGGGTCCCCGCGCAGTCGACTGGATCGTTGGGATAAAATTGTTATTTTCATTTAGTGAAAGAAACAGTCGGCTGGGTGAAGACCAGAGTCGACTGGATCGTGTTTTCTAATTTCTGGGGATTAGGTTTCAGTCGATAGAAAGGTTCCAGTCGACTAAGAATTTAATACCACAGTCGACTAGGTCCCCCGACACAGTCGACTGGACTGGCTATTGTGATTTGAGGCTATCTGTATCTTGCATTTCCAGTCGATCGAACCCTGATCAGTCGACTACATTGTTGGTTTTAATCAGGGTGCTTCTTTAAGTGTTTTTAAATGCGCAAAATTTTTTATAACTCTTAATTTCATGGTTTTAATTATGTTTTCCACTGCTATTACTTTAATTGCATTGGATGAGCCTTGGTGGCGTGCCACGTGTCCTATTTCTGCGCATAACGGATGACATAATTCTAGTAAATGGATCAATGCTATAAATGAAGAGTTGAAATCGATGGACCAGAAGGGTGATTGGAATCTCTTTGAATTGCCTAATAATTGTAAGAAATTCGGCTATAAAGGGGTCTTTCAGACCAAACACGATGCTAAAAGCAATATTGAGTGATATAAGGCTAGACTTGTGACTAAAGGTTTCACTCAAAAAGAGGGCATTGATTATAGAGAGACCTTCTCTCCGGTATCTAAGAAGGACTCACTAAGAATTGTTATGGCACTTGTAGCTCATTATGACCTAGAGTTTCATCAAATGGATGTAAAAACTACTTTTTTGAATGGAAATTTGGATAAAGATATTTACATAGAACAACCTAAAGGGTTCGCGAAGAAAGGGAATAAAATTTGGCTTACAAATTAAGGAAATCCATTTATGGTCTTAAATAATCTTCCAAACAATGATACATAAGGTTTAATGATACCATTACTGCTTTTGGATTTAAGGAAAACACTATTGCTCAATGTATATATCTGAAGGTCTGTGGGAGCAAGCTTATCTTTTTAGTCCTGTAAGTGGATGACATTTTGTTATCTAGTAGTGATCTTGGTTTGTTGCACGAAACTAAGGAGTATATTGCCAAGAGCTTTAAGATGGTTGATATGGGTGATTCGTGGCAAATTTTGCACTCTTAACTCCATAATTTTTCTATTTTGGGACGCGAATTATCACCTACACTGGGGGATTTAATGGATAAATTGTGCTTTTGTTGATCTTGGTTATTGTTCACTTGTTGCTAATAAAAATCTCTTTCTTGTAGATTTTGGGAGCTTGGTAGAAGTTGGAACCAAGCATTTTGGTTCTTACCTCAAAAAAGGGCAAGGAACACAGTTCTGCAGAGTCGGATCGATCCAGGTCTAAAGGGTGGATCTAGGGGTGGGCAAACAGTTCGGTTAACCGAACAAACGAAACAAACTGAACCAAATTTTCAATTTCAGTTCGATTATTTCAGTTAAAAATTTCAGTTCGGTTAAAAACCGAACCGAATTAAAAATTTTAGTTCGGTTATCAGTTGCCTATAGGCAAATCGAACCGAATCGAAAAACCGAAATTTTATTTTATTTTTTTATTTTCTAAATTATTAATATACTTATACATAACTATAGATAATAAAATATAAGTATTTTTACAATTGAAAATAAATAAAAGTATGCTTTCTTTGCAATATGAAAGAGAAAGAAAAAAAAAACACTAAAAAGTTGAGAAAAATTAAAAATAAAAATTGGGTTTTTTACAATTCGGTTAACCGAATTAACAAACCGAACTGAATTTGAAATTCAGTTAACCGAACCGAACCAACCGAATTATATTTCAGTCAGTTAACAGTTGATAATCCTCCAAACCGAACCGAACTCAAACGAATTGCAAAACTGAACCGACCGAATGCCCACCCTAGGTGGATCGATCCACTGTTGATCAGGATCTGGAGAGGATTTTCGGAAAGTCGGATCGATCCAGATTTTACACACGGATTGATTCGCGATTTTGGACGCAAATTCTGCTGGCCTTTTTGAATATCGGATCGATCCGACGTTTAGCCTAGGATCGATCCGCCCCTGGTGTGTTATCCCCTCTTTTATTTACAAGTTTGCCATTTTTTGGTTTTTGTATAAATAGATAGAGATGAAGTTTTTTAGGTCTCTCTTGTTTTTTTTTTTTCTTTTCTCCCAACCTTTTTCTTCTTCTTCATCTTCTCTCATTTTTGAGAAGCCTCTTTGGATTCCCTTCCATTTTCTCTCTATTGTTGCAAACTTGAAGATTTTATTGAAGTTTTAATGGCTTGGTATATTTTCTCTCTCTTTTCCTTTGATGATATTGCTATGTTTTCTATTATTAGTTAGATTTACTTAGGTTGTGGATCAAAAACCCTTGGACTTAATGTTGTAGCATTTCTAGTATTCATTTGTGTAGGATTCAAAACTAGGGGCTTCATCTTATTTGCCTTGCATCTTTGATTGTCGAAACTTAGACTTTGAACCCTACCTTATGTATTTCATATGGAATATTATGTAACCATGTGTTTTGCACTCCATGTGTTTGATAATTGTTGTGTGTGGGATTTAAAACTCGGATTCTTCATCTTTGATGTCAAGCATCTTTGATTGTTCAAACTCTTGTGTTTTAAATACTACTTTTTGAAGGCTTCATAGGTGATTTGTCCACCAAGTAGATTAGTTAGTGTAGGATGGACAAATCATTCGGATTAGAAGCCATGGAGGCTTCATCTTGTATGTAATGCATCCTTGATAGTCAAACGTTAGCTTCAAATCCGTTTCTATGGAAATCTGAAAGCTCATTTCATCTAACACATAGATGCACTTCTTTTGTTTGATAATATGCCACAATGAGATCTTACCTTAGAGTGTGCTTGAAACATATAGGGGGAATGATCCCAACCTATTGCTTTTTAGATTAGTTTTCCCTTTTATCCTTAAAAAACCCCAAAAGACGCAAAGTCATTTTATTCCTTTTTATCATCTTTTCTTATTTCTTTTTTTAAGCATTATAATTAGTTTCTAAACTTCCCAAACATTGTCTTGTATCAACCCCTGTGGACTCGACACCTTACTTCCAACATACTAAGTTTTTAATAGGGTTAATAAAAATACGTGATTTTGACATAATCAATGGGTGAGACAGTCTATGTCATTGGCATAGAGATCTTTAGGGATCGATCTCGAGGATTGCTAGGATTGTCTTAGAAAGGTTATATCAATCGAGTCTTGGAATATTTTAATAACCAGTTGTGTTTAGGAAAGGTGATAATTTAAATGAAAGTCAGTGCCCTAGGAATGACTTAGAAAAGGAACAAATAAAGAAAGTTCTATATGTTTCAGCTATGGGGAGCTTAATGTATGATCAGACTTATACCAGATTGGATATTAGCTTTGCCATTGGAATGCTAGGTAGATATCAAAGTAACCCAAGAATGGAACAATGGAAAAAGAGCGAAGAAGGTTATGCGATATCTTCAAGAGACAAAGGATTATATGCTCACATATAGGAGATCAGATTAGATCAGTTAGAAGTGACCGGGAACTCAGATTCAAATTTTGCTGGCTACTTAGATAGCAGAAAGTCCACATCAGGCTTTGTGTTTCTGCTAGCTGGTGGAGCAATCTCGTGGAAGAGTATGAAGCAGGCCATTATTGCTTCATCCATAATTGAGACCGAGTTTGTGGCATGCTTTGAGGCCACGAGTCATGCTCATCTCAGGACTTGGTGTGGTTGGCTCGATTATCAGGCCACTGAAACTTTATTGTGACAATATCGCATTAGTTTTCTTCTCTAAGAATAAAAAGTACTCGAGCGGTTCTAAGCACTTGCAACTTTAGTATTTGGTTGTTAAAGAAAGAGTCCAGAAATAACAAGTGTCAATTGAGAATTTGAGCACCAATCTTATGGTAGCTGATCCAATGACTAAAGGATTACCTCCAAAGACATATAAGGAACATGTTATTAGGATGGCTCTTTTAAGTAATCCTTGATATGTATAATGGTGGATATTTCAGTTGTTGTGTAATTGACACTTATGTGCAATGATAGTTTGTTTTTGTTTGTTCATATTTCCAATTATGTGTGCACATATTATGGTGTGGTGCATAGGAGGGAGTACGATATAGTTGTTGTACAATCGCTATGACTCACATTAGTAGTCTAAGCTAGTTTTTTATTAATTGGGCTTATCGGCTAATTTTCAAAAAAAAAAAAAAGTAAATAAAAATAAATTGTAAGCACGTGTTAAAGGTTCATATGTAGAATCCAACAAGGTTAAATATTTTAAATAAAATTTGCGTATTTAGTTACAACTAAACAATGCATCATAATCGGCTTAGTGGACCAAGTGGGAGAATGTAAACACACGTGAGACATAAGAGTCCATTTCTGTCATACCCGTCCCGGAAAAACAATCATTTTGCATAATTGGAATGTTAGGAATTATTAATAAAAGGGCAGCCCAGTGCACGAGGCTCCCACCATTGCGGGTATGGGGAGAGTGAAATGTATGTAGTCTTACCCTGCAAGCAGAGAGGTTGTTGGGAATTATTAATATCGAATAATAATTGTGATGGAGTTGACTGTGGGTCAACGATATGTGTCAATCAAGGACACATAGAGTTGGTAATTCATGAGGAACATGACATGATTAAATGACATTTATGTGGATTAAATATTATTTGAAATATCTTGTATATATTAATAGTAAATATATATATGTGTAGTATAATTTTTGTTAGTTTTGATCTTAATAAAGATCAATTAGAACGAATTAGAGATAACCAATGTAACACGTTGCATAAAAGGTAGGTCATCTAGAGATTCCATGATATTAGTTTTTAGAACGTAATTACGGACTCAAACAAAACTTAGATGAAAACTTCTACACTTTATAGTTTCCACTCGGGTTGCGTTGAATTAGACGTGTAAGACGTTTCACGGAGTAATGAGAAGTTTTGAGAACTCGTGGGGAGATAAACGTAATTTTCGAGAGTGTCGCCTATATATAGAAAGTGTGAAGATATTATCATTTCACAAAGTTGCCAAAACCTAAATCAAAAGGGGGATTTAGTTGCTTAGAGCTTCACGACGTCAATCGACGTCCGTTCGTTCGTCAATTTGTTTTTCCAAATTTCATATTCGAACTTCTCGAGGTAAGAACTTCGTTTTGATAGTCGTTAGGCCTTGTTTGGCTTAGTTTTTATAAAATTCTAATTCTAGGAATTTGGATAAAATGTGTTTATACTTGTAGGAATCGTTTATAATCGGAGATTCGGTGTAGATTCACTCTCCTAGTACTTCTCCTGAAATCATAAGACCGTAGCATAATGTATGAATTCTTGACTTATGACATATAAGGAATTTTTGATGCTTTAATATTGTATATGAAATTGTGATCCGGGCAAAACTTATAAACTTAGGCCCGTTAAATTCAGCGAGTACGAATGAATAACATGTTTGTATGACTATGTGAGTATGCTAAATGGCAATGTGGGTCAAAGGGGAGTTTGGTACAAGTTCATGCTGGGTACGCCTCTCGATATTTGAGAGTTATAGTAGTGACGACTACTTACTTGGTTTGGGAACCGACTCAGCCAGAGCAGTTGGTTGCAAGGGTTGAGTGACCTTGGCTAGCCATTGGCATCGTGATTTAAGATTTAAGACTTGTCGATATACTAGATGAATGCATATCTCTCTTCCTAGAGACTAATTGATGTGGTTTAGATGTTTAAAGCATGAATTGCCTCATATGCACTTGTTTAGAATTGTGCTCTTAGCATATAGTTGAGTAGTGGAGACTTCCTCCATTGTAGGTGATAAGAAGAAAGAAAAGAAGAAACGGGAAGAGTGAGGCTGATGGGGATGCCAGGGATTACCTATTGTGCATGATTTTGCTTTCAAAAGTCAATGTTGTAGTAATGCATTTCAAATAGCTAGAACTATGTTCTCAACGTGGAACTTTTGGTGTGGCTTGGAAATGTTGTAATAGGTAGTGACAACTACTTTGGTTACGGTTGTAATGAATTCTATTCGTGGATTCGTGTTTTGAATGCTTGACTCCTCAAGTTTGTAAATTGGAGGAATGTATTAGTACTTCGATATTTTAATTCAAACAAGCCTTAATTTATTTCAATACAGTTCTCTTTTCAAAGTTTAGTAAGGTTAATGTGTGTTTTATGGTTTGGAGATAGTTGGGAATGATGGAAATCAACTTTGATGAAGAGGAGCAAAGTTCTGCCAGGGGGTCATGGGTTAGTTCGACTGGTCGAAGTGCCCTCTTCCCAAAAGGAATTTTGATGAGGGTCATTCGACCGGTTGAAGGGGATCGTTCGACCGGTCGAAATGACCAATCCCCTTCAACCGGTCGAATGACCCTTGCATGAAATCTTTTTTTACCCTTTTTGAAAATTATTTAAAATATTTTGATTGGTTCTTAGGGTACTTTTGGGACCCCTTTTAACATAAATTCATCCGATTTGAAATATAATTACGTCTTCAAATTTATACGAATTTTATAACTCGGAGTGTATTGTTTCCAAAGGTTTTGAATACTCAATAATGTTTTAAAGTTTCTTTTCCACTGCTATAATATTTTAATATGTTGGATGAGCCTCAGTGGCATGCCACATATCCTATTTCCACTCATAGCGGAATGGATCGTGATAATTTTAGGGTGGCCCACTAGCCTCCAAATATTGTTGGATTGTTGGACTCCAAAATGATTCTTAGCTAATAAGAAATTATGTCCAACTTAAGGAGAATACAAAATATTAATAAATAATTAGAAGGTTATCAGAAACCCAAGATGGAATGATTCTCCCCATAGCAGTTATTGACCTTCTTCTCTCCTCTATAAAAGACTCAAGAATTTCCCCTTGAAAGAACATCCAATCAATTACAGTAAATTAGTTTTTGGGTATATTTTTTATTCTTATTGTTAGGAAACTGCATTCCCAGAATCCATTGACAACGCGTATAAGTTGGTACTGCAAAAATTACGTGAAAACTACAATAACCCTATAAGGGCGGAACTAGGGTTACCTTAAACTGCTAAAACGGATTGCTGTAGTATACTAATCGAGAACACGGGCTCGATAATAGCTCACGATCTTCTACCGTATTCCTTTGCTACCAGAATATCGAACTGAGTGTGGGCTCCTTCGAAATCCTTTATATTTTTGTTCTCTCTTTTTACGCTCTCTTTTCTATTCTGAGTTATAATGCTCTTGATGGAAAAACGTAAACTGAGGAGAGAGCCAAAACAACATATATATAGGCTACGATAGGGACCATAAGAAGTCAATAAGAAATAGGCTTCCTTATAGAATTAGGAAACCCTAATTCGAACTGAATCAGATTCCTATTTTCATAAATTATAATTCATACCACTAAAAAATTATAATTACTGATGATGCCAAAAATTGGTAAGAGTAAAGTAGAGCAGATTAAGGAAAGAGAGAGTGAGAGACTGGTTTTTTTTTGTATGTGGTTCGGCCCTGTTAATGAAGGTACCTACGTCCACGGGTGTGTCTGAGCACATTCACTATACTGTAAAAGAGTCGGGGGCCTGTGGTGGACCAACAAGTCTGGAGCTACCGTAGGCCGGCCGGGCATGTTGATGAATGCTATAGAGGTGCTGTGTAGACTGAAAAGTCGGCCCCTTCAATGGGGGGTGAGAGGTCTCTTTTATAGATGCAAGAGACCTACTCATACATGGATAAGGAAATATAATCCAATTGAAATAGATCGGTATTAACTGTGGGGGTTTCCTAATCCGATTAGAAAATAGTTTGCACTTTCCATTAGTCTTCTAGCTTGAGTAGGAAACTACCCGTAATGCTCAGGATCATGCTTGTGGGCCCTGATGAGCTGTTCCCGCGGTGGGATGTGCCCGTGCGATTTTCCCGACCTGTTTGCCGGGTCGTGGATGAATCGCTCGAGATGATGAGTTTCGGGTAGACTAGACCGCTCGGGCTGATGCTTGTCCGAGGAGTTGTGCATGATTTGACCGCTCGGTCATAGGATAGAGCTAATTTTGGGTGTATTAGCTGCCCCCCATTTCCAAGGTTG
Source organism: Hydrangea macrophylla (assembly GCA_033977485.1). Classification (NCBI taxonomy): domain Eukaryota; kingdom Viridiplantae; phylum Streptophyta; class Magnoliopsida; order Cornales; family Hydrangeaceae; genus Hydrangea; species Hydrangea macrophylla. The sequence continues at coordinate 141,548,486 of CM066991.1, forward strand.
TCCAGATGCTATATCGGGGCAAGTTTGAAAATCAGTTTGATGTTACTTGCCACTGTCTGAGTGCTTGAGGAAGCTGCCTCGGGGCTTTTGAGCCTGGTGAGACCTCAGGGACTGGCTGAGAGTTGAAACCCAGCCTAGCTCAGGACCTTTAGGTGCTCGGGAACTAACCGGGAGTTGAGACCCGGCTTAATTCGGAGTCTTTGAATGCTCGGGAAGTGGCCGAGAGTTGAGACTCGGCCTACTTCAGAGTCTTTTTGCTTGAGTTAGCCTCCAGGATGGTTATCTTCCGCCCGTGAACCTTCGTCAAGGTTGTAGGTAGAAGAATTTTACCATGTTGGACAAGCCAACCTAAAGCGTATTGCTTTAGGGTCCTTTTATGTTAACTCCCCAGGATGGTTATCTTCCGCCCAGCCAGCCTTCGTCAAGACTGTTAGGAGAAGAGCTTGACCATATTGGTGGAACCGACCTAGAGCGTGTCGCTGTAGGATCCTTTTTTGTTCCTCTATCGTGGGCCAACCTAAGAGATTTTAGTCACCTCTATCGTCTCTCTAGACCTAAGTGGAGTTAATGCCTTTGAGTACTATAGGTGCTCGGGTTGTCCAAGATTTTGACTTGGTTATCCGCGAGTCCTGTAGATACCTGGTGTGATTACCTGTTTAGTTCACTACGCCGTCTTACCCCCCAAGCTTTCACTAAGACAAGGGTCTTACAGAGGCTATGACTGTAGGTAACCGACCTGGAACATGGTGGTTGCAGGGTCCTTTGAAGCTTGCCATCATCAGCCACCTAGGGGGTTTGCCCCCATCGTCGGTTGGACCTAAGTGACGCTTGTGCCTCGGGCGTGACCCCAAGGTCTTTTGCCTCAGGTACGATCCCGAGGTCTTTAGTGCCTGGGTTTGGAGCCCGAGGTCTTTTTAGTGCCTGGGTTCGGAGTCTGAGGTCTTTTTAGTGCCTGGGTTCGGAGCCCGAGGTCTTTTTATGCCTCAGGGTTAGGCCCGAGGTTTTTTTATGTCTCGGGGTTAGGCCCGAGGTCTTTGTATGGGCTCTCTAACAATCGGTGGAACTTCATGTGGTGATCATGCAAGTACCACTGTAGTTGGGCTCATCTAGACCAATGGAGACAGGGAGTCGGATTAGGATCATCGGGCTCCTGATTTCTCTGTGCTGGAGACAAAGTTGGAACTACTTGATCCTGACCGATGTGAACTGGAGGTCGGGTCAGGGCTACCGGACTCAGACCGCTACGAACTGGAGGTCGGGGCTGCCTGACCCGGACTGCTGTGAACGGGAAGAACTGTCAGAACTCCCGGGTTGATCTCGCTTTCGTTTACTTCTGGAAGACTTGTTGCTTTCTGGCCCGGGGTCTTTGATCTTTAGAAATTCTTCAGTGTCAATGTATATTCCAACCCTCTCTGTGAGTTCAACTAAGGTTACCGGTCGATTTCTGTGAAACGATGTGGCGCACTTGGTGTGTTGAACTCTTGAGCAGAAGGCTATAATAGCGGCGACTTCATCAAGATCATGGATGTCGAGCTTCTCTTGATTAAACCGTCCGGTGAACTCCTTGAGGGTCTCATTATCCCTTTGTATGACTGTCAGTAGATGTATGTCAGGCTTTGGCCGTCCGTGTATACCGATGAACTGGTTGATGAACTGCTTGCTGAGTTGCTTGAAACTGCAGACCGATCGGAGCTCCAAGGACTAGAACCATTGCACGGCTGGGCCTTTCAAAGTGCTGGGGAAGGCTAGGCAGTGTAGTTCATCAGAGTTGGTGGCTATGGCCATTTGAGCCTTATAGGTCCGGACGCGGTCGACCGGGCTTCCCGAACCGTTATAGGGATTTAGGCGAGGCTGCTTGAATTTGCGCGGGATGGCAAACCTCGTGATTTGACTGGAGAACGGTGACTCTGTCTCGGTATTGGCCTAATTCTGAGTGCGGTTTTGACCGAGCGTTTTGGCCACTCCATCAATCTGCTTCTGCAAGTCCTTGATTCGGGCTTCCACTCTTTTCCGACCGGTATCTGAGGGGTTGGTCGGATTGGTGGAAGAGGCTTCTTCTTCATGGTGGGGTGCTGTCCTCTGGGAACGGGCTCGGCTATGGCTCCGGGTAACCGTTCACCTAGGGACAACTCGGCTCTGACTGAGTGACCCTGGACTGATTCCCGGGCCATATGCTCCTGCCTTTCCTTTCGGGCAGCACGCCCACTATTGATGTCTCTGGCATCCTTAACACGGGACGGGTTGGCTCGGGCACGTTGTCTGGTCAAGATCGGTTCCCGACCGTACGCAACGTTACCGGGTCGTCTCCCGGCCCCTGGAGGACTGCTTTGCTAGGCTAGCAGAGCTTCGATCTGTTGCTGGATTTGACGCTGGCCCTCCAGGAGTTGCGTGAGGGTCGCGGTGATCTGCTCGGATGTCATGACTGCCGCAGCCGGTGCCGGGGCCGGCGGAACATCCCGGTCGGACTGCTGATTAGCCTTCTTACCCTTCTTCGGTGGCATGACGATCAGTCAAGAGATTTGTTGATGAGAAGATTTGTCGCTTCCCACAGACGGCGCCAAGCTGATGATGCCAAAAATTGGTAAGAGTAAAGTAGAGCAGATTAAGGAAAGAGAGAGTGAGAGACTGGTTTTTTTTGTATGTGGTTCGACCCTGTTAATGATGGTACCTACGTCCACGGGTGTGTCTGAGCACATTCACTATACTGTAAAAGAACCGGGGGCCTGTGGTGGACCAACAAGTCTGGAGCTACCATAGGTCGGCCGGGCATGTTGATGAATGCTATAGAGGTGCTGTGTAGACTGAAAAGTCAGCCCCTTCAATGGGGGGTGAGAGGTCTCTTTTATAGATGCAACAGACCTACTCATACATGGATAAGGAAATATAATCCAATTGATATAGATTGGCATTAACTGTGGGGGTTTCCTAATCGGATTAGGAAATAGTTTGCACTTTCCATTAGTCTTCTAGCTTGAGTAGGAAACTGCCCGTAATGCTCGGGATCATGCCTGTGGGCCCGGATAAGTTATTCCCGCGGTGGGATGTGCCCGTGCGATTTTCCCGACCTGTTGGCCGGGTCGTGGATGAACCGCTCGGGATGATGAGTTTCGGGTAGACTAGACCGCTCAGGCTGATGCTTGTCCGAGGAGTTGTGCATGATTTGACCGCTCGGTCATAGGATATAGCCAATTTTGGGTGTATCAATTGCACTCCTACCCTTATCTCAAAAATATATTTCGAGCTCCATGTTATTAGCTGCTTATTATCTCCCCATGTTAAGATTACAGATATCCATTAATTAAATATAATTACTGGCAATCATTTTTAATTAATCTCTTAAAATTCCTTGAGATCCACTACTTAACTTATCTGATATGTCGGATACAAAATCCTCCTGCAGGGTTTGACATAATCACAACTTATAAGCTTTCTCAAGGGGATATCATCAATCCCAAAATTGAGACATGGATTCCATCATTAATTAATATCCACCACACAATTAATATTATCACCAAATCCAATGAGATATTGACCCATTTAAGGATTTCACCTTTTTAGGGATCAATGTGTAAATATCAAATGTACGTGTCTATAAATTAACTTAGGATTTAGAGCATAAGCACTATAATAGTCATGAGGTATTAATTATCTTATAAGTCAGTATAAAGATTATTACCCCAAGTCGGTCCCGTTTAATACACAAAGTGTACCAGCATAGTGAGTTGAAACTATACCATTTTCTGTAGTCAAGACAAACCTACTACAACACCATGCTGCAGTCCTACCGATGGTGTGTCCAATCCATCTAAGACTGTAAACCAAAATCTTACATTCTACAAGATCCGATGGTCTGATCTTTCGTGTGTAAGCCGAACTTTACACACCAAACCACCTACTATGTAGAATGAAAAACACACATGCATAATATTAAATAAACAATAATACAAATATTGCCCACACAGATTCTAATAAAAATGGATTAACTGATTTTATTAAATGAATAATAAATCAACTACATTAAGCATGTCTTTTAGTATATATCCCTAACAATCTCCCTCTTAGACTCAAAGCCATGATGCGACACACCGCACTCCTATCCCTTCTACATGACTATCAAAAGTCTTGGACGGTAAGCTCTTGGTGAAAGGATCTGCCAGGTTATTTGCTGATGCTATCTTGGTCACTTCAACATCACCTCTTGCACGATCTCTCGTATCAGGTGATACTTACGCTCAATGTATTTTACCTTCTTATGTGCCCTAGGTTCCTTTGAGTTAGCAACCGCTCCACTATTATCGCAAAAAAAGGCAATAGCCGATTGTACCGTAGGTACTACTCTTAGATCCATAAGGAAGTTTCTGAGCCAAACGGCCTCCTTAGCGGCTTTCGAAGTAGCCAAATACTCGGCTTCCATGGTGGAATCAGCAATACACGACTGCTTGATACTCCACCAACTAATGGCTCCACCTCCTAGGGTAAACACATATCCTGAGGTAGACTTTTTGGAATCCCTATCTGACATGATATCAGAATCCGTGTACCCAATGGGTACAAGACTGTCTCCTTGGTAAACTAACATATAGTCTCGAGTCCTTTCCAGGTACTTGAGAATATTTTTCACCGCAGTCCAATGTTCTTGCCCTGGATTAGATTGATATCTACTAACCATGACAACAGCAAAGCAGATGTCAGGTCTAGTACGTAGCATAGCATACATTAGGCTTCCTACTGCCGAGGCATAAGGAACTGCCTTCATCTTCTCTATCTCATCAGGTGTCTTAGGACACTGATCCTTAGATAGAGTAATTCTATGTCTGAAGGGAAGGAATCCCTTCTTGGAATCTTGCATGCTAAACCTTGCAAGAATATTGTCGATATAAGTGCCTTGTGACAAGCCCAACATCCTATTCTTGCGAACTCGCATAAGCTTGATCCCTAGGATGTGACCGGCTTCTCCCAAGTCCTTCATATCGAATTGACTGGACAACCATACCCTTACAGAAGATAGTACCCCCACATCTTTTCTGATTAGCAAGATATCATCCATATATAGTACAAAGAACACCACCATACTTCAATCATGTTTCTTGTACACACAAGATTCATCCGTACATTGATCAAAACCAAAAGACTTGATTGCTTGATCAAAGTGGATATTCCAAGGCCTAGATGCCTGCTTAAGTCCATAAATGGACTTCTTAAGCTTGCACAACATGTGTTCTTGGCCCTTCACAATGTACCCGTCTGGTTGCATCATATAGATGCACTCGTCAAGATTCCCATTAAGAAATGCTGTCTTGACATCCATTTACCAAATTTCATAATCAAAATGTACAGTAATGGATAAGAGAATCTGGATAGACTTTAGCATGGCCACCGGCAAAAACGTATCCTCATAATCGATTCCCTCTTTTTGAGTGAACCCTTTCGCAACAAGCCTTGCTTTAAAGGTTTCCACCTTACCGTCTGCTCCTCTCTTCTTCTTATAGATCCACTTACATCCAATGGGTTTTATTTCATTGGGTGGTTCTACAAGATCCCAGACTTGATTGGAGTACATGGACTCCATTTCAGACTTCATAGACTTTTGCTAAAGATCTGCATCTTTATCTTAGAGTGCTTCACTATAGTTACAGGGATCGGTACCTTGTTCATCAGGGACCCGGTCATAAGACTCTCCCAAGAACATATACCGGTCAGGTTGAATAATAACCCTCCCACTACAACGAGGCACAACCCGTATCTGTGTATCACTGATATTTCGTTGTGAAGATTCTGAACCTAATACACCATTATCTGCACGCTGTACTGGTTCAGGAACCTGCATGTTAATGGTTGGTTTGGGATCTACACGAGTTTCAATAATCCTCCCACTACGACGTGGTAATGGAATATCGATAACTCTGTCTTGTGATGTTTCTTCTCGTACTGATGGTATCAAAGAAGTATGTGTCAGTGTCTCTCCTCTTATTTCCTCTAGAACAATACGGCTTCTGGACTTGTGGTCCATAACATAGTCCTCTTCTAAGAATGTGGCATTGGTGCTAACAATAATCTTCTAATCCTTAGGACTATAAACAGACCACCTTTAGTTCATCTTGGATACCCAACAAAGAAACATACTTCTGTTCTTGATTCCAACTTTTCTGCGTTCCCTTTCAGCACATGTGCTGGACTACCCTAGATCTGAACATGCCGCAGACTAGGCTTTCACCCAATCCACAATTCCGTGGGAGTAGTAGGTACTGACTTAGATGGTACCAAGTTTAGAATGTATGTAGTTGTCTTTAATGCGTGTCCCCAAAAGGAAATTGGTAAATCCGAATAACTCATCATAGATCTTACCATATCCATGAGAATCCTATTCCTTCTTTCTGCTACACCGTTCTGCTAAGGCATACGGGGTGCAGATAACTCTGATGTAATCCCTTGCTCCAATAAGTATTCCCTAAACTCTCCCAAGAGGTACTCTCCACCACGATCAGATCATAGTGTCTTGATATATTTATCTAGACGCTCTCCGTTTCAGCCTTGAATTCTTTAAATTTCTCAAAGCATTCAGACTTACGCCGCATCAAATAAATGTACCCATACCTTGAGTAATCATCGATGAAAGTGACAAAGTACTCAAATCCCCCTCTTGCTTGGACAGTCATAGGACCACACAAAGCAGAGTGAACCAGTTCCAACGGCTCTTTTGCTCTATAGCCCTTGGCCGAGAACGGCCTCTTGGTAATTTTACCTTCCAAGCAGGATTCACAGACTGGAAGTGCCTCCACTTTCAATGAGCTTAATGGCCCATTTTGAATCAGTCTTTGAATCTTTTTCAAATTAATATGACCAAGGCGTAAGTGCCAAAGATGCGTTTGGTTCATCCTCGAAAGTTCTTTTATCTAAAATGACAAACTATTTGTGTTATTCAATTCATTAAGTTGCAGTATAGGAGAGACAGGATTTATAATATAAAGATCATCAACCAATTGACCAGAACAAATTAAATGTTTATTTTCTTTAAAAACTACTACTTTATTAAAATGAATTGAATATCCATTCTGTACTAAACGAGAAACTGAAACTAAATTCCTTCTAATAGAAGGTACATAAAGGCAATTTCTTAATATTAAAATCCTATCTCTACCAAAACTAAGATGTAGATCTCCTACTGCAACTGCTGCTACTCTCGTAACATTTCCTATATATAGATAAATCTCTCCATCACTGAGCTGTCTGGTTCCCTGTAACCCCTGCAAAGAATTGCATACATAATCAGTGGCTCCTATATCTATACACCAGGTACCGGTAGATCGGACCGCTAAACACGATTCAACAACTAGTAAATGAGATTTACCTTGATTGTTCTGTCTGGCGAGATAAACCGAACATTGCTTCTTCCAGTGTCCTGGCTGCTTGCAAACAAAACATCTGCCTTTAGGCTTTCTCGGTTGTCTTCTTGGCCTTTGGATTGGCGAAGGAGCCGTGTCCTTCTTTTGAGCCTTTTTCATTTTCTTCGTGCCTTTCGGCTTTGAAGCAGAACCTTTCTCAAACACGAGAGCACTCCCTGACTTTCTGTTGAGACCCTCAGCTGCCTGCAGTTCTTTAAGCAGCTCCGCCATGGTATATTTAAATTTATTCATGTTGTAATTGAGACGGAATTTCTAAAAGACTCTGGCAGTGACTGGAGTACGATATTGACCTGTGTTTTCCCATCGATTTCAGCTCCAAGGATCTCTAGTTCATTAAGAAGAGATATCATCTTAAGAACATGATCCCTTACAGACGTCCCCTCAGCCATAGTTGTGTTCATCAAGTCTTTCATGGAAACCTGCCTAGCAGCACGACTTTGATCCCCGAACATCTCTCGGAGGCTCTCCATCATGTCATAGGCGCTGGCCATTGACTGATGCTAATGTTGCAGCACATTTGACATGGATGCCAAAATGTAACACCTCGCCATCTCATCAGCCTTGACCCATTTCTTGTGAGCCTGGGTTTCCTCAGCGGTTGCCCCCTCACTAGGTTGCTCAGGACATTCTTGAGTAAGCACAAACTTGTACTCTTCAGCAGTTAACACACTATCCAAATTCTTTTTCCAGTCTATATAGTTTGGTCCAGTAAGTTTGTTTCTTTAAGTATAACAGCGAGTGGATTGAAAGAACCCATTTAAAAGCCTGAGAATAACATAATATAAATAATTACATTTGGGCAAAAAAATATTATGGATTCGAGTTGAAAATATTGGTTCCTTCTACCATATTTGAAAAGAATCCGCCAGCAACCTCATACACCATGATAGTATGACTCGATGGGAAGCCATATACTATCCATCATTTGTTCAGATAGGCAATTGCCTTTTAATTTTACTATCCAGGCAATGTACCTTGCCTAGTAAAATTAAACTGCTGACTTGCTTTGATCCTATAAATAACAATAGTGACTTAGATGGAGAGGATATTATTATTTATAACTAAGTGTATACCATCACTTAATTCTAGGTCAAGAGTTCCGTGAGGAACACCTCTGATTGAGAGGTGGCCCACACTAACAATCACCCAAAACATTCTTTTAAAGAAGTTTGTACTGATGATTCCATGATCAACTACATCAGATGGGGAGGATGACACTAGAGCCATCACACAAAATTAATCATATCATCTACAAACAAGTGATGGAGACCATGAGATTTATACTTGATAAATTCCCTCTCCTACTTAGAATTTTAAAAAAATTTGAGGGTTATAATTTCTAGAAAAACTTATAATTTAATTAATAAAAAATAATGGAATACTTGACAAAGATTAATTCATCCTTACTTGTCAAACTCACATGTGTAGATAATAAAATTATTCTATTATCATGATTTTAGAAAATAAGTACTTATGTTTTCAAATTATGGAATTAGTTTTATTTCTAAATACACATGTAGTTGTCCATCGTTTTATATTAATATAAATTAAACATGCAGCTAGACATCTGAAATAGGTCTAGGAACAATTATCCATGTTGTCCTATGCATTAAACATGAAACAATAATAATCATTCAATTAAACATAAATAATGAAACCACAATAAAATAGGAATCCCACTATTATGGTCAAGCTACAACTCTTGTGAAAAAATTTCATTGAACCCGATTAGCTCTATGTCGCAACTACGCATGGGGGTCGAGCTGCTCGGTCAGCTCGCGGGGATCGAGCTGCCCGGTCAGCTCGCAGGGGTCGAGGGGGCAGCGCCCACCGCAGGGTTTCCGGGGCAGCGCCCCGGAAGCTAAATTCGATTTACCATCAGCAACTGCCTTCCAGAACTGTTTTCTGAAACAGTCTTTAGAAACTGCTTTCAGATTGCTTTCTGAAACTGCTTGTAAACTGTCTTCACGAACTGTATTCACGGATTCACTTGAGATATATTACATAAACCCTATGCCTCCATGAAGGAGTTCACATGTTATTTCTTTGCAGTAAATTAACCACACATCAATCAAGCGTGGGATCCAAAATACACAAATCCTATGCATCCATAAAGGAGTTCACATGCTATATTAAAACAGAAAGATTAACCACGGATAAAACCATTGTGGGATCCAATCACACAAAATCAGTGACCATAATAGTGGAATAAGAACGCTACAAAACAAGGGTTAGCACAGTTCTACGTTTTATCCATCCATCAAAACACGCATAAGATTTGTTTTATTGGACAACATGGTTGCGTCCAACCCATACGCAGAATCAACGTTGCTCTGATACCACTGTTAGGAAACTGCGTTCCCAGAATCGGTTGACAGCGCGTATAAGTTGGTACTGCAAAAATTACGTGAAAACTACAATAACCCTATAAGGGCGGAACTAGGGTTACCTTAAACTGCTAAAGCGGATTGCTGTAGTAGACTAATCGAGAACACGGGCTCGATAACAGCTCATGATCTTCTACCGTATTCCTTTGCTACCAGAATATCGAACTGAGTATGGGCTCCTTCGAAATCCTTTATGTTTCTGTTCTCTCTTTTTACGCTCTCTTTTCTATTCTGAGTTATAATGCTCTTGATGGAAAAACGCAAACTGAGGAGAGAGTCAAAGCAGTATATATATAGGCTACGATAGGGACCATAAGAAGTTAATAAGAAATAGGCTTCCTTATGGAATTAGGAAACCCTAATTCGAACTGAATCATATTTCTATTTCCATAAATTATAATTTATACCACTAAAGAATTATAATTGTACTCCCATCCTTATCTCAAAAATTTATTTCGAGCTCCATGTTATTAAATACTTATTATCTCCCCATGTTAAGATTACAGATATCCATTAATTAATATAATTACTGACAATCATATTTAATTAATCTCTTAAAATTCCTTGAGATTCTCTTCTTAACTTATCTGATATGTCGGATACAAAATCCACTTGCAGGGTTTGACATAATCAAAACTTATAAGCTTTTTCAAGGGGATATCATCAATCCCAAAATTGAGACATGGATTCCATCATTAATTAATATCCACCACACAATTAATATTATCACCAAATCCAATGAGATATTGACCCATTTAAGGATCTCACCCTTTTAGGGATCAAAGTGTAAATATCAAATGTACGTGTCTATAAATTAATTTAGGATTTAGAGCATAAGTACTCATAATAGTCATGAGTTATTAATTATCTTATAAGTCAGTATAAAGATAATTACTCCAAGTCGATCCCGTTTAATACACAAAGTGTACCAGCATGGTGAGTTGAAACTATACCATTTTTCGTAGTCAAGACAAACCTACTACAACACCATGCTGCAGTCCTACCGATGGTGTGTCCAATCCATCTAAGACTGTAAACCAAAATCTTATATTTTACAAGATCCGATCGTATGATCTTTCGTATGTAAGCCGAACTCTACACACCAAATTACCTACTATGTAGAATGAAAGACACACATGCATAATATTAAATAAACAATACAATACAAATATTGCCCACACAGATTCTCATAAAAATGAATTAACTGATTTTATTAAATAAATAATAAATCAATTACATAAAGCATGGCTTTTAGTATATATCTCTAACACTTATCACTCTCAATCTTAATGGTGTATTTCGTTCATAGATGATCGCGGATGCCGAAATTTAAAGTTGGGGGGGGGGGGGGGGGGGGGGGGGTTGGGGCGGTGGGGGTTTGCTTAGCATGGATGTAACTAGCAAATTGACCTCACAGAAATAAAGTTTAGGGGGCTTGAGAGCAATGCCCCTCAGGCGATATTTTTTAGGTTTATTTATATGTATTCTTGTGTAGATTATATAAATTAATACTATAGAAATCAGCACAAAAATTCAATTACTAATAAAACAGGGGATTTTCTATTTTTTTTTTTTTTTGGGGGGGGGGGGGGGGGGGGGGGGTTGGGCTAAAGTGTAAATTTTTTTTATTTTTTAAGGGTATATCTTAAATTTACTAAAATCTAGGGGGGGCTCAAATCCCCCTTTGACCTTTGATGGAACTGTCATTATACATAATCTCTTAAGATGTGTTGTATTCAAGATTTTGACATGTAAAATTATTTCTGCATGATAGTTTTATCAATTATAGTCTAAACTACATCTGCACACAATGTAAGCTTGATTTTACACTCTGAAAACCAATAAGTGAAACTGTGAAAAGAAGAAAGAAAGAGAAATCAATCTTAGTTGGAATATCCCTCATATTCCCATTTAAGCCAATGAAGAAAAAAGAAAAAAACAATACAATTTGTTCCTGAAAAAGGTAAAAAAAAAATATTCGACTTGGGCATACATTTGCTTAGCAATAATCAATAATGTTAGGCACATTACACCAACCACAACATAAAACCACAACTATGCCTTAATTGCATGTATCTTCTGCTTTCCAAAAAAGTGTGGATCCTATGTGAAATGTGGACTACTATTAAAAAATATGATTGTGGACTAATAATATTATCAACAATGCTAGAAGCATAAACAAATCTCACAAACGCTTACACCACAGTCTATCTCACTCCTAGGTGGCAGCATGGGATCGACCCCACAGTGCCATCTAGAAGAAAGATAGACTATGGGTGTAAGTGTTTGTGAGATTTATTTGTGACTTTTGAGTCCCAAATATTACTCTATTATTATAGACCCCACACTGCCATTCAAGTAAGATAGATTATGGGTGTAAGTATTTGTGAGATTTATTTTTGCCCCAAATATTATTCTAATATTATAGAGCCGGACGAAAAGAGCCCAGAAAATACACACACAAAAAAATGTTTAAAACATCTAGCCCACACTTGAAGACCCAGACATGTTCGTTTGGGCCAAAGCTGATCTTGGCCGCTGTGACAGAAACCCAGTTAAGTGGGTTTGTTTAAATAAAAAGAAGAAAAAAGATGTAGGGACATCTTGTGGGGTCCAAACCCCACCATGTAAGTTGGTGATACCTATGTTTAGCCACGTAGACAAGTATTGGAGCATTAATGGGCTTTGTTTTGTTGTCCGTGAATGCAAGTAAATGGTTTAAACCACGACCACCTATCTTAACAGGATTATACGCTTTTGGTTGAGCGTTCGAAATTTCATATAGGTAAAAGTTATTGTAGTCAGAATTTTTGGCCTTCTATGTGGGGTTAGTGATTCGAAAAATTCACATAGGCTATATAAGATAGATAAAGGGATGGACTTCAAGATAAACTTTTAAAAAAATATCCAGCGTGGTGTGGTTCAGATTCTACTCCTATCTTGCCTCCCTGATTTACCAGGTGCGTGTGTTGTGGGATCGGTGCACGTTCCCGAGGTCTGTCCCTTGTTCTACTCTGATAAAAACGACAATAGGTATCGATAGAGGTGCAAGTCATATGGAATGAATCGAAAATATGAATTTCAGAAAAGGTTCCGAAAAATTCGAAATGAAAATGACATTTCCGATTCTAATTTTTCAGAATTTTCATTTTGCTTTACTATTCCAAAATTTCAGAATTTTCGGAATCCAAAATTTAAAATCAAAATCGAAAATTTTCAACAAAAAATTAAAAAATTGCAACTAAGAGCTCAAGCTTATAGCTCAAGTCATGCCACCAAACCAAGCTCAAGCTCAAACTCAAACTTAATGGGATTTCTTTTCATGTTTTTTCCAATGTGTAATGAAAACCTCTAGCAAAGTTGAATTTTCAGAATATTTCGAAAAAGTTTAAGAGAATATAATTTCGAAACTTTATCAGAATTTTCAAAAATCTAAAAATAATTCCGATTTCAATCCGATTTTTTTCGGAACTTTTGAAATTTAAAATGCGTATTTAGTTGTCAAAATCAAATTTTTTTGAATCGAAATTGATTAGAATCGAAATTTTTGTTCCAAATGACACTCTTAGATATCGATTCCAAAATCGAGGAAGATTTGTCCTCTTATTCGTTGGGAAAAAAAAAAAAACAGCACTACTAGACCCACACAGTGAACCACACATTTTTTCTACACATAGCTTTAAATGCTTGTACCTGGTGCTGTTTGAATTTTTTTTATACTTTTTTGTACCCCACTTATACAGCACATGATATATGTATTTAAAACTGTGTGTGGAAAAAGTATGTGATTCATTATGTGGATCTAACATTTCCAAAAAAAAAAATAGTACTGAATGGTTTGGCCCGAAATGTATCCATGTGGATGTGACGGTGACAGTTTTTGTTTGCGATTAAGAAATAATGATGTCTAAAGCAAGGGGGAAGGTTCAGGGAAGCTTCCTGAAAATTGTATGTGGCTGACCCCAATTGGGCCAATTCTTGGAAAACTCTTTGGTACACTCATCACCCATTTTAGTTTGTGTGTACCTGCGAGTAATGATTTTGGGTGAAAAATTCCGAAAAATTCGAAATAAAAATGAAATTTTCGATTCCCAATTTTCGGAGTTTTTATTTTGCTTTATGATTCCGAATTTTCAAAATTTTTAGAATTCAAAATTTTGCAAAATTTAAAATAAGAAAAAATCAACAATTTTGCACAAAAAAAAAAAAATTTTCAACTAAGAGCTTAGGCTAAGCTCAAGCTATGTCATCAAGCCAAGCTTAAGCTCCATTTTAAACTCAAATTTAAATTTAATGAGATTTCACTTGAGACTTATGGGCCTTTTATAGAAGCACATAACATCTCATCTTTATATTTTTTCGATCTGTAATAAACACCCCTAGCAAAGTTCAATTTTCATAATTTCCTGAATATTTCATAAAAGTTTCTGAAAATATAATTTTGGAATATTTTCAGAAATTTTTCGAAATTCCAAAAAACAATTCTGATTTCAATCCAAAATTTTTTGGAACTTTAAAAATTTGGAATGCATATTTAGTTGTCACAATTGGAATTTTTCGAATCAAAATTTTCATTTCAAATGACATCTATAAAATATCAATCCCAAAGTCGCAAAGGACAGCGTAGGATTTGTCCTCGTACTCCTTAAAAAAAAAAAAGGACAATGCTATCGTGAGAAGTTTCTCACATGACAATGCTTAAGATTCTTAAGGATAGATGTTCATCCAACGGTTAAAATTCGCATTCTCATGTGAGAAACTTCTCACGATAGCATTTCCCAAAAAAAAAAAAAAAAAAACAAAGAGTACTAAATGGTTTGGCCCGAATCTGTCCATGTGGATGTGATGGTGACATTTCCTTTGTTTGCGATTAGAAATGATGATGTCGATACCAAGGGGGGAAAGTTCATGGAAGCTTCCCGAAAATTGTATGCGGCTGACTCCAATTCTTCACTCATTACCCATGTTAGTTTGTGTGTACCTACGAGTAATGATTTTGGGCGAAAAATGATTATTCTTCATAAAAAATATTTGTTTTGAGTGATTTTGATAAGAGTAAATGTTTCTTATCATATAGAACAAATGTACCCATACCACTTGAGTGTGTCAAAGAATTCTCCCCTATTCTTAACCAAGAAGATATTATGCATGTATATGTGTGCATGATAATACATGTACGAGATCAGAGAGAAAGAAAATGACAATGTAGGACACCGTTTGATGGTCACTATTCTATTCGACGTTTGATGTCGCCATTAGACATGATAAAATAATTTTGAATTACGTTTTTATCCCATAGAGAGTGGGATAACTCTAACTTCTGGGGGTGGTATTAGAAGTTTGGGATAACTTTTGTTTTTTTCTTTTTTAATTTTCAAATCTTTTTTTTCTTTTCCTTCTTCGTTCCAGATCTGCAAATTTTTTAGGTGTTAAAAACCAATAATTTAGTTATTATCCGGAACTTATATCCAGGACGACTAAACACAGGATTAGATATAATAGCTTATCTGACAGTTTTATCCAACACGTTTCAAACACAAGAGAATATGTTGCCTATCCGACAAGATTACTATCCAATTTGATCCAACCTTATCCAGTCCTATCCGGCCTACCAAATGAGGCCTAAGAGTGTGAATTCTTTGGTAGCATTTTGTGGATCCTCTGCCGGATGGGCAGCAGTGCAGTTGTGATTACCCGTGGTTTTTTTTTTTTACGCACTTATTTATTATATTCGCATTTGTGGGACCCAAGTGTGATAAAACACTCGTCCCCGTGATTAAACTAATTGCATATTCAATTATTTAATTGAGATTATTGGTGTTACTTAACACTTAATTGGAGGGGAGTTTTGACTCACATGTTGACTTTGGGTATCCGGTTGGGGACACAGAATTGGTAAGTAGTGTTGGTTCCGATGAGGAAACTTGTGATTGATTACTTCATTTTAGATGGGACAAGTATGTGGAAATATCCTTATGTCCTTAAATACTTATTAGAGAGAGAAATGAGAGACAGACAGAGAGACCGAGAAGGAGAGGAGAGAGATCAACCACCATAACCGCCGCCGCGGAGCTCGGGACGCCGTCAACGGACCGCCGGGAGAGGTGAGTTTATTAACTCATTCAAGAGGTTTGTTTTTGTGATGTTTATGTGTGTATAATAACGTGCATGAGGAGGAAAGAGGACCCCAACGTTTTTATAATAAAACCCAGCAGTTTTGAAGAAGAAAACAGAGGTCAATCGATTGACATTGGATCCAATCGATTGGATGATATTCCAATCGATTGCCATGGGATCCAATCGATTGGTATATCAATCGATTGCCATTAAGTCCAATCGATTGACATTATTTCCAATCGATTGCCATTTTGGCCAATCGATTGGGTAAGAGCAGAATGTTGTTTATCTATTGTTATATGTTATGAGCTGATTGTAATGTACCCAAGCTGCTAATGGTTGTACCATACGTGATATTGGATATGTGCTTAGTCAACATGATACTACGTTAGCCTTATATGATGTTTACGTTAATGTTACAAGATGAACTGTTTATTATTAACTGTCGATATAAGATGCTCTAATGGTTAAGTAACTGCCATATGTTATTGTCAAACTGAATAGTAGAACAGAACACGACAGCATGTTAATAGCGAATTAATAAGTAGATATGTTGAATACAGAGCATGTGGTATTTCCTGTACTTAGTATATGAACATTTCACAACATGTGTCAGCATGCATGGAATAGTGATGTGAAGAGGTAAGAGAATCTGATGAGAAATGGGATATTGATATGAAGAGAGGAGAAGATATGATGAGAAAGGGGAACTGTGATTTATATGGAATAATGAGATATGTGTACTTTGGGATCCGTGGGATCAACGACTGACGAGTCGGGTGGACATGGGATGGTTAGAGTTCCTAGTGCGCCTCTCGTTGTTGAAGACGTCCAGTGATGCGTATGCACTGTTGAAGACGTCCAGTGTACCGTTGAAGACGTCCGGCTAGTGCTCTAATGTATTCTCAACTGTGTAGACGACCAGTGAGGGTATACGCATCGTTGAAGACATCCGATGTGCCGTTCTATCGTTTACAGATAGGTGGTACCGTGTAGACGACCGGTAACCCTATCAAGGGATTTTGGGACCTATTGCTTAGTCGGGTGATTCCGATTGGCATTACTGTATCGACGAATGGTTTTCAGATTGGTATTATGGGATCGTCGTATGGATACGGATGAGAATAAGAACATGGATATGGATGTGAATATGGGAATGTTTAGTATGATGATGGTTCAGTCGTGGATTCAGCGTCCCGACGTAAAGGTAGATGCATGGGTGGTTGCACGGTTACATGCTTGGATTTAGTGAATACGTGATGAGATATATTATACCATGATGTTTATCCTTGTCATTACTTAATATGAATTCTGTTATTATTGATTCATGTATAGTTTAATGAGACCTCTGCTATGTCCGTGAGAGACGTCATTGATAAGAGATTAACCGCATTTTAAGATGCTGAACAGTAACGGTGAGGAGTGTTGTTTAATGTACTCACTCAGCTTTGTATTCGAAGCTGATGGCGTTTATGCCCTGGACATTCCAATGTCTAGAGCTTCGCAGGACTGGAGGCCGGAAGACTGATGCTTCGCCGGGCTGGGAACTGAAGGCTTAAAGACAAAGAAGTTCCGCTTTGTAATAGTTAGTTTTTATCTTTTGTACTACTGATGTTGTTGGTATAGGCTTCAGACTCTAAGCCAGCTGTTGTAATAGATTTAGTAGACTTTTATAATTGGTACTTGGGCATCTGTTGCTTTCAAACCTTTTATAGTTTCCGCTGTAGCCTTTGATTATGTTAATAAGTTATGTTCTATGAATAGCATCCTCCCTATCGTGGTGTTTGTTGGTTTGATTAGATGACAATGCGGTTATTCACCCGTCATTCCCTATGGACCCATAAAGGAAATTTATTTTTCCCTATTTATGCTGCTCGGGGCGTGACACTTGTGATTTAGGGATTTGTGGACTATAAATTGTTTGGGACGTTTCTTCTCTAGCAGCTTATTGATAATAAAATATCAGTTTTGAGATTTCTCTCAGACGAAATTTTCCTCTTGTTCTTGGTATTCAGGATTTAAACGAATCAACGACATTGACTTCTTGCTTCAGGACAAAGGTAATTTACTCTTTCTCCCTCATTCAGTCCTGTTCACATTTCACATGGATTTGATAATATAGATAGATACCATTGTTCTCGACTTAGTCCATTTATTTGATTTTTTTCTCATTTAAGTCTGACATGCGAATCGATTTTGTAACTTAAAAGTTTGTACGTCACTACAGATTGGGACATAGAATCCTAATCTCCCAAAATAAAGGAAAATACTAAAGATAACAGTCGAGACTATAAGATAGCTTTGTATAACTTTCATATGAATCGTAATCTCACTACCTACCAGTGAGCACTGAACTAGTAAAGTAATCTATAAATATGTAGTACATGTGAATATGTGATATCTTTGCAATGCAACAGATCTTCATTGTTTGGCCTGAGATTCATCTGAACAATGCTTCTCTATTATATTTCTATTTTTTTTAGCAACGATGATGTAAACGTTGTCACAACTTTGAGTTGTTTACTCTTTTTGTAACAACTTTGAGCAAGGAACATCGTATTGACCTCTTTATGTTTGTTAACCAAAATTTAGTTGACTACCCTAACATAAATTGAATGTTGGATGCAAATTCTTTATGGTGTCTATGTAACTTGATTTTTTCACGACTAGTTGAAAATTTTATCCAGCATTTCATAGTTAGAATTATATCTTTAGGAATGGATAGATCTTGGATGTCTATGGATAGAATATGTGCAGAATATGAAGAAGGCGTAAAGGTTTTTCTTGAATTTGCTGAACGAAATGCTAAAAATCTGGATTCCATACCATGTCCGTGTTCTCATTGTGCGAATTTTTTTAAGTCAAGTTTACAAGAAATTAAAGGCCATCTATACATAAACGGAATTGACCAAAGTTACCGTGTATGGATATGGCATAGGGAAGATGCTCTTAGTGCGACTTCCCCAAATGGTAACACACAAAACTTTGACTATCACGACGATGTGATGAAAATCCAAAAGACATTATGGCCACAGTAGACATGGTTCAAGCTGCACGTGAGGACTTTACCGGTAATCTTGGATCATTTCAAAAGTTGATTTAAGTTGCCCATAAACCTTTGTACAAAGGTTGTAAGAATTTTACCAAACTATCAGCATTGGTGAAACTTTACAATTTGAAAGCAGAGAGTGGAGACTTTTTCGAAAATTTTAGAATCCTATTCAATTATTGCTGGGTATGTTTTCATTACTTGAAATTTTTGGGAGTTCTATTTATAGATGAGACTTTGTCAAAAATTTTAGAAATTCTAGGTCAGCATTCATTCCAAGATAAATTAGTTTTACCACGACTTGTGATTGCAGTAATTTATAGTTTGTCTAATATTTGCTATACATTTATTCATAGGGACCAAAGCAACCAGAAAATTATGAATGTGGATTCTATATGTTACTTTTCATGAGAGTGGTAATGGAGGATCCATCCACATCTATCAAGATAAATGTATTATTTTAGTATTCTTTCTAAAAGTGTAGGCAATTTTTCTCTTCTTCTTGTTTTACTTTGATTCATTTATTGTGAAATTATTTTCATGTGTGTTGGAGGTGTTTGTTGTTTGGGGGTTGGGGGAGGGAATACGGAATACATACTAAACATCTCATTCTTTCTTGAACTTTTTCAAATGAAAGAGTTGTCTCAAAAATTGAAATATGAAAGCCACGAGCTAAATGCACTTCAACTTGAGTTCATTCAAGATTGCATTTAAGTATTGAAAAGTTCAACATTTCTTTTTCCTTTTTCCTTTTTCCAGGTAATCCATGTTTTTACAATTTAAGAAAATTATATATCTGTTATATAAAATCTAATACATTGATTTTCGTTTTTGTTTCAGTGTTACATGGTTAGACTGCATGGAACAAATATTGGAATTAAGTTGATGTACTAGCGATGATTGAAGAGTTTAATTAAACATTAATCTTTTTTTTTTAACAATGTTACATATACATTATTGGTTCGTTAGTTTAATATGTACTTAGTGATTACTGTTACATTTTTCTTGTACATGACTAATTATTAGATTGATGAATAAAAAAATTTGTTTCAAAAGAAGATATTTGAATATGGTTCTTGAGCTGATTTGTATACATATATATATATATATATATATTCCGAATTGTGTAACATGCTTTGATGTATCTGAATTTTGTAAGTTTTGAATATTGGATTATTCAACAAAACATTTTTTTAAAAAAAAATGGGTTTTTACATTATATATGACTGTTTTATAAAAAACAATCATAAATTAGCAATAGTTCTAGTAAAGTCATAAATAGTGTGATTATTTATGACTTTTTAGGGATTATTTATGATTGTTTTGAAGATTATTTATGACTTTTAATAGATAATTTATAACTTTTTTTAAAGATTATTTATGATTATTAAATGGTTATTTATGACTCTTTAAATTTTATTTATGATTTTTTAAAAAATGATTTATGACTTTTTAAAAGGTCATTTATAACTTTTTTTTAAGATTATTTATGACTGTTTTAAGTGTTATTTATGACTTTTTTAAAAGATTATTCATGACTGTATCAATTAAAAAATAGTCATTTTTTATGACTTTTTTTTAGAACTGTTGTAAAAGTAATAATTATTTATGACTTTTTTAATAAACTCGAACTTATTTATGACTGTAATGCTATGACTGTTTTTGAAACTTTTAAAAAAAAGTCATAAATATGCATTTGTGACTTTTTTTTTAAAGTCATAATAAGGGTTTTTTTGTTGTAGTGAATTTTTTAGCGTTATGAATTATAATTTATGGAAATAGGAATCTGATTCAGTTCGAATTAGGATTTTTCAATTCCATAAGGAAGTCTATTCTATATTGACTTCTTATGGTCTCTATCGTAGCCTATATATATGCTGCTTTGGCTCTCTTCTCAGTTTGCGTTTTTCCATCAAGAGTATTTTAACTCAAAATAGAAAAGAGATCGTAAAAAGAGAGAGTAGAAAATAGAAAGGATTTCGAAAGAGCCCACATTCAATTCGAGATTCAGGCAGTAGAGGAATACGGTAGAAGATCGTGAGCTGTTATCGAGCCCGTGTTCTCAATTCGTCTACTACAGCAATCCGTTTTTGCAGTTCAAGGTAACCCTAGTTCCGCCCTTGTAGAATTATTATGATTTTCACGTAATTTTTACAATACCAACTTATATGCGCTGTCAAGGATTTCTGAAAACGCAATTTCCTAACATAACTAATACCCATATCTATATACGTACAGCTGATATATGTATATATACACCCCCACACACGGTTTTTTTTTCTTAAGCTTCAAAATGAAGCTTGTATTTATTTCTCTTTTTTTTTAGTAGCATTAGATAGGCTTGCATGGCTACAAAACACTTGGTAGGTTCTATGAATGCCATGTGTCACTTACTTGCTAAGTGGCACACATATGGATCCCACTATAATAATCTCAAACGTGATCTTAAATATCATACGAAAGTACTAATTAGTCTACTAATTATGTCACGGGTCCAATTATGCTTTCACAAGGGTACCCAAATTGGCCTTATAAATAAACATGAACATTGATAAAAATACTAAAACACTTAAATAATAATCCACATATGCCTTAATTAGTTATGAGGTATTACTTATCTTATAAGTCAGTACAAAGATAATTACCCCAGTCGATCCCGTTTAATACATAAAGTGTACCGACATAGTGAGATGAAACTATACCGTTTTCCATAGTAAAGACAAACCTACTATATCACTATATTGCAGTCCTATCGATGGTGTGTCCAATCCCATCTAAGACTATAAACCAAAATCTTACATTCTATAAGATTCAATGGTCTGATCTTCCGTGTGTAAGCCGAACTCTACAGACCAAACCACCTACTATGTAGAATAAGAGACACACATGCACAATATCCAATAAACAATATAATGCAAACATTGCCCACACAGATTCTCATAAAAAAAAAAACTAATATGTTAAAAAAAATAAATCAACTACATAAAACATGGCTTTTAGTATATATCCTGTAACACCCGTACCCGGGAAAAGGGTTAATTAACATGTTTATATGCATATATTATTTCATGTGATTTGTGTATATAAAGGTTAAGGAGAGGCTTTGGACTCGCCTGTGGAAAATTCCCTAGTGTGGAGGGACATGTTAGAGGTGGGACCCAGTGAAGGGCCGGATAAAAGAATCTGCATTTTATAGGTTAAATGTATTTATATGAATACATGAATATTTGTTTAAGAATGCTTCCATATTATAATGTTATATGTTAGCATTTAGTAGTAGTTTGGATACTCATATAAGGGTATAAATGAAATGATTCATAATTAGTAGGTGCGATAGTAACTTCACAAAATATATGGGATCCACGTTGGGACCCATACAGGACTTAGACAAACAGTCATTAGATAATTGGGTAGTTAAAGAAATGTTTGGGGGATTTCATAATAAGAACATAAGAAATTCCGAGGGTGTAAACAGAAATAAGGGAAATTTTTGCCAACACATTGCATGTGTTTGCTAGGTGACTTGGTCATGAGCTTTGTCTCAAAACAATTACAGAAAATCAAAGAAAAGAGAGCTCGGAGAGAGACGACGAGATTCTGAGACGTCAACGTCGAAATATCGTCGTTCCATCGCAGTCTGACGTTCAATTCGCGAACCGAAGCCGTTTTCGGACTCGTGGAGGTGAGACGATCGTTTCTATACCTTTAATTTACATTTTAGTTATCGTAATTTTGGTAGCTCATACTAATCGGTGAGATGTCGTCTACTGAGTTCATGTAGGAATCTTTTGGAATAGGAATGATCTTGAATTTGGTGAAATTTTGCATTCTTAGACTGATTTTGGGTAGAATCTGTGAGAGGTGTATTTTCTACCTAAAATTGATTGGGGTTTTATGTGTTTAATGCTTTAATGGTGATTAGTGTTGATCATTCATGTCTAGAAACCATGGAAATACTAGATTGTGAAATTGTATGTTAATTACATGAAAATCTTTGTGCTTATATGTTATGCGCTTATATGATTATGTGGTATTCAATGAGCACCGGGTAAATGATTCATTGTTGGGAGTAATAAGAGTGGTTAAGAGGAAGAATCCGATCAATACGAAAGTCCAAGGAATAGAAGTGACCACGGGACCAAGGGAGGTCTTCGGGTCTGAATGAATCATTGAACCGGTGACTCGGCGATTACGTATATGATATATATGTTTAATTGTAGCATTGCACATGTTAAACATTCAATCATGTTAGATTGATCACTAAGCATAATGCTTAAGAAAACCGTTTTCCTTTTCTGTTGTGGTAAATAACAACCACTGCAGGTTCAGAGCCATACTCGGAGAAGAAATGACGTGCATTGGGAGAGATGTGAGAGATCGGGGAGATTTGGAACTTGAGCTTATAAACTCACTTAAACCTGAGAAATGTTGTAAAATGTGGTTCTTGTAATAATGGATTAGTACTTTTAATGTAATTATAAGACTTGAATCTTGAACTTGTCATTTGGGTGGTTTCAAAGTTAACTTGGGAAAACTTATGTATATTGCTATGTAATTATTGGTAGGTTGGAGTTTTCTTGTGAATTTCATGTATTTTTTTCCATAAGTACTAACTATGTACACATTTGGTTTGTTCTGACAAGTCCGGATGTATGTGTTGTAAGTTTTGGACAAGTTCTGCTTTGTATACAAATGTTAAGTGTGGTTTGAGACCTTTGCGGGAGAGTTGTGTGTGAATGCTTGCTTGAGTTAAGTGAAAACTTGAGTTCAAGTGCTTAACTTGATTTAAGAGAATTTGAACTCATGATTTAGTTGCTTGTTGATGCTTATGAATGTTTAGAAATGGATTTAAAGTGGTTTCCTAATGTTCTATGAAGTTTGGTTTGGTTTGGTTTGGATATGAATTGGACATGTTTTGATAGAGTTTTTAGCAGCAAAAACCTATTATGCAAAGCTCGGATCGATCCGGGTTAAAGAGCGGATCGATCCAACCCTTTTCAAGGGGCATTCTGCTGAAAAACTGCAATACGGATCGATCCGGATTAAGGGCGGATCGATTCGCCTAGGTTTCATAGCACATCGCCTTTTACGGAAACGTGCATAATTCTTTCTAGAAGCATCGTATTCGAGCGCCATTTTTTCGTTCAAACCGGGACTCAAAGACCTATCTTTTGGTATAAAATTTTACAAACTTTTCTAAATGACTATTTTGCCCTTGGGGCTGTTTTTCACAACAAGGTCTTTTCTGCTAGTTTAAATCATGGTTTTCTTAATAACTAACATGGTTTATTACTTACTAATGTATTTGTTACACGTGTCCTAATCCACCAAAGCGGGTTGGGGTGTGACAATTTTTGGTATCAGAGCATTAGGCTAGAGCCTTTGGGGACGAGAGACGTACGATGCGTAGTGTGCACACAACAACACGTAGCTACATGACCATGCATACACGTTTACTTAGCATGCTTTTAATGTTGATTAGCATGCCATATGTTCTTTAAAAATAACGTGTGTGTGTATAATATATGTGGGTGCCAGGCATTATGTCTGGAGGTGACACCTCAAACCGAATGGAACGAGTTAAACGGGCAATCGAAGGATTGGTTCGAGTCGCCAAAACTCATGTGGTCGAAGAAAGGCTGGTACAATCGAATCCAAATCCATGGGAGGAAGTTGTCACTATTTATAAATTTCATAAGCAGAAGCCGACAATATTCCGTGGGGAAACCGACCCAATGAAGGCAAACTTCTAGATTTTTGATATGGAGAAAATTTGCAGGGTGTTATCGTGTACGAAGGAACAGAAAGTTCTATTTGCCTCCAATACGTTAAAGGAAGAAGCGTAATATTGGTGGCGTACCAAGCTAGGCCAGGGTCAACCGACAATGTGGGACCAATTTCTTTAGATTTTCAATGATCAATATTTTCCGGAATCATTTGGAGATCAGAAAGTACATGAGTTTATGGAATTAGTACAAGGGGAAAAGTCAGTTCGGAACTATGCAACACAGTTTACAAGCTTGGGAAGGTTTGTTGGGGATATGATAACAACAGAGAAAGTGAAAGTAAGGAAATTTGTGGTGGGACAAGTGATATCTGGGGACGAGTGACTGTGTTCCGACCCGAGATGTTTGCTAAGGTGCTTGACATTGCCTCCATTGTTGAAAGATATCTTGGGTATACTGTCACGCCCCAAACCCACAAAGAGTAGCTTTATGACATGTGACTACCACCAAGGCTCTATTCCCCACCTTACTAATCAACTAAAGAGTCATTAGTTGACTCTATGCAAATTAAAATGGACCAAAACCAAGCAAGCATCTTGTTTTCTCAAGTTGAGTTATAAAATCCCTTTTTTAAAACCCGTAAAGGCCCTTTCCTTATAATAATCTGTAGAAACCTTTAAACACAAGCTAAAAATTATTTTCCATGTAACCAAAGTTATCGTCATATCTCGCAAATGTAAGACATATAATCATTCTTACACAATCTACTTCCAAACAAGTTTAACATGTCACGTAAGTATGCACATTCCCTCATGTTTTTCCCCTTTTTAATCTATTTCCCATGAGTCACCATTCATTATCAATCACACGCATAATCCATTATTATCTATAACTTCACATAGTAGTACCCTTGAGGTCTTAACAAATGTGGCTTCGCCTCTAGAGTACCACTTCTGTCCGTACCGCTCCATTAATATCATTATAGGAGTCGTAGTTCATTACCAATTTCACTGCATTCTCTTCTGCCATATTATTACAATACCATCTAATTATCTTAAATATAAACACTAAAGCGTTATTCAATTCTTCACCTCACCTCAACCCACCTTGCTTCCCAAATACCTAAAATGTTTATATAAATAACCAATGAGCAATAAAGCTCAGTGAATAACATAATCAGTGAACGTTACCATTACATAGCATTTAAGCACAATAATGATTATAAGTACACCAATTAAATGCATTCTTTTTCCAACACTACTCTAATACAATATAGTTTATACCTCATTTCATACTTTCTCATTCTTTGCTCTCTTCCAGTGCCATTCTCACAATTCCCCGTAGGAATTTTCTTACTTTCCCTTTCCTTCCGTTTATTATGGAATCCATTCGCATATCAAAACATTCATACCCCTTTCCATGCACACCAAAATAACAATTAATATCTATCCAAATCCTTATTATACTCAATAGAGAGCATAATTAAACACAAGTCATGCTTATAACATCATGTCATGAAACCATAGCAAGATAACACGATCACTTACAAATCTCATGGCTCATCAATATATATAGCATCTTGATCATCAATTCTAGGATTAGAATTACTCACCTTGCTAGTAGATTCAATTACATGATTACTAGCTCATTTCTACATCACCCCTTTAATCCCCCCTTGGGGATCATATTCCAACTCCAATTCCTTTCTCATAGCTTCCCTTTTCTTTATTTTCCTTTCATTTCTTTCTATTTTCTCCCTTATTCTCTCTTCTCTTTCACCTTCTTGCTTGTCTGTATACCAGCACCTCAAAGATGTACATCTATTTTGTATTATTCCATTAGGCTAGTCATCACCACATGTCAATTGGAGATTTAATCTCCCAAGTCACGACACTTAACACCTCCTTGCTTGGCACAAGCAAGCTTCTTGATTAAGCTAATTAATCTCAATTAGCTAATTAACCTTAATTAAGTTAATTAATCTCCCTACTTAGGAGATTCCACCATGTTCTAGAATTGAACTTTCCTAAATTACATATTCACCTACTATACTTTCAAATATTCCAATGTAGCTCATTGTATTTTCGTGAATTACTATTTGACCTACTAGTTGTAGAAATGTTTACATATACACCCTTATCATTATACCCTTGTTTCACCAATGTTAACTCAATTCAATAAATTCACCCCTACTAGGATACTAGCTTACCCCCATGGTTATGCACTTCTTGCTTATTACCAATTAACACCTCACATTCTTGTGCATTACTAGTTATCCTACCAATTATAGAAACATTTTCGTCTCATCATTTCTCTCTTCTTCTACCCATTTGTACCTTCCATTCTCGTAATGGAATTCCTCTTGTGTCTTCTCTCGAACCTTTCACTCTTATGCTCGTATCATGGGACCGCTCCATCTTTTTAATGAAGTCTCTTTACCTTATCTATTTATCATACGCTAGCATGACTTGTGCTCATATATTGCAGCATAAAAGAAATATAGAAATTCTGGCTTATTACATATACATCGAGTATGCCACCACCACCGAGTCAACAAAGTAAACAACTGGGATCAAGTCAGTTCAGTGGTCAAGGTAGTGCAAAGAAGCAGAGTTCGGGAGGTTCGTCGGCCAATAGTAGTAGTGGTTCTAGTGAGAACAAACTGAGGTGTTCAACTTGTCAAACTTTCTATTGGGGCCGATGCAATCAACTTTCAAACCCGATCACTTGTAATATATGCCATCAACCCGGACACATAGCAAGAATTATCCAAACCAGAATATGGATATGAGGGACCGATGCTTTACTTGCAAGGAGTTGGGGCACCAAGCGAAAGACTGTCCTACCAAACGTTAAGGAGCTTCAGGTTCTAATTCATACCTGGCAAGTGCTATTACACCGAGACCTACTCAACAACCTCCAAGGAGAGAGCAGCGGGAGGCGAGGTCGTATCAACTTAGGCCAGGAGAGACGACTTCTGTTGACACTATCGTTTCAGGTATGGTTCCCATTTTACACCTAGCAAATGTACTTGTAGATTTGGGATCCACACACTCGTTTGTATCACATCACTTCGCTAAACAACTAGATAAACTATTAAAATTTCTAGACTATGATTTATCTATTGCAATACCATTGGGGCTCCGTTGGTTAGTGAGATTAACGTGATTGGTAAAGAATTGACCGCTGATTTGGTACCGTTAGCATTCAACACTTTGATGTTATATTGGGTATGGATTGGTTGGCGACTAATCACGCGAATATCGATTATAACAATAAAGGGGTAGTATTTTGTAGTCCGAATCAGGAAGTACTTTATTTTCAAGACAAGGGAGTTGCAGCACCACCATACATTGTGTCAGCTACTGAGGCTTGTCGTTTGTTAAAGAAGGGTTGTCGGGGATTTCTATGTAGTATACTTAATACTAGAGGCTCTGATTTAAAATTTGAAGATATTCTAGTTGTTAGAGAATTTTCGGATGTATTTTCAGAAGAGTTGCCTAGTGTATCAATCGAATGAGAGATTGAATTTGGTATTGATGTTATGCTGGGAACATAACCTATCTCACGAGCACTGTATCGAATGACACCAGTTGAGTTGAAAGAGTTGAAGCCTCAGTTGCAAGAAATGCTCGACAAGGGTTTTATTTGGCCTAGTGTGTCTCCGTGGGGTGCACCGGTATTATTTGTGAAGAAGAAGGATGGTACAATACGGATGTGCATTGATTACTGGGAAATCAACAAAGTAACAATCAAGAACAAGTATCCATTACCACGTATCGACGATCTATTTGATCAGCTTCAAGGGGCTCAGGTATTTTAAAAGATTGACTTGAGGTCAGGGTATCATCAACTGAAAGTTAAAGCAAAGGATGTAGGGAAGACAACCTTTAGGACTCGATACGGACACTATGAATTCCTAATGATGCCGTTTGGCGTTACTAATGCGCCTGTTGCCTTCATGGATTTAATGAACCGTGTGTTTAAATCATATTTGGATGAGTTTGTGATAGTTTTCATTGATGACATTCTTATTTATTCCAAGAGTCCGGAGGAGCATGAACGACACTTGAGACTAGTTTTGTAGCGACTTCGAGAGAAATAGTTGTTTGGAAAATTAAAGAAAAGCAAGTTTTAGTTGACAAGTGTCACGTTCTTAAGGTATGTGATTTCTAAAGAAAGTATTTCCGTGGACCCACAAAAGATTAAAGCCGTTATGAATTGGTCAAAGCCGACAAATGTGTCAGAGATTCGAAGCTTCTTGGGGTTAGTTGGATATTATAGAAGGTTTGTTAAAGACTTTTCTAGAATTGCAACTCCGATGACAAGGTTAATGAGAAAGGATGTACCTTTTGAATGGAACAAGGAATGTGAAGATTGTTTCTTAGCATTGAAGGAGAAGTTAATAACGACACTGATACTTGTAATTCCAAAAAATACTTTATAGTGATGCTTCTCATCAAGGTTTAGGATGCGTGCTAATACAAGATGATAAGGTAATAGTCTATGCTTCAAGGCAGTTGAGACCTCACAAGAAAAACTATCCAACACATGACTTGGAGTTAGCGGCAGTAATCTTTGCTTTGAAAATTTGGAAATATTACCTGTATGGGGAGACATGTGAAATCTTCACCGACCACAAGAGCTTAAAGTACTTATTTACTCAGAGGGACCTTAATATGTGACAAAGGAGGTGGTTGGAACTTATGAAAGATTATGAATTGAAGATATAATATCACCCAGGAAAGGCCAATATAGTTGCCGATGCTTTGAGCCGGAAGTCGTCAGAAAATTTAACTTATACATTAACAGCACAGGAAGAACTAGTGAAAGAATTTGAATAGTTAAAACTTGAAGTTATTCCTAGAATTGAATGTGGTACAATGGCTGCGATTATGGCACATCCGAGTTTAATTGGTGAAATCAAGACTAACTAGCTTTTAGATCCAGAATTCAAGAAGATTGTGGATGAATTACCTGAGGGTAGAAGGCCTGAATTCAGCTTTCAAAATGGTGTACTAAGGTACATCAATCGTTTATGTGTTCCCAAAGTTGGAGATTTAAGAGACAGAGTTATGGAAGAAGCTCACAACACCAGATATTCAATACATCCGGGTAGTACCAAAATGTACCGAGACTTGCGAGAAGTTTATTGGTGGAGTGGTATGAAGCGAGAAGTAGCAGAATTTGTGTCTAAATGTATGACTTACCAAAAAGTGAAAATAGAACATCAACGACCCGGAGGAGAACTACACCCTCCAGAGATACCAGAGTGGAAGTGGGAGCATATCACAATGGATTTTGTTTCAGGATTTCCAAAATCTCAAAAGTCTAATGATAGCATTTGGGTCATCGTAGACCGGTTGACGAAGTCAGCCCATTTCCTACCTATTATGACCAAGGATCCATCAAAACTTGCAGAGATTTATATCATAGAAATTATACGGCTTCATGGGGCACCAGTTTCGACAGTGTCAGATCGAGACACTCGATTTGTGTCAAGATTTTAGGAGAGTTTACAGAGGGCTATGGGGATAGCTTTACTTTTAGTACTGCATTTCATCCCCAGACTGATGGTTAATCCGAGAGAGTGATTTAAATTCTAGAAGACATGTTAAGAGTATGTGTAATGGACTTTAAGGCCGATTGGGAAACCCATCTGCCTTTAATCGAATTCTCTTACAATAATAGTTTCCAAACTAGTACTGGGATGTCGTCATACGAGGCATTGTATGGAAGAAAGTGTAGATCGCATGTTTATTGGATAGAAGTTGGTGAAAAATAGCTTTTGGGACCAGAGATAGTGCAAATTACTACCGACAAGATTTGATTGATAAAACAACGACTACAAACGGCTCAGAGTCGTTATAAAAGTTATGCAGATACGAGTAGAAGACCGTTGGAGTTTAATGTGGGTGAGTATGTCTTTTGAAAGTGTCGCCTTCGAAAGGTATAGCACGTTTTGGAAAGCGAGGTAAGCTCAATCCGAGATATGTTGGGCCGTATTCGATTCTTAATTGAGTAGGGCCATTAGCCTATCGATTGGAATTACCACAAGAGTTAGAAAATGTTCACAATGTGTTCCATGTATCGATGCTTCGTCGCTATGTATTAGATCCAAAACATATTATCGTTCCAGAGCCATTAGAGATTCGAGAGGATATGACCTATGTCGAACATTCGGTGCAAATTCTTGATAAAAAAAAATATTTGTTGAGAACTAAGGTAATTCCCTTGGTGATGGTTCAATGGCGTAGCTATTCCATCGAGGAAGCAACTTGGGAATGAGAGGATATGATTCGAGCCAAATACCCACAATAAGTTTAGGGACCAAACTTCCTTTTAGGGAGGGAGAAATGTAACACCCATACCCGGGAAAAGGGTTAATTAACATGTTTATATGCATTAATTCATGTGATTTGTGTATATAAAGGTTAATGGGAGGCTTTGGACTCGCCCGTGGAAAAGTCCCCAGTGTAGAGGGACAGGTTTGGAGGTGGGACTCAGTGAAGGGCCGGATAAAATAATCTGCATTTTATATGTTAAATGCATTTATATGAACACATGAATATTTGTTAAGAATGCTTCCATATTATAATGTTATATGTTAGCATTTAGTAGTAGTTTGGATGCTCATATAAGGGTATAAATGAAATGATTTATAATTAGTAGGTGCGATAGCAACTTCACAAAATATATAGGACCCACGTTGGGACCTATATGGGACTTAGACAAACACTCATTAGATAATTGGGTAGTTAATGGAATGTTTGGGTGATTTCAGAATAAGAACTTAAGAAATTCTGGGGGGTAAACGGAAATAAGGAAAATTTTAGCCAACACATTGCATGTGTTTGCTAGGTGGCTTGGTCATGAACCTTGTCTCAAAACAATTACATAAAATCAAAGAAAAGAGAGAGCTCGGAGAGAGATGACGAGATTCTGAGACGTCAACGTCGAAATATCATCGTTCCATCGCCGTCCGAAGTCCAATTCGCGAACCGAAGCCGTTTTCGGACTCGTAGAGGTGAGACGATCGTTTTTATACCTTTAATTTACGTTTTAGTTATCGTGATTTTGGTAGCTTATACTAATCGGTGAGACGTCGTTTACTGAGTTCATGTAGGAATCTCTTTGGAAGAGGAATTGATCTTGAATTTGGTAGAATTTTGCATTCTTGGACTGATTTTGGGTAGAATCTGTGAGAGGTGAGTTTTCTAACTAAAATTGATTGGGGTTTTATGTAATGCTTCAACGGTGATTAGTGTTGATCATTCATGTCTAGAAACCATAAAAATACTAGATTGTGAAATTGCATGTTAATTACATGAAAATCTTTGTGCTTATATGTTATGCGCTTATATGATTATGTGGTATTCAATGAGCACTGGGTAAATGATTCATTGTTGGGAGTAATAAGGGTGGTAAAGAGGAAGAATCCGATAAATACGGAAATCCAAGGAATAGAAGTGACCACGGGACCAAGGGAGGTCTTCAGGTCAAAATGAATCATTGAACCGGTGACTTGGTGATTACATATATGAGATATATGTTTAATTGTAGCATTGCACATGTTAAACATTCAATCATGTTAGATTGCTCACTAAGCGTAATGCGTAAGAAAACTGTTTTCCTTTTCTGTTGTGGTAAATAACAACCATTGCAGGTTCAGAGCCATACATAGAGAGGAAATGACGTGCGTTGGGAGAGATGGGGGAGATTTGGATCTTGAGCTTATAAACTCACTTTAAACCTGAGAAATGTTGTAAAATGTGGTTCTGGTAATGGTGGATTAGTACTTTTAATGTAATTATAAGACTTTGAATCTTGAACTTGTCATTTGGGTGGTTTCAAAGTTAACTTGGGAAAACTTATGTAAATTGCTGTGTAATAGTTGGTAGGTTAGAGTTTTACTTGTGGATTTCATGTATTTTTTTTCCTTAAGTACTAAATATGTACGCATTTGGTTTGTTCCGACAAGTCTTGATGTATGTATTGTAAGTTTTGGACAAGTTCTGCTTTGTATACAAATATTAAGTGTGGTTTGAGACCCTTGCGAGAGAGTTGTATGTGAATGTTTGCTTGGGTTAAGTGAAAACTTGAGTTCAAGTGCTTAACTTGATTCAAGAGAATTTGAACACATGATTTAGCTGCTTGTTGATGCTTAGGAATGTTTAGAAATGGATTTGAAGTGGTTTCCTAATGTTCTATGAAGTTTGGTTTGGTTTGGATATGAATTGGACATGTTTTGACAGAGTTTTTAGCAGCAAAAACCTGTTCTGTAGAGCCCGGATCGATCGGGGTTAAAGGGCGGATTGATTCGGCCCTTTTCGAGGGACATTCGCACGCTTTTTTTTTTTTTTTGCGTTCGAACTGGGACTCAAAGACCTATCTTTTGGTATAAAATTTTACAAACTTTTTAATGACCATTTTGCCCTTGAGGTTATTTTGTCACAGCAAGGTCTTTTCCGCTAGTTTAAATAATGTTTTTCTTAATAACTAACATGGTTTATTAGTTACTAATGTATTTTGGGTGCGTATGCTCTTATTACACATGTCCTAATCCGCCGAAGCGGGTGTGTGACATATCCCTAACAAGTTAATCATTAGAAGAGGAAGAAAAAAATAAAAGTAAGAATAAAGAGTTCACAAAGAGTCTGTGAAAAGGGAAGAAAAGAGAAGGGAGGAGGGAGGAAAAATAACAGAGAAAGAAGCTCTAGAGATGAATTATTAGAGGACTGTTTGGATCAATTAATCTCAAAGTCAAGGATAAGGAAATTCTACTCTAGCCTCGGCTGTGGTTATAATCCTATACGTTACAAGTGTAACGGGCTAGCTAGGTAATTAATAGCATCTTTTATCAAAAGGATAATGAGAAAATCCTATTGAATTTAAATGGGATCCGAGGCGTGAGAGCAGCACCCGTGTGGCACTTGCATGGCTATACATTTTATATATTTATTTTATTTTGCATTTTTAAAAAATACTAAAAAAAAAAAAATTGTGGTTATGCATGCAAGTGCCACATGAGTGTTGCCCACCCAATAGCATCCCAATTTTTTACTGAGGAACCTTCATTGTTCTTCGGGGGTATTGAGAGTGGGTATACATGACTATTTGAGTTAGATTATGTGATTTAATATAAAAATTTCTTGTGACAATTTATATTTCAATAGTAAAAGTACTATTCTCTTGGTGTGGCATATGCGGTGTGTATTGGAGCTAGATTATGTGATTTAATCTAAAAATTTCTTGTGACAACTTATATTTCAATAGTAGAAGAACTATTCTCTTCGTGTGGCATATGCTTTGTTTTGCCAAACC
Organism: Hydrangea macrophylla; assembly: GCA_033977485.1. Lineage (NCBI taxonomy): Eukaryota > Viridiplantae > Streptophyta > Magnoliopsida > Cornales > Hydrangeaceae > Hydrangea > Hydrangea macrophylla. The sequence continues at coordinate 141,582,492 of CM066991.1, forward strand.
ACGTTAACTATTTTATTTTGTATTTTCTTTTCCTTGTCCATTTATTTTCTTTCCATTTTAGTGATGTAACTATCAATCCGCTTAGGGACATATCTGTATAGGGGCAAAGCCTCCTACCCAATATTTTGAAGAATTCTTGGATTCAATTCATTTTAAGAGAGCATTTTTGCTCATTCAATTTTGATTCACAATTGGTCACCTATGTCATTATTGAGTGACATGCGTCCCATTTACGTGAATCTCAACGCAGCTTAATGTGCAATTGCAACAAATAAACCGCGACCACCTTTATAATGTTGGACAATTTAAAGCCATGTTTGGAATTAATTCACAAACATGACGAGCATCTTAACCTTTTTGGATTAGAATTGTAGAGGACAATTAGAACTCCAAAGTTAATTTGACAAACAGATCCAGATCTGCTTCAACTCAAACGTGATATAAGAAACAAATTGGGGGCTACATCAAAATTTTCTCAACTCTCATCTTGATTAGAACTTCTGCTTCTGTTGCCCTAACACGAAGTCGATAGTCAACCCAAATGCATCCTTAGTGGATACGGAAGTTAGATGGGGTTAAATGTTAATAGAGTATGTTGTTTTGAATTTTTCAATCAGACCATCAAATGGGGGCTTATTTTCTATACCCATCAACTCTTCAACTCATTTTTCAAACTTATTAATTTTTAAAGGTTGCAAGTTCAAAATATGAATTCAGCCAAAAAAAAAAATAAAAAAATCCATTTCAATAAAAAAAAAATTAAATCTCATAGTAGAAGTAGTATTGTGAAATTGCAACTTCGGCAAAAAAAATAAAAAAAATAGACCATTTCAACAAAACAAAATTAAATGTCTTGGCAATAGTCGTATACTTGTGACTTCAGGAAAAAAAAAATTTAGTCCATTCAGCAAAAAAAATTAAATCTCTTGGCCGAAGTCGTATTTTCAACTTGCGACTTCAACATAAAAAGTTAGTTCATTTTAGCAAAAAAAAAATTAATTCTCTTGGCAGAAGTGGCATTTTGAACTTGCAACTTTAAGAAGTTGACGGGTTTGAAAAATAAGTTGAAAAGTTGACGGAGATGGGAAATAAAACCCCTCATTTGATGAGTTGGGACAAAATCTCATGTTCTTTTCATGGCCGCTCAACCGTCTCGGGCCATCAAAGTTCACAAAATTTTGAGGGTCCCCATAAAATTTTCATAATTACTTTCTACTTTGAGATTTTTAGTATTTTTACATTTTGGCCTTCCCCAAGGCCCAATTTAGTGTCATTAATTATATATACATTGATATATATATATATATATATATATATAGATGTATGTAAATCTCAAAAGCAAAGACCTTAGAATTTTGAAAATTACACTTTTAGTGTAAGAATTTTTTGAGTTTTAGAAATAGGCCCCTCTAAATTTTTGAAAGAATTTATACAATGTTTAAGTTTCACAAATAGACTCATATTATAAGTAGACCCTCCAAAAATTGCAAATTATGTACGGAGTATCAGTAAACCTTAAAAAAATTGCCAATTATGTATAAGTAGACCTCAAAAAAGACTATTTTATTAGTTCGTCCCGAACCTCCAAATACTCGAACAGGGCCGGTTATTTTCCCATTTAACATCACGTTACACACATATAGAGTCTGTTTCTCTTGCGGACTCGGCACGGCTTGAAATTGCGGACTTCAATTAGAGAAATTATTTGGTACGCATGTCACATCACTTTATGTGTGATCACTCAATTTTAACTATACAAATAATTTCTATTTTCAGGGGATCATAACTAGTGGTTAACAACACTTCAAACTGATAAACCATCAAATGACTCCCTATTTGGTACTCCCTCCATTCTATTTTATGTGTCCCCCTTTCCTTTTTTGGATTTCCAAAAATTATTGTTCACTTTTTAAAATTAGTATGCAAATTTTACTTAGTTTCTCAATCTACATTTCCTTGCAATCAATACCAAAACAAAACAAAAAAAAGAACAACAATGATAGGGATACATACCAAATGATCGACACACTGTGCTTTAAATGCATGTACCGTGTGCTATTTGAATTTTTCACATTTTTTTGTGCATCACTTACACAGGACAGGGTACATGCATTTAAAGCTGATGTATCATTTAGTGTATTGTTTGGTGTGTATCTCTATCATTTTTGAAAAAAGAAAGTACAATAATTATGAACAATTTTAAAAAGTAGGCATAAATTTTTTTTATCCTCTTAAATAATTAAATTTTCAAAGAGTAACACATAAAATAGAACAAAAAGGAATAGTATTTTTTTGACGGTCATTTGATAAACCATTGATATATTTATCAAATGACCACATGAGCACCCACTTGGCCGCCGACTGGTCTATTTATATCCAAGTCTTTCTTGTAAGAGGGTGTAATAAATTATAGGGATAATTACACTTTGGCTTTTGTGGTTGGGTTCGATATCACCTTACACTTTTGTGGTTTAAAAGTGACAACTTAATCCTCACTTTCTGGTAAAGTGTCACCGCTAAAATTAGTGTTAAATTGACACTTTATCTCAAGAGCACAGGGGGTTAAAGTGACATCGGGCCAAACTATAGGGGATAAAGTGTCATCGGATAAAATCACAGGGGGTAAAGTGGTCACTAATTTTTACGGTGACACTTTACCTGAAAGCACAAGAGAGTTAAGTGGTCACTTTTAAATCACAAAGGATAAAGTAATATTGAACCAAATCATAAGAGTAAAGTGTAATTAACCCTAAATTATAATTACAGCTGTACTCTGAGAGGAACCCACATGGTGCATTACTAATTTTACAGGTATGTGGACAGTGGGCACATTCTCCATCAACTGCTCTCACCAATGGACACCATATCCTCCAGCTGCACCGTGCACGGTATCAACGCTTCAAGATTTGGTTTTGGAGAGAGACTACAAACCAATTCCAACACGGATGCGAATCTAAAATGACTCACAAAAGTCCCACGGCACAACTCTTGCTTTGCTTCACGAGTGACGCATCAGACAAGTGGGGCTGGTTGAGTCAGTTATTCGTTAAGGGCTGTTTGGACGTGGACCCAAAACAGCAATTGTAGTTAGCTGTTAATATCAAAGCTTATAGTTGGCTTCTGGGGCGGGGCTACTTGGTGTTAAGTGGGTTCAGTTCAACCCACAGAAATTTTGAAAAAACAACATTTTATATACACAATTTAATAATTTGAAAATGATAATTTATTAAGTAGAACCCCCTAAAAGAGAGAGAGAGAGAGAGAGAGAGAGGTCAATTAAATTTGTTATTTGACGAGTTCAAATCAACCTGTTCTATTTCATAATGTTCAATTTATGTGTTCAATGAAATAATTATATATGTGTAGTGTATCTATATTTTGTGATATTATTTTGTAACTTAAAATCACATTTTTGTGTGTTTGAATCTTATCAAATTATACATTCTATTATACTTGTATTTTGTAACGTGGTTTTAGATTATAAGATGACACCTCGCCCACGTACGCCACTGGTTGTTGGCTGTTAATATCATTAAGCCGACTTGAGGGTGCGTTTTCAAATGGTACGTGCTTCTGATACTGATACAGAAAGTTCTATATACTTCAGCCAACTTTGGCACCCAGGCCAGACTTATCCAATTTTTTTTTTTGATAAACAGACTTATCCAATTGACAAGTCTGTTGTCCACCCATTTTTCTCTAATATTTATTTTGGACTCTTTTGGTAAAGTTGTGATTTTTACTTTTATTTTTATTCTTTTCTTTTTTCTAAAAAAAAAAAAAAACTAAAAAATTATTTGGTAATTATACAAAGAAAATTTAATTACATGTTTGATAATCGTTTTTAAAATTTTTATTTATTTATTTATTTTAAAAATGACAATTAAATTGAGTCAAGAAACGAACCCAAAAAATAATAATAATAATAATAATAATATTCAATTTTTAGCTTTCGTATTTTTGTTGTCAAAATATGGACACTTAATTAGCTAAAAAAGCTCGCGAGCAGGCTCGACTCGATTTATATACACTCTTAGGTACAACCTATGCAACACATTATTATCTTTAGTTTCCAAAATTACAATCACTGACAACTTATTAATGTTTTGGGACGTTGTTACGAAGTCCAATTAGATAATAATTTTATAAGAACATTGCGTTATAACTCTGGCTATTGAGTATGGTAACAAAATTCCAATGATCAGATAAAACTTATAATATATGGATGATACAATTCGGGTTGTTTCACATAAATTCCATTGTGAAAAGTTTTTTTTTATTTATCAAAACAACGTGCTAGCGGCAACGTGTAAAATCTTAGAACAATTGTCCCCCTTTTTTTTTTGGGGGGGGGGGGGGGGGGTGGGGGGTGGGGGGTGGGGCCAAGAATGAAGAATTGTCTTGTCATTTGTCTATACGAACTCTTAAAAACAGCCAATGTTGCTTTGATCATTAAGGTACCCACTTTTGTTCATAATAAAAGAAAGGTTTAAATACATTTTATTCTTTTGTAGTTAGGCTCATTTTTATTTTATTTATTGTAGTTGAAAAATGGACACTTAATCTTCTATGATTTCAGACTGAAGTGAAATTGCTAAGATATTCCTCAAAACTGATGAAAATTCTAAAATTGGCCAAAAATATTACTCCACTTAATCCTTTTTGCGAGATTAATTTTGGGTTAATCCTCTATGTGTTGCCATTTAACCCAGCTATGTGGGGCTAATTTTTAACACTTAACCTCTTTGGTGGGCTAATTTTTGGTAATTTTGACCCTTAAACTCTCCTATGTGGGGCTAATTTTAACACTAAATCCTCATATGATGCTATTTTGAAAGAAATTTTAGTAGTTTCACTTTAGTCCAAAATCACAGGGGGGACTAAGTGTCTATTTTTTAACCACATGAGGTAAAGTGAAAATGAGCCTAACCACGAGGGGGTAAAATGTATTTAACCATAAAAGAAAAGAGTAGCCATTTTTTCTTCTTCAAAATGTTGAAGAGAGCATTTTTGCTTTGCTCCTTCATGCCTTCATCGGGTGACATGTGTTCTATTTCATTCCCATTTTATCCCTGTATTATAAATATTATTACTGAAATGAGACACATGTCATCCAGTGGAGGCATGGGTGATCAAATAGTGAGTAAAAAGGGGTGAGAAAAATACTCTCAATGTTGAACAGTGAATAAGGTGAATAATTTTTAGAGTCATGCAGCGTTTCCAAAAATTTGTATACTAAATGTGGTTTTCAACAGATGTGGTAATCAGTAATGATATGTGCACCGAAAATTACACAGAAATTGTGCACCTAAATGATCAAGGCCATTGATTTTGGCGGGCTCCATGCATGCGCGCATAGAGCCCGCTGAAATCAATGGCCTTGATCATTTTAGTGCACATAGTTGTGTTGTGTGTAGGGGTGTGTTTCGGCCAGAACAGATCGGATACCCTTTTTCGGAAAAAAATTCCAAAATTTTGGGAAATTAAATAGGTGTTTTGATTTCTGTTCCAATTTTTTCGGAATTTCATTTTCTTTTCCGATTTCGAAATTTCAGAATTTTCGAAAATTTTCAGAAATTTTCAGAATCAGAATTCTTCGAAAAATTTTCAAAAAATTTTCGGAATTGGAATCTGAAAATTTTGGAATTTTCAGAATTTTCGAAATACTAATACTATCGAATAAATACAAAAAAGTTAGTCTGATATATGTAGAACCAAGGGGGTTACTACTAACAACTTGGACTTAAGCATTTTAAGGGCCAATGTGGCACGCTCGTCAAGTTGTTGGGCTAGTGGACCTCTTGGGGTGTTACAAATGGTATCAGAGCCAACCCTGGTCCCGTAAGGGCGCCGTGGGCGGTGTGGCAAAGGAGTAGAGGCTTCGGAGAGGGGTAGAGGCCCCGAGGTAGTATACCTTGTGCACGCTAATGGGGTACTCTGTGGTCACTAATGATCTGCTTCCACATCGACCAGCCAGGGGGAGAACTGGCCCTACGCGACGAGAACGACGCGTTTTTGAGTGGGGGAGATTGTGAGATCCCGTCCAACCCATATCGAATAAATACAAAAAAGTTAATCTGATATATGTAGAACCAAAGGGGCTACTACTAACAACTTGGGCTTAAGTATTTTAAGGGTCAACGTGGCAGGCCCGTCAAGTTGTTGGGCTAGTGGACCTCTTGGAGCGTTATAGTAAGTCATGCTTTGATTGAGAGTTCCTTACTCTCTCATTTCTCTTCTTATTCGATGTGGGACAAACAACTCCACATTCTTCCAAATTTTCGGAAAATATTCAGGTTTTTTGGAAATATTTTCGAAAACATAATTTCGGAAAATATGTTTTCGGAATTTTTTGAATTCTCAAAACAGTTCCGACTCCAATCCGATTTTTTTCAGAATTTCTGGAATTCAAATTTTGTGCCAAAATCAAAATTTTTGGATCGAAATCGAAACTTTCGTTCCAATTGACACTCCTAGTTGTATGATAAATTAGTAATTGACACACTTTAAAGCATAAAGCAGTTATTTACAAAAAAAAAAAAAAAAAAAAAAAGAGAGAAAAGAAGTATAAAGCAGTTTCCACTTTCAACCACTCTCACTTTTGAACGGGTTAGGTTGAATCTTGGTAGGAGCAAATTTGCACTTCCTTAATTGGCGGTATAGGTCAAAACTCAAAAGCGTGTCAAATATACATTGCACCTCTTTTGAGGAGAAATTATTCAGTGCATTTTGTCATATTATGTTTTTATACTAATGTGGTATGACACCCTCTATTATATAGGGTTATATACACCAAATGATTATTCAGTGCCCCTACTTTTCACATGGGGCCATGAAAAAATTATTTAGTGCCCCCACTTTTCAGTGACACATGTTTCATATGATTAGAATGTCACACCAAATTCATCGTAACGATGGGAGCTACTATTTTTTTCAAACGAAAAGAAAATTTCATTGAACCAAAGCAATTAAAGATTGCAATCCTCCAAAGTCCAAAACACTGTTAGAAATCCAAGATGGAACTGAATCAGACCACAGACGCTACATTCTAAGCTCAAATTTATGTTGTTACCATTGCTTTAAAAACCGACCGGATCGGCCGATTGAACCATCGATCAGTTTAAGAAACGGTCCGATTCGAATTGGCAAATCGGAAAATACTAAAAATCGGAATATTTTGTGGAAACCGGTAAATTCGTCGGTTGAACCGGTAAAACCGGCAATTGAACCGGAAATATGAAAAATTTTGATTTTTAATTTTTTTTTAATGTTTTATATTTTATATTAATATTAATATTTATTACATAATTATGACATCACGGTTCAATTCTGATTGACCCAACGGTTGAACCAGTGACTCGGTCATTTTTTCGGTCCGATTTTCTAAACATTGGTTTTTACCCACATGGCCACATGTACAACAAAAGTTGCTTCATTTACTCTCTCCTCATCACATGATTTTAGGGGATAAAATGGTGAGTATATTCAATGAAAAATTTTTGTATGCTACGTAGGGGTGTAAACAGTTCGGTTCAGTCGGACTTTTTTCTCCATTTTTTTTTTGCATATTTGAAAACCGAACAAACACGGTCGATACGATCGATTTGTTAGGCATTTTTTGATTCGGTCAATTTTTGGAATTATATTTTGAAAATGATTGAACTGATCAGTTCGATCGACCAACTCAACCAGCCGACTTTTCTTACACCCCTAATGCTACGTGATATATTGCCCCAAATAAAGTGAGTCTTTTGGGTTACATGACTCACTCAAGATTAAACTTAGCATTGTTATAGTACTCATCAAAAGGTCATACACTTTGACATTAATTTATGGTCGAACTGTCCATGTCCAAAATGTAATCGGTTCTCGCAACAAATAATACTGATTGTTTTTGACCCTTTCACTGAGAGTTTTTTTTTATGCTCTGGGTTTCCATTCAAGACTGTTTCCTCTTTTTGTTTTGGTGCTACATCTTTATCACACACCGAATCCACTTTTACAGATAATTGGAACATGACGAGTGAATTTATAAATAAAAGTAAAATATGATTTCCATAGTCCCCTTGATCAGAAAATGCTATCAATGTAATTAGACAGTTGCACTTGAAGCTCACAAAATTATTACCACTGTATACCGTGCTTCGATTTGAATTTGGTTTATTTCTTCCATTCTGAACCGCTATCCATGCTCCCTGCAACAGTTCATTTTTCTTTTTATTCTCTTTCTCTCACTCTTGAACTCTCTTTCTCTCGGCTTTCCTTCCACTCCCCCCACCCGTGTTCCTCTTCCTCTCCCACACACACCCATATATATATATATATATATGTATATGTATAGACAGTCTTGTGTGAATGTATGCAACTTAATGAGTTGTGGATTTCTATTTTCACAGGATTCAGTGGCTGAAAACAGAAGTTCGCAATTTATTAAATCACGGACATTTACACAAGAAACGGATTGTATGTATAAATATCCCTTCTTATCTTCTTAGTTTCGTTCATAATTATCATATATATTTGTTGCTTATGTTTATCTAACTTGATATACTTGGATTGGATATACATATCCATGCAACACAGAGGAGCAAAATGGTCCTAATAGTCACTATTTTGTTTCCTTCATTAAGTAGTATTCTTTTGCTATTTAGGATGCCTTACAAAATATGCCATGTGTCGACTCATCTCTCTTATATGATTTTATAATATTTTAACATATTACTAGTAGATTAGATATATTGCCGACTTAGTCTAGGTTCTATTTCCTTCATTTAGTGTTGTTATGTACCCAACACTTCATCATATGATCTACCAACAATGTAAAGATTCTCCACTAACACAAAAAGTAATAAATAACACTTTATTATTACCCTTCCGTTCCAAATTGCTTTACACTTTTAGAAAATATAATTTTTAAAGAAATACAATATTTATACTTTTGTAAATTTTTATACTCCAATTTTTCAAGTTTGCCACTCTTAAATGCATTTAGAGTAGGAGTAAAACTTCAGGCACACCCATTTCCTCAACCTCATCCCCCCTAACTTGATGTGTCAACCATGCAGTGGGATGAGACCCACCATTTAACACAACCTCACATATGATACTTCCACTACATGGTTGCCACATCAGGTTATAGGGGGTGAAGATGTGGAAATGAGTGTGCCTGAAATTTTACTCTTAGAGTAGTTAGTGATATGAAAAAAGAAAGGGCAAAACAATAAAGATTCAAAATTTATTGTGTTGATTTTTCAACATGGACTAACATTATGGGACATCCCAAAATATAAAGAGTGCCCAGCAATTTGGGACGGAGGTAGTATCAAATAGTACCCATTTGGTTCGTTACATCCAAACAATACATACACAAACAACCAAATCGAACCAAGTCTGGTGTATAGTTCAATTAGGATCGGCTATATAAACCCTTGCATAAATTACACTCACACCTCTTGAGGTTTTTTAGGTTACACTGACATCCCTTTAGGTTTGTGGGTTGTAACACTGACACCCTTTGCCATTAACTAACATTAAAAATTGATTCAAAATGTCCAAAATACCCTTATCTTCTTCTTCTTTCACACACACACACACACATACGTATCGTCGGCGATCTATGCTCTCACACCGTCCAAGGTGCAACTTCACGACCACCGTCTCCCTCTGCAAAGTTTGTTCTCATCTCTTCAGGTGAGTTCGTGTGTTTGCTTAATATCGTTTTAGCCACTTTTTGTAAATGATGAAAGTGAGTGCTTGTGGAGGTTGTATTGTAAATTTGTAAATTGAGCTGATTATTGGGTAATTTTTAGGAGTATTTTTTTTTGGCATGCGGGTTACTCTTGTTTGGATCCATGGATGTATTGGAGTGCTGTTTCTGGATTTATGGGGTCGTAGAAGCTGATTAGGAAATGTTTTGGGTCCTTATTGTAGTTGATCATTTCAGGGTGTTTTGTTTGGGAATCTAATTGGAATCTCGAAATTCTCTCTAATTTTCTCTCTGTTGGGTTTTTTTTTCCCTTAATTTTTACCTACATATAATGATACACCCAAAATCAGCCCATGCCTGAGCGGTTCTATTATGCAAATACTGACAAGCATCATCCCGAGCGGTTTGGTCCACCTTATGCCTCCCGAGCGGTTCATCCACGACCCGGCCAACAGGTCGAGAAGACCACACAAGCACATCCCACCGCGGGAACAGCTCATCCGGTCCCACAGGCATGATCCCAAGCATTCCGGGCAGTTTCCTACTCAAGCTAGAAGACTAATGGAAAGAACAAAGTGTTTCCTAATCCAATTAGGAAACCCCCACAATTAATGTCAGTCAATCCTAATACAATTAGGAAACTTACTTGATTGGTGTCAATCACATCCTAAATGGATAATATTTCCTTATCCATGTACGAGTAGGTCTCTTACATCTATAAAAGAGACCTCTCACCCCCCATTGAAGGGGCTGACTTTTGAGTCTACACAGCACTCCTATAGCATTCATCTACATGCCCGGACGGCCTACGGTAGCTCCAGACTTGTTAGTTCACCACATGCCCCCGGCTCTTTTACAGTATAGTGAACGTGCTCAGACACAGCCGTGGACGTAAGTACCTTCATTAATAGGGCCGAATCACATACAAAAAACCAGTCTCTCACTCTCTCTCTCTCTCTTTAATCTGCTCTACTTTACTCTTGCCAATTTTTGGCATCATCATATAATATGTTAACTAAATTTGGAGAGAAGGCTCATCATTTCTGTGGCGCGGCAGTGCCGTATTTGAAGGCAGATAGAAAGAATAGTATGGAATGGGATTTAAAAGATTGGAAATGAGATGGTGATATCATGACCCATCCTGCTACGCACAGAAATAGGACACGTGACACGCCACCAAGGCTCATCCAATTCCTTTAAAGTAAATAGCAGCGAAAAATATAAGTAAGATTAATTAAAATGAGAGTTATAAAAAGTTTTGCACAATTGAAACACTTCCCGAAAGAATTCATTTTGGAAACAGAGGTCCAGTCGACTGTGGTGGGGACCTAGTCGACTGTAAGGTCAATACAGAGAGTAAGAAAGTTGAATAGCCCAGTCCAGTCGACTGTGTCGGGGACTCAATCGACTGGGGTCTCAATTTCTTAGTCGACTGGTACCTATCCGGTCGACTGAACTATCTCCAGCAGAATGTCATGTTTTCGTGCAGAATCCAGTGGACTGTGGCAGGGACCCAGTCGACTGATGACTTGAAATCCGAAAGATATTTCGTTAAAACATGGGTCCAGTCGACTGTGGCGGGGACCCAGTCGACTGATCTCCCATAATTTTGCACATTCTACAACATCTGAAAGCCATGGTCTTCCCAATCCAATTCCCACATTTTACAACTATAATTCAACGAATTCAAGCATCTCTACAAGAGCTTTTACTAGTGATTACAATACTACAAAATTTTGTCAATATTCTAGTACAACATATTACAAACTTCCTAAATCCTTATTCCAATTTTAGGATTGAAACAAAAGTATAAACAAGTGGTGAATCACCGGCATTCCTCAACCTCACTCCTCTCGCTTTTTCTTTCCTTTCTTCTTATCACCTGCAATGGAATAAAGCTCCACTGCTCAACTATATACTAAGTGCACAATTCTAAATATAGGCTTATATATAACCATCTTAACACATCAACATAGTCTCCAGGGTGAGTGCCTGAGTGGTACACTTTCATCCGGTAAATGAGATTTGATGTCGTGGAAGGCCTTCCTTTCTACGCACCCCGTACACTGGTTGGGCCTTCCTCTATACTAGGTATTGTGTCCTGGTTGGGCCTTCCTCCATACCAGACACCACCACTATCAATATTATAATCCTCAAACTTCGAGGAGCTTACCCCTGGATGGAATTGCACAAACCCCTCTTTGACCCAAGTAGACACATAACATGTTCACGCAAACAGTTATACGTGATTTTCTAGCATAATCGCGTGCATAATTAACGGGCCTAATTAATACATGAATTTTGCCCGGATCCAAAATATCAAGGTCGATATTTAAAACATGCAAATTCCATATAATTTCATAGATCTAGAATTCACACCTCGTGCTAACGCTTTATAACTTTAGGGGAAGTACTAGGGGATAAATTAAACGTCGGATCTCTGTTTATAAGTGATTCCTACAAATATACACATTTTTTTTTCAAATTTCTAGAAATTAGATTTTAGTAAAAAGTTGCCAAACGTGGCTTAAGAGGTATCAGAATGAAGCTCTTATCTCGAGAAGTTCAAATCTAGAATTTGGAGAAAAACTGACAATCACAAGTTCGTCGATTGGCGACATGAAGCTCAGAGAAAATAATCTCCTTTTATTTCTCTCTCTCTCTAGATATTTTTAGAAAGTGTTATGACAACAAAATATCCCATGCTTATCTAATATTAGGCACGGTTTTCAGAAATTACGTTTACCTCCCCACGAATTCTCAAAACTTCTAATTATCTCCCAAAACGTCCTACACCTCCATTTTATAATTCCACGCTTGAAAACTAAAAATTATAAAAGTTTTCATCAAAGTCCCATTTGGGTTCAAAATCACGTTCTGAAACTATTCTGTGGAATCTTCATGCCACCTACCTTTTATACAACATATTACTCATGTTCTCACTACAGTATTCAAAACGATCTAAAACAAGATCAAAACTACCATAAATTTATTCTACACAGGTAAAATCACTATTTACAAAATATCAGATAATTCAAATAACATTTAAATCACATAAATGTCATTTAATCATGCTAATGTATCATGACTCCTATGATTACCCTATCCTCAATTGACACCTCACCGTTGAACCATGTCAACTCATCTGAATTATTAATCAACGTTAATAATTTCAAAATTCCAAATATGCAATTTAAAATAAAAAGGTTTTCCGGGACGGGTGTGACAACTCTCTCCTCCAAAAAGGAAGTTTGTCCCCAAACTTATATCTCATAAGTCGAAAAGATAGGGATATTCTTTCTCATCTCTTCCTCGTTCTCCCACGTAGCTTCCTCAACTGTGTGGCTACGCCATAGCACTTTCACCATCGAAATGGTCTTCGTTCTCAAAACTTGCTCTTTCCGATCCAAGATCTCTACCTGATGTTCTATGTAGGTCAAATCTTCTTGAATCTGTAACGATTTTGGTACTATAATCTTACTCGTATTTGTCATACACCGTCTCAATATAGACTCATGAAAAACATTATGCACATGTTCCAACTTCGATGACAAGGCTAATCGATAAGTCACTGGTTCCACTTTCTCTAGGATCTCAAAATGTCCTACAAATCTCGGGTTAAGCTTCCCTCACTTTCCAAATTGGATAATACCTTTTGAAGGCGATACTCTCAAATATACCATGTCTCCCACTTCAAACATCACCGGTCGTCGCTTAGAGTCCGCATAGCTCTTATAACGACTTTGAGCTACTTTAAGTCGCTCCTAAATTAACTTCACCTTCTCGGTAGTCAACTGTATAATCTCAAGTCCTATCAACCTTCTTTCCCCAACTTCGGTCCAACAAATCGGTAAACGACACTTACGCCCATACAAAGCTTCTTAAGGTGTTATTCCAATACTTGACTTAAACCCGTTGTTGTAAGAAAATTTGATTAACAATAAGTGTTTCTCCCAATCACTCCCAAAATCTAGAACACACAATCTCAACATGTCTTCCAAGGTCTGGATCATTCGCTCTGTCTGAGGATGAAATACAGTACTGAAACTCAGCTTCATACCCATAGCCTTTTGCAAACTTCCCTAAAATCTCAATGTAAAACTACTATCATGATCCAATACGATCACAGTTGGAATTTCGTGTAGTCTCACAATCTCTTTCACATACAACTCAACTAGCTTGGACGTCTTAATAGGTAAAAATTGAGCTGATTTCTTCAATCTATCAACTCTAACCCAAATCTTGTCATACTTATTAGAAGATCGCGGAAATCCAGAAACAAAATTCATCGTGATCTCATCTCATTTTCACTCGGCCACTGGTAATGGTTGTAGCAGTCTTGCAGGCACTTGTCTTTCTGCCTTGACTTGCTGACATGCCGAACATTCGAACACAAACTTGGAAACTTCCCGTTTCAAACCTCTCCACCAAAAGTTCTCTCGCAAGTTTTGATATATCTTGTTACTTACTGAATGAATTAAATATTCAGTACTGTGAGCCTCCTCTAAAAGTCATTTTTTCAAGTCTTTTACATTCGGTACACACAATCGAATTCCATACATCAACACTCTCTGTTCCAAAGTAAAATCAAGTCGTTTCTCCAAAGACATCTCATCTCTCACTTAACACAAATGACAGTCGTTAAATTGTTCTGCCTTGATCTCATCTATGATATTTGGGTGAGCTATGATCGCAATCATTAAGTCATTGTTGGTCTCTGGAATCACATCTAACTCTAAACGTTCCATCTCCTTTACCAATTCATTTTGTTGAGTTAGCTCGTCGGCTAAATTCCTTGTCGTCTTCCGGCTTAAAGCATCAGCTACTACATTAGCTTTTCCCAGATGATACTCAATCGAAAGATCGTAATCCTTCATCAACTCTAACCATATTCTCTGTCTCATATTCAAGTCTCGTTGCATAAAAATGTATTTCAAACTCTTGTGATCCGTGAAAATCTCACACTTCTCTCTATACAAGTAGTGTTTCCAAATCTTCAAGGCATGGATTACGGTGGCCAATTCAAGGTCATGACTCGGATAATTGACTTCATGTGTCTTCAATTGCCTAGACGCATAGCTAATCACCTTGCCACCTTGCATAAGTACACACCCCAAGCCTTGATGCGAAGTATCACTATAGATCACAAACCCCTTGGTTCTAGATGGTATTGTCAAGATAGGCGCTCTTGTCAACCGCAACTTCAACTCTTGAAAATTGTCTTCATATTCCGAACTCCATTCAAAAGTAATACCTTTTTTCATCAATTTTGTCATGGGCAATGAAATCTTGGAAAAATTCCCGAAGAATCTGCGGTAGTAGCCAGCCAGTCCTAAAAAACTTTGAATTTTAGATACGGATGTCGGTCTCTGCCAATTAGATACTGCTTCTACCTTATGATGATCAACTGAAACTCCATTCTTGTCAATCATATGACCAAGAAAAGTAATGCTAGGCAACCAGAATTCATACTTGTTCAATTTACCAAACAATTGATTATCTCATAATCTCTGAAGTATAAGTCTCAAATGATTCTCGTGCTCCATCTTACTCGGTGAATAGATAAGAATGTCGTCTATGAACACAATCACAAAAGTCATCTAAATAGTCCTTAAAGACTCGGTTCATAAGATCCATGATTGCGGTTGGTGCATTTGTAACTCTAAATGGCATTACTAAAAACTCATAATGTCCGTAATGCGTTTTGAAAGCTGTCTTTTCTACATCTTCGAGTTTTGCTTTCAATTGATGATAACCCGATCTCAAGTTGATCTTGGAAAATACTTGTACACCACGAAGTTGATCGAATAGGTCATCGATCCTAGGCAACGGATACTTGTTCTTGATTGTCAACTTGTTTAACTCTCGGTAGTCGACACACATACACATTGAACCATCTTTCTTCTTCACAAACAACACTGGAGCTCCCCAAGGTGATATACTAGGTCGAATGAAACCTTTATCAAGTAATTCTTGTAGTTGAATTTTTAATTCCTTCAATTCCACGGGTGCCATTCTATATGGTGCCTTCGATACAAGTCTTGAGTCTGGCATTATCTCAATAGTGAATTCAATTTTCCTTTCGATAAGGATATCTAGTAAGTCATCTGGGAATACATCCAGATACTCTCGCACTACTGGAATATCCTTTACATTCAATTCAGTTGCCAAAGGATCAATTACTGAACACAGAAATCCATGACATCCCTTTCTCAACAACTTTCCATCTCGGATAGCTAAAATCAAATACGGTGGCGGTATAACCCCACTCCTCCCTTGGAAACAAAAGTTTTCATATTCCGGTGATCGAAAATTAACTTCTTTCCGTTCACAATCTATCGTGGCTTGGTTAAGGGCTAACCAATCCATTCCTAATATCACGTCAAAGTGATTCACCACAATCGGTATAAGATCTACAGTCATCAACTTCTCACCTAGTTTGATCTCATGATCACAACCCTTGTATATTGTAGATGTTACTACCAGTTTACTAAGTGGTACAGCAATGGATACTTCATATCCTAGCGGTGCAGACTTAACATTCAAATGTTCAACAAAATTATGCAATACAAATGAATGCGTAGATCCTGAGTCAACAAGTATGCGTGCTAAGTACGAACATACAAGCACCATACCTGAGAGCACTGTCTCCAAAGCAGCCATATCTCCTGAGTTCATCTGAAATGATCTCCCTTGACGTTGCTCTACCTCTGGCTTCCTATCATTAGACTACCTAGGCTTTGAACCACTGGAAGCCATAGAACTAGCTCCTTGTTGATAACGCTTCCTCGGACAATCCTTCGCTCGATGCCCCAAAGTACCACAATCGAAACACTTAATTTGCGGATATGATGCAAAACTTGTGTTATTCGTCCCTTTAATGCTGTTCTGGGAGGTAGTCAGAAAACATCGGCCAGTGTGTGGTCGATTGTACAGTGAACACCATGGCATGTTACTTGGTACCCTCATAGAATCACCAAAACTAGAATCGAGCCTTGTGTAAATGGCGTCTTAAAAGATCCGCCTTGGTTCCTATCACCTCCCTCATTACCTAGCTTGCCTTACTGATTCTGTCTCGATCTTTCCATCCCACTTTTGGCCACAAGTGCTATTTATTACACTGTCGCCACAGTTGCATGCTCATAAGTCTCTACCTCAACCGAATATTCTCTCTTAAAACTTTCCCAAACTTTCTTGCTCTATCCTCCTCTTCTGGCACTGAACCCTTACCAAATCTTAACAACGCATTATACTTGGAAGTATACTCAGTTACAGTTATGTCTCCCTGTCAGAGGTTGTCGAACTCTTTCTTTTTCGCGTTGTGAGTGGCTCGCGGAATGAAGCAGCGATTGAACTCTGCCTTGAATCTCTCCCACGTTTTTGGTGCTCCCTGATCTAGAACATTTACCCACTAGTTCTAGGCTTTCCCTCTCCGTACGTCACTTGCATTCTCAATTTTTTCCCTATCAGACATCGGGATAGATCAGAAAATCCTTTCCATATCCATAACCCAATGCTTTGCCAGCGTCATCTCTAGGGCTGCACAAAAAGCCCGTGACCCGAACCGATTGGATCGGGTTGGGTCGGATCTGAAATGTAATGGGCCGGGTCGGGTCTGGGTCAACCAAAATGTAAATATTTTGGGTTGGCTCGGGTCTGATATTTAGGTATACCGAACCAGACCCGAACCCAAGATTAAATACTCCACTCAACGAATGTTTAGGCCTCAAAGTCTCAAATCCTCTTCTCAGTAGCAAACCTGGAAAGTGGAAACCCAAAATATCTCTCTCTCTCTCTCTCTCTCTCTCTCTCTCTCTCCCTTCTTAGTTTTGATGTCATGAAATTGGATCTAGAAGCTGCTTCTCTCTCTCTCCCTCTTCTGAGTTTGATGTCATGAAATTGGATCTACAAGCTGCGATTCTTCGATTCTTCGAAACCTAGAGGGAGAAGCTGCGATTCTGCGAAACCTTGAAGGAGAAACTGCGATTGATCTTTTCTAAAACTCTTTCTCTCTCTCTATATATATATATAGATATATGTATAGATGTATTCTCAGTGATTCTGCGTGTCTAAAGCATCTATCCAACTTATCCCAGCATGACGTGTGAGGTAACCTTCTCAAGTAGAAGTAAATGGGACTATTTAGAAAAGGCAAGCCTCAATCTTGAGCCAAATAGCGTATATACAAATTAAATATATACAAATTAAATATTGTATATATTTTAGACACATTGCAATAGTTGTGGTGTGAAGATCAATCGCAGAAGTAACGATATACAATATTTAATTTGTGTATATTTTAGTTTTTTAGCTTCTTTTTTCATCAATTTATAAACCCAGGTTTCATATATACTTAGAGATATGTGTGTATATATAAATACATGTATAAATATATAAGCTCCCCACCGAAAGTTACTTAGAGATATTTATACTTTTTTTATATTTAATAATATACAAAAAGTATATTATATATATTATAATAATAATAAAATATATAGTAAAAAAAAAAAGCTGGGTTCTGACCCAGACCCGATCCAACCTGAACCAAAGTTACTGGGTCGGGTCGGGCTGGGTCCAAATCTCATCGGGTCGGGTCTGGGTTTCAAACATGAGAACCATTCATAGACGGGTTGGTTCCGGTTCTGTAAAGATCTGACCCGACCCGACCCATGTGCAGCCCTAGTCATGTCAGACGTTCCATGAAATTCCATGGGTTTCTTTCTGGTAAACTTTTCGGACACGGATCTTATACCCCTATTCTTAGGTGCATGTACCACGGCTAACGGTGTTGGCTCAAATGGAGGTGTTGGAGGCAATCACTCCGCTATATTTCGTATCATGTCTCGATTGTTTCCAATCATTTCTATCATTTGGTTCATTCGTCGAGTGTGTGGCGATAGATCTCGGTCACCGTCACTCATTATTACAATCCTGTTAATCTCAATGCATAAATACTATGCATGTATGGCAATAACTAAAATCATGTATACACAACAACATACATATGCATCAAGCATCTCTACAATATATGAATGCAATCTAGAATGTGCGTCAAATTACTCAACACTTCACTCGACGTCACATGTTCCCAAAGTTTTGTTACCTATACCTCTGATACCACTAAATATCACCACCTATCCCGCTATGTGCGGAAATAGGATACGTGGCATGCCACCAAGGCTCATCCAAGGTAGAAAATATAAGTAAGATTCATTAAAATCAGAGTTATTAAAAGTTTTAAGCAATTTAAACACTTCCCGAAAGAATCCATTTTGAAAACAAAGGTCCAGTCAACTGTGGCGGTGACCCAATCGACTGTAAGGTCAATACAGAGAGTAAGAAAGTTCTGTAGCCCAGTCCAGTCGACTGTGTCGTGGACTCAGTTAACTGGGGGTCTCAATATCTCAGTCGAATGGTACCTGTCCGATCGATTGAACTATCTCTAGCAGATTGTCATGTTTTCGCGTAGAATCTAGTGGATTGTGGCGGGGACCCAATCGACTGATCTCCCACAACTCTACACATTCTGTAGCATCTCAAAGCCATGGTCTTCCCAATCCAATTCCCACATTTCACAACTATAATTCAACGATTCCAAGCATCTCTATAAGAGTTTTTACTAGTGATTACAAAACTACAAATTTATGCCAAGATTCTAGAACAACATATTACAAACTTTCCAAATTCTTATTCCAATTTTAGGATTGAAACAAAAGTATAAACAAGTGGTGAATCCCCGGCATTCCTCGACCTTACTCCTCTCGCTTCTTCTTTCATTTCTTCTTATCACCCGCAATGGAATAAAGCTCCACTGCTCAGCTATATGCTGAGTGCACAATTCTAAATATAGGCTTACATGACAATTTATGCTATAACCATCTTAACACATCAACATAGTCTCTAGGGTGAGTGGTACACTTTCATCCGGTAAATGAGATTTGATGCCGTGGAAGGCCTTCATCTTCCACGCACCCAAGTAGACACATAACATGTTCACACAAATTGTTATACGTGCTTTTCTAGCATATTCACGTGCATAATTAACGGGCCTAATTAATACATGAATTTTGCCCGGATCCAAAATTAGGTCGATATTTAAAACATGTAAATTCCATATAATTCATAGATCTAGAATTCATACCTCGTGCTAACGCTTTATAACTTCAGGGAAAGTACTAGGGGATAGATTAAACGTCGAATCTCTGTTTATAAGTGATTCCTACAAATATACATATATTTTTCCCAAATTTCTAGAAATTAGATTTTTGTAAAAAGTTGCCAAACATGGCTTAAGAGGTATCAGAATGAAGCTCTTAACTTGAGGAGTTCATATCTAGAATCTGGAGAAAAACTGACGATCAGAAGTTCGTTGATCGGCAACGTGAAGCTCGGGGAAAATAATCTCTTTTTTTTTCTCTCTCTCTCTCTCTCTCTCTCTTTCTAGATATTTTTAGAAAGTGTTATGATAACAAAATATCCCAAGCTTATCTATTTATAGGCACAGTTTTCAAAAATTACGTTCACCTCTCCACAAGTTCTCAAAACTTCTAATTATCTCCCAAAACGTCCTATAAGTCTATTTTATCATTCCACGAGTGAAAGCTAAAAATCATAAAAGTTTTCGTCAAAGTCCCGTTTGGGTTCAAAATCACGTTTTGAAACTATTTCTGTGGAATCTCTATGGCATCTATCTTTTATGCAACATATCACTCACGTTCTCATTACAATATTCAAAACGATCTAAAACAAGATCAAAACTACCATAAATTTATTCTACACAGGTAAAATCACTATTCACAAAATATCAAATAATTCAAATATCATTTAAATCACATAAATGTCATTTAATCATGTCAATGTATCATGACTCATCTTATTACCGTGTCCTCAATTGACACCTCATCGTTGACCTACGTCAACTCATCTAAATTATTAATCAACGATAATAATTCTAAAATTCCAAATATGCAATTTAAAATGAAAAAGGTTTTTCGGGACAGGTGTGACAGGTGATCTCTATTTACACCCCTAATTTTGGGGGATTTTGGGGATTTGGTTGAGAAAAGAGGAGGTGTGTGTGTGTGTGTGTGTGTGTGTGTGTGTGTGTGTGTGTGAGAGAGAGAGAGAGAGAGAGAGAGAGAGAGAGAGAGAGCGCGAGCGAGCGAGCGAGGAGATAAGAGGCACTGAAGAGGAGAATCAGAGTTGTGGAGTGGAAGAGGAAGAGGAAGAAGAAGCAGTAGAGTTGGGTGATCTATTTTCGGACATCATCAATTTGGGTCTTTTTGAGAGCGATTATTCCGAGGATTATAAGTCTTCTTCCCTGAGCCATTGTTTCAGCAGATGCTTGTGGGTTGGGGTTTTTGCAATTTGGTGAAGTGGGTGTGAAGGCTTTGACTCCATTATTGATGTGTTTTTACTGTTTTGATCAGCCATGAATTAGCAGGCCACTGCTACAGAGCAAGGCGAGAGATGAAGAAGAAATCTGAAGAGAGAGAAGGCGTGTTTTGTGTTTTTTGGAGGGGTATAATTGTCAATTTAATGTTGCTATTAACGGCGTTAGCTTGACATCTCTAACAGGGGGTGTGAGTGACATGTCTGAAACCTCAGGGGGTATGAGTGATAAAGTGTGAAATCTCAAGGGGTGTCAGTGTAATTTACCCTAAACCCTTTAATGGTACCAATTGATGTCACACATGAGTCTTCACACATGAGTCTCACAACTGATGTGGATATAATAAATAACTATATAAAAATATTAGGGGTAAAAAGTATTTTGCCCTCTCAAATGATACATGCTTTTGTAATTTACACCCCAAACTTTAAAAGTTGCAATGTCCCCCCTGAACTATTTTTAGGGTTGCAATGTCTCCCCTGAACTTCAAAAGTTGAAATGTCCCCCCCCCCCCCCCCGAACTATCGTCTGTGTTGCAATATTCCCCCTGAACTATCTTTAGTGTTACAATGTCAACCCTACCATCACATTCCATCAAGAAATGTGATAGAATTTGCTTGTGTGGAACGCACATGCTAAATTTCATAGGCGTTTATGATATTTCATTATCCCCTTCTGAATTAACAATAAAAAAAATCATAAAAACTCCAACTTTTTCTTGCTACACAACAAATTAACGGAGTAAAGAAAAGGACATCCTTGTAAAATTAACTAAGTTTTTATGATATTTATGATTGTTAATTTATAAGCTAAGGGTAAAATGTCGTAAATGCCCTTGAAATTGGCATGCGTGTCCCATATGAGCAAATTCCATCACATTTTTTGACGGAATGTGATGGCTGGTTGACATTGCAACACATTAAATAGTTCAGGGGAAGCATTGCAACACAGACGATAGTTCATGTGGAACATTTCAACTTTTTGAAGTTTAAGGGGACATTGCAACCCTAAAGATAGTTCAGGAGGGACATTGCAACTTTCAAGTTCGGAGTGTGATTGCAAAAGCGTATATAATTTGAGGGGGCAAAATACTTCTTATGCAAATATTGGTTATCACAATCTTGCTGCTCCTCTTTGCAGATGCAGTCTTGTACTTTTAGATACGGTGATTTACTCATGCAAATTTGGTACTGTGTCAATCAGATCCGGCATTTTGGTGGGGTCTTTTTGCAATCACAGTGAATTTTTGGGGCGGTCTCTATTTTGTGTCATTTTGACAACTTTTCCCTCAGTTGGCTTAGTATTAACCTACGGCACAAACAATTTTATCAGAATTTGAGAAATTTAGCAATGCGACATAGAAGTTTATGTTGCTCATTATTACATATATTCTTACTTTTGTATTCTTATACTAGTTTCTTTTAAGATTTTTATGGTAATAATAAAATAAAAAAAAATCCTTTCGAACCATAGTATCTGTCGAAATTGATATTTAAAAAAAAAAGTTGTATCTGTCGAAATTTGACAAGATTTTCCAACCTACAGTATGCCATTTGAGGGTTGGATTTTGGAGGTTGCACAATTTTTTAGCTTCGCTTCACATTGACCATAGCTGAAAATATATAAAACAAAACAATTTTCATTCTCATTCTCATTCTCATTTTCATCTAAAAAAGTTTTTTTCTGGAAAAACCAACTGTCATGTTGGTTTCACAGAAAAAAAAAAATTTTGATGTAAAAATTTTCAAATAGAACCCTAAATTCTTCACAACAAAAGATGGAACAAACCAACCCTTAAACATATAATAAGACCCAGTTCATTCAGAACTTTTCCCAAACATCCCCTTAGGAATTGCTTTCCGTTATAAACTTTGCTTGTCCTTTGAAATTCCTTTTGCTTAGACGTTCCAACTTTCAATTTAGGGCTAATTACACTTTAGTCCATTAAACTATAACCTATTTTTAATTGGGATCATAAGCATTTTTTTTTTTGCAATTGGGTCCTTAAATTTCAAAAATTCATTCTAGCAGATCTAAATTCTGACACTGTTAGCTTAAACAATTAGAAATTGTCACGTACATTGTGTGTAATGATTACCTGTCACATATTAGGTTAAGACAAACACGGAAGATTGTAAATATGCGAAAAATCGCATTTAATCAGATCTGAAATCGCGTTCAATCAAATTCGAAAACACATTCGACTAAATCCAAAATTGCATTCAATCATACCTCAAATCACATCATTTTTTAGTCATTCACAGTCTCCCGAATTTGTCTTAACCTAACATGTGATAGGTAAGCATTATGCGCAATGCACGTGCAAATTTCTAATAATTTAAGCTAACATTATTAGAATTTAGGTCTGATTAAATGAAAATTTTGAAATTTATGGACTCAATTGCAAAAAATTATTAATAGACCCAATTAAAAATATGTGTATAATTTAATAGACTAAAGTGTAATTTGCACTTTCAATTTACTATCACTTTCCGCAATCAGCGATAATGACTTTCACCCCTTTATAAGGAACTGATTTTCTGTTGGGCATTAACAAACTTCGCGTGGAAGCAAAGACTAAGGAGAGAGAGAGAGAGAGAGAGAGAGAGAGAGGTTCTTGAATTCTTCATAAAACCAGTCGCCACTCCCAAGAACATCCATTTCTATCATGTTCCGGCCAATTCACAAGCCTTGCTTAATATAGAGGTTCTTGATTTCTCTCTCTTTGATTCTCAAAGCTCAAAATCTTTAGTCATTCTTTTTTCCTTTCCCCAATTGCGTACCTGGTTGTGTGTATTTATATATAGTATATATATATATATATATATAAAGATTCTCTAAGGAGGGCCACCTCTCTTTATTAAAGAGAGGACCTCTATTTTGGCCGTTAGATTGTGTTAAAAGACAGTGAAATGACAAAACTGCCATTAATGCAAAAACACAATCCGACGGCCAAAACAGAGTTATTCTCTTTAATAAAAAAAGGGCGCCCTCATATCAGTCGGACTTTTTAAGTGTATTTAAAAATTGTAAAATAATAATACTGTGTTAATGAAAACACGATCTGAAGATCAAAACAGAGCTCTCTAGCCCTGAAGCCCTCTTTAGAACTGACTGTTATACATATATATATTTACATATATATATATATATATACATATTGGGTGTGCATGTTTGTAGAAGTTCTATACATACACAGGCTCACTAATCCTTTTTTGTGGGTTATGATGTTTTTCCCAATTGTTGACCTGTTTTGTATATATATTTGTATGAGTTTTTGTACATACACAGGGCACACACACATGCTATGATTTGCCACTGCATTGAAAATTTTGTTGATTATCCAGATTTGCATCCCCACTTTATTATTATTATTTTAATCTTCTCTGCAAAGAAGTTACTGTTTCTGAATCCTTCTTTCTCTCTGTTCTTATCTTGCAGAAGGGGAAAAAAAAAAAAAAAAAAAAATTAAATATGGATGATGATAATATATCTGAATTGCCCGAACCCATACTGCATCTGATCTTGTCTTCCCTCTCATCACAAGATGTAGCTAGAACAAGCACTCTGTCAAAAACATGGAATTCAGTTTGGGGATCTTTCCCAATCATGAATTTTGATGAAGAAACTTTTGCTGCTGCAATGGGTATGCCAGATCCAGACTATATTTTTACTGTTAAGTTGAGTGATGAAATTATGAACATTAGACATAACTTCTCTAATTATGTGGATGCCTCTGTCACGCGATCTCGCCAAAGCCAAAGAATGGTTACAATTCAAAAATTTAGACTTCGAATGGCTTATTATGATCTCAATTTGACACCCCTTTTAGACCGTTGGATCGAATATGCAATACATTGTAATGTCAAAGATTTAGATATAAACTTGGAAATAAGAAGAGGGAATTGGTACCATATCCCACAATCTCTTTTTACTTGCAAGTTGCTAACTCAATTAAGTCTACAAGGTTGTAAGTTGCAGAGATGTAATAGTGATATATATCTTTTTTCTTTGAGAATGCTCGCGCTATGGGATGTCTTGGTAGATGAAGAAACACTTCATAACTTGATTTCAAATTGCCCACTTCTTGAATATTTGAATATTGTGTATTGTTATGGGTGGAGAAATCTTAAGATTTCAAGTAGTAGTAGTAGTAGACTCAAGAAGGTGAATTTGTTCCTTCTTAGTGGCTCCCCCATTGAGAGAATTGATATAGAAGCTCCGAATCTTTGTTCTTTTTGCTATGATGGAGAGTCAATTCCTTGTGAAATCAACTTGGGTAAATTTGAGAATTTGAAAGTGTTGTCCTTATCGAGGACGGGTATAACGGGAAAGGTTTTTGAGGACTTTTCCAAGCTTCCTATGGTTGAGGAACTCTATTTGGAAGATTGTAAGATGGTGGAGAGGATAAAGATTTCAAGTGTTCGTCTTAGGAAATTATCTTTGATTTGTTGTGGGAAGCTGGTGGAGGCTGAGATTGATGCTCCTAATCTATTGTTCTTTAAGTACAAGGAGAGAAACTTGATCTCCGTCTCGTTATTGAATACCTCGGATTCACTAGTAGCTGATATTTGCTTAGAATACATGAGTCTGAACGCTTTTTGTTTCATGAGATTGGCGGAATTTCTTAGTAAGTTTGGTCACTGCAAAGTTTTGACCCTGCACGGCGGTCCCAAAATGGTATGTCTTCAAGTGCATTTTTTTCTTTCTTTCTTTTGTGTTCTTTAAATTTATCTTTTATTCCTTAAGGCTGTGCTTGGTTTATGGATTTAGCAAGGGAAAGGAAACGAAAATGGTGAGGAAATTAGGAAGGAAAAGAAAATTGGGTGAACAATAAATTAATTAATCAATTTTTCTTTATATATATATATATATATATATATATAAATTTTATGAGTCACGTCTCTGGCTCTTTTCTTGGATCCATATTATATCTTTATAATTTCTAATTTCGAATGTTATTTAAGAATGTAAGAAAACACGAGTTTCCTTTCCATTTCCGTCTCTTCATTCTTTTAATCAAATGGGGAGCCGAATTGGGATAATTGTTTTTGTTAATTATCTAACATCTTAATCGTTTCTTTTTGTGTTTGCTTTCTGTCGTTTGTGAAGAATGTGATCATCCCGGAAAAGTTGAGAGAAAATATGCTTCCGCCACTTTATAATGTGAGGCAATTGAAGTTAAGTGTAATGTCAATGGTGTTGAGTGATGCAGCAATGGCAGCACTTGTTGATGACTTGCGTTGGATGTCCCCTAATGTCCATTCTCTATGTATATCAACTTCTGATGGTAAATCCTTCAAGGTATTTCATTTTCTCTATGAATTTCACCAAAAAAATGGATACTATAAATCTGAATTAGCACTTGTAATAACTTCGGACCACAAGTTAGCAGTATGTTCATATTATTTACTATAGATCACAAATTGCTAGCGTAATTGTAATCTCCTAGGGAGTATCGTTTTTCTGAAAGATGTACATGGTTTCAGTCTGGTCATATATGCACTTGACAAACCATTCTAACAGGTAATAAGCACTGGAGATGTGAAAAATACGAAGTTGTTGTGAAAAATTCAATTCCTATGTAGGTAGATAAAAATGATGATGATTTTTTTTGATTTATAAATATTTTACAAGGACATGAACATTACAGTAACAATAAATTAATACTACCACGAAGTGTACTCAGTTTTGTTGATTTTTTTTTTTTGCGTGAATTGAGACTCTGTTTTTAGATTTTTATTTTCCACGCAGTCCTTGAAAGATTAACACATTGCGGTTTCTAAGTTGATATTTCATTTGGATTATTTTCAAGATATTTAATTGTATTCATGCATTGATCATTCCATTTTCTTGACCTACAGTTTATATTTGAAGAGCAAATGCTGGGAGAGGATGATCAATACAATTGCATCTCTCACCATGACAAGTATTGGCAGCACTACTTAAAAGAAGTGATGATTGTTAATTCTGATGGGGTTGAAGTTGAAGAGACGAGCCGAATCTAAACAAGTTTTTCTATTGAGAGCGCAAAAACTTCAAATACAATTAGCGTGTGAGATTGTGAACTGTGTACTATGGGTACGAGCGATCATTCGTTCTACGCCACTCGATCCCTTTGTTTGCGTTTGTTTGTTTGTTTGTTTGTTTGTTTGTGTGTATTAGCTATTGACAAGATAGCTTGATATTGCATTATTCTTCCCTTGTACATTATATCTTGGCAGTCTGCCAATGTTGCATGTTATAATTAATAGTGGTTTAAAATTTTTTTTTTTTGTTTTGTTTTTAAATTTTTTTAATATGGACTTATTTGTTATCTGTAAATAAAATGTGTTTTTAATGGAATGATTTGTATACCACTGCTTATGATCAGTTCTTGTACACGCACTCTGCTTTCTTTTGAGTCAATGTTTTTTCTGGCTCAATTTGAATATCTTTCTGGTGGTACTTATATATGGACCACTTTTCCTTGTTTTGAGGGTACATTTCAACTAGTGAAAGGCATTGTAGTATGTACAATCCACATTTTATACGTTTTCTGAGATGCTATTTATACACGTACGTGCTATGTAGACAAATTTGTAAACGCGAACTAATTACATTTAAGAGAATTAGAAAATATGCTTTTTCACTCCTTTTCCTGTAGTATAATATTCTCTAATCTAATGCTAAAAGCTGAAGTTGTCAACTAAGGAAAGCATATTAGGCGGACATGTAAAGTGGGCTGCAGAATTTGCCTTTGGGCTTAAACACAAGCCATGATCAAGCGAAGATAATTGTTTTACAATTGAATGGCCAAGTGTGGGGAGATGACTTAACATTAAGATTAAGAGAAAGAACTCGATCTAATGCGTTGTTAAAATTTCCTATTTGTTTGTTTGCATCCATTTTATTAATTTTAAAAAATAGCACTTTATGATAATAATAGGATAATGCTATATGCACATAAAGATCCGAGCTATTCATTTCGATATCTTTATGTGCACATTTTATGCTCACCAATCATTACTCATAATAATATTCTCTTCCGCTTTTATTTTATGATTTATATGCCAAACAACATACCCGTCCAACGTGGGAGTTATACGCTATAGTAATGGTCTAGTCTCAAGCATAATGGATGCAAAAAGGATGTACGTTTTCAATTAGTTCATCAACAAACCAAAAGCTACTATAAATTTTAAATAAAAAAAAAAAAAAAAAACCCTGAAAATCTCAGGCTCTGGGCTTTAATTGGCATTCCCAACTGTAAAGGGCCTCATGGGCCTTATGGCTTCGCCGATTTCTCCCTCAGGCCCAACCTCAGCCTTTCATGTTGATTGTGCAGGTGTGTGTGTGTGTGTGTGTGACGCTGTAGTGACAACGGTGAAGATCTGTTTTTGACTTCTAAACAATCTCTCTCTCTTCTGTCTTCTCTCTCTCTCTCTCTCTAAATATTATTGGGAGCTGTTTAATTCAATGGTATTGTTTCTGGGTGCTGTTCGTCCTGCTCGGGCTTCCCTAATCCATTTCGCTGCCCATTCGAGGCTCCAATTTTCTCTCTCTAAGTCCTTAATCTCACTTCCCAGATATGGGTCCCCTCCAGTCAAGCGCCTTCTCCAATCTGCTCTTCAATCCAGTAAGTTTATTATCTCATACTCTAATTATTATTATTTTTATTTTTTTCTTATTTAGTTGTATACTTGGGGGGGGGGGGGGGGGGGGTTGTTTTTGATTTCTTTCATGGGGATGCTTGATCGAACTACGAAGTTGTGTATGTTTCAATGTCAATTTTTTATTTCATAGATGAATAGTAGCACAATTCGCTGTGCATTTGGGCTATCTTTGTTTAGAATTCATTCACATGTCCTGTATTGAATATGGGTGTGATGACTAAATGGGTGATGCTAATCACAGAGCAGAGAGTGTCGCTACAAGTTTTAGCAACAGTTAACTACGTGTCGCTAAAACTTTTAGCGACATTTTATTTTAGCTATTTGAAGTGATGATGGAATCGATGTTATTATCTCGATTTGTGTTTGTACTGAGAAATTCCAATTTTATTCAATGGTGGTTTTAATGACTTCCCCTATTCATCACTTGTATTCAGCCTTTTAATTTCCTCAATGCTTGTTTCCCTTGGATCATCACATGTATAATTGTATTTAACATTTTCTTGCACTTAAATCCATTTTAATGGGCATTTTTGTTTCAGGGTAAGTTTGATTTTATTACATAAATCAGATTCAATCTTGATATTCATAAGCCATGGTTAAGATAAGGTACTTGGGGGAAATTTATAACTGGAACCTATTCCACGTGGGAAGCCCTACATAGACACGCATATGTGACCATCCTCCATTTTCCTTAGCAACTGAAAAACCGCAACCAAATTTGGTTCCCCTTTTATCATTTCCCTTTCTCTTTCACTTCGATATTAGGTGAGCACTTTTTATTCTATCTTGATTATATTTTATTGAATAGGACTACTTGGGCGCAAACATGTAACAAACGAGACTTTACCTGCGCCTCTTGTAAACTCAAGCTAACAGTTGGTTTGGGAATGTGCTTTTTTGCACATTATCAATGTGGACTCTTACATCATGTAGTTGCTAGGGAAATTTTGTAATCAATGCATGAAGAAGAATTCAACCTCATATCTCATAGTATTACCCCTTATGCCTGGGAGATCAACTATGGAAGGAATTTATTTACTTAGAAGACTAATGGAAAAGTATAGAGAGAAGAAAAAAGAGCTACATATGATTTTTATTGATTTAGAGAAAGCTTATGATAGAGTGCCTAGAGATTTAATTTGGTGGGTGCTAGAGAAGAAAGGAGTGACCAAGGGTTATATTGACGTGGTGAAGGATATGTATGATGAAGCGGTTACTACAATTAGATCACCAGCCGGAGAAACAAGCGAATTCCCAATTACCGTAGGCCTGCACCAGGGGTCGGCCTTGAATCCTTATTTGTTCGCCCTAATTATGGATGAATTGACTAGACACATTCAAGATGAGGTCCCATGGTATATGTTGTTTGCAGATAATATTGTCTTGGTTGATGAGATTAAAAGGGGACTCAACACTAAACTAGAAGCTTGGAGAGAAGCACTGGAGACTAAGGGGCTAAAGATAAGTAGGACGAAAACAGAATACATGGAATGTACTTTTAGCAACAGTGGAAGTAGAGACAACGAAGCAGTGAAGATTGAAGATTAGGAGATCCCAAAGAGGGAACACTTTCGCTATCTAGGTTCAATGATCAGTAGAGACGGAGAGATTGGTGATGACGTGACCCATAGAATTGAAGTGGGTTGGATTAAGTGGAGAAGTGCTTCTAGAGTATTATGTGACCGGAGAATACCAGCAAAATTGAAAGGAAAATTTTATAGGACAGCTATTAGGCCAGCTATGCTCTACGGGACAGAGTGTCGGGCAACTAAGAAACAACACATTAGCAAAGTGAGTGTAGCGGAGATGAGGTTGCTAAGATGGATGTGTGGTAAGACTAGGAAAGATAGAATTAGAAATGAGTACATCCGAGAGACTGTAGGAGTGACACATATTGAGGATAAGTTGAGGGAGAATAGACTTAGATGGTTCGGCCATGTGCAACGAAGACCTGTAGATGCACCTGTGCGAAAGAGTGATAAGATCGTAGTGCCTGGAATGGTTAGAGGGAGAGGCAGACCTAGACTGACTTGGGAATATGTAGTGCAACAAGATATGAATATATATAATTTAAATGAGCATATAGCTCTTGATCGTGCAGAATGGAGAAAAAGGATTCATACACCCGACCCTAATTGATTGGGACACAAGGCTTGGTTTGGTTTGGTTTGGTTTGGTGGGGTGTGTGGAATCATTACATATTTTTGTTTTCTTTCCAGATTCTTTGATTGGTATACTTCAATTAATAGAAAAATGGTGTGCCTCGTCTTTTTTCTTTAGCTGATGACCAAAACTTTTCTATATATATGATATATCTGAGAATAATGCTTTATGAAGCCACTTTTTCAGCTCTTTGGTGTCAAATAGTTGGTGTAATTTCCATGAGCGAGAGAAATTAGTCAGAATTAAACTGCTGACATTATGTTTGTTCTAGTTGAGACGTTGATGGGGGCATTTCTGATATGTATGTGTGTGTGTGTGTGTATATTTTATTTAATCTCTTTGATGTTTCTACATGAGATATATAGTAACATTTGCTGATTGCAGATTCTGCAAGTGCGCATACGGGGGAACAGGCACCTTTAGAGCAATCTGAAATCATTTTTGTTGGGACAGGAACTAGTGAAGGAATCCCACGTGTGAGCTGCCTCACTAATCCTTCAAAGTTATGCCCGGTATGCAAGCTCAACCTCTTCTAAGCTTAAGACTCTGTTTGGTTTATGGATTTGAAGAAAAGGAAATAATATAACTAAGGAAAGTACTTTTCTTTGTATTGTTAAGAAGGAAATAGGAAGGAAAAGTTACTCTGGTGAGAAATAAGTCAAAAAATATTGAATTTTGGGAATCATTTCCTACTGTGTGCATTTAAGAATGGAGGTAAACACAAGGGTAAAACAAAGAAACTAGTTTTCTTACTTGTTTTCCTTTTTCTTTTTCTTTTCCTTCTCTAAATCTGTAAACCAAACAGAGCCTAAGTAATCTTTTTACATCTGAAAAAGAAACCAATTTTGAGTTGATACAATTTCCAAAATAGTTCTTAGTTTATTGAAATAATTTCTGTGGCTTTTGTAGGTGTGCTCGAAGGCTACAGAGCCAGGTAGTAAGAATAGGAGACTTAACACGAGCATCCTTATTCGTTATACTAGTGCTTCTGGAAGACGTGACATTCTTATAGATGCTGGCAAGTATGTTACAAAATGCTTTCCCTGTGACTTCATTGATATTTACGTGCGATAAGAAGGAAAGAAATTCTTTTCTTGATAATCGTTTCTTTAGTCCAAATATATGGCTGTCTGAGAATATCAATTCTCAGTTCTGCATAGCGTTACAATGATAGGCGTTTAGTTTTTCTTTTCTTGCACTCTTTCACTGTCAAGTATTATTTTTATTATTATTATTATTATTATTATTATTATTATTATTATTATTTTGTGATTTTTATTGTGCAGATTCTTCTATCACAGTGCTCTACGATGGTTTCCTACATTTGGGTAAGATTCCTTTAATTCTCATTGTCTTAAGGCTATAATTATTGGATAATCTAGCAAGATTAATAGAAGAAATATTCTATTTACTGTCCCTAGCTGGGACAAATCTGTATGTTGCGTGAATGTTTGAGAATTTTACGGTATCACATAATAAATACAATGATCTGGATGGATATGCTATATGTGGCCTATTAGCAAATAACAGTGTATTTCTTTATCAGGACGTGGAATCAGTTAATCGTGTTCTTATGATGTTCTGGTGATTATGGTTAAGTTATGTATTTATACGAAAATGTGATTAAAACAAAATATGAAGCACAACTGTCCAATTTTAGTTTCGATGGTGGTCCAAAAATGATTCATTGCTGCCAAATTGTGTGAATTGCATGATGAAGAATCTAGCAAACAACTAATTGTGAGATGTTGGAACGCAGAAGCAAAGTTTGTCCATTAGTAATCATATGAGATTGTGAGCATATTGAATCATCACAGCATTGACGATGGCGGAAAATATCAATCTAAGATCAGTTCAGGGTAGAAAAAGCATGCGAAACAAAACTTCTTTCTCAAGGATGTCGAAGTTTTAGATCATGTGTCTCCCCACAGTGACCTAATTGTTACATGAGAGAGAGAGAGAGAGAGAGAGAGAGAGAGAGAGAGAGAGAGGATTGGATAAAATCTATCACTTTTTCTCTAAATAGAAGAAGAGACTGTTGAGTTGTATAGAAAACACTATTTCAAGAATCAATGTTGTAATCACATCAATTTTTATATCCTTGTTATTTGTACAATCCGTGAAAAATATGTTCCTTGAGTGTTTACTGTCACTTTTATTATCTATGACAGCATTTGCATTAAAATTGTTCTTCTCTTGCAGATTCTCTTGTATTGTTTGTTTATAGTCCATGTATTTACCTTGTAACTAGTTGCAATTTTTGTCAGGATAAGAAAAATTGATGCAGTTGTTATTACTCATTCCCATGCTGATGCAATTGGAGGTCTATGGCAAGAGCACTGTTTGATGTTATTCTACGTATAATTAGAAACCTTTTATTGCATTTCTTCCCTAAGTGAGTCACAAGGGACCCTCATGGAAGCTTATTTCTTGTTCAGGTCTGGATGATCTTCGTGATTGGACAAACAATGTCCAGCCTCATATGCCCATTTATGTGGCAAAACGTGATTTTGAGGTCCATAATCTATTACTGTCTTTCATTTCTATAGTTTTCTTGCTCTTTCATTAGTGGCGTGTAGCATGGACACTTCAATTTGGGTGCCATGTTTGTGTCGGACACGCGTCGACGCGTGTCAGACACTCGTAAAAGCATGTCTTAAGTTTTCGTAAATCAGACATACAATGGAAAGCAACATAACGGCCGGCACGGGAGTGGACACAACAGTCTGACTCATTTGAAAATGTTTTTAAAATTTTGAGGTAAAAGACTTGATATTATAAAATAGGAGGTAAGTAATGGGCTTATTCATAAATTTAGTAATGGGAGCGGACACAGAACGATATGTTTATATATTAACTACAAACATATATATAACAAAATGGAAGACAGGTAATGTGTTTAACCAATCTGTTGTGGAAGGTGATCTGGAATCGCGTTTCCTATAGGTTTTTTCAGTTGCGTTTCTTATAGGTGCTCTAGGTCATTCATGCGATTCTCATAGGTAACTTGGAATCGGGTTTCCTACAGGTTCTCTAGATGATTCACGTGATTCTCGTAGGTATTTAGAATTTAGGAAACAGGAGTGGACACGACACGGTATATTGTATATTAGTTTATAATTCTTTTTGCCGTGTTCGTGTACTACATTTAAGATTTGATGTGTTGCCGTGTCCATATCATGTCGTAACCGTGTCCCATGTCTCTCTCCGTGATTTATGTTAATGATTATATGGTGCCCGTTGAGCCTGTTCTCTTACAGCTTAAACTTTTGGAGCAACTGACGCCTTAACATCGTTAGTTTGAAGAATCTTGTTCAAAAATGTTCCATCCTCTCAATATGATGATTTTCCTCAGATCGATGAGATAAGCTGATTTTTTATTAGTACTTCACTGAAATTTTGAGGATTATGACAAGCTCAGTTTGTTCTCAGAATTTGACCAACAAAAAAATTAAAGAGAAGCTTGTTCTCAGAAGTAGTAGTACTAATTACTACTTAAATAACTTCAGGTGATGAAGAAGACTCATTATTATTTAGTAGATACTAGTGCTATTATACCTGGTGCTGCAGTCTCAGAGTTGCAATTCAACATCATAACTGAAGAACCGTTCGTTGTACACGATTTGAAGGTCAGAATACTCAATAACTCTTCACGTTCTTCTCATTCCTTTTGTTGCTCTTAATTATTGGCAAAATTGTGTTTTTATTATTATCGAGCTCAAGTTGAATTAATGAAAAGACCATTTACTACTACTTTTTTTCTCTGAAGTTAAGATTCATGTGTGACTGACTTGAAAGGTATATACTTTTTACGTTATTTGATCCTACAATATTTTACTTTTGCACTTTCAGTTCACTCCTTTGCCGGTGTGGCATGGCCAGAATTATCGGTCTCTTGGTTTTCGTTTTGGTAATACTTGTTACATTAGGTAATGGTCCAAAGTTTATGGTTATAATATTTAGTCTTTGCCAAAATTCTGAAGGTTAATCCTCTTTTTTTTTTTTTTTTTTTTTCCCCTCTTTCTTTCCACATTTTCAGTGATGTAAGTGAAATACCTGAAGAAACTTATCCACTGCTGGAGGACTGTGAACTCCTTATCCTGGTCTCTCTCTCTCTCTCTCTCTCTCTCTCTCTCTCTCTCTCTCTCTCTCTCTCCTGTGCTGCTGTGCATGTAAATTCAACTACATCATTCTAATTATTTACGCTTCTATATTGTAAATTTTTAGGATGCCTTGAGGCCAGATCGATCGTCTTCCACACATTTTGGACTTCCAAGGGTGACTCTCATATGTACTTGTAATATGTACTCAACTCCACTCTGTACATATATGCATATATGTATGACATTTGTGTTTTTGGCAGGCTTTGGAAGAAGTCCGAAAAATCCAACCAAGAAGAACACTTTTCACTGGTACATATAATTTATCTTCTTAAGCAGAAATATGGCTTCACTTCATGGGAAATTAACTTCCTTTTATGCGTTTGCACCCCTTTTTTCACCTCGGTCCATACCTAAATTTTAGCCTCGTAGAATCCACATTGTAAAAATCTTACTTTCAAAATGTTGCTTGGTTAAGTTTTGACTGTGAATTACTCACGATCTTTTATTTTAATTTTAATTTTTAATATATAATGTTTTTTTTTTTTTGTGATTTTTGTGAAAGGTATGATGCATCTAATGGATCACGAGAAAGTAAACAAATATCTGATGGAGTTGAGGGAGACAGAAGGTCTGGACATACAATTGAGCTATGATGGGCTTCGCGTTCCAGTAACTCTATAGCCTTTATACTTTCTTTTCTCTTCTTCCTTACGGCCTTCTTTCTCTTTTTTTTTTTTTTTTTGGGGGGGGGGGGGGGGGGGGGGGGGCGGCGGGGGGCGTGAATAAAAACAATCATGTTTACACTTATAGAGGTCTGAGAGTGTCAAATGATCTTTCAAACTTTTATTTATTTTATAACTGAACCTTCTTCTGGGGTTGAGAGGTCTAAATACACTTGATTTGTATGATCTAAAGCATTTGAACAAATAAAAATTTATGGATTTGTAACATATTTAAAATTCTCCTCTTTTTGCAGCTTTATTGGATATTACAATGAGTCCCACTTGTATATGAGCAGAGAACCGTTGATGCAATCACTGACAAAAAAAAAAAAATCACTGAAGTTGCAAATAGCTTTTACCAATAATAATAATAATAATAATAATAATAATAATAATATTTATTGCAAAATAGCAATTCATACTACTCTCATCCAAATTGTGATTTTTTTTTTTGTTGTTGTTCATTGGTCATTTGAAGAGGCTTCACTAATTCCACCAAAAAAACAAGGAAAATTTGAGGGGGAAAAATAAGGGAATTTATGACCTCAAAATAGCACACCTTCACTGCCATTTGAATTACGCCGTAATTAATTTTTTTTTTTTTTGATGAAAAAGTGAACTTTTAACTTGGGCGAGCTTAATTGAGAAGTCTAATGTCATAATTATATATGAAATGTAATCCAAAAAAAAAAATTACCTGTGGAATATATAGTAAAATAGTATGAATAGTGCTCGGCCCGACCTGGATTGTCGTTAAATATTCCGATTATTGTTTTGTACATTCTACTAAAGCTAGGATAAAAGTCTGAAAAGGGCTAAAGTCTAAGGGACCGTTTGGCAGGTCTAGTTCTGACTCATACAAGGTGGGCCTTAGTTTCGTAACTGTAAGGCCACAAAAGCTATGGTTTTTGTACAGCCCAATTTCATTAAAAAAAAAATG
This sequence comes from Hydrangea macrophylla, assembly GCA_033977485.1. Lineage (NCBI taxonomy): Eukaryota > Viridiplantae > Streptophyta > Magnoliopsida > Cornales > Hydrangeaceae > Hydrangea > Hydrangea macrophylla. Next base: position 141,619,173 of record CM066991.1, read on the forward strand.
GGTCCATGAGAATGGGGCTAGGTTTATGAATTGTAAAATAGCTAGTTTACATAAAGTCAGTCTACAAATAAACTACCCATCTAGACTTGGTTCTGGTCTGGACTAGTCCAGATTATAGAATGTCCAAACAGCGGTTTCATGGTTCAATTTAGTGCACAAGAATCCATGTCTAGTTTAATCTCACTTCCAAAATTGGTTCTTTATTAAATCGGCATAAACTTGATTTTAATTTATAAAAAAAAAAAAAAAAAACTAGATAAAAGTTAACCTCAGAGGTTGTTTGGATAATCCAAATTTTTTTTTTTTTTTTTGTATAGAATAGAATCTGCTCTTAAGAATTTAATTTTTCTGATGAGCTGTTTTTTGGTTACATAAGAGTCTATTGCCTACAGGAAAATGCTTTCTTTTTTTTTTTTTTATCAAAGGAGAACCAATATCATTTAACAGACAGATTCCACAAGGGAACAAGTACAAGTTGATTACAAAGTGGAGAAACAAACAACAACACCAGCAGCAAATAAAACAAACAAAAAAAAAAAAACAGAACACAACATCACCACTTGTAAAGTCGTACTATAATCTCCAAATCCAGATAAAACCGACAATAGTACAGCTCAAAACCGAGTCAAATCAACTTATACCTCATTATCATAAAACTTTGTAGCTTTGAAAATATGAGAATGTTGTTGAACCTGAATTTTGTTTTGGCGATTCCCAAACAGGTCCTAAGTACTAGTTTGCAGCCATTGAGTTCGAGAGTATTGTGCTTTGGAGAGCAAAAATAAGGGACGAAGACAGGTGTCAAAAGGAATTTTGCCAACCCTTTCGACAACGAACTGCTTGTCAGTGTCAGAGTCTTGTAGAGAGAAAGAGAAGAGAGGGTACCACGCTGTCACGCAATTTGCATGACTCTCTGTTTGGTACTCCAATCACAGTTCGCCACGTGTAGTGCCGGGTCAATGATTTCTGATGGGTCCTTTTCAAGGGTGGTGAAAGCCTTGCGTCGCTGTCATTGCACGTTTATCTTAATTAGGACTCAGTTATATCAGCTGTAATAAAGGTTTTTAAGTTATTTATCATAGGAAAATCTATCTATCTATTACTCCCTCCGTCCCATAATAAGTGTCCACTTCTATTTTGCACATTGTTTAAGAAAGTTGTTTTATTTTAGTTTTTTTGGTTCATTAAATGGTCACTTTCCAATTTTGCCCTTAGATGTGATGGATGTTTGACTTTTTGCTTGTTTTGAGGCCACAAATAAATGCCACTTTGTCTTTATTATAAGGGTAGTTTTGGAAAGTAAATAAATGCTATATGCCAATTTAGGAAAGTGGACACTTATTGTGGGACATCCAAAAAAGGAAATGTGGACACTTATTATGGGACGGAGGGAGTACTATATATAATAGTGGAGAGTAGGGATGGCAACGGGGCGAGGTATGGGGGCCCCGTCTCGCTTCACTGAACCCTCCCCGCTCCCGTCCCGTTTCATTGAACCCTCTCCCCGCCCCCCGCCCCGCCCCGCCCCGCACTTGGAGTACCCGGCCCCGCCCCGCCCGGCCCCGCCCCGCCCCGGTCCGATTAAGAGTTTTTTTTTTTGTAAACAAATTGAAAAAAAATGTTTTTTTAATGCATTCTTTTTCCCATACACAATCACACACAGTACACAAACAGATGAGAGAGAGAGAGAACTGTGTGAATTAATAATTGATGTTTGAGGGTCTGTCACGAACTATTTCATAAAACTATGAATTGGACGAACCACTAAGCTTATCAAAAATCGGGGCGGGTTCAGGTTTTTTGACCCTACCCCCGACCCGACCCCGACTCGGGTTTTAAAAATCTCCCCCATACCCGCCTCTAACCCTATTAAACCCCCCTCCCCCCATACCCTATCTATTAGGGACGGGATGGGGAACCCGAGAAACCCGTCCCATTGCCATCCCTAGTGGAGAGTTCAAGCATAGAAAAATGTGAGAGTGACATGTGGTACTATTTATGTACCTATTTTTTAGGGAGTATTTATGCACCTATATGTCTACAATCATTGCACTGATGATATATATTGATGTGATTTTATATAATTCACATAGAACTGATACATATCTATCCTAACTCGACTAGTTACACTGATAGGAACCGAAAAAGCTACACTGATAGGAACCGAAAAAGCTTGAGGCGCTCATTTACCTTTTTGCATTTTTCTTCTCTCTTCTCTCTTCTCTCTCTTTCTCTGCCTCTCCATAGGCTTGAGGCGTTAATTTATTTTATTTTTTTTGTTTTACAGTAAATAAACTTATCGTGACCGAAAAAAGGAAATAATTATCTACACTTTCAAGTTTTGTTAGTGAGGTATGAGCAAGAGAAATTTTTAGATAACTCAAGGTAACCCGGGGCATGCTGATGTGGTATTCTGTGACCAACGGGAGTTGGTTATTAGGTGGGATCATATCCATACATACAGGGGCAGAACCAAGAATTTGTATTTGGAGGGAGGGCACAATTAGTTAGTTAGGCTACCCAAGGGGGTCACACGAGGGTTTGGAGCTGAGCTTCCGAGGTGAATTTTTTTTAATCTATTTATACATGTTTTCAAGTATAATTTATTTATTTATTTATTTATTTTGTATTTGAAATATTAAAACTTACTATTTGAGGTTTGTTGTTTGTAATAGTGGATTGTAATTCTTTGGTTTATAGTTTATGACTATGAATGACTGTTCTAATTGTATATAGATATGGACCATTTTATAAAAGATTAAAAATTTAGAAGGGCCAATGCGTAGTTTTCATTTTTGGGTGAGAATCTATTCCCAAGTTTGGGGGGCCAAATATGCAAAGTTTAAAAATATCAAGGTAAAACTCAGATTTTACTAAAATCTTGGGGAACAATAGCCCCCCCTATGCACTCACTAAATTCCACCACTGCATACATACAGTAGGTCTCATTTTATGTTCCAAGATGTGAGTCTCACCCAAATTATATATTATCATTAATTGTTCCAGTCTTACAGGGTACAACGTCCCACGTGTTAGCAGGGAGAACCTTAAAATTTCTCCACGAGCAAGGATTTTAATCCCGTCTTCTAAGAACTGCTAATCAGGCAAGTCAACAAAATTTTGAAAACACGTAGTAATTTCATTTGTCATGACTTTCTCACAAATTTGTCCTTAATTAGGCTCAATATGTCACGCCCCGACGTAGCATAATTTAGGAAAGTATTTAATTTCATTTATGGACTCGTAAGTCGTGACAACTGAGTATGACCAATTGTCCCTATAACAAATATCTTAATAGCATTTCTAGAGCAAAGGATACTAACAAAACATAAGCTCCAAATTTAAAACTTACTAACTATTACAGCAGTCATAAACTTAGGCACAAAACACCTTATTCAAAAGTCTAAAACTAGTTTATTACAACCCAAATTAAAAAGACATAAGAAATATAAAGCAGCCTCTTGGAAAGTCCCCTGCCTCTAACTAGCATAGTCGAAATACCCTGGCTGCTCCTGACCCTGAAAATCTGGATATAGAGTCCAGGACGCATCAATGCCATCAGCTTATGAAAGCTGGTGAGCAAAATAAACAAGTGCTCGTAATGTATATGTAAGCATGTATAACCACAGTGTAATATAAACTGATAGAACAATAGATTCAAGGTTCCAACTTCAACATAAGTCACGGGGGATAATAATGAGCAATAAATATGCGACCGTGCATGAACAATGTAACATCTCATCTTTCTGACTCTTTTCCCTCAACAAACTCGACTCAACCAAACCACTACCTCAGATACCAGGAATAATATCCGATCGATATCCAAGTCGTACACAACACTGTCGCCTCCAATACCAGGAATATTCGATCGATATTGAAGTCGCACACCACGCTATCGCCTCAGATACCAGGAATAATATCCGATCGATATCTGGGTCGATCACGACCAACCATCGCTTCGGATACCAGGAATAATATCCGATCGATATCCGAAACGAGCGTCTTAGATACCAGGAATAATATCCGATCGATATCTAAGCCGTACTCAATACCATCACTTCGAATACCAAGAATAATATCCTATCGATATCCGAAACGAGCGCCTTAGATACCAGGAATAATATTCGATCGATATCTAAGCCGTACACAACACTGTCCCCTCCAATACCAGGAATAATATCTGATCGATATTGAGGTCGCACACCAGACCGCCATTCTTTACTCTTTTCACGCTTTCTCACATACATGCATGTTGACACAACCTCGACCCTAATATGTATGTCAATGTTCACAATTTGTAGTAACAGTTACTAATCTCGAAGCTGGATATTCGTTCAACATAGATCTCGGTCTTAATCGTTCTTATAAGTCCAATTCCTAACAGTGAGTCTTTTAAAACAGTATATATGTCAAGCAGTTCTTTAAAAACTTTCAAAACATTTTCCAAACAGTCCCTTATATAAAAATACAAAAACTGCTCAAAATGCCAAGGTCGCGCGAGCGGGCCGCGCGAGCCAGGGGGGAGGGGGTCCCGCGAGCGGGTCGCGCGCGCGATTAAGTTATTTTCGTAAAATCTTTTAAAATTTCCTTTCCGCCCAAAACAACGCAGGTCGCGCGAGCGAGCCTCGCGCGAGCGGGTCGCGCGTGCGATTAGGCCATTTTCCAAAAGATTTGTTAAAATTCCCTTTTCTGCCCAGAAATACTCACCTCGTGCAAGCGGACCATGCGAGCGAGCCTCGCACGAGCTGGTCGCGCGCGCGAGTTGTCACAGAATGTCATCTTCTTCTTTTTCCCCTGTTTCTGATTTCAAACTATATTTTTACCCATTTATGTTTTCTGTTTCAATTATGTCATGCCATATATGGATTTCTTTGTCTTTCCGCGTAGATTAAGAATATGCGATCGATTTAAACAAATACGGACTATATCTCTAGATATTCACAATTAAAGTAAGGGTGTCAAAACTTTAAATCAGTGGTACGTCGCGATACGAATGAATTACTCCGTAGGATTCGAACCGCAGCTTATTGGGACTAAGATCTTTCATTTCCAATTTACAGAATTGATTTTGGTTAACTTTTGTAAAACTCCAATTTTCAAAGCTTCAATGGTGATTATACATATATATACACATCTATATACACTGAAATATACATATATAAACGTTGAGAGTGAGTTTATAATACTCACTGAGGGAAAATATACAAAGAATTTGAGATCGAGAATTTCCGCCGTCGATTCCGTCGTTCAATTCTCAACTCCTCCGATTTCTCTTTGATCTTGATATATATATATATATACATCTATATCTATATATGTGTATGTGTATATCATATGTGTAATCTGTGTGTGTGTGTGTGTTGGTGTCTTGAGAGAGCAAGAGAGTGTTGAGAGAATTTTTTTTTTGAGAGATTGAGAGACTGTGAGTGAGAGATACACACACACATATATAAACTGTGCCCAAATTTGGGCTCCAAGCAATAGGGAGATTTCTCCTGGTGTGGTTGAGCTCACGTGCTCCCACACCCAAAACGCGGTATATAAGCAGATCAAAACATAAAACTGGTATTTTATGGTTGAAATAAAATACTGAAAATTATATTAATGTAGGAATTAAATCCCGGGTTGTACAAAAGTATAGATATCGATTTTCAAAACCACAGAAAGTATTTCTATATTTATGGAAATTACGGTTTGACCCCAAACAAATATTTATAAATAGAATTAAAATGAAACATTTATTTATTAATGAAAATAAAAATACAGGGTGTTACACAATAATTGTTTGTTGTTTACATTCAAGTGGTCGTATTGATGATAATAGTGAAAGAGCAATCAACCCAAACTGTAGAAGGTTGAACCATAAGTAGGCAGTGTGATTTTTGTAAAATATCTTATGATCTTAAAATTCAATACCACTACTCTATGCTCAATTAGACAAACAATGTCCGCGTGCATTGCGCGGGATACATGCTAGTTTTACAATAAAATTGGAGTATTATTTTAGTCGTTGTGTGACAAGTCTATATGTTACGGTGGGGAAAAAAAGTAAAAAGGCATTATCATGCTATAGTTTTTGGTACATTTGAAGGTAACAAGGTATCATTCAGTAGGATCGGTCTGTCAGTTCGGTGTCTGTCGGTTCGGTTGATTTTTATTGGTTTTTTCATGTTTAAAAATTGATCAATAGGCTCGATTTGGTAGGTCGGTTCGATTTTCTTCTATGAATATATTTTTGAAAACTAACCGAATAGGTTTGGTTCGCTCAGTTTGGTTGGTCAGTTCGAATTGGGTTTTTTTTTTTGAACAACCCTATTATTCAGTGTGTTCTTGGGTGTATAATAGAAGGACTTGTTTTCGTAAGTTCTCCAAATCATCATAGAGAATTTGTTTCAAAATTGGTAATTATGTATCTATAATAATTATGGAGTAGTAATTTTTTAGGACTTGTTTGAAAAATTTATAGAATAATAGTGTTATGTCCCACCCATTTTCAATATACTTTTTTTAAACATAAATCTGTATTTTGTTAAGATGATAAAAGAACTAACTTTATGAGTAGTTTTAGATCGGAGAAAGACTCTTATATAATAAAAAAATACGCCTTCCGTTCTAAAATAAATGTCCACTATAAATTATACGTTGTTTAAGAAATGTGTATTGTAGTTGTATTTTTTTGTCCTTCATTTTTTCACCTTTCCATTTTACCCTTGATGTGACATTGACTTTCTTACTCATTTCTCTTTTTTCACTCTCCTAGGAAATGATCTTGTCTTTATATATTGTGAGGATATTATTGGTAGTTTATACAAAAATCGTAGTTGACTTTCAAAGTGGACACTAATTTTGGAACATCCATAAAGAGAAATGTGAACACTTATTTTGGAACAGAGGAAGTATATACATTTAAATATACGGAACTGAACCAAGACCTGCCCAAACAATCGATTAAGAGCCTTTCCAACGTGCAAGCCATTTTGGTTTGCCAGTGCTATAGTATAGCATACTCAAAGAAATGCCTATTAATCACTTAAAGAAGAAGAATATGGACTGATGACCTTGAAGGGATAAGTGGAGCCTTTGTTGCTAATGTCAAAGAAATATTTCATTCCTCATTGCCCAGCTTTCCACCTAATCTTAATGGCCTCATTCAAAGAAGTGTTACAGCAGAGGATAACCAGATCCTTTGTCGCATTCTGGATGAAGGAAAAATTCGGACTACAATGTTTCAAATTGGCTCTCTCAAGGCCCCGGGGCCAGACGGCTTATTCAAAGAGATGATGAGAATGGCCTCATTCAAGGCATAAAAGTAACGAGAAATGGGCCATCTTTCAATCACCTCCTCTTTGCGGACGATCTCATTGTTTTTCGGAAAGCAAATTCGGATGAAGCCCTGAATATCAAAGAGTGGTTGGAGACCTACAGAAGCTGGTCAGGGCAGAAAATTAATCACAACAAGTCCAAAATTCTTTTCAGTTAGAATGTTTGCCCTAACGTTGCTAGATCCATCATGAGAGAATCGAGGCTTTCAAGAGCCGCACCCGACTCAAAATATCTTGGCATGCCCCTTTTGGCTAGTGGGTCTAAAAAGCTTGCATTCTCCGAAATACTTGAGAAAGTTCAAAAGAGACTTCAAGGATGGAAAGCTTCGCTCCTATCATAAGCCACTAGAGGTACTCTAATCCGTTTAGTGGCCATGGCCATTCCGATGTATTCGATGTCTATTTTTCTCATGCTAGTGTCAATGTGTGAAAAAATTGATTGTTTGTTCCATAATTTCTGGTGGGGACATGGGGAAAAGAGAAATGGAGGCATATGTCTCAAGGCTTGGGATAGCATCTGTCTACTACTATTGACAAATGTATTCCACCTCCATGTGATTGGATCAAAGCTAATTTTGATGTGGCAGTCAGGTCCAACTTCTCTTCCTTAGCTATTATTCTTAGAAATGACTTGGGCACTATTGTCCACACTTTGGTTGAAAAGAAGATTGCTCTGGTAGACCCTCTCATTGCAGAAGCTATAGCGGCTTGTTGTGCCATTTGGAAGCAACTCGTTTGGGCTATAAGAAGCTGATTTTGGAAGGTGATTCCCTTCTTGTTTGTATGCCTCTCAAAGGTTGGTCCCAAACTTCGGATTGGTCCATTGACTCTATCATCATTGAAGGCAAGAAGACTCTAGATTGTAGCTTTAATTTCTAGAATGTCCAAAAAATTCCTCGAGCTGCAAACTATGTTGCTCATAGTGTAGCCCAATGGGCAGCGAATTGTAATCGTGTTGGGGGCATCCCTCTTGAAGACATTCCTCTTTTTGTTTTTGAGGAATGGAATCAAGAGGGTTAGATGTTCCTCTTTTGCTGGTGTTGGCCTGGTTGTGTTTCTTTGTTTTTTTTTTTTTAATGAATTCTCTTCAGTAAAAAAAAATAAATTAAATAAATAAAGCAGGCCCTCTCCAATGCATTGCTACCTCACCTGGCTCACCTGTTATTATTGGCGATGACTTCGGTACCCCAAAGCTGTTTTGTTGTATGTACAACAAAACCCCACACAGCCATTGGATCATACTCTCAAGAGATCCTAGACATCCATCTAATCAAGTCACTTTTAAAACAAAATCAATGTGGTTTTGTCCCAAAACTACTCCCAACCCCTTCCCTTACCTCTTTAGCAGGTTGCCCAACCCCCTTGCTTTTGTGGCTAGTCAATATATGTGGGTTCCCAAACATGACTTTTAGGGTCTGTTTGGGAAAGGCCAAAAGTTTAGTCCAATTTTAATTTTTATTTGATTCTTATAGGAACCTAGTTTTGTGAGCGCTTATTTAATTTTTTAAGTATATGTGACATTTTAGTTCAATTGTTTCAAACGTAGTTCTCAGCACATGTCGCAATGGGACCAATTTTAATATTTTTTTATAGACATAAGAAAATAATAATGGGACCACCTTCAATGATAGTGTGCCACTACAAAACCCTCCAATGAAAACTATGTGGGCCCATAGCATATATTGGAAACAACATTAAGCCAAAATGGGGTATGAAAAAGGGAGAGCTTTTTGCTCACCCAATTTTTGGTGCATCAATGCTCACCCAAGAATTTCATTGGTCAATGCAGTGAGACCCAGGATTAAACACCATTAATTAAATCCTGGGTCCTACTGCATTGACCAATGGGAGGCTTGGGTGAGCATTGGTGCACCAAAAATTCAAAGCAAAAGTATTTTCTGAAAAAAGGGGGACAATTAACTTCCAGACTACTTTATATATATATAATTTAAAAGTCAATCAGTCTCTTACTTTTTCAAAATTAAAAAAAATATCAACTTTTGTTTTTTTGTAAAAATAGAAAGTTGTCTTAAATGACATTTGGGACCAGCTCTTTATAATTTTGGGAGTAACTCTTTGTAACGTTGGGAGCAACTCTTCAAAATGCAGGGAGCAACTCGTTTCAAAGTCAGGTGTAACTCTTCCCAAGGTTGGGAGCAAATCTTCACACGTTGGGAGCAGTCATCACAATATTTTGGTGCGAGTTTATAACATTGAAAACATAAGTAGACTCAAATACAAATAACTATTTAAAAGTTGTTTTCACCCCAAATATGTATTTTGTTACATGACCGATTGTTAATGTTATTCCTAAAGACAATCTGCATAAACAAAACTGTAATTAAATCAAACTCACAGAGATTAAGATGAACATAAATAAAAATTTGAGAAAGAATCTGAGCCCAGCGAACTGTTTCCTTAAGACGAATTTGCTCCCTCACGGTGCACAAGGTTGATGAACAATTGTCTCCCAAGATAGAACGGATTTTCAATTCTGCAGAAGTTGCACTTCAATCTCCAGAATACAGCGAACACAAAGCAGTATAATACTCGAACAACAATGATATTGTGAATATCGCAATTTTCTTACCCACAACTTTTCTTTTAAAGCTCTTTTAAAATTTCACTTTCAAAACAAATGAGTCGCCACTTAATTTTTCAAAGGAAAATTAAGAAACCTATTTCAAAAAAGGAAACTGATCTTTTGCGAAACCAAAGGTTAAATGGGTCCGGGGATTATGGAACGAGAAAGGAAGGAGCCCATTGGACTAAAACACCCCTTCTCGTCCTATCTCACGATAGGGCCTCTACTTAACATCCTTTTAATCGAATTATTAATTTAAATGTGCCCTCAACTACTACATATGTATAGATATACATTACAAAAGCATGTCTAAAGGGTGTAAAATTGTAAGTGATAAAATATCATTCAAAAATCACATATTTCAAGTACCAAGCAATATGATATGCAATAAAGAACAAGAGAACTTACCTGGGATCCAGCCGCGAATATTAAACGTGCAATGCATGCGATTAAATTAAACCTAGGAAAAGAGTCTCTGATCCACATATATACATTTAAGGCAAAATCTTAATTCTAATGTGTTGCGCATGAGGTAGAAAAATCGATAAAATCAATAAATTAAAATAAACTAAAGAGGGATTCAAGAAGTCATACCTTAATAGCGCTACAAAACAAAGGGTTAGTCCACATGATATACAAGATATGAAGTTAGAAATAACAATCCTACATTTCTAACTTAAATCTATCAAATGCAATTGAATCTAAAGCAAATAAATCATAATTACAAGTGTCAAGCCATACGGATGAATATGTTTATGAACAAAAATAAATTATGAAAAACCCAATGATTAAGATCACTTAAACTTTGAATTTAAGCTTAATTAATCATTATTGAAACATGGTTTGGCCCTTAACTCATGAAAATATCATCTAAGCCATTATTCATAAGGTTGATTAAAACTATTGCAGAATTTTGAAAATTGCTGAGAGCCGATCATAACTTTAAAGAAATAAAAAGCATGGTTCCCATGGTTTGATCTTGATGCATTTTGGACACAAGATGCCCCTGTGTGTTTAGTTTTTAACCCAAAAAATAAATCAAAGTTTCAACGGTTGGATCTCCAGGAATTGGACAAAAACCAGACGTCACTCAGCATTCTACAACCTTCTGTCCAGAGTTCTTGCACGATTTTCTAAAAATAGAAAAAAGATCTCAAATGCTTTGTTCTTTTTAGGGTGACTTCCTAACACATTAATCTACTTGGAAAAAATTATTTTGGGTCACAAATACGTTATTAAGATTCTGATTTACTTATTTCAAAAGAGTGTTACTGTTCTGAAACTCTGGACAGATTGTAATGACTTTACAAAGCTCATAACCAAACCACTTTAAACATGAAATCTCCTTAAAACAAAAATTACAGTGGTAGAACTTTGAGTTATTGACACTTTCCCATTGGTTTCACTTGATTCCAACGGTTAGATTTCGAACTAAAAATCCTTGATCAAAACCGGTTTATGAACCCACTGTTTCATTGTCAAGTTCAACTTTCATTTGTTAACCCCAACTATTAAATCATGAAGTTGGACTTAAACTAAACCATTTTCTCCTACCATTTGATGGTCATTGGGGGAAAAAGACCTTTATATTTGTAGATTCCAAATGAAGTATGAATAGATTTCTTAAAATCTCAAGATGATGAATCTAACCCCCCCCCCCAAACTACCTTCCCTTACCATTTGATGGTCATTGGAGATGAAAATATGACTAATACTCATGAGTTTTCAAGGAATATAAAGAGACTCCATGAGAACTCCAAGTTAGGGAACTCAAACCATGGTAAGGGTTTGGATTCATCCACTTGTCCTTATGTAAGAGATGATCAACCTTAGTCTTCCATGGGAAGCATAAGCTTACATGGAATCAAGCGATCAAACTCAAGAGTTTTTAAGAGAGATATTGAGGATCTCTAAGAATCTCAAGAGGGAAGTATAAACAAAGAGGAGGAAAAGAAGAAACTAAAAGAAAAGGCAATTAAAGTTTGCAAATTCCCTAATAAAACTTCTAAAAAGGGTTAATCAAAAGACCAAGTAGTTTTAAGATTAGAAATTCAAAAGAATAAAGAAATACAACTTGTGTTTAGAGAATCACCTCCAAACTATCCTCAAAACTTCTCTCCTTTGAAGATCTTCCAAGCTCTTCTCTCTAGTTTTTTTTTTTAAAACTCTCTTTTCTCTCTCAAATATATGTTAGTGTAGTGGTAGTGATCTATTGTATATTGTTCTCCCTTGTTCAAGGAAGATCTTCTTTCTTTTATAGACAAAACTACCAAGTATTCTCAGTGAATTCGGAGTAAAAGACAGGTGAAAATATCTCATTTGGTGGTACAATACGTACATCCTAATGATAGACAGACTGCTGCAGAAGGCGGCAGTCAAAAATCCTTTGCGGCAGTCAGTGGATGCCGCTGCGACACTCCGTGAAAGCCGCTGCGGCATTCCATGACTGCCGCGCAGCACTTACTGAGAGCCGCGCCAGATTATTGATTGCGGCATTTTTGTTAACCTTACTTTATCAGTTTTTTTGTTTTTATCCGCATACATATGCGTATTGTACCACAAAATACGGACTTTAAAAGCAAACGGCAGTCAGAAATTGTCGGCGGCACTCAATAAGTGCCGGTCTGGCATTCTGTGACTGCTGTACGGCACTCACTGAGTGCCGCAAAAACCTGCCGTGTGCCGGTTTTTGTTAAAATTCCCTTTTTTAGGTCTTTCCTTTTCTCCTTTTTCTTAAAAAAAATTTATTTTCGCAGATCTTTTCCAAAAGTGATGTTTTATACCTGAATTCTCTTAAATACCTGGTATTTCCTTCTGTGAAAATTTTACCACGTTTGGAGAACTTTCTGAAGAGATTGGAACACTTCGAATCTTTCGGTCCTTGTCATCATCGGATATGGAGGTGATACTCTCCTTAATTCGACGTTTGGTCAAAATTGGGGTGTCTACAGTTAGCCCCTCTTCGACGGAGCTTGTGGGACAACGCGAACCGCAAGCGAACGTCAAAGCCATGTGTGAAGACAGGCCTTTGACCAAACTGTCGGATTAAAGGGGAAAAACAAAACACGTTGCAAAAGGAAGCGAGCGCGCAGAGGAATTCTAATTGGTCGTGCTCTATGATGAGCTACCTACGTATCCCATCAGGAATCAGACCAAGACGTCGTTCGTGCACGGGGTCAAACACACACAAACGCAAGTAGTCACACGGATGGATGTACCTATCCTATCGTGATGCGCATGCTATGCAATGGTAATTCCTAAATAGAACTGGTTATGCAAGCGTCATACTTATCATGTCTTTTCTGCATATGACGTACACTACGTGACGCGTTAGTCAGAGAAGATTACCTGATTCTTGACTGATGCAAAATCTGTTATGGGGGTTATGATGATGCTTTTAATTCAATTTTTAGGGTTAACGCAAATTGGTTGCGAGAACCGAAAATATAAATTCGTTACATTCTAAAGACAAAGGATCGACGTAAATTTGTTACGAGGATCGAGGATATAAATTTGTTATATTCCCAGAACGGGATTAATGCAAATTGGTTGCGAGAACCGAGAATGTAAATTCGTTACTTTCTCAAGACAAAGGATCGACATAAATTTGTTACGAGGATCGAGGATATAAATTTGTTATATTCTCAGAACGGGGTTAACGCAAATTGGTTGCGAGAACCGAGAATATAAATTCGTTACTTTCTCAAGATAAAGGATCGACGTAAATTTGTTACGAGGTTCGAGGATATAAATTTGTTATATTCTCAGAATGGGGTTAACGCAAATTGGTTGCGAGAACCGAGAATGTAAATTCGTTACATTCTCAAGACAAAGGATCGATGTAAATTTGTTACGAGGATCGAGAATATAAATTTGTTATATTCCCAGAACGAGGTGATCAAAACTTCGGAGCCCACAGGCTCGAATGTATCTTAATTTTAAAAAAAAAATCGGGCCCACGGGTTCGAATTTTATTTCAATTTTTTTAAAATTTGGGGTCCACAGGCTCGAATTTATCTTAATTTTCCAAATTTGGAGTCCGCAGGCCCAGATTTATTCTAAATTTTGAAATTTGTAGCCAATTTAAGCCTAAAAATGACCCCGGAAGCCAAAAGTGCAATGAGGGCAAATTTTGGGGGGAAAATGAGGGGTCTTTGAACCGACTTAACCGCGACACGCATTTTTTTGCGGCAGTCAATGACTATCGTGCGGCACTCACGGAGTGCCGTTGCGGCGCTCAGAGAGTGCCGCACGGCAGTTCACTGAGTGTCGCGCATGTAAATCGAGTGCCGCATTTGAGCGACAGTGGCTAATATCCGGCGGTTTCAATTCAATTCATTTCATTCTTTCATTTCTTTTCCCGCGTGCGCGCGTGGGATAAATCCCACAAATGCCTAGGTCCTCCCTCTTAACAAAAGTGGGTACCCCAAAGGGGCATGTCCCTTAGGAGACTTCCCTCTTAAATATACCCTTAAGTTCTTTGTTGTTTTGCCTATGCGGGACAACCAAATTTCCCACATTCTCCTCCTTCACCAATGTTTCACATGGGCCACTTTGGATGACAATTTCTCATCCATCCCTAATTGGATTTCAACATGTAAATATACTACGTTCATTTCCTCACGGAGGAGAACGCATTCCAATGTGGTCCCGTCCCAATGAACGTGTGGGACCCTCCTTAAATTAGAGCCAAAGTTTACTTAAAACTAGTTATTAAAATCCAACTTTCCAACAATCCCCCACATGAATGAAATTGGTGACCTAACAATGTAAATGAAAATGCTGACACAGTTCGAGTATCGATGAAGAATTGTTGCTTCAGACTAAGTAGCCTAGAGGCTTTGAACTTGCCCTAGTGTAAAACTATCGGATTTACTAGTCAGTGAGTAGATGAGATTATCTTTGAACTCCTATCCATTTGTGTAAACCTAGACAATAGAATTCACACAGTAATTCTTCTTATAGATTTGGTTCTCACGTTTGTGTTCGTTTTGGCCTTGAACACCTCTTGGTTTCGTGAGTGTTTTGGAGAATTCAGCCTTCAAATTCTCATAGAAGCGACCCTTTCTTACTCACGTAGGTGGTATCTATGAAGAGTATCCTGCAAAACCCCACTTGAACGTTATCCAAGGTATAGACACCATTAAAAGCATATCTTATCCTGTTTCTCGCGGCAGATAAACATTGACTCATCTTTGAAATGGGAGAAGGAAGATATAATTATTCTTAGTGTATTCCGAGTACTACATAGTTCGGTTTGCCCATTGAACCTAGATCTTGGGATCTCCAGTCAACTAGGTTGGGTTGCCACCATGACGACTCTTGTTTAATACATAGGCTTTAAACCCATTCCCCTCGATGAACTTTCCACTTGCTCTCTCGTTAGGCCTTTTGTAAGTGGATCCGCTATGTTTTCCTTTGACTTTACATAGTCAATGGATATGATCTCATTTGAGAGCAACTGTCGAACGGCATTATGTCATCGACGAATATGACGAGACTTACCATTATACATGTGACTCTGTGCTCTACCAATCGTAGATTGGCTATCACAATGTATACATATAGTAGACACAGGTCTTGACCAGTTTGGAACATCCTCTAGGAAGTTACGAAGACATTCGGCCTCTTCCCCAGCTTTATCTAAGGCAATGAATTCGGATTCCATTGTAGATCTTGCAATACACGTTTGTTTTGAGGATTTCCAAGATAGGGCTGCACCTCCAAGTGTAAACTTGTATCCACTTGTGGACTTTGAGTCTTTAGCATCAGATATCCAATTTGCGTCATAGTAACCTTCGAGTACGTGTGGATATCTGGTAAAGTGCAGTCCATAGTTTTGAGTCTCCTTTAAATATCCCAAAACTCTTAGTATAGCCTTCCAGTGAGTTTCTCCGGGATTACTTGTAAATCGACTTAATTTGCTCACTACGTAGGCTATGTCTTAGACTGCCTATGATACGTGAATATTCTAGTTGAGAAATGCTTATTCCTTTATTTTTAGCTAAGTGAAGACTCACATCGATTGGTGTCTTCTTAGGTTTGATCTCATACTTCTTAAATTTTTCAAGTACTTTGTCAATGTAATGAGATTGAGACAATACTAGTCCTTCAAATGTTTTAGAAATTTTAATTCCTAATATAACATCTGCGACACCCATGTCTTTCATGTCAAACCTATTAGATAAGAATTGTTTAGTAATTCTTATCATCTCGGTATTGCTACCTATAATAAGCATATCATCAACGTAGAGACATACAATGACATATCCTTTTGGAGTGCTTTTCACGTACACACATTTGTCACACTAATTGATTTTGAATCCATTTGATAATATTGCACTATCAAATTTCTTATGCCATTGTTTCAGTGCTTGTTTTAGGCCATACAAAGACTTAACAAGACTGCACACTTTATTCTCTTGTCCAGGGGGCACAAACCCTTCGGGTTGTTCCATATATATTTCTTCTTCTAATTCTCCGTTCAAGAATGCTGTCTTTACATCCATTTGGTGGATTTCTAGATTATTCAGTGATGCTATAGCAATAAGCATCCGAATAAACATTATTCTTGTAACGGGAGAATAAGTATCGAAATAATCCAGTCCTTCCTTTTGTCTATAGCCCTTGACTACAAGTCTTGCTTTGTATTTGTCTATTGATCCATCTACTTTCATCTTCTTTTTGAAGATCCATTTATAACCCAGAGGTTTTGAACCAGATGGAAGATCCACCAATTCCCAAGTATGGTTTTGCATAATAGATTCAATTTCACTATTGATAGCTTCTTTCTAATATGAAGCTTTCGGAGAGGACATTGCTTCCTTGAACGTTCTAGGTTCATCTTCTACCAGATTTGTCAGAAAATCAGGGCCAAAGGATGTTGCCACTCTTGCCCTCTTACTCCGTCTAGGTTCCAAGTCCGAAGGGTCTTGATCTATTGGAGTATCATTTGTACTATTTAGAGGTCTTTTGGACATTCTCGACTCTGATGCATTCTTATAAGGGAATATATCCTCAAAGAATGTGGCATCCCTTGATTCTATAAATGTTTTGACATGAATATCGGTAATGTCATACTTGTACACCAAAAAGCGATATGCACTACTATTATTGGCATAACCAATGAATACACAGTCAATGGTTTTGGGTCCTATTTTCACCCTTTTAGGTTTAGGGACCGCCACTTTTGCTAAGCATCCCCACACTCTTAAGAATTTGTAACATGGTCTATGACCTTTCCATAATTCATAAGGTGTCTTTCGGGATTTCTTGTGAAGCACTTTGTTGAGAATATAATTTGCAGAGAGTATCGCCTCCCCCCACAAATTCTGGGGTAGTCCAGAACTTAACAACATAGCATTCATCATTTCTTTCAATGTACGGTTCTTGCGTTCAGCAATACCATTAGATTGAGGTGAATAAGGAGCGGCAGTTTGATGAATGATTCCAAGTTCTCCACAGAACTCCTCAAAGGGTGATTCATATTCACCACCTCTATCGCTTCTTATTGCCTTAATCTTTTTGCTAAGTTGATTCTCAACTTCATTTTTAAAATTTTTATACATTTCTATTGCTTCATCTTTGCTTCTTAACAAATATACATAACAATATCTAGTGCAATCATCCACAAAAGTTATAAAATGCTTTTTACCCCTCTAGTTTGTACAAACTTTAAATCACAAATGTCACTATGTATTAAGTCTAAAGGTTCAGTATCACGATTGACAGATTTAAAAGGAGGTCTTGTCATTTTAGATTCAACACATATCTCACATTTATACTTATTATCAATATCAAATTTTGGCAAAAAATCTAGATTAATTAATCTACGCATAGTATCATAATTAACATGGCCTAATCTAGCATGCCTAGAAGACTCAAGCAAGTAAGAAGAAGCATTATAATTATTAATTGCTTTCGTACAACAGTCATTACATTCATCTTAAAGAGCCCATCACTAAGGTAGCCCTTTCCTACATACATCTCATTCTTAGTGAGTACAAACTTGTCGGAAACAAACACCAATTTAAAGTCATTCTTGCTAAGCAATGACCCGAAACCAAGTTCTTGCGAATATCGGGCACATGAAGCACATCATTGAGAGTTAGTTCTTTGCCCGAGGTCATTTTCAAAATCACTTTCCCATGTCCTTCCACCTTAGAGCTTGAAACATTACCCATATAGAGTTGTTCTTTGTGAGTCACAGGCTTGTAAGTAGAGAACATCCATTTGTTTGAACAAATATGGCGCGTAGCCACAGTATCCACCCACCATTCTTTGGTATTACCAACTAGATTGCATTCGAAAACAACCGCGGAGAGGTTGATGTCGGAAACCTCGTTGGAAAGTGTCTCCACCTCGGCCACATTAGCTTGTTGATTTGGATTCCTCTTTGGCTTACGACAGTCCTTTGCACGATGTCCATTTTTGCCACAGTTATAGCACTTGCCTTTAAACTTCTTAAGACCATGAGTTCCTTGACTTGGACCTCTGCCATCATGCTTCCTTTTCTTTGGACTTTGTTCCACAACATTGGCCTTTGCTCCAAGAGAGGAACTTATACTCTTCTTTTCGGAACCACGATTATCTTCTTTAATTCTTAGTCTCACAATTAACTCTTCAAGATTCATCTCTTTGCGTTTATGCTTGAGATAATTCTTAAAATCTTTCCAAGTAGGCGGCAATTTTTTAATAATCGCAGCCACTTGGAAAGAGTCACTTAGAGACATCCCTTCGGTATGAATGTCATGTAGGATTACTTGAATATCTTGAATTTGGCTAATCACAGATTTTGCATCTATCATCTCATAGTCAAGAAATTTACCAACTATGAATTTCTTCATGCCAGCGTCCTCGATTTTATATTTCTTGTCTAAAGAATCCCAAAGTGCCTTTACTGATTCCATTTTACAATATACATTGTAAAGAGTATTGTCTAATCCATTTAGAATATAGTTTCGACACAAGAAATCAGAATTCTTCCATGAATCAACAGCGACACTATTGGTTCCTCCTTCTACGAGTTCCGGAGGATCCTCGCGAAGAAACTTAGCCAAATGTAAAGTGGTTAAATAAAAGAGCATCTTTTATTACCAACGTTTGAAATCGGTTCCATTGAACTTTTCTGGTTTTTCCCCATGAGACAGATTCACGGTAGGAACAGGAAAAGATGAAGTAGTTGCCATTCTGAAAACAAATATTAAAAAAAAAAAATTGTTTCTTTATTATCACAAAATTAATAAAACTGATTTAATAACTAATTTGGAAATTGAAAACAATTTCAGTTTATAAGATATTTTATTAAACATTTTATAATCTATAAAACAACTTTATAAAATAGATTTATAAAAAGTAGTTTTAATAACATAGCATATTTAAATAAACAGTAAATAGATTATAATTTTTATAGACAATAATAAATCAGTTTAAAAATAGATATCTAACAGTACATAAACAGTAAAAAAAAATAGTATTTCTAAATAGCATTATTATGTATTAAAATTTTTTTTTTCAACAAATCAGTATAATGACTATTCAAAACAGAATTATTATTTCAGTTTTGTTCAGATTACCAAAGAAAGGAAAAATAATAAATTCGTCTTAAGATTGTTAATCCTAAAGACAATCTGCATAAACAAAACTGTCATTAAATCAAACTCACAGACATTACGATGAACGGAAATAAAAATTTGAGAAAGAATCTGAGCCCAGCGAACTGTTTCCTTAAGACGAATTTGCTCCCTCACGGTGCACAAGGTTGATGAACAATCGTCTCCCAAGATAGAACGGATTTTCAATTCTGCAGAAGTTGTACTTCAATCTCCAGAATACAGTGAATAGAAAGCAATATAATACTCGAACAACAATGATATGCAGTGACAGAGAGAGATTTTAATTTTTTGTGATGATGAAATGAAACCAGAGGAGAATATATAGACAGTCTGGTGACTGTTCGAATCAACACATCCAAACAGAGCATTGCAACTGTTGGAGTGGTGACTGTACGAAAAAACACATTCAAACAGGGCCTTATTATTCTGGAAGGACATGACTGTTTGAAAAAAAAAACTGGAGGAAAATTCAAATGAATTTTCTCCAAAGATTAATTAATTTCAAAGAAGCCCAAGCCCAGGAAAACGGACCCACAACCCGTGCCCAAGCCCAAGTCCAAGCCCAAGCCCAGCCGGTCGGTCTCCCACAAATGCCTAGGTCTTCCCCCCTTAACAAAAGTGGGTACCCCAAAGGGGTATGTCCCTTAGGAGACTTCCCTCTTAAATATACCCTTAAGTTCTTTGTTGTTTTTCCTATGTGGGACAACCAAAGTTTCCCACATTCTCTTCCTTCACCAATGTTTCACATGGGCCACTTTGGATGACAATTTCTCATTCATCCCTTATTGGATTTCAACATGTAAATATACTACGCTCATCTCCTCACGGAGGAGAACGCATTCCAATGTAGTCCCGGCCCAAAGAACGTGTGGGACCCTCCTTAAATTGGAGCCAAAGTTTACTTAAAACTAGTTATTAAAACCCAACTTTCCAACAAAAAATGCTAGATATGCCCGAATGAATGTGAATATTCGGACTAAAGAGCATTTATTCCATGATAATTAAGTTTTGTTCATTCATCATAAATTTTTATTTTGTGAAGAAAAACCTTGTTTTATGACTTGAAAGTTTTGTTCCGTGATCACTAAGTTTTGTTCCTTCATCATAAATATTTGTTTCACAATCGAAAATCTTTGTTCCATAGTCACTAAGTTTTGTTACATGATCTTTGAGTTTTGTTCCTTCATCATAAATATTTGTTTTATGACAAGAAAACTTTGTTTCTTCATCATTAAATATTTGTTCCGTGACCTTAAAGTTTGTTCCATGATTGCAAAGTTTTGTTCATTCATCCTAAATATTTGTTTCATGACTAGAAAGTTTTGTTCTATGGTCACTAAATTTTGTCCAAGATTTTGAAGTTTTGTCCCTAGCTAAGGTATACAAGTCTACTTGCTTCATCTTAAATATTTGTTCTATGACCAAAACTTTTGTTCCATCATCACTTAGTTTCCTTTATCCCAAACATTTGTTTTATGGTAAATTAATTATGTTCCTTCGTCATAAATGCTTGTTCCATAACGTGACAACTCTTTCATAGACCGATAACGCTCCATCTTTCTTATGCCCTATATATAGTGGTTGTCATATCTGCAAAGAAATGTTCTTTCAAAAATGCCTCCGCCCAAATTGAACGTGCTTTATACATGTCCATCACCCATCTATTGCTGTGAAGTTGAAAATCATCGAGTAACGCCATCCATGCCATTTTAAAGTCCTCTGGAGAACACCTAGTTGTCATGCAATGGTTGAATCTCGAAGCAAAGCCTTGGATATGTATATTTGTCACAGCAATTCATTGTATATGCCATTGACATAAACGATGGTGTGATAAAGGAAGAATCTGCTGAATTGCTCTACGCATCGCCTTATCTCCATCTGTTACGTGTTCCAATTGCGATCTTCCATCGCTCCAAAATAATTTGGACAAGCAACCTTCATCATCGACATTGTACTTGTAAAAGAAGGATGGATCCTTGTCTTTGAAAGCACATAACAAACACAAAGCGGCATCGGCATCGGCATCACCATCACTAACTTCTTCCCTTCGTGCAACGTTAACATGATTGTATAGGTCCTTTTAGGGAAACCAACATTTTCATACCTACCCGACTGGCATACTATTATGTCCATAATCTTGCTTGGTTTGATTCCAACGGCACGCATCGAACTCACTTTCGCTTTATCGGGAGAATTTACTTTGCGATGTGACCATAGGAAGGGCATGCAAGGTGCTGCTACTAGAGAATGATTATGTTTTTTTAACAAAATCTACCACCTCATATTCTGACCCATTCTTCATCAATCGGATACGGAGCATGGCAATACATCCAACTCTAGTAAGTGCCCGTGGCTCTCTCAGCCTGTCTTGCCTCTATAAATGATGTTATTGTCTGAAACCCGCTTTAGAACAATACCATCTTCTAGAGAGAACCATACCTTCATTGTTAACACTTCTGATATCTTTTGTGATACTAAGACCCTTGACTTTTCCATATAAATTGTACCAAATTTCTGCTTCAGCCTCGAAATTAAATTTCAATGCGAACTCATCCGCTTCGGTCAACTTTGACATGGCTTTATCTGTCCCATCGATTGCACAAAAGTGGGTTTCAACTCCACCTAAGGACCAATGAAACCCACCAAATGAGTCTTCTGTATTATTAGTGTTACTCGTTACACCAATGTTGTTTTCAACTCCACCTACAGAGTAATGAAACCCACCAAATGAGTCTTCTGTGTTATTTGTGTTACTCGTTGCACCAATGTTGTGTTCAACTCCACCTACAGAGCAATGAAACCCACCAAATGAATCTTCTGTGTTATTAGTGTTACTCGTTGCACCAATGTTGTCTTCAACTCCGCCTATGGAGCATTGAAACCCACCAAATGAGTTTCCTATTTCTTCATTTGTAGTTGTATAGATTCCACCATTAATATCGAAGTCCTCATCATTTGTTAAATTAACATACACACCCTTGCCTTTGGAACATGAACCACCCGCAATTGTCCCCTGGAAATAAGAAATTTCATGTAGTTAAAATTTTGTTCCATAATCATAAATGATTGTTTCATAATCGTGAAATATTTGTTTTAGAATCTAAGAGAAACTACAATTTTTGGAACGAACATTTATGGTCAGAGAACAACTTATGATGATGAAGAAACAAATTTTCAGAAATATGTTCGAAATTTAAAATTTTGTTTCATAACAAAAATATTTGTTTCATAATCATAAAATATTTGTTTCAGAATCTAAGGGAACCTACAAATTTTGAAACAAACGTTTGTGGTCCGGGAACAACTTATGATGATGAAGAAACAAATTTTCAGAAGTAAATTCTGAATTTAAAATTTTGTTTCATAACCATAAATATTTATTTCATAATCATAAAATATTTGCTTCAGAATCTAAGAGAAACCTACAATTTATGGAACAAACGTTTATGGTCCCAGAACAACTTATGACGATGAAGAAACAAATTTTCAGAAGTAAGTTCTTAATTTAAAATTTTGTTTCATAACCATAAATATTTGTTTCATAATCATAAAATATTTGTTTCAGAATCTAAGAGAACCTACAATTTATAGAACAAACATTTATGGTCCGAGAACAACTTATAATGATGAAAAGAAACAAATATTCAGAAATTTTGTTTCATAACCATAAATGATTGTTTCGTAATCATAAAATATTTGTTTCAAAATCTAACAGAACCTACAATTTTTTGAACAAACTTTATGGTCACGAAACAACTTATGATGATGAAGAAACAAAGTTTCAGAAGTAAATTCTTAATTCAAAATTTTGTTCCATAACCATATATAATTGATTCGTAATCATAAATATTAATTTCAGAATCTAAGAGAACCTATAATTTTTGGAACAAACATTTATGGTCAAAAACAACTTATGATGACGATGGAACAAAGTTTCAGAAGTAAGTTCCGAATTTACAAATTTGTTTCATAACCATAAATGATTGTTTCGTAATCATGAAATATTTATTTCAGAATCTAACAGAACCTACAATTTTTGGAACAAACTTTTATGGTCACGAAACAACTTATGGTGATGAAGAAACAAAGTTTCAGAAGTAAGATCGTAATTCAAAATTTTGTTCCATAACCACATATGATTGTTTCGTACTCGTAAAATATTTGTTTCAGAATCTAACAGAACCTACATATTTGGAATAAACGTTTAAGGTCATGAAATTCTTATGATGATGATGGAACAACGTTTCAGGAGTAAGTTCAGATTTACAAATTTGTTTCGTAACCATATATGATTGTTTCGTCATCATATAATATTTGTTTCACAATGTAACAGAACCGACAATTTTTTAACAAACTTTTATGGTCACGAAACAACTTTTGGTGATGAAAAAATAAAGTTTCAGAAGTAAGTTCCTAATTCAAAATTTTGTTCCATAACCACATATGATTGTTTCATAATCATAAAATATTTATTTCAGAATCTAACAGAACCTAAAATTTTTGGAACAAACGTTTGTGGTCATGAAACAACTTATGAAGATGAATAAACAAAGTTTTAGAAGTAAGTTCTTAACTCAAATTTTGTTCCATAATCATATATGATTGTTTGTAATCATTAAATATTTGTTTTAGAATCTAACAGAACCTACAATTTTTTGAACAAACTTTTATGGTCACGAAACAACTTATGAGAATAAAGAAACGAAGTAAGCTCTTAATTTAAAAGTTTGTTCCATAGCCATATATGATTGTTTCGTAATCTTAAAATATTTGTTTCAGAATCTAATTGAACCTACAATTTTTGGAACAAACATTTGTGGTCATGAAACAACTTTTGATGATGAAGAAACAATGTTTTAGAAATAAGTTATTTATTACAAATTTTGTTCCATAACCTTATATAATTGTTTCGTAATCATAAAATATTTGTTTCACAATTTAACAAAACCTATAATTTTTTTAACAAACTTTTATGGTCACGAAACAACTTATGAAAATGAAGAAACAAAGTTTCAGAAATAAGTTCTTAATTCAAAATTTGTTCCATAATCATATATGATTGTTTCGTAGTCACAAAATATTTGTTTCAGAATCTAAGAGAACATACAATTTTTGGAACAAACATTTATGGTCATGAAA
Source organism: Hydrangea macrophylla (assembly GCA_033977485.1). Taxonomy (NCBI): domain Eukaryota; kingdom Viridiplantae; phylum Streptophyta; class Magnoliopsida; order Cornales; family Hydrangeaceae; genus Hydrangea; species Hydrangea macrophylla. The sequence continues at coordinate 141,643,832 of CM066991.1, forward strand.
CAACTTATGATGATGATGATGGAACAAACATTTAAGACCACGGAACAATAATCTGTGATCCAGAAACAAACACATTGTGCAGTACATGACCAACATGTGATAACCAGTTGCCCTCATTTAATGCATGTCAGTAAGCATTAAATGCCCATCATCTTTTGACTTTGTACCCTTATCCTTCAATCAATGACCGACAAGTGTCTTGATGGTATGTGGTATATACAACAAAACCACCATTGAATACCCAAGTGAACTCCGTTATTATTTAGCTCTGTCATTTTTTGCAGCAAATATGGCACAAGAAATGGCTATCTGATGCAAACAATGGTGGCACTAGCCACTCTAGCCAAGTCAGCTTTTCCACCCAATTCTGTGACAAAGTAGTCGACATATAACAGTCTTTTTTTTTAAGCTAAGAGCATCTCCAATGGGGTTACCAAATCCATTATCAAAGTCATAAAATGATAGCTCATCAAATTTAACCCACTCCAATGCAAGGTCAAATGCTCTACCAAAAAATGACAAAGTCATTTACATTGTCAAATTTGAGAGCTCAAATGACTTTTGTCAAATGAGTGGGCCCCACAAATATTTGCAATACCAATGGATATATTTTGTGCTTTTACTTTTATACCCTTCCAAATGTCTATAAGTAAAAAACTTGAACCCAGATTTTATATTGTGCTCTCTTGTCTAATTTTATTATTTTTTTTTTCCTTACAATAGTTGGCTGAGTGTCACAATCCAATTATTGGTAAGTTGCAGTCACAAAATAAATGAGTGTCTCCATCTCCATGATTATGTAAATATTTTTTTTTAATTAATTTTTTTTATGATTAATGAAAATGTTAAGTTCTTGTTGAATTCATTAAGCCGTAGAGATTCATAAATTAACATTTTATTACAAACATGCATATTAGCATTTAGCAATATTGTAGATAAAAGTTGACTAGGAGAATGGTAGTTGACTCAAAATTTGGTAGTTTGAATGAAATCTACCATTGGAGCAGTATTGTCAAAATATAACTTTTTGGTACTGTAGCAGTGTCAAATTATAACTTTGAGATGAAAAAAAATAGCTTTTGCATTGGAGATGCTATAACGTCACATATATAACGACTAATTTTTCTCTCCCCAAGGGATATATCCGATTTACCGTTTTCTACACCATTATATAAAAGAGCCTAAAGGCTTATGAATAGTGAAATTTCAATTGATTGTCCTTATTTGGTATTTCTCTAATTTATTTTTCCTTCAATGTAATTTTACATCTTCTTTGATACTATTAGTGGAAATTGTAAATTTCACCCCTGTAGTTTAAGGGTTGTGACAATATGGTTCCTATAATTTTAATTTTGGCAATTTACACCCTATAGTTTGAAATTGTGCAAAATTCACCAAATTACAAAATAAGCAAGGGCACAATGGGAATATCATATTATTTTCAGCCCAAAATGACACTATATGTCCATAGACCTAGGAGTGTAGTTCAATGAGACCAGAAGCTTATACGAGGGTTTTGGGACAACACCCCTACTGGAATTTTTTTGGATAAAAATAGTATAATTTTATGTGATTTTTTGTACAAACTAATTTATCTACACCATTATATAAAAGAGTCTTAAGGCTCATAAATAGTGAAATTTCAATTGATTGTCCTTATTTAGTATTTCTCTAATTTGTTTCTCATTCAGTGTAATTTTACTTCTTCTTTGATACTATTAGGGTAAATTACAAATTACACCCCTGTAGTTTAAGGGTTGTGACAATTTGGTACCTATGGTTTTAATTTTGGCAATTTACACCCTATAGTTTGAAAATTGTGCAAAATCCACCCAATTACAAAATAAGCAAGGGCATAATGGGAATATCATATTATTTCTAGCCCAAACGACACTATGTGTCCATAGACCCAGGAGTGTAGTTCAATGGGACCAGAAGCTTATACAGGGGTTTTGGGACAGTGCCCCCACTTGAATTTTTTTGGGTAAAAATAGTATAATTTTATGTGATTTTTTGTATAAACTAATTTATCCCATAAATAACTTATATTCTTTTAAACAATTTGATACACTCAAAGCTTATAATAATCTGGTAATATCTTATAATCTTTTAAACTACCGTGTTAATATTTTTTAATCTTTTAAACAATCTGATACACTTAAAATTGGACATGTACTGCCACACTTATATCAAAATGAAATTGATAAAAAGAAATAAAAAATTAAGCTTATAATACAAAATTTCCGTGAAAAAATTATGGGATAGATTCGTCTGTACAAAAAAAAAAAAAAAAAAAAAAAAGCCCCCACGGAATTACACTCTTTCTACCTCCAAAAAAATAAATTTATCTGGTCGGGGGCAATTTCAATTTTGTCATAATTTGTCATTTTTTGATTTGTTTGAAATCACATTTTTACCCTTACTTTTCTTTCTTGTTCCATTCCCTTTAATGATTATTTTCATATTTTGTCATTTAGTGAGGGTAGGTTGGTCATTTCATCCACAAAACAACCCTTATTACTATTAGGTCAACTTTTAAAATTAAATTATTCTAGAAATGATGATTCAATCAGCTTTCAACAATAATTTCAAATATTTATAATTTCATTCAACTTTTAAAAATATTTAATCCACTAATAATGATTCAATCAACTTTTCAAGCAATAATTACAAATATTTACAATTTGGTTCAACAAACCCAAAAGTCAACAATTGTAGGTTGTGCCTTGTTTGGCACAACCGTTTTTTGGTTTTGTGGTTTGTATGTTTTTTTGTTCTTCCCAAACAAGTCACTAGTTTGTTTGGTTTTGCTTTGTTTTATTTGGTGTTTTGTTTGGATTTGTTTTGTTTTTTGTTTTTTTGTTTTTTTTTTTTTTTGAGTTTTCCCAGATAAACCACTAACAAACAAGGCACACAACAACCCAAATTGGGCTATGCCTTGTTTGGTTTTGTTTTGTTTTGTTTTTGTTTTTGTTTTTTATTTTTTATTTTGTATTTTTTATTTTTTTATTTTATTGTTTTCCCAAACAAAACACTAACATTTGTTTTAGATACCCTAGATAAATCTATATCTATATATATACACCCTATATAAAACAGGCTAAATGTGATTTTCAATTTTAAATTTGTCCTTATTGCTAAATGTGATTTCCAATTTCAATTTTATCCTTATTTGTTATTTTTTGAATTATTCACTTTTACCATTTCCTCTTTGAAATCCTATACAATTACGTATATCTCTACACTCTTTTTTGGTCATTTATTCACAAATGATTTTGGTTTTTTTTTTTTTTTTCCTTGAAAAAGTGATGTGTGCCTATAAGTTTAATTTACATACATGCTTAGACATTTAATTTTATTACACACGCACATGCCTTAAAAAAAATTATTATTATTATATATATTGAATATATTATTTACCAAAATTGAATAAAGATGTGTACAATTATAAATTGAATAGCCAAATTACTCTTATGCCTTATGCAAATTACCCTTTTGTTTCTATACCTTAAAGAAAAGAGCTTAATGTTTAAAGTGTTTACAATTGTAAATTTCTATTTGTTAAATTAAATTACCAAAAGCTCTTTTATTATATTATGATATATATTAAATAATCTAATTACCCTTATAACTTTTACAAATTACAATTTTGTTAAATCAAATTACCAAATTACCCTTTTGTATGTGTGTGTGTGTATTTATATATAAATATATATATATATAGTTTATATGTACTTTGAAGAAAAGAGCCTAAAAGTTTAAAGTATGTATAATTACAAATTGAATAATCAAATTACCCTTAATTTTTTTGCAAATTACTCTTTTGTTAAATCGAGTTACCAAATTACCCTTTTGCCTTTTTCATATTACCCTTTTTGTATATATGTATGTATATATATATATGTTATCTATACGATAAAGAAAAGAGCTTTAAATTGTAGGTTAACATCAACTAATATAGTTGTTATTTTTCTAACACCATTTTCAGAATTAATAAAATTTATTTCTCTTTCTTGTCCACGTTAAAAAAATATGCATTGTATTTTTTTCTACGAAATCCAACGCCTGTGCATTGCACGGGCCGACTTCCTAGTATCCATAAAAAAAACCTCGATTAATTTGGAATTCTACCCAATTTTTTTTTTTATTATGCTCATTTTTCTCTTGTGCGATATTTTTTCTTGCACTGCATCTCTCTAGATATGTATGGAATATACTTAACAATTAACAAAGCAGGAGAAAATATTTACTATGGATCTAGATATAGTAATTCGTCAATGTGTGTTAATCGTCATCCAAGATTCAATTGTGGGTAACTCGCATTCAGATTGAAAATCATTTTGAAATACTTTTTGAAATTGAGTATTCCAAAATTATATCGACAACAACAAGGTCAAGCTAGACGATTACAACTTTCTGCTCAATCTTGTTGAATATGAATGATTGTTGTGTAAAAAAAAAGGATAGTGTGCTACAAAATGTAGCTTTGAGCAGAATGCCAAAATACAGTATTTGACACTATAACAATATCAAAAAATAGTACTGATATAGTATGTTGTATTGAAGATTATGTACGTACCTCCAATCTCATTGAATATGAATGATTGTTGTTATATATATATATATATACAGTCAGGCTCTAAAGAGAGCGCCCTCTCTTTAATAAAGAGAGGACTTCTATTTTAGCCGTCGGATTGTGTTTTCATTAATGGCAGTTTTGTCATTTCACAGTTTTTTAACACAATCTGACGGTCAAAACAAAGGTTCTCCCTTTAATAAAGAGAGGTGGCCCTCTTTAAAGAATCTTTGTATATATATATATATAAAAATAAATATACATAAGGGCATTTTGATATGAAATGTAGCTTTGAGTAGAAATACCAAAATGCAGCATTGGGCACTATGGCAATATCAAAAAATAGCATCGGCATAGCATGTTGTATTGGAGATCAATAATGATAAACTCACTCCCTTAATCACACCATCAATCACATTCAGCAGATCTTGTCCCTAATTCCAGTGGGTCTTATGTGGAATTCATGTGGAATCCACCAAACTTAAGGGCAATCAATGGTGATCAGGATGTGTTGAATGTGGTTGAGGGTGTGGTTGAGGGAGTAGGTGTATTCATTTAATGATTTTTTTTTTTCAAGATCACCTATCATTTTACTTCTTTTCATATTCACGTAAGAGGTGACTTCTTCTCAAGTAAACGTGCTTATCGGTTGGTAAAAGAGCATTTCATGCCACGTTTATGTTCTTGCACGAGGCTACTATATATGCCAAGAATGCTATGCTTCTCAAATCAGCATCCAAATTCTCATCTCATATAATGTGACAGTGAGACTAATTTAACATTCTCTAATTAAAATTCAATAATCTCACTACAACATCATTTGAGATAAAAATTTTATAACGAGAATTTGAGAAACAGAGCATTACTCTTATACCAAATGATACTTTAAAAAAAAACAAAAAAAAACTTCGATCTCAATCATGATGATGGTTCACCGAGAATGATAGAGCTGAACTGTATGGTATGAGTATACGGCATTAAAGGAATAACGATCGAGTGGGGTCCAGTGATAACTCTATCATTTAGGGTGGGACCCAATAGCTTTTCATATTGCCTCCTCGTGAACTCTCTCTCACTTGTACCTAAATTATTCTCTTGCCCCCTTTGGTTGCACCCAAGTTGGTCACAGGCTAGTTGCTATGGGATCACCAATGTTAAGAGGAAGGTTCAACCCTATGCTCTTTTTGCTTGGGAGGAAAGTGAGGGAAAGGAGAGAGAAAGAAAATGAAAAGGACTTAACAAGAATTTTTATATTCAAGTAAAAGAAATGGGAAACTTCCTTCGACCCTCACATTATAATTTCACCTTAGACCATAGAGGAAGATGACAAAAAATAAATTTTCTCTTCTATTTATTTATTTATTTATTTATTTTTGGTCTTTGGACAAGTCAGTCATCTATACTTGTTCACGTGGATCAAACTTCTTGAATATTACTCACGCAATTTTATTTCACTCCGAAAAAAAAATTAAATGGCATTCTTTTTCTTTTTTTTTTCTTTTTATTTATGAAATACTGTTTGATCAGTAATTTTTTTTTTTTTTTTCATTTCCTTCTATTTAAACCAAAATTGCATGGAGAGGGACAAATTCCTTTTTGATGATTGTACGTCTTTTATGCTTCTTAATTATCATCTTTTCTTTCACAATTTAAGAGCATCTGTAATGGGGAGTTGGTATTTTTTTTTTTATTATTTTCCACTAAATTTTGCTACCTTCTAATTATTAATATCTCCTCCTATTGTTGGCAAATTTGCCTTCGGATGTCATAAAATTAAATTAATGATATTTTTGCCATTTGTTTTACCACTCTGTTTGTGTGAGTTGTGTGAGGAGACATTTTAAAAGTCTTGTAACAGTACCCCTAAATGGCTGCTCTTTTGGAATGCTCTTATAACTAGAAGTATAACTTTAATTATTTCAAAGTTGTCAAATGCATGGTGGCTCTAACATTATTAATCATGCATATATGTAAGTCATGAGCCAAAAGCTGCTACTTGGAATCATATCTAGAATTATTTATGTTGAAATCTTAACTGATCGAGAATAACCAAATCATGAGTCAACATCAACTGTAATTAAGAGCAGAATAGCCTACTTTTTCAAAGTTAGCTTAATTGGCTTAATTAATTGGCTACTTCAAATTCCTTAGTTAGACGTTGCACATGACTTACTCATTTTTCAGTCAAAGAAGCAATCCGGCCTCTTCTTGCAGTTAGGAAAGTGAAATAATTCAAGTGTTTTGACAGAGACTGCTTTGAGCATGGTGGAAAAATCATAGACCAATATGCATGTTTCACAGTCAAATATAGCTTTGTATTATATATATATATATTGTATATCTATAATTTCTTTCGCCCTTTTAGGCTCCTAGTGCATGGTATTTGTGGTGCATGTGTGCATGCATACACACACACACACACACACACACATATGTATATATATTTGTAGTTCTTCTAACTTGTCTATCCATAGACTTAGATAATATGCTAGTGGTATCTATCTGTTTATATATAAACTTTCTAGCTTGGTTTAACCATACTGTTTAGTGTCTTCTTAAGCTTGGATATATATATATATAATTTGGTAGCTAGTTGTACTGTTGTAGAATATAGTCCAAGGCCTATTAAAAATTCAACTTGAAACCATGCTTTACCATGTTTATAATTTCTCCTAAATAAGATTGTACGTCAAATACTTTAAAAAACAAATATCGATCCCGAAAAATGCTGACTGTACAGATATTGTTACCTAAATTTGTTTAATGGCTGATGTGTTACTGGCAACTCTAGAATTAAATTTAGAATTCTGACCTTCAATTTTTTTTAACTAATGAGTAGTATAATTATACTGGACTATGTCCTCCTAAACTTTTTAGGTAGCTTTTTCGGTGCCTCTTGCGGTACTATTTAGACTGAATTTGTGTTATCAAATCCATGATTGATTGAGTTTTAAGTTTTATTCCACACACTTATATATGCAGTACTGTTGATTGATGCCTTACAGGCCAAACCCAAATTATCCCGAGAATGTCGCATGCTCACTCAAACCAGTTACATCTTCTTTTTTTTTTTTTTTTTTTCGTAATTGGGAGTGTCCGGGCCAGTTTGTGCGAATCTCGATTAATCCCTCGAGGTTTTGGAGTCGCCGGGTGAATACTCCAGTAGTCACGTTCCCCATGACTCGAACTCTAAATATTTTGGGTAGAACACCCAACCAAGAAATTTATAACCATTCGGCCACAAGGAATGTGGTTAACCAGCAACATCTTATCAGAGTAAATACGCTAGAATTTGATTTGAATTAATTGTTTGACTACATATTTAAAAAATGATTTGATTTTACTTATTTGATGATCAAAGCCGCCGGCTTGGTACTTAAATGCTTCATACGAAGTCTTTTTGTATACATCACACACACTAGCTAGAACTCCTAGCTATAGACCTTATAATTTCTCAAATTTGTATTTTTTAAATATATATGGACCTATGGTCCTATATGTCTTTTTATTATTTTAAGGGACATATGAGCTGGGAGCGCATGTTAGACTTGGGTCGAGCAAGATCCCATTTCAAAATCTAAATAATTGAAGAATAGAACAAGAAAATGACAAAACAAAAATTGATTGTTTATATAAACTTTTTTTTTCTATGCCTCCTATCTTTTTAAGGGACAATGATTTATATATAGACAACATGAACAAATTAATAAAGATAATGTAGCTCCATATATATATATATATATATAAGAACTGATAACATGTATTATTTAAATCATTTGTGTACAGATCGAGCAGTGAGCACATACTAGAGTATGTAAGTTATTAAACTGACTCTGGTTCACACTTGAGTCATAAGATAGTGCTTGTATTAATTTTTTTTTTTTTTTTTCTAATTCTCATTACTACTGAAAGCTTCTAGGTCTCATTTTTAGGACACTAGTGCTCACTTAAAGAAGGCTTGAGGTGTGCTAATTGCTGTAACAACCTATCTCTTTCATTACTTGACAAGGAATTATATATAATGCATATAATATATACACACGTATTAGTATTCTATTATGTGAAAGTAGTAGGATGACATTGTGTTAAATTTAGATGAACAAGACAATTGATCATTGCCACCTCACTAATAGGGGTACCAAAGTGTGGTAAGAGTACTAATTAATTATTTAAATTTTTTTTGATATGTAATTTATTTAGATCTTTTAAAGGATTACTTCCCTCTTTCACTTTATGAGAGATGGCCAACTCAAATAGACAATCTTTTTTAGATATATAAAATGCTAGCACTTTCCTATATGTGTATATGCTAGCTATACGCATGTATATATATATATATATTAAATTGCATTATATACTTTTAAAATTGCATTGATGATCCATTGATTGAAGACATAGATTAGTTAACACTCAACTTGGCAAAAGCATTAAATAAAGGCAATGTCATTGTAATTAGGCCAATAATTATATACTCTCTCCCTCCCTAATTAAAAAAATTTTCTTTCACTTTGAAATGTCTCATTTTAAGGATTTCTTAAAAAAAAAGTCCGTGTATATTGAATAGATATTTTCTAAGTTTACCCTTTTATGTTTATGTTTTCAAGTCTCAAACATTTCATTTGATGTGGCATTGAAAACTTAAACACAAAATAGGGGGAATAATGAAAAGTTTAGGCCCTGATCCAAATTTCAGTTAAAGTTTAAATTAATGTTGTACAATTATATCAACAACAAGAATAAAGACAGAGTTTTAATGGTGATTTTTGTTTATCATCATGATGATTAAGGTGATGGACAAATTAAGTGAGTTTCATTTTGGAGGTCCAGGCTGCCTAAAGTTAATCCATTATCTGTTTTATATTTTCCCATGCAAAAAGGTCAAAAATTACAGCTCTATTTTATGTTCATAATTGATCTTTACTACTGTAATAATGAAATGAAAGGCTAGAGCAAAAAAGTAAATGAAAAACAAGATATATAAGCTAACTTTTAGATATAATCATGTCTCTTCAGATTTAATCAATGACTCAATCATGCCACTGTAAATAAAGAGCATAAAGCTGAGAAGGGTCTACGACGACCCATGTTGTAAAAAAAATACACAAATCAACATCTCTCTCTCTCTCTCTGTCTAGCCATATATACATATAAATATATACAGAAATCAAATTATCTTTTTACATGGTTTGCTTTTCTCACTACCTTTTTCTTGAAGGAGGAAAGCTGCCAGTGCCCTTAAACAAAAGTTTTTATTTTTTTATTTTCTATTTTTTTTAAAGCAGAAAATTAAACTTTGTTAAAAAGTCCAAAAAAAAAAAAAAAAAAAAAAAAAAAAAAAAGTGAATAGAATATAAAGAATTAAAAGGAGATTTTTGAGGGAGGGGGGTTGAGAAGAGAACAAAGGAAAAGACAGAAAGTTCACGTCAGAGTTAGCCGTAGGGCATGGTTTTGGACGGGTGGAGGATCATACAAGAATCCCTTCTCATCCACATCTCTCTCTCTCTCTCTCTCTCTCTCTCTCTCTCTCTCTCTCTCTCTCTCTCTCTCCTCTTCTCTGTTCTAAAGCACTATATCTGAGTTTTTTCCTTCATTTTTATATGGTTTTTATTGGATTTTCTTGGTTTTAGCATGAAGGTGAGTAGTGGCTGGAGGGTCTGGTTCAATTTCAGTTAGCTCTCTCTCTCTCTCTATATATATATATATAAATATATATATATATATATATACACACAAACACATCTCTTGTTTCTTTTGAGTTTTGGAAAACAGAAAATTGTCTGTTGGGTTGATGCCAAAGCCAGAAGAAACCATTAAGAGGCAGATATGAAGCTTTTGGGGTTCAAACAACACACTTAAAAAAAACCACCTATCTATCTCTCTCTCTCTTCACCTACTTCAGCCTTTTGTAGGCTCAAATTTTGTCTTTAGAGATCTCAGAATCAGATATCCTCATCACCCACAAAAAGTTAAAAAAAGATCTAAATTAAGCCTCTCGCGATGCAACCCTAAGACCATCCAGAAAGAAGATGATGAAAGGCTTGATAATCAATCAACAACAACAACAACAACAATTTATGGAAGCTGAGAACATGTCTAATTTGACTTCTGCATCTGGTGATCAAGCAAGTGTTTCTTCAGGCAACAGATCAGCTGACCCCTACTTTGCTCCTCCAAATCAGAGTACCCCACCATTGAAGAAGAAGAGAAATCTTCCAGGAAACCCAGGTCCCAATTAATCCAATTACTAATTCTCTCTCTCTCTCTCTCTCTCTCTCTCTCTCTCTCTCTCTCTCTCTCTCTCTCTCTCTCTCTCTCTCTCTCTCTCTCTCTCTCTCGATCCTATTTTCATTTCTAATTAATTAGTGTCTTAATTTAATTTGTGGGTTTTTTTAAAAAAAAAAAAATTTTTAATCGGATCGATATGATCAGACCCAGATGCAGAAGTTATAGCTCTGTCACCCAAGACTCTAATGGCGACAAACAGATTCATATGTGAGATCTGTAACAAAGGATTTCAGAGAGATCAGAATCTGCAATTACACAGAAGAGGTCACAATCTGCCATGGAAGTTGAAGCAGAGAACGAGCAAAGAGATAAGGAAGAAAGTGTATGTGTGTCCTGAACCCAGCTGTGTACACAATGACCCATCAAGGGCGCTTGGTGACCTCACTGGAATCAAGAAGCACTTTTGCAGAAAGCACGGTGAGAAGAAGTGGAAATGCGAGAAATGCTCAAAGCGCTACGCAGTTCAATCCGATTGGAAAGCTCATTCTAAGACCTGTGGCACTAGGGAGTACAGATGTGACTGTGGTACCCTTTTCTCTAGGTATACATCCATAAATTAAACTCATTTCAAATCATTCATTTGATCTTTTTTAATTTTTTAGAAAAGAAAAAAAAAAAAGTGATTCAACCCATTTCGATCTCCTTCAATCTCTAACCCTCTGAAATTTTCATGTATATTTGTATATGTGTGTGTGTGTGTGTGGGTAGGTAGCCATTTAGGAGGATTACAAATAAGAATTAAGTAATATTAGTCCTAAAAATTGATGAATTTGTTTATTAGTAATTTAGTAGTAACCACTATATATCAAACTCCAATTCCAAGGAGAGAAAAGCATGAGGGGGCCGGGCTAAGTATATGGGAAATTATAATGACAGCAGCTATAACATGGACCATATTTCCTTAACTAATTAACCTCCTGAAAGAAAAGAAAAAAAAAATACACATGTATATATGTACATAGAGAGAGAGAGAGAGAGAGAGAGAGAGAGAGAGAGAGAGAGAGAGAGAGAGAGAGAGAGAGAGAGAGAGAGAGAGAGAAATTGTGAATTGTTTTGGCACTATGTGAATATGGGTGTTTTATTTTGTTTTGTTTTGTTTTGTTTTGTTGTGTGCATGGTGAATCTTTTTTGGTTGCAGGAGGGACAGTTTCATCACACACAGAGCCTTCTGTGATGCATTAGCAGAAGAGAGTGCTAGATCAATTAATGGAAACCCAATTTTGTCCTCTCAAGCTGGCACTTCATCCACACTACTATCTCACAATATAAACCTTCAAGTTCAACCCCAAATATTCAACACCCACCACCTCCATCATAATGACCTCAATTCATTCTCTAATTCACTGAAAAAAGAGCAACAAAATTTCAGCCCAAGGCCAGATTTTCCACCATGGCTGGCTTACCCACAACCAGTCATGGCATCTGGGGCTGGCCCACCATCACCTCTTGATCATCATCATCATCATCTCAACCCATCATCAATCTTCTCCACAAGATCATTAGATCATCAAGATTTCAATCAGACCCATCATAATGATTTGAATCTCCATCATCATGAGAACACAAACAACCCAAGTCAGATTTCAAACCCTAACCCTAGCATGGGACCCACAATTCTACCCTACAACCCAACAGCCTCTCCACACATGTCTGCAACTGCATTGCTGCAGAAAGCAGCTCAGATGGGTGCAACCATGAGCAGCAGCAGCAGCAAAGCTTGTACATCATCGCCATCACCAACCATGATCGTGAGGCCCCATCACCACCAAGGTCACGTGTCTGCTGTTTCTGGTACTAGTACTAAATGTACAACTGGTAATTTTGGCCTCAATTTGTCATCACGTGATGAGACTACTGCAAGTGGGTTTGTCCATGGCTTGCCTACTTTTGGGAATAAAGCTGCCGGGTCAGGGTCAGGGTCAGGGTCAGGGTCAGGGTCAGGGTCAGGTGCACCTCCAGCTTCACTCTTTCAAGATATGATGGTTTCTCTCTCATCTGCAACTGGGTTTGATGGGTCTTCCTTTGAAGATGCATTTGGGGGTATGTTGAATAATTCTAAGAAATTAGATGCTCATGATATAATTAGTCCTTTCCATGGAATTTCTGATCATGATCAAGCTCAAGCTCAAGCTCAAGCTCAAGCTCAAGTTAGTACTGCTAACGGTGGAAATGATGGTATGACCAGAGACTTTTTGGGTCTGAGAGCTCTCTCTCATAGTGATATTATGAATATTGCTGGTCTTGGTAATTGCATGAACACTCATGATCATAATCTGAATCAAACCCAAAAGCCATGGCAAGGTTAGGTATATTATAGCTTTTGATTTAAGCACCCTTTTTTTCTTTTTTCTTTTTTCTTTTTGTTTTTGCTAAAAAAAATGTTCTTTTAATTTTCTCCTTTTGATCTTGTGGTTTACATTCTTCCAAAAGGGAATTAAGGGCCTCTTGAAAACCCTAGCTAATAAATTATATTAGTGCCAGCTGCCTCTAGTTAAACTTTTTTTTATTTTATCTCAGCCTTAATTTAGTTTTGAAATTAGTAAGAGTCTCTAATTTTTCATTTGTGTGTTGAACGGCCTTTCAGTACATAATAAAGAAAACCTCCAAGGGAAATTAAATCCTATTAATTAGTCTTTTCATTTGCTGTTTGAGAGAAGAAAATTTTGAGGCTTTTGCTATTCCTTTGAATTTTTTTTCCTTAGTTGTTGCATTTTTCCTTGTTTGAAGGTTAGACCCAATTTTGGTTTATCTGCACACTGTCCAATATTGATTGCATGATATTATCCTAAGAACATATATGGTATGTTTTGAAGGAGAATGGATCTATTCTCAGGACAATGACATACATGCAATCCTTTTGTACAGATATATAATATAACAACAATTAATTCATGTGATGAAAAGTTGTGGATCAGTGAAAATGATGAGAGTCTAGCTGATTAAGGTTCAGGCCAACTGGTACATATATATGTGCACCATTAATTAATTTATATGATATAGCAATGAATTTCCACTTTGCTAGCTCTATAGTATTACTATGTGACAAGAAATACAGATTCTCGATAAAAGGTGTGTTCTTTCTTTTTTCGTTTTTTTTCTTTTTTAAGTATGAATACAATTAATGCCTAATCATGGTGGTAGTGCTATTGTTGGGGCACAACTTTAATCTTGTCTTATTTGGTGATCTTAACTTATAATTAAACATGTAGCTAAAGTGGGTTCATTTTCTTTTCTTAGAGCATCCACAGTGGGTTGTTAAAATTTAACAAAAACTTACACTAAGTTGTTGTACACGGCGAAGAGTGTTAGCAATGGGAAATAAGGGGACGGCACAAACAATGTCGTGTGAATAATTATGCGGCATACACTGTGCCGTGTGCTTTTATGCGGCACACATTGTGCCGGCTGCCTTGTGGTGTGAAACGGCACAATGAGTGCCGTGTGGGTGAAACGGCACAATGAGTGCCGTGTGGTTTTTGGAAGGCACAATAAGTGCCGTGTGGCCTTTTGGGCGGCACATTATGCGCCGTCTAGATTCATGCGGCACACTTTGTGCCGTTTTGTCCCAAATTAGCTAAAACTCAGTGAAACTTAGTGCTACCACAAACTTAAGTTTGGCTAAGTTTTATATCCTATACATTAGTTAAAACTCGCCCATTGTTAATGCCTTTTAACTAAGTTATACTAATTTGTCCTACAGCACACTACCATTGTTGATGCTCTTATATAGCTTTCGAACTCATATCACATGTTAAAATAAATTCTACCAATTAAAAGTAACAAACGCACCCCTCTCTCTCTCTCTCTCTCTCTCTCTCTCAATAAAGGACAGATAGCAAATTAATTTACGCTAGTTTCTTCATAAATTTACCTAAAACTGATTCTAAATGCACTTCACAATTTTTCTCTACATATACATACACACATGTACAAGGATGACAACAGTGAGGAGAAAAATCATGGGTGTATATATTTATAAACTCTATTTACTTTAAAATTCTCATTTTAAAGAAGTGTCAAAGATCTTTTTGTTAATTAATTAAAATACTTACTTCAAGATATTTAAAAGTTTAGCATGCCTATGCATGTGTGGAGTATATGTATCCCATGTACACATTCATGTAAAACGAAAGAAAAAAGTTTTGAATATGCGAGAATATATGCATGTTACTATAAAGTTTAGGGATATACAGTTTATATATATATATATATAGGTACAAAAGCATAGGATTCGCTCCAGGAAAGATGTGTGACATGGGTGCATATTATTGAGAGAGAGAGAGAGAGAGATAGAGATGCAAGGTATATATATATATATATATATATATAGCATGGGTAGAAATGCCAATTATATGGGCAAAAATGAGAAGGAAAAAAAAAAAAAAAGGAGATGCTGTTTGAGCCCTGAAGTGGGTGCAAGTGGGATTCAATCCCGAGGAGTGATCAGTTTGATTCCCATAAGGCTTGGCCTGTCCTTACACATACACTTACACTTACACACCAATATTGCTAATAATAAGGGGATGCCTTATTTCTTTTTTCAGACTTTTAATTAATTACTGTCATGTTTTTACCAAAAAGTCTTTGTAAGGTCACCCCTCAGTTTCATCGCTTTTTAAGCGACAGAGATTCTACAGCTAGACAACAGTCAACATGTGATAATAATAACACACACACATATATATATATATATACGTACATATATACACACGCACACTATATATATGTGGGTTTTTCAGTGCAGTTGAAAAACTATATAATAGTAATCTGTAAATATGTGATGTAAGTTGATACTACTTATAAATTAACGGTATTTTGTCCTGTTGAGTTCAGTTTCATTGGACCATGCAAGTGCTAATACATTAAGTACCTAATTAGTTGAAACAACAAAATAATATTAGACATGATTACATATAAAGATAATGATGGCCATTGAATTTCAATTAGAAAGCCAATTTTTATTTCTGAGCCGTGTGACACCAGCAAATTGTCCACTGTGATAATATGGAAAAAAAAAATGTGGAAATGGTCCATATATCTATAACTTAATTTTTTAAAAAAAACAATTTATAGCTGGATTCCAACATCACTGTGAATGTAAAGTGTAAACTGGAGAGGGACTGTCTATTGGAAGCTATCATTGATCATATAATAAAAAAATATATAATAAAAAAATAAAATTTAAATCCTTCATATGTAAAACTTTGGGGAAAATCTACGATATACAAGGGTGTATCAGACATCCATTTCAAAGTACCAATGGATGGTAAAATGGTGTATTTCTTGTAAGTTTGGTGCCAATAATTGGTAGGAATTTCTAGGATGTTATGTGGTAATAACAATTTGTCATTTGCACGCAAGCAAATTTTTTAAGGAGATATTTGATAGTAACAATGGTTTTACAATTTTGAGTAAAGAAAACTTTTACTGTATACCCTAAATTTTCTAAACGCATGTATTATAGGGCAAATTACACTGGGTCCCTTGAGATATATGACAATTACAAAAATCTCCCATTTAGTTGGAAAAATAACACTTACCTCCCTTCTACCTATGTTTTGCGTATAAGATTACCAATTTACCCCTCATCTCATTATATATATATGTGTGTGTGTGTGTGTGTGTGTGTGTGTGTGTGTGCGCATTTGTGTGAGTGTGTGTGTGGGCGCGCGCATTAAATAAAATTATATAGGGCAAATTACACTGACCTCCCCTGAAGTATCTGACAATTTTAGGGACCTCCCCTGTGTTTTCAAAAATTACACTCACCTCCCTTCTATTCTGAAAATGACTGTTATACCCTTGGACAATTCATCCAAAAAATTATCCACTACCTTTTTAAAATGAAAAAATATATATTAATAATTATGAAAAAATAAAAATAAAAAATCATCTACAAAATTTCAGTATATACCAAATCAAGCTTTTACTAATTTTTTTTTTTTAAATATCAACAGTTTTAAAAAACATAAAAATCATCAACAAAATTATCTACTACCACTTTAAAATGAAAAGAATAATAACAATGCAAAAAAAAAAACTATCAACATTTTTTTAAAAAAAAAAAGATTAGTTATATTGTATTTTTTTGTCTGCTATATATTTTTAAAATTGTGAATTTGCTCCCAACATTGTGAATGACCTGCTCCAATGAAGCTTAATTAGTACAGGCCTTATGCGGACATTACCTTAGTGTGTGTGTGTGTGTAAGACTCCACTGAGCATGTTTTTTTTTTTAGAAAATAAAACAGACAAAAATACAATATAACTATTCATTTTTTAAAAAAAAATTGTTGATGTTTTTTTTTTCATTATTGTTATTATTCTTTTCATTTTAAAGTGGTAGTATATAATTTTGTTGATGATTTTTTATGTCTTTAAATTATTATTGATATTTATAAATAAAAGAGTACGTAATGTTATGCTTCCCCGAATTTCTTTCCCAAAAGTGTTTCCTAACACATGTGGCAGTGAACCCAGTTGATTTTGATTGGTTGTGATGTTAAAGTCGTTCAACTGTAGTCTCACCTCAACATCATTTGTGATGAAATTTTGGGAAGCATAGTAATACTCTAAATAAACTTTCTAATATCTTTCACCTACTACTTGGACCAAAAAGTTAAACGGCTTAAATTAAAAAATTAAATCTGTAACTATTTTAAGTTAGGCTAAAGATTATAAAACCTAAATTTGAAATTTTATAATTTGTTTTTTCGAGTTGCAAATTTTTATAAAGTTAGAGCTAAATACTATAAATCTAAACATGTAAAGTTTACTAATGTATATATAATTTTATCTAATAGCGCGCGCACACACACACGTGCATATATATATATATATATAATGAGATAAGGGGTAAATTGGTAATCTTACACTCAAAAAGTAGGTGGAGGGGAGGTGAGTGTTATGTGTAATTGTCATATACATCAGGGAGGTCAGTGTAATTTGCCCAATTATATATGCATTAGCACATTTTACAAATTTAGATTTGTAGCATTTAGCCCTAACTTTATAAAAATTTGCAGCTCGAAAAACAAAATTATAAAAATTTCAAATTTAGGTTTTATAATTTTTAGCCTAACTTTACTGTAGTTTACAAATTTAGTTTTAAATATTAAGCCATTAACTTTTTTGTTTAAGTAGTAGGTGAAATATTTTAGAACATTTATTTAGAGTAATACTATGCTTCCCAAATTTTCATCCCAAATAATATTGAAGTGGGATCACAGTTAAACCACTTTAAGATCACAACCAATCAAAATCAACTGAGTTCACTGCCACATGTGTGAGGAAACACTTTTGATAAAGAAATTTGGGAAGTGTAACATTACTCTTTTATTTATAAATATCAATAATAATTTAAAAACATAAAAAATAATCAACAAAATTATCTACTACCATTTTAAAATGAAAAGAATAATACCAATAATGAAAGAAAAAAAAAACAAATTTTTTTTTAAAAAAAATGAATAGCTATAGTGTTTTTTTGTCTGCTTTATTTATTTATTTTTTTTTAAATGCTTAGTGGAGTCTCATATATATATATATATATATATACATATACACACACACACTAGGGCAATGCCCGTGTGAGGCCTATACAAATTAAATTTCATTGGAGCAGCTCATTCACAATGTTAGGAGCAAGTTCACAATTTTAAAAATATAAAGCAGACAAAAATATAATATAACTATTCATTTTTTTTTAAAAACTGTTCATGTTTTTTTTTCATTATTGTTATTATTCATTTCATTTTAAAGTGGTAGTAGATAATTTTGTTGATGATTTTTATGTTTTTTAAATTTACTGTTGATATTATTTTTTTAAAAAAAATTAGTAAAAGCTTGATTTGGTATGTAATGTAATTTTGTCGATGATTTTTTAATTTTTTTTCATAATTGTTCATTTTAATTTTTTTTTTCATTTTTAAAAGGTAGTGGATAATTTTTTTGATGATTTGTCTAAGGGTATAATAATCATTTTTAAAATAGAAGAGAGGTAAGTGTAATTTTTAAAAATACAAAGAAAGTATTTATAATTGTCAGATACTTCAGGAGAAGTCAGTGCAATTTGCCCATTGTTATGTTGTTCATATATATATATATATATATATATATATAATATGATTATATTTTAATGACAATGGATTTGATGGTACTTGAGTTGGTCAAGGAAACGGATCTATTTGGACCCGTGAACCAAAAAAAAAGTCTAAAAACTGTTTCATTCTTAATTTTGAAAAAACAAAAAAATAAAATAAAAGGGAGAAGGGGGGAGGTGTTTTGGAAACGCGGTTATTGATCGAACCGGTGGGTTAAACCGGAAAAATAGTTCTGAAAATTTGGGAAATTTTTGTTTTTCATATTCTTAATTTTAAATAAGTATTAACATATATTTATTTTGTAATTATAACATCACAATTTAACACTGGTTCCCCCGATAGTTGAACTATAGTGACCCGCGACCCGAAATAATCCAGTTTTCAAAACATTGATCTTTATATGAATTTTTTTTGTAGATTGGAATGGAATAGAAAATCAAAACCTTCTTTTGAAATTAGTACAACAAAGGATCGGCAAGAGTGACTCCGAGGTGAGTCAAGGCATACTAAAGCTCGAGAGCGTATGTAGAAACTTATAGTTGGGGAAGAGGGGTTGATAGGTGTGAAACCAAGAATTAAGTTGCACTTGGGTGTAGCAGTGTTCATAAGGGTTCAGTGGCAAAGCCCACAAGTCGATATTTTATTTATTCATTTTTTTTTTGTCTATTTATACGTATTTTTTTGTGTTGATGATATAATTAAGCTAATACTATAAAAACTAATACGAAAACTCAAGAAGTCTTTTCTCATTGTGCAATACATATATCAAAGTTACAACATTTGGGACATTGCACTGCGCGTGGTAAAGTCGTAACTAACAAATGGCACCTAAAAGCAACTCCAATGCAACATGTCATTTTCATCATGCCAATTCTGCTCTCTCTTTTTTTGGCATTCCTACAATGTTAAAATTCTATATTTTGATATTTTTGGTCCAACATTACATGCCATTTTAAATTATGTATTTTGACCCAATTACTATTTGTCTTTCAAAGTAATCTTTTGTTAAGGGGTAAAAGGGTCATTTTATATAAATGTATATGCTTCAATATCTTTCAATCAAAATCAAATAGTACTACTAACACATGTATTATAGAAGCATTTGGAATGCAAAAGTGTAAAATATAACAAGAAAAATGGTCAAAATATATATCATTTCAATAGTTATATGCTAATGTGGCACAAATGACATACGTCATTTGTTGTGCCAAATATGGCATGACAAGTAGTCATGCCAAAATTTGCCATGACATATGGCATGGGGTTGGAGCGGCCATGGTTGATGTTCATGATATGATATGAAATTGACATGACATATGGCATGGAGTTAAAGATGGACTAAAAGTTACTAGCAAATGGTATATTAGAAAAGTTAATACGGATCATTGACACCAAAAGTCAACAAGATGACACATTATTACTACAAATTGATATTAGAAAATTGAATTTACCGTACTTAGTTGTCTTGTTAAAATTTTCAAAACTTAGATAATACTCCGTACTAGAATATATATTAATGTGGGGGCGGGGGGAGTAGCACCTTGTCCCTTAGAGCATCCACAGTGGGTGGATTGTACAATAAACTTAAGCATAGTTTGGACGGGGGACGCTTGCAATGGGTCGATGGTACAATAGCGTACAACACTGAAACTTAAGGAAACTTAAGTTTAATGTACCGCTAAGTTCAGCTATTGTACAAGACTGACGGCACAATGAGGACCGTGAGGAGCCAAACGGCACACATTGTGCCGTGTGATGTCCAGGCGGCATTATATGAGCCGTGTGATGTCCAGGCGGCATTATATGAGCCGTGTGATATCACACGGCACAATGTGTGCCGTGTGAAGTTGCCACTTTTTGATATCACACGGCACACATTGTGCCGCCTACTCCCACACGACGTCGTTTGATATCACACACGGCACACTGTGTACCGTTTGATATCACACACGACACTCACATTGCCGTTTGAACAAATACACATTGCGAGTGTATTTCATCTGTACACTAAACTTACCAAACATCAACCTTAAGTTTGCTATACCCGCTGTGGATGCTCTTACAAACTCTGTCTCAGTTTGGAAATTTTATTCAGTGTGCCTATCACATGAAGTCAACAAACTGATTTGATGTGATATGACGGCCTAATCACACGGGATTATATAACCAATACAATGAAGTGACATATAATAAATCATGATCCACTATTTATAGGGGTGCACATTTCTTTTCCATTTATCATAACTTCCTAACTTTAGTGGTCACATAATATTATTATGTGATTGAGACGTCATACCATATTAATACAGAACAATGACACACCACGGGCACGGGCTCACTGAATAATTTGTCTGACGTACGTTGTTGGACCACGCCAAAGCTTGCTAAGCGTTGTCTACATATGTATGTATATTAAGTATATATTTGTGATAGAAAGGAGCAAAATATCTGGGGATAGTCAGATAATGGATTGTTAGGTCAATGTAAGACGTATGGGCTAAAACTTTGAAGAATAGTGGTGGTAGCACTTGTCTTTTCATTGGTATAATTAAGAAAGGGAGGGATGGAAAAAAAAAAAAAAGGAAATTAGAATAAGCAGAGATTCCTCTGAAAACTCAAATGCATGCTTCTCTCTTACAGTAGTTCTTTATTCTCCTTTTGGACGTGGGGGCGCGTGAGAGAGAGAGAGAGAGAGAGAGAGAGAGAAGACGTGAAATATACTTGTATGATTGGGAAAGCGAGAATGCCATGTTTGTCAATTTTCATTTATGTTTATTTTTTGCTAGGAATGGCATGTTTGTCATTTAATACAACTACACTAGTTCTCCCTTTCTGTGCATGCACCAGCTATATATATATATATATATATATTATATAGTAGGAGCTAATTAATTGGCATTTGTCTTAAATACTTATTTTGTCTCTTTAAAGTGTACCAATTAAAGTAATTACATGCTTAATTGGCATTTTATAACACATACACATGAATTCAGTAGCATATCATTATTCATTTAATTTTATTGGAAAAGAATAAAATGACAACAATTAAGTTATTTACCGAGGACGAGGATTTTGAGAAGGACTTGCAAAATGACCTTAATTGGACGGAGGACCAAAGTCCCCCGATATGCTAATTAGATACTTAATTAACAAGACTTTTGAATTAATGTAAACTAGCTGCTATCTTAATCCGGGGCCATGATGGTAGTAGTGATCATCATCAAGATCACGGATTACTTTATCTTCATTAGTACATCACTTAATTTTGAGTTGCATATATGTAGGAGTCACTTGTCATGATGTTACGAACCATTTTAATAAAGAGTGAGAGGACTCTATCAGAGAAGGAGTTAATTAAAAATAAAATAAAATAAAATAAAAAAGAAAAAGAAAAGGAGTGAAGCTTATGTAAGTTTGAATTTTTAAATAATTTGATTTCGTATATAATTTAAACTAAGTTATTTTAGTATCTACCATTTGAATATAATAAGGTAGGGACTTCTCTTGTCTTGAAATTGTTCTCTCTAGTCCTACATTATCTATGTTGCAGGGATAGCAAGTCTCATATATATATATATATATATATGGGCACCCTCCTTTTAAAGGGAGGACTTCTGTTTTGGCGATCAGATTGTGTTTTAATTTTTTGAAATGACGAAAATACCCTTAATAACGAAAACATGATCTGGCGGCCAAAACAGAGGTCCTCCCTTTTTATTAAAGGGAGAGCGCCCTCTTTAGGAGAAATTATTCAGTGAGCCCGTCACACCACATCATCATGCTGACGTGCCCGTCACACCACATCATCATGCTGACGTGTTGTGACGGTTTATTAGTATGGTAACATGTGGTATTTGAAAGAATGTGGACATAATATGTGTCCTTACAAATTTTCAAATAGTCATGCGTCCTATTTCCAGGGGCACACCTTTCCTACATGTTATCTCTATCTTTTTATAAAAAAGCTGCATGTCAACATAGAGTAATATTTGGGTGATAAATATTTTTTACAAACAGACTCTATCTCTCTCCTAAGTGGCACTGTAGGATCCGAATAATTATAGTGGATCTCATAGTTTTACCTAAGAAAAAAATAAAATGTGTTTATAAGTATTTATAAAAAATATTTATCACCCTAACATTATTGGTATATTCTGTATATAAGTGGGGAAGTGATCAGTGACTGGATATGATGAAGCTAATACTCTGAAAGGTGAAGGCGGTGGTGGGCAATAGCAAGCACGCTTTCCAAACAAAACTAGTAAATTTTTTTTTCTACTTTTGATGGTCTCTTGCTGGAGAAGATTTTGTGTACCTTGAAGGTAGCGCCAATGTGGTGCCCCACACCCAATGAGATAGCGTCACACATGATTGTTGGATTTATTTAAATTTTTTGTGGTGAGTTTCATTGTTCGTGTGGCGCGCATCTATTGGGTAAGGGGTACCAAGTGGCATGCCACGTGGTACCTTAGGGGTACCCAAAAATTTCTCCTCTTGCTGGGGGCTGCTTTTTGTCTGGTGGGTTTTTATATATATACATATATATATATATATATGTATGTGTGTGTGTGAAAAAACATATGTATGGTGGCATCTCTAAAAGCTGATTGATCAAATAGTATAATGAGTAGTCTGTTTTTGTGTTGAATTTTCAAGGTTCCATGTCTTCAAACTAAGTTGACCTATCATACTATAAAGCTCTGCAATGATGCTGACCTTCCTTTATGTTAATAATTCCACCTTTTATCTTTTACACCACAACCCAACCCAATCTTTCTCTCTCACTCTCTCTCTCTCAAACCCCCTTTTTTTGTTCTGATTTGAGAGAAATGGAGAGCAGAAGAGAAAGAGAAAGGAAATATTTGGTCCATTTTTAGTTTTCTTGTTTGAATAATTAAGTTACATAAAAAGAAAAGGTTACTAAAAACAATCAGAAAGAAGGTGAGAGCAAAATCACCTAATTTTGGTTTTAGTGATCTCCAAATCGCAAAGACTAGAGAGAGAACAGAAAGAAGCATAATAAAAGTACCACTATTCTAAATATTTATTATTATTCTAATATACCCTTTGCTACGGGTGTTCATAAAAAACCGACCCCGAAATCAACCGACTGAACGAGTAAATTGAGCTCATTCAGTCGGTTTTTAAACGTATAGTCCAAGAAGAAAACCGAACCGACCGACCGATATACCCCCAAAACCCAACCAAACCAAACCAAGCCTATTGGTCGGTTTTTTCATATGACAACCAAGAAAAACCGACCATGAACATCCCTACCCCTTGCACTTGGAAAAAGTGATTACCATTTTTTTTAATACTGAGTGATTACCATTATTTAATACAGGGTAAAAGAGTAAATTGATTCTAAATACTTTATCCTCTTTTCTCTAGTTTAACAAACAAGATAGCATTATGTTTTTCTTCTCGTCTCTTCTCTCTATCCAACCAAACATGTTTTCTCTTCTCTTCTACTTCCGTTCTTATTCCAATAGTTATTTTACTCTATTATTATTTCTTGATCATTGAGATTTGTGTGCAAGAACATTTGAAGATGAGTGTAAAACTGCACACTAATCAGTGTCACCAACTCTTAATATGCTATACACCAAAGGTCAAATGCAAAAGCTCCAAAAAGGATCTAAGAAATTTGAATCTAAGATCAATCAAGAAAGATTCAAAGATAATACAAACAACCAAAAACAATCACAGGCAATAAAGAACACAAACTATGTACGTGGGTTTTCCAAACCGGGATTGTCACACCCCAACTGCCATGCGGGCGGATTACGACCATGTAACAATGCCACCAAGGCTAAATTACCAATTAACTAGAAAAATTTAGATTAACAAACTAACCAAACAAACGCTTTAACATAAACCTTGAAAGTATTTCAAGGAGTTCAGAATAGTGTAAATACAAAAGATTTTGAGTGAAACACCCATTTAGAACCATAAACAAGTTCAAAATAGTGAAACAAAAGTCATTGAGCAGAAAGCCCTGTGCTGATCGCCTGGCCCTTCTACCAGCCTTAAAATAGAATTCTACTGGGTGATCATTTTAAATATCCGGCCAACCGCCACTGCTACCAGCTCCAAAATTATGCTTCGTCGGTTGACCGCCTGGTTGTGCTGGCTGCCCTGTAGCAGCAACCCAACCTTAAAATTCTGCAGAACCTTTTTTGTGCAAAACTTATTTTAAACATAAATCCAAACTTCCGAAATCAGTTCGGAATGAAGCTCAACTGACCCAAAATATTTTCAAACCATTTGAGCTCATTTAAACATACCATATATACACCAATATACAATGAATACTTGCACATATAACACCACCTCTAAATTTCCGGACATAAACATAACCATAAACATACCATGAACATACTTGTCTTGAAACCCATTCAACTACGTAAACAAGAACTATAAACAAGAACAACGGAAGACGGACACTACAACTCGTTGGTCCTAAAGTCTCCTGCACGTACCATTTGTTGCACTACAACCATAAGATCATTCCCAAGCATCCCGAATACATGAGTTATAAACGTTAAGCTTCACATATGAACATTTAGACACAAAAGAGTTCCTCGACCCCGTCCCGTAGTTCCACTCAGTTCGTTTAAGCGATATACATAATGAGTGAACTAATCATACTATTGGAATGCTTAACATGTAAATGCAACAATCATCACAAATATCATCTAATTTAGTCTCCAGAACATCAAGTAATCAAGCCACCACCCTCGGATCCTTCTACCCTGGATCTTTCTCACTCTTTTGTCGCATATAGCGTCACTCTTGTGACCACAAAGGTATCACCTTTTTTCTTTGTGGTCGTCACCACATCCCACCCATGAGCAGCTTGCATTCCCTCACTACGGGATATATAAATGATGGCCATCACTTGACTTCCTTTAACCCACATAAATATATGCAATTAAGCATATAGACATGGCAATTTCCACATTATTGATATACTAGTCTCAATTTTGACACATGTATAGCTTAATAATCATGAATCAAGCATAATTCAGCAACTATCACTCTCAGCAAAAAAAAAAAAAAGCAACAACTATCACATCAACACATATAAACACCCAATTTTGGGACTAAGACACTCACATCTTCGATTCTTTGCCAATTATGATCCTAGAATCCAATTCCAAGCTAGAATTAAGCTCAATTTCTATTCATGAGTTAATCCTACACGAATTCGGTAGAACGTGTGTCACCGACTAAAATGGGTCACCAAAAACGACGATCAAAACTCAAAAGAAATGTATAGAAACGTTCGTCTCACTTCCACGAGTCCGAATATGACTTCGATTCGCAAAACGGAGACCGAACAGAAAAGATACGGCAAGACCACGACGACGAAACCAACGTCACCTTTCTTTTCTTCTCTCTCGGCACCTTTCTCTCTCCCTAGCTATTTGGTTTTTCTTTTCTTTTGTTTAAATGAAAAAGAAGAAACGTGTCTTCCTCCCAACAAGCCAAGCTTATGACTCTTAGTCATATTCCTAGTTGCCTCCCCATAAGTTTCTAATGTTTATTATGAAGCTCTCAAATAGCTATATTAACTACCCAAATTTCTAAATCGGTACAAGTCTATGTCTCGTATGGGTTCCAAATGTGGTCCCACGTATTTTGTGAAGTTGCTATTTAACTTACCATATATGAACCGTATTCATATTCGCTCTCACATGGGTACCTAAACTGGTCCCATAAAAGGTCACAGTTGACAATTGACATTATAATTATAATATAAAAAGCAACTTAACAATTAATCATTTAAGTATATAAATGCAACTAAATGTAATTTACATCATATATACCCTTATTGGGTCCCACTTAAATACCTGACCACCTGACACAAGATGTGTTCCCAACTGAACACCTTTCACCGGTGAGTCTATAATCTCACCTTAAATCACCATATTCATTAATGACATTATCTAACACATATTAATAATATAATTTCATTTTCTGGGTACGACATGTGTTACAGGAAATTCCACCACCAATGAGATAACAAAGTTTCACTACGAATAAAACCGGATATTGCATTGCTCTCAACTCTCTCTTAAACTCTCTCAAAAATCTAATCCGTCCTCTCTTAATTAGAATCCCTAAGAGTACCATAAATTTATAGAGAATACCTTGCATCTTAGTAGAAGTAAAATTACACACATGGTAATACTTCTCCACCAAAAAACCTCCCTTGCAAGTAATCTCATACAATTGTTTAACAAAAAAAAAAAGTAATCCTATACAATTAGGAAACCTTTACCTTTGAAAATTATCCCGAATATGCAATCCCAATCAGAATTATAAATCTGATTCACACATAATCCCCATGCTAGCCCACTCCGTCCTCGCTCCCGCGACCACGGCATCAACACCCTCGCCCCAGCAGCTCGCTCGAGCGACACCTCGTTCGAGCGGCTCGCTCCAACGAACCTGCAGAATTTGGAGTCATTATCTAACAGAAGAGAATGTGATGACTGGCTGGCCGCGATTAGTAGAGATTGTGAAACAGACAAAATTTGCTCTTCAAAATTAGCTAGACATTTGAATATTACGGTTACCTAGCTAAAATATCTAGCGTGCTAGCTAGCCTACTGGAGTTCAAAAGGTCATATTTTTTGGCCAGCTAACCATCTTATCGAGTCTCTAATACATGTTCTAAGATTGGAACAAATGACCCTCCAAAATAGAATAAGACCACCTAAAACTTGTGCTCTGAATTCTGGTGGACAAATATTAGAAGTTTCAACATTGAATATAAGATTGTTATTGGAAAATTAGGCCTTGAAATTCAAATTGAAATTGTGCAGAACTAGGGAAAATAACAATAAAAAACTTCGGTATACATTCAAACTCAATTACATTTACTAACAAGACAGCACAAGTGAAGATAACTGGCTGACATTTCTACAACATGAACCAAAGTTACAATAAAAGCCTGATCTATACAACACCTAAGTCCACAAAATCACACCATCTTAACAACTTCCTACAAAAAAAAATTTAAACCCATTGGCTAGAACTCTAACCTCCTTATAAAATCGCAATTTGACATAGCCAAAGCATTCCCAAAAACTCCACTGGGAAAGCATGTTAACGGAGTCACTTGGACGATTGCTTAGAAGCATCATTCTTTGATCCTGACATGGCTGCCGTTGCTGCAGCTGTCATGGCGGCGGCTGCTGCACTCATCTTTGCTCCACTTGCAGCTTTCATGGCACCAGCAATCTTTGCAAATGCTGCTATACCTCCTACAAATATAGCCCTAAAAGCAACTGTTGGTTTCACCGTCATGTCTTTATGCTACTACCTGAAATTCCCATTACAATATCAGAATCAGAAAATTATCTTGCAGACCAAATGAAAAATTAGGCATTAGGCCAAACAGGTTTAAAGAATCAATCATCGATCCAAAAGCTGAGGGTCTGCTTGGGATTGTATAAAGAAGGATCAGGTTCAACCTAGTTCTTATTTTTTTATGTGATTTTAATGAAGACTAGCAACATGTTGGTTTGATAGAGAACGTGTTTTAATAGTATTTTTTTAAGTGATACTAAATTCTATGTAATGAAAAATAACTCTACTGAACACTTAAATATGTAGAAATGTTCTTTTGTGGACAATAAAACCGGTTCTTCCATTTACCAAAGAACCCCCAAGTTTCGACCCCAAGCCCAAAAGAACAGCTCCACCCTAAATAAGAAGCACAACGAGTTCAATCACCACAAAACCAGTCTCAAGAACAAGACTGATATTTCATCATTAAAATGAACATCATCAGCTCCGCTCATTACCAAGCCCATTGCCACCCTAGTCTCACTGCAAAGGAATCCCATCATTGATCATATTTCTCACAAAAGTCCCAACATCGAATAAATATCGGTCACCTTAAATGAGTCAAAAGCGTAGAACGAATGGGAATGGTGACAATGAATTTCAACCCTAAGATGAGTATCTGATGCACATGCCCAAACTATACAATGCCTTTCACAAAGGAAGGAAAATTCTGAAACCATACATCACCTTTTATGCACCATGTCTTGGTTTGTGATTCGTTGATTGGTATTTCGAAATACACTGTGACAATCGGGGAAGCTTTAAAAGAGGGGGATTTCTATTATATATATTCGAGCCTTTACCTAATTTACTAATAATAATCAAAGGGCTAGCTTTTCGTTTGGTTTATTACTTAAGAAGGCTCTTGTCTCGGTAAGTCTGTGCTAGGCACTCTGTCTACGCATCGCCTCTACAGGGAAGCATAATTCGACTCTTACCCACCTTGACAATTGTACAAAGATTTAAGGTCAATGTGTACTTCTTTATGAGAAACAGAATGCTATAACATCAAAATGGCCAACTATATATATTGATCTAGCAAAAATTCCAACAACATAATTACTATGTGGTACCTTGCGATGCCACTATGATGTGCTCTTTCTTTGCCTATAATGCCTCTTTTATTGGCCATAAATCGACACCAGGAAACTCGTTAACATTTCAAAGAATTCATTCTTGATAGCGGAGACTGATGATTACCCCCAACCTCCGTTTCACATCCAATCTTTGGTTAATTCCACTGCAGGTCTACCTAAGGTCATAAAGATAAGGTGTCCCCATTTCAATCAGTTAAATCTCATCCTCTGAAGAAAAGATGGCTTATATAATGTGCACTTGTTTTGAATTTCTATTGCTTTTTGGTGAAAATAATACATTTTCTGGTTTTAAAAATTATGTGGTTGTTCCGTGAATTTCATTATAGTGGGTTGAGGATTCAAACATAATTATTCAAAGACAAACGAATCTCTCCATGACTCTATTCCAAAAAAAAATTTTATTTTCATATGGTTTATTCTTTTCTATTTTTTTTTTATTAGCAAATTCACCTCTAAAACAAAGAATTCCTACGGATATCAGCAAGGTTTAAATACTTTCGGCTAATTGAGTCAATAAGATATTTCTTTGGGTACGAAATTAAGAATCAAAGTGAAATTTCTGAATTTAGAAAGGGTAAATAGAAAAATAGGAGGGGCACAAATGCATATATTAGAAAATTTCGATGGGGGGCACAATGCATATAATATAAAAGACGTAGGCTAAATAAATAATTTTGAAATTTTCCTGGGGGCACACTGGTCCTTATGTGGCTCCGCCTCTGTTGGAGAAAAAATATTCAATACCGTGGTTATAGTGATAAAATGGTGTCACAAGCCAATAAAGACTCTTTATTAGTCCATTTGTCCCCTATTTCCATGGAATTCCAGTCCATATAAGTTAAAACTGTTTTTCTATTAGTGATGTGAGAAATAGTGACATGGTATACCCGTTACAACCCATATTTACTCCATGTTGGGATACCAATATCATCTAGAAAACTCCGACACTTCTAAGAAGTTAACGTGTCGGGTCGGGTCTGACACACGGACACCTTTCGTACAGTGTAATTAGGATTTTTGTTGTGTCGAAGTGTCCGTGTCCATGCTATACCATTCAGTTATTCAAAGGAATGAGAAAATTGGAAGGAAATTGCCCTAAAAGAGAGGAAACCAGCATTTTCCTTTCCTTGCCAAAGAAAAGAAATTTTTTTACATAATCAAATAGAGGCTAATATTTATATAGATCTATAGGGGTATTTAGACAACTTTACAATCCCCACTTCCAATTCGAAACATTATACTACTATTACTACAAATATTCTGTAGGAATTAAAAGGATACATAATAAAACCAAACAAATTGTAGTACGGAGTAATATATTTAGCTATCGGATTGATTTGCATTTTATCATCTCCTTCCCTGATTCCCCTTTCTTCGAGAAAAAAAAAACCCAAAATAAATACTACTAATTAAAGATCTCATCTCCATTTCAACAAACAAACTGAGCAACCAAAATTTTTATTACCTTATTAAAGAGGAACTCGTTCCGTCAAAATCAACGTTGCACCTTCTTCTTCTTCCGATAATAACATTAATGCTTGCACTTATATATATATATATATATATATATATTTGGGGAGAGAGAGAGAGCGCAGTGTAGAGAGAGAAATGTACGAGGCACAGCACAGGGCCCGCACCCCTCTTTCCATCTTTTCCGGACCCATGAAATAAGGTCTGCAATTCGTCGAGTGAGTGGGCACAGAGAAAACTGGCAGTCCGTAGTCAACGACGTCGTTTACACTAGCTCCGCCTATTTTCATTTCTATCCAAACGACGTAGTAATGCATTTTAACAAACGGGCAATGATCGTGAACATAGCGGGCCCATAATAAGAACCTGAGCTCTTGCTCTTGACCGTTGGATCATAATGAATCACTAAAAAATGGAGTAGTAATTAGAGGTGGTCATGGGCCGGGCCGGGCCGGGCTCGAGCCGGGCTTGCATTCTATACTAAGGGTAAGTACTTTTGTCCAAGTCCGACCCGGCCCATGGCAGGCCTACAATTGGTAGCCCAAGCCAGCACAGCACAAACCACTAAAATCTCAAAACCGGCCCGCGGACCGGCTTATTGCTATTTTTTATTTTATATTTTTAAAAATTTGAACTAAAAAAAAAATTACCATAAATAATATTTTGAATGATTATTAAGACACATTATTCACAAAAATTCAATAAAAACTCTTGTGATAATACATATACATTGAATATCTTATGTAAAATTATATTAATTTATATATTATATAATAGAAAATACAAAAAAATAAATATATTTACTAATATTCGGGTCGGGTCGGGCCAAAGCGAGCCTCATTTGCTTTGTCCAAGCCCGGCCCTAAAATTGATCGGGCCTAAAATTGTTGCCCAAGCCCGCTTGAACGGGCCAATATCTTTGCCCAAGCCCTGAAAAATTAGGGCGGGGCTGGGCGGGCCACGGGCCGTTTGGCCACCCCTAGTAGTAATCTAATCGATCACTTTTCTCTGACGGCCCGTTTAGTTCACGGATTATTTTAGGTGGATTCTGATTACTAGGAATCATAATACCAGTAATCATTTTACCAGGAATCTGAATCCCTGCAGAATGTTTGGATCACCATAGCTGGATTTAGAATCCAGTGTTTGGTTGGGTCAAGGAAAATGAAATGGAAATATTGTTAAATACCTAAGCTAGCCTTGAAGGCTAAAAAGAATGTACGAGTTAAAATCAAATTGTCAACCCTCTAAAAATGGAGGGTGATTAAAAAAATAATGGTATAAATCTAAAAATCAATAACACATAAAAAATGAGATAAATAGAGTAATTAAGACATGAACATGAGTCTAAACTATTACATGTAGTTAAAATATATTTGAATAATAACAAAAGATATATTATATTTTTAAGCAAAAAACATGTAAAGGTCTAACGTACAAATCACAATATGCCAAATATGTAGTTATCGTAATATCATATAGACTATTCAATCATTAACATTTAGCAACCAAAAGTTAAATTCGGTCATTAAACTAACATCAAATATAATGTTTCAAGCATAAAAAATCATCATAAACAATCACATCTACCAATCTCTCCATTTTAGAAAATAATAATAATCACAATCATAAATTTCTTCTGATCTAGTTTGTTTAATAGTCTAATAAAGGCTAGTTTAGGTATTATGAAATTAGTAAATCAAAACCCCAGTAATACTTAGAAATACCACCTCTAAGCTAGGATTTAGAATCCACCTTATTTTCCACATTTACAGTCCATTTGGCATGCCACAATCAAAAAAAGAATTGATTTGCAATTCTTGTTTGTGACAAATGTTGTGTTTGGTTTGACACAAAAATGATGAATGAAATGATTTCCAATTCTTGTCAATTCTTGAGAATTGAAGTTTTAGGCAAGACTAAAATCCGACCAAAATTGATCGGATTTGGTGAGAATTGATTCGCAACTATTGTTCTTCCCAAAATACCCAAATCCAAAACCCTAACCTGATTTCTTCTTCTTCCTCTTCAGTCGTCTTCTTCTTCCTCGTCGGTCATCTTCTTTGTCTTCTTCAGTCTCTTGTCGTCGTCTTCTTCAGTCTTCTTCTTTCTTTGGTTTGTTCTTCTGGTCTTAGTTTAAGGTATGTTTGGATAAATTAGCTTTAAGGCCTGGGGTATTTTAGGAAGTATCATTAATTCTTTTCAATTCTATTCTTTTTATTTCTGTTTTAAACCAAACATGAGAATTAGATTTGCAAATCAATTCTATTCTTTTATTTTCTTTTCTATTCTCTCTAATTCAATTTTATTCTATTTTACAATCATACCAAACAGATTGTTAAGTGAATTCTAAATTAAGTGGGATTCACAGTTCATTAAATATTCCATGAACCAAACAAAGATATATTGTAGATTACTAATATTTCTATAAACAAGATAAGAAATACTGGGAACTAAACTGCACTTATAATCATGGTTAAAACTGTCATTTCAATCGTGTTCTCACCACTCCTCTTCTTCTTCTTCACTAAAAAGTAAAAGTAAAAACCCTCTCTCGATATCTCTCTTGTCACTCCCGGCGTAGATTAGCAGAAAGGCTTTTCAAGGGGAATGGATCATTCGTACGGAGGAGGGAACTGGACAATGATCCCAAACATTCCGATCCACAGTAACCCAGCTACACCCTCCTCCTCAAGCCAAGACAATCTCTATCTCCAACAACAACAACAACCACCACCATTTCATAATCAACAACAACAACAGCAACAGTTTCAGACTCATCAGCATCAACAACAACAACAACAACAACGTTATCAACTTCAACAGCAACAGCCGCAATCGCAACAGCAAAATCAACACCACCAATCACTCGCTTCTCACTTCCATTTACTACACGTTTGATCCCTAAAACCCTAATCCCTAATTTGGGTTTTTTTTTTTTTTTTTAGTTTAAATATACATAATATTTTTTGGGTTTTAATTTTGATGGCTTTTAATGTTACAGTTGGTGGAGAATTTGGCGGATGCAATTGAAAATGGAACTCGTGATCAGCATTCTGATTCCTTGGTTTGTAAATTTCAGTTACATTTGATCTTGTGTGAGTTATTGTATAAGTACTGTAATTTCCATTTTTTATGTGTTTTTTTTTTTATATTAAACTGAAGCTGGCTGGTGTTTATTATGAGGTTGTAGCTTGAGCATTCTTATAAGTTTGTTTGTTGTGTTTGAACAGGTTAATGAATTGAACAACCACTTCGACAAGTGCCAGCAGCTCTTAAACTCCATATCTGGATCAATTAACACAAAAGCCATGGTAATTGGCTTCTAACCCCCCTTGCTTATTATTGCTTTTTTGGTTTTCAATCTTGGATTCTAAGGTTGTTTAGAGTGTTTAAATTTTTATTTGGAAATGCACTATTCCCTATATGAAGCACTGTTAGTTTTACAGTGACAAACAAACATCTGAATAGGGTAGTGCATGGATGGACCAAAGCATTCAAGATGGACAGTGGTGTATGTGTAGTCCTCTCTTGTTATTTTGTAATTAGGCTGATGTAATTGTGTCGCATTTTAATGACCCATGAAAAAATTGAGTGACTTGCGTTTTCATTCCCTTAATTTGAAACATTGTACAGAATTTTAGGTCCATCACTTGACAAAATGGTTTGTTAATCAATGCGAAGTTTTCGTTAGCCATCACTGTTTGTTTTTACATTGAAGAAATAGTCAGTCTACTGAGCCAACTGATTGTGTTAGGCTAAGTCCACTGGACGTTTTGTTTTTTTCGGTCTCATCTATAGGGGACATCAAACATTCAAATTTTCCCCTTCATTCTCGGATTCCAAAAACAGACGAGTTCTAACAATTAGCTTCTGGATTCTTGATTATTGATTAGTATAATTTGGTTCTCTGTGATTGTTCTTTCTAGACAGTTGAGGGACAAAAGCGTAAGCGGGAGGAAAGTGAACAATTACTAAATCAAAGGAGGTCTGTAGTATGTGAGTTAAAACTTGTTATTCACAATTACTCTTCTTGCTGAACATGTCCATTATTGTTATGCAATTCCAGGGATCTGATTGCCAAGTATAGAAACTCTGTTGAAGAGCTTATTAAGTCTGACCCGTGAGAGTTTGTCTCATTTCTACCTGAGGTAAGAATATTTCTTTTTGTTTCTTTACAAGAAAGAAAAAATGAAAAAGGAAAGCTCAGTTAGAAGTTCAAGTGTTATCAACATATTGTTGAAAGACTGTATGACATGATTGAAGTTGGAAACATAGAGTTAATGAATGCACGAAATAAAAGAATTGCTGAAGGCTTAATTCAGGATAATTTACCCTCTTTTACATGTTACGGCTTTTATTATGCCTTTGTATAGGACATTATATAAGCTGAGTTTTTAGATGGTTTTATTCATTCTTCTGTTAACTTTCTGGGTGAATTGTATAATTGTTTTTGCCCTGGTATTCTCTAGATATGAGTAATGCTACTCCCGCACCCACTTCACAACCAAATATCCACAACCTAATGTGGCATCCTAGGTGGAGGGTGGGGTCCACAGAAATTAAAGCAAAACTTAACCTCTCACCTCTCTCTGCGATTTTCTCTTTGCCTCCAACCTCTCTTCTCTCTCTGTGATTACTCGGAAACTAAACGATCCCCCAAGAAAATCAATAACTTAGCTGAGCATGCATACACACATACAGAGATAGATACGTAAATACTGTTAGAAGAAAGTGATTGAAGGCTTTGGTGGGGTAGGTCCAATATCTTTAATATTAGATATCCTGTTTATGGAGGATGCGTGATCATACGTGATTTTGATTTATATAACTTGTTTATGCACACACATAGGATGGGTTGGTTGGATTAGACCGGAGAAGAGGTTGGAGGTAGAGAGAGAATCGCAGAGAGAGGTGAGAGGTTGGGTTAATGGGTTAAGTTTTGCTTTAATTTCTGGGGACCACGCCCTCCACTTAGGATGCCACATGAGGTTGTAGATATTTTGTTGTGAAATGGGTGTGGGAGTTGCATTACTCCTCTGGATATACACAGCATGTTCCTCGTTGGCGTCATGGCGCCCTGTTTAGGAGAATCGTTACTTATCAGAAAAAGAAAAAAAAAATTGATCTTCATATACAGTTTTTTAAATAAAAAATAGTAACTGATCTTCATATATTTTTTGTTATAAGAACCAGTTTTGTGATTGTGAATAATTAGTAATTCTATTTCTCACTGATTAAAAAAATTTCAAAAACTTTATTATATTTTTGGTCACTATAAGTCTATACCCAAAAAATAATATATATATATATATATATATGTGTGTGTGTGTGTGTGTGTGTGTGTGTGTGTAAACCATATATTTGAAATCATGAACTTTTCTCTCTTAAGTCGGACAGTAATATTTTTGCGGCAAAAATATGCTTGAAAATATGTAGGTGATGCATTGAAAAGTCGTCAATACGTGTGAAAGTCAAGTGATCAATCAAACTGAAAATGAGCTTATACTTTATTATCCTTTAGTATAAATGTGTGACTATTTAATCTCCGGAGATTAATAGTTATAGTATTAGAAGGTCAAGTTTACTCAACTTAATGACCTATTCTATGGGACTTTTGAATGACGTATCGGGATTTAGTTCTTATAACTGCAAACTTTCTCTCTCTGTTTTTACCTGCATCAATTTTATTGTTTTTGTTTCTATGGTGGGGGGTAATGGGAGTGGTACAGGATGCCTGAAACCTGGTGGGTGTGGCAGGAAAAATTGAAAACTATGCGTGGGTCAGGATTGGATCAAACCCAACCAAGCAAATTTAAGTCGACAAGAGCAAGTTTATCTACAACCACTGCCATGTGCCTAGCTTGTGGTTCTTACAAGTATGAAATAGTTGAATGGAGTAGTTGTGCATCCCTTAAGGTCATTGTTGTGCACATGCCCAACCTATCCTCTCTTTTTGTTTTCATCAGTTCAATTTAAGAGTTACAAGAGTGTAATCCCCATGGGGTTTACCTGTTTTGCGCAATAAAATTTTGGTCTAAACCGTTCCACTTCAGGGTTGGGGACCTTATCCCTACTCAACTCATGTACATAAGCATGACTGATAGGTCAATATAAGACTCCAATTAACAGTTTCTGGAAAATTTACGACTCTATCGCAGAAAATTTTTTATGCAATAGTCGGTGGCTCATTTTCCAGTGTATGAAGAATTAGATTTAACCATCTGCAAGATATTATTTACCACTTAATGTTTCAAATGATTAAATCAAAACTCTTGTCAATTAATATCCAAGGTAGTTGGGTATACTCAATTACCAAAGTTGGCCAAATTCCTGTCAAAAATTTATTGAGTGTCCATATATGACAATACTTTTTATGTATCTGAAAATCTTCTCGTGACACAGGCTAAGCAACTGCAGAATTATTGTCTTTGGTATTTCGGTAGAAATTAGTCATTACACACAACCAGGTTTTGACACACTCATGCATCTCATCTCTTGAGATTTGGTTGTGAAGTTCAAAGTTTTTTTGTTACATTATTTATATTTTGTTTGGAGCGTTTGCACATATGATTGTGGCATCATTCATCATGATTTTAGAATATTTCCATTTACAAAAACCCCATGTAATGTTCTTGAAACTTTCTGTTATCACAATGTTTTTATCATTTCTGGTAGATGTTGAGAGTTAAGAATTGCCTGAGTCTGTGACTAATGTTTTGGTTTTGTTAATCGGCAGGGTGAGTTATACTTTGAGTTTTGGTGCTACGTTACCTGTACGGAGCAAAAGGAGGAATTGTTCCTAGAAATGTCTATTGCATTTTACTACTACTCATTTTAGAGTTCCCTGTTCCCTGCAGCCAAATTATAAAATCTAACTTGTTTGTATATTTACTCAATATGAACTAAATGATTATTTTATGTTTACTTGTCAAATTAGTCATATGGTTGTGTCAAGGTGCCGAATTGCGTCAGATATCTTAGCTGCAGATAAGCGTAGGATATTATGATTAAATTTGATGAAACATGTGGTTTTACTTTCACCAAGAAATTTGATAGCGAGTATGCTGACTATCATCAAAGGGGCTTGGACAAGATACATTAAGGGCTGTTTGGGAAGGTTAAGTCAATTCAACTAATTGTAAGTGTTTTGGTAGATCTTTTTTATGACGTTCGAATTCTAAAATCACATGCTACAACATAGTCCTTGTCAAACTAATATAATGTTGGGTATTACAAGAACCATGCAGAGAACCGAGTGTGGGAATAATTCGAATCATTATATGCGCACATAGATATGCCAAAATTTCATAATCTTAGATTTAGGGGTGTACATCCGTCAGTCCAACCGACCCGAGAGGAATTGAAAATGAAAGAAGAATATGTGTGCACTATTCATGGAGTGGACTGATTATCCTTAATCTCCTCGTCCCTATCTCCCCCCTTTTTGCCTTTCTTGCCGGGAGGATAATCCATTTGTTGTATTGTTTATTATGATTGATCTGTGTAGTTCAAGGGCACTCTTCTTAATCCGAGTTTGAGATGGTAGAAAACTCGGACGTAGAGCCCCGTCGGCAAGGAAGGGATTTTTCCTTTTCTTTTTTTCTCAATTTTTTCATGTTTTTAAAAATTGACCGAAGTGGTCGGTTCGGTCGATTTTGTCAGTTTTTTGTCACTTTTGTTCGGTTCGGCTCGGTTGGGGTTGAAATCAGTTCGGTCGGGTTTGGGGGATGATTCAACTGACCGATCGATTTTAGGAGATGGTTCAACCGATCAATCGGTTTCGGTACGGTTCCATTTTTTGGTTTTAAGGCAAATTTTTCAATTCAATTTCGATTTTACACTGAGAATTTATGAGAACCGACCGAACCAATCAGTTAGTTCGACTTGTCAGTTTTTCAATTTGGTATTTCACCCCTATCAGACATTCACTGGTTTCTAATGATTGGTCGATTTTTCCCCACTTCCACTTTTTTCAAGAAACCACCGAAATACACCCAAGAGTTCAACACAACTAGTATAGGACCATTGGTAAATTTCCTCCTAATCTATATATATATATATATATATATCACAAGATTCCTACACATGACTGTTCCATGGCATATTACTTGCGTATGTGGACCAATTATGTTTGGAAACAGTATTGTATGCACCGAAAGAATTGTACTGAAAGAAATGTATTGAAGTCTCTTTTTATCATAAAATTATCCCAGGTGGCCGCCAATCACATACTACATTTAACTATTATTGAACAACTTTGCTATGTTTTACCTTAAAATTAGAAACTAAATGAATGCATGTAATTAACGCATCATGTCACAG
Organism: Hydrangea macrophylla; assembly: GCA_033977485.1. NCBI lineage: Eukaryota > Viridiplantae > Streptophyta > Magnoliopsida > Cornales > Hydrangeaceae > Hydrangea > Hydrangea macrophylla. Next base: position 141,683,047 of record CM066991.1, read on the forward strand.
ACCACGGTCTCACCCTAGAGGCAAAAGTCCACAATCTCCACCCAAGTGGTGAGTGTTCAAATTCCCCCTTCCCATGTATAAAAAAAAAAAAAAAAAAAAACACACATCATGTCACATCATATGCTGATGATGTGGTATAATGGTTGTGCAACAGAATAACTCATTTCTCACATACCCTTCAACATCGTTGTTGCCCAAAACTAAAATACCTTAAAATTAGAAATTACATGAATTCATGGGATTAAAGCACCACACCACATCCTAAGCTAATGACGTGGTATAACGGTCACATGGCGAAACAACTCATATGTTATATAACCATTTATAGTAAAAACTAAATCCAGTTAAGAAATCTCTCTCCCCCCTTAAAATCATCTCTGTCTTTCCTCCCATTTCTCTCCATCTCCCATTAACCCAGAAACCAAAAAGTCTCCCCAAGAAACACCATCCCCGCCGCAAACCCAGCCTAAAAATCTCTCTCTCTCTCTCTCACACACACACACACACTAAAACACACACTAACAATGAGCATTACAAGGGGCAACACATCCCAGGCATGCGCTGCATGTAAGTACCAACGCAGAAAGTGCTCCCCTGACTGCATTCTCGCCCCTTATTTCCCTCACAATCGCCAACAACAATTCATCAACGCCCATAAATTATTCGGTGTGAGCAACATCACCAAGATCATACGCAACCTCGACCCACCGGAGAAAGACGAGGCCATGAGGACCATCATCTTCCAATCGGACATACGTGCCACCGACCCTGTTGGCGGCTGTTACAGGCTCATACGTGACCTCCAACGCCAGATCGAATACAACAAGGCCGAGCTTGACATTGTCCTTCACCAATTAGCCATGTACCGGACCAATCATCATCATCATCATCATCATAATCAGGCCGTTGATTCTGCATTGAATTGTGGTGATGGTGTTATGATGACCTATGATCATCATTGTTATAATAGCAATAATAATAATAATAATAATAATCAAGTTGTTGTTCCGGTGCATGACATTGCATCATGGGTGATGCATGGTGATGATGATGATGATAAGCAATGTTTTGTTGTTGATGAATGCATTGATGATGATGACGATGATAATGATGATGATGTGAGGACATTGGCTTTGGATGTGAATGGTGATCAGAGACAAGAGATTCACTTTGAGCCTGAGGAATTTATTCAAGGAAGGTTTGTACTTCCATTGCCACTAATATCACTTGCCTCGACCTTGTAATCAAACTAAATATTTGTTCATAATTCTTTCATTTGGTAGTCCTTTTATCAAGAATTTGGAAAGAAAAAAAAATGTCTCTGTATTGTGTTTGTGTCTAATACTTGTTTGAGCTAAGAGTAATTAAACTTATATATTAATATTGAATGGAAATGAAATCATCCCATTGTGATTTGCATTGCATTTGATAAAATAGATTAGTTTGCTGAGATTATGGATAATGGTGTAATAAGTTGAAATACGTAACCGATTTTTTTTTTTTTTTTTAAAACCTTATTGTTCTTTTTATGTAAAATAGAGCATTGCATATAATTAAATATCATTTGACCAACCATTAAACAGTTGGTTTGATTCTTTTGAAGCTCTATATATTTCTTGTCTTGTGTCCTCAATCACTTTGTGGTACATTGTTTGTCTTGTTTTCATTGATTCACATTTTCCCATATTGATGTTTGGAATTTGATATTGCAGTGAGGAGGCTGAAATAAAAGATGAGAGAGCCATTCTAAGAGAAGAGAATGAGTCCATCATCCAACATGTTGAAGATCATGATTTAAAGAGTGCGGCCACTTTCTTTTCTCTTACAAACTCTATTAGTTGAATGTAGCAAATTCATTCTAGGAAGATTTGTTGTCTGGTTTACTCTAATTAACACCAGGAATGCTCTCTCTCTCTCTCTCTCTCTCTCTCTCTCTCTCTCTCTCTCTCTCTACAGTGCTCTACATTTTGACAAAATTGTACACATCTCTCCAAAAAGAGCGCCCGAAATGTGTACACTCAACATAAAAGGATCATAATCAAGCTCAATACGTAATATTAAAAAGCAACTGAATAAATAAATCTCCACCTTCAATATATCAAGCTATTCCCACTGTAAAATTACTTGGTCTTGACCATTAGAAAAGATTACAGTAAAATTACAAGTCAATAGGAATTCTTTTCATTGAACATTACATGAATTTAAGACTCAAAATTATACATTTTGTAAAATGTAAATGAATAAGAAACCAGACTTTGCATAAATGCTCTCTCATAATAATCTGTAGTCCCCATTTGACTTGTAATGTTTAATTTTTTACCAATCTCGGAAAAGAATTATACACACTCAAATTTTGATACATGTTAATGCACTACTAGGCGTATAGCTCCTGTGGAATATCCAAAACTTTCTGCCACCGTAATCAATAACCCATATCATCCATATTTGGCATACGATTTGCAAGTGGGTTTTTCTCTCCAGCACGGTCCACAACAACTGCCTCAGTTGTTGTCAACAACAACGAGACGCTGCAACCAATACGAAGTTTTGTTAGCGATACATTAAAATCATGAATACGTACACCACAATCTACGATACTACTATCTTCACCTGGCGGCATCTACCAAGGCGGTTCTAATGACTTTAAGAGGATCTATGATTCCAGCCTTCACCATGTTAACATACTCACCTGGTTCAGCAAAAGCACCATTGAATGCATTAAACACCACGGATAATTTGGGAACAGAGATAAATAAATAAATGAAGGTTTACTTCCAACAACACTTCATTTTCATTAAAGTAAACAAAAAATTGATGTCAGTAATAAACTAGACAAAACAAATTCAAAATTATTATCAAGATGCTCATGGAAACATCAAGCAAAGATTCAAAGGGCAAAATTGTTGTTCGTGGTCCTATTTTAGGCATTCCCAAATAGGCCCTTCAAAACTTCCAATTACTTAAAAGTTCAGTTCACACATAGGATCATCATCACAAGAACCAGAGAATTATTCTGTGGCGTCCAGAGAAACAAACCTTTGGAAGCATCAAAACCTAAATCAAGATCATCTTGCTCTAATAGCTTGCCAAGAACCAGCGCGCCATCACCACCAGCATTAGCAACTATTGTGAAAGTAGGTGCCTGTAAACCAATACATATCCAATGTCAGAAACATTGAACTGCAGAAATTCACATGACAGAATGCTGAAATATAAAGCTTTAGTTGTAACCTTAAGAGCATTTTCAATTATTTCGACTCCTCTTTTCTGGTCACCATTTGCGGTTTGAAGGTTCTTCAGAATATTTGTGGCATACAAGAGAGCAACACCCCCACCTAACAAAAACAGTCCTCTGATTGTAGTAATAAACAACGATTCTCAAGCAACCTTTAGGTTCTGTTTGGTTTGGGGATATAGAGAAGGAAAACGAAAACAGTGTCCCGGGTGTTTTCCTTGTGTTTTTCTCCATTCCCATGTAACATTAGCCATTAAAAAAAATCTCAAAAAACAGTAGGAATTCAAGAAAAGAGGAAGGAAAGAAAGTGACTCACAAAATTTAGAACTCTTAATTTAATTTTTACCATATTTAGTTTGCCTTCCCAAATAAAATAGGAATCAAAGAAAAAAGATGACTCACAAATTACAAAACCTTAATTTAACTTTCACTAAATTTAGTTTTCCTTCCAATTTTCCTCAATGTTTTCCTTATTAACCAAACAAAGAAAAGTGTTTTCCTCTACGTTTTCTTTTCTTTTCGCTCATTAACTCCATGAACCAAACAGAGCCAAGTTACCTGGAACAATGCCCTCTTCCACGGCTGCTCTAGTAGCATTTAAAGCATCTGTAACCCTGTCTTTCCTTTCTCCAACTTCAGCCTCACTAGCCCCTCCAACCTGAAAGTAGCTGAAGACTTGCATGAGGATGTCAGAGACATGCCCTTTTAGGCTCTGTTGGGGTTATTGAATTCATGAGGGAAAGGAAAAGAAAACACTAGGGAAAATACTTCTCTCTATTTGGTTAATGACGAAAATAGTGAGGGAAGTACGGAGGAAAACAAATAAGGTGACAAATAACTTAAACTTTTTGAATTTTGTGAGCCATTTATTTGTCCCTCTTTTCTTGAGTTTCTAGTATACTTTGAAGAGTTTAGTTTCTAATGTTATTTAGGTACGTCCTAAAAAAAAGAGGGGGGGGGGGGGGGGGGGGGGGGGGGGGGGGGGGTGTGGAGAATACTAAGAAAATAGTTTTCCTTCTCGGTTTCTTTTCCTTCAATTTTTCCTCCTTTAAATCCTCAAACTAAACAAAGCCTTAGTTATTTAGCTGCTCAGCAAGGTAAAGATATACCTTGAAAACAGCAACACCACCAGATAGCTTTGATAGCCTCTCCTGCGCTTTCTCCTTGTCAAACATGGCAGTGCTCTGATTAATTGCTGACCTCAGCTGTTTAAACGTATCCATCAGTCCCCCTCATCTAAGAAAATCCATTTTTCTTCATTTAAATTAAGCAACAATAGATACGTTACCATATCTAACTTGAAAAAACACAAACTTCATGATGGTCTCAGTTCAAATATGTGTGAGACATCGATATCTCAGTTCACAAAAAAGAAGCTCTCAAATCAGTGATTGATTTATTGTGTTTCCAAAAACGATAAATTTAGTGTGTTTTGTGAGCCAATGGCTTTCATCTCAAGATGATGGCAAATAAATACCGGGTCTTCCGTTTATAATTTTGAGAATTAGAAAAGCCCCATAGGGCCCATACAGTTAATTAAAATCAAATCCTGACCCCATCGCCCCATGATAGAAACACATGTCCATATATTAGTCCCTAAGTTCTCGACTGAGATCAGAACAATCCCAATAAAAAACAAATAATAATAAAAAGAATTTTTTAGCACAACGGAGTACTGAAACCTTATAGCATAAAGCATGAGTTCTTCTTGGACATAAACGGTGGAACATATAGCATGTTGAAGAATAATAGGTTCTACGAGACACACAAATGACATACCGATACACCAACTAAAGAATATCATTGAATTAACTACAAGAAAGCATTTTTTAATGGTGAAATGTGTCTTTGTCAAACATGCTAGTTAATCTGGAGAATTTCTATTCTTTTATTTTTTTAAAAAAAAAAACACAAGAAGACGACGACAAAACTATGATGTATATAACAACTCAAGATCACTGATACGGGTGGACCCAAGTGAAGACCAAGGCCCCCCCAAAATGTTTTGAAAATTTGTGGGATATATATATATATATATATATGTAATTTTAACATTTGAAAATTAATTTAGAAATTGGCCCTCCAAAATTTTTAACATTTACAATATAAACCATCCATAAAAAAGTCAATTTAAAAATCAACAGCCCCAAGGCCACAGAGTTTGTTAGGCAGGACTAATCTAAGTACACAAGAAACCGGGGACTAACAATTTAATAGTTAGTTGTTGGGTAGGCCAAATAGTGCAAGCGTAATTGTCAATATCAACTTTATAATTCCCAAATGGAAGACTATTTACTCCATGGGTGTGGCATCAACTATCCCCCATAATAGTGAAGGAGAAGAGTAATACCCAATTACCTAGCTCGAGAAACAAAAATGACCTAAATCTAATCAACCAAACTACTCTTTCGACTCTCTATCTCGCACCGAAAATATGTATAAATAGACCAAAAAATTTCACCTCGGGGGCGCTGCCCCCAAACCCCTCATGAAACTTGTTTATTAGCAGACCCAAGTCCATTTACCTTGCCCCACCCCAACACAAAAACCTGGGTCCACCACTGATCACTGAGATTTGAAAATATCAGATGGAGTCCTCTAAAATGCAAAAATGGTAGCTCACAAGCTTCAGAGTCATACCCAAAAAGTATACAATCTCAGTTGGATTAAACTTAAATATAGATTAACAACTCAAAGGGGTCATTATTTCGTATAACTGCTCTCTAATATACATTTGCTCTGATACCTTAAGAGACAGAAAAGGGGAAAGTGAACGCTTAACCTAAACAGGATTAGCCAACACAAATATATATATATTACTGAGATAAGATAATTACAAAAATACCCTTACTCTAACAGTTATCTTTACTCTCCGATATGCCATTCAGTTGGTAAATTCTAAAACATCTTGTGCACTTGCATCAGGTGCAAACTAATGAGATAGATTGCAGCACTTCAATCCGAAAACTTGCCCTTACATCCCTAATTACTATCATAAACAAATTTTCAGAAATAAATGGTAATGCAATTAAACAACACCCAGAATATTCGACATTGCTGATAGACACTGGTGGACCGAATTACAAAATTATATGCATTAGTATAGATTTTAGAAATAGGTCCTCTTAAATTTCACACAGGCCCCCCTGAACATCAGAAAATTCTCGACTTACACGTAATATTTTACAAGTTTTAAGACACAGGCCCCATCGTACTTTTGAAAATTCTATACTTACATGTAATATTTTACATGTTTTAGATATAGGCCCCTAAAATTACATGATTTACCACAAATTATGGGTGTTTAACCAATTCTATATATGATTCTACAATTTTACACATAATTATATATAGGTAGACCCAAAAAAATTCGCCTCGTGGGCAGCGTATAGGATAGGCACCCCTGGCCAAAAATCATGGGTCCGCCCCTACAGATAACTAATGTAAATCAAAGACTGTTTATGATTTTTCATGGATGTTTACATAGATCTACATGTAAAATTTTACTTCAGAATAGCCGTTTCTGAGGATTGCAAATGACATGCATGCAGTAGCAACTTGCAAGTGGTGACACAATTGCCGGACTGTTTAGAATAATAAAAGTGAACAACAAGAGATGTAAAAAAAAAATTTAAAAATCGAAGATTACCATCATATTATCTCAATAAAGCCACCAGTACCTGCTCACATCTTTCTTCAATCAGCTTCTTGTCTCCACTCCCATGTAGAATTATAGTGTCATCAATAGAAACAGTGACCTGCTCCAGAGAAACTAAGAAGTCCCAACCCAGTCCATGTAAATATCTGCAAATACCAACTTACAACCATACACAAACCTTTTTAGCTGTACCAAGCATCTCAATTTGAACTTTATCAAGAGTCAAACCGTGTTCTTCTTTGATAACCTGCATGTAAGATAAATGAAAATGGTATTAAAAGCATAAAATAAATGAAAAAAAAAAAAAAAATCTAGACGCTTGTCTCACCTCTCCTCCAGTAAGAATGGCAAGGTCCTCCAAATTGGCTCGTCTGTTCTCCCCAAAACCGGGAGCTTTGATGGCACAAACCTAGAGTTAATTTCAAATGTCTGATAGTAACTACTTACACAAGAACATGAACTAAAAAAGTCTAAGCTTGACCATTGGACCAGAAATTCAGAGACAACTTGGTACTATAGAAGCAGTAATCTAGTGACTACCTAGGAAGCACCAACACTTCTAGGAAGGTAACGAGTCGTATCGTGTCCGACACACGGGCACGACACTTTTCCAGGAGTGTCGACGTGCAATTTTTTAGGATTTTGTCGTGTCTGCGTCGTGTCATATCCGTGTCAGTGTGTCCGTGTCTGCACTACATAGGTGACTACTTACACAAGAACATGAACAATTAAAGTCGAAGTTTGACCATTGGACTCGAAATTCAGAGAGCTCAGTACTATAGAAGCAGGAATCTAGTATCTTCAAAGCAAAGCCAATTATTACCTTAATCCCAGCCCGATGCTTGTTGATAATAAGCATAGTCAGGGCATCACTCTCAACATCCTCAGCAACAATTAAGAGCGGACGGTTTTTCTGTTAAGAAATGCAAAGCAAGAGAAAGGAGTTGGTGCTTCTATATTCCTCAAACAGTTGAAAACCTTGATCATTCCCTTGAGTCCCATATGAAGAAGAAAAGAAGGAAAAAAAACAAACAAACCACCTAGAAAATGTTGATTACCTTTACAGCCAGCTCTAATATCCCCACAAGCGAGTTCATGTCTGAGATTTTCTTGTCATGAATAAGGATCAGAGGATTTTCAAGTTCCTGTGTACATGGAAATCACAATTTTCCAGGTTGTGAAATTAAAACTGACAGTTACAGATAACAAATTTTCATGGTAAATAAAAGACTAGTGGCACAGACAGTTTGTAAAGCACTAGCAAATAGGTTGGAAGCTTTTGACATCAGCCCCATTAACCTATGTAGCATGGGGATACGACACGACAGGGACATGGCTACATGGCAAATCTTAAACTGTAGGAAACGGACATGGCTAGATCACATAAAAAAAAAATTTACATTTTCATAATTTCTTATAGTATACATCAAGCCGTATCCACTCGCATTTCCCAAATTTCCAATAAACCCATTACATATCTCCTCTACCATTTGATTATGCTACGACTTTACATCAAAATTTAAAAATCATTTTTAAAGGGGCCACTGAGCCATGTCCACTCCCTTGTCTGGCTGTATCGGTCGCATGCCAGCATGTGTCCAAGGAAAATAAAGAGTATTAAGACTCGTGTCCATGGCGTGCACAGCGCCAAATTGAAGCGTCCAATGCTACGTAGCCTTTAACTGTCTTTCATATTTTGTTAAGGAAATGTTCACACGAATCGAATAGCATAGACTACAAATTCTGCAACCCTATTCTAGCATACAAAGTTTGGGGGAGATTTAAATTTTAAACACATAGATCATCACTATTGAGAGCAGTGTGGAGCTGTACGTACACATTTCTGGGTCTTCTCATCAGTTATAAAATATGGAGATATATAACCCCTGCCTAGCTTCATCCCTTCAACCACATCCAATTCATTATCCAGTGTATTTCCGTCCTGCATATTCGTAGTTATAACTATATTTAAGTTTTGGAAACATTCATTTACGAACATCTAGAATAGGTTACGGTAGAAGTATGCTCACAGCAACAGTAATGACTCCTTCCTTCCCAACTTTCTCCATCGCCCGAGCAATCAACTCCCCAATCTCACGCTCACCGTTGGCAGAAATAGTGGCCACCTAAATCAGAAAGATGACACATTATCGGCCAAAAGGACCAATAAATGCAATAAAAACATGGATATACAGAGAGTATCAGAACAACTGTAAAGTGCCATCCAGCTATTATTATCAAGAATGTGAATTCGAACTAAGATACACATAGAAACAATCACAGCCAAACTCTTAGGCTCTATTTGGTTCATGGATTTTTAGTGAGGGAAAAGAAAAAAGAAAATATAGAGGAAAATAGTGTGAACAGAAAATTACATAATTGGAACTTTGTGAGCCACTTTTTTTTCTTCAAATATTCTATGAGTAATATTTGGGCACTAACAAATTCCACTAACACTCACACTCACACTCTCTCTCTCTCCTAGTGGCACTGTGGGGTCCGCAGTGGAACCAAAGTGCCACTAGGAGAGAGATAGAGTGTGGGTGTGAATGTTAGTAGAATTTGTTAGTGCCCCTAGCATTGTTGATATTCTATTTTGGAAATTTTTAATTCTAATGACATTTAAGCTTGGAATAAAACACTAGAAAAAGTTACACATGCGAAAAAGTTCATCTTGTTTTCTTTTCCTTCTCATTTCTTTCTCTAAATCCAAGAAGCAAACAAAACATTACTGTCCTCACCCTTGTAACATTTATGCTTAACTATGAAATGGAACAAAGAGATGAACAAGGGCAGGCAGCCTACACTCTAGAAATGGCTTCTACAAGAAGAAGAAGAAGAAGAAAAAAAAAAAAAAGGTAATCCATTTTTCACCATTCTGGACGACAAAATTATTTACTGTTAAAAAAGTATTAACCCTGTTCTGCCCCAAAGGATCGAGTAGTGAGAGAATTCTAAATTCACTTCCTAAATGCTCTCCTCCTTATGCAAGGATAATGAGACAGATTACCTGCGTAATTTCTTCTGGAGTACTTATCATCAGTGCTCTATTCTTCAACTCAGTTATTACAGCATCAACTGCCATATTGATACCACTACGCAAATCCATCACATTTACGCCAGCAGCTACTGACTTGCAACCCTCCATGAAAATTGCCTGAGTCAAGACAGTGGCACAAGTGGTACCTGCAACAAGATAATATATCTTCTGTGATGAAATTTTCTTTTGGGATTAATGGGTTATATACATGAAATAACATTACTTTTGTGGAGATCATAGTTTTGTAGTATATTTAATCCCGCACCATATTGATATTCAACTTAATTAAGTAGACAAGAGGAAAATTGAAGCTTCTTCAAGCAAGAAAATCATGCAGAAGATTTATATACCATCAATATCTTTGGTCACATACATAGATCGACTATGTCTTTAATGACACCATTGCAATAGTACACCAAGCGTCTTATGCATATATTTTTCAGTTAGGTTGTAGATAGTTGAGTTAAGATGTAATCAAGAAATCTGATAGTGATACCTCAATAGGAACATTATGTTTAAAGTCCAACAAGCTATTTCTGCCCCCAACATGAATGATTTTATTGAATTATAGCTTTTTTTTTCTTCCAAAAAAAAAAAGAAAAAAACTTTTCGAGGTACATAACCCAAATGTGGTTTACCGTTTTCCCTTCTAAAAGCAAGAAAGACCTCTGAGATGGTATCTAATTGTCGCTTCATAAATCTATGCAAGGTTTAAGTACGTATTGCGAAAAAAATAAAGAACTAACAATTAGAAATTACCATCTCCTGCAGCAGTATTTGTAGCACTAGCGACCTGCTTTACAAGATCAGCGCCGACATTTTTGGCCTTCTCCTTGAATTTGATGCTTTTGGCTACAGTAACACCGTCCTTTGTTACCTTAGGATCCCCACGACTTTTCTCAATAATCACATTTCGACCCTGAATTGATAGCGGAGAGAAGAGAAGAGTCAGGTAGGCATGAGCCTTTTTTAATTATTGCTCACTGGACCATAACGATATGTGGTAATATCATCTTTTTAACCCTCCCTGACAAATCATATGATCATCTTAAATCTATGTATAGTATAAAAGGCTGGTTTTAAAAGATCAAAAATAGGTTCATGAGCTCTAAACCTTCTCTAGTTTCTGCGAAAACACGTGGGAAAAATTGAGAATAAGGTAAATGCTTGGAATCTTGTTACAACACCCCCTCCAATCCTAACTACATGAAAGATTCTAAAGTTTCCTTCTTCTTTTTTTCCTCCCACAATATCTTTGTTTTAAAAAAAAAAAAGGAGGCAAAGGTTATAAGAATGCATTATTATTAAAAACTGTATACAATTGAATCAACATGGCCGCTTCTGGCTACAAAAAAATGAACTGCATCAACAACTTTCTACTACATATTCCATTGATGCTATAGTACAAAGTCATTTCCCACAGTGATCCTAATGTAGTTCCGCACACACTTTAAAAGAAATAGACAGCGGGAAAACCAAGAAGACATAGATTAATTACCTTCGGCCCCATTGTGACCTTTACAGCTTCTGCAAGCTCATTAACACCCTGTAACATTGCTGCCCGAGCCACCGTCCCAAAATATATATCCTTTGCAACATAGCTTCTGCTATAGATGATCCTACTACATACCTTCTCCAATTCAAATCAACAACAAAGCAAACAAATTAAATTCAAATCACACCCATCAAAATTACATCCTTTTAACACGAATTACGCCGATCAGATTATGAGTAAAATTGAACACTATAAACATTGCTTCAATTCTATTTATTCAATCTTAGTTTGACAATAAAATGATGAAAAATGAGTACATGAATAAATGAAGATCGAAGTTTTTACCAGTTTCCTGGAAGTAGAGGACCTGAATATTAGAGGAGAATGTTAGTGCGTGTACATATATATATATATATATTAATTGATACTCGGAATACTATCTATAGGTGTGTGTGTGTGTGTGTGTGTGTAAATACACACGGAGAGACACACTTGTGTGTGTGAAACACTGAAGTTAAAGTGGATTAAAAAAGAGAGATACCTGAGCGATGAAGCTAGGGAGGCAACGACTCGGTACATCGCCGTCGTCGGAGGGTGGCCGGAGTTTCTTTACTGTTCGGTGACAGAGCTGGAGTCGGCCCAGTCGGGAATAGGGTTTAAGTTTAGAACCTCCGGGTCGGCCGGTTTTTAAGGCGCTGCGTTTCTAGGGTTTTAAGCGTTGGTTTTTTTTAAATTTTTAGTGTAAATTACACTTTACTTCACTTCAGTTTTGGTATAATATCATCTGGGTATATATCAATGGGTTTGGGTTGTCTAGTAAACAAGTTTTATGCGGGGGTTCGGGGGCGCTGGCCCCGAGGCGAAATTTTTTGGTCTATTTAAACATATTTTGGTCCGAGAACGAGAGTCGAAAGAGTAGTTTTGTCTATTAGATTTAGGTTATTTTTGTCTCATGAGCTAGGTAGTTGAGTATTATTCTTCCCATTCTCTATTATGGGGGACAGTTAATGTCACACTCTTGAGTAAATAGTCCTTTATATGAAAACTATTAAGTTGATATTGACAATTAAGTTTGTAATACTATTTGGCCTACCAAACAACGAACTATTAAATTCAAAATGATTGTTAGTCTAGATTTTTTTTCCTTAGATTAGTCCTGGAAAACAAACTATGGCATTGGGGCTTTTGATTTCAAATTGACTTTTTAGATAGTTTATATTGTAAATGTTAAAATTTGGAGGGCCAATTTTTAAAATATTTTTTAAATGTTAAAACTACGTATATATCCCATAAATTTTAAAAAATTTTGGGGGGGCCATAGCCCCCTTTGGTCTCCACTTCGGTCCGCCCCCGCTAACATTTCAATGATAATAGTTACCTGACCTCCCTTGTCATTAATAGATAACGAAAATTACAAAGTTATCATTATACCCTTATTAAAATGATGTCGTTTTGGCCCTGAACCGGGCAGACTCTCTCTCTCTCTATAGCTGAATAACAACAGTTGTCAATAAAAACTTGACACATCATTTTAGAAGTAAAAAATTATTTCTTTCCTCTCTCTATTCTCTCTCTCTTCCTTTATGAGGAGAAAATATTCATTGCAATTAGGGGTGAAATCGGTTCGGTTTGGTCGGTTTTTTTTTTTGGGGGGGGGGGGGAGGGTTCGGTTTCGCTCGATTTTTTCCATTTCAGACTTAATTTTCGGTTCGTTTTTCGGTTTTACACTGCACCTACCTCATGAAAACCGACCGAACCGATCGGTTCGGTTCGGTGGTTCGGTTTATTCGATTTTGCTTTCATCCCTAATTGCAATGATTATTTTGCTGATGTGGTATAACAATCAAATATGAACCCTTTATTTATTCATCTACACCCTTATTTTCAGGAAAAATCTCATCACATAAGCACAAATTTCAAATCTATAAGTCTATTATTTTACTGACGTGGTATCCCCGTTGCATTGAATATTTACTCCTCCATGAGATATTGTACCACTACCAAACTCCGGCTCTGGCCAGCATCAATTCCTTGTAAGTTCACCATCACTTTCTCTCTTCTCAATTTTAGAGAAAGAAGAGTGGAAAGAAGAAAATCACATGTCAGTGTTTGTGGCCGACGACGGTCAGTAGAAACGGATCCCCTTTGTGGCGGATGTAGAGAGACACATTATAGAGTTTTGAGGAGTGTGTGAACATACCATATCATCTTGATCAACATTACCATGATTTGGTTTTAATTTATTATGTGATGAGAAATAGGTGACTGACTCCAAATGGAAGAACTAGGTTTCAATTGATTATTTGGTTTCAGATGAATCCAAATTGGGTTTCATAATCACATTAAAAAGAAGGGAGACTTGGTGTAAGGACCCTAAGATTGAGTTAAGTTGGACTAAAGGATAAGTCATAATCAAAACCCACACAAGGACGCACTCTAAAAAAACTTTCCTTCTCAAAGTCTTCTAAAATTTTAACTTTCCCTCTTAGTCCTATAAAATTTTAAATTTTACTCTAAATGACAAAATTGCTCATGGAACCCAAAGAAACCACCACCACCATCTCTCTTCTCTCTCTAACTTTTCTCTCCTCCTCCCTCTATAGCCACCACCATCACAACCAGGGTCGGCCCTTAGGCCAGCGGCTCAGGCGGTCGCTTGGAGCCTCCAAAAACAAGAGCTTGTTTGGCCTTGGAATAAGGTCTTGTTTGGCCAAAATTCATATATTATGTATAAATATAGGGCCTAAGAAAAATAAGGCCTTAGATATACATGCATTATATATAAAAATAGAACAAAAAAATAAGGCATTATTTGGCCAAAATGCATGTATTATGCAATTTACACAAAAATTAACACCTATAATATATTATACCAAGATGTATTGATTCAAAACAATGGCTCTAATAGCAACTGTAAGTCTATAAATGTAGCACCCAGAAATTTCACGATATAAAAATAGGGTAAAATATGGCCTAAAAAAAATAAGGTCTTATATATACATGTATTATATATAAAAATAGGATCAAAAAAGGGCCTAAAAAAAATTTTCTTTTTATATTTGCTTGGAGCCTCATATGAATTTCACAATCTCAAGACCGGCTCTGATCACAACTGCCACCACCGAAACCATCGTCGTCGTCATCGCCGTTGTTGGAGCCGGAGCTAGAGCCGGAGCCGAAGCCGGAGCCGCTATTACCAACTCTCTTCTCTCTCTAACTTTCTCTCCCCTCCCCCTCCATAGCCACTACCACCACCATCTCTCTTCTCTCTCTAAGTTTCTCTCTCATCTTCCCTCCATAACCACCAGTATTGTGATCACCACCACCGGAGCCGCAGCCACCGCCAACATCATCGCCACCATCACTACAGCTAGCTACCAACACCACCGCACCACCACATCTCTAGAACTAGATCTAGATTGCCACAGCCACCAACTTCATTGCCACCACAACCACTACCACCACCAACACAAATCTCCACTGCCAACTAATCTTAAAAGAGAAATTTCTCTTAAGATGATTAGAACTGTTGAATGAAATTTCACTTAGTTTTCTTCATCTAATTTCTTCAAAATTTGTTGTTGATAGTGAGTTTCAGCAATTTTTCGTGGTGGATATTATGATTTTGTTTGATGATTTCAATCGTTTTTGTATGAGGAGTCGCGAATTGTAGGTAGGATGATAGATGAAGGTCGCCGGAGGTGCTAGTGGCGGTCGCCGAAGATGGTAGGAGTGGTCGCCAGTGGTGGAAGTGGCGGTGGCCGTAGGCTAGACATGGGTAGTGACAATGGTGGCTAAGATTTGATACTAAGGTTAGATGATGAAGATGGGGATATTTTGGTCTAAAAAAAATTAGGAATAAAAACCAAATTATTTTATTAAGTATCCTTCATTTCAATTTAACTTGTCTTAATGTCATTTTCACTAATTTTCACTAAGAAAAAATATATACATCTCCCACTTGTTACAACTTACAACAATACGTACTTGTATATGGAATGGTTGAAAATCCCTTTAGAGATTGTTTGGGTAGCCCCCCGTCAACCTTCAATAAACCATTTGAAGGTTATTTGTGTTATTCAAGAACGGAGTCGGTAGTTTAGTTTAGAATCAGTTCTGCATAGTTTTCGTACAATATAATATTAGTCAACTTTCGTACAATACAATATAATAACCCTTTGAATAGATTCTAAAATTAGTCATTTATCAAATAATATAATATTAATATTTATAAAAGGAAAAAAAATTAAAAAATACTTTTGCTCACCCAATTTTTGGTACACCAATGCTCACCCAAACCTTCCATTAATCAATGCAGTGAGACCCAGGATTTAATTAAGAGTAATGCTAGGCACACATCTCAAACCACACCCCAAATCACACCCTTGCTTTTAATGCATGTACCCTGTGATGTGTAAGTAGTGTACAAAAAAGTGTGAAAAATTCAAACAGCACAAAGTACATACATTTAAAGCATGAGGTGTGATTTGGGATGTGGTTTGAAATGTGTGCCTAGCATTTTTGTTTAATTAATAGTGTTTAATCCTAGGTTCCACTGGATTAACCAATAAAAGACTTGAGTGAACATTGGTGCACCAAAAATTGAGTGAGCAAAACTGCTCTCATAAATTAAACAAACAATATTGAGATTTGCTGTGAACCTTGTCATAATTTTAGCACTCTCAAATATTCCATATTTCCCATATTTAGAATCTTTTTTGAAAATTCTAACTTTTTAAGGGACATCTGTGATTGTTGTAAAATTTTGCAACTTTTCATTAAAAATTAGGGTGTGTTTGATAAAACTAAAAATTAAGTGCTAAATTTAATTACTGAAAATTTTAAGTGATTTGTATTTGCAATACTGAAAACAGTGTTTCAAGAACTAAAATAAATTGCATTCAGTGATTATTTTCAGTAGAAAATTTCCACTTAACGTTTTCAGTAAATTTTTGGTTGCTTTTTTCAATTAAAAGGTATATTATCAAACGCACTGAAAAAAATTAAGTGCTGAAAAATTTCATTTTCACCACTTAATTGGGTTATCAAACACACCAATCAAACACACTCTTAGGGTGCGTTTGATAAAACTGAAAATTAAGTGCTAAATTTGAAGTACTGAAAATTTTAAGTGAATGAATTTGTCATACTGAAAACAGTGCTTCAACTACTGAAATAGAATGCATTCAGTGAATATTTTCAGTAGAAATTTTCCACTTAATATTTTCAGTGGTTTTTTACTGTTTTTTTTTTTAATTAAGTGGTATGTTATAAAACGCACTGAAAAATAATAAGTGCTGAATCTTTTCATTTTCAGCACTTAATTGAGTTATCAAATATACCTTTGGTATCACATCAAAGAAAAAAAAAATGTGGGAGAATTGTAAATAGTGAAGGGTAAACTTAGAAAGTGTGTAATTAAAGTACATTGATTTTTTAAATAGATTCTTAAACTAGAATATCAAAAAATAGAATTAATGACCCTAATTTTTTACTTTTAAAAGTTTGGCAGTATGTGGTATGAAAGTGTAAACACAATTCAAGTATGGTCCCATTATGGGCTCTCAAGTGCGTGGTAAACACTTATTTTCTTAGGATTTTGAGCTCCACAGCAATGGCTTATAATAATACGGGGTAAAAATTTTATTTCATTCAATGTAACTGAAATTACAACTAAATCAATGCTGGATCGATATAATATGCTAATGACAAGACAAATTTAACAGTAAGGGCCACCATCCCATGCATAAATACAAATCCAATGATTGATAAACTAATTAACCCAATTATCCTTTCTCTCTCTCTCTTTTTTATTTGGTGGGACATTTGATCCCACAATCTCTCTCTCATCAAATTTTGTGATCCAAACAAATAATAGTACTAGTAATTTTTTTTTGTGATAACTTTCTTACAATTTCTTAAAAAGATGTGTCTTTCTCTCCTGTGATGTCACTGGACCTCACAGTGACACAGGAGAGTGATAGACACATCTTTTAAGAGGTTATATGAAAGTTGTCACCAAAGAATTTCCCAACAAATAAATTGCACGAATGAGCTCAGACATGGGAAAAATTATTTCGAGCGTACATGAGAGAGAAATGTAAAGTTTTGGTGCTGTCACGTGTTATTTTGATGAGAAAAATTATAATTTGATAAGAAAAAACTGTAACCAAAATGTGAAAATATTATAACCGATGAAAAGCAACTTGTAACCACTATGAAAAAATAAATTGTAACAAGTGTGGTTTCGTAACCATCATGACAACAAATTATAACATAACTGCAAAAAATTCTAAGAGTATAATAATTAAAAAAAAAAAAATTATAACTATCAAAATTACTATGCAAAATCACCGTAGTTTTTTTCCAAAAATCTATCTGTTGCGTGCATGTTGCACTCAACCCACCATGCGCGCACTTCACAAGTTCTGCTATTATGGGGGACAACTTCTCAGCAACATTATATTTATCGTTGATCTCAAATCTTAGTGTTACTTGTAGACCATGGTTAGATGAGTTTCAACCACATGTTATGACAATCTTACAAACCATTAAGGGACATGTACTGCGAGGAATTGACATCCCAACACTACGAGAATTATTATATGATCCTGGTTCATATGCTACGTGGTGGTATTGACCAATAATAAATTACTATACTGGTCGGAATCGACCACCATATAATGTATATAATACAGTATGTATATACATTATATATACACATTATTATATTTTATATATATATATATGTAGATATATATAAATATATTTATATATATAAGTATTATTCGGATCCGGGTCTTAGGCGGACCGGATATTACAAAACCATATTCGGTCCATTTTTTTAGCATAAAATACGAATTCGGATCCGGACCTGGATATGGATCTTAAAAAATGCTCAGAACCGTCTAACAGAACAGGATCTGGACCGGATCCGGGTCTAGACCCAGCCCATTGGCAGGCTTACTATGCCTATGCGTAACAATTGCTATAATAAAGCAACAATGATGCACACACATCTCCAACCATATTTTCAATTACATCCTATGCTTAAATGCATGTATCATGTGTTGTTTGATTTTTTCACACATTTCTGTGCACTACTTACACAGCACAAGGTACATGCATTTAAAGTAAGGATGTGGTTGAAGGTGTGATTAGAGATGTCGGTGTATCATTATTGATAATAAAGACCAATATAATGATAAACTCACTCCCTCAACCGAACCCTCAATCACATTCAACAGATCTTGTCCCTTAATTTCAGTGAGTCCTATGTGGTTAATTCATGTGGAATCTAACAAAATTAAAGGCAATCAATGGTCAAGATGTTCTAATGTGGTTGGGGTTGTGATTGAGAGAGTGGGTGTATCATTACTCAATAAAGAATAGGGTTAATTACACGGACCTCCCTTGAGGTTTGGCGAAATTACACCGATCTCTCTTCTATATTGAATTTACTATTTTACTCTTTCTTTGTTTACAATTTTACCAAACTACACCTCTCTTTCTCTCTCTCTCTCTCTCTCTCTCTCTCTCTCTCTACTGTGTGTGTCCATACATACTTATATATACAAAGATTCTCTAAAGATGATGTCCTCTCTTTATTAAATATAGGACCTCTGTTTTGGGCGTCGGATTGTGTTTAAAAATTGTGAAATAACAAAACTGTCCTTAATAAAAACATGATTCGACGATCAAAACAAAGACCCTCTCTTTAATAAATAAAGTGCTTCCTCTTTAGAGCCTGACTGCTTATCAGAGATTCTCTAAAGAGAGTCACCTCTCTTTATTAAAAAAAAAAAGGGGCCTTTGTTTTAGCCGTCGGATTGTTTTTTAAAAACTGTGAAATGACAAAACTGCCCTTAATAAAAACACGATCCAACGCCCAAAACAGAGATCCTCTCTTTAATAAAGAGAGGGCGCACATTTTAAAGCCTGATTGATATATATATATATATATAAATATTCAATGGCTATATGTATATAAATAAGTATGCATATATGGTGTGTGTGTGTGTGTGTATGTATGCATGTATATACAGTAGAGAGAGAGACAGAGAAAGAGGAGAGGATTTTTATTTTATTTTTTAATCACTAAAAGTATTTTCGGCATTAGCAAATTAAGAAGGGAGGTCTCTGTAAATTTTGCAATCTAGAGGAGAGGTGTATGTAATACAAATCCAAACATCAAAGAAAGTCTGTATAATTTGTAATATAGAGGAAATGTCCATGTAATTTCTTCAAACATGAGGGGAGATCCGTGTAATTAATCCTAAAGAAAAAAAGTGGGTTTTTAATTCCACGGTTTTCATAAAAACACGCCAAACGTGTGCCCCCCGAGAATCGATTTTGAGGGCCATAGGCCCATAAATGCAAACCACGTGGATTTTCTGGCATCTAAATTGAAAACTATCGCCGACACAAACCAAAATTGGTTTAAATGGTTCATTAATTTACTAAGAATTACACTTTGAACATGTTCTTGCGTGACCACCACTACCACTGGTCATATCCCTCATGTGGGACATGCGACCCGCAAAAAGCTTCAGAATGTACATTTGTTCTGGTTTTCACTCTCTCTTTTGTTTAAGTGTAATATTAGGGGCATCGATAACTTTTTACTAACACTTATTAATACACTCTATTTATTTGTTAGTGGTATTTGCACGCCTAAAAAATAAATAAAGTGTGTAAATAAATGTTAATAAAAGTTATTAGTGTCCCAAATATTACTCTTTATTTAATCACAACCATTTCATTAATCTTCTTCAACATCTCCGCAATGATTGAATTAAATTCAATCCATTAAAATAACTTTTATTATATTTAAATTATGATACCATAGTTTACATTTCGCAATATATATATATATATATATATTGCAACTGATTAGGGGAAATCGTCTGCATAGCTAAAAACATTTACTTATTTATTGGATTTAAAAATTAACATAATAACGAGGAGTGTAGTCCTTCTCAGGCTTCTTATGAATCTTTTTTGTTTCTCATCCAATCACAAGGTCTTTGAACGTGCAACTACAATATAAATTCAAATATATACAAACACCCCTACAATTCACAGAAATCATTTAAAGAGTGTACTGGAATTTACATCCTTGAAAAAATAACCCTTAAAAAGCATTTCCATATGAGTTAACATGTGGTGTGGCATTAGCTAAGCCTAAGTGTAATGTATATAGATAATGAATATGGAAAATATGGTCCAATAATATTCATCTCCAAGTAATTTCAATAATATTTACAAGGCAGAGCCACTACTTGGCTGGGAATTTTTTTTAGTATATGTGATATTTTTAGTCCAATTAAAATTTAGTCCCCCCATTTGAAAAAAAATAAGCACATGCAATATTTTAACCCAAATATAATCTAGTTCACCCTAAAATTTGAGATATATTTTTTTTAGTACATGTGATATTTTAGCCCAAATATAGACTAACTCAATTTGACACTATACATTGTTGATAAATAAATACCAAAATGTATAAATATTAACCCAAAAAAATAATATTGTTTTTAAATAAACTCAATTTAACACAATATTTTATTATCAAATATGTATAAATTCATCAAAAAAAAAATGTATAATAGAGCCCAAAAAAAATATCGGGGGCAGTATATATGAAATAATATTGTTATTAAATTAGCTCAATTTGACACAATATTTTATTACTCATCAATTATGTATAAATAGAGTCCAAAAAATATATCAGGGGCAATATAGCTTCATCAGCCTCCTCCCCCCCCCCCCCCCCCGCCCCCCCCCAAAAAAAAAAAAAATCTACTCCAACCTTAAATATTTAGGCAATTACTATTAGCACACAAAAATCAACTAATGCACTTCATGTACCACTCTAACAACTTGTCGTACCATGTAGTCAAGGGCGTATCTAGCCTTGCCGCCCTGGGCTGACCTGGGCTATAGCTCAGGGTAAAGTTCAAAACAATAATATTTTACTACTCCCTCAGTCCCATTTTGTGAGTCCATCTTTGGGAACTCAACTTATTAAGGGGGACAAAAAGAATCTACACCTACTTTCCACAATTGCCCCTAATCATTACAACTTTTTTAGTTTTGTCTTGGTGTAGATATCAAGGAGGGATAGTTTTGGAAAGTAAGTAAAAATTGTACATCAATTTAAGGAAAGTGGACACTTTTTTGGGACATCCCAAATAGAATAATGGACTCTCAAAATGGAACGGAGGGAGTACATGTTATATCTCAGGTGGGTGGCGCAGCCCAGTGGATGTGGTTGGAGATTTCAAAGTGGACGACTACGGTTCGAATCCTAGAGGTACACCTCTTTTTTTTTACTCAAAAAATAAAATGTCCAGCCCACTAGCATTAATCCTTCTTCAGTCCAGTTAACATAGCAATACTTTGTATTCAAGCGAATCAAGCCCAATCCATTAGTTTTAGCTGAGTTCTAACCCAGCTAATATTTATGATGTGCTTGTTATTTCAAAAATGTTCTAGCCCAGCCTATATTTATTATTTGCATGCCATTTGTTTTCTTTTCCCTTTTTATTTTCAAAATTTTTTTTGTGGTGTAATTTATTAAAGAGAAAGTTGGTGAAAAGGTTATTAAAATTCAAATTATAAACATAATTTGACCCCAAATAAAAAAAAACATAATTTAACCTCAAAAAAAAAAATCTACATATATATAAACATAATTTATTTGCATGTCATTTATGATGCTAAAATTCATAATATAAACATAATTTGACCCCAAAAATAAATTTTGGAAGCACTGCCCCCGAATCCCCGTGGCCCCACACTATATGTATTTATAGCCCACCCTAAGCTACCATTTTGCATACGCCCTTGCATGTAGTCTATGGGTACATTTAGTAATCAATAGAATGCGAATAACACAGCCCAAATATTTATCTCCAAGTAATTTTCAACAAGGACTAAGGTCTTATTTGAGTTAGTTGGCACCAAAACACCCTTCCACGCCTTAGGTTAGGTGTGTGTTCGAATCCTCCCTCGATTTTATTAATAATAATAATAATAAAGGAAAAAAAAATAGAAATATTAGTTTTGGACCTTCAATATGCATTTATTGTAGATTTGGTACCCTTGATATTGGATGTATATAAATAGATACCTCATTTAATACTTAATTTAGAAATTAGTCCTTTGCCCCAAATCTGTGTATTTTTTATGGACAAAATTATCCTCATCATTATATATATATATCATCATCATCAATTTTAAATTAGGAATTTTAAATTTATGAGAGTAATAATTAAATACAATTTTATCTCTCTCTCTCTCATCTCACGATCTCTCTCTCTGATTTACTACCCATTAAATGGGTCATCTCTCTCTATATTAATCTCTCTCCAGAATGGTAGCTTTCTATTTCTCTCTCCTCTCCTTTATCTGTTTATATGTATCTATATATATATATATATCTCCTCTCCTTTTCAAATCTGTGTCCACATGGGTTTCCTCCATGTAAAAGAGATTAGGAGATGTAGTGACTGTTTTGAATCTCTCTCTCTCATCTCACGATCTCTCTCTCTCCTCTCCTTTATCTGTTTATATGTATCTATATATATATGCATCTCCTCTCATCCCACCTTCAACAGTTTTAGAGATAGAGAAAAACCAACCCCAGTTTTAGAGATAGAGATTAGGATATGTGGGTCACCTCTTCCAGCGATGGTTAGTGAGATTTTTTTTTTTTTTTTTTGTGAGAAATTTTCTCATCAAATCCATATTTCTCTCTTCTTGATTTGGTGAGAATTTCTCACCATAACATATGGTGTAATTTCTCATTTATGATTAGTGAGTAATGAATTTTTTTTTTTTTTTGGTGAGAAATTTTCCCTTCAAACCCAGCGATGGTCAGTGAGATTTTCTTTTCTTTTTTTTTTTCGTGAGAAATTTTTTCATCAAAACCATATTTCTCTCTCCTTGATTTGGTGAGAATTTCTCACCATAACATATACTGTAATTTCTCATTTATGATCAGTGAGAAATGATTTTTTTTTTTTTTTTGTGACAAATTTTTCCTTCAAACCCATATTTTTCTCTTCGTGATTTGGTGAGAATTTCTCACCATAATATATATAATTTCTCATTTATGGTTAGTGAGAAATTTAATTATTTATTTATCTCTCTCACTGGTTTGGTCAATTTCTAGATTTTTATAAGATATATATATATATATATATATATATGTATGTATTTTGTGGATTTTGAATTTCAAAATCCTGATTATATATAGTTATATGGATTTTGCATTTAAAACCCCTGATTTGTGGGAGTGGGTATTTAAAAACCCTGATTTGTGGGAGTGAGGATATTTTAGTCATAAAACATGTGAGGGACTAATTTCTAAGTTGACTTATAGAATGGATCAATTTTTAAAAAATACTACAATAAAGGACTGAAATCTAAAGAACCCAAAAAAAAAAGGTCAGGTAGAGCCGTAAAGGGTTAAACAAATATAACATTAATTATCAAAATAAAATAAATACGCTTTAACAGTTTAACTACTTAATGGAATTATACAAGCCCCAATTCTTTTTTATTTTATTTTGCACTCAAACTTGGGCATAATTCTATTGAGCACCCAAATGTCTTCCACCTTGAAATTAGAAAATACTTTTGCTTACCCAAATTTAATTTACCATTACTTTCACCGTTTGACATATAGCTCATTTTATTATCATTTTGCCCTTGCATGAGACCTATGTCAACCAGTGATTGCATGAGACACATAAGCGAGCAAAATTGCTCTCTCGAAATTAGATGTGAAGTGTGAACCAATGTTTAATAAACCACCTTTTCTTAGCAATCAAAGGGTTTTCGCACTTTTTTATTTATAGAAACCAAGCAATGCACAACATAATTAACAAAAGATGGATTCAATCCTGAGTTTCTATCAATTTCACAAACAATATACTAATAACACATTTCTCAAACTTTTGAAAATAAAAATCAAATATATGTAAGAACTTTCTATATCCTAATACAATAAATCATCCAGCAAAGCTTCCTCAATTTACAAGCATATTAATCACCACAACAAAATACAGAGTATCACCAGATAAAAAAAAAAAAAAAAATGAATATAGTAATATTCCAAAAAAAAAAAAAAAAATTAAAATTAAAAACACACCTTCAGGATATTTATTTAGACAGTCCATTTCCAGATCTTGATTCGTAGATCAACCTTACACCTTTCGCCGGAGGTAGTCGCCGTGGTCGCTGACTTTCCGGTGGGCACAGTAGCTTTAATGCCGTCACATGAAACCCTAACCGCAACCTTCTTCGTCTTCAACGCTCCGATCTTCACTTTAACCTTTGTGTCGAATTGAATTTTCAATGGCAATCCGTTCTTATTCTTCAGATCTGATCTCAATACGGTAGCCGACGAGGTGTCCAAGCTCTGTCTGGAGCTCGAAATCGTTGTTCTCAGATTAGTAGTGTTCTTCGTGCCGTGAGTGAACGCCGGAAGTGACCCGTCGCCGACGTCGACTCCGCCTGAGAATACGGAGACCGCGATTGGATCGTAGAAGTACACGAGCTTTTTGTTGGGGTTTCGGGCGGCTACGCTGAGGTTGAAATTGGTGGTGAGTTCAGAAGAGGAAGTGAGGTTGAACTGAGATATTTGGAAGGAGGTGACGGAGAAGTTGGGGCGGTGGGGGCGGTAGAGGACCCACACGACAGCGCCGGCGATGGCGACGAGGAGGAGGATGAGGACGACGGTGAGAGTGGTCCAGAGGCAACACGCGAAGCAGCAGCTCCGGCGCTTGCTGGGGCGGGGCTGCGGGCGGTAGGCCGGCCTAGTTGCGTTGTAAAGCTGCGCCTTTGTCGCCGGAAACGAAGGGTTTCCGGTTGCTCCGCCGGCCGCGCCGCCGTTTGCGGCGGGCTTCGAAGCAGGGTACACTCTGTCGGCCATGGAAAAACAAATTGGGGGGTAGAATTAGGAATTTTTGTTTGTTTATGGGGTAGAAAGAGAAAGAGGGAAAATTTTTAGAGAGAGAGAGAGAGGGAGGGCGGTGGGGTGGAGAATGTGAAGGAGGAGGAGAGGGGGGGAATGTGAAGAGAAGAGACTCAAGAGAGGAGTGAAAGACAGCAACTTCACAACCAAAGCCAATAATATACTCGTATCACACACGCTTTGCTCATTAGCGTGAGTGCTGTCTTACCAAAACCTATTAGTATACAAATTAAATTAAATTAAATATTAAGTTGCATTAAGGTTTAATTACCAGTTACGAATTGACTAATTAAAATTTTATTAGTGATTATAATTGCGAGTGTGGATTACACGCGTGTGGTTTGAGAGTGGGCCAGATGATTCATCTTCAACCTACAGGATGGTTCCATTCCATTCCATTCCACCTCACCTACTTGGAAGTTTGGGGGAATACATATATATATTTTATCCTGATTATTACACATCTGCTGCAACTGGTTGTTAACAACGTGTGAGAGTGATCTATAATTATGAAAGTGAGGACTGAGGACCCATTTTTCTGATCATAGATCAGACGGCTGTGATTGAGGGATTGTTTTGTCCATGTCCCACTTTGGGCCCACTATACACTTGATGGGTGGTTATGAACTTATGATTATGAAATAAAGAGTTTAAGAAAGGCTCGAGTTTAATACAGGATCAAGACTCAATTAAGAAGTTAGAGAGCAACCCAACACCAGCACAACCTACTCTCTCTCTCTCATCATGGAGATGAGGAAAAGTCAAAAACCAGCAAGTTGATTGCATAATTTGCAATTTTATGAATTTATGTGGCATGTTATGCATTACACATGCAAATTATTTTGTTCAAATTCAATTCTTAGTCTTCTCTTTTCTTATTCTAAGCTCCTCTTATTTTGGCAACTCTTCTATTTTTCCATCACTTTCCAATTAATTCTCAGACTAATAATAAGTTATGAATTTTGTCAAGATTTTGAAACAATATACTCCCTACCAACTAATTAATCTCAAGTTCTCAATTTGTCCATGCCTAATTTTGGTGCATTTCCATTGTTGAATACTTGTATCTTTGTATGTTCGGTGCACTAGCAAATGGTGAGTTTCAACTTTGTTTGGCAATTGGGCACAATTAATGTAGGCAATTGAGCAACTAGAATTTTGTCAATGGAAGGGAAATGTTTGACTCTTTCAAAAAGAAAAATAAGAAAGGTAAAGAAATGCGTTTGTTTTCATGTAAAATATTTTTCGAAAAATGCATTCACCTTATCTTTTCTGGAAAATATTTTATATCGAAAGAAACAGAGCATTAGTAACGAGTAATGCTTTGCTTCCTAAATCCAAATTCTAAACACTCATCTCAAATAACGTGACAGTAGACCCATTGGATTTTGATTAGAGAATGTTGAAGTGCCCCATAATGGTCTCCATCAAAATTCAACTGTCTCACTGTTACATCATTTGAGATAGATTTTTAGAATTTGAATTTGGAAAGCATAGAATTACTCACATAGTAACATGTTTTTGGGAGGACTATGTTCTATCTAAGTTGACAGACACCAACTCCTACACGTTTTATGCGCAAATTCGAATTTCCCTTCTCCTATTTGGGATTTCGAATAGAGGGCAAACCTATAATAACAAATTCCATATTTCTTACGATTGGCCGCATCATTTGATAAGAGTTTTTTGAACGAAATTTATTGTAAAGTACACTGAATTTAGTCACTAAATCCAACTTTGAAATTTACTACTCCCTCCGTCTCATTTTATGTGTCCATCTTGGAGAATCCAACTATGTAAGGGAACAAAAAAAATCTACACCTACTTTCCACAATTGCCCATAATCATTGCACTTTCTTTTTTTGTTTTGTTTTGGTGTTGATTGCAAGAAAGGGTAGTTTGGGAAACTATGTAAAATTTGCATACTAATTTTGAAAAGTGGACAACAATTTTAAGGCATCTCAAAAAGAAAAGATGAACACATAAAATAAGACGGGGAGTACACAATTGAGGTTTCTAATTCTATAACATAAATAAAGTTTTACATATATATACTTATTCTTAGGTTATGCTAGGGCCTAGGGACAAAGAATCCACTCTAAACCAGTTGAACACGAGTTTATTAAGCACACAATCGAAGCCGCCTCCCTATTCCCTAAAGCCATTTAGTTTTAACTTTTAGGTGAAATGGTAGAAGGTGGACCAACACAAATCATCCAAACCTTTTATAAGATAGCCATGTATTTAAACAAAAAAAAATAAAAATATTTAAATAACAATAATAACAACAATAACAATAAAATAAAATAAAAAACTAAAAACTTTACATATGAAAAAAAACAACCCTTAAGATATTAAATTAAGTGTAATTTTTTTTTATATGAAATTAAGTGTAGTTACTCAAGCAAGTTTATTTCTAGTGTACAAAATTTTATAAACTATATGAATATGCTACTCTCACTCTGAGCAAATAGTATAATCGTTCATGTGCATGAATCATGTCGATTCTTATTATATTTCTATGTTTTCCCCTTGAAACCAGAAGCTATGTACAATGATCATAAAATAAAGACAAATATATTCTCAGCCACCTAAAATATTTGTCCTATCATATTTTCTTATCACTTTTTAATTTAATTCAACCCTAATCATTTTTATGATAAGTCAAGTATTAAAATTTACCATGAATGATTAATCCTTATTTATCAAAAAAAAAAGAAGTGATGTACAGAAATTCTGCCCAAAATTCTGAACAATAGACCTAAAAAATCGCTTCAATACCTACAAAGTGTCGAAGAGTCAAATTATGACAACAATTGTCAGAATAATAAAGGTATTTTTTTGGTACATAGGAAAGAATATATAATAAAGACAAGTTTTTAGACCATTTTCATTGGAGTTATATCACGACCCAAGTCACTCTCAGTAAGATCTTATCTAATTTAGGTTTAATTTGTATGAATTTTTTTTGGTACAGACCCACAATCTTGTCCAAAAAATGTCTTACTAGATTCCACTATAACTCTCCGTATATAATACATTACTCTTCTTTTTCCTAACGATGTAGGACGAACTTACCTTATAACACACAGCACTAGAATCGTTACAAGTTATTAATCTTAGGCATAGTTCATTTTACTTTATTTCTTTTTTCCAAAATGGACCATCCTTGAGTGTTGCTATTTAATGGTCACGATGACTTTAAAAATAAATAAATAAACAATTGGAGTGACTTTGTGATAAAGATTGCATCATTATTCAACATACATGAAAGGGCCAATTGACCCACTCCTTTAAATTTTCACAAAGAGAGGACTACTAAAAATAGAAAGTTGGTAAGTAAACAACAGTAAGAGATTGTTTGGTATCCAAGCACCAATTCTGTGATTATAGAAGAGCAAGTTCTATATTATTTCATGTTTGTGGAACGAGTAAAGATTTGGGCAGAAATAGTGGCGTAGCTAGAAATTATATTCAGTAGGTACCAACCTGATGTGAGGTTGGAAAAAAAAAAAATTGGAAGCTATTTATACATTTTTATAATGGGATAAGAAAATATAACGAAATAAATATATAATAAGAGATAAATACAAACTATTTGTTTCAACAATCTATTAAAAAAAAACACAATATGATGTCATATTGGGTTTGGAATACTTAGGCTTAGTTTGGCCCCTATTTTGGTGCTTCTCCTTTTTTAATGCACAATTTCATGTTAATTCATTTGATAACTAGTTTATGAGCTTTGCAAAAATTGAACTTTGGGTTTTTTTTAGGGGGGAGCTTTCAAAAGCTCTCGAATAGAGCTTTAAAAGTTCAAGGTTGCTTTTTGGTTTCATGATATTTTTTTGAAGAGTAATGTGTCACTTGTACAAAAATTATCAAACAACTTAATACGAAGTAATACATTTCATAAGCTACTTTTAAAAAGCCACGTGGGGCCAAACTGTAATACCCTATATTTTCGGATACATGGTTATATAAATAAAACCCTGAATACCTGTGTGAACCCTCCGTGAAGAATCTTCCTCGATCGATCGAAGTCTTCTCAATCGATCGAATCTTGTGCTTTCTCGATCGATCGAACATACTTCGAGCGATCGAAACTCTACTGACCTAATTCTATGACGTGGACCTTTTCTCAAGCGATTGAACTTCTTTCAATCGATCAAATCTTGACCGACGTATTCTCAATCGATCGAACTCACTTCGATTGATCGAAAGTGTTATTATTCCTATCTTACGTGTTTGCCACCTACACCTCTTTCCATCCCTATATATGTTAGTTGTGTGTATGTGTGGGATTTTTGGCAGTTTAGAGAGAGAGAGAGAGAGAGTGTGTGTGTGTAACACCCTTACCCGGGGAACGGGTAAATTATTGTGTTAATATGCATTAATTAATATAATTAGTGTATAAAATGGATTAAGGGGAGGCTTGGACTCGCCCGTGAAAAAAGGTGTTCAGAAAAGAACACCAAATGGAAAATTCCCCAGTGAGGAGGGACAGGTATTAAAATGGAACCCAGCGAAGGGTAAATTGGTAATTTGCATTTTATGTGATTACATGAATATCTGTTTACATGCTTTCATATTACATGTTAATATGTGTTAGCATTAGTTTGGACATTCAAATAAGGGTATAAATGAAACGGAATTAAAATTAGTAGGTGCGATAGCAATTTCACAAAATATGTGGGACCCACGTTGGGACCCATGCAGTACTTAGACAAACACTCATTAAATAATTGGGTAGTTAATGGAATGTTTGGGGGATTTCATAATAAGAACTTAAGAAAATCCGGGGGTGTAAACGAAAAGAGAGGAATTGTGAGAGATTGACAACACAACATGCATTGCATGTGTGTGTGTCAAGAGACTAAGGAGTCTCCACAGAAATTCAAAGAAAAAGAAAGAGAGAGCTCGGGAGAGAAGACGGAGACGAGACGCCGACACCGTTTTTACGCCGCTCGGTCGCCGCCGTTCGTCGGATTCGCGAACCGAAGCCGTTTTCGGACTCGTGGAGGTAAGACGAACGTTCCTATACCTTTAATTTATGTTTAATTCGCTGGATTTTGGTAGTTCATACTTAATGGTGAGACGTCGTCTACCGAATTCTTGTAGGATTCATTGTGGTGTAGGAATTGAGCTAGAATTGGTGAAATTCAGCACACCTTTAGCTTGAATTTGGGTAAAATATGTGAATAAGGTGAATTTTCTAGCCTAAAAATTATTGTGTTTAATGTGTTCAAGGCTTCAAGTGGTGTTAGAGATATTAATCCTTGTTTAGAAGCTATTATGTTGTTGGGTTGATAATTTCATATCAATTTTATGAGAATTATATGTTGATACATGTATATGTGCTTATATGTCTATGTGGTAGTCAATGAGCACCGGGGAAATGGTTCATTGTTGGGAGTAATAAGGGTGGTGAAGAGGAAGAATCCGATAAATACAGAAGTCCAAGGAATAGAAGTGGCCACGAGACCAAGGGAGGTCTTCGGGTCTAAATGAACCATATAACCGGTGACTCGGCGACTACGGTTGTGTTTTTTTTTATTTATTTATGTGTTAATTATAGCATTGCACGTGTTAAACATTCAGTCATGTTAGAATGATCACTAAGCAAATTGCTTAAGAAAATCGTTTTCCTATTTCTGCTGTGGTACATAACAACCACCGCAGGTACGGAGCAATACCCAGAGAGAAAGTGACGTGCTCGGGATTGGGAAAGAGATTTGGGTCTTGTCATTATGTTTATAACTTGTAATATAGTATAACTTGTGGGTTAGTATCCTTGACTTGTGAATTAAAGTCTTGACTTGTGGATGGGAGAGATGGGAGAGATGGGGGAGATTTGTGCCCCATGCTTGTGAATTTCTTTTGAACTTGTAAAATAATGTAAATTATGGTTCCTTTTATGTTGGTGTTCATACTTGGGTTGTTGGAAATG
Organism: Hydrangea macrophylla; assembly: GCA_033977485.1. NCBI lineage: Eukaryota > Viridiplantae > Streptophyta > Magnoliopsida > Cornales > Hydrangeaceae > Hydrangea > Hydrangea macrophylla. The sequence goes on from CM066991.1 coordinate 141,714,409, forward strand.
AATTTGGATCATAACTATGTAATTGGAAGTGAAAAGTAGAACCTATGTACAATCTCTTTTGTTTTGCTCAAATGGTGCAAGTTAGTACTTAAGACCATCTTGACAAGTTCGGATGTGTCACTAGTATTTTAAACATGTTTTCTTGGTGTTTACAATGCTAGCTACAACCTTGAGTTGATTCCCAACAAGTTTCATGAATTTTGAATGAGAATTGAGTTTCAAAGTTTAAAAGTTCGTTGTTTTTCAAATGAAATGAGTTCTTAGTGGATTTGATCAAATTGTAAATATGATTCTATGATCCATGCTTAACTTGAGTTTAGATATGTTTTAAAATGTGTTGGAATTGATTTCCCAAAGTTTCATAATGTTTCCATGTGATTTGATTGTGTTTTAGTAAGTTAAAACTTGTTTTGACAGCAAAAGAATTTAGCAGCGGAATTGTGAAAGGATCGATCCGCGATTTATGAAGGGATCGATCCGCCCTTTTAAGGGAACATTCTGCGAGACTCTCATATAAATGGATCGATCCGCGATTTATGAAGGGATCGATCCACTTGTATTTTTTTCCATAGCATGTCCGTTTTTACGGAAACGTGCATAACTTTTTCTAGAAAACTCGGATTCGCGCGCCGTTTGTTGCGTTGGAACCGGGACTCAAAAATCTAACTTTTGGTATAAAAATTTTATATACTTTATTAATGACCATTTTGCCCTTAGGGACTGTTTTGGCACAATAAAATTCTTTAAAGTGATTTTATTCACCTCTTCTTCTAGTTAGTGTTTATTTTGGGTGCGGTTACTCTTGTTACACGTGTCCTAATCCACCGGGGGTGGGTTGGAGTGTGACAATTTTTGGTATCAGAGCAATAGTTAGAGCCTTTGGGGACGAGAGACGTATACGACGCGTAGTGTGCACACAACGACACGTAGTTGCATAAACATGCATGTATACACGTTTACTTAGCATGTTTTAATGTCGATAAGCATGTCGTGTGTTTCTTAAGAGTAACGTGCATGTGTGTACTACATGTGGGTGTCAGGCATAATGTCTGGAGGTGACACCTCAAACCGAATGGAACGGGTTGAAGAGCAATCGAAGGATTGGTACGAGTCGCCGAAACTCATGTAGTAGAGGAAAGACCGGTACAACCAAATCCAAATCCGAGGGAGGAATTTGTCACTATTTCCAAATTTCACAAGCAGAAGCCAACGATATTCCGCGGGGAAGTCGATCCGATGAAGGCAAATTTCTGGATCTCAGATATGGAGAAGATCTTTCGCGTGTTACCATGTACTGAGGAACAGAAAGTTCTATTTGCTGCCGATACGTTAAAGGATGAAGCACAATATTGGTGGCATACCAAGTTGGGTCTGGGTCAACCGACTACATGGGATCATTTTTTGGAGATATTTAATGAACAATACTTTCCAGAATCATTTGGGGATCAAAAGGCTCAAGAGTTTATGGAGTTGGTGCAAGGGGGAAAACCAGTCCGAGAATACTCAACACAATTTACGAGTTTGGGAAGGTTTGCGGGAGATGTGATAACAACCGAGAAAGTGAAGGCAAGAAAGTTTGTAGCGGGACTCCGGGGAGATATCCGGGGACGAGTGACTGTGTTCCGACCGGAGACCTATGCTAAGGCATTGGACATTGCTTCTATTGCTGAGAGAGACCTTGGGTATACTTCAAACATGCCACCACCACCGAGTCAACAAAACAAAAGGATTGGGTCGAGTCAGTTCAGTAGTCAAGGGAGTGCAAAAAGGCAGAGTCCAGGAGGTTCGTCGGCCAGTAGTGGCAGTGATTCTAGTGGGAACAAACCAAGGTGTTCAACTTGTCAAAAGTTTCATTGGGGACGATGTAATCAACTCCCAAATCCGATCACTTGTAACATATGTCGACAACCAGGCCACATCGCTAGGAATTGTCCAAATCAAAATATGGACATGAGGGGTCGATGCTTTACTTGCTAGGAATTGGGGCACCAAGCGAAAGATTGTCCTACCAAACGTCAAGGAGCTTCCGGTTCCAGTTCATACGCAGCTAGTGCCATTACACCGAGAACTACTCAACCTCCGAGGAGGGAGCAGCGAGAGGCAAGATCATTTCAACTCAGGCCAGGAGATACCGCTTCTGCCTACACTGTTGTCTCAGGTATGGTTCCCATTTTCTCACACTTAGCAAATGTACTTATAGATTCGGGATCCACACATTCGTTCGTATCACATCACTTTGCTAAACATCTAGAAAAACCATTAGAGTTCCTAAACTATGATTTATCTGTCGCGATACCATTGGGGGCTCCGTTGGTTAGTTCGGGTGTGTTTAGAAAGTGTGAGATTAATGTGAATTGTAAAGAGTTAACTGTTGACTTGGTACCGTTAGTTATCCAGCATTTTGATGTTATATTGGGTATGGATTGGTTAGCAGCTAATCATGCTAATATTGATTGTAACACTAAAGGAGTAGCATTCCGTATTCCGAATCAAGATGAGTTTTATTTTCAAGGTAAGGGTGTTGTATCACCACCGTATATCGTGTCAGCTATTTAAGCTTGTCGTTTGTTAAAGAAGGGCTGCCGGGAGTTTCTGTGTAGTATTCTTAATACTAAAGGTCTTGATTTAAAACTTGAAGATATTCCAATTGTTAGAGAATTTCCAGATGTATTTCCAGAGGAATTACCTAGTGGATTGATTGATCGAGAAATTGAATTTGGTACTGATGTTCTGTCGGGAACCCAACCAATTTCACGAGCACCATATCGAATGGCACCAGTTGAGTTGAAAGAGTTAAAGATACAGTTGCAAGAGTTGCTAGACAAGGGCTTTATCCGACCTAGTGTGTCTCCATGGGGTGCACCGGTACTATTTGTGAAGAAGAAGGATGGTACAATGCGGATGTGTATTGATTACTGGGAGATTAACAAAGTAACAATCAAGAACAAGTACCCGTTGCCACGTATTGACGATCTATTCGATCAACTTCAAGGGGCTGAGGTATTTTCAAAGATTGATTTACGATCTGGGTACCATCAACTAAAAGTTAAAGCTGAGGATGTAGAGAAAACAACCTTTAGGACTCGCTATGGGCACTATGAATTTCTAATGATGCCGTTTGGGGTTACTAATGCGTCTGCCGCCTTCATGGATTTGATGAACCGTGTATTCAAATCATATTTGGATGAGTTCGTTATTGTATTCATTGATGATATTCTCATTTATTCTAAGAGTCCAGATGAGCATGAACAACACTTGAGGTTGGTTCTACAACGACTACGAGAAAAGCAGTTGTTTGGGAAATTGAAGAAAAGCGAGTTTTGGTTGACGAGTGTCACTTTTCTGGGGCATGTGATCTCTAAAGAAGGTATTTCTGTAGACCCACAGAAGATTAAAGCTGTTATGAATTGGTCGAGACCGACAGATGTGTCTGAGATTCGAAGTTTCTTGGGGTTAGCCGGATATTATAGAAGTTTTGTTAAAGACTTTTCTAGAATTGCAACGCCAATGACGAAGCTGATGAGAAAAGATGTACCATTCGAATGGAGCAAAGAGTGTGAAGATTGTTTCCTAGTATTGAAGAAAAAGTTGACTACGACACCAATACTTACAATTCCAACAAGTACTGGAAATTTCAGAATATACAGTGATGCTTCTCTCCAAGGCTTGGGATGTGTTTTGACACAGGATGACAAGGTGATAGATTATGCTTCGCGACAGTTGAGATCTCACGAGAAGAATTACCCTACACATGACTTGGAGTTAGCGGCGGTAATTTTTGCGTTAAAGATTTGGAGACATTATCTATACGGGGATAGCCAATCCATACCCAGAATCACAACAAAATAATTAATGGTCAACGATATTAAATCAACAATCAATTTCCTATCATCTACCCGGAACCTTGTGAAAATGTCCTCATAGAGAACGCTTGCCCTTTCCCTTTGTCCTCCTATGCTCGTTTACCCTTCTGCCCTTGTGTGACTTTTTCAATATCTCTTTCCACTATTAAAGCCCACCTTGAACATCGGCCATATTTTGGTGTTGAAGCATATCAACATGGTTGCGAATGTTATCTCAATCCCTCCTCAAACTTTCGAGCTTTGTCTACTTCCCTTGGAACAGACCGGTATCCAACACGAAGTAAATCATTGTACCTTGTGGCATAGTCATTGGCGGACATATCCCCTTGTTGCAAATTTGGAAATTCTCGACTCAATTGTGTCTTTGCCGATGCCATAAAATATCGTTTGTTGAACTAATTTTCAAACCTCCTCCATGTCTCTGGCGGTCCTTGCGCAATTTGATTAGTCCACCAACTCTGAGCTCCTCCTTTAAGGGTATCGGTGGCACACATAATCTTTTCACCGTCTGTGCAATCCACAGCTCGGAAAATACATTCCATAACCAACGATATCTATGCCTGACATATAGTCCTAGCCCATAGCTTACACATAGTCCCATTGTTACCATATATATGCCTGACACGGAGTCCCAACACATAGCTTGACACGTAGTCCCACTGTTTCCACATATATGCCTGACACGTAGTCCCAACCCATAGTTTGACACGTAGTCCCAGCGTTACCACACATATGCCTGACACATAGTCCCAGCTTTCTGGCCAATACTCCTTAATACATATTGGCCAATATATCCTACTACATTACAGCCACCACGCCTTGATACCTGACGGCTAACACGCCCTGATACCTTATAGCCAACATGCCCCTTTGTATTAAACTCGACATCAAGTCCCATAACACACAACCTCCCCAATTCTGATAGTAATCCAACTCTATCATATGTAAGCCTGACACTACTATGCATATCGACTATAAATAGTATCAACTTATGGGGTCAATAGACCTACTACTATGCACGTTGGGTTTTCAATTCAATTCATAGCATTATATCATCATTATTTCATGGCTTCACTGTTTAATGCATTAAGCTCATTATTCAACGCATATATTACTCCAATACAACATCCAACTATCAACGCATGATATGAAACAACTTAACAATCCATAATGTACAAATGACTTGAACATTGAACATTCTACCATGTTCAATCGATTGAACAGATTGAAGTCTATTCAATCAATTGAAGAAAAGTTAAGTTCGATCGATTGAAGTCATTTCGATCAATTGAGAAAATTAAAGTTTGATCGATTGAGATTAGTTCGATCGATTGAGAGTTATCTGTGCTCAATCGATCGAAGCCAGTTTGATCGATTAAGAATTGGTTTTCTACTCAAACTGAACTGGATCTTATACGCATGTTCAGGGTCCGTTCTTTCTTGTCGAAACACATATATACGAACATATCTATGCTACGGAATGAGTATAGGCACTCACCGTTAAAAGTCGATGACGTCGGTGACGTGTAGGCTGGCCGCGGGTTCATGGGGTGGTGCTCCTTCTCTCTCTTCTTTATCTTATCTTCTGCTCTTTCTCAACACTCTGTCCTCTGTCTTCTTTTTCTTCTTCATCTTCTCCCCAAGAGTGTGTGTGATGGTGTGTTTATATATATAGTATGTGTGTGTGTATATATATGTAGCAACCGATATTTTCGCTTCTCTAATAATAAATAAAATGTCAATTTTTATTTTACTACTATATATATGTTAATGGTAGTTGTGGTATTATTTGAATAAATAAATAAAAATGCTCATGCTGTTAATTTAAATAAAATATCATTTCATTTTACTACTATGTATTATTTTTAGATGTAGCATTAATTCCATAAATGAAAAATACTTATGTTGATTAATTCTAATTAAGTGACATTAATTATGTGACCCTTAGTAATTTTAATTAGCATTTCTTATGCTTAAGACTACACCCCTAAGTTACCCTATAATTTGGAATTAAAACTAGCAATAAATATTTTATCACATTGCTTACATTTTTGTTCCCTAGTAATTATTTGTGTATTTTCCTAGACTACCCGGACCAACATAACTGAACTAACTGATCTCACTTAACTTAACGGACTAACCGTATTAATTGTGAAGTAACCGCATCAATCAAACTCACCAACTGTAATGTTATCTTGATGATCATTGTTTTGAGCAACTTGCAAACCCAACTGATTGTTTCTTCTATATATCGAGTTCACATTTCTAAACAAAAATCACACAAGTATTAGCATTACTCTCAGTATATTCACATACACACATTTGGAAGCTTAAGCTTTCAAAAGCTCTTCCCCCCCCTCCCTCTCTCTCTCTCTCTCTCTCTCTCTCTCTCTCTCTCTCTCTCTCGGATCATAATACACGCCCACATATACCTCTCACATTCTCAATCAGTCCACACACATACACAATCAACATATTTAAGTAATGGAAGGAAATACAGTACTTAGAAGTCACAGTGAACTCAAGAGGCTATAGCCATAGCCATTGTTAAGCTCGAAACTTTATTACGGAATTCTCGTCTTTCTTCGGCAAGTAGCACAGCTCAATCTAACGCTCAGTGAGTCTTTCGAACTCACTTATAATGTAATATTAGTCATTGTCTACAAGTCAGGGGTATCAATTTTAGAGATATACGTATATATACATATATGTAGTTATGAAAGTTTAAAAATGGTAGTCTCACCAAACTCAACCAAAACGATTTCTATAAATTGGAATGAAATATTATAGTCCCAGTAACTTCCATTTCAAATATTAGACCTTAATTTGTAACGGTTGCAACGTACGGCAAAACCATAATTTTGACGACTCTCAGATTTTCATCAATAAGTACAGCTATGTTAGGAATTAAGACTAAAGACTTATATACTCATAATCTATGTGGAAAAATGAAGAGAATGGTATATTATACTTGTTGTATCATTCAGATTTGTAAAACTCGTATATGCTCTGCAACTCTACAATCTTGAGGAAGAACACGACCCAGGACAGGTCGCGAAACATACCCAGGACCGGTCCCGACCATGAACGATCCCGCTAAAAGACTAGGACCGGTCCTGCCTCTTTGTGACAGAATGATCTGTTTCTCTAAGCAATTTTTTCCAGTTTCACTGAATAGTGCTTTCACTGCATGTTAATTTTATTCACGACTTAAGTAAAATACCCTTCCATTTATTATTTTACTTAAGTCATTAATGTAATTAATATAATACCCCCCATTTTGGATTCAATAAAAATACTTTTAAAAATCAATTCCTTATAGATAAAAGTCAACTTTCCCTCTGAAGGTAAAATTATCAAATTTGGCACAGTGTCTGATATTGGGGCATTATTTTTACTAAGTTCTCTTTCTTTTAAAAATTATTAAAAATCATATTTGATATATGGGAATCTAGATGAACTATTCGCGGGACTTTTAAACTCTTGAATCAAAAATCTTATTTTTGACTATACTTAGCTGTTTTGGCCATTCTGGGTCAACGGTTGACTTTTCTGGACTAAGTTGTTTTAATTCATAATAATCATATTTTTAATTAGCTCTGATACATCTATACGAGAATAGGAATCCATCGCTCTGAATACCATTTGTAGTAATCAGGTGTAAATAATTCTGATACCATGTTAAGGAAAAATAGAAAGCGCCCCGATACCTTTATATAAGAAAATATATAAAGAGAGAACAAGTCGTACGCCCACTCTGATACCTTTATACAAACAAGAAAGAGAATAAATTACTCATTTACATAGTCGAGATGACATATATGGAAAGGGGTCGTTGGTCAGCATATATGTTGTAAGAATGGGTAAAGATGGAATGTCTCGGGACCAGTAACCTTAATTATCCCAAGCTGCTTGAGATACTGTAGGTTAATTAAGAAGGATTGAGCCCAGACCGCTTTTGATACGGTAGGTCAATCAGAGTCTTTTGATAGCCTTAATTATTCTAGGCCGCTATAGATACGGTAGATTAATTAAGAGAGCTGAGCCTAGGCCGCTTTTGATACAGTAGGTCAGTCTTGTGGTAGCTTTAAATTATTCCAGGCCGCTTCAGATACGGTAGATTAATTAAAGTATTTCATAGGTTATAGTAACCCTGAATGTTTACGTACGTCCAAGCCAACTTAAATATGGCAGGTATATCGAAAGACATTCTAAACTAACGGCATTGTGCCAGATGGTTCTAGGTGAACCGAATGAGTCAAGAGATTGTGGTCGAGATAAAAGAGTCAGTGAGATGAGATGATTTCATTGTTCATGCACAGTCTTATATATTCATTTCCCAACTATTACTATTTGATATTATGCGATGACTAGAATAATGGATTAACCGCACTCTAAGGTACTAATCTTTTATAATAACTGTTAATGTACTTTTATATACATTGCTTGCGTATTCGTTATACTCACTCGGCTTTCATTAGGTGATGCCTTTATTTTGTTCTGGACATCCAAAATGTTCAGGAAATGGTTATGCAGGGCAATATGATTATGCCAGCTAGAGGAGCTTGCATCGTTACTTTTATAATTTAATAAAGTTGTAATAAGGATATGGATAATATTTTTAATTTGAATAAGGCGGGTTGTGCCTTATTTGAAGTTGTAATAATGTTTAATATTATCTTCCCTATTGCTTTTATATACTCTGTTTTCTGGTACATGTTAAGCTAAGTATAGAACAAGCGATCCATTACCTGTCATGACCTACGAGTCCAAAACAGAAATGATTTTTTTTTCTCCTTATTTGGCTACGCTGGGGCATGACAATATATGTATGCATGTGTGTGTATATATATGCTATGCTATCTTTCTCTCTGTCTTCCTAACTCTCTCTGTTGCCAACCCACCCCCCTTCCCACACACATAGGGGTCTCAATTTCTAACAAGATAACACGGTTTACTGAGACAACCTGATTATGACACGACACGACATGATTAAATTAAAAAAATTCATATTTTTTACTGAATAATACTCAAAACTAAAAATTAACCCAAACTCACGCAACCCATTTATGACCCAATTATGACACGTCTAACCCGAATTGCCACCCCTACACACACACACACACACACACACACACACACATACACACACACACATACACACACATATATATGGAGTATATAGGGAGGGAAAGGGTGCAGGTGGCAGCTCTACGTATACTGGAAAAAAGAGGTTCGATCGTATAACACCCGTATATGTGTTGTTGCATTTCATTACATTGTCATGCATGATAATATAAGGTAATGTGCATTTGTGGCACATGTATGAGTGAGTTATGACTCACGAGTTGATTTGGGTGTCTGTGTAAGAAAACCTTCTGAGACTGTGTAGAATGAGTGTTTTGATGTTGTGACGTCTCTCCGAGATTGAGACAGTCATTGTGGAATATCCTAAATGTATATATGAAAATAAATGTTTACCTGTATATTTCACTATTTGTATTATTATCTGGTTTAGATTATGCTTCTGTTGTTAATTTTAGTATCCTGGTAAGGATGAATTAACATGCTGAATAATTGGTAGGCTAGTTAGTAATTTCGTAAAATCATGTAAAATTGCATTTTAGCAACCAAACGGAACTGACAAAAAACTTTTATTATTTTTAGTTTTCACTCGTGAAACAAGGAATTAGGCGTGTAAGAAGTTTCGGAGAATAATTCGGAGTTTTGAGAACTCGCGAGGAGGTAAACACAATTTTCAAGAGTTGTGGTTATATATAAAACGAGGTGAGATATATTTTTTTCATAAGTTTTTCTAACCTAAATCTAAAGAGGCCAAAAAGGAGATTTTGGAGCTTTGATCTTCACGACGCTAAACGACGACCGTTCGTCTGTTGGTTTTTAAACAAAACCATATATTTGAACTCCTAGAGGTAAAAGCTTTGTTTTGGTATCCACTAGGACTTGTTTGGCTAAGTTTTATGAAAAACTCAATTTCTAGAATTTTCATAAAGGTTGATAATTGGGCTTTGGATTGATAGGGATTGTACTAGACGGACTTCTGCACGATCTTTGTGCTCGGGTTTTCTTTGGAATGAATTTTAGCAGCGTTAATTAGAGATGAGTGATTCAACTATGTGTATGAATGATTTCTTGACATGTATTCATGTTTTGTATGAAAAACATATGTTAGTTCATATATGTATATTGTTTAGTTCATATTGGGCAACTATATTGATAAGTAGGCCCAATTGTGCGGTAGAATGTTTTGATTATGTCGAAAGCACGGTGAAATGTATATGAGCATGTTTAGTTTCTATTTGGGTCAAAGGAGCACGTGGTACCAAGCCATTGTTGTGGAGCCGTTATAGGCACAAGGTCGCACATTTGAAGACAAGAAACATGGGTCTTACCTTGTCGCGTGGACTTATTGGTGAGGAGTCGTGGACTAGGAGTGTGGATCGTCCACGTGAGACTCCGGAGACTAGTATGAAATGTAGAGGATGTGAATGCGAGCATGTTTATCATTCATGTGCATTGTTGCTTTATTGACTAAGCGTTAGCTTAAACGAAATGAAAGATGTGTGGTTATTCAAATAATCATTCAGGTGTTAATGCCGACGAGGATTCGGGAAAGTGATTACGGGGTATTGAGAATTCAATTAGAAGGCGATAGAGTATGTACACCTTGTAGTTTTGTAATAGAAATATTGTAATAAGGATTCCATGGCGTGTAATCTATGTTTAAGTTAGTATCTTAGAATGAATTCGTGATGTTGCAATAGACAGAAATCTTTTGTAACTATGTTTTGGAAATGTTATAACATTTCCAAACTCATTTCACCCAGTCGACTGGACATGGGGAGTAGTCGACTGGACTGGCTACAGAGTTTTTGAGCTCTCTGTATCTTGCATTTCTAGTCGACCAGACATCTAGTCAACTGGATTGCTGGTTTTAAAATGGATTGTTTCTTTCCGCTGCGTGTTCTTAAATTAATTCTTTTGGAAACGTTAATGAATGGATTTAGCCTCGGTGGTGTGCCACGGGCTTCGGTTTCACTGTTGTGGGACTTGGTTGTGACAGATCGATCAAAGTGAGTTCAATCGATTGAGAATAGGTCGGTTAGGGTTCGATCGATTGAGACGTGTTCAATCGCTTGGAACAAAGGTCCACATCATAAATCAGGTCGGCATTGTTTCGATTGATTGAAGAAGGTTTGATCAATTGAAGAGAGACAAGTTTAATCACTTGAAAGAAGTTTGACCGATTGAAATGACATTACATGACAGGTAAGAACAAGTGTATTAAATCTCATTTATATCAAAAGGGGTATAAAAGTACAATGAAAATACAGAGTATTACATTAGACTACATTTGAACTAAAATATCACATGTACTAAAAAAAATGTCACAAACTTTAAAAGTTTAGTGCGTACCATGGCACTCACTCGTGCCTTAGTGGCTACGCCTTTGGGAACAAACACTCCATAAACAAATTACACTAATATCAATAATAGATGGCATGTAACAGAGTTGACATATTTTTGTCCCTTGTGTGGCAGATAACTCTACCATATGTCACTCTCCCACTGGTATTAGTGTAATTTGTTTTGTAGAGTATTTATGCCCAAATATTTACTCTTGTGTAACTGCTTTTTGTCATTTTCGATAAGGGTTTTTTTTTTTTTTTTTTTAATACATGAAGTAAGTGGGATTCGATCACTCACCACTTGAGTGAGTATGATGGGTTACTGCCACCAAGATAAGACCGTGGTCCTCGGTAAGTGTCTTACTTAAAAATATTCCAAATGTCGGTTATACATCAAACCACATTGTAGATTTCATTAAAACTAGATCAATAAAGATTTTGGTATGAACTTGACGTTGTTTGCTTATTAATTTTAATAATTTCTAGTAAAAATAAATTTTGTGTTGGTTTTTGTAAATTAATTATTATTTTTTTTGGTGAAAATATGAAGAGGATCCTTTCAAGTGAGATGGGGATCAATGGTGAGCCTACATAGAGTATAGGACTTTGGGAGGCACTTTCCTCCCTCAACTTTTCAAAATTTATTTTTTACCATACGTGTTTTAAGTTTTATGCATTTGTGCATTTTCAAAAATTTTTAATTTACCCCTTCTTAACTTAGAATATAGGGATGGCAATGGGGCGGGTTTTTCGGGTTCCCCGCCCCGCCCCGTCCCTAATAGGTAGGGTATGTGGGGGGCTTAATAGGGTTAGGGGCGGGTATGGGGGATGTTTTCAAAACCCGGGTCGGGGTCGGGTCGGAGTAGGGTCAAAAAACCCGAACCCGCCCCGAATATACTTGTATTTATATTTTTACCCCTCAATAGTTATGTGTATTACCATTTTTAAAAAAAAAACTGCATTATTGGGGAACTAATTGGGTAAGTTAAAAAAAAGCTGCACTATTAGGGAAAAAAATGCATTAAAAAAATTGCTTTTTCAATTTGTGTACCAAAAAAAAAAAAAAAATTCATAATCGGGGCGGGGCGGGGCGGGGTTGGGGACCCCGGGGGCGGGGGCGGGGGCGGGGAGAGGCACTATACGGGGCGGGGGGAGGGTTTACTGAAGCGGGGCGGGGGCGGGGTATGGGGGCCCCGTCCCATACCCGCCCCGTTGCCATCCCTACCCATACCCGCCCCGTTGCCATCCCTACTTAGAAATCTCCCTTTTAGTCCTTGAAAATTTTCTATTTTTTTAAACAAAATAAATATCTTATGTACCCAAATAGCCCCCAAATATTTAACTCTTTATAGACATTGTTTTTTTTTTTTTTAATAGACATTCCATTTGAACATATTATGGATTATTTTGTTTGAGAATTGAAACTACTAATAAAATAAAATAAATTAAATCTATGAACATCATTTTTTTTTTAAAAAAAAAAAAAAGAGTTATGTTGAGATTCGTTTCTCTTTGAATAATTACATTTTATCCTCAATCCACATTCCACAATATGTGAAATTCATCTAAGTGTATGCCCTTGAAATCAAATTTTTGGTCCCGCCGGTGAATGGGCCCAAAACATCTGAGGATCAGCACTGACTGGAGACAATATCTTTTCACAATCGACACTAAAGCACCAAAACAACCACAAAATTAAGAGAAGAAAAAGTTGGAGAACTAGTGTGAGAATAATGTCCGTTTGAGGGGGGGGAAGCTAAAGTGGATGTGGTAGGAAAAAAAGGTTCCCATATGAGGTGCATGTTGTTAAAGGACATTGTTAGGTCCACGTAAGAGAACTAGTGTGAGAAGAAAGAGTTAGTATTTGAAGTATCAAAAATCTAATAGCTTGACATTCTGGTTTAAGTTGAATTTCAATATGATCGAGTAACGTTGAGCTTTTCAAATTTTATATTCCAATTAGTTATTAAATACATGTGACAGTTACTTCACTTGATTTTAATTCGAGTGTATTGAAGTGATCCCGCATTATTGAAGGTGGTCCCACTATCCCATGCATTTCAAAATCATTTGTGCTACAAAATTTAAAAATCATATATAGCAATACTCTTTCAATATATATGTCAACGTACTTGTTAAGTGAGTGAAGGTAGGAAGAGAGACATAAATGATAAATGTGAAGAAGTGAGAAAAGTGGGAGAGAATCAGATGGCCCAATGTGCATTAGTTTTGTTTTAGTAATTATTTTGAGTTACTCTTATAAACATATTTTGCAGAAAATTTATTATGGTTTACCTGTAAATAGCATTTTGTAAAAGGGTAATGCTAGGGGCACTAACACAATCCACTAACATTTACTAACACACTCTATCTCTCTCCTAGTGGTACTGCGGGGGCCACTGCGGACCCCACAGTACCACTAGGAGAGAGATAAAGTGTGTTAGTAAGTGTTAGTGAATTTTGTTAGTGCCCCAAATATTACTCTTTGTAAAATATAATAAAAAATTAGGTACCCTCCATTTTTCTGTCCATTAGTATTAGATTCGAAGTATTGTAAATTCCTGTTATGTGGGGGGAAAATAGGCCCATTTATAAACTTGTTGAAAAGTGATCACTCAACTAGCCCAGTCCATTTATCTAACGGACCCACAAAATCAGAAGCTTAGTAACATCAGGCCTGTTTGGATGGGCTAACAACGGACAGAAAATGCCACCCCTGTTTTTCTCTTTGTTCATTGACAGCCAATGCACATGTAAAGTAACAAGCACTGCATTACGTGGGCCTCGCCCCCGGCTCCTGTTTGTGTGTGTGGGTGGCCCTTGCTAGTGCTTTATCTCAAGGGAAAAAAAAAAAGCAGTGCATTACACATCTTCTTCGTGATCAGATACTCAATAAAATCACAAGAATGAAGAAATTTGATTTTGACAAAATTAGCCATTAAGACTCTGTTTGGTTCATACTTTAGCAGGGAAACAAAAAGAAATTACCAAGACAAAGGGTGCGTTTGATAAAATTGAAAATTAAGTACTGAAAAGTAAGTGCTGAATTTTAAGTAGTGAAAATTTTAAGCGCTTGAAGTTTTAATCCTTAAAACAGTGTTTCAACTATTGAAGTAGAATACATTCAGTGATTATTTTCAGAAGAAATTTTTCACTTAAAGTTTTCAGTGGTTTTGGAGCTACTTTTTTAATTAAGTGGTATGTTATCAAATGCACTGAAAAAGATTAAGTGTTGAATCTTTTCATTTTTAGCACTTAATGGGGTTATCAAGCACAACCAAATACTTTTGTTTGGTTGGTTAACAAGAAAATTAGTGGAAGGAGTAGAAAGCAAGATTTAAAAAATAAAAATAAAAATAATTGAATTATGTGAGTCACTTGTATTCCTTTTGTATAGATTCATATTATATTTTGAAATATTTTAGCTTTTAATATTATTTATGCATGAAGAAAAAAATTGAAAAAAATGGATTTCATCTTATTCTCATTTCTTTACACACACACAGAGGGATCAAGGGCCATTTGGCACCACTTCGGCTTCTGCAATAAACTAGTTTTTGGAAGTTGTTTTAAGGTAGTTTTTGGTCAATCACAAATTTCTACGGTTGACGTACATTTTTAGGGGTTGGAATCACGATCCGATTTGCCAAATAACTTTATTTTTGTTGTTGGAGGTGTATAATCACTTATGAATTCCAAAATTTGTTGCCAAATGAGCCTAAATGAGGGTGAGGAAAAAGAAAAAGGAAAAAAAAAAAAAAAAAAGAAGAAGAAAAAAAAGAGAGTGTCTTTAGTCTTTACTAAAAGCATAAAAGGAATACGCAAAGTTAGTGGGGGTGTATAGCAAATCATTTTCTTATCTTTACCTTTCCTCCTTAATCAGTTGGAAGAGTCAGTGAATGAGTGAGAGAGACAAACACTGGACACCCAAATTTTAATTTAACAAAAGAAAATAATGGGGAAAAGACTGTTTAAACCAAATATGAAGAGAGTTTGGGGTTTGCACGAGCCAACTAAGTCCAAAAAGTCCGAATTCACCGACAAATGTGAGAAACATATGAATGTGTGTATGAGTGTGATTATCATATTTCAGAGGTCACGGTCCGACATCATTTGTCATTATATAAAAACGGTGGTGTCCAACACACATATGATTCCAGAACAAACCCACCTTGTGGCTGGTGGGGCACATGCACACACACACATATAGAACATAGAATATATATATATATATGGGACTGTTAACATACAACATGATGATTGTAGGTTAGCAGCGTGCAACAGCTTCTTTAGCGACGAAAAACAAGTTTTTAGTGACGAAATTTTTGTCGCTAAAGGTTTTAACTTTTAGCGATGAAAAATTTCGTCGATAAAAACCTATTTTTTGTCACTAAAAGCCTCATGTGTTGTAGGTTAGCAAATCTATATATATATATATATATATAAAGTGAAATACAAATATGTTATAGTATTAGGCTATGAAATTCAACATTGATTGGGTTGTAATACCCTTTTTTTCCTTTAAAAGGAATTCATATTCTCTACCAAACAATTTAATTATTTCTTTCTTTTGTTTCGGTAAGGCACGTTTGCATGTGATAACATATTTCTATCCATTACCTGTTCTATCTTTCTAAGAGTTTAGGTTAACATAGAGATTTCTGACTTGACATAAGCACTGAAATTCTTCCCTAAAAATATCTCAGAACCGATAAATGAAATTTTTATTTTTATTTTTTGTAGTCGAAGGCATAGCTATTAGTAGGCTGGGCTCTAGTCCCCTTCTCCCAGATTTTGGAATTTTTTTGGCTTTTATTTCTAATATACTGATTAATTTTGATCCCCTGAGGTGATCTCACTTATCATAATCTCTCACACACCCGCCACCAACCAAACTCGTGCAAGAAGGGCTTTTTCACTATTTCAAACCACTCTTTTACTTTGTATGGTAAAAATGGTAGAGGAGTGGAGGAATCGAAAAAGGGCGAGGTAGGGAAGATGAATTTCTAGAAAATAAAATATACGCTTTTGTAATTATGTTTGATTGAATACCGAGGAAAAAGAATTTAAGGAAGAAAAGAGAAGATAATATATATATATATATATAGTTGGTATATTAACCTATTTGTCTCAGCATAAGAATGCCATTTTGTCATTCGATTATACTTTTGAATTCTCAGCTCCACTATTAAGGCAGCTCATATTTGAAAATTGGAAAAATGTAAAAGTTGATGTGATGTCAAGTACCTATTGATGTCGTCGAATCCTAAATCCAAGAGATGCAGCCAACAATCCCTTCGCTCTAAAATTGTCCACTTTTGAATGCATTGAAATTTACGAACCTCCTGAAATGCTCTAGTCCCTTCCCTTTCCTTCCTCTTATTTTCCCTTGTTCCAAACATGGAGTTAGGGCCAATCATTCTCTTTCACTTCATCAAAATCATAAAAATTTACAGCTAATATCCGCCCAGCTCTGACAAAATTAGAACTCTTCAAATTTATTAGAATAAATAAATAAACATGGGTTGGCTCTCAAACATAAATACATTTGAACCAACTCATTAACTCTTCCTAATATTCCTCTAATCCCATGAAAACACATCATACATTGCATAATGAAATTTTTAAAAAAGAAAATTAACCATGGTATACATGAGGAGCATTTTCAACTGGATTTACTTGGGATTTTACAATTGAATTAAACAAGTCTGACCTGTTCTTTTGCAAACCATTTAATAGAATAAAAAAAAATAAATAAATAAAAAAAAAATTGAGAATATAAATTATTCCCATCATAATAATAAGTACTATTAAGTCATTCATGCAATGATTACTTTATGGAATTAGTCCAAATTGGGTCGAGCAAGTCCAATAAAAACAAATAACAAAAATTCAAAAGCTGTCTAATTTTCAACTAACATATCACAGCAAATAATCCTCTTTGGGGAGAATCATTTACTCTCTCTCAGCCCCACCAAACCTGCCCTTTTCAAAGTGTTTTTGATACTTAGCTCTGTGACTCTACTGTTCTACTTTTTTGCTTGATCAGATTTAGGAATCCCTAATCACTAACTCATGTCAAGAGTGACTATTCCATTAGAACCCTCTAAGCTCTGCAAATTTCAGAGCTTAGACACAAGAAAAGAACAAGACTTGGGTTCTTTTAACCACACCTACTCTTATTTATTCTCACCACTGCATTTCTTTCACTTTGGTACCACTACAAATGGGTCTCCTTCTTTGATCTGAAAGACTTGGTTTTTTTTTTTTTTTGTTCCTTCAAGGTATCTCTCATGCTCAAATTCAGTGTCTAATTCAAATTCACATATTATTATTATTATTATTTTTCATTTTAATTCTTACTTGGAATGGTAGGGTTAAAGATGAAAAGATCTTGAGGGTTTGATCTCAAGTTGGAAGGAGATGGGGAGGTTTCTGATGCTCAAGTTTGTGAAATTGTTTGTGATTGTCAGTGTTTTGCCATTTCATGGATCTGCAGGTAATGGGTTTATTTTCCTTCTTGTAATTCAGTTGTTTGTATATAGATTCTTGTTTGATCCAAACAATTCCTTGATTATTCCAATGAAGGTTTTTCTCAATTTTGAATTTGGAGTGCATTTGGGATCTGGGATCTTGAAATTAACCATTCCATGATCACATGCAGCCAAAAAAAAAAAAACCCCATTCCATGATCACCAACTAGGAAACAATGTCATTTTTTATGGAAAGTTTCATAGTTGTTTAATTCTGATATACATTTCAACTAATTACTTAAATTTTAAGATTGGTTTCAGTTTTCTCTCTCTATAATCCTTGGACTGAGGAAAATGCAGACAAACTGATAAGAAAATTTTAGAAAAACAAAAAATCCTGGCAAGTCCATCCATAAATTCCAATAGGTTCAATTTGATTTACAAGTTTTGAGCTTTGAGTTCATGAGTTCTGTCTAATTTCCCAAATTTCTTGCTCCGAACTCAAAATGTCCAAATTTATCTTAATTTTTATAAATTTTTTGTGCTATTTTAGTTTATCAATTTTCGTAACTCTTGCGCAGAATTTAAGAGTTACTTTGTGGGGTGTATATTTCTTCTTAATCTGATTTAGTTGAACTCAAATTTTTTCTTGTTTTTCAAATCAATGGATTTGTGCTCTAAGCTGGATCAAAATTTTGTTGTTCATACTTCAGTAATTTTAACAGTGATGATTCAGAGATCATGTAATCTGACAGTCTGCTATAATTTGACAGTAAGTATTTTAGGGCAACAACAAAATCGTTCCTTAATAAGCGATTATCTCAAAAGCTTTGAGCAGTAAAAAGTTCAATTTTACTCCTTCCAAACAGATAACTCCAGTGATAACGGTCCACTCTCAAGTCCCTATATAACACTATAGCTTTAATCTTGAAGGCTTCATTATTTCTCTTTCCCTTTTTATTTTCTACACTTGTGAGATTTCCGTTTTTGACCAACACATATTAGCCTTGTACTCTATTACAGGCTTTGAAATACCTTCTTTAGCAGCAGTTTCTGAGCTTCTCCGATTCAAAGCAGTAAAACCTGACCCCTTCTCTCGTGGAATAATCAGAATAATTCAAAATGGTATACTCTTCCCCATGCTATAATTCATAGATTACAGTTATATATATATATATATATATATGCCCTCTTAATTTTGGCTCTTATATAGATTGGTCACTTATTCTCTCACCCTTAAATTACTAAATACCCAGAAGGATTGAAGTAATCGATTCACCTGGAAGTGATTTATATCACTAATGCCACCTTGTTTGTTGTCGTGTTGGTACCAGATAGAAGAACTACCTTAATTATTTTACAACAAAAGTCTAATTGAAAGTGTTTCACCACTCTTAGATATGTTGTGAATTTGTAGAATATGTGTGATTAATATCTGTCTGGATTGGTCAAATCAAATATATATGCCACAGACCAATATCCAAACAAAGGTATCATTAGCCCAACTTTTCCACAGCTCGCCGTTGGAGCATTATCCAAACAAAGGCATTTGAGAACTTTTCATTGAGGTTTTAATGACAGTGAAATTGAAAATTTTGTTGAGATTGTCCTACATCGGGGACTTAAAAACCTAGCTTCTCAATATGTAAGTTCAAGGAGCCACTCCACCCATAGCCAATTGGTTTTGGATTGGATGCTCCAATTTAACAAATTTGAACTTCAAGTCTATTAGATTTAGTTATGAAATGTTAATTTCTTTTTGTAGACCCCACTCAACATAGCGCCACTAGACATTCTAAGGACGCATTTGCACCTTCTACATCACCTTCTAAACGTCATATAAACAAAGGAGTACACAGTTCTGCATCTTCACCTTCACTCTCATATAATAAGCATTATCATGCACGGAAAAAGGTCACCAGCTTTGCTCCTGAACCATCTATTCAGCAAGGTTAGATATTTCAACAATTCAGAGCCTTAATCAACTATTTCTTTCTACTATTCTTTTGAGACTTCACTCATTCAAAAAAAAAAATTAACTTTTTTTTTTAATATATATTTTTGAAAAGGTTTACGCCCTTCAATCTCCCCATTATATTCTCCCTTTCCGTCATCAACAAGGTGGACTTCTCCTGTACCAGCACCAACACCGACAATCCCGTGGAGCCAAAATAAAAGTATGGAGACTCATTTTTGTCTTTGGTTTATATTCAAAGTGTTTACATTTTCGTTTTACACAAAATATTGATAATTTCTGTTTGGTACTCATTCCCTATATCTACAAGTGCCTATTCCTCCGCCTACAGAATCTCCATCGAGCTCTTCCCTTACAAGGAAGATAACTCCATCACCCTCACCACTTTTGACACTACCGCCACCTCCTCCAAATGAAGGTAACATATATATGCTATATGTATATATATCTATATATGTATATATGCCTATATGACTCCTAGTGCTGTAAAAAACAACTGACTGATCCTACTTGCAGACTGCAGAGCCGTGACGTGCACGGAACCATTGACGTACACGCCTCCTGGTTCACCCTGTAGCTGCGTGTGGCCTATTGAAGTCAGACTGCGGCTAAGTGTTGCCTTGTACACATTCTTCCCATTGGTATCAGAGCTGGCCAATGAAATCGCGGACAGTGTTTCACTAAACCGAAGTCAAGTTCGCATTATGGGGGCAAATGCTGCCAACCAGCAGCCGGATAAGACCACTGTCCTGATCAACTTGGTACCTTTAGGAGAAAATTTTGGTGCTTCTACTGCATTTTCAATATACAAGAAGTTTTGGGGCAAACAAGTTTTCGTAAAGGCCTCACTTTTTGGTGCCTATGAAGTGGTATTCGTTCGCTATTCAGGTTAGGCATCTATCTCCAATTATTGGATTCCTTGAGAAAACTGAGTTCTAGATCATGTTTTAAGTTCAATAACTAAAGCCAGTTTAGCTGGCAATAGTGATTTCATCAAATGTAAAATAAGCATGTACCACTCGCTTTCTTCTTTTTATACTTGTAAGGCCCGTTTGGGAAAGATCCTGCGATGGGCTGCTTCTAGCAAAGGAATCGCAAGGTTCCCAAAGGGCGATTGGGAGCCCAGTAGAGATTGAGTCTCCAATCGTGGTTCTCTAACAGATCCTGAAACTTCCAAATATGCTCATAATTTAATGGCATTAAGAACTTAATTTTGAGTTCTTCCTTAAAGTTGCTTTCCTGGACAGTTTTCAAGTCTTTTCTTTGTTCAATATCATTGTGTCTATATATGTATACGTACTTCTAAAGCTCTTTAAGTCTACAGGTCTTCCGCCATCTCCACCGTCGGTGACTTCAAATTCTGGTACCATTGATGATCAGCCATATCCTGGCCACGACAATAATGGAAGGGCAATTAAACCTATAGGTGTTGATGTGACTCGCAAACGTAAGGGTGGGATTAGTGGAAGCATGATTGCTATAATCGTTCTATCATCCGTCACAGCCATTGTTCTTTGTATTGGAGTTATTTGGCTTTTGTTGCTTAAATGTGGACGCTCTGTGCATCAAACCGAAGACACTCCGCATGTTTTGATATCTTCCCAAGGAAAACCATCAGGTAATATTCTGAAAATTCATAAAAAGTCACCATATCTGTAGGAATTCAGATACCTTGCACAAATAATGTTGACTTCCACAAAGATGCAGTTATAACCTGTGGTGATTCATATTTTTTTTTTCACATATTATCCGTAGTTATTTCAAAAACCACTTTAGTGCTCAAGATCTCTCGATATTTCTTTATGTCTTAACTTTTTTATTTATTTATGTTACAACTTATATACTTGTTGGCCCCATTCTCTAACATCTTAAGCTTTTGGAGCAACCGATGACTTCATAGTTTCAAACTTCTCAAATGTGCCTCAATTATTTGTCCTACTTCATAGTATATGGATTCTAACTTCTTTTTGTGACAAGTTTATTTTACTCAAATTTTGGGATAGTAATAGTGTCTAGAATTCCAAAGTGACCCACGATTTCTACTAGTCATCATCTTCAGAATTATGCAGAATGAGTTCCTTCTACACAAATTATGATATTTAAACTTAGCAGGGACTGCCAGGTCTTTGACATTGGGTAGCAGGCACAGTTCGGCATCAATGTCCTTTAGTTCTAGCCTACAGGCATACACAGGAACTGCTAAAATCTTCAGCTTGAACGACATGGAGAGAGCCACAGATAATTTTGATCCTTCAAGAATACTTGGAGAAGGTGGTTTTGGAGTTGTATACAGTGGCGTTCTTGACGATGGAAGGAAGGTGGCTGTGAAGGTTCTGAAGCGAGATGATCATCAGGGGAGCCGCGAGTTCTTGGCAGAAGTAGAGATGTTAAGTCGCCTTCACCATCGAAACTTGGTCAAATTGATCGGTATTTCCACAGAAGACCATAACCGTTCTCTAGTTTATGAACTCGTTCCTAATGGAAGTGTGGAATCCCACTTGCATGGTATATATACGTATAATGAATATTGATTTGCTCATTGGCCCTGCATTAAGGCTCTGTTTGGTTCATGGATTTAAAAAGGAAAAGACTAGGGAAATAGTTCCGCTAATTGTTTTTCCTTTCATTTTCATTTTGCTTGTCTAAATCCGCAAACCAAACAGAGCCTAAATGGACAAGTCTTTATATATGCTTATTTCTCAAAGTGTTTCTGTTCTTTTGATGTGCTCTCAGGAATTGACAAGGAAGCTTCTCCTCTTGATTGGGGTGCCCGAATGAAGATTGCCCTCGGTGCAGCTCGGGGTTTAGCATATCTGCACGAGGACTCAAGTCCTCGTGTTATACATAGGGACTTCAAGTCCAGTAATATTTTGCTAGAACATGATTTTACGCCTAAAGTTTCCGATTTTGGATTGGCCAGAACAGCAATGGAGGAGGGGAACAAACATATCTCAACTCATGTTATGGGAACTTTTGGGTATGAACTTTCTCATCACTTCCAAACCTATCACTTCTATATGTATTACCTCCACTGCCACTTTTTACTGATTTCATTATATATTTATCACTCAGGGCCTGTTTGGTTGTCCCCTTGAATTTAATTGTCCTACTCACCTGTTTCATAGCATTCTGATGTAGAATTCATCCTCTAGAATGAATGTACTCTAAAGCCTAAAAAATAGCAGTTCAAAATAATGCTTAAGGTCAATAATTTGTTAATCTCAAGAAAACGCAGGAATGACAACATATAAGAAACATCATCAACTTTTTCTTTTTTCGTACGAGTCCCCTCCAAGAAGATGGATGGATTCTTACCTGAATTTGATATGCCAGTTGTGAGTGGGGTTGTTTAAATTCATGGGACGTCCAAACATCCCGTTAATAGTTTCTACCTTAAACTCTTATTCCCGCTTCTCCCATTAACTTCTTGTTTGTCAGTTACTTGGCTCCAGAATATGCAATGACCGGTCACCTCCTCGTGAAAAGCGATGTGTACAGCTACGGTGTAGTCCTTCTCGAACTCCTAACCGGAAGAAAGCCTGTGGACTTGTCACAACCTCCGGGTCAAGAAAATCTTGTTTCGTGGGCTCGTCCACTCCTCACAACAAAGGAAGGTTTAGAAACAATCATTGACCCAACCCTGAAGTCAAACGTCAATTCTGATAGTGTGGCCAAGGTGGCAGCAATCGCATCGATGTGCGTGCAACCGGAAGTGTCTCACCGTCCTTTTATGGGAGAGGTCGTTCAGGCGTTGAAGCTCGTGTGCAACGAGTTTGATGAGACAACAGAGCTTGTATCAAGAAGTTGCAGCCAAGAGGACCTTTCCGTCGTTTTAGACACTAAGCTCACAAGAGTATCGGGTGAGCTTGCGGAAGCTTCACATACCCGTTACCCATTGCCTGGCTACGATTACGGTTTTGACCCTAAAATGGGCATATCAGCTTCGGATTTGGCAAGTGTTTCGGCCAGATTTGAGGGACAGGAATTCGGGTCGTTTCGAAGACAATTTAATTCTGCACCTTTGGGGACGGAGAAGAAAAGGCAGTTCTGGCAAAGATTTAGAGGCTTATCTAGAGGCAGCACTAGTGAGCATGGCTTTTCATTAAAATTATGGCCAGGCTCTCGTTAACTACTTCGATAGGTTTCAAAAGTTTTCAGCTCTCTAAGGGTGTTTTTGTAATTTACTAATGGTGATGAAGTATTCAAGAAGTGAAACAGCATCGATGATCAGGCATTGGGTAGTTTATTATACATTAATGAATGTTTTTCGATTTCACGGTGTTCTTGTTTTGGGGTATAAAGAATCTTGAATCTGTCTGGTTCAATTCTTGGGGCTAATGTATGTGTTGTTTAAAATTGAGAAGACATGAAGTCCTTTGTGAATCTTGATCTCTTTTACTTGAAGGATGTACTTAGAGGCTTTTCCTTTGTATGTATATGAAGTAAATTTGTAATTATAAATTGAAATCTCATTTCTTCTTATAGAGAGATGTGACTTTGTACAAGGATCCACTATTTGTGATGTTCAATCAATCATCTTTTGAAAGTAGAAGCTTGTGAATACTCATATGAACTCCAATAAGATTCACATGTCCACAGAGTTAAACCTTAATGTGATAGAAAGAATGAGTTATAGTAGCAGAAGCTTAAAGATTGAAGCCCTGCCTTTTTTCCTTCTCATAACTTGCTGCATCAATTGATTCTTTTCTTACACAATACTCCCAACTTCGTTGTACTTTTAGGTTTTGTTTGGTTCTTGAATTTAGCGAGGGAAACGAAAGGAAAACATTTTCCTTAGTTTGGTTAATAAGGAAAACGAAGAGGAAAATAGGAAAGAAAAGCAAAAAACATTCATAAAATAATTTAAACATGGGAGTCATTCCCTTCATTCATCCATTACAATTTATATCTTTGAAAGTTTTAATTTTTAATATTATTTCAGCACAAAGGAAAACACTAGGAAAAACAAGTAGGAAAACTATTATTTTCATTTTCTTTTCTTCTGATTGGTTCATGGATTTAGTGAGATAAAGGAAAAGAAAACTTTACAAACATATATTGGAAACTGAAAACCAAGATTAGTATTTGATGTAACGGAAGAAGGGGCATTAGAAGAGACACCAACCAGTTACTTCATATAATAAGAGTAGTTGAGAATACTTTAAACTGGGTGCAGCACATACTGTTTGCAAGCCTATCTCTACATATAATTTTGCTTGCTAAAAATTAAAGTAACAAATTTAAATTCTCACAATCGCACTCAAAACCCTCCTCTGCTCCTGGTTGATGTTCAATAATCTTTATATACCGGCCCCTTCTCCCAATCTATGCCTCAAAATCTTCACTCCCATGTACCTGCACAAGCGCGAACTATAAGAAACCATGTCTCACTTTTTCACTCTTTCTGCTACAATTATGGGTCATTTCGGGATTGCATAAAATAACATCTAGTTCAGTTTTATTTTTATTTTCTAGATGAGTTTTCATGAAAATCATTATCACGTTAATTAAAAAAAAACATGTTTAAAGAATGATTTTTTTATTGGCCACAGTACCTCAATCCTAGTTCTTTTGCTGAGCGTTTAGGAAAAAAATCGAAAATCAACACATTACCAAACATTCCCTTTGCGTATAAAGCCCAGAGACTGTTCGAGGAGGCTGAGAAACGGTGCCCGTAGGATACCAACCCCCAAAGTTCCAACAATTTGATGGAAAGGGCAACCCAAAGCAACATATCGCCCACTTCATCAAAGCATGAAACAATATTGGGACTGATGGGGGACTCCGTGTTAAGCAGTTTGTATGCTCTCTCAAAGGAATGCCTTTGATTGGTACACCGACTTAGAGCCTCAATCCATCAATAATTGGGAGTATATGGAGCGAGAATTTCTAAATCACTTCTACAACACTCGTCGCACAGTTAGCATGATTGAACTCACCAACACAAGGCAGAGGAAGGATGAACTATTTGTGGACTGCATCAATCGGTGGCGAATGCTTAGCTTGGAAGTTATGTGATTCATAAGTGAACTGGTTCTATATATTCAAATATTTGGTATTTTTTTTAATTGAGTGAGAGTCTGTGCTAGATCTCAAATTACCTTCAAAACTGGTTCTATATATTCAAATATTTGGTATTTTTTTTTAATTGAGTGAGAGTCTGTGCTAGATCTCAAATTACCTTCACAACGAGAACTAGTTCTTTGTCAAATTAAAGGTGACATTGATTTTCTAGAAAAAGAATGAGATTGGACTATCCCTGATCCTGTTTTACGTGCCCCAAACAGGTCTAAAATAGTAAAAATACCATTCTCAGCCTTCCCAAAAAACAACTAATTATTCACAATGTAAATCAAAATGTTTTTGTATCCAGATCATACCTGCCCAACATCATCAAAGTTGCTTGAGGATTAGTACCAGGTGACTCATCAAATGTGGAGCCATCAATGACCCTGAGCCTATGAACACCAAGAACCTTATAATTAGGGCCCACCACCTTGCCCATGTGGCACCCACCATGGTAATGCCAAATTGTGATCACAGTATCCCTACAGAACTGCTCCAGAGACTCTGTATCATTGGTGTGTTTGGGTATGAGGTTAACATTAGCAGTGACACTCATGTTGAGAAGCTTATCCAATGTTTGTTTGTCACACTGTGTGAAGTTGGTGAAGTGTTTGGAGCTCACAATCTCCTCCATCAATCGAATCCCATCGACACAGCGCTTGAGATCGTACGGATGGCTGAAATAGTTGAAGGTGACAGATGGGTTGTTGTCAATGTCTGTGTTGATGAGACTGAGATGGCCCCTTGAAATTGGGGTTGCAATTTTTTCAAGAATGAAGCCTCCCATGAATGCTTCATGTGGAAGATCTCTCTTGTTTCTGCTATAAGCTTTTATGGCTTCATGTGTTCTTTGCTTTGGGGGAATGGTAGAGAGCTGACCAATCTGGTTAACCATAATTTGCAATCAGATTATTATATTGGTAAATGGCTAAATGCCTGTGGTTGCAGAGAGAAATTTGGCGGTTATATTATACATATGTTGTAGCAGTGGTCACTATATGTGGAACCATTCCTATAGTTTTTGGGATATCATAAATT
The DNA here is from genome assembly GCA_033977485.1 of Hydrangea macrophylla. NCBI lineage: Eukaryota > Viridiplantae > Streptophyta > Magnoliopsida > Cornales > Hydrangeaceae > Hydrangea > Hydrangea macrophylla. Next base: position 141,741,254 of record CM066991.1, read on the forward strand.
TGAATAGCATAGCATTACTCAAAGGAAAATTCTAAATGCACCCACAAATTTATTTTTACATCTACATCTTGCATTGAGGAAACAATACATATGTCATCCTTTATATGCGAGTGTAAAGAGAAAAATGTTGGGTCCTATTAGAAAATCTTATAATAAAAAAAAAAAAAAAAAAAGTTGAATAAATGAAATTAACTTACTACCACTTTTGTGAAATTACTTTTTAAAAATATTTTCAATTTAGTACAGTGACATGAGATGCCATGGACTTTAAAAGTTCATTTAAGAACGTGTACAATATTATCCCAATATTTTCAATTCTTTGTGCGGTAGGATAGCATGACCATACATACATTATGTTTATGTTTATGTATTTATATATATGTATGATCAATTTGTAGTTACAATCAGGCCACGTTTGGATGACAAGGAGGGGATTGGACAATTAGTCCCTTTTAATTGATAATCCCGGGATTAATAATACCACCTCCCCTTTGGTATAACTTAGTCTTCCATATGGGGGACTATTCTTTTAGAATGGACAATTAGTCCCGAGCCAAATGGTCACGCCAAACGCCGGACTATTCAATTAAAATGGACTAGTAGTCCAATCCCCCTCTACCCTACCTTAGTCCTGTGAAACAAACGAGGCCTTCAATGTTTTAAAACCCAGACCAACCATTTCAAACAGGTGAAACGTCAACTGGTAAGGAAATGGTCCAATTTGGACTGACAAATCAGAAAATTCTCATAACCGTTCTATTTTAAAAAAAAAACCGGATAAACCGGGAAATATTTGCTTTTGTACTTAATTTGTTTTGCCTAATTTAATTAAACTTATTATTATTATTAAATTCCGATTGAACCAGTGACTCGGTTATTTTTACGGTCCAAACATACAATCCGGTTGCAATAAAAGAGAGAGTTATTTCAATGGTACCTCAGCTGATGCTATTCCATGATGGCAGCGAATGCTATCAGGGGACTGTCCAAATCCGCTACTAGCCTCAATATAAACACCCTTTTTGGTAATCCCAACTGTTTGTATCAATGACTGTTCCACAGGGAGCTTGGTTGGAACAAAAACAGTGTTCATGGGATTATCAGACATTCCTTTCCCTACAAACTCATTGTTGACCACCATTGATATGTTCATCATTTTAAGATCACTTTCTGGTCCAATGCCACTCAGTAGCAAAAGCTGAGGGCTTCCAATTGCTCCACATGACACAATGACCTCACTGCCCCGCCTCCTTAAAAGAAATGCTTGGTGTTGGTTACCCTTTTCGTCTTTAAAGCTTACTCCCACTGCCCATGGCTTTTTCTCTGCATCGGACATTACTAATTTGTCTAACTCTTAATTATTATATTAACTTCGAAAAATAAGATAGGGCGAAAGTCCCTAGCAGCAAACTGTCAAGAGTTTTTTAAGTCTAATTTGATTATTAGTTTGTTAAAATTTCTTCGAAAAAGATATTTTCACCATGTATGGTGAATTGAATTACACTTAATATTCATAGTACGGCCGGTGGACAATTTATTTAACTTAATATTCATGTACAGAGGACATTTCCTAAATCAGAAATTTTAACTATCCTTAATTTAAAGTAAAATGTCATAGTGGACTTTTAAATAAATCGCCCCTCAAAAAAAGTTAAATCAAAATCACTGGTACCAAAATTTGTTTAAATACTTTTTGGCTTTGTTTGGTTTATAGATTTCATGAGGGAAAAGGGAGCGGAGCGGAAAGGAAAACAGGATAAAAAAAACTAGTTGCTGTTACCTTACGAATGACACTAGTTTTCCATCTCGTGTTCCTTTCCCCTCTCTTTTCCCTTACGAAATTCATTAACCAAACAAAGCCTTAAGGGCAAACTAAATCAATTTGAAAAGATTATGGACATGCATAATTGTAGATGATAGACACGACGACTGCATACAGTACAACTCTCATAGAATTTGGAATTTAAATTTAGAAATTATAGTAATACTCGTAATTATGTTACAATTTGACGGCAAAATTGGAAACAGAGACAAATAAAAAGGGTATCTGCCTCTGGTCAAAGCAGGGGAACTGCGTTTGACTCATCAAACGCAATTAAAAGTGATGAATTTTTCCAAACGCAAATGTGTTTCCCAAACGGGGCCTAATTTATACGTACCTGTTGTTGTATCAAAGATGATGTTTTGAACCCTTGCATGAATCAGAACATTGAGGTTTTCAGGGTTAGCCGTAGCAAGTAGTTCAGCAGCAGTGTGACGGCGACCAGACTCCTCAAAAATGGTGCCACCAACCTTGGTTCCATATATGTGATCATATGTGAACCCATTGAATGGGGAAATACCCACTTCCAGTAAACTGTCTCTCACGGCTTGCTGCCATGGGGCAAGGTTTGGCCTGTAAACTATCTGTTTCTCAACCCATGGGTATGATTCATTCACCAGTTTCGGATCCCAACCCATCTTACTTATGTACCTGCAATTCGGGGTGAAAACAGTTCGATTCGGTGTGATTTTTAAGTAAACCAATCGGTTTAGGTTCAGTTTAGTGTATTTTGTCAGTTTGGTTCGATTTAGTTTTTGCACTGAACAAAAAATCTGAAAACTGACCGAACTGTTCGATTCGGTTTTCTTTTACCCCAAATCCAACATTTTTAAATTAGCATCATCGGTTCGGTTCGTTCGGTCCAATTCGGTCGGTTTTCTTTCACCCATAAATCCAATATATTTAAGAGTGCAATTTTGTTCACCCCAAAATTGTTTACCATTTGCTCACCATTTTCTTCCATTGGCTAATGCAGTGGGGCAGTACTTTATACCATTAATTAATTCTCATTTAATATTGAATCCCACTACATTAGTCAATGAAAAAGAAGAGTGAACAATTTTGGAATGAGTAAATATGTATTATATATGTAAATCAGCATTATCAAATTAACACACTCCTCTCTCAAACATTAATTTGATAGTGATATGTAATGTAACAGAATGTGCTTGTAATCACATATTAATTACTTGTATTATATGTTAATCTACATGTATATGCACAGAAGGGTCTTTGATATACTACTGCAATATTGGTGTAAAAAAGAAAAGAGAATTTGTGTTACTGCACTGAACCAAGTATACTAAAAGTAATTTTGTGACGACGGCTGAAGCGGATTACGTAGAGACAGAGGGGCAAATGGACCCCTTAATTTTTGTCCCTAAATTTTAAGGTTTTGTTTATATAAAATCTTTATTTGCTCCTGAAACCTAAAATTTCTAGCTTTTGTCCCTCCAAAGTCTTGAATTCCTGGATAGGCTGGAACGCTGGATCCATCTTTATACGAGACTATTTAAGCAATTTAACTTCACGTCATTTGTAGAATGACTTTAATACCTTCTAGTTCTAGGGGTGCACAAATTACCCGAGAACCGGAGACCCGACCCGACTGAGTTGGGTTAGGTCGGGTCTGAACAAGCCGGGTTCCGGGTCCAATTCTTTCAGGATCAATAAAGTTCGGGTCGGGTCTCCTCTGCCACTCTTCTTCTTTGTAACTTTCTAAATCCAAATTCAATAAACAGAGCTACAACGTACTGACAATATGATATATATATATACACACACATGGATATGTAGTTCCTGAAAGTTAGCTCACAGGAATCGGAACCGACCCGAACCAAACCAGATTTTTTGGGTAGGGCCGGGTCGGATCCATGTCATAACGGTTCCGGATCTGGGTTTATAGTTTGGGAACCGAGTGTTGTCGGTTCAGTTCCGGGTCCAACTAAACCCGAACTGACCCGAACAATGTGCACCCTAATACCTTCATTATTTTTAATGAGATATGGAGGAAACTCTGTCCATTTAACAAAAAGAAACTACTTTTATCCATGTATTAGGGTAATATATATATATATATATATATATACAGTCAGACTCTTAAGTAAATGACTGAATATGTTTTTTAGCCTAAAATAATCAGCGGGCTGCTCCGCTGATCCACGAGTTTTTTTAGACCTAAAAACATGTTCACTAGGTATGTTCACTCAACGCTGTTTACTTAAAAACCTCAACGCTGTGTGTGGGATAAAACTTCGCCCACAACTTTTACACCAATTTTTTTATTCATAATCCACAAAACTGTGTCTATCGATCTCTCTCATGTGTCACTGTGGGGTCAACTGACATCATAAGATGACATAGGAGAGAAATAGACACAATTTTATGAGTTGTAAACAAAAAAGTTGTGTATGAAGTATTACTCATATGTGTGTGTGTGTCTCTCATGTGTCACTGTGGGGTCAACTGACATCATAAGATGACATAGGAGAGAAATAGACACAATTTTATGAGTTGTAAACAAAAAAGTTGTGTATGAAGTATTACTCATGTGTGTGTGTGTGTGTGTGTGTGTGTGTACGACTAGAATATAAGGAAATTCAATAATTATGGAAAATTTGGAGATAAACCCCTTAGAATTAATTAATAATGTGTAAAATCCAGCCAAATTCTTGCTTAATCTAAAATCCATACGCGTTTTTAGTTTGTAACCCAAAACCCAATTTTGTTTTTATTTATTTATTTATTTTAGTGACAACTTTGCCCCCGACATCGACGAAATTGCCCTGACGCCGGTGACCTCCACTACCACCATCGCCACCACCATCACTCCGCGATTGCCACCATCGCCACCACCCCCAATCCCCCATCGCCACCACCATCACACCGCAACCACCACCATCGCCACTGAAATGTATATATACACATGATATACACACAGATAATATCGCCGCCACCACCACCGTCGCACAACCATCACCACCATCGCCACTGAAGAAGATGATATACATATATATGCACATATATACATGCAGATAATATTATTTGTTTGACAAACAGATACTATTATCCATTTGCAAAACCACCATAACTTCATTATTTTTTTTTGCCTTTTTGAGCGAATGTTTTTTTTTTAATCATATATTTTTCAAGATCTGTGCATTAGACTTGCCAATCTTGTAAACCAAAATTTTTTTTGCACTTGGATTTGAGGTTTTGTGATTCACGAATTTTATCTGTCAAAATATGATACAAACATATTATATTATCTGTTTGAAATAGTCAACTTAAAATGGCCATAACTTTATCTTCTTTTGGTCTTTTGGGATTTCTTTCATTTATTTTTTCAAGATCTACGCAGTGCATTCGCAATTTTATAAAAAAAATAAATAAATAAAATAAAATAAAATAATTCTCATTTTTAGCCTTAATTTAAGCTTTTTTGGTTCACGGATTTTATCTATCAAAATATACTAACAGATAATATTATTTGTTTCAAAATGGCTAAATTATCTGATTGGAAAAAAAAAAGTGGTTCTTCAATGATTTTATCTGTTTTAAAGTGACAAAATTCATAACTTTACCTATTATAAAGTGACAAAACAAGTAAAAGTACGTGTTATCAAACATGTAATTTTATCTGTTATAAAGTAACAAAAACAGATAATATTATCTATTATAAAGTAACAAAACATGTAATTTTATCTGTTATAAAGTGGCAAAAATATATACTGTAATATTATATGTTATAAACTTCTTCTTCTTCTTCACTCTTTTCCTTTTTTTTTTTCATCGTTATCTTCTTCTTCTTATTCCTATTCTTTTTTACTCTCTTCCTATATGTTTTTTGACAATATTATCTGTTTTCGAAAACAGATAATTTCATAGCACCACCATCACCACCACCATCGGAGCATCACCACCACCACCACCACTGCACCACCACAACCACCCCCATAACAGCACCATTGTGATGTTATTATATGTCATGTTCAACAGATAATATTATCTGTTTGGTAACAAATCCGTCATCGTCTGCGCCACCATCACCACCACCACTACCACCATGTTGCCATCACCATTGCTATTGCCATTGTCGTTGCCGTCATTGTCACCTTCGCCATCGCCATCACACCATCGTTATCTCCATTACCATCGTCATCACCGCCACTGTCACAATACCACCACTACCATTGCAGCAGCAGCACCACCACCACCATAGTCACCTTCATCTACAATCGCAGCACGTCCACCACCAGGTCACCTCCATCACTATCGCAACAACACAACTACCATCGTCACATCCATCACCATCATAGCACCGCACTCACCATCGCCACCTCCACCACTACGTCACCTCTATCATGTTCTTCGTTTTTCTAGTTTTGAATTTATGTCTCGTGTGTTGGGTTTATGGACGGAGAGAGGTTTAAAACTATTGATTTGGGTCCTGAGCTTTAAATTTTATTCCATACATTATAGGGGCATTTGGTTGAACAACCCAATAATTTTTCTATTGGACAATAGCAAGAAATTAGTTTTGGTAGACCATAGTTGATGAAACAAGTTTGGAGTTTTTGGAAACTTTGGAAAGAGTTGAACACAAGTGAGTACATGCATGGACGGATGTAGGAAATTGGAGTTGAGAGAGTTTGGTAGGGTGAGAGGTAGCAAGTTTATGGGGGTTCGGGGACAGCACTCCCGAGACAATTTTTTTGGGTCGATTTATACATATTTTTTGGACGGATAAAGGAATTAGAAAACTTAATATTGATTGACACCAAATGTACTATAAAAAGACACATTATTTTGTACAAATTGAGACTAAAAGGTTAAATATTTCATACTTGAGACGAGGACTTAAGTAAAAAAGAAAGAGTTTTTTAATTTAGACGGGAGACTTAAGTGTAAAAATATACTTCTTTTAAAGTATATATATATATATATATATGATATTTTTTAAAAATCTACACATCCTACCCTGAATGCATGAACCTTCACGGCAATGATACGGAACCATAATAAATGTCTTTCATGAATATTGATCTGAACCACTTAAAAATAGTTTTAAGACATGCACGTTGTTGGGTGAGTTGCAAAAATCAATTTTATTGAATTCAACGCCAAAAAATAAATGGTATATTATGGTGCCGCGTGGCGCGTGTGGTGGATCAGTGTAGGTCGAACTGTACGTCTAGTGATATTTCAATTTCCATATATATAACATGACTATCATAAATGTACAACATATATATATATATATAGATATATATATACATACTAGAATACGTGTTTATTTTTTAGATAGTTTTTTTTTAGCTAACTATTTTAGGTGATTTTTTCTCATTTATTGAAGTAGTTTTTTCTTTTATCAATTGATTGGACATTTTTTAATTAATACCTTTCTAATATTTTTTAAAAAGATAAAGTGTAATGGTTTACTTTTAATTATGAAGAACTCAGAAAATAATATTGGTACCCCTCCCTTTTCCTTTATAAGAGTATAGATAGATGTGAGTGTGTAATGTATAGATGTACAAGCATTCTCTAGTCTCAACTTAATCTAACCATCTTCATGCAATGCAACATATAGTAGTTATTGGTGAGATACTGAGATTGTCACCCCACACAGGGGCGGATTTAGAAATTCAATATAGGGGTTTGGAGGCTTGACAAAGGTTTTTACGCGCTTTTCTCCGAATTTTTTTTTTCTTGGGACCTATTTATACATATTCTGTGTAGATGATATAAACTAATGTTAAAAAAATTATCCCAAAAATATAAGAGGGAGGAGGGCTTTATAATTAGCACAAAAGCATAAAGCCATAAACGAAAGGGGACGTAGTACGATAATTTTATAATATCTGGAGGGCTAATTATAATTTTTTTTAAGTGCAAAAATAATTTAAAACTTAAGCCCCCTTGTCCTTCTTCTATGTATCCGCCATTGACCCCACATTATCACACTTACGTGGTATATATGACTTAAGGACAAAGCCAAAAATTATTTTTGGGACGGCGGAACTGAAAGGTACGGTTTTTTTTTTTTTTTTTTTGTAAAATTAGCATTGGAAATATACTTGAGAGGACTAAACGAAAAAAAAAAAAGAAGAAAGAAATACCAAACCGAATAAAAATTCAGTAAAAGAGTACACGTAAAAAACTATTTACCGTAAGTTAGCTCGTTCTTAATTCTATTATTGGGCGTGATTTTCAATCGCATAGGACTATATGATCTCTAAAAAAAAATACTATATGACAAAAAATAAAACATGACATATACACTTAAAAATAGAGGTCACATAGAATCATATATATATATATGAAATTAGCCAATCCAAGAAATAGAAGTAAAAAATAAAACAATAATGATACGGACCACCCTAGCTATAACATGTCACAACAGGCACATTAATAAGGATAGATGATATCATGAATGCTCTGATTTTCGTACATTAATGACATTTTGATCATGTACATCGTATGGTCACCATTTGCACTTACTAACCCAACTCCCCAATAATTACTCCCAATTAAGTCCCAACTAAATCATCATAGCCGTCCAGATTCTTGACTATTGTGTCCTAACCTTTGATAGTGAGATTCAGTTGACTAATGCTCTTAGATAATGACTTAATTCTACGTCAAACATGACCCATAAGACATACTAGCATATATATACATGTCTGTGACTGTAATGGCAAATAAATAACATTGATCTCTTTGATAATGACATGCTATATATAGATGTTAATTTGAAATTAGACTACGTACCCCTCTCTCTCTCTCTCTCTCTCTCTCTCTCTCTCTCTCTCTCTCTCTCTCTCTCTCTCTCTCTCTATATATATATATATATATATATATACACACGTATATTATTTTGTCAAAAGTTGAATTCACCCTTCCATATTGGCATAAAATGAGCAAAGAATTTTTTTTTTTTTCCCATTTGTTTTTAAATTTTATGAGAGATCGAGCAACCACCCTTTCCAACTGTCATATGATGAAGCAAGATTTAGATTTGTTCAAATCACAATTTTCACTATAACCCAAAGAATTTAAAATGTCATCAATTAGCCGAAAGCTCAAAAAAAAAAAAAAAAAAAAAAAAAAATTCTCTTCAAAAAGGTTCACTGAAATACCAAATACCACATTCTTTACTTTCACGAAAAATTCTTCATAATTTACAGAAGCATTTTCCTAGTTAGAAACTCTATGATCAGAGCGAATATGAAAAGGGTTAGATATAAGCAGTATGCACACAAGTTGTTTCCAAATTTTAAATAATGACACAGAACCAAATTAAATGGAGAGAGAGAGAGAGAGAGAGAGAGAGAGAGAGAGAGAGAGAGAGAGAGAGAGATGAGCATATATATATATATATATATGTATATACCTTGAGCTAGCTCTAGTGTAGAAGCCAGCATTGATGGCAGTGCCACCACCCAAGACCCTAGCCCTAGAATTGAAGACCCCATCAGTGGATATGAAAACTTGGGAAGCTGAGGTTGGTGAGGTGTCCATTAGAGATATATGAAAGTTCTGCATATGTGATACATTCACGTTTGTAAATGGGGCACCCCCTCTCTCTAACAACAATACTCTGAATTTCTGTGACAGTGTTGCTGCCAAGGGGCACCCAACTGTGCCACCCCCCACAATTATATAGTCATAATAGCCCCCACTACTAGTCTTGCTAATGCCACCACCCACCTCCTCCGATTTACTTGATCTTGAAAATGTACTTGCTGGTTTTATGAATGGATACTTGGCTTCCCAGAAATTCTCCTTACCTGCATATTCCAATTCATATATCACAACATTATATATATATATATATATATATTCATATGTGTGTGTATATATATGTGCATATATACCAAAATTAATTTATGAATTAATCTTATTAGTCTAGGAGATAAATAGCAGATTTTGTACATTAAATATTCTTGAGATAAAACCAATTAACAGGACCGGCTCTGGATAAATAAAGTAAGCAACCGCTTAGGGCCCTCACCCCCAAACGGTCTCCAAATCTAACTACAGATGTGACAAAAAATCAATCTAACATATAATTATATATAAGTAGACAAAAAAAAAAAATTCGATTCAGGGACACTGCCCCGAACCCCTGTATAGCTTTAGGGCCCGCCCATATTTCGCATAGGCCCCAAAACTCAGAACCAACACTACCAATTAAATTAATATAGATAATAGTGATCAAAATGTAATGTAAAATCGTTGTTGGGTTCTTAGAAAGAGGGAGAAAGGAGAAAGAAAATTCTTGAAATTTTGATAAAACATAGATATATAATCACATTGTAGTGAGTCACTTACACAATTAAAGCTTTTAGATAAAACACAAAAGAGAGATCATAGACCTTTCAAATTTATCTTTCTACCATATTACATGAAAAAGAGGAAGACCCACCTATGAAATTTTGTATATATATATATATATGAACACATACATATATATAGAAGGCTATAGATATATAAAAAGAAAGGAAATTTCAGTAGTGAACAGGGGAAATTAAGAAGTGGGGGGAGCACAGACCTTGACAGGAAGAGAGAGAGTTGAACCATAGGAGTAGAGAGAGAAAGAGCTTCAGTGTTGCCCCAACCAAAGCCATCGAGGCCAGACAAATACCTCAGAGGAAAAAGAAAAAAGAAAAAAAAAACACTAAAACTCAGAAAGAGAATCGGTTCCCCCCTCTTCAGCCTCTTCCTTGATGTGGCTCTCTCTGGTTGGCCTTGTTCTGTGTGTCACAAACTTATACTAACACATTCTATCTACACATGTATATAATATATATATATATATATATAACCCCAACTCAGTGTTTCATCACTCAGCTGAGCTCAACAGTATTTATGATCAAAGAAACTAACAACTGGAAAAGGGCATTTAATGGTGATATTAATGCCACGGTTGGAATGATTCTCACTGGGCCGTCCGATAATTCTATGCTTGATTGATCGCGGCCGTCCGTCAAAACCATATACAGCTCATAAAAAACGTACTATATTGATTTTACCATGGGTTCACTTTAATATATAGAACTTGGACCAGCTTTTATTTTGTATTTTGGGTTACATGCATTTAAACATTGCCACTCACATTTCAATTATTTCTGTTGTCGTAAGAGAAATTTAAAGACCCATTTCTTATTGATCAAATGGTATCGGGTCCCTGATAGATGCAGTGCAGTTTGGAATTTCTGTTGGAATAAATTAAAGAGATTTTTAAAAAATTAGTTATTTAGAATATATAAATAAATAAAATTTTGTGAGAATTCGAGATTTTTCTGAGAAATTTCAATTTGTTGATTTTAATTTAGTGTTTTTTTTTTCAAAGGTTTTTGGAAAATTTGTAAGACATTTATTGGTTGGCAAAACGGGCTGAACTTTTCAAATAATTAGTTACTACAAATGAGTACTTAAACTGTTAAGAGCACACAAATTACTCATGTAGTTGATCCTATGTAGGGATGGCATGGGATGGGAAAATTCACCGTCCCACTCCGCCCCTAATGGAACGGATTTGGAGCTGTAATAAGAGTAGGAGTGGGTTTTATATGTAAAAGTAAAACTTCTATAGCAGTCGGGGCATGTTTGGTATCCGCAAAACACTACTAATTAAAACCCGTCCCGCCCCGATTAAAGTATCAATTTACATAAATACCCTTACACGTGTATACCTTATTTACTAAGTTCCATTATAATATGGTATTTATTTTCTTTAGTTCATAAAATTGTTTTTCCTTTTGAACATGGACTTTTTTTATTTGTTTGTCGTTTTGATTAAAGTTTGTATATGAGTATATCATGTGTAACGTATTAACTTTAGAGTTTTTATTATTACAAATTACAAAGCTTTTCTTTTTCTTTTTTTTCACTTTGGCGGGCGGGTAGGAATACCCGTTAATAAACGGAGTAGAAGTAAGACTAAGAGTTGGTTTTTACTTTAAATGGGGCGGGTCGTAATCAGAATAGGAATATATTAAACAGAGTCAGTGTTGGTGTAGAAAGACTCCGTACCATATCTCCACTGTGGGCATCCCTAATCTTATGCGGCATTCGTGAGAGTCAGATTTATGTTTTGTTACCGGGTCGCCCTTGCGTGGACTGGTGTGACAAAAAATGGGTTTTATTATAGTGGTACATGCATGGGTTTGGTCCGTTTGGATCATGGTTGAATGTTTGATTGGGTAGTTATAGCCGTATGATGGTTGGTTGATTTGGATCACTATTAGGCTCTGTTTGGTTCATGAATTTAGTTAGAGGAAAAGAAAGGTAAAGGAAAAACAAGAATAAAGACTAGTTCCCTTGTGTTTTCCTAATTCATACTTAATTAAATGAGTAATACTTGGTATACAACCTTTGCTCACAAGTTCACACCTCTCTTTTGTGTCTATATATATCTCTCCTGATGGGTCCTATACTGCCAGTGGACCCTACAGTGCCCACTAAGAGAGAGATAGACATAAGCTTGTGGGAAGGTTGCGAGCCAAATATTACCCTAATTAAAAAACATCAAATTTTTAAATTTGTAAAATACAATTCTAATATATGACTAAAGGAATTGAAATGACTGATAAAATTTGAAATGTTTAATTTATTTATCAACCTATTTTTTTCTTTTCTAGTTTCCTCGTCATTTTCCTTATTAACCAAACAAAGAAAAATGTTTACCTCCATGTTTTCATTACTTTTTCCACTAAAACCAAGAACCAAACAAAGCCTTGCACTCCGTTTGGTTTGCCACAAACAAGAAAAGAATTTATTTGCAATTCTTGTTTGTAACAATTATTATGTTTGTTTGAGCCTAAAACTAAAATTGAATTATTTCCAACTCTACCCTATTCTTATTTTAGAGGGTTTATAAATTCGACAAAAAGTGTTCGAATTTGTCAAGAATTCATTTCAATTCAATTATATTATGTTCTATTCTATTTCAAAATCAAACCAAATAGTGTGTTAAGGAATGAAAAATGATAAATTATTGTAATTATGTTGGCACATAGTGTGATGTCTCAGTAATATGGAATTCACATGACTCCTATATTTATTGAACATGACATGTAGTTGTTGACTATAAAAAATATGTCATTTATGATCGACAATGGTTGTCATGTGGCCCTATTTTCAGAGAATAATGCTATGTTTCCCAAATTTAGATAACAAAATTAGTTTCCAACCGATTTAATAGTTGAACCACATGCAATGACAATGGTACAATTGACAAAGTATTTAAAACCAAATTTAAGACTCAAATTTGAAAAGCAAAACATTACTTATTTTTTTAAAGGAGCATTGTCATACATAATTGAAGCGTCATAATATGTCAGTACAATTATATGGTGTCACAGACTCTCTGGTGCAGGGCAACAATGATAATAACTCAATTATTAACCATAAATGTGTTTGTGCTATGCACCACCCACATGACAGTGTTCCATTTTACACGACAAATTTATATAATATTTTAGACTAGCTTTCATGAACTTACCAACATAATGAGCTTGTTTGTATGTGCTTAAGCTTTTGCGATTTTGATTGTAATTTGTAGATCTGCTTAAAAGTATAAATGTTTATTATGATTTGGGTATTTGGTTGATATTTTGTGTAACTGGTTGTGTTGTCAAAACAACTTATGAATGTGTTTGATTCTAAAAAGTAGAACATTGTCACAGCCCGATCCCACAATAGCGAAACCAAAGCTCGTGGCATGCCACCGAGGCTACATCAATTCATTAACATTCTCAAAAGACTTAGTTTAAGAATACGCAGCGGAATAAACAATAGTATAAACCCATAATTTTAGATCATTAAAAGTTTTGCCCATTGAAAACACTTAAAGAAACACTCCTTTTGAAAACAGGGATCCAGTCGACTGATCAGAGGTCCGGTCGACCAGCAATGCAAACTACAGAGAGCTGAAACCCTCAGTAGCCTCTCTAGTCGACTACTCCCAAAGCGCAGTCGACTAGGGTGAAAAATTATCAATCGACTGGTACTGTCTAGTTGACTAAAAACCAGTCCAACGAAAATATCTTAATCTGAAACACAATCCAATCGACTGGGTCCCAATCCACTGTGTCGGGGGACCTAGTCGATTGTGTCAGGGGACCCAGTCGACTGCTTTTCATAAAATGATACAATGAATTTCTGAAAAGAGGCTCCAGTCGACTGTTTTCATAAACCAGTCGACTGGTTTTATGCAGCAGCACATTCTGCAGAGTTTCTAAGTTAAAAGGTTTTTTGAATTCAACTACGAACCAGCACACACTCCAAACTCAATTCCAAAGTGATCCTAACTGAATTATAACAATGTTAAAATATAATTACCAAAGATTCCTATCTATTACAACATTATGAATCCGTTCTATTATTCTAAGTTCAACATAGCCAAAAAGTCATAAAAAAACTTATTACAACATTTCTAATTCAAAACTACGATATAGGCATGATAAGTCACCTTCTACAAGAGCTCTCAACCCACGTGTTCACTTCTGCGATTCCTCACCAGCATTAAGACCTGAAATGGTCATTTGAATAACCATACATATTCGATTTGTTTAAGCTAACGCTTAGTGAATAAAGCAACAATGCACATGAATGATAAACATGCTCACATTCACATCTCTACATTTCATACTAGTCTCCAGAGTCTCACGTGTACGTTTCATACTCCTAATCCGCGACTCCTAGCCAATAAGTCCCCACGAAAAGGTAAGACCCACGTTTCTTTTCTTCAAATGTGCGACCTTAATGCCTATATCGACTCCACAAGATGGCTTGGTACCACGTGCTCCTTTGACCCAAATAATAACTCAACATGCTCAAATACATTTCACCGTGCTTTCGACATAATCAAGCATATCACCGTGATATTGGGCCTACTTAGCGTGATATTGGGCCTACTTAGGAATATAATCGCCCAATATGAACTACACAATATATATCTATAAGCTAACACATATTTTTCATACAAAACATGAATACATATGTCAAGAAATCATTCCAAAACACATAGTTGAATCACTCACCTCCGAATAATGCTCCTAAAATTCGATCCAAAGAAAACCCGAGCACAAAGATCGTGCAGAAGCCCGTCTAGTACAATTCCTATGGATCAAAAGTCCAATTATCAACTTTTAAGAAAAATTCTAGAAAATAAGTTTTCAAATATGAAATTTGGGAAAAAAACAAACAAACGAACGGTCGTCGTTTGGCGTCGTGAAGATCAAAGCTCCAAATCCTCCTTTTTGGCCCCTTCTTGATTTATAGGTTGAAACTTATAAAAAAATATCCAATTCATCTCTATCTATATGTAGACAATACTTTTGAAAATTATGTTTATCTCCCCATGAGTTTTCAAAACTCCCAATTACTCTCCGAAACTTCTAACATGCCTAATTCAATACTTCACGAGTAACAACTAAAATTATAAGAGTTTTCGTCTAAGTTCCGTTTGGTTGCTAATACACGATTTCACATGCTTTTACGAAATTGTTAATTAGCGTACCAATTATGTACTGTGTTAATTCGTCCTCACCAAGATATTAAAATTAACAACAGAAACATATTTTAAACCAGAAAATAATACCGATAGTGTCACACCCGTCCCAGAATTTCATTGTTTTAACATGCATATTTTAATTTTGTGAGTTATCAATGTTATTCGATAATAGTGAATGGAGTTGATTGTGAGTCAACGGTGAGGTGTTAGATGAGACATGGGAACTTGAAAGTTCATTTTACATTGGCATGATTAAATGATATTTATGTGATTTAAATGTTATTTAAAATATATGGTATTTCGTAAATAATAAATTTACCTGTGTAGAGTAAGTTTTTGGTAATTTTGATATCATTTTAGATTGTTTTGAATATTGTGGTGAGAACATGATTGATACGTTACATAAAAAGTAGGTGGTATAGAGATTCGACAGATTTAATATTCGGACGTGATTTTGGACCCAAACGGAACTTAGACGAAAACTTTTATAAATTATAGTTTTCACTCGTGCAGTAATAAAATAGACATTTAGGATGTTTCGGGAGATTATTAGAAGTTTTGAAAACTTGTGGTGTGGTAAACGTAATTTCTGGAAATGTTGCCTATAAATAGTAAGGGTAAGATTTTCATTAGTTCAAACTTCTTAAAAATTCTAGAGAAAAGAGAGAAAAAGAAGATTATTTCCCCCAAGCTTTACGACGGCGATTGACGACCATTCGTCTGATAGTTTTTTTCTAAATTCGAGATTTGAACTCCTCGAGGTAAGAGCTACGTTTTGATACCTCTTAGGCCTCGTTTGATAAATTTTATAAAAATGTAATTTCTAGAAATTTGGGAAAAATCAGGTAAAACTTGTAGGAATCATGTATAAACGGAGATCCGACGTTTATTTGGCTTCCTAATACATTCCTCAAAGTTTGAGAGAATTAGCATGAGGTATAAAGTTCTAACTTATGTTAGAAGCCATCGCTACTAACTTATATTAATAGTAGGCCCATTAATTATGCACGTGCTTCAATGTGAAAAGCATGTCTAATTTTACACGAGCACGTTGAGTTGTTTATGTGGGTTAAAGGGGGGGGATTCATACAATTTCATACCGGAATAAGCTTCTCGATGTTTGAGAATTTAGTAGCGATGGCTTCTGTGCATGGTTGATAGACTTGGACTTGCCATGGCACTTGGGGATGCAATGGTTAATAGACTTGGACTTGCCATTGGCATCGTAGTTTAAGACTTGGACTTGCCACTATCGGATGAATGCGTATTTTTCCCTAGAGATTATTGATGTGACATATGAGATTAAAGCATGTTTTGCCATATATGCATATGTTAGAATTTGTACACTCAGTATATAGCTGAGCAGTGGAGCTGTACTCCATTGCTGGTGAAAAGAATAAACGAAAGAAGAAGCGTGAAGAATAAGGTCGAGGAATGCCGGTAAATCATTACCTTGTTTATACTTTTGTTTTCCTTCCAACTTGTAATAAGAATTTGAATTCGTAACATGTTGTGATAGAATCTTGGAATAGTTTTTTAGTACTGTAATCTCTCGTAAGAACTCGTGTAATCCATGTTTTGCAAGTTGGATTTTAGTGATGTTAATGTTGATGTTTGATTTGGAAAACTATGGATTGAGAATGCTGTAGAATGGGCAAATCTAAGGGAAATCAGTCGAATGGGTCTCCGACACAATCGACTGGACCCTGTTTTACAAAGTTATTCTTTCAGTTTTCACAGTCTTCAGTCGATTAAAGGAGAGGTATCAGTCGACTGGTTTTTATACGAAAACACATCATTCTGCTTGAATAATGTCCAGTCGACCGAACAATGTACCAGTCGACTAAGAATTTGAGGCTCCAGTCGACTGGGTCCCTGGCACAATCGACTAGATAGGGCCTTTAGACTTTAATACTTTCTGCTTTTGACATCCAGTTGATCGGACTCACACCACAGTCGACTGGACCTCTGTTTTTCAAATGGATTCTTGTAGAACCGTTCCAATTGGTCAAAACTTTTTATAACTCTGATTTTAACGACTTTTACTTATGTTTTCTGCTGCTATTTTACTTTAATGGAATTGGACGAGTCTTGGTGGCGTGGCACGTGTCCTATTTTCGCGTGGGTCGTGACAAATAGTATAACACCCACATTTGTGTTATTGCATTTGCATTAAATTGTCATGCATGATAATGTGATGTGACGTGTCTTATGACACTTGGTTGAGTGAGTTTTGACTCACGAGTTGATTTGGGTGTCTGTATTAGAGAACCCTTTGAAACTGTTGTGATTGAAGATTTATTGTTTGTGAAGTCTCTCCGAGTGTGAGACGGTCATTTTGGAATACTTTAAATGTTTATCTGAAAATAAATGTTTACCTGTGTATTTCAATATCTGTATTATTTTCTGGCTTAGAATATATTTCTGTTGTTAGATTTAGTATCCTGGTGAGAGCGAATGAACGCGTTATTAATTTGGTAGGCTAATTAGCAACTTCGGAAACGTCATGTAGAAATTCGCGTTTTAGCGACCAAACGAAACTTAGTCGAAAACTTTTATAATTTTGAGGTTTCACTCGTAAAGCTATGAATAAGCTGTATAGAAAGTTTCAGAGACTGATTAGGAGTTTGGAAAACTCGTGGGGAGGTAAACGTAATTCCCCGAGAATGTTGCCTATATATAAATAGAGATGAACTTAGATTTTTCATAACTTCTAACCTAATTTCAAAAAGGAGGCCAAAAGGGGGCTAGAGGGAGATTTGGTTGCTTCAAGCTTTGCGATGCCAAACGACGACCTTCTGTCAGTCTGTTTTCTTCCATATTTCATATTCGAGCTCCTCGAGGTAAGAGCTTCGTTTTGATATATGTTAGGGCCTGTTTGGCCAAGTTTTCCGAAAAGTTATTTTCTAGAATTTTTCATAAAAGTTGATAAATGGAATTCTGATCCATAGGAATTTTACTAGACGGACTTCTACACGATCTTTGTGCACGGGTTTTCTTCAGATTGAATTATAGGAGCGTTATTTGGAGGTGAGTGATTCAACTATGTTTTGGAATGATTTCTTGGCAAGTATTCATGTTATATTTGAATAGCTTGTATTAATTCATAGAGTTATCATGTGTAGTTCATATTGGGCATTTATTTTGATAAGTAGGCCTAATAGCATGGTGATATGTTTTGATTACCGCGAGTATGGTGATATGTACTTGAGCATGTTAAGTTGCTTATATGGGTCAGAAGGAGCACGTGGTCACCGTGCCATTTTGTGGAGCCGATATAGGCATTAAGGTCGCACGATTGAAGAGAAGAATCGTGGGTCTTACCCTTTCGCGTGGACTTATTGGCGAGGAGTCGCGGATTGGGAATATGGACGGGCACGTGAGTCTCCGGCGACTAGTATGAAATGTAGAGATGTGAATGCGGACATGTTTATCATTCATGTGCATATGTTGTTTCATTCACTAAGCTTTAGCTTAAACAAATCGAAATATGTGTGGTTATTCAAATAACCATTGCAGGTGTAAATGCTGGCGAGGAATCGCAGAAGTGAGTACGAGAGTTGGGAGTTCGCTTGGAAGGCAACTTGAATGATAATCTTGTAGTTTTGGGATAATAGGAATCTTGTAATAAGAATTTGGTTGTTTTTAACCCATGTTTAACTTAGTATGATAGAACGGATCTAGAACGTTGTAATAGACTATAACATGTTGTAATTATGTTTTGGTAATGCTTTAATACAATTAAGATTACTTTGGAGTGCTTTTGGAAGTGTGTGTTTGATCCTTGGTTGACGATAGAAAGCTTTTAAAATTGAAATGCTGCAGATTGGGCTGCTGCCAAGGGAGCAGTCGACTGACCCATGCTTCAGTCGACTGGATCCTTGCATCTGTTAGCTACTGCTTCTTATTATACCAAAAGCAGTCGACTGGGCCCCGCCTCAGTCGACTGGACCCCGCCTCAGTCGACTGGACCCCTAGTCTCAGTCGACTGGAATTGCTATTAAACCCTTTTGAAAACTCCCTGCCTTCTTCCGTCGACTGAGCAGTCGACTGAACCTCAGGGTTTGAAAATGTGTTTTGTTTTCCTCTGCTTGTGTTCTTCAAACCTAATTTTGGGAACGTTAATGAATTGGTTTAGTCTCGGTGGCGTGCCACGGGCTCCGGTTCCGCTATTGTGGGACCGAGCTGTGACAGATAGTGAAATACACAGGTAAACATTTATTTTTAGATAAACATTTAAGGTATTACACAATGACCGTCTCAATCTCGGAGAGACGTCACTACATCAAAACACTCAGTCTACATAATCTCAAATGGTTCTCTTACACAGATACCCAAATCGACTCGTGTGTCACAACTCACTCACACATGTGCCACAAATGCACATCACATCACATTATCATGCATGAAAATGTAATGAAAAATAATAAATCCAAACACGGGTGTTATAAACGTAATTATGAATATAAAAAAGTCAATTGTACCCTTGGGACTATAATCATGTGATATGACAATTAATATATGTGTATTAACTATTAATTTGTTAAATATTTCAATTAATGATTTAATTATGCTACTTTGTTATATTAATATTGTGAATATATGGTAAAATACTATATAAAGGCAGTTGGTCACAGCTCCCTGTAAATGTCCTAAACAAGCCAACAATACAGCTCATTTTTTTTAATGTCATAGGTCCTCATAGTTTTTCAATCTTTAAAATGCCATAACTCTCAAACTACAAGTCAACTTTCGATAAATTTTATATATCCGTGATCTACAAAACAAAATCTACACAACCATATCCATATTGGCTATAAAAAACATATTTTACAATCAAAAAAAAAAAAAAACATTTTTTGCAGCTCCAACACGGATACTGAAAAAATACATATTTTTTTTTTGTCAAATTAACACTTCCATTGCGTAGATCTAAAAAAAATAGCTCAAATTAAAAAACAAATCATCCAAAATAGCCCAAATATCGCAGAGTTATGGTCATTTTAGCAAATGTCATTGTCTAATGTTACTGTTATTATAATGCTACTAGGTAATGACAGTGACATTTGTTCAAATCAATCAAAGATGCAAATTTATGGCCAATTTTCATATGTTACTATCTTTACAATATTGTCCAAGTAAAGACAGTAACATATCATCAAATTCCAAAAAAAAAATTGAAGATAGTATCACTGTCATTTGCAACGGTGACGTTATACAGTGACATGAATTTTCATTTTTTTCAATTTGATAGATTTTTTCTCTGGATTACAAATATATAAATTTTATTCACATTGGAGTTGTGGTTTGAAAGTTATACAGTATCATTTTAAAGATTGAAAAATTAAAAATTATACTTCTTGCAATAAAATAAATGGCCTGGACTAACTGCATAATACTACCTATTTCAGGGACTGCTAATTAATATTCCTTGAATATAATAATTTTTTCCTTTTAATTTTATTATTTTGGAAGTTACACAAAGTAAATGTTTTGTTTTCCAAGCTTTCACATTTTTTTTTCTTTTTCTTAGTTTTTAAATTATGCACGTGCAGAAAGTGATGAGAAGTCTCCAAGAATTTTTGTCTTTTAGTGTGACAAAGTAGGAATTTGATTAAAAATTTGAGCGCATGGGTGTCATTTATGGGGCTATGTAGGAAAATTAAACAAAAGGACAAGGACAATCCGGTGATTTTGATCACCAATTCAGTGGTCAAAAAACAGGGATGGATTCCCTCTTTTATTCAATAAAGTTTGTTCTGTTTAGCAAAAAAAAAAGAAAAGCATTACTCCACTTGGCTAACAGCCAACATGTCATTGATGTCAACAGCCCTAAGTCCTAACCCTGAATTTTGTTTAACATTTGAGTAACAATAATGAATAATGTTAGAATCACACAAAATTTTACTCTCAGCATATCTTAGCTCTTGATTCTAATAGATTTTTGTGTGTCTAACATTACTCTTATTTATATTAAAATTAGAAGTCATTTTTTAGACAAAGAAATGCTTCTTTGACAGGCGAATTACATTAAAGTTTGGTTATTTTTTTGCACTCATTTGGGAATGCATTAATTGTGTATTCTCATCCACTATTCATTTTTTATGAAAAAAAATTGTATGAGTTTTTTATCGTGATGCGGGAGGGGTAAGAATCTATCAAACAGTGAATTTTATAAAATTGGTTCACTTATTTTGAACCACTGGACCAGTTGTGGGCCTTCCTAAAAGCCTCTAAAAAAATGTAAAAAAAAAAAAAGAAAAGAAAAGAAAAAAAGCATGCCTTCTGCCACACTACACCAAAAGGGCACATTTCTAACGGATATTTACTATTACTAAAATTATTACTAACGGACTATTACCGTTAGAAATAAAGTGTGGCTAATATTTCTAACGAATTTTCTAATGATAATCGTCCGTTAGGAAAATTATTTTTACTAACGGTAAATTACCGTTAGTAATATGTTTCCTAATGGCTATTTCTATTAGTAATTTATTATTCTTAACGAAAATATTAGTAATATTTATTCTAACGGTTTATTTTCTAATAGTTTTGCACACAAAAATACTAACGGATTTTGTAACAGTAAATATCCGTTAGGAATGGTTTTAAAATAAAATTGATTAATTTACTTGCTCTCCAATTTTTTTTTTGCACCCAATTTGCATGCATTTCACACTTACCTCTTATTCACAAGCATAATAGTCTCTAAAAAAACACATAACAAACTCAATCTATAACAAATATAATCAATAATAATCATAACAAGTAGAATCCAAAATATTTCATCCATTAAACCTGAATCAATAGCAACAATTTTTTTTTTTACATCCTTTGGGTCTCTCAACATAAACTAAACAAAATAACCGTGTAAAAAAATGAAGCTTATAATCATTGACTTTCTTCTTGCCCAAATCTCTAGCACGGATTAAACTATGCTTGCAGACTTGCAATTCTCAACTCCCACCGACTCTCTAAGCATTGGTACTCTTTGTTGGTCAAATCTCAAATTGGTCAAGTCTCTTTTCCTTGCAATATAGAAACACAAATCACTTTTTTTTAAAAAAAACCACAATAAGATCAAATGAATTGTCAAATCTAAAATTGGACATGGGTTTTCAAATGCAGCTTCTTTGAGGTTGTACTTTCCTTCTTCTTTTTTTAAACCACTAGGGGAGGCCACTTAACAATCTTTCTCATCCATGGATTGCATATAGTCATTGACTACATGGATTTGATTTGGAGATAGGCATATACATGTACATATGTACATATCAAAACAGAGGTAGTACTCATTCTCCCTTTCTTCTATCCACAGAGGTTGGGTCTACTCTTTTCTCTTTCTTTTCTTCTTTTTTATCACAACTCTTTTCTCTTTTTTAGTTTCTCCACTCATATTAAGTTTCAAGGAAATGGATTTTTAGATGAGATGGCAATTTTTTATCGGTGTTGCCCTTTGAACCTTGCGCTTTGTTGAAGGAGCAAGAAATTTCATTTCTTTATGTCATTTTGTTGGCTGCTTTTTCTTAGTTTTGTTTGAAAAATATGTATTCATATGTTCTAGTGCATTTTTAGAAACTTAATATCAAATGTTTCAACTTTCCAATTGATGCAATCCTAATGAAATTAATAATCATACTGACTATACACAATCTTGTATTGAAAATGTTTCTATGCTTCATAGACAATCTATTCACAAGTTGGTCCAAAAAAAAAAAAACAACCTTTGTGCTCCGATATAAAAGAGGATAAATTGAAGAAATCCAGTTAAGCATAAGCATTAGATGGTAAATGTATACCTCTAGTGAACCAGGGGTTATTCCAATCAAAACCAACTACTTTTCCCTTTAGCTGTCCTATGAACATCTTTAAAGATTCCACATCAGCTACATGGGAAATTGAGGGGAGAATTTTACAATAAACACCACAAACATAATGTACAACTTGAACATTGAAAATCAAAGTAACGGACCTCAGGATGCATTTTGCTAGTATGAGGTTAAAAGGCAACATACCTTCAATCAACCAAGGTTTGTGTGACCAACCCGAACAACTTTAAATATCAAAATTAGACAGAAAATTTAAAGCAATGAATTTAAATTTAAAGCTAAAACATATTGTGATAAATGTTGGATAAACATGTGTTTTGATCATGTTTAAGGGCTAATAAAAGTGGGACCCACTTAGATTTTGAGTGGGGTCCTTGTGGATTTGTGTTCTCCTCCATGAGGAGATGAAGTTTGGATATTCACATGTCCAAAACTATTGATGGGTGAATAAGAAATTAATGCTCAAAGGTTGCCCCTTACAAGGAGTTGTTGAAATGAAAAAGGTTCACAACTTGGCTTGTCCCACATAGGAAAAATAGAAGTGGTCTTTAGTGTATTTATAAGGCTACTTCATGTTTTGGGTTTGGGCCCCAAGGGGTACCCAGTTTTGTGCAAGGGGGAGGACCTAAGGCCCTTTGGGTTTACTCCACACGCACGCCGCCGCCGCCGTCCAGCCGACCCTGCAGAGTCGAGTTGTGGGTGCGGGTGCACACTAAATATTTTTTTTTTGGACCCCAGAATTTTCCAGAGTTGCAAAAGACCTTTGGAATTTCTTCACACTTAACATGTGACAGAAACTGAAAAGAACAAAGAGTTACAGAACTCCAAAAAGCTGTTGTTACAACCTTTGGAGTTTCTGAACTGATTTGGAATTAATCCACAGATTTATTCCACTCTCTCCTCTGTCTATATACTAAAGCTCTTCTTCATTTGGAGACACACACAAAATATACAGTTCCTCTTCTGTCTATCAACTCATTCCCTGGTTTCCTGAGAGAGCACAAAGCATAGAAGTTCGCCAGAACAGTTGTACATTGTGCTTGTACGACTGTTAGAAGCTGTTGTATCCTGGGAGACAGACGCCGACGACGATTTCCTCAAGCACATTTGGTGAGGCGGCGAATCTGTTTTAAGGAAACTGTGAAATATCACAGGCCTCGGTTTGATCAAAATTTTAGTTTATATTTTTTCGATTACTAGCTGTAATTTTATTTCCTACATAGGCAGTTTCAGTCTTTTGTGTTACAGATTATATCTTGTACTTCTTCTACTTGTAATCCAGATTCTGTTTTTATCAATATAATTTATCCAACAATAAAACTATAAGAGCACATTTTTATTTATTTTAATTAGGATGATCAAATAGCAAATGACAGTATTTTGTGGCAATGTATCTTATATCATGCAACAACACATCCTTTTTGATAGAAGGCATACGTAAACATTTAGAAGGGAAAAAAAAGAAATAAAAATCAAGCAACAAGACATGCACAGGATTAATGACTTGATATTTCACATTTTTGTATCTTTGCCCACTGTTGTCATTAGCTAGTAGAAGAAGTACTATAACAAACAAAAATTAAAGTTTTAAAAACAATTATAGCATGCTTAAAAAACATACATACAATACTTTGATCTTATGTTTGGAAAATGAATGCTTTATGGCATGCTTTTCAATATGACAACTGATTTTTGTCCATCTCCTTGTTCCATTTTTTCCCATTTTGATACTGAGTACATGTTTTTCAATTCCACACACTAAATACATGAACTAAAGGTTGAATAAGGTCAGATAATAGCAGTTGCCAAACATCATGCTAGGCACTTTTTGCAAACACGTATCAGGAAACATATCAAATTGTTCACAAAATAAATATGGATTCTTCTCACCAAAACTAACAAATGAGTTGTTTTGAAGTTAAAGAATAAGTAAATGCATCAAATAAAAGAACACACATTGGCTTCTTTCATCTCTGATATTATGTAGACGGAATCGACCTTTAGTGTCATAAAGGAGACGAGTACTTCTTAGTAGTCTTGGGGATTGATACAACATCTGGTGACACAGAATTCAACTAATTAAGGAAATTCACATAACCAGAGCAATGAGGACAAAAGTTGTCCTTGACAAATAAAACTAATCTACTCATGAACATAATTGTTGGAATGTATGCGCGCATGTTTGTGTAATCAAAAACAAGGAAAAAATAGCTAAAATTACCAAAATAATAACTAAAATAACCATTCCTCTTGCGAGCAATGTCTTTGGCAACACCAAATACCAAGATAGTGGGGAATTCTTGCACTTTGAATCTACTCATTAGAGACGGATAAGTTTACCCCATTAGAACCTGTAACATGACTCGTACCCAGAAAAGAAGATTAATATGGTATTAATATGTGTTAATTAATAATAATTAATGCATAATATGGTTTAAGCTAGGGTTATGAACCCACATGTGAAATGGTGTTCAAATGCGAACACAGATGAAAGTCTTGTAATAAGTAGGACTGGTATAAATGTGGGGCCCAATGAGGGTCCAATTAAAATAATTTGCATTTTTGATGTCATTATATGTCCATATGAGTACTTGCTTAAATGCTTAAAGATATCATTATGTCTTATGATAGGTTAAGGGGACCAGTTGGGGTACCCATGTGAAGGCGTATTTGAAAATGATTCATAACTGGTAGGTTTAATAGCAACTTCATAATATATGTGTGGCCACGTTTGGGACCCACGCGGGACTTAGATTAATTTCATTTAGAAAATGTGGATAGTTAATGTAATTAACATGGGGACTTCATAATAAAGTTTAAAGAAAGTTAGGGGATGTAAATAGAAATAGGGAGAAGAGGTGTTAACACATATGCATGTTAGCATATGTGTCTCTTAATTGAAATGACAGCTGGGAATTGAGAGAAAAGAGAACCGAGAGATCCCGAGTCGACGATAAAGGTCCACGTGACGATTTCTTGCCTTTCATTCGTCGTTCGACGTCGGATTTGCGATCTGAGACCATTTTTGGACTCATGGAGGTAAGCGGATCACATGCACGTCTTTTATTTTCAGTTTCGACGACATTTTTTCGACGACCGTTCTTGGTTGATAACTCTTGATATGTAAAAACTATGTAGGATTATCACCGGTTAGGAATTGAGCTGTGATTTGGCAAGAATTGGGATTTCAATGCTTAATTCGCTAATAGTCGAAGAATATAGTTTTCTAATCCTAAAAATTGGGTGTTTAGATATATTTATGTGATAATTGCTATCTTCGAATGCTTAATTTATGTTCTTATAGCTACGATTATGATGAATTTGAGTAAAAGCATGTCAATGGTGTGAAATTGCTATACTTATATGCTAAGTTGCTTATATGCTTATATGGATCAAAGGGAAGTCAAGTAGTGGTTACTATTTATAGGTCTCATATGTAAAGGATAGGAAGCCCTCAATGAGTGGGGAGTGGTGACGACCACACTAAAACACGGTGACACCTTCGGGGTCACAAGAGTGAGTGATACGCTATATACGTCCAAAAAGTGAGAAAGATCCTGGGTGAGAAGGACCCAGGGGTTGTGGCTGAAGTTTACTTGACTTTTCGGAGATCAATTTGTTGATGTTTATGATGATTGTTGCATTTACATGTTAAGCATTCCAATAGCATGATTAGTTCTCTCACTAAGCGAAAGCTTAATTAAACGAAAATATATTTTCTGTTGTGGTTATTGAATAACCATCGCAGGTGCTGAACGGGATGATGAGAAGAAGTGAACCGCGCAACGGGTTTGGAATGGGAGTTGTGAATATGTTCATAAGTTTAGATGTTATGGTTCCTTAATGTAACTCTTGTTTCTGTAGTGCTAAAATAACTCATGTTGGGAATCCTTATAATGTCAAGTGCAAGTTTGGTGTTGGATGAGTCTTGTAGTATGAGTTGTATTTGCAAGTCTCTAGTTGCATATGGTAAGGAAGAGACTTAGGAAAAATGAGTAACTTGCTGTAAATTTAAACTTAGTTTTTCTTGTTTGAGTGTTTATGCTCATGTTGGGATAAAAATGTGGATTTGATGTATGCTTGAGCTCCTAGCTGGAGCATTATGAGTTTTGGGTATGTGATTAGCTAACCAAGTGTTTGAAAAGCCTTTTGCTGATTAGTTAAGGTTTAGAGATACATGGGAATGTTTTGAAATGATTTTAAGAGTTCATATGATGTTTGGGTTGGAATAATGAAAGTTGAGAGTTTAAGCTTTGTTGGGGTATTGATTGTTGTATCACTTTTGGACATGTTTTGAAATGGTTTTGAAAGTTTCCATAAAGTTTAATTTGAAGTTGAATCAAACCATATTGTCTTCCCTTATATTGGAATGTTTGTGAGTGATTAGGAAAAATGTGTATTTTGGAAGCAAATTCACGATCCTAGAGATAAATTTATGAGTTTGATGGTTGTAACATGCTTAGATATCATGTGTTAATGTTGGAAAAACTTAGAAACGTGTTTGAGGTGTTTTCTTAAGGTCCTATGAAGTTTGGTTAAGTTTGGAGTGATTTTGAACTTGTAAAAATGCAGAGTTTTAGCAGCAAGTGTTTTTTAGCAGCAGCAAAATGTATTTTGCTGTAAGTTGGATCAAGCGAACTCGAGTTAGATCAATCTAACTCTTGGCAGAATATTCTTGTGTGCAATCTGCTGTAAGGATCAAGCGAACTCTTGGCAAAATATTCTGCAGAGAGTTGGATCATCCAACTCTTGGCAGAATGTTTTTGTGCTTGAGTATAATAAAATTCAAGATAAAAAATAAAATAAAAAATAAAAAATGAACATAACTTGGTGTAGGAAATTCGTATTCACGTGCCGCTTTCAATGTTGGGTTCCTTATTTAAAAATCTACCTTTTGAAATGGAAACTCGACAAAAATTTTAAAAATACCATTTTACCCTTGGGGTTAATTACATGTAAATGAGTTTTATTAAGAGTTTAAGCTTGCTTTATGCTATATACATTGGGGACGTGCCTTGGTGGCATTGTTACACGTGTCCTAATCCGCCCGAAGCGGGTTGGGTGTGACAATTTTTGGTATCAGAGCAATAGGCTAAAGCCTTGGGGACGAGTGACGATTACGACGTGTAAAAAGCATAAAAGGATGTAGCTATGAAGATTATGCATACATGTTTATTTACCATGCTTGAAAATTCTTTAGCATGTATAGCATGTTATTTATGTTAACATGCATATAAAGGATTATGAGGATATTAAGCTTAGTTATCTGGTAGTAATGGAATCCGAGAAAAGACAGATATCACAATCAAGAGTGGAATGGGTAAAAGAGTTGTGAAGATAATAGTAAAAGTAGTAGAAAAGCATAAGAAACTCCGAATTCAGAGGTAAAAATGGAACTACCAGTCATAGAAGAGTTTCTAAAAGAGTCTCGATAATGACATGAGGGTAAGCGATCGGGAAAAAATCAAAGCAAAAGTTGAGGTAAGTGTAAACAAACAAATGTGGGAAGTTTATCGGTAAGTAGTGTTCCAAAGGTAAACAATCCGTGTTGTATAATGTGTGAGAAGCGACATTGGGGTGTATATTACATGATATGCTATGCTTACAGTCGTAGGTAACCTGGGCACCTTGCGAAGAATTGTCCAAATAGGAGTGCATGGTTCAGGGTAATTATTATGGATGCGGTCAACGGGGCCACCGGGTGTAGGACTTTTTTTAATAAACGACAAGAAGGTCCAGGTTTTTCAATATTTAAGACTACCTCGGAAACCGTTCAACCTCCAATGGGGAGAGAACCACAAGAAGATAGAAGTTCTTAACTTATGTTTGAGTCACCATGAATATCAGGTAATTTGTAAGGTTATTTATTTATTTGTCTATAATCAATGCAAGTATTTCTGATTCCGAAAGAAGTATAGTATTGGGGATCTTGGGAGGTTGGCTTAGTTAGTGATATTTTTAATTTGGGATATCCATGGTTGGTTCAGGCATACCAAAGGTAAATGAGCGAGGGTGATACGAGACCGTTATCAGTGATTATAGTGTTTTCTTGAATTCATAGTAGGGTATGAATAGTGATGGAAATATTACAGAAAATACAACGGAAGGATTTCAAAAAAAAAAATTGGATCCTCACAGTGGTTGATTAATCAAACGATTAAGTAAAACAATATTATTTTTATTCGTTACCTCAAACTCTAAAGTTGTAGATGATAAAGTATGTAGCCTTTGTCACCACCGGACCTTCATCGTTGTTCTCCAACCTTCAAATGCGCAGGAAGATGGTAGGAATCTCCCAAGCCACTCAAAGCTCTCAATATGGTAGAACGTTAGTTTTTCCTAACAGATATGTCTGTATATATAAGATATGAATACAGAGATATAGTAGCACTAAATCTCTTTTAAATTTAAATTAAAAAATTAATTTAAATTTAAGATATGTATATATATATATACATTTATCTTTACAAAAAGATAAATTATCCATATACTTATATATAAATACAATCTGTTATATACAAACATCATACACAGCTTTAGTATGCACCCTACGGTTAGGAGCCAACGATGGGATCTGATTCCCATCCTTTGTCCTGGCTTCCAATCATAACTTAGCCAATATGGTCAACTCTAAATCTAACTAAGACTGATTAATTACATAAATACCCAACTACAATGTTGTAATTGCACTCCAAGAAAATGAAAATTATACTTAGGCACAACTCACTAAATTTATCTACAAATATACCCATCCACGTAAATAAACAACACAAGGTAAATTTATAATTGACTGTCTACCTTTTTGGTCACCTATTATTTACCACTTTTGGAAACTCTAGTTATCCACAATCGATCACATATGGAAAAACCATACTACCCTTTTGCAAATAATTATTATTTAACTACAAATAATATATATATATATATAAACTGGTTTAGGAAAAACCTAACTAAGTACTCAGATTTCTGTGATCGAATGAAACTATCCAAAAGTTATCCAACATGGATTCCATATTGAAGATACACGTTCACAGACCTTATATACTAATCACCCAAAATACCGAAGTATTGATCATGAGATCTCACTATGTAGTATATCAAAGTAACTAGCATAAGAGTGCTGAGTCCATTTATCTCCTCAGGATTAAGAGTAATTTATAATTTAATGAACTAGATAAACCCTTAAGAGACAGTCATTTAATGCAGTAATCTAGTTAGCGATCCTGTTCAACGCATCAACCACGTTAACATAGAAGTTGTGAGTTCAACCACTCCAATAACAGAGTTATGCCACCCCACCATGTAGCAACTATATGTTACAGTCATCCATATGAATTGTCCCAAATTCATACTAACTGTGAACCAAGTTTTATGTTGAAAGGAACTGATAATCACAAACTCCCGTGTGTGAATCCTTTCCATACAACTAGATCATCTACAATTCAACTTGAGGACACATCAATACACTGCTCGTGTATTGAAATGATACAGGTATACCCATAATATGTAATAATTACTTTCTCTCCTCTCCTCAATTCCCAATCAAGATGAAAGAAAACATCATCCTTTCTCTTCTCTTCTTTTCTCTCCTCACTTATAACTTTCTCTTCTTTTCTTTTCTCTCCTAAACTCCCAATCATAGCGTGGCGGATAATTTTTATTGGCAAAATTTGTAATTTCTATTTACAAAATTGCCACCGCCCTTTTTTTAAGGGGGGGGGGGGGGGGGGGGGTTATTTGCAAAAATGCACAAAATTGCCAACACCCTTTTTTTTAGGGGGGGTTTATTTGCAAAAATGCCACCACATTTTTATGTTTTGAAAATTTTGTACTATTTTTAATGGATTGCTTATATTTCTAACGGAAATTTGATATTTCTAATGGATATTTACCGTTACACATTTATAACGGTAATTTTTTGTTAAAAATCTTAAAATTCATCTGTTAGAAATTGTCTATTTTAGTGTAGTGCCAGATAGGGTCGTTTTTAATTTTATTTTTTTATACTAATAAAAAAGATCACATGACAGAGTTTTCAATTTGTGAACACTGTTTAGTCATAAGTAAGGTGATTTTACGCATCAATTTAAGAGAGTATTTTTGCTCACTCAAAAATAGTCATCCATTACTCACCTAGGTCTTAGTTGGGTGACATATGTCCTATTCTATTCCCATTTTGCCCCTATATTATCAATATAATTACTGAAATATTACCAAGTGGAAGCATGGGTGAGCAATGAGTGACCATTTTTTGGAGAGCAAAAAAAATCTCTCAATTTAATTGTTCAATGGCTTTTTAAGTGAATTTCTGCAATCACCAATGGACACATTAAGTAACAATAGTTAAAGAGTTATATTAGTGTTTTGAGTAGAAAATACATGCATCTACTAATATTTAGATGATGCCACCTTAATTCCGATCACAATCTATCTATCTATCTATCTATTAGTATACATAAAAGTAGAGAGTTGAAGCAGAATTGCATAGGAGATTGACATGTGGCAGTGCCCTTTTATACAAGAGAGAGAGAGAGAGAGAGAGAGAGAGAGAGAGAGAGAGAGAGAGCGGGCGGGGGGGGGGGGGGGGGAGGGACTATTCCGTTTGGTGGCTCTAAACTAAATTCATTTTGACAAGTTTATATAAGTTCAAATATGTACACATTTAAATGTAATAAATATATAAGAGGGAGAGTCAACGAGTTTTCCTCTCTATTTATTTTCAACCGTTATCTTTATACTTATTGGGGGGAGAAGCCTGGACTATTTACAAACCATTAATTCTTATGTCATCTAATTATTCCAAGAGTCTACACACTTTTTTCTTTGCCTTTTCACTTTTCAATGCCTTTTGGGTGCTTTTCTGACTCAAATTTGTTTTTGTGTTCTTCTAGCATCAAACCTCAATGAAGATCTGAAACCAGGTTTGTTCAACTGTTCGTATATATTTTTTCTCATGTTTTGCAGATTTTTCTCTTGAACATTTGGTTCCGTTTTTTTTTTCTTCTTCATGTGACGAAATTTTTCTTACATGCTCCGTTCTCTTCTAATTTATGTGCCTTGCATTCCAGGATTACCCTTATGTCTTGATCATTAGTACCATGAGTAATTTAGGAGATTAATATAAGAATTATTATAGTATAAGTAAAAGGCTGATTGTATCACATTAATCATTGAGCTCTTCACAATTTCAGAGGCCTTAGATTACCAATAGAAACTGATATCAACAATCGGATAGTTTCTTAGTAATATTAAAATATATATATATATATATATATATATATTCTACATGTAGGAGCCCAAGTCAAATATCTCAACAAAAAAGTAGTCGGCCGTTCAAATTAACGTAGGTCCACGATATGGTAAATGAACTCTTAGTTAATTACATCCTATTTATTTTTGTCATGTATATTTTTGATATTGAATGAAGCATGTTGTTCTAAATAAAATCTCTATCTAAAGTTGAGATGGAGTTTAGATTTAACTTTCTTGTGTATTTGCTATTAGTTGGTTGGAATTGACATGGCTTTTTCCTCACTAAGATGATTCTCCCTTAGAAAAATCGTGGTTTGGATAATCAAATAGTTTTGCACCTTGAAGGTAAATATATGGGTCGTTAAATTTGAGAAAAAAGAGAGAATTTATTTACTTCATGTACAAAATCAGGCTATAGAGCAAAGACTAGCAATATATCTGCGCATTACGCGGGATACATGCTAGTGTAGAGTAATAAAGGGAAATGCTGAAGGACAATCTAAGTATAACTGTTTGCACCTAAAAAATACATTTTTTAAATAAAAGTTGGTAGAGGCCGATTGGAGTTTTTTTAATCAGACTTAGAGATCGATGGAAAAATTAACGGCTAAGTGACTGGTTTCTTGCCATCGGGCTGATCATTATTTGATCGGGCTCATCACCATTTCATCGGGCTGCTACCCAAAGTGGGCCATGCTTCAATATGGCTGTATTGCATCGCCATCGGGCTAGCACCCTTGCTCACTCGGACTGATCACTCTTTGATCGGGCTGACTAATACATAAATTCGGACTTACAGACCGATTGTGTAAATTGTTGCCAAACGTGGTAGGGCCATGTCATAGTGCTCGGGCTAAATAAAATATCTTTGATCGGGTTGACTACCTCCGGACTAACCATTATTTAATCGGGCTTGGCTTCATTCTATCGGGCTTACATATGTTCAGACTGCCATCTTATTTTGACAGTATCATTTGAGTTTGGCAATATACTTAGGTCTGTGGAAGTAATCTAATCACTTTGGGAAGTTTCTCTATCCCTACAAATTCTCCCATGTGATATATATTAATATTATCACTTATGGTAATATCAATCAGATTATGGGAAGATAATATCAATCAATTATTGTGTATATCTTTTGCTTGGAAGGGAAGTCATCCGAACCAAGCCAATATTGAGACCAGATTCAAGCTGAATATATATATATATATATATATTTTTGCAGATAATTATGGAGGATTTTTATCAGACTGATATGGGAGATAAAACTGGTATTTTTTACCAGATAATGGTTCTCATCAGATTTCCTACCTTATCTAGAAGACCTCCATGGCCGCTATAAATTAACAGGCAGGCCAAGCAGTCAGGACACTCCGCGTCTCCTCGAAAAAAGCATCCAAAATGCATTCTAAACAGTATTCTTAGCGCTCTTAAGCATTCTTAGTTTTTCTAGGCTTTCTTAGCATTTAAATTACATCCTTGTAATTTTCTTTTCTTTATTTCAATTAAATAAAAATGCTCTTTTTATTTAACTTCTCTTGCTTGTGTTCATCACTTGTTAGACTTGTGCGCTTCAGCACTGTCTAGGGACTTTTGGTGAGTGTACTTTCCTACTCACCTCACACAATCGCCTATTAGAAGTTAGATTTTCAAAACCTTGTGTATCACTCACACAAGTGCTTTTAGAAAATTTTGTGTTATTAGTTTGGGTCTACCTAACAAGGCTCTGGCACGCCCGAACCATAATTACAGCAAACAATAACTAAGTGAACTACTTGCTAAAAAGCTGTGAGATTTATAAGCGTAATATGTTGTTTTTTTTTGTTTGTTTTTTTTTTTTTTTTTTTTTTTTTTGGACTTTTTATAAACATGTAATTATTGAGACGCTTCAAAATATTGTGCAAACATTGAATTTCAAAATGCCAAAAGAAAATTTTGTGTAAGTAGAAAATACCAAATTTACCCAATTGAGATTCGTATATAAAAAAAAATGTTTGTTGATACTTATAAATTTTGCTTCATTAACTTTTGTTCAAGAGATAGACACATCTTTTAGGGAGGTTGTATAGACACATCTTTGTTCAATTGGCTCAATTGATCGTTATAACAGAGTCCCCTCAATTGTCGAAGCGGGTTAGACTCTGTCCTTCCCAAGCAAAAAAAAAAAAGAGAGAGAGAGAGAGAAATTTATTAAGATATTATATATTTTTTTTTTTTTTAAACTTTAAGATAACTATGAAAGAAAGAAAATCTAATTGACATCCTTTGCAATGGTAAAAGATGGGTCAACCAATGGCAAGATGACACACAAGCAATTCACCATGTCATTATAGCACTTGCAGTTTTATGTATATTATTATAAACAGGACAAATTGCAGTTCGGCTATTTATTACCCTAAAGAAATATGTCGCCTATTAAATTTCATTCGGTTAATTTGTTTTGTATATGAAAAGCTTGGCGGTTGTATATTTTTAGTTTTTTGGTAACCACGATTTTACTTCTCTTAGACTCATTTTGATAAAATTGCAAATTATTGTGTTGAAAATTTTAAATTTGAAAATAATGTTTTATTTGAAGTTTTTCGTAATTTTTTTATTTTTTATTTTTAAAGTTTTCAAATACTTTTACACTTATACATTATGAAAATTAAAACAATAAAAATTCTTATTTTTTAGCACCTATTTTGTATTTGAACTACCAAACACACGCGTTTACTCTTGAGAAATTATTCAGTGAGCTCACCACACCATATTAGTATGATAATATATTGTGATGCTTCAATCATATTTGGGGGCATATGACAAGTAATGTCTACATTACAATAACACTGTCATTTATTAATTTTTAGGGAGCAATAGTTTCAAATGATCGATTAGGGCATATATCACTCTACATTGATGGCGTGGACGCCATGAAGTAAGTATTCAATGTAGCGATGATACCACGTCTTTCATATCAGTTTACTAATGCACATGGATTTATATAGAGTAGCTAAATTTTTAAATGACGGCATCTTATATATATATATATATATTGACTCGTACGTTATACATACATGTCATCAAAATAACTGTTACAGTGAATATTTTTTCGATAATAGAGTAGTGTAATAGTCTCACCCAAAGCATGTCTTGGGATCATAGAATTTAAGTAGACCGTGATATCAACCATACTATATATAGCTATAGCTATAGCATAGAAGCGGAGCATATATTTAATGGTCAGTTTGAACATTATATTGTATGAAATTTTCATACATAAACTTTTATATAAGGGGGCTGCTAACTTACAACATGATAGTTGTAGGTTAGCAGCATACAACAACCTCTTTAGCAACAAAAAACAGGTTTTTAGTGACGAAAATTTTGTCGCTAAAGATTCCAGCATTTAGCGACAAAAAATTTCGTCACTAAAAACTTGTTTTTCGTCGCTAAAAGCCTCTTGTGTTGTAGGTTAGCAAATCCCTTTATATAATTCAAGAAATGGAACCCACATAATACGTACATTGCAAGGTCCTCCATAATGATCTACAATATTGAATAACAAAAGAAACCCAACCCAAACCTGTCCTCATTGACAACATGGATGGACATTTCCACATGAAAACTAGCTTTGTCTATCCATCCATGATCCAACCTGTAACATTATGGTATAATCTTACAATATTAAGGAAACATACCAATATTTTATATATATATATATATATTTGGTCTTTTTTTTTTTTTTTAATAAAACATTAGAGGCCGGAGGAGGAATTGAACACTCAAAAACACTTCATGTACAGCTTTTGAACAATGTTAGCTTTAAACCACTCAGGCACTCACTGAACTTCCATATCTCTCTCTCCCTCTCTATCCACCATATAAATTGTACATATATATATAAATACATATATAGCTCTCTGATCATGTCGGACGACCCTGCAACGTCCATGAGTGTTCGTACATATATGTCATACCATTAGATTTGGGCAATTTGGCTCAGTATTACAGCGCCAGAATTTAAATAATCTGCTAACATGAGCTGGACCATTGTCTCCGATGCTATGAAATGCAAACTTTTAATTGGTCGTTGGGCTTTAATGGTATGGCCGCTTCGCAACCTTTTAAATTTTATCAGTCAAAATCACATTCTCCATTGTTTGAGACTTTGTGGGTTGGTCACGATACTAACTAACATGGGTTAATTCTTCAAATTATAAGGGCAAATGAGTCTCTCGCCATGCAGGATTTGCAGAGAGAAAGGACAATTTATATCATGTACCTGTCACATCTATATAACACTCAGCAGACCATTATACAAAATGTACGATCAACCAAAAAATAAATAAAATGAGTACGTAGGACATATAACTTAGTGCCCATTATCAAATAAATGGGTTTGAGTTTAGCTTACACGGTGTTGGGTCATAAACGGATTAATTTGTTTAACACATATTTATAAATGGATTGAATTTGAGTTTTAACCGTGTCACCTACATGCTTCGTTGGTGTTCATATCTTTGATGGAAGAACTCATGTTATCAAAATGGTGTATATTCTTATTACGTCTATGTTTGAGTTTTTGTTAATTAGATGGACTCAATCTATTATGTAATTTAGAAAAAAGACTATTTGTAAATTGCTTTAGATACAATTCTTACTAGTGCACGATTGGCAGGTTACGAATCGAGATGTTGAAGTTCTAGACCAAGTTGTCCATAAGGTTGTAGATGATTTAGTTAGTCGAGAAACCCCTTGTAACCCCCCGAAGGGGGGATGAAGATTGTGAGGTTGGTTTTGAGGAAGGGTCCCCGGCTCCTGCTAATTCCCTCTCCTCTAGACAGAGAAAGTGGGAAACGAATAAAAAGTTCGGTGGGCTCGAAGGGTCACCATAAACCTTGATGATTCTCTTTTGTTTAGGCTATTGTCATGGTTTATTTTGTTGAGGCCCAAGTTGCTAGTCTGAGATAGGGTCCATTATTTGGTGGTTTCTTCCATCCCCTATGCCTAACATGTGTCTGATATCCTTTGTATATCTTGAGATACCCTTGCATCTTTTATACGCATCGTTTGTCTTTTCTTTTACTCCGTATTTGATTAACCAATTTCTGTAGGGAAAAAAAATGTAAGATTGGCCCACGTACATAATTTTGTCTATATTGGCACATGTGACTCTCTAAATGAAAGAAAATTTTGATTTAGCATTTTTTTTTTTTTTTTCACTTATATATCCATAGAACCCCTTTCTTGGCAGAGAGAGAGAGCTTAGGTAAATTCCTTCGGTCGCACAGTAGCATCCTAAAATTTACACTAATTTTTTCACCATCTCCTCAAATCCCAAAAACCACATTTAATTTAAGTGGGTATTTAAGCTGAGGAAAAATAGGAGGGATAACTTTTTCTTTCGGGAAAACCATTTGTAATCCAGACGTTTAGGAGAATAAATAGAGGGTCTACCAAGCATTTAATGACATAGACCTTCTTTGAGAAAACTCAAAACCCTTTTGTGCTTCACAAATAAATCAGTTCTAATCTTTCAATTATTTGGTGCCAATAATATAACAGTCCGTGCCTACCCTGAAACATATGACTTAATTTACAAAATTGCTTTACTGGTTTCAACAAAACCAAATAAGAAACGAGAACATTAGGGAACGTAATACTATTTTAAATTTATCCAAACAGGTCCTAAAAGTAGTGGGACCCTAGCCTTTTTTTCTGTAATCTTGGCACTAGCTTTTCCACTAAATAAATGAATGCTCCACATGAAAGTTAAAACCACAAAACTCAGTTGGGCTTCCCTCATCCGTTGGGAAACTGCCAATTAAGTCTGCCATGGCAATCGCGATGTTAGTCAAACAGGCCCTAAAGTGAGAATTTAATAAGTATGGCAGAAGTGAGTTTCTTTGAGAAAAATGGAGGACCCTTTTTTAATTCTCCATTGCTGACCGAGATCTTTAATGAGTGATATGTTTCTCATTTCAGTAATTATGTTAATAGTACATAAACAAAATGAGAATGAAATGGAATGCATGTCAACCAGTGAAAAGACTGTGTGAGCAATGGTATTGGGAAAGAAAAATGCTCTCAAAAAGAAGATACAAGAAATCAAACTGACCATGTGATAGCCACCCCACCACTCCTTACATGAATAAGGGAAACCCCAATAAATATAGAGAAAACATAGTAATCATCCATAAATAAATTTTTAAAAAAAAAACAAACATAGAAGTTTCAATTGACAGTCTCCTAGCTACTTTCTTCTCATGACTTTATGAGCAAGCCAGCTTTCCTCATAGCTGTGCAGTGCTTACAAATATAACACATTGAATGTTTTCAATTTTGAAAGGAATTAACTCCTTTTTTAATTGATCTGACCTACCAATTATTCAATACCTTCCACCTACCACATCCCATAAAATCATAAAAACTAAACCAGCTAATTGGTCATTAGTCGTTAGACTCATTACCCCAATTTTAGACTACAATGCTAGGATTATGAGCGTTCAAAGAAAAATTGAATACTGAAAATCGATCAAACACCGATTGGTCGGTTTTTCAATGGAATGCACAAGTCTAAATTGATCCAAAATTGATCAAAACCGCCTAAACCGACCTGCTGAGACGGAAAAGTTGGCTTTAAAACTACTAAAAAATCGACCAAAACTGACCGCGAACACCCTAGCTAATAGGCTGTTCGGGAAGATGTAGAACTAGTTATGTGATTTAAGAGTGAAGTAGTTCGACATGCGAGTGTTTGATGGAGACCGTTTTGTGTGTGGCAGTCCGTGTTGAACCTAAAATTGGTTCCTTATAAAACCAACCTGACGTTGATTTTCTTTTCATTTTTTTTTTTCTTTTTTTTTTAAGATGTAACTAAGAAGCAGACTAAATCTGGTCTTATTTTGTTTATTCCCAGACAGGCCCCAAGGTTTGCTGGTAACTATGTAGCCTCATTAATTCCTCTCTGTGTGCGTGGTCCACCTCTGATTTACATTTCATTCAATATATTAAATGGGCCTGTCCAAACTTGGGTTTCTTGAACCTGCCTTTTAAGGGCCCCAACCTTTTGTCACTTATAAAGGTCAAACCCAAGAAGGCAAGACCCTAGCAGGCTAACACTATCATTTGTCAACTTCAAAAATCCTTAAAAGCCTCCTCTTTTTTTTTTTTTCGTTTTTTTGACAAACTTAAAAGCCTTTTTAAGCATGTGATTTCCATCTTTCATTTTCCCTTTCTAGCTTTACAAAGTAAATAGCGCATTAAAAGGCCTTTTATCAACCTTAGAATTGATTGCTTCGAAACACCACCTTTGAATTTAGTACTATGAGAAATTAAAAATAATAATAAAAGTAAATAAAAAATTCTGGGTTAATAATTTAAAAGTAAAGAGTAAGAAATGACGACTAAAAATTGGAAAATAACGTGTAAATTACTCTTTAAATTTGGGTGTAATATTACTCTTTTTTGTTTTCCATTCACAATTCTTTTTCTTTTTACCTTTTCATCATTATACTTGGGAGTCTTACAGTTTCCGTAGATGGGCTAGATATATGTCATTTATTCAAATGTACAGTCCCATTCTTGACCAGGCACAGAGGGAGGGGGTTGTAAACTATCGACAAATGGAAAATAATAATAATAATAATAATAATAATAATAATAAATAAATAAATAAAAATAAAAATAAAAATAAAAAATAAGTAAATAAATATAAATAAATCAATCAATAAAAATAAAAATCTCTAGTATTTATCCAATGGTTAAATGAAATTATATTAAATTTAAATCTAATTAACACTCAAGAAAAGAGGGAAAAAATGTCTTGAAAAATTCAGAATTCTTAATTTACTTTACACTCTTTATCTTATATATTCTCAATATTTTCCTTAGAAACAAAACAAAGATAAGTGTTTTACTCACTTTTTTTTGAAAAAAGAAATTTAGTTCTAAATCCCCTGTTAGAAAAATTTATTGGTCAAAGGACATAATAAAAACCTTTTGGTAAAAAGTTCTTTAACCCAAGTCTTTTGTTCGAGTAAAACCACTATAAACAAAAAAAAATCCCGACAAATAGTAAAATTTCACCAAACCAATTGAAAATTTAGTAAAATTTCACAACTTATCAAAATTTTGTCCAGTTTTGTGTGTGAAGGGGCTTTCACTAAACGGTTTCCTTGTTGAACTTAATGCTTAAAAAATACTCTAAAATGGACTAAACCCTAATTAGCCAATTTTCTTCATTAAATCTATGAATCAAACATGGCATAAGCCTCTGACCACCCACCCACCCGTGACCCACCCCAACCCCCTCACCCCCACCAAAAAAGAAAAAAGAAAATAGCCATTGCCTAAGCAGAACCACACCCCTGGTGATAGGATGCTCAACTGCCCCAGAAGCATAAAATAGAAGTTAATTAATTGCAGAGAACCAACCATAAAAACCAATTACAAGATTATACATTTTATTCTGATAATATGTTGCAATGGAGCCCAATATAATTTCATTGTCCTTGAATTCACTACCACCAAACTCTAAAAGTGCCTAGATGATGGTGTAAATTGGTACGTATGTTCTTTGGGTAATATTTGGGGCACAAACAAATCTCTCACACTTACACCCACAGCCCATCTCTCTCCTGGGTGGCACTGTGGGATCCGGATAATTTCAGTGGACCCCACAGTGCCACCCAGGAGAGAGATAGAATGTTGGTGTAAGTGTTTGGGAGATTTGCTTGTGCCCCTAGTATTGTTGATGTTCTTTTCCATCCCAAAATCAGTCCCTTCTCAAAGGAGGTTGCTCAACTCATCCAAGATCCAGTTATCCTCGGGCAAATATAACTTAAGAAATAAACAAAATGTCACAAGTGATTCAAGAATTCCACACCTCACTTGGGTGAACATTCTAAGGCTTAGTTTGGCCCCCATGTGGCTTTTTAAAAGGAGCTTATGAAATTTATTACTAAGTTCTTTGATAATTTTATATAAGTGGCACACTACTCTTCAAAAAGACATAATGAAACCAAAAAGCAACCTTGGACTTTTAAAAGCTCCATTCTAGAGCTTTTAAAGGCTTCCTCCAAAAAAGCCCTAAGTTCAATTTTTGCAAAGCTCATAAACTAGTTACCAAATGAATTAACATTAAATTGTGCTTTAAAAAAAGAGAAGCACCACGTGGGGGCCAAACTAAGCCTAAGGAAATCTATTTTTGTCCCCTGATCCAAACAGATGAAAATAGCAATAAATCAGGAATTACATTTCTTACTCAAATATAGAGAGGCTTGTAAATTCTAAATTATGCTCCTCATAATACATAAATGGCAAACCACCATCGAGGGAGGACGAAGAATCGCCTCGTACCTTAACCCACAAACCACAAACAAAGATGGAGGCCTAGAAAACTAAAAAAAAAAAAAAAAATTACTATTACTGGGGGCTTTTCACAACAACCAACAGCCCCTGTATGCAGCACTGGCCTACACAAAAACCAATGCCTTCAAAACTTTACCCTTTTACACGCGGAGATATAGAATGCATTAACCATATGCTTGAAGCATCATGAAATAGAATGAAATTTCTCTATGAACAGATGGGTCACTTCATTTTGTCATGTACTGAGGGACTTGAGTATTCAGTTCCATTTTCTGATGAAATTACCTCAGACGAAGCACTGGACGACAAACCACTACTACTCACTGAATCGCGGAAGCTCTTTGACGTTTGAGAAGGGTTTCTCTGAGGATCATTTGTTGCAGGCTTTTGGCCCTCCTCCGCTAGTTTTCTGAGAAGGTTCATGACAGTGGGAAGGAACTTGGTAGACAAGGAAAGAAGCCCAGGAAGCTGGAAAGTACGAAAAAAATAATAATAATAATCAGACATCTTAATAAGAGTACTTGATACGCAGAAAAGGAAAAAGAATTTCAAAATTTTCAAGGGTATGGATAGAAAAAAGTGATAGAGGAATCATGAATTCTAGTGACCAACAAAAAAAAAAACCATCTATAGTGCTTGTTCCAGATGTTAGTTTTAGGCCGCGTTTGTCTCACGGGATTAAGGGAGGGATTTAGGGGGATTGGAATATTTCAATGAAAATAGACTAATCTCGTCTCGCCCGAGACTCTCAGTCCATTTTAATCATCCCCTGGGGGTAGGGTTTATTAATCAGAGTATTGGTCCAATTAAGATGGGCTAATTGTCCAATCCGCCCAAAGGCATCCAAACGTAAGGTCTAAGAAATTCAG
This sequence comes from Hydrangea macrophylla, assembly GCA_033977485.1. Classification (NCBI taxonomy): domain Eukaryota; kingdom Viridiplantae; phylum Streptophyta; class Magnoliopsida; order Cornales; family Hydrangeaceae; genus Hydrangea; species Hydrangea macrophylla. The sequence goes on from CM066991.1 coordinate 141,783,905, forward strand.
CTGAAATTTTGATGCAAGGAATGTAAATCAGAGTGGCCTACTTCCATTCTTCTTTAGGAGAAAATAAGCGATGTGACCGTCATTTCTCCCTTAAAGTAGGATCACGCAAGACCCATAGAATACTCAAATCACAATGGGCGTCACACAGGTGTGCAGTCACATGAGAGGATTATTCCTTTTTTACAGCCTTTCTATTTTTCCTATTCACCCCCAATAAGCAGGGAAATCTAATCCCAGAGGTAACATAAGACTGCTAAGTAAAATTTACAGAACATAACACAGAAAATTGCACAATATATTTAACTAAAAGATTGAACATTAAAGTCTCAGGTAACATTGTCCAGTGAGGTTGCTTCCATTCACAACCTCAACAAAAAATAGTTTGATTTGTAAAGAGTCTAAAGACACTCACAGCGCCGTTGCGGAATTCTCCAGAGATGTCTAGCTGTACCCAAAGGGCTTTTACTAGTAGAAAAGCAACAAAGATTACACCTAGATACAAAGGATTCCTGCCATGGAAAAATAAATTTCAAAATAAGTAGAGCGCAACAGTAGATGACGAAAGAATCCAAGTACCAGTAAAATAAAATCCACAAAAAATGATGTACCTCAAGAGGGTCATAAATTCATTGAACCCAAGGACAAACAAGGCAACAATTGCCCATGGAGGTGGTAACCAGTTGTTACTACGCTTGCTAGCTTCCTGAAATTAAGAGGGAGAGAGAAAACTCAACTGGAGATCATAGCCCTTGCACTATATTTACTAAGCAAGACACAACTACTAAAAAACATCTACATGGTTAAGTCTCATATATTCTAAATTTGGACGTCAAATATTATTTGAAGTTTTGAACTACTAGATGCTTTACATTAAACTTTCTTTCAAGGGGCTAACTTCCAGTTAAATCCTCGCCCAAAAACAAGATAAGCTCGGTGTCAGGTCCACACTTATATTACAAACACCCATGATCATCATTAACGCGAATGACCACTTAAAGAGAACACAGCCGGAACAATTCAGTGTCCCCACATATACCAGATTGTTAAGACCTGCCATTAATATGCTAACTTTTCACCCCTTCTCATTCCTTCTTTCTTTTACTACTACTCGTCTTTCCTTAGTACACTCCTCACTAGTGAATCTACAAAGAACACATAAAAAATAACCACTGAAAAGAGCCCTCAAATTCCAGTCCATGTGATTTGGCCTTTCTAGGGGAACAATTTAAGAGGGACAGTACAAGTTGAAAAGATGATTGTTAAAATCAAAAAATGCAAGAAATCATGCCTGAGCAGCAATGGCTTGAGAAACAGTGTACTCGGTCTCAGATTTGAATTGCCTCCACAAAGATTTGCACTGGACAGGCGTTATCAATGTTTTCGATGATGGAACCTGAGTAGAAAATCAACAGCAAAATTTAGATAGTGCTTTGAGGGGTCAAATCTCTCTCTCTCTCTCTCTCTCTCTCTCTCTCTCTCTCTCTCTCTCTCTCTCTCTCTCTCTCTCTCTCTCTGTGTGCGTGTGTGTGTGTGTGAGAGAGAGAGAGAGAGGCAGAGGGAGAACAGATTCACAAACAAAAATGAAGTACTCTAAGGTTTTGTTTGGTTCTTGGATTTAGCGAGGGAAAAGAAAAGAAAACATAGAGGAAAACCTTTTTTCCTTTGTTTGGTTAATAAGGAAAACGATGGGGAAAATACTAAAGGAAAAAAAAAAGTTGAGAAATAAATCAAAAGCTTTGAATGTTGTGATTAGTTATGCGAAAAGGCCCATGCAATTATATACAATAACAATGGCATTGCACAATGGATAACTAAATTCAAGCATACAACAGGTTCTTACCTCTTCCCAAGTGCTTGAGGCCAGTGGGTCATGTGAAGTGGTACTCCTATTTGTAACAGCACCGCTTCTGTTATCCACCAAAGCAACAGAGAGAGTATCCTCAATGCTGTCAGCAGCATCATCCAAACGGATTGCAGCCATAACAGAGAGCATCTTCAAAGACTGAAACACAAAATATTTTATCAAATATCAGTAACAAGCATTCAAACGTGATATGAAACTGAATTGCCACCAGAGACATTACAGTATGTTTGGTACGAGTGAAGAGGAGAAAGAAAGAGGGGGGAGGGGAGGGAAGAGAAGAGGGAAGAGGGTAGAATTACTTGTTTGGTAGGATGGCAAGAGGAGCGAAAGGAAAAGGGGAGGGATGCCTCTTCCCTCCGGCCCACAAATTTCAATCCTTCCAAAAGGGAACAGATTGGAAGACGGGGAAAAAGAAAAGGTTTTCCTCCTCTTTAGACTTTTTTGCCCTTCAAAGAAAATGATACTTTTCTATGTATGGGTATGATAGTAAAACACACAATATTCTCTTCTTTCCTTCCTCACTTCCTTCTTATTTAATTAAACCAAAGGAGGGAAGGCTTCCTTCTTTTCCCGAGGGATATCTCTTCCATCCCTCATTCCCTCCTCCCTTCCTTTCCTTCAAATCCCTCGTTCCTACCAAACATAGCAATAATGAAGTTTGTCATACGGCAGAACGGGCAGTTCTGGTGATTGCTCGAATGTCTTCTTTCCCAGTCCAGACCCGCGGCATTGAGTCGGCATCATGGCTAAACAGTGTTGAAAACCTAAATGTATACTTAAAAGTCAATTTAAATATAAATGAGCCAAAAGCTAAAAACAACTGAATTCAGTTATCGCAATAAGGCTGAAGTTCATAAACAACTGAATTCAGTACCTGTCCTTCATGCGAATCAGAACTCTTCCAGCTTCTTCTTTTGCCTTTGCTTCAACCACTCCTCTTGCATGATCCTCCAAACTTGCAAGCATTTTATCCTTGGCCTGTTCATCCATGTCAAAACCAGAGAGTGCAGTAGAGAACCCAGAGACGGCTAATTCAGTCTCACGCCAAAGAAGTTTTCTTATTGAAGGCCAGGTGTCATCACCAGCTCCGTCTAAAAGAGCTTCAACAGGTCCTGATAATGCCTCGTTCAATTTTGTCTACACATGAGGAAAGAAAAATATGAGAAAAATGTTCCCAAATTTGAAGTCCCCATATGGCATTTTATCATTTTGCATGTTAAACTAGCTTTTATCACCAATAACTCAATAACACTCTAAAAATCCATGATTAAGAAAATCCCATAAAATGCCCGGCTTATGTTAGAAATACCATAAGCCAAATTAAATTGAAATTAGAAAATATACATTAGAAACCATCATTACCTCATAAAGAGAAGTAAGTTCAGACAGCTTGGCAGTACGTACAGCAGACACATGCGCGTCTATATCTCGCTGAAGCTTATCCCTTACTTTAGACGAGTCCCAGTTTGCTTGTTCAATTATAGCATCTGAATGATAATGAGCCATCCCAAACATATTTTGTTAAGAAAGAGAACCCCAGTAATAACACTTGCTCTAAAGCTTATGAACCGTTTAGACAATAGATTCAAACTGTGTCGTAACAGTTTCTCTAAAACCATCATGAAGAAGAGTGCTTTTAAATGGCTAATTCACTTGAGAAATACCATAACAAAAAGTTATTCCGTAGTTCAGACATTGCAAGTGGAAGAACCAAAGTTGATGTCTAATTCACTTGAGAAATACCATAACAAAAAGTTATTCCGTAGTTCAGACATTGCAAGTAGAAGAACTAAAGTTGATGTCCCAAAACGTTTATGGTAATATTTTACCCTCGATGATATTCACAATAACAGAAAGTTGTAGATAACTCTGTCACAAGTTACTTGAGAAGCAGCCAATAGTAAGTGTCTTGTTGTGCTACACGTATATTGAATAACTTATTAAAGTAATGACAAAGAAAAGTTGAAACCATACTTGCACATCCATCGTCAAATTGAGTCATGGAAGACTCGGTGCAACGACGAGCAGCCACAGAAAACCCTTCCCGCTCACTCAAAGCTTTATCAAATGCTTCCTTGAAATTGTCCAGAGTTTCAGATCGTATGTGTCCCAGCATGGATTGGTAAGAAGGTTGTACGACCTGATGTAAAAGACGAAAGACAAATAATAATGCCACCTTTCAGATTTAAGGAAACAACTAGAATTTAAATAAGCATTGAGACCAAGTGGATCAAAAACAAAAGTTTTACACGATAGTACAATAGAAGGCTATACCTGGAGCAATTTCTCTTCCAACTGATTTCGCTTTGCAGAACGAACACCTTCATCAAAATAAGTAGCCTCTGCATCATACCTGAAAGAAGAAAACAAAAAACTTTAGAATAGCTCAATGTTTTTGGTCAGCTATAACATTATCCTTAACAGCTAATATAATATATGCAAATCATATACAGATACCTAAAATATGTCACAGAATTAAACGATATGTGAAAAAATGAATGATAATCAGCTTAATACAAACATATTGGAAACAAATGAAAGTTCTGAGAGGAATTTGTACGCACAATAAATTCCGAAGCTTTAGAAAGGGGGAAAAGAAAACTTTCTCCTAATATTGTGACAAATCTTTCTTCCAAACTGACCCTTTGTGTTAATTCTAAGTTCTTAAAATCATCACGGATCATAACTTCGTCACGTGCGAAATTGATACTAAATCAAAATGCACCAAACCCAGTTGCAATCTTACCGAATGAAATCAAGTTTATTCCCTACTCTTTATCCCTAAAGTTTGGGTGAATCAATTTGTTAAGTGTCACAATTAATTAGCTGACATGTATAGATATTAGGTAAACTCATTGACCTATTTCTATTCTGTTAGAACATTTATTTTCTTTTTTTAAGAGGGAACCACAGCCCATTATGTCAGAACATTTCAAATGAGCCGACCGTTGTTTGAGTTGCATAGCACGGGAAGAAGGATAGGTGGCGATCACCCTGAAAACCTTCACTTGCTCGGAGGCATCAAGAGATTGAGTACGTTACATGCTCTCAAACTATAACTGGGCAAGACCAGGTGGGTTCCCAAAAATCAGGTTTACTTCCATGTCTTAGGGGCTGTTTGGGAAGGAGGAGAACCAGTTGTGGTTCATCAGTGAACCTGTTCTATAATTTCAAGTTCATGGTTAATGCCATTTCTTGCACAGGAGCCCGCGAGCAGTTTAATATATTTCTGAAAAATGGTTCTTTGTCAAACCAGCACAACATATCATTTGTTCTCATAAAACCTAGATAGAAAGTGCAATTGAGACTAAACGTACCACCATTTGATCCTAGTCTAATCAATTGTAAATTCAAACCAAAACCAGGGACAGTGGAGACAAACAAATATACACCAAAATCACCGCCCAAAACAAACATATAGTCATGGATCAAAATTTCCTTTTGTTTCCATTGAAACAATCTCGAAATTCCATTGAAACAACTTTGTTTCTTTTGTTTCCATCGGAATATGATTGTTTCCATCGAGACAGACCTATGATCTACATCGTTTCATTAGCTTCTACCGAAACATGATTGTTTCCATCGAAATAATCCTATGGATGTGTATTTGTCATATGAACAATCATTTTATTTTGGAGATGGCTTATTAGCTTACTATGTGCTTCTATGTAATTTTTGTATTCTAAGAAGTGTTTGAAATAGATTGGCGACTTAATCCTCATGTATTTCAATTTGAACTATATATTTTTAATGTAACTACATATATCGACCTCTCAAAGGTTCAATTAATCAATTAATAGCTTTATAAGTGCATACAGTTAAGATCGATTTATGTTTCCCCATGTTTCTCAATGTTTCCAAATTTTTTCCGGTGTTTCAACATGTTTCCGAAACGTTTCCTCTTCTGGGCAGACCGAAACGAAATTTTGATCCTTGCATATATTCATACAGCATAATTCATAAAGCTATGCTATGCATCCTGAGCACCAATCATAACCAGCTGCTTAACCACTGGGGAAAAAAATTACTGAACCAGGGTACATTTACTTACTCAGACAGACAAGTGTCAAGAATTGAACTGAGCTTCTTTCCAAAGCCCGCCACTGGACGAAATTGCACTGCCTCGTCTAATTGACACCAATCCTGCAAAAGTTTTTGATCAATGTAGTTTCAGATCAAGCATATAAGTTGAACAGTTAATAATAACAAAATAAATAAAATAAAATAAAAACACAAAGAAAACCCTGAAAACAAGAACATCAAATTATTGGAAGCAGGTACCTCATTCGCAATGAAGGAAGCAATCTTTTCATTGGCAATTTCCTCACAACGTACAGTTGCCACCATAACCTACAAACGGATCAAAAGGGTGATAAGTATACACCAGTAAAGAGTTCAAATAGTAACACTACGTGAGTTGATTTTCACTCCTTGCCTTGTGGGCAGGAAGGTCCAGATCCTTGTTCTCCCTAATGACTCTCCAAATCTGTTGTGCGCTAAAAGAGAAACCTGAAGAAGGAACTACACCCCGCCTATCTCCAGCAAGCCCACCAGGTGCTATGGAATGGAAGAATCGCTGCCGTAAACTAGCCACCTTCATTGTAAATAAAAACAAAATATTTCAAAAGTCCATTAAGTAAAAAAAGGTTGATCTCGGATCTAAATTACGAATTCAAGCATGAATAACACAAATAAGTGAAGAAACCATCACATGGCATACACTACGATCACGGGGCGTTCTAAAAAAATATGATCAGTGTGATTTTAGCTTGTATTTTCAGACATCACACAAAAATAATGAACAAAAAATAGAAAGAAAATCACTACTACTACAAAATATATAAAAATCTAATAAGTAGAATCATCTCCTTATTTATAAAATAATATATATATATATAAAAGGGAATTTCTTCAGTTTTCTTTACATCAACCTGGTAACGAATGAGATCTTTCTTTGTGCTATGAAAAAAACAAAGGGTAAATGTATGTGTGTGTGTGTGTGTGTGTAAATTATGTATATATATACATATGAGATATTTGCATATCTATGAGATTCATGCGTTGACCCTTTCCTGAACCAGAACTGGGGGAGGGTGAGAGGAAAAGGGGATCAAAATGTCTTGCCTGCTCTTTGAATTGCTCTTCCTTCTCTTCATAACTTGAAAGAGCCACAACTTCAACCTGACCATTGGATCCGTAAGTAAATGTATTACCTTCCTTCTCAGTAAAAAGACAAGGTCATGTCTAATGCTTATATTGAGTGAGACCGTGACTTCTTACATTAAAAAATTCACTCAATGGGGTTTCCTTGTGAGCTTGTGGTTTAGGAACAGAGTCCCATATCTACACCAAAGAAAAGATTAGATAAGCAACCATATAAACCTTGCAAATGAGAGACAAAGAAAAAGAAAACACCAAATGCTTTACCTTCTGAATATCTTCCCTTAAAACAGGTTCTAAATTCTCCAGAGGTGTCTAATGCACAAACAGAAGTTCAACTCATTAAAACCTAATCCCAGGATCAGTGTATATTTAGAGCTGTAACATGAAGTAATAGAGAAGGAAACATACCCTTGTCTTATCACGTATGACAAACATTAAAGTTGTTTTACGTGGACTAAACAAACGCATCATGACCTGTAATCATTAAGTTAAATCAATTAGATCAGTTGCATTTCAAAATAATTGCTCCTGCAACACAGATACGTGTTATACCTGGAATACAGTTTTCAGAAGAGGTTTATTTGCAGCTTGCTCGCGGCCAATGTCATGACACCACCTACATAATGTTATATTTGAGGAAATTACTCAGTTTCAACCATCATCATATGAAATACCAAACACATAAAACTGTATAGTAAAGCTTGCTTCTGCTAGAAACGAACTTACATGTTTATCAACACTATATCTGAAACAGCAAGGGCAAAAAGGGCACTCTGCTTTTCGAATGCAGTATCATCCTGAACAGAGACATCAATAGTGTGTGAGGGACAGTAACAATATTTGTCTACTTCTCTTATAAACTTCAATAGAGTAAAACTAAAATCGTAAAGAAAACGAGAGGCGTTGCTTTTCTCACTCATTTATTTTGTGTCAATCCCTAATTCCCAAAGTGATTGGGCACCAAATGCATTGGAATTGAAAATTTACAAATTCCACTTGAACTGATGAACGAATTAAAAATTTAAACCATGACTCTCAATTGCGTCATATGATAAAACGCGATAAAGCAAATATCATGTATTCTAAGAAGATTGCGGCAGAGGGGAGTGTAGAAAATAAGCTACAGAGCACTTTCTAATATTATTCTTCCTCTTTTATAAATGCTTGTGCGAGAATAAATTTAATTTACTGATTTAATTTAATTTTCTATGCCCAACACGTGTTGTATACCGACATCGCTCCTTGATATGTGTCAGATACGCCATATAAGTCTTATATTTTGTTTTGTCTTTTTTATCAAACACACATGGCGGAAACGTGTGACACACTTAGATGCTCCGACAAAATATTGAATTTTTTGGGATAAGCTAATACTCTTTTAAATTTTGAGAAACTAAGGACGAAAGTAGAGATTAAGTTTTTCCCCTTTTCCTAATACTTTGGGTCAAATATTTTAATTTTTGAAATCTAAAACCAAGCACTTGCAACATAATTCTGTTCGATTAATTAGGATTATCAAAATGGATAATTTTTTGGGTTTTTCAAGTTTAAAGTGGTTAGGCCCTCCTAATGATGCTTCATTAACTAATAATTAAAATAGCTAGGATTCAAAATGAACTTATTATTTGAAATTTGAAAGTATGAATGCCTAGCTTTTACAAAACATGACGGGCTCAAACAACTTTCTATACTTAGAATGATGAAATCAAAATTGGACATAAGGAAATTATAAATAATTACAAGTGTTTTAGACAGCTTAGTTTCGCTATGATCATGTACACCTAAACATATATATATATATATATATTTTTTTTTATGGGCTAAATACATTTTACCCCTTGTGGTAGGCCCATTTCACTTTACACCCATATGGTCTACCAATTGACACTTAAACCCCTGTGGTTGTGTGTTAAGAGCAAATCCTAACAGTGTTAGCTTTTGAGTTGAAATGACAAATATATCCTTCCTTTCAGCCACAACCACAAGAGGCTTAAGTGCCAACTTTTGAACTATAGGGGGGTAAAGTGGAAACATAACCTAATCATAAGGGGGTAAAATGTATTTAATCCGTTAGTTTTGATGAAGAACTTAATTGTTTCACTTCAGTCACAACCATAGGGACTTAAGTGTCAACTTTTGAACCATAGGGGGTAAGTGAAAATAGGTCTAACCACAGGGGATAAAATGTATTTAATCCTTTTTTTATTCTGTCATGCCTTGTGGTGCATGTGTCCTACTTTCTTAGGATTTGTCATGCTACCATGTCCGCATCCCATATGTGCTTCAAAGGTTCTAACCTAGGAAGCACGAACTCTTCGGAAAGGCAGTCGCACCCGCACTGGGTGTGCCGTGTGTACTAATTTAAAGGCAGTCGCACCCATGCTTCCTAGGTTCTAACTATTATCCAATTGACATTACAACCCCTAGAGAGCAAGAATTGGATGCCCTAATATGAACTAGTCTGATTTTTGAAGAATATTATTCGAATTAAACTTAAATTGTGATGTGCCCCTATTTTGCTTGAACATCACTCCTCTGATTACCTATATTATTTAACTTGGTAACTACTTTGCCACAACCTATGTTACATGGACTCGGGTGTCTAAGTGTTCAACACTTGTAATCTCCCAAAGGTGGATATGGGGACACCGGACAAGGCCAACGTGTCAAAATATTTTACAAGTAGGTTTGGATACATGCCTCAGGATACGTCTAACCTATATAACGAAGAAGGGCAAAAATGAAAAACAACCATAAATAATAATAATAATAAAAATAATAATTAAGTGGGGCAAAGGCAATACAAAATAATATGAATAAAATAGGAATATTCTATGATAACAATAAGTTTTGTTCAATTTTTTAAAATATGTGAAGGGAGTCACTTCGTCTTCAATCACGGTCACTTGCAACAGTCAGAATGCATGGAATACAAAGGCAGATCTAACCCTACCACCACATGTCTCCGCTTCCGATGGCTATTTGCATCTCCGACAAGCTTTTTTGAGTCTGAGGATTTCAAATTTTATGAAAAAGGTAAGTAATTTTCAGGTTTTTTCTTCTTCCCCTTCTTTCCCTTCTCTTATTCTTCTTCTATACCATGTCGTACCTTGTCCTGCACCCAAACCCCTATCGTGTCGTACCGACACGGTACCTTATGGAAAAATGACAAGTCCATGTAACATAGGCCACAGCTAACCAACTTAAAGCACAAGCTTAGTGAAACAGTATCACTAGACTCTTGAAATTAGTGTTCTAAAAATCGGTCTACGCGGTGCCCCGCCACCTGGATTTCCTCCTAGGCGTTTGGAAAATCACCCAACATATTAGGCAGGGGTCTAGGTGGGTTGGGGTGAGTTTGTAAGTTTGTTAAAATAAGAAGGGAAAAAAATTACTCTCACGGTTACGTCTAACATTAGTGTATAGATACACTTAATGTTTAAGTTAATTATTAATATATCCCTAATAGTTTTTTAAATATTAAAAACCTTCTCGTAATACTTATTTCCAAAAATATAGATCTATTATTTGGACCCCAAATCTATAATTATTCTTAAGTATCCACATAACTGGTATATATATATCTTTATTGAAAAAAACAATCCGTCTAGGCCCCTTGGCGCTAGGCCCCCTTCAGCCGCCCGACTAGCGCCTAGCGAATTTTAGAACATTGATTAAAATATATAAATCTAATAAAGGACCTACTCAACCATTGAACATAAGAAAAACATACATTAGTGCAACTCCCCGTCGACTTTTTCCATGGTGGAAAAGATTTTGTTCCAAAACCTCGTGGGCAAGGGGAAGGGACCGGAAGACAAGCATTACAAATATTTAGACAGGGACAGGTGCACATCACAAGAAATGATAGTTAAGACGATATTTATTGGCGCATTAGTCTGTTATGTAGCTAGAGTGGCATGAACTCTTAAAACAAAAGGGGGTCACAACAATATATGCAAATATGAAGTGGTTATATCATGAATGTGTTTGCATAATTACATGTATACAGTAATCATGGGCAAGCACATTACGCACATGCATATACATGCATGAATGACTTATATTACAAACAGCGGATTTTATTTTTGGGCAAGTAATAAATAAAATTAAAAGGCAATGCTGCGAGTGAGAACCATGAAATGATCACAACAACCACAAGCAACTCATAATAATACATGAAAGGTTTCGCAAATATACCTCTCCTCGTTCTCTCCCATCAGTACCCTCCAAATCCATTACAAGAGTGCAAGGTTCAATGCCAGCACAATTTGCCATCCATATGCCTTTAGTAGTTTGAGACCTACGTAGAATAAAATCCAGCCAACTTTCATTGTCTAATCAAAAACAAGAGTAAATATTGGGACACACCCAAAGACACAACTTTTGGGACACAACCCAAGAGATGTGTCTATCTCTCTCCTATGTCATTGTGGGTCCAGTGACATCACAAGAGAGATATAGACACATCTTTTGGGTTGTGTTCCAAAAGTTGTTTCTTTGGGTGTCCCAAGTATTACCCCAAAAACAAATGTGATCTAACATGATAGATTTATGAGACATGCCTGCCCTTAAAAGCATCCATCTCCCTAAAGTTGGTGCCGAACAAATGATTTAGTAGAGTGCTCTTCCCTGTGAGAATCAAAGAAAAAAGGAATCCCCATCAAATACATTGGAAAAAGTACAACCACTGAAATCAACTAGTAAAGTCCCTCCAATGAAAAAGAACAGAAAATGCTAGCACTGCAAGGAAACAAACACAATTTCCTAGACAATGATATTGTTTGTGAAAGGTGTAGGGGCAAAAAAAAATAATACGCTCACTTGGACATTAAAATTCATGAATATAACTATCCGTCTATCATCAACTAACTTCTTCAAGCTTAAGAAAACTCTACAAGTGCTGCAGAATGAGATAGTTATGCTTTCTATCAATCTATCATCCTGATATGAGATTAACCATACAACGTTGCACATGAAAAAAAGTGCTGACCATTGCTGCAAAAAGCCTCTCTGGTGAAAATAATAAGCTTATAGAGATTACAGATAACAATTCTCACCACTACTTTGCGGCCCCATGATGGATACGACAGCGTAGGAAAGTCCACACTCAGCCAGGTTTACTTCCTTCATAAACTTTTCAATTCCAGCAACATTGAATGTGCCATCCCCGTCTATCAGGTGTGTAGAACAACATTCACCGCCTTTGTCTGATAAATAAACAACTATGTTAACAAGAAATTTAAACTGTCCCTTAACAGAAGAAAAGAATTTTAAAATGGTTTCTCATGCTAGAGAGAGGTCAAATTCATCAAGAGCATTGGATATCCCTGCTCCACAGTTTTGTGCACTTATCCCATAAATCTTCAAGCAATAGCAATGTCAATGCCAATGCCAACGCCACTTCCATTAGTAACTAGAACTACAGCAACCATACAGAACAGAATCGATCACACCCACGTCCTACTCAATTGCCGAGGGAGTCTAAGGAGAACACGGGGTGTTTATAAAACTGAACTGTAAGTTATGTTGTAAGTTATGTTTCTTCGATCTCAGAAAATTAAAACTCCCGCAATATTTTTGAATTACACTGGTAAAACAAGCACTACCTTTTTCTTAGATCCCATGTGGTGAAGAATTCAAGACGCGTTTTTTTCTTACACATATTCTTTTTGCAGCAAATAAATGGAATCATTGAGCATAGTGAAGAAAAACTTCAATAAACTTTGACCCAGTTACAATGAGAACCAAAAAAACAATGATCAAATGTCCACACAAAAAACAAATCATATACAGCTCAGTTTCAACCAAATTACACTTCAAACCAATCCAAATTTAACATTACCGTATAAAAAGACTAGGGTAAGAACAGCGACAACATCAATTATTAATAAACTCCCAAAAACACCAGCCAAAAAAAAAAAAAAAAACAGTTACAAAATAAATCAAAACGCATATATAATTTACACCGATGGGTCGTATATAAACGTAACCCTAAGAAAAATTTATTGCATGATCAATAATGTGGATCATTAATAGAAGGATTTATTGTGTGATACAAAACGGAAAAATATTTTATATATATATATATATATATATTAAATAAAATTAAGAGAATTATTAGAAATCGAAATGGATCAGAGCATATGAAGGTGAAGGCGTACCCATGTGAGAGATTTGATGAACGGTTGTCGATGAGATGAAGCTCGATGTTGATTTTGATGTTGTTCAAGAAGAAGAAGAAGAAGAAGAGGAGGAGCAAAGTATGATCTCAGGTGGCCTTTAAATTCTCTATTTGCTCTTCAAAAGTGGGTTTGTGAAAATGGGTATTAATCTAAAATAAAATAATTCAAAATACATTTAATCAGGTATAGTCGGTTTATTAAAATATATATATATATATCAAAAATAAAAATGAAAAAAAAATATACAAAAATGCAAAGTTACCACCATTGACTGACATTTTTAGTGTTATCGTTTGATAAAATTGAAAGTTAAGTATCAAATTTTAAACACTAAAAATTTAAATGATTGAGTTTGTAATATTAAAAATAGTATTTTAAGTAGTGAAATAGGTTATGTTGTATTTAGTAATTATTTTTAATAGAATTCTTTTTTTTTATATAGTGAATTTTTAATTATTTTTTTAATTAAATAGTACATAATTAAAAATATTAAAATAAAATAAATACTGAATTTTTTTATTTTTCAATATTTAATTGGATATCAGCACTTGCTAACTTTCTAAACAGAGTACTCTTTTGAAAGGCATAAATTACAAATTGTGATTTTTCGATAATACAAAGTCAACCGTGTTTTCATTGGTTTGACTATATCTTTTTAGTTGACCACTACACTTTATTTCTTTCTTCTTTTTTAAATTTTTTTGTTTGTCTGCTTGACTACCTTAATTGGATTTAAAAAAAAAGAGTAATGTTTTTTTTAAATTTAGTTTTTAAAAGTGTTTCTCAAATTATGTGGCAGTGGGGTCAGGTCAAATACAATAGGTCCAGTTGAATTTTTATTGGAAGTTGTTTACCTAACCTCACTGCCACATTATTTGGAAAACACTTTAAAAATTAAATTTGGGAAACATAACATTTTATTACTCTAAAAAAAAGGGAAGCAACTTCTATACAATTGCTTATGTATTGTTGGAACTGTGTCACACACATTTTCAACAGTAAAACTACTTTTGTAAAATTGTTTTGTAAAACGGTCCAAATTTACCATTAAAACTGTGTGTGGTTTCAACTAAATTGTACAGAAGTTGTTTAAAAATATATACATACTTTTAAAATTATTTCTTCGTACACTCATGGCTCGAAAATTTCCTAACCTAAAAAATAGAATGGATATATTTTTCTTTTAATAATAATAATAAAATGGATATACTTTAGTTGCAAGTTGTCGGCTAATATGTCGTTAACAATTAGGTAAACGTTGTTTTGTTTATCTCAAAATTTAACAAAATGTCTTTTTGTTTTTTTTTTTTTACCATTTTTTTTTGGGGGGGGTGTTGTCTTAGGCACATTTGCAAGCGTGAAGCTATGATTTTGTTTCGGTGGGGGCACACTTATATGGGGGTTCGGGAGCAACGCGATCGGCCAAATTTTTTTAAATAATTCATATGCTTTCAAGTCTTAAAAAATGCGTGGTTGTTAAATGAGATTCACGTGCACTTAATTGAGGGTTAAAGTGAGATTTTTGAGTTTAAAATGGGTAAACTTAGACAAATTCAAATATCAAAATGAGATTTGAGTAAATATTAGACAAATTCAAATATCAAGCTGATATTTTTTAGTTTAAATTAAATGGGTAAATTTAAAATTTTAAGAGGGACACAAATACATATAATCTCAAAATACACGGGGTAAAAAATATTTTTCAAACAAAAAAATTATTGATTTGCAATTCTTGTTGGGTGATGCTATTGCCACTCCATCATTGAACCAAACCACTCCATGGTACCATTCTTAAAGTATGTGGTACATGCATGTCATGCATTACATACATGGTAACACATGCTCTGATAGTGGTACCATGGAGTGCATTGGTTCAATGATGGAGTGGAAATAACAATTCCCTTCTTGTTTTGGGGCAAGTAATTTTTATTTTAATTTTTTTTACAAAATAATTTATTTTTAATTCTAGTCAATTCTCACAAATTCTTATTTCACCCCAAAAACAAATCCGACCACATTTGGACGGATTTGACAATAAATTATTTCACTTTAAGTGAAAACAAACGTAATATACTTAAATTACACATATATATCACTCTTCCTCTCTCTCTCTATCAATGGCATTATAGTATATGAAACTGATTCAATTCATTCACATGTTAAATCAAATAACAGAATTTAACAGAATTTGTCATCAATTTAAATTTCAAACCAAACCAGAGAATTAAATTTACAAATCAATTCAATTTAATTATATTATACTCCGTATTTTACAATCAAACCAATGGGATTAGGATAGCCGTTCCCACTGGAGTGGTAAGCTTGTTGGGTGTACTACCCAAGAGATTTAGTGTTCGAGTCATGGGGAGCGTGGCCACTGGAGTATTCACCCGGCGCTTCCAGGCCTCAGAGGATTAGTCGAAGTGCGCGCAAGCTGGCCTAAACACCCCGATTACCAAAAAAAAAAAAGAATAAGATAGCCGTCCCCACTTATAATATTAAGGAAAATATATATAATATTAGGGATGGACCTGGTGGTCTACCACCCGGCACCGACCTTTGTAGGATCTGATGACCGACCATCTATTTTCGGTGGCGCAACGATGTCAAAATATTGAAAGCGTGCACATGCGCACCAATCGTTGCCAAGTGTAGTGCTTTGATTTGATCTCACTTTTTTTGATCCGGTGTGGGCCTCCACATCATAAAATACAAACATTGACCAATATTCTCCTATACTACAAAAATATACTTCGTGGTGTTATTTACAAATATTTTCATTCCTCGTCCAAAACTTATTGTATTTTTTCTGTGGTGTTGGAACAATTGACATACTATAATCATATTGAGGAATAAGAGATAGTAGTTGGATAGTCTCACCACCTATTGCGTTGCAAACAACCGATTTGTTGCAACCATATATAAATAAATACCCAAAAAATTGTTTTTTCTCAACTAAGAGTAATTTGATAAACTAGAAAATTAAGTAATGCAAATTAAGTGATAAATTTTAAGTACTGAAAATTTTCGAGTTTGCAATACTGTAAAATTGTGTTTCAAGTACTATAATAGATTGTATTCAGTGATCAATTTTAATATAAAATTTTCACTTAAAATTTTCAGTGATTTTTTGGGCTGCTTTTTCAATTAAGTGGTACATTATCAAACACGTTGCAACTAAAATAAGTGTTGAAAGTTTTTATTTTCAATATTTAATTGAGTTATCAAACACACAGTAAATCTACTGAAATTATAGTCAGTTTTATACACATTATCACAATAAATTTTTTTTTTAATTAAGAAAAAGTCAATGTAATGCAGACAACGGCATTGTTTTTGGCATTTTGCTTAACGGCTTAGTCTAGTTGGTACCAGGTTCAAAACTTGCCCTATTCTTCGAACTATGACACTAATATCATAGCACGAGTCCACTACAATAAATGATGGAGTAATAAATAAATAAATAAACGTCGTTTTTTTTTTTGCTTCTTGCTTCTTATCTTTCAATAAGGGTAAAGTTTGGGACACACCCAACACCCACTGTTTACTGTAGTTTGTGTGCGAACATGCCAAAACCAAACGTTGTTCAAGAGTGCAAACTGATTTCTTATGTGCTTATGTGAGTGATGCACAAGGCTTATAGATCTAACTTCTAACAATGCGATTGCGTGAGGTGAGTGGGAAAGTACTCTCACCAAAGATTCTATGGCAGTACTGAAGCGCATAAGCCAAATCGTGAAATGTTTACCAGATAAACAATCACAAACAATTAATAAAATATGAAATATTTTATTGAATGTGTTTGGAAAAACAAAACCAAAGAACAGGATCATAACAGGCTCTGGTTGTTTAATAGAGAATGAAAAACAGTAAGAAGAAAACCAACAGGGACAAACCTATTTTGCTATGGATGCAGAATAAGAAGAACGCAGGGTTGAATGCTGTTTGAATGCTGTTGGAATGTTGTTTCGAGAATGACGCAGAGTCCTTAACACGGTTGGCTAGCCTTTGTATTTATAGCGGCCTTTAGGGAATTCTGATATGGTAAGGACTCCTTGAATTGCGCCCCCAAGCAAAAGATATGGATGGCAAAATCCTTCTCAATCTCAAACTCTTTCCTTATCCTTATCTTCATTGAAACAATCTCCAAAATTATCGAGATTGACTCTCTACCTCCAGCTGGATGTTGCCAAATCCATTCCTAAATGGACTCTGTCTCCTTAGTTTTAGGATGATGACTGCTATGTCAGCTAAAGATAGAACCGCCTAATCAGTTTAACCATTGGGCTCCCTTGACCGTGATCCACGCCTTTCTCCTCATCAGACTGTCTTACTTGCCACCTGTCATGCCTTCTGAAATGTATAAGCCTGATGACAACTATATGCATGCTTCTGACCAATCGGACCGGTCCATTTTCTCCTGCCAGGTCTTCATTCCTTTGTAGCCCGATAATGGATACACGTGAATTCAACCAATTGTGCTTGAAGGCTTTGCAGTACCGTTTCCTTAAATCCATCAGGCACCAGATTCTCTAAACTTATGCCCTGGCCACTTGATGCACTTGACAACTTGAACCTTGAGCCCGATCATCCTACGCAGCTTTGGGTCGGCCATTCAAAAACCAATCCTAGGCCGAACAATTCCAGGCCCATTCTAACTTGTTCGGGCTCAAAACCCTTTGACGGTTTTTTGGTACAACACCCACACACTAAGGTGGACTAATGATAATAGAGAAAGATACTGCGGGATCCATGGTCAATGTGAGATCCACCAGAGTAATGCGAGTAGGGTGTGTGTGTTTGGGTGTGTCCGTAGCACTGCTCATTTCATAAATACAAGACTTGTTCACGTAGTGTTTATCACCGGATGTGTAAACCAAACATGTTTGAATTAAAATGAACTAGTACTAAATTGTTGTTCTTTTGGTAAAGGCTCTGTCTTTGCATTAGCAAACTGTATGTAATGGTTGACAACTCACATAGTTTGACCAACATAGTTTACCAAAGACTCCACGTATATTTAGTGTCCCCACCAATTAATGGGCCCCACCTACAATGGACCAAGCCAACATTGCACATGCTTGCCCTATCAATAAACCCATTCTAACAACCCATTCGGAAGCCCACCTCAGAGTAGCCCATTATGAAGCCCACACTTCAGAGGAACCCACTCTGAAGCCCGCCCCATAGTAACCCACTTTGGAGACCTCCTTAGAGTAGCCCACTCTGAAGCCCGCCTCAAAGTAAGCCCACAAAGGAAGCCTACTTCAAAAGAGCCCACCCCAAAGTGCTCTTTGTCTCCAACATCGAATCTCCACAAGGACACATACCACATCCGATATTAGGTAACCTGCTATAAACAAATGCAGAGGTGTCACGTACACACATCACCATAAGATACAGGTGCCTCCGACATCATTTACACTAATGCGACGTATCAACTACTCATGTCCACTCACAATTCGCGGAATGTTAAAAATGGGACTCACCTCCAGTTGGCTGGATCCGAAATAGCCAAATTCGCTCCCCTCCCCGCCAAGTCTTTACTCACTATACTATAATTGCACACACTCATCACTCAGACGCCCATTCTTGGTCTGAAAGCAATACCTAAGGGTGGTCACGTCCGTTGGGATCTCGGGAGCTTATGGTTAGGCGGCTAGGACCAAGGGCATCTCCCTAACTAATGCCTCATAAGAAAAGTTAAGGTTAGTTCCAAAGAGAGAGAAAGACACGTGACTACTTTCACGTGCCTTACCCCAGCCTCACAACCAATCAAAGAGGCCCATGACCGCAAGAACAACCGAAACCTTTGACTCTCATATCGCCTAGTCACTCCAACCTTGCTAAATACTCTACGAACCAACAGCAGGGTCTCGATATCCTCACAAAGTTAAGGGCCTACACCAATGGCTTTAGCTTCGGTACTCACCCTCGATTAACCCTCTGGAAACCACAGCAGTATGGTCTCGAGAACCCCACTGCTTAAACCTTTTGCACAAATAGAAACCATTCTCCCTTTTAACCAATACATAATATTGAGTTGTCACCCCCAAGCAACACTACCCCTTGCCTAACACTCTGCACCAATAGAATATCATTTCCCTTTGACCGACCCTTAGCATTGGTTTATCGCCAAAATGACAACACCTCCCTTTCGTATGACCTGCCCCTTGGCTTGTCCACATCTCATTTAATGACCGTAACTACCTTAAACATAAGCATTTAAGTCCCTCACCTACCTAAAAACATACGAATCACTCTAAGGAGGCCAACTCACCCCCCTTCAACTGTATCATGAACCCTTACAACCCCTCACTGCCTCTTGTATAAATACCAGGTTCATTCAATACATCCAACAATCCAATCCCCTCCCAGAGCAATCCAGCAAAAGAGAAATTTACTCTCGAATTGACTCTGAGATTATCCAAAAACATTCCCATTGTCCTCTAATACTAAAACTTCCAATTCTATTTACTTTACCTGGCATCACTTTTACCTCGTATGCCTTACCTTAACACTAGAACTACCGCTTGTCCTACCCGATACCCATATAATACACTCTAGACGTCACCATTACCGGATTTCACACATCACTCCATACCAAAACCCAAATACTTACTGTTTTATCTCTCTCTCTCTCTCTCTCATTTGGGGCTACCTTGGTTCTCACCCAAGCCAATACTCTCTGAATCTTACCATCGCTATTATATTTTATATTTTATTACTCGTCTTACTCTAGCATTCTCATAGCATCACCTGTTGTTCCACTTGGCACTAACCAGCTTGCGTGTTATACCATCTCTCACACATCATCCACATCAGATAAAGAACTCACACACAAACTACATTATAATATAATGTCATTTGTAATTTTATAATTTAATGTATCAAGTAATTGTAACCGATTTTTTTTTTTTTAGGTTTGACCGTTTGAGTGAGATGCAAAGAAAGAAAATTAATTACATCAAGCATTATTATTTTTTAATTCACGATTCAACTGAAAGCTTATAGTGCCCAGAGTCAATGGACAAAAAGAGTATTTCGACTTGTTCCTAATGACACTCATCGTTATCATTTTTTTAATATTATTTATTCAATTGACTGTTTATATGAATGAATTAGTCATTGGTTTGGTCCTGGACACGAATGTCGTCGGTTCGGCTCAGACGATTTTAGGAAGGTTTTAAAACCGATCAATAGGTTTCGGTCTGGTCAATTTAAGTATATTTTCCAACGTGATTCGATATTTACACTGTAATATTTTGACGAAGATCTATAATCGATTTTGTTGACACCCCTTATCCTTGGACCTACTAGTCCTGAAGTTGGAATTCATCCTGTAATTGTCCAAATAACATTTTTTTTATGTATATTTAAAAAAATTTGGTTTTTTATGAAGGGGTTGATAGGACCAAGTTCCTGGCTCTCCCACTACACCCATTTGAACATGAATAATTCTTGGGTCACATAAGAATCTAAAAAAAAAAAAAAGATACATAAACCACAATGTGTCTATCTCTCTCCTGGTGGGGTCCATTGACACTGTGAGGTCCACAGTATTTGTGAGGTCACAGAGGAGAGAGATAGACACATAAAATTTATATATCTTGTTTTTGTGAGATTCTTATGTACCCCAAGAGTTATCCTTTGAACATACGCCCAACTAAGACAAATTCCAAGTGCACCCGCCACTTTTCTCGGTCATGTGATACATTGCTTAGTTGTACATCAGGGCCGGTGTAATACCCGTAAAATTTCGATTAATAAGGAAATGAGTCCCCGTATTTTTTTTGCCGTATTAAATTCCAGTTTAGTGTTTTCGTAATCCCAGAGACGTAAACACGTGCGTATACGTACTCACTTATCTAATTACTTAGACCGTAAGTTTCAACCTCAGACTGACTACGCACGTATATCCGTAAAATTTGTATCCAAACTGGTTATATATATGTGCGCATATTAAACTATTATTTCTTAGATTGCAAGTTACGGACACGGACTGACTGGGCACGCAAACCCGTAAAATCTGCGTTTAAATTAGACAGCATTGCACATTTACCTAAGCGACGGCTTAACCATATGTTTATGGCATGCTAGTACAACAAGAATCTTTCCTAAATGGGTTAATGTACTAACCTAACTACCCTAAACCCCATGGTTAATAACATTACCCAAACCCCTCCCTACAGCCCGCCGGATTTTACCCCCCACCACCCAAACCGCCGGCCACTTTCCCTAGATTCCATTCAAATCAATCTCCTCCATCTCTTTCATTTTATATCAAACAGATTTTATAATCTGTGTATATATATATATATTTATGTGTGTGCATAAGAGTGGAGATATAGAGAGGGTCACCGGGAGTTGAGAGAGAAGAAGGTGCAGAGAGGAGTGAGCCACCGGAGACGGTAAAGAAGAGGGAGAGAAACCGAGGCTTCATCAGGAACCGCTACACTTACTGTTACGCACCCACATCGAGGTGAGTCATCCTAACTATTAGGGATGTATACTAAAAGCCATGCTTTATGTAGTTAATTTATTATTTTAATAAAATCAGTTATTCCAATTTTATGAGAATCTATGTGGGCAATATTTGTATTATATTATTTATTTAATATTATGCATGTGTGTCTCTCATTCTACATAGTAGGTGGTTTGGTGTGTAGAGTTCGGCTTACACACGGAAGATCAGACCACCAGATATTGTAGAATGTAAGATTTTAGTTTACTGTCTTAGATGGGATTGGACACACCATCGGTAAGACTGCAGCATGGTGTTGTAGTAGGTTTGTCTTGACTGCGGAAAACGGTACAGTTTCAACTCACTATGCTGGTACACTTTGTGTATTAAACAGGACCGACTTGGGGTAATTATCTTTATACTGACTTATAAGATAATTAATACATCATGGCTATTATGAGTGCTTATGCTCTAAATCCTAATTTAATTTATAGACACGTATATTTGATATTTATACTTTGATCCCTAAAAGGGTGAGATCCTTAAATAGGTCAATATCTCATTGGATTGGGTGGCAATATTAATTGTGTGGTGGATATTAATTAATGATGGAATCCATGTCTCAATTTTGGGATTGATGATATCCCCTTGAGAAAGCTTATAAGTTTTGATTATGTCAAACCCTGCAGGTGGATTTTGTATCTGACATATCAGATAAGTTAAGCAGAGGATCTCAAGGAATTTTTAGAGATTAATTAAATGTGATTGTCAGTAATTATATTTAATTAATGGATATCTGTAATCTTAACGTGGGGAGATAATAAGCATTTAATAACATGGAGCTCAAAATATATTTTTGAGATAAGGGTAGGAGTGCAATAATAATTCTTTAGTGGTATGAATTATAATTTATGGAAATAGGAATTTGATTCAGTTCGAACTAGGGTTTCCTAATTCCATAAGGAAGCCTATTCCTTATTGACTTCTATGGTCCCTATCGTAGCCTATATATATGCTGCCTTGGCACTTCTCTCAGGTTGCGTGATTTCACATTCTAAGCTTCCCTTGACCTCCTAGCTTTCTTCTAGAAGGGTTTCCACTAAACCCTAGTCTCTATGAGCATTCAAGAGACATAAGAGTGAAGATCGCTAGCGTCGGACAACGCTCACTTAAAGAACGTCGGACTGCTCGATACTAATCGAAAGTTGTTGAATTTTTTACACAACGTTCCTGACGTCGAGACGGAACTGCGGTAAAAAATTCAAGTCAATCGGAGATCGTTTAGTCCTCCTGACGAACACATCTTTGTCGGATCAATGTGATCATGATTGAATCGTCACAGCAATCAAAGAGAGTGTTATAACTGGGAATAGAAAACAGAACGTAAAGAGGGAAGAGCAGAAAACTAAAAGGATTTCGAAAGAGCCCACACTCAGTTCGATATTCTGGCAGCAGAGGAATACGGTAGAAGATCGTGAGCTGTTATCGAGCCCGTGTTCTCGATTCGTCTACTATAGCAATCCATTTTTGCAGTTCAAGGTAACCCTAGTTCAGCCCTTGTAGGGTTATTATAGATTTCACGAAATTTTTTGTAGTACCAACTTATACGCACTGTCAACGGATTCTGGGAACGCAGATTCCTAACACTAACTCACTTGGTATATTATAGAATTATTCTTTGATCATATATGTATGCCCAATACGTCCTGTGTGGACGATACTGATAAGTATTAGTTATGTGAACGTTGAGATTATTTCTTATATAATGAACGCATGTTAGTTAATTATACTCCATGCTTAGTTAATATTCGCTGATATTCTTATTTATCATGATTCCTGTTTCTATAGTCACATGAACATTTATATGAACATAGTCGAGTCGTGATGTCAACATTGACGTCTGCATGGTTAGTCACGGGGACTAACCCAATCATATCAATATATACATTGAATGGACCGCGGTGGTCCGAGTGGTACAGTCAAGTAAATGGGAACAACGATGAAACTGCTATAGGGCCCTGCTAGGCGACGATAGCCAGAGTTTCCATGGAAATCATTGAAGTTATGCATGAATTGATGATCGATACGCTATAGGGCCCTGCTAGGCGACGATAGCAAAGTATCCATCAGAATACAATAGTTACTTTTTAAATGCTATAGGGCCCTGCTAGGCGACGATAGCGCTGTAACTATTCTATTCTCCCGGCAAGGTCACGAGGACCTAAGAGTCCAACGATTACACTCCTTTTAAAACCAAAATTTTCTATAGGGCCATGCTAGGCGACGATAGCAATGTAATCATTCTACTCTGAGCCAACGGCGTTACACTGGTAATATAACAAGTCACATGAGTCAGTTATGGTGTCCATGGTTGAATAAAAGTCGATAATGCATTGTGTCGTCATACTACCATGTCATATGCTTATTTAATGTTGGTTCAAGATATTGTTATACTTGTATATCCTTAAATGTATTAGGAGTGATCAGTTAAGACGATTTCACTTAGCTTCAAAAGCTAACGGCTCCTTCCCTGCCCTGGACATTTTACGTCTAGGTTATAATGAGGAGGACTATCAAGATAACCATGAAGGTGAATATCACTATCCTCAGGACGGGAGCTATTAGGAAGGTGATCTTGAGGCAAACCATCCGGAAGAGTACGATCATGAAGATTTTGGGTTTGCCAGCTAGAGAAAGGACCTTGGCCTACTTCCGCTTTAAGACTTCCTTTATGTTTTAACTATCTTTTGGTTGATGTAATAATTTAAGTGGCGTAAATTGCCCAAACTTATCTTTTGTGGTTTTCATTTGGAACTGATGTAGTAGCTTAAGTAGCAAAACACTTTAAGTTCCTCCATGAATACCATTAGACGCTTTTGTAAATTCCTTACTCTGATATATATATATATATATATATTTTATTAGTGTGACGCGCGGACAGGTCAGTTTTATGTAACTTCCCATTCCCTACGGGTCTAGAAAGGAAATTTAAAATTTTCCCTATTTTTGGCTACTCCAGGGCGTGACAGGATTTTTGGTATCAAAGCTCTAGGTTTAGTTGTACTCGCTGACTGTCCGACACCCTTAAGTTAAGAACCTTAAGGTACTTTAGAAATGACAACCAATACTAAAATAGTCTTTCTGTCAAACAGGTAGTATGGAGAATTGCAAAGGAATCTTTCCCCAAGGTCTAGTCTGCATTGGTGCCGCTTTCAGACATCAGGCTTACAAAAGGATAGGAAAGTTGATGAAATGTCTCTTCCTTATGAAAAAGGTTCCCCCAACCCCGCGTCATATCATTATAGCACCCCGCTTAGTGCTAATAGAGGTGGATGAAACCTCTGACATTCCTAACGACCTCGTGACAATCAGCTTAGAAGAAGCACATGCAGAAATCACCCCCCTAGAGACCCCTGGCAGCCCTGTAGACAACTCTGAAGATGAAGAAGTAGAGATTTACTTGGCTGATGAAGATCTCATAGAGAAGGGAACATTGTACACGTACGATCCTGATTGGCCGATAGGGTGGGACAATGAAAGATGGATGTTATTCACCCCGCCTGAAGAGATGGACATCTCGGAGGAATTCACACAACTAGAGGATTAGCACGCCCTAGTTAGCCTATATTGTATTAATGATGTATTGGGATTATAATCCCACATTTTGACGGATAAATATGTAAAAGTTGTACTTCAAAATTTCCTCTTATGTAAATATTCTTCTATTAATGAAAAATCTGCCTATTAGTTTTCTGATTTCCCGTATGCGTATTATTTTCTTTATGATTTAACAAGTTAAATTCTAAGTGATAAACCTTAAGACAATTCGAATCGATACCTTAATTAGATAGTTCTTCTGATGAAATAGGTAGCATGGAACCTCACTACGTTTCGGATCCTTTTGGAGGACGTCTGATTTTCCCCGACCGCGTAGTACCAGCAAACCCAGATATATACCATCACCAAATCCAGGAACTAGCTAGAGACGGAGGAAAGAAAAACTTATGGGTCGAAATGAATAAGAGTAATGTGTATAACTATGATACCCTGCGCTTAGAGGCAATCTATGAAGCTGAAATCGTCAAGAAAGTCCAGGACGAAATGGTCGCACTACTTAAGAACCCCGAAGACTTTGAGAGGATGCACAATAGTGCCTACCAAATGCCCCCACCGCCTCCTGTACTCCTCCAACAACCCCCGCCATTCCAAGGAGTGCCTATGCACAAAACACAATCCCGAGAACCCGGTCACTATGTCAGTGATGACTTTGGAGGACATATGATTTACCCAAATGGCATCGAACCAGCCGACCCAGAAAGATTCCTTGAGAATGCACAACTGAAAGCTCGCCAACGTCTCCGGGGAGGACTGAGAGTCCAGCGACATGTATACAATATCTCCGACCCTCACCGACTTCAAGCTGAAGCCATCCATACTGCATACACCCAAGAGTTAATGCATGGGGAGATAAGGAGACTAGCAATGAATGATTCAGTCTTCTAGCCACTAGTGAACCAAATACTACAAGAACCTTCCATTCACCCAGAAGACCACCTGATCTGGCCACCTAACGAGAATGCCCTTGTAGGTGTGGCACCCCCAGTAGTAGCACCTGCTGCTAATTCTGTTAATGCAGAAATGTCTGACGATGAACCAGGTACATATCCAGAAGAAGAGGATGACGAGGAGGATGATCGAGAAGAAGAGAACCCTGAGGAAGAACCCGAACAGGAAGCACCCCATCAACCTATGGAGGTCCACCCTATAATAGAAGAGCCTATGGACAATGATGATAATGAAGAGGATGAAGGCAATGTTGAAATTGAAGACTGGGATTTGGGAGAACCCATTGTGGATGAAGATGGGCCTAACGATTCTGATATGGGAGAGATCACATCCGAGTCGGATATGGATATATGATTAGCTTGGGACAATCTGTTATTATATGCTAGTAGTTTAGTTGTATCTAAGTTATCTTGGGCTGATGACCCATCTTATTGTATGAATGCGTGCGATAGGGTAATACCCCCCTTTTTGTAACCATGTACTCTCGGCTAGTTCAATCTTGTAATCACCATTTTTAATATTAAAATGGATGTTTTAGCACTATACTTGTCTCTATGCTTGCCTTGTTGCTTGATTGACTTATAAATATGTTAGTAGATATCTAGATGTATCCTGCATTCGAGTCTTAAGTAGAATACTTTTGTAGGTGAAACAGATACGCAATGGCAGACCGACCAAGGAGAAATCGACGCTTAGGATTTCCAAACCTAGCTAAAGGAGCACCAGAGCCCATTCCTGCTGGAATGGATCCCACTGGAATCTTTGGAGCATTCTTACAACGCTTGGAGCATATCGGGAATAATCACGGCCCAAACAACAATGCTAATGTCAATCCCATAGTTCCACCCAGGCCACAAGAAGATCGTACGGTGGAACGATTCCGTGCAATGCGGCTAGACAAGTTCAATGGGATGACTGAGCCATGGGAAGCAGAACAGTGGCTTCGTGGATTGGATATCATCTTCGACACACTGGGATGTTCTGAAATTGAGAAACGTCGACTGGCTACGTATCAATTAACGTATGCCGCAGCAGACTCGTGGGAATCCGATAAGGCAACCCTGGAGGAGCCGCACAAAGGATGTCATGGACGGCTTTTAAGGAACTATTCCTCGAGAATTATTTCTCCCAGACAGAAAGGAACAAAAAGGAAAAGGAATTTATTGACTTGATGCAAGGAAACCACACTGTACGGGAATACACAGTGCAATTCGAACGTCTCTCTCGATTTGCACAGCACATGATCGACACCCCAGAGAAGAAGAACCGAAAGTATCACCAGGGACTCTCCCTACCTCTGCAGAAGCTGACCTATGGCCACCTAAATCAGACCTTCAAAGCTCTAGTAGGAATGGCCCATGGCTTCGAGGAAATCACCGGTCATGAACAAAGGCGTTTCGTAACTCGACCACCCCCTCCGAGATTTAATCAAGGACCAAGACAAGCCCCGACTCGCAATCAAGGATTCAAGAGAAGCTGGAATGGTGAGAAAAAGCCACAGACAGCTCCGTTCCGTAACAAACCGGCAGTGCCATTTAAGCCAGCACCACCCCAAGGACAATCAGGATCCTCAAGTAATAACCCTGGAGTTTGTTTCAACTGTGGATTTCCCGGACATATGTCTAAGGATTGTCGTGCCCCGAGAAGGAGCAGTCGCTCTGATGTGGTCTGCTTCAACTGCAACAAGAAAAGACATATGTCCAAAGATTGTAAAGCACCCCGAGGAGGTTACTATGGAGCGTCGACTCAAGGACAGGCTCGCCTCAATGCCATTATTCTGAAGGAAGCAGGATTTGACGAGGAAGAACAGGAGAATCTGGAAGGCTAGGTACTCTAACCTTCTTTAACAGTCAAGTGAAAGCTTTGTTCGATACTGGCGCATCCAATTCTTTTATTGCAATTAGAATCGTGCAACGCTTAGGCTTAGTACCCCAAACGATGGATATAGCTTTGAACGCTACGTCACCTCTAGGAAAGAGCGTTAAGTTGGAAAAAGTATGCAAGGACTGCCCTCTAAACTTGAAGGATCAGAATCTCCCCGCTGATTTGATAGTTTTGTCGATGAAGGAATTCGACGTGATCCTAGGAATCGATTAGCTCGCGAAATACCATGCCAAGTTAGATTGTGCTAGCAAATCCATATTCTTTTCAATACCGAATGGCGAACCATTTGATTTCAAGTGCAATCCTTCGTGTGATGTTTTCCTCACCAACTACCTAGCTACCCTTGGAACCACAAGCGATGAGATTTCTATTAACCAAATTCCAGTAGTTTGAGATTTTGAAGATGTTTTTAAGAAAGTTAAAGGATTACCACCCAAGAGAGACATCGATTTCTGTATCGAGTTAATGCCTGGAACCTCCCCGATATCGAAGACACCTTACCGAATGGCCCCAATGGAGATGCAAGAACTAAAGGCGCAAGTGCAAGAACTCCAGGACCTCGGATTTGTTCGTCCAAGCACTTCACCATGGGGAGCACCAGTATTATTCGTCAAGAAGAAGGACGGAACACTTCAACTCTGTATCGACTACATAGAATTGAACAAGGTCACGATCAAGAATCGGTACCCACTAACGAGGATCGATGATCTGTTTGATCAACTACAAGGAGCCACCACATTTTTGAAGATAGATCTACGGTCCGGATACCACCAATTGCTCGTTCGATCTGAGGATGTACCCAAGACGGCTTTCAGAACCAGGTATGGACATTATGAATTTCTGGTTATGCAGTTCGGATTGACCAATGCCCCAGCAGTGTTCATGGATTTAATGAATCGAGTTTTTAGACCTTACCTGGATCAGTTCATCATTGTGTTCATAGATGATATCCTCATCTACTCTAAGACAGAGGCAGAACACGAAGGACACATGAGGATAGCACTTCAGACTCTACGAGACAACCACTTGTATGCAAAGTACAGCAAGTGCGAGTTCTGGCTAAGGGAAGTCAAATTTTTAGGACATGTTGTCTCAAAAGAAGGAATAGCGGTGGATTCATCAAAGATCAAAGCTGTTTTAGATTGGAATCGACCGACCACATCAACGGAAGTCATAAATTTTCTTGGTCTAGCTGGATACTACCAGAGATTCGTGGAAGGATTCTCCAAAATCGCAGCCCCTCTTACGGGACTAACCAAAAAGGATTTGAAGTATGAATGGAACGAAAAGCATGAACGCGCATTTCAAGAATTAAAGAAGAGACTAACCACGGCGCCAGTGCTTGCAATACCGAAGAGTGGTGAACAATTCACCATTTACAGCGATGCATCGCATCAAGGACTTGGATGTATGCTTATGCAGGACAGAAGAGTGATAGTGTATGGATCACAATAATTGAAACCTCATGAGCTTAACTATCCTACGCACGATCTGGAACTAGCTGTAATCATCTTTGCACTCAAAATTTGGAGACACTACCTCTACGGAGAGAAGTTCGATATATTTTCAGATCACAAGAGCCTGAGATACCTGTTCTCTCAAAAGGAGTTGAACATGAGACAGCGACGATGGATGAAATTGTTAAAAGACTACGATGTCACGCTGCAATACCACCCTGGCAAAGCAAACGTTGTTGCTGACGCATTGAGCCGGAAACCCCGCAAACTCATCGTATCTTCTCTCATGATCAGAGAATGGAAAGTGTTGGAGACACTAACAGAGTTTGATTTTCAGATTACCAAGTCAAGTGAAGGACGACTCTTTGGATGTCTTGTGGTACAACCAACGCTCATAAGTCGTATTCTCGAAGCCCAAGGAAAGGACGAAGGACTACGTCAATGGTTTAAAAGAGCATCGGCAAAGGACCCCGCTGAGTGGAATATAGGAGCAGATGGAGGATTTAGGTGTCGCAACCGACTTTGTGTACCCAATGAGAACAACCTGAGAAAAGATATATTGGACGAAGCACACAAGTCAAGGATGACTGTTCATCTCGAAGGAACAAAAATGTACAAGGACTTAAAGAGAAACTTCTGGTGGGACGAAATGAAAAGAGAAGTAGCAGATTATGTATCCAAATGTATGACCTGCAAGCAAGTCAAAGCCGAACATCAGAAACTGGGAGGATTGTTACAGCCACTACCAGTTCCCGGATGGAAGTGGGAGCACATTACGATGGATTTCGTCGTAGGAATGCCAATGTCATGGCAAAATCATGACGCCATTTGGGTAATTATGGATCGACTCACCAAATTGGCTCACTTCATCGCTTATAGTATGACTTAACCGGTCGAGAGTTTGAGCAAAATGTATATACAACAAGTTGTTCGACTACATGGGGTACCCATGTCAATCGTATCGGATCGTGATTCACGTTTTACGTCAGGATTTTGGGAAAGCTTACAGACAGCACTTGGGACTTCACTAAAGTTAAGTTCAGCATTTCACCCCCAAACCGACGGACAGACAGAGAGAGTCAATCAAGTCATGGAAGACATGCTTCGAGCATGTGCAATAGATTTTGAAAGTTCATGGGAAGAGAACCTACCATTGATAGAGTTCGCATATAACAACAGCTATCATACGAGCATAGGGATGGCACCCTTTGAAGCTCTTTATGGAAGACCGTGCCGATCACCTCTGTGTTGGGCAGAAGTTGGAGATAACAAACTCCTAGGACTAGAGGTGGTTCGAGAAACGAACGAAAAGATCAACATCGTCAAAGAGAAGATGAAGGCAGCACAGAGCCGACAGAAAAGCTACGCTGACAAGCACCGGAAGGACTTGGAATTCAATGTTGGAGATCACGTATTTATAAAAGTGTCACCCGTACAAGGAATAGTCAGATTTGGACAAAAGAGAGGAAAGCTTTCGCCACGCTACATTGGACCGTTCAAAATTCTCGAACGCGTGGGAAAAGTTGCTTACAAACTCGCACTACCACCCAAGATGTCAGGAGTGCATAATATGCTTCATATTAGCATGTTAAGGAAAGTCGTGCACAATACGTCTCATGAGATCAACTTCACAGATATCGAGGAAAACGAGAATGTGACTTTCAATGAAGGACCGGTGAAGATCATGGAACGAGGAACTAAGAAGTTGAGGACTAAAGAAATCCCACTGGTGAAAGTCCAGTGGAAATACCATGATGAGCGTGAAGCTTCTTGGTAATTAGAATCAGAGATGCGTGAGAAGTTCCCTCATCTTTTCAATATATAGCTAACTCCGATTCTGGGGACGGAATCTTTAATAGCAGGTGGATGATGTAATACCCGTAAAATTTTGATTAATAAGGAAATGAGTCCCCGGATTTTTTTTGCCGTATTAAATTCCAGTGTAGTGTTTTCGTAATCCCAGAGACTTAAACACGTGCGTATACGTACTCACTTATCTAATTACTTACACCGTAAGTTTCAACCTCAGACTGACTACGCACGTATATCCATAAAATCTGTATCCAAACTGGTTATATATATACGTGCACATATTAAACTATTATTTCTTAGATTACAAGTTACGGACCCGGACTGACTGGGCACGCAAACCCGTAAAATCTGGGTTTAAATTAGACAGCATTGCACGTTTACCTAAGCGATGACTTAACCATATGTTTATGGCATGCTAGTACAACAAGAATCTTTCCTAAATGGGTTAATGTACTAACCTAACTACCCTAAACCCCATGGTTAATAACATTACCCAAACCCCTCCCTACAACCCGCCGGATTTTACCCCCCACCACCCAAACCGCCGGCCACTTTCCCTAGATTCCATTCAAATCAATCTCTTCCATCTCTTTTATTTTACATCAAACAGATTTTATAATCTGTGTATGTATATTTATGTGTGTGCATAAGAGTGGAGAGATAGAGAGGGTCACCGGGAGTTGAGAGAGAAGAAGGCGCAGAGAGGAGTGAGCCGCCGGAGACGGTAAAGAAGAGGGAGAGAAACCGAGGCTTCATCAGGAACCGCTACACTTACTGTTACGCACCCGCATCGAGGTGAGTCATCCTAACTCACTTGGTATATTATAGAATTATTCTTTGATCATATATGTATGCCCAGTACGTCCTGTGTGGACGATACTGATAAGTATTAGTTATGTGAACGTTGAGATTATTTCTTATATAATGAACGCATGTTAGTTAATTTTACTCCATGCTTAGTTAATATTCGCTGATATTCTTGTTTATCATGATTCCTATTTCTATAGTCACATGAACATTCATATGAACATAGTCGAGTCGTGATGTCAACATTGATGTCTGCATGGTTAGTCACGGGGACTAACCCAGTCATATCAATATATATTGAATGGACCGCGGTGGTCCGAGTGGTACAGTCAAGTAAATGGGAACAACGATGAAACTGCTATAGGGCCCTGCTAGGCGACGATAACCAGAGTTTCCATGGAAATCATTGAAGTTATGCATGAATTGATGATCTATACGCTATAGGGCCCTGCTAGGCGACGATAGCAAAGTATCCATCAGAATACAATAGTTACTTTTTAAATGCTATAGGGCCCTGCTAGGCGACGATAGCGCTGTAACTATTCTATTCTCCCTGCAAGGTCACGAGGACCTAAGAGTCCAACGATTACACTCCTTTTAAAACCAAAATTTGCTATAGGGCTATGCTAGGCGACGATAGCAACGTAATCATTCTACTCTGAGCCAACAGCGTTACACTGGTAATGTAACAAGTCACATGAGTCAGTTATGGTGTCCATGGTTGAATGAAATTCGAATATATCGATAATGCATTGTGTCGTCATACTACCATGTCATATGCTTATTTAATGTTGGTTCAAGATATTGTTATACTTGTATATCCGTAAATGTATTAGGAGTGATCGGTTAAGACGATTTCACTTAGCTTCAAAAGCTAACGGCTCCTTCCCTGCCCTGGACATTTTACGTCTAGGTTATAATGAGGAGGACTATCAAGATAACCATGAAGGTGAATATCACTATCCTCAGGACGGGAGCTATCAGGAAGGTGATCCTGAGGCAAATCATCCGGAAGAGAACGATCACGAAGATTTTGGGTTTGCCAGCTAGAGAAAGGACCCTGGCCTACTTCCGCTTTAAGTCTAAGACTTCCTTTATGTTTTAACTATCTTTTGGTTGATGTAATAATTTAAGTGGCGTAAATCGCCCAAAATTATCTTTTGTGGTTTTCATTTGGAACTGCTGTAATAGCTTAAGTAGCAAAACACTTTAAGTTCATCCATGAATACCATTAGACGCTTTTGTAAATTCCTTACTTTGATATATATATATATATTTTATTAGTGTGACGCGCGGACAGGTCAGTTTTATGTAACTCGTCATTCCCTACGGGTCTATTAAGGAAAATTTTAATTTTCCCTATTTTTGGCTACTTCGGGGCTTGACAGCCGGCCCTGGGGGAAAGCCGGCAAAGCGGCCGCTTTGGGCCCCCAGATATTTAGCTAATTTAAGGGCCCCATTTTTGGTACTTACTTTGCATTTTTATATTGGACCCTTATTAAGAACTTACTATAACCTAGCCTAATAAATGCCCCAACCCAAACTAAAATTACCCCAAATTTTCACATATAAAACTACAAAGCTAAGCCCATACAAACCCTCTAGAATAAGACTATATTTTTTTACTGGAGAGAATAAGACTACAATTTATTTTACTATTAAAAAAAGATTAATTGATCAACTCATAGTGTGATACACTTTTAATAAAGAAATAAATAAATCAGTGTACCGAAAAAATGTAAGAAAATTAGGTTTTTCTCAATTCCCCTAATTCCTTTTAGTTTTAGCCCAAACAAACCCTCCAGTTGTAAGTTGTTTTCAATTTATAGCTTGGTTTTAAATTATTGGTTGTTCAAATAAGTATTTAATTATGCTACAAGTTGTTAGAATATTTTGCAATGTGACATTGAAAACCAATATATACACATAATTATGTATACGTAGACTAAAAAAAAATCATCGGGGCAGCCCGTATAGGCCCGGACCCCATTTTAAAAGTTTGCTTTTGTCACACCCGTTCTAAAAATTACAAGTTTTTAATATGACAATGTGGTAACATGTGAATTATTAATGTTTATTAATAAGTGAGATAAGTGGTTGACTATGGTCAACGGAAGGTGGCAAGTAAGGACACGGTGATTCGATAGTCGTTGAGATATTCGTGTGATTAAATGACATTTAGGTGGATTAAATGTTATTTGACTTTACCTGATTCCCATGAATAGTAAATTATACATGTGTAGTATATTTCTGGTAGTTTTGTTGTCACTGTAGAGCATTTGGAGAACTGTGGTGAGAACGTGAGTGATATGTTATATAAAAAGTAAGTGGTGTCAAGATGCCACAGGATTTAGTTTTCGGACGTAATTTGGACCCAAACGAGACTTAGACGAAAACTTTTATAAATTTTAGTTTTCACTCGTGAAGTAATAAAATGGACGTGGGCGACGTTTCAGGGAATAATTAGGAGTTTTGAGAACTCGTGGGGAGGTAAACATATTTCCCGAGAGTCGTGCCTATATATAGAAACTCATGAATTGATTTCATTAGTTCAAACCTAATTGGAAATCAAGAGAAGGGAGATTTGGGGATTTGATTACTACGAGCTTTCCGACACAAATCGACGACCTTCCGATCGTCAGTTTTTCTCCAAATTCTAGATTTGAATTCCTTGAGGTAAGGCTTCGTTTTGATACTAGTTAGGACTCCTTTGGTTAAGTTTTTATAAAAAACCTAATGTTGGAATTTTGAGGAAAACATGCTTAAACTTGCAGGAATCCCTTATAATCGGAGATCCGACGTTTATTTGGTCTCCTAATTCATTCTTAAAAATTATAGAAAAATCGCACGAGGTATGAATTCTAAGCCTATGA
Organism: Hydrangea macrophylla; assembly: GCA_033977485.1. NCBI lineage: Eukaryota > Viridiplantae > Streptophyta > Magnoliopsida > Cornales > Hydrangeaceae > Hydrangea > Hydrangea macrophylla. Next base: position 141,818,980 of record CM066991.1, read on the forward strand.
ATTATAGGAATTTTCATGTTTTAATTATTGGACTTAATATTTTGGATCCAGGCGAAATTCATGTATTAAGTAGGCCCGTTAATTATGCATATGAAAATACCATGAAAGCACGTATATGTGATTATATAAACATGTTATGTGTCTATGTGAGTCAAAGGGGAGTTTGATACAAATTCATGGCGGAATACGCCTCTCAATGTTTGAGAGTTATAGTAGTGACGGTTACTTGCTTGGTTTGGGAACCGGCCCTGCCAGAGCAATTGGATGCAATGGTTGATGGACTCTGGGCTTGCCATTGACATTGCAATTGATAGACTTTGGGCTTGCCGATATACCGGATGAATGCGTGTCACTCTCCTTAAAGACCATTTGATGTGATTTAGATGTTTAATACATGAATTGTCATATAAGCATATGTTTAGAATTGTGCACTTAGCATATAGCTGAGCAGTGGAGATTTGCTCCATTGCAGGTGAAAAGGAAGAAAGGAAAGAAGAAGCGTGAGAAGTGAGACCGCGGGAGCAACGGGGATCCTTCTTTTGTATATGTTTTTGTTTCCAATTTCCAATGATGTAAAAGTGAAATTTGATAAGTTAAAACTATTAACTTCAACTTGGAAGACTTGGAATGACTTAGAATGTTGTAATAAGTTGTAAAACTTTATTTGGTTATGTTGGAATTTGTCCGAACTCCTAAGGTCGCATTTTGTATGCTTAACTCGTAAATTCCAAGTTTTAAATGAGTGAAATAGTACTTTTGGTGAATCAATCCAAACTAGGGGTGTCATTTGGAACGGAAATTCCGATTCCGATCCGAAAAATTCCGATTTTGGCAACTAAATATTCATTCCGAATTCCGAAAATTCCGAAAAAAATCGGATCGGAATCGGAATTATTTTTAGAATTCCGAAAATTCCGAAAAGTTTATGAAAATATTCCGAAATTGTATTTTCCGAAACTTTTCCGAAAATATTCTGAAATATTCCGAAAAATTTCCGAACATATTCCGAAATTGTATTTTCCGAAACTTTTCCGAAATATTCCGAAAATTGTGTTCATCCCACATCGAAAAAACATAAAAGAGATGGTGTGATGTGCTTCTATAAAAGGCCTAGAAGTCTCAAGTGAAATCCCATTAAGCTTGAATTCCGAATATTTCGAAAAATTCCGAAAATATTCCGAATATTCCGAAAAATTCCGAAAATTACGAAATTTCCGAAATTTCGGAATCGGAACTAATTTTGGAATTTCCGAAATTTCGGAACGGAATTCGGAATGCATTTTTGGCTTCCGAAAATTTCGGAATTTTTTCCGAAAGGGGTGTTTCTGATCCGTTCCGGCCGAAACACACCCCTAATCCAAATAGGCCTTAGTTTGTCCCGTCATCGTTTTTTTTCGTAGAATAGTGTGTCTTAATGATATTCTTGAAAGTTGTTTTATCACTTGTGAAGTTGGTTGGGTGTACTCATGATTGGAGGAATGAAAGGAGTGATGGTTGTTTGTCCTTAGACAAAATTCTGCTGCTAAGGAGGAATTCTACTAAAGGGACATTCGACCGGTCGAAGGGGTCGTTCGACCGGTCGAAATGACCCCTGCCATAATTCTTTTTCTATACCTTCTAGAAATAATTTTAATGTTTTGATCCGTTCTTAGGGTACCTTTGGGATCCCTTTTAACATATATTCATCAAATTCGATATATAATTACGTGTTCAATTTTATACGGATTTTACAACTCGGAGGAAAATGTTTCCTAAAGTTTTATACACTCAAGGTTGTTTTAAAGTTCTTTTCCACTGCGTATAGTTATTAAATGGTTAGATGAGCCTTGGTGGTGTGCCACGTGTCCTATTTCTGCACGTTAGCGGGATGGGTCGTGACATTTATTGGTATCAAAACTAGAGGTAACAAAACTTTGGGAACGTTCGACGATGAGTGGAGTGTTGAGTAATTTTGTCACATGTTCAAGACTGCATCCATACATGGTAGAGATGTTTGATGCATATGTATGTTGTTATACATACATGTTATAAACATTGTTGTACATGCATAGTATTTATGCATTGAGATTAACAGGATTGTAACCATGAGTGACGGCCGAGAATTATCGCCGCATACCTGACGTATGAATGAAATGGCAGAAATGATGGGGAACATGGGAGATATGATACGGAATATAGCGGAGCGATTGCCTTCCACACCTTCATTCGAGCCAGCATCGATAGTCGTGGTACCAACGCCTGAGAATAGGGGCATGAGATCAACATCTAAACAATTTGCCAGGAAGAAACCAACAGAGTTTCATGGAATTTCAGACACGACACTGGCAGAGCATTGGGTTATGGACATGGAAAGGATTTTTTTGATCTATTCCGATGACCGATAAGGAGAAGATTGAGAATGCTAGTGATATACTCAGAGGTGAAGCTCATAACTGGTGGGTGAATGTTCTGGAACAGGGAGCACCGATAACTTGGGAGGGATTTAAAGTGGAATTCAATCGCCGATTATTTCCAAGGGCTGCTCTTAATGCAAAGAAGAGAGAATTTGATAATCTTCAACAGGGAGATATGACTGTCACAGAGTACACTTCGAGGTACAACGCCTTACTGAGATTTGGAAAATGGTCTGTGTTGATAGAGGAAGATAGAGCAAGGAAGTACAAGGATGGGTTGAGAGAGAATATCCGTTTGAGGGTTGAAACCTATGAACATTCAACGGTTGCCGCAGTACAACAAACGACACTTGTAGTTGAAAGTGGGATGGAGAGATCGAGGCAATATCAGCCAGGCCAACAAGGGAAGAAAAATTATAAGGGTAGTGATCGGAATCAAGGTGGATCTTTCAAGAGGCCTTTCTCGAGGGGTCCTAGTTCTAATTCCAGTTTCGGCGGACAAGGAAGGACAACGAACAACATACCGGTTTGTCCACTTTGTAATCGACCACACATCGGCCGCTGTTTCATGACTAACTTTCAGAATAAGAATCAGGGAATGGGCGGTACCAATTCTACACCTGATATGAGGGGTAAGTGCTTTGATTGTGGGATGCTTGGACATCGATCTAGGGATTGCCCGAGGAAGCGTCCCCAACAAGGAGCTATCTCTATGGCTTCCAGTGGTTCGAAGCCTAGATAGACTAACGATGGGAGACCAAGGACCGAGCAGCGCAAGGGAAGGTCATTTCAGATGAACCCATGAGATATGGCTGCTTTAGAGACAGTGGTCTCAGGTATGGTGCCTATATGTTCATATCTGGCACGCATACTTGTTGACTTAGGATCTACGCATTCATTTGTATCGCATGATTTTGTTGGACATTTGAATGTTAGATCGGCGCCATTAGGATATGAATTATCCGTGGCAGTACCCCTTAGTAAGCCAAAAGTGATGTCTACAGTGTATAAGGATTGTGAGATCAAACTAGGGAAAAGTCGATGACTGTAGATCTTATACCGATTGGAATGAACCACTTTGACGTGATACTAGGGATGAATTGGTTAGCCCTTAACCAAGCAATGATAGATTGTAAACGGAAGGAAGTTAATTTTCGATCGTCGGTACACAGAAACTTTTGTTTTCAAGGGAGTGGGGTTACACCACCACCATATTTGATTTCGGCTATCCGAGCGGGTAGATTGTTGAGGAAAGGATGTCGAGGATTCCTATGTTCGGTAATTGATAGTTCGGTGACTGAATTGAAGGTAGAAGATATTCCGATAGTACGAGAGTATCCGGATGTATTCCCAAATGACTTGCCAGATGTTCTTATAGAGAGGGAGATTGAGTTTACCGTTGAAGTTATGACAGACTCAAGACCCATATCGAAAGCACCATATCGAATGGCAACCGTAGAGTTAAAAGAATTGAAAGTACAACTACAGGAACTACTTGACAAAGGCTTTATCCGACCTAGCATATCGTCGTGGGGAGCTCCTATGTTGTTTATAAAGAAGAAAGATGGTTCAATGCGTATGTGTGTTGACTAGCGGGAGTTAAACAAGCTAATAATCGAGAACAAGTATCCACTATCGAGTATCGACGACTTATTTGATCAACTTCATGGAGCACAAGTGTTTTCAAAGATAGATTTGAGATCGAGCTACCATCAGTTGAAAGTAAGGGCCGAGGACGTAGAAAAGACAGTTTTCAGAACGCGCTATGGACATTATGAGTTCTTGGTCATGCCATTCGGAGTTACAAATGCACCAGCCGCATTCATGGACCTTATGAACCGAGTCTTTAAGGACTATCTAGACGACTTTGTGATCATATTCATAGACGATATTCTTATCTATTCACCGAGTGAGATAGAACATGAGAACCACTTGAGGTTGATACTTTAGCGATTGCGAGAGAAATAACTGTTTGGGAAATTCAAGAAATGTGAATTTTGGTTATCTAACATTACCTTTATTGGTCACGTGATAGACAAGAACGGAGTCTCATTTGATCCACACAAGGTAGAAGCTGTATCTAATTGGCAGAGTCCGACGTCCGTATATGAAATTCGAAGTTTCTTAGGGTTAGCGAGATACTGTTGCCATTTTATTAAGAATTTTTCCAAGATTTCGTTGCCAATGACTAAGTTGATGAGAAAGGGTATTACTTTTGAGTGGGGTCAAGAGTGTGAAGACAATTTTTCAAGAGTTGAAGTCGCGATTGACGGGAGCACCTATCCTGACGATACCATCTGGAACCGAGGGGTTTGTGATTATAGTGATGTTTCGCATCAAGGATTGTGATGTGTACTTATGCAGGGTGGTAAAGTAATTGTGTATGCTTCCAGACAGTTGAAGACACACGAGGTTAACTATCCGACTCATGATATTGAATTAGTCGCAGTAATCTATGCCTTGAAAATTTGGAGACATTACTTATATGGAGAAAAGTATGAAATCTTCACAGACCATAAGAGCTTGAAGTACTTATTCACGCAGAAGGACTTGAACATGAGACAGAGAATATGGTTAGAGTTGATGAAGAATTACGATCTTTCGATAAAATATCATCCGGGAAAGGCTAATATAGTAGCCGATGCGTTAAGCCGGAAGACGACAAGGAATTTAGCCGATGAGCTAGTCTAGCAAAAAGAGTTGGTAAAGGAGATGGAACGTTTTGAATTGGATGTGATACCAGAGACTAGTGGTGGCTTAATGATAACGATTATATCACACCCATATATTATTGATGAGATCAAAAGGGAACAGTTTAGCGATGTCTACTTGTGCAGAATGAGGGACGAGATACCTCTGGAGAAACGACCGGGTTTTACCTTGGAACAAGGAGTATTAATGCTTGGGAACCGATTATGCGTACCAAATGTGAAAGACCTGAAGGAACGACTTTTAGAAGAAGCTCATAGTATGAAATATTCAGTGCATCCGGGAAGTAACAAGATGTATCGGAACTTGCGAGGAAACTTCTGGTGGAAAGGTTTGAAGCGGGAAGTTGCCAAGTTTGTGTCAGAATGTTCGGCATGTCAACAAGTCAAAGCAGAAAGACAAGTACCTGCAGGACTGCTACAGCCATTACCAATATCAGAGTAGAAGTGGGATGAGATCACAGTGGATTTTGTATCTGGATTTCCATGATCGCCTAACAAGAATGACAAGAATTGGGTGATAGTTGATAGATTGACCAAGTCAGCGCATTTTCTACCAATCAAGACGACCAAACCGTCTAAGTTAGCAGAGTTGTATGTGAAGGAGATTGTAAGACTACACGGGGTTCCAGCAGTGATTGTATCATATCGCGACAGTAGTTTTACATCGAGGTTCTGGGAAAGTTTACAAAAGGCCATGGGTACAAAATTGAGTTTTAGTACTACTTTTCATCCACAGACCGACGAACAATCAGAGCGTATGATTCAGACATTAGAGGATATGCTTCGTTTATATGTTCTGGATTTTGGAAGCGATTGGGAGAAACACTTGCCATTAATCGAATTTGCTTACAACAACGAGTTTCAGTCAAGTATTGGAATGGCACCGTATGAAGCTTTGTATGAGCGTAAGTATCAATCACCAGTTTGTTGGACCGAGGTTGGATAAAGAAAGTTGTTAGGACCTGAGCTAATACAGGTGACTACTAAGAAGGTGAAGTTAATTCAAGAGCGACTTAAGATAGCTCAGAGTCGTTATAAGAGTTACGCGGACTCGAAGCGACGACCGATGACGTTCGAAGTAGGTGACTTTGTATACTTGCGAGTATCGCCTTCGAAAGGCATTGTTCAATTTGTAAAGAGGGGAAAACTCAATTCGAGATTCGTAGGACCTTTTGAGATCCTAGAAAGGGTGGGTCCAGTAGCTTACCGGTTAGCATTGTCATCAGAGTTGGAACATGTACACAACGTATTCACGTGTCGATATTGAGACAATGTATGACAGATACAAGTAAGATCGTAGAGCCAGAACCGTTACAGATTCAAGAGGACTTGATTTACATAGAACATCCCATAGAGATAATAGATCAGAAAGAACGAGTCTTGAGAACTAAGACAATTCCGAACGTAAAAGTGTTATGGCGTAGTCATTCAGTTGATAAAGCTACGTGGGAGAATGAGGAAGAGACGAGGAATGAATTTTCGTATCTGTTTGATATATGAGGTATAAGTTTGGGGATAAACTTCCTTTTTGGAGGAGAGAGTTGTCACACCCGTTCCAGAAATTACAAGTTTTTAATATAACAATGTGGTAGCATGTGAATTATTAATGTTTATTAATAAGTGAGATAAGTGGTTGACTGTGGTTAACAGAAGGTGGCAAGTAAGGAGACGTTGATTTGATAATCGTTGAGATATTCATGTGATTAAATGACATTTAGGTGGATTAAATGTTATTTGACTTTACCTGATTCCCATGAAAAGTAAATTATAAATGTGTAGTATAATTTTTGGTAGTTTTGTTGTCACTGTAGAGCATTTGGAGAACTGTGGTGAGAACGTGAATGATATGTTATATAAAAGGTAAGTGGTGTAGAGATGTCACATAATTTAGTTTTCGGACGTAATTTTGGACCCAAACGAGACTTAGACGAAAACTTTTATAAATTTTAGTTTTCACTCGTGAAGTAATAAAATGGACGTGGACGACGTTTCATGGAATAATTAGGAGTTTTGAGAACTCGCGGGGAGGTAAACATATTTCCCGAGAGTTGTGCCTATATATAGAAACTCATGAATTGATTTCATTAGTTCAAACCTAAATTGGAAATCAAGACAAGGGAGATTTGGGGATTTGATTACTACAAGCTTTCCGACACAAATCAACGACTTTCCGATCGTCAGTTTTTCTCTAAATTCTAGATTTTAATTCCTTGAGGTAAGGGCTTCGTTTTGATACTAGTTAGGACTCGTTTGGTTAAGTTTTTATAAAAATCCTAATGTTGGAATTTTGGGGAAAACATGCTTAAACTTGTAGGAATCCCTTATAATCGGAGATCCGACGTTTTTTTGGTCTCCTAAATCATCCTTCAAAGTTATAGGGAAATCGCACGAGACATGAATTATGAGCCTATGAATTATAGGAAATTTCATGTTTTAATTATCGGACTTAATATTTTGGATCCGGGTGAAATTCATGCATTAAGTAGGCCCGTTAATTATGCATATGAAAACACCATGAAAGCACGTATATGTGACTATATGAACATGTTATGTGTCTATGTGAGTCAAAGGGGAGTTTGATACAAATTCATGGCGGGGTACGCCTCTCGATGTTTGAGAGTTATAGTAGCGACGGTTACTTGCTTGGTTTGGGAACCGGTCCTGCTAGAGCAATTGGATGCAATGGTTGATGGACTATGGGCTTGCCATTGACATTGCAATTGATAGACTTTGGGCTTGCCGATATACCGGATGAATGCGTGTCACTCTCCCTAAAGACCATTTGATGTGATTTAGATGTTTAATACATGAATTGTCATATAAGCATATGTTTAGAATTGTGCACTTAGCATATAGCTGAGCAGTGGAGATTTGCTCCATTGCAGGTGAAAAGGAAGAAAGGAAAGAAGAAGCGTGAGAAGTGAGACCGCGGGAGCGACGGGGATCCTTCTTTTGTATACGTTTTTGTTTCTAATTTCCAATGATGTAAAAGTGAAATTTGAGAAGTTAAAACTATTAACTTCAATTTGGAAGGCTTGGAATGACTTAGAATGTTGTAATACGTTGTAAAACTTTCTTTGGTTATGTTGGAATTTGTCCGAACTCCTAAGTTCGCGTTTTGTATGCTTAACTCGGAAATTCGAAGTTTTAAATGAGTGAAATAGTACTTTTGATGAATCAATCCAAACATGCCTTAGTTTGTCCCGTCATCATTTCTTTTCGTAGATTAGTGTGTCTTGATGATGTTTTTGAAAGTCGTTTTATCACTTGTGAAGTTGGTTGGGTGTACTCATGATTGGAGGAATGAAAGGAGTGATGGTTATTTGTCCTTAGGCAAAATTCTGCCCGCTAAGGAGGAATTCTGCTAAAGGGACATTCGACCGGTCGAAGGGGGTCGTTCGACCGGTCGAAGAGGGTCGTTCGACTGGTCGAAATGACCCCTGCAAGAATTCTTTTTCTATACCTTTCAGAAATAATTTTAATGTTTTGATCAGTTCTTAGGGTACCTTTGGGATCCCTTTTAACATATATTCACCCGATTCGACATATAATTACGTTTTCAATTTTATATGGATTTTACAACTCGGAGGGAAATGTTTCCTAAAGTTTTATACACTCAAGATTGTTTTAAAGTTCTTTTCCACCGCGTATAGTTATTAAATGGTTAGATGAGCCTTGGTGGCGTGCCACGTGTCCTATTTCCGCATATTAGCGGAATGGGTCGTGACATCTTTGGGCCCCTAAAACTAGGGCAGGCCTTGTTGTACATATACAATTCCTATGATATATGTTTAAATTGCGAGAAAAGTTGTAAATGTATTCGAGAATTCTCTGTAACAAAAATCTTTGAAAATTTCAATAACATTTTTCTATTAATGTTTAATATTATACTTTCAGTTTATAAATGGGGGGAGAAAAACTCAACTCAATAACCAAACTAAGGTTGGCAGACTAGATGTACATTAAAAAACGCAGCTTGTTCGGGAAAAAACAAAAGAAAGAAAGACGAGAAAATAATAATGGTTCAGCATGGAATAATTTTATTTTTTTCCCCTTGATAAGAACACACATAAGTCAAAACCCACATCATTTTTTCAAATGGGCATTACGATGATGCAACTTAATTCCAGGGGCTCTTAATATTACGATCCTCATTTCTTGATAATTTTTTTGACTATATAGAGTCCCGGAGATTTTCTCCTGGTCTTGTTTTGGGTATGCTCCTTTGTCTTTGTATCTTTATTTTATTTTTAAAATTACACATATTTGGAAAAAAAAAATTGAGTAATGCTACATACACAATATATTGTACAACACAAAGCACAATAAGGCTTTAAATGCTTTTACCCTGTGCTGTGTAAGTGGTGCATAGAAAAGTGTAAAAAATTCAAACAGCACAAGGTACAAAACATTTAAAGCGATTTGTGCTTTGTGTTGTGTCTAGAGCATTACTCAAAAAATTACATTTTCAAAAGAAAATTATAAGAACTATTAAGAGAAGACGTAACATGGTGAAGTTATACCATATGTAGCTTGTTAAGTGAGCATCTACTTCACCTTTTTTTTTTTTTTTTTTACTGTATGCAAAAATACACGCACCCATGCAAATCCCATGAACTAGGTTCTACGAAAGTAAGCCCATATGACACACTTGAGCATATGGGCCAAAGAGGGGAAAAACTCCTCAAACCACTCCCCCCAAGGGGAATGAAACTCTCAAACTCCCACTTGGAAAAGGGTGAGTGATGCCACTAGATCATAAAGGTCTAGGCTTTTTTTTCTTCTTCACTTTTTAAATTTCCCCTTTTTGTGTGAAACAAATATTTTTTTTTCTGTACGAGTGGTTCTCATTTTACAATAAATGTTGTCTAATGCTTATGCCAATTGATATTGTTTGAGGGATAAACAAACTAGTTATACACAAGAGTAATATTGGGCTCACAATCTTGTGTCTATCTCTTAAGTAGACCTGTAAATAGATCAGATCTAGATCGGATTTGTGATATCCGAACCTGAGCCGATAAGAAATCCGTTAACTAAATATGAATCCGACCCGATAAAAAAAGTCGTTAACCAAAATCCGAATTTGTTAGGATTTGGATATCCGACGGATATCCGTTAAGCACTAAAAAAAAACCCCTAAGCAAATAAATTTTATTTTATTTTTTTAAAATTGGATATCTGTTAAGCACCAAAGGAAATTTTTAATCGGATATCTGTTAAGCACCATTTGTTAGTTTATTTTTTTCTAATCGGATATCCATTAAGCACCAAAAGAATTTTATAGTGTAGGGTCATTATGTAATTTTCACAAAATAAGGAGAGCTAAACTGTAAATTAAATTCTATTAGTTTCGGGTTTGTTGGGTCGAATATACCAAATCCGAATGCGGCCCGTTTGCTAACGAAATATTCGTATTCGGATTCATATATTATTGAATATTTTCTGGCGGATTCGGATTCGGATCGGATCCAAATCCGATCCGTTTACAGGCAGTCTCTCCTAATGGGAACTGTAGGATCCACTGGCATTGTGGAACACATTAGGAGAGAGATATACATAAAATAGAGGTTATGAATAAAAGTTGTGAGCCAAGTATTACCTATCCACAAAAGAGTTCCTACTTTTCTCTGTCTCTCCCATTTTCTATTTGGGTAATGATATTGTAAGTAATTTCTTATATAAAAAATCATCTTTTAACCGTTAAATGGAAATTTGGTCTGAAAATAGTAACTAAAAAATATTATTAAATAATACAAAATCTTCATCTAATAATTAAGGGTAATACTTGGGGCACAACCTTCATACAACTCTCATACAACCTCCCCAAAAGATGTGTCTATCTCTTTCCTGTGTCACTGTGGGGTCCAGTGACATCACAGGAGAGAGATAGACACATCTTTTAGGGAGGTTGTATGAAAGTTGTATGAAGTTTGTGTCCCAAATATTACTCAATAATTAAAAGCTGTTTGTTTATATAAGAAGCTATTTACAATATCATTATCCTTTCTATTTTCTATCATTCTTTTCCTTTTTTATTCATTTTGGGTTCATATCCTAGTTCATACCATAGGTAGGTATCCAAGGACCAAAATTAATGCAATTACTTAGGTTGAATGTATGATGCAAATAATATATATATTTTTTTAATGTAAGAGTAATGCTATGTTTTCAAATTTTCATTTTAAATGATGTGACACAAATGAAAATTTAATGGGTCTATTAATTATTGTGAGATCACTTCATCATTCTCTAATTAAAATTTAGTAAGCCCATTGATGATTGGATGATGTATCTGTCACACATGATATAAAATTTAGACTAAAATTGTGGAAGTATAGTAATTACTCATGTGTTTTTGGACACACTAGAACTTAAATTCATGAACCATTTTCTACCGCCATGTCAAGCTCAAAAACATCTATAAATTTTTGTAGTAGTAGGGGGAGTAGTACTAGTACAAAACAGCGGAAAAGCATCAGGAATAAAATAGGAGGAGCGTACAACACAAGAGGCGGGAAAACAAAATCATTCAGAAGAACAGGAAAGAAAGAGAAGATGAAGGAGAGAGGTGGAAAAGGACAGCCGTCGGTGGACGAGAGGTATTCACAGTGGAAGTCTCTCGTTCCGGTCCTCTACGACTGGCTCGCTAATCACAACCTCGTCTGGCCCTCTCTCTCTTGCCGGTCCGTACACACACACACACACACACACACTCTCTCTCTCTCTCTCTCTATATATATATATATATGCATCATCCATATATGTTTCTAGGGTTTCATGTATTGTTATTATCTCACTCTGATTTATATGACGCTATTATTAGGTCAATGTGATTTGTCTTCAACAGACATTTTGAAAACCTTGTTTGGTTTATGAGAAAATGTGGGGAAATAAAAGGAGATAATGAATGTTGTTAGTCTATTAGCTGCACTGGACGCAGACGAATGTTGGGATTTTTTGTTTCTTTGTGTCCCTAACAGTGAGGAGTGTATTAGTGTGAATATTTATGAACTTATTTTATTATCCTAAATTTGTATTCCAAGCTGACTATGGGGGGGGGGGGAACTCGGTTTAAAAAAAAAAAAATGTACAAATTTGTAATTTTTTTTGAATATTTTTGAGTATCAAGACTGATTAATACGATCTAGTTTCATTTAAAAAAGTCAGTAACCAACTTTCTATTAATGCCTTATCTCTCACACTTACCCCTACAGGCACACACACATTAATGCACTGCTGCATTTTTCAATTCTCGCATGTCCAATGAGTGTTTTAATTCAAAAAGCTACTTGTTTAACTTCAGTTGATAGATGCTGATGGGAATACAAACAGGGATATTGAATTTGTCGATTTTGGTTTGATTTAATTGTTTGTAGTTGTATTATTGAATGAGGTAATTAGTTACATATTTATTTATTTATTTATTTTTTGCATAATGTTAGATGGGGTCCGCAGCTAGAGCAAGCAACTTACAAGAGTCGTCAGCGTCTGTACCTTTCTGAACAGGCAAGATGATCATGTTCAGCTCAATGTATTTGCTTGTTCACTTGGACTGTATCTTTTTCTCTTCTATTCAGTAGAATATGTCTATAACTTTGTATACAACTTAAGGAGTACTGAAAATCTGGAAAGGCACATACACTGTGAATGAAATACCATCGAGGTGATTCTTTGTGGCGTGGATGTGCAGACATGATTGAACGGCTTCTTACGTTCTACCTAACTTTAGTAGGTATATTCTGTCAGCATGAATGTGACCATTGACATAGTGGTGTAGAATGTGATAGTAAATCACATGAAGTTTTGCTTCTTCATTTTTCACTATCGTGCTTTAAAGTAATTTATATTGACTGAGAAATTAAATTCTGAAAGTTTTCTGGAATGCCTTACCATTATTCTATTTACTTAGTTTTTGGTTGTAAATTGTCTTACGAGTTTTGACTAAAAACAACTTGTATTAGGGATTAAATCTATATATCACGTGCAGCAGTCGGAGTTAAAATTATTATTAACCTTGTTCGTTAAGCTCATTGTTTTGTTGGCAGCATTTACTTAATTAATTTTCTGCATTGAACTCATGGTATATTAATGGCGAGCATTATGAGAATCCTGCCTGACAGTCCACACACACATATATATATATTTTAAAGCTATGTGATCAACTGTAAAGTTTGTTTCCGATTTACTCGTGTACGGAGGTGGAAAATTTTCAAAGCTAGTGGAGCACTGTATGTCAGTGCATCATTTTCTGCATGGTCGATTATGTTTTTGTCCACTCATAGTGGCCATTGATTGTTGGCTTGGATATTGTGTTAATTTTTTGGTATATGAATCTTATTTTGTTCAACAATTTTCCTTTTTTTGGGTACAAATCCCACTTTTTTTTCTTTTTCTTTTTCTTTTTCTTCCTTCCTTTTCCCCCTAGACTGATGGTAGTGTTCCAAACACGCTCGTCATAGCAAACTGTGAAGTTGTTAAACCTAGGGTTGCTGCTGCAGAGCACATATCACAGGTGATGCCATCATTTGTAACATTTTCTTTTTATGTCTTCACCTTTCCTTATTCCCCACCCACCCAATTATCATTGGGTTATTTGCCTTTTGTCAAATTTTATTGTTAACCTTTGGTTTTTTGATCTTTCAGTTCAATGAAGAAGCAAGATCTCCATTTGTGAAGAAGTTTAAAACCATAATACATCCTGGAGAGGTGTCCATCTCTCTTGATATACATCTATGAGACTGCTGTGTTTTTAATTTGTTATATATATGCTCTCTTTGTGTGTGTGTGTGTATATGGGTGGTTCCCCCTCTTTGAGTTGTGCATGGTGTTAATTGCCTGCTGCTGCGTTCTGTATTGCTGAATAAAAGATAACCGCCTTTGGTGTGGCTGTACTGAGACCCTGGAGGCATGGGATTTTTGACTGGGGAGTTAAAAGTGAGAGAAGCACACTCGTTGGTTCTGGGGAGTGAAACTGAGTGAAGCACACTGGCTGGTGTGCAGCAGTGACATGAAAAAGATCACAACTAGCTGAGTGAGGCAATGAGGCTTTTGCGATATAACCCTGAGTTGCACAAATGTGTTGCTGACTTATTGGTGGCTGGTGCTAGTGTAAGATGCACGATGTCATTATGGATTGGTTCTTTCCCTCCTGTTCGTTAAACATTGTCTAATTCCCATGTCATTGTGCATAAACAAATGTATTTTCGAGTACATTTCTTAGATTTTTTGGGGGGTTTTGGTACCGTAGGTGTTAGCTTGTGGTTAAGCAATTTTCATCTCAACTCCCAAGTCCCAACAAAGGAAAAAGAGAACAATCCCCGTTTGGTTAAGCGTGGCTGATATCAAGTATGCTAGAGCTTGATACACACTGTTGGATCCATTCTGGCATTCTCTAATAGCTTAAGCTTTTGGAACAATTCGTTACTTAACATGGTATGTTCTAGGAGGTTTTGGTTCAAGTCTTCTTTTCTCGTTCTGCTGTGCGTGCTGTACTTTATTAGCATCTGGAGTCTGGACCAGTTTGCTTATGGGACGGGTTTCCATTCTTTATGAATTGCATCCAGTTGTTTATGACGACATGCTTATTTAAACATGGATTGATCTTTGAGATATGGAACTTTGAAACAAGTACTTTCACAAATAATGAAATTGAGATTTTCACAAGGAATTGATGAGTGTTTCTGCAGGTGAATAGAATCAGGGAACTTCCACAGAATAGCAAGATAGTTGCTACGCATACTGACAGTCCTGATGTATGCATTCACTCACTCTCTTGCTCATACTCAAAATTTTATTTTCTTTTTCTTTTTGGTGGGATTAAATTGGTTTTATTTGACATTGATAGTGAAGTTAAATGCCATTTAAGTTATTGAAACTTCCAATTCAGGTCCTCATTTGGGACGTTGAGACTCAACCCAACCGTCATGCTGTGTTGGGAGCTACAGACTCTCGTCCAGACTTGGTGCGTTTTCTGTGCAAAACTGCAGTTAGTAAATAGATATATTGTACGATATTCCAATGTAAACATAGATAGATATAATGCATGTTTTTAACAGGTAGGGTGGCAGTTTTGATCCCAACCTAACTGATTTGCAAATTTTGAAGAGCCCCGACTTGTTATGTCCTGTACTTAGCATTTTTTGTTTTACACATTATAGAACCAAGGGCGGAGCCAAGGAGGGGTGGGGTGGGCTATACCCCCCCTCCCAAATTTTGGAATTTTTTGTACTACATGTGATATTTTAGCCCAAATGTAGTCTAGCCCACCCCAAAATTTGAGAATTTTTTTAGTACATGTGATATTTTAGCCCAAATATAGTCTAGCCCACCCTATTAAGTGTTTCAAACCCAATATGACACCATACATTGTTGATAAATAGACCCCAAAATATATAAATATAACCCCCAAAGATAATATTGTTCTTAAATAGACCCAATTCGACACCATATCTCATTATCAAATATGTAGATATAGACTCCAAATTTTTTTTTTCTTTTTTACTCACCCCTATATAGCTTCCAGTCCTTAGCGCCCCCCCCCCCCCCCCCCCCCCCCCAACCAAAAAAAATAAAAAAAAATAAAATCTTGGCTCCACCCTTGTAATAGAACTTATACTAAACCTTGATTAATAATTTATTCTACATTTATAATACTACCTAGCGGGCTAGCCCTTTATAGTCTCTCAAAAATGTTATATTTAACCCATTTATTGGAGTAGTAGTATGTTTTCTTGAAAGTTATTATTGTTATTAATATTAATATTATTATTATTATTTTTTTGTGTGTAGTAGTAAAGAGATTGCAATAAATAGGTTAAACGAATGGTATGAGTTCTTATAATCTTAAGTGGTGTGGGGTCTAGCTTATGTGTTAGGACCCATTTATTAATGCTGGCGGAGCATATATACATCTTATCATACGTGGTCAACGCAACTTAATCCATCCCTCCCCCCGACAACCAACCCATTTGACAGCCTTTCCAGTCGTAGGGTGAACTAATAAATTTAAATGCATTCTTTCAGGTACTAACTGGGCATAAAGATGATGCAGAATTTGCTCTTGCCATGTGTCCAATTGAACCCTTTGTGCTATCCGGAGGTATATAACTTTTCTTGTCGTTTCAGCAATTTGCACATGTTATTTTGACCATCAACACTAAACTTAGTTTTACACTGCTATTTGAGATACGATGAGATGGTAGATGTCAAAGCCACATTGTCATACAATTCTAACATGTAAGCAGTAGTTCTACAATTGCAAACTATGTTAGAAGCATGGTTGCTCGAATACCTCATAGATGTGCTTACTCTTCTCTTCACATTTTGTATTTGGGATTTATATTTTCAGATTTTCTTTACCTGTAAATGAGTGATTGGGTGGTGCACATATCGTATGATTGAACGACCGCATTGTGTATTACCAAATATTTGTGTGTTAGTGTGTATACTTCTCCTTGTTGGAATGAATGATTATGATTTGATTTTTCAATTTCTTTTGTGAAAATGGAATGCAATTAATAATGACAATGACATTACAAGACGTGTGTAAAAACTAATAACAGGATGGTTAGGCATGGCTAGTTAGCCACTACTTTTTATTTTTTATTTTTTATTTTTTATTTTTTATTTTTAATTTTTTATACACATCTTTTATTTTGTTAAGTTTTATTTGGGGGTGGGTGGATTGTTAAATCCTAGGTTCAGAAGAGTAGCAGAACCCTAATCATGAAGGTAGTATCTGGAGGTTGTCTCAACCTATTTCTCTTGCTCTCACTTTGCATAAGTTTAATATCTTATCTTTCTGATTAAGAAAAGCCGTATTAACTTGCTATATTCTACGTTCGTCATAGTCACACTTCATTATCCTTTATTGTCAATGTAGTATTTTTGCTGTCATTATATTTTTCTCCTTCTTATAGCATCTGTGTATTATAAAACTGTTCCATCATCATAGCATCTCAGAGTTAAAGCAAACACGGGCTCACTGTTTCACTAATAAGTATGCCATTACAAGCTTATGTTAATCACCAGGCCATGGCTAAGTCAATACGCGCATGGCAATTTTGGAAGTCTGTATGACTGGATGAAACTTCTAGAACTTTACTGTCTAAAGGGCTTCAATCATTGAGTATCAGTTGCAATCTCGTTTATAGTATTTTAATAGAATGTGTACGTGTTGGCAAATGATATTTCCAACCTGTAGGGAACGATTTTCAGGTGGTGTGTGCTGTGCTAGTTCGCAGTCAGCCCAAATGTACTGATATCATTTATTGGACCTTGTTGAATTATACATCAAGGCTGGTACAACAGTGGGCATCTTTGTAAGATAAATAAATTGATTGGAAGGCAGGCTTCGCCTAGGCATGTTATAGAAAGGGAAGGCAGAGGAGTGCTTCGAATGGGGAACTTTGGTATTGACTCATTGTTTAGAGTTACAGCTTGGTTTTGGTCAAAGCATTACAATTTCGTAGAAAATGCTGTAATTACCCCTGCATAATTATGTAAAACATTTGGAAAATGAAGATTAGATATATAAAAACATTTATAAAATTACCTTCATTGTGTACGAAAGGACCTACCTTCAGATTGTAGGCAACATGCATATATTTGCAGATTATTACTCAAAGCAACACAACAAAGGCTTGACCATTCGGTGTCGGTTATACTTGTACAAATCTTCTTTGACCAACTTGGTTGTTAATGATGCCATTTCTCTTTGGAACTCCTTTTGTCTTGATATTTCCAACAAAAGCTTGACCAAACTCAATGAAGCCTTCATTCCATTCTCTGGGATAAGCTCCACTTGCTTTTCTACATTTTGACAGGTTTAGGGTCACTTTCTTATAAATTATACTGAAAGCAATGTTTTTCTCATTGAATTTACTGCACTTTAGTCTTCCACTCATTCTTTTAGCATTGCCGACCCTCATACTGTTAAATCAATGTCTTTCTTGTTCCACTAGCTCGAACCACAATAAACCGGCTTGTATACAATTGAAATAGTGTAGTATCGAACACTTTTTTATACTCCATGTTGAGAATGTCTAGATTTAAAGTCAGTGAGCCTATATTTTTCGGTTTGCCTAAACCGAATACGAACCTTTATATTTGATGACATAGTTATAAGGAGCTTTTTAGTTTCAATCTCTTGTTCTGTTTCCTGATATACTAATTTGATTCTTTTTTCTCTCTATTGCGCTTGTATATTGAATTTTGCTTTTAGTTGCATCTCTAATCTGGTACATGTCATGGCAGGGAAGGACAAGTCGGTGGTTTTGTGGAGTATTCAAGATCATATCTCCACATTGGCAGCAGATCCTGGGTCTGCAAAGTCTCCTGGATCTGGTGGTGCCAGTACTAAGAACACCTCGAAATCTGGAGGAGGGAATGGTAAATCTGCAGACAGCCCAACTATTGGACCACGAGGTATCTACCAAGGGCATGAGGATACTGTTGAAGATGTACAGTTCTGCCCTTCAAGGTACTAATTGGCAAGGTGATATGTATCTCATCCTTTCCATGGACTTAATTAAGTGAGTTGCTAGATGCAGCCGCCAAGTTTCTCTCTACACCTACATGTTCAACGAGATGCTGCATGTATATGCCTTCCTGCGCAATATGGGTGTAGAGAAAAATTTGGTGAGTGTATTTAGCTAATGATGTCTTCGTGAATGGTGGTGTGGTGGTTCCATCAATTCTGCACAGTAACGTAATTTTACTTTAAACTATACATTTCTAGTCTTTGCTCCAGTTTTCTTCTCTGTTTCCAAAACCTTTTCTCCTTTTTATTGTTTAGCTTCAATTGGAACCCATTTTCCTGATGTCCTTGTTAAGTTCCATTCTTTATATGCTGAAGTGTGCAGGAGTTCTGTAGTGTTGGTGATGATTCTTGCCTTATGCTATGGGATGCAAGAACTGGCTCTACTCCAGTTATCAAGGTACATTTCTATAAAATTCGTTCTTCATTTACGTGTATCAAGCTATGGATGTTCCAAAAACTAATTAATTCCTTCGTCCCATTTTATGTATCCCCCTTTCCTTTTTGGGATGTCCCAAAATTGTTGTCCACTTTCCTAAATTAGTATGCAAATTTTATTTAGTTTCCCAAACTACCCTTCCTTGCAATCAACACCAAAACAAAACAAAAAAGAAAGTGCAATGATTATGGGCAATTGTGGACAGTAGGTGTAGATTTTTTTTGTTCCCTTAAATAGTTGGATTCCCCAAGAGGGACACATAAAATGGGACGGAGGGAGTACTTGTTTCATTGACCCATGGCATTGATTTTTTGGTTTCTTATACAGTCAAAGTGTACAGTAGACATTTTCTATATGTTGTAACACGAGCAGGACATGTTCGGAATACCTTTTTGTTTGAAACCATTACGTGTTTATTACATTTCTTGACTACTTTTGGCTATATGGTTTTGCATACACATGCAAGTTCATACCTGAATATGCCTATCCCTTATCTACACACATCCTCAGATTTACCAGTTACTTCACAAATATGTACATAATACAGACAGATGTGTTCAAGTCTTTATTATGACATTTTCCATGCTCAAAGCTGTTTGTCTTGACAAGGTACTCATTGTTTTTCCATAAATTTTACAAGATCATCGGCCAATGTTACTATGAGCTCACGCAAATACGTATTCCAAGTGGGGTTGCATGATTGATAATTTAGAGCTTGATAAGGAGGCTGATAGTTGTAGATATGAGTTATTGTTTTTTGCATGCATGAGTTTTGAGTAATTCGGCACATGCTGCTAATGGATATGTGAGGTGCACTGAAATACTTCAGAATTGGTCATACCTAATTTGAATTACGTTTTTTCACATTGTTCAGGGTTGAAAGATCATTTAATGCTAGAAATTTTCTGGTTCTTTGCTTTTTAAGTGTGGGAAGATTTGCCTCATTGACCCTGTACAGTGTTACAATTGCTCCTCATTTGTCCAAAATCAGAGTGGATCATATCTGTAGTAATATTTTCATGTTTGTGTAAGAAGTTTCATAGCTCATATGGTGACTATCCTTGGGAATTAGTGAGCATCAGTAGGCGTCCAACAGAAAATTTACAAGCATTTTTTAGCTGGTCTCCATAAAGCTGACTTGAAATCACCCATGTAACGAAGTATTTTTTAGCAGCTCCTAGTGGAATATAGTATAAGAACTGAGAAACTTAAATGCATTGTTACCTGCTAGTATAAATTAATAGCGAAATGTGGCCATGCATTCATTAAAACTCATAGGCTGAAAACTCAATACTTCTCCATGTCCTCCATAGTGTTGTGGTTCTCTTCCTTCTCATAATCCTTGAGAACATACCAAAGAGTGCTTAAACTGGCCAAAAGTATGTTATTTTTCCCCCAAATCGTAAGCCATGAAATCCGAGGACTGATTTAAAGGGATTTAGGGAAATGGTTACCACTTACCAAGGGAGAAGGTTATGAACAGAACAGAAGGATGATCACTGTATTATGGACTGGTGTTGCTGAAGGAAGAGCAGCAAGCTGTTCAGAGATGACTTGCTAGCTTCCAAACAGGCAAATAGAGAGAGTGTAGTTGTTGGAATGTCCCACATCGCCCATTTATAGCCTCTCTGTGCGGTTTATAAGGCTTTAGTTCCCCACTCCTTAACACCTGGGTTTTAAGGAGTTGAATGGGCTGGGCCTTACAAGTGGTATCAGAGCTTGGTTGGTCTTGTCTTCCGGCGTGCCGAGTGTCCGGCTGCTGTGGTCCAGGGTATGCCGAGTGTCCGGCTCCTGTGGTTCAGGGGGTGTGTTGGAATGTCCCACATCGCCCATTTATAGCCTCTCTGTGCGGTTTATAAGGCTTTAGTTCCCCACTCCTTAACACCTGGGTTTTAAGGAGTTGAATGGGCTGGGCCTTACAAGTGTAGTTGTATCAAGACTCAAGAGTAACAAGTAGGAAAAGAGAAAGAAGGAAAGGAGAAAGAGAGGAAGGTGATGTGAACTAGAGGAGAAAAAGGTAGTAAAACTAGTTCCTTCTACTGATCGATTTATAAAAAGCACTGAATCAAAATTACCAACAATAGGAACATAGGTAAAAGGAGGGATGATGTCCAAATGAAACTAATTTCTACAACCTTAAGCGTCATTATTATGTATGAGAGAACTGTTGGAATACCTCTGTAAAAGCTATGGAGCGTTGAACTATTTCTGCCTGACAGGTCTGTACTTTTGATTAATTTCCATTTCTTCTTTCACATGCTCTTCGTCCTTACTACTGCTTGTTTATGAATACCAATCTGACACTTCTTTTTTGTTCATTGCCTTTCACTTAATTTCGACTCGCCTTTGGATTTTTGATGGGGGGTATTTTGTTGCAGGTTGAGAAAGCACATGATGCGGACCTTCACTGCGTTGATTGGAATCCTCATGATGTGAATCTCATTCTTACCGGGTAACATTTATTCTTTGGTTCTTATTCTGTCAGTTTATCATTTGGAGTACTTTTTGTTCAGATCGTAACTTGTGTTTAGTGCTATAGAGAAACTATGTAAGAGTATTGGTGTCTGAATGTCTCACAATTTCATCTTCCAACGTTGGAATTTCCAGTTGAAGTGGATTGTTGTTTTCTAAGTTTTTAATAATACTTAATTGATAGCCCATATGCGATAGGTTTTTCTTGGCCAACTTATAAGTGATGTTTAAAAAACTGACTGTTTCGATTAGTTTTTTCACATCTTTTTAAAATTCTGATTCTCTTTTAAAGCTAAAAACCAGCCTTTTTAAAAAATGTTTTTAGTAAATTTAAAAAAAAAAATATTTCTTATTCCAAAAATGATTATTTTAAAAGCTAACCCAAACGTGCGCCGACTGTGCCGTTTCTCAGATCGGCTGATAATTCTGTTCGCATGTTTGACCGTCGTAACCTCACTTCTGGGGAAGCTGGATCGCCTATCCATATTTTTGAGGGTCACAATGCAGCTGTCCTTTGCGTACAGGTATTGTAAATTTTCACTTTCTCTTTTTCCTTTGTAATCAAGTAATGCTTCTGCAGAAAATAGAGCCTGCTCGGATTTCCAGCCATTTTTTTGACAGAGAGTGCATTTGTTTCCAGTGGTGTCCAGACAAGTCATCTGTGTTTGGAAGTTCAGCAGAGGATGGTATACTGAATCTCTGGGATCATGAGAAGGTTTGATGCCTAAACTTTTCTCATGTAGCCTTCATTCTTATTTCCCAATCTCATCCTGTCACAAGAATGATGCAGATCCGGTACTGAAACTTTAGCATCCTGAAACTCTCAAGGCAAGCCCATAAATAAAGAATGTGATACAGAAAATAGTGAATGCCTTTTTAAGGTATTAGCATGATGCCATGAGATTCTATAAACGACAAGGCATAATATAATAATAACTTATTTTGTAGGAATAAGTTTGAGATTTACTTGTAAAGTGAGAAAGAAGTAAAGAATAAAATTTGTAAAGTGCATAAGAAGTAAAATAACCTGTATCCTCATTTAATTCAATTCAATGGTTCAGATTTTTCATTTCTAGGAGTTCGGATCTTTATTATGTGAATTTTGTCCAATATTCATGTTTGGCCATTATTAGCAGGTTCTAATATTTGGTTTGTAGTAGTTCTCAAGTTTATTTGGACAATTTTGTATGGTGTTCCAGATTGGAAAGCAAGATAACATTGGAACAAAAGTTCCAAATTCTCCACCAGGCTTATTCTTTCGCCATGCTGGGCACAGGTTTGAATCTTCTTATCTCCAGAATCTGTTTATAGCCGTGCTAGTGGTGAAAAGGCACTTTTCTATTTTTTGAATTTATGTTGCCTTCAGTATCTTTTAAATCTATCTGCTTTCTCTTGTTAGCCAAACAAACGTGGATCCAATTTCTTCTCTCACTATTTTTTTCCCTTTTCTTTTCACTACTCTTTTTTCTCCTGCCTAATTAGAGGAGAAAATTTAAAAACTCCCTCTACTTTATATTCCCTCTTTATTTTGCCTCATTTTCACTCCACAATCCACATGAAGCTGAAAAAAGATAGTCAAAATTGTCATCCATTTTTGTCCCTTCCCTTCTTTTCTCTTTTCTTGACACCGTTCCAAGCACGACCTGAGTGATTAAAATTTAAACAATCTATTTTATCTAATGTGATGGTTGATCCTCGTAGTTGATGAATTGAACGGTGTAGACACTGCTACCTGTATCTTTTAGTTTTGACCTCCTTTAGATTATGATGTTCAAACTACTTTTTCTTTTTTGATTATTTTTGCATGAAGGGATAAGGTTGTTGACTTCCATTGGAATGTTTGTGATCCATGGACGATTGTTAGCGTGTCCGATGATGGTGAAAGTACAGGTGGAGGTGGTACCCTCCAGGTATGTACATTATTTCTTGTTCTTTGTACTAATGAAAGGCTCTGGACTATACTTTTTTTGCAAGTTCTAGGTAACACCTTTGCAGATGTTCTTTTTTTGTCGGGGACCCAAGTAATCACATGTTACACTGTAGACATACACTTGAACCAATATTTACCAATATCTAGGTAACACATTTTCATGTTTTGAATCTTTTGATGAAACAATAATGACTTTCAAATATTTACAGTATCTATTAGTACCTTCATTAAACATCAAATTGTTGTAAATTTTTAGTTAGACATGTTATTAAATACACCCGAAGGAGCATGGGCGGAGCTAGGATTTACAATTTGGGGGGGCCGTGTAGAGAGGGTCTAGAATCACACGGGGGTTCAGGCCAGCGTCCCCGAGGCGAAATGTTTTGGGTCTATTCGTAATTCTGCAATGCTTGTAGATTATCACTATTTTTTTTAATTTAATTTAATTTTTATTTTTTATCTTTTATTTTTTATTTTTTTATTTTAAGTGCTAATTTGTAAAATTTGCGATGATGATAAAACAATTTTCGTTGGGTTCAATGGAATCACTATTTTTGTTTTGTTTTTTTTTTTATTTTAAAGTTAAGTGCTAATTTGTAAAATTTGCGATGATAATAAAACAATTTGGGTTGGGTTTTCAATGGTATATGAGAAGGAAGAGAGCAATACGGTAAAATAACTTGGTTTGGGTTCAAATAGTAAGTGTAGAGAGATTATTGGTCGAAAAATTTAGGATGTTAGATTACAATTAGGCCAATGCAACATATTATATAAATTTATTTCAATTTTTGAGCGATTCAATTACAATTACACCAATATATACTAGATACAAATTTTTTTTTTTTGAGCCAAACAAATTTTTTTGGGGTTTATTTAGAAAATCTTGGGGGGACCGTGGCCGCCACCCCCCCTGCGCACGCTCGCGAAGGAGTGAAATATGGGCATCAGTCGGCATTTGCCTTTGTATTAACTGTGGTTTGCTTTATCTTGAGAAATGATGGTATCCTGTTTGTGAAATGAAATAGAAAAATAAAAGACTCTTTCTAGTACGGCATACCAACCTGTTTTAAAACTCTGTCTTTCTTTATATGGAGACATATATTCTTTATATATACATAACCCTTCGTATGAGGGAGTCTTCATTTTAACAAAGTGAGGACTTCTTTTACAGCCGTTGGATTCAGTTTTCAGTCTGTGAAATTACTTTAGTACCCTAAATAAAAACTGGATCCAAAGGCTGTAAACAGAAGTGCTCACTTTAACAAAGTGAGAGAGTTCTCATGAGAAGGGTTCTGTGTATATATATATATATATATCTTGCCAACCATATGTACTTCGTGCATCTTAAACTGTGATAAATTTGGTGCAGATATGGCGGATGATTGACTTGCTGTATAGGCCAGAAGAGGAAGTCCTAGCAGAGCTGGATAAGTTCAAATCTCACATACTCTCATGTTCCTCTTGATGCCTCTGGGAAGATGCTAAAACGAGAATGAAAGAAAAGTGTCTACTCTACTCCTTCCTCATTAACCAAAAATTGTGAAGCAAAGGACCACTCCTAAAATTTGGTCCTTGAGGTTAACTCTTCATATCCTCTTTTAGGTAGGTATGTTGCATTCTGGTACACAATTTTATAACATATATGGCTTGTCCATACATTAGAAGAGCTAGGCTATCACGAACCTTTATATATTAGAAGAGCTAGGCTATGACGAACCTATTTTTTTGGCTGTCTTGTGAAGTGCCTACACGGAGATACTTCATCGAGTATGTGCGTCTGCAGTTTGATCCAGGATTGTAGAATTCTTCATCTTCGTTCTCAGTAGTTCTTTGTTTCTTCTGGGGGAGTATTTGAGTGAACATTATCTGTTTGTGTTGGAGGGTTGCATCGTTCAATCTTTTGTTGTTGAATGGCCAAAGTTATTTGGAAACATGGGGTGTTTTGGTTTCCAAGTTAGGTGTTTCACAACCAGTGTCCTTAATACCTTATGGGATATAAGCTTTTTCAGAGCCAACAATCCGATTGTTTAAAAAGGTAACACCCTTTGGATTAGCTTTTTTTAATTCTTTTAAAACAACTGTTTCTTTTTAAAGCTAAAAAATAGTTATTTTTATTTTAGTCCCCTTCAAAAACTTTCGTTTGTAGCTATTCAGAAAATCTCTTATTTCATAAGTGATTGTTTTCAATGCTGACCCACACAAGCACATAATCTCGTGATACAGTTTATTTTTTTCTTATTTTTCCTCACGAAATCCATTAACCGAGCAAAGCCATAGACTATGTGATCATCGGTTCCTAAGGTGCAAATTTGTTTTCATCATAACTTCATGGCGTTCTCTGTTTTGCATTTTGTTTTTATTGTTTTGGTGATTTAAGATTTAAGATACGAAAAGAGACATTGCTTTTGTTGATGATTTGTTTGGAAACAGCTTTTGTGAGATTCTATTGCAAATAGTTGTTCAAGATAGTCTTTGGTCAATTGCAAGTTTTTGAGATTGGCTCACATTCTTTTTTTGGTTGAATCGGAAATTTGGTTTGTCAAATTATTTTATTATAGCAATTGTAGTTCTATAATCACTTATGTACACTAAAAGTTGTCCGACGGGCCAAACTCAGAAAACTTGCAAATCTACCATCACTGTCATTCCAACTTCACCAACCGCTTTTGCCACAGCATCATTTGATCACATGGTTGGTGCGAAATACTTTTCTCTAGCATTACAAAATGGAGGGTAGGGGAAAGGTGAAGGATGGAAGATGTGCTTTTCGGCGAGGAAAATGTGTATTGCCCATCTGTGTTTGCTTGAGTAGGAAGAGAAAGAGAAATGAAAGGGAATTGAATAATATTCTTAGGGTGTATTTGATAATCTAATTAAGTGCTGAAAATGAACAGTTTTAGTACTTTTTTTTTTCCTAGTGCGTTTGATAATGTACCACTTAATTGAAAAAGTAGTAAAAAAGCCATTGAAAACTTTTAAATGAAAATTTTCTACTGAAAAGAATCACTGAATGCAATATATTTAAGTACTTGAAACACTGTTTTTAGTATTGCAAATTCAATTAAAAATTTTAGTATTTAAAATTTAGCACTTAATTTTCAATTTTATCAAACGGACCCTTAGCTACTATTTTGAGATCAAATCTTTCTTCAATGGTTAAGGGTTGCTTTTCATATGAGAAGTTACTTACTATATCATTACCCTCGAATAAAAGTTGACACATAATTTGAAATTAAATACTTCTTGAGTATTGCCATGTGATAAATTATTGCTCATTTTGTTCCAAAGAAAATAAGGGGGAAAATCTGAATACACATCCCCAATTTCCCATAAAATTTCCTGTGAATTTAAAACATGAGGGGGAAGCGAATTTCTTTTGATCTCCTAAATTTCCTTCACTCTCATTATATTTCTCAAGAACGACCCAGCAACAGTGGAAAAACCCAGTGATAGTTATATAATTAATTACCAATTATCCAATACTCCAAGATAATTGTAATAAACAATTAATGAAGTCCTACGAAAGACAAAACCATCCACCTGAATTTGTAATTGAACAGCCACTTAAATTTCATTAGTTTATACAAGACAGAAACATCCTTTCAAAAAGCAAATGATCATTAATGCGCTTTTATGCTGATAATTGATGACACAATATGGCATTTTCAGAAAACATTCTATGGACTGTATTGAATGCATAGTACAATAAATTGTCAGAGTGTTACCATAACGTGCATTAATTGATTTTTAGAATGTGAATAATAATTCCCTGTCAGAAAATATTAAACATGTCATGATTTAGTTAACTAAAATTATTAGCTTGTGTCGCTGATAATTTATAATAAAAGGTATTATTAGTAATAATTTTTTTTTCAAACATGATAATGGCTTTATTAAAGATGTATATTTGGTGTATGTGATATGAACTATGGATTCGGTTGATAATCACTTCTATTTATGCGTTTCAATTGTAAGAAATGCTTTTGGTCAAAAGCAACCTAATGTAGCATTTGGCCAATCAATTTTTTTTGAAACTAATTCACATTTTTTTTTGTGTGTGATTAAGTCACAGAAGTTGGTTTATCAAGACTAGTTTACTTTTTACATTTAAGACGTAAAATTGAGGTCTTAACAAACTCTAAAAACTGTTGCCGAAGTGCCTATCAAATCTAAAGAGTTCATCAACAAATCACCCTTTTTTTTTTTTGGGTAAAAAAAAAACCGCCAAGTCAATTGACTTGACACATTAATAACTCACTAATAATAATTGCTGAGCAATACGTGCTTAACAACAGAATACTACTGCTCCTAATTACAAAACAATATATGATATTGTATTTATTTATCTCAATAAACCAAAATAAAAGAAAAATGAAAGCGGCAGAAACTTGCTGGGAAAGGAAATAAAATAAAATAAAATAAAATAAAATAAAATAAAATAAAACATGCTTTTCATATATGATCTTCTAATTGATAAGGTAATACAATCTTATTGGGATAGATTAGCACAAATCGTGAGAGTTTCCTAATTGAATTAGGAAACAGTCTTCACTTTCCAATATTTTTCTAACTTGTATATGAAACTGTCTGGAATATTCTGGATCATGTTATGGGACGTGGATGGGTCGTGCCCGTGATGAACTGGGCTCGTGCTGCTTTCCCGATCCTTTGGCCGGGACCTGATAACACCGGACGTACTGCTCGGGTTAGGTAGGAGCGGAGCCTTTGATTTCACTAGATATTTTTGTACATATCAATTCTTAAAAAAAAAAGTTCGATATCTTTAAGTGCTGCCAAGGTAAAAACAGTTACAAGAGACAATAAAATGATACTATCGACAGTAACATTTCTTCAAGTTGACCAAATAATTGTAAAATTATGGCTATTTCTTATGATGATACTGCCTTTACAATACTTTTCAAGTAAATACAGTAATATATTATAAAAAATTAAACGTTTTTACAAAGATAGTACCATCATTGTTGCAAAAAGTTGCAAAATTAGGGTCATTTAGTAAATGTTACTCTCTTTAAAAACTATCCCCATGCAAAAAACAGTAGCATACTATTAAAAATGAGCAACATGATATTGAACAAAGAAACAGTAACATGTTGTCAACAATAACATTTCTTCAAATTGACCTAATAATCGCAAAATTATGACCAATTTTAAATATTACTGTCCAGTTAAAGACAGTAACATACTAACATATCATCAAATGCATTAAAAAAAGTAGAAGTTAGTATTATGTCATTGTCGCAAAAGAGGCAGTGACATTACGTTATAGTAGTCCGACAGTAAAATGATTTTTTTTTTAGTCACAATTGATCTTATTTGATAGATCTTTCTTTATAGATTACAAATATATAAATTTTATTCAAAATAGATTTATAATTTAAAAGTTATGACATTTTAAATGTTAAAAAAAAAAAAAAACAATTCCTTAATAAATTGAGTTTCCAAGAATAACTCAAAATATGGGTATGGGACTGAGGGTGTACAAATCAACAATATATGAGATTGTATTTATTTATCTCAAAAAACCAAAATAAAAGAAAAATGAAAGCGGCAGAAACTTGGGAAATAAAATAAAACAAAATAAAATAAAATAAAATAAAACACTGCGTTTCATATATGATCTCCTCTGACAGGCTCTCTTCTTCCCCCCATTCACAGTCTCTCTCTTTCTCTCTCTCTCTCTCTCTAGAGAATCGAAGATGGGGAGTAGCGCCGCTAGGTTCACCAACCTCTCTCTCCTTCTCCTTCTCCTCCTTCTAATCTCATCGGCAAACTCATTCTACCTCCCCGGTGTCGCTCCTCGCGATTTTCAGAGGGTACGTTCTTACACTCTGTATCGTTCTCCAAATAAATCGATCTCTATTTTGTTTCGATACTTTGATCTATTAATCTGAAATTAATACTTGCTTTCTTCGACTGTTCTTCATTTTCCCCCCCGTTCGCAGTTTTTATACGAATTTCGTTAGTGTTCTAATTGCGACAAGTTATAGGGTTTTGAGTTTGATCTCAAATATTTTCAGTGGAACGAGTTTGGATCCAAATTTTTTTTTTGGAGATTGAACCCATGGTCAAATAGCTTAGACTAGCTGATTTATTGGGAATTTTATTATGGATGTGTACTTATGTTTTATATGTGCTCACAGTTTGACTGTTTTTACCCCTTTTTTTGTCCCCTTTTAGTTAATTGATGAGATGGGTTACATACATCTCCATTTCCTCTGCCTTTGTAGTTTGATTGTCTAGCCAATGAAATTTTCAATCCATATGTGTTCCCATCTGTAGCTATGTGTGTTTTTATACATGTTTTAGTACGTTTTTTCATTGCATAATTATCTCTCAAATTTAAAACCATTGTGTGAGATTAACGAAATCTGATGCAAAGGTGATTGTGTTTCACACTGCCATCATATGTCTACATCCGTAATTTGTAGTGGGATTAGTGGTTATTTACTCGAGCGTGGTTACTGTGTTTCGAGTGTGTTTGTGTGCTGAAGAGAATGCGTGAGGGAAGAGAAACCTATTTGGGGTGAATTAACGGAAACAAAAGTGGTCTGAAAGAGAAACCAATAGTTAAAAGTGGTCTGTAGTTTCCAACATATTGTTTTTAAGTAAGAGTCCTCCTTGCAAGGATGTTCGTACCTGAACTTACAAAGTTCAAAGCTCCTGTCCTGGTACCTAGGTTTCTGCAGTGAGACGTGACAATGCATTTAGCAGTCCAACTTGTCTTCTAAAGCTATTTGATGGGAAATCTATGATTATGAGTTGATATTTATTTGGATTTATTTGTCTAAATTTGAGTTTGGCGCTTATCTTACTACTCCCTGTCCCATATTAAGAGTCTTTGATGCCATTTTTTGATGTCCCATTTTAAGAGTACTCTTTGAAAAGTCAATGTATTTTAATACACACTTTCCAAGTTTGCCATTTATTATATACAACTCTTCCCCCTCAAAAATGGAAAGTTAGAAAATCTCACCCCAATCAAAGATGTCCCCTTAATAAGTTGGAATTCCCAAAAGGACTCTTAATATGGGACGGAGGGAGTAATATTTTTGTGTGTGTGTGTGTGCTTTTTCTTTTTTAGGATATTTTGTTAAGAAATTTTGTGATTTTTGGGGGTGATTCTACACCTTTTTTAGTTAGTTCTAATATGTCGTTTTGTCTTGTGACTCTTGTGGTTCTTCCGTTTAACAGGGCGATCTCCTTCAAGTTAAAGTCAATAAGCTGTCATCTACAAAGACACAACTTCCATATGACTACTATTTCTTGAATTACTGTAAACCCTCCAAAATTGAAAACATTGCAGAGAATCTGGGGGAGGTCCTTCGAGGTGACCGCATAGAGAATTCCATTTATGTTGTGAGTGTTTGTTAGCGTTCTCTATTCTTTTAAGTTGTAGTTGGTAGGGAAAAAAAAACATTATGCTATCCCTTTTCCCTGGTCTTCTCCATGTTTTTTATGGTCTAATATTTGTCACTTATCCCAGTTTAATATGAGGGAGGAGCAGCCATGCAGAGTGGCCTGTCGAGCACAACTTGATACTGAATCTGCAAAAAAATTTAAGGAAAAAATTAATGATGAATACAGAGTCAACATGTAAGTGCGAACTGGAATGCCCCTCCATTTGAGTTTTTGTATTTTTCGTTACACATTGTAGTTGGGATCTTTACTTGATGTTCTTATTGCCCTAAAACTATTTCTGCAAATTTATATTGTTATTTTTCATTATTTTAAACTGAAATCGCTGACATGGGCATGCAGGATTCTAGATAACCTTCCAGTTGCTGTTTTAAGACAAAGGCGGGATGGTAGCCAGTCAATAACTTATGAGCATGGTTTCCGTGTTGGGTTTAAAGGAAATTATGCAGGGGTAACGTTCTATGGACAATTTCCCTTTTAGAGGACCCATGTGTTTATGTAATTTTTACCCATTTATTTGCTTGTGCAGAGCAAAGAGGAGAAGTACTTCATCAATAATCACTTGAGCTTTAGAGTCATGTATCACAAGGATCCTGAGTCTGATTCTGCTCGAATTGTGGGGTTCGAGGTTACTCCAAACAGGTTCTGTACTTTTTACTTTATTATTTTTATTTTTTATTATTTTTTATTCTTTTATTTTGGGTCTCTTTGAGTTTTGAGTGACCTAGGGTGGAGTTGATGCATAATTTATGTACTCAGTAAATTGTGAAGCGTGCCAGACTGCCAGTTTACCTAACGAACTCACTAAATAGGACTGCTACTAAATCATATTAGAGATATGGGAAAACCTTATAACGATGGAATTTTCTGCTTTTTCTACAAAACCTCAAGGGTCTTTGGTGTCCATAGAGTTGACTCCTAGTTGAGGATGGTGATATGTTTGGACTAGATTACCTAATTTAGCAATTTGGTGGAAATACATGAAAATTTCATATTTTAATGAAGGATCATTGTGATAGATGCCTTTGTGGTAAAAGAATAAAAGGAAAACCAGAAACATAACACCATAGAAGCATCCTTAATTCTCTAGCATATTGTATGAGGTAATTTTGTTTTCTTATTCGTGTTTAACTAGAGTTTACTGATTGCTGAGTGTTTTGCGTTTGTTCCATTTGTTGAGAAGAGTGAAACAGCATCCTTGTAGTTCACTGGTGATACATTGTTAATTGATCATTCTTTTGTGTATGTGTGTTAAGTTTGTGTTCTTGATATAATCAAAAGAGAGAACATCATCAGACAGTCTTATTTTCTGTGGTTTTCAAATGGCTTATTTCTGTTAACTTATTCTTGTCTTCTCACTTGACTGTTGTGAACAGTATTAATCATGAGTACAAAGAGTGGGATGATAAGAACCCCCAGTTGACAACATGCAACCAGAATACTAAAAACATAATTCAAGGTAGCACTGTTCCACAGGAAGTTGATACCAATAAGGAGGTTGTATTTACGTATGATGTTTCTTTCAAGGTACGCTCTTATATCCATTAGACTTGTCCTCCGACGTACGATTCTTTGATGAATTCAGACTCTGCTTATTAACTATTTTCTTCCCCTAGGAAAGTGCTATCAAATGGGCATCACGTTGGGACACCTACCTCCTCATGAATGATGATCAGATCCATTGGTTCTCCATCATAAACTCTCTGATGATTGTCCTCTTCCTTTCTGGCATGGTGGCCATGATCATGATGAGAACTCTGTACAGAGATATTGCGAACTATAATCAATTGGAAACACAAGATGAAGCTCAAGAAGAAACAGGATGGAAACTTGTTCACGGAGATGTTTTTAGGGCCCCGATGAATTCAGGTTTACTCTGTGTTTACGTTGGGACTGGCGTGCAGATCTTGGCAATGTCACTTGTAACGATGATATTTGCATTGCTAGGTTTTTTATCACCTTCCAACCGAGGTGGCCTTATGACTGCTACGGTCCTCTTATGGGTCTTCATGGGTTTATTTGCCGGTTATTCCTCTGCACGTCTACACAAAATGTTTAAGGGCACCGAGTGGAAGAGGAATACCCTAAAAACAGCTTTCATGTTTCCTGGAATCCTGTTTTCCATCTTTTTTGTACTGAATGCTCTAATCTGGGGAGAAAAATCTTCTGGGGCAGTACCTTTTGGGACTATGTTTGCCCTTGTGTGCCTATGGTTTGGTATATCAGTACCCTTGGTGTTTGTGGGCAGTTACTTGGGTTTCAAGAAACCAGCCATGGAAGATCCAGTAAAGACAAACAAAATCCCGAGACAAATACCGGAGCAGGCGTGGTACATGAAACCAGTCTTCTCCATACTAATCGGTGGCATTCTACCGTTTGGGGCTGTTTTTATTGAGCTATTCTTCATCCTAACATCTATATGGTTGAACCAGTTCTACTACATATTTGGGTTCCTTTTCATAGTTTTTGTTATCCTTATAATCACATGTGC
The DNA here is from genome assembly GCA_033977485.1 of Hydrangea macrophylla. Lineage (NCBI taxonomy): Eukaryota > Viridiplantae > Streptophyta > Magnoliopsida > Cornales > Hydrangeaceae > Hydrangea > Hydrangea macrophylla. The sequence continues at coordinate 141,852,393 of CM066991.1, forward strand.
CGAGATATCGATTGTGCTATGCTATTTCCAGTTGTGCAGTGAAGACTATCATTGGTGGTGGAGGGCTTACCTAACTTCTGGCTCCTCCGCTTTGTACCTTTTCCTCTACTCAGTTTTCTATTTCTTTACCAAGTTGGAAATCACAAAGCTGGTTTCGGGTGTCCTGTACTTTGGCTACATGTTGATCGTCTCTTATGCCTTCTTTGTCGTGACGGGAACCATTGGTTTCTACGCTTGTTTCTGGTTTGTGCGAAAGATCTACTCCTCTGTGAAGATCGACTGATGTAAATTTATGCTGTAGAAAGTGCCTAATGCTCGAGTACTGCTAATGATGGGGAGTAGATGAAGTTGAGACAAAAAAGGAAGCAGAAAGAGGGAGTTTTCTGCTTTTGCAGAACAAGAGCTACACACTCCTGGAAGTTTGCCCAACCTCACCAAAACTAGGCCGATAGTAGTGGGGCATGTATGAGTCATTTTTCTTGCTAATTTTGTTTACACCGAATGTTGGTCGCCCTTCTTGTTCTTCTGTGCAAGTAGATAGTAGAGGCCCAGTTGTCTCAAAAGCTTCTGATATAAATTTTCATACAAACCATGCCCTTATGAATTGGTAGAATCTGCTCTTTTATGGTTGATTGGTCGGTTGGTTTCCCTTTTGAGTTGATCTGTTGGCTTGTACTTTTAGGGTTCTCTTAAAACCTGTTCTTTTACTGTTTATATATTTGGGAATGATCGAGTGTATAGGCCACATCTACTTTTCGATTGGCAAAAGGTTTGACTGACGGTGCAAGAATACATTGTTCTTACGTATTAGTGAGGTACTAGTGTATTTACTCTCTATGGTAATGTTGTTTAAGTTTTTGATTTTATTAGTTTGGGTAAATTACAGTAACACCCCCTGAACTATGATCGTTTTTCACTAACATTCCCTGAACTTTAAAACTGAACAGACTCACAATTGAACAATTCAAAAATGAACAAATTCACCCCCTATAGAAGGGGTTTTAGTGTTAACAAATGATAGTTTAGGGGGTGAGTTTGTTTAGTTTTAAAGTATAGGGGGTGTTAGTGAAAAAGGGTCATAGTTTAGGGGGTGTTACTGTAATTTACCCTTTTAGTTTTTGCCAGAGATTTTTCAGATTTTGTAATGATACGGAATTGGCCAGGGTAAGGGTTGGAGTAAAAAGGAAGACTTAGGGGCCGTTTGATAAAACTGAAAATTTAGCACTTCAGTACTGAAAATTTTAGGCGATTGAATTTGCAATACTTAAAAAAGTGTTTCATGTACTGAAATGGAATACATTCAGTGATTATTTTCAGTAGAAATTTTTCACTTAAAATTTTCAGCAAAATTTTTGTTAGTTTTTCAAATAAGTGATATGTTATCAAACGCATTGAAAATAAATAAGTGCTGAAATTTTTTATTTTCACCACTTGATTAGTTTATCAAGCACACCCTTAGTTACCATTCAAAAGGCCTCTCAAGCCAAAGAATGAAATTTCAAGCTTGTTTGTCAGCTCGCCATTGGCGACAATGCAACCAATGAATCAAGCTACCTCTACTGTTCAGTGGCTTGGTTGAAGGTACCATCAGACCACAATTTGGATGGCCTATCACAAACCTTCTTCAGACACAATTGCTTATTAGAATCAATCCCCCATTAGAGCTACTCCAACCACATTCCCTATAATCATTTCTACCTATTCTGGAGAATCAAAATACATTTTTGGAACTCCAACAAGTTCCCCAAATGATTCTCCATTTTGAGAAGTCCCTTTTTGGGGCTCCACATTTGAGGACAGAGAGTGTGAATATAGGTAATTATCCTTACCCATAAATAAAATAATAAAAAATAATATATACCATATTCATTTAAGGAGAGAGAGTGCATTAAAATTTTTAACTTTTGTATAAAAAATTAATGTAACAATACAAACCTCCCTATTATGGGAAACATGGTTGGAGTTGGAGCTTAAAAGTGATTAGCTAAAATAGCTTTTTAACTAATTTGGCTAAAAATTAGAGAAATTTTAAGTAATGTGGTTGGAGATGCTCTGTCTAAACCTTATGCCTATAAAATGGATGGCCTTCACAGAACTACCAGAAAATATGTAGGTTCATTTTTAAACTTATTAAAATTCAACTACCCAAACCCAAACACAAACCCAAACACAAACCCCGCATGTGTGCATAAAACACTTAAAGATTTGAGCAAAGATAAGATTATATTCCATTATTAGCAGATGAAGCCAAAATACCAAAACTTACGCTCCGTTTGTTTTGATGTAAAATATTTTATGGAAAATGTTGTCACCTTAATATTCAGGTTTGCCATATGTTGAGATTTGCTTTTATCTTCAAGATGGCTAAACCCAAATAGAAAAACAAAGCAAGTTATTTGGGGGGCATGGTTCAATTTAAAAAAGCAACCCAAAGGAGCACAGGCAGCCATAAAAAAAACCCTGCAACGGTGCATGATTTTGGGTATTGGTTACAGACTCCTAATAAAGCATAACTGACAACTGAATGTTAGCAAGAAAAGCATTTTCCATCATCCTGTGCATGTTCTCGGTCTCCCGTTTTTTTGCCTGCAGATATAAACATGCGTACGTATATATGTATCATTGGTAGTGTCAAAAAAGAAAATAAAATGTATCGCAGATTTTAAGGTTTCAGAAACTTACCAAAATGAATCCTTCTTTTCCTGTGCTAGCAACTCTTCGAATGAAATGTCAGTGAACTCATTATCTGTGCTTTCCAACAGCTCACCAGATTTGGCTTTTACCTCCATGCACTCACCAATCTCAAGCATCTATATCATATGTAAGACAGGATAAGAATTCACCACCATTGTCAAATAGTAAAAGACTCCATTCCAACAGAAAGATTTTCAGGTTGTAGCGAGAATATCATAGTCGGCGAATAAAAGTGAGAGAGCAAGAAAAGACATTATCATGTATACCTATATTTTCGGGAAACAATCCCCGCTCAACAAAATGGTGAGTGCTGTATATAATTAGTTGTATTGGTTTTTCAGCACTTCATTATGTTACATGGACTAAAGTATGCATATTAGGTGCGGATGTGTGTCTAGGTAGGTGTCTAACCTCTGTAAACTCCAAATCATATAAAAGGGGACTCAATTTAAATGTGTTCATGTAAGGGTACGCGGACACGTCCTAATGACTACCAGATATATATATATATATATATATATCATTAATATGTGATGGTATACTATCTAATAATAAGAAATTTAATTTATATATATATATATATATCATTAATATGTGATGGTATACTATCTAATAATAAGAAATTTAATTTAATTAGGATTTCTATCTCTCTCTTAGTATGAGAAGCAGAAAATTCTTCTTTACTCTCACTTTTAATACTATTACTGCCTTTTCAACTTCACATGTGGAAGATCTAATGTACGATTTGTGATTTGAACACATATCTTGGACACATTACCCATGTTGTATCCTATCAACAAAAGGACTTTGGGGGCAATCAGAGAGTCCATGTAACATAGCTTTGCTGAATATGTCTTTCACAAGATACTCCACTAAAGAAGCACAAGTCACCCTTTCAAATTTATCTAGCTCAATTTTCCAATTAAGTGGAAGCTGCACTTCTTTGGACCAGTATAAAGTAATAGGATTTCTTTGTACTCGTGAACAAGAATTTCATTACAATGGTTATCAAATAACTATGCAGTTTGATTTTCTCTCTTTTTTTTTGGGTAGGTAACAACAACAGTGTTGGTCTAAACTGACTGCAGTTATTTGCAAAGAAATTTGTGATCAGCAGCCTTGGACACTAGTAAATTAAGACTCCAAAGCTAGACCGATGCTATCAATATTTTAAGCCTATAATGAAATGTATTGAATGGTATTGTTACAAATAAAGGTCACTGTTACCTTCTTGTATGCTGGTGAGAGCTTAAGCTGCTGCTGGAGCCAGTTATATACAAATGCATCCTCTTCTAATCTCTTTTGTTCCGATTCTAGCTTGTATATCTGCATATAAAAAATAATTAGTTTCCGGGTCTACAAGATTATAATCCTACTTGTTAAAACAGGCTGAAGCTTAGGGGCTGTTTGGTGTGGTAAGTGAACTAGTTCCATATCAAGTGTTTGGTAGATCTCTTTCTATTGCATAGGAGTCCACGCGGACCACGCACGATCTAAAATTACTATCAAAACAGGTTCTTAGTCTAACCAACATGGTGATGCTGGTTTTCATAAGAACCAAATAGAAAATGCGAATGATTATGAACCTTATCCTAGAATATGGATACCCAAACAGCCCCTTAGTAAACTGATTTTGTCAAATACCTGTTGACGAAGACGGTCAAATGAAGACCTGTCTGCCTTGAACAATAGGGCCTTTGTTATTGTGAACTTACGTTGAATGACCTCAGACCTGTTCAACAAGTAAAATTTTGTTAGTATTTTGGGTCTGAGTTTAGGTACAAGGAAGTACCTCAAGCTTGGATTACTTTGAAAACGCAGTAGTATTCACGAATCTATCGTGTGGACATTTGATGTCCATGTACCAACGTAATACTTTTTTAGGTATATCTCCAGAGACAAAATCAAAATTTGCAGCGAGAATTAGGGAACACTAAACATTCTTTATTGGAAACTAGTTGCTCAGGTTTTGAACCTTTGAACTACTCCAAGCATTATTAGCAACAAGTACATAGTATTCATTAGAAGATCACTTTAAAATTGCACTCTCTTAAATTCAATTGCATAATTTAGTAAAGAACTTGCAAATGTTTTGAGGTGGAAAGAGAAAATTCGAGAATTTTGTCATAAAGGTCTTAAAAATGGCATTTTAAAAGTCAGATATACAGTATGTCTCATTGTTTGCTGTGCATGCACTTATATAAACAAAGTAAGACAACAAGCTCAACCATAAAAAATAAAAAAAAAAGAATTTCATGACATACTTGTGTTGTAGCTCATTTCTTGCCTCAATCAAGCAATTAACAAACTGTCCAACCTGCATTACATAAATCCTGAGGAATTACATTGCTGTAACTTTTGATTTAACCAAACATCCTGAAACTCTATTTTTCATGAAAACATGCAACTGTGCAAGAACTGAGTTCATAGTTCCGAAGACACTAAGCAACTTGGCAACCAAATCAACAAGCAAGAAATTACACTCCACACGGACGGAAATAGTGAATTACATCAGATGCGTAAATACATTAATAATGGATGCAAAAATAAATGTTAACTGGCAACAAGTGTGGAGCTACAAGACATTGCGTGGGGTCAAGCAACCCCACCGAAAGTTTGGAAAGTTGTGAGGTCTACGTGATACTTAATAAGAAAGTTCAAGTTTTTAATAATTGAACCCAGTATCTTACTGAGTTTGAGAGGAGTAGAGCAAGGTCATTTTTTCCTTTTTCAATATGTACTCAATTGTTTCTGTAAAATGCTCGTATTATGGCCACAGGATATGTAGTCGTACCTTATCGTAGTTCGGTAAATACACATGCATACTCATTACTCACACCAATGAAACACAAATTAGCATATACGATTATTCACATCAACAGATTCACAACCGATCATACACCCGTATAAAAGAGAGGAGAGAAAAAGAACAGAGATATTATTGTTGTGTTCGTGTGCGCATATATTTTCGATGAATGAGGTAGTAGACAGTGATGATTAAACGTGCTGGTGGACAAAAGAGAACTTTAAATAGGAAGGATTGATTATAGCCTATGAAGCATAGACACGGATACGCCGACATGGAAAATCCTAAAAAAATGATGACACGACACAGCGGGGCTACGCAATTTTTTTTATATAAAATATTCAGGTCTTCCAGAAATGTAATGCAATTATTATATTCTTCATGCACAATTACATACCGAAAGTTCTTTTGATATTAAAAAAACAAAGGGAGACGATCAAAGCGGAGAGAGATATGACTTATGAGAGGGGTTGAGAAACTAATGTCGTGAAAAAAGTGAGGAGATAAGGGATGTAAGGCTTGACAAAATCAACTTTTTTAGGCTTTAAACATGTAAAAAAAATAAAAATCAAACAGCTACGTTTTGGTCAAAAAGAGTTCCTACATCTGCCTTGAACTGTCCCGCTACGTCGGTGTCGTGTCTGCCTCTAAAAATTGCAAAACTTAAACATGACACATATTTACCGCGTCTGATAGACGTGGAAAAAGACACATATTCGCCTCGTCTAAAAATCAATCAAGTGCGGGAGAGAACTTCAAACTACGCTCATGGAAAAAGACACAAAAAGCAGAAGTAAATACTTGAGCCAGCAGGAAGCTCCAAAAATTTTTATGCAACTCAGCTTTCATCCTATTGGTTAACGGCTTATCTTTTCCACATTGTACTTTCTTTCCTGATCAGCAGGCGCTATCCGCCAGTGATTGGCATTCGTATATGATTCAGTGCCCGGGCTAAGGCAGCTACACATACTAGAGACTCCAAAGACCTACAGAGGTAATTAACTTCGGTCATAGGGTAACAGATTTATAATTGAATCCTGGTTAGGTTTGTTTAGATTTAGTTTTGGAAATTACACCGACTAGGCCAAAAACAAATAATCACACACTTCCTCAGTCCTATGTATTTTAATTTAATATACTGACTAAAAGTTATATGCACATTGGAATTTGACCAAAAATTGATAGGAAGACCATAACATAATACGAAAAAATGACACAAAACCAAAACTGGAGTGCCGTTACAAATTTATAATTCATTAGTTCATTTTGAAGTTAACAAGCTTGGGTCATTCTCGATCTTGGAGGTGATTGTTTTTGAGCTTAAGACCATGTCAATTATCATGTTGATTCGAGAGCATTTTCAAACAATAAAAGAGAGTTGCTGCCCTGATTCGAAATGTATAATAAAGTGATGTCCCATCAAATAACTTTCTTGTTAAGTAAGCCGATGTATAAGAAAACAATATCCCATGCAAATTAGTTGTATTGCATGAGAGAGAGAGAGAGAGAGAGAGAGAGAGAGAGAGAGAGAGAGAGAGAGAGAGAGAGAGAGAGAGTATATTTTTCTTCCCCCTCAACCAGGGGCGGATCCGGGATCTTAACTCAGGGGGGGGGCAGACACTTATACCGGGGTGCCCCCAGCCCAAATTGTTTTAGTAGAAATAGCATAATTCTGTGTAATTTTTTTTTTCGTGAGTTTCCTATATAGTGGGTCAGAAAGTAAAACATAGTTATTCAAAGACAAACTAATCTCTCCCACAAATCTTTCACGAAAAAATTTGTGTTATATGCTTATTTAGTTATTTTTAATTACCACTTTCAAAGTACATCAGTAAAAGACTAAAATTTTATCTCTAAAAAAAAAAAAAAAGATAATAGGCCATCTAAAAAAAAAAGACTAAAAGTATAGACTTTTTTCGGTCAAAAAAGTACTTTGTAAAACTTTTATATTAAAAATAAACTTATAGAGTACTATCTATGTATATGAGTAGATTTTTTACTCCACTATCTATATAAATCTTGACTAAACTTGGTTAGGGCAGGGGGAGCAAAAGTCACTGGGGGGGGGGGGGGGGGGGGGGCAAAAGTCACTGATATATGTTTGTGTGTGTATATCATATTAGTGTTTCAAAAATTTTGAGGGTGGGCAATTGCCCCCGTGAGTGCCCACGTAGATCCACCCATGCCCTCAACTAAATTTTTTGAGGAAATACACAAACCTTGACATTACCAAAACATGATTAAGAAAAGAAGTTCCGGACATGCTTGAACACCAGACGAAAGACAACCTCTCAAGTCTAGTAGAACAGGTCATCTAGAACACCCAAAAAAAAAAAGACCAATAAGATAAAGAACGACATAGGATTTAAGCACAGATCCCAGCACAGTAACAAAACAAAGAGTTGATAAGGAACCAATCGCACAAACAAATGGATCATAATTAGAATCCCCAGCCTAAACAGATGGATCATGCATTATGGATGTGATACTCATGTCCCCTACACCCAAGCCAAAGGCATTGCAGACAGTTTACAAAGACATTCCATTAAATATAGCTCGTCTATCAAGATGGGCGGTGAGACTAATGACTGGGTGGGACTATCCTAAACTTATACAGCTTCTCTGATATAAATATATATATATATATATTTTTCCTGAGGACAAATCCCCTAGCCTGTCCTCTTCGAATATATACTTATTGCCATTAATATTGGAGTAGGGCACAGAGGCAAACCTCGGTCACGTGCACAGATCCCACAACACACGCACCAGGTTAGGCATGGGGGCAAGTTAGCAGTAGGATTCGAACCTACACCAAAGCCAGTGGACTTGGTAAGCCAGAGCCTTAAGGTTCGTCCTGACCACCTTGCAACGACCCCTGAGGGTTTTGAACCCTCGACCTCCAAGAAGGAGGCCAAGCGCTCTAGCCAACTCGGACTAGCCAAGTTAGTTAAGGAGAACCCCATAGCCACACCCAGAAAGCTCAAAACTGACCTATGACTTGATGCTCGTAGATGGGATGACAAGATTGGATGCAAACTTAGCCAAAGAGGAGTATAATAGAGCTAGAAGAAGATTAAAGGAGATTGATCATGGGGTGGCAACTAGGGGGGAGAAGATTAAATGAATAAAGCCTACCTCTAGAAGGAGAAGCACCCCTACCCCTTAGCAATTCAATGAACCTCGACACCTTGATAACCAAGTATTTTGAATGTGCTTAAGTAGCATACTAGCATCTTTATTAGATCTATACTCAGTTTACTTGCATGCTGTTTCTCATTAAATATATCAAACTCAAAACAATGTTGACACAACACAACCCACTTGAATATGGGATCCACATTAGATCCTTCATGCTCTACCCCTTTGATGTTCCACGTATGTTTTTACAATCAACAGTGGTCTCTTTGGCTTTATGCAACAAGGGTATAAATTGTTTCTTATGCACTTAAGTGTCTCAATTATCCAGTCGCAATTATTTCATTTGGATACGCCACCAATAAGAAAATCCAATGAAACCACTCCCAGAGAAATGGCCATTGTAACTTAACAAACATATTTTCTAGGATGTTAGAATCTAGAATCATCGTCCCCAGAAATCACTAATAATCATTGGCAGACGATTCCTGACAACATATTGCCTCTTACATCACTCGAACTGCGACAACATAAAATTTAACGAATATCAACTAGAAAGTCAACTAAACTAGAAAGTATGTAGAACCCTTAGAGTGACACAAAAAGCTGATGGAACCTAATAGGACCAAAAATGGAAATCTTCACAAGTCACAACTCCAAGTTAATGAATTACATGAAAAGTTTGAAATTTTGGCAAAAATATCATATAATCCAGTTTTGGATGCATTACAGAGAAGTGAGATAGGCAAAGTATCTCACTTTAGGGGAGAGAGGGCAAAGAACATAATGTTTTGAAATGAAAGAAAAGAATCATTCGTGGATCCTCATGAATGCTTATAAGATTGTAACACATTTAAAACATAAAATACAGTTAGGTATGTAAAGAAATGCACACATGACTTCCAAATAAAACTCATATAGAACAATCATGAGTAGCATCAGAAGGCCATGACAGTACAAAAACCAAGGCAAAGTCACATATTAACCAACACCAAACTTGATAGTAAAGACAAAAATATATATTTTTAATATTCCTATTGCAATTTAGTGATTACCTCAAGTAAAACAAACAAATACCCAAACAAAACAAAGAAAATGATAACAAAACTTGGGGTGAGAAAATTAGGAACCTGAGCCAGTGTCAAACCATTAGATTCATGAGACTTCACAAGCTGATCATATTGTTGTTTGATTTTCCTCTGCGTAGCACTAGACGACGACGTAAATGGATACAAACACACCAATTCTTGCTTCTCTTTATCCACAGAACACTCTTCGCCTTTCGAATTCGGCCGCTTCTTCTTCGCCCTCTTCTTCTTCTTCTTCTTTTCAGATTCATCACCAATCGAATCAACCGTACCCTTATCCAAACAACCCGGCTCGCTCCGAACCACCGGGTCATCATCGCATACCTCACCACTGAACAGAGTGGCCCATTTTGGGGAATCGGAGGGTAAGATCTCAAGGAGAAGGGAATGGGTCAATTGGGTCAGGTTTGAATCATGGGTTAGTTGGGTTTTATCTAAAATTTTCGATATGGAACGTTCGATTACTGAGTTCGCGTTGAGCGGCTCTGTTGTTGTTGTTGTTGTTGTTGTTGTCTTGAATCGTTTGTAGAGAGAGAAAATGAGAAGGGAAAGTAAGAGCAGTGAGAGAGTTAAAAAGAAGAGAAGAGAAAACATGGGTGGTTCTAGTTTCGACGACTGATACTCCATCGGAAATGGGAGGAGATTAGATGAGAGGAGAGAGATAATAGCAGTCGCCGCCATGGAAACGCGTCATCTGCATAAGAATAGGATAGACACTTGCGGTTGTTTGTTTGTAGAGAGAGAGAGAGAGAGAGAGAGAGAGAGAGTAAAGATCTTAGCTTTTGGAGGTTCTCTTCTCTAGTTTGAATATGAATATGGTTTTGTGGGTTAAAAATGTGAGATATGCATATATCGGTCGGTCAGATAGTGAGGGGGACTCAATTTCATTTCATGGGTACGCTTGCTTTGAAGTTTCTCTGGTGTTCTAATCTATAACTACTCTGTTTCTCCTCTCTCAAGCTTTTGAGTTTTGAGTGAGAGAAAGTTCATAGCTAGAGTGACAGTCACGACTCGGTTATTCAAAATGACAGTCAGCCCAAAACCGTGTTTTTAATATTTTTTTTAGGGTAAATTACACAAACCTCCCCTGAGGTTTGCCTTAATTACACGGACCTCCCCTAAGGTTTGAAAAATTACACGGACCTCCCTCGAGGTTTGTAATTAGGTAACAAAACGCTCCCTCCCCTAACAGTCCGTTAGTTTTTTTACATTAGCCCCCTGAAAATTATAATTAGCCCCCCCTAATATTATAAAATTATCATACTAAGCCTCATTTCTCTTATATTTTTATACTAATTATAAAATCCCTTTTCCCTCCTATGCTTTTGGGTTAATTTTTTTAGCATTAATTAATAGAGAGCATTTTTGCTCACTCAAAATTTGGTACACCAATGCTCACCCAAGCATCCCATTGGCCAATGCAGTGGGGCCCAGGATTAAACAATATTAAACAACATTTGTTTAATCCTGGGCCCCACTGCACTGGCCAATGGGATGCTTGGGTGAGTATTGGTGTACCAAATTTTGGGTGAGCAAAAGTATTTTCTAATTAATATCTACACAAAATACATATAAATAGGTCCAAAAAATTTTTTTCCCCGAACAAACCTCTGTCAAGCCCCCCCCCCCCTAGATCCGCCCATGCCCCTATGCTTCAAAAGTGGACACGTAACCCCCTGTGATTGTGAACTAAAATGAGACTGTTATGATTTCACTCAAAACTGATGAAAATTCTAAAATTGGTTAAAAATATAAACACTTAACCCCTTTTGTGATGTTAATTTTGGGGTTAACTCACTTTAAGGGAGCAATGATATCCTTTAACCCCAAATTAGCCTCACATAGGTGGGTTAAAAGATATCATTTTGAAGCATAGGAGCAGTGGCGGATGTAGAAAATTAATACAAGGGGGGGGGGGGGGGGGGGGGGGTGTCTTGACAGAGGTTTGTTCAGAAAAAATAATAATTTTGGACCTATTTATAAGTATTTTGTGTAGATATAAATTAATGCTAAAAAAATTAACCCAAAAACATAGGAGGGATGAGGGATTTTAAAATTAACACAAGAATATAAGAGTAAGGAGGCTTAGTATGACAATTTTATAATATTAGGGGGGCTAATTGTAATTTTTAGGGGGGCGAATGTAAAAAAACTAACGGACCATTAGGGGAGGGGGCGTTTTGTTACCAAATTACAAACCTCAAGGGAGGTCCGTGTAATTTTCGAAACCTCAGGGGAGGTCCGTGTAATTAAGGTAACTTCAGGGGATGTTTGTATAATTTACCCTATTTTTTATAGAAGAGAAAGTTAAAGTAGATTGTGAACTTTGCCCCAATCATAAATTCAAGATTAAGGGTGTGTTTGATAACCCGATTAATTAGTGAAAATGAAAATTTTTAGTACTTATTTTATTTTTATTTTTTAGTGCGTTTGATAATGTATCAATTAATTTGATAAAGCGGCCAAAATTCACTAAAAAAAAATTTCTGCTAAACGTAGCCTATTTCACTTCTTGAAATACTGTTTAAAATATTGCATACGTTATCGCTTAAAATTTTTAGTACTTAAAATTGAGCACTTAATTTTCAGTTTATCTAACGGACCCTAACTCAATCAACTATTCTTTTTTCTCTCTAGTTCTTCTTCTTCTTTTTCAATTTTTTTTAAAAACCATTTGGTGCGGTAGACTAGTGCGATGATATTTGTGTTGAGATTCGGAATAGGACAGAGAGCTGAGTTCGAATCCCGATATAAGTGTGACATAAAACTCCTTTTACCAATTCTGCTAAGTCGTCGCTTGTTTAGTTTCCTAGTTATGAGTGATAAGAACTGAACTTCCCAATTTTGCGTGATGTTATATTAGTATTTTTGTCATCACGATACCACAATTTTGCTTATGCCATCATTGCTTATGTCATCACGATACCACAATTTATTGTATCTTTTGGAATTTCAGAATAATTTACAAATAATTTACAAACTCTTAAGTTGTTGACAATGAGTGTTACAATTACATCGTTTATGAGGTAAGTTACGTAAAAGGGGATATTTTAGGGTCGAACTCACGGAGGAGTAACCTTGAATACAAAATAAGATTTGTTTTTAATAGCAGATTCCATAAAGAATCAATACAATCGTACAGAAATAAGAAAATGCATTAAACTATTAGCAACAAAAACTTATTCTTTAGTATTTCTTTCTTCTTCTACTTCCCCTTTTTGTGTGTGTGTGTGTGTGTGTGTGTTTTGGGTTACATAAAATGGATAGTCACAACCTCAGGGGTAGAATTTAATGGTCCTTACAAATTTTTATTGTGTATATGTAATTTGTTAAAAAAATTAATAAAAATTTAGAGTTAATTTACATATTAGCCCCTCTAAATTTTCAATTCTTATGAAATCTATATACAATTACAACACTCATTGTCATAACTCCCTAAACTTAAAGGATTACAATATGTAACAAGGATTATAGATACCAAACCTCCTAATTCTCAAAATACGCAAAAACCTCAAATAGTAAGGGTCTGTTTGATATAACCATTTCGTTTTGGTTTTTTTTGTTTTTGTTTTCATTTTTTTGAAAATGACAATAAAAAAAGCGTTTGGTAAACTTAATTTTGTTTTTTTTTTTCAAAATCAATTTCAAAAAAGGGACCAAAAATGAAAACAAAAATTAGTAGCTTCCAAAAAAAGCAAAATTGATTTTGGTATCCAAGATTACTATTTTGCCCTTACCAATTTTAAAAGCGATAACTATTTAACATTAAACTAAAATTAAACGTCGTTAGACTCATACATTTTTTTTTTGTTGGGACCAAAAAAGTATATAATCACAAAATGACCAAATTGCCCTTAAATATTAAATTTTAATAAAAAAAAAAATCAAGTCTTCAAATAACACAAGGTGACATACTCAAAAGTTATTCGAGGTTTTGGATTTAATGGCGGGGTCCATTTGGTCTGAATCTAATTGTAAAATGACTATGTTGCCCTTTATACTTCAAAATGCCATAACTAGTTGAGACTAAACTAGAATTGAGCATCGTCAGAGCCTATGAACTCATTCTAATATTAAGACAATATGGAGAGCTAAAAAGCATATATATTGTAAAATGACCAAATTGCCCTTGGAGCTTACATATAAGAAGTTAACATTGTTGAAATCTTCAATTAAATACGGAATGACCTACCCCTAAGTTTTTCGACGTTCTGGATCCAATGGTAGAGTCCATTTGACCTGAATATATTTGTAAAATGACGATTTTGCCCTTCAAATTTCAAAATGCCATAACATGTTAAAACTAAGCTAGAATTCAACGCCGTCAAAGCATGTGAGCTCATATTTAAGATAAAGAATATTTGGGACCTAAAAAGTACATATATGGTAAAATAACCAAATTGCCCTTGGGATTTACATATATGAAGTTAACATTGTTAAAGTCTTCAAATAATACAGAGTGGCCTATCCCGAGGTTTTTCGACGTTCTGGATCCAATGGTATGGTCTATTTGGCCTGAATATATTTGTAAAATGACTATTTTGCCCTTAAAATTTAAAATGTCATAACTTGATAAAATAAAATCAGAATTTAACGTCGCCAAAGCCTATGAACTCATATTATTATGAAGAACATTTTGAAACCTAAAAAGTATACAGATCGTAAAATGACCAAATTACCCTTGTGGCTTACATATAAGAAGTTAACATTATGAAAGTCATCAAATAATACACAATGGCCTACCCCAAGGTTTTTCGACATTCTGGATCCAATGGTAAGGTCCATTTGGTCTGAATATATTTGTAAAATGACTATTTTGCCCTTCAAACTTTAAAATGCCATAACTTGTTAAGATTAAACTATAATTAAACACCGTCAGAGCTTGTGAGCTCATATTTAAGATGAAGAACATTTGTGACCTAAAAAGTATATAGATTGTAAAATGACCAAATTGCCCTTGGGGCTTAAATCTAAGAAGTTAACATTGTTAAAGTCTTCAAATAATACAGAGTGACCTAGCCCGATATTTTTCTATGTTCTGAATCTATTAGCGGGATATATTTGTAAAATGACTATTTTGCCCTTATAAATTTAAAAATCCACAACTTGTTAAGATTTTTTCTACGTTCTGAATCTATATACTTTTTAGGCATTTTGATTTAATCTTAACAAGTTATGGCATTTTGAATTTTTAAAAGTAAGATAATCATTTTACCCTCATGTATTCAGGCCAAATAGACCCCTCCATTGGATTTAAAATGTCGAATAACCTTAGTGTAACTGTGTAAGTCACCCCACACTATTTTAATACTTTAACAATGTTAACTTATTACAAGTAAACCCCAAGCGTAATTTGGTCATTTTACCATATATATATACATGCTTGTACGTTCCCAAATGTTCATCTTAATATGAGCTCACAAGCCCTGACGATGTTCAATTTTAGTTTAGTCTTAATACGTTATGGTATTTTGAAGTTTGAAGGGCAAAATAGTAATTTTACAAATATATTCAGACCAAATGGACCCTACCATTGGATCCAGAACCTAAAAATACCTAAGGTTAGGTCACTCCGTATTATTTGATGACTTTAACAATGTTAACTTCTTATATGTAAGCCACAAGGGCAATTTGGTCATTTTACCATATATGTACTTTTTAGGTTCCAAAATGTTCTCCATAATAATATGAGTTCATAGGTTTTGACGACGTTAAATTCTGATTTTATTTTAACAAGTTATAGCATTTTAAAGTTTTTAGGGCAAAATAGTCATTTTACAAATATATTCAGGCCAAGTGGACCCTACCATTGGATCCAGAACGTCCAAAAACATTGTGGTAGGTCAATCCGTATTATTTGAAGATTTTAACAATGTTAACTTCTTATATGTAAGCCCCATGGGCAATTTGGTCATTTTACCATATATGTACTTTTTAGATTCCAAAATGTTCTTCATAATAATATGAGTTCATAGGTTTTGACAACGTTAAATTCTGATTTAATTTTAACAAGTTATAGCATTTTGAAATTTAAAAGGCAAAATAGTCATTTTACAAATATATTAAGGTCAAATGGACCCTATCAATGGATCTAGAACGTCCAAAAACATTGGGGTAGGTCAATCCGTATTATTTGAAGATTTTAACAATGTTAATTTCTTATATGTAAGCCCCAAGGGCAATTTGGTCATTATACAACGTATTTTTTATTTTTAGGTTCTAAAATGGTTTTTATAATAATATGAGCTTATAGACTTTGACGACATTAAATTCTAATTTTTTTTACCAAGTCATGTCATTTTGAAGTTTTAAGGGCAAAATAATCATTTTACTAAGTAGTTATAAAATTTTAACATAAAAATATAGTTTACCAAACACATTTTTTTGTTTTTGTTCTCTTTTTTTAAAAAACAAAACAAAGTTACCAAACGCATTTTTTATTTTCTTTTTTTAAAATGAACACAAAAATTTCTAACACAAAAACTAAAAAATGAAAACAAAAAAATGAAATGGTTATCAAACGGGGCCTAAATTTGCAATCCGAAATGTCAGCTCAAACTTTGTAATATTACAAAATACAATCCCTGCTTTCATATAAATTACAATTACTTTTTTGTATCTTGAGTTTCTTTTGTCTTTCTTTCTATTCTTCTTCTTCCAAATGAACCAATTCGGCGGATCTAAGTGAGGACAAAGAGCCCCCCAAAGTTTTTGCAAATTTTGAACATTCCCTAGAATTTTTTTTTAAATACACCCTTAAGCCCCCCTAAAATCGTAAAAAGCCCTATATTTATGAGTTATATGTTAATTTTTGTAGCACTACCTTATACATACTGGGAAAAAAAATGTAATACCAAGCCCACCTGGCTTTAAAAAAATGTGTATTAATTTGTATTGCAGTAAACATATTATAATAATAATTAGTATAATCTATTACATCTTATACCATGAGTCAAGTAAAAATTTTCATATAAAGAGCAACTGAATTAATATTGACACCATATGGAATCCAACCTATTCTAATTATTGGGTCCAACAAATTTTCTTTTAACGTATTAACATAACCTTACCCAAGTTGATTTCGTACCATTTCAAATTTTATAGAAAATTTATATATAAATAAATCCAAAATATGTATTTTTTCGCCTCGGGAACCCGAATGAACTCAGTCCATCGAATTTAACTTCCCGCTTTCACTTCTATCTAGCCCCCCTACTTCGTAATCTTGTATCCAGGGGCGGAACCAGAAATTTGCCTTTGGGGGTGCCGAGTTACTACATAGGCTATCTAACAATGACACACGGGGGTTTGGGGGCAGCACACCGAAACGATTTTTTTGGTTCTATTTATACATGAGTATACTTTTTTTCTTCTTATTAATAAGACTACAAATTTACCATGTGATGTTATTTTGTACTGTTTGAAAGTTGTTGGGGAGGGGGGTTGTTTGAGTTTATCATAATGAGTGGTCTAATTGTACAGAAAATGTTATTCTACTCAAATCTTGTATCCCAAATGATTCTCAAACACATGTGATTGAAGTTTAGAGTTGGAAGAAAGCAATGAAAATGATTTAAGCTGACTAAGGGAGTAGCTTATTTTTTTTGTTTGGGAGTGCTAGAAACAACAAAATATGAGGAGTAGTAGATTTTTTTGTTTGGGGGTGCCAACAGACAATAAAATATAAGGTATATTACACATATATATATATATTAGTATAAACAATCTATCATATGTGAGAGGTGCAATGGCACCCCCCACCTAACACACAGTTCCGCCCCTGCTTGTATCCACCCCTGGTAGTAAGACCATAAATTTGAAGATTTGGTAAATCACACCGAAGATGATGTTATAGACGTTAACGGTACCATAATCTGAAACAAGGTGGACCTCATAGGAGAAACAGTCCAAATTGACTAGGTATATTGATCATATAGTCTTGTTTTGCATTGAAAATGTACAAGTTTCGTGTGTTAGATAAGGTTTTTCATCTTAACCTTTTGAATGTGTCATCGAAGTGTCTGATTCTGAAAAGAAAATGAGGTGTTAAGGCAACAGGTCTGGTCTCCAAATCTTCCATACACGACAACGTCTTTACGTCCACAATCAACTTAATTAAATACACCATTATGTAATGTATCTGCGAAATAAATACTATTACTATATAATTATATGTAGATATAGTAGCTCAAACACAATTTTATGAGTAATATTTGGGACACAACCTTCATACAACTTTCATACAACCTCTCTAAAAGATGTATCTATCTCTCTCCTGTGATGTCACTGGACCCCACAGTGACACAGGAAAGAGATAGACACATCTTTTGAGGAGATTGTATGAAAGTTGTATGAAGGTTGTGCCCCAAGTATTACCCCAATTTTATTGGGTCTTAATCACTGTTATTTCTCAACCTAAGTCTTGATTGTTATGGAAAAGTTAATTAATTAACACTCCACATGAAGCATTTTTTGTATTATATGTAGTCCGTTGCAACCTTTGACTTGTGAAACTACAGTCCATGACTAAGACTTATTAAACCTTTTTTTTTAACAGCCAAAACTTCCACCAACGTCAATTCCATTTGTTCTTTTTCTTCTTGTAAATGGGTGAATTGTTTTGGTCTTTCAGCTATTTCTAAATTCAAATTAATAAAAATAATAATTTTTTTATATGTTCGAGACAATGGGCCGTTTGGGAATTGCTCTGTGGTGAGAAATTATCTCACGTGACCCCACTCACAAGTCACAAGGATCTTACAGTAATATCACAATGGCTTTCACACGTTGTGAATGTCAAAGGATAATACTATGAACACCCACTTACTTTACTCTCTATATTCACCTTTTTAATGATTTTTTTCATTACAATAATACCCAACACGTTAGGACGATTATATAAAAGAATTTTCCAAAAGAATTACTCTTTACATCCACCTTAAACTAATTACTAAAAATATATGCATATACATATACATTGTTCCACCATTGCTATACATACGGATTACATAGATACACAAGCATCAATGTTCAATCCACACAACCAGAAATTGTTTGATATTCCTAACAAAAAATATCGCTACACTCAGTGGCGTATCCAGAATCTCGGCCAGGGGGGCTGCGTGTAAGAGCTTAGAGTCACACGGGGGTTCGGAGGTAGCGCCCCCAAGGAAAAAATTTTTTGGGTTTATTTGTAATTATGCCAATATACTATATATAATAAGTTATTTTTTTTTTTCAATTTTTGAAAGAATGAAGTATAATTGGGCCTACTTATTACATATAAAATCCTTTTTTTTAGCCTAACTTATATTTTTTGGAGGGCTATAGAATAAGTTTTAATTATTTTGGGGGGCCAAAACTTAATAAAATTTAAAAATTTACCTAAAATACATGTATCAAAGAATAAATTCCCAAAAGCTAGGGTCCCCCTCCGCCACTGGCTACACTTGTGAATCACAACCTAAGATATCTAATCAAACCCATCTAAAAAGAGAGAGAGAGAACTAATGTCCCCGTGGGATAGAACATAACTTAGTTGTTACAGTGAAGTACGCAACCTGTCACCTCTCCATTATCTGCATATTGAAAAGATGATATTGGGGTGTAGTGAGTAGGGATGGCAATGGGGCGGGTTTTTCGGGTTCCTCGCCCCGTTCCGTCCTTAATAGGTAGGGTATGGGGGGTTTAATAGGGTTAGGGGTGGGTATGGGGGAGGTTTTCAAAACCCGAGTCGGGTTCGGGTCGGGTCGGGGTATGGTCCAAAAATCCGAACCCGTCTTGAATATACTTGTATTTATATTTTTACCACTCAATAGTTATGTGTATTACCATTTAAAAAAAATAAACTGCACTACTGCGGAACAAATTGGGTAAATTAAAAAAAACTGCACTATTGGGAAAAAAAATGCATTAAAAAAACTACTTTTTCAATTTGTGTACCAAAAAAAAAAAATTCATAATCGGGGCGAGGCGGGGTCGGGGACCCCGAGTGCGGGGCGGGGCCGGGGGCGGGGTCTGAGAGAGGTACTATGCGATGCGGGGCGGGGCGGGGGGAGGGTTTACTGAAGCGGGGCGCGGGCGGGATATGGGGGCCCCGTTCCATACCCGTCCCGTTGTCATCCCTAGTAGTGAGTAATAAAATATATATATATATATATAGATTCAAAGTTAGGGTCACTTTGGAGATGAAGGGTGGATTCAGAGAGTAATGTATTTTAATTTGAATTAGAGTAGTGTGTGTAGAAAGTAAATGGGTGAGTGTGGATAAAATTTTCTGATGTCAGATGGAATAATTTCTTTGCTTCACGCGTTGGACCAAACAAACAAATTGTTCGGGACAATGGGCCGTTTGGGAACTGCTTATAGAGGCTTCTTGGCTTCCATGAGCAGAGTGACGGTGAAATAGAATAATTTGGAAACAATATTGACAAATTCACACACTCACACACACATTGAAATTTGAAACACACCCAAAATATACGTACACATAACCTGGGAACAATAGTTGATAAGCTTGGTATAGTTTATTACTCCACTTGCAACTCCAAATTAGCCTTGTTTTACAAGGACAAAAAAGCAATGCTACAATTGCTTCCAACAAAGGAAGTTACATAGAAGACAAAATATTTGAAGGGTGGGAAAAAAAAAGTTTGAAAGCAAAGATATCCTAGAAATTAAGACTAAAAGATTTGCACATGGACTCTCACTTAGTGCCGTCACAATGCGCTTGTAACCTCTCTCTCTCTCTCTCTCTCTCTCTCTCTCTCTCTCTCTCTCTCCCTGGACTCCATACATATAAGATATAGCTATTTACATAAAACTATTCTCCATAAACATCTTCACATTTCTCTATAGGCTTTGAACCAGATGGTGTGTTGTATCATTTTTACAACTTAACCCTGGCAGAGCCCAAATCCAATGATCGAAGCGATATTGATTTGCTTAAAATTTACTAAAACAAGTGAAAAATTGTGGGAAATTTTGTATTGTATTGTATTGGATTGTCGGACCTTTATTTGATCTGATTCATATGTTGTCATCAGCTGCAAATGGCTTCTACGGAGAGTTTCTTCATGACGCTTGGACATGGATCTCCTCCAAACATCTCAGGTGCTACAGTTACTGTGCACGACTGTTGCCCAATGCAGTACTGCAAGATAAGATTCATGGGTAAAATTTCCGGGGATGTTGGAAAGAAGAGAAAAAAGCATCATATTTTTACTGAGACTTAAAAGTATAATACCTTTTGGAAAGCATCATAGGAGTGATGAGCATGACAGCTTCCCTCTTGGTAGCTTCCACAAGCCCCTTCCGGTGTTCCGAAGCTAGCAAATTTAATCCATGAGATTTTCTGGCCCGGGGCACACCCCAGGTGGGCTTTAGGTCTCAGGGGCTTATTGACTTTACCCGATGCTTGCAACTGCCAATTCACTAAAGTTGGCTGCCACTCGTGTATATCAGCACATACACTCTGTACTTCTCTCTTCACCAAAGATATGCCATACGGATTTCCACCCCATTCTTCGAACACAACCAACAAATTCCCAGTTGGGTACAGCCACGAACGAGGAACATGGTACCTAAAATGAATCAGCAACTAGTAAGTGCATGTTTGGAAGCCTTGGAAAACAAAAACTACATGTACACGCCCTTGCATAGCATTTTTTTTAAACTGAATATTGATTTTTTCCATTTCTATAAAAACATACAGATTGCAACGTAAGAACCACTATGCTTATCTAGATGGCTTTATTAATTGCAATGAATTTTACAGTGACGTACTTCATATTCTAAATGAGCCCTAAACAAATTTAGGTGACAACCAAACAAGCTATACTACAAGCAAACTATAGTCATCACTCATCACCCATGATAACAAATTTTGAAAGCAAGTTGGTTTTTTGACTCTTACCATCTTTGGGAAGCCTCTCCACAATTACTTAGACATTTCTTCTCATCAAACCAACCAGCGTAATTACATGCACTGCAGCTACCAGATGCTTTATATCCTGGCCAGTAACGTCCAATGCTTTGCCCGTTTATCCATACCTGACCCTTGCCCATGCTACCCATATCTAAAGCCAAAGGTTCATTTCCAGCTGGAGCATTGAAAGTAGTCTGGAAGCATATCATACAAGTAAAGTTCCTGCATTAGTATATTCTTAAAAAGGCAAGTTCTTTTAAGGTATCTTCTGCTGAAGCATTATTGAATTAAAAATGTTATTTCCGATAAACCCATTTTACTAACATGTTTCTGAGTAGCCCATTACACAGAAACTGCTAGAAAACCGAGGAAGAGTGTTTTGGCATGTACAACGTAGGGACAAAGGAAAGACCAAAGTTAACTTCGAAAGAGATACTAAAGAAATATTTGATAAAGAATCACTTAAGTGAGGTTATGATCTTAGACTGAGCGGAATGGAAAACATGATTTACGCAACCGATGAATTGAGCATGTTGCCCAAAATTTGATTTCTGAACAAAATATTGGTTTTATGCAAATAAAAAAACAAAAGATTGGTTGTAACACATCTAAATGCTTGCTGGTGCACCATCCCTACAGCAACAAAGCAAATCTATGATGTGATTCTTTGCATTTCGTAGGAGTAAAAACGGGCTTTGGCTGAAAATTGAGAACACACCTTGTACCATGTAAGTGGCTGCTTTTGAGCAACCAAAGAACCTTGGATCCACTCAACATTCGAACTTCCACTGAGTGAATGGAGACTCAAAGCTTCTCCTTTCAATCCAACCTGATCAGGGACAAACCAGTCAATTAATTATGAAGAATGCAGGACAATGAGACAGGGTTATACAATGGTCACAACACAAACCTTGTAAGACCATTTTTGCCATGATAAGTCTCTCCTCCACTCATTGAGACCATACAGCGAAACTGGGCCAAGAATACCAGCATTCCACGTTTCGTAATGCGGACCAACATTCTGAGTTCATAACATGGGCAGTAAAAATGATAGAAAAGTCAAACTTAAGCTACCATGATAAATATTTGTGTTTGGTGTAATGGGAGCTTGGAGTGTGTGCGCGCGCGCGCGTGCGTGCGTGTGTGTGTGTGTGTGTGTGTGTGAGAGAGAGAGAGAGAGAGAGAACAAACCGGGAGACCAACAGCAATGCTTAACAGTGAAATTCTGTTAACACCAGCTTTCAGATTCACGCCCTCGCTGAATGTTAGTTTTGGGTTTTCTAAACTTCCGTAGACAGTTCCTGTCAAAGTAGGAAATGAGACATTAAGCGGAATGTCAAATGAGTACACGGGGTCCAACTATCCCCTCTTTTTTACTTTTAGTGAGGACTAGGGAAATGAAAAATTACACTATGGTGTATATCATTATCTATGCAAATTGTTGTTTGGATTCCTAGATCATGTTGTACTTTACAATTTGGAACAGTTTCTATTTTGTTGCCTCCTGAGAAAAACAAACATCTGCTGCATTTGCAGAATTATAAAAGAAGGCCTATTGGAAGGTTAAAACTTAGAAGTGACAAATACTGGTGAAACTACATGGACAAGCAGAAAATTGCTTTCAATTTCTCAACTTTAATGAGCAAGAGAAAACAAAGGATGCCCATGTTCTTTCTACCTACGTAGGCTAAAGTTATTCTAGCAACCACTAAGACATGTTCGGGAACAAAATAAAATAGGATCAGATTTAGTCACACTCTTATTTTATATTTGGTTCTTATGAAGACCAACGTTATGTTAGGATGATTGAGAACCTGTTTTAGAAGTACTTAGGGATTCTGCAAGTACTTCTGTGTTAGAGCATTATAAAGATTTAAATATGTAGAACTGGCTCATTTGAGAACAAAGTTCTATATCCCAGAACTTGCATTAAAGACAGTCCAGAAACATGCTGCTCACCTGATAGTTGACCGTTGATGAAAACATGCAAAGCATGGCCAGCAGATAAGACTGTAAGAACAGGCCACTTCCCACTTTTTAGAAATCCTTCATCATTACCTAAAACGACGCTGCAAATAAAAACAAAGTATGAATTATTCTTTAATTCCTAAACTCGTGTAAAAAAAAAATTGGCTGTTTTTTAATGTAGAAGGACAAAGTGAGTGGTCATATAGCACTTACTCTGTCGTGTACCACAAATAATCAGATACATCTCTGGTAGTATTTATTTGCTCCAACAGCCCAACCACTGTAAATGAATTGTCATCATACGAGAAGGCTGTCTCTTCGTTGTATGACTGCCAAAAGAATCTTCCATTAACTGGAGACATCTTCATCTGTGCACTTTGAGCTCCCACCTATCCATATATTTATATTCATTTCAGTCTCTAGTTTACATCGGAATGTTCAGAAGGTAATCTTTGGAAGGCGTTTCAAAACTTTCCATGTCTTCGTTCTTACATGCACACACTCATGCAAGTACACACACATATCAAGTATTATATTCCTATGATGATTAATGTCAATAGGTACCAATTTTGACAATGATATAAACTTCGATTTACACCGGAAATTATTTTCCATGTGCAAATTCCTTTTCCTTCTTACCTTTCGGGTGTTGGTTGAAACTTGAAAACTATTTTAGAAGTAATAAAACACAGCACTTTTAGACCTTCGATAAGGACGAATGTGGTTTTCAATACACTAAGTTGCATGATTTTAGTATGTAGGAACATATAAAAGCGAGAATATATAATTATTTAAATAGCATATGTCTCCAACAAATGTCTTGTGTCGAAACAAGCGGAGCACAAATCAAATTGGAGAAATTCAATGTAATTAAGAGTTTCTATCTCACCCTTGCAGTGTTATAAACAGTGTTCTTGCAGTCGGGAAGAATGCTGATAGACCAAGGAGGCAAGTTATAATGCATATTTCCGAAAGCCACTTTTGCGAAGGAATGGGAGTTGTAATTTGCTAGGAATGCAGCACAAGCTCCGTTCTTAGATTTGAAAACGTGCGCCTGTATGGTAACAATGAATGGGAGAAATGACTTAATTTTCACAACCAACTTGAGATATGATAAATGGTTCATAGAGAGATGAAAAAAATCCAACCTCTTGATAGTTTCCGAGAGGCATCACAGTGGGATCTCCGGATACTAAAGCCGGCTCACAGAGCTTTATTGCTCTGTGCAAGTCTTTCAAATGCCCCCATTTAGGCTGCCTCAACAGTCCTACATGTACAAAATAGAATAGTAAAAAAATTCACCGAGAAAAAAGAAAATCTCAAAATTTATCAGCAAGGGTGTGACAAAAACTCTCATTTTATGATAAGTCAGAATTTAGAGTAACTAATGTATATCCTGCTGCTGTATATATGACAAAATAATTATATGTTGGACATGGGTAAGGCTCCACCCCTCAATTTGCTAAAGTGCTCAACAAATATTTATCAGCTATGATCTATGTTACATGGACTCTTCAAAGTGTCCGGAGGACACGGGTATGGATGCCATATCCGACATGGGTACTTCGCTTTTCTTGGCTGAAAATTATACTAAACCACACTAGAAGGATCCTACCCAAGTGTCATACCCATGTCCGCAAAGAGTCGTGTCAACACGGGTACTTCACCTATTTAGAAGAGTCCATGTAACATAGGCTATGATACTTAATTATAACTTTCTTGAGCAATCAAAATCTTTATACGAGAAAACAAAAGAAAATGATAGTTATTCAAGACCCAAAATGCTAATAGAAAAATGACAAACGGGATTCTTGAAAATCGTCAACCTTAGCGCATAAGTTCAAATGTCACCCATCAAGTCGCCAACCTCCACATCAATTTGATCACCACCACGTCACCACTAATAACACACCACGCCATATATATATAGAGGGATATATCTGTCATTTCACCCAAAAAAAAAAAAAAGAAGATAATTGACTCAGTTGACCCCTTTCTTTTTGGGTATTGACTCAATGTCTATGTTGACAGGTTGGAAAGCTGAACCCGCCTCAATCCTGCCTTTTCTTAATTCAAATTCAAACCAGTATATATACATCATCATTCATGTTCAGTATAGAATAAATAATCATTTATGTTCTACACTACCTCAAACCAAAAGCTAAACGTTCAAAAAATTATTTTCTACCATGATTAGAATGCACATACCGTATTCATCAAGAGGAGCATCATAATCATAGCTAGTGGCTATAAAAGGACCACCTGCAGTCCTGCCAAAGTTTGTTCCTCCATGATACTGCAAACCATTCAAACAAAGAAACAATCAATGGCAGTTTAGTTAATTCGCCAAATGCTTTGGATTCACTTGGTAAATACATCAAACAATATACTTACCATATAATAGTTTATGTACGAACCACCCTTTTGTATAAACCTCGCAACCGAAAATGCTAGATCTTCAGCAGGACGGTAAGGGACTGGACCTCCAAACTCGGTAAACCTGCAGGAAAAAAGTTTTTAAAGATAATTAGCCAAAAATGCCCCACAATTTTCAGGTAAAGCTAGAGAAAATATAGTGCAGAATAAAGAGAGTGTGTGTGCGCGTGTGTGTGTGTGTGTGTGTGTGTGGGGGGGGGGGGGGGGGGGGGGGGGGCTGTTTGGTAACCAAACAATACCATCCAGTCCAGGCTTCAGTCCACATCTTGGGCTTATAAGCCTTATTCGGCGAGAAATAGTCGCAGTAGAAGCCATTGCAAGTGTTAATCTGTACACGTATATGAGTACAGAATGCATTATTTGGGGATAAAAACACATATCATGCATGACTACACAAGGTGCGCACACTCTCCAAAAGATGGCAGAACAGAGCACGAAAACCATCAAGAATGGGTATATAAGAAAATGACACGAAAATTAAAAATAAATGTCAAAAAAGGGGTGAGACTTACAACAGGATCAGGGGCATCATCTTGCTTGCACATAACCCATGGTACTTCGGTCCCGAGCCCCACAGCCATTTTGGCTGCCCATTCTCCATAAGCTTTACCAGGAGCACCAAGTTCATACTCCATTGGGCCATACTCATTCTCAATCTGTCATACAGTTTTATACATAGACATTCTGTCAATTTGCTTCTCTTTTTTTTTTTTTTTAGTTACTAAAGAATATGATAAAAATCTTTAACTTGGTTCAATGAACTAATATAAAGCAAATTCAATGAATTTACAATAGGAAGAATAAATGGACTACTTTTGATTACCTGAGATAAAATTATTGGACCACCCTGAGTTTCATACAATCTTTCTGCTTTCATCATATTCACAATCTTGGTTGTAAATTTTTGCATCGCAGCCTTCATCATAACAATTCAAACATCAGAATCAAAACAAAATATTCAATGGTGTAGAAACACAAATATATATATATATATATAAACATATATGTAGACAATTCATATGTGCAATAGCAACGTCTGCCTAACCTTGAAAGGGCCATTATCTGTTCTGAAACTAATGCCTGGAACATACTTGAGCCAGACAGGGAAGCCCCTGAAATTGAACAGAAACAAAGTAATTAATTAATTAATAACAGAAACAAATATATATATATATATATATATATACATATTAATTTCCATATACAAGTGTTTTATTCATTAGATTACCCAAAGTTCCATTCAGCACAAGCATAAGGACCGATCCTGAGATGAACATAAAGGCCTGCTTGATGAATCAGCTTAATAAATTTAACCAAATCATACCTCTCCTCAAAATAGTACTGCAAAAGATTTACAAAATAAATTTACAAATATAATTAGAACTGAAAAAAAAAAAAAAAGAAGGTGAAAAGGGTTTAGTTGAAATTACTTTGCCAGGTTGAGGTTCATGCCCATTCCAGAAAACATAGGTTTGGATTACATCCAAACCACCATCTTTTGCCTTCTGAATAAGATCTGGCCACATCTGCACCAACCCCACAAAAAACCCACCAAATTTAAACCCAAAAGACATTCTAGAGAGAGAGAGAAACAGGGTTTAAACAGACCCATTTCAGTGAAAATATCCAGTAAAAATAACAGAGTATAAAACCTAGAGAGAGAAAACATAGATTCCCATTTCCTCAAAACCCTCACAAAACAGAGTGAAAACAGAGAGGAGGAAAATAGGAAGACCCACTAAGTACATTGATGTGTATATATATGTATATATGTATGTATACCTCAGGGGTGCTTCGTGGGTAGTGAATAGATCCAGAAATAAGGATCTTCCGTTGCCCATTAACGACGATGGCCTTGTGGTCATATGATACAGAGGCTGTACCACAAGAAACCCATGAACCTAATAACACCACCACCAACAACAACAACAGTTTCAGCAACATTACAATCTTCAAACCCATAGCCATTAAACCTCCTGTTTTGAACCTTCAAAGCTCCGGCCTTTTTCTCTTATTCTTTCCTACTTTGCACTTTATTCGATACTTCTTTAATGTGGAGAGAGAGAGAGAGAGAGAGAGAGAGAGAGAGAGAGAGAGAGAGATGCAATTAGAGGAAGAAGATGAGAGAGAGAGAGAGAAGGAAACAGATTTGTTGTGTTTCTCTTGTCAGTAGTCACTAAGCTTTATGTTTTTCTAAATTTCTTCTCTTAAACAAGACAGGGAGAGAAATAGTTTGGCAGAGGAGAAGTAATTAAGCTTAGTTGGGACTTGCAAAAATTGGAGCTTTATAGCCTGCTTTTTTAAAACATAAAGAGGAATGAATGGTCTGAAAGTGTAAGTTGGACCCACTTTTGGGGCCCACTTTGGCCTTTTTTTTTGTACTAAGGAGGCGTTTTATTATCCAATAAAATCTCTTTTCTCACTCTCTCTCTCTCTCTTTTGTTTTGTTTTGTTTATTTTCATTAAATTTTTCAACAAAAAAATGATTTTCATATTGAAAATACTACTAACCAATAAGGATTAAAGGCCTGTTTGGCTATTTTGGGAAAAGTAGTTTTTAACGCGTTTTATTCCTACGGTCATCATGCACAAAGATTCTATATAATCAAATCCCAATACGGTCATTCCCTACCTTATCGCCAATACGTGACGTTTGTTTTGTTGTGTTCATCTCCAAACACGGCTTAAGATAGTTTATGCTTATGATTCAGTCCTTGCATATGCTTTAAAGGGGATTAAGTCCGGATGAAATGATTTGATTTAAAAATGATCCTTAATTCAATAATATGTTTAGGAATTAGTCATTTCTCCCCATTTTTATTTAATTTGTGGATTAATATACCCTTGACATATTTATGTGGGTGATTAATTTGAAAATGCACTACATATAGATAATGCATCGCAGAATTTGAGGCCTGGTGGAATTATGTTGCTTAAAATTATGGAAGTGCCTTAAATATCTAATGGATTATTGTTATTTCAAAATTTAAATCTATGTTCTACGTGCTAATATGATATATGTAACTTGTTTGTTGTTGACTGAAAATCAGTGTTGATTTTCTAACATTAAAAACGTTTTTCATTATTGGAGTATGCTCTTAAGTTTGGTGAGAATTTTAACAATTTCTCACATACATGCTAATCAATTGTATGTTATTTATTTGTTGTTTACAGAAAATCGATGTTTGATTTTGAAACTTTAAAATCGTTTTTCATAGTTGGAGCCTGTGCTTGAGTCTCTGAGTCTCTCTCTCTCTCTCTCTCTCTCTCTCTTAATTTAAGAAGTTCTCATCTCTTAGGCGATTCACTAATTGAGAGGCGATTCACTTGAATGGCGCCAATCAACTCCTTCATACAACAGTGAGAAGTTTCCAACTTATACAAAGAACTCTATAAAAGTAAGATATTCTCACAATTCTATAATTAGTCACTTAGAAAAAGTGAGAAATTATAAATATTAGTGTAACAACCTGTATTTTCATTTAATTGTTAAGTGTAATTTCTAAATTTTATTCCTATTTCTTGTTTTAACTGCTTTAATAGAAATTCTTTATTTGGGGTCAAACCATAATTTCTTATAAATTCAGGAATACATGTGTTAAATTTCAAAATGGTGAAAATATTTGCTTTTGACTCAAACTGTATTTTTATATAACCGGAATATTATTTTTTAAGATTATATCAATTTTTTTTTTATATTTTTGTGGAGATCACCGCGCAACGAAAATACCAGTTTATGTGCGAAAACTGTCTGCGCCGTGATGAACTCCCACAGATTAGGATTCTCTGTCAATTAGACTTGACAATTGCTTTATTTGTATTTAATACTAGCAATGATTGGATTAGACTTGTTTGGCAATAATATTAGTGGGTGTGTTAATTGTGCCCATAAGCTAAAATTGCCGAACACTTCAATTTACCCCCTATGAACTCCTATTGACCCCTAAGTGAGTGATCATCACTCAAACAACAATCAACATATTGTATATACGTATATGTATAATTATGTATCTAGAAATTAAAACAAATTCATTTTGTACAAATTCATTTTGTAGAGTGAGAGAGGTGGTACTTGGAGGCCAAGTACATCAAATTGGTTTTCTTTATAAGCTTAGCATACACACACATTCTGGGATTACAAACTGAAATTCAGAAAGAAAAGAGAGAGTTTAGAGAGATTTACAGAAATTTTAGAGAGAGAGAAAAAGCTTCAACTCCATAGCTAGAAGCTTCATTTGGATTTCTTAATTCTTGATTTCTTTTTCAAGATTCTTCAAACTTCAATCACAGTGAGTATTTCAAACTCACTCCTAATGTAAATTCATGCTTATTCACATTTTATATGGGTGTAATTGTAAATCACCATTGTTAATTTCATTAATGGAGTTCATAGCTTTGAAAATCATGATTTTTCCAACTTCACCAAAATTTGCTTTGTAAGATGATTATGAAAAATTACAGTCCTTAGAAGCTGTATTTCAAGTTGTAGAGCTTAATTCATTCATATCGCAACGTATATTAAGATTGAAGTTTCGTCACCTCTCGGTGTTACGGAAAATCCGAGAGCTACGTTTCGAATTGGTTAAAATCGATCGCATATTCATAATCCTTGTGGAAAAATGAAGAGAATCACGCATTATAAAGGCATGTTTACATTCGGATTTGAAAATGGGTAAAAACCAGCTTTAAAAATCAAAACAGAGAAGAAAACTAGTGAAGACGACGACCAGGGCCGGTCGCGAAACATGACCAGGGCCGGTCGCGAAACATGACCAGGACCGGTCGCGACCATGATTGGTCCCTCATAACTATCAGGACCAGTTGCGACCATGACCAGTCCAGCTAAAAGACCAAGATCGGTCTCGCGCCCCCTCTGACAAAATGATTTGTCTATTTAATACAGTAAGTGTAGGAAAATTTTGGGTGCGACAGCATAAAGTTGTACCTGCTTCTATGAGTTGGTGTACCTTACTATTTTATTAGAAAATAAGTTTCTATAAATCAGATTAAAGTAAAATGGATTTATTTATATTGATCTGTGTAAATCGTTTTGATACTGCGAAGAGAAGGAATATAAGTGAGACAAGTTTTAAATCCGCTATGATATCTTTATGAGGAACTATATAAAAGTATTTTAAGGTACTGTTTGGGAAATATGTTATCTCAGAATCTGTTTTTAAAGATTAAGTTAAAAAGACTGATTTCTCGTACGCTCATGTGTTGTTACTTTCTAGTAATTATGTATTGCCCGCATGAGTCATGTGACATACATGTTAAGTCGAGTTGACATGTATGGTGTGTGTTGGTGAGTTGAGAAGAGTCGGGAGAATGTGTTATGTGGGTTGCGACCCCAATTATCCCAGGTCGATTCGGATACGGCAGGTTAATTGGGAAGAATTGAGCCCAGGTCGATTCGGATATGGCAGGCCAATCAGTGATGTGTTATAGCCTTAATTATCCCAGGTCGATTTGGATATGGCAGGTCAATTAAGAGGGACTAAGCCCAGGTCGATTCGGATACGGCAGTCCAGTTCGATAGTGTCTAGGCCGATTCAGATACGGTAGACCGATCAGGTTATTGTAACCTTGAATGTCTAGGCACACTGTAACACCCGTACCCGGAGAACGGGTTAATTATTTGTATTAATATGCATTAATTAGTGAAATTAGTGTATAAAATGGATTAAGGGGAGGCTTGGACTCGCCCAAGTAAAAAAAAGTGTTCAGAGAGGGACACTAGTTGGAAAAGTCCCCAGAGAGGTGGGACAGGTATTGAAATTTAACCCATTGAAGGGTGAATTGGTAATTTGCATTTTAAGTGATTAAATGCATTTTTATGTGATTACATGGATATTTGCTAAGTTGCCTTCATATTACATGTTGATATGTGTTAGCATTAGTTTGGACACCCAAGTAAGGGTATAAATGAAAAAGATGTAAAATTAGTAGGTGCGATAGCAATTTCACAAAATATGTGGGACCCACGTTGGGACTCATACGGAACTTAGACGAACCCTCATTAGATAATTGGGTAGTTAATGGAATGTTTGGGGGATTTCATAATAGGAACTTAACAAACTTTGGGGGTGTAAATGGAAAGTGAGGAAAATTGAGGGAGTGACAACACACTACATGCATGGCATGTGTGTGTCAATGAGAGTGTCTCTCATTTCAGCAGAATTAAAACAAAACAAAGAGTAGAGCTCGGAGAGAGAAACGGAGAAACCGTCACCGACGTCGAATTCTCGCCGTTCCGTCGCCGCCGTTCGTCGGATTCACGAATCGAAGCCGTTTTCGGACTCGTGGAGGTGAGACGATCATTTCTATACCCTTAATTTCTGTTTAAATTGCTAGATTTTAGTAGCTTGTATTTGACGGTGAGACGTCGTCTACCGAAATCTTGTAGGAATTCACTTGGGGTAGAAATTGAGCTTGGATTGGGAGTAATTCAGCACATGTTAGCTTGAATTTGGGGTATAATCTTGGTAGAGGTGAGTTTTCTAGCCTAAAAATGATTGTGTTTAAGGTGGTCAATGAATCCTTGTATAACTTTGGTTGTTGATATCATGTTTAGAAGTTACTATATTGGTGGATTGTGAATTTCATATCAATTTTGTGAAAACTATATGTTGATGCATGTTATGTGCTTATATGTCTATGTGGTAGTCAATGAGCACCGGGGAAATGGTTCATTGTTGGGAGTAATAAGGGTGGCGAAGAGGAAGAATCCGATAAATACGGAAGTCCAAGGAATAGAAGTGACCACGGGACCAAGGGAGGTCTTCGGGTCTGAATGAACCATATAACCGGTGACTCGGCGACTACAAATATGATTTATATGTTGATTGTTGCATTGCACATGTTAAACATTCAGTCATGCTTAGAATGCTCACTAAGCAATTTGCTTAAGAAAACCGTTTTCCTATTTCTGTTGTGGTACATAACAACCACCGCAGGTACGGAGCAATACCCGGAGAGGAAGTGATGTGCTCGGGATTGGGAAGAAGATTTGGGTCTTGTAATTATGTTTATAAATTGTAATATAGTATAACTTGTGGGTTAGTATCCTTGACTTGTGAATTAAAGTCTTGACTTGTGAATGGGAGAGATGGGAGAGATGGGGGAGATTTGTGCCCCATGCTTGTAAATTACTTTTGAACTTGTACACAGATGTAAATTATGGTTTTACTTAAGTTAATGTTCATATTTGGACCCTAACTTGTATTTTGGAAAGTTTGGATGTGAATTTGAGAACCAATGTAAAATTCCTTTTGTTTTGCCCAAGTTGATGCAAGTTAATGGTTAGGACCATTTCGGCAAGTCCGGATGTGTCGTTAGTGTCTTGGACATGTTTCTTTAGTGTTTGTAATGTTAGTTATGACTTTGGGTTGAATTCCAACAAGTTTTATAAACTTTGAATGAAATTGAGTTTTAAAGTTGAAAAGTTTGTTCTTGAACCAAATGAGATGAGTTCATGGTTGATTTGATCAAATTGTGAATATGGTTCTATGATCCATGCCTAACTTGAGTTTAAACATATTTAGAAATGTGTTGGAGTTGATTTCCCAAAGTTTCATAAGGTTTCTATGAGATTTGGTTGTGTTTTGATAAGTTAAAAACTTGTTTGACAGCAAAGGAAATTTGAGCAGCAGATTCGTGAAGGGGATCGATCCGCCCTTTATGAAGGGATCGATCCGCCCTTCCAAGGGGACATTCTGCGAGAATGTCAAGTAAATGGATCGATCCGCCCATAAAGAAGGGATCGATCCGCCTTGTATTTTTCCCCAGCATGTCCGCTTTTACGGAAACATGCATAACTTCTTCTAGAAAACTCGGTTTCGCGTGCCGTTTGTTGCGTTGGAACCGGGACTCAAAATCCTAACTTTTGGTATAAAGAAAATTTTTACATACTTTATAAATGACCATTTTGCCCTTGGGGCCTATTTTGTAACAATAGAGTTGGTTAATGTGGTTAAACACACGTGTTTCTTAGTAATTCGCATATTTCTTTACAAATTAATGTAATTGGGAGCTTGTAGCATTGTTACACGTGTCCTAATCCGCGCGAGGCGGGTTGGGGTGTGACACACACCCAGACTGATTCGGATACGGTAGGCATATCGACAGACATTCTAAACCGAATGGCCGTGGGGTTGGTGGTTCAGGGGACCGTTTTCTGTTGGGTTTTGTAGTCGAGGTAAAAGAGTCAGTGAGATAAGTGGGCTGCATTGTTTCATGCACGATTACATATTTTATACATTGAATATTATTATGTTATCCTTTGTTTCAATTTAAATACGAATTCACTCATGTATTTCTAATATATTGAATAATAGACCTATGAAGCCGAAATGGTAAGGAAGTATGTTTTACATTACAAGCATGTGTTTTTAATACTCGCCAGCTTCTTGAAGATAATGGCGTTGATGTGCCCTGGACATTCGTGTCTAGGCTTTTCAGGTTACGATCGGGCTGGACAATATGACTATGCCAATTGAGAACTACTACTTGAGAAGATAGAGGATTTATTTATGTTTATAATTATAAACTGAATCTGTAACAAGGATTGCTGTAATATATATGAATAATGTTTCAAGGAGGGTTGTGCCTTCAGATTTCTACGTGTTGTAATAATTATTATGTTTGAAAAATTACATAAGTCTAGATTGCTCTTGCGTTGATTTAAGTTATTATACTGTTTGGCGTTTGGGACAGAATTGATCCTTCAAACTGTCGCAACTACGGGTCTATAAAGAAAATTAAATACTTTCCCTATTTATGCTATGTCGGGGCGTGGCAATTAGTATGAAAAATGAAAATTTTCTTTTCATTATACATGAAATTCTCTCTCTCTCCTTCTCTCTCTCTCTCTCTCTCACACACACACACACACACATTGGTAAAACGTGAGAAATTCTTAATATCCAAATGGAAAATTTCTCACTCATTTTGCCATATAACTTCTTTTCATTAGTATGAAAGAAATTTCAAAATGAGAAATTTCACACTAAACAACCACAAAACCTTGTATTTTTCTATATGGTGGAAAATGTATGTGACCGAGTTTATACAGCGTATATAACATAACTTCAAAATCTATTTTTGAAATTTGAAATGTGCTTGATTGGTGGTGATGTATTTATTACAGTTTCATAAATGAGTTTGAAATTGTTGCTCTTTCCGTCCCATTTTATGTGTCCATCTTGGGGAATCCAACTATTTAAGGGAACAAAAAGAATCTACACCTATTTTCCACAATTGCCCATAAATCATTGCACTTTTATTTTATTTTTGTTTTGTTTTGGTGTTGAATGCAAAGAAGATTAGTTTGGGAAACTAAGTAAAATTTGTATACTCATTTAGGAAAGTGAACAACAATTTTGGGACATCCCAAAAAGGAAAGATGGACGCATAAAACGGGGCAGAGAGAGTATAATGTATGGCAATTTCAAAATATGGTTGTGGGAGTAGTTTCGTCCTAAATATTGCGAAAGGACTAAATCCTAATTTAATTAATGGGATGGACATGCGCTAATTAGGCATTTGTTAAAGCATCTTTCTAGATTACTTACACTTTTCGTCGCTAGAAGTGGTTCATTCCTTTGAGCCCGGTTAAGTTCCGGATTGTGTATATATATATATATATTTTTTTTCCGTGGAAAATATTGTTTATGTGAACAATTGATAAATGTTATAACATGTTTGTCACGGGTTAGGTTTAACACACACACACTTAATTTACTTAACACAACAATATCCAGTTTTCTCTTTCAAAAAGAGAGAGAGGAAAAAAACACACAAACATCGAAGTTTATAAAAATTTTGAGGGCCCTTATGAAATTTTTATAATTACATTTTGATTTTGAGATTTTTTAGTATTTTACATTTAGGCCTCTCTCAATTATGTTTAGGAACCTTCTCAACTTATGTTTAGGCCCTCTAAGGAACCCAATGCCCAATTAAGTGTCATCAATTACATATATATAGATATACATGTATATAAAATTCAAAAGCAAAGACCCCGAGAATTTTGAAAACTACACTTTTAGTGTAAGAATTTTTTGAGTTTTAGAAATAGCCCCCCTAGAATTTTGAAAGACACCATACAATATTAAAGTTTCGCTATTAGTCTCAAGTTATAAGTAGACCCCCAAAAAGCGTCAATTATGTATAAGTAAACCCTAAAAAAAACTGTCAATTATGTGTAAGAAGATCCCCAAAAATTGCCTGGGGGGCGCTGCCCCTGAACCCCAGTATGATGGCCTCCCTTTTAGTAGTTCATCTCAGACCTACAAATACTCTGGGCTTGCCCTGAATATAAGGACTATTGTGTGTATTATTGACAAATCTCGGAATTTAAACTTATTCTAATGTTGTAATAGTCAATAAGATGAATAGAGGAATTAGAGTCCTTTTTTTTTCTCACTAAACAAGTTGGACATCGACCATTAGTGACCAGAGCTATAAATATCTAATTACACCTAACCTATGGTTTCAAATTTGATCTAGCACACCCTCAAAACGATTGACACTCTAATTATTTAGAGCCAACTTAGAGGCTGTTTGGGTACCCAATAACTGGCTCTATCTTTTATTGTTAAAAAGATTGATACAAGTGTTTTGACAAGTATTCTAAAATTGCAAAAAAAAAATTAACTATTTCTAAAATTGCGTTGAACCATTGATAATTGTAGTCTGCACCACTACTGAACAATCTAGAGTTCAATTTGGTGGTTGATTGATGGAGATCTTTGTACAATTAGTACACTCCACACCAAATTACTACCAATGATAAATGGTAATTTTTTATAATGATATTAATGAGGAAAATACTTTTGCTCACCTACTATTTGGTGCACCAATGCTCACCCAAAAGCCTCCCATTAGTCAATGCAATAGGACCCATAATCTTGAGTATGGGTCCTACTGCATTGACTAATGGGAGGCTTGGGTGAGCATTGGTGCACCAAAAATTAGGTGAGCAAAAATGCTCTCATTAATCAGATGCTACATGTAGCCCAAAAAGAAATTGGAGGATTTTTATTTAATTCAGCCAATTTATAAGAATAATATACTATATACGCTTCTCAAATTTGAATCTCAAATTTGGTTTTTAAATATTTTGTTAATTGCACCATATGGAGTGATATGTGGTAATGTCGACCGCTGCTAGAGCATAGTATTATACTACTGTTAAAACATTTGATAACAAAATTTGGGATTCAAATTTAATTTTTTTTTTTGATTATGCACCGAAATTTAATATTTAAGCATAACATTATTCCGTTGCTAAATATATAATGTAAATATATGTAAGTATAAATTATTAAATGAGGATGAAGATCGCGAGGTATATATCTAAATCAAAGTTTAAAAAGCTCAACAATTTAATTTACTCGCACCAAATTTTGATCCTTTTATTTTGAACTTTTCTCCATTTAATTCAACAAAAATATGTTAACTATTCAATTACTCATTTATTTTGCTGTCTATATTCAATATTAAAAATTATAAATCACGATTATTTTGATCAGTTCCTTGCACTCACAGATTTCTGCAAGAAAAGAACAAATCAAGTTGCTGCATTTTGCTACTATATGGACATAACTGGCCTTAGATGGTGAAATTGATTTGATGGTATGAAATATAGTTAATTCGTAATGAAATTGTAGTACTTCTATTTAATTCTTATTTTGTTTTCTATATTGTTTACGGAGTAATATTTGGGACATACTTATTCACACAATTTTTTTTTACAACTCAAAAGATGTGTCTATCTCTCTCCTGTGAGAAATTGACACATCTTTTGGGTTGTGTTTGTGTGAATGGGTGTCCTAAGTATTACTCCTGTTTACGGGCAATGCTATGGACACACCCCAATACACACCCCACTTACATTACTCTAGTAGACCCACACTAACAGTGGATCCCGCAGTCTCTCTCTCTTCCCATTAGTCCATCTTAATGTGTGATTTTTGGGTGTGTCCCTAAGAGCATCCACAACGCGCATGGTAAACTTAAGGCTGATGTTTGGTAAGTTTAGTGTACGGATGCAATACACTTACAATGGGTAATTGTTCAAACGACAATGAGAGTGTCGTGTGTGATATCAAACGGCACACAGTGTGTCGTGTGGGAGTAGGCGGCACAATGTGTGCCATGTGATATCACATGGCTTTACATGTGCCGTTTGCCCCAAGAAGCCGTGAGAAAAGTGGACAACTTCACACGGCACACAATGTGTCGTGTGATATCACACGGCACGTATAATGCCACATGGATATCACACGGCACAATGTGTGCCGTTTGGAGCCTCACGGTTCTCCTTATGCCGTGACCCTTGTACAATAGCTGAACTTAGTTGTACACTAAACTTAAGTTTTCTTAAGTTCAATTATTGTATACTATTGTCCTAACGTACCCATTGTAAGCGTCCCAATCCAAACAATCCTTAACCACCCATTGTGGATGCTCTAACTTTATTCATTGTTTACTGACCCCTAAGCAAGACAATCAATTAAATGATCATCTCTCTAAATTATGCATGTTGCGGGAAGAAGCTAGCTTTCACTTTCAGAAATGAAAAAAAAAAAAAAAAAAAAAAAAGGAATAGATGGTTTACTTGCCGGGAGGAGAAAGCAAAAGAAAGAAAGAAAAGCCTTTTGGATTTCTGTTAAGAGTCCCATAAACAAAAGCAAAGGAAAATAATAATAATAATTGCATACAATCAATCCTCCACTACTACACAACACATCACCCCATGCATATAATTACAAACACCTAACTATCCCAATTTCTAAGCTTTTCGATTACCAACTCAATGAAATCATCACTCTTAAACTATTAATTCTAGATCAACTCATCAACACCATATATAACAAAATAGGGTCCTTTTGGTATACAAGTTAATGATTTTGTTTGGTTTTATCATATATATATACAACACTAAAATGTTTAACTGTTATAACTGCATCACATGACACCTTATTATCACCAAATGACATTCTAAATTAAAAAGTACTACTCCCTCCGTCCCATTTTGAGAGTCCATCTTTGGGAACTCAACTTATTAAGGGGACAAAAAGAATCTACACCTACTTTCCACAATTGCCCCTAATCATTACAACAACTTTTTTAGTTTTGTCTTGGTGTAGATTTCAAGGAGGGATAATTTTGGAAAGTAAGTAAAAATTGTACATCAATTTCAGGAAAGTGGACACTATTTTGGGACATCCCAAAATGAAATAATGGACTCTCAAAATGGGACAGAGGGAGTACTAAATAGCACCAACTTATAACAACATTGCATTTTGTTATCATCACTTAGCATCTACATATACCAAATGGTAATTGTACCATATATAAGGATGTATCGTAGAATTTTCGAATAAAAAAAAATTGAAATGGTCGTAGGTGTCAATTAATATGTAAATTATGATATGTACCTCGTTTGATTAAATTAACTAAAAAGAATATAATGCCCTTGATCAAGACAATATTCCGAGTCCATAATTGGAAGGGTATATTTGGCATCTCATAATTTATGTGGGGATAGAAATATATATATATATATATATATATATTTTTATTGGAATTAAAAATTAGAGTTTCCCATACACGCAAACTGCATGACTAATACAATAATTAGATTATGATTCAGATTGGATCATGCGTACTAATTTTGAACTTAATAGAAGAGAAAAATAAGTACTAAAGATAAGCCACCGGCCTGCAAACCATGCAGCAACATGAATGAGGAATGGTGAGTCATTTTTTTAGTTGTTTAGAATTTTAAACAAATATAGTAATTAATAATATTTTAAAAAACAAAGTACCTCGAAATCATTGTCTATATGCAATTATAGATACATATATGATATATACAAATGATATGGAGTTTTGAAACAAATATTCTTAAAGCTCATTATTATCCAAAGCTCATCCATCGATCAATAGAAAATGTTTGGATCTTTTTCTCAATATAATTGAGAGAGGAGAGAGCATATTGAAGAAAAAGGGGACATATGTTGGAAGCATAAAAAAAATATGAAAGTAAAATTGATTCAATTGGTGAGTGGAAAAAGAAATGAAAACTTGCAAGGAAGCTTCTCACTGGACCTACCCACTAATCTATGAATGGAGCCAGTATCGATCGTCTATTCATCTGTACTTTACTCTGTATTTATAATTATATATATAAAGAAATTACATATTTCAAGATCATTAAAATTACCAATTAATACTCTGAATTAACGTGACAGTATTGTGGGCGGCAAAGGATGGATCCAAGGGGTAAGTAGGGCCATCGTTCCCTTAGTTTAAAAAAAAGGGTAAATTATCTTTTACCCCCTGTGGTTTGCCTCTATGGCACTTTGACCCCCTGTAGTTTGAAATGTAACACATAACCCCCCTGTAGTTTGCCTCTGTGGCACTTTACCCCCCTGTAGTTTGAAATGTAACACATAACCCCCCTGTAGTTTGCCTCTGTGACACTTTACCCCCCTGTAATTGTTGGTCATTTAAGCAATTTGTTTTGGCTATAGGGGGTAAAGTGTCACAGAGGCAAACTACAGGGGGGTTCTGTGTTACATTTCAAACTACAGGAGGGTAAAGTGCCACAGAGGCAAACTACAGGGGGGTTATGTGTTACATTTCAAACTACAGGGGGCCAAAGTGCCATAGAGGCAAACCACAGGGGGGTAAAAGGTAATTTACCCTAAAAAAAATGTATGTTTATGTTGGTAATTTTATTATTATTATTTTTTAAATTTTATAAATATGGTTTCAGTATATAAACTCTCTCCCTTTAATATTTTTTTATAAATATTATTAGGTTCGCCCCTGTAAAGTTAGGTTCCTAGATCTGTACCCTGGGAGAGGTGAGAGAGGCGCGCCCCCTAACATTTTCTATGTAATTAGTCGATAACTCGTGCAAATGCACGAGAATTTGTCAAACGTAGCAATGCATGTCAAAAAAAAAAATCATAATCAATTAAATATTTATATATATGCAAACATGTGGACACTCACACCTTCGAATGATAAACATATGACAAAGTTTCCTGCAACAAAAAGTAAAGTTTATGATAAGAGGGAAATAATTCAATCAATACAAGCTCAACAAAATATTCCAACCAAACCATAAAAATAAACAAATGAACGGCTTGCAAATTGTTGTTACTCATTCGAACGGAAAGTAGAAAGAATTGAAAGGTTGCTATAATAGTGTTCAAATTTAAATAATAGCATTGACGTGCTTTTCTTCCATAATGTCAATATAAAAAAGGATTTGTTGAATAATAGAACGTCGTTAATGAGATGGACTGAGATTACAACATTTGGCTTGATTGTGCGCATGACCATTATTAATTGATATTCCTTGTTTAACTGCTTTATTATAACTTTTTCCAATCCCTTTGAGCATGTTGAAAAAGTTGAACTCATCTCTCTATGCTTGTATTTATATATTATCCATAACACCCAAACATGAATGTATATAGTCATTTCATACTATGGTAAAAGTATTGCACCGGTTGCCAATAATCATAATGAATTGAATTGATTCTCCTTCTTATTTACCTAGGTGCAGGCCGTGCGGCCCCCTTTCATAGTTTGCGCACTAAAACTCATAAAGTTACATTGATATGAGATTGGATAATTCTTTGGTGACAACTTTCATACAACTTTCATACAACCTCCTAAAAAATGTGTCTATCTCTCTCCTGTGTCACTGTGGGGTCCAGTGACATCACAGGAGAGAGATAGACACATCTTTTTAGAAGGTTGTATGAAAGTTGTATGAAAGTTGTCACCAAAGAATTACTCTATGAGATTTTTAGTTTTTTATAAATAGCATAAGTTTAAAAAAAATTATAATAAAAAAAATGAATGAAGAATAAAGTAGAGAGTGAAAGAAAAAAAAAAGTATTTCTGCTAGTATAGCATAAGTTAAAGAAAACATTAAAAAAATAAAAAAAAATAAAAAAGAAAGAAAGAAAGAAATAAGAATAAAGAAGGGAGTGAAAAAAAAAATACCATGTGGCAAAAGGGAATATGTAGAAAAGGCACATGAGAAAGTTGAAAATGTATGATTAATAAATCGGTGAGAGAATTTATAGCCAAAAAAGCCTTTGAGGAGTGGAAAGATCCCCTAGAATTAATTAAAGAACGGAAAATGTAAGAAATGCCACATGGGCAAAATAAAAATCATAGAAAATGTCACTTGGCACATGTGGGAAGGCTTTTGGTCTGACTCTATATATATACTAGTTATAACCCGTGCCCGAGGGCACGAAGTGAAAGAAAAAAGAAAAAAAAAAAAAAAAAAGGTTTTTTCTAAGCTTTTGGAAAGAAACAGAAAGGGAAAGCAAACCTTTTGTGATTATTTAGCAAACCTTTTGGAAAGAAGCAGCATTACTCATTTCACTAATTGGCACTATGGACTATATCAAACTGATAGAACTAATCAAATGAGCTATAAAAAGAGTGGAACTAATCAAACTGATATCAAAATTTACAACCACGGTGATGGAAACACCCACTTTCTAGATAGGCAATAGAATATAACAAATACGCTTCCTAGATTTTAAAAAAGTGCAAGTAAGAATAAATTTCTTGAGACTTGAATTATTAAATCCATTATTGAAACACACTTCCTAAACTTCAACTTTTTGTGATTTTTCACTCATATTATATCAGTTTGATTAGTTCTATGAAAGTCATTTGATCGGAGTCACGGAAAGGACAAAAAAAAACCTACAAAAAATAAACTCTATCCTAAATAATCTAGCACAAATGTATCTTCATAGTTAATATTTGGAAGTGATTAAGTGAGAGAGAGAGAGAGAGAGAGAGAGAGAGAGAGATGTGAGGGATATGAGAATTTTTTTTCTAATGCTAATGTGAGACGTGAGAGAAAAGGAGATTTAATGTGATTTAATTATCAAATTACAATTAATTTGGAGGATTTAATTTCCTTACTAAAATTAATTTTATTTTGGAAACAATTTCCCTAATTTTCCTACTTAAATTGATATCACTTCATATATAAAGCAAGATATACATACATGCACATGCGTGAATATGTATGCACTTTTGATTCGACGGTTTAAAATATTCAACTCTGTCTCAATGGTCAAGATTAAAAATTACTCCCTCCGTCCCATAATAAGTGTCCACTTCCTTTTTGCACAATATTTAAGAAAGTTGTATTATATTAATTTATTTGGTTCATTAAAGAGTCACTTTCCAATTTTATCCTTAGATGTGATGGGTGTTTGACTTTTTGCTTATTTTGGGACCACAAATAAATGCTTCTTTGTCTTTATTGTAAGGGTAGTTTTAGAAAGTAAATAAAAGATATATGCCAATTTAGGAAAGTGGACACTTATTATGGGACATCCAAAAAAAGAAATGTGGACACTTATTATGGGACGGAGGGAGTATTAATTTGGGAGGGATCCATACCGCTCTAACTTATTATATAGATATAAAATATAATAGATAGATATGTTAGCCTAATTGTGATCGAGTTATACTAATTTTCTCAGAAATTGACCATTTACTTTTCAATAAGGACTACCAATTGGCCAAAGTAAAATATTTATATGTAACAAATCTGGTAATTAGCCTAATTGTAATTCTGCACACTTAATAATGAATACATATATGTATATATATTTATGTAGTAATGGTCCAATATTTTTTTCCAATATATTTTCTTCTTACTTTTCAGTTTAATCCAATCCAAATTGTTTTACCATCCGTCCAAACTTTTCAAACTACAATCAATACTCAACCTTATTATCTAAAAAGTGATGATGATGCGTAAAAATTGAACAAAGATTAGATCCAAATTCGCTCTATTCAATAAGAATTACAAGCAATAAACCTCTCGTTTTTTCAAAATGCCCGTAAAATCTCATGGACCAAATCATAAAATTTATACTCCGTATATGATACAAATACATACTAAAAAAAATCTATAAATAGACCCAAAATAAGTTCTGTGAGAACACCTCTCCCGCATGTGATTCCGAGCTGCCCTTGTTTAGCACGGTCTCATCTTTAAAAGTTCGCCTATGACCCCTAAAAATTCTCAACTTGGGTCCCTAGTTCCTCATCACAAATTTTTTACATAAATATTTTTTGCTATATATGTTGTGTATGTATTTTTATGTATGGAGGTATCCATTTATTCTTCTTCCTTGTTGCTGAGAGAGGTGGTTAAAAAGATGGGCTACAGGACTACCAAACTGATACATATCATTTAATTGATCCAGACTTCAGTAGCCAGCACACACACACATATATATATATATATATATATATTTTTAATTCCTTTTCCTCTTCACTAAACAGTAAACACCCATAAATAGGTACTTCTGTGATCTTTTTAACTTAATTCCCTCCTTCATGCACAAGAAAACTGTAAAATTTAAATATCTTGTCATGAACTTTTCATTTTCATTTTCTTTTTAGTAACATTTATAAATGTTTGAAGAACACATTTTATTTTCGGCTCAAGATGTTCAATTCAACTCCGTGGAGGCATGTTCTTGAGTGCAAATTAACAACAATGGGTAATAAATAAATGGAATTAGATCATAAGCTTGAACATCACATTAATTACTAGCTAGCTCAAGTACTATCTTTGATAGTAGTTAGTGTATAATTACTTTCACTCTACAAAGTTAGACAGCTGCTTAGATTTTGACTGTTGATCAGTTATTAGACTAATGGAGCCACAAAATTAACTAGCTCAAGCCTCTTCTCAAGTGATCAGTTAGTAACGACAACGCAGTATTTTTGAAACAATAACATTTCAGTGAATTTTATATTGTTTGGATTATATTATAATTAGTT
Source organism: Hydrangea macrophylla (assembly GCA_033977485.1). Classification (NCBI taxonomy): domain Eukaryota; kingdom Viridiplantae; phylum Streptophyta; class Magnoliopsida; order Cornales; family Hydrangeaceae; genus Hydrangea; species Hydrangea macrophylla. The sequence goes on from CM066991.1 coordinate 141,897,313, forward strand.
CATGTATTAATGTAAGTAACAATTCTTTTGGCTTTTCGGTTTTGAACAGCAATAAGCATAAAGACTAACAAAGCGACCAAAAATTAATGGAACATTATATGTAGCTACTCTGTTAACATTTTACAATTAACTCCGTGAAGCCAGAGACGGGTCTATTATGGGGCAAGGGGGAGTCAAGCCCCCTTTAATTTTGAAAAAAATTTCATATATACTTTAATGTTGGATCGAAACAATCACACGCAAACAATATATGAAAAACATAAAGATTAAAGAGACACAGAGAATTATCACATGACTCTTGTTAGCATTCCAGGAGGGCCCGACTATGGTTACACTTCGCTCCCACCATGGCCCACATGGCCCTCCCCCTTACTTTTTGGTCTAGTGTAACGGACCCATTACAATATGAGCCACACCCAACATTTAAATATATATATATATATATATATATATATATTTACACCTAAACCCTCCACCCAAATTCAAAATTTTCATATTTTATTTGTATTGAGTTCTCGAAAAATTCTACAAGACAACCAAGTATGATACATACAATTTTTTGGCCTCAATTTGGAGTAACAAGGTGTCCTTTTGTTGTACCTTTTGTGTCATTCAGTATTAACTTTTTTGATGTGCATTTTGGTAGTAATTATTAGGTGTCATTTATTAGTTACTCCCTCCGTCCCATTTTATGTGTCCATTTTGGGGAATCCAACTATTTAAGGGGACAAAAAGAATCTACCTCTACTTTCCACAATTGCCCATAATCATTGCACTTTCTTTTTTTGTTTTGTTTTGGTGTTGATTGCAATGAAGGGTAGTTTGGGAAACTAAGTAAAGTTTGCATACTAATTTAGGAAAGTGGACAACAATTTTGGGACATCCCAAAATGGAAAGATGGACACATAAAATGGGACGGAGGGAGTACAATTTTATAATTGATTGGAAAAGGTCCCACTGTATTGTAATTGAGATGTATGTATCATAAAATGATAGAAGCTTTCTTGATTTTTTGTGTTAATTTGTATAGCATTAGCTTTAGCATATTATCTACAAAATAATAATTATAATTAGATCAAGAAAAAAAATAACCTCAAGGTCGCTGCCCTCGAACCTCCGTAAACTCAGCTACTCCAACTACAACTTTTAAGTTTTTGTTTGCACCCAAAAACCGTCAAAGGTTTTTGAGTCCGAGTAGCATGAAGAGTGGATAGAGGGGAGGCCGGTCTAGGGAATCTAGGATTCGTCGGACTCGAGTGGAGATTGTAAGCCCGATGGTAGGCACCAGGCGGTTGGGTGTTGTGGTATAAGCCCGATGGGGGATTAAAAGCAGCATGTAGGCCGATCGGACACCGTGTAATGAAGGATGACTATATGAGTCCGATCGGCCATAACCAGGTAATCGGGCATGAAAGAAAGCATTGAAATTAGTTAAGCCCAATTCAGCTGGAAGAGGTAGTGGACAAGGCCGATGGATTGAAAGGGGAAGGCGGTACTATTCATAGCTATCAGGACGATGTCATCCCAGATTTTTATGAAGCAAGAGTCCGTTTAGGAAAAGAATCTGATCACGTCCAGCTGGATTTAGAAGGTTAATCCCTAAATTAGTGGGATTGATTCAATCATAATTTGGATAAGGTAGGAGTTAAAGATTGAGAAGGTTTCTTCCACCATCAGCCAATCAGCCATGTAGCTTAGGGCGTAAGCTAAGGAGTCCTTTCTTAATCAGAAGTCATCCATGACCGCTATAAATCAACAGGCAGGTCAAGCAGTCAGGGGACTCCGCGTCATCTCGAAAACAGCATACACACTGCATTCGAAGCATTCAAATCTTTATGTTTTTCAGCATTCGTTGAAAATAAGTCTGCCCTTTCGTTATTTCTTTTGGATAATCAGTCTGTTCTGGTTTGTTCTTTAAATCTGTTTATTTTTTCCAAACACTTAATAAAATCTATGTTTTATTAATCCGTTTGTGATTGTTTACCTGGTAAACTCTTAACATTGTTTAGCTTGTGCGCTTCAGTACTGCTAAAGAATTTATGGTGAGAGTATTTTCCTACTTACTACACACAGTCACCATTTAGAAGTCAGGTTCATAAAACCTTGTGTATCACTCACACAAGTGTTTAGAAAATTAGTTTACACGCACACACACATACACACACCAAACTCGTTTGGCTCTGAAACGCCTGCGTAAATTACTAACAAACAATTTTTCCCTATCAAGTCCCCCAATTTAAAGTTTCTGCATCCGTTCCTACGAGTAGCTTATTTGAACAGGACAGTCACAAGACAAGACGAGACTTAAAGTCACAATGAATGTGTCTAAGTAAGACTGTAAGAATACACTAGATGTGAGAATTATCGCACTTAATGCAATTCCGCATTATTCACCGATAATTATTGGTTTTCTGGGATATGATTTTTGCTTAAAAATAATGGGATCAAGCTGGTTTTTCCAACAACCTTTTAGTTGTACGTTGCTTTCAGCATTTGTCAATCATGATTTATTATGACAATCTGTATCCTACATTTTGAATGCCAGCTAATTAAAATTATTAAACTAATAATTACAATCCATTTGTTAGTGATCAAGAAAAGAAAAAAAGGATAAACTTTTTCATGCACCAAACCAAACATATTTAATTTAAGGAAATCTGGGGTCTTTGTAATTTTAGTACTAGTGCAATGTTAAAAAGTTGGTGCCGGGTTCGAATCAGAAATCACTGTTTTTAAATCTCAGAGAACTAAATTAAGGCCATGAAATAATTGTTTGAAATTCTCCAAGTTCCATTATGATCAAAACAACCAATTAATTAGCATATTTGACCTTTCTGTAAAAAAAAAAAAAAAAAAATTAATAAATTAAAACAGATACAGTAGTTTTTGGTTGGGCAATTACATTTACATTTATGATTTGGTGATGTACTGATGGCTCTCATGTGAGATGTAGTACTGTAAAAGTCAAAGAAGTAGGCTAAAAATATTTGGAAGCATATGTTTGGGAATTGGGACCTTACTTGGACGCTTTTGACCCCATTTGTCATCACCGCACATCACAGATTCTTCAAACCGACCATTACGCCTATTGACATCATCACCCCACTTTGGATTATCATTCATATGTGTACTATTTTTTGGACTTCGTTCATATATATATATATATATATACTCCGTGTAAATATGAGTAAAGATTGGGACACAATTCAAAAGGTGTGTCTATATCTCTCCTGTGATGTCACTGAACCCCACAGTGACACAGGAAAGAGATAGACACGTCTCTTAGGTTGTGTCCAAAAAGTTATGTCTTTGGGTGTGCCCCAAGTATTACCCTATATATATATATGTAATAACATAAGAAGCTATTACTTAGAGCATTTCCAATGGTAAATGTTATTTTCTTCATGTCAAACCTATATTTTGATATTGTTATAGTGCTAAATGCTACTCCCTCCGTCCCTTTTTTTGAGTCCACCTTTGGGAACTCAACTTATTAAGGGGACAAAAAGAATCTACACCTACTTTCCACAATTACCCCTAATCATTACAATAACTTTTTTAGTTTTGTCTTGGTGTAGATTTCAAGGAAGGGTAGTTTTGGAAAGTAAGTAAAAATTGTATGCCAATTTAGGAAAGTGGACACTAATTTTGGGACATCTCAAAATGGAATATAGGACTCAAAAAAAGGGACGGAGGGAGTACTATATTTTAGTATATGTGCTCTATTTGTACATGCTAAATGAGATTTATTCCTTTCCTTGTATTGATAAAAGTTAAGATATTGTCTTGTTGGCATGCTAAATTATAGCATGACCCATCAAAAACACATCCCCAATGGTGTGCCAAATATTATGCCAAATTATAGCAATGCGAAAGGTCATGACAAATTTGACACATGATATAGCATTGCTATAATTTGGCATGAGCTTTGGCATGCCATTAGAGAGAGATTTTTCAAGATCATGCTATAATTTGACAATAACATGAACTATAGCATGCCCATTAAAAATGGTCTTATAGAGACTTTCTGTGATACAACCTAGTGGTTTGATATAACGCAAATAATTGATCCTAACAAATTATAAATTTAATCCCAATATGTTGAGATTTGGTCTGAAGATGTTATAATTTTGAAATCAAATTAATGCATGGTTTACAAAATCACAAAGAGTTGTAATCTATTCCCAACATATTGAGATTTGGTCCAAAAATATTGTAATTTTGAAATCTAAGTGCATGATTTACAAAATCATAATATTTGGGATCAATTTTTTGGGCTGTACGATACAACCCCAACCACCATGCTGGCATGCTGCATCATAGAATTTTTCCCTACTTGTATGCTGTGTTAGTCATTCCCTAACACATGCCACGCACGTGTGGTTGATTTTTCAATACTGAAAGCATTATGTTTCCAATACTAATATTGACTGCATTCAATGATTGTTTTCAGTTAAAATTTTCACTTTTAATGAATTTTTGACTACTTTTTTAATTAAGTGATAGCTCCATTATTAAGCACTAAAAAAACAAGGGTTAATTATGACCAAATCCTTAATTAAAGCAATCAAAAGTCTAAAGGAGCCGTTTTTTTTGGGAATTTGTCAAAAGTCCCTCTCACAAGCATGTGGCCAAACATTGCCCCAAGCATTCCAGCCACTCACACCGTGTGAGTGGCTGTACAATAGCATTCCTCAATTCAAAAAATATTTCAAAACTTTAACTTTCTATAACTTTTGATCTACAACTCTATTTTTTACAAATTTTATACCGCTGTAATCGTGTCGACGAGAGGTACAAAACTAGTACCATTGTTGATATGTTTTGAGCATTTTTTTTTTCAATTTGAAGAAATTTTGAAAAAAATCGAGTTTTGTGAAATTTCACAAAAGTAGTTTTGTGAAACTTCACAAAAGTAGTTTTGTGAAATTTTTTGTTACACAAGGCATGTAAGATTTTGATTTTTTTTTTTTGCTCAAAATATATCAACAATGGTACTAGTTTTGTAGCTATCGTCGATACGATTCCAACGGTATAAAATTTGAGAAAAATGGAATTGTATATCAAAAGTTATGGAAATTTTGTCCTTTTGTCAAAGAATAGGGACTTTTGATTAAATGCAGATATTGAATGTACTTTTTGTTAAATTTTTAGCTAACAAGGGATATATCTCTAACTATCCCAAAAAACAATTAAGTTGTCAATCACACCCTAAAACTATATAACTTGCACTATTTTCTTCTTAATTTATCACCTTGGTAATGAAACAAACAACACAATCCCATCTTTCCCCCTTTTTATTTACACACACACACACACACATATATATATATATATATATATTATATATGTTTAAGTATCAAGGCCCAAAATCACGGGCCTCTTGGCTTAGTTGGTATCATGCCCTCTCACTTTCTTAGGAGTGTCTCCTGTGGAGGGTTCGACTCATGTGGGAGTCCTTCCTTGGAAGAGTTTGCCTTGTAGGACTTATTTGGGGGTGGGTCTATAGTCCCCTTGTGTGTGTGTGTGACGCCTGTGAATCTTTTACCATAAGTTAAAAAAATATATATATATATATTATCAAGGCCCAAAAGGCGGAATCTAAGTCTTGGGAACTCTGATAAAAAGTGCACGAGATTACACTAGTGCGGGGAGAGGAGTTAATTATACACAGTTGTACATATATGGAGAGCTGGTTGTTTTCACGATTTAAAGCTGTTGTAATCGTCACTCTCAACCTGTGATGATAGCCTTTCATAATTCTGTCAATATCGGTTGCTTTTCTTCTTGTCCCTTTCTTTTACGTCTACAACGAGTATAGTAATTCCCTTTATTTCACCTTACATTTTTTTTATTTTTGAAGTACTTCTAACTTTGTTTTAAATCATTTGCATAATATAGTAATATATAAATGTATTACATATGTGTGTACTTTCCATAACTTTGAAAAAGTTGTAAATTACCTTAACTAGAAAAATAAAATTAGCCCCATGGTTAAATACTACAAGGGATAAAATATAAACACTTTCTAGGGGTATCAATTTTGGACCCGACACAGCAACTCGATACGAAAATAAACGAATTTGGGTGACCCGCGTAAGGGCACGTGTCATAAACAAATCGACCCATTTGACACGAATAATAAACGGGTTTAAGCGGGTCAACCCGTCTAACCTATTTGACCCGATTAAGTATTTAAATGCAGTTGAGGTATTTTATTTAGTTCTAAACATAATTTTTAATAATCTGAAAATCTAAAATACAAATAATATAAATAAGAATTTAAAAAAAATAAATAAATAATATAAACTAAAATTGTTTTTTTTCCCTCCCAAAGCAAAAATAAAACAGTAATTACCAACTTACCAAACAAGTAAATATATATATATATAATAATAATTAATAACTAATGTAATAATAATAATAATTAATAACTAATAAGTTTATAATAGTTGAATATTGTTATATTTGTAGTATTTTGGTATTTAAGATGATATGTAATACGTGTTAATAATATATACATTTGATAGGAAGACTTGTTTGTGTTTTTAATAAGAGTGTAAGCTTTTTTTATAATAATAGAACCGAGCTAATCGGTCGGTTTTCTTAAAATTACTTACAACTAAAAAACCTATCCGACCATCCAAATTGGCAAAATCAACCAAAAGTTGAAAAATCGACTGAATCGACCACTTTGACTGGTTTTCAAAACACGAAAAAAAAAAAAATTTAAAATTCGAACAGAACCGAACTGATAACACCATACACGGGTTAAACGGGTGACCCGTGTATGACCCGGCACGATTATGACCCGACACAATTATGACACGTTAAGAATGACCCGATTATGACCCGACACGACCCGACTGCCACCCGTAATATATATGATCATATTCAAATTGTATAAAATTTAATCTCATTCAAATTATGTACTCACACACACGAATTTATCCCAAACTTCCAAGCTAGGTCATAGTCCAAATAGGGTTTCTCTCCCTACAACTCTGCCTTTGGACAAGTGAGTCACCAGACTTATCAGTTATCATCACCATTCTTAATTACTTCATTGTCTAATTACTATAATTGAACTTAACTAATGTTCTAATCTGCAATGATCTTTATAAGTAACTTCATAGTTCAAAAAGATTAGAATGACACGTGACAAGGATAGTGGGGGACCATTGGGTTGCTGCCAGATGAGGATAACACATCAGCTAAATTAGGCCCACGGGAACAAATCGATCATATCCATTGAAATAGTGTGATGATGACAGAATTGGGAAGAGGATTGATTTGTAAACTTCCAGAAAATTAGTAGTAGTTTTATCCTATCATGGATGAGCATGCAACACACACATGCACATATAAGTACGTGACCATTTGGCTATGCATTGCCATACACATCTATGGTTGAAGGATATAGTGGGCCCCCATTCTCAATACGTAAGGAGTGTGGGCCACAGCTTTTTGGTGTGTGATAGTGTTAGTGACTTGTTTGTGTGAGATTTTTGAACTCTTTTATGGGAAATTTATCATTCCTTTTGTTTTCTTTTTAGAATTATGATATCTAGATCTTGTTGAGTAGGTTTTAAAAGTATAAAATAAAAAATAATAATTCATTGTTTAGAACTTATAGATTTTTAAATTTTAGAAGAAAAAAAATTCTTAAAAGATTAGAAAAGTACAAACTGGTACCTAGTGTGCCGGATGAGCATGAAATCGTAAATATGACAGAATTGTAACAACAATGGACTAGTCAAACATCTCAAAACGACCTTCTCCTACAAAAGAATCCATACGAGGGACCTTTAAAAAAATGGTAAATATTTGTTTTCTTTAACCACAAAAGTGCATTGCTACTTATGTCTAATTTTCTAGTGTTTCTATTATACAAATATGCCAACACCTAAGATACTTGCCCCAAAGCTATAGCCTATATATATATATATATATTGGGGCAAGTCCCCAAAATCTATATTATTAGTTGCTGAGGGTCGAATGACTCGAATTTGAGGCAAATTTTATGTATTTATTTTAGATATAGATAGAAATACTATGATACTATTCTGTGAATAAAGCAGCATTGGGTAAAATAGAAACACTTCAATTCACAGATGAGTAAAAAACTACTGGGTCCAAATGGTTTGGGCCTGGGTTACCACTTCTACATTGTACAGCCCAACGAGCGGCTGAATCCTACAAATCCATGTTTGGTCCCAATCTTTACTCTTGTCTTGGGGAAATGTGGATGAAACTCTTTTGAATTACGTTTTCAATTTAAGTTGCAATTTGCAAAAGACGTCATTTTTTTTTTTTTGGTTAAGGCAAAAGACATTGTTTAAATTTAGAAGAACCCTAACTTTTGGTTGTAAATATGCATAGATATGTGAATTCGTCTATTGAAGTAAAATAATTGCTATGAGACCATCTAAGGTCAGGGTCAAGGAGGATAAAATATTATGTGTATCTATACATACGTGTGTGTGTGTGTGTTTCTTTTTCAAGAAATAAATAGTAAAATAGATGTTTAGAAATAGAGAGGGAGCGATTAGTCAATATATATTATAATATTATATATGACGTATAATTGAGGCAAATTGAAAAGTTTTTTATAGGACTGTAGATTTTCCAAAAATATGTTTTTATCAAATTAGGGTGGAATGGTGGACTCGTGGTCTCTTACCAAATAAATAATCATTGCGGACCTGTGGTCATACAAAAATGCTTTTTAAAACGACTCAATTGAAAGGCAAGATTGTCCTAAACTAGCAAAGAAGGAACCAACATGGACTACTTTTTTTTTTTTTTTGGTCTAAACTTGATTAAGTTTTTATTTTGTATTTCTCTTCAACTCCAAGATTCTTAGTAGCTAGCATACGTATACGTGTTAGAAATAATGATTGGTTCAGGCGGTCTAGAATTAAGTGATACTAAATCCAATTTTCAACAGAGGTTAATGTTACTTTTAAAATTATAGATAGCTCTTAATAACATACATACCTCAAGGAATGTCAGTTTAGTTTACTCTTCATGACTTATGTATCTGCATACATAGTAACATCTGAATCAAGGTATATATATATATATGTGTGTGTGTGTGTGTGTGTGTGTGTGTGTGTCTTTTAAAGAATTAGATTTTGATTTTCTTAGACTCTAATCGAATTCAGTATCAATAATTTCATACGATAATTAATTTGATTTGCGTTATGCCATTCTAGTGAACGAATTGGATATAATTTGTTCAAAAATATCCATTTTTTAGTACGTAAATCAATATTGATACATGGATTTATACAGTGTATTGCAACGTTATAGATAGAGATTTTCTATAGTTTCAAATAGTGTGAATGGACAAAAATGATTTTTCAACAAAATTGTTCCGTAGTTATTAACACATTTGCAATATAATATATCATCAAACTAAAAATTTCAACGACTCTTATCCATGAAACTAATAGTTGGTGGGCTTGCCTCCATATTGAAAAAAAAAAAAAAAAAACCACAGATGTGAGTCTGAAATATTTGACTGCATCGTTGAAACATCGTGTTCCTATAAAATTCTTATGTGAATAAATAACAATTTCTTTACATATTCACATTTTTTTTCCCAGAATTAGAATACTTCCAAGCGCTATTAACAACTCATTAAAAAATAATGATAATAATAAAAATTGTGTTAGCCAAAAGAAAATTTGGTTTTTTTTCTTTTCCTTCTTTTCCATGTGTTTATTGTTAAAATTTTCTTTTGAGTAATAATTATGTGAGTGTGATTGCCAAAGTACCACTAAGAAAGAGATAGAATGTGTGTGTGAGTGTTAGTGGAATTTGTTAGTGTCTCTAGCATTATTGTTTTCTTTTATATCTATCTTGATCCGGACTGTATACACACATACACTTCACACAAACGCGCACACCCCAACCCCAACATCCCATATTGGCCCATAACAAAGCCCAACAAGGACCATTCATTCCTACCGAAGAATAACTATGAGCAACCAACTAGAATTTTTTGTGAGAATTTGAGCCCTCTCCCTTTCCACTAAAAAAAAGAGAGATTATACCAATTAAGCTACAGCCCGCTCACGGTGAGTTTATTGTTATTTAGCCTTTGGGTGACTGTCTGTTGGCAGCTTACCTAACTTGGGAACAAAAGTCTGTAATTTAGTTCAACCACGCTACCACTGAGAGTAATTTTTCAGAACCCAAGTCAAAGTTTTGGACTTTCCACTTGTTAGACCACATTTCTCTGCGAGAAATGCTTGGTGCACAACGAATTGCATAATTAGTACACATTTTTCAATTGCACAAATGTGTAATATAAGGTTGGATCTTGTGCTGAAAAGCCTGCACACACCTTTCAATTGCACAAACGTGCAACACATCTTTCAGAGTAAAAGGTGTGCGCAAGCTTTTCAGCACAAGGTCCAACCTTGTGCTGCACGTTTGTGAAATTGGTTGTACAATTAGTTGTGCACCTATCATTACTCTTTCTCTGCGTTATATGTGTGTATGTTTGTATATAGGTGAAGTTTTTGTGTACCCTCATAGTAGCATTTATGTGGGGTGTCACATCCAATGAGGTAGTGCCACATAAAATTATTAGATCATTTAAATTTTTTATGATAGATTTTATTGTTTGTACTATTAGGTACGGGATATCAAATGATATACTACGTGACACCTTGAGGTACCCAAAAATTTCTCGTGTATAAAGACACATACTGACATACATATTGGTTGTCACGGTGCTAAACCCATGTTCTAAGCACTTGGGAAATGTCACAAATCACAATTATCAGGGACCACTTTACCCAACGGGCCCCAATCCTACCTTCTCATGGGGCAACCTTTCCAAAAGATTTGAAAAAACAAAAGATGAAAACAACATTCCTTTGATCAGCAAGCATAAATGCCAAATCATAATCCTAAAACATACTAATAATTAAAACTTGAGAAATTATCAAAACTTACTGAAGCTAAGCGAACCACTTCTGTTGTAATAGATTTAATTAACCAATATCCAACTAATTGGAGGATGAGGATGACCCTTCACCTTTATTTCTTTATTAATTCAAAACATGACAAGCTTACATTGCTTTCATTCATGCAACCTAATCAGCAATTTTCATTCCGAAAATTACGCTCTCTATCAAAACCATTTGTGATGCAGGAGAGAAATGGATAGGCCTTATCATCCTAGTCATGAAGGTTTTATTTTATTTTCTCAATATGTGTGTGTGTGTGTGTAAAACCGTGATCTGAAGAAGATAAGGTGATTGAATTTTCTTGGACGAGAAAAGATGGACTTGGTAGGATTTTGCGGAGAAGAGGAACAAACTTCTGGGAGAGAATTTGATCGACCAATATTCTAATTTTATTTTTCCAAATTAATATGTACTACAATAAGAAGTTCCGCAAGGAAAAAGGCTTGGTCACATGTTTTAAGATCATTTTTTTACTGTTTTGAAAGTTGATTGGTTCACGCGTACAATTGTGTCCATATGGCTCATATGTGGCATGTAAGTGGACAGCAGCAGTTTAATACACGATGAAAAGTCCCTAAAAAAATATACTGATGTTATCCTTGTGTGAGTATGAAAAATTCCGATTCAAATGAAAGCAAATTCCTCTTTTAAGTCTTTTCTTTTTCTCTTTTATTACAAAGGGGATGAGGGATTCAAATTTGCGACAAAGGCATGGAGGGAGTTGGTATTGGACAACTCAAATAGAACCTTGGCAATGCCATTTTTATTTTATTGTTTGTGGCTTTTTTTCACCTTCATTTCTAGAAGGTAAATGGGATTGTTACAACTTATATGTGATGATGTTTGCCACAAAGAAGATTTTTCATGAGTAAGTTTTTAGGACGAAACAAATCTCACATATACAATTTACAAATACTACAATGTGTCTATTTTTCTTCTCGAAGGACCCTATTACAAGAGAAATAGATACATCATAATATTTATGAATTATAATTGTGAGATTTATTTGTATCCAAAAACTTACTCTTTTATAAGAGCCATATCTAGTTTGTGGCCATAATTGGCCCATATCATGACAAGACCATTTGTGTGTGTGCAACGTTTCTTGATAGTGTTAAGTGTATGTGGGGTAATGAAACCACAACTTCCCCCCCCCCCCCCCCCCCCCCCCCCCTAAACAGTTCTATTTCCAACCCCCCTCCCCCCTAATCTAAACAGTTCTATTTTCCATTCCATCAGACAATTTTTTAAGCATCTTTGTACATGTAAATGAAAGCAACTTTGTGCTATCTTGGTTGTCACTTGAGTGAGACTACTTCAATTTGTTAGAGTTAGCTACGTGGGCCGTGGCATTACATAGAAACAGATAACATAGAGAAAATAATAATAATAATAATAATAATGAATAATGATACACTCACTCCTTTAACCACATCTCCAACCACATTTAGTATATTTTGATCATTAATTGACCTTAATTCTGGTGGGTTCTACATAAATTTCACATAGGATCTATTGAAATCAAGGGACAGAATCTACTGAATGTAGATAAGGGTGTGGTTAAGGAAGTGAGTTTATCATTATTGAAAAAAAAAGATGCAAGGTCTTTAAATATATATATATATATATATATTTTAAGTTTTTTCTTCATTTTTTTAGCCGACTCTAAACAATTCGGAACAAAGGTCAATTCAGTTAAATTTACCCTTCTTTTTTTGTTTTTTAAAGCCTTTAGGCGAATTTCATTCTAAATCTCGGTAGTTATCGAGAAAACAAAATTTAGGCTGGGGCTAGGACTATAAATATGGCAAGACCTATCCCTTTCGGAGAAGTTATTGTTTGATCCTCAACCACAGGTCCACAAGCTACAAACTGTTATGTGATCAAGTTAATATCTTTTTGTCACTCATTAGTAGGGGCGGATTAATGATTTTTGGTCAGAGGGGATCTAAATTATACAGGGTTTCGGGTGCAGCGCCTTCGAGGCGAAGTTTTTTAAGTCTGCTTATACACAATTATGTGTAAAATTGTAAAGTTGATTTAACACCCCTAGTTTGGGGTAAATCATGTAATTTTAGGGAGTCTATTTCTAAAACATGTTATATATTACACATAAATCTAGATTTTCAAAAGTCCAGAGGGGCATGTGTCTAAAACCTATAAAATATTATATATAAATCTATAATTTTTAAAAGTTCAGGAGGGGCCTGTGTGAATTTTAGGAGGGCCTATTTATAAAATTTATAAAATATTACATGTAATTATGTAATTTTTAAAAGTTCAGGAGAGCATGTGCCACCCCTCACATACACTTTAGTTAGATGACTTGGTCACACGATAGAATCTTACTGGCTGGAGTCATCACGTGAGTATATCCGGAACCATCTAATAATTTCTCCTACTGCCCCCAGTTATTTGAGCTTATAGTGAGTATATGGCCGTATGGACTGTCTTAAGCTCACCTTAGACTTCTGAAAAGACACTCGGAATTTGAACGAAAAAAGTGAGAAGACCTCACAACTTGGGTTGGGCTTAGACAAGCCCCGGCCATATTCATCCTGCCCAGTTAATATATATATACGGGCTCCATATTCGATTGGGCTTCTCAAAGACGCGCCTTGATATTTTAATATTTTATTGACACATGTACTACGACTTGCATATCAAAGTTTTTTTTTTTGGGGTAATTACTCTAACCTCCCCTGAGTTTAGGCCTAATTACACGAACCTCCCTTATAGTTTTCATAATTACACTGGCCTCCCTTAAGTTTAGCATCTCGGTAACAATTTGCCCCCTCCATTAGAAAAACGTTAAACCCTTAAACAGAAAATGCTTATGTCATCAATTGGTAAATTACACTCACCTCTCCTGAGCTATTGTTTAATTACACAAGCCTCCTTTAAAGTTTATAGTTGTGTAACACTCACCTCTCCTTTTTTAGCCAACAATAATTGTTGACCAAAAAATTAATTTTAAATTGCATTTTCTTAAAATACCGATGTGCATGCTTATTACAACTACAATTAATGATTTTGAATGGTGTGTGTATATATATATATATATGTATGTGTGTGTGTTACTTGTGGTTCGATTTAGGTTTGTACATGCAAACAGAAATCTGAACATTGACTATGAAATCTTGGAGTAAAAAATTCTTTAAATTTTAGCTAAAATAAAAATAAAAATAAGTGAATTTTTTTCATGAATCATATAAAATTATACCCTTCTTGTAAAATTAATATTCATAATTGAGTAGATCTCGACACAAAAACATGAAATAAAAATTATCAATACGCACAAAGAGTGCATTTTTGCTTACCCGCATTTTGCTAGAAAGAAATTTATTTTCGATCCCACATGCTCACCCAATAGGGTGCTGGGTTAGCAAAATTATTTGTTATTGTAAAATTTCCAAATCCAATGCATAGATCTCAAAAAATATACGAAATCAAATTTTTTTTAAAGCATCCAAAAAGGCTAAAAAAAAGTGAAGAAGTTATGGTTGTTTAATTCAAATATTATATGTTTGTTAGCAAGTAATATTATTTGTTTAGACTAATAAATACGCAAAACAAGGTTCCCCAAAAAAACCCCGAAAATATATATATATATATATTTTAAAAATGACTAAGTTATGGTTGTCTAAAGTTAACGTATAATATTTTGCTAGTTTGTTTTTTTTTACAGCTATAGAGGTAAAAAAAAATCATAAAAATAAGAGTAATTTTAAATTGTATATTTCAAATTTTAAATGTGTTAGTGTAATTTAAAAAATAAATACAAGGGAGGTATGTGTTATTTTGGCATACCCTCGAGGGAGGTAAGTGTAATTATTTGGTGATGTAAGCACTTTCCGTTAAGGTTTAACGTTTTCCTGACAGAGGGGGCCAATTGTTACCTAGACGCTAAACTCAAGGGAGGTCAGTGTAATTATTAAAATCACAAGGGAGGTCCGTGTAATTAGACCTAAACTTAGTGGAGGTCAGAGTAATTATCCCCTTCTTTTTTTTTACTCTTTTTGTCCATAACCTCTATCTGAATGCAATAAGTTAGTATTTGGTAACGTCGCAGTTTTTCGGTTTTTAATTTTCCAAAATTAATTTTGATTTGTGAAAATGAAAACAGAAAACAAAAAATCACTTATTTTGTTTTCGAATTCTGACCCAATTTTATTGCCATTTCAAAAAAAATTAAAACAACAACGATTACCAAGGACGTTTCCGAGTTTGGTTAAAATGACTACCAGTGACATTTTCAATTTTTTTTTTTAAATGAAAACAAAAATAAAAAACTGAAACTTCAATGTTACCAAATGATCTTTCACTAAAATAGTTATATACAGTTGTTCAACACAAAATTTTTACCGTGTTTTCTTACTCTAAACACGAGTCTATTAGTATTTACGTGAAAACATTCATGTACGTCACCCTTGTTTTTGTAATGAGTTTGAAAATGAAGTGTGGATTGTGGATGAACAGTAAACATGTATGTTTTGCTTGAAACATTTAGGGTCCGCTCAATTTGTGAATTTAGTAAGGGAAAAGAAAAAGGGAAGGAAAATGATTTTTTTTAGGTTTTGTTTGGTTCTTGGATTTCGTAGGGGGAAAAAAAGATAAATAGGTATGAAAATGTCACGCCTCATAACAGCAAAAATAGAGAAAAATTAATTTCCTTTTTTGATCCATAGGGCATGACGGATGAATGTCACTAATTGTCCACACCACACAATATTAATCAACTAGGACCAATAAGAACAGTAATAATATCAACCTGGATATACTACAAAAGTTCTAGATATTACAATATTATCAGAGTGTGCTATAGGAAACATAAAAAGTCTGTAAACAACATATGTCCAAGTACCAATTATAACAAATTTAACAGAAATATAAACTAAAGCTCTGTCTTCTTCTTCAACTCGCGTAAATGTAATCGTCCGACCCCTGCAACTTCAGTAGATTCACCCTCGGCGTAGCCCTCCTCTGGGTAGTAACCACCATCATCTAGTTTGTTACCTGCAATGGCATAGACAGGGTAGGGCTGGACGGGGAATGTCCAGGTAATGAAGGCCGTCAAATTGAAAGCTGAGTGAGTGAGAACTAGCGTAATATCATAGATATAAAGTAGTTACCAATTATGGACGATATATAGTAGTGATACTAATAATATCTTTCCTCTTTTATTCCAACCACATTACCCAATTCTTAACGCCTTCAAACCCTAAGATTAACTGTACTGACCTCGACTGACTACCATGAACTGATTATATCATCACGACATACTAGTACTCTTGTTGACCGCTTTTAAGAACTCTTACTATTCACCGATTTTAAAAATGCTTGTGAGCACCATACATCGTTCCACTATAACAACTGGTCTATGGACATACCGCTACTCTTGTTTACCACTTTTAAGAACTCTTACTGTTTACCGCTTTTAAGAATGCTTGCGAGTAGTGTATACCCATAACTCTCACAACCCTGGTCAAATCGTAAGCGAATTATCAGCTCGATACAATCTTTACTATCCTTTCGAACCCGAACACGTACTCACCATACTATCTCATTGTCGTACCCCCATTATCCCTTAATCCATAATATAACATAATGGATGTATGAAGCACCAATTAATCGACTAAGCCTTATGAATTACAAATAAAAAGGAAGCAACCATGTTATGTTAAGTTCAATCAATTGAAGTCCCCTCAATCGATTGAATAGCATAAAGTTCGATCGATCATAGCATTCTCGATCAATTGAGGTGAAGGTGGTCTCGATCGATTGAAGTCATTTCGATCGATTTAAACTATGTGTGCTTGATCGATTGAACCCAGTTCGATCGCTCAAAAGTCGTCTTCCCCATATTCTGGCTGTGTACGTCCAGAATCTGTTAGGACGTGTTTTGGGTCATTGTTAAACATCCAAAAATGTATACAACAATATATCTAAGCTATCGAGTGAATTTGAGACTCACCGAATGTCATAAGGCTGCGTTTGGCAAAGCATCAAGTTTTGAGCTTTAATGGCCTCTCTTCTCTCTCCTTCTTCCTTTTCTCTGTCTCTCTTTTCTTCTTCCTTCTTCTTCTGCCTCTCCCTCGGACTGAGTATATACATATAGTGTGTATATATAGATGGAGGTGTGTGTATATGAATATAATATCATTTTTTTCCTCTCTCTCTCTATCTAAACTCTTTGGTTCAGCAAACAAACCCCATACACACAATAACAACATATATATAGAGTGATGAGATGCAAAGTGTCATGTCCAACGCACAAAACAGAGATAAGATTTCTGACAAGTTTGATCGATCGAAGAGTCTTCGATCGCTTGAGAGCAGATCAGCCAGGTTTAATCGATTGAAAACAGGTCAATCGATTGAGAAAGGGTACCACGTCATAAATGTATGTCGACAGGGTTTCGATTGCTCAACAAGGGTTCGATCGCTTAAACAAAGAACTTCTCGATCGCTTAAATTAAACAACTTCAATCGCTTGAAAGTGAAACTTCAAGCATAGACAAGATATTCATACATAATATCATGTATTATTATACACTTAAAAAATACAGGGTATTACAGAAAACATTTTCGATCGTTTGTTTGGTTAACAAGGAAAATAGGAAAGAAAATAGAATAAGTCGAGAAATAAATCAACAATTAGAATATATAAATATATAGAGAAAATTTTAGTGAAAAATCCCATTCTACCAATGTTTGTTGCAATAGAGCCACGAATTGGTACTTCCCAATGATAGACCCTATAATTGTAAATGATGTTAGAGATTAGCCCAAATTTTCCTATTATAGAATTATTATATGTCTTTTCTACCCATAACCTATATATACAGAACCGTATATATATACATATATTACAAATCAGATTTAAAGTTTGAATCACTTACCAAATCCGACCAAATCTCATCAAATCAGAATTTATATTCGTAAATAATATCCCAATGGTTTAGGATTACTCTACAAAACAGTTACAAACAATTTTCACCATTTTAGCATTCACAGAGTATTTCATATTCAATCAAGATGTCACATCATTAACGAGAATCACTGTTACGATTTGGATTGAAGGCTATGAATTCTGTGAGATCGCATTGAGAAGGCAATAATAGTTGGTCGAAGGGAAACTCGTAGGTTGATCAAAACAGATCCCTTACCTCCGATCAAAACTTGTAGTTCAGAATAGGACATTTCGGCTGAATAATGGAAGAGGTGTGTATCGATTGTCTGTATAATACATTTTTACATCTTCAAAATGATTAGTTATAATTGATTAACAAAACATCAAA
Source organism: Hydrangea macrophylla (assembly GCA_033977485.1). Taxonomy (NCBI): domain Eukaryota; kingdom Viridiplantae; phylum Streptophyta; class Magnoliopsida; order Cornales; family Hydrangeaceae; genus Hydrangea; species Hydrangea macrophylla. Next base: position 141,915,599 of record CM066991.1, read on the forward strand.
GACGTGAATATGCACACCGTTGCGTCCATTTATAGTATATAATTTCATACTCGTTTTCAGAAGTTCTTATTTTGGTATTAATTTTTACACTGATATGCGAATTTGAAAATTGATGTTTCAAAAAAACGTTTCTGACATGCAGATTGTAATTGAGTCATTGCATAATCATGTTATCCTTATATGCTCGTACGACGGTGATGATGCGTTCATTAGGATAACGGACGATGTGAGATATGGCGAGATTGTACAACAAATCATTGGAAGGTGGCCTCACATTAATGAAGTTGATATGTCGTTAACTTACAAACTGCCCGGTTAGGGAAAGTGCATGTTGGATAGCGAGATGGATGTTGCTGAGTTTATTAGGGTGGCTAGGCAATTGAAAATGACCATTGTTGACGTATGTGTCATGCTCATAGAAACTGATGTTGACTCAAGTGATGATGATGTATGTGGTGATTCCGCATGCAGCCAGGACATGCAAATCGCTGTATTGAATGACATTGAACCCTCAGTAAATCGGAAGCGTCAAAAAGTATTGTAGAGCTCGTCATGGAGTCGTGAATTTCAAGATGTTGGTCAGGCATTTGAAGGTAGTGTCGAGGAATTTGGCAGGTCACTGTGTAAGTATGCAATTGAGGTTGGTTTTAACTTCAAGTATTTGAAAAATGAAACAAAGCGGATTACTGCTGAGTGCACCCTTCGCAACGAAAAAAGGTGTTAATTGAGGGTGCACACAACCAAGCAGCGTTTGAATGGATTTTTCTATATACGCGAGTTCAACAAGATCCACATTTGTGGATCGGTTATCTGCACTTCTTCCCATCCTCGAATGAATTCGTATTTAGTCGGTGATTTGATGGAGGATAAAATACGTAGGCAGCCTCTTTATTGACCTATCGACGTTATTGGTGAGGTTAAAGATAGTTGCGATATATATTGACATTAAATACCATCATGCTTGGCTGGGAGTTGAGAATGCAAGCAGGGAGATTTATGGAGATCATGCGTGTTCATTAGATAAACTGAGGTGGTACTTCAATGAGGCAGAGAGGGTTAATCCTGTCACAGTCCGGTCCCACAATAGCGGCACCGGATCCCGTGGCACGCCACCGAGGCTAAACCAATTCATTAACGTTCCCAAAATTAGGTTTGAAGAACACACGCAGCGGAATAAAACAAGTCATTTTGAAAACCATCCGTCCAGTCGACTGATCCTCGGATCCAGTCTACTGATCCTGGTCCAACAGAAAGTTGGGTTTTAAAACACCATCCAGTCGACTGCTTTTCTACACCCAGTCGACTGGGGCTTCAAATTTTCAGTCGACTGGTAAAGTCCGGTCGACTAAAGTCCAGCCTGGCCAAAATATCAGTTTTGAAAACCATGATATAGTCGACTGTGTCGGGGACCCAGTCGACTGATCCTTCATGAAACGAGGCAGAGAGTTGCTGAAAAGGAGGCTTCAGTCGACTGTTCAACAAACCAGTCGACTGATCCCCTGACAGCAGCACATTCTGCAGCATTTTCAAGTTTAAAAGCTTTTGAATTCAAACGGTGATCAACCACACACTTCCAAAAGTACTTCAAAAATAATCCTAACTGTATTAACATACTACCGAAGCACAGATACAACATGTTACTCACTATTACAACATTTTAGATTCGTTCTAACATACCAAGTTAAACATAACTAAAATCCATATGAATTCTTATTACAACATTCCAATTGTCCCCAAACCTACAAGATTAACGTTTAAGTTGCCTTCTAAAAGAACTCCCAACCCACGTGCTCACTTCTGCAATTCCTCGCCAGCATTTACACCTGAAATGGTTATTTGAATAACCATACATATTCGATTTGTTTAAGCTAACGCTTAGTGAATAAAACAACATATGCACATGAATGATAAACATGTCCGCATTCACATCTCTACATTTCATACTAGTCGCCGGAGACTCACGTGCCCGTCCATACTCCCAATCCGCGACTCCTCGCCAATAAGTCCACGCGAAAGGGTAAGACCCACGATTCTTCTCTTCAATCGTGCGACCTTAATGCCTATATTGGCTCCACAAAATGGCACGATGACCACGTGCTCCTTCTGACCCAAATAAGCAACTTAACATGCTCAAATACATATCACCATGCTTGCGGAAATCAAAACATTTCATCGTGCTATTTGGCCTACTTATCAATATAAATGCCCAATATGAACTACACAAGATATCTCTAAGTATTAATACATGCTATTCAAACATAACATGAATACATGTCAAGAAACCATCCCAAAAACACAGTTGAATCACTCACCTTCGAATAACGCTCCTATAATTCAATCTGAAGAAAACCCGTGCACAAAGAACGTGAAGAAGTCCGTCTATTACAATTCCTATGGATCAAAATCCCATTTATCAACTTTTATGAAAAGTTCTAGAAAAATATTTTTCGAAAAACTTGGCCAAACAAGTCCTAACATATATCAAAACGAAGCTCTTACCTCGAGGAGCTCGAATATGAAATCTGGGAGAAAACAAACTGACGGAAGGTCGTCGTTTGGCGTCGCAAAGCTCTAAGCAACAAAATCTCCCTCTAGCCCCCTTTTGGAATTTTAGGTTAAGACTTATAAAAATATCTCAACCATCTCTATCTATATATAGGCAAAACTCTCAGGAATTACGTTTACCTCCCCACGAGTTTTCAAAACTCCTAATCAGTCTCTGAAACTTTCTATACAGCTTATTCATAGCTCTATAAGTGAAACCTCAAAATTATAAAAGTTTTCGACTAAGTTTCGTTTGGTCGCTAAAACGCGAATTTCTACATGACGTTTCCGAAGTTGCTAATTAGCTTACCAAATTAATAGCGTGTTAATTCGTCCTTACCAGGATACTAAATTTAACAACAGATATAAATTCTAAAACAGAAAATAATACAGATATTGAAATACACAGGTAAACATTTATTTCCAGATAAACATTTAAAGTGTTCCACAGTGACCGTCTCATACTCGGAGAGACGTCACAACAACAAATCCTCAATCACAACAGTTTCAAAGGGTTCTCTAATACAGACACCCAAATCAACTCGTGAGTCAAAACTCACCCAAACATGTGTCATAAGACACGCCACATCACATTATCATGCATGGCAATGTAATGCAAAAGCAATAACACAAATGTGGGTATTATAAATCCTGTAAGCCATCTCATGTTGGACGTGGATTAGTCGTCCAAAAGATTCAACAGATGTTTTGTTTCCTTTGTGGCATGCATACATGGCTTCAAATTTTTAAGACCTCTGATATTTTTGGATGGAACTTTCTTGAAAGGTAGACACAAGGGTGTCGTACTCGGTGCGACGTGTAAAACTGGGAACCAAGGCGAGTCAAGTGCAACCTTTTTATTTATTTATTTATTTTTATATAGAAAAATTTGGTCAAAAGTCTCATTCTACCAATATTTTTTATAATAGGCCCACTATTTAGTACTTCATAATAATAGGCCCTGTAATTATAATTGTTGTTAGAGATTAGTCCAAAATATCCTATTATAGAATTAAGGCAATCCATAGTGTGAAAAACATGTCACTGATTAAGACAATAATGTTAATTTATATACTTACCCTTTTTCTTCACCATAATCTAATCAGAGTCGCTAAACGACCTTCAAGCTTTGATTTTCGTCGTCGGAGTGGAGCTTGGTTGTCGGAGTCCGAGAAGATGAGAGTTTTCCACGAAATGACAGAGAAGATGTGGTCTGTTGATCACTCAAGGGCTACTGATTTGTTCTCTTCCATTTTTTGATTTTTGAAAACCCTAAATTCTCGGATTGCAATCGCAAATCACGAAGTCTCCTTTTTTTCATACGTGATTTGACGTGATTTATGGGGAAGCCAAATTTGGTAGTTGGGGTTTTTATCAGAATTTGAAAGGGTGGGGATAGAATACGCGCGAGACGGAGAGGGTTATTTATGTCGTCCATGTATTAATAAGTGGACCTTAGATTAAAATATTGTAAATACTGGACTAATTGCAGAAAAGGTACATTAACTAGGATTTTCAACTAAATAACTCTTTAATTTATTTATTTCTATTTTCTTCATTATTTTCCTTAATAAACAAACAAATAAATTCTATTTATGTTATAATTTTTTTTAAAAAAATTTTTACATTTGCCCTGGCTAAATCAAAGGAGCAAAGGTGTGGGGTTGGACTTTGGATTCACCTGAACGACATCGTTTAAAGTAACTACGCCATTTGAAGGTTCTAGTTACTGTTCAACTAAACTTAACAGTCTACAGTATTATCGGCTGAAAGAGAAAATCAGTACTTTGCTTTGCTACTCCTTTTTTCCTCCACAGTAAAAGAGTGAGTGATTGAAGAGTCGCTGTAGCAATGAGCGAAGGCCCCAAGCTCTACGCCAACAAACCCAAGAAAGGCAAAGTCAAATCAAAATTATATATATATTTTTTTATTTTGGTTTTCTGAAAACAGATTGCTTTGCTTTGATTCATATCTTCTTCCACCTAGATATAGAATATATATATATATATATATATATATAATGGAATCGTTTACTTTTAATTTTCATAAAACAAGTCGCGTTTCTGACGTTTGATTGTGTTTTGTATATATAAATGTTGTAACAGCGCAACTGAAACAACATCAATCACCACCACAGGGATCGCCATTGCCATCGCCATCGACACCACCATCGTCGTCGTCAATGGGGTCTCAATCTTCGTCGAAGCCTCCGATTCCACCTCCCCAACCACGCAATGAATCGTTCGCTCGGCGTTACAAGTTCATCTGGCCTGTTCTCCTTGCTGTCAATTTCGCCATTGGAGGTCTCTCTCTCTCTCTCTCTCTCTCTCTCTCACACACACACACACACACACACATGCTGAAGTTAATGTAATGCTTGTGAGCTAAGAATGAACTAGGGTTTTGGATTTTGATATGCCCCAAAATATCACCTCATCATCTACTACTGACAAGTGGAGCCTAAGAATGAGTCACCCCATGACCAACCATTAATTATTAAGAATGGAGAAATTAAATGGCATAATCCCAGGTCATAGGCAAAACTATGGGTAAACGTTCACATCGTTATCCCATATTCATGACCATATTATTAGGGATCCCTCATTCATAGCAGCATGATCCATATAATGGGTCAATCATGTTAATAAAATCTTGATAATCAAGGAGATCATAATGACAGGTAACCCCTTATATATACAGGGGTTGCAAGGTAATCAGGGGCGATCTCTCTGACTCTCTCGAGCTCATATATTCTCTATGTGCATTTTACGTTAATCCACATTCTTTTCTATTCGATCTGATTACTGACTTAACCATCGGAGAGACCTCGGTGGCAACCCCACTAAGGTCTTCTTGCAGGAAACACCAGAGCTTGGAGAGGAGGATCTATCGATCCGTTCAACTTGATGAGCTCAAGAGCTAGAGAGATCGTCCCCCTGAATAACTTGTAACCCTTGTAGGCTGTATATATAGGGGTTTAACTGCCATTATGATCTCCTTGATTATCGGTATTTGAATACGGATTGTATGGCTTTTGAAGGAATATGGTTGCTAACATCCATCTCACCCTCCCCAGACCCCGCAATGGCGGTAGCCTTGTTCACTAGGCTGGCATTTTTTAATTGATTTTATTTTTTTATGTTCGCTAACATCGTTCCCACAGATAGCGCCAAATGATGATGCAGAAAAATGTACTTGTACGATTCAGTAGAAGCAGGTTGAATGGGTGGATTGATCCTCCTCTCCAAACTCTGGTGTTTCCTGCAAGGAGACCTTGGAGGGGTTGCCACCGAGGTCCCTCCGATGGTTAAGTCAGTAACCAGATGGAATAGGGAAGAATGTGGATCAACATAAAATGCACATAGAGAATATATGAGCTCAATAGTCAGAGAGATCGCTCCCCTGAATACCTTGCAAGTTGTAACCCTTTGTATATATAGGGGGTTATTGTCAAATGAAGATAAAATGATAGTGAAAAGCTTAGGTTACTAACCTTGGTTAGAACCTTTTATATTAAGAAGAAAGACAAATATTACAAGTAGGTCCTTGGACATACAACAAAATACAAAACATAACAACTAAGAAGCATAACTAACAAATAACTCTAACACTCCCCCTCAAGCTGGTACAAATATGTCCCTCATTCCCAGCTTGTCCAGAATAGTATGAAATGGGCGACTCCCAACGGCTTTAGTAAGAACATCAGCAACCTGATCACATGTCTTCACAAAGGGAACACAAATAGTACCACTATTAATATTTTCTTTGATGAAGTGTCGATCGATTTCCACGTGCTTTGTTCTATCATGTTGAACAGGATTATGAGCTATACTGATGGCCGCTTTATTGTCACAGTATAGCTTCATAGAATCTGTCAGTTCAATCTTCAAGTCCTTCAGCAAAGACTTGATCCACAACAACTCACAAATACCTTGGGCCATAGCCCGGAATTCGGCTTCTGCACTGGACCTAGCCACTACATTCTGTTTCTTGCTTCTCCAGGTAACAAGATTACCTCCTACGAACGTGCAGTACCCTGAAGTGGACCTCCTATCTGTAATTGAACCGGCCCAATCAGCATCAGTGTACGCTTCCACCATTAGGTGGTCATGTCTCATAAAGTGCAAGCCTTTTCCCGGAGCAGACTTTAGATACCGAAGAATCCGAAAAACAGCCTCTTGATGTGACTCTCGTGGAGAATGCATGAACTGACTAACAACACTTACGGCAAAAGCAATATCTGGACGAGTGTGAGACAAATAAATAAGTTTACCAACTAGTCTCTGATAACTCCCCCTGTCCACTAATTCCCCACTGCTATCATCACCAAGCTTCTGATTTTGCTCCATCGGAGTATCACAGGCTTTGCTGCCAAGCATCCCTGTTTCCTTTAACAAGTCAAGGACATACTTCCTTTGGGAAATAAAAATCCCATGCTTGGATCGAGCAAGTTCGATCCCAAGAAAGAACTTCAAGACCCCTAAGTCCTTAATCTCAAATTCAGAGGCTAATTGCTTCTTCAACCTTTCCATTTCTTCCAAGTCATCTCCTGTTAGCACAATGTCATCAACATAGACAATAAGAGCAGTAGTCTTACCCTTTGATGAGTGTTTGATGAACAATGTGTGATCTGCATTACTCTGTCTGTACCCAAACAGTAGCATAGCCCGTGTAAACCTCTCGAACCAAGCTCTAGGAGACTGTTTGAGGCCATACAAGGATTTTTTAAGCCTACAAACCTTCCCATCTGTCTTGGAGTCCTCGAAACCTGAAGGGATATCCATGTAGACCTCTTCTTCTAAATCACCATGCAAGAAGGCATTCTTCACATCAAACTGGCGAAGAGGCCAATCCCGATTTGCTGCGAGAGAAAGAAGAATTCTGATTGAATTCATTTTTGCAACTGGGGCAAAGGTTTCCTCATAGTCCACCCCGTAAGTCTGAGTGAACCCTTTTGCCACCAATCGAGCTTTGTACCTCTCAATAGAACCATCAGCTCGATGCTTCACTGTGTACACCCACTTGCACCCCACAGTCTTCTTTCCTTCAGGTAACTTGGTCAATTCCCAAGTGCCAGTCTTTCGAAGAGCTTTCATCTCCTCAGTCATGGCATGTTTCCACTTGGAATCAGCAAGAGCTTCCTGTACATGGTTAGGAATACTAACAGAGGAAATTTTGGAAAGGAAGGCTTTATAGGAAGGAGATAGATGAGAATAAGACACAAAGTTAGATATAGGGTGTTGAGTGCATGATCTAACACCCTTTCTAACAGCTATAGGAACATCTAAATCATTTAAGTCGAGAGAGGGTGTATCAGAGGAATTACCTGAATCTCCATCACTGAGAGGGAATGGCAATGGTAGAGGAGAAATAGGACCATATTACTTTCTGGAGTCTCTCTGACTCTTCTTTTACTCCATGTCCCCCTAGAATAAACTCTCAACTCACTCTCCCTTGGCTCCTCAACTACCCCTTCTCCTTCTTCAGGTTCACCTTTCTCCATCTCAGGTTTCTCTCCCTCAACTCTCCCCGTCTCCAACTCAATCATCATAGGGGAAACAGGTAGCCCTTCACATCTAGACTCCCCCTGAAGGGGTACCGTAGAGGCAATAAAGTAGGACTGGGACTCACGAAATGTGACATCCATAGTGACGAACCATTTCCTAGAAGGTGGATGGTAACATTTATAACCTTTCTGAGTGGGAGAGTAACCAACAAACACACATTTAATAGCCCGATGATCTAACTTTCCACGGTTTGGACTGTGATTATGAACGAAGCACACACAACCAAAGACACGGGAAGGGATGGAAGAGGAGAAAGAGGAGTGGGAAAGAACCGCAAGGGGGGTTTGCTTATTTAACACCTGGGTAGGAAGACGGTTAATAAGATAAGCGGCAGTTAAGACCGCCTCACCCCAATAAGACCGAGGAGCCTGAACCTGAAAAAGTAAAGACCGGGCAACATCTAAAAGATGACGATTCTTACGCTCGGCAACCCCATTTTGTTGTGGAGTGTCGGTGCAAGAAGTCTGATGGACAATTCCATGGGCACAAAAAAACTTGCTTAGACCCGAATCTATGTACTCACCCCCATTATCGGACCTAAAAACTTTCACAACTGCCCCGAACTGGGTACACACCATTTGATGGAAATTTTGAAAAATAGAGAAGACCTCTCGCTTTTCTTTCATCATGTACAGCCATGTAGTACGAGAACAATCATCAATAAAGGACACAAACCACCTATGACCTTTCAGAGATGCGGTACGTGAAGGACCCCAAACATCAGAATGTATTAATGCAAAAGGAACTGAACTTCTAGTATTACTGGGAGCATAAGTTGCTTTAAAATGTTTCCCAAGTTCACATGCATCACAAAAAAACTTGGAATTTGAAGTTTCATAATTAGCAACAAGAGATGGAAACATAAATTTTAGTAAAGAAAAGGATGGGTGTCCTAAACGCCTATGCCAAAGCATTAAATCTTCAGTAGAATTCTTCAAAACGACGGTATTATTAGCAAGCTTCTCCTCCTCATCCTTCTCATCCAAAAAATAAAGTCCCTGCGTCTCTCTACCACTGCCAATCACCCTCTTCGTGATAAGATCCTGAAAAATACAGTGAGAAGGGAAAAAGGTTACACAACAATTTAAATCTCGAGTAATACGACTCAATGATAAAAGATTATGAGAGAAACGAGGAACATGCAAAACTGAAGTCAGGGGTAAGGAAGGAGTGACACGAATAAGACCTTTCCCCGAAACAGAGGAGAAGGTACCGTCGGCAATTCTAACTTTGTCCTGACCTGAACATGGCTTATAATCATAAAAAAGATTAGAAGAGCGAGACATATGGTCAGAGGCTCCTGAATCAATAATCCAAGGAGAGGAAGAGTGGGAAAGAAAAGCTCTTGCTGGCTCAACTACATTACCTGACTGTGCAAAAGACGACGAGGTACTAGTGGCAGACGAGGAAGTGCACCGGGCTAGCAAGTTCCTGAGAGAATCAAGCTCAGTAGAGGACAGAGGGCTCGGCTCAGAGGCAGGAGCAGTATCACCGGGAGTAGAGTCAGAAGTCTCGGTAACTGCAGAATGATGTGCACGGGCAGCCCCTCCACGGCCAGCAGAACGACCCCCACGACCTCCTCGGCCTCCTCCACGACCGCCTCGACTACTAGGGGGACGACCATGAAGAGTCCAGCAATTGGCCCGGGTATGATGGGGCCGATGACAATAATCACAAATCACCACAGGTCGATCAGAAGGAACCGTCTGCTGCTGGGTTCCTTCTCTAGGCGGAACAGAGACAAGGGCAGAACGCTCAGTGGATGTAGGCGAAAGCATAACAGAACGACGACTCTCCTCGTTCTGTACATAAGCGAAGGCCTCCTGAAGGGGAGGGAGAACATCCATCCCAAGAACCCGACTACGAACAGCATCATAATCGGAATGAAGCCCTTGAAGGAATTTGAAGACTCTTTGCTTCTCAAGAAGTTTCCGGTACTCCTCTGCATCAGTGGCACAGACAGGCTGGAAGGACTGCAGATGATCAACTCTGTCCCAACTAGTAGTAAGGAAGGTATAATATTGGGTGACTGTCATTTCACCCTGCTCGGATCGGTCAATGGAACGGATAAGCTCAAACTCTTGAGCATAGTTCCCCCTTCGAGAGAAAGTGGAAGCAACGGTGTCCCAAATAGCCCTAGCCGTCTTCATGCGATAAAAACTCTCACCAATTTCAGGGACCATGGAATTGATGAGCCAAGACATGATAATGGAGTTCTCAATCTCCCACTTGTCATATCCCGGATCAGTAGTAGAGGGGGCGGTGATACGCCCGTCAAGATGTCCCATCTTCCCGCGTGCCTTCAGATAAAGTTCTACCGCCTGTGACCATTTCAAGTAGTTTTGGCCATTGAATGGAATGGTAGTGATTTTTAGATTGGGATCCAAGGGGGTAACCACAGTCTGAACGGTCGGTTTATCAAGGTCCGCCATGTTTTTGTGCCCGAATGGAAAACCCACACAATATGAAGGAAGACGAAGGAGATGGGTACCAAGAAATCAACAAAATTGCTTCAAGGGTCCATTAAGGGACCAACACTACACCAAACAAGTATCACCAATCAAAATAGTAGCCTTGGAATGGTGTCTTGAAACAAAAAACAGAGGAAAAGAGGTTTTAGGGTTAGGAAATTAGGCCAGAGTGTTTCGGCGCAGCCTATGGAAGAACACCCAAGCTTCGGCGCAGCCTGTGGAGGTCTGCTGGGCTGCGGCGCAGCTTGGGGTGGTGGTGTGAGCTGCGGCGCAGCCTGTGGTGGTGGTCTGAGTTGCGGCGAGGCTTGTGGTGGTGGTGTAGGTTCCGGCGCAGCTTGTGGTGGTGGTGGAGTGGTGGTTTGTTTGATTAGGGTTAGGGTTTTGAGCTAGGCTCTGATACCATGTCAAATGAAGATAAAATGATAGTGAAAAGCTTAGGTTACTAACCTTGGTTAGAACCTTTTATATTAAGAAGAAAGACAAATATTACAAGTAGGTCCTTGGACATACAACAAAATACAAAACATAACAACTAAGAAGCATAACTAACAAATAACTCTAACAGTTATATGCCATTATGATCTCCTTGATTATCGGGGTTTGGTTAACATGATTGACCCATTGTATGGATCATGCTGCTATGAATGAGGGATTTCATCCCTAATAATATGGTCATGAATATAGGATAACGGTGTGGACGGTTACCGATCATTTTTCCTATGACCTGGGATTAATTTCTCCATTCTTAATGATTGATGGTTGGTCATGGGGTTGACTCATTCCTAGGCTCCACTTGTCAGTAGATGATGAGGTGATGTTTTGGGGCATATCAGTTACTCCGCCCCAAGCTCTGGTCATTCGAAGAAAGACATGAGTTGGTTTCATATGTGAAACATTTAAGAGATGTCCGACACGGTGATACGTTAGAGGCCATTGGAGCTTTGAAATTGACGTCTTTCTGCGTCATGGGCATTCTTGCCTTTTTTGAGGAGCTGAAGTCGAAATCTAGGAGCTCTGATATAGGAAAATCTTGCACAAGAAGGTCTTGCTCTTAAAAGGCCTGAAGATAAGAGTCTTCATCGTTGAGGACATTAACTATAGCTCATAAGAGGCAATTCTGAGGAGGCTGGACAGATTGAGGCGAAGCTAAAAATCTTAAGGCCGAAGAGTGAGACCAAGTTGAAAAAGCTTGAGGCCAAAGAAGTTGAGGCCGAGCCGAAAAGCTTAAGGTGAATATGCGAGGCCAAGCTAAAAAGCTTGAGGCCAAATAAGTTGAGACCAAGCTAAAAAGCTTGAGGTCGCATAAGATGAGGCGCCAAGCTGAAGTGCTTGAGGCCAAGACGTTAAGGCCGAGCTAAAAATCTTAAGGCGAATAGGCGAGGCCAAGCTAAAAAGCTTGAGGCCTAATAAATTGAGACCAAGCTGAAAAGCTTGAGGTCGCATAAGATGAGGCCAAGATGAAAAGCTTAAGACCTAAGAAGTGAGGCCAAGCGGAAGTGCTTGAGCATTGAGGCCGAGCTGAAAAGTTTAAGGTGAATAGGCGAGGCCAAGCTAAAAAGCTTGAGGAGCTTGAGGCCGAAGAAGTGAGGCTCAGCTAGAAAGCTTGAGGTCGAATAAGTAAGGCCTTGCTACAACGCTTGAGGCTGACAAAGTGAGGCCTTGCTAAAACGCTTGAGGCCGAAAAAGTGAGGCCTTGCTAAAACGCTCGAGGTTGAAGAGGTCAAGCTTAAGAGCTTGAGGAAAATGTCGTTGTGTTGTTATGAAGGATTGCACTGAGTAATATCTTCTGAATGAGAAACCATGAGGTACTTGGGATCTTTGAGTGGATGTATAGCCCTGAGATAGCCTACTCAAAAGTCTTGTGGTTGCAGTTTATACCCGTGAGAGCCTTCTTAGATAAATCCAAAACTGAAGGATCAGGGAGTCAATTCGAAGTGTAACATTGAATATATTATGAGCTGTAATAAGATAACGAATTCTGATCTACAATGAATTCTAAGTTGAAGCTAATGAATATAGACCCAAGCTGTAGCCAATAAATAATGACTCAAGCTGTAGCTAAAGAGTTTGTGCCTTGCTATACTCTAGCTTTCTCTTTAAGATAATGTGCAATAGTTTGGTGGACAGCGTGTTGCATAGTAATCTGGGTCAGGAGGGCTAAGCAAGGTTCATGCTGCTCTTGAGAAAACTGAAATGCTTGAGTTGATCAAGACTTTTTGAGTTCTGAAGAGAACTGAAGTATTTAAGCTAATTGACTAAACTACTTCTGTTTGATAAATGCCGAGGGATCAAAGGCTGAGTGATGTTGTGTTAATCCCTATCACACCCCCCTTTAGCTCTGGCCAGAGATAAGGGCCAGAGATATCGTAACTTAAAGTAATCGGGCTGAAATGCTTAGCAAGTACATGCTTGATTTGGGTAGACTTGACCACTTGAGTAGGAGAAGTGCTTGGTGTTATTGAACCAAAGATTTGAAGAACTAAACACCTAAGTGTTCGGCAGAAATGCTTTGGTGTGATTGAACCAAGGCTTTGAAGAGTTGAACACCTGAGTGTTCGATTGAAATTCTTGGTGTGATCGAACCGAGGTTTTAAAGAGCGGAGCACCTGGGTGCTCAGCTAGGATACTTGGTGTGATTGAACCAAGGTTTTAAAGAGCGAAGCATCTGGGTGCTTGACTGGGATACTTGGTGTGATTGAACCAAGGTTTTAAAGAGCGGAGCACCTGGGTGCTCGACTGAGGTACTTGGTGTGATTGAACCAAGGTTTTAATAGAGCGGGCGTGGACGAGACTAGAGCCGAAGCGACCTAGCCATTTAGGGATTGCCCAAGGTTTTTGTTTGGCTAGAACACTTAGTATCGATTAAGTGTCAGCTTAGTGTTGAGCTAATTGATGGAGCTTTGTTCCTCTTATATGGTCAAGAGCTAGGCTCGAGAGCCATAGACCAATGTAAAATTTAGGAAGAGGAGCCCCAGATATGCTGATTATAATGCAACAATTTATGTAACGGTTAATAGGATGTTGTAATTAATGGTCTCGTACCAGCAGTTTGAATCGTGGATTATGGCTTCACCGACATAGTTCGCGTTTTTGAATACGGATTGTTTGGTTTTTGAAGGAATACGTTTGCTAACATTGTTCCCACAGACAGTGCCAAATGATGATACACAAAAATGTACTCATGCGATTCAGTTGAAGCAGGTTGAATGGATGGATTGATCCTCCTCTCCAAGTTTTGATGGTTCCTGTAAGAAGACCTTGGTGGGGTTGCCACTGAGGTCCCTCCGATGGTTAAGTCAGTAACCAGATGGAATAGGGAAGAATGTGGATCAACGTAAAATGCACATAGAGAATATATGAGCTTAAGAGTCAGAGAGATCGGCCCCTTGAATACCTTGTAACCCCTGTATATATACGGGGTTACCTGCCATTATAATCTCCTTGATTATCGGGATTTGGTTAACATGATTGACCCATTATGGATCATGCTGCTATGAATGAGGGATTTCATCCCTAATAATATGGTCATGAATATAGGATAACGGTGTAGACAACCCATCGTTTTTCCTTTATCTGGGATTATGTCATTTAATTTCTCCATTCTTAATGAATGATGGTTGGTCATGGGGGGGGGGGGGGGGGGGGTTGACTCATTCCTAGGCTCCACTTGTCAGTAGATGATGAGGTGATATTTTGGAGCATATCGGATCTTAATCGAAAATGTGGATACTAAGCTGATATTGTGTTGTTCTGATAGCAATAAGTTAAAAAGGGGATGCTAATTGCTATATTAATATACTGACACATATTTTCATTTCATGAGTTATTCTGATTGGGATTGGTGCAATTTATGCAATATATCCTCTTTGACAGATTTTTTTATTTTATTTTATTTTTTCCTTTCTCAAGTCACTCTGAGATTCAAGTTTGGGAGTCTTTTGGAATTCAGATTTGTAGGAACTTGGGAGGTCTCATGATGAAATTATGAAAAAAGTTGCGCTAATACAATATAATTTGTGAATAAAAATGCAGTACGGTCTAAAGAAAATTCAAAATTTCATTTTTATAGCACAATTACAAGCATTTACCTGTGCGACAAGAGGACGTGAACCATAAGGATTGTCCTCATTCACCCCCCTGTTTCTCAATTGCAAAGTGAGTTTAATATGCAAAAGTCCCACTCTTGTGTGATTTGTATCTAGAATTGTCGTGCTCAAAGCTTGTCTCTTCAAATTCATGAAAAAATATGTTTTTGTGGAGCAAAAGTTCATTATGACAAACAAGTTAATGAATTGTGAAGGACATAGGCTTTGATGGGTAGAGATTAGAGAGGCTAAGGCTACTTGTGTTGATGAAAAATGCAGGTGTGGGAGGAGGGAAAAGCGAAGCATGCCAGTTGCTTTATTTCAACTAGAGAGAGAGACGAGGAGGGAAAAGCGAAACATGCCAGTTGCTTTATTTCAGAGAGAGAGAGAGAGAGAGAGAGAGAGAGAGAGAGAGAGGTCTGCCCTGAGGTTCGGGGGCCTTAGGCGAACTTCTAAGATGAGGTCCTCTGTATATAAGCATGAACCAATTAGCAAATTCAGAAATGTACTTCCTAAATGCCATTTAGGTCTTTATTTGGTCATTTGTTTGGATCTATTTGGAGAAATTGAATTTTTTTTAGGAAGGGGACGACACTGAGAATTTGAATGCTTAGTACAGAGATGCCCAAAAAAATTGCAAGTATGCCCAATAAATTTCAGAGATTCGGTTCTATAAAAGGCAAGGAAAGTGACCACAAACATTGAAAAGTCTTATTTTTGTATGCAGTGAGCGAGAAAATATTGCCTTGGCCCCTTTTTTTTTTTTTTTTCTTTCAAATGAATAAAAAAGCTGTGACTCTGAGGAATCTGTTTTGATTAATCTGAAAAGAAAAGAAGAAAAGAAAGAGAGCTGAGCAAAACAAAAATCAATTACAAAAATGACCTAAATCAAATCAAATGAATAAAAAAGCTGTGACTGAGGAATCAATGAGTTTCGTAGAGAGAAGCAAGGGACTGAATGTGATTTTTTGTTTTCATAGAGTGAGAGAGTGAATTTGGGAAAGTGGAGTAGGTATATATTAGTGCTAGTTTTTATGAGCACTTTTTGAGTAAATTTGGAAAGTGCAGAAACAAAGTTGAAATGCCTTCTCTTCATGCAAGGACATGTTTGGATAGTAATTCACATGATGTCATGAACATATGAGTAGTTTGTTTTTTGGCCAAACAAGCCACTAAAAGTGGATAAGTCCAGTGCACAGTAGCTGACTTCCTTGGGTCTTGGGGTTTTTAAAGTGTGTTTGGGGCCTTTGGGCTTAACTACTACCATTTAGTGTTTGGAATTGGGGGCTTAAAATTATCCAAAATATTGGGGGCTTTAGGCGGGGGCCTACAATTTTATATACCAGGGCCGCCGGTGGTCATGCCACGGGTGTTATTTGTTTACAAAATTCTGAAAATTAGAATTAGAAATATGGAGGTTGCGTAGAGACCCACTAAATTGCTATAAAAAAAAAAAATAGAGATAGATTTTGAAATTTCTGAAATAAGCAGGAATTATTTAGTACATGTTAGAAGCTCTAGATTTTGTGAATGTACTTTGGGAATCACGGAAGAATTGGACAATTTTATTACCAGTTTATGATGAGTTCAGGAGAAACAGATTTGGTGTTCCGATGTGGAATTTGATTAAGAGTTATGACAGGCCTTCGTGTACTATATAGCTATACAAGCTCCCCCTCCACTTACCCAAACTAACCCTTCAATCTTTATGGCAGAGGGTGGTAATTTGACGGTGATTAACATATTCATCAAGATAGAAGTAAGCAGAGAAAGGGTTGTAAAACTGCTGTTTTTTTGTATTTCACTTGCACACACACATATATATATATATATATATGAATGCTTGTGTATGAGGGCAGGGTTCAAAGGCGGGGTTCAAAGAAATATCAGTCAGAAACACAAGCACATGGCTCAGGTTATGGAAATTGAAGGGGCAAGGAGTTGGACAAAAGATTTTCAGAGTGATTTTAGTTGGTTACATAGTTTACTTAATACCTCAACAGGAACAATAGCCATATCTAGTGCGCATTGGATTAGTTATAACTATGGACAGGGGTGGATGCAGAAATTCGAAGTTGGGGTGGGGGGTGGTGCTGGGCTTGGAGGGACGAAACCAAGAAGAGGGTGGTCGGCTTGGAGGGATGAAACCAAGAAGAGGGTGGTCGAGTTTCGGGGAATTGGTGGCAGGGCCTTGAGATGGGTTTTTTTGGGTCTGCTTAGACGTTTTTGTGTAGAAGATATAAGCTAATGCTGTAAATTTAACACAAAAACTCAGGAAATCTTCTCCCAAACAACTAACTAATTTGGTTTTATGATACATACATCTAAGTTCAACACTCAGTGTTATTACCCGATACAAAATTGTTACTAACAAAAGAGAATTGGAAAAGGATATTTTATTACTGTACATCCCCAATAATATATAACGTTACAAGGAGAACTAAGAAGGAAAGCAAATCAACAGAAAAGGAAATAAAATAAATCTGCATTAATATGGTCAACATGACCTATAAAGACACACTAAAATCCGGGGATAAAATCTCCTAATTTCAACACTCCCCCTCAAGCTGTGGCGAAGATATTGACGAGACCAAGCTTGCCGATAGATGACTGAAGAAGTGTTGGACCAATGGATTTAGTGAACATATCTGCGGTCTGATCTGATGAAGGAACAAACCTCAGTGTGATGACTCCTGACCGAACTTTTTCCCGAATGAAGTGAACATCAACCTCTATATGCTTAGTTCTTTAATGAAGAACTGAATCAGATGATAACATAATAGCAGATTTGTTATCACAAAATAACTTGGATGAGTCTACCACAGGGAAGCTTAACTCATCAAGAAGAGAGCGAAGCCATATGAGTTCACATGAACCTTGAGCCATGATACTCAGCCTCAACAGAAGACCGAGAGACGACAACTTGCTTTTTACTTTTCCAAGAGATAAGATGACTACCTTGAAAAGTACAGAAACCAGACGTAGAGCGTCTGTCACCTTTTGAGCCTGCATAATCTGCATCAGTAAAACAGGAGAGACCTGATTGAACTCCTGTCTTAAAGAATAGACCAAGACCAGGACAAGTCTTGAGATATTGAAGAATATGATAGACAACATCAAGATGTGAAGTACGTGGTGAGTGCATAAATTGACTCACGACACTAACAGCATAAGTCAGATCCGGTCTTGTGTTCGTCAAATAGATGAGACGACCCACAAGACGCTAATATACCGAGGGATCTGATAAGGGCTCTCCCAGTTCAGCAGTCAGCTTCTGATTCGGATCCATAGGAGAAGAGGCAGGTCTACACCCAAGCATACCTATATCTTGGAGGAGATCAAGAGCATACTTCCGTTGGGATAGCGAAATACCTTGGTGGGACCGAGCCACCTCAATTCCAAGAAAATACCTCAGAGGACCCAAATCTTTAATGTCGAATGATATTCCAATAGAACATTTCACTTGCACAATACCAGACGTATCATCTCCTGATGATAATTATATCATCAACATAAACAGAAATAATGATACATTGCCCTTTGGAAAGTACGACGAATAAAACAAGTATGATCGGAGTGACACCGAATAAATCCCATAGTAAGCACCACATCACTAAACCGGCTGAACCATGCACGAGGAGCCTGCTTCAATCCATAGAGAGATTTGCGTAGGCGACAAACTTTCCCCGAATACCCCCCCTGAGCCCGAAAACCAGGAGGGGGATCCATATAGATAACTTCAGTCAAATCACCATTAAGAAACGCATTCTTGACATCAAGCTGATGAAGAGGCCAAGAATAGGAAGCAGCCAGAGAAACAAGCAGCCGGACCGTGGTGAGTTTAGCAACCGGTGCAAAAGTAGCCCCGAAATCCTTACCTGGAACTTGTGTGAAGCCCTTAGCCACAAGACGGGCCTTATATCGATCAATGGTTCCGTCCGCCAAATACTTAACACTGAAAACCCACTTGCAGCCAACTGTACGTTCACCATTTGGGAGAGAGACAAGTTCCCAGGTTTGATTGTTCTGAAGAGCACTCATTTCTGCTTTCATAGCAGCCACCCACTTTGGATTCTGAAGAGCTTCATGGACCGAGCGAGGAATAGAGACAGAATCAACTGCACTAACAAAGGAGCTAAATGGTTTTGACAGACCCTGATAAGAGACATACTTAGAAATTGGGTGGTTAGTACTACTGGAAAGAATATAGCGTGAAGGAGGGCGACGAATACGAGTAGGATAACGAGGAACAACAACATCAGAGACTAAAGGAGGAGATGAGATACCTGATTCCGGAGAAGACGTTGGCACGGGGTCTGGAGCGCGAGGACGACGAGAGTACACCTGTAAAGGGTCACTTGTAACGACTGGGGGCAAAGGGTCACTGGGTTGATCACTGGGTATATCATGAATAGGCACTGGACAAGGAAGAACTGAGAGATCAGTATCCACGACATGTTCTACTGGAGTTTCCAGAGAAGAAGAAGCACCTGTAAAAAAACGGAATTGTTTCCAAAAAAGTGATATCCAAAGAATGATACAAATGATGTGTGACAGGATTATAACAACGGTATCCTTTGGACGTGGAGGAATACCCTAAAAATACACACCGAACAGCCTTATCATCAAGTTTAGTACGTGTAGGGCTGCGATTTTGGACAAAACAAGTGCACCCAAAACCCCGGGGGACAATGGGAAAGAGTGTACTACCAGGCCTAAGGACATGAAGTGGGGCCTGGCCTTGTAGAATACGGCTAGGAGTACGATTAATAAGGTAAGTAGCAGTAAGGACAACAAAATGCCAAAAAGACTTGGGAACATTCATACCACGTAAGAGACACCTAACCGTAGCCATGAGATGACGATTTTTACGTTCAGCCACCCCATTTTGTTCGGGGGTGTAAGGACACGTGAGTTGTTGAAGGATCCCCCCCTTGTTAAGTTCTGTCCGAAATTCATTAGTAATATATTCCCTACCATTATCAGACCGAATATTACGCACAACAGTATGAAATTGAGTTTTAATCATTTGAAGAAAATTTCTAAAATGAGATAAAACCTCAGACTTTTTCTTCATAAGATAAACCCAAATACAACGAGTATAGTCATCAATAAATGTAACATAGTATCGGTGCTGAGACATGGATGTGACGGGGGAAGGTCCCCACACATCGGAGTGAATAAGGTCAAAGGCATTAGGTGCCCGATGCATGCGAGGAATATAAGAAGTGCGAGTATGTTTTGACAATTCACAAACCACGCATTTAAAATGGAAATCCTTACAAGCTTTATTTAATGGAGGAAATAACCAACATAAATATTGAAAGTTGACATGACCTAAACGAGCATGCCACAAATCTAGAGTTTGTAATGAAAACACATATTTATTGGAATCAGGCAAAACAAAATTATGAAGAGCAGGTAATACGGAAGCTTGAAGACTGCAAAACGTCCTTGACACCGAAGGATCACTGAAATAGTAAAGACCGTCACGCTCAAACCCCCTGCCAAAAATCTACTTCGTAGTCAGGTCCTGCAAATAACATGAATGAGGTAAGAATACAACAGAACAGTTATGGTCTTTGACAAGGCGATTAACCGAAAGCAAGTTAAAAACAAAATTGGGAACGTAGTACACAGACGAAAGAGTGATATCAGAAGATAATCGGGCATCACCCTGACTACAGATAGGAATAAAAGATCCATCTGCGATACGAACAGACTGTGTAATGGAGGTAATAGGTGAAGTAAAAACGGAAAGCTCACCAGTCATATGATTATTTGCCCCAGAATCGAGAATCCAAGTAGGATGGCCGGACTTACCATGAAGAGCAGTAGGAGTACCTGCAGCAATGGCGGCCGTGGGGCTAGTGGATGAAGGCGGAGGAGGAGCTCCCAAACCTACATGAGACTGAAGTTGAGCAATCTGAGACTGAAGTTGATTATAATCGGGTGGAGGAGGAAGCATCTCAACAACTGCTCCTGTACGAGGAGCACCTGGCCGCGACCAGCAGGTCGAGTCCGAGTAAACTGCCCTTTCAACTCTGGGTGAAGGGTGAAGCAGCGATCGATGGAGTGACCCGGTGTGCGACAATGCTGGCAGTAAGGGCGATTACCTCCAGGACGAGCACCAGAAGAAGCAGGAAAGGCCATCTGGTTAGAGACAGGTGAAGGAAAGGGCCTAGGATCAGGAGCAGATAGTAGGCGACGACATCTCTCATCACCATCAACGGTAGCAAAGGCCTCAAATAAAGAGGGCATAGGGATGGTATTCAGAATCTGAGTGCGGAGGGCCTCATACTCGGGCTTTAGGCCCATCAAGAACTGGTAGGTACGGCGGCGATCAAGTCGCTTAACTTCAACATCTCCATCATTAGGAAAGTCAGTGATGGGCTCATACTGAGCTAACTCCTCCCACCGAGTCTGCATGTATCCAAAGAAGTCGGAAACAGACAGTCGCAAAGTAGTCTGGGAAGCATGAGAGATATCCTGGTAGAGCTAAAAAATACGCGAGTCAGAATGCGCATGATCATACATTTTCTTCAAAGCTGTCCAAAGGCCATGAACGGTATCATGATACATAAACATATTATAGGTCCGTTCATCCATTGAATTAAACATCCAGCCCAGAATAATACAGTTATCTGTAAACCATTCCTCAAACTTCACATCCGATTCGGCAGGCTTAACCTCCTTCCCAAGTAACTACCCAATTTTCCGTTTGCCTCCAAGGTAGAGGCGAAGGGAGTTAAACCATGCGTGGAAATTTTTTCAATTGAGAAGAACACTGGTGACTCGGTGAACGAGAGTCGGATGAGATATAGAGAGATCCGAACGGGCAGTGATTGGGTCAACGGTCTTATCAGACATGATGCTGTGAAGAGTAACCAAAAACAAGACAAAGACTGCTGGAATAATCTGCTGGAATAAACACACTGATTTTATAGAATCAACGGGCACAACCGGAAATTCGGCAAAGGAGAAAAATAACAACCGGAAACTCGGTCACTGTCGGAAACTCGGCGAAAGACGGGGGCAATCGAAAACTCGGTTACCCAGACTGAAGACGGAGAGCGCGATACGGGCTCTTTAGCACATCACAAACATGCCCTCACAAGGGCACAGGAGCAGCCTAAGGGCTGCAACACCAAGTCGAAGGCTTGGGAGGGTGCGTCGCACAGATGAGAAGCCCCAGGGGCTGCGGCGCAGTGGCTGAGGGTGGTGGGTGTGGTCGCCGAGGGTTGGGAGAGGCGCCGGCGAGGTGTGGTGGTGATGGGGGGCTGCGGCGCAGGCTGTGGAGGTGGTGGTGAGTTGCGGCACAAGGGTGGTGGTGGTTGTGGATCGTATGTGGTGCTCTGATACCAAAAAGAGAATTGGAAAAGGATATTTTATTACTGTACATCCCCAATAATATATAACGTTACAAGGAGAACTAAGAAGGAAAGCAAATCAACAGAAAAGGAAATAAAATAAATCTGCATTAATATGGTCAACATGACCTATAAAGACACACTAAAATCCGGGGATAAAATCTCCTAATTTCAACACTAACAAATGGCACCTAAAAAATTACTACCCAATTAAACATTGTTATTACCAAATGGTGTAGCAGAAAGTTACTACTAATTGGCACCAAAGGTACAACAAAATGAAACCTTGTTAATACAAATTGAAATCAAGTATAATTAGATGTGATACACCCAAAATTGGCTCTATCCTATGACCGAGCGGTTCAAACCAACAGCTAGTCCATGTCCCGGTCAAATCATGTACAACTCCTCGGACAAGCATCAGCCCGAGCGGTCTAGTCTACCTGGAACTCATCATCCCGAGCAGTTCATCCACGACCCGGCCAACAGGTCGGGAAGACCGCACAGGCACATCCCACCGCGCGAACAGCTCATCCGTGCCCACAGGCATGATCCCGAGCATTACGGGCAGTTTTCTACTCAAGCTAGAAGACTAATGGAAAGTGCAAACTATTTCCTAATCCAATTAGGAAACCCTCACAATTAATGCCAATCTATATCAATTGGATTATATTTCCTTATTCATGTAAGAGTAGGTCTCTTGCATCTATAAAAGAGACCTCTCACCCCCCATTGAAGGGGCCGACTTTTCAGTCTAGACAGCACCTCTATAGAATTCACCATTGTACGCATATACCCGGCCGGTATTACTGGTAGTGCCGCCCCTCTTTGTTGGCTCACCAGGCCCGCCGGTGATCTGCTAGTGAACGTGCTCAGACACACACGTGGACGTAGGTACCTTCATTAACAGGGCCGAACTACATACAAAAAATAGTCACTCTCATTCTCTCTCTCCTTAAACTGCTCTACTTTATTCCTACCAAATTCTGGCATCATCATGATGTATACTACATTGATACAATCAAAAGGTATTTGGTTGTATTGTAGAAATTTCCAAAACTCAAATTCTAATAAAACAAGGATTTCTGAATTTTTGGCGGGGCTCAAGTGTGATATGTGTGTGTGTATATATATAAATATATAATTTGTTTTTGCTTATATCCATAAATTTTAAAAAATCTAGGCCTTGTCCCTTGCTGCATCCACCCTTGACTATGGTACATGTTGTTTTCTTCCTGAACATAAATGGAATTTGGGAACATTTTTTTTAGTTCTAATCATTATCAAATACTTCTCTAGTTCTCTTAAACTGGACACATTATCTCGTACTTATTGAACAATAAAAGGAGGCAATTCTTATATTCTGTAATTTAAGGAAGCATCCCAAAGATCTCAAATATTTGAATATTAAGAGAAGAAGAATTGTGATCTGGAGCCTGGAGGCAAATCTTTGAGGTCTGTCCATGTTATATATTCACTGTTATAGATATCATAAGTATAAATTTTAAGTTAGGGTATTTGACATATAAGCATTGTAACGAGTGCTAGTCGAAGCAAATGCATTTATAGATATTTGTATATCAAGAGAAACTATTTACTGATTTATGTGCGCATATATATCTGCAGACTAACATACACAAAATAGACAAACTTATCATTGCCGTAGTTGTATCCTATTGTTTCAAGTTTTTTCAGACTGGCGTACCATTGTTGTGTCATATGCATAATTTTATCCATGCCGATGCTTCATCAGTTTAATTTTCCCCTTTGCCTTTATTGTCTCTTACTTCTGTTTTGGAGATAGGAAAAGATTTCAATATTCTACTATACATTTTCACGCCTATATCAGGACTTGTCACGGTTGGGACTAAAGGCTGTACTGGAAATAGTAAATGACTAGTGCAATTAGCTTGGAGCAAAGAGGTTCCAAAGCGAAAAAAGAGGGTTGACATTGGCAAAGACCTGCATGTTGCCAAGAAATGGAGTTTCAAAACTTAAAATTTCAGCCCTGAGTGCTAACATATCAGAAAGCTATCCCTACCATTATCTGGTTGAAACGATGAAATCCTGATCCCTAGGGTTTGAATTCCTATAGCCACTATGTTTTTGGTTGGCGTTATGTTTGTCTTTAAAGGTTGATGACTCGTAGGCCTCACACGACTTCTATTAGCTTGGGGGCTTTCATATTGATTAAGTTTCACTTAATTTCTGGAAAGAATGGAATAATGAGGACATGGGGTGTTAAATAGTGCTGCCAACTGTATTTCAGTTCTTCCCTCTGGTTTCATTCTGCGTAATGCTCATGAGTTCTAGGTTGAGATGTTGAACATCCAGAAAACAATAATTTCATCTCTGTCACCTTCGTCTCCTTTTTTATTTTTTCAGAAGCATTTGGTAAGTGTAGTTTTAACAAGATGGATTGCAGTGCATAGTCATAAACTACGTTTTAGTTCAGGTAAAAATTATTCGTTGTCAGGATGATGTGTTACTAAGTAATTGTTTTAGTTTAATTTTTCTTTCTTCTCAAAAGCGATATAGAGTGCCAATATGCTATCTTGTCAAACTGGTATAGCGGAATTTGGCTTCAACGGTCTGAAAGGGTTCCATTTTCAATTTTTAGTTGTTGATGGTCAATATTATTTTGTTGTACATTTTCTTGAGATTTCCAGTATTGAAAGTCAAAGCCTCACACAGGAGCAGTGGCACAGATTTTTTTTGGCCTAGTGTGGTTTTCTTCAACCTTATGATTGACTCTTTTGAGTTATAGCATTCTATTTATGCGTTCCTGAAGGACACCTTCATTCTAGTCACCGCTCTTAAAAGAGATATCTTTCCTACGAAAACTTGGATCAATGTTATCATAGCCTTTTTGCATTTTGAGAAGACTTTTCGGATATGATTTCGTGAACTGCTCTTGAGTCTTGATAGTAATCAGTGAATATAGGCCAGTCGTTTCCTAAACAGTGTTGTGTGTTTCTCAATGTGTAAAAATTGTGACGTTTATCTTATTTCAGAGGTAGTAATGCCTTCCTCCCGTTTGCAATTTTGTTTAACTATACTCAAATGATCTTTCAATTCATTTGATGTTTGGCTATGTTAACTCATGAAATGTATACTCACAAGATACTGACTTCATTGCTTGACTGTATAGTTTGTACGGTTCTAAAACCGTACTTCTTAATTGACTGAGGTTTGAATGTAATCTGTGTAGGTTACCTTTTTATGAGGACAAAAAAGAATGATACAGGCACAACAGAGGGAGGAGAAGTGGCAGAAGTTCCTTCAGCTCCAGGTGCAATTACTGTTGCTCCCACTACTCCAGTTATTGAAAAACCATCGTCTCCTCCACCGCTGGTGGAGCAAGTGAAGTTACGTGACCCACTACCCGAGAATCAGCAACGTGAACTCTTCAAATGGTTATTGGAAGAGAAGAGGAAGGTGAAGCCAAAAGATCCCGAAGAGAAGAAACGCATTGATGAAGACAAGGCCATTCTCAAACAGTTCATTCAAGCTAAGTCCATCCCAACCTTGTAATTGATCAGAGTTTGTTTCTTACAGCAACTTCAGGGATTTCTGTGATTGGATCTTTTTTTGGCTTCTCTCTCTCAATTTCTCCTGAAGATGTGGTGATGAAGTTTGCAATTTGCTTCCATGGAATATTGAGTTTATGTGCTTTTTGTTATTAAAAAAAAAAGAAAAAAAAAGGGCATTACTCTTGATTGAAACCACTATCAAGTTATGAACATTATCTACTGTGAATATAAAGCTGCTTCTGTTATGGACTGGGAAAAATCTATGATGGTAAAGTGATGAAGGTGTTGGCTGCCTATAATAAGTTTCCTGTGATTGGCACCATGACAAGGGGAAATTTTTTTCTTGTAGAATAATATTCAGTAAGTTCAACTTCTAAGTTTCATTACAGTTGTATTAACTTAGTACTCATGCAGTAATTCAAACCCCTGACTGCACAGTGATTGCTCAAAGTCTCTACATTTATAGGTACACTCACTTTAGTAGTTGGAATTTCATTTTAAGGATCCTTCAACCTTTACTGAATATGTTCATTTTCTTTTGCGAGTATTGAATATGCCTAGAAAAGGACTAACGAGTCCCGTTTATTTGATTGTATAAAGATTATGATGGAGGAGGGGAGTTTGATCCTGTGCCTAAGGCATGGTGAGGGTTGGTGCCGACCAACTTGGATAGGACTTCAGTAATGTCTCACTAGTCCCCCATTTGATGGTAATTCTTTTCCTGATAGTTAATCTCACATGATATTGGAAACGCTACATACAATCTCTGAAAGCCCTTCTATGTATAGACTTTAATTTTTAGTGTTCAATTCAACCTATAGTTGTTGGATCACGAGGTTACCCATTTTATAAATCATCATATGTGAGAATTGATAGAAGCTTAATCAAGTAGGCCTCATTTGATTTATGCTGTTCATGTGACAGAAATGATGCCAAGCGAGCTATTTATTAATTTTAGGGATACGAATCATGCCTGCTTTTACAAGACGAGGTTGTGAGTATGAATTGTATTTATTCTTTTCTTTTCATGATCATCGCCCTTTTTCAAAAAATTACTCATTCTGTCCCATTTTGTGACCCTTTTACTTTCTTGGGATGTTCCAAAATTGTTGTCCATTTTCCTAAATTAGTATACAAATTTTACTTAGTTTTCCAAACTACCCTTCTTTGCAATCAGCATAAAAAAAAAAGAAAAAAAAGAAAGTGCAATGATTATGGGCAATTGTGAAAAGTGTTGTAGATTCTTTTTGTCCCCCCCCCCCCCTCCCCTTAAATAGTTGGATTCCCCAAAAGAACACATAAAATGGGACGGAGAGAGTACTAAATTGCCATTGTAAAATGTGAAAGGAATAAAGAAAAAAAGAAAAAAAAAGATAAATTACTTAGAAATATAGGTGAAAATTCTTAAAAGCAACCGCGAAGAACTTAAATTCCAATTTGATTATTAGTTTGTTAAAAAGTCTTAGGAAGATAAATTTTCGCTTAATATTTGTGTACAATTTATTGAAATTTCATTTAATATATATGTACGATCCAGTGAAATTTCACTCAATATTCATGTATGGAAGACTGCGATGGAATGATCACTGATCTTAATTGTCCTAAACTAAATAAAATGACACAATAGACTTACAATTAAATATCCCTAAATTGATTAACCTTTTTTTTTTTTTTTCCGGCACCTTGCGAGATCGAATAACGATAAAAAGTAAAATGTTTAGACTATGGTCAATTTTGGTAAAGCACATTATCACATTCCCCCAATATATCACGTGTTTGTAATTTCTTAGTGGTTAAGAGTGTGAATTTCAAGGCTTAAAAGCTCCAATCCCTCACGAGTGGACGACACAGAAAACAAACATAGGCCATGACTTTCAAGCAGTACTGCCGTATATTCCACACTTTATAGTCAAAACTCACTCAACGACACTTGTGTTCTTCTCTCAAAATGTGCGCCAACTCGACATTTAGCAACTTTAATTTGTTCTAATAATGAACTTTTATTTATTTATTTATTTTTACTTGCCGACTCCGTCAAGCCGAGTTAGTTAGGAGTGGCAGTCCAGTCGGGTCGGATCAGGTCATAATCGTGTCGGGTAATTATTGTGTCGGGTCATAATCATGTAATTTTTAATGTGTCATGTCGGGACCTAATCGTGTCGGGGTCATATACGGGTCACTCATTTAACCCGTCTAACCCGTTTAGGGTGTCATCGGTTCGGTTCGGTTTGAATTTTGATATTATTATTATTATTATTATTATTTATTTTTTTTCAATGTTTTGAAAACCATCCGAAGTGGTCGGTTCGGTCGATTTTTTCGAATTTTGGTCGATTTTGCCAATTTGGGTGGTCAGATCGGTTTTTTAGTTGTAGGTAATTTTAAGAAAACCAACCGGGTAGCTCGGTTCGGTTATTCAAAAAAAGCTTACAGTCTTATTAAAAATACAAACAAGTCTTCCCATTAAATATATCAATTATTAACACGTATTACATATTATCTTAAATACCAAAATACTACAAATATAACAATATCCAACTATTATAAACTATTATAAACTTTTTAGTTATTAATTATTATTATTTTATTATTTTATTATTTTAGTTATTAATTATTATATGTAGATTTACTTGTTTGGTAACTTGGTAATTACTCTTTTTTTTTTTTTTTGCTTTCAGAGCAAAAAAAAAAAAAAAGCAATTTTAGTTTTTATATATATATAAATTTTAAATAAATATTTTTTAATTCTTATTTATTTTATTTGTATTTTAGATTTTCAGATTATTAAAAATTATTTTTAGAACTAAAAAAAAATACCTCAATTGCACTTAAATATTTAATCGGGTCAAACGGATTAGACGGGTTGACCCGCTCAAACCCGTTTATTAATCGTGTCAAACGGGTCGACTCGTTTATGACCCGTGCCCTTATACGGGTCACCCAGACCCGTTTATTTTCGTGTCGAGTCGTGTCGAGTTACCGTGTCGGGTCGAAAATTGCCACCCCTAGAGTTAGTTAGAGTCTTTAGCATCCCTAAAGGAGGTCAAGGGGTTTGAAACTCTAATGATTTGAAGTAAGTGAGTTGAAATGATGAATCTTAAGTGGCTAGAGGAACGGTATCCAGAATTTGGCGTAAATTCGAATCCTATTACTGATCACTTGCCTCTAACACGTGCGGAAGACATTATGGAGGAATTTCTTCCTCATCCTAATGATCTTTTTTAATAATAATAATAATAATAATAATAATAATAATAATAAATAAAATTCTCACGTTCTGTTATATTAAATTTTTTTTTCCCCGTGGGGTAAAGTTTTGTTATATATGTTATTTGGATTGCATGTAATCTTGAGCTTTCCTTTTTTCCATTTAGGAAGACAGTCACTAACTTGAAATAATGCAATGAGAGTGGGGTGGTCAACAATATCGTTTGTCTTCGAAGAAAAAAATAATAGTACTGTTGCCACAACTTCTAGTTGTGATTGGTCGATATATGGGTCATTGTTAGGGGTGTCAACAAATATTGAATGAACTGAACTAACCGACTGAATCGATTTGTTCGCTCGTTTTTCATCACGAAAAAAGCGAACCAAAAAAAACCGCCAAACCGACAAAACCTACCATACCAAACTGATCAGTGATCATGGCACCCTTAGCCATTGCATATGTGGAGCTACACATAAACTAGTCATAACTAGGAGTCTAGTACGTACTAGTAGAAATTGTTTCTAAGAAACTCTACTTGCCTGTGATTTAAGCATATATATATATATATATATATATAATAGTATCATGGTAATGTCTGTATATATTATATAGAAGGAGAAGAAGGATCAGAAGAAAGAAAATGCTCGAGGACTTGATGAAATCCAAAGCTCATTATTTCATCACATTCTTATCTCTGCAGGACCATCTTACATAAGTTACATACTAGGCTAACAGGGTCTCTCTTGTAGCCCAACAGATTCTATCAATAAAGTTCCAATTTTTATATTTCTATACAAACAACCCTCATTGTGATTTCTTATCTTTTTTTTTTTGGGTACCATAGATTTCTATATTCGTGGTAGGGTCTTTGGTACCTATACAGAACTTTTTTCCCTCTTCATCCATACATTTTTTCCTCTTGGTCAATTCTTGAGCCCCAGGGGAAGAAGGAAGTCTCAAATTTTTTGACTTAGAAAATTTAGACCTAAAAAAGAAAGAAACTAGGAGAATTGATTTCTTTTTCATTCTGTAACAAGCTTTAAAAAGTTTGTATCTGTGCAATTCTCCAAAATATTTTTGCACGTACAAATCTTTTAACGGCAGGCACATATTAAGATTTTCTTCCATTTCATATTCATGAAGAAAGTGGATTTTGATACTTATTGGTTTCTATTTTAAGATACTGAAAATATGCATATTCTTATTCTACAACATTACACCAGTGATTAAGAGTCACATGAGTCTAATATGAAAGTATGCACAATTTTCAAAAACGATGTGGGACACCCTCAATATATATGGCCACTGAGAGTTCCCACAACACATGCAAACTTTCACACGAGACCAACAACAACTACCAATATACATTTATTCATTCACACACACATATATATATATATATATATATACATGAGACCTACAACAACTACCAATATACATTTATTCATTCACATATATATACATGAGACCTACAACAACAACCAATATACATTTATTCATTCACACACACACACACATATATATATATATATATATATATGAATTGATTTTGACACTTTAAAAGTTACTATTGACATTCCATTATACTACATCCAGTGCATGTAGTACTATATAGTTAATGCACTGCACGGAGTGCCAATGGTAACTTTTGGAGTGCAAAAATCAATTCCCTATATATATATCAAAAATGATAGGGATACACACCAAACGACACACTAAACGACACACCAGCTTTAAATGCTTGTATCCTGTGCTGTGTAAGTGATGCTTAGAAAAGTGTAAAAAATTCAAATAGCACATGGTACATGCATTTAAAGCACAGTGTGTCGTTTGGTAACTTTGGTGTGTATCGCTATCATTATTGTATATATATATATACATACGTTATCATATTATATACATACATATATATATATGTATATATATATATATATATATACATACCCCACTCTTTCAACCTGTAGGGCTGTAGCCAAAATGATCACATCCGTTATCATATTATCCACTACTCTCCAAATATATATATGAGATCCACTCCTTGACAAATTGCCACAATACATTTTCTTTTGCCCCCACATACTAAAACATTTTAAAATTTTACTTTCTGCCCATAGTAACTAGGAACAACCAAAGTGGGAATTAGAAACAATTAAAATTAAAAATCTCCCAATCCCCCTCGTATTTAAAAGACTTTCGATGTACAGTTTCTGACACACTGATGCTTATATTGCTGATAAGCACTCTAGTAGTTAATTTTTACAATGAAAACAAATAGTAGATCGTATGAAAAATCATTATAAAGTTTCTATATATTATACTACGTTTACAATATATTGAACTCGTTGAGGCCAATTCTAAATATACAACACTGAAACGAGAGCACTGAATATTTATGTTTTCATATTTAAAATTAAAGTAACTGTCCCCTATTCTTATGATAGTTAATACAAAAAACAGGTTCATGAACAAAAATTTATTCTTCTCTTCTAATCATTAAATGTGAAAAGATTAGTAAAATCTTATAGCAAAGTTTGCCCTGATCACTAAACTAAACGTACTGCAAAATTTGTCCCTGATTATATACATGTAAATACGTGGTACGTTAACGTATTAGTCAACTTAGTGCATAAAACTCTTCTCTATTGCGATATTTGAAAAGTAGAGATAGAAGGAATGCGATAGAGATAGAAGACACATCCGATGGATTGATGACATTCAATTAAATAATACATATCCATTAAGATATTAAATATCACAAGTTAGGTAATTTAAACAAAGAGGTGAAGGAATATTGAGGAGTGGAGCTAAACATTAAAAAATTAAAAGGCAAACAAGAACTGGGTCATTTTGGTAATTGAATATTAGATGACAGTCAAAGAGAGAGATTGAAAGTTATAGGATAGGATTATTAGGTCCTTTATTAAAGAAATAGGCAAGGGGGACACAGAAATTTTTTTGGGGCTGAGGAAGCTACAAACGGGTTCGTTTTGTTGGGGTCTATTTATACATATTTAATAATGAGATATTATGTTAAATGAGGTTTATTTAAGAATAATATTATCTTTTGGGATAATATTTATACATTTTAATTTGGGTCTATTTATCAACAAGTTATGGTGTCTAATTGAGTTTGGAACATTTAATTGGGATGTACTAGACTACATTGGGTTAAAATATCACATATACTAAACAAATTCTCAAATTTTGGAGTGGACTAAATTACATTTGGGCTAAAATATCATATGTACTAATTTTTATTTTTATTTTTTGAAATTTGAATGGACTATTGTGAGAAGCTTCTCACATGAGAAGACGGGTTTTAACCGTTAAATGAGCATCTAGTCTTAAAATTCTCAAGAATCTGGAGAGAATCTTATGGCTAGATGCTCATCTAACGGTTAAAACCCCGCATTTTCATGTGAAAAGCTTCTTACAATAGCATTACCCAAATTTTTTTTTCCAAATTTGGAGGGACGGCAGCCCGACCTACTCTACAGTCTCTACTCTTACCTCCGCCCTGGAAATGGGGTTGAATATTTTTTTATTCTATTTTATTGTTGGACACTCTAATTTGAGCCGTTGGTTATGAAAGAAAATATTAAACATCCATCACAAACTTTACGGTGATCAGACAATGATGGGCAATTTCGACTCTCTACCGCGCCCCATAGTAGTTAGGGTCCTTAGGGATCTCATTAGGTGGGTTGAAAGTGAGATTTAGTATAAGTTAGAGTTGTATCTTTTTCGAAAAAAAAAGAAGACAAATGAGGCATCCCAATATAATATGAGAAAGGATGGGAATGAAAGGAACATGAGAGGTTGGCCTAGGTGTGTGGATTGAGTGATGATTTCCGTGGGTATATACATACATTGCATACACATATATATATATATATATAGAGAGAGAGAGAGAGAGAGAGAGAGAGAGAGAGAGAGAGAGAGAGAGAGAGAGAGAGAGAGAGGGACAAAAGTTGAGCCAGTGATGATGATGGAGAATGTGTTGGATTTATTGAGTCTCACATGAAAGCACGAGGCCACACCAGCTGCGCTGCCAATATTGAGTCTATCAATCCACTGTGCCACGAGACAATCATGGACGTAGGGACGTCTCACATTTTTATTTTTATTTTTGTAAATTAACCTTGCTACTATAAAAAACAAAGACTTGTTTGAATAATTAATTAATGACTAATGAATAGTTATATATTCAGATACTTTAATGGAAGTTGCGCGGAAGTGTTATTTCAAACTACAAATAAAGTTAATAATTTAAACGAAAAAAGAGAAGGTAAAACAAATCTACATAAAGACATAATATTTTCAGTGGTTCGGCCAGCTATGCCTACGTTTACTCCCCGGAACCAAGGAATAATCCACTATCCAACGAACGGATGATTACGATACCAACGTGAGGAATCACTCACTCACCAAACAAAATGAATAATCTCTCCAAAACCCAAAAGCCTCACCAAAAAACAAATCCAAATGCTATACAAATAGAGATCCTAATGAACCCTTAGATTCTACAAATTGAACAATAAATCTCTCTCTCTCTCAAAAGATTTAGGGTTCTCCAAAATAAAGAACTTTTGACCTCTCTTTTGCAAAAAGACCTAAAAGTTACTCTAATGAACAATACACTTTCTTTTTAAAAAGATGTCCAAAGGGTTTGCTTATATAGGGCAACACATGATATTCCCCATTCTAATATTCTTAGGATTTGCTGCTAAAATCGAAGATCCAAAACCAATTAGGAAAGTTTATTTCCTTCAAACAACCAATAGTCTAAAATTCACATATCCGCTCACGCGGGACTCCTATCGGGCGACATTTTAGAACCTCATAATAAAATATCCTCGCACACAGCTCGCACTCTATCTCTCACTCGGGCGACAAAGCCAGTTTTCGAATTCCTTTTTCTTTTACCAAATTTAGCCACAATTGCAACAACCAGCAAATGGTTTCTTAAAGTTGCTACTTGCTATACAGAATGAACAGGGGGAAAAATAAATGCCATATATTACTTCAATAATATGTTCAAAACTTGCATGAAAAAGGCATTATATGTCCAGTAGTACGAAAATTAATTTAGGTGTAATGAAAAATTATACTCTCCTCTTCTGTTTATAATTATTTATTGAATAAATTGTACTTTCTGCCACTAAAGTTTGGCTGATTTGACATTTTAGACTTTAAAGTTTTAAGTGTGGCATTTTGGACATGGGATGAGTCACAATTTGGTCCTTCGAAGTCCTTTCGCATCAAAATTTTTACTTTTAATGACAAAATTAATTGTCACTAAACGACTAATTTGACTTATATGCTACAGTTGTGAAACTTTAAGAATTCTCAATTTCTTCTTCTTCTTTTTTTGGGTTATAGACTTTAGGGATTTTTTGGGAGTATTATTGGTAATGTGGACCCACCAAAATTAGCTATTACCATTCAAAATGTCATAAATGAGAGTCGAACACTAGACTTTTTTGTGGGATCCAAGAGTCCTTACCATGTAGTGGTTAAAGATAAAGAATAATGCTTGGGACACCAAAAAATATAAATAACTTTCACAAAATGAGTGAAAAGTCTATGTGATACACTGGGACCCACCAACAATTAACTATTTTTTTCATTAATTACTGATGGATCCTAGACCTTCGAAACTTTGAAAACTAGCTATCATCAAAAGTGTCTAACTAGTCAACTATGAAAGGTAAAAAATACAATTTACTCTTATTTATACGTGATAAATATCAGAGTTCGTCTTAAATCATCAAATTGTTGGCTATTAAATACTCGCAGTTGGATTGTATATTGACACAAGTACATAAATGATTAATGATTATGGTTTGACTTTGCAACTCAAAAACCAACCTTAGCCAATCATAACCAAAGAAACTTTAATATTCGTAATTACTTCAAATTTACAAATTTGGATTAACACTTTAAAGTCGAATGATATTTGGAATTAATATCTTGATCTAATAGTACTTGTAAACTTAGCATAAAAGGGATGATGAACACTGTGAGTACTATCACATGTGTGATTACTCTCTCTTTTTTTTCTTGGAAAGGATCAATATATTCAAAAATCGACGAGAACAGAAGCAACGACATGAGACTCTTGAGGATTTTCCTCTAAAAACAAAGGGAGGAATATCATCAATCGACATGGGCCCACAAAAATTACAATCAGCTACCCAATGGACTAGGTTATGAACTACTCGATTAGCAGATCTAGGGACATTTTTAACATGCCAAAACATTGAATTGAGAGACAGAAGCTCTGTACCTTCAAACACAATTTGAACAATGGTCCAATTAGGCTGGATTGATCTTTGAGCCAAAGAAGAGCACACCAAGAGTGAGTCTCCTTCGATAATCAGCTTTAAAAAGCCAAGACACCGAGCTTCCTTAATCGCAAAAAGCGCAGGTTTTACTTCTGCAAGGAGAGGGGAGCCAACCGCTTCATTCTTTGAAGACGCATGAATGAACTCTGAAAAGTCATTTCGAAAGATGACAACCAGCGTGGTGAAATTTGATCGCACAACCACATCAAAATTAAACTTACCCAAGCCAGTTGGGGGGGAGGGGGGCTGCCTAGAACCACACTGTTTGGGAGTATTAACCCGAAGTCCCCGCTATGCCGCACAATGCTGAGGTAGCAACTTTGATTTGGGTGATGTAATCAAGGATGTTCACTTCACATTTCTCAAACAAGATTTTGTTTCTAATTTTCAAGATCTGGGTCATCACAACCACTGCGAAGATGGTGAACTCAAGAGCTTCCTCCTGAGGAATTTTGAGATTATCTGCTGGATTAAGGATATCACCAATCCACTTCACAATACCTCGACTGAGCATGATTGACGGGTCAAGGGGCCATTTTGAAAATCTCCACATGATTTTTGTGACCACACACTCTAGAAATAAGTGGCTAGAGGATTCCAAAGAATGATTACACAAAGGGCAGCCAGAAAAATCAATGGGAAAGAAAGATGCCAAAAGCTCTTTTGTGGGCAGAACATTAGCCACAATCTTCCACAAGAAAAGTTTATGTATCTCATGAATTTGCGCTTTCCAAATGGTCTTCCAAGTGTTCGAACAAGAACCGCCGAAGGTAGAAATTTTGAAATGGTGACCAAAAAGGTAAGCTGACTTGACAGAAAGATCCTTTTTTATCCGGCATCCATGACACTTTATCGAGCTCCCTTCTGGTAGGAAGGTTAATTTTTAGGATTGCCTCACAAGATATATTCAGTGGTGAAAATATCACGAATAAGAGGCAGATTCCATCTATTACTGTGATTTAACATGAGTTCTTGCACAACCATAGGTTGTTGGGGTAATGTGGGGTTTACACCGAGGAATAAAGTTTGGTAAAGAGGGTACCCAAGGTTTTCATCCCAAATTTTGGACTTATCCCCCTTTCCAATCAGAATGCAATTTCCTGCCCTGAGGACTGGGAGGGTCTTCCAAACACCTTTCCAAATCTATGAAGAATTACGTTTACCAACACCTGAAGGGCGTGAAAGTTCTTAACGTATTTTGCCTTCAGAATTTGGACCCATGGCTTATGGTCTTGGGTCGTCAATTGCCACCCAAGCTTTGAGAGAAGGGCAAAGTTGAAGTCTTTCATGTGACGGAAGCCCAAACCCCCTCCCCTACTCCTTTGGGCTTACAGATGGAATCCCAGGCTTTAAGCCAAAGCTTCTTCTTTCCTTCCCTATGCCCCCACCAGAAATTCCGAAACATGTTGTCAAGTTTGTTACAGATCACCACCGACAAAACAAGAGTGGCCATTGTGTACATGGGAATCGCTTGAGTAACCATTTTGATCAAAGTCCTTTTACCGACTTGTGACAGAATTTTTCCTTTCCACCCTTGAATTCTTTGCTTGATTTTATCACAAATCTCCATAAAAAAAAAATGTTTCTTTTTCCTTTGGGCAACGAAAGGAAGGCCAAGGTATTTTGAATTCAGAGAGGCCCTCTTCAAACCCATTTCCCTTTTCATTGCTGTTGCGACCATGAGTCAACGTTACTCACCCCTCTGAGTCTCTATGTAGACTAATCGTCGTAGTGTTACACCATTTCATTGTGTTGATGTGGTGTAACATATTAATCATACAAATTTCAACATGTATTATTAGTTAATTTTATAACAACTACTAAATGAGTTGTAAGGTCATTTTTTAGGGTAAAAAGCATTATGCCCCCTCAAATTATACACTCTTTTACAATTTACACTTCGAACTTTAAAAAGTTGCAATGTCCCTCCTGAATTATCTTTAGGGTTGCAATGTCCCCCATGAACTTCAAAAAGTTGAAATGTCCCCCCTGAACTATCGTTTGTGTTGCAATGTTCCCCATGAACTATCTTTCGTGTTACAATATCAACCCTGCCATCACATTTTGTCAAAAATGTGATGGAATTTGCTCGTATGGCCGATGCACATGCTAAATTTCAAAGACATTTATGGTATTTTACCACCCCTTCTAAATTAACAATCATAAAAACTCCAAGTTTTTCTTGTTATACAACAAATTAATAGATTAAAAAAAAGGGCAGCCTAATGAAATTAACTTAATTTTTATGATTTTATGTAATTTATGATTGTTAATTTAGAAGCGAAAGCTAAAAATGTCATAAATGCCCTTGAAATTTGGCTTGTACGTCCCACATGAGCAAATTTTCATAAAAAAAAAAAAAAAAAAAAAGCTTCAATTTTTTCTTGCTACACAACAAATTAACAAATTAAAGAAAAGCGTAGCCCAGTGAAATTAACTGAATCTTTAGAATTTTTATGTTATTTATGATTGTTAATTTAGAAGCAAAAGCTGAAATGTCATAAATGCCCTTGAAATTTAGCTTGTGTGTCCCACATGAGTAAATTTCATCACATTTCTTGATGGAATGTGATGGTATGGTTGACATTGCAACACAGACGATAGTTCAGGGGAGATATTTCAACTTTTTGAAGTTCAGGGGGGACATTACTGTCACAGCTCGGTCCTATAATAGCAGAACCGGAGCCCGTGGCACGCCACCGAGGCTAAACCAATTCATCAATGTTCCCAAAAATTAGTTTTAAGAACACGCAGCGGAAAAGAAACAAACCATTTGAAACCCAGCAGTCCAGTCGACTGCACATCGTGCCTAATCGACTGGGTTTAGTCCAACAGAAAGGTGATTTCTCAAACATAATCCAGTCGACTGTTTTTCTACGTCCAGTCGACTGGTACGGTCCAGTCGACTGAAGTCCAGCCTGGGCAAAAATATCTGATTTGAAAATATGGTCCAGTCGACTATGTCGGGGGACCTAGTCGACTGTCCCTGCGTAAAAGGATGCAGTGAGTTGCTGAAAAAGAGGCTCCAGTCGACTGGTTTATGGCAGTATCACATTCTGCAGAATTTTTCAAGTTTAAAAGCTTTCTGAATCACCCAGAGTTTAAATACACACTCCAAAGTGATCCTAACTGGATTATAACATTACTGAAAATATAATTACAAAAGATCCCTATTTGTTACAACATTACAAATCCGTTCTACGAATCTAAGTTAAACATAGTTTAAAATCACTAAAATCCTTATTACAACCGTTCTATTACAAAACTACGGGATAGGCATGATAAGTCACCTTCAACAAGAACTCCCAAACCCACGTGCTCACCTATGTGATTCCTCGCCAGCATTCACACCTGCAATGGTTATTTAAATAACCTCACATATTCGATTTGTTTAAGCTAACGCTTAGTGAATAAAACAACATATGCACATAAACGATAAGCATGCTCGCATTTGTTAGAGTAATAAAGCTTAAGGGCATATTTGTCTTGTATATCTTTATGTAACCCTACAATAAGAACTTGTTTAGTGCTGTATTTTACTAAGGGTGAACATAGTTTGTTCATATGTTAATACTATTTCTTTCTTTTCTCTCTTCTTTCTCTTCAATCCTCTTCTTGATTGTTAAGTTAACATGGTATCAGAGCGGGTTAATGGTGAATTTACCCAGTAGTAGTCGCTGGAGAACTAAGAGATCGTGGTCTGGGGTGCTGACATCATCATCCATACGATGACATCAGCGTGACATTAGCATGTCGCCATCAGTTTCGCATAGAGAATGCTAAGGTTTGGACAGCCTCCTTATTATGAGATTTTTGGTTCTGTTTTTGAAGCTTTTGTTGATTATTTGATGGCGTTTTTCATTTTTTTGAAACATTTTTAAAAAAGAGGGTTCTTTTTTTCGATCTGCTTCTTCTCCTTTTTCCTGCTTCTGTTATTGCTTTGATCTACCCTTGTGGGCTGCGCTTAGGATCCTTGCTGCTGGTTTCTGAGTTTCGCTGCTTGTTGACTACAATTTGCTTGCCTAGGATCCTTAAACTTGATATCTGTTAGTCAATTATTTGATTCTGGATATGTGGTTCATTTTTCTTTTTCTGGATGTGTTGTGCAGGATCCTCGTTCCAATAAGTTGATTGGGACCGGCTGTAGAGAGGGAGGCATGTATGTGTTGGAAGTGCTGCATGTTCCGGCTATTGCTGCATCTTCAATAGATTTATCTGCTTTTGTTTGAATCCTAAGTCCTCTAATTTTATTTGTGGCATTCCCGTCTTAGTCATGTATCTCGTTCTTGTTTACAGTTTTTAGTTTCAATTGGTAGTTTGGGACATTTGGAATGTCATGATATTTCTGATTGTAGTGGATGTAAACTAGCTAAATTTTATGCATTACCATTTAATAAAAGTGCTACTGTTTCTCTTGCTCTTTTTGATCTTATTCATTTTGATGTGTGGGGCCCTGCTCTAGTCTCTATTAAAGGAGGGTCTAAATATTATGTTTCATTTATTGATGACTATTCTAGATACTATTGGGTTTATCTTATGAAGTGTCGCTGTGAATTTTTCTCTATCTTCACTACTTTTCGTGCCATGATTCGTACTTAGTATTCCTCTACTGTAAAATGTTTTAGATGTGATTTAGGTAAAGAGTATTCCTCTAATGCCTTTATTGATTTACTCACTTCTAATGGCACTATACAACAGTCTTCTTGTACAGATACCCCTGAATAGAATGGTGTGGCTTAACGTAAGCATAGACATATTATGGAAACTGCATGGTCTCTTTTGTTATCAGCTAGTGTTCCAAGTACATTTTAGGGGGAAGCTGTATTTACTGCCGTTCATCTAATTAATCGCATTCCCTCTACCATCAATTCTTGTGTTTCTCCTTTCGAGCAATTGAGTGGTAAATCTTCTGATTACTTTTCTTTACGTGTGTTTGGATCCACTTGTTTTGTCTTGGTACCTAGAGTTGCTCGTAATAAACTCTCTGCTCGTTCTGCGATGTGTGTTTTTCTTGGTTATGGTGAGGGACAAAAGGGTTACCGATGTTATGATCCAGTAACAAACAAACTTTATGTTTCTCGCCATGTGGTTTTTATGGAAGACATTTCTTTCTTCTCTATTCCTTCTGCCTCACACACATTGAACAAATCTGATCTTGTTTATCTTGATCCTTTTCCTGATGATGTCCCTTCTGATTCATATATCAATGATGTGTCTATCTCTGGCACTTCTTCTGCTCCCTCTGTTACTCGTCCTCCGATTGTTCGTACTTACTCTAGACGGAATACAACTACCTCTTCTGCAAGTTCAGGTTCACCTCTCTTGGTTGATGCTCAACCAGATTCAGAAAATGTGGATCCTACTGTTTCTCGTTATCCTACGCGTACTCGTCAGTATCCTGATAGGTTAGGTTTTTTAAACTCTTGTTACTCTTCTGATTTCTGTTCTTTCTTAGCTTCTGTTCACTCTTTATCTGAACCTACCTACTATAAGGAGGCGTCTCTTGACCCTCTTTGGCAATAGGCTATGGCTGAAGAGCTATCTGCATTCCATAAGACTGACATGTGGGACTTAGTGCCTTACCTTCTGGGAAACATGTAGTTGGGTATCGTTGGGTGTACAAGATTAAAACTCAATCTGATGGTTTTGTGGAGCGTTACAAGACTAGATTGGTGGCCAAGGGATTTACTCAGGAATATGTTATTGACTATGAGGAGACCTTCGCTCCTGTTGCTAAGATGACTACGGTTCGGGCAGTGATTGCAGTGACAGTTGTCCGTACATGGAGTCTCTCCCAGATGAATGTGAAAAATGCTTTTCTTAATGGGGATTTGATTGAAGAAGTTTATATGGTTCCTCCTCCTGGTTTCCATCATAAATAGGGTGAGGTGTGCAAACTTCGAAAGGCATTATATGGTCTCAAACAGGCCCCTAGGGCTTGGTTTGACAAGTTCTCTATAGTCATCTGTGATTTGGGTTTATGTCCTTGTGATCATGACTCGGCATTATTTCTCCGCTCTACCTTGGCAGGATGCACTTTTCTCTTGCTCTATGTGGACGATATGATCATTACTGGTGATGACATTGCTGGAATATTGTTATTGAAATCTAAACTGCACAATCACTTTGAAATGAAGGATTTGGGACCTCTAAGTTACTTCTTGGGTATTGAGGTATCCTCTTCTCCTAAAGGTTATCTTCTCTCTCAGTCCAAGTATGCCTCTGATGTTATTGAGAGGGCTCATCTCTTAGATACCCGAACAGTTGAGACACCTTTGGAGCTCAATGTTTGTTACTTTTCATCCGATGGTGTTTTATTACCGGATCCTACCTTGTATCGGGCTATTGTGGGTAGTTTGGTCTATCTCACTATGACAAGGCCTGGTATTGCATATGCTGTTCACATTGTTAGTCAATTTGTCTCTTCTCCTTCCACGGTTCATTGGGCTGCTGTTGTTCGTATTCTTCGTTATCTTCGTGGTACCTTGCATTAGAGTTTATTGTTCCCCTCATCCTCCTCTTTGGAGCTTCGAGCTTTTTCTGATGCTCACTGGGCTGGAAATTCTACAGATCGAAAGTCCACCACTGGCTTCTGTGTATTTCTTGGTGACTCACTTATTTCTTGGAAAAGTAAGAAGCAATCTGTTATATCTCGCTCTTCTGCTGAGGCTGAGTATCGTGCGATGGCAACAACTATTGCCGAGATAGTTTGGTTTCGTTGGTTGCTTACTAATCTTGATGTCCAATTATCTACTCCTACTCCTATGTATTGTGATAATAAGAGTGCTATTCATATCGGGAATAACTCTATTTTCCATGAGTTCACGAAGCACGTTGAGATCAATTGTCACTTTGTGCGTCATCATCTTCAGCTTGGATCTATCTCCCTCCCATTTCTTCCTTCCACCTTACAGTTGGCTGACTTCTTTACAAAGTCACATACGATTACACGCTTCCGCTTTCTGCTCG
Source organism: Hydrangea macrophylla (assembly GCA_033977485.1). Lineage (NCBI taxonomy): Eukaryota > Viridiplantae > Streptophyta > Magnoliopsida > Cornales > Hydrangeaceae > Hydrangea > Hydrangea macrophylla. The sequence continues at coordinate 141,957,693 of CM066991.1, forward strand.
ACAAACTTTTGATGCTTCTTGCTGCCACATCATAAGTTTGAGGGGGATGTTAGAGTATTAAAGCTTCAGGGCATATTTGTCTTTTATATCTTTATGTAACCCTACTATAAGAACTTGTTTAGTGCTGTATTTTACTAAGGGTGAACATAGTTTGTTCATATATTAATACTATTTCTTTCTTTTCCCTCTTTTTTCTCTTCAAGCCTCTTCTTGATTGTTAAATTAACAACATTCACATCTCTACATTTCATACTAATCTCCGGAGTCTCATGTGTATTTTCTACACTCCTAATCCGCGACTCCACGTGAAAAGGTAAGACCCACGCGAAAAGGTAAGACCCACGATTCTTTTCTTCAATCGTGCAACCTTAATGCCTATATCGGCTCCACAAGATGACTTAGTAACCACGTGCTCTTTTGACCCAAATAACAACTCAATATATTCAATTCATATATCACCATGCTTTCAGAAATCAAAACATTTCACCGTGCTATTGGGCCTACTTATCAATATAATCGCTCAATATGAACTACACAATATATATCTATACTAACACATGCTTTTCACACAAAACATGAATACATGTCAAGAAATCATTCTAAACACATAGTTGAATCACTCACCTTTGAATAACTCTCCTATAATTCGATCCAGAGAAAACTCGTGTACAAAGAATGTGTAGTAATCCTTCTAGTACAATTCCTATCGATCAGAATTTCAATTATCAACTTTTATGAAAAATTCTAGAAATTAAGTTTTTGGAAAACTTTGCCAAACAGGCCCTAGTGGGTATCAAAACGAAGCCATTACCTCAAGGAGTTCGAACATGGAATCTTGAAGAAACTGATCGGGCAGAAGTCCATCGTTGGGCATCGTGAAGATCGAAGCAACCAAAATCTCCCTTTTGGCCTCCTCTTGAATGTTAGGTTAAAACTTATAAAAATATCAAGATTCACCTCCATCTACATATAGGCAACACTTTCAGAAATTGTGTTTACCTCCCCACGAGTTTTCAAAACTCTTAATCAGTCTCTGAAACTTTCTACACAGCTAATTCATAGCTTCACAAATAAAACCTCAAAATTATAAAAGTTTTCGACTAAGTTCCGCTTGGTTGCTAAAACGCAAAGTCTCTGAAACTTTCTACACAGCTAATGTTATCTTCGTGGTACCTTGCATTAGAGTTTATTGTTCCCCTCATCCTCCTCTTTGGAGCTTCGAGCTTTTTCTGATGCTCACTGGGCTGGAAATTCTACAGATCGAAAGTCCACCACTGGCTTCTGTGTATTTCTTGGTGACTCACTTATTTCTTGGAAAAGTAAGAAGCAATCTGTTATATCTTGCTCTTCTGCTGAGGCTGAGTATCGTACTATGGCAACAACTATTGTCGAGATAGTTTGGTTTCGTTGGTTGCTTACTGATCTTGATGTCCAATTATCTACTCCTACTCCTATGTATTGTGATAATAAGAGTGCTATTCATATCGTGAATAACTCTATTTTCCATGAGTGCACGAAGCACGCTGAGATCAATTGTCACTTTGTGCGTCATCATCTTCAGCTTGGATCTATCTCCCTCCCATTTCTTCCTTCCACCTTACAGTTGGCTGACTTCTTTACAAAGTCACATACGATTACACGCTTCCGCTTTCTGCTCGACAAACTTTTGATGCTTCTTGCTGCCACATCATAAGTTTGAGGGGGATGTTAGAGTATTAAAGCTTCAGGGCATATTTGTCTTTTATATCTTTATGTAACCCTACTATAAGAACTTGTTTAGTGCTGTATTTTACTAAGGGTGAACATAGTTTGTTCATATATTAATACTATTTCTTTCTTTTCTCTCTTTTTTCTCTTCAAGCCTCTTCTTGATTGTTAAATTAACAACATTCACATCTCTACATTTCATACTAATCTCCGGAGTCTCATGTGTATTTTCTACACTCCTAATCCGCGACTCCACGTGAAAAGGTAAGACCCACGCGAAAAGGTAAGACCCACGATTCTTTTCTTCAATCGTGCAACCTTAATGCCTATATCGGCTCCACAAGATGACTTAGTAACCACGTGCTCTTTTGACCCAAATAACAACTCAATATATTCAATTCATATATCACCATGCTTTCAGAAATCAAAACATTTCACCGTGCTATTGGGCCTACTTATCAATATAATCGCTCAATATGAACTACACAATATATATCTATACTAACACATGCTTTTCACACAAAACATGAATACATGTCAAGAAATCATTCTAAACACATAGTTGAATCACTCACCTTTGAATAACTCTCCTATAATTCGATCCAGAGAAAACTCGTGTACAAAGAATGTGTAGTAATCCTTCTAGTACAATTCCTATCGATCAGAATTTCAATTATCAACTTTTATGAAAAATTCTAGAAATTAAGTTTTTGGAAAACTTTGCCAAACAGGCCCTAGTGGGTATAAAAACGAAGCCATTACCTCAAGGAGTTCGAACATGGAATCTTGAAGAAACTGATCGGGCAGAAGTCCATCGTTGGGCATCGTGAAGATCGAAGCAACCAAAATCTCCCTTTTGGCCTCCTCTTGAATTTTAGGTTAAAACTTATAAAAATATCAAGATTCACCTCCATCTACATATAGGCAACACTTTCAGAAATTGTGTTTACCTCCCCACGAGTTTTCAAAACTCTTAATCAGTCTCTGAAACTTTCTACACAGCTAATTCATAGCTTCACAAATAAAACCTCAAAATTATAAAAGTTTTCGACTAAGTTCCGCTTGGTTGCTAAAACGAAAATTTCTACATGATTTTACAAAATTGCTAATTAGTCTACCAAATTAATAGTGTGTTTAATTCGTCCTCACCAGGATACTAAAATTAACAGCAAAAGTATATTCCAAACCAGAAAATAATACACATAGTGAAATACACAGGTAAACATTTATTTTCAGATAAACATTTAAGGTATTCCACAATGAACGTCTCATACTCGGAGAGACTTCACAACAACAAAACATTCACGCTACACAATCTCAAAGGGTTCTCTTATAAAGACACCCAAATCGACTCGTGAGTCAAAACTCACTCATACATGTGTTATAAGTCACGTCACATTATATTATCATGCATGACAATATAATGAAATACAATAACACAATTACGGGTGTTATAATTGCAACACTAAAGATAGTTCAAGGGGGATATTGTAGTTTTTGAAAGTTTGAGGTGTGAATTGCAAAAGCTTGTATAGTTTGAGAGGACAAAATGCTTTTTACCCCAATTTTTTTTTATTGGAGTTAAATACATTTTACACCCTTATAGTTTGTCACTTGTGTCAGTTTGGTCCCTGCAATTTAGAAAGTATCACTTCAGTCCGTGTAGTTTCAATATAAGTGTGTCAAATAAGTCTTTTAGTGAAGAATAGTTTTGTCACTGAAAGTAAAAAATTTGTCACAAAATGTATTTGAGGGACTGAAATGACACACTCATGAAACTACAAGGACTAAAATAACACTTTGTAAACTACTAGACCAAATTAATACAAATGACAAACTAGAAGGGTGTAAAATATATTTACCCCAAATTTTTTATTATTATTTTAAGTTAATATATCAAATTGAATATTCGCTCATAGATCGAGGAATGAATGTGATTTGTATGTCATGTGGTGTGATGGTTTCACAAAATAATTACTCCCTTCCGAGACATATATTCCCTCTTGTACGAGCTCGCTCTCTCTCGCTCTCACATTTACGCGCGTGTGGATACCCAAGAACATTCATTGCTCCATCACCAAAATGTGGTCACGGCTGTTGTCACCATGACCATTAACCATATTTAAGAGAGAGAGAGAGAGAGATGCATAGTGACTATGTGAGTGGGGAAGAATTATCCAAAATGGACAATATGGGGATATTTTTGGTGTCTGTGACAGCAATAATCTTGATCTTCTTCTTGTCCGCCATTATTTTCAACAGGAACTTAAAATTCAAATTTAGATCATCAAGGTACACAACAAGAAGCCCAGTACTTCCTTTAGGTACTCTTGGATGGCCTTTTATTGGCGAGACCATTCAGTTCATCTCCTCTGCTTACTCAGACCGTCCCGAGAACTTCATGGACAAGCGCCGTCACATGTAAGTACCTCCCTATACATATATATGTATACATACATATTTTCATCATACATCAAGATTAATTAATATATAATCAAGTTAATTAGTAGTTAATGGAAGTTTATAGATAATTACTACTCCACCTTAGAGGTTAATATATATGGTACATATATTTTTGTGGGTATGGTATATTATGATCGCATGTAATTAATATATACACATATATTCGTATGCGTAATTATAGATCATAAGCTATATATGTTTTATGATCATCAAGTAATAAATGAGAGCTTATGGATAACTACTACCTGAGAGGGCAATATGGTAATAAATTTTCTTGTGGGTGCTTTTTTTTTTTTTTTTTTATAAGGTATGGGAAGGTGTTCAAGTCACATATATTTGGAAGTGCCACTATTGTTTCAACAGATGCAGAAGTTAGTAAATTTGTTTTGCAAAGTGATGCAAAGACTTTTGTGCCCTCCTACCCAAAATCTCTAACTGAGTTGATGGGAAAGTCTTCTATATTGCTCATCAATGGAAGCTTACAAAGGAGAATTCATGGACTTATAGGGTCTTTTATCAAGTCTCCACATCTCAAAGCACAAATCACCCAAGACATGCACAAGTATGTACAAGAATCAATGGGGAATTGGAGAGAAGATCATCCCATATACATCCAAGATGAAACAAAAAATGTTAGCTCCCTCCCTCTCTCTTTCTCTCTCTCTCTAAAAATAATACTCAAGGGAATGATGATGATGTTTGATTTATTTCAACTCTTTTGCAAGGAATCATAAACACAATCATGGGTTGATAATGATTTTGCTTGAATTATTATGTTTGTGACAATAGATTTAACCACGTACATGATAATTTTGTGTTTCATATATATATATATATATATATATTTCTTTTAAGATCGATGGGGTACCAATTAAATCTCTCATTTAATTTGGTTTCTTCAGATTGCTTTTCAAGTACTAGTCAAAGCATTGATAAGTTTGGATCCTGGGGAAGAAATGGAGTTTTTAAAGAAACAGTTCCAAGAATTCATAGCTGGCCTGATGTCTCTACCAATTAATGTACCCGGAAGTAGACTATACCAATCTTTACAGGCAAGTTAATTAATTAATTTTTTTTTCTTCCTATTTTATTACAGTATGGTATTTAAAAATTTACATTTAATGTATAGTTATATATATATATATAGTGAGTGATATTAAATAAAATTTAACATATATATGGTTTCAGGCAAAAAAGAAGATGGTTAAGTTGGTACATAAAATTATCCAAGCTAAAAGGAATAGTGGCTTCTCGGGAATTCCTAAAGATATAGCCGATGTTTTGCTTAATGACGCAAGTGAACAGCTAACTGATGATCTTATATCCGATAATATGATCGATTTGATGATACCCGGAGAAGATTCGGTACCGGTCCTTATGACTCTTGCCGTAAAATACCTCTCAAATTGTCCGGCGGCTCTACAACAATTAACGGTACAAAGTTTTAATTATTTTTTCTATACTAATTTCATACTATAGTTCATTCTACGTATATATGGTGAGGCTCTTAAGTGAACAAGGTTGGATGAACATACCAATTGAACATGAATTTTTAGCTTAAATTAAAAGAACCGGCGGATTAGCGGAGCAACCACGGATTCTTTTAAGCTAAAACACATATTCACTGAGTATGATCATTCAACCCTATTCAGTTAAGAGTCTCTAATCGTATATATAAATATTTATATACAAATACTTGACTTGGTCATGTAAAATATCTAAAATTGTCATCGTCACCATCGTAATCTTTGCATTTGATTTGGAATCGGCTGCACGAATCCTTTTTGGTTTAATCAAATTTTATCTAGCTAGCTAGAATTTGGCTTTTGTTATTTTGTGGTGCCTAAGTTTTTTTTAAAAATGTTTTATTATTATTATTATTTTTATTATTTTATGTTGATGGAAATTGTCGTTTTTGGATTTTTCTTGATGGATTTCGCTAGCTAGCATGTGGTACCAAATTAAGTTCATTCCTACTCTGAGTCTCATGTATCATTTAATGACAATCAAGAGAAAAGGCAATGAGTAACTTTTAACCTACTGATATATATATATATATATATATATACAGTCAGGCTCTAAAGAGGGCGCCTTCTTTTTATTAAAGAGAGGACCTCTGTTTTGGCCGTCGGATCATATTTTCATTAATTGCAGTTTTGTCATTTTACAGTTTTTAAACACAATCTGACGGCCAAAACAGAGGCCCTCTCTTTAATAAAGAGAGGTGACCCTCTTTAGAGAATCTTTGTATATATATATATATATGAAAATGATTTCATGCATGACCATATAAGTAAGTAACAGTCGGTGAATTTAGTTTAAGGCTTCCTACATAAAGTAAAGTCATATGTTGGTATTTTATCAGAAAAAATGCCAAGTGTACCAAATTTAGCTACTTGATTTTTTCACTGGCTAATATTGTGTCATTAATTAATAACTTTGAAATTAAATGGAAAATTGTGCTCTATTTTATTGAAGAAAATTTTAGCTTATACACGTCATCAGTGACTTTTTTTTTTCTTTTTTTTGTGTGGATATTCTTGGCAGTACTCTTTTATACTCCCTCCGTCCTAAATTATTGGGCACTATTTCTATTTTGGGCTGTCCCATAATGTTAGTCCATGTTGAAAAGTCAACACCATAAATTTTGAATCTTTATTATTTTGTCCTTTCTTTTTTCACACCTCTAACTTATCTACATTCATTTATGAGGGGCAAACTTAGAAAGTTGGAGTATAAAAGTTTGACAAAAGTGTAATCATTGTGTTCCCTTAAAAAATTAGATTTCCCAAAAGTGCTAAGCAATTTGGGACAGAGAGAGTATTATCCAAAAATTAATGAGACGAACATTGTGTAAATCGATGTTTACAAATTTGAACAAAAAAGTTTCCAAGATATTAGGATTTCTGGGGCGTTAATTTAAGGCTTAATTAATTATTTCCCAAATTTACATGTACGTAGTTTTTAATTTAAAGAATGTGCATTACAAAAATGTTTGCCACCCATTTGTTAGTTTTTTCATATATAATTGACATCTTGATCATTAATTCAATCTCAGGAAGAAAATTTGGAGTTGAAGTGGCTAAAGGATCAGCTTGGAGAGCCATTGAGTTGGGACGATTACCTATCGCTTCCATTCACACAAAATGTAAGTTTATTAATTCGAAGCATTATATATACGATAAGGATCTTAAGTGAATTGCATCGAGTTAATTTATTTAGTGAAGTGATTTTTAAGCCTAAAAGAACCCACAAGCTGCCCCTAAATACCGCTGACCCACGGGTTTTTTTTAGACTTAAAAATTAGTTCACTGGCCGGGTAAGTTTATTCGACCCAATTCATTTAATTAAGATCCTCTCCCTATATATATATATATATATATATATATATTATATTATATTATATACGGTGAGGCTGTTAAGTGAACATATCTAGTGAACGTTTTAGGCTAAAAAAACATGTTCACTCGATATGTTTATTCAACATATTCACTTAACAGCCTCACCGTTTATATGTACACATAATAGTATTCATATACTAGTTGACCAAAAAAATATATATCATACGTGATCCTGTAGTAGATTAGATTAAAAGGGTGAGTTCAGCCTTTAGTACGTACTACTCTCATATTAGCCTCACATGTCATTTCTCTCAATTTTAAAGTAACGGGTCCCATTTTAGTATATTTACTATTTAGATCCTAAAAATCTTCATTCTTCCACATTTTAATAGATGAAAAAGTGATTAAATTAAGTATTACTTTCTTTTAATTACTTTTTAATTTCCTTCATTGTGTAGCACGAGTAGAGAGCTAGTACATATAAATAAAAAATCTGAATTCATGATTTAAGTTTTTATTTGACAGGTAATTACAGAAACTCTGAGGATGGGGAACATTATTATCGGAGTCATGAGAAAGGCTATGAAAGATGTAGAGATAAAAGGGTATTTAATACCTAAAGGATGGTGTGTTTTCACATATTTCAGATCAGTTCATCTTGATGAAACTCTATATGATTGGCCTTACCAGTTTAATCCTTGGAGGTGGCAAGTAAGAAGATCGATCTTTTTTTTATTTAATTAGTCCTTGTTTGGTTTCTTCTTTTTATTTTATGGTTTTTTTTTCCCTTCTAATTTTGGACTTACAATTAATTAATTCGGGGACCTCGCAGGGCAAAGACACAAGTAATTGTAGCTTCACTCCATTTGGAGGTGGACAAAGGCTGTGTCCTGGACTTGACCTGGCCAGGTTGGAAGCTTCTATTTTCCTCCACCACTTTGTCACTCAATTCAGGTAATTAAAATTCCAACTCTAGATCATATATATATATATATATATATACACATTCACACACATATCATAATATTCATATATGCACATATATATAGATATATTTAGCATGTACGTACATACAAAATTATTGACATGCAATGCAACAAGAAACATGAAAAGATATGAGCACGTCGAAATTTGGGAATTCGAGTACTAATTTTGTTAGAAAAGAAAGATATATACCAAAGATAATCAAAATAGGCAAATTGATCGAGTTATACTTAAATTTGCACTTGAGATGTATATTCTCCACGGATTTAGAAACAGAAAACAACTAAATAGAAATCCTATGTAGAAAAATAATAATTTTGAGTGCGAAATGATATAATTAATTTGGCTGAAAAACAATACACACATTCGTCCATAATTGTTTAAGTGCTAATGTACAAAAATGTATTTTCCACTAGTTTTGTATCAATCAGCCTCTTCCACATCTGACCCCCAAAAAAAAAAAGTTTCTTCTACTTGAAAGCCTTGCATGCCGTTAACTACGTAGCTTCATTTTCTTATTAATATGGTTGCACGGCCGGATTATCTAATTTTGTAAATTATTAAATTTAAATTAATTGTTCTAAATTTGTAAAACTTTAAATTCTATGGCGTGAATGTCGGTGGGTGTCTTAATTCATCACTAATTAATTAGCATATACACTTGTGAAGAGTATATAGTTTAGTGATATATATATATATATATAGATTTCAATATTTTCCAAATTAATTAGGTCAGTGGTAACGTTTCTATGTGGACTTGCATATAGTTGTATTGTATTGTATGTTCGCTGACACTGTACTGCATGCATTACACTGACTGATGACTGAGTCCAAATTCTTAGGGAACAAAATAATGTATTTCCTTTGCTAGACCTAACTCAGTAGTCAGTACATAGACACATGCAGTCCACACGTGATTTACTCAAACTGAATTGCTTCTGAACCGTTCAATTGTGCATGGGCCCTTGAATTGTCTTGTGCCCAAAAAAAAAAAAAAAAAAAAAAAAAAAAAAAAAAAAACACAAAAAACAAAACTTTAACCAGTGAAATGCATTCACAGATGATTCTACCTTCCATTGGAATGGCAGCTAGAGGATGATTACGTTATAATTTGCCAAAAAGAAAATAGAGAAAAATGCGTGTTTTTTTTAATATATTCATACACATGCATGTATTCCTGAAACTGTATATACCAATAGTGAGGCACTTGCATGAAACTTCATTTTGAAATGGAAAATGTTAAGTACACCGATTTTTTGCACAGCTGATGTGTCGTGGTAGTTTTAAAATTAATTCAAACTTTATTTGGTAACTAATGAATAATTTTATAAATTCACATTTAGGTATACTAAATAGAGCAATGTTTAGAGTTCAATTATCCTAATTGTATACCATATACATATATGCTTTTATTATATAAACTCCCATTTTTAACTTCTGGAACCAATAGAAATTTATTCACTTATTAAGAAGTACCTTGATTGTCTCAATATGAAATTCAAATTTGCATGTCCGCCAATGCGAATATATTTCCCAACTATTAGCTAAGGGGCCGTTTGATAAACTGAAAATTAAGTACTGAAAATTTGAAGTGATTGAATTTGCAATACTTAAAACATTGTTTCAAGTATTCAAATGGAATGCCTTCAGTGATATTTTCAATTAAAGTTTTCAGTAAGTTTTTGGTTAGTTTTTCAATAAAATAGTATGCTATCAAACGCACTGAAAATAAAAAAGTGCTGAAAATTTTCATTTTCATCACTTAATTGAGTTATCAAACACACCCTTAATCTTTTCTACCCCTTTTTAATTCAAAAACCGAGTATGATCGAGATAATGTGAATTTTAGAAACTTAGGTGATATCATAAAATAATTCATCTTATATAGATAAAATGCGATAGATGTTTGAATGATCAAATAGAGTTAAACGGATGAACTTGATAATTAAAAATTAGAATAAAAAGAGGAACAAAAATTGAACTTAATTATATGGTGTACTATTTAACACTGCTATAGTCTTAAATATATACATGTCTCTCAATTGATTATGATCATTTTGAATTTAGATAGACAAGAAATGACATATCCTTGAATTTTCTGTAGGTGGGTGGCTGAGGAAGACTCAATAGTCAACTTCCCCACAGTAAGAATGAAGAAGAGAATGCCAGTTTGGGTCAAAAGAAGAAGAGAACCTTAAGATGCTTTGGCCATAAGCACTTTTTACAAGGGTACTTCCATACAAATGATACAAAACAAACCATCATCAAAAAAGAAGACTCAAAAAAAGATTGAAAAGAGAAGTTGGGTGCAGAGCACACGTGTGGGTAGGGCATTTGAGAGTGACACATTTGTCCCATTTTATTTTTAGGTATTGCACATATATAGACAATATAGAGAGATGTATTTTTTTTTGTGGGACCCATGGATTCTTGTATGATTTTGGATTTTGTGTGTAGAAAATGCAATAAAAGGTGAGCAATATATGCAGCTTCTTTTGTTGGATAGTGGGTGTATGGATGATGATTGTGAATTTGTGATGTTATGGGTCCGAATGAACAATGACATTGAAAGAACAACTTGTAGAGAAATTAATAATGTCACAGTTCTTAAATTTTAATTTTAAATAATTTGATAGTTGTATCACATAAAATATTTTTGTAATAAAAATTTAGTAATCTTCTTTATAATTAAATGTGGCGTAATTGTCCAAATATTAAAAATCAAATTTAAAATTCAAATTCGAGAACCATAGGATTAATTGCAGAGAATTAATTGAGTTAGGGAGCCAAAATCTTTGATGGGAATGGTTGGTATGGCATGATCTACAGTGCGGCCCACTATCAGTGTCAATGAGGCCTCAACCCCATACGGGCAACATAACAAAATGCAATTGTAAAATTTCAATAATTGAATACTCCTAATCATTTGTTAAGGAACCACTTACGAGTTGTCAATATGGATTACTTTTTGTTCCAATTGAAGAGAATGTTTTTGGTTCTTTCATTTTCTTAGTCCACATTAAAAAAGATTGTATTTATTCAACTTCTCAATAATTGGTGTTTTCATTTAATATTGTCATGGACCGAATAAAACAAATATGAACTAAAGCTAAGTGTGATAATTTCAGGACCATTATTAAGCAAAAGTATCAACATTAATCCGCCAAGAGAGAGAGAGAGAGCACGCTACTACTAGGATCTTGGTCTCAAAATGTGAAACTCTTAGGGCATGTTTGGTTGTCTTTGAATGAAATAATTCCATTTATGTTTCCGTACACATTTTATATGAAAAGATGAAGAGGTTGAATGGTTTCATTTAGAAAATGGATGCTCGTCTCAAAAATGGGGCTTGCAATCATGAATTTTGGCATTCTAGAAAAATGAACAAATTGCCTCATAAAAAGAAATATGGTGAAATCTCTCCCATATTTGTAAATGGATTCATTCATCGTGATGAATTTTGCATTTACCTTCTATACAAAATTTGAATGGAACCATTCAATTTGAGAGGACAACCAAACAGACCCTTATTGTAAACTAATGAAAAAGAGTAATTCTAGGGACATAATTTATTCTCATAACTCATTCATAGCCATGGATTGTGCCCCTAGCATTATTCAATAAAAAAAAGCCCAAAATCATTTCTATATTATCATGAGTTTCGAAAAGTGATCGATCCATATGTGCAAGTAACTGGACCAATTATTTGATGGAATCTATTTAGGCCACCATCTCCAATATGTGACTCAAGATCCTTAAACTCGAGAAATTATTCAATAAGATTGTCATACTATGTCATTACACTGATATGATGTGAGCCATGGAGCTATGATAATCGAGTACTGTTATGCTTTCCAAGTACAATTCTAAAAAATTCATCCCAAATGATGTGGCAGTGAGATCACTGGATTTTGATTGGAGGATGTTAAAGTGACCACAGTGCTCTCCAATCAAAATTCAATGGTTCCACTGTCACATCATTTAAGATGAATTTTTGGAATTTGGATTTGGAAAGCATAACATTACTCATGATAATATGGGTTCAGTTGCCCTATTTTTTTAGTGAACATTATACGTAGGAACTAAAATAAGGATTCAAATTTGATAACATGTCAAACTTTGTTTTCACATATGTATCTGTTATATGATCTTATACTTCAAATTTGGTTCCCAAATATTTTTACCAATTGTACCACGTGCAATTGTCAATGATACCACATAACACTACATGTGATACAATTGAAAAAGTAATTAAAAATAACATTTAGTATTCAAGTTGAGCACTACTACACCACTTTTTTACACACTTTTTGACACACAACTTTAAATGCATGTACCTTGTGTTGTATGAGTGGTGCACAGAAAAGTGTGAAAAATTCAAACAGCACAAGGTACATGCATTAAAAGCATAGTGTGTCAAAAAGTGTATAGAAAAGTAAGTATTTGATTCAAGTTTGAGAAGTATAGAAATACTCATTACCCTTTATTGTGTAGTACCAGAAATAAAATAAGGAAGCTTGGGCCATAGCCCCTCAAATAAAACTCTTCAAAGCTAAAACACATACTACTTTTATTTACTGCATTAGGCCCCTTTTTATACTCAAATTGCTATAACTTTTGTTATACAAGTTCGTTTTTCGTAAAATTTGATGTTTTGGAATCAGCAAAATGAGATCTATCAAACAAATTCAATATTGACCATGAAATATTGGAGGGAAAAAAAACCTAACCATCAAACAAATATGAAAAATTATATTTTTTTTCACATACATATAATAAAAACATATTTCTTTCATACAATTGGCACCATAGATGCATAGATCTTGAAAAAATACATGAAATCAACCAAAAAAAAAAATCACCCAAAAATCCCAAGAATTGAGAAAGTTATGATAGTTTAAAGTTGACAGATAATATTATCTGTTTCACACACAGATAACAGAAAATATTATCTGTAAGATAGATAAAACCTCAAAATCAGGCTGTAACTTAACTTTTTTTTGTAAAATTTCCACGTCCATTGCATAGATCTCAAAGAAATAAATAAAATATAAAAGAAATCACCCAAAAAGCCCAAGAATTGAGAAAGTTATGGTGGTTTAAAGTTGACAAATAATATTATAGGTCAATGTCAATAGATAATATTATCTGTCTGAAAGATAAAAATGAAAAACGAAGTTCCAAATTTTTTTTTTGTACAATTTTCAAGCTTAATGTGTAGATCTCGAAAAAATACATGATATATATATATATATATAAATCAACCTAAAAGGCCAAAAAACGAGTGAGTTATGATAGTTTAATCTTAAAGTTTACAGATAATATTATCACAGATAATGTTATCTATAAGCGGAGGGGCTTTTCACCAAATATGAAAAGTAGCAAAGGGCTTTTCAAAGAATTGTGAAAAACGTGATTTTTGGCTAAAACACATCATTTTAAGGGGTCTATGAACTAATATCCCATAAAATGATTCATCAAAAAACAGTAAAAAAAAAGGGTCACTAAATTTGTTTGAAGTTTATAACAAATAGTTAGGTTTTCCTAAAATGAATGAAGTTCTTTTCTTTTCGTTTTTTTGCCAAGGAAAATGAATGGAGTTCAATGAACTCTATCAATTACCATAAATTATACTCCATTAAAAAAATTCACCATTCCCAAATCCTGCAAGTGTGTATAAACTGAGCTCAACTTCCTTGTCACTGCATTTTTTTTTTAAGTCTCACCTGGATCACTACTGAATATAATGCACACAAATTCAATCTAACCACACCCTATAGTCCCACAATAGCTCATAGTAAAGCTCAAGAAGGATTACTCATTTCGATTGAACGCACAAATATAAGGGGCAAGAACTTCCCTCAAAGGGAATCGAATGCTTGACCTCTCTACTGAAAAGATCAAGATGGTACCACTTGACCACTTGAATCGTTGATGCCTATGATTTGGAGGAAACATCCAACACCTAATGTATGCAATCAATTAATGGGACTTGGCCCTTGATGACCCAAAAGGTCAAAAAATGATGGGACAAGCTATGGTACGTACTGTGTGCCAACTTCAAAGAGTCTTGAACCAAAATTCTTGCCTATGCCTGATACAATTCAGAAAGCACTTGAGCAATATTCTAAAACTTAAATAATTTTTAAAGATTGTATTATATTGGCTCGTAATAAGAATACTGATGAATATTCTTTGGCATTAAAGAGAATTGGACCACACTGTGAAGCAAACAAATATCCTTCAATTAATACCAAAAGCTCAACAACATATAGACCTCCTCAAAGCAAGCCAACTTGAGGTCCTAGCTCATTCGCAGCATTAGTGGAAGACCTGCAACAATGAAGACACACCACGTAAGTTCAATAAATAGAAAGATTACCAAAACGCAATCGATACTTTCTAAATCACACACAAATCCAAAGTTTGATTACTAAGTTAATGTATTGCAATGATATGGAATTTTCTTAATTTCGTGGAAGCTCTCCAAAGCAGAAAATGGGGAAAATTTAGGGGAAATTTTTCACAATTGCTTCACCGGCTAATTTTTTTGCAACTCACTCTTTTTGCTAAAGTGTGGAAAAGGAGATTTTGAGGAGCGAGAAAGTAGACTCGAAGTGTCACGACCCATTTCGCTATGGGCAGAAATAGGACACGTGCTACGCTACCAAGGCTCAACCAATTCATAACAAGATTAAAGCAGTGGAAAAGAAACTTAAAAATAACATTGAGTATTCAACTCAATTGAAAACTACACCTCCGAGTTGTAAAATACGTATAGCTTTGAAAAGTTAATTAATATTTTGAAACGAATGAATTAATGTTGAAAGGGATCCCAAAAGTCCCCTACGAACCAATCAAAACATTTAAATATTTTCTGAAAGGGGTAGAAAAAGAAAACATGTAGGGAGTATTTCGACCAACCGGTCGTACTGCCCTGTTCGACCGGTCGTATGACCCTTTGACAGCGTCCTCCCCATTTTGGCAGAATTTGTCTAAGTATCAAACAACCTTCACCTATCTACCACTTCCAACTATTTCAAACTACAAGAACATACATAACCCTTTCCAAACATTGAAAATAAAACGGAAATGAAATAAGTTATGACTTGTTTGGCTCAATTCTTGAAACATTAATGACACCAACCCAAAACGATGAATTTGACATGTTAAGTATTCAAATCACAAACTAAAGAGTTCGGATACGTTTTAAACATAACAAAAAGAGAATTTTCAACATATTTCAAATCCATTCTGCAGATTACAAGTTAAGTATGAAGTTCTAACTTCTCAATTCTCATTATTACAACATCTGATTGGAAAACAAAGTATAAATAAGAGTAATCCCTGCATCGCGTCGGTCTCACTCTTCTCGCTTTTTTTTTTTTTTTCTTTATACCTGTAATGGAATAAATCTCCATTGCTCAGCTATATGCTAAGTGCATAATTCTAGACAAATGCATATATGACAATTTATGCTTTAAACATCAAATCACATCAAAATAGTCTCTGGGGTGAGAGATACCCATTCATCCGATGAAATTATGAAATTGATGTCGTGGAGGATCTTCTCCCAAACCATACACGGTGCCCTAACAGGGCCTTCTCCCAAACCATACACGGTGCCCTAAACAGGGCCTTCTCCTAAACCATACACTTTAGCCGTCGCTACATAAATCCTCAACATCAAAGAGGTTACCCCCAGATGAAATTGTACCAAACTCCCCTTTGACCTATATAGACACATAGCATGCTCACATAATCACATATATGTGCTTTTCATATATTTTCACATGTATAATTAACGGACCTAATTAATAGATGAATTTCACCCGGATCCAAAATATGAAGTCGGATATTTATAACATGCAAATTCCTATAAACATAGGTCTAGAATTCATACCTTAAGCTATGCTCTTAAGATTTCAGGAGAAGCACTAGAAGTCTGATTCTACATCGAATCTCTGATTACAAGTGATTCCTACAAGTTTACATATGTTTTTTCCAAATTTCTAAAATTAGAATTATATAAAACTTAGCCAAACAAGGCCTAAGTGTATCAAAATGAAGCCCTTAGCTTGAGGAGTCCTAATATGAAATTTGGTTGAAAGTTGACGAACGGACGGTCATCGTTTGGCCTCGAAGTCCGAAACCCCAAAATCTCCTAAGTCCCCCAAAAGTTTTGAGATATTTTGAAATGAAAAATATCTTGAGCTTACTATAAATGCAGCATTTTCGGAAATAATGTTTACCTCCCCGCGAGTTCTCAAAACTTCTAATTATTTTCTAAAACATCTTACACGTTTAATTCATCGATTCACGAGTGAAAACTATAAATTATAAAAGTAACGTTCAAGTTTTGTTTGTCGTCGTAATTACGTTCCGAAAACCATGTTCGTGAAATTTGTAGAAAACTTGCCTTTTATGCAACGCATCATCTTGGTTATCCCAAATTCGTTCAAAATAATCTCTAACAAGATCAATCTATCAGAATCTATACAAAAATATGTATATTTCACTATTCACATATACCAGATAATTCAATAACATTTAATCTATATAAATGTCATTAAATCATGTCAAGTTTCTCATGAAGTATTGGATTATCGTGTCCTCACTTGACACCTTCTGTTGACGACAATCAACCACTTTTACAATTATTAAACCACGTTAATAATTCTCGATGAAACAATTTTGCATTTTAAAACTAATGTATTTTCTGGGACGGGTGTGACATGAAGGTTTCCAAGTTCCTTTCATTCAATTTCTCTCCGAGTTGTGGTAAATGGATATATGTTTCGGATGAAGTCATAAGCAAACAAAATCAACAATTAAAAATCAGAGAAAAAAGATAGACAGACAGATAGACAAAAAAACTGAACCTAGAATAAATACCCAAAATAAGAAAGGTAAAAAAAAAAGTACAGCTTGACTCTCAAGTCTTCCATATTGAAATTATTTCAAAAATAGTTTGTACTGTAACCAATGTATGTGAACATAAATGTTGTGATTTAGGTTAATGTTTATAAAAAAAATTCAAAATTTTAGTTTCTTGAATGGGTATTGAAGTGGTAGTAGCATGGGAATTGAATGTGTAGTAGCTGGACAAAATATATAAATACTGTGATTGAGTAAAAAAAAAAGTTCATAAACAACCCTGCAAGCTGAGAAAAAAATCCACAAATCTAAGAAATGAAAGAGGAGATCGACTAAAACACAATTTGACCCTTTAAAACCAAGAAAATAAGTTACATTGATCAAAAACGAAGAGATGGTAGCCCATAAATGTGAAAAGAGATGTACTAATTGGGAGTTTTTCTTTGTTTTTGTTGACCCTTTAGTGAACCAAAGTTACCAAACAAAGGCATAAAGTCTGAAAGAATGAAGACCAATTAAACTCTATGATATTGGCATATTGCCAATGAAACAAAACCATAAACGTTGTTTGTATAGAGCCACAAATAGAGAAATTTTAGTTAAGTTTTTGTATTTAATTGCTTTAGCACGAGAATTTATGTGCAAATAGCAAGAGAATATACCTAGTCAAAATAGAATGTAATTAAAGAATTTAAGTTAACTAAAAAAGAAAAATAAAAATAAATAAAAGCTCATGGTGATCTTCCATTTTAAATTTGCAGAAACTTAGATACATAGAATGCTTACCACATAAACACAAACATACACAGTCACGCCTTGGCACACACATGCCCAGTCACATCTATGCGTACACACACATCTCACATCTATGCACGCACACGTCTCTCCCTCTCTCTCTCTAGGCACACACAATGTCAAGACTCCTTCTTATTGCCTTCATAGCCAAACAACCCCTGAGTGCTCTAACTGCATTTTTTTTTGTTTCATCTTATTTTAATTACTATCTGTTAGTGCACGTTCCCATCAGATGACACATCACATGATTAGCTCACACTTTTTCTCCTTCCACTTTTCTCTCTGTGCTCTATATAATCTGCAAGAACCCACATTGTGGAGGTATTGGATGAATTGATATCAAAGTCGTCTAGAGACCAGTAAGCTTTTTCCTTGTTTTTTCTTCCTTGTTTTTTCTTCCTTTTTATGGTGTCTTTACATTTGGCATCAGAGCTCGCTCGATCACCATGGGAAAACCATCCCAATCTGTGAACCCTAATTAGGAAATGAGCTACAATCAGCAAGAACCCAAATGGAATCTCAGATGCAATCAATGTAGCTGGAGATTCAAGGAAACTTTGAGATGCAATTGAAGTCAGAAATGGAACATTTCAAGCGAGATCTGGAATAAAGCATCTAGATGACATTACAACTAAGCCTTGTGAAGGAGATGCAAGTAGCCTTGAGTCAGATCTAAGTACCAGTCGCATCAAATAACCCTTCACCCAGCTACACCAAATCTCCAACACCCATGAGTCAGCCCCCAAGGTAACTACTAGTCTCTCACCATCTCAAATTTCTACTAGTTTCTCACCATCTCAAATTCCAATTGTTACTTAGAGTCAAGCCCAGTTAAACCTACATTTTTATCATGCAACATCAAATTCTCAAACCACCATCATACCCATTTCCCACTTACGAACCTGCCCACTCTAATTTACTTCCCTACTGACCAGTTCAATTGCCAATTCCAAGCTACCTGGACACCACCACCACTACTCTTCCCTTCATAAACCAACCACTGAACCACTTCTCTAGCCAAAACAACAGAAATCTCAAATTGAATTTTCTAATTTTCAGTCAAGGTAACCCCCTAGACTGGTTGTCTCATGCTGAGAGATATTTTAGATACTATCAAATCCCCAATCACCAGAAAAGAGAAATTGCTTCGATCCATTTTCGAGGGTGATGCGATTCCGTGGATAGACTGGTTTGAAACCAAATATCCACTAACTGATTGGTCTCAGTTCATAATTGCTTTCATGCAACATTTTGGAGCTAAGGAAGGAATATATTTCCATGGGACTCTTGCAAAATTGGAACAAGGTACAAACCCTGTGGAGATATATGAATCTAAATTTCTCAAGCTGACTTATAGGCTACCTCACTAGACAGATGCACAACTCTGAGGATGCTATGTATCCAAGCTTGAGAAGGAACTACAGTACGAGGTACTCTCCTTTGAACCCATCAATTTAACAAATGCTGTGAAAATAGCCAGGCTGCAAGAGGGTAAGGTGAAGGCACAAAGGTCCAACAACAAATGGGGTCAGTCCAAACTTTTCCTCAACAGTAGCACTCAGATCCTAATTAACCATTATCCAAGCATCAGCACAACCCCCTTTCATCACCCAAGCCCCATGACAAACCTACAAATCAAACCATCAACCATGCTAACCAGGAAACTCACCTCGGCAGAAATCCAAGAGAAGAGAGACAAAAATCTATGTTTCAAGTATGATGAATCATATAGGCTGGGTCATCAATGCAAAAGGCTCAAATATTAATAATGGAAGTAGAGGATGATGAAATATTAGAGGGGGTGGATTTGAAAATAGAACTATTGGGGATTAAACGAATGGATCGACAAGAGGAACCTGTTATATCACTCCATGCACTTGCTGGGTCTTTAAACCTTGAACAATGAGGATGGATGGTATGTTGGGGTCTCAAAAAGTGAGCATCCTCATAGATTCTGGCTCTACTCTCAACTTCCACCATCCAAATTTGGCCAAAAATATTGGAGGAAATGAAGATTTAGTAGCCTCCTTAGAAGTATATACTGCTGATGGAGCTACAATGCAAAGTAAGGGAAAGGTCAATGAGGTACCACTAAAGATTCAAGGTTATGAAGGTAAGGTTAATTTCTACTTGTTGCCCGTTATGGGATATGATATGGTGCTAGGAGCTGAATGGCTGGCCTAGGGCCTATTTTTTGGGATTTTGTCAAGAAGACTATGTCATTTGTTGAAGGAGGACACACTTATTATCTGCAAGGCATCACCCCCCCCCCCCCCCCCCCCCCCCTCTCTCTCTCTCTCTCTCTCTCTCTCTCTCTCTCTCTCTCTCTTCTAAAACCATGATGAACTCAGACACAATGCATAGGATGTTACAACAAGAGAGAATGGAAGTAATAGCCCAACTTATGTTCATAAGTCCTGATGCACCACTAGTAAGGTCAGAAGACATTCCAAACACAGCCTTCCAATCTCCCAGGAATGATAATTTCATACTATATCTAGGGAAGATTGTCCTAGACCTCTTTGTTGAGTATTTAGGGCGTGTCATATCAGCAATGGGAGTTAGCATGGACAAATCTAAAGTCCCACAGTTGCCATAAGCCAATCAGCTAAAGGTTCATCAAAGTAATGGTTCATTTGGTGTTGCTTTTGTTGAGTATTTGGGGCATGTCATATCAGCAAGGGGAGTAAGCATGGACAAATCTAAAGTCATATGTATTAAAGAATGAGCCATATCAAGGACATACAAAGAGTTAAGAGGTTTTTTGAGTTTTATAGGTATCACAGAATGTACATAGAAGGCTGTAGCATTATAGCCAAACTTTTGGCTCAACTACTGAAGGAAGCCATGACCACTACCCCAACTTTAGCATTACCTTTCTTTGCTAAACCAATTTCAATAGAGTCCGATGCTCCTGGTGAGGGAATAGGGGCTGTTCTGACCCAAGATAAACACCCAATTGCATATGTTTGTAATGCCCTTCATGGGAAAAATAAGCACCTATCAGTTTTGTGGAGAGAAAGAATTCTTATAGACAACAATCTATGGAAACGAGTTCAGCAACTACTAAATACTTGGTTCAATGACAAGGGTTGCCTCTAGAAGATGCTGCTTGAGTCTTGTCTTCAGAGTTTGCTAATCAATTCCTTGACTTTCCAGTTTGAGGACAAGCTTCCAGTAATGGGGGATAGAATGTCAAGACTCCCTCTTATTGCCTTCATAGCCAAACAACCCTTGAGTGCTCTAACTACATTTATTTTGTTTTCTCTTATTTTAATTACTTTCTGTTAGTGCACGTTCGCATCACATAACACATCACATGGTTAGCTCGCACTTTTTCTCCTTCTTCTTTTCTCTCTCTGATCTATATAATCTATAAGAACCCACTTTGTGGAAGTATTGGATGAATTGATATCAAAGTCGTCTAGAGACCACTAAGCACTTTCATTGTTTTTTCTTCCTTTTTCCTTTCCTTTTTGTGGTGTTTTTACACACAAACATACAAATGCACACGGTCCACACACACACACACACATACACATGCACAGTCAGTACTTGCACGCACACACACACACACGACTCTCTCTCTTTCTCTCTCTCTCTCTCTCTCTCTCTCTGCACACAAACACACATGTATACACAGTCACATCTATGACACACATACAAATGCACACACACACACACACACACATGCACACAGTCCACAGACACACACACACATGCGCACATACACATACACACAGTCACTTCTATGCACACACACACACATACACGTCCCACTCTCTCTATGCACACAAACACACATACATGCACAATTACACCTATGCACGCGCACACATAAGAGAGAGAGAGGGAGAGAGAGAGAGAGAGAGAGAGAGAGAGAGAGAGAAGAGGAGGGGAGGAACAGAGAGATATAGGGGAACAATTTTGCTTAGGAAGATCTCATGGTTAAATGAACAAGTGTCTATTGTGGGATCCACTATTTTCTTTTGCATTAAATGTTGTTTGAGTCCTTAGTTACTATAACATTGTAATGGAGTTCAAAAATAACTCACGGTTGGACTAAAAAAAAAACTCACGGTTGGACTAGTGGGACCCACAGTTTCATTTAAGTATCAGTTCCCTTTAAGTGTTTGTTCAACAACAAACTAAATTAATTAATACATTTTTTACCAAATTTGCACTTCATTATGAATATATTTAACTTTCTTACAATAAAGATAAATTGCTACATATTTTCTTACAACTTCATAAATATTACCATTACAATAAAGATAAAAGGCTACATATTTTCTTAATTTCTGTAAAGGGCTACAAATTTGGTGAAAAATGTATTAATTAGTTTAGTTGGTTGTTGAAAAAACACTTAAAGGAAACCGTGGGTCCCATTTGTTCAACCATGAGTTTTATTTTTTAGACCAACCATGAGTTATTTTTGAACTCCATTATACTGTTATAGTAACTAGGGACACAAACAACATTTAATGCAAAGGAAAATAGTGGGTCCCACAATGGACACTTGTCCAACCATGAGCTCTCCGTGAGCAATCGGTGACCTTTTTTCCATGAACAAAATTGCTCTGGAGATACCGGGAGAGAGAGAGGATTATGCTCGAAGACCGGAAGTGATGGCTAGAGTGGACATATCAATATCTTGCTTACCCGGAAAAAAAAGAAAGACATCTATATCCTCACTCATACCAATTTTGTATTACAAATGTGATTCCCACACTGTGACATTGGGACCATTAAGCCAAAACTTGTAAAAAAAAAAAAAAAATCAAGCATAACTTGGGAAATGTCACCACTCTGAAAATTACAAAAAATGAAAATTATAACTAAAAATTGCCTTTAAAAAAAATTCACCATAGATTTGCACAAAAAACACCTGTGAAGTCAAATGGGATAGGTTTGGGTGAGCAATGAATCAATATGGAAGCCAAGAGAACATGTAATCTTCAAATAATGCTATGGTTGCCAAGTTTGAATCCCAAATTTGGTTCCCAAATAGTTTGAGAGTTGTACCACATCCCTATGAATATAAACATTTTTGGAGAAATTTATTCATAAGTTACGAACTGAACCAACATGAAATGAATTACCTTGTAATCTGATTCGCACTCATTTGCAATTACTGTGCGTCCTATAAAGGTGAAAATTAGCATCAACAGGTGATGAGGAGAATTTTCAGATTCGAGAGTAAGAAACCTCCATCTTCAAGACCGTAAATGCATATTCACATGGTGTGCTTAAGCAATAAAAAGCTAGAAAATTCCAATACAAATAAGTAGTTTATTATTTCAAATTTAAATTCATTGACAATTCGTGGACATGTAAGACTTACCTCAACCATTCGAGCCGTTCAATTTCATCTTCGTACTGATTTTCTCTCCTATGGCATATTATCAGTGATCATGAACAAACTTAACGAAAAAAGACTCAAATAACTAATTTTAAAACTAATGCATCAATTTTTATTGTTAAGACTTAATTGAGAGAACTCAAATTTTGCAACTCACTCTTTCTGCTCAAGTGAGGAAAAGAAGAGATTTTGTGTCACGCCCCGACGTAGCATAAATAAGGAAAGCGTTTAATTTCCTTTATGGACCCGTAGGTCGCGACAGTTTGAAGGATCGATTCCGTCCCAAACGTCGAACAACAATAAACAATAATAATCAGAGCAGAGCAATCAAGGCTTACAAAAATTTTTCTAACTTATTACATCTTATGATACGGGGTCAACTAAGGCACAGACCGCCTTGAAAACAAAACAATAACTTAGTGTCTGTTACAGTCATCCTTATTACAAAACGGTTCATAACTTAAAACAGGTAAACTTAAAGCATATAATTAAGTAAACAGTTTCTCATCCGAGGGCAGCCGTTCTCAGTTAGCGTAGTCATAAGATTCCTCCTGGTTATAACCTGAAAAGCCTGAACACGAATGTCCAGGACGCATCAACGTCGTCAGCTTCGAGAAGCTGGTGAGTATTAAAAACATAGCTTTGAATGTAAAACATACCCATTTACCTTTTTCCATTTTTCAATTTATATAAATCAATATTTAACCCGCAGAAGGAATTCTCTTTATAAACAACAAGGAATATATTAAAAGACGTTCATTCATAAAACAGATACTCATGTAATGAGACAATGCACCACACTCATCTTGCCGACTCTTTTCTCTCGACAGCCACAACAACCCACTATCTTACTCCTGGTATCTTTGAAACACTAAGATAGCCACACTTTAGCAACGGGGCGCCAGGGAGTGTCCAGTTTGCCTCACACTTTGGTCCGGGGTACCAGGGAGTGTCCATTGCCTCACACTTTGAATACCTAAACCACCATGCAAATACCGGAGCAACCTCACGCAGTATCCAGACTCGGGTATCAGGGAGTGTCCGTAGGCCACACTTTAGCACTACCATGGGTGCCAGGGAATGTCCAAGTTCGGCGTCACACACTTTAACGCTTCCATGGGCGTCAGGGAGTGTCCATATTTGCCACCGTCGCATTTCAAAGATACCCTCACCGCAATCTCAACCACAACCACAACCACAACCATAACCACAAACGCAGTCTCAACCACAATCTCGTACTCTTTCCACACTGACCATTACTCTTTTCCATACTGACCATTACTCTTTTCCACACTGACTGACACCCATATGCATGTACCACTGACCCCACATGAATGTCATGATCTTAAACATAAGCAAAAATGCTGAATTAAAGGAACACGCGCATACGGGGATTGATAAGTCATAATACAATGTTTTAATCATTAAAAACATAACCAATAGAGTTCTAATTAACTAAATTTCCCAAACAGAACCTTACCAGTACTAAAAGTTGAACCAAACAGTCCTTAAACACAAAACAGACAAAAACCACAAAATGCCAGAACTCGCGCGCGCGGGCCGCTCGCGCGAAAGGTCGCTCGCGCGGACCGCTCGCGCGATATGCCTAATTTTTATTTTATATGTTAACTTTTCTGTCTGCCTGGAAAAGCCAAGGTCGCGCGCGCGAATCGCTCGCGCGAAAGGTCTCTTGCGCGACCCTCGCTCGCGCGACCTGTCCAAATTTCAATTTATATATATAAACTTTACTGATTGCCTGGGGACGCATACCTCGCTCGCGCGGATCGCTCGCGCGGATCGCTCGCGCGAGGGGTCGCTCGCGCGGGCCGCTCGCGCGATCGCGCGCGCGAGGTGATGCAGAGGCTTCATCTTCTTCGTGGAACTGCTCTGTTTCAGCAAAACAGGGTCTAAATTGACCCATTTCAATTCTGGAATTATATAGGACAGGTAATATATGATTTTCTTTGTTTTTCAACAAGGATTAAGAATCTACAATCGATTTTATACGAATCAATCTATAACTCTTGAATTTTATGAAAGATTAAAAGTTCATAAAACTAAATTTCTAATATACTTTCTCATGTGAATGAATTGTGTTCTAAAACTTCAGACATATCATCAATGAGGTACAATCTTTCATAATCAACTCTAAAAATAAGTTTTGGTTAAGGTTTGAAAAATCATGATTTTCAAGCTACGCACTTAAACATGAAAATCATCAATGGTGTTCCTTTCAGCAACTACACAATTCAGCAATTAAAGAAGGGATTACATTCGGAGTGAGTTAGTAATACTCACTGTGCTAGAAGATGAAGTGTGTGTTGAGAAAGAAATAGAAATATGATAATCCAATTGAAGCTTGGCTATGGTGATTGGAGTATCTCTCTCTCTAAGATTTCTGCAAATACTATGAGTAAAACTCTCTCTGAAACTCTCTCAATTTCTCTGTGTATTTGGTTTACCCAAAAGAATTCCAGATTAAAGTGTGTGTATGTGGTGTATATATAACCAATTTCAACTTGGAGCCCAAGTAGTGTGATCTTCACTCTACCAATTAGTTAATCAACTTCCTTAATTATGAGCAGTTCACAGCTAATGCTGGGATTACATCTACGTATACACACTGATATATAAGCCTAAGGCTCCACAGATTCACCAAGGGTCAAATAGGATAGTAGGGGGCAAAGCAATGTTGTTTGGGAAATTAGCTTATGGATACAACAATAACACACACAAGATAGGTAGATCCAAACAAAGCACAAGCCAATGATCACTTGCCATTAATGGAAATAAAGCATAAGTCTAATCAAACTTTACATCACTTCCAAAATCTGTGGAAGTTTAGCACAGCGTGGACAGTTTTGAACATAAACTGGTATTTTCGGGGCGCGGTGGTCACCACAAAAATTATAGAAATTTCATTTTAACGTAAGAAACGATTTTCTGGTTTTATAAAGATACAGTTTGAGTCAACAGAAATTATTTTCACCGTTTTGAAATACAGATTTTGAAATCCACACAGGTATTACTAACTTTATAAAATTACAGTTTGACCCCAATAAGAATTTACACATGAAATCAGGCATGAAATAATTTCTACACACAAGAATTGACATTAAAATAAAGATAAACAATACAATTGAATTTAAATATGAAGTGCAAATAAATGAAAATGCTGGTTATTACATTTTGGGGACAGGTTTCCAAGTGCCTTTCATTCAAATTTTCCCCGACTCTGAGGTAGATGGACATCTGTTTGTTTTAGATAAAGTCATAATTAAAAAAAATGTTGTAGAATGCAAATTGAATGTGTAGTAGCTGGACAAAATAAATGTTGTGATTTAGGGTAATATACAAAGGTTTAACAACAAAATTTGTAACCCAAGCCGAGAAAAAAAAATCCACAAATCTAAGAAATGAAAGAGGAGACTAAAATACGGTTTGCCCTTTAAAACCAATAAAATAAAAATAAAATTGAAGACCATGAGATGGTAGCCCATATATACCTGCAATTGACCAAATCTAATTGTGGAAAAAGTTGTTCTTGGAATGTTTCCTTTGTTTTGGTTGACATTTTAGTGAACCAACAAAGCCACAAATGTGAAAATTTGTTTTAGCATTTTCAAAATTACTAATGAAATATCAGAACCAAATTTCGGAATCATAGTATTAGAATCTCTTCAACCAAGTAAATACATTAGAACACACACAACAATAGAGAAAGAAACTGTTTTCCTAGTATTTTCTATTATTTTCCCTTTCTGAATGCCATGAATTAAATAGCATATGAAGTTCAAAAACAAAAGGAAAATAAAATTTTACAACTTTGACATTAACTACCTTTTTAAAATTGATGTTAAACACCAACAAAAGTTTCTTTTATTCATTTACAACTTCCATCTTATATTGATGGGATTTACAGTAGCACATGGATCCAAAGATGTCACGCCCCGGAACAGCATAAATAGAGAAAAATAAATTTCCTTTATGGGTCCATAGGGAATGACTGGTGAAAGTCACTAAACTTTCCACACTACAGTACTAGTCCAAACAAGAATAGTAACCAATTGAAATATAACAACAGTAATACTATTACAAACTATCAGAGTGTGGTCCACAGGATCACAACAGGTCTGGAGACAACATATGCCCAAGTACCCGTTAACTAAACAAGTTCAACAGTGATTTAAAGCTTAAACATAAACTAGATAAACTATCTTCAGATCTTCAGCTGGCGTAAGGGTAGACGTTAGCATAGTAGCCTTCTCTGGCATAATCGGCTTCAGTGTGGCCACCCTCTGTGAAGTCACCCTCTGTGAAGTAGCTGTCATCATGAGTGTCCTCACTTGCAGAATAAGGTACATGATAGTCTGGACGGGGAAAGTCCAAGTAATAAAAGGCCGTCAGCTTACTGAGAGCTAAGTGAGTATAAACTAACATGGTACCAGTTATCTGAAGCAAACACAAGCTTATGAAAACACGCGTTAAAACTTTATTATAATAATAATAATAATAATAACTTGTCCCGTTATTTAACATCGTAAACCAACCCTTATCGTCTTGTGACTCGAAAACTGATGATTAACATATTCTCTTAGAAAGAACAGACTCAATCACTTCACATATGTAGATATACCATCATTCTGTCCATTGCTCGTTAAGGATATAAACCATCTACCGCATTCATGGACCCCACGTCAGTCCATTCCCCGCTCATTAAGGATGTAAACCATCCACCATATGTCAGGGATACAACGCTTTAAATAACAGCACATCAAATCTATTGCCACGACTTATCGCTGTATACCACTGATCACCCATCCACCGGTTGTTAAGGATATAAACCATCCACCGCTCGTTAAGGATATATCGTAGATCATCTGGATACCTTAGAACTACATGGTCCCGGTCACTGCTCGTTAAGGATATAAACCATCCACCGCATGTGAACGTATATCATGACCAGGCGTCTTCCAACGTACCATTCCCAGAACTTATCAAACCTACCTGAGTTACGTTCTAATATCGACACATGACAATTCCTATGTGGCCTGACTATTTGGATTAAAAGAACAGATATCGAACTCATACAAGAATCACATAGTATCCAACGTCATTATGTAAATTCATTATTCTTAATCACACTTATCTTTGGTGTCAAATTATCCCTGATTAACCCAGAATCGCATAACAGAAGTCCAAGTCGGAAAACGAACAATCGAACCTCTTATATAATAAATAGGCAAAAGATTCCATGTTCTGCCAATACTAATCGATTGGTATAAGGTCCAATCGATTGGGATAAAAGTAATGTCAATCGATTGCTAACAATGGCAATCGATTGGGATAAAAATAATGTCAATCGATTGGAATTATATCCAATCGATTGGTAATTATGCCAATCGATTGGCACTTCATCTTTACCAGCAAATTGCAAAAACAGCATATATAAACGTACACCACATGTATTTAACACATCTAATCTTCATTATAACTTGTAAAAACATCACATAAAGTGACCAAGTGAGTTAGAAAATCACCAAGGTTGCGTTTGGGTGTGTGTGAGCTTGAAAACCTCTAAACTCTCTCTCTTCTCCTTCTCTTTCTTTCTCCCAGCTCTCTGCCTCTTCTTCTCTTTCTTCTCTTTCTCTTCCTCTTCTTCTCTTTCTTCTCTTGTTGCCCAGCAGTGAGTGTGTGTGAGTGTGTATAGAAATAGATATAGATATAGGTATAGATATATATATCACACAAGATGTATATATCTCTTTCTCAAAGGTCATAAACTGGCCCAAGGTCATAAATGATCTCATATATATAGAGTTGAGAGAGTGCCACACGTTCAACGCTAAAGAAAAGAAGAAAACTTGTCTCAGCTTATGCCAATCAATTGGGATAAATGGCAATCGATTGGAAAGAATGGCAATCAATTGGGATGTTTCCATGTCATTACCTTTAGTCAGTAAAATGGCAATCGATTGGGAACATGCCAATCGATTGGTATCTGAAAAGTGGCAATCAATTGGGAATTAAGGCAATGATTGGTAACCAAATCTCACCAAAAGAAAAAGAAAGGTGATAGAATGAAGTTTTATTTATATATACTCTCCAGAAATTCAGGGTATTACAAAAGAAGAACATTCTATTTGACTTAGTCTATTATATATCTGAAGTGGTAAAGTTGTACCTTTGACATTAATCCTGGTTTGATCTGTCCATTTGTCAAGCAAAAAATGAACTGTCCCCTGATGGGGATCATAAATAGGGAATAAAACAATTTAGGAAATAAATGTATTTATATTTAGACTTTAATTATTGCGTTGATTTAGGGATTTGTTACTATGTTTATGGTTTTAGTTTACCTATTTAAAGGCGTAGGGTTCTCAGTATTGTGAGACTTGAATGAATTGATTATTGATTTTATCTTCCTCTCTGGGTTTCTCTCTCTGCCCTGTGTCTTCTCCCTCTTTCTCGGTCTCTTTTATCTCTCTTTCTTCTCTCTCTCTCTATATGCCCATCTTATTCTACATCAATTGGTATCAGAGCTGAAACCCTGGCTTAATTTGTTTCCAACCAAATAACCCCTAAACTTTGTCTTCATCATCAAACCATCAATCACCATTGGACCATCCACCATAGTTCATATTCATCTTCAAAATAGAACATATCCATCGTCACTAAATCCACCTCCAGCCGTAGTGACCAAACCCATCACCACATCCACCACCGCTCAAACAGCCCCCTATAACTCACAACCATCATCAGATAAGCATCCATCTCACCATATATAGTCTTAAACCAATCAATTGAGACCAAACCTTTACCAGATCACGACTAAACCTTAACGCACCACTACAGCCGCTTAAGCCTCCATTAGCCTCAATCGTGCCAACAACCTCACGCTGCTGCCGCTACCCTATAACCCGTAACTCGTACCCTCAGTTAGCCCACAAGTTTATGAAATTTGTAAAACAACCCCAAAAAAATTTCTAAATACCCCCAAAACCTTCAAAAATTTCACAATGGTCCCTCGAGAAGTTCCAGCATTCTAAAAAAATAAATAATAATACCCCAAGGAGTTCTAATTTAGCACGTGCTTGCTAAGCACTTTTGGAAGTACGATACATGCTACTATGGATCTTGGAAAGGTACATATTTCTCTCTTGAAAATTTTGATTGATATCGTATTGTATGGTAAATTAGTAGAAATTTGGAAAGGGATCCAACTTTAAACCTAATTATCACATTTTTTGTCTTTATCATGACTATTCATAACCTTGCATGTACTGAAACTGGCCCAAACATGAAAATTCAAAATCTTGATAGATCCATTAACAAGAGCATTCAAAACCTTTTAGATTCGGTTGATCGATTCTGTGAGCGTGTTCGCATGCCGAGATCTAAACTAAACAACTCTTTAGAGAAATGTCGAATGGAATATCAAGGAAATTACCTTCCCCACTCCTTTAACCATTGGTCATAACCTCACATTAAAACTTTTCAAACTATTCTTAAGTGTGGTGACGTGTTGTGTAAAATCACAATTGATGATAGAAGTTCAATTAACGTAGTTTCTAGGCGAGGGATTACTGTGATGAAATTGACACCTGAACCACACTCTCAACCTTTTAAGGTAGGGCGTAATGATGGGACTTCTCTTCTAGTCTCAGAGAGGTGTTTGGTGTCTATCCAAATGGGAGTGTGCTCTCGTAAGGTATGGTACAATGTTTTACCCATGAATGTTGCCCGCATTGTACTTGGTCTTTCTTGGATTGATGAGGTAGATGCCCTTTATCATGAAAAAGAAAACACCTACCGTTTTAGGCATGGTGGTAGAATCCTTCAATTAAATCCTGGTAAACCTACTAAGAAAAATTGTGAACCTAAGCAAGAATCTTCCCAACAACCACCTGAAAAACAAACATGCCAACTCCAGTCTGAAAACAAAATTGTCGAAGAAGGTACGAAGCCAAGAGTTATGCCACCTGATTCGTGTCTAATATTGCATTCTTAACTTCATGATTTTACCCTTATTGGACACGAATTATCACTTATACTGGGAGATTTAATGGATAAATTATACTTTTGTTGTTCTTGTTGTTGTTCACTTTTTGTTAATAAAATCTCTTTCTTGTAGATTTTGGGAGCTTGGTTGATGTTGGAACTAAGTATTTTGGTTCTCACCTCATAAAAAGGGCAATAATCACCACTCAACAAGACCGGATCGATTCGGGCACAAAGGCGGATCGATCCGTTGCTTCCCCAGGACCTAGAGACGTCTTCTCACAAAGTCGGATCGATCCGGCTTTTACACGCGAATCGATCCGCGATTTTGGACGAAGATTCTGCTTGCGTTTTGGAATAGCAGATCAATTCAGCATTTTGCCTGGGATCGATCCGCCCCTGCAGTTTTTCCCCCTTTTGTATTTACAAGTTTGCTAGTGAGTGTGGGTTGTATAAATAGAAAGTGATGATTTTTGTTAGGGATCTTATCTTGTATTTTTATTTTCTTCTTCTTCTTTGCTCTCATTTTAGAACCCACTTGGGTTCCCTTCCATTTCTTCTCCATTTTTGTAAACTTGAAGCAATTAATTGAAGTTTTAATGGCTAGGTACATCTTCTATCTCTTTTCCTTTGATGATGTTGCTATGTTTTTCATTATTAGTTAGATTTACTTAGGTTGTGGATCATGAGCTCTTGGATTTAATGTTGTAGCATTTCTAGGGTTCATTTGTGTAGGATTCAAAACTAAGGGTTTCATCTTATTTATATTGCATTTTTTATTGTAAAAACTTAGACTTTGAATCCTACCCTATGTATTTCATATGGAATACTATATAACCTTGTGTTTTGCACTCCATGTGTTTGATAAATGTTGTGTGTGGGATTTAAAACTTGAAGTCTTCATCTTTCATGTCAAGCATCTTTGATTGTTCAAACTCTTGGGTTTTAAATACTATCTTTTGAAGGCTTCATAGGTGATTTGTCCACCAAGTAGATTAGTTAGTGTAGGGTGGACAAATCATTCGAATTAGAAGCCATAGAGGCTTCATCTTGTATGTCATGCATCCTTGATAGTCAAACATTAGCTTATAATCCGTTTTTATGGAAATCTCAAAGCTCTTTTTATCTTTCACATAGATGCACTCCTTGTGTTTGATAATATGCCACAATGAGATGTTGCCTTAGAGTGTGCTTAAAACATTAGTCCATTTCATCTTGTTGTGAGTCGTGACCCAAGATGGGGGGGAATGATCCCAACCTATTGGTTTTTAGATTAGTATTTATTCACACTTCTCTTCTCCAAAACCAAACAAAAAGCCGCAAGACGCAAAGTCATTTTTTCTCCTTTTCTTTATCATCTTTTCTTATTTCTTTCTTCTGAGCATTACAATTAGTTACTAAACTTCCCAAACGTTGTTCTTGTATCAATCCCTGTGGACTTGACACCCTACTTCCAACATACTACGTTTTTAATAGGGTTAAATAAGAACTTGATTTTGACAACATCACCATGCACCTTTAATACCCAAAACTAATTTCCAAATCATGTCTAACCCCACAGTTTACCTACCATCTAAGGTTACTCAACCACCAGGTCTGCAAGATGGGACACTTTACGACCTTCCACTTAAATCGCCACCTCCGCCGGTCAACCCTCCCACTCTTGTTTTAGTTCTAGAACCTCAATTGCCTAACATTCTGAACTATCAACTGGACCCTACAGAGCATATTAATACCACTTTGGTCAATTGGTCTCATGATCCTAATCTTTTTTAGAGTGTTCTAAATTGTTCACCGCACCAATCCATTGACCTTTTCACGTGCCTCATGATTCTTGACATTCAACATTTATTGTTTCTTTTGCCTCGTGATTGTAAGTTGTTTGTTGATATTATTGGCCCAAATATGGAAACCTTAGAGGGGGTGAATAAGGTTTTAGCGAAAAATAAATCTTTTTAAAAACTTAATACAAAATTAAGCACAATCACAAACAATAAAGTAAAGAGAGAAGGGAAAAGACACTTGTAAACTGAGTTTTCAAGTGGTTCAGCAATCCGCACACCGCGGCCTACGTCCACCCTTCAAGAACACCTCTTGAGGATCCTTTAAAGTGACCTACTTCACGGGTGTAGATCAAACCTTTACAAGAGTCTTCAACTCTCCCAAAGAAGAACACCTCTTCTTTGCAATCAAAGGTTACTAACCCTCACTCTTTACAAATAATGATTTGGGTACAAATTGAGCTCTCTCTCTCTCTAGAGTGGATAATACAATTAAAGCTCACACAACAACTCCTTAGTGAGTGGATAATACAAATGAAAGCTCACTACAATTTGTCTCAAAGAAATACAAATCAAGAACTAGAGCAAATTGATAAACTCACACAATTAGGGCTCAAATGTGAATGATTAAAAATCAACAAGTTGTGTGATTTTAATAGATGTTTTCCAATGGATTGATCAACATTAAAAGGTTTGGAAAAACATGTATTTATAGGCCAAGAAAGATTATAGCCGTTAGTGGCAAAATGGTAAATATTTGGCCTTAAAAGAAAACTAGCCGTTGCAAAAATTGCACAATCCAGTTGACTGATTCGGCGACGCAGTCGACTGATGACTTTTTCAGTCGACTTAAAATAGGCCCAGTTGACTGAAGGTCCTAAAGCAGAACGTATGTTTTTCTTGCAGAAACTAGTCGACTGTAGGGTGGTCTGGTCGACTGAAATATGAAGCGTCCAGTCGGCTGAAGAACTTGTTCAGTCGACTGTTTTTCTACTGAAAAACAGTTTTCTTGTTTTGAAGGTTTTTAAACAACTTTAAACCTTTGAGCCCTTATGAGTGACGATCAAGATGCTTTACATGTAACTCCTAGTCTTCAACCAATGATGAAAAATCTTCAAGTCTTCAAGCTTGATCCTTGTTGAGCTCTATCACTCTTGGACTTCACCATATGCTATCTTATGAACTCAAACAAAGTTAGAACATTTAAGAATATAATTCAAAAGATTAGCATAATGAAAATGACTTCATAATTGATTGGAATAGAACTATTAAGAACATGCAATTATCACTAGATTTGTCATCATCAAAACAAACATAAATATTGCCTTAAATAAATTCAAGGCTAGCAGATATTACACGTGAGATTGTGTTATGTAATGATAATTCTCTACTTGCATTGCCTTTTTTTTTACGACGAGTTTTAAATCTTCATATCAGTCTCAAGTTTCCCATGAACGGTTATGTAATGATAATTCTCTACTTGCTACTCATGTTAATCGTCGGATCTTAACGTTTAATGAAGGAAACTTTGTTAAGGTTCGTGTGTGCTTGAAATATTACCCCACATATTTCCCCAAACTCTTGCATATTCTCTCATCATTTATTCTCTTCAGTCTTTGGGCCCTATTGCATATTTTATTGATTTACCTACTGCAATGCACGTGAGTCAAATTCTCATTATAGAGAATGTATTACTTTACCAAGATATCTTTGAGCCTGTTTTCTCTCTACATGTGTTTTTATAGGTTATGCTACTAGTTCCTCTTTCTGTAGCAGCTATGTTCTGACACCAATGATATGTGCATTACACCGGATGCTCTTAATCATCTTAATCCTGTTTTGGAGCAATAAGACATTTTTTACTCTCCGGATGAGAGTCTTCTCAGCCGAGGAGAAATGATGGGGATCACAAATAGGGAACAAAATAAATAAGGAAATAAATGTATTTATATTTATACTTTAATTATTGCGTTAATTTAGGGATTTGTTACTATGTTTATGGTTTTAGTTTGCCTCTTTAAAGGCGTAGGGTTCTCAGTATTGTGAGACTTGAATGAATTGATTATTGATTTTATCTTCCTCTCTGAGTTTTTCTCTCTGACCTGTGTCTTCTCACTCTTTCCCGGTCTATTTTCTCTCTCTTTCTTCTCTCTCTATATTCTCTTCTCTTTCTGCCATCTAGTTCTACATCATCCCCTCTAATGGTCGAGTAGATATACCCAGTAGTCCAACTAAGCTCTCAGGCCATTACATGGATTGAAACCGACTCCAAGCTCTCAATCCAACTGATCATGATTAGTGGCGGACTTAGAAATTTAATTCACTGAGGGAAAAGTTTTTATGGGGGTTCGGGGGCAGCGCCCCCCAACAGAATATATATATATTCTGTAGAATTACTATAATTTTATGTGATTTTTTCCATCAGTTTCGTGTATATATAGGGGCCGGGTTGGAAATTCTATATGTTTTTTTTGTCTATCTCACAGAAAAGGAATAAGAGAGGGTAAGATGAGGTTAGTGGTGGATATAGGGCTTTGAGTCTTTCGAGGGCTTATGCAAAACTTCAAACTTCATTTGCGTGGGAACATTTTTTCACTTTTATTTTTTAGAAAATGCTTTGTGTGACACTAGGGGACTCTAGGTGGTCTTTGTTTTGCTTTTTGGTCTTTTATTATATAGTACTAATATATACATCTATACACACAATATCTAATACTATAAAATTAAGAGTGGGAACTGTAGACACCCCGATTTTGACCAAACAATCGAATTAAGGGGAGTATCACCCTCCAAGTCCGATGATGACAAAGTCCGATAAAATTGAAGTGTTTCAGGCTCTTCGGAAGGTTCTCCGATCGTGATAAAATTTTCACATAAAAGAAAAAAGACCTGGTGATCAAGAAAATTTGGGTGTAAACTACCAGTTTTGGAAAATTCTTCAAAGAAAACCTTTTGAAAAGAAAAAGAAGAAAAAGAGAGAGAATAAAAGAAAACGGCACATGACACATGTCACGACATTCACAGGTTGTCGGTGCGGCACTCTCTGATTGTCGTACGGCAGTAAGTGAGTGCCGCAACGGCACTCAGTGATTGCCGCAAAAATATACCAAATGTCGCGAAAATCAGAATTTCAAAAAATACGGCAGTCCGCAAAGTTGTCCGCGACATTCACTAAATGTCGCGCCGGCAATCAGTGAGTGCCGATCCGGCATTCATTGAGTGCCGCTTCCATTTCCATCGAATGCCACGTTTTGTGTCTGCCAGCTTTGAAATAGTACATTTTGTACCTTCAAAAGGACATACGAGATTAAGGTTTTCACTGTGAATTTACTGAAATACCCCTTTGAAATTTGCCCATATAAGGAGGAGTATCTTCAATGAAAAAAAAAAACTACTACTACATTTTTTTGGGAGAGGGGAATTTCAAGGAGAAAACAAAAAGAGAGCTTGAAGAAGAGCTTGGAAGATCTTTAAACTATAGAAGTTTGAGGATAGTTGGAGGCGATACTCTAATCTTGTTAGTTTTGTTTTATTTATTCTTAGTTTGGGTCAAAAGCATCTATGAATTTGAAGTAAACTAGTTTTCTTCCAAGAGGTTCTTTGATGGATTTAGAGCTTGCTCTCTTAGTTTTCTTTATTTCATTTCTTCTTGTTGTTTGTACTTGTCTCTTGAGATTCTTGGAGATATTTAATATCTCTCTTGAAAACTCTTGAGTTTGATCTTTTAATCCCATGTAAGCATATGCTTCACATGAGGGCCAAAGATTGATCATCCTTTGTAAATAAGTAGATGGATCCAAGTCCATATTCAATGACTTGGATTCTCTAGCTTGGGATTTCATTAGATCTTCTCTATATCCTTTTGGAATCCATAAGTTATAAGTTATTCTTATATCTCCAATGACCATCAAATGGAAGGAGAAGTAGTTTGGGTTAAGCCAATCTCCATGGCTTGAGAGATAGACTTCATATAAGTAAAATTTGACAAAGGTGTAGTGAGCTCACAAACCACCTTTGATCAAAGATTTTTAGTTAAATATTGGACCGTTGGAATTGAATGAAACCAACTGGAGAATATCAATAACACAAAGATCTACCACTATAATTTTTGTTTTAGTAGGATCTCATGGATAACATGGTTTGGTCATAGGTTTTGTGAGACAACCATATTCTGTCCAGAGTTTCAAAACAGCAAATCAGTTTCAAAATGAGTAAATAAGAACATTAATCAAGCATTCTTGGCTCCAAATAATTTTTTATATGAAGTTTAATGTGTTAATAAGATCTCCTAAAAAGATTAGAGTCTTTCTAATTTGTTTACTATTTTTTAAAAATCGTACAAAATCTCTGGACGGAGATTTGAAAATCTCTGAGTGATGTCTGGTTTTTACCCTTTTACCAGAGATTGGACCGTTGATTTTTGCTTTTTCTTTTTGGGTTGGAAACTAGACTCATAGAGGCATCTTGTGTCCAAAATTCACCGACATCAAACCATGGGAAGCATGCTTTTTATTTTTTTTGTAGTTCTGGTCTGCTCTCTGTAATTTTCAGAATTTCATGACAGATTTGACCAACTTTGTAAATAATGGTCCAAATGACTTTTCTATGACCTAGGGCTCAAATCATGTTTTAATAATGATCAATTAAACTTAAATACAGAGGTTAAGTGATCCAAATCAATGAATAATTCATGACTTATTCTTGTTCATGTATATATATATATATATCTATATGCATTCATCCATGTGATTTGATACTTGTAATTAGGATTCATTTTTTAGATTAAATTGTATTTGATTAATTGAACCCAATTATGAGTTCCTTGTGATCATGTTGGGACTATGCCACCTCTATATGGACATTACATTGGCTCCTAGTTGAGACTTGTATATCTATAGAGATGTTGTGTTTCCAACTAATTGGAAGGAATCCATAATTATGTCAGTTCTTTCATACTTGATAGATTTAAGCTAGAAGTTTAGGATTAATTATTTGATATCTTGTTTGAAGCATGTTGACTAATCTTTGTTTTGTAGCGCTTTTAAGGTACGATTCCTCGATCCCTCTCTAATTTTGTTTTGCTCTTTGATTTTTTTTTATTTTTGAGTCTATGCGCGACACCTTAGATTAGGTCTTGGTTTATGTGTATATATGTTATTAGAGACCCTTTTATTAGGAATTCTTTTTTGTATGCATTGCTCATTTCCATATTTGCGGCTGGACCCCGGGTACGTTCTCTTGCTCCCCATTGCATATTATATTGCTTGCTAATTGAATTATATGATTTTTGAATGATATTTTGTCACTTACAATCTTACACCCTTTAGACATGCTTTTGTAATGTATATCTATACCTATGTATTAATTGAGGGCATGTTTAGATTAATAATTCGATTAAAAGGGTTGAGTAGAGGCCAATCGCGAGATAGAATGCGAGAGGGTGTTTTAGTCTGTCGGGCTCCTTCCTTTCCCATTCCATAATCCCCGGACTTAGTTAATCTCTGGTTTCCAAAATATCAGTTTGCTTTAAAAAATTGTTTCTTAGTTTTCCCTTTTAAAAATTAAGTGGCGACTCTTTGTATTTGAAATTTGAAAAAAAAAAATATTTTAAACTAAAGTGGGCCCAAATGCTAGTATCCACAGGAACAAGTTGTTAATTAAAACCCTGTAAAAAACCGTGTCAAAGTTTTTCAAAGTTCTAAAATTTACAAATGAGTAATGTTATGTTTTCCAAATTTCTATTTCAAAAGTGCTGCCCACATGACCTACCAGTGGGGCTAGGTAAACAACTTTCAATCAAAATTTAACTGGACCCACTGTATTTGACTTGGCGCCACTACCACATCATTTGGGAAGCACTTTTGGGATAAAAATTTGAGAAGCATATCAGTACTCTTTACAAAAGGCCCCCGAATGAATAGAAAATCTTAATAAAAGTCCACATATTTTTTAAAACTATCATATATATAACCTGTTTTTCCCGAAAGTTTAGTGGGGGCGGCTGCACCCGCTTGCCCCTACCCCTACTGTGGGTTCACCCCTGATCCTGATTAAATGCTTGTTCTTATTCATTTTCTTTATAAGAGTAGGATGCATAAAAAAAATGCTTAAATAAGAAACATTCGATTGCATTTAATTCACAGAGGGAGAGGAATGGTGTGTTTACTTACCAAGGATTGGATCTTCTGGAGTTACTTGGCCACTTCATTCTGAAAAGGAAACAAAAGTAATAAAGAACGCGTTAGGAAAGTTTCCAGAGAGAGATAGATTTATGTACAATTGGCAGGACATTGTTTGGTTCCTATTTGATCTGTTAAAATAAAAAAAAATAGGGGAAAGAGATTGATTTGTCCTAATCAGGCCAAATTGCAAAAAATTAGTACAGATTGATCTTATAGCTAAGTAAAGATTTATACTATAGCCTATAGGAATCAAAATTATAATCACCCTGACAAATTATAGCACAGATTGATCTTCTTCTGATTCAAACCCAAATCGAATCAAACCAAAAACCCAAATCAACTCAAACCAAAATTGAAAGCCAAAACACAAAGAGCTTATCGGTGTCAGCGATGGGAGAGAGGGTGAATGACGGTGTGAGGGTTTAGAGAGAGAGAGGGGAATCACTGGGTAGGGGGAATACCGAAGAGAGAGAGAGAGAGAGAGAGAGAGAGAGAGAGAGAGAGAGAGAGAGAATGAGATTAAAGTAGAAGGTTTTTTTTTTAAATTCAATATGAGAGAGAGAGAGAGAGGCGTCATTGGAGAGATGGGTTAAGGAAAAAAAAGTGGGTGGAGTGTGGGAGAAGGAAAAAATCATAGCGTGCGTCTATGGGAGAGGAAAGACTTATGTGAGTGAGTTTTGGATCACTTAATGAAGATCATGTGGCTGTAGTTATAAGAGCCCCTCACTCAAACATTATAGGTTATTATATAGCTTGTTAGATCGTTTGGTCTGTCATTTTACTCCTTGTATTTTTAAATTAGAAGCAATGTGGTTTAGAGGTGTCATTCTGTAAGTAAAAATAATGAAAGTCACTCATTTTAGAGTTCTGGGCGACACTGTGGATTATGCCTTATGTGGTTATGCCTGATAATGAAACTTAGGTGAGAGAATGGTGGTGTTCCATTTTTACCCTTGAAAAGCATGGACTTCTATCAACTTTTTTCTCACAAAATGGCATGTCTCAGTCTGACCACATTGCTTCTAATTTAAAACTACATGGTTTAAATTGATGCAATTAAAACTATGGAGACTAAAATAAGACAGGGATCAAACTTCAGGGTACATTTTATAATTAAGTCTTCGATTTGTAGGTAATGTGTCTCTTTTAGTAAATCACCGTTATATCGTCCATCGATTTCGGTTTCACGATTTTTTCTTAAACACCTACTTTCAGGTCGCTCAACAGTCAGCCAATCACGGCGATCTATTGCAGCGGAGTATGAGGCATGAGATTATTCAGATCATATTCTCTAGGCCTAAAATTGAGGCGAGAGATTGGGAGGATTCAGAGACGGATACGAAGGATACTAATTTGGATTCGAGTTATGGGATCCGATCTGCTGTGGACATTTTTCGCTTCTTGTGTTCTCTTTTGAATGTTGTCGAAGTTGTGGAAAGTACTGAGGTTTTGACTGCTCAATCTGCTGATGAGGATGTTCAGCTTTTTGTGTTTGTTTAGTGAATTCTGCGATTGAATTGAGTGGTGAGAGTATTGGAAACATAGTAAGCTTTTGAGGATGATCCAAGATGATCTTTTTCACCATTTGATTCACTATGGAACTTGTTCAAGCCCACTTGTTCTTTCCATGATTTGTAGTATTGTTATGAGTATTTATCACTTTCTTCGTAGGTTAGACTCTGAAATACAGAGGCTTGAATTTGTTATGCAAGTTTCTTTGGATATTGATGAATGGTTGTTTGGACTTTCCTTGAATGGATATGTCTAGAAATGATCATTTTGAAAACTAACATGGGGTTTCTCAGTCAAAGAAATGTACAATTGACCATGTATGCTCTGTTCGATTTATGGATTTAGAGCTCGTTTGGGATAGCTTTTTGGGGGCAACAAATTGTTTATTAAGTTGTGATCATTTGGATTAGCTTTCTCATACTTTTTTTTAAAAAAAAATCTGATCCTTTTAAAGGTAAGAAATTGTTTTTTTTTTTTTTTTTTTGTTGTAAAGCTCCAATTTGTAGTTCTATGAAAATAAAAAATAAAATCTCTTATTCTAGAAAGTGATTATTTTTAAAAGAGTATACTTGGGACACAACGAAATTACACAACCTTGGGACACAACCTTCACTTTGTGTCTATCTCTCTCCTAGTGGGCACTGTGGGGCCTGTGAGGAGAGAGATAGACACAAAATGGGGGTTGTGTCCCAAGGTTATATGATTTGGTTGTATCCTAAATATTACTCTTTTTAAAATTTGACCCAAACAAACTACTAGTAGACGAAGAGAATGGATAAAAAACTTAGGAAAACACTTTTCTTCGGTTGGGTTGGTAGGGAAAGCTGAGAAAATTGAAAGGAATGGAAGTAGGATAGAATAAAATAAAAAATTTTGAATTTTCTGAGCCACTTTCCTTAGTTCAATTGTTGTTTTAATCGGGCTGAAGAATACAAGCGTAAAACACTGCAGAAATAGTTTCCTTTAATTTAAGTTTCCTACTTCAAATTCGCAAACCAAATGGGGCAAGGATAGGAGATACGATGAAATCTTCTATGTTTCTAATTGTCTTCACTCATTATATTGAATTTTACTCTTAAATAGTGTATAATTGTGATTGAAACTATTCAAATTCAATTGACAACCAAACATGCAATTTTATTCTTTGCAGGTCGGTCTGTCTGCAACTAGAAGCTTTCTTCTTATTTGTAACATTTAGAGTTGCAAGTCCTGGAAATGCAATCCAACTCCAAGAAGTTGCAATTGAAGGACTTGTAAATTTTTGCCGGCAACCAACTTTCATACTCAAAGCCTATGTAAATTATGATTGTGAACCCATCTGCCGCGATGTGTTTGAGGAGGATCGGAAAGTTGCTATGCAAGCAAGCATTCCAACTGGTGGCCATTTGACAAGTTCACAAGTCCAAGCCTTTGAAGGACTTGTGGTCATGATTCAGAACATTGCTGATAACATCGATAAAGAAGATGATTCAAGAAATTCTAGACCATGCCCGGTAGAAATTACTGAGTTTAGACCTTTCTGGGAAGAGAAATCAATAGATGGTACTGATTTAGAGACTTGGGTTGATTATGTTAGAGTAAGAAAGGCTCAGAAGAGAAAGATTTTGATTGCTGGGAACCATTTTAACAGAGATGAATATAAAGGTTTGGAGTATTTGAAACTTTCTATACTGGTCTCAGATCCTCCGAATCCAAAAGGGTTTGCTCTATTCTTTCGATACACTCCCAGACTCAATAAGACCATGATTGGTGATTATCTTGGTGACCCTGATGAGTTTCATATTCAAGTTCTTAGAGAATTCACAGGCACATTTGAATTTTTTGGGATGATTCTTTGCACAACTCTCTGAACGTTCCTGGAAACTTTTCAGTTGCCAGGAGAGTCCCAGAAAATTCAGAGAATTCTTGAAGCATTCTCGTAGAAATTCTATGATCAACAGTCCTCGGAAATGGATTATGTGAAGTTGGACTATATCCTTGTATATATTTTTTTGCTTTCATTCCAAATGGACTATGTGAAGTTGGACTATATCCTTAACTTAGAAACTTCATAATGGATTTGTAGTGATATAACGTGTAGTAAAACTTCCTTTTTGGTTATGTTGTATGAATCCGAACTCATGGATTTTCGTGTTTTGAATGCTTAACTCGTCAATTTCGCTTTTTGGAGGAATGTAATAGTACTTCAGTATTTTTAATCCAATCAAGCCTTAACTAGTTCAAAGGGATCGTTTCTTTCCATGGATTTAGTAGATTAAACTTTGTTCTTGAAGTCTTGTTGTAGTTGGAAGGGTTTGGAATAACGTGAATAAGGTTGGAGTATCGGAATTGGTGACGGTTGATTGTCCTTAGGCAGAATTCTGCTGCTAAGGAGGAATTCTGCTAAAGGGACATTCGATCGGTCGAACGGGGCATCTCGACCGGTCGAAATGACCCCTGCATGATGCTGTAACAACCTGCATTTTCATTTAATTATTTGCTTTCGCATTGTCATATTTAAATTTAATTTGTATCATCTGATTTTATTTTAATTTCAACTCTCATGTGTTAAATCTTGTTACTTGTTTTATTTCATTTTGAACTTTCCTTTGGGGGTCAAACTGCAATTTTATAAAATTTAGTAGTACTTGTGTGAAATTTCAAAATTGTATTTCAAAACGGAGAAAATAATTTTCTTTTAACTCAGACTGTAATTTTATAAACCAGAAAATCCTTTCTTACATTAAAATGAATTTTCTATATTTTGTGGTGATCACCGCGCCGCGAAATTACCAGTTTATGTTCAAAATTGTCCATGCCACGTTAAGTTTCCACAGATTTTGGATTGACGTAAAGCAAGACATGACTATTGCTTTATATCCATTAATACTTCTAATGATTGATAGGGCTTAGTTTGGGAATGCATTTTTGTGAGTGTTACTTTCTTATGCCATAAGTTGTTGTACCCAAACACTTAAGTGC
The DNA here is from genome assembly GCA_033977485.1 of Hydrangea macrophylla. Taxonomy (NCBI): domain Eukaryota; kingdom Viridiplantae; phylum Streptophyta; class Magnoliopsida; order Cornales; family Hydrangeaceae; genus Hydrangea; species Hydrangea macrophylla. The sequence continues at coordinate 142,001,659 of CM066991.1, forward strand.
TTCTTAGACTACTTGCAAAGGCCTTGTTTGACAATACTTCACAAGTGTGTGTAGAGATTGTACCATAAGCTTCATTACCCAAACATCTTATTTTTGCCCCCTAGGAGCCTATACTTGGCTCTTGGTTAACTGTTGAGTTATATAATCTATATATACGTATGAATATGTGCTGTGTATTTCTACATATTAGTAATTGAGAACTAATTCAATTGTTGAGTGAAGTTCACTATACTTGGTCCCCAAGTTGTAGAAGTTGAAGTCTATTCTCATCTCATTCTTCATTACACACACATTCTGGGTTTACAACAAAGGAAATACAGAGAGAGTTGAGAGTTCTTTTACAGAAAATTTTTAGTGAGAGAAAGCTTAACCACCATAGCTAGAAACTTGACTTAGGTTTGCTTATTGTGACTCCTTTCTCAACAAATTCTTCTACGCTTATTGCAAAGCAGGGGTATTTGTAAAATACAACCGCGCTAAAAGGAAGAATTGTAGTAGTTTTGATCACAACTTCCCGTATTATCTGCAATTTGCATTGCAAGGCTAATTTTTATACAGTATGATTAATCTATGATAAGTTGTATTGTTTTAGCTGTTGTTTATGCAGATCACTGCTGTGCGGACTAAACAGATGAGTATCAGAATAAATGGAATGCTGGAATGCAAACAAAAGAAGTCAAAGCTGAAAAGTGAAGTTCGATCGATCGTAGAAGGTTCGATCGATCGAGAGTTCGATCGCTCGAACAGAGTAGAAGCGCTTGAAGATCAAGGGTTCGATCGATCGAAAGCAGTTCAATCGATCGAACGGGGTATTTCCAGAAACATTTGCGTGCGCAGCAGAATGCGGGTTTTAACCCTAGTGCCTTAGGTTTTTCTATATATGTGCGTTTTGTTCACGTCCATTGGGACGCCCACTTTTACATTTTTAACAGTTTAGAAGGAGAGATAGAGAGTTTGTTTGGTTTTTGTAGGTTTTTCATTGATTTCTCATATTGTGGATTGGATTCTTCGAAGTTTATACAAGTATCTTCTATTCCAGGTTATCTATATACTGTTCATTCATACTCTGCACGTATTAGGAGTAGTTTAATCAATCATCTCGTGATATTGCATGCTAAACACTGGTAAAACCATAGATTTCATAGTTTTAATGAATAACTCACAACCAAACATGGTATTAAAGTTTTCTTACGTTAAAAATCAATCCTCGACACTCCAGACGATGTCTGAGTAGTCTCAGGTTGGGAGAACACGATGAAACAGTGATCTCCAGCCTCTGCCATGCAGCAGGATAATCGCTGTGTTCGATCGATCGAAGTAAGTTCGATCGATCGAACCAGAGACAGTCGATCGATCGAACTCTCTGATTCTTGAGGATGTTCCCTGCAGTATTCCAGGACTTTTTGTTTTAGGACTTGTTATCATTCTGTCCCAAATAAATGCTCAGTCTGTCAAAACAGTTTTAAAACTAAGGCCCGAAGGCATTTTCTTTCAATACATTTTGCAAACCATTTTCAATGCTAATACCATTGAGGATGCGAGTCTTAACTATTGAATTAAACCGCTTTCACGTATTTAACTTAACTGTGATGATATGGTCCCGGTCATGAAAGGGCCATGGATTCTTTATTTTTAGAGGAATACGGAAAACTGTAGGTAATTTACTCCGTTGTGCTTCAAGGCAAATGCATGGTAGATGGCTAGGTTACTGCGGATTCGTGTAATCCCAACACTCTCTTTTAAAAGTTAAACACCTTAATTTAGAATATTGTTTTCAATAGCTAGCTAAATTGTTTAATTAATTTTAATTATTGTCAGTAGTAATCCTAGCTTGTGGAACTTCGTGTTCTGCGCCGTCGTTCAAACTTATTCATTTTGTTTTATTTTCTTTAGAGGTTAGTCTAAGTCAATAGGTCAACACCTTCCCTGTGGGATCGACCTGGTCTTACCAGATATTACTTGCACGTCTACCTACACTTGGGTACTGCACAAGAGCGCACAAGAAAATTCTCGTGTCAAGTTTTTGGCGCCGTTGCCGGGGAAGGCGACGATCAATTCTTTAGATTACCTCAGTCTCTCTTCATCTCTTTCTATTTTTCCTTTCTTTTCTTTTCGGTTCTTTTGGGTAAGTTCTCACCCTAGGGACTCTCCTAGTTCATGTTCGAAAATTCTATCGAAGGATTCTTTGGAAATCCATTCTACTGCTCTGACTCTGATAGTTCCATCAACCCGATTATCACTCCAACTGCATCAATGGATGATCATCAGAGTGAAAATGGTGACAATGTTGTGGTGCCAATCGATGAGGCACTCCGTCCTCTTTGCGATCTTATGCAACCAGAACATGCACCTACGCCCTCTTGCATTCAAATCCCACCACACAATGGCGAATTTCAGTTTCGCAATGGGATGATTCAATTGCTTCCCACTTTTCATGGGATGGACAGCGAGAAGGCGTATTTACATGTCACCGATTTCGAGGATGTTTGCAAAACATTCTCGCAAAATTGTCCTAGGGAGGTGACGCATTTAATGCTATTCCCCTTCACTTTGAAAGATAAAGCGAAGGCGTGGCTCCACTCTCTAAAGCCTAATTCCATTTTCACCTGGCATGCGATGAGCACCGCATTTCTGAAGAAATTCTATCCTACTCGCATGACCACAGATCTTCAGCGTCAAATTAATTCCTATAAACAAAAGAGCAATGAAACCTTCACACAAGCGTGGGAGCGTTTCAAAGATTTGCTTCTCTCATGCCCACACCATGGGTTTGAGAAATGGCGAACGATCAGCTTCTTTTATCAGGGATTAAATGGTGAAACAAAGAAGTTGGTGGAAACAATGAGCTCTGGACCATTTCTGCGAAAAAATACTGAAGAGGCCGAAGCCCATTTCGAATGGTTAGCTGAATACGCTCATGAATGGTCAAATTCTGACAATATCTCACGATCACAGATATCCTGTGTAGAAGAGAAAAGCTTATATCAGCTAACCAATGAAGATCGCCTCATGACTAAGTATGCAGAGCTAGCAAAGAAGGTGGAAGAGTTAAGCATGAAAGGAGAGAGTTCTAGGCAAGTCATGCCTGAAGAACCATGTGGCACATGCAACATGTTGGGACATACAACTCAGTATTGTCCTAATGTGCCATATTTTCAAGAGCAAGCCCCTGTAGAAATGAATGCCATGCAAGGTTTTCGAGGGGCGGGGAATTCCAATAATACTTTTCAAAGCAATAATAGATGGAATCACCCCGGTTTTGATTGGAGAAATAACGCTGGGGCCCAAAATCAATATCAACAGCAGCCCTACAACAATAATCAGTATCAAGGGCAAAACAATAGGCAGCCCCATCATTACAATCAAAACAGAACTAATAATTACAATCAAGCTCAACCCTCCAATGCACCACAAACCAATGCCTATGTGCCCCCGCACAAGAAGGTACAAGAGGAGGAGCCACTTGCTAATGCCAATCTAACGCAACAACTCATCCAAATGATGAGTAAAATGTCTGCCACGTTAGAGAGGATAGATGCACGGCAAGAGAGCTCAGGAGGAACATTCCCTGCCCAACCACTTCAGAACCCCAAGGGACATAACAATGGTCCTAATAATCAAGAACATGCTAAAGCTGTGATCACACTGAGAAGTGGAAAAGTCATAGAAAAAGGCATACCTCTGTCCACTCCCGAAGTGTACAAGGAGGGGGAAGTGTTGGATGAAGAAGTTGAGCTACCATCTACTCGAGAGGAGGAGCCGTCTACTAATGACGAACCAATAAAGGCAAACATTGCAGCTCCTAGAGTAGATGAAGAAGTTGAGCGAAGGCCGGGAAAGGAATCTGTTAAGGAGGAACCACCAAAATGCCCCTTTCCTGCACCTTATCCTCAACGGTTGAAGAAACCCAAGAATGAGACGAAGAATCAGGAGTTTTTGGAATTGTTTAAGCAAGTTAAGATTAACCTTCCACTCCTAGATGCTATCAAGCAGGTGCCGGCCTATGCAAAGTATCTCAAAGATCTATGCACGGTCAAGAGGAGGCAAAGCGTGAAGAAACATGCTTATGTCGCGTGCCAAGCTAGCGCGATCATTCAAAACGAGTTGCCTCCAAAACTCAAAGATCCCGGTACACCTACTGTCTCATGCAGAATTGGGAATCAAAAGATAGACAATGCACTCCTTGATTTAGGAGCAAGCGTTAATCTGCTGCCATATTCAGTCTATAAACAGCTAGGGTTGGGTGAACTCAAACCCACTCGAGTTGCTTTGCAGTTGGCAGACAGATCCGTGAAGTACCCTAGAGGGGTATTAGAGGACGTCCTGGTCCAAATAGACTCGTTTGTATTTCCGGTAGATTTTGTGATATTGGACACAGAACCTGTGTCTAATCCTGGTGCACATATTCCGGTTATCTTTGGACGGCCGTTCCTCAACACCATCGATGCCACAATCAAGATTAGAAGTGGTATCATGACAATCGTTTTCGGGAACATGACATTGAATGTCAAGATCTTTTCTAATCCCCGACCTGAAGAATACAATGATGAGGAGGAAGTCCATTATATAGACACGATCATTGAAGATGAAGTTGACTTGGTCGACTATAAAGATCCTTTGGAAGTTGTGATGACTCAATTTGGCGATATTTATCAGCCTGCAGAGTCCACCCCATTGGATGCTGACTTGAATCAGACGTGTCTTATGATGGATACGATAGAGGAGGATAGAGCCGATTGCATGTGGGTAATGCCATATGAACAACTGCCTCCGAAAACCAAGTTGGTAATGCCCTCTAGTTTCCAGTTCCCGGAGTTAGAATTGAAGGAGCTCCCCAAAGAGCTAAAATACGCATTCCTAGGAACTGGAAAAACTTATCCTGTAATTATTTCATCGGCTTTAACTCATGAACAGGAAAGTAAGCTAGTGGATATGCTGAAAAAACATAAAGATGCTATGGGATGGACAATTGCTGACCTCAAAGGCATAAGCCCATCCATATGCACGCATAAGATATATCTGGAGGAAGACGCTAAACCCTCAAGGCAAATGCAAAGGCGTCTGAATCCCAACATGCAAGAAGTGGTTAAGAAGGAAGTGCTTAAACTGCTTGATGTTGGGATGATATATCCAATATCTGACAGTCCTTGGGTTAGTCCTACCCAAGTAGTTCCAAAGAAAGCTGGCATAACGGTCATTCCGAACAAAGAGGGTGAATTAGTACCGACACGAGTCCCCACTGGATGGAGAATGTGTATCGACTACAGGAAGCTAAATACTGTGACCCGGAAGGATCATTTTCCTTTGCCGTTCATGGATCAAATGCTAGAACGAGTGGCGGGTCATAAGTATTACTGCTTCTTGGATGGATACAGTGGGTATAATCAAATTGAGATTGCTCCTGAAGATCAGGAGAAAACCACGTTCACGTGTCCATTCGGTACTTTCGCCTACCGACGAATGCCATTTGGCTTATGTAATGCACCGGCTACCTTTCAGCGGTGCATGTTAAGCATTTTTAGTGACATGGTCGAAAACATCCTTGAAGTCTTCATGGATGACTTTTCAGTTTTCGGCCATAGCTTCGAGGATTGCCTCAGCAATCTCGAACAGGTTTTAATGAGGTGTGAGGACAAACACCTAGTCTTGAATTGGGAGAAGTGTCACTTTATGGTGACCAAGGGTATAGTTTTAGGCCACATAATATCCGATGAAGGAATCCAAGTGGATAAGGCTAAGATCGACATAATCTCAAATCTACCTGTCCCCCGTACAGTGCGAGACATTCGTTCATTTTTGGGGCATGCAGGTTTTTATCGTCGATTTATCCAGAATTTCAGTGCAATCTCTCGACCCCTTTGTCAACTTCTTGTCAAAGATGCACCTTTCGAGTGGTCAGAGAGTTGCCAAAAGTCCTTTGAGGATCTAAAAGATCTCCTCACCTCCGCACCTATAATACAGGCACCCGACTGGAGTTTGCCTTTTGAATTAATGTGCGATGCTAGTGATTACGCCATTGGCGCAGTCCTAGGCCAGAGGAAGGACAATAAGCCGCATGTGATATACTATGCCAGCCGAACCTTAAATGAAGCTCAAATGAATTACACTACTACTGAAAAGGAGCTGCTGGCCGTAGTATTCGCTCTGGACAAGTTTAGGTCTTACCTGATAGGGTCGCCAATCGTCTGTTTTACAGATCATTCGGCCCTCAAGTATCTTTTGTCAAAGAAAGACGCTAAACAACGGCTTATCCGCTGGATACTTTTACTCCAAGAGTTTGATTTAACAATCAAGGACAAGAAAGGAGTAGAGAATGTGGTTGCGGATCATTTATCCCGGTTGACTTTTACCGATAACACTGAATCCCAATCCATCAAAGATGAGTTCCCAGATGAACAGCTACTGGCAGTAAGTAGTCTGCCTTGGTATGCTGATGTGGTAAACTACCTGGTCACGGGTGAGACACCGACTCATTGGTCAAATCAAGATAGGAAACGGTTCCTCTCGTTTGCACGCCATTTTTTCTTTGATGACCCATACCTTTTCAAATACTGTGCTGATCAGGTCATCAGGCGTTGCGTACCCAACGAGGATATAACCGTTATCTTAGCGTCATGCCATTCTGAGGCATGCGGTGGCCATTTTGCGTCACAGAAGACCGCACAAAAAGTGTTGCAAAGCGATTTTTACTGGCCCACAGTCTTCAAAGATGCTTATTCCTTTTGTAAGACATGCCAACGCTGTCAAAAGCTTGGAACCATTTCTAAAAGGAATTCTATGCCTCTAACCCCTATCATCACAATTGAGATATTTGATTGTTGGGGCATAGATTTTATGGGCCCATTTCCCAAGTCGAATAACTGTGAGTACATACTCCTTGCTGTGGAGTATGTATCGAAATGGGTAGAAGCGATACCAACGAGACGAAATGATCACAGAACAGTCATGTCATTTCTCAGAGAGCATATTCTGTCTCGTTTTGGTACTCCGAAAGCTTTACTAAGTGATCAAGGCAAGCATTTCTGCAATAAGCCTTTGGAGTCACTTCTCAAGAAATACGGAGTCCATCATAAAATCGCTCTTGCTTATCATCCGCAGTCAAATGGGCAAGCAGAATTGGCTAACCGAGAAATTAAGCATATTCTCGAGAAAACGGTTAGTTCCAATCGAAAAGACTGGGCATACAAATTGACTGACGCGTTATGGGCATACCGTACTGCCTATAAGACGAATCTTGGTATGTCCCCGTATAGACTAGTTTACGGGAAAGCTTGCCACCTTCCTGTTGAAATTGAACATAAAGCTTATTGGGCGACACGCTCATTGAACTTTGATATTCAAGAGGGAGGTCAGCTACGCAAGCTCCAACTTGCAGAGCTAGAGGAAATACGACGAGATGCGTATGACTCTGCAAAGTTGCATAAGGAAAAGTTGAAGGCTCGTCACGATCGTACGATTTTTCGTAAATCATTTGAGCCGGGGCAGAAAGTGTTGCTATATGATTCTCGCCTCCATCTTTTCCCAGGTAAACTCCGTTCCCGGTGGACAGGCCCGTTCATCGTTAAAACTGTTTTTCCACATGGGGCGGTCGAGATTGTCAATCCAAAGAACGACGATTGTTTCAAGGTCAATGGCCAAAGATTGAAGCCGTTCTTGGAGAATTTCCACTCTGAAGTTGAGCACATCCAGCTGGATGAGCCCAGCTATTCCACCACTTAAAAAATCTCAGGTGGAATTTCAACTTGTTGTTGTATTTCTTTTCTTTCCCTGCATTTTAGTTTCTTTCTTTCTTTTGTGTTTAGTTTTTGTTTGTTCTTTCGTGTTTGTGATTTAGTTCTAATCCATTATTCCTTAAACCACTCTGTTGCAGGTGAATATGCGAGGTGATGATGTCCATTCAATTGGTTCATGGACTGATTCCGAGTGTTGTTGTGGCACTTGGACTGAGGGTGAACCCACGCCCTGCCCCTTGCATCCTTATGATCCTGAAGTTCACACTCGAATCAATGCTTCCATCGGTTATATCCCATTCGACCCTGCTCTCCTGGACATAAATCCGTATGAAAATATGGACTTTCCTAATGAGGAGGAGTTGGATGAGGAAGAAGACCTGTATATGGGACGCATGGTGGATGATGCCCTCATGGCCCAATGGGAAAACGATGATATGTGGGAGCCATGGGAGGATCATGTCCTTCAGGATGTCGTCCCAGAACGCCACAATGCCGTCTTTGTTTTTGTGGATGACTTCCTTGTTCTTGAGTTGGTCCCATACCGCTACGTGCACCTGAGCTACTTGCTATTCAGGCTCCAATGCCCCTTACCAGCTAGTGCACTTTGGGAACCAATGCCAATAGTGAGGTTGGAACGTGTCACATTTCTTTGTAATTCTTGTTTCTTTTCTTTGATCTTCTTTTTGTGATAATTTGTGTTTCTTGTGTTCTGTTGTTTTAATTTCAGTGTGTTGTCTTTTGTCCAGGATTGTCACTATGTTCCTAAATGGCATCCCGGTATTCCTTCCACATCAACTGATTCATGGTCTTGGGCCATACATAAGGCCCCCACTCACTCCGCCGCAAGAGGAGGGTCCATTGCGCAATCACACTCCGTTATCCTTGTCTCCATCCGGATCACCTCTTGCATGGGCTTGCCATTCCTTGGAGACTCCAGACTTGGTTGATGATGTCCTTGCTGCGTTTCGATTGTTCTGGGAAAGGGAATCATCAAGTTTGGACTTCACATCTGAAGATTCGGCGGATTATGAAGAGATCGTGGAAGAGGAAATTTTTATACTCGAAGACTAGTGCTACATTTCAGTTGTTTCTGTTCAATTTCAATTCTTGTTTAGCAACTGGAATGTAATCCTTGACAACTTGTTTTCAGTTTTAGTTTTAGTCTTAGTTTTGGTTTTCTAGTTCAATAAGGTTTTAACCACAGTTGGGGATGATAATGGTGCAATTTGGATGCAATAATAAAGTTTTTGTTTATATATATAAATTGCGATTTTCTATTCGGGGGAGGAATTTCTGTCATACATGCTTGTTCTTCACCTGTTATTTCAGTCTATCTGCATATCCATATTTGTTTATGATAGTTGGGGGTGATGTAGTTCATATCCCATTGAATTCTGGAATTTTTGTGTTCGATCGATCGAACTCGGTTCGATCGATCGAACCCTGAATGTTCAAGCGCTTGTAGTTTATGTTCAATCGATTGAAGGATTTATGTTCGATCGATCGAACATAGTTCGATCGATCGAACGAGGTATTTAAACGAGGCGTCTTCAGGACATTTCTTCATTTCCCTCACCCTCACTCTCAATCGCTCGAAGACAGAGGAAAGGGCGACTCGGCAAATTCTCGTTTCTGGCATCCAAGAGGGAGCCCCTGATCAATCCTCTGATCATCCTCATCTTCATCTCATCTTCTGTCCATCCCCACTGCGGGTTATTCACCGAGGTAGGCCCCACTCAGTTTTGTTTTTCTTTTCATCTATGTTCGTGTTAGAAAATCCCAAGGGGGTGTCCCCTTGGTCTTAGGATTGTCTTTTGATTAGTGTAACTTAGGTTTTCTTTTCGTTTCTGCGATTGATGAACACCGCTGTGTTCGATCGCTCGAACTGGTTTCGAGCGATCGAAGGGGAGATGTTCGATCGATCGAATAAAAGTTCAAGCGATCGAAGTCTACTCCAGTTCGATCGATCGAACTCAGTTCAATCGATCGAACTCCAGCAGTGTTTGTTTTGTTTCTTTTTCTTCCTATTCTTATCTGTATCTTGTGTGGTCTTATTTTCAGGACTGCCAAAAATGAATCCAGTGACGGGCTATCATAAGTCTAAGCCCCTCGACCGTACTATACCAGATCCGGTACCTGATCACGGGTTCCGGAATACCGAGGACAGGCTATGGTTTGAGCGATACTTTCAGACGAGGATGGTGATGGTCGAGCGGCCTATTGAGCACATCTGGATTGAGAGCCCGTGGTTCCTCACACGGATCCGCGCGATGCCGCACTGGTTCGATCTCCTGTCGTTGGCCAAGAGGGTCAACCTATCCTGGATCAGAGGTGCGTGTGCGACTATGATCAGCGACCCGTTTGTGCCATTCACTTATCATGCCTTCTTCCGGAGTCGTTCATTCATCATCAGTCCCGCGACCGTTTCCGCCGCGTTGGGGGTACCAGAGGTACCTGATTATGTTTGCCCCCACCGGCCTGACGCACCCGTGACCCCACCATCCGCTATTATCAGGGAGCTCACTGGAGGCGCCGTTCCGTCTTGGGATGGCGATGCTTTGATCGAGGACCACTCTCTCACCGATGACTACCACATGCTTCATTTGGTCCTCAGTAACTGCCTCCTAGTGACGTCCTATCGAGAGAAGATCGCGGCTTGGTATGCGCGAGTCTTATATGCTGTGGGGACGGGTCAGCCAGTTTGTATACCACGCCTATACATCGATTTTATGGTCCACCCCACCCGTTATATCTCGTCCAGGAAGCACCTGAAGGGTGCTTGGGCTATTCAGAGGGTCATGGCCGATGCCGGGTTCCTCGAGCTCCCTGGAGATGATATCCGCCCTTCTCCCCGCCGATTTAGCGAGGCGGCTGCTCGCCGCTCCGACGCTCAGAAGAGGAAGAGCAAGGGGAAAGGGACAGCGAGGGTGCGGGGGAGGAAGAAGAGGCGTGGCGGTACAGACACGGAGGCCGGAGCTTCAGGGACACCCACCGAGGTGGAGGAGCTTGATTCGGATGATGAGGATGATCCAGTTGCTGCGGTTCAGCAGTTTGAGCTGCGACAGCGGTCGCAGTCTCGTGCCCAGGGAGAGTCTTCTTCTTCTGTGCCTCTCCCGACAGTTCGCGAGTTATTATTGGAGGAGAGGGAGGCCAGGATTAGACTCGAGGGCCGGATGGATCAGATCCAGACTTTACTGGAGTCCATTTTGATTCAGATAGGGGTTGATCAGGCTGTTCACTCTGCTCACCATCCCACGGCCACCCCATCTGCTCCGCCTGCTGCTGATCCGTCACATGTTGCTACTCCTACGGATCCACCACTTCCTGATCCACCATCTGCTACCCCAGCTGCTGAGGCTACTGATCCGGTTTCGACCGCTACTTCCGAGCCATCTACTACTCCTACTACTACTGTATTGCCGCCTGCTCCTATCGACATCCCTTCTGCGATAGCCGATGATACGCCATCTGGGGTCGATTAGTTTTAGTCGGGGAGGTGGCATTTATTTATTTTTGGTTGGTTATATATGCTGGTGGTTTTTGGGTGTGTTATTTGGTTAGTTGGTATTGTATGGACAGTATTTATCACTGCTTGTATTTTATTTTATTTTGTTCATATTCCAGTGGTTTCGATTGATTGGATCATGGTTTTATTGTATTATTGTTATCTTTTGATCCTGTCTGTTTTGGAGATTGTGTTCTAATTTTTATGCTAGGTTGTTTTGCTTGCGATCATCATTTGCGCTATACAGGTGATACCCATCTCTTTTATTTATTGAAAATCAACTTCTGAGGACTTTGTTGTTTTCAGTTGGGGGTAGGAGACAATAGATAGGTATACACCCGTAATAATCAGGTTTTGCACTTAGATATGTTTTAAATTTAATGAACACACAGTCTGTTAAAATTTGAAAAAATTTTATTGAATAGTATTGATAGAATAACTCTGAATAACTTCTCCTGCTTGTTAATTAGACAATGATACATTTGTAGTATTCTTATCTTTTTATGGATTAAATCCACGCGTTTTTCTGTATCACTGAAATGAATTGCATCTGTAAAGCTAGTATGTACCCAATACTTGTGCACACTAATTAGCAGCCATGTAGAAAACCTGAAAATTGAGTTAAAATGAATATTGTACGAAAAGAACAAGTAGTGGAAGCTAATAACCCTTTGTGAGCTTTTGAGCCAATCATCATTTCTGAGGGGATTCTCATACATTGTCGAATGGTTTTTTCTTGCGTATACTTGTGAATTCGTTGTTAAGTCTCAGTTTTCGTTAAAAATTTTGACTGCTTTTTAGAGGAGAACGTTCAGGATTTACCAATTACACTCAATGAACACTTAAGTGCTAAAAATTGAAAGTTGAGAAAATAATTCAAGCCATCGTATTACCCATTCCTTTACCTAACATAGCCTACTTACATTCATTGAATCGTTTCACCCCTGATCCCACCTCAGATAAATATTTCCAATCAAAATCACAAGAATCCAAATCCTTGATTTATACCTTGACCTCATCGAACTGTTTGATAAATTTATTGAGAATGAGTCATCAAAGTATGTGAAATGGAAGGAAGTTGTTGTGGGATATTCCAGGTCAAAAAAAAAAAAAAAAAAAAAAAAAAAAGAGAAATGAATGGGAGATTGGGTGGAGAAAAGAATAAAGAATAAAAAGAGAAGTGGAGATTCCATCACATACTAAAAAGCACACTCTTCTCTACAACACCCCCACCTACTAAATAAAAGCCATAATTCAAAGTCTTGAAGATTCTCAACAATTGATTTGAACATGAAAGTGTGAGTTGAGTTATCCACGGTATTTCGCTCCTCTAGTAAGTAGTATTCCATTCATGAGACTTTACACTCTTAAATGTCCGTTTTGCATAGAGTCAAGTATGAAAGCATTAGCACTTAGAATATCATTCTTCTCAAAGCTTTCATACTATGTGCGATCATTGTAAAGCAAGTTTCTGAGAGACGTTCGTTTTGAGTGTGACCAATGTGAGAATTGAGCTAAAACTGCAAGTTTCCAAAGTACAATAATCTAGATAACTCTTAATAAGGGTTGGACGCATGGTTGTTAATTCCACACACACACGGGTGCATGATGGTAATACATTTGTATATTGTACTTGGTGATATAGGAGAGTATGTGGATCTTTTTCATGGGTTGATAGAGGATATTATATTCTTGTAGAGTTGAATTAACAGTTTAATGGAAGGGGGAATTCTACAAAGTTATTCTAATTCTTTTTGAGCTAAAAATTGGAATTTTGTGGGTATATTCACTGCAAACCCTCACGAGACAACACTCGTCCACTAGGGGGAACCTAGGGGTTTAACGGCTTGTTGCATTCGCTAAATGCAATCGCGATTCCTGCGAAAGTGAGTTAGGATTTTTTTCTCTCTATCTTAGTTTAGGTTGTTTTTAGTTTTTCTTTGTTTCTTAGTTGAGGTAGTATTAGTTTAGGAGTGTTTGGTTTAGTTTATTTTTATTTTCGCTTTATCGCTAGGGACTAGCAATAAGCTAGTTGGGGGTTGTGCAAAGCGGGGGTATTTGTAAAATACAACCGCGCTAAAAGGAAGAATTGTAGTAGTTTTGATCACAACTTCCCGTATTATCTGCAATTTGCATTGCAAGGCTAATTTTTATACAGTATGATTAATCTATGATAAGTTGTATTGTTTTAGCTGTTGTTTATGCAGATCACTGCTGTGCGGACTAAACAGATGAGTATCAGAATAAATGGAATGCTGGAATGCAAACAAAAGAAGTCAAAGCTGAAAAGTGAAGTTCGATCGATCGTAGAAGGTTCGATCGATCGAGAGTTCGATCGCTCGAACAGAGTAGAAGCGCTTGAAGATCAAGGGTTCGATCGATCGAAAGCAGTTCAATCGATCGAACGGGGTATTTCCAGAAACATTTGCGTGCGCAGCAGAATGCGGGTTTTAACCCTAGTGCCTTAGGTTTTTCTATATATGTGCGTTTTGTTCACGTCCATTGGGACGCCCACTTTTACATTTTTAACAGTTTAGAAGGAGAGATAGAGAGTTTGTTTGGTTTTTGTAGGTTTTTCATTGATTTCTCATATTGTGGATTGGATTCTTCGAAGTTTATACAAGTATCTTCTATTCCAGGTTATCTATATACTGTTCATTCATACTCTGCACGTATTAGGAGTAGTTTAATCAATCATCTCGTGATATTGCATGCTAAACACTGGTAAAACCATAGATTTCATAGTTTTAATGAATAACTCACAACCAAACATGGTATTAAAGTTTTCTTACGTTAAAAATCAATCCTCGACACTCCAGACGATGTCTGAGTAGTCTCAGGTTGGGAGAACACGATGAAACAGTGATCTCCAGCCTCTGCCATGCAGCAGGATAATCGCTGTGTTCGATCGATCGAAGTAAGTTCGATCGATCGAACCAGAGACAGTCGATCGATCGAACTCTCTGATTCTTGAGGATGTTCCCTGCAGTATTCCAGGACTTTTTGTTTTAGGACTTGTTATCATTCTGTCCCAAATAAATGCTCAGTCTGTCAAAACAGTTTTAAAACTAAGGCCCGAAGGCATTTTCTTTCAATACATTTTGCAAACCATTTTCAATGCTAATACCATTGAGGATGCGAGTCTTAACTATTGAATTAAACCGCTTTCACGTATTTAACTTAACTGTGATGATATGGTCCCGGTCATGAAAGGGCCATGGATTCTTTATTTTTAGAGGAATACGGAAAACTGTAGGTAATTTACTCCGTTGTGCTTCAAGGCAAATGCATGGTAGATGGCTAGGTTACTGCGGATTCGTGTAATCCCAACACTCTCTTTTAAAAGTTAAACACCTTAATTTAGAATATTGTTTTCAATAGCTAGCTAAATTGTTTAATTAATTTTAATTATTGTCAGTAGTAATCCTAGCTTGTGGAACTTCGTGTTCTGCGCCGTCGTTCAAACTTATTCATTTTGTTTTATTTTCTTTAGAGGTTAGTCTAAGTCAATAGGTCAACACCTTCCCTGTGGGATCGACCTGGTCTTACCAGATATTACTTGCACGTCTACCTACACTTGGGTACTGCACAAGAGCGCACAAGAAAATTCTCGTGTCACTTATCACAATGAGTATTACTAACTCACTTGTAATGTAATTTCATGCTTAATTACAGTTTATTGCTTGAATTAGTATGTGTTTATATGAAATTCGTTTAAACTTATTCATGGTGTAAAAATGGTGATTTTTCAAACTTAACCAAAATCGTTTTTGATAGATAAAAATGAAAGATTACAGTCCCTTGATGTTGTATTTGAAGTATTGAAGCTTAATTCATTCGTATATGAAAAGTATATTAGAATTGAAGTTTTGTTACCCCTCAATTTTTCGTAAAATCAGAGAACTACAATTGAAATTAGTTAAAATCGATCGCGTATTTATGATCCTTGTGGAAGAACGGAGAGAACCATATATTACAAGTCATGCTTGCATTCGGATTTGAAAATGGGTCAAAAATAGGCTTTAAATTCGTAATAGGGGAGAAACTACTGATGCCAATCGATTGGCACTTTTGCCAATCGATTGACATTTTTCAGCACTAACGACTTTTAGTAAAACGACCATAACTTCCTCTAGAAAACTCGAAAACGCGCACCGTTTGAAGAGTTGGAAACTAGACTCAAAGACCTTTCTTTTGATATGAAATTCATCCACAAAAAAGTACATCTCATTTTTTAGGGCATTGCTTCAAAGTTGACCCTCTTGTGTTCTAGTAAGCGATAAAAGCATATTAAAGCACTCTTTGATGAATTCACTGGTTGTTTCACATAAGATTTGATTTCTCCTCGTATATCCATGTTTATCGTTCCCAGTACTTTATATTTCTGTATTAAGTCACATGTCATTCATGCGGAGTTAGTTGTACATGCATGGTGAGTGGTGGTCAGTGTGGAAAAGAGTATGTGGTTGAGATTGTGTGTGGACACTCCCTGGTATTGGTGTACCAAAGTGTGGTGTTACAATATTGCGGCTAGAGTGTCTTTAAAATGCGACGGTGACAAAACAGGACATTCCCTAGCGCCCATGGTAGCGCTAAAGTGTGTGACGCCGACTTGGACATTTCCTGGCACCCATGGTAGTGCTAAAGTGTGGCCTACTAGATACTCCCTGACATGCGTGGTATGGTCAAAGTGTGAGGCATTGGACACTCCTTGGTACCCCGTACTAAAGTGTGAGGCAAACTGGACACTCCCTGGTACCCCTGTACTAAAGTGTGGTCATCTTAGTGTTTCAAAGATACTAGAGTGAGAGAGTTGGGTGTTGTATTGTCGAGAGAAAAGAGTCGGTAAGATGAGATTAGTTGCATTGTTCCCATACACGGTCACATGTGTTATGAATTAAAGTTTATTAATGTTATCCTTTCAGTTTTATAATGTAAACTCGTTTCTATATTGTTAACCTGTTGAATAATGAAACTGTAAATGGAAAATAGTAAGTGAGTATGTTTTACATTCAAGTTATGTTTTTAATACTCACCAGTTTCATAAAGCTGACGGCGTTGATGCGCCCTGGACATTCGTGTCTAGGCTTTTCAGATTATGATCAGGCTGGACCATATGATTATGCGAACTGAGAACGACTACCGAAGAAGAATTTACTATAATATGTTTTAAGTTATAAACTGGGTTTGTAATAAGGATAATTGTAATAGATAAAAGATATTCTTTTGTTTCATGGCGGCTTGTGCTTTAGTAACCCCGTGCTGTAATAATTATTAATTTGGTAAAATTTTGTAAGTCTTGATTGTTCTACTCTGATTCATATTATTATATTTGTATGACGTTTGGGACGGAAACGATCCTTCAAACTGTCGCGACCTACGGGTCCATGGAGAAAATTAAACGATTTCCATATTTATGCTACGTTGGGGCGTGACAGGAGCATTTTTCTACCCCTTTCGAAAATTATTTAAATGTTTTGTTTGGTTCTTAGGGTATCTTTGAGACCCCTTTTTACATAAATTCATCTGGTTGAAATATAATCACGTTTCCAATTTTATACGAATTTTACAACTCGGAAGGCATTGTTTCCAAAAGTTTTAAATAGTCAACGTTGTTTTAAGTGTTCTTTTCCGCTGCTACAATCTTTTAAAGAATTGGTTGAGTCTTGGTGGCATGACACGTGTCCTTTTTCACGCGTAGTGGGATGAGTCATGACAATAGCGTAGCTCAAGACTTAGCCAGTTGATGGAGTAAGCTACAAAAATGATTCATAATAAAGATCGCCCCAAAACTCACCGCGACTGTGAAAAGAACCGTTTTGATGAAAAAATGTCGGATCTGATGGAGGTAGCGTCAAATTTGCATGAATAGGTCACCAGATCTGAAAGAAAATAATGCATTTGTGAAGAGGAGTAGTCGCGTAAAACCCTCATAAAAATGGACTAAAGAGAGACAACACCCCTATAGAGAGGGATAAATAGTTAAAGAATAATATTTGGGGCACTAACAAATTCCACTAACACTCACACCCACATTCTATCTCTCTCCTAGTGGCACTGTAGGGTTCACAGTGGATCCCACAGTGCCACTAGGAGAGAGTATGCGTGTAAGTGTTAGTGAAATTTGTTAATGCCCCTAATATTGTTCTTTTTTTCTTTTCTTTTTTGTTGCTGGAGGTTAAAGCACCCGCAGGCGCCACACACACAACCTTTTTCAAACAGCCAGGGAGGACCACGGTCCAACTTTGTAATACCCGCACCCGGATAAATGAGTTAATATCTGCATTATATGTATTAATTAGTAGAATTAATAGCGTATGATAATTTGGGTAAGTTCCGGTTACCCCGACGTGTTAAGTGCTTAATAAAAGGGCACAGTTGGACGGATATGAAGTGGGACCCACGGGAAATCCGGATTAACTAAATTGCATTTAGTTGAATTTATATGATTATATGAATATTTGTTTAATTGCTTAAATATCTTATTGTTATCTGTAATTTTTATGGTGCTAGTTTGAGTACCCGTGTGAGAATAAATAGGAATCAAATTCATAACTAGTAGGTTAATTAGCAACTTTTACAAAATATGTGGGACCACGTCTGGGACCCACGCGTGACATAGACAAATACTCACTTAGATATTGGGTAGTTAATACAATTGTTTAGGGGATGTTATAATAAAGTTCAAGGAAATGTTGGGGGTGTAAACGGAAATAAACTAAAACTTGTCTAGGAGGCTCAAGAGGTTGACACCTCTTGAGTGACTCATCATCTTCTCCATATATCAATATAGATAAAAGAGTTGCAGGAGAAGTAAATCTCGGCCATTGACGGAAACTCCGTCGACTCCGTCATCTTGCCGTTTCGTCACCGTCGGTACACCGTTTCGCGAACCGAGACCGTATTCGGACTCGTGGAGGTGAGAGGATCGTCTCTATACCTTTTATTTTCAGTTTCGTTAACGTTTTTCTGCGACCGTCTTTGACGTGCCGATATATATATATATATATGTGAAATTGATATGTAGGAATATCATTGGAGTTAATTAAAGCTAAAATTAGCAAGGAATTTGGGGTTTTAGGCTTTAATTGGAGCAATTTGTGAGGTGAGTACTCTAATCCTAACTTGGGTGTTAAATGGTGCTTATGTGATATTGAATATGATTAAAATGCTTAGTTCTTGAAGTTGTAGTTAAAGCATGTGTTAATTTGTGCTTAACATGTCAAATTTTGTGGAAATTGCTATATGATGTGTTGATGTGCTTATGTGCTTAATTGGGTCAATGGATGTCAAGTGTTAATCACCATTATTTAGCCTGTAGTAACGGGACAATGTTTTTCCTCAAGAAAAAGGGGACGGTGGTGACGACCACAACGATTTGACTACGGTCACGTGAGAGTGTGTGTTTCGCTATATCCGACGTTGAAGTGAGAAAAGGCCCAGAATCTTGGGTCCGTTGCGATGGTGATTAAGTACTTGACATACCGGCGACTATTTTTACCGTTGTGTTGCTTATATATTGCATATGCACATTTCATATCCATGGCATGGTTATAGTATTCACTAAGCGTAAGCTTAAAAACCAAAACTGTTTTCTGTGTGGTTATTGAATAACCACCGCAGGTACGGATCGTGGCGAGGAAAGGAAGTGATCGGGAATCCGGGCGGAGCATCATCTTGTTTATATGTTTATAGGCATGTAAATATGTTAGTCTTGGTGGTAATGGACTCATGTTGTAGTTTGTAGTTGTAAATGATTTTGTTGGAAGAACAAGTTGTACTTGAGTTTAAACTTCTTTTAGTATGTTGTAAAATGTCAAACACCAACTTTTAATGCTTTAGAATATGGTTTGGGAACTTGTTAACATGTTAGGTGCTCCCCCATTGAGTGTTAGTGTTGAGCTCTTGAACTCTTGTGTGTGGTATGAACTTGAGATTGAGTTGGGAGTCATGTTGGAGAATGTTGTGCTTGTAAAATGGAACTTATTTTCAACTTGAGTTGCTAAAGAGTTATAGCTTGGTTTGAACAAGTGTTTTGAAAAGGTTTTGAACTCATTTCTAATTAGTTTTTATGCTCATACTAGTTTTTGACAAAGGTAAGAATTTGGTTGCTTGGTTTGTCCAAATGAGGTTGAGTTTATAATCTATAAGATGTTAATGGTGTTTTCACTTGTTTAGTTAATGCTGGAGGAGTTTTGGTAGGTGTTTGAAATGTGTTTCCAAAGTTCCAAGATGTTTGGTTTGAGTTTTGGTAAGTTTAGACTTGAAAACAGGGGATTTTTAGCAGCAAATAACACTTCTGCAGAATCCGGATCGATCCGGGTCTTGTGCGGATCGATCCGGGGCATCCAGGGGAGCAGAAAATGAGATTCTGCTAAATCCGGATCGATCCGGTTTTGGGGCGGATCGATCCGCTTTTCCGTTTTCAGCCCGTCGGCTTTTACGGAAACTGACATAACTCTCTCCAGAAAATTCGGATTCGCGCGCCGTTTTTTGCGTTGGAACCGGGACTAAAAGATCTATCTTTTGGTATAAAATTTGATATATCTTATTAATTACCATTTTACCCTTGGGTCTATTTTTGTCACAGTAAGGTTCTTTTATGTCATTTAAAACATGTGTTTCTTAGTAATTCGCTTGTTTTCTTTCTAATTAGTATAAATGATCACTTATGGCATTGTTACACGTGTCCTAATCCGCTGGGGCGGGTTGGGGTGTGACAAACTTCAAAGGGACTTCCTTCCATAGACGACAGAGGGGAAACAAACTCTCCCCAATTGGACCCCCCACCTCCCACATGGGAGAGATGGGTAAGACCACTTAGGCCAAGGCCCACTGTCATGCCCCTAATATTGTTGATAGGAAAGAGTAGGGCTGCACATGGGTCGGGTCGGGTCAGGTCTCTATAGATCCGGAATCGATCCGATTATGAATGGTTCCATGTTTCGAGACCCAGACCCGACCCGACAAGGTTTGGACCCGAACCGACCCGACCCAGTTACTTTGGTTCGGTTCGGTTCGGGTCTGGGCCACAACCCAGTTTTTTTTTTTTAAAATTTTTATTTTTTCTTATATTTTATTTTGTTATTATTTTTATTTATATTCATTAGTGAATACCTATACTTCTATGTATAATACATCCATTAAAAAGATTGATGAGGGCGGAGAGTCATGAAAATTAATTCCAACACTAGAAAGTGAATATAATGTTTTATATATTCATGGATATAATGATGTGCAACCTATAAAAGTTAAAATTAATAAGGTGGTTATGTTTTATATATTCATAGATATAATGAAAAGAAAAATGAGTACTTTGTCACAAAAATAAAGAATTAATTAGTAAAAACAGTTTTGTCTATTGGCTGGACCAGACCAGACCCGAACCAGCCCAGACCCAACCCGAACCGAAATATTTATCTCTTAACTAGACCCGACTCATTTCATTCCAGACCCGACCCGATCCAATCGGTTCGGTTCAGATCGGGTCTTCGGATAACGGGTTTTTTGTGCAGCCCTAGGAAAGAGTCAAAGGCTCTCCCACGTGAATTGGGTTTTTAGAGAGGGGAGATCTTTTAAATTTTTTTGAATATCGTGTTCTGAAACCCATTTGAATTATGGGCTTAGCCCATAAAATATTGGACCAGGCTCTTATTAGAAAGAAACTATGCTAGAAACATTTTTAAAGCCCATATCAGTATAATATTAATTTTCTTCAAAACCACTGTGGTCTTGAGTCTTGACTCTTCTTCATAGAGACGGGCACCCAGATTTTTTTCATTCTAAACGTCAGATATATACACGTATCCTCGAGTCCCCCTTTACACAAAACAGCAGCTCAGACTTCATCTTCTTCGAAAAGGTTTGGAGCTTTTATTGCAATTTCTCGTATAACTGTTCTTTTTAGCTAGAACAATTTAGGGTTTTTGTAGAATCTGATTATTGATTATACCAAAGATTAGTTTACACTTTTGATTTTTTTTTTTATTATTAATTATACGAAAATGAGGAAAAATTAAGAAATCTAGAAGAATTTTAGTTGTTTGTTTCAACTAGACGGAATGGGTGCGTTTGGTCCTGCCTGTGTGAAACTTAGGGTTCTTTGGTCCCATGTATTGAAAAACAAAATATCTAAAGTTTTGGTTTTTGATTTTTGATTTTTTTTTCCCCCTGCTGTTTCCAGGCAACCCCACTGAGTATTTTCCTTTTCTTAGGTGAGCTTGGGTAAATATATGTATATAGAACACTTCTTACGAGGGAGTCCTCATTTTAACAAAGTGATGACTTCGTTTACAATCGTTGGATATTATTTCATTCTGTGAAATTACTTCAGTACCCTTAGTAAAAACTGGATCCAAAGGTTTTATATATATATATATATATATATTTATTTATTTATATTGATAAATGCTATGGTTACCTGGTTCCCATTTTATGAGGCAATAGGACCACCTAAAACAACTTTTAATGAAAATTGGGGTGATCTCACTGTTCCAGTGCCAAAATTTTCCTTAATACTTTTTTCAAGTTTACAGACCTTGATCCTTTAGATTGTTACGATTGGGTTTGGGTCTGTGTAAATTGGTTGGCTGCATTGTTTGTTGTTTCTGTATGTCTGAATTACCAATATATCATTTTGTCTATAAAATAAGAGCCTTTAAAAGGATGCTTAGTTTGGTAGATACTATTTATGGTGATGCAAATTTTGTATAGAGATTTATGGTTAATATACACATGGAGGAATTTAACATTTATGGGTGTTCGGTTATTTATGGAAAACTTCGGAGTGTCAGCAGGCTTTCATATACAGCTTTTCAGTGAAGAGATTGATATAAGAAGCATAGTCTCTTCTAAGAATGATGCATGCCCGTGGTGGACTTTGTGTTGGACACCCGCACTTCCTGGACACGTTGGGACACTTCCCAGCACATGTCTCAATGTGTCCATGATGTAAATAAAAATCTTAACTTCTTAACTTGCAGCAACACCTCCTGGATACTTGCCACAGTGTGATTGGCGAGCTTCAACATTAAGATATGAGTTTCTTTTGCGCAAGGAGAGTATAGTTGCTAAGAATATGTTATTTTAAAGTTTGACCATGTTGACTTAAAGGAAACAAAGGTAAACCAGAAGGAATGTTTATGAAAAGAGTGGTATGTGATGAGAGTAGTCATCAGAATTATGTGAATGCATTGACACTTATACAGCTATACATATATATATATATATATGTAGATGACGTGCGTACAGGTTTACTTCGTTATCTTCTATTTGTATTTGTGCGTGTTAAGCAAAGTTGCTCCAAAAGTGTAAGTTCCTAGCAGATGGACCCAATACCTCTAACACACTCCCTCAGGTGTGAACTCGTCTTGCACGTGGAGAGGCGATAAATGGAATTCCATCATATTGCAGACATATAACTTAAAGCAATATGCAAATCAAAACAGAAAGGAGACTTGAACCCAACATCTCTTAGAACGAAGGCTTTGATACTATGTTAAGTCATCACTTGCTCCAAAAGTTTAAGCTGTTAGAGAATGGACCAAGAATGTATATCAACCTCTTAACAGTATGTTGTTGACAATAATATATTCTTTTGATCCATAAGATACAAATTCCGTGTTACAACAAGTGTATATTGAGTTTACTTGTTTCAAGTTGTGTTGCCATCTATAGCATGATTTTACATGTACAAAAATAAATTTCTTTGTTCCAGTGGTTGGTCTCCTACCTTTCTGTGTGACGGCGTATGCTGTTTCTTGCCTCTTTCCTGTCTCTGTATTCATGCTTTGCCGCCTGTTTAATAGTAGCTTCATCACAACAAGTAATATGCATGTGATATCACAGTTCTATTGTTTCACTTCCATTTTTATTAGGTTTATCGAAATGTCAGGAAGAAATCGTATTCCTCGTGATGCATATGATCATCGGCGCGGGTATCCACCAGAAGGTCCTCTTGTTCGGGGTCCTTTGCCTCGGCCAATGCCAGCTCATCCTGCTTTGTTGGAGGAAGAACTTGAAATGCAGCACATTGAAATTCGGAGGTTCTTGGATGAAAATCGGAGGCTGGTTGATGATCGGATGGCTCTGCAGCGAGAACTACACGCCGCTAAGGAGGAATTTAATCGCATGGATATTGCCATTGCCGATATGCGTGCAGAACACGATATGCGTTCAAGGGATCTTATTGAGAGAGGTTTGAAGCTCGAAGCTGATCTTCGTGCAGTTGAGCCTCTGAAAATTGAGGCAGCAAAACTTCATGGTGAAGTTCAGAAGCTGAATAACATCAAGCAGGATTTGGCTGGGCAAGTTCAGGCACTCACACAAGATCTTGCAAAATTGCAAGCTGATAATCAGCAGATTCCACATCTAAGGGCTGAGATTGATGGACTGCATCAGGAGCTTTTGCGTGCTAGGTTTCTTTTAAAAATTCATATATGAATTTATTGAAAAAGAAAAGAAAGATCTATTTTAAAATGCTAATACATTTTTTTTTGTAGACCTGCTATTGACTATGAAAAGAAGGCAAATATTGAGCTGATGGAACAGAGACAGGCAATGGAGAAGAATTTGGTTTCCATGGCACGTGAAGTTGAAAAGCTACGTGCAGAACTTGTAAATGGTGATGCTAGACCATGGAGTGCTGGTAATCGTACTTACCTCTCTTTTAATATTTCCATAATGTTTGGCTTGCCTTACTCACCTGTTTTTAAGAAATCTGACTTTTTCATTGTGTTCAAAGAATTGCAACATGGTAGTATTTGGTGTCTTGGTCACTCATTTGATTTTTGAGATGATTTCATGTTTATTGGGTATGTTTGGTAGGAATGGTGGGAAAATGGAAGGAAGGAAGGGAGGAGGGAAGGGAAGAGGTATCCTGAGAAAAAGGAAGGGGGTCACCCCTCCTTTTGTCTTGTTAACTAAGAAGGAAAGAATGACGAAGTGTGGAATGTTTATGTAATTTTTTTTTTTGTACTATCGCTCCATTCCATAGCAAAAAAAAAAAAAAGAAAAGAAAAAAGAAAAAAGAAATGATGATATTCTTTTCGATGGACAAAACAGTTCCAAGAACGGGGAAATTTCTCCTCTCCCTCCGTCCACTTTTGGACGCATGAGAAATGTGGGGGCACAGATGGATTCCTATTCCTTCCCCTCTTTCACTCTACCAAATGAGGGATTTTCTCCATTTCCCTCTTCCTTCCCTTCTCCTTTCATACCAAAATGGCACTAGATATTATTTTTAAATGTAGGAAAATTCATTACATCTCTCTCTTTCTCTCTTTCTCTCTCTCTCTATATATATGTATAAATCTATATGCCTACATATATTGTGGTAGTGTTATCCCTAATGTCGGTGAGAGGGGATTGGGCTTATAACCACAATTTAGGAAAAGAGTCTTAAATATTGTGGTAGTGTTATAGATCATTTAAAATTTAAACATTTAATTATGTAAAGAATGATTTAAGTGGAGATGTTGGAATATTTTGCTGAAGTGATTCAATTGTTACAACATACAATTTCTGGTGGATGAGATATTGTCTAAGATCTTGGTGGGTCTTCCCTATCTTCTTCAGTGACATGGGACATTTTCCGTAGAACATGGAAAAGTGCTTCACATCCTCTTTAATATACCGATTGACCATGCTTTCTTCAGTTGTTAAGATGTCTAGAATTTTATTGATTTTGTGAATGTATTCTAAATTTCATTTGGTTGCCAAGAACACAATGTACGCAAAAAAGAAATGGTTTCTACGACTATCGGATGTTGGAATTATTGTTTTATCTCAACATTGCTCATTACTCCCTTTTCATTCTGTCTTCTCAGCAATTGAATTGCACTATATTTGTTCATTGCCCTGCTAAAATCAATTTCTTACCTGTTCTTGCTATTCAGCAAACTTGAAATGTGTTAAGTCTTATGCGTCTGTGACTATTTTGTGGTTTTGTTTCTAATCTCTTTATTTTCATGTCTGGCATCTAAAGGTGGACCGTATGGAATGAAATTCAGCAGTCCAGAGGGGGGTTTCCCTGCACCTTATGGAGATGGTTACGGGGTACATTTGGTATGGATGCTTTATCATATGGTGATGCAAATTCTAGTGTATGTTGTTGACCTTGCATCACAGTACAGCGTCATTTTACTTCAAGTGTCATTTCTGTATTGTTTTCCAGGGTGCTGCTGCCAAGGGTCCTCTGTACGGTTCGAGCTCTGCTTCATGGGGAGCACTTGAGAAACCTCACATGACTCGTCGTTAAGATATGGATGGCTTAAACTGCAAAAAGGCGCACTCTTTACTAGTTCTTCAGCTGTTAAATATATGAATGTCCTAGAGGTGTTTGGTTACGTGCACAGTCTTTTATGTTATTTTTGGTTATCTCTAGTGACTTGTGTAGGAGAGTTGAAGTTTCTTTGCTTTAGCTGATGGTTTACTTTTGAACCTATAGTAGTTAAATTATTGCAATTTTATCTTTCCTAGGTTCTTGTTGCTTGCTGTTGTTTAGCATATTTTCTTGATTACGTTACAACTTCTCATAAACTAATTACTATCTTATGTGAATGTCTCTATTTTATGCTATGCATGGTAGGAGGGATGGACAAGTGGAAGGAAGGGAAGATATGAGTGAGGCAAGAGGTATTCCTAGGGAAAGGAACCTTCTTTTTTTTTTTGTTAAAAGAAAGGAAACGGCAGAACATTATGTGTTTTTTCCAATTGCATCCTCCCGTAACAAAAGGATCACTATTTTTTAAGGAAAAAATAGTAATAAAAAAAAAGGAAGAAGAAAGAGTAAAGCTTGTTTTCTCTCTCTCACTCCGTCCACTTTTGGACATATGAGCAATGGTGGATCCGGAGGGATGCCTCTTCACTCCCCTCTTCCTCTTTACCAGATAAGAGATTTTCTCCTCTTCCCTCTCTTCTCCCCATTCCCTGCGTCCATACCAAACATTGTGTTGATTACATGAGCTCAAAAGAAAAACTTTTTCTTAATAGAGTTGTAGGGTTGAAATCTCTCTTTGAATAAGTTGTTTGGAGGCTGGATGAATCCATGGATGGAATATGATTGTTCGGGAGGCAATTGTTGTATGAAAACAGTGAAGTTCCTGTGGTTGCAGTTGGTGATTCCTTTTAAGTTGGTGCTAGAATTAGTGAATCCGGTATTTTGCTTTTCATGGAGTTAGGAATTTCTTTATTCAACATTCTCTATACGGAATTTCTTTGTAGGTTATGGTGATTCTTTCTACATCGAATTAAACTAAATCATGAGAAATAGAAAGAATCATGTGTTGATTTGGAGGCTAAAGTGTTCAACTGATGTTAAATCCTCGAGCCTGAAGCCTTTAAGATATCGGATCAGATGAAACACTTCCAGCATTTGAGTGCTGGAACACTGAATGGGATTGTTCTACTTAATATGTTTAGGTAGAGCATGTAGTGTAGGACGTAGACAATGGTTCAAATTACTAGGACAATTAAACCTTGAGAATGGATACTTCTGTCCCGGTATGATGATTGCATTGCTTCTTAAGCATGCTAGAAAGATGTGATGTGGAGATTTAAGTGGACAGTTGTCTATAGTTGGTGGAAGGTCATTATGTGTTATTGACATAACCTATTCCAGGATCCGTGAGATACAGCGAGAATTAGACAACGTGATTTACATGGTTCACCCAAAACTTGGGCTACGTCCACAAAGTAGCTGATATTTTCACTGTACTCAAAAGGCAGGAAGAGAACATTACAGAATACAATGATAGCTGCCTTTATATAACATAGAATTAGAGTATACTAATATCAGGCTCCACACAAGCTATCATTACGGCATGTTTCTAGTTGTATTTTTGGTGGCTTCTATTACTGGCTCTGATCTTCGCATGTTGTGAGCATCTTATCGGAGTTGCTGCTATGGATTCGTGGCTTTTGGAAGTAGTACAGTGAAAAACCCTAATATACGGGACCTGTGGGTATAAATTATGGGTTCATTGCATTTCTTTCTGCAAGGAGTAGAAATTCTCGATGCTTTTAGGTGACATTTGTTTATTGGATTGTGTTGTTGTTGCCACGTTGTGAGTAGTGGCATTGTCGAGCAATTATTCTCGTTGAACGTAAACGTTGCTTTCACTATTATTTTGGTATCTCTTTTGTTGGACTGTCATATGATTGTCTTTGAAATCATGTGAAGGGGTTGGTTAACAGTTTTTTTTTTAAAGTTTTTTGGGGTTGGGCTGTGAAACTGTTCTGCATGTTTAATTAACAGTTAATGAGTTTTTTGGGGGTTGGACTGTGGGAACTGTTCTGGATGTATGATAGCTTTGGTTTGAAACCGGTCCTACACAGATGTGAAGCGTAAAGAAGATCAGAGAATGTGTGTTTGGCTTGGTTGCGTCGCAGAGTTGTAGAGATTGTATTGGTTATTACTTTGGAAGTAAGCCATGGTTGTTTATTTTTGGAAATTCTTGACAAAGCTGGCGTATTACAAAGTGGCTTAGGGTTATTGGTAAGTCTTGTCTTTTTCTCCTCGGGGTTGGTTAAATCCGCATGATGCCACATGCAGAAGATTTAAAATGGAGGTTGAAGAATTTAACCCATTTTTAGGACCCTCACCAGATGACTGTTTCTATACATCTGATTCCACTTGATGTGGTGTTTTCATGGAATGTAATATATGCTTTGAAAAATTAGCAGACATGAAACAGTGGCATCCCAAAGTGGTAGAGTGAAAGTTCACTTGTCCCTTAACCTCACTCATTCGGATGATGTTTAAGGAGTATCCCTACATCTCTTGTTTCAGTGCCTTTGTTGTTTCATTCTTCATTGTGTAGTTCCGCAATATCATTAATTGGTCAAGACATGTTGCCCACCTTCATGGAAAACAAGTTGCTCAACGTGTCGAAATGAACTGGAACATTGAAGAAATTGTGGTGGACGTGCCACGTGAAAGAGGAGCTGACTTCTTATCTGAAGTTCATAGGCAAGTCTTCTACATCTGTTCTATGGGTTTAATGGGTCCTATATTTTATGCGCATACTTTTAAAGTATAATATCTCAATTATGTGTTCATGGCCATCCCTTTTGTATCCTTCATATCTATATAACAATTTGGATATTTCTTCAATTTTGGTTAACTACTGACACACTGTTTTTTTTTACGTGTTTGTGAACTCTCTCTTTCTCAGAAATTACCGCTAACCTTTTAGGGATTTCATTTTTTATATCTTACAAGGTAGACTTTTGACCTGATTTGCTTGCGCCCCCTTTAGACGTCTTTAGATGTTTGATGATTTTGTTCCATTGAGAGTAATATTTAACTACTTCCTCTTCCCCCTTTATTTTCTTCGTTTTTTGTTGGTTTTGGGATGAGGGAGTGAACTATTGTAGATCGAAGGGAAGGTACAATTGAACCTTGTTAGTATTTCTCATGTCTTTCTTGTCTCGCTTTAGCTACCCTTTTGACCATATCATGAATTGCTCTAGCAGCTAAAACTTTTCTTCAATCAGGGTTCATAGGGTCTCTAGAGGCTTGCTTTAGTCACGCTGGTGAACATATTGTTGGACTGGATACTTCTGGATTTATTGGTTAAGTAATAGTTGAGTTAGCCATCGATAGTACTGATCTCAGTTCTTTTCCTGTAATTAGTTTGTGGTGAAAAATGACACAATGTGATGCACTGAAGAGTACACATTAGAAGGGAAGCTGTAACACCATATTTAGGATAGACAAGATCCTGCCGTTTTGCGTGATTATTAGATATAGATATGTATGTGTATATATATATATGTATATGTGTTGATGTTTTTGGGTGCAAAAGATAATTAACAGAAGTTAACTTCCCTACACCACGTTGGTCTGCTAAAATGGAAAGAGAAAGGCCACTGGGAATATCCTCTATCATCGCTAAATCCTCTCCTTGATTAACCCGTACATTAGCTAGATTATCGGCACATTGATTGCCTTCCCTTTTGGTGTGTGAAACTACACCATTGCATCGCTTCAGAAGAAACTGGCAGTCTGCCACCAATGCTTTCAACGGGTGCCCGCCCTCTTTGTTCCTGATCAAATTGCATGCGATCTCATAATCGGATTCCACTATCAGTTTTGAAGAGCCTTTAAGTCGAGCCATGCTTATACCATTCCTGATACCCTTCCATACTGCTTTAAGGCTAGAGCAGTATACCAATTTCCCAAAGAAGCCTCCTTTCCAATTTCCACTTGAGTCCTGGAACAGCCTTCCAAAGCGACCAACTGGGTAGCTTTTACTGCAGCCATCGACGTTTAGCTTCAAGACACCTAGTAGATTACCATTGACAGAATCCCTAGCTTCGTAATAGATATTGGAGATCCGTGTTATTGTTGACTCTTGAAATGCTTATTTTGCGATGCAGAAATTGGAGGTGTCCAAAGTGAGGACTTCAGAAGATACCTCGGAGGACCTCCGTGTTATAATTACGATTTTAAACTTCTCATATTGTAATTGTAGTATGTTTTTTGGACCACTAAGATACTTGTTTTATGATATATTCCACTTCATCCACTTGGGTGGATTGTGCATCAGAAGCTGACTTTGGGTTCCTAGTTGATTGTGACACACTTGTGACAATTTATGGATGCCTTATTCCCCTTGCTACCAATTGTGAGCTCAGAGGCAGATTGAAGGCTGGGTTTTTCCTTCTATCTTATGATTAATTGTTCTTAAAGGTATGCTTTGATGAAGAAATCGAAAAGGAAGCTGGTATTAGCTTTAGATTAGATTTCTGAGCATTGATCTTATTATTTGAGGTTTTCACGGATTGATGATAGCAGTTTGAAGTATATCAAACATAGAGAAATCATTTGTACGGTTTTAGGGGTTAAGGGTTTAAAGCTGGCTGTTTTATCTTATGATATTATTTTTGTAACAATCATTGGTTTGGAATTTTTTCCGTAGTCATATCAAACATTGAGAAATTGTAAGTTTTTAAGGTTTAGGGTTTAGAGTTGGCTGTTTTATCTTGTGATTTTATCTGTCATCATCATTTGATTTGGGTTTTTCCCTAGTCACCGAAACACTTTCATGTTCATTGTTTTTTTTAAGTAACTGTGGTTTTTAATTACAAGTTTATTGATTGTGTCCTTGTTTCTATTTTCCAATTTTTTGCAGATGGAGAGCTGGTACTAACCTACAGTATAAAAGATGATTGATGTTGAAAGGTCAAGAAAGAAAATCAGGTATCCCTGTATTAGAAATTTATTATATGTTTGGTAGAACTGTAGAAGAGATGGTAAGTGAGATTTATTATATGTTTGGTAGGACTGTAGAAGCGATGGTAAGTGGAATGAACGAAAGAAAGAAAATAGGGAAGAGGTATCCTTTGGGTAAGGAAGGGGTCTCCCCTCCTTTTGTTTGGTTCAATAAGAAGAAAGAACAAAACACTATTCCACCCCCCCCCCCCCCCCCCCCCCCCCCCCGCGCCCGGTCCAAAAGGGGTCCAAAATTAAGGGACCTTTATGTAAGTTCCAACTAATTAAGGAAGCTTACTTTACTGTGGTGAAAATTTCAACTTTCCATTATTTCCCTTTTTGAGTTTAAATTTCAGTCACAGCAGAATGAAATGTGAGAGTGTATTATACTATAAAGGGTAAACTTGGAAAGTCTCTAGCTAAAGTACAATATAGGACATCCCCAAATGGAATAAAGGACTTTTAAATTGGGAAGGAGGAGTATGTATTTACTATTATGCCCTCCCTTATCTCGGGTTTAGGGGTGATCAAACAGCCAGTTAGTTTGTCTTGTAAGGCCCAGCCCATTCAACTCCTTAATACCCAAGTGTTAAGGAGAGGGGAACTAAAGCCTTATAAACTGCACAGAGGGCCATAAATGGGCGATGTGGGACATTCCAACACACCCCCTAAACCACCCTAAACCACAGGAGCCAAACACTCGGCATACCTTGGACCACATCAACCGGACACTCGCCACGCCGGAAGACAAGCCCAACCAAGCTCTGATACCACTTGTAAGGCTCAACCCATTCAACTCCTTAAAACTCAGGTGTTAAGGAGAGGGGAACTAAAGCCCTATAAACCGCACAGAGGGCAATAAATGGGTGATGTGGGACATTCCAACTATTTTTTTTTTGGCTAAATACGGTGACCGAACTGATGATTTTGGTTTTGATATACAAGGAACCGCCAACCGACCTCTAGCCTCGGTTTTTGTCAGTTTTGCATTAGGTTCAGCCCAGGTTTTATTGATTATGAGCTGGACAGTTTTTCCACTTCTTTTTCCATGAGCTTTGCAGCAAATGGACTACATTTTTGTTGTATTGACTCACCAATGACTTCTCTGGAGTGCCGTAGCAACACAATATACATGCATCTTTGTCACATAGGAGAGAGATAGATGATTATATTTAGAGAGTGAGAGACATATTTGTATAGAATTACACTGCCTATTCTCAATAACCTGCTGCAAAATGCCTTGGTGTTTTTACGAAGGTGAGTTGCCAATTAAGGGAGTGCACCCATGTAGGCAATATACAGCTTAATCATCACCATTGCAATATATACAAATAAACAAGAATTGCACATTTGCTAATCAGCATTATGGCATTCATCTCCTCAAAAAAAGAGTTATGGCTTTCATGTTTTGCACAAAAAATGTCGTCAATGTCCCAAAGTTTTCTCTCTGGTTCTCTTGAAAACTCGAGTACGTTGCTGGACCATCAGGAATGGCACTTTTTGTTTTGTAGTTTCTCCTTTCTTTTATTTGTATCCTTGAACACTATTTGACGTGTTATTGCATTGTATTATACTTCTCCAGATTATCAATTGCATAGCTCTTGCTTGAATTTTTTGAAATGAGAGTTATATTTTTCAACCGGATAGTAGTAGCATTTGGTGGAGGAATGATGGCAGATTCATCCTAGTTTGTTATTTATCCCTTTTCCTTGGAAAACTATTTAGGCTTAGTTTGGCCCCCCTTTTGGTGCTTCTCCTTTTTTAAAGCACAATTTCATGTTAATTCATTTGGTAACTAGTTTATGCGCTTTGTAAAAATTGAACTTAGGGCTTTTTTGGGGGAGCTTTTAAAAGCTCTAGGATGGAGCTTTTAAAAGCACAAGGTGGCTTTTTGGTTTCATGATATATTTTTGAAGAGTAGTGTGTCACTTGTACAAAATTATCAACCAACTTAGTAGTAAATTTCATAAGCTCCTTTTAAAAAGCCACATGGGGGCCAAACTAAGCCTTAGTAGTACTTTTTTTTTTGGCTGGGGTGGGGGGATATTGTTTAGCTGTGGTTGGTCTAGCAATCTATCAAGCATAGTTGTTGATTTTTCTACGCTTATATTTGGTTAATTGGTTTCACTACATGTAAAATTAGGGAAGTGCAATGATCTCATAAAAGTCTTATGTTGTATATCTGATATTATCCCTATACTATATATTTGTTAGGCATGAGTAGCCAGAGGCCCAGTATTGAGGTTAAGACCTGTTTTCTAGCTTCTGATGGACCCCATTTAGTGCCATTAATAAAAAGGATGGATCAAATAACTAAGCATCCAACTTGTTTAGTCTCCTTGAGGGTATCTCATTCTATAATTATTTTTTATGTTTATTGTTTTTTTCTTTGGGAACAGGAATGATGCCATTGAAATGGGGGACATGAGTAGCTAAAATCCCCTTTTCTAGCTTCGAAACAAAATAATACCTTTTGCAAGAAATGTTTAAATTGCGTTTGAAATTTCAATCCCTAATTAAAAGACCATCATGCTTGAGGCACGGGATTTTCCTCGAGAAGGTTCAAAAGATTGAACTCAGACGGGCGTATTTTGGGTCGTGCAGGTTTTGGTATCTCGGGAATGATAGAAGTAGAAGTGTTCTCAGCAAATAACAGTGAACAGCTGGCTAAGTGATTCCACTTTGTTTTGAACTTCCATTTCAAAAGCTGCTACAATTGCAATTTCATCTGGTATGATTCAAGTTCCCATTTTCTGCTTTCTTCATTCGCCTTTCAAATTCTTTCCATTCAGCAAAACACCTTGCCCGAACCTAGAATTATGGAATCACGATGTCAGTTCTGATCTGTTACGTTGTTCAGAAAATGGAGGAAAGAAAATAGAACAAACTGATGTTATAATAAAGGGTAAATATCACCTACCTCCCTTGAGGTTTGGTCTAATAACACTTACCTCCCTCCCCATTTCAAAACTAACAGTTACCTCCCTTATTTTGAATTTCACTAACACTTACCTCCCCTCCATTAACAAACCGTTAGAAAATTAACGGAATGACGATGACATCACTTAATTATAATCTAAAATACCAAAACTACCCTCATCACTTGTTCATCCTTCTTCTCTCTCACCTCTCTTATCTCTCTTGGTTGGAGAATAAAAAAAAATAAAACGAAGATTGTTTGGCAGCTGAGAAAATGCGAGAGGAAAGTGAAATATTGGGTTGTTTTTGTTTATTTAGAGAGGATGACTAATGTGTCAACTTTTCATTAGACATTAGTTTCTCAACTAAATATGCTAAATAATGGTAAAAGAGGGAAATGAAAAAAAAAAAAAAAAAAAAAACCCAAAATGATGTCACTTCAACAAGGGTATAATGGTAACTTTGCAATTTCCGTTAGGTCCGTTAACTACAAAATCTGATAGGGGAGGTAAGTGTTACTCGTGAAATGTCAGGAGAGGTGAGTGTTATTAGGCGAAACCTCGAGAGGGGGAGGTGATATTTACCCTATAATAAAATATGGTATTACAAATTACAATTCCAATTTTCTCTCCTTTTCTTCCTTTGTCTCTCTTTGCGTTTGACAGCTTAATGTCGATGAGAAAATTTGTATTCTGAGCAATGAGCGGAAATACACTGAATATAGAAAAATTAACACACTTCTTACCCCTTCCCATGGTGCCCTTTTAATAGTAGATTCACCCTGTATGTAAAGATGTAGATATAGACCTTTTGGAAAGATACAAAAATTACATATATAGCACAGTATCATATGTATGCACACACTAGGGAAGGGTCTCAAATTAAAAGAAATGAGGTTTACCGGATATCCTAGGGAGGGCAGGACCTTATGCTCTATCCGTTGTGGATCAACCACACCTCTCTGTTCATGTGGCCTCTGCAACATTTATATGCCAAATCTCACACACACACACACACACTTTGCGTCATCAAAATATAGTAAATGGTCTAAAAATTGTTTCTGTACCTCTACACAACTCCAAAGAGCAAGATCAAGACCCCATCCGTGCCCCAAATCATTCTGTAACATTACACAGGAACTGTTGATTCAATAATGGATGAAACTTACTTATACAAGTTCAAATATTATAGAAGTGATATTATAGCCTTTTGAATATGCAGTACTGTAGTAGTGTAATGTTGATACCTGGATCATCTGCCAAACGCAGCACCAGGACTTGAGAAAACAGGAGCCATAATTTCAATGAACCTGCAGAAGTAGCTGTAAAATGTAGCTGTACTGTTGATACTAGGGGTGTGTTTCGGCCAGAACGGATCGGAAATGGCACTTTTGGAAGGAAAAAAAATCCAAAATTTTCGGAAATTAAAATGCCCTTCCGATTCCGGTTCCGAAATTTCGGAAATCTCATTTTCATTTCCGATTCCGAATTTTTGGAATTCGGAAAATTTTGGATTTTTTTTTCGGAATTTTCCAATGCAAGCTACTAGCTTGGGACTCATTTATAGACTCACTTTCCTAATCCTTCTTCCTTGCCAACCGATGTGGGACTAATAATGTAAGGCAAGTTCGGAAATTTTTAGAATTTTTCAAAAATAATTAATCGGAATATTTGCAGATTCTTCGGATTTTGGAATTTCAAAATTTTCGGAAATCCCCAAACAATTTCGAAATCCAAATTTTTTTGGAATTTGGAATTCATTTTTAAGTGCCAAAATCGGAATTTTTGGGATCGGAATTGGAATTTCCGTGTCAAGTTGCAGCCCTAGTTGATACCAACTTTATTTCTCATCCAACTATGGTCATAAGGTGTGTTTATTTCAGTGCTACTAATTGGAACTTTTTGTTCTTCTCTTGACGGACATTTTTTGAAATTAAGGGCCGGTATGGTAATGTTTCTAGTTTTCTAAATTCTGAATACTAAAACTGGTCTTGCTATCTTTTTATAAAAACAAAAACTGAACTGATTTTTTTTACGGGCCAAATTTCATTTTCTTTCATTCTTTTTCTAAAAATGATTGCCAACCACATTCCCAATTTGGATTTTGAAGGAAATTAACAGAAAAAACTGAAAACTGCAGTGTTGCCGTTTTCAGTTTTCAAAGTTTCTGAAAAACCGAAACTACTTTAGGTTTTTATTCAAATGAAAAATAACTGAACCACTTATGTTCTGGTCAATTTCATTGTCGTTTTAAAAAAGAAAGGGGGAAAAAAATATAACAATTACCAAAAGCGTTATTGGCTTTATTTTTCAAAAAAGAAAAATGAAAGGATTACCAAAGATTTTTCCAGATTTTGTTTCCAAAAAAATACGAGAACAAAACCAGAAATCGAAAACCGTTACGAAAATGGTCCTTGGCTATTAAAAAGAATAGAATGTGTATGAGAATGCTGTACCCGACGCAGACGGTCCTTATCTATTGAAAAGAAGTAAAGAACAGAATGTGTGTGAATATTGTACCCCGCGCAAATGTTGATTTTGTCTGCATAACTTCCCTGCAAGAGTCATGTATATGAGTTGACTCAGTTGAGCTTCTCTTTATTTCTCAATCTTTAGCGCAGTGATGGTAAAAATTGGGTTATGTCATGTGTGCCACTTTACTTGTGGGCTTCACCATCATTCCTCCTCTTTGTCATCAACCATGTCAACCCTTTCTTTGATTCTACTCCAGGTTGTGATATATGTAAACCATATTTCTTCACAAGTTTTATGTACATAGTTTAAAGTATAAAGCACGAAAGGTCAACTAACTTTATCGTCTCAAGTGAGCTAATAACAAAGTTTTCCACAGGTTCAGACGCAGAAACAAGCTTCTTTTGTACACCGTATAGCTGTGGAGGTCTCGTGCACTGGTTTTGGCCTTTTTTTTTTTTTTTTTTTTTTTTTTTTTGGGCGGGGGGGGGGGGGGGGGGGGGGGGGGCGTAATTCTTAGGACACAACTTTCATACAACTTTTACACAACCTTCTAAAAGATGTGTCTATCTCTCTGTTGTGTCACTGTGGAGTCCAATGACATCACGAGAGAGAGAGAGAGAGAGAGAGAGAGAGAGAGAGAGAGAGAGAGGGAGGGAGGGAGGGAGGGAGGGACACATATTTTAAGAAGGTTGTGTGTAAGTTGTATGAAAGTTGTGTCCCAAGAATTACTCTTTTTTTTTTTAATGGACACTGCGAAATAAGAAAAATTCCATAGTCCCAAATCTACATCCAAAACTTAGTTTCTAAGATGTGTCAAGAGGACCGAACTTGATTAGATGACCACCGTAATTTTCGTGAGAAATTGTTTTAGGATGTCTCACTTTCACATAGTTGAGAATTAAATATAAGAATATCATAGAATTACTCCCCGAGTAAAAATTCTTACTCTTCTGCATTGAAATGCTCAGCGCCGAGGTCTTCATCCCATATAAATACGTATTCATATGGCTCTACAATGTCCCGGTGTAGAAAACGCTTGGCATGCCACCTGTTTTAAGGTAACCTTAGAACACTCTTCCAACCAAATGAAACAACATATATATATATATATATCGAGAGAGAGAGAGAGAGAGAGAGAGAGAGAGAGAGAGAGAGAGAGAGAGAGAGAGAGATGTACATATTTCATTACCACTTCCATTGTTTTCTCCCACTGACATGAATTGCTCTCTTAGACCATTCAAACTGGTCCCATTCACTTGTCCTCCCCATCATAGGGAAACAACACAATTGAGAAGTTCTCGGAGAACTACACCAATAAAAAATGAAGCACATAACGACTTATCAAAATTTAAGACCTATATGGGAAATCAATTACAAAAATTGTTACAGACCTTTGTGACCAACGCATTGATTATCTCCTTTTGATGATACCCCACTGTTAAAGCTAGTAAATACTTTGGTTTTAATTACCCCCAAATCCTATATAGTCCAAGATTAAGAAAAATCTCAGGTTAAATCTAAGAACATCTGTTAATCAATGGATCATCTGTAGCTTAAAAAACCAATCAACCTTACCTTTCTTGGCCCGTTTGGTTCATGGATTCTTAGGGTGGATTTTGATTCCACCCGAAGATTACTAGTAATCTTAAAATATATCTTTGTTTGGTTCATGGAATATTTAAAGAATTGTGGGTCCCATTGGATTTAGAATCCACCCATAGGTAGAAAATAGGGTGGATTCTAAATCCTAGCTTAGAGGTGGTATTCCTAAGGATTACTGAGGTTTTGATTTACTATTTTCATAATACCTAAACTAGCCTTTATTATACTATTAAACAAACGAATAATGTGATCAAAAGAAATTTATGATTATAATTATTATTATTATTTTCTAAAATGGAGAGATTGGTAGATGAGATTGTTTATAATGATTTCTTAAGCTTGAAGCATTATATTTGATGTTAGTTTAATGACAGAATTCAAATTTGGGTTACTATTTGTTAATAATTGAAAAGTCTATATGATATTACAATAACTACATATTTGGCATATTGTGATTTGTACGTTAGACCTATACATGTTTTAAGATTAAAAATATAATATATCTTTTGTTATTATTCAAATATATTTTAACTATATGTAATAGTTTAGACTCATGTTCATGTCTTAATTACTCTATTTATCTCATTTTTTATGTGTTATTGATTTTTAGATTTATACCATTATTTTTTTTCAATCACCCTCCATTTTTAGAGGGTTGACAATTTGATTTTAACTCATACATTCTTTTAGCCTTCAAGGGTAGTTTAGGTATTTAATAATACTTCCATTTCATTTTTCTTGACCCAACCAAACACTGGATTCTAAATCCAGCTAGAATTCTATTGGTGAACCAAATATTTTGCAGGGATTCAGATTCCTGGTAAAGTGATTACTGGTATTATGATTCCTAGTAATCAAAATCCACCTAAAATAATCCGTGAAACAAACGGGCCGTCTGTGATTTCCTAGAAAAGGATGGAGATAAAGGTTTGAATATGGCTGAACAAAAACAGGTGGCAATGATTCAGCTCCATGTGGATTTGTTGCCGCGTATATTTGCGGTAATTCATTACAACGATGATTCTGATAATATCACCAGCCAATAAAATCTCATTCAATACTGCTATGTGCACCGAAAATTGCACATAAAATGTGTACCGAAATGATCAAGCCCATTGATTTTGGCGAACCCCATGCGCACAGGCGTGGAGTCCGCCGAAATCAATGACCTTGATAATTTCAGTGCACATATAGCAGGACTCAATTTCATTATCCAAACATGTCTATACTATTTTCACAACCAAAAAAAAAAAAAAAAAAATTTGTTGTACATGTAAGCACCATATGTATTAGCATATGAGTAATGCTATGCTTTTCAAATTTTAATCCTAAATTTTCATCCTAAATGATGTGACATGTGACAGTGGGCCTATTAGATTTTGATTGGATGATGTTGAAGTGGTCCCATTGTTATTGTCAGTGGATCTACTGTCATATCATTTGAGATGGGGATTTGGAAAGCATAGCATACTCATTAGTATATTGATACAGATGTGGAATCATAGTTCAATCATCAATGGAATATTTTTATGAAACACAGGTTAATAAAGTACAAGGGTGTCACTGTAGTAAATATGTCGAACCATGGCTCACCCTCAAGGTGCTAATAAAATATGAATTGTGCTGCGCTTCTCAAATTTGGTTCTCAAATACTTGAACAATTGTATGACATGCGAGTTTTGACTATAGAACAATACAATTCATACCTACCTTGGTGTTTTTTGATGTAAAATGTAGACTTGAGGTTGCAAATTTTGTCACACACTTAACCCTCTGCACTCAAGCTGAATCTAGACATTTCAACCTAAAAAAGAAGAAAACAGTTGGTGAAATCACAAATTTTCCCTCAATATACTGATTCTGAAACAGGGTAGGTTGAGTTTCATACATGGTTGTGCGAATGAATGTACCTTATTTCTCGAAGATAATTCAAAATGATTATCCAATAAAGTATCCCATAACAACACTTGATAGAGCAGCCAGTATAAACCATCTGTCAAATTCAACTTTTGTTATATGGATGATGGAGTGTTAAATCAAATATTAAAAGATTTGAAATTTAGACGTAATGAACTGCTCATTTCACCAACCGGGATTGTAAATATGAAGGACAAACCATTATGTTCAAGAACATTTTATGTCAGTAGGTGAGTCCTATAGTTTTTAAAGTGATGGAAAGAGAAAAAGAATGGAGAAAAATGAGTATATTTTATTATTTTTATTATTATTTGTGGACTAGAAAAGTGAGTACTCCAGTAACTTAAAAATTATGGTGCGGAGAGGCATTCAATTTGTGATCAATTCAGAAGCAATTTAAAATCCTTCAGCTTCTGATTTCATTTATAGCTTTCTTTTTGTAGTCTTAAACTTATTTTTGAGTGTTAAACCTTGCCAAATAATATGTAACTTCAGATTTACTTGGGCATATTGACTTGATTATTAATTTTAGTTATCCTGTTATTGATAGGGAAAATGTTAGAAATAGTACGGCGGATGGCTTTCGAGCAAGAGTGAGATTGCTCTTTGTGACCTGTGTCTCACGAGTTCGAAACATAGAAAGAGCCTCTCCACGTGCAAGGTAAGGCTTCGTACACATATTTGGCTTACAAATACGCTCTGTGAACAGACTAAACGATCAGATATAGTTTGAGTTGAGTCATTTGTTTATCCACTACTTTGCTAGTCTGCCGTGGTCAGGCTAGCATTGACGGGACTTTCTTGTACTGAGTTTGCTTATAAATATGGCCAAACGTTTAGAGGTATCACATTAAAATTACCATAATCATCTGTTCATTCCAATTTCAAAAGCTAAATACAAAATTATGTGAGATTTAAAATATATAATAAAAATAAAAAACAAAGAAAGAAAGAAAGAAGAAGTAAATGGGGTTGGTTAATTACATCGCTGTCTGAGTAACAATGATATATTACAACAAATTGTAAGGAACAATCTGATTTGTTAATCTTCAAAACAGATTCTGAAAACAACAATCTAGTTTATTGAATATCCAATGCCCGATATGAGAAAATCAGTCTTTCCCAATGCGGACAAAGGGAATCAAATGTAAGTGAATTTTGACATTTGATTAAGAGATATTATTCCATGTGATTGTCACACCTTTTAACAGCCAATATGATTTCTTCATCTCTGTGAATACTCCAACTATATGTACATGGGTGATGGGTGTGACGATCACATGAGATAATTTTACTCAAAAACAATTACCGAAATCTTTGCAACTACGTAGTAGACATTGGTGGTAGAAATTTTGATCTCCTCCCTTTTACTGGTGCTTTTGTGTCTGGAAAAAGACCATCACTGCCCTCAAGATCTTCAACATTACCATCCTTCGTTACACTCAAAGGGTAATTCACAAGATGAACACCTTCCATGTCTACCACTTCCTCCCCACAATAAATTTTCCACATTTGCCCTCCTATTGAACACATTTTTTCCACACAGTCCAAGCTATGAGGTTCTAGGAACAATTCTTCAGCTCTTCCAGTGTGCTCGTACCACAGGGACATTCGGTATGCATGAATATCACCACCGTTCATTTTGTGTTCCCCTCTTTTTGATTGGTAGCATCCTATGCCAATTTCCGTGTCTCGGTGTCCATCCATTGATCGCTGGTTCACATTTGCTGATCCTATCAGCATGTAAGCGTCGTCCACTGAAAAATGAATATAAAGCCACCAACAAATATAATAATATATATATATATATATATATAAAACTTGATTTCCATAGCAAAAACTAAAAAATGTATAGGACAAACAACTAAATTTTTGGTGGATACAGAAAACCCACAAACTCTTTTTTGCAAAATGTGCTGGTGAATATCCAAACTATACTCAATTCAACATTCCACATGCATTGAAACATTTACTCTCGTGTATTAATTAACGACTTAGAATTTTCCAAAGGCCGAATGTAAAGAATCAACTTCCAAAACCCAAATTCAATCAATTATTCCAAGGATTTTGGGATTAGATATTTCTTTTAAGTACTAACAGGAGCTAAAATGCTGACAAGAGCCTATTTGGAAATGTATAAAATATAATTATCATTTTCAAGTCAATTTTTATCTGGCTTGTATGAAAATCATTGTATTGATAGTTTGACAAATAACTTGTCTAACAGTTGTTGTAGACCGGTGCGGACTCCTATGCAATAAAAGAGGAATTGCCAAACTGTTGAACTTATAGAACCAATTTCTCGAAGAACTGTAGAACTAGTTCTGAGCCTTCTTATAGAAACAAAGTAGATAGTGAAGAGTGTTATTCATACCTATCATGAGCTTGGAATGGACATAAACCATGAACCTCCTTCGCTTTTGAGCATTCCAATATTGTGTTGCAGGATGAGGAGAATATGGAGGAATAAACTCCCCTTTCCCCTCCACTTCCCTATTTGCAAGGCAAAAGAAGTTCAAGTAATCACTTGGGTGACCCGAAACCCGACTTTCTTGAATTGCCTCACCAATCAAATTATACATCATCTTCATTGTCTCCCTAGTCCAATGCAATATATCCTGAACTGGTTCACTCTCTGGCACTCCTTCAGGCCACATTGGTATCAAAATATACACGGCAAATCTCTCTTTTGCTTTAATTTTGCTCACAACCTTAAGTGCAATCTCAATAGGAATCAAATTTGTACACCCACAATGTTGATCCTTCTCCCAAAAATTGCAACCTCCAATGAAATATTGGTTCTCGATATATATAAACCTCTCAGCACGACGAATTGCTTCTACATAAGCTCCATGAATGCTTCGCTCCACGGTATAGTTTTTGGGCATTTGGGTTGCTGAAACATTGTCAATTGATCGAAAAACTTGAACTTTCCAGTCCCTATTAGTGGGAATGCTTATAAAATTTGGGTTCTGAGAGAGATCGTTTATGTTACTAATTTTGAGTAAAGGAGAAGGATCACATTGTTTGGTCCACCTTTGCTCAAAATTTGCAAGAATATCTCTAGCAGCTTCACCAATAATACAAGCATGAACGTCATGCCATGGCTCCCTAGGTCCGCCTTTGTTAAGACTAGCTCCATTTATACTAGTCTGATAAAAATCTTGACAATGTGAATCTGTGTTGAGTGTTCTAAACAACGAATGTTGTTCTGTATCATACCGTCCATCACATAAATCTAACCCTCCGATGAAGCTCATAATCTCGCGATTGCTTGATGTGAAATGTTCTCGCGTGTCCAGAGTTATTGTCTTTTGGTGATGCGTGAAGAGTGTGGGAAACTTGTAGTGTAATCGAGGGCATAATTTGCATATTACTTTGGTGTGTCTGAAGTAGGCAAAGGCATCTTCATCGTGTGTTTTCATTACTCCTTCGTTCTTGATGATTGGCAATGAAGTTTCATCATCCCAAAGCATGATTCTAACGGCGACACCTTCCTCTGCTTTTCGCTTCAACAATTCACCAATTTTTACTCCTAGAGCATGTGGAATGTCTGTTTGAATGTTGCGAACCTGCCCAAAACATGTTTAGGGTTCAAAATATTTAATTGCAAGTATAAACTTATATTCGTGCACATATTAACTCTTATATATATGTTATAATAATCAACATATACTCGCTTGTATATTGATATTCATGCAAGTAAAATATTAAAATGTAGATTAGCCCCAAATGTTTCATATACGGAGTATTTTTTTAGCTTCCTTTACTTTTTGTATTTGCATTCAATTAATCCCACCAGTCACCACTTCTATATTGCCTCCAAACATGGTATAATATCCTCAATGTATTTTATAGTTTTCCAATTAGAACTTCAAAAATGTTTACAATTCTAAATTTGGTCGAAATAATTCAAGTTACAAGTCAAAACAAGGGCACATACATATTTTATCAATTTTTTACTTTCTATTTATTAATGTAAGATAATTTGATAGTTTTATAATCATTTTGTGGTAATGTAACACAAATACTGAAAGTACGGAATATTAGTGATATTGGGTCAAATGTTTTTTGGGCTAATTCATATCAAGGTAAAACCTACCGCCCCAAACACCGGAAAGTAAGAGAAAATGATTATTGTGTTTTCATGCATAGAACACTTTACGTCGAAACAAACATATCGAGCAGAAAAAAAAAAAAGAAAAGAAAAAAAAAAGAGTTGAGTTGTGTTAGTTGTTACCAGAACCATCTTAGGATTGAAAGACCACCCAGCAATGTAAATCAAATGCTTTGCACCTTCAATGGCTTTGTATATATCTTCCCACAATTTTCTAGGACTCCCACAAAGATCAAATGGCGGTTGGAAAGTACAACAATGATGAGCATCTTGATATAGCCTGACGTGGCAGTTGGACCTTAGAGGGAATGTAGCATTTCTCATCCCCTGGAACTCACCACACTGGATTATTTTTCCCCAACCCGGTTCGGAATTTGCCGGTTTAAACCACAACATGAATCTCAATTTGAGTTCAGAATGTGGTTTTCCATTTTCCATATTGAGAGGGAAAAACCCATTAATCAAACTTGAGTCTGTTAGGATCTGTTTGGCATGGATGTGAATTTTCCCCAAGACAGAGTAATGTGTCTTCATTGTGATGGCGATTGTTGAGCTTGAGGGGTGAGCACATAGGATTTGGAATGTTTGGTTCCAAACGCGGTCGATTTCATGGCTTGTCTTTGCTACCTTCTTGTTGTTTATCTTGATGGTCACATAGGCAGGCTTTGCATTCATACATATACACTGCAAGACAAAGTTTCAAGAAAGAGATTGTTTATTTCAGATTACAAGCTGCTTGGGACAACGAATAATTATCTATTGAAGTGCGTTTCTGTTGTGAAACAGAAACAAGCACGCGACAACATTTATGTGGTTCGGCTATTAGCCCACGTCAATGATAGGAGATTTGAAGTTTTACACACAAAATATGAGATTAGCAACACATCGGCAAAACGGTCATTTTTAGGAAAAATGTAAAGCTTTATTGATGTAAAGTGTATTTACAATCAGGACTTTAAGTTCTACCTAAATTGGCCTGTACCAATTCCCCACACATTTGCCGTAGGTTCGAATCCCCCTCCCCCATTATAATTATATATATATAAAAAAAAAAAAGTGTAGTTACAATCAAGGTAGTGCTGTACATATGATCCAACCTACAAGTAGGGAAGTTGGCGGAGATAAGATTGGTCAAATTCTACAGGAGGCAATGGCCGTGCACGGAAAAAAACTGCCCTATTAGGGTTATTCATTTCCATTCTATCATTTGTTTGACAGCTTAACCTACATATATAAGCATATACTGTTATACACCCTAATCCTAGAACACGAATTGGGTCACTTTTGAGCCGTTCAACTAATTGGGTCAAATAACACCACCACGCCTCAGAGCCAATTTTTCGATTTTGTTTCGTGGGGTCGAATTGAATTCGAGCCACCACAAGATACCTACTAGTATAAACAACTTTTCTGTACACTAAGTAAGTTTAGCAAAATAAACACCAGTTTGATTCGGTACTTACATTGAAGTTAAAGGTTGGTTTATAAGGTGTGGCATCAAAGATGGTAACTTCA
This sequence comes from Hydrangea macrophylla, assembly GCA_033977485.1. Lineage (NCBI taxonomy): Eukaryota > Viridiplantae > Streptophyta > Magnoliopsida > Cornales > Hydrangeaceae > Hydrangea > Hydrangea macrophylla. Next base: position 142,046,657 of record CM066991.1, read on the forward strand.
AGTGTTCCATGGAGGAACTTTTGATTTCCCTCCATAGCTCTTGCCCCCAAACAAATCTTATCAACCAGTTTCAGAGAGAGAGACGGAGACTTTGTTCAGGAATATAACGGGGATGTGTTATGGCTGATTATTCATATAATTAGTGATGAGGTTTGTTATTGTAATATATATATATAAGACATAATATATGTATGCTTTGTATGCAATTGAATGTGTTGGAAGTTGGAAAAACTTATGAAGATCTGCATTTCCAGTCTTAGAGGCAACCTTCAAGTCTACCATTAGTTATTGCTTTAAGCTGAAGTTTCTTATTTTCAAATTACTCTTTCCCTTGCCATAACTAATGAAATCAAAGTCATCAACCATTTGTAAGTAACCTTCCCATGATGAGATCACCAAGGACTTGGTGAACTAAGCGTAAGTTACCCGTGTCAAAATCTGGTTTTTCTTTCTTCCTTGTGCAATTTTGGTATTTAGATTATGGGTAAATTATATACACCCCTTCACATATTACCCTTTTTCACTAACACCCTAAATTAAAAAGAACAATGCTACATGCACCAAATTTGTGCACAGAATTTGTGCACCGAAATGATCAGGGCCACTCATTTCAATGGGCTCCGCACATTTCAGTTTGGGGCCCACCGAAATGAGTGGCCTAGATCATTTCAGTGCACAAATTTTGTACATATTTCGGTGCACATATACATACTGAATTAAAAATTAACAAGCTGATCCCTTCAGTTATTAGTTTTGTCCTCAAATTAACTCCTTGAAATACCCCCTTACAAATAGATTTTTGTGGGGGGTTTTGTAGTTTAGGGGGGTGTAAGTGAAAAAGTGCAATACATGAGGGTTTACCCTTAGATTTTGTTTGAGGATAAGCACGTGGTAATTATGGGGTGGAAAGACACTTGGGTACAGGTCAAAATTCTAAATGTGTATAAATGCTAACCACCAACATTGCTTAAGGAGGAGACTCAAACGTACAAGAAATTATCTCGCATGACCGTTACATTTGTGCGATTTTCATTGTGATTTGCGTATTTTTGTGGGTTTTACGTTGGTCCTACAGTAATGAATAGATCACAATAACCGCTATGTGACGATAACATGAAATACTTTCGCCAAACTTACAACCTTAGAAATATTAAAGCTAACCCCGTGGAATTGGTCAACAAGGGTAATTGTGGAATATCCCTTCACGTTTTTTGATTTAAAAATTTTGGGATACACAAATTTAATAGAAAGAGCTGTGCACACAAGTTATGATTTTGGACAGCATTAGGAAACAAATAATTGTCAGCTAAGCCATCTTTCTAAATATTTGCTGTATTTGGAAATTTGTGCTCATTTGGAACGAACTTGAAGAATAAAAAGACGCAAAGCAACATAGATCAGCAATAGTCTGGCAACAGTGGGAATATGCTTAATGGATAACAGGGAAGGAACTCATGGAAGTACAGCAATCTTTACGCATCAAAGTTGGGGATATTGAAATTATGCTTAGCTATATATATATATATATATTTTATTTTTCTACTCTTAGATTAATGTAAATGATTGTGATTTGCAAGTATGACATGTTCCTAAATTCCTGGTATTGGTCAAATCAAGGAACCTTATTAGAAGATCTAGAGGTACATTTCATTATCAAATCCTCGTTATGCTGATAAAATTGAGTAATCATTCAGGCACATAAAATGTGCACATAAAGATCTAAGATATTAATTTTGGTGGGTTTCATGTATATATGCATGGACCCTACCAAAATGAATGGTCTAGATCTTTATGTGCACATTTTATGACATGGGATCCACCAAAATTAATGTCTCAGATCTTTATGTACACATTTTATGTGCATATAAAATTATTCGATAAAATTTTAAGTAGTCAGGTCCGTGTTATATATATATATATATATATATATATATTTGGATGGAAACTTGGTAAGGAACAGAGGTGTTGTTAAAGCTACTAACAGGACTTGAAGGTCTTGAAGATTCCACAAAACATGTTTTACAGCGAGGCTGCGTGTGAGCCGAGTCGTTCAACAAGCATTCCTTAACATGTTCAATAAGGGCTCGACTTGGTTCGGTTCGGTAAGCCAAGCTCAACCCTAGATTTTAGGTTTGAATAAGATTCGCGAAAAAGCTCGTGAAATGCTTGATAAATGGCTTACATGTATACATTTTGTAGACACCTCATTTTTGCCCACCCAATCATTTCAAAAATAAAGTGTCCGTTGACATGAGCCTATAATTTTTTAAATCGTCTCAATCTGACCTCGAATTATAAAGATATTATAAGTCAAAGACTATGGGGTCAAAGGGTCAACAATTCCGCATGCACCCTACTACTCCCAATAATTTCTCCTCCTCCACAAACTCATTGTAGAGGCAAGTTCAGTGGAGTCATGTAAAGAAAGAAAAAATTATACAAAAAAGACAAAAAAAAAAATTTAAAAAAAAAAAGACAAAAAGAAAAATACAAAAAATGGATTTTCTCAAAATAAAACTCCAATGTCACATTTGTTTGGAATCTGCTAATAATACAGGTAAGACAGGTAAGTTTTCATAATTTTAATGGGCACCGACCCTTACTTCCGGTATATTTTTTCAGTCATTTGGGCACCGACCCTTACTTCCAACTAGGCCTGTCAACGGACCGGGTCTAGGCCCGAATCCGGTCCGGATCCGGCTCAGTTAGACGGATCTGAGCTTTTTTAAAGATCCGAATCCGGATCCGATTCCGAATAGAGTTGTATGAAAACGGACCGGATATGGATTTAATAGATCCGATCCGCCTAAGACCCGATCCGAATTTGTATATGTTCTATATATAATATAATATAATATAATATATGTTAGAGAAATCTCTACCGTTGATTTTTTTAATCCAAGGGTGGGCTAAAATAATGTTGTAATTTGTTATGTTATGATAGCTTTGTAAGATTCAACTTAAAATTGGATTGTATTGGCATTTCAAATGAATAATATTACTTTTTTATAAGTAATATTTCTATTCGGATCGGATCGGATATTCGGACCGGATATCCGGATCTTCACAAATCCGGATATGGGATAAACCTCACAGATCCGTCGGATATACGGATCGGATTCGGACTAAAATATTTTTGTCGGATCCGGATCTGGATCTGACCGATCCGGTCCATATCCGATCCGTTTACAGGCCTACTTCCAACATAGGAATAAAAGAACAGAAAAAATGAAAAATGCAAAATACATTTTCTTAAATTTGGGCACACACCCTTACTTTCGGTACACTTTTTCAGTCACTTGGACACAGATCCTCACTTCCAGTATTGGAATAAAATGACTAAAGAAAAAAAATAAAAATAAAAAGTAAAAAATAGAAAAGTACAAAAAAAAAATACATCATTCTCCAATCACTTATGTAGTCTCATTTCAATCTCAATCACTTTTCAAAGGTTAAACTCTAGGATTATATCACGTGAGTTAAAGTTCCAAGTTATACCAACTCTTTTTCAAATCACTATATCACACGTGCACGGTCAAACAGGACCACTTTTCTTTCTCTAAAAAAATCATGCATACACTCACACACAGGTCAGAATTACGTTTAGCCTGATTCCCGTCTTGGGATACGTAAGCAACTCTCAAGGAGTGCGGCCATACCTGTCACTATTTTTTGTCCTATTCACTTTCTAAAAAAAACAAAAAAAGAAAAACTTCTTTTTTACTTTTTTAATCAAAATGCCCCTATTTTAATAAAAAAAAATTACTAGAATTGGCAACCGTATTCGCACGGATGTTCGAGGGTGTCTAACACCTTCCCTCGACATAATCGAGTCCCCGAACCCACTTTAAGATCTCTGGTTTTCGCATGGCTATCAAGAGTCACACTTTTAAAGGGCCCACTTTTCTCAATTTTTTTTTTTCAAAAGTCAAAGATGAATTACTTTAATTGTCTTTGCAGGGGTCCTAACACCCTGAATGTTAGGTGGCAACTCTGAACATTTCAAACAGGCCCTACCATACTCTTTTCACCCTTCCCAATAAAAATCAAGTCGCAATTCACCCACTCTCAGGAAGCCGGGCCCACACCTATAGGCCCGAAGCTCCAGGGGCGCGGGCGCGACAAGTGGCGACTCTACTGGGGAATATCACTTAAGAAGACTCAGGCCATCACTTTAGTGATTTTCATTACAATGGGGAGTTTCTTTTGTACTAACATTTTTTTTTTTGTTTCACCTTTTCTTTGTAAATTTATATTCTTTTGCACAGATGTTCGCGACTCAGGCTAAAATAAAACTGCAAGGCCAATGCCAAATATTGCAAAGGCCAATGCCATGATCTTTAACTATCACGCACACTACACACTGGCATGCAAGCATAACATAACCCTTCCTTAAGAGGAAACCTTTAAGATTAGATAGGAGGATTAGTAAGTGGCATGGCCGTTGCGGTAGTACCACCGGTACTAGTACCGAAAGTTCCCCCGCTCGAACTACCAACTGAGAAAGTGCTTCGGCGCTGGAGGTTTGAAGGTTTGGGGACCGGACCTGATTTAGGTTTGCATTAGACATCAGCCTCTCCACATACTCTCACTCTCTACACATGCATCAATATTGATACATCACTCGCTCCACATGCTCTCTCTCTGTGTCGCTCTCATCCTCTCTTTCTTCTTCTCTTTTTCTTCCTTCCGCCTCTTGGCAGAAACTCGTCTCCCCTCTAAAAAAAAGCCTCACCCAACAACCGGCATTCATTGCAGGGACCAGTCAAACACACAAATTGTTGATCCAACTTTCACTACTAAGAAAGATGGTACTGTAGAAATCTCATTTGCCAAACTGACAACATATGCTCCAGCAATATTTACCACAACAATCAACATGACTCAATCGGTTGATTTATCCAACTCTAGTTCAGGATAAATCCCCATCCACTCATTCAAAGCTCCGGGACAACCAATTGTTCACTTCCAAGATCCAGTCACAGGACACAATTCTTTGATCATTGTGATTGTGATGAGCGTTACTATGATGAACTTTATAGTGACGACGATTTTCCTCAAAAAGCAAAGAAGAAGTCCTCTCAGACACTTCTTCAAGAATGATATGAGTCTGGAGATTCCAGTGTTGGTTTACTCAGTGAGCCCTCAGGGAAATTTGATTACTATGTGCTATATTCTGATAAGCAACAAAAGTTTTCCCAACCCAAAGTGGCCTCGGATTATTACCAGTCTGGAAATGCTTACAATAAGAAGGGTAAGAAGGGAAATGAGAAAACATCTGGCCAAGTCGCGCCGGTGAACTTTGTCCAACGGCCCATTCTTCCAACCTTCCCTTATCAACAGGCCATGCCTCTATATCATCACCCAGTAGTACATCATGTGGCCCAGGGCCAGTCTCAACCCATCAAGAATCAGTATCAGGGTTACAGACGACCACCTCAGCCATTCCAAAACACGGGTTATCAAAGGAAAGGGCTCGACAAGAATCGAAAGTTCTCTCCCTTGGCAGAATCACCGAGCTCCATCTTAAGCAAGTTGTTGCCTCAGGGAGTAAAATAGTTCCAGCAGGACGAGTCCCAAAAACTCTCCCCAAAACATATGATCATAACAAGCGTCGTGTGTTCCATTCTGGGATGATCGGGCATTCCACAAACGAATGCTTCACCCTGAAGCACAGAATCCAAGACTTAATAGATGAGGGAAAAATAACTCTTCAACAGACAGAGTAGCCTGCTATGTTGCCTCCTATGTACCAGCATGCCTTTCCCCTGAACCAGCAGCCGATGGTGCAGCAAATAACCCAGGGTTCGGCACGGCCCCTCGCACCTCAATATCAGGATTACAGGTTGGGATTGCCGCAACAAGTCCAAAATATAAACTTCCAAAGGAAACCATTGGACAGAAGTCGGAAGTTCTCGCCACTAGTGGAATCATCGAGCTCTATTCTAGGCAAGTTGCTGGCCGAGGGAGCCATTGCGATAGTCCCTGCAGGGCGAACTCCAGACCCTCTCCCGAAGACGTATGACCTTACCAACATTGTGAGTTCCATTCCGGAATGATCGGGCACTCAACAGATGATTGCTTAACATTGAATCATAAAATCCAAGATCTAATTGATGAAGGGAAGATAACTGTCAAGCCATCGGAGCCATTCGCTGATGTGGCCAACAACCTACTCCCTCAACACGGAGCCGCAATGCCAACTATCAATGTGGTGATGGTCGAATATGAGGAGGTTGCCATGTCAGTCACTCAACATCACCCACCAAGATGGGTCGGTAACTCGATTCCGATAAACCTGGAAAAGGGATTCTTGAACCTCAATATGAACTTTGCACCGACAAGCTCTCCTTTCCCCGTTTCTATACCAACTACAACTATTCCCGTTTCACCAATCCAAAGGGTGACCAAGCTCATCTCTATACTTGTACATTCACTCCCTCTCATGTCTGCACCACTAATTCCTCCCCAAGTGAAAGTCCAAAAGGCAACAAAGCCTATCTCCATATTTGTGTACTCTATTCCACCTACTGTTCCTCACTCAAGAAAAGCAACCGGGCCAGTCTCTGCACAGGTCAAGCCAGTACTCGAGGTCCTCATTACTCCAATGACCCCGGAAGTCCTCTATACAGCTGAATGAGAACACTTATGCCATGCCAGGAATATATCAGATCCCGGACCAGGATGTGGGAGGGCCCATTCTTCATCAACAAGGCATTATCCAGAGAAGCTTTGATACTTCCAAAAATGGACGGTGATGTGTTTCCAGGGCCGATCAATGCTGACTCGGTCAAGAGATTTTACGCTTAACGTTAAACTTGTGTGTCTAAATGCTTTGATCAAAATAAAGAGAGGCATTCATCTCTACTATCCATTTTACTAGTAAACTCATTCATTAACCACTTTGAGCTAACTCGTTTTTTTATTATTATCTTTTATTCCACACAGGGGCAATTTCTCCACTACTAAATATATGCATTATCTGCTTTGTATAAATACATACATTTAAAAAAAAAAACCAAAAAACAAAAAAGGTTTTTTTTTTTTTCATCATCTTGCTTTAAAGTCTCATAATTCATTGGATATGACTGTCTTGTAACTTGTTGAAGCCAATTTGGACATCGCATTGGACTTTTGGACACAACACACGATAGAACATGCCAAAAAGGCTTCAAGTCCATAATCAATCATTATAGTGTCTGACACTGCTCATCATCGCAAGTGCATGCTGCTCTACCATTGCTGTAGCATATGGACAGTACACTCTCAGGGGCAGAAATGCTTCAACTCAAGGCATGCCACACATCATCAAATACCAAGTGAGGCGACCCATTGTTCTACATAGCATTGCACGAACTTCAATGTTGCACATACATGATTTCTAAAATCCAACTATGTTTGTGTCAAAATGATGAGATGCAATCATTTAAGCTATCCATACACTGTTATTCACTTGCTAGCCCACTTGAGCCATACAATGGAAATCTCTTTCCAAATTCAAACCCCCTGAGGATTACCCCCCACATTGGGGCAATGAAAAAAAAACGAAGCTCAAAAAGCAAAAAATAAAAATAAAAAAAATACGGAAGCTGGACAAATCCACATAATATTATCCAACTTGGATACTCGCTTCGAACTGGGGCAATTCCCCCTAAGTCGCATTTCACTCGGTAATACTCACCCTACACCAGATTGGGGCAGGCAAAAAGAAAAAAAAAATAGAGCATAAGGTAATCTCAGGCATCGACCTTTCAAAAAATAAAACTTTGAGCTTTCATGCGATCCTTCATTTCTTAACCCATGACCCTGGCCTACAATACAACTCATTAAAAGTCCACTCTGATTGACACAAGTCTTGTTGGATTTATTAAATCATATTTTTGCATCATTTCAGAGACATGGGCCATCACATACTGTCAATTTTAAGATAGTCCGGCGGGCATAGTGAAAACCTAAGAAAAAGAAAAAGGGTGCTATGAATCAAGACTATGGAAAAATTGTCGATGCAGCAAATACGGACAAGGACTGGGCATTCACCGAATACTGGGGCGCTGAGCTCATACAGTCAAATACGTTGCCTTCTAGTGTTCCAACAAGCAACAAGACAGACAATATCCACTAACTTATGAACATTCTTTCGCAGGTGATAAACTCATGCATCAAACACTTTTGTAAATACTCTGTACATAGCATAACATCACATTCAAAAACAAAAAAAAAATCGTTCATACTTTACAATATAGCAGGAAATGCATATCTTTTGTAACAGGGGCAGCTGGTCCCGATACTTCCATCATCATTGTAAGGAGAACACTCACCTCTAGCCCAATATACTTTCCAAAGTCCAACTACTGGCCAACACTTCCAAAAACCTAACCACTAGCCCAACATACTTCTAAAGGCCAACCACTGGCCAACACTTCCGAAAACTTCACCTCTAGCCCAATATACTTTTCAAAGCCCAACCACAGGCCCAACACTTCTGAAAACCTCACCACTGGCCCTAGATACTTCCAAAGCCCAACTACTGGCCTAACATACTTCTAAAAGCCTAACCACTGGCCCAACACTTCCAAAAGCCTAACCACTGGCCCAAAATACTTCCAAAGCCCAACTACTGGCCCAACATACTTCCAAGACCTACGACTTCATGCAGCCTTTACTCAGGCTCGCCAACTCTACAACAACCCCTCTGCTCAGATCCACATGTCAAATCATCCTCTCCTCTACGGATTATTAAGAAGTAGGTCCCGTACTCGGGATCACCAAGTTCATCTCATCCAGTCTCTGTCAAGGGACATCCTGTTCATATCATCCAGCTTCAGGTGTGAGTCCGTCAAGTGGCGTCTTGTTCATCTCATCCAGTCACAGGATTGAGTCCGTCAAGGGGCATCCTGTTCACAATCTCACTATTGGGAATGAATCCGTCAAGAGGCGTCCCGTTTACATCTTCAGCACAGGAGTGGGTCCGTCAAGGGGCATCCTGTTCACGATCTCATTATTGAGAATAAGTCCGTCAACACAGTAGTGAATTCGTCGAGGGGCATCCTATTCACAATATCACTATTGGGAATAAGTCCGTCAAGTGGCGTCCTGTTTACATCTTCAGCACTGGAGTGAGTCCGTCAAGAGGCATCCTATTTCACAATCTCACTATCGGAAATGAGTCCGTCAAGAGGCATCCTATTCAGAATATCACCGTCGGGAGTAAGTCCGTCAAGTGGCATCTCGTTATCATCAACATCAACCTCAGTTTAGGATTACGCGGCTTCGCACTTCCTGGCTATATCCCTTTTGCCCCAGCATGTACGAACTACGTACGATCTGATTCTCCGAAAGGAGATACGTAGGCACCTGTAAAGGCTTGACCATACCCTCACTTTATTACATTCTTGGTTAAAGTTTGAGATTACGCGGCTTCGCACTTCTCGACTACACCGTCTCTCACCATTTCTCAGCCACCCAGGTTCGCACGAACTACGCACGGTCTGATTCTCCCGACAGGAGATACGTAGGCAGCTTTAAGAGCTCGACCATACCCTCACTTTACTACATTTTCGGTTAGAGTTTGAGATTATGCAGTAATACACTTCTCGACTACAAAATTCCTCTTCTACTCAATTCTCACATGAATCCCCAACAAAGTCGTTCACCCTTTCTGGTAATACTCTCAATCCCCAGCGGAGCTATTTGCCTACTCTGGTGGTACTCACATTCACTTGCCTACATTGGCACTTCTCACACTTGTCTACGATGGCATTTCACATTCACTCGTCTACATTGGCACCTCATACTCACTTGCCTACGATGGCATTTCATATTCACTCGCCTACACTGGCACCTCACATTCACTCGCCTACGTTGGCACCTCATCCTCACTTGCCTACGATGGCATTTCACATTCACTTGCCTATGTTGGCACCTCATGCTCACTTGCCTACGATGGCATTTCACATTCACTTGCCTACGTTGGCACCTCATACTCACTTGCCTAGGATGGCATTTCACATTCACTTGCCTACGTTGGCACCTCATACCCACTTGCCTACGATGGCATTTCACATTCACTTGCCTACGTTGGCACCTCATACTCACTTGCCTACGATGGTATTTCACATTGACTAGCCTACATTGGCACCTCACACTCACTTGCCTACGATGACATTTCACATTCACTCGCCTACATTGGCACCTCACACTCACTTGCCTACGATAGCGTTTCATATTCACTCGCCTACGTTGGCACCTCATACTCACTTGCCTACTTTGACACGTCTTTTACTTATTCTCATCACTTAGAAGAAAAGGGACAAAATGGGTCGTCTAGTTTCTTTGTCACGATTTGCTTTGTAAAACATGACAAAGAGGGGCAGCTGTAGACACCCCATTTTTGCCCACCCAATTATTTCAAAAATAAAGTGCCCGTTGACATGAGCCTATAACTTTTTAAATCATCTCAATCTGACCTCGAATGATAAAGATATTATAAGTCAAAGACTATGGGGTCAAAGGGTCAACAATTCCGCATGCACCCTACCACTCCCAATAATTTCTCCTCCTCCACAAACTCATTATGGAGGCAAGTTCAGTGGAGTCATGTAAAGAAACAAAAAAAATAAAGAAAAAGAAAAATGCAAACAAAGCTCGGTGGAGCAAATGCAAAAAGAAAAAAAAAAAGGAAACAAGAAAATAATGGTTGTGGCTCTTTTCTTTAGTTGAGTTTGCTTTTGATTAAAAAAAAAAGTGATGTTTTCTTTTGGCCTATAAATTGGCCAATGCACCATTTAGAAGAAAGAGGGGAAGAAGAAAAAAAAAAGGTTCCTCTCTGTATATTCCTCATACTTTGCATCTCCCTCACCATCCTCTCCATTTTCCTCACTTCATCATTAAATACAATACAACCCCCACAAAAAAAGGAGTTTACATTTTTTTTTCACCACCATACCACCCCTTCTAACCATCACCGTCAAAGTCACCACTATAATCACTACCCTCCACTTAGCTATCATATCATCATAATTCTCATCAACATACCTCACGGTCACAGTACCGTCAAGATTTCTCGAGTTCCTCTAATAATTCAGGTTTTTATTATTTTTTTCTTGTACATATCATCTTTATTCCTGCTTGATAACAAATAATAAATATATTTATATACATCCACGTCATACTCGGAAGTACTCGGTTTCCAATATAAAAATCACGTTCGACTTTGGATTACATGGTTCCCAATACGGAAATTCCACGTGGTTTCTAATACGGAGAGTCATGTTCTATTGGGGATGACGTGATTGCTAATACGGGAACCTATGTTCTATTGGGGACTACGTGATTTTTTTAATATGGAAATCCATGTCTAAATAATAAAAATCACTTTTCAATTTTTTTTGGGCACCGTCCCTTTCTTCCGGTATAAAATCAAAAATGCAAAAATAAAATAAAAAATAATAAAAAAAAAAAGACAAAAAGAAAAAATACAAAAAATTGATTTTCTCAAAATAAAACTCCAATGTCACATTTGCTTGGAATCTGCTAATAATACAGGTAAGTCTTCATACTTTTAATGGGCACCGACCCTTACTTTCGGTATATTTTTTCAGTCATTTGGGCACCGACCCTTACTTCCAACATAGGAATTAAAAAACAGAAAAAATGAAAAATACAAAATACATTTTCTTAAATTGGGGCACCCACCCTTACTTCTGGTACACTTTTTCAGTCACTTGGGCACAGATTTTCACTTCCAGTATTGGAATAAAAGGACTGAAGAAAAAAAATAAAAATAAAAAGTAAAAAGTAAAAAATAGAAAAGTACAAAAAAAAATACATCATTCTCTAATCACTTATGTAGTTTCATTTCAATCTCAATCACTTTCCAAAGGTTAAACTCTAGGACTATACCACATGGGTTAAAGTTTCTAGTTATACCAACTCTTTTTCAAATCACTATATCACACGTGCTCGGTCAAACAGGACCACTTTTCTTTCTCTAAAAAAATCATGCATACACTCACACACAGGTCAGAACTATGTTTGGCCTGATTCCCGTCTTGGGATACGTAAGCAACTCTCAAGGAGTGCGGCCATACCCGTCACCATTTTTTGTCCTATTCACTTTCTAAAAAAAAAAAAACTTCTTTTTTACTTTTTCAATCAAAATGTCCCCATTTTAATAAAAATCACTAAAATTGGCAACCGTGTTCGCACGGATGTTCGAGGGTGCCTAACACATTCCCTCGACATAATCGAGTCTCTGAACCCAATTTAAGATCTTTGGTTTTTGCATGGCTATCAAGAGTCACACTTTTAAAGGGCCCACTTTTCTCAAAACTTTTTTTTTCAATAATCGTGTCATTTCTAAACGTGTCAAAAACCTAAACCCATACCCTTTTAATGCAATTCACGTGTCACCCATTTAACCCACCAACCGGCGTAATGAACAAGCCGTTTTCTCGTAACCTTTTTTTTTTCCTTGTATAACATAACATATTTAATAGATTGACTTCATGTAATAAAAAACTAAACATAAAGGGAAAAAAATGAAGAGGCACGATTCTAAGAACACAAGTCTTCCCACCTAATGTAGCAACTACCAATAAGTCAACGACAGTAAATGATCAATTGTTCCAAATTTAAACTAATTAAGTACCATATAACAATATCTAACTATTATAAAGGTAGGACTGTAATACTCTTAACTCCACTTTTCCCTCCAAAAAAAATAAAATAATAAAATAAATAAATATTACTTGCTTTTAAAAAAAATGTATTTCAAAAAATATATATTTCCAAAAATACCCTCTATAATCGTGTCAAACGGGTTGACCCAATTAAAACATGACCCAACCCGTTTATTAATCGTGTTAAACGGGTCGACCCGTTTAACACCCATACCCGTATAAGCAAAACCCAAACCTGTTTAATTCGTGTCAGATTCGTGTCGTGTTACCGTGTTGTGTCGAAAATTGCCACCCCTAAATAAAAGGAATGCGGTCTCGAACCGAAGCCTTCGAAGTGTAAGAAATTGAAAGCCAAACAAGACTGAAAGTATAAGAACTAAGTTAAGAACTAAACTAAGTTATCATTACTCCTACTGTCTAACTTTAACAGACCCTAAGAAAAGAATTCGAAGTTGTTCGAATTGATCCTAGGTCGAAAATGCTAAGACTAAGTGACTAAACTAAAAGTAAATAAATCTAAGTACTTGAAGGAATCAAAGAAAAAAGAAATGAAACACTGTTTGAATGAACAAACTGTTCAAACTAGAAAAGATAAAGTAATGCTACATTGCTCCTAACTAGACTAAATTAAATTATCTAAACTAATGGCCATGGTAGCCGAATAGATGAAAAAAATAAAGTAGATATATTAATGTATTTGTTTGTGTGGTCAATGACCCTTTACAAAGGATTAAATCATGTGTATTTATAGATACAAACCATAACTACCAATGACCACCTATTTGAATTTAAATATCTCCCTCCCAAACAACTACCAATTTAAATTCATTACACATGAGTTTCTTCTAGGAGAAGCTCCTTCCAAAATGACTTCCATCTTCATCATCACCATTAATTTTCAAGTAACCACCTTTACGTTAATCCTACGATGCCAAGTGTCCTACAAGTAATTTCCATATGACTTTCATGGCAAGCCAAAATAGCTTATTATAATAATAATATTTTTATTATTTCATAGTATGATATATTAAAATTGCATTAGTATAGTTATATAATAATATGGTAAAATTATATTTTATGGTACAAACACATACTCATTTGTGTGGTCGTGTGTGTATATATTGGTTGGGACCGGGATACTCTCTTCGGTAGACAAAAGGGTAAGATGGGTGACAATTCCTATCAGTGTGACCAGAGTAGACCTTACCTATTGGGATTACAATTACAAAGCACTGGCATGAGAACCCTTAAGTCGGTTCAACCATAACGTGACCCATATCTAGGGGTGGACATGAGCCAAGCCGCTCAACAAAGGCTCGTGGCTCGGCTCGCTCAGAGCTCGGTTCGGCTCGGCTCATATAATAAATGAGCCAAGCTCGAGCTTGACTAGCAGGCTCGTTTAATAAACGAGCAAAGCTCGAGCACACTTGGGCTCGGCTCGATAAGGCTCGCGAACAGCTCGATTAAGGCTCGTATAGTAGCCTCATGAAAAATCTCTTTAATAGGTTTGATAAAGACTTGTTATATATATATATATATATATATGATAAGAGTAAAACTTTAGGCACACCCATTTCCACAACCTCACCCCCCACAACCTTATGTGTCAACCATGTAGTGGGAGTATCATATGTAAGGTTGTGTTAAATGGTGGGTCTCATCCCACTAAATGGTTGACACATCATGTTGTGGGGGTGAGGTTGTGGAAATAGGTGTGCCTAAAGTTTTACTCATATGATAATTATAAAAATATGATATATGTATAATGCAAAGTATTTGAAATTGAAAGAATATTATATATATATGATACTTATAAAAACATAATATATGTATAATATGAAGTATTTAACATTGACGTGCATAGTTCTAAATTCACGTGCCAAAGCAATTGTTTTAAGTAACATATATATATATATATATGTGACAACTGTCAAGTATTGAACTTGGTCCGTGGATTTTGATTGACAACTTAAACTTGCTACTAGGAGTGTACACGAGTTGAGCCGCTCAACAAGGGCTCGAGGCTCGGCTCGATAATAGCTCGGCTCGGCTCGGCTCGATAATAAACGAGTCAAGCTCAAGCTTGAGCAGGATGCCAACTTTTAAAGCTCGGCTTGAGCTTAGCTCGAATTCGAAAAGCTCGGCTCGATTACAGCCCTACCCATATCCAACAAAAACACTAATGGACCCTTAATTAGTGACGTAACAAAATAATTAGTGTTGCTTATTTTAATTTGGGTAAATTATCTTTTACCTCCCTTTAGTTTGCCTTTGTGGTATTTTATCCCCTTGTGGTTTAGAATGTAACACATTACCCCCTGTGCTTTGCCACTGTGGTACTTTACTCCCTTATAGTTTGAAATGTACACATAACCCTCATGTGATTTGCCTATGTGGCACTTTACCCCCTATTGCCAAAATAAATTACCTAAATGACCAAAATAACCTCTTCTTCATCACTCTAATATACATGTTCCACAAAGACGACGAAAAAAAAAAAGTCAGAGCAGTGATTGTACTAAAAATTTTAAACTATTAAATTTGCAGTTATGAAAATAATATTTCAAAAAATACAATGATATTTCCTTTTTATTTTGAATTTTGAATAGATTTTTGGCTACTTTTCCAGTAAAGTAGTACATTATATTTGGGTGAAAATTTTATTTTCTTTCTAGAACTGTTTGGATATTTCATTGACCTCACTACTCTGATTTTTTCAATCATCTATGTGTGTAACAAGTATATTAGGTGATGAGGAAGAAGAGGTCATTTAAACCACTTCCCTTGTGGCCGGATGGCAAGACCTCTGGGTGTTATACTCAGAGGTCTCAAGTTCGAATATCAAGGGGGTGGCCACAGGTGATTCACCCGGACGCCCTGGCTTCGTGAGATTAGTCGAGGTGCGCGCAAGCTGGCCCGGACACCCACGGTTACAAAAAAAAAAAAGGCCATTTAAGCAATTTATTTTGGCAACAGTGGATAAAGTGTCACAAAAGCAAACCACAGGGGTAGTTATGTGTTACATTCAAATTTACAAGGGGTAAAGTGATACAGAGGCAAATCACAAGGGAATTATGTGTTACATTCTAAATTCTAAATTACATGAGGTAAAGTGCCACAGAGACAAACCAATGGGATAAAAGGTAATTTACCCTTTTAATTTTTCAATTTCAAGACCAACTAAATTGTCAAATCACTCGAAAGTAAAACCAGTGAACCACAAACAACGCTCCTCTCTCTGCAGCAAATTCAGTTAGGTTGAATGTAAATATACAATACATCATGGGCTTTAGTGAAGACCTCCTAGCATAATAATAAGGCCCAACTATAAGACCGTTTAGGGGAACCATAAGATCATTAAGTTGAATGAATGCCCAGGCCCAGAGTAAGTATTGGATAGAATGGGATACCACTGCAATTGTGCAACTTACTAATACAGATAGAGATTGTACTTAATTGTACGATGGATTTTTCCCAAACCAGGGGGCAAATAGATTAATTAAAGGTTCAGATGACATTATGTTAGCACCACCACATATCTTCTCAGCCTACAATTTGCCATAATAAGTGCATCAACAATCGGCAAGGAATTTAGGATAACTTAGCAAAAAGTCGTTAACTTTGGTGTAGGCATAATTAATGTATAGGATAGTGGAATCTACGTTTGTGATACGCTTTTATTAATGTACAAGTTAAAATGGCACATATTGTGCCATCCCACCACCACACGGCGCACACTATGCCGTTTTATCACCACTCACCACCACACGGCACGCATAATGCTGTTTGGATTTTTTTTTTTTTTTTTTTTTTTTTTGGGTGGCACATTATTTAATCCCAAACGACTTTACTTGTACGGTCTGAGTGGTACACGGTTTCTCTGTGCCCTCTCGCTATCTACATGAACTTAGCTTAAATTAAATTAAATTTAAGTTTGCCATTGCTCTAATATATATCTAATATATAGCTTCTTACCAGCATCTAATATACTTTCATATATGTATATGTATGTATAGCTTCACTTCACTTCACTCCACTCCGCCCATCAGTCCATACATACTCTATTTTTAATGCATCACCTTTTTGCCAGATTATTCTCCCAAGACTTGGGTACAGATAAGAAAGACTCCAATCATAGCACATGGACTTTCTCAATCAAGTAGAAAGGTATCATAAGAAAGAAGAAAAAAATCTTAGACAGGTGATAACCTCCACGTGGGACTTTATGAGGTCCTTGTTAAGCTAAATTACTTCCCCATTTTTTGATTTTTGAGGATCATACGTGTTGGAATTTTGGATTTCCTCTTATTTGGGCATTGAGCTTTTTATTTCAAAAATACAAACAAAGTCATTTACATTAATATGACTGATATCCTTTATTAAAAATATGGCCGTTGGAGGCTATTAAATCTATTAACTCCTGTATTAATAATATGGCCGTTGGAGGCTATTAATTTCTGTATTAAAAATATGGCCGTTGGAGGCTATTAAATCTTGTATTAAAAATATGGCCGTTGGAGGCTATTAAATCTGTTTTTAATAAAATGACCGTTGGACAGTTTGTTTAATATAAATATCATTCTCTCTTCCCATTTTACACACAGAAAAATTCCCCTCTCTTGTGTGATTCTTCACAAAAATCATTTTTATTATTTTGGAGCAATTTTGAGCACTCAAATATTCTTCCAATTCGAGCGCACGCTTGGAAGAAACTGATTGCTGAATCCTGGAGAGCATAGCGCTGAGACCTTGTGCATCGAGTCATTGACTCCGAGGGGCGGAATTGTTCTTAAGGACAGTGCAAATCATTGCATGCCTCAATCAGATTCATAGCTGTATCATTCTATATTTTCCAACAATCTTAAGAACAATTATTGGATGTTGCTATGATCGTCACGAACCCGAGATGTGTCAAAGAGGTGCTATTGATCCGGTAATATTATTCCTATTCTATTTACAGTTTCAACAATTTTAAAGTGTTGGTATCTGCCATGGAAGTTGATTCCTTTGAATTTGCAAGCACTAACTTTAAGCTATGGAGGTTGAAAGAGAAAGAAAAAAATATATATATATATATATATATATATATTTTCTAAAACTTTAAAATGGCACTGATTCATGTGCTTAACCCATCTACTTCATTGGACCTTTATTTTATAAAATAATGATAGAGGTATACATGTTACACAATGTGATTTACTATATAATAAAATATTTATATTTACTTATAAGTTCTCATAACTCAAGAAGCTCTTTTGAATTTTTGAATCATCACTTTAAATTATAATAAACTGCATATTGCACGTTTGCTTCGTGGATAACAGAAACTACATACCTATATTATTTGTATAATGGTTACATACAGTTGGGCATGTAAAGGAATAGCATAGCACTTATCTTGAACAATTTTATATACTTGTTTGTTTTGTTGACTATTGAAGCCTATGTAAGCTTTCTAATTATCTTTATTTTATTTTATGTGAAAAGTTATGACATGATTAATGCTACAGTATCTCTGGATACATCACTAGACTGAGTGCCAAGAGGGCCATGTTAGGAAAGATGAGTTTCACAAGGGTTGGACCCAATATGAGATTAAATATTGAAAATTGCTCTAAAATGTGTTAAGAGTATCTTTAGACTAATTTTCTAAGTAAGCAACTTTTGGGCATAGTGAGCTTTGATGAGTTTTTGTTAGAGTAATTATTGCCTATTTGGTGGGTTTGTTATGGGCATTGAACTGTTGCAGAAAAGTGAAAGAGTTTCAATATACATATTTATTTTCATAGTTTTGTTCACTTTATATGTGTACACATACACATATTGAGCCCATTATTATTATTATTATTATTATTATTATTATTATTATTATTATTATTTTGTTTATGGTACGTAATCCTTTGGCTATGTTTCGTTAATTGGTCATTGGAACCTCATAAACTTGGTAGTATGGTAGTGGACTAAAGATTGTTAATTAGATTATTTTAAAATAAATATAGTCATAATGTTTTGGGGTTATTGATAAGTTTTATGACCTTAAATTTATATTACTCAAGTTATTATGGCTCTATTACGTCTCATTATAGTCTTGGAGGTTACATAACTTTAATGGTTCTCAAAGTTTTAGTGGTTATGTAAGGAGGTTATGTAAGAACTCCAACTTTTGTTGGCTCTGCTTATATGTATGAAATTGTGATACATATATTATGATTTTTTAAGGCCCAATTGAGATAATACATATATTTGGGTGTGACAAGTTCTTTCAAAATTGTATGCTATTTTGAGCCAAAAACTTTGATAAGTGATATTTTTATTCGAGTTTTCATTGAGATGATTCAAAGTTTTGGAGATAAGCTTTACTAGTTGTATATTTTATTTCTAAGAAAGTACCATCAATCTCTAAAAACAAATATTAAATTTTTTTTTTTTTTTGAGCATATTGAAGTTGAGGAATAGTGGAGGTTCTCAACCTCATATTTTATCTCATCCAGCTACTTTAATTTTAGAATGCATGATAGATATCATGACATATTTTGTGTACTACAAAACTTTAAGAGAGTCTAGTGCTAAAAAGAGTTTAAAAGTAATTATGTACATTACTTTAAGAATGAGTTCCTATTTATTTAGAGGACACTCTAATCTCTTGAGGATTTTTGGAGAGAAGTAATTCAAGATGATTTGGACTATATCATGTCTAATCGTAGTTGAAACTTGTGGAATTACTTCTAGAGTAAATGGACTAGAAATATTTTCGATGGTTCCATTGAAAAAATGTGAAGCTACTTTAGTAGCGAAGTGCCTTTAACTAAAAGAAATATGTTGATTTTTGGATACTTATTCTCATGTTTTACATCCATTAAAATTCATTAGCTATTGATATGTATGAGTATATATTTATGAGATGGATGTTAAAACCATTTTATATTAAATAGAGAATTAGAGGAGAAATTTTATTCGGATAAACTGGTAGAATTTTTTAGATTCGAATAAGAGTAAAGTGTGAATACTTGTTTACTCCTTATATAGATTTTAAATTTAGTAGCCAATTAGGGGAATGAAAATCTTGTTTAAACTATTGTTTCAAATAGTTTTAAAATTAATGAAAGTGGGATATGTTTATATCATAAACATAGTGATAGAGTATGTGTTATGACATATTTACATGTAGATTTAATTTTGATATGAAAGGTTTTGGATGCAGCGAGGGTAATTTTAGAGATTAAAATTACAAGAGCTCCTGCTGGTATTTCTCTTGATCAATCTTATGAGGTTGAAAAATGTTTTGAGTTAATAATTTTCTTTGCAAACCTTTTTAGACTCTTTTTGAGCCAAGTGATATAAAATCTTCTTCAAATAAAATGATTTCAAATTATTTTGTTTTGAAAAACAAATGAAGCTCTTTACTCAAGAATTGGAAAAGCATAAATTTGTTCCTAAGCTAATGTGTCTGAAGAACCATTTGTGGCTATATTTGTGGGCGTAAAGTTCATGACAAATTTTGGAGGATGGTTAATTAATTTGAGTGCTTGTAGGCATATGTGTAATAACACATTTGCTACAAGAAATACTCTTCAAGGAAAAATAAAGTGTTTTACTTGATGACTCACTTAGTACCAATATTTTGGTACTAGAGACTTGAGTTAAATATCAACCCGTGAATAAATTGTTTTTGAAAATGTTGTCTATCTAGAGATAATGAAGAACTTATTTTTGAAAATGTATTGCATACTTAGAAATTCGAGAGAATTTAAATTTTGGTTTTTTCAAGGCCAAATTTCAGCCAAATTTTTTGGGGGAGAAAAGTATGTATTTTCAAAAATCAGTGATGCAAATTGGATTTCGGATTCAGATAAGAGAAATTTAATGAGTGAATTTTTTTTTACACTTAGTGGAGGTGCAATATCTTGGAAGTCGTCTAAGCTAACTTGCACAACTAAGTTAACAATGGAATATGAGTTTGTAGCTCTTGAAAAATTTGGTATTAAGGCTAAGTGGCTTAAAAGCTTCTTAACAGATATTCCTATTGAAATAAACCAGTTCCATTGGTTTCTTTACATTGAGATAGTCAGGTTGTAAATGGCCGAGCTATAAATAAGTCCTGTAAAGGCAAGAGTAGACATATACGCCTAAGTCATAATATTGTGAGACAGCTGTTTGAGATAATTTATATCTCTTAATTTTTGCAAGGTCTGAAGTGATTTTGGTTGACCATTTAACAATATCACTAGGGAGAAAACTAGTGTATAAAACATCGAGGGGAATGGGGCTTATGCCTATAACAAAAATCAACAATGATGGTAACCCAACCTATGCAATTGGAGAACCCAAGAAATAGGTTCATATGGGTAATAACAAGTCATTGGTTGATTTGAGATGCACTATAATTTTATTATCTTATTGTCCATTCCTATGGTGTATAGTGCAATTGCAATGAGAAAGGTTGAGTTAAACTCTTAATAAATTCCATAGTCCATACTGAATGGATGGTATGTTTAATTGCAATGCATACTTGATGGATTCACCTATATAAGTGTGAAAGTGGGCCGCTTTCTATGAAAACGTAGGCAAGTTTTCTAGAGCACTTATGAAAATTCAGGACTGGCGCAGGGCCTAGAGGTGCCATACCGATTAGAGTTGCTCAGATTCTAAGGAATCAATGTGGGTATAAGACGACTGGTTTACGTTAAGGGATTCTGGTTCATAGAAATATTATTTCACCAAATTCCTGTAAGTCACTTCTTATATTCCTAGGGACTGGTTCATAGCCCTAAAGGAACCAGTTCTGATGCATTGAATTCTCTTGCTCCATTCTTTTTATTTGTTGTTTAAATTTTTGAAATAGGGGGGGATTGTTGGAATTTTGGATTTCCTCTTATTTGGGCATTGGGCTTTTTATTTCAAAAATACAAACAAAGTCATTTACATTGATATGACTAATATCCTTTATTAAAAATATGGCCGTTGGAGGCTATTAAATCTATTAACTCCTGTATTAATAATATGGCCGTTGGAGGCTATTAACTTCTGTATTAAAAATATGGCCGTTGGAGGCTATTAAATCTTGTATTAAAAATATGGCCGTTGGAGACTATTAAATCTGTTTTTAATAAAATGACCGTTGGACAGTTTGTTTAATATAAATATCATTCTCTCTTCCCATTTTACACACAGAAAAATTCCCCTCTCTTGTGTGATTCTTCACAAAAATCATTTTTATTATTTTGGAGCAATTTTGAGCACTCAAATATTCTTCCAATTCGAGTGCACGTTTGGAAGAAACTGATTGCTGAATCCTGGAGAGCATAGCGCTGAGACCTTGTGCATCGAGTCATTGACTCCGAGGGACGGAATTGTTCTTAAGGACAGTGCAAATTATTGCATGCCTCAATCAGATTCATAGCTGTATCCTTCTATATTTTCCAACAATACGTTGGAGAAATTATTAGATTGTCGGAGACCATAGTCACACGCGATGCTCTCGGTTAATAAAAAATTGTCATGTGACCGTGGTCTTGAATCGCATATAGAGTACAGAAAAAGTAAGATGCATCTAATTAATGATGTGGCTCACTTAAAAACTTCTAATAGGATAAAATATGATTGAAATACAAGTGTTTGGAGTAAAATTTTTGCAAATGTATTTCAATTCGATTGCCGTACACGATCTTCTATTTTATAGCTTTCATTTATACATTTTTCCAGTTTTGATAAAAATAAAATAAAAATAAAAAATGTGTTCCTGCTTTTTAAGTTAAGAGATAAAGATCCTAAATAAACAATGAGATTATGAGCTCCAACTTCTGACATTCACCCTTTCTTTTTATTTATTTATTTATTTTTGCCCCTCTCTAAAATTGAAATTCTCTTATATTTATGCAAGTGACACAAAGTATGGTATTTCTTTTGTCTACGTATAAAAGGATAACATTTAATTTCACTACGAAAAGTGACTTATAATTTAAGAAAATTTTTAATTGCTTCATGACCATTGCGTGCTATCATAATGTTGACTCTGTACTCTTCTCAACCTGGCACCCAATTATTGGACCAATTGTCTTGGAAATTTCTCAAAAACATCTTGACACTTATGCTAATTGTTGGAACCTTTTCACAAATTTCCAATCACAATCAATGAATTCCCATTTAAAAACCCAAATATGCCGGCTAACATTTGAGAAATTATTCAGTAAGCCCGTCACACCGCATAATCATACTAAGGTGGTGTGACGTCTCAATTATATAAGGTCGTGTAATTACTAAAATTATGATGACATGACATTTGGCTACTAAAATAGGTGTGCCATTACTTGCTTTAAAAAAAGGGCAAGTGTATAGTGAACAGTTTCTCATATAAGAAGGTGTGTTTTAACCGTTGGATAAGAATCTAGCTATTAGATTTCCAAAAAGAGTAATTCTTGGGACAACTTTCTAAAAGATGTGTCTATCTCTCTCCAGTATCACTATGGGTCTAGTGATATCACAAGAAAGAGATAGACACATCTTTTAAGGAAGTTGTATGAAAGTTGTGTTCCAAGAATTACTCATTGACTTACTTAAAAAGATAAAAATAATAATTATATGTCACTTTATTTTAATGGCCACATAGAGGCTGTTTGTCATTGCTTATTTGTTCATTTTAAGCAGTTCTGGTGGCCCAAACTGCTTATTGATCTGTTTGTTTCAGCAAAAATATAAGCAGATTTGGTCCAAAAAGCAGTTTGACAATAAACAGGTGGGGGTGCTTTTTAAGATTATCTCTATATTTGACCAATTCACAGCATATTAACCAAACACCCAAATCATAATAAGCAGTTCTACTTTAAGCAGTTCTAATAACCACGATCAAGATCGCATAAGCATAAGCACAGACAAACAGGCTCATAGTCGAATGCCGAATGTGGTTGAATAATTTCTCCATTCATTTAGCTTTTAAACACGACACGTGGTTAGCCCTGGCCAGCCTCATTGGTTTCTTGCGGTCTCTTCATCATCGCTGTCCCCACGACGTTTAGTGTGGTCTTATCCTCACTTTATCATCTATCCCCACCTATACATACATACACTAGAGAGTTGTTGAAGATGTCGGCTCTTTATCCAATAACAACACCCCATGTAAACCATCTCGTTTAGATGAGATGGTCAGGACTCATATTCCCAATTGAGTGGTTGTAGGTTCGAATTTTGTGGTCATATTAGGTAGTGTTTCTTTAATAAGGGCTTTAACCCTATGTGCTTTTGTGCCCTATTTGTGTGTGTCAGTGTGTATTACTCTAACTACTAACTCAAAAATGTGTATTTCTCTACTAATCCCCAATCACAACATCCTGTGACACTAGTCAAAGAAAAAAAAAACACCCATATAAATCATGATTTTGGATACTCTGTTCCCATGGAGACAGTTATTGCGGACGCTCATGTGGTATTTATATAACCTCATATATAAATATATATATTTTTTGCATTTAAAAAAAATACAATAAAAGAAAAGAAAATAAAATAAAATAAAAATTATAATCTTGCAAATGCCACGTGAGTTGCCCACAAGGGCTACCGAGAATCCTTACCCGCAAAACACTCACACACTTCACTGTATACTCACCCTCGATTTTTACCCTTGATCTGCATCCCATTCTGATCCTAATATTTTTTCGACCCCAAACGAAGTTCGAAGATGGGGCCTTTTATAAATTTCTGTAATTTTTTTTATCCGACATGTATCAACACACAATTTATCTACACAAGAAACTACTTAAAATTAACTTACATCGATAAAATATTGCTTAAATATTATGCTTCTTGCATATTTAAATCCAAATCACCATGCATGGACTGTTTATATACTCATTCCCGTTTTAGGTGATTATATTTGTATATCAAACTTTTCAAACAAATATCATTATATACATTCTCTTACATTAAAAAAAGTATATTCTTCTAACATTACCCCTTTAATTTCCTTTATTAATTGCTACTCTTACATGGGAATGAAAACGATTCGATTTTGTTCGATTGAGTGTAAATTTTTTATTCAATTCAATTTTTATACTACATAAAAATTTTATTACACCCTATTCTTACATCTTTTGAATTTGGGAAAGGTTGTGTCGAGAGGTTAATACAGTATATGTATCTAATTAGTTTTTTTTTTTTTGTTATTATTATTATTACAACTGATCATTAGGTTTTGAATGGCATAGAAAAGAAAAAGTGATCACATAAATTGCGTTGGAGAGAATAATACCCACCCTGCTATTATTTAGTGGATCGGATCATTTTGACCAATATACGTGTCAATGTGCAGACTAGGCCTTAAAAGAAAACAATACAGCTCAGTTGTATTCTATCATTGTCTGTAACTTTAATTTATTCAGTACAACACGTCCCACCCTTTTATCAATTACATCGTTTCATCTTCCTATTCGTCTCCTCTTCGGAAACCCCCCAAAAGCGAGTCACAGTCACCGAATCCCTCTTCTCCCCACCTTAACACTCGCCGGATAATGACGACGTACGGCACAATTCCGACGTCATCTCCGGCGGCGAAACTTGAGTACCTCTCCCGCGCAAAGGAACGCCTGAGATCTGGACTCGGCGATCGACGGCCATGGAAGGAGATGTTCAATCTCCGATCGATCAACTTCCCTCGGAGCTTCGGCGAAGCAATCGGGCGGATCAGAACGAACATCGCCTACTTCCAGATGAACTACGCCATCGTCGTCCTCCTGATCCTCTTTCTAAGCCTGTTATGGCACCCGATCTCGCTCATCGTGTTCGTCGTCATGATGGCCGCCTGGTTGTTCCTCTACTTCCTACGCGACGAGCCTCTGGTGCTCTTCGGCCGCACGATCTCCGATCGCCTGGTGATGATCGTCCTCTTGGTGCTCACGATCTTTTTCCTGTTCCTGACTGACGCGACGACCAACATATTGGTGGCGCTGTTGATCGGAGTGGTGGTTGTGGCGGTTCACGCCGCTTTGAGGAAGACCGATGACTTGTTTGTGGACGAAGAGTCCGCCAGCGCCGCTGGATTGTTGTCCAGCACCGGTGGCGCGTCATCTTCTTCCAAATAGTAGAGTAGTTGTGTTCTGTTTCAATCGAAGGAGCTGTTTGTTTGTGTTCACTAAAAATTACAGTATTTTTTTTTCCCCCAAATAATTTTATTTGCTGTTACCAAAGTATTATTGACCTTCTCAGAACAAGTAATTCTGTAGGGCATTGTACAATGTTCTATTACAGTTGTACTTTGTTCTGGCATATGGTGATTCTGCTTTGGCAATGGGAACCATGTTTAGATTGTTTGTACCAAATATTGCTTTTATTTGAATGTTGGTTTTATGACTCTTTGTGTGATATGTTAAAAGAGCAACTCCAACTTCCTCTATCCAGTTTTTGACACTCGCCAACATAATTTATTAATTAGGCAACTTCATGTTGGTTTTCTAAAATTTTCTACTGTTGAGTTGGCTATAGCCATTTATCTAAATTCTAATTTGACTAGACATTATATTGAGCCGTATCATACTGTTTAGTTATTAACATTGGGACCCAAAGTTGTAAATTGTCAAGTAGTACAACAGATTAACATGTGCGTTCTTTTTTTTTTTTAATAGCTAAACATTAACATGTGCATTCACTTTGCCTTTGTGGATAAGGAAAAGACCATTCTGGCTAAGTCTAGTTGGTCAGAATTTTTGGCCTCTTTTTAAAAGGTTCGAAACCTTCAGTCTCTAAGTCGCGTGAGTGAGTTGAAATTATAAATTTCAAGTAGTTACAAAGAATTGTATTCAGAGTTTGACGTGAATTCTAATCCTACCGTCTGCTCACCTCTTTGATTTATACGATGCTTGTGTTGTGGGATTGACAAGTGCGGAGTTTGCCCTCTATTCTATGTTCTACATAAATTATTTGAAATAGAGGCAGGGATCCCAAAGTCACAAAGGACATACTTGAGAATTTGTGCTGTCATTCGAAAAAAAACACACTTTCCAATAAATAAAAACCTCCCCTGAAGTTCGTAAATATTCTGACCGTAAAATAAAAAGTTTGTTGCATAAGCTGGCATGACTCAAGTAGCAAATAATTTGGCATATATAAACCCTCCAATGCTATAGGAATTTGGCATATATAAACCCTCCAATGCTATAGGTTGGGGGTTCGACCTCATCCCCTCCCCCATATAAAAAAAAAAAAAAAAAATTGTTTAAATATTGGTTAATCCAAACTATTCAACATATAATGTCACTAACCTCTCTTTTTTTGTGTGTGTGTGTGTGTTGCTTTTCACTATATAACACTGTCACTGCCATAAGGACCATTGACATACTTCATAAATTATAAATCAAAATTCAAAATTTGTCAAAAAGTCAAATATGCCTCGACTCTACATGTATTACTCTCGACTAAAACGCTTGATCGAAAGTAAGAGAGATTATCATAAAGGTGAAGTTTTAGAAAATATGAATATAACAAAAACATCAAGTTCTCAAAAAGTTGTATTTTTTCTACTGAGTATTCAAAAATTTGTACTCTAGGGGTGAAATCGGTTCGGCATGATTTTCAAGAAAACCGATCAATTTTAGTTCGGTTCAATTTTTATACTAAACAAAATTTCGGTCTGCCAGTTGGTTTTCTTTCACCCCTACTTAGAGCTGGAGCATAATTCCCAGAGCAAATGGACTTAACAGTCATTATGATATCTTCATCTTCATTTTCCTTCTCGGCAAGATGTTAAACGGACTTGACAGTAAAGGAAGAGCGCGCATTGCGCAAACTATAAAAAAAAAAAAAAAACAAAAAAACAAAAAAACAAAAAAAAAAAAAAAATGCAGAACTGCTTGATTTGCTTCCTTAGTTCGACCAAAGATATACATCCACTGAAGTTTTTAACCTTGCCATTTGAGGTCAGTCTGATTCATTTCCAATTGAATTACAAAACCTTACTAAATCTAATTCCATTTACACAGAATATAAAATCTAAATGGCACGGAACAAAACTTGGGAACCAAAAAAAAAAACAAAAAAGGGACAGAAATGAGTACATACATCTTTAGAATATGACGCCCATACAGTTGGTGGTATGGAAGCTCTCTACAAATTGCCCTCATGACAACAAGAAGTCCTCCTGGCTTTATCTCTTTCCAAGAAAGTTGGTCTTGGCGTCTCAAGAGAGAGCTTCCCACTAAACCCTTCCAATGCCTCGTTTACTAGCGGGCCACTGTAGTGTTGATGTTGATGTTCCCGTTGCTGCTCCGACCAAATCCTTCCACTCCGGTTCCCAATATCATACCCAGGCGTTGAAGTGTGATTGTCATCGCCCTCCAGTATTCGGAGCACCTTTTACCAAAGAAGATGAAATACATAAGCTAAAGTCTAGAAAGATTTAAGATATACTGAAAACTCTTAGTTTAGCTTCTAAAAACCTTATTATGGTGGTGGCCATTTTCTGAGTGCAAATATCACAACATAGAGTTCTCCACTCTTTTCTTTTTAAAAAAAAAAAAGAGTTTAAAATGCTTTTATAGCACTTTACCGATAATACTTTCACATTTTCCATTTAATTTGTGGACCAAAAGCTTCCTACCATTTCGGCAATTCCTCGGTGACTCTAGGTTTCGCACTTGTCTATTTATTGTTCCTCCTGTCACGGTTATCATACTACTTTATTTTCTAAATTAACCCAAGATCCCTTTCAAAACCAATGACAATACTATACAGGACTTATCAATTTAAGGTCCATTCCAATAAAACATGCAGCAATCAGAATCAGGCACAAGGATACCAGAATCTTACCCCAAAGCAGCATCAAGTAATTTGCAGTTTATAAAAGATGAATGTCTGAATATATATATATATATATATCTCACCTGTGACATGCGAGGCCTTGTATGAGGGTCTCGCCGTATGCACAAGGATGCAGCATGCAACATGCTATAAACTTCATGTTCGTTATAGTGGTCCACCATACGCGGGTCAATTAGTTCATCAATGGCATATTCTTCCAATAACGGGCGTGCCTGTTAACAAATGGAAATATGTAAAAAAAAAACTCAATGAGAAAGATGATAGAAACTTGCTCCATTATTCTCCTCGTAAAAGCAGAGCTTGTAGAGCAATTCAACTATGGATTTGGGGTGTCTCTATTTCAATTTTTCAAGTAGATTTGTTTTAATCACCTACCCCCAACCAAACACTCCTTGGCGATACTTGTGGCGGTGGGTCATTGTAATGGACATAAACGAGACAAAGTATGTATTACAGACATCCCTGTTCTCTCATCTCACTCTACCAAACCTTAATTCTCTTCACATGCACATCAAACAATCACAGGGATATCAAGTCTGACATCCCCAATCTTCAACAATATCATATGGACCAAACCATGAATCTTTAAGTACTTTGAGCCAATGGAGAAAAATAACAAGAAGACTTTAAAACATACCCATTCAGTGAGACACTGCTGGCCCTTTGGCCGGTTAAGGTCCACAGCTTTTCGTCCGGTAACAAGCTCCACCAATACCACCCCAAAAGAATACACATCAGCTTTTTCAGTGACCTGGCCACTTTGAGCATATTCTGGAGCCAAATACCTATACATTGAAGCCAAAAAAAAAATTTCATATAATTTGGACATTGCCCAAAGATAATCCAGCCAAATTTAACTCTAAATTTCAAGACATACCCAAATGTTCCAATCACTCTCGTATCAACACCCGTGTCTCCATCAGGCTGCCACCTCGCCAAACCAAAGTCTCCGACCTAGCAAAGCAAGAGTTGGAGTTAGATGATCAACACTTTCTTAAACGCTGCACATAGATGTCTTCTAATCATGCAGGAAACAAACTCAATACCTCAAGAACATAAATAAATAAATAAATAAAAAGGGACACCATCAAGGACAACTGACTAAAATCTTAAGAGAATGACGTCAAAACAAATGTCAGTTGCCTTTTGCTTACATTCTTGACAATGTACGAGTTATTGCAAGTCAATGACAATTATATTCGATCACCACTACAAGTATCAATTTTTGGATTAACATACAAGAACTAATGCTTGCAGTGGATACGAGTTTTCCCCATTATAGTTTTCCATCTAATGGCTACACACATTTGTCAAGCATTTCAAGTAGATAAAGACACTTCGAAGTCTGAACTTTCCAAATATAGAATGAAGGTTAGGAAAACCCCATACAAGTGGTTCAAAATCATGGGTGATAAGGATGTTGTTAGGCCGCATGTCGCGGTGGACAATGCAACCCACTCTACATTCTTCATGAAGATATCGCAGGCCTCGAGCAGCTCCCACAGCAATTTTTTGACGGGCAGACCATTCTAATGTATCCCGATGACGTCCTGCAAAATACACAAGTTATAAATAAGTATAGCTACAATGAAAAGAGAAAACTGTTTTCAAGTGAAACTAATAAATCCGAATGATGATATTGATGAACCTACAAACCTCGTACTTTGAAGAATGTAAATCTAACTACTAGTTCCAAGTTTTATCAGTTCACGAAATAACAAAATTGATCAAACTCTGACTTTGCAATTATACCAGCTCCTAAGTACTTTTGCTTTGGTTATGGAAAACATGATTGACAGAGTGGACGGGGAGACTAGGTGTTGCCAATTCCAAGTAAGACAGACACTACAAAACATGGAAATATAGAAAGTCAGCCACTCTAGGCGATTCTCCAAGTTTTAACAAGGAACCCCTGCATGACCAACCAAAAAGGAAAAACAACACCACTACATTTCCCCAAACAATTTTAATATTAATTGAAAGTTTAAAAGTTAAAACTTTAAATAGCAATGCTATTTGCGTGAGGGTTTAATTAAACAACAGAAAGAATTGAACACTAACTACTGCATACAATTGCATTTGCAGTGCGACAGAATTTTGAACATTCCATGTTTAAAAGGCAAGGAAAATTACCATACAGGTGATAATCCAGTGAACCATTGCATATATATTCATAAACCAATAACCTTCTCCTGTCCTCAATGCAGAATCCAATCAACATTACGACATTTCGGTGCTGAGCACAACTGAGTACTTCCACTTCTGAGCAAAACTCTTGATCCCCCTGAGAACTTGCCAATTTGTGTTGCTTGACAGCAACTGCCTGGCCATCAGGTAGAACTCCTCTGTGGACAGATCCATACCCTCCTTCTGCCAAGAAATTCGCTTGTGAAAAACCGCCAGTAGCAAGCTCCAGCTCAGCATAAGTGAACCATTTTGGAGGTTTTCCAAACACGGGTGCCTTGTGTTGGCATATTGAACAAAGGGGAGGCGGGCCAAGAGGTGCATTTCTAGATAGCGAAACTGCTTCTCTCACAGTTCCGCTGAATTCAAGATCAGGTCTACACTTTGACATTCCAAAGCCAACTTCCCGATCCAGTTTAGAGAACTTCTCTAACAAAGCCTTGGTCGTGGAAATTTGAGCCATTCTTGTAGTTCTTTGTGTACTTTCTTCAAAGCGTTGGGAGGATTGACAATGAGAAGTAAGGATATCCACCATCCACGGTTGGAAACCTAAACTTCTTGAAGACTGGGACAGACTTTCACCATCTGAATCTGAACTTGATTCATCATCCCGGGTTTCTTTGGTGCCGAGTGAATCCCCTTTCTTTAGGTCTCTATTTATTTCTGAGACGAAAAATGGTGAAGTTCCAGGATCTGAGCTTGATACAGATGATGTTCCAGCGTCAGTTGCAGTAAATAGCTCTGGACTACTAGTTGGAGTCACGACCGGTCCTCTAATGGAGTTCACAGAATCCTTCTTGGTTTCAGGTTGTTTCGCAGAAGGTTGATCTAATTCAGTAGGTGACGGACAGCAGCCAGTCTCAGGTTCTTTCTTGGGTGATCCAACTAAGTTTAAGCGCAGAACTTTTGGCTGGGAGCGTTTCATAACCACAATATTGCATTGCAACTCCTCCATGCACCGCTTTTCCTCATGCTTGAGCTGTCTGCAATATAAGCCCATAGGGATCACTTAAGAAACATAAATTAAAAGCAAAAGAATAAAGTCAAATAGAAGAATCAATAGATCAGAGCTGCCTTAATAAAAAGAAAAGATAATATATGAAGTTCGAAACCAAAATCAATTCACATTGTTCACAACAAATTCCATGCATGAAAACTAAGAAACTTACTTGTCCAATATTACCCAACTAGCTTCAGCTCTCTTGGCTTCAGCAGCCACTGCTCCACATGGTGATCCAGAAACAATTTTTATCTTCACATTTATCTACAAAACAAAATCAGGAGATTGAACAAACATCAGCAATCAGGAAGTCTGTATAGTACCAATTATATATATATATATATATATATATATAAAATGCATAATACCAAATGTTGAAACATAATTTGAAGTGCTGACCTTGTTAGGATCATAAACATCATGGAGCTGAAGGATCATCTGAGAGCAGGAATCCGTAATGTCAGATTTCTGCTCCGAACTCGTTCCTGAATGAGACTTTCGGTGACCACTAGCACAGTCTCCTGCAAATCTAGGAAATCCCCAGAATTTCCTACCTGAAAAATTGCAAAAGAATAATCATCAGTAATATCTCCAGGAAAAGGTCTTCTGACCCTAGAGAGTTAGTAAATGCATTCTACATCATTGGCAATAGACGAAATGATGAAAGTGAGAATCATAAGAACATTACAAATTCCAAGTCGAATATCGAAAACGGGAAGACAGGTAATCTACACAGACAGCATATCCACCAGCCCATTATAATTACACAATTAGTACTTAGTAGCACTACTCTGGATAAACCACAAAGCTAAAAGCTTGTTACATTCAGCTACACCCAAGATTAGGAAATTGGAAAAGTTTCATTTTCTTATAGTTAAATCATTGAATAGCTATAACTTAAGGGGATCCCCTATTTAATGTACACAATCATAACAAGACTACAAGCCACAGAAAAAACTTAGCATTTAGCCAACTACCAATAGGATATGACTAAATTAAGGCATCAAGAAAGAAAAATAAAACCCCACAGTAAGTTCTGGGGTAACAGAGAATAGAATCAAAAACCAATATGTCAAAAAGGGGGGGAAAAAAGTGTCTGGAGACTTTCATGTCACTAGAAATAAATATATCGAACAGAGTCAATGGGATGGAATATATCATTGTAGCCATCATCAAGAAAATGAATTTGTATGATCAGTGGGGCAGGAAATCAGAAAATGTACCTGAACTTTGCGAAGAGCCAACCACTAGCAGTGTGATACAATCCCCAGGTTGAACAACATGAGTCAAAGCCCATACCAGAGCTGTCTTTGGAACTTCTCTGGACGCCTTAACGGCAACCACAACTTTCTCGGCAACATCAGAGCCCTTCTCTCTCTTCTTCACACGCTCCGATTCCCGACTCATTTTCCCAGGAAAAAAAAATTTGTTGCTTATCTCCTCCTTTTTCAACAGATCAATCCCTCCAAAATCTCATGTTTTCACAAGAAACAAACCCCATAGACCCAAAAAGCATACAGATATGTACATGTCTACGTCAAACACCAACAAAAAAACATTATTTCAATCACTGTGTTGTGTGTCCCCACCACAAACAATGATTCTCAGAGATGTACAACCGATATGTTCACTGTTCTCAAACAGTAATGGCCAAAACTATCTCAGCAGTTTCTGAAGAAAAATCAAAATGAACAAAGGCTTTGCACTGTTTCTTCCAATCACAAATTGTCCCTGCTCCGGATTTGAGAAAACCCTCAAAAGAGTAAAGTGATCAATTCCAGAAGAACATGTTTTTCACTCACTCATTGAGCCAGCAAGAAAAATACCTACAAATTATTCCAAAAATAGTAAAATAGTTGAGTTTCTCGTGAACAGATCAGAAGTAACTTTAGCTTTTAGAGAACCGAATGAATCCAAAAGCTTTGATGGATAGCTCAAGCTTTGTCTGAAGGTAACAAAACACTGTTTGGCACATGATATGCGTACAACACCACCATCACAAACGACACAAACACATCAAAGTCTGACCTCAATTACACTAGTGTTTCGATGTTAGCTAGCTTTCGAATCAAATAGTCAAAACGGTGAAAAAAAAAAAGAAAAAAGAAAACCCAGGTGTGTGAGCTGTCCGTATTCAGATCCAGAATCACATACTCTCTAATGAAACATCAGCAAAAGTCCACCTTAGATTCCAACACCATAGCTCTCCACATTAGGGTTTATAAAACAGATCAAATCAGCAATTAGACGCAAAAAATCGATAATATTCGTTTCTAAATCTGAAATTTCAACCTAAAACATCACCATTCTCACAACATAATCAACCTCCACACATGCAACACATGAAAATTGCAAAAAAAAAAAAAAAAAATATTCAGAATCACATATATGTGTGCGCATTTATAGACACACAATCATATATCTATATAAAAATATATAAATATGGATATGTATACAGTGAGCTTACTTGGATTGAAGTAATCGTGAACATTAAAGATGGTTTGAAGTACTTAATACAGTAATGTGGAGTGAAAAACAAGCATTTGATTGTCGTATAAGAGTGTTATCAATTCAATCTGTGCGGTTGAGTTATTGCTGTGGTTTCACATCAACACAGCAAAAACAAACAGGCCAAGAGATACGGAAATTAAATGTGAGAGACAGACACGGAGTGGGGGAGGATTGAAAGAGAGAGATGAGAGAGAGAGAGAGAGAGAGAGAGCGCCAAATACAGAAATGGAGTACTTAATAGAGTTATCAATATCTTACCTGTTTCAACCGCACCACCAATAATATTACTATCATATTACATCAACATCTCTCTCTCCCTCTCTCTCTCACACACACACACATATATATATATATATAAATATATACGTACATATTATGTGTAAAGAAAAAATCAGACAGTGATTTTGGTACTCACCACCGCAGATACGTTTCCATACACAAACCCTGCAATTAGGGGACTCGAAGTTTGAAGATTTTTACTGTGTGAAAATAGAAGTAGAGTGTTAAGTTACAAGAATGCCCCCCCTCTGAAACAAAATATCGGGACGGACCTGTTCCCAGGAGAGAGATTATTTAGTAAAATGAAAAACGACGTCGCTGGTGATTTAGTGTTGGGGGGGTTTTGAATGTGGTGCAGCGCGCACTCTTGCCAGAAAAAGGGAAAGGTTTGTGATTTTGGCTTTTGGTGTGAGTGAACTGTGAACCAGAAACAAAAAACAATTGGTTTTAAGATAAGCGGCTGACAGATCTCAGCGGTCTATTTTGAAATGGAAAAAGATTAGACGATAATGGAATCTCAATGCTTCTTTTAATGGACTTTTTGTGCTTCACTAATTTTTATTCCCTTTGCTAATTTGAGATTCAAATTTTAAATTGAAAAATAAAGTTTTTCTTATTTGTATTGTATTGTATGTTATTCTCACTTTTAACTTGTTGAAAGAAAAAAAAAAGTGAACAATTCACACAATTTTTAGAATCAATTCACATTGGTCACAAACTCTAAATAACAAAGAGATAAAATGGACAATTTACAAATTCTTTGTTTTTAGTCTTTTGACATACTCTTTCTAAGGAAAAAAAGGAACAATAAAAAATAAATAAGTAAGCATTCAATACATAAATGATATTATGTGAATATCGCGCTTATGCTTGATCGTGAAGATTTTGAGCTCTATATTTGTAGGCAACAATTTTTAGAATCTATAAGTGAACATGAAACTACAAAAATTAAAACAAAACTGACTTAACAAAATAAATTCTTCATTTCAAATGTAAAAAGGTACGACATTATTGCAGAAATTAGCGAGTAGCTTTTGGTGAAGCACTTTTTTTACAATAGAATCTCAAAAGAAAAAATTTGCCAAATAGGTCTCACGAGTTGAGAGTTCCAGGTATAAGATGTAAAGATGATATTACATTGGTCCCATTTGGCGTCAGGTTTTGCAGCCCATAATTGATTACTCTTTCCATCACATTTCCATGTGTACATCTTTAGGATTCTAGGAATCTAACTTCTTAAGGAAGCACTAATGGTTATATTCACATGCTAAGTCTTGGAATTTTTTCAAAACTACCATTTCTTGTATATATTTTTTCTGTTCTTATTTATTATAAGTTGTTTTCAATAAACACGGGTAATTTTCAAAAGTTACATTCAATGTTCTTAATAAATAATTGAAACAGTCCAAAAATGAAAGACCCAAATATAATATGGGACGGATGGAGTATGAAATACAAAAAAATTAAAATATTTATTTGATATATCGTATTAAGAGATTCAATTGAAAATAATACTCATTATAGTAATAATAGTAATAACTATGTACAAATCAACCATATAAATTTGTTATTAACCGAAAGTAATTTTTTAAATTTGAAAATCAGAAAACGGGCCCATCGTGGTCCTTTGACACATGCTAAACAAGTATGGAGAATTAAAAATTAGTCAATAATTTGTTAACAATTTAAAAATCAGTCATATATTTATTGAAAATTAAATACACATCAACTTTTGTGTAAAATGTCAAAACTACCTCTTTCTATCTTTGGTCTCTTCTCTCTCTTTTCACTAACCATCACGCCCGTCGCTGCCACCACTACCACCACCACCAAACCAAAACCCCAACCTCTTTCTCTCTCTCTCTCTCTTTCTCTCTAGGAGGAAGAGAAACTCATAACCGGCCACCACCACCACTGGCTGTGGCCACCACCACCACCCAAAACCCCAATCTCTCTCTCTCTCTCTCTCTCTCTCTCTCTCTCTCTCTCTGTGATCTACTCTCTCTCTGTCTAGGAGGAAGAGAAACACATAGTCGGCCACCACCACCATCACCACCAAATCCCAACCTCTCTTTATCTCTTCTCTCTCTTTGATTTCTCTCTCTCTCTAAGAAGAAGAAAAAGCCATAGACAGCCACTACCACCGCTGACTGCCGCCATTGTAGAAAAAAAAGTTGCAGGTTTTGGAGCAGCTGTCCAAACGTAAGGAGCAATCCAAATGTAAGGAACAACTCACCAAACAGTATCGGCAGCAATTGTTCAAACATAAGGAGCTACTATTCAAACGGTTTGGGGAGTTGCTCCCGATATAGTTTGGTTAGTTGCTCCCGATACCGTTCGGTGAGTTGCTCCTGATAACGTTTGGTGAGTTGCTCCTTACATTTGGAGAGTTGCTCATTACGTTTGAAAAGTTGCTCCCGATACCGTTTGGTGAGTTGATTCTCACGTACGTTTGGATAGTTGTTCTCTATACCGTTTGGTGAGTTGCTCCAAAACCTGCAACTTTTTTTACAATGGCGGCAGTCAGTGGTGGTGGTGTGTGGCCGGCTATGGCTTTCTCTTCCTCTTAGAGAGAGAGAGATAGAGAAAGGTTGGTGTTTGGTTGGGTTTGATGGTGGCGATGGCCCTTTTGTTGGTGGTGATGGTGGCGGCGACTAGGGGATCACAAAAATCGAAAAATCGAAAACCGACCGAAACCGATTGGCCAAATAACCGATTGGTCGGTTTAGAAAATATATGTACAAGCTAAAACAGACCGAAAAACCGACCAAAACCGAAAAATCGACCAAAACCGAACCTATTGGTCGGTTTTGAAAAACAAAAAAAATCGAAAAAATCGACCGAAATCGACTGGTAACATCCCTAGCGGCGACTATGAGTTTTTCTTTCTCCTAGCTAGAGAGAGAGAAGGGTTGGGGTTGGGGTTGGGGTTGGGGTTTGGCGGTGGTGGCCTTTTAAGGGTAGTGGTAGTGGTTGTGGTGGCAGGTGGTGGTGGTGATGTTGGTGGTGGTCATGTGAGGAGAGAGAAGAGACCAGAGAGAGGGATAGAGAGAATGAGGAGCAGTTTAGACACTTCAAGAAAAAGTTGACTGATTTCTAATTTATATACTTTAAATAGACTTCATTTCATTTTTCAAAATGCGCATAATTGACTTTTAAATAATCAAAAAATTATTGATTAATTTTTAATTTTTTCCAAATAAAAATGAACACATGTAAGCCAAAATAAGTACATGTACATCTGACAGTGAAGAAATTTTAGGACAGTGTGTTGCATAGCTTTAATGTACGTCTCACATTTATATGTTACTTTTAACAAAGGGTTGGTTCTTGTTACTACTTTATGGTGAGAAAATGTAGTTATATAATCCTGTTATCGTAAATAAACGTCTAAAACCTGGGCTTTCTTGTAATCTTATAATCCCATCTTTTTTTTTTTTTTTTGGGTCGAAGAAAAGAAAATACAGAAAGGGCACGATTCAATATTTGAAACAGCAATAAATAAAAGCGTGAACTTGACTACATACTCAGTTAGCATTCAATTCACCACCGCTAGGCCCCACAACCTCCAAAACAGCAGGTCTTAGCAGTACCCTCAGGGGCAACCTCATGGGACCCACTGCCGTTATCCATCTCCGTTAAGTGACACCTAACACGATACTAGTAGTAGTAGTACTATCACTTTCCACATTCCCAATTCCCAAGAAAAAAATGATCTAACGTTTCATCGTTAGACAATCGTTAACTTTAACCCAAATATATTAGTACTATCGAATCAGAAATTTCTACAGCGAGACGGCGATTGAAAAGCGGTGTTCGACGGCTGACGTCGTCAGTTTTGACGCCACTTTCGACGGATCGTGTCTTGAGTTACGTATTTGGAACCTCCGAAACAATTGTTTATGTGTTTCGAGGATTAAATTAATACTATTACGTTAGGTTCTATTTTTGTCTTTTTATATGACTTGAAGTTGTAATTATCCCATAAGACAAACTTATTAAACTTTTAATACGTACAATTAAATAAGTTAGATTGTGAGTTAATTAATTTTAAGTGGTAGCATGCACGTTGGAAGAGCCATTTTTGTCCTCTCTATTGCTTATCAAACAAACATTACTAATTTACTAGTACAAAGGAGGGACAAAAAGCCTCAATTTCATAAGTTAAATGAAGTGATAAGATTTGAAAATTCACATTAGAAAGCATAAAAGGAACTTGGGCGCTTTGGGTTTGGAGTTGTGCTAATTTAGGGTATTGTTCTATTATGGAGTGAGAATTATTGTTATTTTCTTCACACTAAGGTCTCGTTTGGTTCGCAGAGTTAATGGGATAGTGAGAGATTGGATTAATAGTCTCATTTAATTGAATGGTCCAGTGTTTGGCAATACCATTTTGCACGTGACTAATTTTCCAATTTAAAATAATAGTTTGGGAGACTAAGTTATACCATAAGAGAGGTGGTATTATTAGTCCCAGAACTATTAATTAAATGAGACTAATTATCCAATCCCCCTCCACCATCCAAACGTGGCCTAAGTCTATATATTGACCTCTCTCTCTCTCTCTCTCTCTCTCTCTCTCCAGTAGAGAGATTGAAGGTTCATATCTCCATAGGAGATTCCTTTACTCGTCTATTATTGTTCGTCAGTCAGAATGAGTGACCCTTATTGGATTTTGTTGTGGGACTTTGGAGTTGGTTTGGGATGAGATGATTGTGTGTGTGTGTGTGTGTGTGTGTCCCGTTATAATTCAGATAAATATTTTTTTTAAAAAAAAGTCTATATATTGATAATATTACAATTTTGATTCATTATATTTTAATGCATATACTTCAATAGAAATTCATTATTTTGGTGTTTGGGTGTTATTGTTTCTAAATAGTTTTACATACCAAGGAAAGAAATTAGCAAAATTGTTTCTTTTCTTTTTCAGGTAAATAAGACTATTAACTATTCTATTGAAGGAATTTAAAAAAAAAAAAAAAAAAACACTAGCACAACATTCTTTATATTACAATAATATATATATATATATATATATATATTAAAATAATGAAAACATGTACAGAAAATGTATTATAAAGACACTTAGATTAAGTTACTGTGGTAAAGATTTAATATTAGACTAGTAGTACATAATTCAATGGAGATAGTTTTTAGACAGTAATTTAGTCATCCTTTATCAATTTAGAATCTAGAAAAAAGAAAAAGAAATTGCAGAGTTACCTATTACCAAAACTGAAGTATTTAATTCGTTCATGTGGTTAAAAATTCAATACTCCATTACCTAAGTACAGTTATTTTACTAGAAATGGGACTACATGGAAGATGCTAACATATAAAGATTACCTTCAATACTTATTTACTTTTAGCTATCATTATGACTACTGCATTTTATAAGAATTTTAAATGAATAATGTTACCACTGGCCTTTTGGTTTAGTGGAGTGACTTTACTTCTTCTAAGTGGAAGTGCAAGAGTTTGACATTTCTTATAGGAGAATTTTGGCCCCTTTATTTTTCCATATGTTATGTGGACCTTGTCCGACTTTATATTGAGTCATTATGAGATCTTGGGGTTGAGTTGAGTTAAGTTGGGTGCGTATGTGTGGGTGTGTGTGTTCAAGTATAAACAATAATAAAAAAATCATGTTAGAGTATTAAGCGTTGTACTCAAGTTGAGGAATTCGAGTCAAGCTTGAGCCGAGCTTTAAGAGTTGACATCTTGTCAAGCTTAAGCTTGGCTCGTTTATTATCGAGCTCAGCCTCGAGCCCTTGTTGAGCGGCTCAACTTGTGTATACCCCTAGTAGCAAGTTTAAGTTGTCAATCAAAATCCACGGACCAATCTCAATGCTTGACAGTTGACATATATATATATATATATTTTACTTAAAACAATTACTTGGCACGTGAATTTAAGACTATGCACATTATAATATGTCAATATTCTTTCAATTTTAAATAATTTGCATTATACAAATATTATATTTTTATAATTATCATCTATATATATATAATATTTTTCAATTTCAAAATACTTTGCATTACAAATATATTATATATATTTTTTATAATTATCATATATATATATATATATATATATAAACAAGTTCTTATCAAACCTATTAAAGATATTTTCACGAGCCTACTATACAAGCCTTAATAGAGCTGTTCGCGAGCCTTATCAAGCCGAGCTCATGTGCTCAAGCTTGACTAGTTTATTAAACGAGTTTTGTATTCAAATTCAAGCTTGAGTCGTTTATTATACGGCCGAACTGAGCCGATCTGTTATCGAGTTGAGCCGCGAGCACTTGTTGAGCGGCTCAGCTCGTGTCCACCCCTAAGCATCACTAATGGAGAGCCATTTTTAAGTAGACAAATACAAAATTGGGTCATTAATAGTGTTTATCAACTCAAATGGTTCATATACATTTTAACCATAGTAGTCGCAAAAAGGAGCCATTTTAATATTTATGTATTTTGATACACTTCAACCATTATTTTAATGGTAAATCAAAGGCTAAGATATTTTTAAATTTTTTGTTCCCTTCATTTTATCTCCCCAAAGGTTACAAATTTGGGTCCCTAATTAATGGGTACCCAAAATGGCTCACCTTTTGGTCACCCCAAATTGGAGTGCATTTTTTAGAGTGAAATTGAGCCATTTCAACATATTTTGGTCTTGGCTCCCATAATGGATCCTTAGTTGGAGTTGGTCTTAGAGGAACCAAAAAATGTTAAATAAAGCCTTATTTGAGTACAAATTAAAAAGAAATCATTTTGCATTATATTACTCATTTTTAAATGTTCCATAAACACATCAACCAATAAGTTAATGCAATGCTTTGGAAATTTGTATCAGAAATGTGGTTTTTCAACACATGTGGCAATAGATCTATTGAATTTTCATCGGAGGATGTTGAAGTGGTCCCATTATTGAATATGATCTCATGACACATGCCTAGAAATCACATTCAATAATAATACACGCATTGGGAGCACATGGGATCCACTGAAATTAAGGACCAAAATTATTGGATATAGAAAAGTGTGTGAAATTTAGTGTCGTTACTCAATCACATGTCTTTATTTTTTTATTTTTAATAAATGGGCTTTGTTAACATGTGCCTAGGGGTGGACATGAGCCAATCTGAGCTTGCTCGCGAGCTTTTTCACGAGCTCGCGAGCTTGCTCACGAGCTCAAATGAGCTGAGGTTTCAAGTGATCCCGAGCTTTATCGCGAGCTTTTTCACGAGCTTTTTTGCGCGCCCATTAAAACAAATATAATTGAATAATAAATCAGTCATTATCAAGCCTATTTATGATGTTTGTCTTATTTTCACTAAAATTATATAGTTTTATAATAAATATATATATATATATATAAGTCACTATATAAGCGCTTTATCAAACCTGTTTACGAGCTTT
Organism: Hydrangea macrophylla; assembly: GCA_033977485.1. Classification (NCBI taxonomy): domain Eukaryota; kingdom Viridiplantae; phylum Streptophyta; class Magnoliopsida; order Cornales; family Hydrangeaceae; genus Hydrangea; species Hydrangea macrophylla. The sequence goes on from CM066991.1 coordinate 142,088,540, forward strand.
TTTACAAGCTTGCTCGCGAGCCTTACTTATCGTGTTCACAAGCTCAAATGAGCGAACCGAGCCAAACCTTTATCGAGCCGAACTTCGAGTCCTTGTTAAGCTGTTCATGTCCACCCCTACATGTGCCCTTTGGGCACATGTTAAAGTTCCAAAAATGAAAATAAACAAAGGGTACAGTATGGGTTTCAGTGTCTGGTGTAGGGTTCAATGTTTGTCTCCCTTATTTATTTTTATTTTTAGAAACTTAACATATGCGCTAAGTACACGTGTTAACAAAAAAAACCCTTAATAAATTACTCATTCCCATTTCAAATTTGCGCATTACTTTAATTTGGTGGGCCCATAGATGTAATAACATTGATTCAAGATTGAAAAACTGACATTAATTTAGGGGACCAATGCCTAATTCCTCGTTTCGATAGTATTGGGCCTAGTGGCAGATATTGTTATCATTAACTCATTTAATGCAGATGGGCCTTTTCTTCCCAAGGAAATCTATTATGGCCATTCCTTGTAGCTTGATAGTTGATACTGTCTCCATTAATTAAAATTTATACTCCATTACTAGGAAGAATGAATATTGTTCTTGTTTTCACAATGAAGCATATAAATATTTATTTTTTAAAAATGGTAGTTACATTTAATTTATATTCACTTTAGGTTCTGATCTTTAATACAAAACCGACTGAACTTGTCCTGCTGGCAATCCATTGTAATGATTGTCAATTCTTGTCTTTTTTAATCCAGTTTTCCAAAAAATTTGAATATATTTTTTGGATTTTAGTGCCTCTGATTTTGGAATTGCAATTTATTGTCGATTTTAACTTTATCCAATGTAACAAAAAATTTGAAATATGTTTATCAAAGTTTCGCGCCTACATGCCTTTCTGTTTAATTTTGTGAGCAACAAAAGTAACCATTAATTACTTCACACAATAACTTACAGGCAACAATTTTAAAATTTTAATATTTTCCTCAATCAGAAATTGTAGAGATAATTTACACCATGTAAATGGCTCCGTTTAGTAATAATTTTTGGATCCCACAAGTGATTATGAATTCTAAAAGGTAAATGAAATTATTTGGCAAACTAGCTCAATCGCAGGATTTGCAATTTGCCAAAAATTACGAAAAGCTATTTTTTTGCAAAGGAATCACATAAACAAAAGTTGTTAAGACAAAGTGGCTCAAAATTACATGGATACCATTTCATTGTCATAACATTTTCATTCGCAAAGTAATCACACTAGATTTAAGATGATAATTAGACAGCAAATTTTGAGTTTATCTACCTATTTAATTTCTTTATTGAGGACCAGAATTTACAGAATTTGGGGGGTGAAGAAAGAAGGATATAAGCAAATGTTTTGAATAATTACTGAATTCTATGCAGATCTCTTTGGACCACTCACAGGATGCCAGTTTTGGCCACTTCTATACTAGCTGTAAAGTGGTTTGCTAAATCATTTCCTTTCCATATCCATACATAGAAATACTTAACTGGTTTCTTGATCAGCTGGGATGTATATAGTATATATATTTGTGTATATATATATATCGAAAATTCTCTAAAGAGGGCGCCCTCTCTTTATTAAAGAGAGGGCCTCAGTTTTGATCGTCAGATCGTGTTTTCATTAATGGCAGTGTTGTCATTTCACAGTTTTTAAATACGATCCGATGGCCAAAACAGAAGCCCTCTCTTTAATAAAGAGAGGGCGCCCTCCTTAGAGCCTGACTGATATATATATATATATGTATTTGTTAACCTACAAATTTGCAACGTACAAAGTGTGGGAAATTCTAAAGTGGGGGTGAAGTGGTTTGGTCTTATGTGAGGCGGAAGTTTTTTGGCTATTGGATGAGTTTGAGCTCTTATTTTTGCGCGACATGTTGCGAATGTGGTTTTAAACATTTGTTTGTACCTTTATTACAAATCTTTGTAGACGGTTGGACTTTATTAACCAACATTTGAACTTTAAGGAACTATTTATACTTTGATAACAAAACTTGACGTTTGTTTGAAAATAACATAGATACAAACTAAGCTAATAAATGTACAATTGACACCATTAATTGCACGTCAGAATCATTAATAGCGCACTTGCTTTTCTCATTTTGCCCATCATTTATCAAGGTACAAACTAAGATAAGAAATGTACAAACTAATCTAATCAAGGTACAAACTAAGTTACTAAAGGTACAACCGACAAAGCATTAATTGTGTGTCAGAAGCATTAATGGTGTGCCAACGTTTTCTCATTTTGCTCATCCTATATAAAGGTACAAACTAAGCTACTTAACAAAGGTACAACCAGCAGAGCATTTTTTGCGCCAATTTTTTTTTCCTATTTTTTCTCCAATACATGCGTGACACGTGGACAATGATTTCTTCCCCACGTGAAGCGAAACCACCTTGTCCCACTGTAGAATTTCCCCAAAAATGTACACAAATATGATGGTCACATTAGGGTGGGCCAGTATAGGAATTTTTTCCCAAACCCATCTCTACAGCCATCATATATACATGTCCAATCACATTTCTAACTTATTTCAAAAATCCGTCACTTTTTCGAAGTTGATAGTTCAAGTAGCAACTTTATCAAAAAAAAAAAAAAATTTTGGTAGAAGTTGCTAGTCTAACTTGTAACTTATTGCTGCAACGAGAAGTCACTAGTTGAACTAACGAATTCACATTTTTTCCCCAAAACTTCACCCTTCTCCTCTTTCCCAGCACACAAAGAAGTCACTAGTTGCGAGTTCTTGTTTTTTTTTTTTTTTTTTTTTTTTTATGAAGTCACTACTTAAACTAGCGACTTCAAAAAAGTAATAAATTTAAAAAATAAGTTGAAAAAGTGATGAGTGTGGTAAATACGACACCCAAAGTGATTGGTGAGGCCAATAACTCGACAGTATAGTCTCAAAGGGTCGTTTTCCTTTTCCATCACAGCATGCCCTCCTTGCCTAAAATATATGTGCATCTTCTCTTCTATCGATCTATCCTCGCATCATATTCATTGGCCTTATCTTCTGGACCACTTGCTCATATATATCTCTTTCATTTCGCAGTCAATCAATCTCTCTTTCTCTTTCTCTTTCTCTCTCTCTGAACCCTCGCACAAATACACACACACCCCGCGACTTGTGTCTTTTGGGCCAGCCTATTCATGACAAAAAGAATGCCAAAACAAGTTTAATTAATGTCAATTTATTGTTTAATCAAAGGGGAAAAAAATACAGTTTAATTCTTATGTTCAAAGGTAATGAGAAGATTATAAAGGATAGGCCATTGTAGGAGACCAAATCCCCAAGGTTTTATTGCACCAATGAATTTAATACACACTTTCTTTTGCATTTACTAATGTCAGAACTAGTTTGAATTAACTAGGGAGACATATATTAAGATCAAAGCTCCAAGAAAATCTTCACAATTAAAGGAAAGAACATGTCTCAAAATGCACGTATGTTTCCCATTATTATTATTATTATTATTATTATTATTAATTTTTGGGCAAAACATGTCTCAAAATCCACATGTTTAATCTAATTATCATCATGATCGATTCATCATCTTAATTAATGACTAGAATTAGAGTTAGCTATTAGAATTGTTAATTTTATTAGCTTTAGGGTAGTTTAGTTTTTTACTTTTTATTAGGGTAATGTTGTATACCTAGATATACTATTATTGTCTCTTCTTTTCTATTGTATTCATTCATTCAGTTTTCATGTTATGAGAAACTCTAACTCTCTTTTTTCTTTTCCCCTTATTGTTTTATTGATTATTTAATATATTCACATGGTATCAGAGCAGGTTCGAATCTCATCCACGTTTTTGTTCTTCGGATGATTCTGGTTCGTGTTTGGATTTCTCGTTGATTCGTATTCGTATTTGGATCTCGCACTGATTCGCATTCGTTTTTGAATCTGTCACTGATTCTGGATCATTTGTTTTGTGTTTTGGATCTGTCTTTGATTTTGGTTCGTTTGTTTTGTGTTATTTAATTGCTTCGTTTTCGTAATGGTTGCTGAACACGATAATTCGCTTCAAGCGATTAGTGTTAAACTCGATGGAAAGAATTTTGCATATTGGAATTATGTGATGAAAATTTTTTTGAAGGGGAAGAAGATGTGGGGTTATATCAATGGGGATTTTAGTAAACCTACAAATGAACAGACTGATAAATTGCATAATTGCTAAATGTTTGGGAAACAAACAATTCGAAAATCATTACTTGGATCAACAACTCCGTTGCTCCCTCGATAGGTATGCAATTGGCAAAGTTTGAATATGCAAAGGAAATGTAGGATCATTTAACTAAAATGTTTACACAGTCCAATTTTGCAAAAATGTACCAATTGGAGTGTGATATTCATGCTCTTGAACAAAAAAATTGAGTATTCAGGAGTTCTATTCTACAATGACAGATCTTTGGGATCAGTTGGCTCTCATGGAGTCGCCTGAATTGCGGGCGTTTGCACCATATAACGTCTGGTTCAGTTTTTGATGGCTCTACGCGATGATTTTGAGGGCCTTCGTGTGTCTATTTTCCATCGTAGCCCACTTCCGTCAGTTCATTTTGTTGTCCATGAGTTAGTAGCCGAGGAAATATGTAATACTCATACTCAGAAAAAGGTAGTAATATTTATTTTGCATGCATTAATTAGTGTGATTAATTGCATGTAATGATTTGGGTGAGTTTCAGTCACCCCGATGTGATAAGTGCTTGATAAAGAATACAGTTTGATATATATGAAGTAGGACCCAAGGGAGGTTCAGATTAAATAAATTGCATTTATATGATTAAATGAAAATTTGTTAAAGTGGTTTTAATATTTTATTGTTAATTGTGACCCTTTATGGTACCAGTTTGGGTACCCATGTGAGAGCGAATAGGGATATGATTCATAATCAGTAGGTTAATTAACAACTCCACAAAATATTTGGGACCACATTTAGGTCCCATACATGACATAGACACATAACTATTTAGATATTTGGGTAGTTAATATACCCAATCCTCTTGTACAGATACTCTTGAGCAAAATGGTGTTGCTGAAAGGAAACATCGGCATATTGTTGAAACTGCTCGCTCTCTTATTATCTATATATATCCCTCGTGGTTTTTGGGGAGAGATTGTCCTTACTGCTGTCAATCTATTTAATAAAATTTCGTCCTCTCACTGCTCATGTTTGTCACCTTTTAAAAAATTGTATGGGCATGCTCCTGATTATTCTTCCTTAAAGGTGTTTGGTTGTACTTGGTTTGTCCTTCGACCTCATGTAGAGTGTACTAAATTGTCACCAAAGTCTGCTATTTGTGTTTTTCTAGGTTATGGTGAGGGTCAGAAGGGATATCGTTGCTTTGACCCAGTTATTAAGAAACTATATGTCTCTAGCCATGTTGTATTTTTCGAGCACATACCATTCTTTTCTATTCCTGATAATCACTATGAGGTGACTAAATCTAATCTCATCCATTTTGACCCATTCTCTGATGATACCGATAGTGTGCCTTCTCGAGCCCCATGAACCACTGATATTGTCTCACCTCATGGTTCTAATTCTGCTGATACTGGTACCTTGCCGCCTGATGATACCTCCCTTCCAGAGACCACCCAAGCACCTGTTGAGGCTGTGGAACCTCCCCGCTATCCTGCTCGTACTCGTAAGTCCACTCAATCACCTGATTTTGTTTATTCTTGTTATTCGGATTCTTTTGCTTCCTTTTTAGCTTCAATTCATGATCTCTCTGAGCCTCTGTCCTATAAAGAGGCAGCTCTTGATCCTCTTTGGCAGTAGGCTATGGCAGAGGAACTCTCTGCATTGTATAAGACAGACACTTGAAGTTTGGTTCCCTTACCTTCTAGTAACAGCGCTATTGGTTCTCGTTAGGTTTATAAAATCAAAACTAAGTCAGATGGATCTGTTGAGCCGTGCAAAGCAAGATTGGTTCCCAGCAGTATGATATGGATTACGAGGAGACTTTTGCTCCAGTTGCTAAAATGACTACTGTTCGTACTCTAATTGCAGTTGCTTTTGTTCGTCAATGGCATATAACTCAGATGGATGTTAAAAATCCTTTCTTGAATAGAGACCTCCAATAGAAGGTTTATATGGTTCCTCCTCCAGGTGTTCCTCATGGTCCTGGTGAAGTTTGCAGGCTTAAGAAAGTCTTATATGGTCTTAAACAAGCCCCTCGAGCTTGGTTTGAGAAGTTTTCCACTGTGATTACCTCATTTGGGTTTTCCCCGAGTGAGTATGATTCAGCTCTCTTTATCAAGTGTACCACTGCTGGTCGTATTATGCTTTCTTTGTATGTTGATGACATAATTATTATTGGTGATGATGTTGATGAGATTGCAGTGTTGAAGTTTGAATTAGCTCGTTGTTTTGAAATGAGGACTTAGGTCCACTACATTATTTTTTGGGGATTGAAGTAGCCTTTTCTCCAAAAGGTTGTCTTCTTTCTCAGTCTAAGTATACAGGTAACATTCTTGAGCGTGCTCGCCTCACTGATAATAAGATTGTTGATACCCCTTCGGAGCTTAATGTTCGTCTTTCCCCTTCTGATGGCGTTCATTTGCCTGATCCTACCTTATATCGCACTATTGTTGGTAGCTTGGTTTATCTTATTATTACTCGTCTGGATATTGATCATGTTGTTCATGTTGTTATTCAGTTTGTTACTTCCCCTACTACAGTTCATTGGGCTGATGTTCATCGTATTTTGAGGAACTTGAGAGGTACTCGATTTCAAAGCCTTTTACTTTCGTCATCTTTTTCCTTGGAGCTACGTGCATACTCTGATGCTGATTGGGCCGGTGATCCTACAGATCACAAGTCTGTTACTGGATATTGTATAATTTTGGGTGATTCTCTCATTTCTTAGAAGATCAAGAATCAAGATGTTGTTGCTGTGTCTTCCACAGAAGCTGAGTATCGTGCTATGACTTCGACTACCCGTGAGGTTATTTGGTTACGCTGGCTACTTACAGATATGGGTGTCTCCCTTCCTCGCCCTTCACCTATGTATTGTGATAATAAGAGTGCTATTCATATTGCTCACAGTTCACTTTTCCATGAGAGAACCAAGCATATAGAGATTGATTGTCACATTATTCGTCATCATCTTAAGCATGGAGCTATCACTTTGCTTTTTGTTTATTCTTTCGCGCAGATTGCTGATTCATTTACAAAGTCACATCCGATTCTGCGTTTTCGTTTTTTAGTTGGCAACTCTCTATGCTTCTAGCTGCAACATCGTGAGTTTGAGGGGAGATATTAGAGTTAGCTATTAGAATTATTAGTTTTATTAGCTTTAGGGTAGTTTAGTCTTTTACTTTATATTAGGGTAATACTGTATACCTAGATATACTATTATTGTCTTTTCTTTTCTATTGTATTCTTTCATTCAGTTTTCATGTTATGAGAAACTCTAACTGTCTTTTCTCTTTGTTGTTTTCTTGATTATTTAATGTATTCACAACTAAAAAGTGATGAAATTTTATTATTTAATGTATTCAGACCATTTTACAAGAATTTCGTAATTAAATTAATCCAACAAAAAGAAGAATTAATTTGGATCAGCTCAAAGTGCTTTGCATACTCTTATTAATTAATATATGTTTGTTTTGATTTTGCACAGAAATTTTTTCTATTTTGAAATGTTCATGTAGCTAGCATGCATTTTGTATTTTCACTCATGTTCTTAGGATTGTATAGCTTCAATAAGGTAAATTGTATTGCATCTATCTATACCATTATATGAAAGAGCCTTAAAGTTCATAAATAGTGAAATTTTAATTGATTGTCCTTATTTGGTATTGCTCTAATTTTTTTCTTCTTTAATGTAATTTTACTTTTTCTTTGATACTATTAGGAGAAATTGTAAAGTACACCCCTGTAGTTTAAGTGTTGTGACAATTTAGTCCCTATGGTTTTAAATTTGGAAACCCTATAGTTTGAAAATTGTGCAAAATTCACCCAATTACAAAATAAGCAAGGGCATAATGAGAATATCATATTATTTCCAGCCCAAAATGACACTATGTGTCCATAAACCCAGGAGTGTAGTTCAATGGTACCAGAAACTCATATGAGGGTTTTGGAATAGTGCCCCCACTGGAATATTTTTGAGTAAAAATAGTATAATTTTATGTGATTTTTTGTACAAACTAATTTATCCCATAAATAACTTATAATATTTTAAACAATCAGATACACTTAAAGCTTATAATAATCTGGTAATATCTTATAATCTTTTAAACTATCGTGCTAATTTCTTATAATCTTTTAAACAATCTGATACACTTAAAGTTGGACACGCACTGCCACACAAATATCAAAGTGAAATTGATAAAAATAAATCAAAAAAAATTAAGCTTATAATACAAAATTTCCATGAAAAAAAATTATGGGATAGATTCGTCTGTACAAAAAAAAAAAAAAAAAAAAAAAAAAAAAAAAAAACCCCCACGGAATTACACTATTTCTACCCCCCAAAAATAAATATATTGGGTCGGGGGTAATTTCAAATTTGTCCTAATTGTCATTTTTTGATTTGTTTGAAATCACATTTTTACCCTTACTTTTCTTTCTTGTTCCATTTCTCTTTAATGATTATTTTCATATTTTTGTCATTTTGTGAGGGTAGGTTGGTCAATTCATCCACAAAATAACCCTTATTACTATTAGGTCAGCTTTTAAAATTAAATTATTATAGAAATGACAATTCAATTAACTTTTCAAATAATAATTATAAATGTTTATAATTTCATTCAACTTTTAAAAATATTTAATCTACTGATAATGATTCAATCAATTTTTCAAGCAATAATTACAAATATTTACAATTTGGTTCAATAAACCTAAAAGTCAACAATTGTAGGTTGTGCCTTGTTTGGCACAACTGTTTTTTGGTTTTGTTTTGTAAGTTTTTTCGTTCTTTCCAAACAAGTCACTAGCTTGTTTGGTTTTGTTTTGTTTTATTGGTGTTTTTTTTTTGGGTTTTCCCAAACAAACCACTAACACAACCCAAATTGGGCTATGCTTTGTTTGGTTTTGTTTTGTTTTGTTTTTCTTTTTTCTTTTTTTTTTTTTTCCTTTTTTTTGGGTTTTCCCAAACAAAGCACTAACATTTGTTTTATATACCCTATATAAATCTATATCTATATCTATATATACTAGGGGTGTTCACGGTCGGTTCTCGGTCGATTTTTCTCGGTTTTTCCACATAAAAAAACCGACCAATAGCCTCGGTTCGGTCGGGGTTTTGGGGTGTTTCGGTCGGTCGGTTCGGTTTTCTTCTTGAACTCTAAGTTTGAAAACCGACCGAATGCCCCCGGTTTGGTCGGTCGGTTTCGGTCTCGATTTTTCTTGTGCACCCCTAATATATACCCTATATAAAAGAGGCTAATGTGATTTCCAATTTTAATTTTGTCCTTATTACTAAATGTGATTTCCAATTTCAATTTTATTCTTATTTGTTATTTTTTGAATTGTTCATTTTTACCATTTCTCCTTTGAAATCCTATACAATTCCATACATCTCTACACTCTTTTTTTGGTAATTTATTCACAAACGATTTTGGTTTTTTTTTTCTTGAAAAAGTGATGTGTGCCTATAAGTTTAATTTACATACATGCTTAGACATTTAATTTTATTATACACACACATGCCTTAAAAATTATTATTATTATTATTATTATTATTATTATTATTATCTATTGAATATATGATATACCAAAATTGAATGAAAATGTGTACAATTATAAATTGAATAGCTAAATTACTCTTATGCCTTATGCAAATTAACCTTTTGTTTCTATACCATAAAGAAAAGAGCTTAAAGTTTAAAGTGTTTACAATTATAAATTTCCGTTTGTTAAATTAAATTACCAAAAACTCTTTTATTATATTATGATATATATATATATATATATATATATGTATTGAATAATCTAATTACCCTCCCTAATAACTTTTACAAATTACAATTTTGTTAAATCAAATTACCAAATTACCCTTTTGTATATAATATATGTGAGTGTGTGTGTATTTATATACATGGGTAAATTACACAAACCTCCCCTGAGGTTTGCCTTAATTACACGGACCTCCCCTCTTGTTTCAAAAATTACACAGACCTCCCTCGAGGTTTGTAATTAGGTAACAAAACGCCCCCTCCCCTAACGGTCCGTTAGTTTTTTTTACATTAGCCTCCCCTGAAAATTACAATTAGTCCCCCTAATATTATAAAATTGTCATACTATGCCCCATTTCTCTTATATTTTTGTTCTAATTATAAAATCCTTCCTCCCTCCTATGTTTTTGGGTTAATTTTTTTAGTATTAATTTATATCATCTACACAAAATACATATAAATAGGTCCAAAATTTTTTTTTTTCCCCAAACAAACCTCTATCAAACCCCCCATGTATTAATTTTCTAGATCCGCCCATGTCCCTATGCTTCAAAAGTGGACACTTAACCCCCTGTGATTGTGGACTAAAATGGAATTGTTATGATTTCACTCAAAACTGACAAAAATTCTAAAATTGGTTAAAAAAATAAACACTTAACCCATTTTGTGATGTTAATTTTGGGGTTAACGGTCTTTGAGTGAAATCATAACAGTTCTATTTTAGTCCACAATCACAGGGGGTTAAGTGTCCACTTTTGAAGCATAGGGACAGGGGCGGATCTAGAAAATTAATACGGGGGGGGGGGGGGGGGTTGGGTTTGATAGAGGTTTGTTCGGGGGGAAAAAAAATTTAGACCTATTTATATATGTTTTGTGTATATTTTGTGTAGATGATATAAATTAATGCTAAAAAAATTAACCCAAAAACAGAGGGAGGAGGGATTTTATAATTAGCACAAAAATATAAGAGAAAGGGGGCTTTAGTATGACAATTTTATAATATTAGAGGGGTTAATTGCAATTTTCAGGGGAGGCTAATGTAAAAAAACTAACGGACCATTAGGAGAGGGGGCGTTTTGTTACCTAATTACAAACCTCGAGGGAGGTCTGTGTAATTTTTGAAACAAGAGGGGAGGTCCGTGTAATTAAGGCAAACCTCAGGGGAGGTTTGTGTAATTTACCCTATATATATATATATCTATAGTTTATATGTACTTTAAAGAAAAGTGCCTAAAAGTTTAAAGTATGTACAATTACAAAGTGAATAATCAAAATACCCTAGATTTTTTTGCAAATTACTCTTTTGTTAAATCGAGTTACCAAATTACCCTTTTGCCATTTTTATATTAGCCTTTTTGTATATATGTATGTATATATATGTTATCTAAACGATAAAGAAAAGAGCCTTAAATGGTAGGTTAACATCAATTGATATAGTTGCTAAATCATATTTTTCTAACACCATTTATAGAATTAATAAAACTTATTTCTCTTTCTCGTCCACGTTAAAAAAAATATACATTGTATTATTTTATACGAAATCCAAGGCCCGTGCATTGTACGGGCCGACTTCCTAGTGTTGTATAAATATGCATAATAGATACTAACATTGGCGGTTTGGTCTACATTCGTGGAGCTCGATCTAGAGGTCAGTTGGTAATATTGTGCTCAAGAGTCAAAACTCTATAGGTTTAAAGCCAACTCCAAGAGAAATTATCAAGTTCACTGAGAGAACCCACGTGGCAGTATAATCTAAGAACCCACAAAAGACAAACAGAAAGTAGGATCCTCGCTACATATAAGGAACATATCCACCTAAAAGACCCACTTTCATAGAATACCGAGTGCCACGTGGCACTCTCACTGTGCCTGAAAATTTCTCCAACCTATGGCTATATTAGTACCCTAGGTACCAGTGCCTGAAATTACGAAATGTGCGTTAATGTAATTTCTAATTAACCATCATTTGGAAGTGATTAAGCTACTTTCTCTCCCCAAGTTGCCAAGGAAATAAATGAGCAAGCTATTTTCTCAACCAAGTTGCGGTTGTGTATATAGCTCAAACTCAATAATGCAGCTTCAGGTGGGCCATTAGAAGTTGTCCGCATGCACTTTTAACATGTTAAGGTTCTTCATGAAAAGTATGCAACTGAATTAATGGGACAAAGGGTGGGAAGAGGTAAAACTTTATACGTATGCTTTGATCACCCATGAGATTTGGAGAGATGTTGCTTTGGATCTGTCTTGATTCATGGCTGTTGAAATTCTATGCTCCTTGTCTAATGGGGCCATGGTCTTCACCCAACTTTGTGTTTACACATTTTGTAAAATTGTACTCCGTAAGTTACTAACACCCAAAGAGAACAGAACACTTGGAAGCATATATGTCTCTTAACTAGGACTAGGAGTATTTGACTGAATAGTGAATACTACATTTTGGTTGACATTTATTTATCTAGAGGTGCACACGAGTCGAGTTGAGTTTGTTCGTGAGTTTGTGAGTTTGCTCACGAGCTCAAATGAGTCGAGCTTTTAAGTGATTGCGAGCTTTCTCGCGAGCTTTTTAACGAGCTTTTTCGCGCGCCCTTTAAAATTATGAGTATAGTTTAATGATAAATTAGTCATTTATCAAACTTATTTAAGAGATTTGTCATATTTTATCTAAAATTGTATAATTTTATAATATATATATATATATAAGTCATTATACAAGCTCTTCATCAAACCTATTAACGAGCTTTTTCACGAGTTTGCTCGCGAGCCATAATAAATCGTGTTCACGAGCTCAAATGAGCGAACCGAGCCTAACTTTTATCGAGCCGAATTTTAAACCCTTATTTAATGGCTCTGAATATGTCCACCCCACATGTGCCACATTGGCCCAAACCTAGAGATGTCCTACTGACTGAGTGCAAATTAAAATGTAAAGAACAAGCCCAATAAATGTACAAATAGGGCCATTTCATGGGTACCAAAACGGGCTTTGCCGAGAAACCCTCTCAGCGGCCTAGATCAATAACTAGCTACAATAGAAGGTTCGGCCAAATCTTCCAAATAATTTAAAGAGTAAATTACACAAACACCCCTCTATTATGACCCATTTTGAACTCACTATGTTCAGTTCAGCTATTTTACCCGGCAGGTCAATCCCTTGAGTATAACAATTAAACATGACCCCTTCTATTTGATTTCCGCCCAAAACACTACCAGAAACCCACCGTGTGACATTTTTTGGTGTTCTCCTTACCTATTTTACCCTTGCAATGAAATCTGAACTTGGGAAAACATCACAATAACAGTCTCACTACGATGCCCCCACCCACCATCTCAGTGTTGCTTGTCACCGCCCATTTACCCCATCATCACCACCACTACAACGGCAACTATTGCGGACAATCGATATACTTGTCCTATGTACACAACTTCCTCTTTCTCTACACAACAGAAAAAAGGTAATATACAAAAGAAAGAGGAAGAAACTTGTCTATCGTCAAATTTATTACTTAGTAAGAGATTAAGAAACATGTCGAATCGTGTCCATGAGAATGAGAGTTATCTGGATGACCGTCACACTTATCTAACAACCCAACCAAATACAACCTCGTCGTTACTAAAATTAATACAACTTAATCCAAGTTTTAAATAACACAACTTGTTCCAAGTTTTAAATAAACGCGACAAAGTATAGTTTCTAATTAAGGTAAATACGACAAAGTAGTTAAAATAATAGACAAATGGCAATATCTGGTTGAGCTATATTAATATGATTTCACTTGCGAAATGATAGGATCTCATCTCCACCAATGAATGATATGCACTGTTTGCTTTCGCTTTTTAAGTATTTTTTGGTCTAAACTTATCAAAAAACACATATATTAATTAGCCCATTGAGTAAATTTTGAAACGCAACTTAAAGCCTCAAAAGCGACATAAGCATTTTCAGAGTTCCTATCTACATTTAAACCATTTCAGCTTACTAAGAATGAGACAATCTAAACGGAAAAGTTTAGCTAAAAAAAAAAAATGAAGATTTTTTTCCTTAAGGCTTGGTTTCTCTGTGGATTTTGATTGGGCCCTTTTCTCTTTGTGGCCAGGGCTTTATACTATCAGAACTTGGAGAAAAACCTGAGCCGAATCTTTTGGGCCATCTTTTGGGCCTGAAGACGGTGAAAAAAAGAGTGTGAGTCTTGTGACTGGTCTTCGAGGATTCAGATTCTAAGCTAAAGCTGATAATGGGTCTTCTCTAGGAGCAATGTCCAGCCCATCATACCCATTGTTCAGCCATTTTAGCTTTTCCAATGACACTCTTGCATGGCCCTGGCCCATGGGATTACATTTTGGAACAAAACATCTTAAAAAGTCTTAAAAGTAAATGATCAGAAAAGAAAAGTAGAGTTCAAGTGCTCAACCCCACTTTCTAGTTAGAGCCTGTTTGGCAACCGCGGTGGGATGCCGTTGCCACAGAATACAAATGGTCTGATTGTTCTTTTAGTGAACTTTAACACGTTGGATTGCGACTTTTGTAGAACAGCTCTTGGGGGTAGTTCCCAAGCCCAAGCAGCCTCTTAAGACCGCCGCGTCTCAAACAATTGCAGGATATGAAGTGACAGAAGTAAAACTGCTCTTTACTTTCTCAGCAAAATAAAATATCTATAAGTAATCCCAAATATGTTTTGACAGTTTACCGTGAATAAATTTAGATAGCTATGTTCAACGCATTTATATACTACCATTTTTCTTTTTTTTTTTTATTGCACATGATTTGACATGTTAGATACACACAATTTCGCATTGAGAAATGATACACGTACAACGTATTTTACAACGATTTGCACAACAGGCCCATCTCGGCAAATAAGAGAAACATTATGGGGCCCACTCTTCACTTACTAAAAAACTATCCTCTCTCTCATTTGGGATTTTAATTTCCTTCTAAATTGGGTCTGAGATACCACTGAGAGACCACTGAGATTTTAATTTCCTTCTATTTGGGATTTCGTTGTCTGATAGACCCAAATGGCAACAATTCCTGATTTGCTCTTCTGGGTTCTTCTTTGGGTACCTCGTTAATGGCATTTGCGAGGTTTGTTTTCATGTGATACATCTATTTCACATATTTAATCCAGAAATCAATATACTCCATCAAACTGATATTGCCCTTGGAAATTGTTTATACATGTCAATTTCTGGGTCTATTTTCTCCCTAAATTTGCTTGGTAATACTTGGCTTCTTGAAATTGCTCTCTCTCTCTCTCTCTCTCTCTCTCTCTCTCTGAATTGGCCGTTGTTCCTGTTTGGCTGCTGAGAAAATGCTAGAAAATGGAAAAAAAAATATATTTATATATATGTATATATATATATATCTGGGTTATCTTAAAAATGGTTTATTTTGATATACCAAAGGATATTGGGGTTGAAGGGCTTTAGAATATTCAGTCATTTTTCACTTTCCTTTTACTATATATATAGTACATATATATATATATATATATGTAATCAGAGAGAACGAGACAGAGAGAACGAGAGAGAGTGTACCGCCGCCGCCAATTCGGCCGTCGCCGGCGAAGCTCGGGTCGCCGTCGGATTGGGGGTTTGCTGCGTCTGGCTTCTCTCTCAGTGGTATCTCAGACCCAATTTGGGGGAAATTAAAATCCCAAATGTGAGGCTAGTTTTTTAGTAAGTGAAGAGTGGGTCCTACAATGTTTCTCTTATTTGCCGAGATGGGCCTGTTGTGCAAATCGTTGTAAAATACGTTGTACGTGTATCATTTCTCTTTGGCATTTTAGAAAATTAGGTGTCGCGCCAGTAGGTGTCATATTTCGGCTATGACATTTATCATTGATGCGATGGAAGACTCTGCATATCAATTCGTGTTGGGACCTAATACTCCTAAGCGGAATTGTGGTAACCAATTCCTTAGCTTAAATTTAATATTACCTCCGGCTTATTTTATGTGTCTATTTTAGAGAATTCAATTATTTAAAGGGATAAAAAAAATCTACACCTACTTTCTAAAATTGCCCATAACTATTGCACTTTCTTTTTTTGTTTTGTTTTTTTTTTTTTTGTGTTGATTGTAAGGAAGGGTAGTTTGGAAAACTAAATAATATTTGCATACTAATTTAAGAAAGTGAACAATAATTTTAGGACATCTCAAAAAATAAAGATGGACACATAAAATGGGACAGAGGGAGTAACTGTATTTCATAGTGGTGAAGCACATAGAGGAAATTAGGGTAAAAAAAACAAATGAAAATTTAACTTTACCATACGGGCAAACGACATTCACTTTGCCGGTTGAGCCATGGAACGATAAAGAAAATGTCGGTTGGTATGTTTGTTTGTTTGTTTGTCTTTTTTTTTTTTTTTTTTTTTTGGGGACTTTTGTGGACCCAAAAAATAAAATACAATTGACATACCGCTTGCCAATTCACTTTGGGCCGACACTCCTTTTTTCTCATTTGACCACTACATCATTGTGTCACTCCAAGAAACAATAGAACAAATTAACTTAAATTTAGCCTACATTTTACTACACCACTGCAATTGCTCTTATAACAACAACAATAACAAAAAGAAAATGAACCATTTTCCCATGAAAAAAAAAAAAGCTTCCATATGGGCCATGGCCCAAGAAAAATAAAAGTACTTAAGAGCCTGTTTGGGGTAGCTTGTGCTTTGCGATTGCAATAGCTTTTTTATAATAGATTATGGTCAAAATAAATTTTGATAGTCGTGCTATTTGGGTAATATAGTGTAAAATTGATTATGCTAGCATAATATATTATTTAAGTGTTTGGTTACATAAATACAAAAGTGATTTTGAATACACAAAAGACAATTACGCACTTGTGCTGTATTTATATTATATAGTATTAAATTCATAGTCATTTTGTGTTTTTGAATACCTATTTTTTTTTATTACATGAGGGAGGGGGTGAATATATATTATTAGTTGTTAAAAAAATTAATTAGCTAAGTAATCAATTAAGTAGATAAGTTAAATCAATAATAATTATAGTAATTTTAAGTACATGACTAATAGTGGTAGTTAGTTATATAATTAACTAATATTATATTACTATTAAAATACACATTTAATTTATTTTGACAATACATAATACTATTAATTAAACAAACTAATTAGTTATAAAAGAATTAATAAATTATACAACACACATAATATATACCCTAATATATCTTTAAATTATATATACACAATTTGTAAACCAAATATATAAATAAGCTACATTCATCACATTAAGCAAACACGTATCCATTTGGTTTGATGGGGTGATATCAACTTTGATCCCAAAAGGGTCGTGGCTTCGATTGTCGCTCGTTCCACTTATTAACCACATTTTGGTCATCTCAGTTTCGGCCCAATCGCTATTCTAACGCGCCCCAGCCCGCGATTGCGATTGGATTTCACTTAGCCAAACGGGCTGCATTTGGGCTTCAAAAGCTGTTGCAACGTGATCCAATCGCCCAGCCAAACATGCACTAACTTGGCATGGTGTGGGTTCGATTCTCGCTTGTTCCGCTTATTAACCACATTTTGATCGCCCAATCACTATTCTAACGCGCCCCAGCCCGCGATTGCGATTGAATTTCACTTAGCCAAACGGGTTGCATTTGGGCTTCAAAAGCTGTTGCAACGTGATCCAATCGCCCAGCCTAATAGGCACTAAGTGGGCATGGCAATAATGAATACCAGTCATTATTCGGTCATGTGCTGACGACTCTTTAAAAAAAAAAATACTACAGACTTCAGAGTCCACATTTCCGGCCTCATTCATTTCTCAATCCTTCCTAGGAGGTATTTTAATAGAATTATTAATCTAATCATGTCTTCAACTAATATGTAAAGATAAGTATACATTACAAAAGCATGTTGTAACGGTTATAAGGTGAGAGATCTATAAAAATTAAATGTATTAATAAAAAATTTATACCATTTCATTATTTTTTTAAGGGTTAATTATATTTTATCCCTTGTAATTTCGCCCGATGTCACTTTACTATCTGCAGTTTAAAATTAACCACTTAACCCCCCTGTGCTTTTCGAGTAAAGTGTCACTGCTAAAATTAGCGTTAAGTTGACACTTTACCCTAAAAGCATGGGGGGAGGGGTTAAAGCGTAATCGAACCAAACCAAATGGGGTACAGTGGTCACTAATCTTAGCAGTCCCAAAAGCTTATGGGGTTAAGTGGTTAATTTTAAACCACAGGGGGTATAGTGAAATCGAGCCAAACCACAAGGGGGTAAAATGTAATTAACCATTTTTAAAAAATTAATATCATCTACCACTCTTAAGATTTGACTAAAGAATAGTTACACCCTCACGTTTAAAGAACGAACAACACTTCTCTTATGCTCCGGTAAAGTTACAATCTATACCTTCAAATGAATAAGGAAATTAATTGAAAGCGTTTACAAAATGAATAAAGAGCTCCTCGGCTAGATATTTACAAATATTTCATGACTCTTCAAAAGTTAAAATTCTATAATTTGTTTGAACAATTTTCACCGTTTTTCAAAAATATTTTTTACAAAAATTCACGACTTTCAAGAATGTGAATTCTATTTTCACATTTTGACGATTCCTTGAAACAAATTTGTGGTTTTTCCAAAATTAAGATTTTTTTTTTCATATCTTATGGTATGAATAGTTTTAAAATTTATGTAATTTTCAACTGGAAGAGAAAGAGATGGCCATTATGCCAACCTCAAGATCATTTTAGTCTTCTAAACACTGGGTAAGGGCAGTTTAGGTATATGCAATACTCAAAAGGGAGAATTTGTTATGACCAATAAAAAGCTCAGGGGACAAGTGTTGTTCTTCAAACCTGGGGGGATAAGTGTTCTCGGGTCAAATCTCAGGGATTGGTGGTTTTAAAAGGTTTCTTGCTACTTTTTGTTTCACAGAAAAGTCTCTCTGACCGATAATATCATCCGTTGACGCGTAGATAATATTCACGAAAACGACCATAATTTTCTCATATTTTGGCCTTTTATTTATTTATTTATTTATTTTATTTATACTCATGTGTTTCTTTGAAATCTATGCATTGGACTTAATATTATCTATCAACTTTATTCCACCATAACTTTATCAAATTTTCAACTTTTTGGGTGATTTTTTTTTAAAATTTTTATTTTTATTTCTTGTATTTATTCGAGATCTGTGCAATTGTGATTCCAATTTACGGTAGGAAAATGTTTTTATTTTATTTATGTGAAAAAACAAAGTTTTTTTTTTTTTATATATTTAAATTTTTAGGTTTTTTTTTCCCAGTATTTCATGGTCAATATTGACATCGTTTGATAGAACTCTTTTTGCTGATTCTAAAATATCAAATTTAAAATTATAGTAATTTAAATTTATATTAGGCATAAAAAGAATCTAATGAATTAAAGAAAAATAGCATAAATTTTTAGGTGAGTAATGCTATTGCTATTCTATCATTGAATTAAGACACTCTATAGTACTTCTTTTCAGGGGCGGAGCTAGAAATTTTGGTCAGGGGGGGCCTAAGCCACACGGGGGTTCGGGGGCAGCGCCCCCGAGGCGATTTTTTTGGGGTCTATTTATGCATAATTGGCGATTTTTTAGGGGCTACTTGTATATAATTACGATTTTTATGGGATATGCTTATAATATGAGTCTATTTGGAGACATGTAAATATTGTATAGTGTGTTTCAAAATTCTAGGGGGGACTATTTCTAAAACGTATAAAATTCTCACACTAAAAGTGTAATTTTCAAAATTCTAAGCGCATTTCCTTTAAGTTGTATGTACATGTAAATCAATATACATGTAATTGATGGCATTAAATTAGGCATTTAACCCCTTTGAGAGGCCTAAACATAAGTTGAGGGGAGGCCTAAACATAAGTTAAGGGGGGTTTAAATGTAAAACCTATAACAAATGTAGGGTAAAATCTTTCTTCCCAAAAAGTGAGTGGGGGCACGTGCCCCCACTGGCCCTGGAATACCTCCGCCCCTGCTTCTCTTAAAACATGTGATAATATGCATGTCATGCATTATATACAGAGTACCACGTGCTCTGAGAATAAATAGTACCATAGAGTGTCTTCGTATACTCATCCAAGCCTCTCATTAGTCAATGTAGTGGGACCCATGGTTTAATTAATAATATTTAATTCTGAGTCTCACTGCATTGATCAATAAGAGGCTTGAATGAACATTAATGAACCATATTTTTAGTGAGAAAAAATGCTCTCAGGTATAATTTGAGCTCTCCTTTATAAAACCACCCACCAATCTGATAGTCATTGCTCTAATATTCATATACCACTCCGCCACTACTCGAACACCCACAATGCCAGTCAAAGACCTCCACATGATCAGCATGTCATCAACACTGTCAATTTCTCCGGCCACCGATCACGGCGGCGCAAACGACGAAGAAGCCGGGATATGGTCTCAGATCAAGGCGGAGGCCCGCAAGGACGCCGAATCAGAACCAGCCCTGGCCAGTTACCTCTACTCCACAATACTCTCTCACTCCTCACTCACTCGTTCTCTCTCCTTCCACCTCGGCAACAAGCTCTGCTCCTCCACTCTCCTCTCCACCCTCCTCTACGACCTCTTCCTCAACACCTTCACTACCGATTCCTCTCTCCTCTCCGCCACCCTCGCCGATCTACGCGCCGCCCGCCAACGCGACCCCGCGTGCTCCTCCTTCTCTCACTGCCTCCTCAATTACAAGGGCTTCTTGGCCATCCAGGCCCACCGTGTGGCCCACAAGCTGTGGGCCCAGAACCGGAAACCCATCTCGCTGGCACTCCACTCGAGGATCTCCGACGTGTTCGCCGTCGACATACACCCGGCGGCCAGGATCGGGAAGGGGGTTTTGCTGGACCACGCGACCGGAGTGGTGATCGGAGAGACGGCGGCGGTCGGGAACAACGTGTCGATACTACACCACGTGACGCTCGGTGGGACCGGGAAGGTGGGTGGCGACAGGCACCCGAAGATCGGCGATGGGGTCTTGATCGGAGCCGGGGCGACGGTGTTGGGGAATGTGAAGATTGGGGAGGGGGCGAAGATTGGGGCGGGGTCGGTGGTTTTGATTGATGTGCCGCCGTGGACGACGGCGGTGGGGAATCCGGCGAGGTTGGTGGGTGGGAAGGAACGGCCTAAGGTGCACGTGGACCTGCCTGGTGAATCTATGGATCATACGTCGTTCATTTCTCAATGGTCTGATTACATTATCTGATGATCGTATATGTGGGTCCTATTGTTGAAACGTGATTTGGAAATACTGCGATTGAGTTTTTCTTCTCTTTCTCTTTTGGAAGTAATGATATACCCATTCTCTCATCCACACCGTCAACCACATTCAGCACATTCTAACTCTTGATTGCTCTTAATTTTGGTGGGTTTCACATGAATTTCACATAGTACCCGCCAGAATCAAGATACATGATGTACTAAATGTGGTTGGGATATGATTGGGGGAGTGGGTATATCATTATTGTTTTTTTGGGCTTTGCCAAAGGTAGATTTGGATTGAGTTTAGTGTGGTGTTACTTAGGGTTTTTTTGGTGATAATTTTTTTTAATAATAATAGTAATGATCCTTGCACCGAAATATGCATAAAATTTGTGCACCGAAATGATCGGGCCACTCATTACTGAAATGTGCGAAGTCTATCGAAATGAGTGATCGGATTATTTCGGCGCACAAATTATGTGCAAATGTTCGGTGCATGCAGCATTGTTCCAATAATAATAATAATAAAGTTGGGCTTTTTTGTATTGATTGTGAAATTGTATTTTAAGACCTGTTTGGACAATTAGAATTTATGTTTTTATTGGCGTTTTTGGCACATTTTTGTCCTTGAATAGTTAGACTAGAAAATTAGAGTATTGAATCTATTGATTGCCATGTTAAGATTGTGTAGGAAAGAATTAAGGATGCACTTGCTGCAAACTTGTAATGGTTTGCATAAATTAAGGACAAATTTAGGTAAATGTCCATAGAATTAATCATCTAGAGTTTAAAGTTTAATTTGATGTTTAGTTTGTTAAAAAAAAATCTCTCAAAAGTCGAGTTAATTGAAATTTCACTTAATATTCATGTGTGACAAGTGAAATTTTATTTAGCATTTTTGTATGAAGGATTTTTTCCTAATGAAAAATCTTAATTGTCCTTTAACTCTAAAATATTTTATCATATTGTCCGTTTCAATAATTGTCCCTAATAAAGAAGCTATTTTCATAACAAACTTTTTTTCATAATTTATTAATAGTAAGCTTTTGCTAGAACTTGAAGAAATGGGTTCCTAATCCTGAAATGAAGTGTGAAAGAGTGAGTGATTTAAGTTGAAGATAGTTTAGTTTTTCGAGTAATATTTGAGTGACAAATATTTTTTTACAAACACTTATAAATACACTCCATCTCTCTCTTAGGTGGTACTATGGGGTCTGGATAATTTCAGTGGATCCCATAGTGCCACCCAAGAGAGAAATAGAGTGTGTTTGTAAGTGTTTATAAAAAGTGTTTGTCAACCTAACATTTTTGTAATTTTTCACGGAGCTAGAAGCATAGGAAGGAAAAACTTGATGTGGCTTTTCTTACGCATGTATTTGAGAACCGAAGTAATGTTTTGCCCTTTGGTACCCGTTACACAAAGGACCTTTAAATGGATTTTGCAAAGCAGAAAAGTCTAGGGCCCTAGGCTCTTTCGCAAACCATTTATTTGATTCAACCTAGGGATGGCAATGGGGTGCTTTTTCCGGGTTCCCCGTCCTGTCCCGCCCCTAATAGGTAGGATATGGGAGTGACTTAATCGGGGTAGGGGCGGGTATGGGGGGAAAATATTAAACCCGGGTCGGGGTCGGGGTTGGGGTTAGGGGAAAATCCCCTGACCCCGCCCCGACTATACATCAAATTTATATTAATACCCTCATTAGTTTTGTGTATTACCTTGAACCTTCTTAGTATAAATACTATGTAATGAATTAGGGCATCTCATTTCATTTCTCTCACAAGCAGCTGACTCTCTCATCTCTCAGCTCATCTAATCAGATCCAGTGTATGTGCGTGAGTTTGTGAGTGTGTACAGAGTGTGCGTACGAGTGTATGTGTGTGAGATTGTGAGTGTGTACAGAGTGTGATTTGGGTTCCTCTTTGCTGATTTCTTTGGTCTCATCAGTTTTTGAAGAAGTGGATTGCTTGATTTGGAGATAAAGAATTGAATCTTTGAGGCTACAATTCATGATTTTGCAGCAAGTATGTGTTAAGATCTGAATTCTACAGTTCATTTAAACCCTAACTCCTAGGGGTTATAGGGAGGCCCCATCCCATACCCGTTCCCTTGCCATCCCTAATTCAACCATGTTAAAGATATTAGTGAATAGAGAGATTCGATGGCATGGTCATTTCAAGCGTTGCTCATTTCAAGCTTCAAACCCCCAGATTTACCAACCCCACCAAACCACATGTACGTAAGGCAAGTGCTTATAAAATTGGCTCATTTGTGAAGAAGCACTTCAATTGAGCTTTTCCAATGCAATATAAGAATTTCCATCCATTTCCTTCTGATTTATGCCCTTAAATCGCATGTAGGTTATGCAAAAATATAAAATATCTCCTTTTGAATTCCCAAACCGCTGATGCTTATTAGATTTTCTACAAGGCTCACTCACCTGGACTGACTGAAGAAACCCATACACAAACAGCAGATCGAGAATTCTAATTTTCTTTTCACTAGGAAAGGGGTAAACAATAGAAGATTTGGAGTAAGGATAGCTTTCCACATTCACCATATATATGTAGCATTTTTTATGTGGTGGTTCACCATTTGAACTTCACGTACATAAATTTAACAAATGTGCTTGAGCTAATTAATTTGTTCATGTCAAGAAAAATTATGGAATAATCACATTATTAGCTGAAAAAGGGGAAGAAGGTTTTGTCATTGAAATGTCGGATCACTACACCAAAATTGCTTAAAATTTGTGAATCAATTTATTTGGACACATTGATGGTACTATGTGTCATTTTTACGTAGTATCCTACAATCAATCAAAATAGATTTTTTGTGGTGAGACCATTGTTTGTGGTGAAAATATTCAGCCCATGTAAAGGTACCACGTAGGATCCAACGTGGTAGTAAAATTACCCAAATCAGAAGGTGTTCCAATTTCCGTTCCAATTTTTTCAGAATTTCATTTTCCTTTCCGATTTCTTCGGAATTTTCAGAATTGAAATTGAAAATTTTCATAATTTTTGAAATTTTCGGAATACAAATATTATTAAAAGGATAAGCTATGCTTTTATAAAGAGGTCCCTACTCTCTCATTTCACTTCTTGTTCGATGAGAGACAAACAAGACCACAATCTTCCAAATTTAAAAAAAAAAAAAAAAAAAAAAAATTGAATTTTTTCGAAAAACATATTTTCGGAATATTTTCATAATATTCGGAATTCTCAAAACAATTTCGATTCCAATCCAATTTTTACCTAGAATTTTCAAAATTTGAAATTTCAAAATTCAATTTTTAATGTCAAAATCAAAATTTTTTTGAATCAGAATTAACCGAAATTAAAATTTCTATTCCAAATGACACCCCTAATAACTCACAACACTATGTTGTCTTCAAAGCTAGTAGCCTAGTACTCCCTCCATCCCATAATAAGTGTCCACTTCTATTTTGCACATTGTTTAAGAAAGTTTTATTATTTTAGATTTTTTGGTTCATTAAATGGTCACTTTCCAATTTTGCCCTTAGATGTGATGGGTGTTTGACTTTTTACTTGTTTTGAGGCCACAAATAAATTCTACTTTGTCTTTATTATAAGGGTAGTTTTGGAAAATAAGTAAAAGTTATATGCCAATTTAGGAAAGTGGACACTTATTGTGGGACATCCAAAAAAAGAAATGTAAACACCTATTATTATGGGACGGAGGGAGTACTATTAAAGAGATTTAGTGGGGTCATCAATCACCATGCAATTCATATTGAGACAATTCATGTTCTTTATTGATGTTTTTGGTCAAATAAGGCGTTGGAAACATGATATCATGTTCATTGAATTCTTTATTGATGTTATTGGTCAAATATGGCGTTGAAAACATGATATCATGTTTTATGCTTTAATCAAGTAATTCAGTCATCAATATCTTCCGAAAATGGAAGTGAAGGGGCTTATGATTTGTTTGGTTTGCGTTTCCAGTAAAAGAAAAGAAAAGAAACACGATTTTCCTAGTGTTTAATCAATTACTTAAGTAATATTAAAAGCTAACTCATTTGGGCTTAGTTTGATCCCCACGTGGCTTTTTAAAAGAAGTTTATGAAATTTATTATTAAGTTCTTTGATAATTTTATACAAGTGACACACTACTCTTCAAAAAGACATCATGAAACCAAAAGGCAACCTTGAGCTTTTAAAAGATCTAGAATGGAGCTTTTAAAAACTCTCTCCAAAAAAGCTCTAAGTTCAATTTTTGCAAAAGTCATAAACTAATTACCAAATGAATTAACATGAAATTGTGCTTTAAAAAAAGGAGAAGCACAATGTGCTAAGCCTTGGTAATGTTGCAATTTTCAGTTTTCTGCTTTTGTTTTCATTTTTTTAAAACAAAAACAAAAAACGCGCTGATAATTGTTTCCTCTTTTTCTTCTTCTTCTTTTTATTTTGATTTTTTATTTTTTGTTTTTCCTGAAAACGAGAATCGAAAATGTGTTTTGTGATCATAATCTCCCCCCCCCCCCCCCCCCCCCCCCCCTTTCTTTTTTTTTTTTTTTTTTTTTTTGTCTCTGTCTTTTTTTTAAAACGACAATAAAATTGGACAAGTACTACATGAGCTATAAGGAAGTCTAAAATAATCACCTTGCACATATTTGGAGGACAAAGACTACAGTCTACAGCCATGAGAAGAAGATTGGAAATCATGGTAAGGAAAAGTCCTTAGCCTGCCTTCCTCATCGACAAAGCTTGGGTTTGAGTTGATTTCTAAGAAATAGTCTCTAAGCCCCAAATGCTCCAACATTGTCTAAATGAAGAAAAGATTTGGATCACTGACTATCCTCAAGTCACACCTGAAAATATGAAAATATGTCCATTACACCCATAAACACATTTTCCAGGAAAATAATCAGATCGAGAAAGAAAATGTATAGTAGTATTTTTTTTGGGAAAATTTACAAGAATATTGTGAAAGAGCAATACCCTAAAGCATGGGCTTATTTAATGGCAGAGACAATCCGGGGATGAATTGGGACCCTTTTAAGTACTTCCTCAATTTCCTTTATGGTTTTTTCCTTGTGAATGAAGTTCATTCATCATTGTGTCCTGTAATTACATAATAGAGTATTTTACAATAAGTCCATGTTTGGTAACCCAAAAAGAAGAACCAACCATAACTTCAACAATCACCATCTGATTATTAATAGGATAAGTACAAACAAAAGCGTAGGGCTTATTTGACAACGTTGCGGATTAGGGTTTTCTATTTGAATTTTTCAGTTTTTCTGAAAACGTGTTTTTGAATGGTTTCCGCTTTTCTTATTTGACAATAAAAACAGCAATGTGTTTGATAATCTTTTTGTGTTTCTTTTCGTTTTTGTTTTTGCTTTTGTTTACGTTTTTTTTTATTCGAAAAAGACAACAAACTTGGGTACGAAAACCAAAACAAAAAAAAGGGTTTTCAATTTCTAATTTTTAGTTTATTTTCTAATTTTAGAAATTAAATTTTTTTTTGAAACATTACCACCAACGATCGATCGCAGAAGTAGCGGGGACCGTCCCCTATATATGGGCAAAAAAAACTTTTTTTTATATTAGTAGTACTCATAAATATGCTATAAGAATATACACTTGTCCTCCCTAATTTAAAAAAAAAAAAATTTCTTAGGGTATGTTTTTTTTTTTTTTTTTAATTAGGAATGAATATGTAATTTTGCGATCTTGTTGGTTAAAACTAGATCAGCAGAAAATATTGATAACAGTTTGCTCTGTCATGTAATTATTGTGTCCTGTAATTAACATGACAGAGCATTTACAATAAGTCCCTGTTTGGTAACCCAAAAAGATGAACCAACCATAACTTCAATAATCACCCATCTAATTATTAGTAGGATAAGCACAAATAAAAGCCGATGTAGCTCGTTTTAGGTAGAGCTGAAAATGGACAAGAACAGAGCAGCAGATGATGATTTCTATGAGCCAAGTCCTGCACGCAAAGAAAGGGAAAGACTCAAGGGGGGTTGGGCTCCCAAAGTCTCCTCCGATTTCTAAGTTAGTCGCAAGGAAAGAGAACTGGTAATTGGTGTTTTGTAAGGGAGAGATTGTGTACCTTAATTGTTGATTTGCTAGTGAATAGATTAGGAATAATTTCAACAGACTGAAGCCTTTTCGGCGCAGTCTTCCACCAGTTTATGACGTGCCGTTGGGTTGAGCCACTTAATCTTTCGCCACGTGTCACATCCCTTCAAGTTATGGACTGCCTGTTCCTACATTCTCGGAACGGGAATGATCATGCGATCTTTACCCCACGGTTATATGGACCCATTCAGCTGAGAGGGTCTTTAATGCAATCGACCCGTATCTCCCTTACCACGTGTCACAGTATGAGGGGGGTGCAAATCTTAGATTTGGACCGTCTGATTTGGCTTGAAAATCGTGACTTGCGCGTGCACATCCTACGGGTGCACGTTTGGAAGAGTTGGTTACTGAATCCTGGAGAACATAGCGCTGTGACCTTGTGCAACGAGTCACTGGTAGCACCCAACTCATCCACCACCCAATCATCGCATTCCAAATTTATCTATTATCATCTAAAATTTCTCCCAATCATCGCATTCCAAATTTATCATCTAAAATTTCAGCCATTGCAATTATTTATTAGAAACCAATTCTACAATGAACCATCCATAGTTTTGTTTTCAAAAAAAAAATTACTTTCTATTCATAATCGAACTGCCAAGATGCCAATGCAAAGAGTTTGTGAAAAGATTAAAGGGAGGCCAGGCCGTTCAAGAACAAGGTTGTTCAAGAACAACCAACCCCCCCCCCCCCCCCCCACACACACACAGTTTTTACCCTAAAATTGCTCACCTAACTCTATTAATGCAGTGGGACTCTGTTGGGTTTGTGAAGTTTGATCCACGCTAATACCGGGGGTTCGGGGGGCGGGCCCCCCGAGTTGGACGAGCAGTATTTTAGTAATTTTCAGTGTAACCCTAGTGGGATATATTATCACTTCTATGTGCATCCGTAGTATGTTGAGAGCTGCGTTCTTTAAGAGAAAAACTCTGTAACCCTTTTTCTTGATTATAGTGAACTGGTGTGAGAGGCTATGGACGTAGGCAATTTGGCCGAACCACAGGGTATATCTTGTGTCTCGTTCTGTCTGTTTATTGTTTCTGTGTGCGTTTGCATTGTGTGTGTTACAGGTCATATTCGCAACAATTGGTATCAAAGCGAGGTTGTAAACCAGTGACCTACAATGGCAGAGGAAGGGAAGGTTAAGATTGAGAAGTTCAATAGTTCGAACTTTGCTTTCTGGAAGATGCAGATTGAAGATGTGCTATACCAGAAGGATCTATACCTACCTATCGAAGGCACGAAACCAACAGATATGAAAGACGAAGATTGGGCTGTACTAGATCGTAAAGCCCTAGGAACCGTACGATTGAGTTTGTCACCATCGGTTGCTTCGAACATCGCGAAGGAGAAGACAACAGCAGGGTTGTTCGCAGCCCTAGAGAAGATGTACGAAAAGCCCTCTGCATCCAATAAAGTCTATTTGATGAAGAAGTTGTTCAATCTAAAGATGGCAGATGATGCTATCGTTGCCGAACATTTGAACGAGTTCAATACCATAACAATCCAATTGGAGTCTGTGAAAATTGTATTTGATGATGATGTAAAATCCTTATTACTTCTGTCAAGTTTGCCAGACAGTTGGAATGGACTGGTCGTGGCAGTAAGCAATTCATCCGGGTCCTCGGTGCTAAAATTTGAAGATGTGGCTGGATTTGTTTTGGGAGAAGAAGCTCGTAGGAGATCTTCAGGGGAAGACTCAACTTCTGGTTCAGCATTGAATGCAGAAGAAAGAGGCAGAAAATTGAACAGGGGTAACAATAAAAATTGGAACAATGGTTCTCGTGGGAGATCAAAATCGAGAAAAGGGAGATCAAAATCTCGCGGACGTGATAAGAAATCAGCTGAATGCTGGGATTGTGGTGAAAAAGGGCACTACAAGAGAGATTGCAAAAATCCGAGAAAGCAGCAGAATGGCAACAATCAAGGGGGTAGGAACACCGCAAACATTGCTGAAGATGAGGATAGTGATGCCTTGATTTGTGTAGCAGATTCTCGCAGTGAGTCATGGATTGTAGACTCGGGAGCTTCATTCCATGCCACCCCACGCATGGATTTCCTTCAGAATTATGTGTAGGGAAATTTTGGAAAAGTTTATTTAGGTGATGACGAGGCCTGCAATATTGTTGGGAAGGGTGATGTGCAGATTACTCAAACCAATGGGACAGTGTTAAATTTGAAGGATGTCAGACATGTGCCTAGTCTGACAAGGAACTTGATTTCGGTTGGGCAACTATCAGGAACTGGAGTGGTAACATCATTCAAGGCAGATTCTTGGAAGATGAGCAAAGGGGCCATGGTTTTGGCTCGTGGTAAGAAAGAAGGCACCCTCTATGTCTCCTCGGGTACCTATAGTAGCATAACAGTGGCGTCGTCTGGAATTGATGCTAGTACATGGCATAGAAGACTTGGTCACATGAGTGAGAAAGGAATGAAGGTGATGATGAAGGAAGGGAAACTACCTGGGTTGAAGTATCTTGATTTGGACTTTTTGTGAAGATTGCATTTTGGGAAAACAGAAGAAAGTCAGTTTTACCAAGGTGGCAAGGACTCCAAAATCAGAACGATTGGAATTGGTCCATACTGATGTATGGGGACCATCTAAGGTACCTTCTCTTGGTGGCTCTCGCTATTTTGTCACTTTCATAGATGATGCTACTAGAAAACTGTGGGTGTATTTCATAAAGCGTAAATCTGATGTGTTTGGTACTTTCAAGAATTGAAAAGCTTTGGTTGAAAATGAGACAGAGTTAAAGCTAAAGTGTCTTAAGCCCGATAATGGTGGTGAGTACTGTGATGATGACTTTGAGTCATATTGTGCTGCAAATGGCATTAGAAGACTGAAAACAATCCCGAGGAAGCCAAGGCAGAATGGAGTGGCTGAGCGCATGAATAGGACAATCCTAGAGCGTGCAAGGGGTATGAGAATAAATGCTGGGCTACCTAAGCAATTCTGGGTTGATGCAGTTAACACTGCCGTGTATTTGATCAACAAGGGACCTTCAATTGCTTTGAATTGTGGTTTGCCAGAAGAGTCTTGGACTGGAAAAGAGGTAAATCTCTCTCATCTTCGCATTTTTGGTTGCACTGTTTATGTACACGTTGAACCTGAGAATAGGGGTAAGCATGATCCTAAGTCTAGGAAGTGTTACTTCATTGGCTATGACACTGATAGTTATGGGTATAGACTGTGGGACTTTGAAAAACAGAAAACAGTTAGGAGTATGGATGTAGTGTTCAATGAGTCTGTTTTGTACAAACATAGACTTGGTCATCAAAAGGAGAATACTGAAAATTCAGATTTTGTAGAGTTTGAGGAGATTTCAGATAAGAATGTTTTGAAGACCCAAGATGTGAACATACATCCTACACCGCAGGAAGAACCACAAACTACCCCTTTGAGGAAGTCTACTTGAGTTAGTAAGCCTGTAATGCGTTATTCACTTTTACTGAATTTATTGTTATTAACTGATTGTGGTGAACCAGAATGTTTTGAGGAAGCTTTACAGGTTGAGACCAGGGAGAAGTGGAAGCTTGCCAAGGGTATTTTAGTAATTTTCAGTGTAACCCTAGTGTGATATATTATCCCTTCTATGTGCAGCCGCAGTATGTTGAGAGCTGCGTTCTTTGAGAGAAAAACTCTGTAACCCTTTTTCTTGATTATAGTGAACTGGTGTGAGAGGCTGTAGACGTAGGCATGTTGGCCGAACCACAAGGTATATCTTGTGTCTCGTTCTGTCTGTTTATTGTTTCTGTGTGCGTTTGCATTGTATGTGTTACAGGTCATATTCGTAACTGACTCAAGATTAATAATGATTAATTAATGATAAAAAGTCATGAGTCTCACTGCATTAGTCAATGGGAGAGTCGGGTGAGCAATATGTGAGTAATTTTATTAATGCAGTAGGACATAGGATTAAAATTATGTTTAACTAGTGGTAAAAAAGTCACGAGTCCCACTGCATTAACCAATGGAAGAATTGGGTTAGCAATTTTAGAGTGAACAAAAATGCATTTTTTTTTCACTTCTCAACCCCCAAAAAAAAGAAAGAAAGAAAAGAAAAATCCATTTTTTCTATTTGGCCACACTGTACATGTGTCTTTATATGATACGCCCCTAAATAACATAATCTAGTCGCCTTTTTTTCCCTGGCCGTTTGATTGTGTGAATTGGTATGACACAATGAGACAAAGAATGTTTTTTTTTTTTTGGTTATACCAGGGATTATGCTACCAATTCCAAAAAAGAACCAGAGGGGATTAGTTTTGTTTTTGTTATTCCTATTAACCAAAAAAGAAAAAGAAAAAAAGAATGCCCTTCAGAATTTCTGTCAAGAAAACGTTATGATACATTCTACTGATTTTAGTTGTATCACACATATTAGTTGTTTTGGACGTTGAAATGTTGTGGCTTTGTCCCAAAAGTGTGTAACTAAGTCTCCAAGTGTGGTAAGTTTAAGAACCACTTTAAATACAGTACCACAATGACACCATTTGGTGTGGCGGTCTCGTGACACTTAGTTTACTTTAAGTTGCACATTGATTTTGGCAAACAAGTTCACTTGTTGGTCCATTATTCTGGATCCCAACTAAATTCTCACAATTACACAAATATTAGTAATCATTTGTTTCTCAAATTTAAATCTCATATTATTTGTTAGTTCTATCACATGCACTGTATATTAACATAACTGATTGCACAATATGTTATACAAATGCCTTAGGAATCATTTGCTTCTCAAAGCTCCCCCAAAAAAGTCGTAAGTTCAATTTTTGAAAGCTCATAAACTAGTTATAAAATTAAGGGAAAATTACACTAACACCCCCTGAGGTTTTGCACTTTATCACTCCCACCCCCTGAGGTTTCTGACATGACACTGACACCCTCTGTCAGAGTTACCTGCTTAACGCCGTTAACGGCTGTTGGAAAAAGACCATATTAACCCTCGCATCTTTCTATCTCTCTCTCTCTCTCTCTCTCTCTCTCTCTCTCTCTCTCTCTCAAAACCAGACCACCACCACTCCCATTACCACCAGACCCGCCACCCACCACCATCGCCACCGCCATTGCCACACTATCACACCAGATCACCACCACCGCCATTACCAACATCACCACCACCTCTATTACTACCATCGCCGTTGCAAACCAGACCTGCCACCACCACTACACCATCACCACCACCACCATCATCACCACAACCAAAATTACCCCCAAAGCAATTAACCTAGGCACACACACACACACACACACACACACACACACACACACACACACACACACATACATATATATATATGTATACACACATACATTCCTTTATAAATTCTAAAAAAAGAAAAGCTGGTGGAGATTAGGGCTATAAATCCCAAATTAGAATCCAAATTAGAACAACCCCAAATTAGAAGAACCCCATGATCGGATACAACCATTTCCAGTCTCTGTGACATGGAATTTCCCTCAATCAATTCAAAATTTTGAAGTGAGATTGAAGAAGAAATTGAGAGAGAGTCGGTCATCTTCAAGCTCTGAAAAGATCGATCAATTCAAGTCCTTTTTAATTTGTGGGTTTTGATGAACAATTGCAGAGATCTCAGTCCGATAGATTGATATATATAGAGACTTCCCTCCTCTCTCTCTCTCTCTCGATCTAAACTGGAGAAATTATTCAGTCCGATATATTGATATATATATATATATACATATTTGTATGTGTGTGCGCGTGTGTTTGGCGGTGGTGGTGGTGATGTTGTATCGCCTAAAGGAAAAAAAAAATCGAGGCTGTGATGATGATTATGAGTAGATCAGTCGCTTTACTAGGAGAGAAGTATCCATTTGCAGAGATTTAAGATCTTCACAAAAGTTCATCAATAATGGCACAAATCTTGAAAGAGGTATGGATTGTTTGATTGAAGTGAAAATTAAGTATCCTCCCAAAACCAATTTTCCTAACCAATGACCCTCCAAAAGTAATTTGCTAATGTTATATATGTGTGTGTGAAAGAAGAAGAAGAGAGAGAGAAGAGAGACAGTAGAGAAAGAGGGGGCAGAGAGAGAGAGAGAGAAAGAGAGAGATGGAAAGAAGACTCTGTTTTTGTGTATAAGTATGTGTGTGTATATATGTGTGTGTAAAGGAAGAAGAAGAAGATAAGAGCAATTTGGACCTTTTAAAAAATTAATTTGATAATGTTAGTCATTTTTTAACGCCACTTAACGGTAGGGGGTGTTAGTGTTATCAACCCACAAACTTAAAGGGAGGTCAGCGTAACCTAAAAAACTTCAGGGGGTGTGAGTGATAAAGTGCGAAACCTCAGGGGGTGTTAGTGTAATTTTCCCTAAAATTAATTAACATGAAATTGTGCTTTAAAACAGGAGAAGCACCAAAATGGGGGCCAAACTATGGGTATGTTTGATAACCCAATTAAGTGATGAAAATGAAAAGATTCAGCACTTATTCTTTTTCAGTGCGTTTGATAACATACCACTTAATTGAAAAAGTAGCCAAAAAACCACTGAAAACTTTAAGTGAAAATTTTCTACTGAAAATAATCACTGAATGCATTCTATTTCAATAGTTGAAGCACTGTTTTCAGTATTACAAATTCAATCACTTAAAATTTTCAGTACTTAAAATTCTACACTTAATTTTCAGCACTTAATTTTCATTTTTATCAAACGCACCCTAAGCCTTAGAATGATGCAATACTGTGGACTTAGTTTGACCAAAGTCACCAAATTAACTGCGATCAATATTGTAAACGACTAGTAACGCAAGTTGGACCAAACTGTTTATCAATATTTTCTGTTGATCTAGTTTTGACCAAAAAGATCACAAAATTACATATTCATTCGTAATTTAAAAAAATAATTAAAAAAAAAAGTTGAGTACTGCCAAGTCTGCCATTAGTGCAACAAAATGATCACCAATTAATGGGGAACTGGTAGAGCTCTAGGCAAGGCTTCATGGGAAGCCATAGGAATACTCTGAAACTTGCAATCAACTGAAAATAGCTGAGCAGAGTGGTTATTGTTCTTTTCCTCCTCATCAATTGAAATTTTGGTAATGAGTTGGAGCAGAACAAGCTCAAGTTCTTCTCCATCACTCCATTCATGGATCTCCGCTTTTATATTGTCGCGGTTTTTGCAGATCAGGTCCCAAACCGGATAGTTCTTCCTTGGCATGACGCGGTCTCCTTCTCTGAGCTTCAAACTTGGGCAGAAATCGCCAATCCCATCTCCGAGGTAGATGATTTTCTTGTCTTCCATATCTATGGAAGCTTTGATTCTTTCTATTATCATACCCTGTTAATGAAATACCATATAGTTAGTTAAAAAGCAAAGTACCAAAATATGAAATTTTTATGCACCAATATATACACACATATATATAGGATTGTATAAGTCCTCATGTGGGACATATAGTGAATTAGTGATGGAAAATATATATTTTATAGTGGTAACAAATTAACAATATGTCCTTACATATTTTTTCAATATTCTTTACTATGACATCATTGTTCAAATTATATTCGAGGTAAAGGTTGGGACACACCCAAAGATAGAACTTTTGAGACACAACTCAAGAGATGTGTCTATCAAAAGTTGTGTCTTTGGGTGGTGACTAATATGTCACTGCACACCTTTTTTATTTTTTTTTTCAAAGCTAGTAGTACTATTAAAGAGATTTAGTGGGGTTGAAAACATGATATCATGTTCGATAGTAATCGGATCCAATTGAGTCTCTCTAGAACTTTGGCACCTTAAGAACATATGAATAATCCATAGAATATTCAGAAAATATTTCTAGATTTTTCTAGACATGTTTTGTGCTTTAATTAAGTAAATTAGTGACGATCATTGTTTCAGAGAAAAAGTGAAGAGACTAGCTCTTTTTGGTTTAGAAAAGAAAGGTAAAGGAAATTAGAGAAGATTGATTTTCATGGTATTTTATCAATTACTGAAAATAATACGGTATAATAATAATAAAAAAAAATCTCAGAAATAGTTGGAAGATTAGTAAATCTTTTTCTTTCCCAAAAATAATGAACTAAAAGAGAGTCTAAAATAATTTACCTTGCACATGTTTGGAGGACAGAGACCACAGCCATGAGGAGATGAGTGGAAATCATGGCAAGGCAAAATCCTTAGCCTTCCTTCTTCATCGATAAAACTCGGGTTAGTGTTGATTTCTGAGAAATAGTCTCTCAGACCCAAATGCTTCAAAATTGTCTCAATGAAGAAAAGATTTGCATCACTGACAACCCTCAAGTCACACCTGAAAATAATGACGTCCATTACCCCAATCAACATATTTTCTAGGAAAAATATACAGAGAAAGAAAAATGTATAGTAGTATTAATATTTGCTTGGGAAAACAATTTAATGTGAAAGAAAAATACCCTAAAGCATGGGCTGATTTAATGGCAGGGACAATCCGGGGATGAATCGGAACCCGTTTAAGTACTTCTGCTATGTCTTCTATGGTTTTTCCTTGTGAGTGAAGTTCCATCATCATTCTATCCTGTATGTGATTACATAACAGACCATTTTCAGTAAGTCTCTGTGTTTGGCAACACACACACACACACACACAAAAAAAAAAAACCACCACCATACTTAAACGGTCACTATCTAATAAATACAACCAAAAGCTTAAGGCATATTTGACTACATTGCGTTTTTCAGTTTTTTATTTGCGACGTGCCTGTAGTGGTTTTTGCTTTTCTTTTTTCAGAACAAAATTTGAAAACTCGCGGGCTGTCCCGTTGACCCGCACGCCTAATTGACCCACGAGTATTTTCAAGCAAAAAAAAAATGTTCACCGGATATGTCCACTCTACATATTTGGCCGTATATATATATATATATATATTCTCCAGAAAAGGACAACAAACTTGGGCATGAAAAAGAATACAACAAAAAATGGTTTTTAGTTTCTACTTCTTTTTCTCGTTTATAAAACTGAAACGGTACTAAAACAAGTCATTATCAATGCCAGAAACACCAAATCCCATTGATGAAATTCTGACAACCACTATGTATAAAAATAAGCATATATATATATATATATATATCCACAAATACGTGTATATAATATGGTGTGCCTATATAATGAAATCGATAAAACTAACCATGAGAGAGTTCCAAGGCATGGTAGGGAGGAGTTGATTGAACAAATCGGTGGCACCCAACTCGTCCACGACCCAATTATCGCTATCCAAATCGATAATCGTCTTGTCAAAGTCAAAAACAGCTACAATTCCAGCCATTGCGATGATTAAATCAAAAACAAGTTTTCCACTAAACCAAAGTAGTTTTGTTTTCAAAAAAACAAAATTACTTTGTATTCAGAAGAAGGAAAAAAAAAAACTGTTGCTGATTATGAAAGACACCGAGAGAGAGGGTGGGGTATATATAGGTGTGATTTCGATGCGTAACAGGTTTTGGATTTGTAGATGCCAATGGAATATTACTTGTGAATAGTTTGTGGTAAGATAAAGGAAAACCATTCAATTTTGGAGTCCCTTTTTTTTTTAAAAAAAATTTTGGCCAGCTGTACACGTGGCATTGTCTGGTACTTTTCGAAATAAGATAATCTAGTGGCCCTGATTGTACCTCGGCCGTTTGGTTGTGGGAATTCGTGTGCGTTTGAGTAATCGGACGGCTAGGAGTTTGTGATTCTTAGGGGGGAAGAACGCGGGAATATGAGAGAATATTCTGTGAGGAATTGAATTCTGGTAATCCTAGTGGGAAACGCACTTAATCCTCCACTTTACTATTAGGATATTCCGATGTGGTACGCGCGGCGATTCTACTTTATTATGGCGGGCGGCTAACTTTAGCTACTTCTAGTCTAGACGCCTCTATTGATAGCTGTAACCACTAAACCAAAGAGCACAACAATTCAGGTGTTTCAAGACAAGGGATGTTTTACTATTTTAGTCTTGATTTCAAGACTTTGTATGGATAAATATAAGGGATTTGACATGTTTCAGACGAATTTAATAGAATTTTTACATAATATTCGTGTATAGATTATTGAATTTTTACGTAATATTCATGTATGTCAAATTGATATGTTGTGAGAAAAAAAAAACAAAATGTTCACTTTGTTCTTAAGGAGAATTTAGTGAAATTTCACAAGAATTTTTAATTTGTTTGGGTTGAAAAATTATGTTTTATAATTGATTTGTGAAATTTGATTTTTTTTTAAAACGAAATATGCATTGTTTAATATGAAAGAGAAAAAAAAAAAAAAGTGAAATTTCACTTGGCATACACGAATATTAAGTGAAATTTCACTAAACTTGTACATGAATATTAAGTGAAATTTTACTTAAATTGACATTTGAGGAACTTTTTAACAAAGTAAATACTCCCTCCGTCCCATTTCATGTGTCCATCTTTCCTTTTTGGGATGTCCCAAAATTATTGTCCACTTTCCTACATTAGTTTATAAATTTTACTTAGTTTCCCCAACTACCCTTCCTTGCAATCAACACCAAAACAAAATAAAATAAAATAAAAAAGTGTAATGATTATGGACAATTGTGGAAAGTAGGTGTAGATTCTTTTTGTCCCCTTAAATAGTTGGATTCTCAAGATGGACACATAAAATGGGACGGAGGTAGTATCAAATTAGACTTTAAACTCTAGAGAGTTACTTCTAGCGACTTTTGGGATAGTTAGTGAAATTTCACTTGACATACTAAGTGAAATCTCACTGAACGAGTACACGAATGTTAAGTTTAACTTCAAGTTTTTTAGGAAGAAGGCATGTACAGGTTCAGTGAATTTTCACTTAATATTTATGTATGCCAAATTTATATGTTTTGAGAAAAAAAAAATTAAAAAAAAAATGAATTTTAACAAGAATTTATACATTTGTTTTGGTTGAAAATTTGTGTTTTATAATTGATTATAAAATTTTCTGATTTTAACCAAATATGCATTGTTTAAAAAATAAAAATAAAAAAAAAATCACCATGCCTGCCTACATGAATATTTAGTGAAATTTCACTTAACTCGTACATGAACATTAAGGCTTAGTTTGGCCCCCATTTTGGTGCTTCTCATTTTTTAAAGCACAATTTCATGTTAATTCATTTGGTAACTAATTTATGAGTTTTGCAAAAATTAAACTTAGTGCTTTTTTGGGAGAGCTTTTAAAAGCTCTAGAATTTAGTGAAATTTCACTTAATATTTTATATCTATCAAGTGAAATTTCACTTATTATTCATGTATGTAAAAATATGAATTTTTTTTTTTCTCAAAACGTATTAACAATGATACTAGTTTTATAGCTCTCGTTGACACGATTCGAACGACATAAAATTTGCGAAAAATGGAGTTGTAGGTCAAAAGTTATAGATGTTTAAAGTTTAAAAATATTTTTCGAAATTAGAAATGATATGGTACACTGCTCGCACGGTGCGAGCAGTCTCTGAAGGAAGATGCGCGCGTGGGTGCGCACATGTGGCGCGTGGTGTGACTGGGGTTGTGCATGAGATCTTCTATGGTGCGCACACTTATACCGTACGAGCACTAACTGTCAACTTTTTATCTTTTTTATTAAGTACACTTTTAAATTATCTTTAAACTCAATAAGTGTTCCATAATTATCTTTTTTTAGTAATTCCCAAAAAAAAAAAAAAATGGATTGTCTCGCAGTATTGGCCGGTTTAGTCCGGCTTCAACTTTTGCATCTCCATTCTCCACTAGGGCACTAGGGGTGGTTCCAGAAAATTATGTTTGGGATGGGAGGCAAGTCACTATTTACATTACCAATCACGGCGATATTGGGATGTAGTAATTTTTTTTTTTTTTTTCTATCTATTTATACATATTTAATAAGAATAATTATCTTGTATAAAAATGATTTAAGTTTCACCATATGAAGTTTGTTATCCTTTTTCAGAGATGGAAGATCTAATATTTGTAATTCTTAATAGGGGTGTAAGAAAAAAGTGCAAATTGTTACTGACCTCAAACCGGCCGAACCGAAAATTGAATAGTTAGTTTTATAAATATATGTACAAGATAATACCGACCGCAAAACTGACCAACCGAATGATTTATTCTCCTATTGGTCAGTTTTCAAACACCAAAAAAAATTTATAATAATCGACCGATCGACCGGTTTACACCCCTAGTTCTTAGCATGGTAATCATTTTTTTATTCTTTGCGACAATGAGTATTGTAAGAGCATATCTCCAGTGGTGTACCCTTTTATAGCGTAAATATTACTTAAGTTCCTATGCAGAAAAGAGAAATTCTACAGTGATATAAAATAAAGTCGGCCAAGGAAATGCCGGCCAAGGGAATGTCTTTTGGTCTTTTTTTTTTTTTTTAAATCTTAATCAATTATTCAACTTAAAATTTTTTTAAAAAAAATCCCAGCCAGCTAAGGCTTTGCCGACTGGGTCATTGTGAGCATTAAAAAAAAGGCTAAGGGAATTCCAGCTAGAGTGGGCCGGTTGACCCTCAGCCGACTCGTCTGTATGGTAAAAAATTTAGTTGAAGGCTAAACTTAACTTCCACTACCATACACCTTATTAAATTTCTATACACAACACACCATTGAAGTATATGAATAGCAAACTAACTTAAGTTACACTATGAATTTAACACCATTAGAAGTGCTCTAATTATAATAATGGATGGGGGTTGGGTGTTTACATAAAATTAATTTTAAATGTTGCAAATTATGTATACATGATAAAAATAAAAATGTTGCAACGTGGTTTCGCCTATCTCCGCAGCCAGGGACGGACCTATGTATAAACTAAGGGGGGCATGGTCCTTCCAAAGTTTTTGAAAATTTGTGAGATATATGTGTAATTTTAATATTTAAAAATTAATTTAAAAATTAATCCTCCCAAATTTTTAACAATTACAACATAAATTATTCATATAAAAGTCAATTTAAAATTCAAAAGCTCAAATGCCACATCTTTTTTGTAGGACTAATCTATGGACACAAGAAACCGGATTAATAATTAAACAGTTTGTTGTTTAGGTAGGCTAAATAGTACAAGATTAATTATGTATCAATAACTTAATAGTCCCTATATGAAATACTATTTACTCTAGGGGTGTGACATTAACAATCCCCCATAAAAGCGAAGACGGGGAGTATGGATATTCCATATCCAGCTCGTGAGTCAAACATGACCTAAATCTAATCGACAAAACTACTCCTTTTACTCTCTGTCACATACCAAAAATATGTATAAATAGACTAAAATTCATTTAACTTGCCCCCGCCCCCTAACACAAAATCCTAAGTCTGCCATTGTTCGCCGAATTGGGAATAAGTGTCTCTTGTCTCTTGAATTACTTTGTAATGCACCTTTTTTGGGGAGAAAGAATATCTAATGTGATTGCCAATTGTCAAACTAGTGTTCCGTGCACCTGCACCGTGATCTGTGAATATAACACTATTTTTAAATTTGTATTTCAAATATGCTTAATAGGACCATCTTTTAACAATCATGGCCTACTCAACATCCTTCTGTGAAATTTTTTTAGCCTTCTAACACATGTGTTTTGAAAAACCACAACATATATGTGCATCCTATCCTATCCTCTAGAACCAATTCTGATTCATTTTCATCCACATGACGAGGTAGCATATATCTCTTTCAAGAGCATATTCCAAGAATTGAATCAATCCCAGTTTTATATGGATTATCATATACTCAAATTATGATTCTCATCAATTACTGAGGAAGTGACAGTGACAAGTGGATCGACATGCCGGACTGGCAAACAGAACCCAATTCTGTGGACTCTGTTGCTTTTCATGACATGTGGGAGCGTTTTATTAATGTTATTGCAATATTTACAAAGGTGGCGCAGCAATTAATTAATTAATATATAAAAAGAGTATTAGCAGTTAATTGCATGCGTCAAAGGTAGTTTTGGTACGCCACTCAACACTTCAAAAAAATAAAAGAAAAAAGATCATCTAATCTAATCCATGTGATTTCTTTTCTTTTTTCTATTCCTTCAAACATTTATTAGCATTTGTGTCGTTTTGTTTTCAAATTTTGGTATTTTTGGTATAAGTACTCGTGCCATCGAAGACAACCTTTTTTGTGGTTTGAAATTTTTTTTTTCAATTAAACACTAACATTCCAAACATGCATATTTGAAATCTAAGCAAAATGCTTGGTACATCATTTTTTTTTCTAAATTATTCACTTGCTAATGTGTTAATGATAATTTTAAAATTAAACATAAATATAATTTATGGTACACCCAATTAAATATTGGCCGGTTAAATCATCGAGAAGCGAGTGGAATCAGGCCCAAAGATTCACCATTGATTCCACATGGGTCCATTAATTCTGACAAGACATATTACTCATCCACTGAGTGGGCCCTACGTGACATATGATACATAAAGAAGAAGCCCAAGACCACTCACGTCACTAACTTACAACCAATCGGAACCCACTAGGCACGTTGCGGAAAGTGACATACGTGGAGGAAGGTAGTGGGCCGACGTGGATAGAAGAAGTAGAGAGAAGGTATATAACTGAGCCGGGAAGCATTGAGGGAGGTAGGCCATTTTTCTATCATTTTTTAGTTCCATACGTTTGATATCGGAAACGGTAACTGACTTAAGCATCGGAGGAGGTTCCGGGAAAATAACCCCCGTTGGCCTTTCTTGTTGTTTTGGATGTTTGCAGGAGAACTCCATCTGACCGGATCGTGATTACTTCTGGAAGATTTTGGGATACATCAGTTGGCACCGTCTGTGGGAACGATAAATTGTAGCTCTCGCCTTTTGTCAAAGTTAGCGCTCATCCGAATATCATGGAAGAAAACAGTTTACTTCGTGAGAAAGTTAGCCATGTGGAGACCAAGAACCCGGAGGATCCTGGTGCTCAAGTGACAGATTATTCTAGTGAAAGTCAGGCGATGCCCAGCCAAATGGAGGTTGTGATGCAGCAAATCAAATCTCTTACTGAAACAGTTGAGGTGTTGGTGAAACAACAAGCGAATCAAACATCGTTTCATAAGGAATCGGAAGTTAAAAATTCCAGCCAAAAAGATCAGTACGTGCAGCAAGGTGCTGACCCGCCAATTAATACAAATGCAGGAGGATTGAAGTAAGATGTGGCGGAGTCCGACATGAAGAACGAAGCGCTGCACGGAGAGAATCAGGAGTGGAGAATTATCTTGGGGCTGACGGAGCCCCCCTTTTCTGAGCAGATCATGGCCGAGCGGTTGCCAAAGAAGATCATCTTGCCGAAAGTGGAACCCTACGATGGGAAGGCCGACCCTACAGAGCATTTGTGCCACTATCAGCATGCCATGGTCCTGCATGATTGTAGTGAAGCGCTCTTATGCCGGGTATTCTCAAACACCCTCACGAGAGCATCTTTGTCGTGGTTCAAACGTTTACCTCCGAGATCAGTTGGTTCGTTTGTTGTGATGGCAACAAAGTTCGTTAATCGGTTTATCACGAGCCGAAAGTTGAAGAAGGGGTCGGATCATCTCCTAACCGTCAAACAGTCAAAGGAAGAGTCATTAAGGGATTACATAACACGATTCAATGCTGAACTCGTCAATATTGACGGGTGTGAGGGAGGTTTGCTACTGCAGCGTTAAGGGCAGGTCTTCAGCCTGGTCTATTTTGGAAGTCCATCACGAAGAGACCACCTCTAGACAACGCTGACCTATTAACAAGGGCTCAGAAGTACATAACTCTAGAGGATATGGATTTGGCCCGTCGAGATTGTAAACGATTGATCGATCCTAGAGGGAGTTCTAGAGGGGTGAAGGAAGAAAGGAGGAAGGGAAGATCGCCAGATCACTCAGGTAGGAGAACAACACGCCGTAGAGATAGATCCCCGAGGTCTAATCACTACACACCTTTGAATGCGTCTTAGTCTCAGATTTTGAGACAGGTTAAAGGAAAGGAACAACTAAGTTGGCCGGGAAAGTTGAAGGGGGAACCCAGAAACCGAGATCGAAATAGATTTTGCGATTTTCATAAGGATTATGGGCATACTACGGATGAATGCCGAATCCTGAAAAGGGAAATTGAGGATTGATCCGAAGAGGCTGCCTTAGGGAGTACGTCGGGAGAAATGACAAAGTGGGACCGACACGGGATCGGACGAACAAGGATCAGACGAAAGACAAATTAGATCAACGTACAGCGGATCAGCCTCCTCGACCTAATGTTATTTACACTATCCATGGCTGCACCAGAGATTCTGGATATTCGAACCGAGCAAAGAAACACTTCTCTCGAGAAGTCGTGTGGGGACCAACGCGAGTTCTCAGTATGGAGCAGAGGTTTAAAACATCGGCCCCATTAATTACCTTTGGGGACGAAGATATGATTGGAGTACACGTTCCTCACGCCGATGCCCTGGTGGTAACTCTATCTATTGCAAACTACGATGTAAGAAGGATCCTCATTGACAATGGAAGTAATATCAATGTAATTTTCTTACACGCTCTGGAGAAAATGAACATCGATCTTGGGCAGATGAGGGGATCCACTAGGAAGATCACCGGATTTAGTGGAGAAGTCGTGGAGCCAGTAGGCGAGATCAGATTGCCCGTCACTATTGGAAAGGCTACTAATTACATATCCGGAGTGGATGAATTCTCAGTGATAAATGCACCATCACCTTATAATGCCATAATGGGGCGTCAGTGGCTCCACGACATAAAGATCATACCATCATTGTATCACCAGTGCATGAAGTTGGTTCTCAGAGGTGAAGTGGTATCCATCAGAGGTGATCAGAAAGTTTCAAGGGAATGTCACGCTACTTCATTCAGATATATCAGGGAAAAATAGCAATTACAGCGCCCTGGAGGCCAGGCGAGACAAGGACGCATAGATGATGACTCTGACCTGGTACCACCAGGAATTTGTGATGATCGACCTGACTCTCTTAAACCCGGGGAGGAGGTAGAAGAAGTTAACCTTGACAAAGGAAATAAGGAAAAGAAAGTGAAGATTGGAGCTCGTCTCACAGGTGCACTC
This sequence comes from Hydrangea macrophylla, assembly GCA_033977485.1. NCBI lineage: Eukaryota > Viridiplantae > Streptophyta > Magnoliopsida > Cornales > Hydrangeaceae > Hydrangea > Hydrangea macrophylla. Next base: position 142,132,846 of record CM066991.1, read on the forward strand.
AGGAAGGAGTTGGTCCAGTTTTTAACTGAACAGCAACACGTCTTCGCATGGTCTACTAGAGATTTGGTTGGAATAGATCCCGAGATAATTTCACACCGGTTAATGGTAAATCCAGAGCATCCGCCAGTCCGACAGAAAAGAAGAAAATTCGCAGCGGAAAGGCATCAAGTCATTAACGCCGAGGTAGAAAGATTGCTAGAATCCGGGCATATTAAGGAAGTGTTTTACCCGGAGTGGTTGGCTAACACCGTTGTAGTCCCTAAGAAAGGGGGAAAATGGGGAGTCTGTGTGGATTATACAGACCTCAATCGGGCTTGTCCTAAAGACAGTTTCCCAATTCTGAAGATAGACCAGTTGGTTGATGTGACAGCTGGGAATGAATTGCTTTCTTTTATGGATGCATATTCGGGATATAACAAGATTCGGATGTACCCAGGTGACGAAGAGAAAACCTCTTTCATCACGGAGAGGGGCCTTTATTGTTATAAGGTGACGCCATTCGGATTAAAGAACGCAGGAGCCACTTATCAGAGGTTGGTAAATGGGATGTTTCATCACCAATTGGAAAAAATGATGGAAATTTATATAGATGACATGTTAGTCAAAAGCAAGGACAGGTTAGATCATGTCAGGCATTTCAGGGAAGCCTTCACAGTTCTTGATAAATATGACTTGAAGTTGAACCCAGCCAAGTGTGCTTTTGGGGTGTCATCAAGAAAGTTTCTAGGATTTTTGGTGTCTGAAAGAGGAATAGAAGCAGATCCGGATCAAATCAGAGCGCTTCAGGAAATGATTCCACCTCGGAATAAGAAAGAAGTACAAGCCCTCAATGGAAGGTTAGCAGCTCTCAATAGATTCATCTCCAAAGCATCTGATAAATGTTTGTCGTTCTTCAGAGCACTTAAGGGGAACAAGAATTTTGAGTGGACAGAAGATTGCGAAGAAGCTTTTCAGAGTTTGAAGAATTACTTGGGAAACCCTGTAATATTAAGCACCCCGAACCAAGGAGAGGAGCTTTTCCTGTACTTAGGCGTTTCAGATCATGTCGTTAGTTCAGCCCTCGTGAAGTTAGATGCTGGGGTTCAGAAGCCAATCTACTACACCAGTAAGACCCTCTCGGAAAACGAACAGAGGTACCCTGAACTCGAAAAGTAGCTTTTGCTTTGTTAAGTTCTGCTCATAAATTACGGCCTTATTTTCAAGCACACACAATAGTAGTACCCATTGTACACCCACTTAGATCTGTGTTGCATAAGCCTGATACCTCTAGGCGCCTCATGAAGTGGGCAATAAAACTGGGTGAATTTGATATTAAGTTTGTCCCAAGGGTAGCAATCAAGGCGCAGGCCTTGGCAGACTTCATTGCGGAATTCTAAGCAAGACAGGGGGTCGAGATGCAACCTGAAACAGCATGGGGTCAGGAAATCTGGAAATTATACACCGATGGAGCTTCTAGCCGGAGGGGAAGTGGAGCTGGTGTCGTACTGATTACACCTGAGCAGGTCCAGTTAGAAAGAGCAGTGGCCTTCTGCTTTAAAGCCTCGAACAACGAAGCTGAATATGAAGCCCTGATCACGGGGCTACAAATGGAAAAATTGTGTGGAGCTGAGAATCTTCAAGTTCACTACGATTCCCAATTTGTTGTAGAACAGATGAAAGGTGGTTTTGACCTCAAGGATGAAAGAATGCGGTTGTATAATCAAATAGCACGGAGATTGGCAGATCAATTCAGTAATTTTGCAATAGTCAAGATAGCCGGAGAAGATAATCACCGAGCAGATGCCTTATCAAAATTGGCAGCAGCGTTGGAATTTGCATCGGAAGGCGAAGTGAAGATTGGTGTTCAAGAACTACCCAGTATTTCTCAAATGCCTAGGGTATGTGTAGTAAATTCATAAGAATAAAGAGACACATGGATCATGCCTATCTACCTCTATCTAATAAAAGGGACACTACCTGAAGATAAAGTATCAGCTCGGAAGTTAAGGATAAAGTCAGCTAGGTACGTTGTGTACGAAGGAGTCTTATACAAGAGGTCGTTCACACAACCTTTCCTTCGCTGTCTAATGCCATATCAAAGTGAGTATGTACTAAGGGAAATTCATGAAGGCATATGTGGCAACCATATGGGGTCAAGATCAGTATCCCACCGAGCGCTAACTCTGGGTTATTTCTGGCCCCACATGAGGGAGGACACTCGACAATTGGTTCAAAAATGTGAGAAGTGTCAAAGGTTTTCTAATTATACGCACATCCCAGGTCAGCCAATGACCCCAATTGTTAGCCCCTGGCCATTCATACAATGGGGGATGGACCTGGTGGGACCACTTCCCAGAGCAATAGGAGGAAAAAAGTTTGTTGTAATTGCAGTTGATTATTTCACCAAATGGGCTGAAGCCGAAGCTTTGGTTAAGATCGGTCAAAAGGAGATGAAAAATTTCGTGTGGAAGAGTATTGTGTGCAGATTTGGAATCCCACAAGTAGTAATCACAGACAATGGCACACAATTTGAGGGGGGAATATTCAAGGATTTCTGCCATGGCTTGGGTATTAGCCATCATTTTTCATCTCCCGGACACCCTCAAGGAAATGAACAAGCCGAGGTAACTAATCATTCAATTATAGACGCCATGAAGAAAAGGTTGGATCGAGCTAAAGATAATTGGTTGAATGAGCTCCCCGGGATATTGTGGGCATACCGGACTACTCAAAGAACTTTGACGGGAGAATCGCCATTCACGTTAGCATATGGTACTGAGGCGGTACTCCCAGTTGAAATTGGTATGCCTTCATCACGAACAACATTTTGTAATTCAGAACACAATAGGCAAGCTATTCGGGAGAATTTGGACTTGTTGGAAGAAGTACGAGATCAAGCTCTGGTAAAAATTGCAGCATATCAGCAAAGAGTTACAAAAAGATACGACCAGGGAGTCAAGCCTAAATATTTTCAGTTGGGAGATTAAGTGCTAGGAAGGATTTTTCCCAATACAAAAGAGCCAAGAGTAGGGAAGTTGAACCCCAACTGGGAAGGACCCTATAAGATAATCAAGATTAACAGGCCAGTCACATATTGGTTGGAAGATATGAATGCGAAGCAAGTTCCAAGGCCATGGAATGCAGAGCACCTCAGAAAATATTTCTGCTAGTTAGAGTTATTTTCCCAGCTATTGTAAATACGCAAGTTTTCATTCCATGTAAATATGCAATTCTTAGTTTCTGTGAGTATTCAAGGCAATGTTTTATATGCACAGTCCAACCAACATGTTATGGCGTGTATAGAGTTCACCAAGTTATGGGATCATGAATCCCGAAGTGAACATAAGATCTCACCTCAGACCTGAGATGAGTGTGAAGAGTTCACCAAGTCACGGGATCATGAATCCCAAAGTGAACATAAGATCTCACCTCAGACCTGAGATGAGTGTAAAGAGTTCACCAAGTCACGGGATCATGAATCCCGAAGTGAACATAAGATCTCACCTCAGACCTGAGATGAGTGTAAAGAGTTCACCAAGTTAGGGGATCATGAATCCCGAAGTGAACATAAGATCTCACCTCAGACCTGAGATGAGTGTAAAGAGTTCACCAAGTTATGGGATCATGAATCCCGAAGTGAACATAAAATTTCACCTCAGACCTGAGATGAGTGTAAAGAGTTCACCAAGTCACAGGATCATGAATCCCGAAGTGAACATAAGATCTCACCTCAGACCTGAGATGAGTGTAAAGAGTTCACCAAGTCACGGGATCATGAATCCCGAAATGAACATAAGATCTCACCTCAGACTTGAGATGAGTGTAAAGAGTTCACCAAGGGGTAGGATCATGAGTTCTTAAATGAGCATTAAGATTTTGGGTCCTACCCGGTTTGAACACAAATAGTTCAATAAGCATGGCATCATAGGTCCCAGAATAAACTATTAAATTTCAAGATTGCCAGAATAAAGGTTTTGCAGAGCAAAACATAATCACAAACGTCCCACATCAAGAATTACAAATAACAAAAGATGAAAAATAATTACAGAAACATATCTTGTCACCAGATTTGTTCAAAATTCCAACAGGTCATCACCAAACCACGATTGTATGAACAAAATATACACAAAAAGTTATATTCTTAAAAGAGGAAGGCAGATGGGGTAGGAAAGGTCAGACTTCGTCAGGAAGGGAAGTCAAGCGGGTGTCAGCATCACTCTGTGCAAGAATCGCGGAAGCTGATCTTGTGCTAGGGTCGGATACAGGTGGAGTGACTCCAGAGCTAGTTTCACCTTCGAGGGGGATAGTAGATTCTGCAGTAAAATCTACATCGGGATCCAACAGAGCAAGGTCTATATCGGGAAAACATGCCTTAAGTTGGCTCACACGCTCCATAACTTTACCTCTGCATTCTTCCCAACCCTTGTCGAACCCATCTTGGGTGAAATCAGTGCCCTTAGCCATCAGTTCATCCAACTTTTCTTTAAAGTACATCTCAGCAGCTCGTTTCTTTTCCACTTCGAGTTGCGCGAGATGGGCAGCTTTGTCTTTTTCTCTTCCTTGTTTCTCCAACAGAAGATCAACAACCACTTTCTGAGCCTGAGCTCGAGCATCATTTAGAAGAGAATCAGAAGTTGCTTTTCCTGTATTGGCTTCTTCCAAGCTCTTCTACAATTCCTCGACTTGAGATAACAGCTCTGAGTTTTTCAATACCTGCTCTTCTAGCTGATGCTCGAGATCAGCTCCCTCGCAGTTCAGCCTCCTTAGAGCCGATTGGAGATACAGCGCCTAAAATCAATAAAGCATATAAGTAAAAATCCTTACACAGAGGCGTGTGAAAATGCACAATGAACAGGAGTGTAGAGGAGTATAGGGGAAGTTCCGATCTAGAGAGGGGATAGATGTACCTTGGTCAGGTATTCGGTAATCTTGAGGGTCATCTCAGGAGCTTTCCTGGCCTCTATTTGGGCAGGGAATCTGTCAGCTGCTTGCTTAAGGTAGCCTTGTATATAACGGTTCAGGTTCCCGGGTCCCTACGGCAATTTGGAAGTGTCTGCTGATTTCCCACTACTCATTACGTGACCAATATCCAGCCCGATAAAGGTATTTGGGGGATGCAATCGGGGAGATTGCCGAATTGATGGAGGAATGTTGATTGGATGATGTGGGAGATCGGGTGATTCAGAGTCCGGGAGTGAAAAAGAAGGTGGAAGGAGCTAGATGTCACTATCATCTGGCTCGTCTGTCAGCCTCAACCTACGAGCGGCCTGAGCTTGGGCCTCAGCACCAGGAGGATTAACAGGTTTCCTCTTTCGGCGAACTAACTGCGCCCCAGCTACTCTTGCACTGACCTCATCTATCGTGATCAGTCCCGCTGAAAGAAGAGCCTCTTATGTAATTATCCTGTTTGCAAGCCTAACCTCAGGTAACAGCCACACCTTAAGTTTCTCACGCTTTGGTAATGAGAGCCTGAGTTCTGGTTTCCGGAGCTGCAGAAATAACAATAGCCATTAGAAATCAAGCAAAGGAGGTCGCAATATAAGCAGCATGTAGAGTAAATCTTACAGGGACTGCCCACTCTCTTGGGAACATTCCCAATATTACCCCTGATAAAAAAAAAGTATTTTTCCAGCCTTTGTGAGATGTGGGAAGATCCTGTATGGCTTGAAATCTCTTCTCACCAGTAACATAGAATCCACTTCCCTTTTTAGACTTAATTTGCATTACTGTCCTGAGGGTCCCTAAATCTAGATCTACCCCATTGCGATCAGCTAAAATCAAGGAACCAACTAGCATCTGCCACCCATTAGGAGCCAACTGAGAGGGGCAGAGATGGAGGAACCTTAAGAAATCACAGAAGAATGGATAAAGAGGAATCCTAATCCCTAAACGAAAAAAATAAGTATAGAAAGCAATTTCTCCCTCTTGCGGTCTGTATACAACCTCCCCAGGGGTTGGAGCCCTACATTCAAGTTCGGGTGTGATCAGGTATCTCTCCCTGAGTCGTTGTAACGTGTGAGAGGTTATAATAGACAGCTCAAAAAGTCCTGAGGGTTCGATTGGACGACGCTGAGAAGATTGAGCCTCCATCTCACAACCTTCCACGGTCATAGTCCCCAAAGGATCGCAGACGTCAGTACTTTTAGTGCGAGATGACGACATAAAACTAAGAAGAAAGCGATAAGTAAGAGAGGAATTACTGACCTAGAAGACGAGAGAAGATGAAAGACCTTTAGTTGCTCCAACGGATAAAAGAAAGTAAAAGAAATTCACACTAACCTGTAGATGTATGATCAGTGAGAATGATTGCAATGATGAGAGACGTGATGTTCTAGTAGCAGGCGCTCAAATTTCGAGGCATCATTTGGGAAAAGAAGCGTCAAATTCAAATATCGGTAAAATCGCGTCCATCTGTAGCCTCTATCCAACGGCTAAGAATAAAGGATTTTTGGGGGGGGGGGAGTAGCTGGTACACCCAATTAAATATTGGTCGGTTAACTCGTCGAGAAGCAAGTGGAATCAGGCCCAAAGATTCACCATGGGCCCATTAATTCTAACAAGACATATTGACCATCCACTCAGTGGGCCCTACGTGACATATGATACATAAAGAAGAAGCCCAAGACCACTGACGTCACTAACTTACAACCAATTGGAACCCAATAGGCACGTTGCGGAAAGTGACATACGTGGAGGAAGGTAGTGGGCCGACGTGGATAGAAGAAGTAGAGAGAAGGTATATAACTGAGCCGGGAAGCATTGAGGGAGGTAGGCCATTTTTCCATCATTTTTATAACACCTATAATTGTGTTATTGCTTTTGCATTTCATTGTCATGCATTATAATGTGATGTGGCGTATTTTTTGGCACATGTTTGAGTGAGTTTTGACTCACAAGTTGATTTGGGTGTCTGTATTAGAGAACCCATTGAAACTGTGGTGATTGAGGATTTGTTGTGGTAAAGTCTCTCTGAGTGTGAGACGGTCACTGTGGAACACTTTAAATGTTTATCTGGAAATAAATGTTTACCTGTGTATTTCAATATATGTATTATTTTCTATTTTAGAATTTATTTTTATTGTTAGTTTTAGTATCTTGGTGAGAACGAATTAACACGCTATTAATTTGGTAGGCTAATTAACAATTTCGGAAACGTCATGTAGAAATTCGCGTTTTAGCGACCAAACGAAACTTAGTCGAAAACTTTTATAATTTTGAAGTTTCACTTGTAAAGCTATGAATAAGCTGTATAGAAAGTTTCAGAGACTAATTAGGAGTTTTGAAAACTCGTGGGGAGGTAAACGTAAATTCCCAATAGTCTTGCCTATATATAGGAAGTGATGACTTTAGGTTTTTCATAAGTCTTAACCTAATTCCAAGAAGGAGGCCAAAAGGGGATTTTTGGAGCTTAGAGCTTTGCGACGCCAAACGACGACCTTTCGTCAGTCTGTTTTCTCCCAGATTTTGTATTTGAGCTCCTCGAGGTAAGAGCTTCGTTTTGATATATGTTAGGGCTTGTTTGGCAAAGTTTTCCGAAAAGTTATTTTCTAGAATTTTTCATAAAAGTTTATAAATGGAACTTTGATCCATAGGAATTGTACTAGACGGACTTTTGCACATTCTTTGTGCACGGGTTTTCTTTGGATCGTATTATAGGAGCGTTATTCGGAGGTGAGTGATTCAACTATGTTTTTGGAATGATTTCTTGACATGTATTCATGTTTTGTGTGAATAGCATGTATTAATTCTTAGAGATATATTGTGTAGTTCATATTGGGCATTTATATTGATAAGTAGGCCCAATAGCACGATGAAATGTTTTGATTTCTGCGAGCATGGTGATATGTATTTGAGCATGTTAAGTTGCTTATGTGGGTCAGAAAGAACACGTGGTCACCGTGCCATTTTGTGGAGCCGATATAGGCATTAAGGTCGCACGATTGAAAAGAAGAATCGTGGGTCTTACCCTTTCGCGTGGACTTATTGGCGAGGAGCCGCGAATTGGGAGTATGGACGGGCACGTGAGTCTTCGGCGACTAGTATGAATTGTAGAGATGTGAATGCGGACATGTTTATCATTCATATGCATATGTTGTTTTATTCACTAAGCTTTAGCTTAAACAAATTGAATATTTGTGGTTATTCAAATAACCATTTCAGGTGTAAATGCTGGCGAGGAATTGGAGAAGTGAGTACGTGGGTTGGGAGTTCGTTTTGGGAGGCAACTTGAATGTTAACCTTGTAGTTTTGGGACAATATGATGTTGTAATAAGAATTTTTATCGTTTTAACTTATGTTTAACTTCGTATAATAGAATGGATTTTAAACCGTTGTAATAGTTAGTGACATGTTGTAATCCTGCTTTAGAAATGTTTTAATACAGCTAGGATTACTTTGGATTGAGTTTGGATTGAGTGGTTGATCCTTGGTGAAAGTTAGGAAGCTTTTAAAACTTGGAATTCTGCAGTTTGGGCTGCTGTCAGGGGAGCAGTTGACTGATCCAGTGTTCAGTCGACTGAACCCTTTGCCTGTTAGCTACTGCTTCTTATTATGGCAAAAGCAGTCGACGGGACAGTGCAGTTTAGTTTTTTTCCTTATTATGGCAAAAGCAGTCGACTGGGCTCTGCCTCAGTCGACTGGACCTCTGTAGGTTATGTGTTCGTTTTGGTTCCGCTTACTTCAGTCGACTGAAGGGGGAATTCAGTCAACTGAATGTTGGAGGCCCAGTCGACTGGACCCCAGTCTCAGTCGACTGAATGGTCTGATAAACTGTTTTGAAAACTCTCTGCTTGCTTCAGTCGACTGAGGTCTTGACCGGCCCAGTCGACTGAACCCCCTGCTTTTGAAAATATGTTTTGTTTTTCCGTTGCGTGTGTTCTTCAAACCTAATTTTGGGAACGTTAATGAATTAGTTTAGCCTCAGTGGCGTGCCACGGGCTCCGGTTCCGCTATTGTGGGACCGGGCTGTGACAATTTTTTAGTTCCATACGTTTGATATCGAAAACGGTAACTGACTTAAGCATCGGAGGAGGTTCCGGAAAAATAACCCCCGTTGGCCTTTCTTGTTGTTTTGGATGTTTGCAGGAGAACTCCATCTGATCGGATCGTGATTACTTCTGGAAGATTTTGGGATACATCAATTTATTTCATTCTAATTATTAACAAAGAGTTTTAGTTGTTCATCTCATATGAGTGTCTTTTTTAGGTGTAACATACTTGAAAAATAAATAAACGTACCTTAAAGTCATGAAAATTTCACAAATTACACCTTCTTGCGACAATTGTTAATTGCTTCACTGTAGTTTTTTTGGATGTTCTTTCCTTTTCTTTCTTCTTTATTTTGATTTTTTATATTTCCTTGTACACACAATTTTAAGGAAAACAAAGCACCAATTTCTATGAGAGGTAACCTGATCTATCTATTTTAGAAGTTGCGATACATTGTGATATGTATAAGCAAAAATATAAACTAATTTATACATTGTGCATACAATTGTGTCACATCTGTTCCAAATTTTACATGCGTTTTAATATGATGTTGTGGTATCACGTAAAACTATTCATGTTTATTAATAATTGAGATGAGTTGACGTGGGTCAACGGTGAGATGTCAAGTGGAGACACGGGAATCTGGTATTACATGATGCATTGGCATGATTAAATGGCATTTATATGATTTAAATGTTATTTGACTTTATCTGATATTTTGATGAATAGTAAATTTACCTGTGTAGAGTAAATTTCTAGTAGTTTTGATATTGTTCTAGATTATTTTGAATACTGTGGTGAGAACGTGAGTGTTGCGTGTATTAAAGGTAGGTGGTTTAGAGATTCCATAGAGATTAATTGTGGATCCTCATTTTTGGACCCAAACAGAGCTTAGTTGAAAACTTTTATAAATTTTAGTTTTCACTCGTGAAATAATAAAGTAGACGTTTTTGAGATGTTTCGGGAGATAATTAGGAGTTTTGAAAATCTGTGGGGAGGTAAATGTAATTTCTGAAAGTCATGCCTACAAATAGCTAAACTTGGATTTTTTTGTCAAAACTTTCCTAAAATATCTAAGGAGGAGAGAAAAAAAAATGAGATTTGGTGCCACGAGCTTCACGACGCCAAACGACGAACTTCTGATCATCAGTTTTTCTCCAGATTCAAGATTTGAACTCCTTGAGGTAAGAGCTCCTCGATTTGATACCTCTTAGGCCGCTCTTGGATAACTTTTTCCGAAAATACAATTTCTAGAAATTTGGAGAAAACTCAAAAACACTTGTAGGAATCACGCATAAACTGAGATTTGACGTTTATTCAAGCATCTAGTCGATCCTTCAAAGTTTTAGAAGAATCGTACGAGGTATAAATTCTAGATCTATGAAATATATGGAATTTACATGTTTTGAATATCGACTTTAATATTTTGGATTTGGGCGAAATTCATGTATTAATTAGACCCGTTAATTATGCATGTGAAACTGCGATAAAAGCATGTATAACTGTCTATGTGAACATGTTATATGTCTACTTGGGTCAAAGGGTAGTTTGGTGCAATTTCATCCGGGGATCGAACCTTGAGTATTGTGATATTGATTGTGGTTGTGTCTGGTAGGAGGAAGGTCCAGCCAAAACACGGTACCTGGTATGGAGGAAGGCCCAACCAGTGTACGGGATGCGTAGGAGAGGTGTGCCTTCCACAACATCGGTTCTAATTACTTGATAAATGCATACCACTCACCCTAGAGAATATTTTGATGTGTTTTAGATGTTTAAACCATAGATTGTCATATAAGCAAACATTTAGAATTGTACACTCAGCATATAGCTGAGCAGTGGAGATTTACTCCATTGTAGGTGATAAGAAGCGTGAGGAGTAAGGTTGAGGAATGCCAGGGAAACACCACTTGTTCACTTTTGTTATTATTCCAAACTTGTAATAAGAATTTGGAAATTATAATATGTTGTAATAGCATCTCGACTTAGATTAATACTTGTAACCTGTAGTAAGACCTCAATATTTATGTTTTAAATCATGGTATTTTGGTTGTATTGGTGTTGGAATTGATTTGGAGACCCTTGGTGTGATTCCTGCAGAATGCTCAGCAAACTGCTAAGAATCAATCGACTGATCCTTGGTACAGTCGATTGGACATCTGTTTTTTAAAGAGATTCTTTTAGTTTTCGAAGGCTTCAGTTGACTGAAAGACGGAAATTAGTCGACTGGTTTTTGCACGAAAACATGACATTCTGAATGCATAGTGTCCAGTCGACTGGACAAGGCATCAGTCGGCTGAAAAATTGAGGCCCCAGTCGACTGAGTCCCTGACACAGTCGATTGGACGAGGCCTGGGGAGTTTTTAAACTTACTACTTTTTGATCTCCAGTCGACCGGAGCCCCGATCCAGTCGACTGGACCTCTGTTTTCAAAAATGAATTCTTTTGGAAATGTTTCAATTGTTACACAACTTTTTATAACTCTGATTTTAAAGGATTGTACTTGTGTTTTTTCGCTGTTATTTTACTTTAATGGAATTGGATGAGCCTTGGTGGCGTGCCACATGTCCTATTTCTGCGCGTAGCGGGATGGGTCGTGACATTTAGTAGTATCAAAGCTAGAGGTAACAATACTTTGGGAACGTTCGACGTCGAGTGAGTGTTGAGTGTTGCGACACATATTCTTGATTGCATCCATACATTATAGAGATGGTTGGTGCATATGTATGTTGTGCATATATGATACTGTTATTGCCATACATGCATAGTGATTGGGAACATGGGGGATATGATACGGAATACAGCGGAGCGTTTGCCTCCAACACCTTCATTTGAGCCAGCCCCAATAGTTGTGGTACATGCACCCGAGAATAGGCGTATGAGATCCATACTTGAACAGTTTGTGTCACGCCCCGGAACTGCGCATATGATTCTAGGACACGTGGCATGCCACCAAGGCTCCCATTACACTCCTACGTCACCCTTATTAATAATAAATCAGAGTTATAAAACTTCATTCCCATTTATAGCACTTTTGAAACAAAAACATTTTATAAACAGAGTATCCAGTCGAGTGATCGAGGACCCGGTTGACTGGACATGCAAATTGCAGAGAGTATAATTCTGTAGATCCCCTGATCCGGTCGTCTGATAGATCCGATCGATTGAAAAATTGGAGGCCTGGTCAACTGAACATCGGGTCCAGTCGACTGAACACCCTCAACCCCAGAAGTTTGGTATTCTGCTACACGATCTAGTCGACTGGGTAGGCCTTCGGTCGACTGATTCGCAGCAGTAGAACCCAATTCTCAGCAGTCCCCTGTTTTGAAAACTAAAAACCAAACCAACATCCTCATCATTTGATAAAACAACCCAAAACTCACACTCACAACTCATGGAGATAAAAGTACAACCATTTTACAACACCTACTAGTTACTCAATCAAGATTACTACAAGATTCAACCCGGATTAGAAACTGGTTTAACATAAAACAAGCTTCATATACAATACCAAAAGCTTACAAAGTTTAGAAACCAACCCACCACTTAACTTGTAAAACTTAAGTTATAAGTGAACATTAACAAGTCTCGTCCAAAATTAACCGAGGTTACCATACTACAAGTGTCATACCCCAACCCACCTCGTGTGGATTAAGACACGTAGAACAATGCTATAAGCGCTCAACTATACGAATTAGCAAAGAAACACGCGAATTACTAAGAAACACGTATATTAAACGACATAAAAGAGTTTTGTGGTGACAAAATAGCCTCAAGGGCAAAATGGTCATAAATAAAGTGATGATGTCAAAAATTGGTAACAGTATAGTAAAGCAATTTAGGAGAGAGGGAGAGAGAGTGAGGGACAATTTTTTTGTATGTGGTTCGGCCCTGTTAATGAAGGTACCTACGTCCACGGGTGTGTCTGAGCACGTTCACTAGCAGATCACCGGCGGGCTTGGTGAGCCAACAAAGATGGGCGGCACTACCAGTAATACCGGCCGGGTGTATGCATATAATGGTGAATTTTGTAGAGGTGCTGTGTAGACTAAATAGTTGGCCGTCCCCTTCATGAGGGGTGAGAGGTCTCTTTTATAGATGTAAGAGACCTACTCATACATGGATAAGGAAATATAATCCTATTGATATAGATTGACACCAATCAAGTAAGTTTCCTAATTGTATTAGGATTGATTGACATTAATTGTGGGGGTTTCCTAATTGGATTAGGAAATAGATGCACTTTCCATTAGTCTTCTAGCTTGAGTAGGAAACTGTCCATAATTTTGGGTGTATCATAAAGTATATACAATTTTGTACCAAAAGATAAATCTTTGAGTCCTGGTTCCAATGCAAAAACGGTGCACGAATCCAAATTTTCGAGAGAGAGTTATGTCCGTTTTCGTAAAAGTCGTCTGGCTGAAACTGGACCTGCGGATCAATCCGGTTTTGGCAGAATGTCATTTCTCCCTAACCCAGCTGCTCCGAATCGATCCGCCCAAGGCCCGGATTGATCCGGTTTCGACAGAACTCAATTTTTAATAGAAAACCCCTATTTAATCAGTCCAAACATATCCAAACCATCATCAAACCTCAAGAAACCTTTCAAATACATTCCTAAAACATGTTTAACATTAACCAAGCATGTGGAACATATACATACTCATAATTGAATCAAACCCACCATGAACACAACTCCTTTTTAGTTCAAAACAAGTTTTGAAATTCAACTCTTAACAAAAAACTAATATCTCATGAAATCTTGTTGGAAATGAACTTAAGGCTATAACCAACAACATAGAACATTAGGAAACCATATCAAAACCATTTCCAAGCATTCTTAACTACTACCAAGCATCCAAATCATAAACTCAATGTAACACCCGTACCCGGAAAAGAAGATTAACATGATATAATATGAGCTAATTTAAGATAATTAATGCATAAGATGGTTTAAGGTGGGGTTATGAACCCAAAGGTAAAAAGGTGTTCAAATGCGGACACAGATAAAAGTTCTGTAAAATGCAGGTGTGGATATCGCAATTTTCCTACCCACAGCTTTTCTTTTAAAATTTCAAATTCAAAACAAATGAGTCGCCACTTAATTTTTAAAAGGAAAAATTAAGAAACCATTTCAAAAGGAAACTGATCTTTTCCGAAACCAAAGATTAAACTAGATCCAAAGATTAAACTAGGTCCGGGGATTATGGAATGAGAAAGGAAGGAGCCCGTCGGACTAAAACACCCTTTCTCATCCTATCTCGCGATAGGCCTCTACTTAACATCCTTTTAATCGATTTATTAATTTAAATGTGTCCTCAACTAATACATATGTATAAATATACATTACAAAAGCATGTCTAAAGGGTGTAAGATTGCAAGCGGTAAAATATCATTTATAAATCACATAATTCAAATAGCAAGCAAGATGACGTGCAAATAGGGAACTAGGAGACTTACCTGGGTCCAGCGGCGAATTTAAACATGCAATGCATACATATAAAATAAACCTAAGAAAAGGTCTCTAACGCATATAAACACATAAGGCAAGACCTAGTCTAAGGTGTCGCGCACGGAGTCGAAAATCAATAAAATCAAAAAAAGAATAAACTAGAGAAGAGATGAAAAATTGTACCTCAAATGCGCTACAAAACAAAGATTAGTCCACATACTTCACATAATAATATGATATCGCACAATCAATCCTAATTCTCTAGCTTAGATCTAGCAAACATGAAATCTAACTTTATCCAATAACTAGTTCTAATTATAAGCATTGATGTACATAAATGAATGAATATGAACAAGAATAAGACATGGATTTATTCATTAATTTGGATCACTTAGCCTCTGGATTTAAGCTAAATTAATCATTATCAAGATATGGTTTAAGCCCTAAGTCATAGGAGAATCATTTGGGCCATTATTTACAAAGTTGGTCAAATGTGTCATAAAATTCTGAAAATTACAGAGAGCAGGTCTGGACTTTAAAAAGGGAAAAAGAAAGTCTCTCATGGTTTGATGTCGGTGAATTTTGGACACAAGATGCCTCTGTGAGTCTAGTTTCCAAATCTCAAAGAAAATCAAAGTTTCAACGGTTAGATCTCTGGGAAATGGACCAAAACCAGACATCACTCAGAGATGTACAACTCTCTGTCCAGAGATATTGTTTGATTTTTAAAAAATAGCAAAAAGATCATAAATGCTTTGTTCTTTTTAGGGTATCTTCCTAACACATTAAACCTCATAGAAAAAATTATTTGAAGTCAAGGAAACTTTGTTAAAGCTCTAATCGATTAATTTCAAAACTGATTTGCTGTTCTGAAATTCTGGACAGATTATTGTTACTTCACAAAACTCATGTCCAAACCCTTTTAAACATGAAACCACCTTAAAACAAAAATTACAGTGGTAGAATATTGTGTTATTGACACTTTCCCGTTGGTTTCACTTGATTTCAACGGTTAGATTTCGAACTAAAAATCTTTGATCAAAAACAGTTTGTGAATTCACTATTTTCATTTATCAAGTTCAACTTTTACTTGTTAACCCCAACTATTAAATCATGAAGTTGGGTTTGAACCAAACCATTTTTCCTACCATTTGATGGTCATTGGAGATTAAGACATGACTAAAACTCATGAGTCTCAAGGGAATATAGAAAGGATTCCATGAAACATCAAGTTTAGAGGACCCAAGTCATGAGTATGGACTTGGATCCATTTATTTACTTATAAAATGAAGTGATGATCAAATTTTTGACTCTCATGTGAAGCATGAGCTTACATGGGATTCAAAGGATCATACTCAAGAGATTTCAAGAGAGATATTGAAGATCTCCAAGAATCTCAAAAGAAAAACATAAACAAAGAAATAGAAGAAGGATCAAAGAATTAAAAACAAGGGCTTCCAAGTTTACTTTACAATCTCTAAAACTTAATCAAGAAAAACTAAATGACTTGAAAATTAGAATCTCAAAAGAAAGAAAACACAACTAAGATTAAAGGGTCACCTTCAAACTATCCTCAAAGTTTCTCTCCTTTGAAGATCTTCCAAACTCTTCTTTAAACTCTCCAAACTCTCTCTTTTCTCTCCAAAAATATTGGTGTAATGGTAGTCTCCCCCTCTCTTGTCCCCCTTTGTATGTGTTGTGCTCCTCCTCTTATATAGACAAAAACTACCAAGTATTTTCAGTGAATTCGGAGTAAAAGACATGTGTAAACATCTCATTTGGTGGTACAATATGCACTTCCTGAAATTAAACAGACTGCTGCCCAGGGCGGCAGTCAAAAATCATTCGCGGCAGTCCGTGGATGCCGACGCGGCACTCCGTGAACACCGCGGCGGCACTCCATGACTGTCGTGCGGCATTCGCTGAGAGCCGCAGAAAATGATTAACTGCCGCATTTTAGTCAGCCTTACTTTATCAGTTTTTTTTGTTTTTATCCTCCTACATATACGTATTGTACCACAAAATATGGACTTTAAAAGCAAACGGCAGTCAGAAAATGTCGGCGGCACTTGGTGAACGCCGTGCCGGCATTCGCTGACTGCCGTGCGACATTCACTGAGTGCCGTGCATGATAGACTGTCGTGTGCCATTTTTTGGTGAACTTCCCTTTTTAGGTCTTCCTTTTTCTCAAAGCAAATTATTTTTGAAGATCTTTTCCAAAAGTTATGTCTTATACCTGAATTCTCCTAAATACCTGGTATTTTTCTTCTTTCTGTGAAATTTTATCGCGTTTGGAGAACTTTCTGAAGAGCTTGGAATACTTCGAATCTTTCGGTCCTTATCATCATTGGACGTGGAGGTGACGCTCTCCTTAATTCGACGTTTGGTCAAAATCGGGGTGTCTACAGCAGGACTAGTATAAATGTGGGGCCCAATGAGGGTCTAGTTAAAATAATTTGCGTTTGATGTCATTATGTGCTTATATGAGTACTTGTTTAAATGTTTAAACATATTATTATGTCTTATGGTAGCTTAAAGGGACCAATTTGTGTACCCATATGAGGGTGTATTTGAAATAATTGATAATTGATAGGTGTAATAGCAACCTTATAATTTATGTGGGACCACGTTTGGGACTCATGCAGGACTTAGATTAAATCCATTTAGAAAAGGTGGGTAGTTAATGTGATTAACATGGGGGTTTCATAATAAAATTTATAAAAAAAAGTGGGGGAGGTAAATGGAAATAGTAAACACTTGTGCCAATACATATGCATGTTAGCATATGTGTCTTCTAAATGACAATCACAGCTGGGAATTGAGTAAAAAGAAAACCAAAAGCTCTCGACGAAGACGACGAAACTTCTCGATGACGTTTCTTGTCGTTCCTTCGCCGTCCGACGCCGAATTCACGAATTGAGACCATTTTTGGACTCGTGGAGGTAAGAGGATCACATACATGTAATTTGTTTTCATTTTTGGCAACATTTTTTCGATGGCAGTTCTTGATAGGCGATGTTTTTGGTACCAAACTTATGTAGGATTGATCCTAGAGCAAGAGTTGGGTTGAATCAAGCTTAAAATTGGATTTTCAGAGCTTAATCACTAGTAAATCGAGAAAGTGAGTGCTCTAATCCCAAAATTGGATGTTGAGTTATGTTTATGTGGTAATTGTTGTTAGTAGATGCTTAAATCTTGCTTATATACATGTATATTGATGAATTTGGGTAAAAAGCATGTCAATTATGTGAATTTGTCATGCTTATATGCAAAGTTGTTTATATGCTTATGTAGATCAAAAGGAAGTCAAGTAGTGGTCACCATATATAGGTCCCATATGTAAGGGATAGGAAGTCCTCAATGAGTAGGACGTGGTGACGACCACAATGAAATGTCGGTGATGCCTTCGGGGTCACAAGAGAGTGTGTGTTGCGCTATATGCGCCAAAAGTGAGAAAGATCCAGGGTGAGAAGGACCTAGGGGTGGTGGCTGGAATGACTTGACTTTTCGGAGATCAATTTGTTGTTGTTTATAATGATTGTTGCATTTTCATATTGAACATTTCAATAGCATGATTAGTTCCCTCACTAAGTGAAAGCTTAAACGAAAATATGTTTTCTGTTGTGGTTATTGAATAACCATCGCAGGTACGGCACAAGAGGAAGAGAGAAAATGATCCGCGCAATAGGTTTGGGCGTGGGAGTTGTGTCCATGTGTATATGTTCATATGACTAATTCGTTTATGTTAAAATGTACCTTATGTTGACAATGTGTAATTACCTTGGGTTTTGGAAGCCTTGTAATATGTTAAGTTGGATGTTGTTGTTGATTTTGCACCAAAGTGTAGGTTGTGTTTACAAGTCAAGAGCCATGAGTTGAGTTGGGAAGGAACTTGGTTGTGTTGAAGTAATTTTTTGAGTTGTAAACCTTAACTTGGTTCCTTATCTTGAATGGTCATATGTATATTGGGAGTAATGTGGTCTTTTATGCAAATTCTTAGTTCACTTGGGGTGTGTACTTATGCAAAGTGGTAGAGTAATTGCCTATGCTTCAAGACAGTTAAAGACACAAGATGTAAATTATTCGACTGACGACTTGAAAATTGGGCCCCGGTAATTCATGCTTTGAAAATTTGGAGACACTACTTCTACAGGGAAAAGTGTGAGATCTTCACGGACCACAAGAGTTTGAAATATATTTTCACACAACGGGATTTGAATATGAGACAAAGAAGATGGTTAGAGCTGATGAAGGATTGTGATCTTTCTTTTGAGTATCATCCGAAAAGGCTAATGTAGTGGCTGATGCCTTAAGCCGTAAGACGACAGTGAACTTAGCCGATGAGCTGACACAGCAAAAAGAATTAGTCAAAGAAATGGAATATTTGGAACTGGATGTGATTCCAGAGACGAATGGTGGCTTAATGCTGGCAATCATAGCTCACACAGACATTATTGGTGACTTAATGATGGCAATCATAGTGCACCTGTTGGCCCAAATATGAAAACCTTAGAGGGGGGTGAATAAGGTTTTAGCGGAATTTTAACCTTTTCAAAATTTAATAGCAAATTAAACACAATCACAAGCAAATATGTAAAGAGAGAAGGGAAGAGAAACTTGCAAACCGATTTTTCAAGTGGTTCAGCAATCGCACCCCGCGGCCTACGTCCACCCCTCAAGAACACCTCTTGAGGATTCCTTAATCCGATCTACTTACGGGTGTAGACCAAACCGTTTCCCGGTGCACTTATGGGTGTGCACCAAACCGTTACAAGAGCCTATGATCTCTCCCAAAGAAGAATACCTCTTCTTTGCACACAAGGGTTACTAACCCTCAACCTTTACAATTGATTTGATACAAATTGAACTCTCTTTATAGAGTGGATAATACAATTGAAAGCTCACTACAATTTACTCTCTCAAAGATTACAATTGAAAGCTAGAGCAAATTGATAAACTCACACAACTAGGGCTCAATTGAGAATGATTAAGAATCAACAAGTTATGTGATTGAATTAGATGTTTTCCAATTGATTGATCAACATAAAATGGTGTGGGAAAACATGTATTTATAGGCCAAGAAAGATTATAGCCGTTGGTGGCAAGTTTGGTAATTAAAAGCCCCTTTAAAAACTAGCCGTTATGCCTTTTCAGGTCGCTTCAGTCGACTGGAACATGAAGCAGTCGACTGATCCTTGAAGCAGTCGACTGAAATGTGTTTACAGAGGGTTCTGTTTGCATTCTGCTCAGTTCGGTCGACTGCATCGGGCCTTCAGTCGACTGCTCTTCCCAGTTTTGACAGCCTGACACATCTCCACTAAAAAGGCCATAACTCCCTCTCCAAAACTAGGATTTTCGATCCGTTTGATGTTTTGGAAACTAGATTCAAATACCTTTCCAACCATATAAAACTCGACATCTAATTATTTTCCAATTGGTTGAGGCATTGCTTTAAAGATGATCCATTTAAAATTTGTTTCCAAAACTTTAACTTTTAGCATTTGTTTGAGCCCCTAAGAGTGTGAGATCAAGATGCCTTACAATGATGGTCCTAGACTTCAACCAAGGATGAAATATCTTCAAGTCTTCAAGCTTGATCCTTGTTGAGCTCCTTGTAATCTTGATCTACATTAATTAAATCTCATGCACACAAAGATGTTAAAACATTGATACAATATTAATACATGAGATTATATATGAGCATGAAAATGACTATGATAATAACAAAGAATGAATCAATATGAATCATGTAATTATCATAGCATATTTGACATCATCAAAACATAAATTAAACATGCCTTAATATACCTTAAGGCTAACAATCTCCCCCTTTTTGATGATGGCAAACAACCAATGAAAGATATGCCAATATAAGCACAATTTGGTCATTTTCATATTATCATTCATAATGGATATCAAATGTTGAAGAACATGAATGATAACTACCCAAATACTTCTCCCCAATACTTCTCATATTTCTCCCCCTTTGACATTATCAAAAAGATTTAGGGATAAAACACAAAGCTCCCCCTCACAATAGGCATATAAATCAAAAAGCCAAAATGATACCATAAATAAGCAAATATAACCACATGTGAGCTAATGAAACATGAAAGTGCTCCCCCTAAGCATGTGCAATGATAAAAGATATCAAAAGATATGAAAAGAGAGCATATTCTCCCAAAAGATACCAATAACAAAGTTAGAGAACTCAAAAACAAATAATTTAGTCGAATCAGTCGACTGTGCATTCCATCAGTCGACTCCTCAGTCGACTTCCCTAGGCAGAGAGTTTAAAACATCAATGCAGTCGACGCCACAGTCGACTTAACAATGCAGAAACAAAAAATTCAAAGCCTCACACCTGAATCAGTCGACTGTGTCGGGGTACCAGTCGACTGCTTTGTTCAGCAGTTCATAAAAATGACAGTTCAGCAGCAAATATTTGAATGATTCACAAAATATCATTTGGTCTAACCAATCTTAAAACTTTGTCTAATCAAACAAAAAGCATATCATCATTTTTCATGTAAGCAATATCAAGAGCATGATGATTTATGTAAAGACATATCAAAATCACAAGGGGATGAAACAAGATTTATGCATAAAAAATCAAGTATGCATATCTAAACAAAATCAAAGTGATTTGAAACAAATAAGAGTATGATATGAAATCAATCAGAAAACAATTGAAGTAGGATAATGAAACAAATCAAAACAAAATTATCTACTAACCTACCATTACCAAATCAATACTTAACCTTTGTCCAAGCATTTCTTGGATGCTCCATTTGCCGAGGTGGTAGGAAAGGCCCTTTCCAATGTCATGAGGCAAAGATTGACAATCTCTTTACCATTTGAGTCGTCGTCCGATGATTCGCTCTCGGAACTACTATTAGTGGCCTTGATTGTCTTCTTTTTGTGTTTTTCCTCCTTGGGTGACTTCTTTCCCGATTTTTCTTTCTTTAGAAACTTTGCAAATTTTCGGGTGATCTTTGTCATTTCCTCATCCTCATCACTCTCAACATCTTTCCTCTTTTTCTTTGAGCTTGAGGATTTTAAAGCTATGTCTCCCCTTTTGGCCTCTTTCACTTCTAATTTCTTGTCTTCACTTTCGAAGACGGCCAATTCCATTTCATGAGTTATGAGAGAACCCATGAGTTGTTCCAAGGAGAGTGTTGAAAGCTCCTTTGCTTCACGAACCGCCGTGACCTTTGGTTGCCAATCCTTTGGTAAAGACCTAAGCACTTTCTCAATCATTTCTTCATTAGTATAAACTTTACCAAGGTTTTTCAAGTTATTAATAAGAATGGTAAAACGAGAAAACATATCTCCAATAGATTCATATGGCAACATTTTAAACATTTCATAAGTTTGAACAAGAAGATATATTTTTGATTTCTTAACTTGATTAGTACCTTCATGAGCAACCTCAAGTTTATCCCAAATTTCCTTTGCGGACTCGCAAGAGGAAATTCTATTGTACTCATTAGGGTCTAAACCACAATATAATAAATTCATTGCCATAGCATTTATTTTTATGAGTTTCTTATCGGCATCATTATATTCATCTACCGTCTTTGGAATAGAAAAATCGTTTTCAATTTTTGTAGGTAGATGAGGCCCTTTGACCACGATTTGCCATAAATCAAAATCTTGAGAAATCATATAGATTCTCATTCTATTTTTCCAATAGGCATAGTTTGAGCCATTAAAACATGGTGGTCTTAATGTCGATTGACCCTCACAATAATAAATACAAGAAGAGTCGGTTTCCATTGGATCTTATCACTAGTTTTTCAAAAAACTTTTGAAAGAGAAGAGCCGAGGCTCTGATACCAATTTTTGGCCCAAATATGGAAACCTTAGAGGGGGGTGAATAAGGTTTTAGCGGAATTTTAACATTTTCAAAATTTAATAGCAAATTAAACACAATCACAAGCAAATATGTAAAGAGAGAAGGGAAGAGAAACTTGCAAACCGATTTTTCAAGTGGTTCGGCAATCGCACCCCGCGGCCTACGTCCACCCCTCAAGAACACCTCTTGAGGATTCCTTAATCCGATCTACTTACGCGTGTAGACCAAACCGTTTCCCGGAGCACTTACGGGTGTGCACCAAACCGTTACAAGAGCCTATGATCTCTCCCAAAGAAGAACACCTCTTCTTTGCACACAAGGGTTACTAACCCTCAACCTTTACAATTGATTTGATACAAATTGAACTCTCTTTATAGAGTGGATAATACAATTGAAAGCTCACTACAATTTACTCTCTCAAAGATTACAATTGAAAGCTAGAGCAAATTGATAAACTCACACAACTAGGGCTCAATTGAGAATGATTAAGAATCAACAAGTTGTGTGATTGAATTAGATGTTTTCCAATTGATTGATCAACATAAAATGGTGTGGGAAAACATGTATTTATAGGCCAAGAAAGATTATAGCCGTTGGTGGCAAGTTTGGTAATTAAAAGCTCCTTTAAAAACTAGCCGTTATGCCTTTTCAGGTCGCTTCAGTCGACTGGAACATGAAGCAGTCGACTGATCCTTGAAGCAGTCGACTGAGATGTGTTTACAGAGGGTTCTGTTTGCATTCTGCTCAGTTCGGTCGACTGCATCGGGTCTTCAGTCGACTGCTCTTCCCAGTTTTGACAGCCTGACACATCTCCACTAAAAAGTCCATAACTCCCTCTACAAAACTCGGATTTTTGATCCGTTTGATGTTTTGGAAACTAGATTCAAATACCTTTCCAACCATATAAAACTCAACATCTAATTATTTTCCAATTGGTTGAGGCATTTCTTTAAAGATGATCCATTTAAAATTTGTTTCCAAAACTTTAACTTTTAGCATTTGTTTGAGCCCCTAAGAGAGTGAGATCAAGATGCCTTACAATGATGGTCCTAGACTTCAACCAAGGATGAAATATCTTCAAGTCTTCAAGCTTGATCCTTGTTGAGCTCCTTGTAATCGTGATCTACATTAATTAAATCTCATGCACACAAAGATGTTAAAACATTGATACAATATTAATACATGAGATTATATATGAGCATGAAAATGACTATGATAATAACAAAGAATGAATCAATATGAATCATGTAATTATCATAGCATATTTGACATCATCAAAACATAATTAAACATGCCTTAATATACCTTAAGGCTAACAATCTATTCTAGATTTTACTTGCATTTTAATATGACATTGTGGTATCATGTGAAATTATTAATATTTATTAATAATTAAGATGAGTTGACGTGGGTCAACGGTGAGGTGTCAAGTGGAGACATGGGAATCTGGTATTACATGATGCATTGGCATGATTAAATGGCATTTATATGATTTAAATGTTATTTGACTTTATCTGATATTTTGATGAATAGTAAATTTACCTGTGTAGAGTAAATTTCTGGTAGTTTTGTTATTGTTCTAGATTATTTTGAATACTGTGGTGAGAACGTGAGTGTTACATGTATTAAAGGTAGGTGGTTTAGAGATTCCATAGAGATTAATTGTGGATCCTCATTTTTGGACCCAAATAGAGCTTAGTCAAAAACTTTTATAAATTTTAGTTTTCACTCGTGAAATAATAAAGTAGACGTTTTTGAGATGTTTCGGGAGATAATTAGGAGTTTTGAAAATCTGTGGGGAGGTAAATGTAATTTTTGAAAGTCATGCCTACAAATAGCTAAACTTGGATTTTTTTCAAAACTTTCCTAAAATATCTAAGGAGGAGAGAAAAAAAATGAGATTTGGTGCCACGAGCTTCACGACGCCAAACGACGAACTTCTGATCATCAGTTTTTCTCCAGATTCAAGATTTGAACTCCTTGAGATAAGAGCTTCGATTTGATACCTCTTAGGCCGCTTTTGGATAACTTTTTTCGAAAATACAATTTCTAGAAATTTGGGGAAAACTCAAAAACACTTGTAGGAATCACGCATAAACTGAGATTTGACGTTTATTTGGGCATCTAGTCGATCCTTCAAAGTTTTAGAAGAATCGTACGAGGTATGAATTCTAGATCTATGAAATATATGGAATTTACATGTTTTGAATATCGACTTTGATATTTTGCATCCAGGCGAAATTCATGTATTAATTAGGCCCGTTAATTATGCACGCGAAACTGTGATAAAAGCATGTATGCTGTCTATGTGAGCATGTTAGATGTCTACTTGAGTCAAATGGGAGTTTGGTACAATTTCATCCAGTGGTAAGCTCCTCGAACCTTGAGGATTGTGATATTGATTGTGGTTGTATCTGGTATGGAAGAAGGCCCAACCAGTGTACGGAATGCGTAGGAGAGGTGTGCCTTCAACGACATTTGTTCTAATTACCTGATGAATACGTACCACTCACCCTAGAGACTATTTTGATGTGTTCTAGATGTTTAAACTATGGATTATCATATAAGCATACATTTAGAATTGTACACTTAGCATATAGCTGAGCAATGGAGATTTACTCCATTGTAGGTGATAAGAAGTGACGAAAGAAGAAGCGTGAGGAGTGAGGCCGAGGAATGCCGGAGAAACACCACTTGTTGACTTTTGTTATTATTCCAAACTTGTAATAAGAATTTGGAAATTACAATATGTTGTAATAGCATTTTGACTTAGATTAGTTTGGAGACCCTTGGTGTGATTCATGCAGAATGCTCAGCAAACTGCTAAGAATCAGTCGACTGATCCTTGGTACAGTCAATTGGACATTTGTTTTTCAAAGAGATTCTTTTAGTTTTCGAAGGTTTTAGTCGACTGAAGGACGAAAATCAGTCGACTGGTTTCTGCATGAAAACATGACATTCTTCATGCATAGTGTCCATTCCACTGGACAAGGCACTAATCGACTGAGAAATTGAGGCCCCAGTCGACTGAGTCCCCGACACAGTTGACTGGACGAGGCTTGTGGACTTTTTAAACTTACTACTTTTGATCTCCAGTCGACTGGACCTCTGTTTTCAAAAATGAATTCTTTTGGAAATGTTTCAATTTGACAAAACTTTTTGTAACTCTAATTTTAAAGGATTGTACTTATGTTTTTCCGCTTCTATTTTATTTTAATGGAATTGGATGAGCCTTAGTGGCGTTCCACGTGTCCTATTTTCGCACGTAGCAGGATGGGTCGTGACAAATTGGTATGTCGTTTTAAGTTTTCTTTATCGCAAAAATGTATGAAAAATTATGCTCTACTATAAGAAAAAATATTTCTCTTATGATTCTAATTATATCATTGCATTTATGAAATATGAAAAAAGAAACAAACAACCTAAGTACAAGTACACTTTATTTTACTAACAAGCGCTTCACTCCAAAACTAGGCTTACATTCACTTATCTAATCATCTATGCTTAAAGACATAATGAGAAAACTATGAGAAATAATTCCAGAGACTTGGTATGAAGCGGAAAGTCGCAGAATTTGTGGCTAAATGTATGACTTGCCAGAAAGTGAAAATTGAGCATCAACGACCCGGAGGAGAATTACAACCTTTGGAGATCCCGGAGTAGAAGTCGGAGCATATCACGATAGATTTTGTATCGGGTTTTCAAGTCTCTGAAGTCAAATGATAGCATCTGGGTTATTGTTGATCGGTTAACCAAGTTAGGCCATTTCCTACCAATTAAAACCAAGAATCCGTCAAAGCTTGCAGAAATTTACATCAGAGAGATTCTTATACTTCAGGGGGCACCAGTGTCGATAGTGTCAGATTGTGACACCCGATTCCTGTCGAGATTTTGAGAGAGCTTACAGAAGGCTATGGGGGACAACTTTATATTTTGACACTGCTATTCATCCCCAGATCAATGGTTAATCGGAGAGAGTATTCAAAATTTTGAGGACATGTTAAGAGTATGTGTTATGGACTTCAAGGCCGATTGAGAGACTCAATTGTCGTTAATAGAATTTTCCTATAGCAATAATTTCCAAACTAGTATTGGAATGACGCCTTACGAGGTATTGTATGGGAGAAAGTGTAGATCGTCAGTTTGTTGGACAGAAGAGTGTCATGTCACACCTATAGTACTATTTATACACACACACACACACACACACACACACATATATATATATATATATAGATAGATATTATCTAAACATGAAAAAAAAATAGCCTTAAATTATAGGTTAAATGTCAATTAATATAGTCATTCAACCTTTTTTTTTTTTTCTAACACCATCTTAACAATTAATAGAACATAGTTCCCTTTCGTGTACACATAAACAAAAATAGATTGCATTTTTTCTACCAAATCCAATGCCCGTGCCTTGCACGGGCTGTCTTCCTAGTACTTATAAAAGGGTAAATATCACTTGTCTCCCCTGGGGTTTGATATTAATACATATACCCTCCTTCACGTTTCAGGAATCTCATCTACCTCCCTTGTTTTTGGATTTTAGTACCAGTTTTCTCCCTCCCTTTAACAAATTGTTATAAAATTTAACACTAAAATTCAAAAATAAGAGAGATAATTGAGATTCCTGAAACGTAAGGGGAAATATGTGTATTAAGGTCCAACCTAATATTTACCCTATAAAAAAGAAAAAGAAGATGTGACAATGGGCTAAGCATTCAATAGAGTAGTGTTACACACACATTTTTTGACACCTAGTTTAAATGCATGTACCATGTATTGTGTAAGTGGTGCACAAAAAAGTTTTGAAAAATTCAAATAGTACAAGGTACATATGTTTAAAGTATAATGTGCCCAAAAATATAAAAATATGTGTGCCAAACATTTTTTATTCAATATTATCACTCTACATACAACTGGTTAAAGCGTATGCAAGGAATGGACATAGTTTCCCAAAGTTTGAATTTGAATTCATTCTCTCTCATCCATTTTAATTTTTTATCATTAATTTTATAGAGTATTTTTGCTCACACAATTTTGGTTCACCATTGTTCACTCAGACCTTTATTGGGTGACATGTATCTCATTCCAGTAATTATATTGATAGTACAGGGGCAAGATGAGAATAAAATGGGACTCAGATCACCCAGTAAAAATGTGGGTGAGGAATGATGAACCAAAAAAGGGTGAGCAAAAATGCTCTCTTAATTATAGCCTTGTAGGAGTGAGTTGAGGCTACTAAACCAACCACTCGATCGCGACTACTACTTCTTATTTTATTTTTAATAGCGATCGTGGCAACTTAATTTTTTTTTTTCGGATACGAGGATAAATCCCACAGTTTGTCTTCGGCGACTTCGGGATCAGTACCATTTGTCGTTTTTATCGGAGTAGTACATGGGACAAATCTCGAGCATGTGCACCGACCCCGCAACACACGCATCAGATAAATCAGAGAGGCAAGTTAGTGGTAGGATCTGAACCCACATCAAGTTGAATATTGTTCATCTTGAAATCCATCCATTCAACTAGCTAGCTTACATGACCCCTTAGGGATTTCCCAACCCCTGACCTTAAGAGAGGCCAAGGCCCTGATCAAATCTTTTATTTTTAGGGTAATTTTTGGGACACAATTTTCATATTCCGTACAACTTTAACACAATCTTCTTAAAAGATGTGTCTATCTCTCTCTTGTGATGCCACTCTTGTGATGTCACTGACATCACAAGAGAGAGATAGACACATCTTTTAAGAAGATTGTGTTAAAGTTGTATGAAAGTTGTGTCTCAAGAATTACTCTTACATATATCCAAATAGTGACTAGTATTAAAAGATGTGTCTATCTTTTAAAAGATGTATCTCTGTACAACTTTAACACAATCTTCTTAAAAGATGTGTCTATCTCTCTCTTGTGATGCCACTCTTGTGATGTCACTGACATCACAAGAGAGAGATAGACACATCTTTTAAGAAGATTGTGTTAAAGTTGTATGAAAGTTGTGTCTCAAGAATTACTCTTATATTTATCCAAATAGTGACTAGTATTAAAAGATGTGTCTATCTTTTAAAAGATGTATCTCCGTACAACTTTAACACAATCTTCTTAAAAGATGTGTCTATCTCTCTCTTGTGATGTCAGTCTTGTGATGTCACTGACATCACAAGAGAGAGATAGACACATCTTTTAAGAAGATTGTGTTAAAGTTGTATGAAAGTTGTGTGTCTCAAGAATTACTCTTATATTTATCCAAATAGTGACTAGTATTATGTTGCAATCTTAAGAGAGATAGACACATATTTTAAGAAAATTATGTGAAAATTGTATAAAAATTATGTCCAAAAATTACTCCTCTTAAATTGAGAATCCATCAGGCTTAAAGCATTGTACCGACGGTCCGAAACTGGTAAATAGCTCCCTTTGGAGGTGCTCTTGTGGACCATCCTCCAATATTTTTTTTTTGTTTTGCTGAATAGACCATCCTCCAATCTAATACTGTTAGTGGGCTGACAACAGTGAATACACACAAAGAGTTGGCTAACCTTTTTCTCTCTCATTGAACCCACCAAAGCCCAAGGTTGGCCTCGGCAACTAAAGCAGGGTGGACCAGGTTATTGGGTCAAATGGCCCACACCCAATCCAAGGCTTGAAACATCTAAAAGAAGACAACTGGGCCTAATCTTCACAATCTCAGCTTACTTTTGCCCACAGCCCACCCGGAACTTTTGGGCACAGCACAGCTTTGCGAAAAGCGCAGATGAAACCAAAATGGTTCCTCTAGAAGTGTAAACCTGAGCCGCTCAATAATAGTTTTAAGTTCGGCCCGATAAAGGTTACGATCTGCTTGCTCATTTAAGTTCGTGAACACGATTGATTAATGTTCGTGAAAAAACTCGTTAACATATTTGATAAAGAGCTTATATAGTGGCTTTTAAATACTCTATCCGTTCCATATTAAGGAGAAGTTATTCAGTGAGCTCGTCACGCCACGTCAGCATACTGACGTGGTGTGACCAATTAATCCTAACCATTCACTTCTCCCTTCCTTTTAGGAAGATCATGAAAAGTGGTTAGTGAAATTTCAAATTTTAAATTTGATAACCACTTGTCATGATCCCCTTAGAAGGATGAGGCAAGTGGTTGATTGGGATTAATTAGTCACATCACATCAGCATGCTGGCGTGGCGTGACGGGCTCAGTGAATAATTTCTTCATATTAATAGACTTTTTTTTGGAATTCCAACTTGTTAAGGGGCCAATCTTGATTTTGGTGAGATTTTCAACTTTCCAATATTGTACTTTTTGAAATTCAAAATTATAGTGTCACATAAAAGAGAGAGAGAGAGAGAGAGAGAGAGAGAGAGAGAGAGAGAAGACTTGGATGTAATAAATGGCAAATTTGGAAAGTGTGTATTAAAGTACTTTGACTTTTCAAAGAGGACTCTTAAAATGAGACATAAAAAAATGGCATCAAGGACTCTTAATATGAGACAGAGGGAGTATATATTTATTATAAATCTATATAATTATAGAGAAAATATGACATATCTAATAAATAGGCTTGATTAATGATTATTTTATTATTAAACTTTATAGTTTAAAAGCTCAAAAGCTCGTTAAAAAGCTCGTGAGCACTTGAAAGCTCGGCTCATTTGAGCTCACGAGCAAGCTCGGTTCGGCTCGAATACATTCACAACTTCCTTCTATCTCTATGTAAGACACCCATGATAAAACCGAAAAGGCTCATCTCACACAAGAGTTGAATTATAAGGGTTGGTTTGAGAATGCTTAAATTAGAATCTGATTCAGTTTCTGTTTTGCTTGTATTTGATTTGTATGAACACCACCATTACGTTGTTTTGAAAAATAATCAATTTTTAATAGATATTATATGGGCACAAATTATTTACTTGTGGACACAAAATCAATTCTTTATGTTCCCAAACAATCTCTAAGACTTCTTCCATGCCTAATTGATCTTTCGTTTGGATTTACGCCTTGTTACATTTTCTTTGGTTGGGTTGTTGAGCCTCACTAGTAGGGGTATGTTTCGGCCGGAACATGTCGGAATATATTTCAAAAAAAAATTTGAAATTTCGAAAATTAAATAGGTGTTCCGATTTATGTTTCGATTTTTTTGGAATTTCATTTTCCTTTCCGAATTTTGGAATTTTAGGAATTGGAATCGGAAATTTTAATAAATTTTGGAATCTTTGGAATACAAATACTATTGAAAATGTAAGTCATGCTTTTGGAGAGAGTCCCCTACTCTCTTCTTTCTCTTTTTATTCGATGTGGGACAAACAAGTCCACATTTTTCCAAATTTTCAAAAAATATTCGGATATTTTTGGAAAACATATTTTTCGAAATATTTTCGAAAATTTCAGAATTTTCAAAATTCTAAAAACAATTTCGATTCTGATCCAATTTATTTTTTCGAAAATTTGGAATTTCAGAATTCAGAATTTTATTTTGTGCCAAAATCGGAATTTTCTGAATCGGAATCGGTCGAAATCGGACGAAATTGGAATTCCCGTTTCCAAATAGCACCACCCTACTCACTACATTTGAGCTACTTTTGAGAGTCTCGAATATTGCGGTGTGTGCCGAAATTAGATATAACTATTTCTATAAAAAAGATTTCACCTAGTTCAAAATGGAATGTGACACATATCGCTCACTGAAAGTCTAGGTAAGCAAAAATACTGTGCTATAAAAAAATGTGCCTATACTGTTTTCACATTTCAAACCATGGTGCAATCAAACTATTGCTAATCTAAATTTCTTTGCTAAAAAGATAACAAAATCTCATCCAATTGCTTGGTTCTAGAAGATGCATGTTAGTCAATCTCTTATTTATTTATTTATTTTTTGATCAATAGTCAATCTCTTTATTCTACATTCATTCAACAGTTATCAAGTTACAAAAATACTAGACACTTAACACATTTTACAATAAGATTTTAAGTGTATGTACCCTGTGTTATGTAAGTGGTGTATAAAAAAGTGTGAAAAATTCAAACACTACAGAACATTACAAAATTTAAAGTCATGTTCTATAATGTATTATATACCTAACATTTTTTATCAAGTTAATCCTTGGAATGAATCGAAATTAATTCTTTGGACGTTATGAAAGTGATAGCCATTCATTTTGTTGTCTGCCTTGTTTCGTAATTTTAATTTCGCAAGACAAGGGACATACATGTCATTTTGACGATATCAATTTATGTTCTCTCTCCAACAAGACTAAAGAAAAGGACATACTAAAAAACAAAACTTTTGGGATATAATTTAAAGTAGCGACAGTTAGAAATATATCCCTTGTCAGCTAAAAATTTAACAAAAAGTACCTTCAATATCTGCATTTAATCAAAAGTCTATGTTCTTTGACAAAAGGACAAAATCTCTATAACTTTTGATATACAACTCCATTTTTCTCAAATTTTATACCGTTGGAATCGTATCGACGATAGCTACAAAACTAATACCATTGTTGATATATTTTGAGCAAAAAAAAAATCAAAATCTTGCATGCCTTGTGTAACTGAAAATTTCACAAAACTACTTTTGTGAAGTTTCACAAAACTACTTTTGTGAAATTTCACAAAACTCTATTTTTTTCAAAATTTCTTCAAATTGAAAAAAAAAAAAAAATTGCTCAAAACATATCAACAATGGTACTAGTTTTGTAGCTCTCGTCGACACGATTACAGCGGTATAAAATTTGTAAAAAATGGAGTTGTAGATCAAAAGTTATAGAAAGTTAAAGTTTTGAAATATTTTTTGAATTGAGGAATGCTATTGTACAGCCACTCACATGGTGTGAGTGGCTGGAATGCTTGGAGCAATGCTTGGCCACATGCTTGTGATAGGGACTTTTGACAAATTCCCAAAAAAAACGGCTCCTTTAGACTTTTGATTGCTTTAATTAAGGATTTGGTCATAATTAACCCTTTAAAGTATGTGTTTATATTTTTTCTATGATGTCATTGGACCCCACAGTGACACAATAGATAGATAGTCACATTTCTTAGATTGTATTCTAAAAGTTGTGTCCCAAACATTGTATCTTTGGATGTGTCACAAATATTACCCCCTCCAATGCATATAGTGTGAGAATCATAGTAGAGTACATGGTTTATCAGAGTTTCAATTAGCTTATTCTGAATTAGACAAAAAAAATCACTTGTAAGAATTATATTTATTTGGAAAGACAATAAATAATTATGTCATTCACAGAAAAATTAGTTATAAATAGTTATATATTTGTGTATCTATTTTTTAATTACATATTAATATGCATCTTAGTAATAAATGGTCCGAGAACTAATTTTTTGTTAAATCAAAATAATACTAATTTAAAATAAAAATTAAAGTAAGACTTAAACGTTGAAAGTTCTATTGTACATTTTAGTGATTTTGATTGTATCATACATACTAATAATTTTGATCTCGAAATGCTGTAACTTTTGATCTTAAAATCAAAGTGGTTTTTAGAGTTACTATTTAGAGTGCATTTTTGCTCACTTCAAAATTGCTCACTCAACTCTCCCATTGGCTAATGCAGTGGGATCTATGACTTTTTACTATTAATTAATCCTTATTTAATCATGAGTTCCACTGTATTAACTAATGAGAGAGTTAGGTGAGCAAAATTGTATTCTACTATTTATTGAGACGAAGTTAATAACATTTTGATCCCCTTTTTAATTTTCATTTTTTATGGGTAAAGTTTGGGACATAATCATTTACATAATTTTTAGGACACAACTAAAAAAATTTGTCTCTCTACTGTCTCCACTGACATCACATGAGAGATATAAATCTTTTGATTTGTGTCCCATAAAATTGTGAATGGGTGTGTCCCAAGTATCACATTTTTAAAATTTTTTTTAAATTTTTTTTTATGGCTATAACAATAACAATTTGACGCTAGATTGAAATGTATAATACGAACTAAGGGTGAAAACGGTTCAATTTGATATGGTTCGGTGTGATTTTCAAGCAGACCCTTTGATTTAGGGTGTGTTTGATAAAACTGAAAATTAAGTATTGAAAATTAAGTGCTGAATTTAAGTACTGAAAATTTTAAGTGATTTGCATTTACAATACTGAAAACAGTGTTTCAAGAACTAAAACAGATTGTATTCAGTGATTATTTTCAGTAGAAAATTTTCACTTAATGTTTTCAGTGAATTTTTGGCTGCCTTTTCAATTAAGTGGTACATTATCAAACGCACTGAAAAAAATTAAGTGCTACAAATTTTCATTTTCATCACTTAATTGGGTTATCAAACACATCATTAATTTCTGTTCAATTTAATATGTTTTTTTCGACTCGATTTGATTTGGTTTTCATACTGAAAAAAAATTAATAACCGAACCTAACCCATCGATTCCGATGGTTTGCATACACCACTGATACAAGTGTGATCATTTCACACTAATCTCACCTGCTGTCAAACAACTATGTAATCAACCCAATAAGACGACAGATCCACACACAATCTAGCTTCATCGGGCCATAAAAATCAAGCTGGTCATTCAGTAATCTACTGTGACGGTAACTATATCATATGTGATACAGTACGTAAATAAATAAAGAGGAAAAAAGAGGAGAGAGAATGCGTAATTAGATATAGAGAGAGAGAGAGAGAGAGAGAGCTTACATACAGAAAGAAAGCGAGTAGTGTTTTTGTTATTCCGAAGGCAGAGAACGGTTTACTACTCTAAAATCCCATTTTTCTCCTCGCAATAGGAGAGAGAGAGAGAGAGAGAGAGAGAGAGAGGAGAGAGAAAATCTCAATCTATGTTGTGGCCCCCGCTGTTGTTCTTCCGACTTCGAATCACCACTACCATTTTCCATGTATCTATTCAGCGATTTCGAAGCTCCGACCATCTGACGAAGGCTTGAAAACTACTACTTCTTATCGATCGTTTGTGATGCAGTGGTTTTTGTTTCGGCTGATTTGACGGTGTTACTTTGGGCCATTATTCATTCGTCCGCTAGAAAATGAACGGTGGTTGTGGTGGTGATGCAGAGGTCGCGGAAGCTCCGGCGGGCCCACCGCCGCCGCTCGACTGGAAATTCTCTCAGGTCTTCGGCGAACGGACTGCCGGTGAAGAAGTCCAAGAAGGTATTGCACTGATATCTACCTTTAATCTCTTTGGATCCACTATTTCTTTTCGTGTGATTAGGGTTTGTTTTTCGGATTTTTGATCTGTTTTTAGATCGTTGATTGTCGAGTGATTAATTGATTGTTTGCGTTATTAAGGGCGCAATTAGATTGGGGAATTTGATTGTGTGTTCTGCAGTAACTAGATCAATGAATTGAGAATGAACAGTGCGTCAGTGGACTTGATAGAGTTACTGTTACTTGATATATATAAGAGCATGTACTTGTTTCGCTATCTGGACTACTCTTTTTAAAATTTTCAGTTATTGGAATAATGGAATTTAGATTGGATATCCTTAAATATTAAATCCACGGTCTGAATAATGCAGTTGTTGCGAAATTCATCTTAAAAAGCTTCCAGTGAATGATAAAAGTCGTCGTTTTGCAAGTCAATTGCAATGGGATGGGTTTTTCAGAGCTCATGTTACCCTCATTTGCTCTTGAATGGGACAAATTATACTTTCTGGATTAAATTTGATACTTCCATACATGTGTTTGTATGTACGTGCCATGGGTGTGTTTATGTTCTCTATTCTTTTATAGTTTGTACACCATTTATGTCACTCATTCCAAGATGAGATGCTAACCTTTCCGGTAACATTTGTACGTAGTTCTAATATTAAATGAAGCCTAGCTATGCTTTACAAGTACGGAGTTATTAGACAGTGGTCAACTTATTACTATACCTATAATAGGTCAATACCTGGCTGCCTTCCTTTCATTTTTTTGTAATTCACTCCTCAAGCGTATTGTAGATAGTGGAAGAGTATGCTTCAAGGGAAGAAGACAATATGTTTGGTCTCATGATGTGAGAAAGTAGTTCTTTTTTCTAAGAAGAAATAGTTCTATGACTAAGAAGCAAGTGAAAGTTATTCAAGCTTGTTTAAGCACTACTACTTTTGGAATATCATTTTGTTGTTGATCCATCAGTTGGGATATTTGTCAGACATTATTGGTGGCTATAGTTAGCCTTCTTGATTCTTATAGTGGGCTAAACATTGAGGGAAGGCTGCAGTCACATTCTCACTTATTTATACCAACACCCGGAAAAAAAGATGGTTTATCACAAAAAGAAACTTTCCGTGTCCATTTGCTATGACTTACAGAGGCTGATTCGGTGGAAAGTGTTCATGGTGTCAGCCGATTGCTGGCTGTGGTTATTGTTATTATAGCTATATAAAGGTGAACTTGCCAAGATATGCCAGTGATAAATGAAATGTTTGGTCTTTACCAAGATATACCACTAATAAAATGGAAACATTTGGTCTTTATTGCTTTATAGACTTTTTAAGCGTGCGATATACTTGGCTTACTTACCAACTTGTCTGGCGATAACTACAAAGCATGTTGATTATTCCCCGACAAGTTTGGGAGTTGTACAATATTTTCTGTTATGGAAATTGCAAATCTATAGGAATCGTGGTAGTAATTAAGAAAATGATTTGATTGGATTGAGAGTGAACATATGAAGTCACAAGTTACCGGGAAATATTTGTCATGTCGATAACAGTACTGAATGATCTGTGACGTAATTGGGTGGTTAAATTGGTTACCCCTCCCCCCTTCTCTCTGTATATGTGCTTTAGGGTTGGAATATGTGTGATGGTGATAGCGGATTCTAAGTAGTAATTGGTTTGTGGTAATTTTGACAGTTCTGTTCATTTTCTTGTGAGGTTAAGAATCGTTATTCTATCGTAGTTGGCTTTGGCAGTATTTCCTAATCAATTTTCCTTGAATGATGTGTTTACTGTTGTAGTTGACATCATTTCGGCAATTGAGTTTGATAAATCTGGCGACCATCTAGCTACTGGTGACCGTGGTGGCAGGGTGGTATTATTTGAAAGAACTGACACAAAGGAAGTGAGTTTTCAACTCTTATGTAAACTATTTACTGATCCTTGACTTTATATATCACCTTATTGTTTCTTGTTTTCAGCAATGTTTGTAACTTTTTGTCCAACCTAATGTGTAGCATGGAGGAAGTCGACGGGATATGGAGAGGATGGATTATACAATTAGTAGACATCCAGAGTTCCGTTATAAAACGGAGTTTCAGAGCCATGAACCCGAGGTTGATTAATTTTCATTTGTCCATTTGTACATTGGGTCTGGTTAGTGTATCTTGTTCTTCGTTTTCATAACTCCGTCTTATTCCTCTCTCTTTTATTTATTTTTTCAGTTTGACTATCTCAAGAGCTTGGAGATTGAGGAGAAAATCAACAAGATCAGATGGTGCCAGATAGCTAATGGTGCCCTGTTTCTTCTATCCACTAATGATAAAACCATTAAGTTTTGGAAGGTGGGGAATTTGATTTAGCCTTTTAAGTCTCTTTTATATTTAATTACAACAAAAAAGAAGTCTCTTTTATTTTTTTTAATTTTGAAGTATGTGGTATTTAGAGCATTATGGGTCTTTGGCCTTTGAGTCTTTAATTCAATTGTAGCTACGGAATGATATATTTGATTACTATATTTTATTAAACACCAGATTGTACTTGTTTTATGTCAATGTAGGCCTGGACAATAGTCATCGATTTTTTTTCCTACTGGATCTTCTAGGACTCTCGATCATGATTATGTTTATTAAGATTGTTTAAGTCACAGGTTTAGTTTTGATTCTCGTATATTTGCATGTAATTATTTAGTGTCGTCATCTTGTATGCTTCAATACCTATTAGTTTTGGTCTAGACATGTTTCTTAATTTTTGGATTTCTGATTTCCGATCGTGTATTATGGTGCTTACTGTGTTTGGACTTATAAATATGATATTGTTTGTAGTTAGGATCAAGTTTGTCAATTTTTATGTATTAGCATACTCCGTAGACAACACATTGCATGTTGTAAGGTCTTAGGTTATGTGCTACTGTATCACATACGCCTTGAGTGTGGAAAACGAAGATGCATGTCCGAGCTACATTGAAATGACTTAATGGTTCGGTTCAGTCATTTAGGTAATCCTAAGTGAGACTTAGAGACCTCGTAAGATTAGATTTGGTTTCCACAGACACCTTTCGTGAAATTTTTTCAAAGTAGTTTTTCTCAAGTTTTGGAAGCCACCATAATTGGCTATAGTATTTGATGTTTAGAACTTTTTTTTTGTTTCATTGGCATCTACGGGACAGTTTGAACGATGGTTTTGGGCACTCACAGGGTTGTAACGTTGAAAAAATAGTTTACAAAGCAGAACTCGACAGTTTTACCCCGTTAGGTAACTGTTCAAACGGGTTTTAAAAAGGTTCAGCATTAGATCCTAGTTAGAGGTCCATTCGAACGACCTCTTCTGCAATTTTGATTTTTCAACTTCAGAATGCTCCACTCGAATGGCGTTCAATCTCTGTTTGAACTATGGCTTAAACTTTTGTTCCGCTTGATATTTCTATTTTAAACTCACTTGTTTTTTTCCTTCTATAAATAGGGCATGTAGGTTTGAGAATAGAGGTTTGAAGGCATAAGGTGTCTACTTTCTTCCTAGGTTTGAGAAAATCTTAGCTGTCTTCTGGTTTATAACCCGATACAAGGTAACCTTTTTATTGCTCGTTGTTACTGAACTGTGTGATATATTGATCCCCAATGAGTTTTGATTGAGATCGTGAATAACGGTATAAATCGTGGCCTGTGCTAATTCAGGCCTTAGATTTTTTCGATTAGAGTACTTACAGAGTGAATTGATACGATTGAGTTTACGATGGCATAAGGTTAGAGTCCCCCTTTAGATCATAGGAATAATTTTTAAAAGCCCAGATTGGTTTCTGCATACCTTTACTAGTTGTCTCAATATTAGATAAACGAGGGCTTTCTACTGTTGTGGTGGATAGATGACCTCGATAACATGCAGGCATATTTACTAGCACAAATCCTTAAAATTTCTGAGGTCCAAATGATCCGTACTAATGATGTGCTGTGTCAGCCTTCGAGTGAACCGACCAGGTAGTTGGGTTTAAGTTCTTGTTTAGTTTAATTGATTTGACGTAATTTGAGAATATTTGATGAATTTAAATGCAAAATCTCATTAAAACAGAAGATGAGGAGGGCCAATTTGCCTTTTTATAGTCACCTCTCTGGAGTACTATTGATTTGTCGTTCAACTAGATAAACTTTTTCTTCTTCTTTTGATAGTTTTGTGGATCTTGGGTGGTTATCCTTACACTAGATGACTAATATGTTATTTTTGTTGTGACTTGAAAAGGTTCAAGAAAAGAAGGTCAAGAAAATTTCTGAAATGAACATTGATCCTTCCAAAGCTGTTGGAAATGGAGGTGTTGCCAGTTCAAGTGTCTCTTCTAGCCCTAAACATTATCTTGCAAATGGAGGATGCCCAAATAGATCTCACAATTACTTGAGCAATGACTTCTCATTCCCAGCCGGGGGCATTCCATCCTTGCATTTACCAGTGGTAGTTGTACTTAACCTAAGCTTTCCCCTTGGAAAACCCTGGATTTCAAGTAGATAGTGCGCATATATCAGCACTTTAACTATTCCATTTCTGTTTTTCCCTACTTAATGTCGCCATACTGCCAAAGGTGCATCTAATCTAGAGAATGTGCAGCCTTTGTCTTTATTTTATTGAGTTAAAGGATCACACTTGCATTGCCTAGCTTTTAACTTCTATTTGTGCATGAAATGTACTTTTGAAACTATTGACATACACATATAATCTATTTACATACGGCAGCCTCATACTTGTATTTACCTACACATGAGGGTGGACCTTGGTTGCTTCATCAGGGTGGGTAAGGCTGCATATATCTAACTGTTTGGGGTCAACGATGTCCCTTCATGTCACGTGGGCTCAGCCTAGCAATGTTGAATGCTGTGGTGGGTAGCTCGAATACCCTTAAGAGGGTAAATGGGTGTCATCCCTTACAGCTATACCTTTTGGGTGCGATGGTGACCCTACGAGCCAATCTCTCCCCAATCCCCGCAGTTGCGGGAACCTCATGCATTTGTATGCTCGGGAATATATTTTTGGTAAATAGTTGAAGGTGAAGATGTTTATTTGTTTGATTATGGTTCAATCACTCCATTCGATTTCTAGCACTTACTGTGTACACTTTCCAGGTAACCAGTCAAGAGACCAGCCTGGTTGCCAGATGTAGAAGGGTATATGCTCATGCGCATGACTATCATATCAATTCAATTTCAAATAACAGGTGGGAATCCGTACTTTTAATAAGTGCACGCTTACTTTGAGTTGTTCGTTTACCTGATGTAACAACTGAATAAGGATTGGGTTAAATTTGATGTGACTCTTTAGCATGGTGGGGTATAATTATACTGTTAAAACAGTGTTGTTTTAAACTTTTTAGGGCTTTTAATCCTGTGCCTGCATCTATATATCTGGTCTGCCTTTCATCTGTAGTGTAACTTTTGCAAAATTCCACTGACTTCTCTCTCTAACACGTTGTCCAGTGATGGAGAAACTTTTATATCAGCCGATGATCTGCGAATAAACCTTTGGAACTTGGAAATTAGCAATCAAAGTTTCAATATTGTTGATGTGAAGCCTGCAAACATGGAGGATCTGACAGGTATTGTTAGCCTTTTTCGATTGAAAATTTCTAGTCAATTCGCAGCGTGTTTGACATTTTTCTTTTTCTTTCATTTTCAAGGAGTGCACTTTCTGTGATTAGGGAGTTATGAAGTAGCGAGTGCTCTCCTTTTGTTTGTGTAGTTATGATGTAGCAAATGCTCTCTATTTGTTTGTCTATGGTAGCATGCATGTAGATGACATCATTATCAAACATGTCTTTCTCCCGCCTTTTTCAACTCTGTATTACTCAATATGGTATATGAGGACTATTAGAGGTGAACCCTAGTGTGTTCCTTTTGGGATATAACTTGGGGCTATTAGTTGGCTGTTTGGGAACTAAAGATAACTATGTGAACCTGTTTTTACCTGAATTAAATGGGCTGGCCACCCTTTCCTTTTGGATTGTTTGGAAAACCCAATTTGAAAACATCTCATGAAGCCATAAAAGATGTTTTTTGGTGTATAACATCTTGTGGATTCCTTGTCGCCTTGGGCTTCGTTAAATTTCTTTAAAATCTTGCATTTCTATTTGTTAGTAATGACATTTATATATCTCAACCAATTGTTGGGCTGTTCCATATGTGTGATCCCTGAACATGAATGTTTCCATCAAATGCAGAGGTAATAACATCAGCAGAGTTTCATCCTACACATTGTAATACGTTAGCATATAGTAGTTCGAAAGGATCAATCCGGCTTATTGATTTGCGGCAGTCGGCTTTATGTGATACACATTCTAAATTGTAAGTGTTTTATCGCCTTTTGTCCTTCTGAAGCTATTCCTGTATTGCATCTGCCTAGTAAGAATTTGAAACAACAAATGCTTGAAAATTTAGAGGCTGGCTCCTTTGCTAAATGGGGCGAAGAAAAAAAGAAAAGAAAATTAGAAGAAAGAACCATTATTGAGTTCCCAATGTGTAGTATGATAATTCTCAATGCCACATGACTGGATCAGATAATGATATCCTTTACGTACAGGTTTGAAGAACAGGAGGCGCCTGGTTCAAGATCTTTTTTCACCGAAATAATAGCTTCAATCTCAGATATTAAATTTGGAAGAGATGGAAGATATATACTGAGTCGCGATTACATGACACTTAAGGTTTGGATTTCATATTTGGCATTTACTGCTTTATATTGGTATTCCATGGCTAGCTTGCTCACACATCTAGACTACTGCATAGATTTGTTTTAAGTAACTACTGTGCATTGGTTTTGGACATTTAGTTGTACTTGTCTTGGACTCCGACTGACTCTAGTTATTGATTTGATTTAGTTTATTGCATTTCATCCCCTCCCCAATCCACACCCCCCCCCCCCCCCCCCCCCCCCCCCCCCCCCCCCCCAACCAACCTTCCCCTCTTTCCTTTTAGAACAGCGACAGTGTTGAGTGCAACTCATTGTGGAATAATGCATACGGTTTCTTCTTTCTTTCTGTTAGTTTTTTTCCTTTTCCTTTTGGTACCCTTCCCACTCTCTCATTTTTGTTTAATGCCATTTTCTAATTAATCAAATCTGCATTTTTTTTTTTTGGGCTGCAAAGTCCAGAGTAATATTCCTACCATCAATACCACAAGCTCTCTGCCTAGGCATCTTGTACTAGTTAAGAGGCTGGTCGTTTGGATATTGCTAGGTTACTTTGATTATAAGAGGCTGGTCGTTTGGATATTGCTAGGTTACTTTGATTATGCATATTTGCAGATCACTTTTATAACTGTTGTTTCCCATGATTGAAATTATTATGTGGACTTGAATCCATGGGTCAAATAGAAGTGTCTATTTAGGTATAAGACTTGTCTATTCCTTGGATATAGGGAACCATCATTCGGTGATTCTTCATCTGTTCCCAAGATATTAGGATGCAGTGACATGGCTCAAAAGTCAAGTGCTCCATTTTCCTTCTACATTATATAGGCTAACTGGAGTACGGACACAAATGCCCAACTTGTTTAATTGATGCATTTTGAAGATGCCAATCAAGTATAGGAACATGCCAAAGGAGCATCATACGGGACTTTTTAGCTAACTCATAATGTCTGCCTCTCTGGTTGGTGATAGCATACATACATGGCACATATTCATTGGCTTGTGACCACGGGTTCGTTTAGGCTAAAAAACAAGTTCAATGGGTATGTTCACTCAATCTTGTTCACTTAAGAGCCTCACTGTATATATATACAAATATGCATATATTTGTACATGTACAAATATTTTTTGGCTCTAACCTTGTCATGTTATGCCCAATACAGATAATCATTAGCAAATTTAGAAAGAATTTA
Organism: Hydrangea macrophylla; assembly: GCA_033977485.1. Classification (NCBI taxonomy): domain Eukaryota; kingdom Viridiplantae; phylum Streptophyta; class Magnoliopsida; order Cornales; family Hydrangeaceae; genus Hydrangea; species Hydrangea macrophylla. The sequence goes on from CM066991.1 coordinate 142,175,117, forward strand.
TACTTTCTATGTTCCAGTATCTCATGAATTCCAATAGCGAACCCGTGAGGAGACAGCATTGACCTTTGCATTGTTCGTATCAGAAATGTTCACTCAGATAGTGAACAAGTGAAATTTGATAATTTTGATGCAAAGCGTGGGTTATTTACATGTTCATTTGGAACTTGTTACTGCAGTTGTGTGCGCAGAATATCGTCTTGTGTTAGAGTCTTATCAAGCATGTGCATCTATTCAAAATCTTAGAAGCACGAAACGGGGGCGGGAGCAAGGAAGCGTTAAAACTTTAAAGAGGTTCAAATGTTGGGAGCGTCCAAGAAGTGTCTAAATATTTCAGATACATTTATTCTATAGTTAACTATTGAAGAGGAATTTGGATTGATATAATATATTTTGATTATAAATTTGTATTTGGAAGTCTTAAACCATATGTTCTGAAATAAAATATTTCTTTGCTAAAATGTTTGAGCAAAATAACTTAAATAAGAACTTGAATCTATTTAGAAGCTATTTTGAGACTTGGTTGTGATGGTAGCGAAGTTTTGACATGAGGGGAGCAAGGGTCCGACAAGCTTCTTAGTAAGAAGCGTGGAATCGAGAGTTTGAGGTTGGAGCGTGACCACTTTAGAAGATTCCTATTTCTAAGTTCAAAATCATGAAAGTTGAAAAGAATCTCTAAAATTGAAGATTTGTGAAGACACATGAGCTGAAAACATAAATTGCGCATCTGCACTCTATATAACAAATGTCACCATAACACCTATGATATATAACCAATGCCACCAGGTACGGATCCAGAAATCTAGTGTAGGGGGGGGGGGGGGGGTCGGGGGGTCTGGTGGTGAAGACGTGTGGGTCCCCCGGAAGAAAGGCATTTATTTATACATTTTTTTTTATAATGAGATAAATATATAAGGAAAGATAAATACAAACTATTTGAATCAACAAGGTATGGAGCAATTTGTACACTAAATTAAGAATTTATATTTATAATCACACCCAACACTTTTTCAAAAATTACGTATACACATCAATTTAAAAAAAAAAATCTAAGTGTGGGCAAGTTTTATAATTTAGAAAAAAATTTAGGGGGGGCGTGTGTATATACTTGACGTGTATTTTTCGAATAATACAAGTATAATTAAGTGGTTTTTTTTTTTCCAAATCTAGGGGGACCATAAACACCTATGATAATATATGTCTTAAGATGAAATCATACATGTATTGGCATTTCGCACAACCTACATCAGTGTCCTTGTTTTGTGTGAATTTGTACACTTTGACAACTACAACTGTATGACCGGAGACAAGTTTTACAGTTTGACATCTTAAAAAGCATGAGTTACACGCCTCATAAAAGCAGAGGTCCTGCGGTCAAACATCCTAGCTCCTTGGATACCCACACACTAGCTTCGGCCTGGCTTTCCTGCACGTGTCTTGTGGGGTGGTGCATGTATGGATTGAATAGTCGGGTGCTCTCCGAGGCCGGACACTCCAAATTAGTGGGGCAAAAATGAAAAAGGAAAAAAAGAAAGAAATAAAGAAGTATGATCGGACTATTGTGGTAATTCCTTTTTGGCGCTGGTAAAACGTGGATACCGGAATTTCTGTTAGGAAACTCATTACCAGAATCAGTTAATAATAGCGCTAGAATTATTTAAAATGGTGAAAATTTGCAGGTTTCATTTTCTTAAAAGTTCAGCTCATATCCTGTACGTTACCATAGGATCAATCAACTTTGTTCTTATATTTGTACAATCTCCTGCGCTGAGTTACATTTTACCAAATCAAGTGGAGGATTGGATGAATTAAGTTCAAGTTTTTTACTTCTAATTTTGGAAATCTCTCCCTCTTTCATTTGTTGCTTTTTCACTGTTTTCGTTTCTTTTCTTTTCTATTTTTCCCCCTCTCATTTACCCCTCTAAATGCAAATGATGACATATAGACTTCATACAGAGGGGTTGTGAGGAGTAGACTGAAAGCATTTGGTATGCATGATTGCAACTCATGGAAGGCGGGAATGTAGCATGGAACATTGTAACACTCAGCATTCCTATATTTCTCTATAAAATTGCAAGGATAAAGGAAGCTTTTTTAGACTAAGCGCTGCTCCCGTTCCGAATTAATGTTCCTTTCCTGGCCCTTCTTAGGTCTTGATGTTGTACTTCAATGTCTGTTTTAATATCCATGAATGCTTGTTTCGACCCTCTTTTTTATTATTATTATTATTATTATTATTATTATTATTATTATTATTATTATTATTATTATTATTATTATTTATTATTATTATTATTTTTTTATGAGAACTAGTCACCATTTTTTAATATTAAGTTACGTGAATTTGAAAGATTCATGCTGCTTGGAGTGTGGAGGCGGGGTATGGATAATGCTAGGATCTTGCTTTTTCTTTTTTCATTTTGTTTGTAAATGATAATTGTCTTTACTGGGTAATAATTCGAGTTTTGTTTCACTGGTTCAGAGGTTACTTTGATGGACCTGTCCATTATGATACATTGTTGGAATGCACTCGTTTCATTCAATATAATCTGAATCATATAGAAACTATATATAGCGCTGATGATTAAAATTCAGGTTATTTTTTCCCGTGTATGGATGTTTGTGTATATACTGGTACCATGTTCGTTTCACTTGGAAAGCTATAGATGATTGTGTTAGGTTGTGTTTAATGCTCAGTATTGTGAAGATGTATTCTCGGTTGCATTTTTCCTTGATGGGGACACCATACAAACAGTAGATATTTATATTCTTTTATTGTAGTTATTCTATTTTAGTTTATTTATCTTATTAGGAATTAGTCGATTAGGTTTAGCATCTTCTCTATTCGAGGCTATCTTTATCTAGTCTTTTTTTTTAATCTAGTAGAATTTCATTGTAATGCCTAGTTAAAGGTTCTAAACCATGGTATAAAATCAGAAGGGATTAATATTTTGATATAAGTTGTGGGATACCAATTGTGCCCAAGGTACAAGGATTCCGAGGATTTTTTCCTTTTATTTCTTATTTCCTTTAATGGCTTGACTTCCACTCGCAAAAGCCTTAGCGGATGGGAGGGAGGGCTCACCCACTATATTAGCCCAAGGACCACTCATTACACAACCGATGTGGGACAAGCACATTGCATCACCATCCCTTCCAGTCTCTCATTTTCTACATCAAATCTGCAATTTATCTAATTTCCCAAGTTGTCCTGCATCATGCTTTCTATGTGAAATTTATTTTGCTTGGTTTCAGTTATGGGACATTAATATGGATTCTGGTCCTGTTGCAACCTTCCAGGTTCATGAGCATTTAAGACCTAAGGTGAACTTTCTTTCAGAAATATCTTTACCCCAACTTTGCTGCTTTGATATGCAAGAGAGCTGACCAATATTTGTTTGATTGTGTTCAGCTCTGCGATCTGTATGAGAACGATTCAATCTTTGATAAATTCGAGTGTTGCTTGAGTGGTGATGGTCTTCGGGTCGCAACAGGTTCTTACAGGTCTGTGCACATATTTCTGGTTTCACTCTATCGTTTATTCTGTTTCCCTTCTGGAATGCATCTAAATGTTCAATTTTTGTGATCCCAGCAATCTATTCCGTGTGTTTGGTTCTTCTACGATCAGTACTGAAGCAACTACTTTAGAAGCTAGCAAAAATCCGATGAGGTATCATTAACAAAAAGATTTCCTCTATGAGACTAATATTAATGTTGTGGCTAACATACTTATAAAATCTTGATATGCCTTTTAGGAGACAAGTTCAGACCCCTGCACGGCCTTCCAGATCCTTGAGCAGTAGTATTACACGTGTTGTCAGACGAGGTCAGTATTTTTCGTATTCTCTTTTCTTTTGTTTACTAGCTTTCTTTTGCCTCTTACACGGTTTGGTAGGAGGCTTGGCAAAGTTGAACGAATGGAAGGGTCGTGAGGGAAGAGGTATCCCTACGGAAAGGAAGGGGATATCTTCCGTCCTTTTGTTTGGTTAGTAAAAATTAAGAGATCATTGAGAGAATAGAGTATTATGTAAATCATTGCACCCATCCATAACAAGCGGAATTGAGTTTAATTGAAGGACGAAAAAAGTCGCCAATAGTGGAAAACTTCTCCTCTTTCCCAATCCGCCCCCTTCTTGATGTAGACGTTGTCCCACATCCGCTGTATATTGGGTTGTCCTTCGACTTATATATCCTCCTATCAGCTTAGGCTTTTGGGAGTGAATGTTACTACATTACTTCTGGAGGATGGGCAATGATTGGCCTGGAGGGATGGCTCTTCCCTCCTCCCTTCCCTACCCTTACCTAGGGATGTCAAGAAAATTGACGGACCGACCGAACCGGTCGGTTTTTAAAATATTTCTCCAGTGCAAACTGAACTGAACTGATAAAATGAACTAAATCGGACCGACTGAAAACTGACCGGTTTGCTTAAAAAATGGACCAAACCGACCGTTTGACACCCCTACCCTTGCCCACTCTACCAAACAATGGATTTTCTCCTCTTGTCTCCCCCTCTCTCTCTTTCTTCCTTCCCTCCCTCCTTCCGTCCTACCAAACATACCGTTAAACCTGTTATGTTTTGCCTCAATAACCTTCTAAATGTGTTTGCGTGTCTATAACAGGAGCAGAAAGCCCAACCGTTGATGCAAATGGAAATTCATTTGATTTCACAACAAAGTTGCTCCATCTAGCTTGGCACCCTTCTGAAAACTCGATTGCTTGTGCTGCTGCAAACAGCTTGTACATGTATTATGCGTAAAGATGGTCCAGGAAGATCTGTATTGTTGCTTACTTATCTTTTTTGGGTGGTTGTTGGAGACGGCTTCTTCTTTCCATTTCTTATCATCAACTCAGAGGCATTACCATTTCTTGAATCTGAAGTGCCCCGTAACTCTTTGGCACGTTCTTTTGTACCAGGGTCTCGGGGTCGCTGCTGAAGAATCCGCGAGGAAGCAAATTCTTTGGCCGACAAGCTTACTTTATTCCACCGGTTTTCTTCTATCTATTTTCCTCTCCTCCTTCTATTTTTGTTAATTTTTTTACCCTTCAAAGTTCAAAGAAAAATGTGATTATGTTCTTATTGTGTTGGGTTGAGGTCAGGAAGGAATTTGATTGTAGCTCTCCTACAACTGAAACTAAAAGATGTCCAATACTGCCACTAGTTTTTAAGGTAAATGTAGTTTTACTCGAATGTTGCTGGGTAGGAGCTGCTGCTAACTTGCAGTGCCATCAAGCTTATTAATTTTTCTTGGGTACCATTAAAATTCTTTTTTAGGATGATATTATTTTTGTTTTGTTATATTTTCCAATTCAATTTTTTTTTTTTTTTAGAAGTAGTTGAATGGCTGTGGATTTGATTGATTTGTATTTTGCATGGACATTGGTAAAAACTAGTCCCAGCTATCCAGTTACAGCACTTACAATTTTAGTTGAAACTTGGCGCTCTAGGGAAGACCAACTTGATCCAATTCTAAATCTACACACACACACACACACACACTCAATACACATTGTATGCATAGTAAATCGTTGACAGAATGTGTATCTCGGTAATGTGGGAATTGGGAACCTAGGCTTGAACCCGAATGGAGTGTTTGAATACACGTTTGATAATTTTTTTTGAAAGGTGGTTGCTAAGTATAGCATTTTTTCTAAAGTTTTATGTATAGGTTGTCAGTTGTCCTCAGAAGTTACCAGCATGGTAAAGTGTTCAACTCAACTGAGTCAACTCATATATTCTTTTAATCGCTTAGGCCAGCTCTGTGCTTGATAGCTTGTGTTACATATGCAATTACAAGTCTAACTTGATACTACAGTATTACTATACTGCTTGCTAAGAATATGGAAGGGTTGGTTTTAACTTTTAACTGACTTAGCATTATATAGTTATACTTGTATGTGTTTAACCTAGTTAGTTGGGGGGCCTCCATTCTCTAGGTAGGGTACTTTCATATGCCTTATTACTTTTTTGGTTTGAGTAATGCTTGCAGAATACGGTTTTGAATTCATATTTTAAATTTATTTTCCAATACACGTGAAATGGTTGCAAGCACACAAGTGCAATTTACTTGCTACTAATTTGTTGGGAACTAAATTCGACATAAAAGTCGTGAAACTATAGTATTATATATATATATATATATATATGTATATTTTTTTTTGGATTATTTCATCCATGATTCTTTTCCATGTAGTCAGACAACCTATTCGAATGAGTAATGACAAATTTTTAAGCACTTTGAGGATATCAAGTGAAGAAGTGATATACTAACATGGTATCCTTTAGTTAATGAGAGAATGGGAGTGGGGGATTTATGTAGGGTCCACCTACTCTATTTGATCCGAAACAGTGAAATGTCCAGCTTCACTGTCCGGCCGGCTAGAGCTAAAACCTTGTGAATAGCCTGCAAAAGTGAGTGCACACGTAGCTCATAAACTGGAATAATAATATGCTTATTAAATTTTTATTCTAAAAAGTGATTTTTAAAGGGTGGGAATAAATATATCATTTTTTTTTTGGCTAAATACACCATATGCATTCACAATTTTTTTTTTTTTTTTTTAATATCTTTTAGCACTGCAGGGTGGTGTAGTTAGCAGAAAAAGTGGTGTATTTAGTCCCACCCTTTTTAAATGATGTGGCAGTTTGGGCTAAGTCTAACATTGTGACCAGTTGAATTTAATTGAAAGTTATTTATCTGGTCCTACTGTCACATCATTTGATTAACTCTTTTAAGATAAAAATTTGGGAAGCATAGCATTACTCTAAACTGAAAGAGTTATGCTATGATTTCCCATATCTAAATTTCAAATCCTCATCTTAAATGATGTGTCACCAATCAAAATTCAGTAGGCCTCATTGACTATTACTATTTTCAATAAGTTCTTAAATGATGTGTCACCAATCAAAATTCAGTAGGCCTCATTGACTATTACTATTTTCAGTAAGTTTGTGGTGTCGTCTCCTTAAATCTATTTATGGCCTCAAGACCCCTAGGGCCTGGTTTGATCGGTTTTGAACTGCTATGGTTGCTCGAGGGTATACTCGAAGTGTCTCTGATCACTCTCTCTTTCTCTAATCAAAATTTAGTGAGCCCACAGTGACATCATTTGGGATTAGAATTTAGGATTTGGATTTGAGAAGCATAGCATTACTCTTTCAGAGGATTTGATTGAAGGATATTGAAGTGACCCCACAGTAGTTAACAGACTCACAAAATTTTGATTGGTGCCATATTATTTGAGATGGAGATTTGATATTTGAATTTGGAACCATAACATTACTCAAAGTGAAAACACCCAACCCATTCTCTTTTGCAACCTTTGTGCAAACTCTCTCTCTCTCGGGACTGAAAAGTCTGAAATTGGAAGCAAATTGAGAAGGCTTTATTGCCCGACCATCGTTATTGACTTTGACTAAACTAACCTACTCGTGGAAGGAGCATTTGAGTAGGATCAACCACAATTTGTTCTTTTTTTTCTTTCAAACCCACCGATCCTAATGCATCACTGCACTACAGTATAATACAGTAACATACCATCGTTCTTGTTTTGTTTCGGTAATGTGTAATAATGCTCTGATTCCCGAAACTGATTTTCAGCACATGTGTCAATCAAATAACTTAAAACAACTCTCTTTTGATCTAAATCATACTACCTCCGTCTCATGTTATGTGTCCATCTTAGGGAATTCAATTATTTAAAGGGATAAAAAGAATCTACACTTACTTTCCACAATTGTCCATAATCATTGCATTTTCTTTCTTCTTTTTGTTTTGGTGTTGATTGCAAGGAAGGATAGTTTGGGAAACTAAATAAAATTTGTATAATAATTTAAGAAAATGGACAACAATTTTAAGACATCAAAAAAAAAAAAATAAATAAACACATAAAATGGGACAGAGGGAGTAAAAAAAAGTTTCTGCTAGGATCCATATACAGCATTATTGATCATGAGCAATGTCTCCAATGTAGACATGGGGCCCTACTGATCCAGTATCGCCAAACTACAAAAGTTATTCAGTAAAACCATCACACTGTATCGGCATTGAGGACATAAATATGTGCACCAATAAATAGAGGACACATGGATCCATTTTATCACAGTGTTACAATTTACACCAAATCAGCATAAAGACGTGATAGGCGACGTTCTCACTCAATAATTTTCTCGGAAAGGACAGCTCCATTTGTCACACTCAATTACTTACCACCATTGGACTGGACTCTCTCTCTCTCTCTCTCAACAAAACAGGCCCAGCCCCATCATAATTCATAAACCGAGAGGGCCTACCCCACACCTCACTCATGATCAACAAGCCACTGCTCGATCAGACTAAAATTTGCCTGTTTACTATATATTCGAGATCAACAACACAGACGGAATGTCTCAGCCGTACACGTAAACTATATCTTCATGCAATCCTTTCAGTTCAACAGTGTATTGTGAACCCAAATGCCAATCCTAATTTGGACTCCTCTGGCTCTGGCCGCCCCAAACCCCAAGTTTGGTCTTAATTTTTGTTTTTGTTTTTGTCTATTATGTTATTCTGTACTATATTTTTGTAAGAGGAAAAGAGGGCCATGAATGGCGGAGGGTTGTCCCATGAATTAATTTAACAAAAAAAAAAAACATGATCAGGACCGACAGAGCTCTGAGTCATCGACAACAACTGTTACTATTACTCTCACATGAGATAATTGATTTATTATGATTCGAGTATTCTGCGATTTTACATGGGATAATGAAGAGATGAGAGTTAATTGTAGTCACAGCCAATGTGACTACGGTGACATAGAATAATTTCTCTATGTCACACCCACTTTCAATTTTTTGAAATCAAATTAGTCAAATGTGGTGTACATGGTTCCCTAGCTATCTCAAAGAAGCTGGTAGGTATTTTTCGTGTGTCTGAATTTCTCTCCTTTTTAAGCGGCCCAAAGGAGATACGTATAGTAGTGGTACGAAGAGCAAGAGATAAGTCCCTTGTTCACGAGGCATGAAGTCCTCTAAAAGTCCGAATATACACAGGCGAGTAGAAAATAGAATAACCGTGAAAAGGTGGAAAAAGTAAATTGAAAAAAATATATATAGGAAGTGACAAAATATTTATTTCAATTAGTTTTTTTTTTTTTTTTTTTTCAGGTATGGTTATATAAGGTCCTATTTGGCTAATTTTTTTTTTTTTTGGGAATCCATATGTGGTGGTGAAATTCCAAAAGCTAATTTGACTTATTGGCGAACGAGCTTCTGGTTTTTAGGACCCATTTTGTGCAACTTCTACTTTTGCGATATAATCTCAATTTTTTGTGATTTTGTGAGTGACTCTCAGTCCAACAATTTTATTTTAGCTTTTCAAGTTGTGTAATCACCTATGAACTCAATAACTGTTGCCAAATACCCTCTTAATTACATAAATTTTGTGATTGACCAAAATCTACATTTAGCAACTTTTCTCCCAAAAAAAAATACAATATCTAAGTTGCTGTCACAACAGACCCTAAATGGAACGGAAGGCACTTGCATACAGTTGCTTTGGTCCCAATTTGTCTTGTTCCCCCTCACAAAAAGTGAGTTCAGTGTTTAAAATTTGTTTTTTTTTTTTTTTTTCACTTGCACACAGTTACTTTGGTCTAATTGGACTTGTTCCCACTCACAAAAAATGAGTTCAACTCAAACACTGAGCTCACTTTTTGTGAGTGGGAATAAGTCCAACTGAACCAAGGCAACTGTATGGAAGTGTGTTCCAAATAGAACGAACATAGTTATTCTACAAATTGGTCATAAATAGAGGTGGTAAAGGACGAGACAAGGTCTCCCACATTCTTCAAGCATTAATACTCTTCAAGATAGTGCTCACACTATGATGGGGTTCCGCCACGTGTTGCGGGTAACATTGGCTAGAGAGGTTTGTGACGGCCACCCGACGCTACGATTCCTACTTGGCTTCGCTGCTCACAGAGTGTGCGGCTCTAACACGTCCCACCACACCACACAACGGACGGTCATGATTTGATCCATGGAATCTAAATAATGCCCTCCACTTGATTATACTGCTTTATTTGCACGCCAACTTATTGTTCCCTCGGCGGCTCATACTAAGTCATCACTGGACGGCTCCGCTCAAATTATTCTTTGGCTTAAGTACATTATTAAAGCTTAAACAATGTGATTAGTGAGTTTCACTTCTACCCAAAGCCCACAACACTTCCATGTTTTCACGTTCATTTTTTATTTTTATTTTTTTAGTTTAGATTTTATTGTAGTGCTAATATTTTGGTGCTCCACATCCATCATTTGTGTGTTAAACCATATGCATGCCTTAATCATTATCACATACGACAAATTACATTCTAGAAAACATTTGTCGTCCATGAATTTAAATGAGATCACTTATAATTTATTAGATATTTTAACATGTAAATCAATTGTGCTAGAACCATTATTTAGACACATCGATTATAGCATCTTAAAAAAAATCTAAGAATGGCCATTTGTGAAGAAACACGATAAACTTTTACATTTTTCAAAATTTTGATTAGTTTTCTATATTAAAATGATATGTCAATTGTGAATTATCCTACTAGAGTTCTTTAATTACAAAAATCGAGAGTTCCATTTGATGTAAATCTTCCACTCAAATATTAGTAGCTTGTTTGGATTGAGAACTGGGAGAAAAGAGAATAGAAAGTAATGTTTTCTCTACCCAATTTGGGTTGGTAGTAGAGAATAAATGAGAAACTTAACTTTCTCTTATTTGGTTGGCTTTCATAAAAGAAATGAAAACAAATTATTGAGAACTGGTTCTTTTTTCTTTTCTTTTTTTCCTTCTTCTTCTTCTTCTTCTTCTTCTTCTTTTTTTTTTTTTTTTTTAAATTACTTAATGACTTTATAAGTGTGACATACTCAAGCATGTACTTGTATTGTAAAAAAATATTTTCTATAAGATATTTCCTATACGAACAAAAATAAAATTGAGCTCTTTTCTCCATTAATATTCTCTGCTTTCTCATTTAATTTACCAAACTAGAGAAATGGAGAGAAAGTGATTTCATATCTCTCCTCTCCTTTACATTTCGCTCTATCAATGAAGAAAGAAAGAGTGTATGAGTTGGGAATGGCCTATATTAACATACTTCCCACACCTCCTGTTGACATTTGTCTGACTACATTATGCTTCCTAGAAAAAAAAGATATTAATTTCAATTTGACAAATCAAAAGAAGTCCGACTACATTATGCTTCCTAGAACAGCCACCAAAGAATAAAAATTAGATTACTTTTTTGTTAAATAAATGTGGTTAGTGGAAATTTGTGGGACCACCAGACTCCTTTAAGCTTAGCCAAGCCAACTTTCAAGACAAGAGCTCACTTGAGACTCTGAGAGAGAGAGAGAGAGAGAGTGTGTGTGTGTGACTGTGCTCTGTCGTCTCTATATGAAATCTGGTCATCGCACTCACACGGACAGAGATAGATATAGATCATCCTCCTCACTAAATCAAAGCAACATCTCTCTTCTTTCTTCAATTTCCTCTATTTTCTTGTTTTTTTTTTTTTCATCCGTAGAAACATGGATTAAATTCCCCATTTTGAAACTTCATCATCTATTCTTGAACTCTGGTTTGGTTTGTGTGCACAAAACCATTTTTGGTGGTTAAAAAAAAAAATCTGACCTTTTTGTCCTCTTCCCTCCTCCTCTTTTACCCTTTTTGCCATCACTTCACAGCTTCTAATTAAGCTCTCTCTCTCTCTCTCTCTCTCTCAAAATCCATTTCAGATCTGTTACACTCTCACTCATCTGTGGCCACAAACTCATCAAATCTCTTCGTTCAAACAAAAACCCAAGTCACCAAATCACACACACACAAAAAAATAATAATAATAATAAAATCTCTTCTTTGTTTTGTTGTTGTTCAAAAATGCAAGACCCGTCAATGTATCAACAGATTAAACCCCCAATATTTCCCGAACAAGAGCACCTGAAATGTCCTAGATGTGATTCGAACAACACTAAATTCTGCTACTACAACAATTACAACCTCGCGCAACCTCGTCACTTCTGCAAAGGCTGTCGAAGGTACTGGACCAAAGGTGGCGCTCTTCGTAACATCCCCGTCGGCGGCGGCACCCGCAAGAACTCAAAAAAATCCTCAAACCCCAAACGATCTTCTGCTCCATCGCCGTCGCCGTCGCCGTCGCCGTCGGTGTCTTCTTCAAAACCAGAGCCTCCCGGAATGTACGGACTGTCGGCGTCGTTGATCTCCGATCAGATTATTCCGGAGAGTTTTAGCTCACTGCTGGGATCGAATGGGCAATTTGGGAATCTGATGGAGGGTTTGAATCCAATTGGGTCGACCACCACAGTTCAATTGGGTGAATTTGCAGAGAACCCAAATTCGCGTTTGGGGTCGAATGCGATTCGAAACCCAACAATTGAATTGGAGAGTAGTAACAATTCAGAGAGCTTTTTGGGTGTTCAGAGTGGTGGTGGAGATTCGAGCTGTTGGGGCGGTGGCAATGGGTGGCCTGACCTTGCTATTTACACACCAGGTTCGAGCTTTCAGTAACACTCTATTTTCAGATCAAAATCTTTATCTTTTTAGAGAGAGAGTGAGAGTTTATTCGGATTGGCTTTTCTTCCTTACAGTGATATTGTAATGGTGCTGATTGTGAGAACTCTGTTAACCATATACTAGTAATTTACTAAAAACTGTGGTTGTGGTGGTGGTGGTGGTGGTGGTGGTGAAGAGATGTGCATGAACCACCCAGGCGTACATTAGCATCTATAATATGCTATGAGGTGGCATTGGCAACATCCCTCAAAACTCACCCCCATTTAGCAGTTAGTGTAAAGTCTTTGGGCAAAAATAAATTTTACAAACTTAATCTCTAAACATCATAATATGTCTATTTCTCTTCGTGGAGTTCATAGATGAGAGAAATAGATACATTGCAGTGTTTATGAATTGTGTGTGCGTGTTTTTTTTTTGTACCCAATTTTATAAGTAAAAAGAGTAATGTAATGGTTGTAATGGGTTTATGTGGTAATTGTATTGTATTGTATGTGTATTAAAAAAGGTTTAAGAAAATATATGCACATTATTGCAAAAGAATTAGCGTTTTAGGCCATGGATAGAGATATGGTTTTGCTATTGTGATGTTGTGTCATCACTAGTTTATGTTATGTGTGAGAGTATTATATTAGGCTAGAGTAATGCTAGGTTTTTAAAAATTAATTTCCGAAAAAGTGTATTTTAACACATGTGATAGTGGATCCTTTCTTATTAATAGAATAATCAATTAAAATTAAATGAATTCACTGCTACATGTGTTGGAAAGCACTTTTTGAAAAAAAAAAAAAAAATTAGTATGAATAGCATTACTTATTAGATTGTTATCTTATATTATATTATTCACGTGTATGTCGTCGGTGTACGTATATTGTGTATGTATATATTGGAAATAGGAATGTGTACTGTTTACTTTAGTTACGTGGAAGAGTTTGATAATTGCGGTTCATGAATCTATGATCTTATTTCATGGAATTTGTGAAATGAATGTTGGAAATGAGAGGTTCACTATTCAAGTTTTATTCTTTTTGCATTGTTTTCAAGTTCTATTCTTTATTTCTTATCTTTGTGCTTCCCTTTTGTTTACTTGATAGTTATTTTCTTTTTCTTTGATATTATATTTTTATTATATTTTCCTTCTTATTTGCTTTGCACTTCTTCAATCAAATTGAACTTATTTGCATATGGGGGTGTGTTCTGGTTATTTTCTTTCCCATACTAATTAAGAGGCATTTCTTCACTCTTTCTGATCACCCGAGGTTTTTATCTTCTTCTTTTTTTTTTTTTTTTTGGAAACATGTAGTTACTCTTCTCAAGTTTTATCTGACACGCGGATAGAAATTTTTAGTTGTACTAAGTGATCGAAATTTAATACTCCAGTCATGTTATGGTGCTTAAATTTAAAATATCACAAATATTATGAGAGTGTTATTATGTAGTATAATTTCAAAGCATTAATTGATATCCAAATTTAGGAAATATAGTTACTCTTTAAATTCGTACTTTTATAATACTCTCTTTATCTTCTAATTTAAGAATGTTTTATTAGCTTAACTTAATTTGTGAAATGGAATTTTCATGTTTTTGTGATAAAAAAAAAAACTATCTTAATTGATACATTCTTAAAACTAATTTAAATGCTAGTTACTACGGACTCTTCCCTCTCTCTCTCTCTCTATTTTTTTTTTTTTTTTTTTTTTTTTTGGGTCTTGTTAACATGTACCCTTATGGCAATGTTAAGGTTCTAAAAATGAAAATAAATAACAGAGATAAACATTGAACCCCACACCGGACACTGATACCCACACTGTATCCCTTATTTTATTTTTTTTTCACATTTAGAACCTTAACATCTGTTCTAAAGACACATGTTAACAAAATCTTTTATTTAATTTTTTTTATTATTATTATTTTTATTTTTAAATACAATCCCTTCTCTTTAGTTGAAAAGGGTAGAGGAATGGTACTTATTATACAAATATACAATGTAGTTGAAATCATGAACACCAAAAGGATTGAAAATCACAAACAATTAGAAAAAAAGGTGTGAAAATTTTGGTGGCCATTTAGATTTAGGCCCTATAGGTTAAGGGGTAATGTTGGGGACACAAAATGATTACAAAGAGATATTTATAAAAGGATGTGACATTCTGTGTAACACCCATGTGGCATCCCTTGAATTGAGTTTAATGTGGTGAGTCTTACTACCACATGGGATGCTAGAAAATTTTTGTGAGTATATCTCTTTGGAGTAATGCTACAAACACAAGACATTGCATAATACAAAACACAAATAGGGCTTTAAATGTCTTGTATCATATGTTGTTTGAATTTTTTATATTTTTTTATGCACAACTTACATAGTCTAGAGTACAGATATTTAAAGTTTTATTGTATTTTGTGTTATGTAATGTATTATATCTATAATATTACTGACCTCTTTGTGCTCATTTAGTGTACCAAACATTACCGTAGGCTAAGGGGCATCCAATTGGTACCATTCACACACTATGGATGTTGGAGGGTTTCTGACACGATTTCTACTGGACAGGACTTCTGCACTCTTAAGAATGGTGAAAACAATTTGGTCAAAATTTATAATTTTGCAAAAAAAAATTTATTTTTATTATTATTATTATTATTATTATTTTTACTTTTTGTGCAAAGAGAACAACATAAACAATACATGTGGAACTGAAATTGGAGTTGTGTCCATTTCTACTTCTACAAATTTTTATTTTTGTTTGGTCAAGTACTTCTACAATTGAATCTAATAAAAACTATTTTTTGACCAAAGCCAATTTGTGAACCTCAAAACAGTAGACAAAACACACTCTTAAATAACTAGGGGTAGGTTCTGGAAGTCAATTAGGCTTGTGTTGATTTGACGTGATAATTATCAAGCGAATGAGTTGAATCATCAATTGCCCTCTCTCTCTCTCTCTCTCTCTCTCTCTCTCTCTCTCCCTAATGGGCCACATTTCTAATACCCATTTAAAATGGACCACTATAGGGCCGCTATTTCATCTTCAACCGACCTCCTACATTTTCCAACACTCATGTGTTAATGCAATTAATGGTTCCCACAAATAATTTGATTTGAAAGTGATGTAGACCCCACGTTGGTGAGAAATTATTTCGTAATCCTGAATCATGAGCCACGTGGTGATCCTGGTAAGTTATTGATTGTGATGTGATTAACTGTAAATTTTTTGTCTTTTAAAAGTCAGACAATTTTGTCACATGATCACAATCTCTTACTGACCAGAATCACCTAATGACAATAGTTATAAACTATTGATTTTACTTCTCCACATTGGGAGAATTAAGGAGGACAAAATCCCTTCCTAGTGATAAATTTTTGGGTGCTTTGAAGATACAACTTGTTAATACCTTGCAGCCAATCGCAATGAATATTTTGAGTGGTAGAACTTAAATGTGTCTCACTGTTTATGGGTTCTTGGATGTGGATCTTATCCAAAATATCCGTTTTGTTGTAATAAAAACTTTAATAAGATGGTTCGTGGATGTGGATCTTATCCAAAATACATTTTTTGTTGTAGTAAAGACTTTAATAAGATTTCCACAGGGTACCCTCCAACAGGATCGATTCTGAGATATTGGGAACTCCATGCGAGATTACTAGACCGAGATCCTTTACACAATGAGAGTTTGCCCCTGAAGCAATTTATTTATTTTTTTTTTTTTTGTGTGGTCTTTTTACATTTATTTGCAAGTATATTTATATATTATAGTTTGATTTTGAGTTGTTTATTGGCATTTTTGAGAAATCAAAGATTTAGTTAATGTAGTATGCATTAAGAATCAAATGCACAAAGACAACATATGTACATATATAGGTCTGGAGAGCAATTTGGGGGCCTTTTTGTATGGTGCACCCCTAGCCCAAGCATGTGTTGCATGTGCTCAGGGCCGAGCCTGCCCTCCAAACACTTAGGGTGTGTTTGATTAAATTAAAACTTAAGTACTGAAAAATTAAGTGTTGAATATAAGTACTGAAAATTTTAAGTGATTTGTATTTGCAATACTGAAAACAGTGTTTCAAGAACAAAAACAGATTGTATTCAGTGATTATTTTTAGTAGAAAATTTTTACTTACTGTTTTCAGTATATTTTTGGCTACTTTTTTAAAAAAGTGGTACATTATAAAACGCACTAAAAAATATTATGTGTTAAAAATTTTTATTTTCACCACTTAATTAGGTTATCAAACACGCCTTTAATGTGCGATATAAAATGATGATTTGCTCTGTTCTTGGCTCTTCCTCTTGTTTGGTTACTTAATTTCTTATGAAGTTTTTGGGTGTTCGGAGGGGTGCTCTGCACCAAATAGAGTTGATTGAATTGAATGGAACCATACTAGCTGCATACAGGGTTTCACTATTTGTGTAAAATAACGATTGAGGCACAAACAAAATTCACAAACACATAAATGTGTGTATCTCTATTATAATGGGATCCACTGACACTGTAGGTCCGATCCACAGAGAGAGATAGACATAATTTGGTGTGTGTGGATTTTATTTGTATCCGTAGAACTACCAATTTCTGTATGAATCCCTTCCAAATAAGCTAATTCTATTGACTCGGGAGTACCATATAAATTAACATACCACATGTTATCCTCGTAGTAAATATATATATATAGTCAGGCGCTAGTGCGCACTGGGTGAACGTATTGGGTTTTTAAGCTTAAAAAAACCGCAGGGCGCTCCACTGATCTGTGCCCCGTCCTGTCGCTCTGTTGACTCACGATTTTTTTAGGTTTAAAAATCACGTGCGTTCACCTAGTGCGCACTGGACTGGTGGAGCTGGACTCAATATATGTGTGTAGATATATATATATATATATATATTCAGTCAGGCTATAAAGATGGCGCCCTCTCTTTATTAAAGAGAGGGCTCCGTCGGGTCGTGTTTTCATTAATGACTGTTTTGTCATTTTACAGTTTTTAAACATAAACAAAAGAAAAAAAAGAAATGACAAAACTGTAAAATGACAAAACAGTTTTTAAAAATTGTAAAATGACAAAACAGTTTTTAAAAATTGCAAAATGACAAAACTGTCATTAATGAAAACACGATTCGATGGCCAAAATAGAAGCCCTCCTTTTAATAAGGAGAAGTGGGACTCTTTAGATAATCTTTATATATATATATATATATATTTCCAATTTCTGAGATTGAGAACGGTAGTGACTTCTTAGTTCTGACTTTATTTTCTATCCCAAATTAATTGTACATCAAAAAAGACAACTTGTTCTCCAAATATTGTACGTAGCTCTGAGAGTGGTCCTCTTCATATCTAGTTGGCCAACAGCCAACTTGGTTTTGTGTTGACCTGAAAACATTTTAGTGAGATGAGATTATGGGCGGAGGCAGTAAGGGATTAGGGGCAGGCTCTTGAGAATTAAAATTTTATTTTAAATTTTTTTAGTATTTTATATTTAGGCTTCTCTCATCTTATGTTTAGATCTCGCTCATCTTATGTTTAGACTTTTTAAATGGGTTTAAGGTCCAATTTAGTGTCATCAACTACATGTATATTGATATACAGGTATATACAACTCAAAGGAAAGACGTCTAGAATTTTGAAAATTTTATGCGTTTTAGAAATAACCCCGCCTAGAAATTAGAATTTTGAAACACACTATATAATATTTACGTGTCTCCTAAATAGACTCATATTATAAGTATGTTCTAAAAAATCGCAATTATATGCAAGTAAATCCTAAAAATATCGCCAATTATGTATAAATAGACCACCAAAAAAATCGCCTCAGGGACGAACCCCCGAATCCCCGTATAAGTTAAGTTTCCCTGACTAAAATTCTTGACTCCGCCCTCGATGAAATTAAACTACAAAACAACATTGAGTGATAACTAAGTTTGGTCCAAAGGTTTAAATCACTATGTTGTTTAATCAAAGTCGGGAAACACTTAAAATCAAAAAAAAAAAAAAAGTCGGGAAACACTTCTGCTTGCAATAATAACGTCGGTCGACTCCTCGGTCCACTGAAGACTGAAGTTAGTTAAAAAGTAGATTTTTTAATTTCTTTCACAAAAACAAAGAAGTAATTAATCTTATTCAAACAATGCAAATATTTTATGATCTCCTTGTCACACTTAGTTGTTTTCCTATAGATGACTGTCACTTGAAAAACATTTTAGTTAATGATAGATTGCAAAGTAGTAATATGTGAAAAGTGAACATTATTACGGGTGTGTTAGATTATTCAATTAAGTGTTAAAAATGAAAATTTTATTATTTATTATTTTTTTAATGCGTTTCATAATATACTACTTAATTGAAAAAAAACGGTCAAAATTCATTGAAAATTTAAGTGAAAAATTCTATTGAAAGTCTGAAATTAATCACTAAATGTAATCTATTTCAGTGGTTGAAACCCTATTTTTAGTATTACAATTTTAATTACTTAGAATTTTTAATAAATGAAATTCAGCACTTAATTAGAAAATGAACTTGCCCTTACCAGCACCCTTCAAAAATAGACGAAAGGATAAAACTACTGCATACCAAAATAAAATGGGGTAAGAATATTTAAAAGGAAAATTTTTGTGTTGGATCAACTGGTATACAAAATTGGTATTACAAGAGGCTTGGATCAACCGGTATTACAAGAGGCTTGGTATACAAAGTTGTACTTTCATACAACCTCTTAAAAAGATGTGTATATCTCTCTCCTGTAATGTCACTGGACCCCACAGTGACACAGGAGAGATAGACACATCTTTTAGAAAATTTTATGAAAGTTATCACCAAATAATTACTCATTACAAAATTAGAGAAATTAAGTGGTCCATGTACCTTTTAAAAAAAAACATAAAAAAGTGGTGCATGTCCGTGCTATGGAACATTTAGTGACTAGTCGAGGAGGAGATATTATTCCATGTGTTTCATTGGGATCTGTTCATCACGATATGACTATACAGAATACTCAAATCAAGTCACGCAATTCAGCGATTATAACTGTCACAAGTAGGTGGAAACCAGCCGAGCTAAGCTTGCTCGCGAGCTTTTCACGAGTTTACGAGCTCAAATGAGTCGAGCTTTCAAGTGATCTCGAGTTTTTTGAAAATTTTTTAACGAGTTTTTTCGTGTGCCCTTCAGGGCCGGTCTTGAGTTATCGGGGGCCCTAGGTGAGCTTTTTGAATGGAGCCTCTATAAAATTAGCAGTATCTAGCTATCATAATGTATCTAATTAGGCGTAAACACTAAATATGTCATTGAAATTTAGTCCCTGTCTCATTTAAGTCCCTATAGTTTCAATTGCATCATTTTGGTCCTAGAGTTTTTAATAGAAACAATATGTTCCAAATATTCCATTTTGATAGAAAATTTGATAAAATTCACCCATAACTATACATAATTACGCTGATAAATGGGTGATGAGATTAGTGATGCTCTATTTTTATCTCTAGGAACCGAGACACTAGTGCATAGCATGTGAGTAAATTCTATCAATTCTTCTCATAGAATTCGACATTTGGACCACCTTGCTTCTATTTAAAAACTTTAGGGACCACATTGAAGCAATTGAAACTACAAAGACTAAAATAAGACATGGACTAAACTTTAATGATATGTTTTGTAATTAAGCCTATCTAACTATTTTAAACCACACGCACACACCAAAAAAAAAATTTAATAACAATTAGAAGCCATAAATGAAAGTCCGGGTTTAAGCTTAGTTTGGCCCTCATTTTGGTGCTTCTCCTTTTTTAAATTTCATGTTAATTCATTTGGTAACTAGTTTATGAGCTTTGCAAAAATTGAACTTAGGACTTTTTTAGGGGAGCTTTTAAAAGCTCTAGGATGCGGCTTTTAAATGCTCAATGTTGCTTTTTGATTTCATGATATCTATACTAATATAGAAAGAGTAAGGGAGGGGTACCAAAAATTTTTAGCCCACTTCAATAATAACAATAAAATCTACTAAATTTCTTAATTAAAATACTTCCACAATGGTACTAAAATGTCATTTCAAAAAAATTAAATAAAATCACTTATCCTCATTACCCACCTTACTTTGTTTTTTTATTACTTACACTTACATAGTGAGTGCGGCACTCCTCTAGATTTTTGAAGAGGTACAAAATTATCAAACAACTTAATAATAAATTTCATATGCTACTTTTAAAAAGCCACATGGGGGCCAAACTAAGCCTTAGTTAGATTGTCTTGGGCCGCGGCCTAGGGTCTGTTTGGGGAAGGATAAAAAGTGTATTTTAGTTTAAGTGCTTTTATAATTGGGCTTAATACTAATGGTATAGTTGCAAAGTTTTGGGGGCCCTAAAAATAATCAATCAATTGGGGCCCTAGGCATAGGCCTTGGTGGCCTTTGCCCAGGGCCGGGTTTGGCGCCCTTTAAAACTATATAGTTTAATGATAAATTAATTATTTGTCAAGCCTATTTATGAGATTTATTGCATTTTCTCTAAAATTATACTATAATTTTATAATAAATATATATATATATAAGTTACTATACAAGCTCTTTAACAAATCTATTAACGAACTTTATCATGAGCTTGTTTGTGAGTCTTAATCAATTGTATTCATAAATTCAAATGAACGAGCCAAATCTAACATATATCGAACCGAAATTCAAATTCTTGTTAAACGACTCTGATCGTGTCTTCCCGTAACCAATTTCTTGTTGAGGATAGAATGGGGCTGTTGTGGGCCAAGGCTACGATGGAGTAGTAGCACATGGACCATCATACCCCGTTTACCTGGAGCGTTGACCTCATCACTACTGGTAGTGATTGCACTCCTTCCTTTTAAGCACTGCACTAATAATGATTGCCTGTTACCAGCCCCACAGTAAGGAAGAATCATTGGCCTACTCTACCCCTAGAACGAATTTTGGCTCCCTACCTGACTTAAAATTTGGCGTGATTGATGCATTAACTACCTCTACCGTGGTTAACACATGTTTCTTAACTTTATTCTAAATGTTTTAACGGCTGTACTTGTACAGTTGTATCTCATGTTACGGAAATTGATAGTATCACATATTATTGCGTACAAAAATACATAATGCATAATCTTAACACCCATAAACATTTTTCTTGATTAATCATTGAGGTCTAATTGTGATGCAAAAAAAGTGAGAAATCAAAGCTAATTTGAATTTTGTATCTTAAATATGGTTTTCAATATACGTGATACTGGAATATCCAAAACAACCTTCTAAATAAAATAAACTGGTCTCATCTGATAATAATCAAATTTAAAATTCAAAATTAACAATAACAACAGTATTATAGTCCAAATTGTACCATATTCAGTTTTTTTATTTTTGTTTTTTATTTTGCACATATGACAATAACACCACCCAAATGCAGGCTAGATGACTATCACCTCAAACAATTTTATTTATTTATTTATTTTTATATGGGATGAGATTCCATCCCCGAACTTGTACATTAGAAACCTCAAACAAATTAAAATAACTAAATTACATAGAGAGACAGAGAGAACAATTAACCATTGAGTTGGTGAAGCACTAGAAAATATGCAATATAACCTGTGCAGAAATTGTGTGATGCGGCAAAATAAGTTCACTGCTATGTGCAAATGTGTACAAATGAGGCAAATTAAGCTAGAGTACTATTATGGCTAAAAAAATAAGGGGTTTTGTTAATATATGTACTTAGGGCATATACTAATGTTTTAAAAGTGGAATAAATAAGGGAGACAAATATTGAACACCACACCAGATACTGAAACCCACGATGTACTTTTTGTTTATTTCTATTTTTAAAATCTTAATATGTGCCTTGGACACATGTTAACAAAACCCAAAAATAAGAGATTAAAGGGGATCTTACATCCTCCTACCGTGCTTTGTTTGTTTTGTAGGACTAGATTAGTAGTTGGTTTTAATTGAATAGTCTAATGTTTAGATAAGTTAAAACATAAGAGATAAATTGGTGCGATTTTAGCAAAAGTCCGCTATATGTACGTACTCCTCAACTATACAAAAAATATCTATATAAAGTTGTTCAAAAAAAAATTTGTGTCTATCTTTCTCCTGGTAGACATAAGTTTTATGTGAATTTTTTTTGTGTCCCAAACATTACTCGCTAAACTAACTAATTAGGAAAGATTATCCTTTTGTTAAACAAATGTGGCTTCGAAAGGATATGTCTTCCTTCCGTTGTGGGATTGGATTATGAAAATACTTTTGCTCACCCAATTTTGGTGCACCAATGCTCACCCAAGCCTCCCATTGGTCAATGCAGTGGGACCCATGATTTAATTAATGGTGTTTAGGGGTGTCAAACGGGGCGAATTGTCCCGCCCCGCCATTTGGCAAGTCGCAACTCGTCCCGTCCGGTCCCGTGGACGAACCCAGCTCGTGACTCAATTCATTGGGTATGGGTGTGGGTCGACTTTCATTTTTTCAACCCACAACTCGCCTCGTGACCCAGCTCGTCTAACCCACCGACTTGCCACCAACTTGCCTCGCCTCAAAACCCGCCTCACCTCGCGGACCCACCCCGCCACCCCGCCTCACCAACCCGTGAATAAAACACTTTTATTTGATTGTTTTCAAACAAAATATTTAGGGTAAATATCATTTACCTCCCCTGAGGTTTGACTCGATCGCACTTGCCACCCCTTAGGTTTGGAATATCACACTTACCTCCCTTGTGATATATTGTAAGTATCACAAACCCCTCTTCGTTAAAGTGCCGTTATGAAGTCTAACAGCTACAAGTTGAAGTAAGTCCTTTCTTTTCGTAAATGTCGAAATTGCCCCTCCCCACTTTATAAAACCAACCCAAATCTCCATTACTCATAACACAAAAAAGAACTTGCATCTATCTTCTCTCTCACTCGGCCACACAGTGGTGTCTCTCTCCCTCTATCACAGAAAGGTACCCTCTTATAATTATTTGTCAATAATTTCTCTTTTAATTTATATTTAGATATGATAATTCTTCCTTGAATCAAAATAACTTCTTTATCTAAAGATCTCCATAATACGAAATGAACAAAGCCTTAATTTGACAGAAATATGGGGCTTTCTTGCAGAAATTTAGGGTGAGGTTTGAATCACCATTTTAGGGCTTTGTTTCTCTAATCATCTCTCAAAGCCCAAATTTAACATAAATTTGGGGCTTTATTGCAAAATTTTAGGGTTCTCTTTGAATCACCATTGTAGGACTTTCTTCTCTAATCAGCTCTCTCATTTTTTTTTTCTACATTACTTCAAGTTCAAAAACAAGTGCAAGTTTGGAGCTGAGGTACAGAAACAGAGCATGCAAGTGTGGAAAAGTTGCAGCTATAAGGGTTGTTCAATCGGACAAGAATAAAGAGAAGTTGTATTACGTTTGTGACTCCGGCCAATGCAACTTTTGGAGTTGGTGTACCCCTCATTCTGGGATTCGTACAACCTCTGCATTTGATAACCAAATTCAATATCATCAATCACCCCAACCAGACTGGCATGGTGAAGTTCAAGTGCTAACATCGAGGGTACAAATGTTGGAAAGAAATGAGGCAATGGTGAAGTTAGCCTTGAATGTTTCTATGTGTTTGGCAATAGTTGCAATGTTAATGGCCTTGATGGCCTTAGTTAGAAAAGAAAAGGAGGGTTGAGTAGTGTTGGTCATGGCTGGGTTAGATGTGTATGTTCAATAGTTCAAATGGTGAATCTGTAGAAGTAGAGTAAAATGTATTTGTTCACTCTATTTATGATAGTTAGAATGTATTTTGCAATTCCATTTTTTTTTACCTCAACAAACAAGGTTTTTATAAAACAAAGAAGCCAAAAAGACCTCAAAAGTACCCCAAACAGGCACCCCAAAACTGCACAATTTCAGCACAAAAATCTGCACAAACAGACACAATATCTGCACAACCACATACACAAAATCTGCACAAACAGACACCAAATATTGCACAGATTATGCACTATCACAAAATTTGCACATAAATCTGCACAAACAAACACAGTTTCTGCACAAATTCTGCACCAATACTGCATGAACACAAAATTTGCACACAATTCTGCATAAAATTCCAAAAAGCATAGTCCACGTCAAGGAAATAATCAGTAAACATCACAGTTGTACACATATCTGTTCCAAAATACATCTTTTCATGTAAGATATATTACATTAACATACCATTTTACATACAAAAGACATTGAGTTGCAACCAACATACCATATTACATACAAAAGACATTGAGTTGCAACTAATATGTAAGACTTACTACATTGATGTTACATACAAAAACTATGATGTTAGCTTTTGATATGTATGCCCATCTATACAAAAAAGCAGCCCCATCAACACCTAGTTTAAGATTTTAAGATTATCATCAGTTTTTGCTTGTGGTAGTAGGCACCACCCCACCACTTCCATCCCCAATAGACTCACTTTGAGTTGATATGCCTCCACCTCTGCCTCTTGTTGTGCTCTTTCTGGGAACTAAACCTCCACCTCTGCCTCTTGTTGTGCCCTTTCCCCTTGTTGCACCTCTGCCACTTGTTGATGCATTGCCTCTTGTTGTGCCCCTCTTCATCTCAATTGTGCCACTACCACTAGGTGGAGCTCTAGGACAAGTTCTTGAATTGTGTCCAAGTACCTTACATCTCATACATCTAACACTGCAAGACCTTCTTGAGTCACTAACTCCTGCCGGTTGTTCATCGGACCCCCTTTTTCTAGCAATTTTGGGTCTCCCAGGCTGCCTTCTACTATTATCTGGTGGTTGCACTACATCACCTGGGACTTCTTTCCACATGTTCTCATCATGTATTGGATGAATCATCCCACTATATGCCTTCATACATGTTTCCCTAGAGAAATACTCATCACAGAAGTCCTCTATATTCCTTCTAGTTGCTGCACAACATGCATCTGCATGCTTATACTGGATTCCAAAAATATCCCATACTTTACAGCAGCAAGTTTTGGCCCTCAAATTGACTACATAGGTTCGAGTCATTTCTAAAACCTCATACTCATCTCCACCAGAATATAAAACCTTGCACTGCCTAGCTTCCATAATAACAACATTCAACTTTTGTCAGGTATTATGAGCAATCCTATTCTGCCAATCAAAACTCTTCGCGTACCTTTTGTGTAGTTTGCCCATTAATTTTGTTCTAACTGAATCAACTAAAGTGAAAACAGGTTTGTCCCTTAATTTGACAATCCAACTATTGAAAGCTTCAACTAGATTGTTTGTAATATGGTCACATTTAACCCTGCTGTCATAAGTGTACCTAGCCCAATGATTTGAAGGATGTTGCTGGAGCCATGTGTGAGCTTCTTTTGAAATTACCTCAATCTCCCTCATAGCTTCTTTGAATTTGATTTCTGTGTTAGCTCTAGCTGCAATCCAAAACTGTTTCCTCAACTTTAATCCTGGAAACTTCACCTTCATGTTGTTGAATATGTGTCTGCAGCACCTTCTGTGAGTTACCCAAGGCATTACCTCGTGCATTGCAGCATCAATGCCCTGAGTGAAATAAGATTAAAATAAGTTGAATTGATTACCTTTTGCTAATCCGACATAATAGCCATGTAAGGCTTTGATTGACAAAAATCTCCAAAAATCTCCAACAAATAAGACAAGAAAAAGATACAACTATTCTTGCATTCAGATTCTACCATAGCAATGCCCACCGGGAATAATCCATTATTTCCATCAAGAGCAATGGCAGCCAATAAAATCCCCTTATAAGGACCCTTCAAGTGCCATCCATCAACACCTATAAAGGGTCTACACCCTTCCTTGAAACCTTTTTGAATTACAGCCAAGCTAATGAACATCCTCTTGAAATTGGGCAATTCTGGGTTGGGTAGAACCCTCTCAAGTTGTATCTTTACCAACTCCCAGGATTTGTCTTCCTAAGTTCATGTGCATACTTTGGTAACTTACCATATGCCTTACCATGGTTTTCCTCAATTACATCCAAGGCCCTTCTCTTTCCCCTATAAAGTTGCATCCTGCCTACTTCAACTCCATACGTCTCAACTAGGAAAGTATTGATACTAGCAGCAGTCGCATTAGGGTTGGATCTCAAATTCTCTACTAGCTTTTCACCAATCCACACAGAGTTTGCTTCAGGGTTTTTGGTTACCTTATACATGTATGTTTTGCATGTATGGTCTTAATCTTATATGTAACCCCATCAATCAATGATGAGGCATGAATTCTCCAGGAACAACCTTGATTTCCACAATGTGTTGTCACCCTACTCTTCTCATTCTTATCTCTTCACAAGCTTGAACCCTTGTTGGATTGCAAATTCTTTCAAAACAGTCCGAAAGTGTGTAACATCGACAAATAACAACTCCTGCTCTAGCACAATTTGTTGGCCATCTCTCATTTTAAATAATCCCCCTCTCATGTACCTATCTAAATTTGATGTCCCAACACCTCCTTCATCACTTGAATAATGACCACCACTTGCAACTGATTCATTTGAATTATCAGATTTTGACTCGTCAAAATCATATAGATCAGGACCAATTGGTTTCCCGCTTCCCATGGTCTTTTTCCTAACTTGTGTCTTCACTATTGCTTTCATTCTCCTACCTCTGCCAACTTCAACACCCCTGTCTAATCCAACACCCCCACTCCCAGCACCAACACCCCTGCCTACTTCAACAACACCATTCCCAGCACCAACACCCCTGCCTATTCCAACAACACCACTCCCAGCACCAACACCCCTACCCACTCCAACACCTTCTCCAATACCCCTGCCTATTCCTACTCCACCAGTCCCAGCAAATTCAACCGCCTCTAAAAACACACAAATCTTCCTATATCCCTTATTGACTTCAAACATTTTTACCACATCACTTTCATTTTCTATGCTCTATCTAGTTGTTGAACCAGGTACAGAATGGTGTAGACTCATTGACACTTCTACTGTTGTAGGAACATCTTTAAAGGAGACTTCACATGCATTAGCAAGTAGTTCAAGATGACTGTTACTATTAGGGTTTACATCTGAGATTGTATGCACAGAACCACAATAATGAACCAGCAAATCATGCCTTGCATCTTCCATTATCTGTGATAGTTAGGGGTGGGCATTCGGTCGGTTCGGTTCGGGTTCGGTTCGGTTCGGTTTGAAACTTTGTCAACTGTTAACTAACTGAAATTTAATTCGGTTGGTTCGGTTCGGTTAACTGAATTACAAATTCGGTTCGGTTTGGTTATTCGGTTAACCGAAATGTAAAAAATCCAAATTTTATTTTAATTTTTTTTTTTTTCCATTTTTCACAACTTTTTTATGTTTTGTTTCCTTTCTCTTTCATATTACAAAGAAATCATACTTTTCTTAGTTTTTAATTGTAAAAATACTTATATTTTATTATATATAGTTATGTATAAGTATATTAATAATATAGAAAATGAAAATAAAAAATAAAATTTCGATTTTCGGTTCGGTTCGGTTCGGTTCGCCTATGGGCAACTGATAACCGAACTGAAATTTTTAACTGAAATAACTGAACTGAAATTGAAAATTCGGTTCGGTTGGTTCGGTTAACCGAACTGGTAGTTAAAAGAGAAATTAGAAAGTTTAAAGTTACTAAGTTACAAAATTTTGAAGTTTCAACAAACCCTAAACAATAATGTAAAGAAAATGCTTACCGTAGTGCTTTGACAATAGTCTGGACAAACAAAATGCTCGATTGTTCAGGGTTTGTGTGAATCGATAATCAAGATTTGTGCTTCATGTGCGGTGAATCGATTTAGAATAGGTTTTCGTCGGCTCCATCAAAGCTTCTTCTATTTTAGGGTTGTTTAATTCAAACGATGCAAGCTGCAGGTCTTATTGATGCGAAAATCAAAAGGGGTAATCTAGTAATTTCACTAGGTTGACATTATTAAAAGTTAGATGGTAAGGTTATATTGGTCATTTGCCAATTTCTGTTAGCTCCGTTTCACTTCGTTAGTCAACAATGACTAACAAGGGAGGTAAGTGTGATATTCCAAACCTGAGGGGTGGCGAGTGTGATCGTGTCAAACCTCAGGGGAGGTATATGATATTTACCCAAATATTTATTAATAAACATTTTTATTAAACTTTTAAGTGGAAAATAAATATATAAATATTTTTAAAAAGTTTTCAAATACTTTTTTCAACAAACTATTTTAATAAACAATTTTTCAGAAATTTTTTTTATTAAAAATAACAATAAGTTGTGCAAGCAACCCGCGGGCTAACTCGTGGGCTAATTTGCCAACCAACCCGCGAGTTAGTCGCCTCGCCTCGCCCCGTTGACCCACGAAGTAGTGGGTTGGGGCGAGTCACTCTGTATTCCTTACCAAGTTAATTCGGCCCGCCCCGTCTATTTCGCCAACCCGCCCCGTGACTCGCCAAAATTCATCCAACTCGTCAAGATGGCGGGCTAAATTGTTGTTTAATCCTCGATTCCATTACATTGACCAATAAAAGGTTTGGGTGGACATTAGTACACTAAAAATTAGATGAGCAAAAATGGTCTTTTGGATTATCATCATCTTATTCAATCCATCAACTAATAAGAATAACTTATCACTTTCATATATATGGAGTAAAATTGCTTTACTCTACATAAAACAGAGCTTCAAAGTAGGAAAAGTGATAAATGCATGCATGGTCAGAAACACTTTAATATATATGGAGTAAAATTGCTTTACTCTACGTCAAACAAAGCTTCAAAGCAGAAAAAGTGAAACAATTAATGCATGGTCACTTGGTCATATGGAGTAAAATTGCTTTACTCTACATAAAACAAAGTAGAAAAAGTGATATAATTAATGCATGCATTGTCACTTGGTCAGAAAAGCAGAAGGGTGATGAGGTATATAGTATAGAACTATTCCGTATTTTTTATAACATTTTATAATTATTTTTATCTTTCTTATAAGTGACACACATAACATTGTTCATATAAATAATGGGTGGAGCTAAATATATTATATTTTCTGTTAAATACATTATTCTGTGGTGTTAAAATATGAAAATTCTGCATCACAGAGTAGTGTATTTAGTAAAAAAAAAAGGTAATTTATTTAGCCCCACTCTATAGATAAAGATCAAAATGGACTATGAGGATCTTCTGCTACCCTTTGGGGCAACATTTTAGGCAATATCTAATATGGATGTTACAGGACCACATATATATATATATATATATAAGCAACAAAATAAAAAAAATTGTGATCCTGTAACACTCACTTGGGCGCTGACCAAAGTGCTGCCAGCCAAAATGCTGCCGAGAATCCGAGTCCATCTACTATACTCAATATTAAATAAGGATTACAAACACTATACCTCATAACTCTCAAAACAACATCACAAGGGGAAAAAAAACTATTGAATTTTTTTTTAATGTATATAGAGACCCCAATGCATATGTAGATGGATCCAAAAAAAGAATTTACCTTATGATCTCTGCCCTCAACTCCCATATGGGTCTATAATTAAGCGACCCGCACTTAAAAGATCTCACCTAAGGGTTAAGAGTATCTCTTAGGATATGCTAAATTTTGGTATGTCAAATAAATTTAGGGCTTATGTGACAATTTCAAATTTGACAAATTACAATTTGACATTTCGTTGGAGTAAATGATACATAATAGGATAAATTTATTATTTTAAAATTTATATATATATTTTAAAGTCTTTTAACAAATTAAGTGATTGGTTTAACAAATAAATGTAATAAATTTTTAATGAAAAAGTGAAAATGGCATGCCAACTTTTGGTACATGAACTTTTGGCATATGCCATTTTTGACATATGAACAAGCATGCCATTTGCTACATGAACTTTTGGCATTTTGGTAGAGGAGAACAAGATGTCAAATTTTGCTATTTGGCATGCCACATTGATATGACATGTCCCTTAGAGATGCTCTAAGCCCCCAAATGGTCAAAGCCGACGTTGGACCTCAGGGATGAAAACATGGTTGCAAGAACCATTTTATTCACAATTTGCATGGTTCATACTAGTGTAGGGTAAATTACTTTTCGAACCCTTAAGCCTCGTTTGGTGGTCAGGATAGGAGGCAGGATAGAATAAAAGGACATGATAAAATAGTTCTGAACTAAGTTTTTATCCTATAGAGAGTGGGATAACTCTAACCTATGAGGGTGGTATGAGGTGGAATTATGAGTTTGGGAAAACTTTTTGGGACAATTTTTTTTGGTTTTTTTCCCCCTTCCCATATCACTTTTTAATTTTTTTTTCTCAGATCCGTTTTTTCTTTTCTATTTTATTTTCAGATCTCTCTCTCTCTCTCTCTCTCTCTCTCTCTCTCTCTCTTCTTTTTAGATATATATTTTTAATTTTTAGATCTTTTTTTTAAAAATAAAAAATAAAAATTTGGATGTGATTTTTTTTTTATTTTTTATATAAATTTATTATTATTTGATTTACATATATGCTTATTCAAGATCTGCATTTTGGGTGTGGTTCAAACCCCATTTTTTGTGGTGTCAAACAACAATAATTTAGTTATTATCCAGAACTTATATGCGAACATGACCAAACACAGGACTTGGATATAACAACTTATCCAACAGTTTTATCCAGCACGTTCCAAACACAGGACAATATAACAGCTTATCCGACATGATTACTATCCTATCCTATCCGATCCTTTCGTATCCTGTCTTATTCGACAGTTTTATCCGGCCTGCCAAACAAGGCCTTATAGTTTGGTTGTGATTTCACTTTGGTTCCTGTTGTTTCAATTTTGTCACTTTAGTCCTTACAGTTTTAGCCTAGGTTCAATATAGTTCATTCATCAATTTTTTCCTTACAATTTTGATAGATCTAGGTTCAATATAGGCGAATAAAGTGTAATTTTGTTAATAAAATTTACCATTATGCCCCTAATGATACCACGCATGTGTATAACATGACCTATTTCTGTAAAAAAAAAAAAAAAGAAGAAAAAATTGTAGAAAATTTTCATAAATGGACTACATTGAACCTAAACTGAAACTGTAAGGACTAAATTGACCAAATTAAAAGTGTAGAGACCAGAATAACATTACATCGAAACCATAGAGGTGTAAAATGTAATTTATCATACTAGTCTATTTGAATTTCTTACCAAGACTACTTGGCCTAGTGGAAGCGAGTTTCAATAGGGCTGTGTCATACCCCTTTGGTTGAGGGTTCCAAACTCTACAATAACCAGAATTTCTTGGCTTCCTAAAGGGAGGTCAAGGGTTCGGCTCCGAGGGATCGTGTGAGTGGGTTGGAAGAACAAATCTCAAGTACGTAGCTAGACTACCACTATCCAGAGCTTAGCGCGAGTTTGAATCCTACTGCTCACTCACTTCCCTGATTTACCTATTTACATGGTGCGTGTATTGTGGGTTCAGTGCATGTGTTCGGAATTTGTCCTTTGTTCTACTATATGATAAAACGACAATAGATACTGATCACGAAGTCGCGCTAGAGGATTTGTCCTCATCATCGGAAAAAAAAATGCTCCTTTCAACACTTTAAGTTTTGATTTGATGTACCGTATGAAAAGAAAAATAATTTTGTTGTTTTTATTTCATGCATTGTGCATATGTTTTTATAGAGTATTTAATATATATATATATATATATAGATGTATGGAAAAGTATAATGTTAGAGTATATGCCCGAAAAGAATATTAAAATAATAAATCATTTACTCTATTAAGCTGATCAGTAATAGTATTGTAATTATCTATCCAAATTTTTTTATTTTTTTTTTGGGGTAAAATTATGCAAATGTGGTAATGAATATTTTTCCCTTTTAACAATGGGTAATACTTGGGACACAAACAAACACACAACCTTTGAGACACAACTCAAATAATGTGTCTATCTCTGTCCTGTGTCACTGTGGGGTCCAGTGACATCACAGGAGAGAGATAGACACATTATTTAGGTTGTGTCCCAAAAGTTGTGGGTTTGTTTGTGTCCCAATCTTTACTCTTTAACAATCCACACAAAATTTGAAGCTTTGGACTGAAGTGAGTGTGGGACTTCAAAACCCAAAAAAAGGTATATATACATACCTTAACCCTGGTCCCCATAGAGTAAATTTGTTTGTTTCTTGTATTGTATTATATTGGTTCCCCCAACACCATAGAACCTTGGATTCACTGTTTTCTCCAGCATTTTTTCAGCTGCATATCATATACCATGATATCACTTTCTTGCCCCTTGCCAATTTTCTTTTGATGGTTCCCTGTGAGAACAAATGTAGACTGTGTGCTCAGGTGTTCTTGATTTGAACTCGTTGAAGCCCATTTATTAGTCAATTGATTGATTAGTTTTATAACAGTTATTGTGAGTTCTGAGGATTATAATCAACTTGCCTAATTCATTTTCTGCTTGTTTGCATAAAACGCGGGGATTTTTATGTATTAAACGCGAAACCATCATGTGGATTTCTAATATATATATATTTTCGTTGGACCGACACTTTTATTCTTGATATCAACTGTCATGACCTGTTTTTTTTTTTTTTTTTGGCAATACAAGATTTCTCTTTACGTGTTAGAGTAACTTAGATTTTTATTGTGTCAAATGGTTAAAACATTTGTTCGCTCTATGGGGAGTTGGGTGTTTTTCCAATCTCTATCTAATGTGCATGAAATATGAGTAGAAAGGAAGTATCCTACATCATTCAAGTGAATCCATAATTACAAGACCATATTAGTATGTATAAATGGCACATCACATGCTCCAAAATTGAGCAAACTGCTCAAAAGCTGTCTAGATATGATCTTGCAAACAGTGTCTAAATTTAGGTATTGGGTTAAACCAACTGAGAAGATACATAAACACTAGTGTGTGAGCTTATACGGACATTCAATTGCACGAGTTTGAGAGATAGATCCATGAAAAACTACGTAATTAGCCCTAATGTTCTATCCCTTTTTTTTTTTTTGAATGTTTGTCCATGGTCAGATGTTTGTCCAAACTATTAGGACAATTCCAAGTCAACATTACTTCAGTTAGTTCACAAGGGAGGGGGGCATTTAGTTAAGAGAATCAATAACCTAAAACATCCTTAGATAGCGGTCCCCAAAAAAATTTAATGTGTCTCCGTTGTTTTTCACTGATTATCTAGTGATCTTTTTGTCCATTGTGCAATTTCCAAGTGTTTAGTAATGAAGAGAATATTCATAACCGTTGCAGATTTGGAAGTAGATATCTACTACATAAACCATACTAACTAGTTGGCACATTCTGTAAATGGGACATTTCGGAAGAAAAAAAAAAAAAAAAGAGTGACTAGACTAGTTAGAGAGCAATTTTAACCTATCTTTTCCTTGAATGTGGATTAAGGTTCAATTTTCCCAAGATGGAGGTACAAATTTGTTGATTGAAGTACCTGTTATAATCTCTTTTATGTAATTCACTGTAAGTTTATTTTGGCAGGATATGTTAAAGATATCCGAGTTAATGATCCTGATCGAGTTGGAAGGATAACCGTGGAACTGTAGCCTGCAGGGGCGGATTAATGATTTTCGGGCTCTCATGTACAGACAGGACATAGAGAAGTATAGATTACGCACACTTCGAACCCATCAGGTGTGTAATCTATACTTCTTACAGGATGGCTGAGTGGTTTCTACCATTTGTTAGTAGGGTTGTCAGGTGTGTTTAGAGCTTTCAAAGGTTTTGTTGCTTCGAGTTTTAGAGCCCGCTTGAGTTAACATTTAGTCACTTTTTGGAATAAGAGATTTTTTGAAAAAAACTGTTTTTTGGCTTTAAAAAGGAGTCAATTTTCCTTAAAATGCGGTGAAAAAGCTAATACAAATAGTGACAGCTATCCCAAACGGGCTCTTAGACGTTTCATTTAATTTCCTTTAAACTTGGCCATGTATTATGTATTCTTGACACCATTGTGATAAATATGTAATTATGTAGTTGTTGAGGCACATTGCGATTCGGTAAGTGTCAAATGTCCCCCGTTGGTATTCCAAAGGAAAATTCTTGCGTTCACAAAATCGTGTTATTTGGTTTACCCGGCTTTGTATTGTAGTGTGGCACTGCTCTCAAGATATAATTAACACACAATAGATAAGGAAATGATATATAGATATTAGGAACTTGTAGAAAATGGTTAATATTAAGGGTTTGCAGCTTAAAACATAGCATACAAATCCTTGCATATTGAAATCTTTTCAGTAAGTAGGAGACAAGTCACTGACGTAGCTTTGGATTGTAAAAAGATCAGTAATAGTATTGTAATTATCTATCCAAGGGAGGGTATGTCTCTCGTGCTTTCAATTTGTGTGGATACGTTTTCGATTTCTAACTTTCCATCGCGTTCACATGTTTTATGCCATTTTTGGTGCTTAAAAAGCTTATATATGTTTGAAGTCATGAAGGAACATCATACATTGAAGGAAATTGAGAGCCCATACTAATTTCTGGTTTTGTTGTCCTCGTGCAGTGGGGTTATTATCGTGATCACAACCACCAAATGGAGTTTTGGATCATGAAGAGGCAATCCAACAGAACGTTGGCGGCCAGGTTCTTTTGGGTATTTTCTATTGAACAATTTTTGACCAAAGTGTAAGATGGAACTGACAAAGATGACATGTTTGCTCCTTTTTTTGTTGGGTACATTGTGCCCACATTTACAAGTAGGACTCATTTCATGACAAAGCTCAAGCTTTGCAGTAGTAGCCTCTCTTAATAAGATTCACATTGATTAGGTGTATTAGGTAGTGAATATAGTTGTTTTATTATGATTTTCCTTTGGCTCTTAACTTAATTTTGGAATGTGATCTACTTCTCTTTGAAAGATGTAGAATCCTTTGTTATGAAGTTCTCAATTTGTTCAGGATGGGTGCCTGTATCTCAAGGGTTATATACTTCAAATAGATTCAATAGTGATTGTCGATTGAGTGCAGAGTGCAGGGCAAATCTCTGTACTCGAGCAGTAGATGAACAAACTCAAAGGGTTGGTACTTGAAATAAGTTTAGTATGTACATTTATCTCCCAAGATGCAAAGCCACATATTAGTGAGGAATATGGTTGGTGTACACACTTTTGCACACAAATGCTTTAAATGCATGCACCCTGTGCTGTATAAGTGGTACACAGAAAAGTGTGAAAAATTTAAACAGCACAAGGTACATACATTTAAAGTATTTGTGTGCAAAAGCACTTATACGAAAGTTGTGTACACCTAACATTACTCAAAGTAAAACTCTGATCCAATTTTATACTTTTCTAAATAG
The DNA here is from genome assembly GCA_033977485.1 of Hydrangea macrophylla. Taxonomy (NCBI): domain Eukaryota; kingdom Viridiplantae; phylum Streptophyta; class Magnoliopsida; order Cornales; family Hydrangeaceae; genus Hydrangea; species Hydrangea macrophylla. Next base: position 142,210,953 of record CM066991.1, read on the forward strand.
CCCTTAAAAGTTTTAGTTGGGACCATTGCTGTACCAGGCCTAATTCATGCTTACAGATTGTTGTACCTTAAAACCCAACTCTGTCGTGTACCTGACTGGCCCAATTGGTCCCAGTCCACGTTCTACCCAGTCATAAGACTCATTAAAACTCATAACAGGCCTGCCTGAGTTGTCTGAACAGTGGACTAGTGTAGTGGGTATATTGCATTTATTTATTAATAATGATACATTGATACACAAACATTATTCCACACCCAATAATTGTGACACTAAGTTAATTTCAGTGGATCCTATATGTTCCTGCATGGAATTTATATGAGGTTTACTGAAACTAAGGGTCAAGATTGTTGGGTGTGAAAAAGAGTATGAAATTATGTGTGTATCATTACATTTATTCTTTATTTATTTTAGAGTGTAGTTTTGCTCACTCCAAAATTGTTTACGCAACTCTCTAATTGATTAAGTGACACTAAAAATTAAATTAAATTAATTATTGATAAAAAAATCCCAAGTACTACTGAATTGGTCAATAAAAGAGTTGATGAGCAATGAATATGTAATTTTGGGGTTAGAAAAATGTACTCGTATTATTTACTTACTTTATGTATCTCACACCCAGTTGTATGACTGGAAGGTGGTTGGCACGCGCCACTTAAGGCCTAGTATATAGTATAGATATAGCAATAAAAAGCATCTTCAATAAAAACATGCCATTTTTGTCAACCTATAGTCAGTCCCTCTTCTTCTTCTCTCCTTCGCTCAGCCCTCCTTTTTGTTCCACAAAACCATAATTGCAGTTTTTTCGATTATCGGAGTCCCCCAACCCTCAACAAAAGCCTTCTCTCTCTCTCTCTCTCACACACACACACACGCACACACTTTATTTATATCTATTATATACACACACAAACACTCGTATTTATTGGCATGTAAGAAGAGAATCGGACAAGAATCAGATCAAGCCCCGACTGTCTATTGGGGTTCAAGAACCTAATTTTTACTGTATTTTTTTTTTGTTTTCAAGAACCTCAAACAATGTGTTCGTCGAGCAAGTTCACAGAAGACTGGGAGAGCTGACACTTCAATTTAGGTATTCCATAGTCTTAATAATATATATATATATATATATATACATATTGGGTAAATTAATTTCTGAGAGTGTTTTTTTTTTTTTAAACTTATGGTTATAGGGGTTTTAAATTCTTGATTTTTGGGGGAATTGGGTTTGGGTTTGAATGTGTGGTTGAAGTGTTAATGTTTGGTGGGTTGGGGATGAATTCTACTACAATGGATGATATGAACTTAATCCAGCAAGCCCAGAGACATCATCTTGTAGTGAGAGAGCTAGGAGAAGAGATTGATTTGGAAATCGGACCCGGGGACGATGACCCCTCCTTTGCCAGCACACCCCTTATGGGTGGCCCACCGCGAGAACCCTCCGTGGACGATCACGATGACAACAAGAACATGGTATTGGTTTCCCAACTCTCTAGTGAAGATCAAGATTTATCCAAGTCTCAGCCCTCCAAAAGGAAGAAGAAAGTGGTCAAAAGATGGAGAGAGGAATGGGCAGATACATACAAATGGGCGTATGTAGATGTGAAGGAGGGGACCGCCAGAATATTCTGCTCTGTTTGTAGAGAGTATGGTAGGAAGCATAGAAGGAACCCTTATGGGAATGAAGGTAGTAGGAATATGCAGATGAGTGCTTTGGAAGAACACAATAATAGTTTGCTTCACAAAGAAGCTCTTCGTCTACAGATGGCTTCCAAAGACAAGATTATTGTTGACAAACCCATCTATGTTAAAGGTTAGTAGTGTACCAATTTGTTCTGTTGATATTGCTATTGCTGTGTTTTTCTTGTCACTCAATTAGCTATATTCAAACTGCTTGATGGACCCAAAAAGGAAATTGACATTTTAACATTCAGAATACATGAACTTCTTCAACTTAATATCATGGTGGAAAATGTAATAGTAGTGAATGGTTCTTGGTGGCTCACTTAATGGAAGAAATCACAAATGCATCAACTGAATTTGCAGTAATGCATTGAATTCACTAATGTTTTGAACTTATAGTACAACATGGTCAAGATATCTTTGTTCATATGTATTCGTAACGAGTATAGATGTTAGGAGGTGATCATCTCCCTTGCTAGTCAGTGTGCAATCTGCAATTTCCTTCACTTTAAAGGTGGTCTTATTTCACTGATGTCTTTAGTGTGACATTGAACCCTTTTTGAGGTATTTGCTTCTATTACGGTATCTGAAACATTTGGATGGATATAATATAGTAACGTTATGTTTGCGTATGATTGTTTATTCTTATGTGTGTATTCAATCTATTGTTTTCCGAGTAAATTTTGATTTGACAAACCTGACCCTATCTATCATAGTAGAGGCAGATTACATATTCTGATACTTGCGTATCAGTTCACATATTCTTTTAATTCAGATGTACGTTTGGGCCCTAAGTGTGCTCTCGGGATCCAAAACATATATTTTAGCCTAATGGATTTTAAGAAGCACTTGAGAGCCCTAAAAGCACGTTTTGCCTAAAGCAGATCTAGAGGTGCTTCAGCACAAATGTGATGCAGGAAGCAGATTTGGGTGTTAATGAATGTTTCTTAATTCCCGCGGTGCCCTTGTGATTAGGGCTTCTCCTTTTGTCTAGACGCAAAAGCCACAACGAACCCAAATAGGCCCTAAATGCAAGAGTAAATCTTACTTTTAGATTCTTTTTCTATTGTTATGGATCTAATGGTCGCTTTAAATGAAGCTCTTATGTCAAAAACTGCTGGGTCCATTGTTGAAGCGGCACTAAGGAGAGATCCTCATGAGGTTGAGTTCATACAGTCGGTGCAAGAAGTGGTCCATGCTTTAGAAAGAGTGATTGCAAAAAATTCTAAGTAAGTTGCCCCCCCCCCCCCCCCCCCCCCCCCCGGTATGAATCATGCTTAATTACTATTGACTATATAAAGCAGCTCATTTTGCAGTGAAATTCGTTATGTATCTTTTGAAGTGAGTTGATGATGTTTCAGTTATGTCAACATCATGGAGCGATTGCTAGAACCCGAGCGTACAATTCTTTTTCGAGTTCCTTGGGTTGATGATAGGGGTGAGGCACATGTCAATCGAGGCTTTCGAGTTCAATTCAACCAGGCTTTGGGTCCTTGTAGAGGTGGTATTCGTTTCCATTCATCGATGAACTTAAGTATTGCAAAGTTTTTGGGCTTTGAACAGGTAATTCCCATATTTCTAGTATTCATATTTTCCTTCTCTAGCTTGGTTAGATGTTAAACCAACAAAGTGCTTGGTGTGGGAAAAAAAAAATAGTAGATTCGTTGTTAAGCGTGTTCGATGAGAACACATGCACGAGGCTTAAAATGAACATAATAACAATTTAACACAAGTTTTATGCAATATCAAGGCCCAAGTTTTGAAAGTTTTCAACTGAAAACTTAAAATTTCAAAATTATGAATCGTGAATTGTATGGGTTTGTACTTTGTATGAAACTCAAATCGACTCGTGAGTCAACCGATTCTAACGACCATGCTTATATCAACAAATTCTCTTGATGTTGTATTTTCTGTTTGTTTGCAGACTCTAAAGAATGCCTTATCTCCCTACAAACTAGGAGGGGCCGCAGGAGGCAGTGATTTTGATCCAAAAGGAAAAACTGATGCCGAGGTATCTTCATTATATAACTTACTGTGTCGAGGTCATTTTTTTTGTAATAATTCTGTGAGAACCACATCTGCAGATTATGCGCTTTTGTCAGAGTTTTATGAACGAGCTTTATCGTTATTTGGGTCCTGACAAGGTATCCAGGAAAAGATCTGATGCTCTATTACTTTCAGTCTCTAAGCACGACACCTTTTTAGCACATCAAGTTGAACACATCTGTTTTACTGTAAAATTTAGGATCTTCCTTTAGAAGAGATGGGTGTTGGTGTTCGTGAATTGGGATATCTTTTCGGACAGTATCGTCGTTTAGCTGGTCATGTTCAGGTAACAATATGTGATTTTCTTTTGATCTAACGGAAATTTCGTTTATTCAATTAAGGCTAGTTCAACTTTTTCGGGCAGTTAATTAAATTATCTTTCTTGATTCTGCTCTGTTATTGCCACAACCTAATTTAAAGCACATTCTTCTTATATGTATCTCGATCCTTGTCAATTTTGGTGTATACCCGTTAACATTACTGTTAATGTAATGATATAAAATTTGGTCTTTATTGCACATGCCCAAATCATATTAATTGATGTTCTCATGTTTTTTGATTCCCTCATTCAAGTAATATATTGTTATTTAGCCACCTTATATTTTTCTGGTAAAACATGGCTTGTTTAATAGTTGTCAACAAATTTTTCCTTGCATAGTTTAAACTGTCTGGCGATCAGATCATACTGGTACAAGCACTACTCCATTCATCTTGCTTTAAGCATATGAGCGGCATAGTCTCCACTCTCTCTCTGATATATGTGTTAATATATATATATATATATATGTATGTGTATGTATGTGCAAATAATTGAGAGCTTGCATGATGAAAATGTCTAATATTTGGCTAAGATTACATTTCATATATTTAGTTAAGCTTTCTTAAACTAATCTCTACTGCTTCTTTCTAGACTTTGATATTAGCATGTACCACTGCATTAGTTTCATTAATTAGAACAATACAGCAAGTAAATGCTATAAACCACAGTGTCTTGTTAGTTCATCCATCACTATTAGGAAAAAAAAAGCTGCTTAGTGCTAATCCTTTTAGCAAGCCCACTGCAATTGAAGATTAGTTGATTCTTATGTTGTTGTTCTTCTCTCTCTGTCTCTCTCCCCTCTCCCGGGTCAGTTGTTCTTATCATAATCTTAGCTATATCATGTCTTAAACATACTTAACACTTGTACACACACACGCATATACATAATTCTCTCAATCTCTCTCTAGTAAACTTCTTAATAGTGTATAATTTCTGTAATTTGACTTCCGAACATAAGTTCAAATTGTTTTCCGAACTGTTAATTCATGTCTCTGCTGCTCAATTGCTCTCTTTTCAAGTTTTTTAGTTCAACAGTAAGATTCATAAAATTTCGATTAATCCCTTTAACTTTACATATGGGCGCAAAACAAAACTTTTTGTCATTCGTTAGGCCTTTTTTGGTTCTTATAATTATAATCTTATTAGATAATTTGTGACACTCCAGCATCGTTCAAACACTTCCATATCTTAATCGGAGTGCCTTTCTGCTAACGTCCTTCTTATTTACATAATAATGGGTCTTTGACATCTTGATCCTATGGAAAAATTTGTTCTCTCTCTTTATGGTCACTTAATCTTCTAAACTAGTCTTCTCTTGTAAGCCTTTTGCTTTAAAGTTCTGTTTTTGCCTACAAATTCTTATGGATCTTAAGCATTGGGAACTCCTTAGAGTTTGAATTCTCTATCTTTAAGATTATTGTAGTTCCGATGTATACACCTTGTTGCTCTTTATACTAGACTGTTCTGTTTAAGAAAGCTTAACCTGATTTTAAGAAATCTATTTAATCCTTTGTCATTATGCAGAAAAATTACATATGGCAATGACTGAAATGCCTATATTTAGGTTGAAGCAAATATGGCAACATTACATTGTTTTATCTTGTTTTCACTTGCACTCTTGCCTTTTAGTTTTCTTTTCCCTTCAAGTAGGTGTCCATTCTTCGGACGCTTCAAGTTTTTATCCTTGTCCTTGTGTCCTAAACTGTGGGAATATGCAGTATCAAATGCTTAGAAAAAAAAAAACACACACACACACACGTGTCGTAATCCATGCAACAAATTTCGTTCTTAAATGTTGCCCTAGATAGATTTAATCCCTTATTTATTTATATTTATTTATTTTTAACTTTACAAGAACTGTGATATTATGCTCATTGCTCGTGTTAAAATCCATGGACGCATTAAGTTACTGTTTATATGAGTATTTCTCATGTTCTTTTCTTAGACTTTATTGGAAGTATACCTGTTCCTGTTATTATTATCATTATTATTTTTTTATGATGTTTTCATGTATATACCTTGTGCAGGGAAGTTTTACAGGACCTAGGGTGAACTGGTCTGGCTCTACTCTTCGAGCTGAAGCTACCGGCTACGGTCTCGTAATACTCTCTCTCTCTCCCTCTCTCTCTCTCTCTCTCTCTCTCTCTCTCTCTCTCATCTCTCTCTCTCTCGGTCAGTCAGTCAGGCAGCCAGCCAGCCAGCCAGCCAGCATATATGTGTCCACGTGCGTGCATGCATGTCGGGACACATTTGGATGGTTGGATTAGGGACTGTGCACATGGATTTGTATGCGTCCTTGTATTACATTTTTGTACAGGATTTGTTGTTCTTACTGGATGGCTTGTGTTGGATTTTACTATTTTTGGTTTCTCACAAATAATCCTTGCATTTGCAGGTTTTCTTTGCCCAGCTTATACTTGCAGACATGAATAAAGAACTTAAAGGACTAAGGTTCGTTGTTTAACTTTGGGAGCTTATAAAACAGGTTAATATTATTTAAGTGATTCTTTCTTATATCCACTGACAGAGTATTCTACTACTATGCAATTTTAAGAGTTTGGGTTATCACTTGTGCAAGCCTAGGGTAAACAGTACTCTTCTAGGAGTATCCCAAATGACCCATTTACCCCTGCCCCTCACTCTGAATATGAGTCAGTTTCTTTATTTGGATTTGCCATTGGCCTTCTTCCGCGACACTTGGGTTCTGATCGAACACAAAAGTCTGCTAAATCAAATTAATATTCAGAGACTGAATGACGAATCAGCAAACCTTCGCTGATATTGACTGGAGAGATGAGGTGAATTATGTTGACTTCAACCCAGCCTTATGTGTTGGAGAAGGGATGACTAACCTAATATTCTCATCATTATGAATATCATCGTTTTCAGATTTTGTGCATTGCGTATTTTCAGCTTGTATGGTTATGTGTATACTTACGGAGGTGGTTTTAGCAGAGTCGACGATTATGGATGTTGGTTTATTCATTTTTATGAGTTTTTAGCAGAGTTCATTTGTATTGGAATGATCTGGTTCGGTTGGAATGAACAAAGTTATTGCCAATATCCGTTTTCAATCATGTGGAGAGTAAGAGTTGCTAAGTTGGAAAGAAGTAAAACAGAGTTGCTGAGTAACAGAGAAAGAGTAATGAAATAGGTTAAGTTCATGTCTCCGAAGGATCTGTTCAACTTAAAAGTACCAAGGGGAGGAATATGCAATTGTTAGAAAGCTCAGGAATGTAAACATAATCGATGATATGTTTTCCTCTTGATTTGCAAAAGGAGTTGTTTGTTTAATCTATTTTTTGTTAACTTCCTCAGATGTGTTGTAAGTGGTTCTGGAAAGGTTGCAATGCATGTCCTGGAGAAGCTTCTTGCTTATGGTGCTCTTCCGGTCAGTGTGTCAGGTAAATTTTAGATGCCTGATCAAATATTTGGAAGAAGTTTGCTAGTTTAAGATTAATAATTTAATACTTGAATATCATGAAATGCACTTTATTACATTATCTGGCCCTACTTACATTATTTATTTATTTATTTATTTGCGTTTGCACCTTGGAGCTTTTTATTATACTGGTTGCTTAGAGTCAAAAGAACATCAAGTTGAATAGCTTAATTGGTATTGTTATTTTAGGTGCATCCTAGTTTTTTCCCCCCCCTTGGAAGCCCAATCATTTGACTCTCTCTCTTGGTGGGAATATTTGTATAACTAATCTATTTAGAACACTGATGTCAGTTCAATTAATATAAGATATGTAGGGACTTCAGGGAAATTCGTGAAATAGTCCCTACAATGACTACATACCACTTTATGAACAGTTTGTATAAACTAGTGCCTTTCTCGACGAAATGCTTTACAGATTCAAAGGGTTATTTGGTGGACGAGGATGGATTTGATTACATGAAAATATCGTTTCTGAGAGATATTAAAGCTCAACAAAGAAGTTTGAGGTTTGGTTTTAGCCCTATCAATATAAATAACAAATTGCAACTTTTACTTCAAGTTTGTCCCTATTGATTGAGTGGCATCTGCAGAGACTATTCAAAGACTTATGCTCGTTCTAAGTACTATGATGAAGCAAAGCCATGGACCGAAAGGTGCGATGTTGCATTTCCCTGTGCTTCACAAAATGAAATTGATCAGACCGATGCCATAAATTTGGTTAATTCTGGTTGTCGTATTTTAGTAGAAGGTATTGACTGCTCTTGATATGAATTTCATTTGGTTGCTTTCTTTGTTTTTATTTCTCATCCTTCTTTTGGTACTCTTAGTGGCAATTAACTCAGACTGCAATATAATTTGCAGGGTCCCACATGCCCTGTACCCCTGAAGCAGTTGATGTTCTGCGTAAAGCTAATGTTATAGTTGCTCCTGCTATTGCCGCCGGTGTTGGAGGGGTAGGGCGTGTCATTGATCTCCAGTCTCCTAGTATTGATTTGTACCTGTTCGGTATATAGCAAGACAAACCCAACCAGGAATAGTTATATCTGTTTGGATAAATATGTTCACAATATTTTAGTTATGAAATAAACGGTGAGGCTCTAAAGCGCACTGGGTTTGCGCATTGGAAATTTAAGCCTAAAAAAACCAGCGGCGGGATGGGGCGCGGGGCGGCCCGCTGTTTTTTTAGGCTTAAAATCTCTGTGTGCATACCCATTGCGCTTTAGAGCCTGACTGATGATATAAATGGAGTAAAAGATTATCTGTTACATGGATAAAATGCATCTTAAATTAAAAGTATAGATCAGTCCAAAAATATTATTCTCTGTTAAAGCGTTATTTCTCCTTGAACATCCGCTATTTATTAACACGACAAAACAGAAAGTCAATGATAGAACAGGTATGTTTTATGTACAGTAGTTATATCAATAACTTCGCATACTCATATAGCATTTGAAATTTGGGTTACTAAAATTTGTATCTCGAAAAAGAGAAAAAGATAAGTGAGGGATTGGGTAAATTACAAAGGGGACGGAAAAATATTTCTACAAGGAAAGATAAAATACAATCGTAGGTTGTTTGTTTGGTTTAATTTATTTTCTATCCTTATTTCTCCAAATTGATACTGCTCTACTTGTAAATTATGTGCTAAATCTGTAATCTCTTCATTGCAGGTTACTGCAGGAGAACTTGAACTGAAACAGGAGTGTAATTTGATACATTTATCCCCTGAAGAGATTGAATCTAAAATACAGGTTACTTCTTGTGTATTTTCACATCCCCATTGGTTTAGCTGCTGGACTTCGATAGACCTACGTGAAGCCAACTAGCCAAACTAGCTTCTATTATGCTACTTGCTAGTATAGTTCTGATCCACTTTTCATTAATATTTTTGACATTTGAATTACCTAGTAATGATCTTCTCAAGCCTCGACATTTGTGTCATATTCTATTTTCCTTCGTGGGAATTTAGTCAAAACACAAATGAATCAACTTGGGAGTTTATCTTAAATCCTCTGCATGCGATATTGCCTTAACAACGCCCCTGAGATAGATAAATATCCATAACACGAGTGGGATAAATATCCATAATATAAATTACCACAACACGCAAGAAATAATAATAATCATGACAAGAATAAGCTAAGCCTGTACACATGCAAAGTACAAACACAATCCAAATGAAAGAGTAAATAACTACCCAACCAAAGTAATTGAATTGAGTTCAGTTGGATGCAAGTAAGACATATTTCAGCATTATTGATCATGAATATCTACAATTAAAATTGGGATTCCGAGTTAGGATCAACAATTAATCCTTTCAGGGTTACACCACCATAGCTTTGCATATGTATTTGAACTCATATTGTGATCTGATGAGCGTGTCCTTTAACTAATATTATTGATTTGACCTTTCTAGGGCAATGAAGGAAATGACCATTTTCCACTATAGGATGCCTTTTGTTAGACTCCGTACCCCTCCCTTAGGCCTTCTCTTGGCTTGTCCTTCTCCTCTTTGTTATTCAAAATCTGTCAGTGTTTATTTTATTTATTTTATCTTCAGTTTTCTTTTTATGGCAGGAAGCGATGAAGCAGACATACCAGAGAGCTCTCAAAGCAGCAAGTGATTTTGGTTATCAAAAAGAGAGTCCCGAGTAAGTGCTTATAAGATAGCTGTGCCATAGATGCTTTATGTGTTTATTGTGGTCCTACTTGTGGATTTTGTTGTTCTTAGAGGGAAATTTCAACTATGTGGAATCCTTGCTAAAAGCAAATGAGTGGAAGAAAAATGATAGTGATTGGCCAGTAGAAAGAGAAGTATCGATCATGTAATAATGTTTATCTCAGTCATGTGATACACACACACACACACACACACACACAGAGAGAGAGAGAGAGAGAGAGAGAGAGAGAGAGAAGTTTACGTACAAACAAAAGATCTCCAGTTTTTTATGACCTCTAAGATCCCCTGAAGTAAAGGATTCACCTTTCTGACATCCAAGTGTAGAAGACATCACAGTAAACTGTTGCTACTTCACGAATTGGATCTCCCACTCCCTCAAAACAGCAGTCCTTCCCACAAAATACCACATCAAGTAGAAATGAGTGGTGTTGAAACTTGAAACCCTTATGGTGGATTTAACGAACTTTACAAAGTTTTGTTTGGGAAAAAAACCAGCCCCCTATGAACTGCAGATTTTGGAAAATGTCTTGGCAAGGGTCTATTTTTATTACATTACTTTGATCCCAGTAGTAGCCGCTATGTGGGATGGCGGGTCTGCTAGATTTGAGTACTCGGGTGCAAAAAAGTTTAGCACCCCCACTTAAAGAGTAATACTTGGGGCACAACCAAAGTCACAACCTTTTGCTCACAACCTCCATTTTGTGTCTATCTCTCTCCTAGTGGACACTATGGGGTCACTGGCACTGTGGGACCCACCAAGAGAGAGAGAGACAAAATAGAAGTTGTGAGCAAAAGGTTGTGACTTTGATTGTGCCCCAAGTATTACCCTTTAGCAACCATGGATTTAAGCAAGAAGCCTTGCATGTCCATTTATCTCCCTGGGATGAATCTTGGAACTTCTCAATCAATTTTCTTGGAGTGCGGCTACAGAAAATCAAAAGGCTTGAATTTTAGCATATTTAGATACTGGCATTAGATGCTATAATTCAAGGTTCGCTAGAGACCTTACAGTTTTCTCCTGGAGTTATTTCTTTTGTTAGCATATGGAAAGACACAGAGGTCTATATTAACTTGCGAAAAGAATCTCGTATTTCTCTCTTAACGAATATCATTGACTTGCGTGGCAGGAGTTTGGTACATGGAACTGTCATCTCTGCTTTTCTGACAATTGCTCAAGTCATGAGTGATCAAGGATGTGTATAAAAGATATTGTTCAAAGCAGCGAATTTGTGCGTACTGATTGCTCTCAGCTGTGCTTATAAACAGAGCTCGAGAATTGGAACGAAGATGGTGTAATGGTTATCAACTATACTGGAGCACTGTTGTTGGTGTCAAAAGATCCCACAAGCTAATTGGCACTTCATACTGGGGATTTGAAAAGGGATTAGTTTGTAACATATGTATTATATTATGATATTTCTGAGGCTCGAAAGTAGGCTTATCCTATGGAGAATTAATGAGGAAGAAATGCACTTCCAAATTGGTGTTAGTATTAGTTACAGACATTGGGCGGGCCAGTGAAATTGATGTGAGCCAGAGAGTCTTGTGAAGAAGTTGGGTTGTCACAAGGGAAATAAAATCTAATTCTTTATTTATATATCAGTAATGAGTTTAAAGATTTGTATTTTACGTTCTTGATGGAGTGTTATGCTTTCATGTACTCCATATCACACACGTCATGAAAACTGGCTCTTTCATTGCATCTGGTATCAAGATCTTGATTGATACGAGGATAACTTTAGTCATAAAAGCATTCATGCATATGCATAGGGAGGTCAGTCCAGCAATTCTCTGTATCTTCAAATTGAGCATCTCCAACCACATTATGCATATGCATATGCATATTTTGGTGAGATATGCCTAATGTGGTGAAAAAATGGTGCTCCAACCATTATGCAAAATGCTTATGCATATTTACAAGTGCCATCAAAATTATTAAATTTGCATAATGATTCAAAAGCCCTATGCAAATCCAATGGCCATCAACATTCCATAAAAAAAAAATCAAACGGCTACCAAGACTCCAAGTAGTGATGAAAAATTATAAAATATTGATAGATAACCAAAATGCATACCATGATTGGAGTGGTTATGCAAAATTTATGTTGCAAAAATAATTTTTGGGTGATTTTTATGCATTTTGCATAAAAATATGCATAACATGGTTGGAGTTGCTCTTAACACTTTTTTTTCCCCACCGGATACAAGGATAAATCCTCCAGTCTGTCCTCTGCGACTTCGAGATTAGTACATATTGTCGTTTTTATCGGAGTAGAACAGGGGCAAACCCTTGGCACGTACACTGACCCCACAACACACGCATTAGGTAAATCAGGGAAGCAAGCTAGTGGTAGGATCTGAACTCACACGAAGTTGGATATTGTCTATCTTGAGATCTATCCCTCCAACTAGCTTACCTGAGGGTTTCGAACCCCTGACCTCCATTAGGGAAGCCAAAGGCCCTTGCCAAATCCCTTATATTTACCCATGTGAAGTCTCGAACCCAAGACCAAGGGGATAAAACACCCCACTGTTTTGGTCCGCCTATCACTGGGCTAGGTTAACATTTCTTTTAATTGGCTCTTCTTGAAGAAATGAGGGGAGGAATCTGATTTCGCTGCCAGATGGTGGTGAAGGATATCTTCTTTTGTCATCTCACCTCATCTTCCATGAGAAAGATGTTTTTTCTTCTCATTATCAAATACAAACAACACAATACAATTCCTCATCTGCAATAGAGAGAGACCACTTCTTTGGATTGTGTCCCCTCTCTCTCTCTCTCTCTGTGTGTGTAGAGATATCCCTCGAGGAAATGGATCATAATCAGATGCAACAAGATAGCAATATGCTAAAAGATATTGATCACTGCAATATTCTTTGCCTGAATGGACTGTGAACTTGCTAGAAAAACAAATCATAGAATATTTCAGAAGCATCAATTGAGTATATAAACTCGTACCAGGGTGAAATAAATTACACCTATTCCAAACGAACGATTTCATAAAACAAGATATAAAATGACATAAGTGACAGACCTTTACCGATCGAAGTCTTCTCTCATTTATCACTGTTATATCCCAGCTGTAAAAGTCAATTCTTGACAAATTATTTGGCTATACTATATTTCAAATAATAATATCGTCACTGCATTGTTAGAAGATTTTAGACTAGTGCTGGGACTTTCATTGTGCCGAATACAAAATAATACATTTACGCCTTTGAATGTCAAGGAAGAAAAATCATTTAGCCCAAAACACCATTAAAATCCCAAACGGGTCAGAGAAACAAGTTCCATAAATCCCAGAGGCAAGGGCTACCAGAGTAACACATGTTAATATGTATGAATAAACATACAAGACTGCTTTACATCGGTTCATGTGGATGTTCAACCACGTAGCACGGCCTGAAAATAGGATTTTGAATCTTTACAAGCTTTATGCGTGCAATAAAAAATTTCAAATTTAATAACGAGTAGGGATTTGAGGAAATCATTCTTAAGCTAAATGAAAATTTGAATAGAAGCAAATGGCATTAAGGGTAAATATGTATTCGCGCTGGAAACACCGATTCTAAGTGTTTAGCCCACTTTCAATAGAAATAATTTCTGGCATTATCATGAAAGGAAAAAAAAGCCCCCTCCCACCCCCCCCCCCCCCCCCCCATTATAAGTTCACATTTGTAAAAGAAGATAATTAAGAACCAAGTATTTGAAGGCATAGGTATAACCCTATAACACACACCTTTGAATGCTTCAATTTCCATCTCCTGCTCCTCTGCATGGCCTTCCAAAAAGTTTTAATATAGAGACATAAAGGAAGAAGCTAATGCTGTCAAAACATCTTATATAATGAATTAGTAGTATCCCAGCAGGAAGTGAGACAACAGAAGGTAAATTACATATTAAGATCATTCTAGACTCTAGTCATTAGAGGGCTGTGTTTAACGCAATGGTAAAAGCTCGCGAGAGAACATTATTTGAGTTTGAAAGGAGCCACTTTGTACAAAAATGCTGCTTTTTATATAGTATTGGGATTAGAGTAATGCCACACCCACATCTAAATCCACACCCAACACATCATGGTCTTTGATTTTGACGGGTCATGTGTAGGACCGATGTGAAATCCACATGGGACCCATTAAAATCAAGGGCAAGGATTGTTGAGTGTAGAATTAGGTGTAGATTTAGATGGTGTAACATTTTTGTTGGGATTATTATTGTCATAATTAATTCCTCTTTAATTATCATATTTCTTCTGGGATTTTAGTGGTATCACTAGAAGCCAATAGCCATGAGATAACTTGCATAATCTCTCAAAATGTTGACCACATAACGATGAGAAATTATTCCAAGGGCGGTTCAAACAGTGTGACGGTTACTTCAATCTCTTCATAAATGTATGACTCACATGGTACCAGCAAAATACTCAAATCACAGTAAAGTCACACAATTGTGAAGGTCACAAACAAGAGATAATTTCTCTAACTAGAGTCTATAGCGACGGCGACCTCACCGTAAACATCCTCAAATGATAAAGAAATAAAACCAATCTAAAACAGACAAACACGCCATTGTAATTTCTTACCAATCAACCAACATGTTAAACCAACAAAGGAATAAACAAAACAAAACAAAACCACGAATCACAAAAGACTCACCAAAATGCACTTCTTTCAAAATCAATCTGAAAAAACACACCAAATTAACAAATAAATGATACAAACAAGTAAAATCCAATTGGAATAACAACCAAACACACCATTGCAGCTTCTTACCTACGAAAATGTTATTACTATACAAGAAAATTAACAAACAAACGTCAGATTATCACAATTAACAAATAAGCAATTACCAGTCATGGCTGTGTTTATTGTACTTTTGCATTACTTTCTCTCTCAACTCCCACTTTTCTTCTCAGCAAAAAAAAAAAAAAAAAAAAAAAGAAACTCCCACTTTATTTCTATTTCTTTCTCTCCAAATTGGGAAGAAATGGAGAGAAAAGAAAGTGAGAATTAATGATTTTTTATTAATACCCATAACACCCTTTATTTAATTCTTAACAAATTTATATTCCATCCAAGTCCTAGAGCTAATATAATACACTGTTATATACGTCAAAGACAAAAACAAAAACTCACGTTAATCACAAGCACATTTCCCACAAGCTTCTGGGTACTCTCCGGCTCTTCTTCATTGGTATCTTTCATCCTCTCTTTGCAAAAACAAAAAGGTACAATTGATGGATAGATTGGTTATTTTTTATTTTTTTTCTTTTCTTTTCTTTGTAACTCTCAAATAAGAGGAAAGAAAGTAACTTTCTCTTCTCTCCTAAAATCCCAAATAACATGTAAGAAACAATTATCATTTCTCTTCTTTTCTTTTTTCTCTTTACTTGTGACTTTTTGTTCTTTTCTTTTCTCTCCTAAACTCTCAATCACTGTGTTATTTATCGAGAAGAAGTTGAAGACACTCAACAAGCTGTATAGAAAACCTAGAAAAATTTAATCGGCTCCCATCTATCGCTCTCTGTGTATATGCTTGCAGGGAATCTATAGTGTAAGTATGATATACAATGGTACAATCACCCAATCAGAGCAATGACAGCCGTTGATGAGAGAATCTTTGAAAAATGTTTTATAAATGACTGGCCATGGATCATTAATCTTACAAAAAAGTGGGCCCATCAATTGCATGTGTGGGACAGGTGTAGAGATGAAAATATAATACATGTCGTGCTTAATCAAAACAATTTACGAGTAGTACTACTACTATCTTTTTGTTCTCTCTCCTCTCTCTGTCTCTCTCCATTTCAAAATTAATAAATTAATAATCCACAAAATCTCTCTCTCTCTCTATCTCTCAAGAGTACTCTCTTTTCTCATCTCTGACTCTGAAGGGCCTTGTCTAGGCAAAAAGATACCAAAAGGTACGTTCGATCCATCTCTAAACAGATTCCATACCCACCCACTACTTCATGGTTCATCCTCAACTCTCTCTCTCTCTCTCTCTGAAACCACACACAAGGGTTCAGTCACGAAATCTAGATAAATTGAATAAATGATCTTAAAATCAAAGCTGAAATGAAAATAAAAGGAAACATAATTTCAAGGTATATCAGGAAATCAAGGGAAAATGGAAAGACAAGATCTCTCTCTCTCTAGAAATGATCCCATTTGTTTTCCCTTGTTTCTCTCTCTCCCAGATCTCTCTGCGAACCATAAACCCTCTTTTATGGGTTTTTCTATTTGCCCCTGATCCTTTTATCAGTTTTTCTAAACGTTTCTTGTTTTTCAATAAATATTCACTGATTTTGGTGGGTTTGTTTTTGCATGCGAGATTGATTTTATTTATTTATTTTTTTTCCCCTGATTTTCTTGCGTAAATGATCTTTTTTCCCCCCTCCCATGATTTCAGATTATAGGGTTAAAAGGTATGCGCATTTCTTGCAAAGGGGTGGTTTTTATATTTGGGGACTTCAATGTGCTTAGGAATGGAGGGTCTTAATTAACTCTTGAGATTGTTTTTTGAGACCGGCAATTGGATTTTAGTGTGGTCCTGTGGTGAGAGATGGGGAGTTCAAGTGGGCACAATACCAGGTGCATTGATGCCACTGTTGGCGGGTTGGTTTGGGTTCGGCGGCGAAATGGGTCTTGGTGGCCCGGGCGGATAATGGGTGTCGATGAACTGTCAGAAAGTTGTTTGGTGTCGCCAAGATCGGGTACTCCAGTCAAGCTTCTGGGAAGAGAGGACGCAAGCGTGTAAGCTCTTAAATGTGTTTTGATTGATACCACTCACAGTTCTTTATGCATAGTATTATATATGTCATAGTACCAGTTGAATAAGTTTAAGATTCAAGTTTTTTTCTAGTGCTCTTGTATTTTTTTTTTCAAGTTATATTGAAGAAATGCTGGTTTTTGTTGTTTCAGATTCGTAGAAGCTTTCATTAAGCTTGATGTATTATTATTCCTGTTGCTGTGAGATTCATAAAATGTATATGTTGTTTTGAATAGATTGGTTGTATTACGTGTATATACATATTCTGTTTAATGTTATGGTGGCAAGTAGACTAGTAGTTTGTTGTGGATGTTGGCCTACAATGTATTTCCACTTTAACTGCATGCTGATCTATTGTTTTTTAACATTCTAGAATGTGATGACAAATAATTTGGCTAGGGTTGGCATGAGGAGGTGATCAATGTACTATCGGGTACATAGTTGAATTTTTTCCTGGTGGGAATGTTTCTTTTGTGATATGTACATTGATGCTGGGTTGTTGATGGAATTCACTTTGGTTTTTATCGTCGTATAGGTAGTTGTATTTTTTTTTTTCCCTGGTGGGCTGCGTGTGCATGTTTGTTTTGTGATATAGACGTTGATGAAACTCATTTTGGGTTTTTTACTTTTTATATTTGGTATGCAAAGTAGTTTATATTTTAGTTCCATGAGGTGTCACTGTAGATGACATTTTCCATTCATAATTGGTATATATCTCCATGAAATGTGGGTTTTGTTTTCCGTCCATCATTTGCTTTTACGTAAATGGTGCTGATGCATGCACTCCTCTTGGAAACTTAGGATCATCAGTAGATGATTAGCAAGTATTGCTGCTCCGAATTTAAGGTCCTGTCCGGTTTTTAGCTGTGTTTTGCTCTTGATGAAATGGATCTCTTGGATTACATCTTTAAAAGGAGGGACAAGCTAGTGTTGGTTGCTATTTACTATGAATTAGGCTACTAAATTTGGTTTGGGTACTTAGATAGTCTTGGTACTTCCAGTTCAATGTTCTCGCTGCAAGTTTATGGTGAGATGCATAAAATTTTCTACCTTTGCTTGGACGACAAATCAATAGATGAGCACTAGTCAGAAAAAAAGAAAAGAAAAGAGGTGTGTGTGTGCGCGCGTGTGTTCTTGAAGATGAGAGGTCCTTCTCTCTCATGTGTGCGTTCACGCACGCATCGCACTATCTAAATTCGTGGAAATGCTTGAAGTGTCACATTCCCTTTTTCTTGTGCTGTTGCCTACATGAAGTTAATAGGGTAGATATCAGACCCCTGCTTTTTTCTGAAATTGCCTTCAGAGTGTTTTTCCAAGATCCAAAGACAGTGTGATCGCTTAATAGCAAATGTGTCAATGTTGATTAGTAAGGTTTTAGAAGTTTTTGTTAAACCTTTTCTAGGACAAGTTGTTAATCTGCATGGAGGAAGGGAGTAAACTAGTATTGGAGCTCTAGGTTTGCATTTATGCCGGAGATGCTCTTGGCATTAAAGTAGCTGTGATGCTAGATGAATTCTTCACGGTCATGAATCACCAATTTGGTGTCTTTTTTTTTTCCTTATTTCTGTATGAAAAATCTCCTCCACCTCTATCTACCAGACTACCAATTGCTCTTTAAGAAATCACATATTCAATTTGTCTTGACGAATTTCCATTTTCTTACAAAGGGGTCCTTTGTTTGGTGAATTTGGAAGCTTGAGCAAACAAGAGAGAGTTCACATATTCAAGTTTGAAAGCATCCCTTTGTGCTAAAAGTCCCTTTGCATTTAGAACTATGTAACACGAAACGGACATAGCCATATAGGACATAGATACGACACGATTAAGGGCACAACGACATGGAAAAGCCTAAAAATGTAGGATACGGACGCGGCTAAGATATTGCGAGTAACATGATATTTTTATTGGTAAAATATACAATATGTTATTTCGTATCTACTCCCTTTTTCTAAATTCTCAAATAAACCAATTACATATCTACCATTTACTTTTATGAAGACTTTTACCTCAAAATTCATAAACAAACAATGAGAGGTCAACATACCATGTCCGCTCCCGTGTCGGTTGCATGTCCGGTGAAGAAAAAAAAATTAAGACATGTTTTTCCACATGTCTGATGAGTGTCAGTGTCCGTCACGGATACAACATAGACACGAGACCCAAATCAAAGTGTTCGTGCCACCTCGATTTAGAAGTGTACTTGAAGGGTATTGCCGCGAGATTGTATAGAATCATCGTCTTAAAAGTGACAATGCAAATGTGCTAACTTGGAAAATGAGGATTTTTTTACAGCGGTGATATCTTCACTTCATCATAAAGATCTTTTGTACTTGTAGAGAATATAAGAGTGCACTTTCTAAGTCTCCAAATCTTTTGGTTTCCAGATTTCAAGCTGCAGTAGAGTCTACTTGTTTGTAGGATGTTAAAGCATATGCAGTTTTCTTTTTCCTTTTTTTGGCCTATTGGGGTTACTCGTACTAGTAGGATATTGTTGAGTTTGTTGATCACACTGTCATCTTTTTGATTTCCTGGAGGAGATGTAATTCTATACATTTTATAGGTGGACTATGCAAAAACCGGTCAATTTTGGAAAGTCTGAAGAATCGAATCTACTCTATAGAATACTGTATAGAAAGAAGGTAAATGCATCAACCAGATAACACCTGGATGGAGGAACATGATTCATGTAGGTGACCCAAAGTAGGTGGGAGCAAGTTTTGTTGAAGCGAGTTATTTCACGCACTACTTCTAAAGTGTACTATAATGTTGGGTCTGGAATCTAAATTTGATACCTAAAGCCCATATTGTCAATAGTGACGGAATTTGCAGTGATGAGGAAATTAATTGTCCTCTTGTGAAGTTGAATCAGTAGTTTTTGCATAAATATCTGAAATTGGTACATCTTCAGAGAAGGAAAGAACAAAAAACCTCTTGGATTGTTCCCAGTAGTTGGTATGTGAAATTCTCCCTTAATAATTACATCCGTTTTCTTTTTCACTTCCTAACGAAAATTTTCTAAATGGTTCTTTTTTCTTTTTTGATTTATTTATTATTATTATTATATATATATTTTTTATATATATTTTTTTAATTTAGTGTCTTAGTTTCGTAATGAATTACACGTTTTAGTGTCCCTTGTGTGAGTCCAAATCTAAGCTGCATGCATTACCTGGTTGGGAGATAACAATGATGATAAGTTCTTAGTAGTTGTGTTTTTGCATTGTCACTTGACTTATTTTACATACCTAGTAGTTTTTTCTGAATTCAACCTATGCGTTTTTGCTTTAACTTCTTCTGTTTTTCCTGGCTAAATCCAAGCTGCGTGCACTACTTGATTGTTTGAAAATTGTTGGCATGAGCCACTGCTCTTGATGTCGTATCATATATTTATCTACTTTATGGTTGTGGTAATATAGCTAATGTATTTCTTCCATGGTTTAAGTATGTTCTTTAATGTTGTAAGTTGGATGGTTTTGTGTGTGCATTGATATGTACCAATATGGTCTAAATTTATGGACAAACTTCTTTACCATCCAGGGACTGGTATAATCTTGAAAAATCTAAACGGGTGAAGGCATTTCGTTGCGGGGAGTATGATGAGTGCATTGAAAAGGCTAAGGCAGCTGCAGCCAGTTCTTCAAAGAAAGCCGTGAAATATGCTCGGAGAGAAGATGCCATTCTTCATGCTCTTGAGCTTGAGAGTGCCCGCCAGTCCAATTGTCATCTAAACCTCTGCTCAAGAATGGATAAATCCGATGGTGAACAAAATGGTCTAATGGAATCGCCGGCCATGTCTCATCATAGTGAAGAAACCGAACATATTGCTGAGGATTCGAGTAGTTTTGAGGAAAATTCAAATTCAGCCCAAGAGTTGTCTCAATCTGGTGTATCCTTTGAAGACCCAAATCAGATCAGTGCTTCTATTGAGCGATCTGTGCAGGGAAGGCGAAGAAGAAGAACGCCAAATGATTCAGAGGATGATGGAACAGAAGGGATTAAGCGTATGAGAGGACTTGAGGACTTGGGAATGGGGGGATCGTCATCGTTGAAAAGGAAGAGATCTCAGGTGGGTAATGTTCACGAGCTCTTGAAAAGGAAAAATCGTCGCCGTCCACTGACGAAGGTTTTGGAGAGTACAGCTATGGTTTCGGTTCCGGTTATGTGTGAACAACTTGCCAGTCCTAGTGGGTCCGATGACAAGGTTTCTGTGTTAGAATCTTATGAATCGAAGAAAAGTGTTACCACTATGTTTAACAATAAATCAGATAGTACTGGAGTTACGTATGAGAATGGAACCTCGCAAAAAGCATCTGAACAGGCTTTTGATGCTTCTATTATTAAACAGAAGGAGAACGAGATTTCAAGCATGTTGGGATTACCTGAGAATGATTCTTCTGACAGGTTATTTGATGTGCCTCTTGTCAGGGATGAAAAGCACTCTGGAGGTATGCTTGATAATAAATGTGCGTTAACTCAAAGTAGCAATGCATTATACCTATTTCTTTGTGCTTTAGATTTCTTTCTTGATTTTAAGATGACATTCCACACGTTTGTACAATAGTGGAACAAAGTAGAGTTTATGCGTATAAAACTATACATGTAATGATATAATGAAGTTAACTTTATGCATAGATGAATATATGACTATATGTGTACAAATGGATGAACTTACCTTAGGGGTTTGAAATTAGTAGTTTGATTTTCTGTAATAATCAAATTGATGGCTGGACCAAGTTGTTCTCAGTGTTCCCTTTTATAAGAGTGGAAATTCTCGTGATTCATACTGTTCTAAGTTTGTGATAGAAGTACTTAAACTATGCATAAGAGGTCTATGCATCCAAGAAGGAGAGTGCAATAGAGGCAAAATTAATATTTTAAAGTAAAATTCCTGCCAAAACTTTTCCCGCCAAAACTCAAATTTTTGGTAGTTCTGACAGAAAAACTTTATGGTTTCAATTTAGTCACAATCACATAGGGTAAGTGCCTACTTTTGAACTATAGGAGGTAAATTGTAATTCACACTTGTTTTCTCCACATTTACATGTGGTCGGTGTCCAACTTGACTTGTTTTCATTTTATGCTGGTAAGTTCATAGTTTATGCACGTTCTGTTCTTGTGCACAATTGTTTTCTCTCTTTTCAATCCATGACTGCTTTGTTTGAAGAGGCTATTTGCTTTTGCAAGCAAAACATGCCAAACTATCCTCTTTGTAAACCTTCATATTTTTTTATCCTGAGTTTGGATACTGATATGTGTTGAACATTAAAATGCTGACAACCTAATAACAGCGCCACCTCCAGGTCTGCGAATTCTTGAATTCATTCAGTCCATTTGAAACCAAAAACCATTTGAGCTTTGTAGGCTACTATATGTATGTGTATTACACAGTAATATTTCCGCCCTCTTGATTGTACGAATCGGTAGTTATGTGTGAGCCTGAACTGAAAATGCACTCAGCTTAAGGCTTAAGCAACCTTGAGAGCTTTAGCGCATTGTCAGGAAATAACGTATTGATGCGATCTAAGAAATGTCTAGTTGTTCTCGATGTAGAATGGATGATACAAAGTGCTAGGTGACTACTAAACAATGGGTGAAGTGTAGGACCTGAAAGTTAAGAGATGAATGTGCAGGAGAACTCCAAACAAAGTTCATAACTATGATACTAGTCACTTACTCTTATTAGCTTTGGATCCATATTGAGACTCATTACAACTTCCACCACAAGGGTCGCATTCTTTAGAATGGAAGAAGATTCTTCTTTGTGACCAACATTAACTCTCTGTTTGGTTCACAGATTTAGAGAAGAAAATATGAGAGAAAGTAGAAAGCCAATTGTAGATATAATCAATGTGGGAATTATTTTATTGAAATTTTGTGTTCATAATTGCTTAGGTCTTTACGATGTTATTATGAGGTAGACTATCTTGTGAAGAGAGGCAACTTACTGCTTGGCCGGCATAGCTAATAGGCCAAAATGTTCATTACTTTGATGTTTTTGCATTTTATATGTATAGGTTAATTTTTGAGTTTTTTGTATTTCATAAAGTTTACTTAATTTATAAGTATTTTAGAAGTGTGCAGCGCGGGCCTTTTTTTTTTTTTTTTTGTTGCGTCTTGTGCTGGGCACTGGGAGGCATTTGCGTCTAAGTGTGCCTGGTGCCTGTAATAATGGGTCGAATTAGAAATGACTCTAGTTATGAAATGGTGAAAGTAGCACGCATTCTAGATAAAATTCGAGAAAATTTATTAAGAAGGTTCAGGCATGCACATAGAAGACCAATAACTGATTGACAGTATACATATTCCGGTAGCCGACACCAAGTATTAAGACAAAGACTTAGTTGAGTTAAGTTGAGTTGAAATTATAAGAATAAATACTCAGCCAATATAGCAATACATGCCGTGTTTCATTATGATATGGTTGGCGAGTTGTTCAAGTATTGCCAAGTTCTTGTATCATGTTGCTAGTATCTGGACCTTCAAATTCTGGGTCATTCAGTTTGGTCACAGCGAAGTTTAAACTGTGACTCCAAAACTTATGATGGAGATGGGTGAATTTTGAACAGGTCTATTTAGGATTTTTTCTGGAAGCCCAACTGAGACATCATGGAATCATCTTTTGGATTGAGTCAACTCCTGGTCTGATAATAGTCCCCATTTTGTGTTTACCGGGTTTTCTGCAGGTTAAATGGTCAGGCTAGGTATAAGCGGAAACATTAATGAGAATATTTATACATATGGCAGGAAATGTCTACCTTAATGAATATATTCATACATATGGCCGTTGATATACCTTTTTATGTAGGAATTTCCGTCCTTGAAATTTCTGCATTTTCTGAATGTATATATTACTATGGCAAGTTGATTCTGAAAGCACTTCGGGCTTATCAGTTTCCATGAAATATTCCACCATAAGTTGTTGCCGCTCAAGTTCAACTTTTCCTTGAGTAAATTAATGGAGTTAGAATATGCCTTCAACTTTAGTTGAGCTATGGTTTGACAAATACAAGCATTTGTGAATGTGTTATGGCCTGTTTGGTTGTCACTTAAATTTGAATAGTTTCATTCAGATTTCATGTTGAATCTTGAAGCAAAATTCATCACCAAGAATGACTCCATATATAAAAATAGGAAACTTCACCATATTTCTTCTTATGTGGCAATTTCTACCTTTTTCTAGAATGCCAAAATTTGTGATTGCAAGCATCATTTTTGAGACGAGCATCCTATTTCTAAATGGAACCATTCAAGCTCACCATCTTTTTTCGTAAAGCTCTATGCAAACGATAGAATGCAATTATTGCATTCAAGGACAACCAAACGGGCCCTTGATGAATGGTTTCATTCACATCTACTATTATCTCCTAGTTGGTGGTGGTAATTTGTATCGATTATAAGCTTATCCGGACTTGAATGTATTATTTCTTCTGTACCCTTTATCGAATATGGAGCCTTGTGCTAGACTTTTGTATATTTTTCTCATCCGCAGATAATTCAATGTTATTCTACCAGGGTTTTCCCCAACTTTTGTATCTAGTTCTTCTCAAAAGCCTCAGGTTGGTGCCGCCGGAGCACAATCTAGTCAAAGCAGTCAAGTTGACACTGTATCTCCGGGAAATGAGGAACTTAATGAATCTGGTTCTACCAGTTCCGGTGCTGCTGATATGAGGAATATGAACCAGAAGATAGAGAAAGGAACTTCAAAGTGGCAGTCAAAAGGAAAGAGGAACTCAAGACACAAAACTAAAAGTCGAAGACAAGACTCAAGAAAATCAGTGGATGTTTTAGAAACGGAGGTAGATGAGTTTCGGGGTTGGAGATGGCATAATTCCCACAAAGTTCCTCACACGTGGGGTCCGACACCAACCCCACAAAGGTCATTGCCCTATCGCCAGTCCCGTTTTACTGTTAACCCCAAATATGAGATGGCAGATTTTCCTGTCAGAAGTTATAATGTGGGTCCTATTTTATACGATGTTAGTCTAGAGGTGAAAGCCAGCTCTCGTCCCCAGCACGTTCCGTATATCTCTCTCATGAGCAAATTGAATAGTCAACCCATCGTAGGTCACCCAGTAACTATTGAGGTTTTGGATGATGGGTTTTGTGATCATTTGATGAGCGGCCCCGAAATCTGCCGGGGCACTAGTAGCTGCGAGTTAGATGATGATGATCTTGAAGAAAATTTGTATGCTTTGGACAGTACTGAGATGGGCAAACATTTGACATTGCAAGCTCATGTTTCACCGAGTAAATCTCCCAAGTCGAGGAAAAATGGACTATTATCCAAGAAGATCCGGACACTATCTTCGCTTACTGGTTCAAGAAAGCAAAGTGCAGAAGAGAAGAAACCGGTGGTAGAGAAGCTCAAGGGCCCTTCTATTGCTTGTGTCCCTTTAAAAGTTGTGTTCAGTAGGATAAATGCGTCACTAAACAGTTCGATTCGACCTGTGCACCGTGCCCCGACGTAAAGTGATCCATGGAAAAAAAAAATGGCTCTTGGTCTTTTAGGGATTTAAATTAAATAGGCAGCCTATTTTCAACATTCTGAATTTTAGTTGTGTTATAGTTTCCAGCTGCTTACCCATTGTATAATAATGTTATAAACATTTCATTGTTGTAGGAATTGGAAGGAGAACAGGCAAAATAGGCTGCTTTTACTCTGTGACTGTATATAGTGTAACATTAGTTGAGGTGTAAAGATGATGATTTGATATTAGGTTTTGAAGTTTTTAATTCTTGAGTCTGTAGTACTGCATCAGTGGACCCGTTAATGACTTGTTTCCAACTTTATACTGTGGTTCTCTTTGGGCCTGGGGCTGGATGTGTTAAACTTTTTGCACTTCACATTTAAGTGGACGATATTTACTTCATGGGGAGTTCAAGAGGAGAGAATATTCACTGTAACAATTATTTTTTTTTTTTTTTAATGATGTGGTGTAAAAAGTCAATAAAATCTCACAATTTGAACATTTGTGCTTTCTAAAATTAGGGAGAATATTCTTATACGTCAGCAATACACCCAAGTTTATTAGTAAGGTTACACGGATGATATGGTATCACCGTTGCAATGAATATTCTTTCAGTCAATACAAAAAATGGGTGACATGGTATCACTGTTGCAATGAATACTTTTTCAGTTAGTACAAAAAGTACGTGAAAATTTATCTACGCTTATCTCAATTACTACATCTCAAATTACTCTCTATAATGAAACTTTCAACTTCTAAATGCACCCTTGTAAAAAATGATAACAAATGTGGGAATTTTTTACCCAACCCATCACGTTGCCCATCTTTGATTAGACCTGTCAACTATTTAACTAATTTTATTTTTCAAAACCCATCAACTTTCTAAAGTCATTTCATTGAAATTTAATTGGATCCTACATGAATATTTAGAGAAGAGAAATGCTACGCAGCCAACGTTTTGTACAACGTTTTGTACAAAAAAGGGTATGTAAGCAAATAAGTAACAATTTGTGGGGCCCACTTTGACTTAAATAACCAAACCTCTCATTTGGGAACACATTTGGCTGTTGAAATTCCCCCCAAATTGGCTGAGATGAAGAACGACTGAGAGAGAGAAGACGACGCAAGGTGCCACCTCGGCCCGATCTGCGGCGGCGACGGCGGCGAAGGACGGATCGGCGGCGGCGGCGAAGGCTACACTCTCTCTCTCCGTATACACACACTCTCTCTCTCTCTCTCTCTCAACTCTCGGATTACATATATATATATATATATATGTGTTCTATATATATTTGGTTTTTTGGGGCTTTATGGATATATGGTGATCTAGGGTTTCTGTTTTGTGTATACCTTATATTCCGATGTGTTCCTCTTTTAGGGTTTTGTTTTGAAGATTTTGATTTTGAAATAGTATTTGTGGGTGCTGTATTTGTATTCCGAATTTCAAATGTGTTCCTGTTTTAGGTTTTGTTTTGTAGATTATGGTATTAAAATTGCAAATGTTGATGCTTTCTAGTATTCTGAATATCAAATGTGTTCCTCGTTTAGGGTTTTGTTCGAAGATTATGATTTTGAAATAGTAAAATGTAGTAGTGCTCTGTAAATTGGTCTCATTTTGTATTGCTTAGCACCTGAATGTGCAAGATCCATATGGGGATAATGGGGATAGGGCTTAATGGGGATTTAAGTGTGGATTTGTCCACAAAAAATGACTGGAGGGGTAATGGGGATAGGGCTCAATGGGGAAAAGAATTTTAATGTACCAAATGGGGAAAAGAATTTATTTTTTTTAAAAAAAGAGTTGATATGTCATCATTGGAGACTTGTAGTGTCACTGTGTGTTTAGTAACAAGCAATGTTAGGCTTGGAATTAAAATTAGTTGAAAGTATTGTGGTGATTGAATTACTTGAAGAAAAAAATGCTTAATTTTGGAGTGAGCTTAGTTTTAACTACACACAAAGAAGCATTAGCGGCAGACTCTTCCTTGAGCTCATATTCAATGTTAGGTTTTGTGATGCAACTATCCTCAGTCTTCTCTATGATCTCAAATCTAGCCCTGTACAGAGTAAAACCCAACTGAAGATATCCTCCTTCAACCACCTCTTTCTCTTTCACTCTCTTCTCATCATCAATCTTCGTAAACTTCTCCTTGTAATGTGAAAACAATGCTATCCATATAATTCAATCCGATAAAATTAACAAAGAGAGGGTTAGTTTTTTTTTCACTAAACAAACATTCATTCATTAAAAAGAAAGGACAAACAATACATAGCCCAGCAAAAAGAAATCTAATTGATGTGGAACCAGTGACCATAACAGCGACCCTAAGAGCTACCAGTGATCATGTGTAGGCATCAACTTATGGTATTTGTAGAGAGACAGATTTACGATGACGTACCAGCCAAGTATATCATGAAAAGATGGAGTAAGAATTGCAAGAGGGGATACACTAAAATTAGGATCAGTTATGACAACTGGGCGGAAAGACCTGAAGCTGAAGCACGTCGATTTGATAAATTGTGCAATGCATTCACTGAGCTTTGTGAGGTGGTATCAGACTCTGAAAATTGGTCTGATGAGGTGATGGCACAGGTACTTAAAATGACAGAGAAATACAATAAAAATGCTGAATGTAGTGGAAGCAAAATGCCTATACATTCAAATACGCATAAGGATTCACATGGTGACAGTATTGGGATATCCAAACACAGTACCAATATACTTGATCCTTTTGTTACGCGTAGTAAGGGAAGACCGCCTACTAGAAGAAAGGTTGGGAATGTTGAAAAAGCGGTAAAAAAAAATCAAAATAAAAAAAGAAGACTTCATGTAACACAATACAGGTTAGACCATATACATATATATATATATATATTTAAATGTATAGCAAGCTTTTAATGCCATATAACTTTTACTTAAAATTTTGTAGGGAAGTGAGGAGCAGGGAGGTGAGGAGCAAGAATATATTGGGCAATGTACACAAGGGAGTAGTGCCTTCAATACTCCACTCGTGCGGCCAAATATAAACACACCATTTTTACCATCACATGGCGATATAAGGGTTGGAGAATATTTTCGAGCAAATTATGCATTTCCACCACATATGGGAGTTGGAGTAAACTATGCATTTCAACCAATGATGGGAGTTGGAGGAAATTTTGGATTTCAACCAAATGTGGGGAATTTTGCATTTCAGGTATAAAGTATGGTTTCCTTTCATATTCAACAATCATGCTACTTTAGTAATTCATTTGCTTATTGTTAAATTCTTGTAGGGATCTCAAAATCCAATTTGGACAGGGGGTTATGATTTCACAACAATGCATTCATCAACTTCAAATCGAGGATTAGGCAATGAAGACTATCATATCATAGAATCTCGAGATGAAGAAGAAGATTAATTGTATCAGATGATACTTTGTTATTTAGAGTAGTTCTCATTTAATACTTGGTTAAACTATGCATGTGTAAGGGCCGATGGTATTTATTGTTATACTATTTTGTTTGTATTTTAGTAATATGTTTAGACGATGGAACTATGTATGTTTGGATGATGACTATGTATGTTGTTATGGTTGCATTGTAACAGGGTTTAATGTTGAAATAACAAAGGAGACTCTATCAAAATTATTTAGTTAAATTTTTTTTTATATAGTTTTTTGTTGTAACATAACCAACCAAGTGTAAGAACAAAATATTAGTTTGAACAAGAACATTACTTAAATACAATTTTCATATCATTCGGGTCGACATTACTTAAATACAAATATCAAACATTACCTACATACAAGTTTATAACATTGTTTATAATAATGTGCTTATTTGAGCCACAACAAAACATATAACAAGAACAACAATAAATGTCATTTTCCACTTCTTCTCTCTTGCTTTGTATTTGGAATTAAGGGTCTTCAACTCTTCAAATTCTAGTCGTCGATCCTCTGCAATTCTTTCGAACTCGTCCTTCCTCGATTGCATTTCCATCAATCTCTTTAACATAACACCAAATTCATTTTCCCTTGTACATTTTGGTGGATCAAACCATTGGAAGAAGTCACATTGCTTAGTGGAGCCTTATAGCCGCAACCGCACAGTACTTGTTCGCTTGAATTAGATGAGTAGCGACTTGAGCCTGCACTCTCCATTTTGTTTCTGCAAAATATGAACTAGTTAGAAAGCGAAAGAATGACTACTAAAGCATGACTACTTGTTCCATGTTTTCACATTAATATGATTATTTGATGATGCCCTCGTTAGGTTCCATGTTTGCACTTCATTACGAGGCACTTGTACATAGTTTTCTAAGATGCTATCATAACTTGACTTGTAATGAAAATAAATGATCAAAAACTAGCCTCAACCACTAAAAGGCTTGGTTGGAAAAAAAAAAAAGGGGGTAGAGGTGGTACATTAACTTCCTAGTTCCCAACAAAAGTGAAATCGAGTGCCAGATGTCAATCCAATATGATGATAGTAAGTGACAATCCAGTGAACCCATGTTCTCTGAATGATTTAAAAAAAAAACAAGTGGTAATTAACTGAGAAAAAGAACTCAGAGGTATAAACTTATTCAACCTGATGGGACAAATCTTTGCATTAAAATCTTTATACATATACAACAATTCATTCAAAAACATTAGGTGAGGTAATTTTGCAGGGCATGCATACGCAGTGTTGGTTATAAAGAAAAGAGCAAAATCAGTAATGTATATACAAAACTACTCTCAACGTCAGTGGTAAACAAACACTTCCAGCATAACATTTTCCTGTCAATCTGATTATCATTTGAATCAAAAATCATACACAGTTTGGATTACAAATTAAAAAAGACAGGTAAGAATAAAGTATGCATTAAAATGTGTACTTAACTAAAATGCATAGTGAATGGGGGGTGAGAGAAAAAAAAATTCTTTCTTTATATGTTTTTTGCTTACTACCACTACTACAATCAGTGAATGGGGGTGAGAGAAAAAAAAAAAATCTTCTTTATATGTTTTTTGCTTACTACTACTACTACAATCAGTGAATGGGGGTGAGACAAAAAAAAAATTCTTCTTTATATGTTTTTTGCTTACTACTACTACTACAATCAGTGAATGGGGGTGAGACAAAAAAAAAAATTCTTCTTTATATGTTTTTTGCTTACTACCACTACTACAATCAGTGAATGGGGGTGAGAGAAAAAAAAAAAAAATCTTCTTTATATGTTTTTTGCTTACTACTACTACTACAATCAGTGAATGGGGGTGAGACAAAAAAAAAATTCTTCTTTATATGTTTTTTGCTTACTACCACTACAATCAGTGAATGGGGGTGAGAGAAAAAAAAAATTTATTCTTTATATGTTTTTTGCTTACTATCACTACAATCAGTGAATGGGGGTGAGAGAAAAAAAAAAATCTTCTTTATATGTTTTTTGCTTACTACCACTACAATCAGTGAATGGGGGTGAGAGAGTGTGAACCATATAGGTTATTGCTTGAAACAGGAGCAAAAAATCCTCAAAAATCAACCATAAAATCCACTACTTCAAGTCACTACTCCTATTGATGAAACTTCAAAAAGAAATTTCCACACCCTCATCACCAAATCTGAACCACGACATTATATACCATCAAATAAAATCAAATTATAATGTACTACAACTTAATGCATATAACATACACTATATATATATATATACACAGAGAGAGAGATGATTGAGATAGAGAGAGCCCGAGAGAGAGAGAAAGAGAGAATCCGAGATGATTGAGATAGAGAGAGCCCGAGAGAGAGAGTGTGTACCGAGAGAGAGAGAAAATAGAGGAGGTAGTGCCGCCGCCGAGGTCTGGGTCGCCGTCCGTCGCCGCTCAGGTCGCTTGG
Organism: Hydrangea macrophylla; assembly: GCA_033977485.1. Taxonomy (NCBI): domain Eukaryota; kingdom Viridiplantae; phylum Streptophyta; class Magnoliopsida; order Cornales; family Hydrangeaceae; genus Hydrangea; species Hydrangea macrophylla. The sequence goes on from CM066991.1 coordinate 142,242,223, forward strand.
TCGCCTTCTCCGTTCGGATCTCTGCGTCCTCTCTTCCAGACCCAATTTGGGGGCAAATCTGAATTTAGGGATTTTATTTTCAAGAGGAGTAAACGTTTTGAAATGAGAGAGACAGTGAAATTCGTGGGACCCACAATATTTTTGTTTAATTGCTCAGCAGTCCCCGTTGTACAAAACGTTGTGCAAAACGTTGTTCGTTTAGCATTTCTGTTTAGAGAAAAATTTCACTTTCAGTTTTAGAGACTTTTTTATCAGCCTGAAAATCAAATTTGACTTTAAACTCTTGACAGTTATTTTTTCGGATGTTTGTCTAAATTTCTATTTTTAAAAAAGAAAAAAGAAAGATTGTAGATATAAAAAGGGTATTTTTGTCATCCAAAATGTTTTTGGGACTTGAGGGGAATATACTAAAATGACATGTGCCAATTGAGTCAGTCACACACACATTAAAAATATGTCTCTAGGGTTTCGATATAACCATATATATAGTAACATTTTAAAGTTAAGACCTTGCCCTCAAACTCTTCAAGCAAAGGCCGACAAGCAAACCCTAGAGAACCTGCCATCTCTTGGTCTCTCCTTATCTCTGGATCTCTTTTTAGCTATTTTCTCACTTTGTATTGTTGTGTTTATATGTGTGTGTGTGTATATATATATATATATATATATGGATATCGGTGTGTATGTGTCTGAATCACTATGGCGATGCAGTGTGGAGGTTGTGAAATGGCGACAGTTCCAGGGCAGTTGATATGGGAGATCGTGAAGAAGAACAACTGTTTTCTCGTTAAGGAATTCGGTAATGGAACTGCCAGTGTTCAGTTTAGCAAAGAGAGCAACAATCTCTATAACCTAAACACCTATAAGTACTCTGGTAATCTTCAGTCACATTTACATTACATTATTTCGTTACAACTCTTATATATATATATATATATACTGTTTCTGTTTTCGTTTACAACTTTCTGGCGGCAATCCGGTGTTACTTCAGTACAGTTTCCAAGAAAATGGAATAATGCAGCCTATCTAAACTTCAATTATAAATTTATATATCCATCTATGTTGTGCTGAAATAATGCTAAAGTTTTATATTATTATTATTATTTTTTTTATTTGCCTTCAAGATTTTTAGTGTTAGCAATCAAATAGAGCAAAAGGGTTTGTTGTTTCTCAGTTTTGGTGGGTTTAGATTGCATTGGGATATTATATTTGTGGGTTGAAAGTTGTCTTGATGGCTGTAATACTGTAGGGTTAGCGAACGAGTAAACTGTAACAATTTATGTCGTGTTGAAATAATGCTAAAGTTATATATATATACAGTCAGGCTATAAAGAGGGCGCCCTTTCTTTATTAAAGAGAGGACTTCTGTTTTGGCCGTCGGATCGTGTTTTCATTAATGGCAGTTTTGTCATTTCACAGCTTTTAAACACAATCCAACGGTCAAAACAGAGGTCCTCTCTTTAATAAAGAGAGGTGACCCTCTTTAGAGAATCTTTGATATACATATATATATATATATATTTATTATTTGCCTTCTACATTTCTAGTCTTAGCAATCAAATAGAGCAAAAGGATTTGTAGTTTCTCAGTTTTGGCAGGTTTAGATTGCATTGGATATTATGTTCGTGGGTTAAAAGTTGTGTCTTGATGGATGTAATACTATAGGATTGGCAAACAAGAAAACTGTAACCATTCAATCGGGAGGCAAGGACCAATCTGTGTTTCTTGCGACATCAAAGACCAAGAAACAGAGCAAACCTGCTACTTTGCTTCACAAGTCCGTCATGAAGAAGGAGTTCAGCCGCATGGTGAAGGCGGTTGCAAACCAGGTATGAATATCTCAAATAAGTCATACTCAACGTTAAACTGCTCTGCTTAAAGTTATTTACTGCTGCGTTTACGTTATTATAGAATTTGCTCAAATTGGCTGCTTTCTGATTGAGTTATTGTTGCCTTGTGAGTTGTAAGTGAAATAATGATGGCAATCCTTGTAGCAATATCTCGACCCTGGTATTCAGTGCTTATTGTAAAATGAATTACGGGAGAATAGGTGGTTGTAGTAGTTAAGCAAATGGAAAATATGAATCAAGGCTCAAATTTTAAAGTTAAGTTTAAGTTCAATTCTTTCTTCTTAGCCTTTATCAAAAGTTACTCTAGTCAATGCAGGTTGAATTTACTTTTAGTGGTTGTTTAGGGTTTCTGTGGATAGTTGGGCTCTATTTGGTTCATGCATGGTTCAAGGTCGTGGAATCAGAGTCCATTGTGATGACTTGGGGTCGCGGCGATGCAGCTTGGTATCGACTGATACGCAAGTACGCAACGATATCTTAGATTTAAGGTTTAAAAAAAATATGAAAAAATAATGAAAAATTCTAAAATAATATAAATAGCAAAATTGGCATAATAGATTCTTATAATACACAATGTACCAATTATAAAGTCACAAATTGTTCAATTGACACGCTGCCGATCTAGTGTTTGATTGATCTACATGCATAATTGGATAAAAATTGTTCAATACTATTAAAAAAATACATACATTGCAATAATATGGAATATATAAATCATTTATTAACGTGATCTCAACTTGCTTTGGTGGCATTCTAGCAAAAAATAGGATCTATATTAGTATTATATTATATAATACAAACCCACTATTCCTCTCATTTATAAAAAATGTTCAGATATTTTATATATATATACATATATATATATCTCTTTAGAAAAAAAACTAAAATTAAGAAATATATTAGTATAAGGGAAAATTAGTGGAAAATCCCTCAAAGTAATCTTCAAAAGTTTAAAGGAATCTCAGCCAGCACACACTACGCGCGCCCCACTCCCCCTTCAACAAACAGATTAAATAAATGATATGGTGTGGCGCTCGCCGCTCGCTCAATATGAGTAGCCACACCATAGCTGCGCCCATTTTGAAAATGTTTTTCAAACTTTAAAGTTTGAACCTCCATAACTTTTGATTCCAACGATATAAAATATGCGAAAAATGGAGTTGTAGATCAAAAGTTATGGAAGTTTAAAGTTTAAAAAATATTTTTGAAATTGGAGTTTCTATGGTGTGGCCACTCATACAGTGCGAGCGTCACCTTATATCATTTCTTTTAATCTGTTCATTTAAAGGGGAGTGGGGTGTGCGTGGCGTGTGCTAGTGAGAAAGGATTTTCACATGTGAAGCGCGCAGGACGCGCGAGTGTGGCGTCTGGACCAAGGGTAATGACGGGTTTTCAAAAAATTGTTCTTTTGTCAAAGGTATATATTTGGTAAGGGAGTTGTCCTTAGTTTTAGATTTTAATTGTCCTTAAATCTAAAAATTCTTATCATATTGTCCTTTTTCACGAACTGTCCTTTAGTATAATTATATATGGGGAAGGACACGGTAGTTGGAAAATCATGAGGAAGTAACATGATAATGGCTTTTATTTCATACATTTTACCCCCCTGTGATTGCACCCATTTGCTCATAACCCCCATGTGGTTCATTTTGTAACACTTATCCCCCCTTGTACTAATGACTGAAGTGGACTGCCGTTAGAAAAGTTAACAGTCCCATTTCAGTCATTAGTACAGGGGGGGTTAAGTGTTACAAAATGAATCACACGGAGGTTATGAGAAAATTGGTGTAACCACCGGGGGGGGGGGGGGTGTAAAAGGTATTTTCCCCTAAAGAGTATGTATAAGGGCTTGAGGGTATTAACGTCATTTCCTTTGCTCCATTAGAAAAGTTAACAGTCTCACTTTAGGCTTGAGGGTATTAATGTCATTTCCTTCGCTCTGTTAGAAAAGTTAACGTCATTTCCTTTGCTCCGTTAGAAAAGTTAACAGTCTCACTTTAGTCATTAGTACAAGGGGTTAAGTGTTACAAAATGAATTACGGGGGGTTATGAGAAAATGAGTGTAACCACAGGGGAATGAAAGGTATTTTCCCCTAATTATATAATAAAGACCCCAAGATATGAATATCTAGTATATTATGTGTGTGTGTGCTCTGTTGTGAAAGGCGCGAGGCGCAGGCAGTGAGCCTCGCCTAAGGCAAGGCGCAACTCTTCAACCAGGCGCATTATAGGCGCGCCTTTTAGGGTTTTTCGTCGAGGCGCAAGGCGCAAAAGGCGACGCCTTTTGAAATCGAGGCCCAAGCCCTAATTTTATGTCGATTTGGAGACCAACCAGGTATGTCGATTCAATTTTTTTTTGCTTCTTTCCTTCTTCTTCTTCTTCTTCTTCTTCTTCTTCTTCTTCTTTCAAGCTTCAACTTCTTCTTCTTCGACTATTTTCTTCTGCGACTTCGACTTCTTTCTTCTTCTTCTTCTGCGACTTCTTCCTTCTTTCTTCTTCGACTTCTTCTTCTGCGACTTCGACTTCTTTCTTCTTATTCTTCTTCTTCTTTCGTCTTTCTTCTTCTTCTTCGACTTCTTTCTTCTTCTTCCTTTTTTTTTTTTTTGCCTTCTTATTTATACTATATAGTTATATGTAATGACTATTTTTTTTTTCCTATTATTTTTACCAATTAGCATATCAATTGAATAGTAATTGTTAATTTAACTTAAAAGCGTTAAATTTGATACCCCAATTGTATTCTTATTGTGTATGGAATGATTGGAATCTATGGATTTTAAATTTGATACCCCAATTTGCATCTCTAAATTTAATAAAAAAACACAGCCTTTTTTTTCTTGTCTATTTCTAAATTTGTATTTTTTTAAAATAGTTTTTTTTTTCCTTATTTTTTATTTATATCACTTAATTATATTGTTTTTTTTTTTTTTTTTTAATTTGATAGAAGATATCACATGTATACTTATATATATAGACAAAAGTGCACCTCGCTTCACTCGGGCGCGCGCCTTGCCTTGCGCCTCGCGCCTAGGCTCCAGGAGACCGTTGCGCCTCAGTGCGCCTTGTGCCTTAAATAACCTTGTGTGTGTGTGTGTATATATATATATATGACCTATCGTCAAACACGCACCGACACACACACCCAGCGACATCGACACACATGCACAGATCTGGGAGTTCTTTACCTCTGGTGGTTGGTGGCTGAAGGAGAAGAAAGAGAGTGGAACCCCGAGTGAACAGATATGGTAGGTGTAGACCCCCCTCTGTCAAAGCACTGTGAGTTGAGTTTTTTTTTTTTTGAATCGTATATGTATTAACTCGTATCGGACCCGTCGAAACCGAGTTGACTCGGTGTCGACCGATACTTCAAACCATGGGTTCATGGATTTCATGAGGAAAAATAAAAGGGAAAGGAAAATTAGTTCCCTCGTGCTTTACTTCATATGCTTAAATAACACAAATGTTTTGAAATATACTTGTAATACATGATTTAAGGAAGGGAAATGACACAACATTCGAAATGTTTAATTTAGTTTACTTATTCCATGTTCTTTCCTTTTTTTCTCATCTTTTCCGTACTAACCAAACAAATGAAAATGATTTTCTATGTTTTCCTCTATTTTCCCTTGTGCTCCGTTTGGTATAAAAGTGACTTTTTTTCCTTCTCAAAGTACATGTACCTATACGGATATATTTTATGAATATAGAGAAAAATCCAAAAGAGGTATATAGATGGAGATAGAAACATTATAGAGTGATTAATTTGCTATAGCAGTTGAGGGGCATGGGGTTTCATCAACTCCCTATCCATGTCCTCATGTGCAACACACCACATCCAACTTAAAAGCAGAAGCAAGTAAGACTAGCTTTTGCGAAAAAGTAAAAATTGTATTAGAATGCATCTCTTTAGAATAAGTTGCTAATGAAGATGATTATGTAATTACAATTAGTAAGAATGCAGTCCGAAGTTGTCATTCCAAACAAACCCTTACTAAATCCAAGAACCGAACAAAGCCTTGATCAATATCCTGAGTGGCGTAGGGGATAGAACGGGCTTACGCTTTGCTGTTGTGATTCTACTTTCCTACTGGTGATTTAGATTTAGTGCATCCTGTTGATTGTTATGATTGAAACTGCTGTAATATATACTGCTATTATATAGTTAGACTTGATTAGATTTTGTTTCTACTGCAGATGTCATTTTACCTTTGTGTTGTAATTTGCTGTTCTTGCCTTTTCTTCAGCTCCCAGGCGATATGGTTTCGTGATTCTTGTACACGTCTTCACTTTCCTACATTAGCACCTTGTTTTTGTTAAGCCTTTCGTTAGATGTGTAGATTTCAACTATTAAAGTATTGCTTTATATTGTCTTTTTCTTTTTATGTTCTTTCCTCATTCTCTTTTCCATGGAAATACATTTATGTGGGGGATGATAATTATTGCAGGTGGCAGATAATTATTACAGGCGAGATCTGAAGAAAGCAGCCCTTGCAAGGTTGAGTGCAGTGAATAGGAGCCTTAGGGTTGCCAAGTCTGGTGTCAAGAAGAAGAACAGGCAGGCTGTCAGGATCCATGGTAGGAGGTGAAGTAAGGGAATGAGTTCTCACTTGGTTCTTTTTTATCATGTTAGACTTCCAAAGTTCTCTTCCCCTTCCCTTCCCCTCCCACCCCCTCCCCCTTTTGGGTCTAGTTTGAAACTCTTATTTTAAGTTGGATGGTAATGGCATTTAGTTTCTAAACCGAAGAGGTGTGCCGTTAGTTCTTACCCAGTTTTACGATTTTGCATTAGAATGTGTTTTATTGTGGGTATTTGAATCTAATCTCAGTTATGAACTGTTATGCATTCATGTTATAGGCTTGTGCTTTAACTTGCCCAGAAAAAGAGTAGAGAGACTGCACTTAAGTTCTTAACTGCAGTCTTAGTATGATATCCATCATTCTCTTGGTGCATTTTTCCGTGGTTTTATCCCTCACCTTTGTGTATATGTGCGTGTGTGGTGTGAGTGCGCTTTAGTTATGATATACTTTAGATGACTTGCAGTAGCAAGTTTTGTCAATGGCCTTGTTTCTTCTTTATGTATGATGTGAGAACGGGTGATTATTTATATTTATAGATACTTAAAATAACTAAAACCCGTTTCGTTTCTTTCATGTTAATCTACTTAATTGCATTCAGTGTTCTAAAAATCGGCCTAGGCGGTGCCCGGCGGTCGAGATTTTCTCTAGGCGTTTGAGAAAATCGGCCAGTGGATTAGTCGGCCTCTAGTCGGGGCCTAGGCGGTGCTAGGCGGGCTAGGGTGAGAATGCTAGTCTTATTTGGGTCTGGTTTTTTGGAAAAAAAACCCTAACATTAGTATATATGTACATTTAAGGTTTAAGTTAATTATAGAGAGATCCCTAATAGTTTTTTAAATATTAAAACCTTCTCATAATTTTTACTTATTTTCAAAAAACACCACATAACCTTTATATATATATATATATTATTTGAACCACAAATTTATAATTATTTTAAATTAACACTACATAACTCATATATATATATATATATATATCTCTATTATATAATTAATTTTAGGGTAAATTGCATTTTGTACTCTCAAACTATACCATGTTTTGTACTTTGGTCCGAACTATTATTTTTCGCATTTTGGTCCCTCAACTATTATTTTGTGGCAGTTTACCCCCTCTCACTTTTAGTGGCGAAAAAGTCGCTTTTTAGTGATGCTGAAAGTGACAGAGGGGGCAAACTGTCACAAACTGATAGTTGAGGGACAAAAATGCGAAAAATGATAGTTTAGGGACCAAAGTACAAAACATGGTAAAGTTTGAGGGTGCAAAATGCAATTTACGCTTAATTTTATTTATAAAACAAATCCCCCTAGGCGCTAGGCCCCCTCTACCGTCCGACTAGCGCCTAGCAATTTTTAGAACATTGATTGCATTTCATAGATTTACATCGATAGTGAATAATGACTTGGTGAACAAGTATGTATGGAGGGGTTCTCATATATTCCACGAAGTATCTCAAATCCAACACTAGACAGAACCTACTAACCAAGGGTTTTATGAATATTCCAAGTCAAAGTGATGATATATAGTAAATATTCTTCAAAATTTCAAATGGGTGACATGTTCAACCAATGTTGTTGACATTTTGTCAGGGAGAAACAGCCGGGAAATCTCTTTGCATAAAACACTCGGATGAAAGTAGCAGTATTACTATTGAGTAATTTTTAAGACACAACTTTTACACAACTTTATTAAAAGATGTATCTATCTTTCTCTTGTGATGTCATTGGACCCCCCTTGTGACACAGGAGAGAGATAGACACATCTTTTAAGAGGTTGTGTGAAAGTTGTATTAAAGTTGTGTTCCAAAAATTACCCATTACTATTACATGAACCCACATACTCGGTCATGTACACATGCGTGGGTGTCTCGATGGTCTGAATTGCTTTGGTTGTAGTAGTTAAAAGTAAAACTCTATTTATATTTTTTTGTAGCTGACGAAACAAAATTGATATTAGGGAATGATTATTGAAAAATCTAGTGAAAAGTTTTAATTTACCAACCTATTTGGGAATAGATCCATCCATATTATCTTCATATCAATAGGTCAGAATTTGGTAGATGCTTTCAGTAATTAATTCATAATCTCCAATTAGCGATAAATGTATTGACCATTTCACTCTCAGTCATGAGTCACATATATACATATGGTAATATATATATATATATATATCAGTCAGGCTCTAAAGAGGGCACCCTTTTTTTATTAAAGAGAAGACCTCAGTTTTGGCCGTCGGATCGTATTTTCATTAATGGCAGTTTTGTCATTTTACAAATTTTAAACACAATCTGATGGCCAAAATAAAAGCCCTCTCTTTAATAAAGAGAGGTGGCCCTCTTTTAATAATCTTTGATATATATATATATATATATAGATAGATGTACATGTTTATAGAAATCAGTTGTCATATCCAACAAATTTTGCACAACCAATATATGGAAATAAAATCTCATTTATTTTGAGTATTTATTAAATAGGATAAAATCCCATGATTTAAGTTTGGGGAAGTTATGTACTCCCTCCGTCCCTGTAGACATCCCAATTTTGACCAAACGTCGAATTAGGGTGAGTGTCACCTCCATATCTGATGATGACAAGTACCGAAAGATTTGAAGTGTTCCAAACTCTTCAGAAAGTTCTCCAAACGCGGTAAAATTTTCACAGAATGAAATACCAGGTGTTTAGGAGAATTCAGGTATAAAACATCACTTTTGGAAAAGATCTTCGAAAATAAGATTTTTTAAGAAAAAGGAGAAAAGAAAAGACCTAAAAAGGGGAAGTTCAACAGAAACCGGCACACGGTAGTTGTTTGCGGCACTCAGTGACTGCCGTTCGGCACTCACAGAATGCTAGACCGGCATTTACTGAGTGCCGCCGACAATTTCTGACTGTCGTTTGCTTTAACAGTCCGTATTTTGTGGTACAATACGTATATGTATGCGAATAAAAACAAAAAACTGATAAAGTAAGGTTGACAAAAACGCGGCAATCAATAATTTGGCGCGGCACTTACTGAGAGCCGCGCGGCAGTCACGGAATGCCGCCGCGGCTTTCACGGAGTGCCGCAACGGTATCCACTGACTGCCGCAAAGGATTTTTGACTGCCGCCTTCTGCAGCAGTCTGTCTATTTTCAAGAAGTACGTATTGTACCACCAAATGAGATATTTACACCTGTCTTTTTATAACACCCATATTTGTGTTATTGCTTTTGCATTTCTTTGTCATGCATGATAATGTGATGTGGCGTGTCTTATGACACATGGTTGAGTGAGTTTTGACTCACGAGTTGATTTGGGTGTCTGTATTAGAGAACCCTTTGAAACTGTAGTGATTGAGGATTTGTTGTTGTGACGTCTCTCCGAATGTCAGACAGTCACTGTGGAATACTTTAAATGTTTATCTGAAAATAAATGTCTACCTGTGTATTTCAATATCTATATTAATTTCTGTTTTAGAATTTATATCTGTTGCTAGTTTTAGTATCCTGGTGAGAACGAATTAACACGCTATTAATTTGGTAGGCTAATTAGCAACTTCGGAAACGTCATGTAGAAATTCGCGTTTTAGCGACCAAACGAAACTTAGTCAAAAACTTTTATAATTTTGAGGTTTCACTTAAAAAGCTATGAATAAGCTGTATAGAAAGTTTCAGAGACTGATTAGGAGTTTTGAAAACTCGTGGGGAGGTAAACGTAATTCTCGAGAGTTTTGCCTATATATAGATAGAGATGAGTGAGATATTTTACAAAGCTTACAATCTAAGTTTCCAAAAAGAGGCCAAGGGAGATTTTGTAGCTTCGAGCTTTGCGACGCCAAACGACGACCTTCCGTCAATTTGTTTTCTCCCAGATTTCATATTCGAGCTCCTCGAGGTAAGAGCTTCGTTTTGATATATGTTAGGGCTTGTTTGGCCAAGTTTTCGGAAAAGTTGTTTTCTAGAATTTTTCATAAAAGTTGATAAATGGAATTTTGATCCATATGAATTGTACTAGACGAACTTCTACACGTTCTTTGTACACGTGTTTTCTTTGAATCGAAGTTTAAGAGCGTAAATCGGAGGTGAGTGATTCAACTATGTTTTTGGAATGGTTTCTTGACATGTATTCATGTTATGTTTAAATAGCATGTATTAATACTTAGAGATATCTTGTGTAGTTCATATTGGGCATTTATATAGATAATTAGGCCCAATAGCACGATGAAATGTTTTGATTACCGCGAGCATGGTGATATGTATTTGAGCATGTTAAGTTGCTTATTTGGGTCAGAAAGAGCACGTGGTCACCGTGCCATTTTGTGGAGCCGATATAGGCATTAAGGTCGCACGATTGAAGAGAAGAATCGTGGATCTTACCCTTTCGCGTGGACTTATTGGCGAGAAGTCGCGGATTGGGAGTATGGACGGGCACGTGAGTCTCCCGCGACTAGTATGAATTGTAGAGATGTGAATGCGAACATGTTTATCATTCATGTGCATATGTTGTTTTATTCACTAAGCATTAGGTTAAACAAATCGAATATGTGTGGTTATTCAAATAACCATTTCAGGTGTAAATGCTGGCGAGGAATCGCAGAAGTGAGCACATGGGTTGGGAGTTCTTTTAGAAGGCAACTTGAACGTTAATCTTGTAGTTTTGGGACAATAGGAATGTTGTAATAAGAATTCTTATGGTTTTTAGTTATGTTTAACTTGGTATGTTAGAACGAATCTAAAATGTTGTAATAGTTAGTAACATGTTGTAACTGTGCTTCGGTAATATGTTAATACAGTTAGGATTGCTTTGGAGTACTTTTGGAAGTGTGTGTTTGATCCCCGTTTGAATTTAAAAAGCTTTTAAACTTGTTTTCTGCAGATTTTGGGCTGCTGTCAGGGGAGCAGTCGACTGATCCAGTGTTCAGTCGACTGAACCCTTTGCCTGCTAGCTACTGCTTCTTATTATGGCAAAATCAGTCGACTGGGCCCTGCCTCAATCGACTGGACCTCTGAAGGTTATGTGTTCATTTTGGTTCTGCTTACTTCAGTCGACCGAAGGGGGGATTCAGTCGACTGAAAGTTGGAGGCCCAGTCGACTGGACCCCAGTCTCAGTCGACTGAATGGTCTGTTAAACTGTTTTGAAAACTCTCTGCTTTCTTCAGTCGACTGAGGTCCTGACCCAGTCGACTGAACCCCTAGTTTTGAAAATGTGTTTTGTTTTTCCGCTGCGTGTGTTAAATTTTGGGAACGTTAATGAATTGGGTTAGCCTCGGTGGCGTGCCACAGGCTCCGGTTCCGCTATTGTCGGACCGGGCTGTGACACTTTTACTCCGAATTCACTGAGAAAACTTGGTATTTTTTGTCTATAAAAGAAGAGGGATCTTCCTTGGGATGAGGAGGGGAGAGACATACCATAATATACCAATATAACAACACATATTTGAGAGATAGAGAGTTTTGAGAGCTTGAAGAAGAGCTTGGAAGATCTTCAAAATAGAGAAGCTTTGAGGATAGTTGGAGGTGATCCTCTAAATTTTAGTTATGTTTTCATTCTTGTGTTTCTTTCTTTCTTATGTTTTCATTCTTGTGTTTTCTTCTTTTTTATACATTTCTTTTGGGATTCTTGGAGATCTTCAATGTCTCTCTTGAAATCTCTTGAGTTTGATCTTTTGAATCTCATGTAAGCTTATGCTTCACATGAGAGTCAAAGTTTGATCATCACTTTATTTTATAAGCAAATAGATGGATCCAAGTCCATACTTATGACTTATGTCCTCTAGATTAATGTGTTAGGAAGCTACCCTAAAAAGAACAAAGCATTTCTGATCTTTTTGCTATTTTTAAAAAATCGTACAAAATCTCTGGACAGAGATTTGTAATCTCTGAGTGATGTCTGGTTTTTGTCCATTTCCCAGAGATCTAACCGTTGAAACTTTGATTTTCTTTTTGGGATGGAAACTAGACACACAGAGGCATCTTGTGTCCAAAAATCATCAAGATCGAACCACGGGAAGCATGCCTTTTATTTTCTTAAAGATCTGGTCTGCTCTTTGCAATTTTCAGAATTTTATGACAGATTTGACCAACTTTGTAAATAATGGTCCAAATGACTCTTCTATGACCTAGGGCTCAAACCATGTTTTAATAATGATCAATTAAGCTTGAATTCAAAGTTTAAGTGATCTAAATCAATGAATATTTCATAATTTACTCTTGTTCATGTATACATTCATCCATGTGGTTTGATGTTTGTAATTAGGACTTGTTCGCTTTAGATTTAATTACACTCGATAGATTTAAGCTAGAAGTCTAGGATTGTTATTTAAGATCCAACTTTATATCTTGTATATTATGTGCACTAACCTCTATTTTGTAGCGCTATTGAGGTATGATTTCTCAACCCCTCTCTAGTTTATTGTATTATTTGATTTTAATTGATTTTCGACTTCAAGCGTGACACCTAAGAATTAGGAATTGCTTTACTTGTATATATGGATTAGAGACTCTTTTCCTAGGTTTTATCTATTTGCATGCATTTGCACGTTTAAATATTCGCGGCCGGATCCCTGGTAAGTTCTCTAGTTCCCTATTTGCATATCATATTGCTTGCTACTTGAATTACGTGGCTTTTGAATGATATTTTATCACTTGCAATCTTACACCCTTTAGACATGTTTTTGTAATGTATATTTTATACATATGTATTATTTGAGGGCACATTTAAATTAATAATTTGATTAGAAGGATGTTGAGTAGAGGCCTATCGCAAGATAGGATGAGAGAGGGTGTTTTAGTCCGACGGGCTCCTTCCTCTCTCATTTCATAATCCCCGGACCTAGTTAATCTCTGGTTTCTAAAAAGATCAGTTTGTTTTAAAATGGTTTCTTAATTTTCCTTTTAAAAATTAAGTGGTGACTCATTTGTTTTGAATTTGAAAAAATTTTAAAAGAAAAGCTGTGGGTAAGAAAATTGCGATATCCACAGTCCCAAATTGCCGGACACTCTTTCTATTTTGGGTTGTCCCAAAATGTTAGTCCATGTTGAAAAGTGAACACAATAAATTTTGTATCTTTCTTATTTTGCCCTTTCTTTTTTCACTCCCCAACTAATCTAAATGCATTTCTGTGGGGCAAATTTGGAAAGTTGGAGCATAAAATTTTGACAAAAGAGCAATCACTGTGTTCTCTTAAAAAGTTGGATTCCCCAAAAGTGCCAAGCAATTTGGGACAGATGGAGTATCTGTTATAAAATTTTTAGGCAACATTCTTGTGGTTTCATTTATATTGAACACCACTAATACACTCCATTCTATAATAGACTAACAGTCCATAATCCGTTCAAATGAGATAATAGTTCGTACAGTGTGAAATTTCATACTGTGTTTTACAATATGAAATTTCACACTCATCTATATCATACTGTGTGATTTACAATGTAAATTATATAACTATTTTATACTGCTGCTATCCTAACATGTGTTCATTTGCACAGTTTGAATTGTGAAATTCACCAATATATAGTCACGTTGGCACGACCTCTAGTTTGAATTGTGAAATTGTAAAGTAGTGATTTTGGGTAATATGAAGAAGACATTTAGAGCATGTACAATTTTAATCAAAGTAACATATTAATATATTTATTATCATTAAATCGAATCCAATACATTTGCCTCAATTATGTTCGTGCCATCGGCGGTTTCAAAATTAAATAACTGATAATAGAAACGTTCTAATACATTGAACTGTAAGTATTAGAACGTTTTCCTTATTAGTTATTCAGTTCTGAAACTGCTGCCGGGGTGGACACAGTTGAGGCAAATGTATTGGGTTTGATTTAATTATAATAAATATATTAATATGTTACTTTTGGTTTGTAGGGATAAACTTTTAGACCTTTAACTGTTATGGTAGTGTGCAACTGGTTCAGCAGTGCAAAATTTTACATTACAACTGGTTCATTTTACACTACAACTGGTTCATTAATATGAAATTTTACACTGCAACTAGTTCATTAGTGTGAAATTTTACATAGATATTCATTAAATCTGATTTTGACTTCCCATATATATATATATATATATACATGTATATATACACATTAATTCTGGTAGTTATGATATCATTTTGACTTCACATATCTAATTTTGAATTAATATCCCATAATTATAGTGATTTCCGTTTTTGTGTTTGTTTCCATGAATCATGTTAGTTTTTTTAGGGAAAAAAAATTGTTGAAAAATCTGTTCTCCTATCCCATTATTTTTGGATATCTAATAAATGAAAATAAAATCTCATGATTTAGGTATCTATATTATGGGTTTGTTACATCTTGCTAATGTCATTCATGGGTTTTCTGTTTTATCCATAATCATTCATGTCAGTATAGATCGAAAAGAATATATCAACATAATTGAAATAAATGTATGAATTTTTCATTACAAGTAGTGTGAAATTTCAAACTATTGAATAAATGTTCAGGTTGAATTTTCACTGCGAGTAGTGTGAAATTTCATACTGACACTACAAAAATCCTATTAAGGTCAATAATGTTTTACTTTTTTTTTTGCTTAGCAATAAGAAACTTTATTAAAGGGTGGGAACCACCAAGGGAATACAATGACACAAAGGACAGACCAAACAAGATGCACAATAGAAAACATTAATGATACACTCAAAATCAATTTATTACAAAAAACAAAGAACACAAAATCAGAAAATGGAATTTACTATCGGACCGAAAGAAAACAAATCATGGAGCCAATAAAGCTATCACCAATCATGAGGGAAAAAAAAACCAATAGCTGAAATCCAAAATCGAGAAAGCAAAGAAGCTTGGAACATCAGAGATATTTCTCCCAAAGAAACACCAAATTGATCAAACAGCCAAAAAGTAAACAATTGCCACCCTTCACCAGCACCAAATCATTAGTAACCGAAGCACGTGATCAAGAGAGCAGAAACAAAATCATCACGAATCTTAGCTCGGGGTCGAAGACAGCATAACAATGTTTTACATACAGCCACTAGTGTGAAATTTTAATTCTCAAGTGTTAAATTTTATACTACGGAAACCCTATTAAAATCAACAATGTTCTCAAGAATGTTGTTGATGAAGTTCATGATCCCATGGCCTTGCTCAAGATCGTAAGATGCTGAGAAACAAAACAGAACTGAAGATTTGGAGAAATCTACAAATGAAGATGAATGATTATATTTCTATTGATGAATGTTTCTCTAAAACATAAAGATGTAACGAAACAAAAAATGAGAGATAGAGAGAGTATGAAAGGTTGGAGAAGATGAGATATGTATATATATATTATACATATTTGTACATATTTATATATACGAGTTAGACTCCAGTGCGCACTAGGCGAATCCACTGGGTTTTTAAGCCTAAAAAACCCACAAAGCGCCCTAATGACCCACGCCTCATCTCGCCGCCCTGCTGATCCACGGATTATTTAGGCTTAAAAGGCCCAGTGCGTTCGCTGAGTGTGCTTACCCATTGCGCACTGGAGCCTAACTCTTTATATATATATATATATTTATTTATTTATACATATTATACATATATTTATACATATTATATACATACATATTACATTTATACATATATATATATGGTGTTTAAAATTTGAAAACCCTTGATTTTGGGTGTTTCCAAATCAGATAAGTGGGTTTGAAAGGGATTGACTCTTCTGATAAGTTTTAGGGGGGTAGTTTAGTCATTAAACAAAATATGGACTTATTACTAAAATATTTTATTGGTTAGGTCTATTCCAACAAACTTACATCAGATTGGATTTAAAATTAATTTGTCACGCCCCGACGTAGCATAATTCAGGAAAGCATTAAATTTCATTTATGGACTCGTAGGTCATGACAAGTGAGTATGACCAATTGTCCCTGCAACAAATAACTTAACAGCATTTCTAAAGGAAAGGATACTAATAAACATAAGCTCCGAAATTAAAACTTACTAAACTATTACATAAGTCCAGGTCTTAGGCACAAACGCCCTTATTCAAATCTAACATAAAGTCTATTACGACTCCAAAGTAAAAGACATAAAAAATATAAAGCAGCCTCCTGGAAAGTCCTCTGCCTCTAACTAGCATAGTCAAATACCCTGGCTGCTCCTGACCCTGAAAATCTGGACATAGAGTCCAGGACGCATCAACGCCGTCAGCTTATGAAAGCTGGTGAGCAAAATAAACAAGTGCTCGCAATGTATATATAAGCATATATAACCACAGTGTAATATAAACTGATAGAACAATAGATTCAAGGTTCCAACTTCAACATAAGTCACGGGGGATAAAAATGAGCAATAAATATGCGACCGTGCATGAACAATGTAACATCTCATCTTCTAGACTCTTTTCTTTCAACAAAACTCGACTCAACCAAACCATTACCTTAGATACCAGGAATAATATCCGATCGATATTTAAGTCGCACACCATACCATCGCTTCGGATACCAGGAATAATATCCGATCGATATCCGAAACGCGCGTCTTAGATACCAGGAATAGTATTCGATCGATATCTAAGTCGTACACAACACTGTCGCCTCCAATACCAGGAATAAGATCCGATCGATATTGAGGTCGCACACCACGCTATCGCCTCAGATACCAAGAATAATATCGGATCGATATCTGGGTCGATCACGACCAATCATCGCTTCAAATACCAGGAATAATATTCGATCGATATCTGAAATGCGCGCCTTAGATGCCAGGAAAAATATCCGATCGATATCTAAGTCATACACAACACTGTCGCCTCCAATACCAGGAATAATATCCGATCGATATTGAGGTCGCACACCAGACCGCCACTCTTTACTCTTTTTACGCTTTCTCACACACATGCATGTTTACACAACCTCGACCCTAATATGTATGTCAATGTTCATAATTTGTAGTAACAGTTATTAATCTCAAAGTTGGATATTCGTTCAACATAGATCTCGGCCTTAATCGTTCTTATAAGTCCAATTCCTAACAGTGAGCCTTTAAAACAGTATATCTGTCAAACAGTTCCTTAAAACTTCCTAGAACATTTTCCAAACGGTCCCTGATACAAAAGTGAACAAACTGTCAAAACTGCCCCGTCGCGCGAGCGGTTCGCGCGACCGAGGGGTTGCGCGAGCGGGTCGCGCGCGCGATTAGGCCATTTTCGTAAAATCTTTTAAAATTTCCTTTCTGCCCAAAACAATGCAGGTCGCGCGAGCGAGCCTCGTGCGAGTGGGTCGGTCGCGCGATCTTGCCTTTTTCCTTAAATTTGTTAAAAAAAATAGCTTTCTGTCCAAAAATACACAGCTCGCGCGAGCAGGTCGCGCGCGCGAGTTGTTGCAGAACCTCATCTTCTTTGTTTTTCCCCTATTTTCAATTTTCAAAACTGTTACATACCCATTTTCAGATTCTATTTCAAACATGTCGTGCAATATATGGATCTCTTTGGTTTTTCGCATAGATTAAGAATATGCGATCAATTTAAATAAAAATGGATTGTATCTCTCGATTTTTGCGATTAAAGTTAGAGTGACAAAATTTTAAATCAACAATACGTCACTATATGAATGAATTAACCCGTAGGATTTGAACTGTAGCTTATTGGGACTAAGTTCTTTCATTCCCAATTCACGGATTTCATTTTGGTTAAGTTTCATAAAACTCCAACTTTCAAGCTTTAATGGTGTATCTCTATATACACACATATATAAACTAAAATACACTTATATAAACATGGTGAGTGAGTTTAAATTACTCACCAAGGTGATTAGACTGAGAATTTGAGACCGATAATTTTCGCTGTCGATTCCGTCGTTCGAATTCTCCTCCATTCTTGATCTTGATATATATATATATATATACCTATATATCCATGTATGTGTATGTGTATCTATATATATAATCTGAATATGTGTGTGTTGTTTGATCCTTGAGAACAAGAGAGAATGAGAGAAATCTTGAGAGATTGAGAAACTATGTGTGAGTTTAGAGTGATATATACATATATATAGTCTGAGAAATATTTGGGCTCCAAGCAACCAACGGGTATTATCCCATGTGGTGAGCTCACGTGCTCCCACACCCCAAACGCGGTATAAATACAGCCTTAAAACAATAACTGATATTTTACGGTTGAAATAAAAATACTGAAAATTATGTTAATATAGGAATTAAATCCCGGGTTGTACAAAAGTATAGTTTTAGTTTTCAAATCCTTATAAAGTATTTTCTATATTTATAAATATTACGGTTTGACCCCAAAAAAATATTTATAAATAGAATTAAAATGAAATATTTATTTATTAATGAAAAAAAAATATATATATACAAGGTGTTACACTCTACCCACCTTAATAGAGATTTCGCCCCGAAATATGAGCTAACTAATCCTGAAACAACTCGGGGTATCTAGTCCTCATGTCTGACTCTAACTCCCACGACGCTTCTCCCTCGTCATGATGTCTCCACTGAACCTTAACCAAAGGAACGTCTCTTCTTCTCAGCCTCTTGATACTCTGGTCAAGAATTCTCACAGGTCTATCCTTGTAGACAACATTCTGACTCATCTCAATATCATCAAAATTTACCACATGTAAAGGATCCCGTATGTATTTCCTTAACATACTGACATGGAATATGTTATGAACACCAGACATCTTTGGTGGCAACGCGAGTCGATAAGCCACTTTCCCAACACGCTCCAAAACCTCGAATGGTCCGATGAAACGAGGTGCCAACTTCCCTCTTTTCTGACCAAAACGTACTACTCCCTGAATAGGTGAAACTTTAAGGAGGACGTGGTCACCGATACTGAACTCCAAATCCTTTCGACGTCGATCCGCAAAACTCTCGTGTCTACTCTGTGCAGTTTTCATTCTTTCCCTGACCAGTGAAATCTTCTCATTGGATTCTCTCACCAACTCTGGTCCCAACAATTCTGTGTCTCACACTTCAGCCCAACACAACGGAGATCGACATGGCCGTCCGTACAAGGCTTCGAACGGTGCCATCCCAATACTCGAGTGATAACTGTTGTTATACGCAAATTCGATCAACGGTAAGTGAGTCTCCCAAGATTCTTCAAAATCGATTTCACAAGCTCTCAACATATCTTCCATAATCTGATTAACACGCTCGGTATGTCCATCGGTCTGAGGATGGAAAGCAGTACTCATCTTGAGCGAAGTTCCCATAGCCTTCTGCAGACTTTCCCAAAATCCCAAGGTAAAACGTGCATCGCGGTCTGATACAATCAACACAGGCGCACCGTGCAGTCGCACCACTTGCTGTAGGTACATTCGACTTATCCTTTCTACTGGGTAAGTCATATTGTACGCGATGAAGTGTGCGGACTTCGTCAGACGATCCACAATTACCCAAATTGCGTCATGGTTTTGTTGTGACCGGGGTAGTCCAACCACGAAATCCATAGTTATGTGTTCCCACTTCCATCCTGGAACAGGTAAGGGTTGCAACAATCCCGAGGGTCTCTGATGTTCGGCCTTTACTTGTTGACAAGTCAAATACTTAGACACAAATTCGGCTACTACTCGTTTCATCCCTTCCCACCAGAAGTTTCTCTTAAAATCCTTATACATCTTTGTTCCTCCTGGGTGTACTGTCAGTCTCAATTTATGTGCTTCTTCGAGAATATCTTTTCTCAAATCTCTGGAATCTGGCACACACAATCTGTCTCGACATCGGTATCCTCCATCGGCCCCAACCTTCTATTCTGTAGGGTCCTTTTTTGACATCTTGGCGAACCATACTTGAAACTTCTCGTCTTTCTTTTGGGCCTCGATAATTTGACTCACAAGTGTTGGTTGTACCATGAGGCATCCAAAGTGTTGCCCGACACTTCCCTCAGAAATCTGCATATCAAATTCTGTGATTGTCTCTAAAGCTTTCCATTCCCTCATCATCAATGAAGCAATCGTTCCTTGAGGTTTCCGGCTTAGGGCGTCAGCGACTACATTAGCCTTACCATGGTGGTACTCTAATGTAAAGTCATAGTTCTTGATCAGTTTCATCCACCAGCGTTGCCTCATGTTCAGCTCTTTCTGAGTAAACAAATACTTGAGGCTCTTGTGGTCTGAGAATAAATCAAACTTCTCCCTATAGAGGTAGTGTCTCCAGATCTTAAGCGCGAACACAACTGTTGCCAGTTCCAAATCATGAGTTGGGTAATTCAATTCATTTGGCTTCAACTGTCGTGAACCATAGGCGATAATCTTACCATCTTGCATAAGGACACATCCCAATCCTTGATAAGAGGCGTCACTAAAAATAGTGAACTTCTCACCATCCTTTGGTATCGCAAGTATTGGCGCTGTTGTCAATCTCTCTTTCAATTCCAGAAAAACGCGTTCATGCTTATCAGTCCACTCAAACTTCAAATCTTTCTTAGTCAAACCAGTTAACGGGGCTGCTATCTTTGAGAAACCTCTACAAATCTCCGATAGTAACCAGCGAGTCCCAGAAAACTTCTGACTTCTGTAGCATTGGTTGGCCGAGTCCAATTCACCACTGCATCAGTCTTTGAGGAGTTAACCGCGATTCCTTGTTGTGAGATCACATGCCCAAGGAACTTAACTTCCTGAAGTCAGAATTCACACTTGCTGAATTTAGCATATAGGCGGTGATCTTTGAGGGTCTGTATCGCAATCCGTAGATGATGTTCATGCTCTTCCTCTGACTTGGAATAGATCAAAATATCATCGATGAAGACAATAACGAACTGATCTAAGTATGGCTTGAATACTCTGTGCATCAAGTCCATAAACACAGCTGAAGCATTCGTCATCCCAAACGGCATCACTAAGAACTCATAGTGTCCATACCTCGTCCTGAAAGCAGTTTTAGGTATGTCTTCCTTCCGCACCCTCAACTGGTGATACCCTGACCGTAGATCAATCTTAGAAAAGGTCGTGGCTCCTTGCAACTGATCAAACAGATCGTCTATCCGAGTTGAATGATACTTATTCGTGATAGTAACCTTATTCAATTCCCGGTAGTCAATACACAACCGCATTGTCCCATCCTTCTTCTTCACGAATAACACTGGTGCTCCCCAGGGTGAAGTACTTGGACGAACAAAACCCAACTTCTCAAGTTCTTGAACCTGTTCCTTCAGCTCCAATAACTCTGTAGGGGCCATCCTGTAGAAAACCTTGGTTATAGGTCGAGTGTCTGGTACCAGTTCCACACAGAATTCTATGTCCCTCTTAGGTGGTAATCCAGAAATATCTCAGAATACTTCCTTGAACTCTTTGATCACGGGTATTGATGACACTGTCACCTCTGCACTGACAACCTCAATGATTGCTAGGCATCTGGTGAGGAACATATCACCCAAAGGGTTACATTGGAAACCGAAGAGTCGATTCCCATTGTCTGCGAATGTGATCCTCTTCCTTACACAATCCAACTTCGCATGATTCTTCTCGAGCCAATCCATTCCTAGGATTATATCGAACTCCTTCATCAACAGAACCACCAATCTTGTCAAAAGTTCACGGTCTCCTAACCGTAGCGGACAATCCTTACATACATGCATTAACTTGACGGTGGTCCCTAAGGGTGAGGCAGCACTCAAAGCTTCATTTAAACGTTGCGGTACTATTCCCAACTTCTGAACAATCTTAACAGATATAAAGGAATGTGTAACACCCGTGTCAAATAAAACTTTAACATGAGAGTTAAACAAGGTTAGAGTACCTTCCACTGTCTATTGCTCGGGCAGTCCCTTCTCATAAACACCTTCTTCATACCCTATTTCTTCATAACCAGCAGCCTCGGGGATAACAGCATTCAGGCGGGCCTGTCCTTGTTGACCATAGTTACCTCTTCTAGGAGCCTTACAGTCCGGACTTATGTGACCTGGCATGCCACAATTATAGCACACAACTCCCGGACGATCAGCATGCCTAGTTACTCTGCAATCTTTAGCTCGGTGACCGGGATTACCACAATTGAAGCAGTTATTGTTGTTGTTCCCTCCTGTTGCTCGAGGCGGATACTGTTGTACTGCTTGTCTCTGTTGAGGTTTCTTTCCTCCATCCCAGGTCCTTTTCTGTCCTTAAGGGTACCCTGGTTTCTGTCCGGAATAACCCTTCTGCGGAGGTCGATTTTCACATGGCTTCGAATTCTGACAACCATCATTCTCTAACCCCATAGCCAATCTCACCAGAGCTTCAAATGACTGGCCCAGATGTCCCATAGTCAGATGTCGGAGAGATAAGTTGAGACCCCGGTGATACTTCTTGATTTTTCTCTGGGGTGTGTCCACTATATGTGGAGCAAAGCGAGACAACCGTTCAAACCGAGTAGTGTACTCACGGACAGTCAGATTCCCTTGAGTCAATTCCATAAACTCTTTCTCTCTCTTGTCCTTCTCTTCTTCAGGAAAATACTTCTCGAGAAATCTTTCCTTGAACACCACCCACGACATTCCCCTTGCAGCTTCTTCCCCTATGGTCGCCTTTTCAGCATCCCACCAATCAGCCGCTGCATAAGACAGCTGAAAGATAGCCAGCCGCTTCTTTTCCAGATCAGTGCACTCTATGGTCTCAAAGATACGCTCCATCTGGCGTAGCCACTGTTCCGCTTGCCAGGGTTCATCAGTCCCAGCAAAATACTCAGGTCGCAGAGTGCGAAACTCCTTGAGAAGCTTGTCTCCAGTCTGGTGGGCTTGCCTCCCATTCCCGTTATGATTCCTATTCTGATTATTGTTCATTGTGTTCTGATCGCTAACCCTCTCCAACCTCCTTACAAAAGCCTCAAACATTCCGGTTGGATCTACTACCGGGGGCGCAGCTTCAATAGCGGGACGATTCCTGAGATTTCTTCCAGCCATATGATCGAGAGAACGGTACCTATCCATTGATCAACAAGAATACGGTCAATCTCTCGAGAAGAAAGAAAATTCTCAATGATAGAAAGCGACTAAACACGGAATGAAATCGAACTATCTTATCTAAATTCTATCTTAACGGGGGATCCTATGTGTTCTCGACAATTGGTCGAGCTATAACCTGGCTCTGATACCAAAAAGCCTGTCACGCCCCGACGTAGCATAATTCAAGAAAGCATTTAATTTCCTTTATGGACTCGTAGGTCGTGATAAGTGAGTATGACCAATTGTCCCTGCAACAAATAACTTAACAGCATTACTAAAGGAAAGGATACTAATAAACATAAGCTCCGAAATTAAAACTTACTAAACATAAAAATGCCCTTATTCAAATCTAACATAAAGTCTATTACGACTCCAAGGTAAAAGACATAAAAAATATATATAAAGCAGCCTCCTGGAAAGCCCTTTGCCTCTAACTAGCATAGTCAAATACCCTGGCTGCTCCTGACCCTGAAAATCTGGACATAGAGTCCAGGACGCATCAACGCCGTCAGCTTATGAAAGCTGGTGAGTAAAATAAACAAGTGCTCGCAATGTATATATAAGCATATATAACCACAGTGTAATAGAAACTGATAGAACAATAGATTCAAGGTTCCAACTTCAACATAAGTCACAGGGGATAAAAATGAGCAATAAATATGCGACCGTGCATGAACAATGTAACATCTCATCTTCCAGACTCTTTTCTCTCAACAAAACTCGACTCAACCAAACCATTAATTTAGATACCAGGAATAATATCCGATCGATATCTAAGTCGCACACCATACCATGGCTTTGGATACCAGGAATAATATCCGATTGATATCTGAAACGCGCGCCTTAGATACCAGGAATAATATCCGATCGATATCTAAGTCGTACACAATACTATCGCCTCCAATACTAGGAATAATATCTGATCGATATTGAGGTCGCACAACACGCTATCGCCTTAGATACCAGGAATAATATCCGATCGATATCTGGGTCGATCACGACCAACCATCGCTTCAGATACCAGGAATAATATCCGATCGATATCTGAAATGCGCGCCTTAGATACCAGGAATAATATCCGATCGATATCTAAGTCGTACACAACACTGTCGCCTCCAATACCAGGAATAATATCCGATCGATATTGAGGTCGCACACCAGACCGCCACTCTTTACTCTTTTTACGCTTTCTCACGCACATGCATGTTGACACAACCTCGACCCTAATATGTATGTCAATGTTCACAATTTGTAGTAACAGTTATTAATCTCAAAGCTGGATATTCGTTCAACATAGATCTCGGCCTTAATCGTTCTTATAAGTCCAATTCCTAACAGTGAGCCTTTAAAACAGTATATCTGTTAAACAGTTCCTTAAAACTTCCCAGAACATTTTCCAGACGGTCCCTGATACAAAAGTGAACAAACTGTCAAAACTGCCCCGTCGCGCGAGCGGTCCGCGGGAGCGAGGGGTCCCACGAGCGGGTCGCGCGTGCGATTAGGCCATTTTCATAAAATCTTTTAAAATTTCCTTTCTGCCCAAAACAACGCAGGTCGTGCGAGCGGGTTGCGCGCTCGATCTTGCCTTTTTCCTGAAATTTGTTAAAAAAATAGCTTTCTGTTAAAAAATACACAGCTCGCGCGAGCGGACCGCGGGAGTGAGCCGTGCGCGAGCAGGTCGCGCGCGCGAGTTGTTGCAGAACCTCATCTTCTTCGTTTTTCCCCTGTTTTCAATTTTCAAAACTGTTACATACCCATTTTCAGATTCTGTTTCAAACATGTCGTGCAATATATGGATTTCTTTGGTTTTCCGCATAGATTAAGAATATGCGATCAATTTAAACAAAAACGGATTGTATCTCTTGATTTTTGCGATTAAAGTTAGAGTGACAAAATTTTAAATCAACAATACGTCACTATATGAATGAATTAACCTGTAGGATTTGAACTGTAGCTTATTGGGACTAAGTTCTTTCATTCCTAATTCACGGATTTCATTTTGGTTAAGTTTCATAAAACTCCAACTTTCAAGCTTTAATGGTGTATTTTGGTTAAGTTTCATAAAACTCCAACTTTCAAGCTTTAATGGTGTATCTCTATATACACACATATATATACTGAAATACACTTATATTGTCACGCCCCGACGTAGCATAATACAGGAAAGCATTTAATTTCCTTTATGGACTCGTAGGTCGTGGCAAGTGAGTATGACCAATTGTCTCTGTAACAAATAACTTAACAACATTTCTAAAGGAAAGGATACTAATAAAACATAAGCTCCAAAATTAAAACTTACTAAACTATTACATAAGTCCAGGTCTTAGGCACAAAACGCCCTTATTCAAAACTAGCATAAAGTGTATTACAACTCCAAAATAAAAGACATAAGAAATATAAAGCAGCCTCCTGGAAAGTCCCCTGCCTTTAACTAGCATAGTCGAAATATCCTGGCTGCTCCTGACCCTGAAAATCTGGACATACAGTCCAGGACGCATCAACACCGTCAGCTTATGCAAGCTGGTGAGCAAAGTAAACAAGTGCTCGCAATGTATAAATAAGCAAATAAACAGCGGTGCAATTTAACTTTAAAAACAATAGATTCAAGGTTCCAATTCCAACATAAGCCACGGGGGAATAAAGTAAGCAATAAATATGCGACCGTGCATGAACAATGTAACATCTCATCTTTCTGACTCTTTTCTCTCAACAAAACTCGACTCAACCAAACCATTACCTCAGATACCAGGAATAATATCCGATCGATATCTAAGTCGTACACAACACGATCGCCTCCAATACCAGAAATAATATCCGATCGATATTGAGGTCGCGGACCACGCTATCTCCTCAGATACCAGGAATAATATCCGATCGATATCTGAGCCGATCACGACCAACCATCGCTTCGGATACCAAGAATAATATCCGATCGATATCCGAAACGATCGCCTTAGATACCAGGAATAATATCCGATCGATATCTAAGCCGTACTCAATACCATCGTTTCGGATACCAGGAATAATATCCGATCGATATCCGAAACGAGCGCCTTAGATACCAGGAATAACATCCGATCGATATCTAAGTCGTAACTTAATACCATCGCTTCGGATACCAGGAATAATATTCGATCGATATCCGAAACGAGCGCCTTAGATACCAGGAATAATATCCGATCGATATCTAAGCCGTAACTCAATACCATCGCTTCAGATACTAGGAATAATATCCGATCGATATCCGAAACGAGCGCCTTAGATACCAGGAATAATATCCGATCGATATCTAAGCCGTACACAACACTGTCGCCTCCAATACCAGGAATAATATCCGATCGATATTGAGGTCACACACCAGACTGCCACTATTTACTCTTTTCACGCTTTCTCACACACATGCATGTTGACACAACCTCGACCCTAATATGTATGTCAATGTTCACAATTTGTAGTAGCAGTTATTAATCTCAAAGCTGGATATTCGTTCAACATAAATCTCGGTCTTAAACATTCTTACAAGTCCAATACCTAATCAGTGAGCCTTTAAAACAGTATATTTGTCAAATAGTTCTTTAAAAACTTTCAAAACCTTTTCCAAACAGTCCCTTATACAAAAATACAAAAACTGCTTAAAATGCCCAGGTCGCCCCAGCGGATCGCGCGCGCGAAAATGGATTGGTCGCGCGAGCGGGCCGCCCGAGCGAATGGGGAGAACGGGTCGTGCGAGCGGGTCGCGCGCGCGAATGGGGCAACGGGTGTCGCGCGAGAGGGCCGCGCGCGCGAATGGGGATGGGTGTCGCGCGAGCAGGTCGCGCGCGCGAGTTGTCACAGTTTCATCATCTTCTTCGTTTTTCCCCTATTTTTGATTTTCAAACTGAAATTATACCCATTTCCAGATTCTGTTCTAAACAGTGCATGTAATATATAGATCTCTTCAGTTTTTCGCGTAGATTAAGAATACGCGATCAATTTAAACAAATACTGATTATATCTCTTAATTTTCGCGATTAAAGTAAGAGTGTCAAAACTTCAAATCATCAATACGTCGCCATACGGATAAATTGAGCCGTAGGATTGAAACCATAGCTTATTAGGACTAAGATCTTCCATAATCAATTCACGGAATTGATTTTGGTTGAGTTTTGTAAAACTCCAATTTAAAGCCTTCAATGGTGTATCTATATATATACACATATACACACTTATATACACTGGAATATACATATATATATACGTTGAGAGTGAGTTTATAATACTCACAGAGGTTAATTATACAGAGAATTTTGAGACCGAGAATTCCGCCGTCGATTCCGTCGTTAGAAATTTACTCCTCCGTTCTTGATTTTGAGATATATCAATATATAACTATGTATATGTATATGTGTATGTGTATATCATATGTATAATCTCTGTGTGTGTATATGTATATCATATATAATATGTGTGTGTTGTTGAGAGAGCATGAGAGAGTGGAGAGAATTGAGAGATGCAGAGAGTCTGTGAGGGAGAGAATGAGAGAGACACAGTGAGTGATATATATAGATTGCCCAAAATTGGGCTCCAAGCAATGGGTAGAAATCATATGGTGTGGTTGAGCTCACGTGCTCCCACACCCAAAACGCGATATAGTCGCAGCTTTAGATCAAAACTGATATTTTACGGTTGATATAAAAATACAGAAAATTACATTAACGTAGAAAATAAATTCCGGTTTATACAAAAATATAGATATTGTTTTTTAAAACCACAGAAATCATTTTCTATATTTATGAAAATTTACGGTTTGACCCCCAAATAAATATTTTGAATAGAAATTAAATTGAAATAAACATTTATTAATGGAAAAGAAATACAGGGTGTTACATATATAAACATGGTGAGTGAGTTTAAATTACTCACTAAGGTGATTAGACTGAGAATTTGAGACCGATAATTTCCGCCGTCGATTCCGTCATTCGAATTCTCATCCGTTCTTGATCTTGATATATATATAGCTATATATCCATGTATGTGTATGTGTATCTATATATATAATCTGAATATGTGTGTGTTGTTTGATCCTTGAGAACAAAAGAGAATGAGAGAAATCTTGAGAGATTGAGAGACTGTGTGTGAGTTTAGAGTGATATATACATATATATAGTCTGAGAAATATTTGGGCTCCAAGCAACCAACGGGTATTATCCCGTGTGGTGAGCTCACGTGCTCCCACACCCCAAACGCGGTATAAATACATCCTTAAAACAATAACTGGTATTTTACGGTTGAAATAAAAATACTGAAAATTATGTTAATATAGGAATTAAATCCCGGGTTGTACAAAAGTATAGATTTAGTTTTCAAATCCTTAGAAAGTATTTTCTATATTTACAAATATTACGGTTTGACCCCAAACAAATATTTATAAATATAATTAAAATGAAATATTTATTTATTAATGAAAATAAAAATACAGGGTGTTACATACTTAATTCATGATTATTTTGGGCAAATATCATTGAAATTTTCAGAATATAACTATGGCTTTCTCCGTCCCTTTTTTTGAGTCCAACTTTGGAAACCCAGCTTATTAAGGGGACGAAAAGAATCTACACATACTTTTCACAATTACCCCTAATCATTAGGGGTGGCCATAGGCCGGGCGGGGCCGGGCTCGGGCCGAGCTTGCACTCTATACTAAGGGTAAGTACCTTTGTCCAAGCCCGGCCCGGCCCGTGGCGGGCCTACAATTGGTTGTCCAAGCCCGGCACAGCACCAATCACTAAAATCCCAAGGCCGACCCGCGGGCCGGCCTATTGCTATTTTTTATTTTATATTTTTACAAACTTGAACTAAAAATTTTTTTTTACTATAAATAATGTTTTGAATGATTATTAAGACACATTATTCACTAAAATTCAATAAAAACTCTTGTGATAATACATATACATTGAATATCTTATGTAAAATTATATTAATTTATATACTATACAATAGAAAATACAAAAAATAAATATATTTCACTAATAGTCGGACTGGGCCGGGCCAAAGTAGGCCTGATTTGCTTTGTCCAAGCCCGGCCCTAAAATTGACCAGGCCTAAAATTGTTGCCCAAGCCCGCTTGAACGGGCCAATATCTTTGCCCAAGCCCTCAAAAATTAAGGTCGGGCTGGGCGGGCCACGGGCCGTTTGGCCACCCCTACTAATCATTACAATTAGGGGTGTTCCCGATCGAGTCGGGTGAGTCGGGTATGGCCCTCATCCACTCATCCATCCGAATATAGTCGGGTTTTTCCTCCTTCCACCCGTCATCCACTCGTTTTGTCGAGTGGACCCGACTCATCGGGTGGTCGGATGAGTCGGGTCGAGTCGGGTGAAACCCGACTATCTCATTTGTCTCAATTATGTATTTGGTTTACACATGACTTTGTCTGTATTTTATTTATTTATGTTTGCTTTGAATGTCTTTGTCTATATAGTCATGTGCTAGTTTGATGGTTTTAATATTTTTATATCTCTACCAGTGACATATATATTTTATTGATATAAGAATATAACATATATATACATATAATTTAAAGACTATATAATACATAATACATATACTGATATAAGTACATTACATATATATATATATATATGATACGCCCAAAATTATGGGCAGTTTCCTACTCAAGCTAGAAGATTAATGGAAAGTGCATCTATTTCCTAATCCAATTGGGAAACCCCCGCAATTAATGTCAATCAATCCTAATACAATTAGGAAACTTACTTGATTGGTGTCCATCACACCCTAATAGGATTATATTTCCTTATCCATATATGAGTAGGTCTCTTACATCTATAAAAGAGACCACTCACCCCCCATGAAGGGGGCCAACTCTTTAGTCTACACAGCACCTCTACAAAAATTCACCATTATACGCATACACCCGGCCGGTATTACTGGTAGTGCCGCCCCTCTTTGTTGGCTCACCAGGCCCGTCGGTGATCTGCTAGTGAACGTGCTCAGACACACCCGTGGACGTAGGTACCTTCATTAACAGGGCCGAACCACATACAAAAAATAGTCTCTCACTCTCTCTCCCTCTCTCCTAAATTGCTTTACTTTACTGTTACCAATTTTTGGCATCATCAGCTTGGCGCCGACCGTGGGAACGACAATTCTTCTCATCAACAAATTCTTGATTGATCAATATGCCACCAAAGAAGGCTGCGCAGCAGTCCGACCGGGATGTTCCTTCGGCCCCGGCGTCGACTGCAGCAGTCCCGACATATGAGCAAATCACCGCAACCCTCACACAACTCTTGGAGGGCCAGCGTCAAATCCAGCAACAAATCGAAGCACTGCTAGCCCAGCAAAGCAATCCTCCAGTGGCCGGGAAACGACCCGGGAACATTGCGTACGGTCGAGAACCGATCTTGACCAGACAACGGACCCGAGCCAACCCGTCCCATGTTGAGGATGCCAGAGACATCAATAGTGGGCGTGCTGCCCGAGAGGAAAGGCAGGAGCATATGGCCCGGGAATCAGTCCAGGGTCACTCGGTCAAGAGCCAAGTCGTCCCTAGGCAAACGGTTATCCGGAGTCATAGCCGAGCCCGATCCCAGAGGACAACACCCTGCCATGAAGAAGCCTCTTCCACCAACCCGACCAGCTCCTCAGATACCGGTCGGGAAGGAGTGGAAGCCCGAATCAAGGACTTGAAGAAACAGATCGACGGAGTGGCCAAAAAGCTTGGTCAAAACTGTGTTCCGAATCAAGCCAATACCGAGACAGAGTCACCATTCTCCAGCCAGATCACGAGGTTCTCTATCCCGCGCAAATTCAAGCAGCCTCGACTAGATTCATACAACGGCTCGCGAAGCCCGATCGACCACGTCCGAACCTATAAGGCTCAGATGGCCCTAGCCACCAACTCCGATGAGCTACACTGCCTAGCCTTCCCCAGCACTTTGAAAGGCCCGGCCATGCAGTGGTTCTACTCCTTGGAGCCCCGATCGGTCTGCAGTTTCAAACAACTCAGCAAGCAGTTCATCAACCAGTTCGCCGGTATGCATGAGCGGCCAAAGCCAGACATGCAACTACTAACAGTCAGACAACGGAATAATGAGTCCCTCAAGGAGTTCACCGACCGGTTCAACCAACAGAAGCTTCAAATCCGCAATTTGAACGAGACAATCGCCATCATAGCCTTCTGCTCGGGAGTTCAACACACCAAGTGCGCCGCGTCGTTTCACAGAAACCGACCGAAAACTTTGGTCGAGCTCTCTGAGAGGGTTGGAAAATACATTGACACTGAAGAGTTTCTGAAGACCAAAGACACCGGGCAAGAAAGCAACGAGTCTTCCAGAAATAAGCGGAAGCGAGATCAGCCCGGGAATTCTGACAGTTCCTTCGGCTCACAGCAGGCAGGGTCCGACAGTCCCGACCCGACCTCCAGTTCGCAGCAGTCTGAGCCCGGTAGCCCCGACCCGACCTCCAGTTCGCAGCGGTCTGAGTCCGGCAGCCCCGGCCCGATCTCCAGTTCACATCGGTCAGGATCAAACAGTTCCGACTTTGCCTCCAGCACAGAGAAGTCAGAAGCACAACGACCCTGATCCGACCTCCTGTCTCCATCGGTCTAGAAGAGCCCGACTACATTGGTACTTGCTTGATCACCACATGAGGCTCCAGCGATTGTCAGAGAACTCATACAAAGACCTCGGACCTAACCCCGAGGCATACAAAGACCTCGGGCCTAACCCCGAGGCATACAAAGACCTCGGGCCTAACTTCGAGGCACGAAGAAGACCTCGAGCTCCGAACTCAGGCACTAAAAAGACCTCGGGCTCCGAACCCAGGCACTAAAGACCTTGGGGTCACGCCCAAGGCACCGGCTTCGCTTAGGTCTAACCGACGATGGGGGCAAACCCCCTAGGTGGCCGACGATGGCAAGCTTCAAAAGACCCTGCAACCACCATGTTCCAGGTCGGTTACCTACAGATCATAGCCTCTGTAAGATCCTCGTCTTAGCGAAAGCTTGGGGGGCAAGATGGCGCAGTGAACTAAACAGGTAATCACACCGGGTATTTACAGGCCTCGCGGATAACCAAGTCAAAATCTTGGACAACCCGAGCACCTACAGTACTCAGAGACATTAACTCCACTTAGGTCCAGACCGACGATAGAAGTGACTAAAATCTCTTAGGTTGGCCGACGATAGAGGAGTAAAAGGACCCTAAAGCAACGTGATTTAGGTCGGCTCCACCAACATGGTCAAGCTCTTCTCCCAACAGTCTTGACGAAGACTGGCCGGGCAGAAGACAACCATCCTGGGGAGTTAACAGTAAAAAGGACCCTAGAGCAATACGCTTTAGGTCGGCTTGTCCAACATGGTAAAATCCTTCTACCCACAGCCTTGACGAAGGTTTACGGGCAGAAGATAACCATCCTGGGAGCTAACTCAAGCAAAAAAGACTCCGAAGTAGGCCGAGTCTCAACTCTCGGTCACTTCCCGAGCACTCAAAGACTCCGAATTAGGCCGGGTCTCAACTCCCGGTCAGTTCCCGAGCACCTAAAAGTCCCGAGCTAGGCTGGGTCTCAACTCTCAGCCAGTTCCTGAGGACTCATCAGGCTCAGAAGCCCCAAGGCAGCTTCCCAAAGCACTCAAACAGCGGCAAGTAACATCAAACTGATTTCCAAACTTGCCTCGATATAGCATCTGGCCAATCTTGGAAATGGGGGGCAGCTGATACGCCCAAAATTATGGGCAGTTTCCTACTCAAGCTAGAAGATTAATGGAAAGTGCATTTATTCCCTAATCCATTTGGGAAACCCCCGCAATTAATGTCAATCAATCCTAATACAATTAGGAAACTTACTTGATTGGTGTCCATCACACCCTAATAGGATTATATTTCCTTATCCATATATGAGTAGGTCTCTTACATCTATAAAAGAGACCACTCACCCCCCATGAAGGGGGCCAACTCTTTAGTCTACACAACACCTCTACAAAAATTCACCATTATACGCATACACCCGGCCGGTATTACTGGTAGTGCCGCCCCTCTTTGTTGGCTCACCAGGCCCGCCGGTGATCTGCTAGTGAACGTGCTCAGACACACCCGTGGACGTAGGTACCTTCATTAACAGGGCCGAACCACATACAAAAAATAGTCTCTCACTCTCTCTCCCTCTCTCCTAAATTGCTTTACTTTACTGTTACCAATTTTTGGCATCATCAATATATATTAAAGACTATATAATACATAATGTGTCTACTGATATAAGCATATTACATATATTTTTTTTTTAAAATTAAGTGTGTTTCGAGTCGGGTCGAGTGAATCGGGTTTCCATCCCCCTAGACCCGTGACTCCACTCGAAACTGTCGGGTTTTCACCCCCAAGACCCGTGACTCCAGCCACATTGTTTAAAAACCAAAAATAAGGTTACGGGTGAGTCGGGTGATCGGGTGGATTTTGAATAGCCCTAATTACAATAACTTTTTTAGTTTTGTCTTAGTGTAGATTTCAAGGATGGGTAGTTTTGGAAAGTAAGTAAAAATTGCATACCAATTTAAGAAAGTGAACACTAATTTTGGGACATCTCAAAATAGAATATAGGACTCAAAAAAGGGAAGGAGGGAGTATTTCTTAAAAATCAACAATGTTAAACATGAAAAAGTTTGCTGCAGTTGGCATCAATAAAAGTGAACGGAATCTCATGAAAAGTCACTAATAAGAAAGATGGCTAATAGGATATCATGAAAGTGCGAGAGCATATTCCGAAAAATCTTTGAGAAAATGCTTAATTATAAAAATGCATCATTGAAGTTTGGCCTAAGTCTCATTTTACTCATTATAAAGTCAATTACATAGTTCCCTAAAGTTTTAAATAAAAGCGATGTGGTACAGGCATCCCTTTCAATAAGATAAATAAACAAAAGTCACCATTTTGGAGATTTGAGTGACTATAGTATATTGGGCTTGAGATTTGTGGTGTTCCATTTTCACCCCAAAAAACATTTACATCCATCAATTTTTTTCTCTACAAAAGGCACGTTTGGAGCACATTTCTTCGAATTTAAAACTACAGGAACCATATTGATGCAATTGAAATTATATGAGCTAAATCAGACATGGACCAAACTTCGTGAGGACAACAATTTGCAATTAGCCTTGAGAAAATTATTTCAAATTTTTTTTTTTTTTTTTTGAATGTCAATGGTTGGTGGTTAACTGGGAATTGAACCCATGTTTTAGACTTGGCCCTACTACAGAATATGCTGAAAAGTCTTAGGGTCAATAGAGTTGTGTGTCACACGCATTAGAATACTTCTTTCTCTTTAACTTCTCTTATACCTACGATATTCAATATAGGAGTATGTATAAATAAGATAAATGCTTTGAAGTTTGAAGCAACCTCTGCACCAAGTTTGTTGCTGTTTCTGCAATGGAGGAGAATTCCATAGGCACGTCTGTGAAAGCTCCCAGCAACAATGGCGAAATTGTAGACTTCGAAGACACTTCTGCCAAGCGGCTAAGGTCTAACAGTTGTTTGTCTTTCATGGAGATATCGATAGAACCAGGAATAAAGTCGTTGAAACATCTTGATTCGGACAAGTTCAAGAACGAGATCAAGAGATGGGCTAAAGCCGTGGTTAATTATGCCCGTCAGGTCAGCGATCACTTTGGAAGCTCGCGTCGTTGATCAAGAAATTATATTTGGCACTCTGGGGGGTACAAAATTCAAGTTTAATTCATGAAAAAAGAAAAAGAAAGAAGGAAGATTATTCTTTACAAAATTCAAGTTTGGATCATGGCCAAGAAAAAGTTTATTCGTTCGATGTGTTGGGATTCGTTGATGGGAAATAGAAAGAAGGTTTGAGTTTGGTGGAGATTGGATTTGCGAACTGTTTACAAAATTACATTGGAGGCCATAGAATACTACCAAACATTATTGTACGTCTTGTATATAGTTGTGTAATTCAAATGTTGCCTTTGGCCCTTTGCTTCCGTAATTCAATTGGTTTATTAATTACTCTGACAATTGATCCATCAAGCACAAGTTATGTAGTATAAGTTTATTATTTGTAGCTAAAAAAGATGCTACTTTCCAAGGGATAATCTTTTTATGTTTAGGTGAATTTGAGAACCATTGAGATATATACTTCCTGGCAAATCCTACACAATCAAACACCCACTGGGTAGCTATAAATTGAGAGAAACTCTGCCTGCACTTCCCAACCAAAGGTCGCTGATTTGAGACGTCGAGGGTCAATTTTGCGCACAAGTCACCCATGTTATATTGCTTTGACAGAGCGGTAAAGTTTAGACATTTAGGATCTGTTTGGTTTGCAAATTTTGAATACGGAAAGGAAAACAAAAAAGGAAAGTTAAATCTCTCGTGTATTCCTTTGTGTTTTTCTTCATACTCAAATCAAATCAAATCAAATCATTTATTTCTCAATTTATTATCTTTTCGTTGCTATTTCCCTCATCGTTTTCTTTATTAACTAATGGAAAATGCTTTCCTCTATGCTTTCTTTTCTTTTCTTTTCCCTCACTAAATCCATGAACCAAACAAAACCTTAACGCTTGGGATTCCCATCACAAGAATAACCATATCATTCATGCAAAGTTTGCAACTGAAATTGGAGATAACCTTGCAACAGGAAATTTCTAATAAACTATAAACAAGGGATTTTAACCAATGAGCATCAGTAATTGACACGACTGGGAGCTTCTCTCTCTAAAGTTAGAGAGAGAGAAGCGATGGCCCCCAACCCTAGCCGCCACCCATCCACCCATTGCTTCCCTCCTTGCATCAGTCTGCTCCTCACCTCCATTTCTCTCAGCCCCTCTTCCATTGTGAAGATTTCCACTTCCTAAGTGAGGGTTTTTCCTTCCCCTTATAAAATTTTCTTTTGGGATTTTCCCCCCCTTTTTGGTTTTTTTGCTGTTCCCTACTCCTATAATAATCTATGGTTCAAACCATTCAGTTCTTGATTTTCTTTTTGGTTTTGGTTAGTTGCCTTTGGCCTCTCCTTTACCACAGTGTTGCCATTCATGGTGTAGCTTTTGCTACCATGAAGACTTTTAAAGCAACTTTGATTGCTCCCCTGAGTGAAGTTTCTTCACTGTTTTGGGCTCGACTTTGTGTCACCATCTTCTTTGGGTGGGTCTACCCCATTTTCAAAGTTGAAGTTGCCCTGGTTACTTGTTCTCTGGTCTCTCGATCTCTCCACACAGCGGTTTCTGTGACGCGGTGGTTGGCATCTGGTGCAGCTTGCGAAGGGGTTCATCTGGCTTTGTTTGAATCTCCACTTTTGTACCTTTTGTCTTTATGCTTGTGCTTTGTTGTTTTTGTTATCTGTATTGTGTTGTTACTTCTTGTTGATGTTGGTTTTTTCTTTGTAATGGTTTCTTTTAGTTAAATGAAATTTGCCTTTTAGCCAAAAAAAAAAAAAAGAAGGAAAAAAGTAACCTTCCATCCTCCCAGAGTCCCAAGTGATAAGTCATTTTTATACCTTGAAGCAATCTGTATATATCTACCAAAACTTTGAATATCACATAGTTAAATAATCCCACAAGACCTTGAATGTTTGCAATTAGCTTCCTCGTACAACACTATACTTCATGCAGAAAAAATGACACACTTCTCTACAATGCAATGGTACACAATCATATCATGAACATCAAAACTTTTTTCATCTTCAAAATCTCTGGGCAACGGCTTACGTTTCTCAAGCGTTTCTCAAGCGAGCCTGTACCACAAAAGCTGAACTGAGAAGGAAGTGCTCAAACCCCTAAGCACAGTCTCACTCAGTCTTTTTAAGTTCATCAAACATCTTCTCACTTCCGGACATACTCCTCAAAAGCTGCTTAGAACACATTTCTTGAGCGTGTGCTGCATTCTTCATGCGGTTGGCTCGCACCCAATCAGGTTCCTATTGTCAGCCAAAAAATTTACTATAACCAATTTCTGATAAAAAAAAAATTTCACATCACTTTTTATGCAATGGTAACTTCTATAGTAGATAGAGATATGTATATGAACCGAGTAAACGTGGACATTGATCTTAAGAAGGAGAAACAAAAGATTACCTCAGGAACAATTCGGGAGAATCCAAATTTAATGAGGAGGAGGACATGTTCCATGATGAGGATTGCCGCAAGACCTGGTTCTATTTTCCATTTCCCTTCCTGATCATATAAGCAAACTAAAAGCGTGCAGTTCGTGCATATAGACATCACTATCAGAAACTGAAATTTTAGAACATATTCATGTGTAAGTAGGATGTTGTTGAAAGAGCTTAAGATAACAAGGAAAACAAGAAAAGTTGGGGCAGCTAATGAGAAACATCACAAACACTTATAGTTTTTAAGAGTAATACTATGCTTCCCAAATTTTGAAGGGTTGATTAATTAGTGTTAAGTCTCCCGTTAGGAAAAGTTATTGGTTAAAAGGACAGAATGTAAACTTTTTTAGTGAAAAGTCCTCACATATAAAACTGGGCAAAAATATTCCGACTGTGTGAAATTTCACTAAACTTTCTTTTGAAATTTCCATAAATTTTCAAAGTTCAATGAAATTTCACAAAATCGTCGGGATTTTTTTTGCCCAGTTTATATTGAGGGACTTTTCACTAAAGAAAATTTGTTGCTGGACCTAATGCTTAAAAGTACTCTAAAATGGGCTAAACCCTAATTACCCCAATTTTGAATCCCAAATACATGTGGCAGTAGACCCATTCAATTTTGATTGGAGGATGTTGACGTGGTCCACTGCCACGTGTATTTGAGAAGCATTTGAGATACTAAATTTGGGAAGCATAACAATACTCTTTGTTTTAGGGTTGTATACACTTTACTCCCCTGTGTTAGCCCCCATTTTTCACTTTGAGTAATGCTATGCTTCTAAAAAAATTTCCCAAGAAGTGTTTCCCAACACATGTGGCAGTGGGCCCCTCTTCATTAATGGTAGGACCACTTCAACATCAACCAATCAAAATCAATTGGGCCCACTGCCACATGTGTTGGAAAATACTTTAGGGAAAAAAATTTGGGAAGCATAGCATTTACTCTCACTTTAACCCTCTTAGTTCAAAATTTGACACTAAACCCCATGTGATTGTGACTGAAATGACACTGTCGAGTTTTCTATCAAAACAAAGTGACTAAATACAAAATTTATCACCCTACGACTAGACCCATTTTCACTTTACCTCCTCCTATGGATCAAAAGTTGACACCTAACCCCCATGCGGTTGTGACTGAAATAAAGGGTAAATTTGTCATGTCAAGTCAAAAGTTAAAACCAATAGGGTTTGCAGTTTGCAGTTTGCACTTAACACACAATCCACATGGAGATTGAGCGTCAACTTTTGAACCATAGGGGAATAAAGTGAAAATGAACTTAATCACATGGGAGTAAAATGTGTTTCGTCCGTGAACATAAAGGTACTACAAATCTGACAGCAGAAGTTTTGCCTATTTTGACAAGATTGCACCGCCGATGAAGGTGCCGATGAAGGTAGTGTAGAACCTGACAACAGAAGTTTACAAGGGGTATTTTTGGTGATTCACAGACTTGTAACATATAGTTCTAGTTTTAGGTTATTTTAGGTGGCTACTAATGTACTCTTGTGATTGCTTTTCTGTGAATATCTCAGTAACGCCGTGTAGCTCCAGTTTTTGGTGAACCACAGAAATCAGGGTGTTCTTGTGTGACTTCTTCATTTCTGCTTTTCTTCTCTCCTAGATTCTGGACAGGGTTTCAAGT
Source organism: Hydrangea macrophylla (assembly GCA_033977485.1). Lineage (NCBI taxonomy): Eukaryota > Viridiplantae > Streptophyta > Magnoliopsida > Cornales > Hydrangeaceae > Hydrangea > Hydrangea macrophylla. Next base: position 142,281,299 of record CM066991.1, read on the forward strand.
TTCAACTCTGACAGCCCATTCATGGACTAGGGATTAGACCAATCACAAACCTATGTTCAAATTTTCCGTCATGTTGATAGGAATTAAAATTGTTTTTGAGGCATAAAACTTCCTATGATCTGTGATGTATCACATTTTAGTCATGTCAAAGTGGATTAATTTGAGTGCATTTTCAGTCTAAGAAAACAAAAGGAAATACCTGAAATATGTTCAGCCAAGCACCAATTGTTGCAGCAGCACGAGGAACCGGCCGTTTCAACACGGCAAGCAGCTTCAGCGCATCAGTTCTTATTTCTGTGACATTGTTCTGCAAAACACAATTGTACAAAAATTGAACATTCATTTAGTGAATATTATACAACTCAAAAACAGTTTCTGCTTTATGTAGAAGGGTGAAAATATGTACCAACGCAGCGAAGGCAAATGCAAGAGGGAATGCACAAGCAAACATCATAATCATTCCAAACTGCAATGCCAACTCCAGAAAGTCTGCAGATGATTTTGGAGTTAATTCAATTAACCAAAGAATGGAAATTGGTTTGGAGTTGTCATAATCATGCTTAGATGAAATGATTCAAACTCATTTCCGGTGGTACTAAAACACCCAAGCTCTTGAAATTTTTATTGGGTGAACAAAACACATACAAACTTGAAAAATACAAATAAATTTCCCATGGAAATGGAATGCACTAGTTCATCATGTAAGATAAAGTCACCACTCACCACTAAAGCAAAATAAGAGAGAGAGAGAGAGAGAGAGAGAGAGAGATTCGTGAATACAAAACAAATTCATGTAACTAAAAGCAACACATTCCGAGGATTGGTTTCAATGGACAAATTCAGTTCAACAATTAAAAACAAACTTCTATTTGATCACCTTGCCATAAGAAGGGGCAGATAACTTATTTTAGGTGTTATTCAAAAGAAAACGCCTCTAACAGTACAAGTGGAAAAATGAGGTTAATGTTACATTACAGGTGCATAAATTTGAAATTACCATCAAAGAGCCCATCTTCAAACTCGTCGCCAATAGTTGCAGAATAAGCAGGTTTCAGGTACTCTTTCTCTACCCTAGAGGTAAGCTGGATCTTCCCAGTTGATGATCCTTTGTCGTGTTTTCTCTTGTTTCTTGACACATGAATGGTTCATCAGCTCATGCTCTGCTAATGTATGACGAAGGAAAACCCAGGCTACAATCCGGAATTTAAAGGGCTGAGGGATGATAAGGATCAAAGAAGCTTACCGAACAGCTCTATATTTTCTATAGTTGTATTTTAGATACGGTAAAGAATTTTTCATCAGATTTTCCAGCACCTGCCAAGCAATTTCAGGCACAGGAGGAGCATGTTAACCCAACAAGCAGATTCTAGAAACATTACGCCACTTGGTGCGGATTACGGATTTAGGGAGTGAAAAGGGGGAAGAAAAAAAAAAAAAAAAACAAAACAAACAAACAAAGAGGAAAACACTCATTCTTTGTTGGGTTAAAAAGGAACACTGAAGAAAACAGGAAGGAAAAGAGAATGGATTTCGCAAGTCAGTTCCGTTCCACTTTTCTTGAGTTTCTATTATATTTTTATAAAATAATTACAAATTTTGTATTTTTCAAGTCATTTCAGTTCCTCTTTTCTTGAGTTTCTATTGAATATTTATAACTTATCTTTCTATTGATATATTTAAGAGAGGAGTAAAACACTAGGGAAATAATTTTCCTTCTCGTTTTCCTTATCCAAATTCACATATCCTTCAGATAATCAATCACAATTCCGTACCTCAGACAAAATAAGACGTTGTATCAAGACTTGGCGAAGAGTCTTAAAGTTGCGGTGCAAAAGCGCATGATAGAAAAGACCAATATATGACTGCATAAAATAAAGGCCAAACACCTGCAAAAGAAAATGAAGTCCCTAAATGAAGTTCCGATAACCATAGGGGATCTGTACATTTGTACAACTTCCTTCATATTACCTTGTAAATCAAGCTGTTAGCTCTGTATTCTGTGTTCTCATTATTTTCATACTTAATGAGGTTTAGTGATAGCTTGCCACCAATCTTCGTGAAATATTGTATGACAAAAAGATACACCGCCGTCAACCCAAACCTGAAATATAAATTTCCAAAAATAATGGTACAATTATATCCAATATATTCAAGAAAATCCAATTATAGAAAAAACCTTAGCACAAATTAAATAGTTGTTGAAGCTTGATATACATTGTTGGGCCCATTCTCTAACAGCTTAAGCTTTTGGAGTAGTTGGTAACTTAACATGGTATCAGAGTCTTGTTTGTGGGAGGTTCTGGGTTTGACTCTCCATTCCCGCTTTGTTGTGCATATTTATACTTTGTTATTTGTCTCCACTATGATAGAGTTTGGTGTTTGCTCTCCACGTGCAAGTCGGGGTTGCACGTAAGGGAGGGTGTTGAAGCTTGATATACATTGTTGCCCATACTCTAACAGCTTAAGCTTTTGGAGTAGTTGGTAACTTAACAATAGTTACATAAGAAAATGATACTTTTTTCTCCTTCTTAGGAAACCAATCGAAAAGAAGATCAATTCAAGGCACAATTCAATTGCTTACTTTAGAAGATCAGATTTGATAACCTCATAGAGATGAGCATATGCCAACTCAAAAGGCAGCTGGAGACATATGATACTCAAGACCACGATAGCATCATTTCTGAATCTCATTAGGCGGCCAAACCATTCCTCTCTTTGAAATATTTCTTTTGCCTTTGTTTTATCCATTCCCCATTTCTTCATGAGTTCCACTGGGGACTGAAAGGAACTCCATTCCATGTCCAAAAGTTTATATCTCGAGTCTGTTCCAACTGAATAACTTATCTGCCACCTACACAACTCCAACAAATTGAACATGAAGGCATATAAAATGAAAACATTGAAAACAATTATAGAAATGACAGTTGCAAATAACAGGCTCATTACATCAAAAGATAAGTCCTTTTCAAAAACTGTCAAACCTAATCAGATCACCTGGCTAAAAGGGCCGAGTTTTTACGCTTCCAGAATTGGAAAAATAGTACGGCCCATGAAACTATGCTTATGAAGAAAACAGGTAGCATCAATAGCTGCAATGATCTGAGGAAAACAGTAAGCAAACACGGAGCCGATTCATTAGCAAACCTTCCTCAAATTCTCAAAATGTGATCAGTTGGTTGCATTTAGAAAAGTTGTGTGGCGCACCCGAAATCAACCACATGCAAGGTAAGCCCGAATGCAGCAGGAAAGAGCATCCACTTTGTGTACATTTCAAGGAATGCAAAATAGGTTGCAATCTAAAGCATGTATTAGGATATTAAAAAACCAAACTAAGAAAGAGAATTTGACTTTGTTAAATCAAAAACCATATATAGATTACCTTTGTCCCAAAATATGAATATATCTCATCAATAGGCTGCTTTGTGAGGTCCCAACAGTTAAGCGCCCAATTTCTCAAAAGCTGCTTTCTCTTAATTTCATCTGCAAATGCAAACTTTCTCTTACTTAGGATACAACCACAACTGCATATAACTTTGTTGTATGTGAAAGCTAGGATACCATGCAAAGGAAATACTCGTTTAACAATGCCCTCTGATTCCAACTTTTGAAGTAGAGATTCTCCCAAATCCCAGTGGAACTCTTTACCATCATATTGTAAAGTCATAACTGACTCGCTCTTGTTCACCTGTGAATTTCCAGGTTCATATCAATTCACACTGGGAACTAAAGTTGCATATATATGGGAAACAAACAAAAAGAAACAAAAAGAAGCCAAAATTTTAGTTAGTTCTTATTCTAAATTTCTAACTTGATGGAACTTGGTTCAATTATACTATACGGGAAAAAACATCCAAATTTTTTTTTTTTTTTTTTCATATCTAAGAATAGTTGTATGTGTCCACCAGAACACACATTTTGTGAATAAGATTAAATGTTTGTAAAACTGAAAATGGAATGAAGGACATGGATATAATCGAATTACGAGAGCTTGCAATCAGTGAGAGACTGGGAGTGCATGAAGACACATTATTCAGTTGCACAAAACACCAGACATGAGGGAAAAAGCTTGGAAACATAAAATAGGGGTTTATTGTGTTACATCCTAATTGAATGGCAGACTCATTCGAACTCTATTTCACAGATAAGAAACTTCGCTGGACGGTCTAAACAAAAATTATCAATGTTCATTCAGAAATAAAGACTGCAGTGCAGTGTATTAACAAAAGAAAGTTGATATATGAAGCAACTCACAATTCCGTATATTATGTGATGGTAGCAATGAAAGCGCTCACACCAACTGAACAATGAACCATCAGGTTGTCTGACAAAAGCTTCATTCTTATCCCACTCAAATTGTAAATCCACTCCTGAAAGATCAACTACTTTCCAAGTAAGAAAAGGCAGTCATCTTTCACTAGTAAAAGCAATGGGATACTCATAAAGGAAAATATAACCATCCAAAGAGATAGGGAGATAAACCATGGAAACCAAATTCAGTGAACCACAAAAGTAAAACTTAATTGAACTGTGTAATCATTACCCATATGAGTTCGTTTATTTATTTGCAACTCAGCCACGGCTCTGCCCACAGTTTCCAAAGTTGCTGCCAACTGAAAGAGAGAATATGGTTACTTCAAAAAAATCCATCCTCGATTGTATCAAATTCCACAATCCTAAAAAATAGATCAGACCATTAAAAAACAATGGCTTTAAGCAAAAAAGAAAGAACAAAAGTAAATATCCAACGTCCAACAATTTCCTTTTACAAAGAATTCACAGGAGAATAGTAAAACCCAGAATTCTTCTTGTTGTTAGAATCCATCGCATGAGTATAACAGACCATCTTCTTTTTTTTTGTTTGTTTGTTTTTCGCTATAACTTGGGTAATCCGTTCATGAGCACACTCGTGCCCAAACTGTGACTTGAGCCACCATCCACCACCTTCTCCCTTTTGAGATGGCAGGACAGTAGGTCCTCTAAACCCAATCATCTAACTAGGCCTGTAAATGATCCAAGCCGGGCCAAGTAGTGGGTTTCTCAAGCTGGGTTGATAAGAAATACAAAAATAAATAATCAGCTTCGAAACAAGATCAATCTTGGGTCATTTATCTTTCTAGCCAATCCTTTTGGTACCTCTAATTGAGCTCAAGTAACTTAGTTTTCATGCGTTCGTTCAGGTCTATAAATTGAATGAGCAGTCACAGTAGCTACATGAACTTAAGACTGTGTTTGGAATCGTCCAAAAGATGGCTGCCTCACAATTAACTACTAATGTTGCTTAGTGAGAGGAACGGGGCTGTATTGCATTTGTAAGAATGAACTAAGCATGAGATTATATCAGGGGATCTCTAACCATCAACAGCTCGGACAGCATTTGGTGGCTGAAGCTTTCTCCAGCTAGAAAAACCAGTCTATTTTTGCTCTATATACGATAATGGATGAATGTTGGAATCGAACTCGAGCTGGAAGATGCCTTATGCCTCAAAAGAGGCTAATTTTGTAACCCATGAATTCGCTTGCTGGTCTCTTAAATTCACAACTTGGGGAGTTTGGAGTAAAACTTCAACAAAAACAAAATGAGAAAAGCAAATACTATAGAATTCCGAGTTTTAATTAACTCCTCCAGAATATGATCAAGCTTAGCTCGCCTTTTCCACATCTTTTACATAGGTCAATCTTGAACAAAAATCTAACAAGTCACTCATTGGGCAACCTTCCTTACCATTCATCATACAACGTATTCCAACTATTATGGGCAAAATGAGTAGCGATTTTAACACTTTTTAAGTATTTTAAAGCATTCATAACATAGAATTTTGATGCACTTTTAACAAAATAATTTACAATTTTAGTGGTAATCCAAGGGCTATAGTCTTCCCACCAATTTTTGGCTCCCTCTCTCACTTCTCCATTTCACTCGTAAGCAAAATGCATCTCCATTTGCATCTTTCCTTGGAGTGCCGACTTCTACGTCATGAGGGCCAAATATGGTGGCGGTGTAAACCATTTGCATCCCCAGTTGGAGATGCTCAACAATACTTCCTTATCAGCAATACCCATTACTCGCATAGGAAATTAGAACTTAGAAACAATTGCATACATTTTTAAGAACATATTACACATGAATGCGAAAGGCAGAACAAATCGAATAACAGATCAGCTACATTGTAGTTGTAGAGAAAAAAAATAAAAGAAAAAGAAAAAAGAAAGAGTAAAGATTGAACCTTGAGAAACTCGTCCTGAAGGCCAACAACTCTATCAACAATCAGCCCCACTTTACGGAATTCTTGAACGAGAACCTCAACGCAATCGGAGCTCTCATCTACTTGTTCTTTGGCATTCCTTTTCGGAACCACCACTCCTATCTCAAAAGCTGTGTGTTCTTCCTCTTCATGTCGATTCATATTTTCAGACCCCCGCCGCCCACCCCACATCCCCCCAAAAAAAAAAAATGGTAAAAATGGCAAGAACCCTAAAAGGGCTTTAAAACAGCTTCGACCATGCAATGAGGGATCTGCATTTCGATTCAATGGAAGGTTGAATCAACCAATTAATTAGATAATACTACTATTTCTGAAAAAAAAAAAAAAAAAAAGACAAAATACTAGTAACGGGTTTGGGCTTCACGGTTGAAAATCAAATTCTCCCTTAGTCCTTATTTTAAAATAAGTCCATATTTGGAAATTCAATTTTTTAAGGGGATAAAAAAAATTTATATTTATTTTTTACAATTATTTTTAATTATTATAATAATTTTTTAAATTTTATCTTGATGTAAAATTTAAAGAAAGGTAATTTTATTAAATAAATAAAAATTGAATACCAATTCAAGAAAATAAATACTAATTTTAAAATATCCCAAAATACTCCCAATATAAGACTAAAAAAAAAAATGACAGAGGGAGTAAAAGGTTTCAATTAACCACAGACAGAGGTGATGTATTCGTAATCTAAAGAGAGAGAGAGACAGAGGTTGCCTGTAAACGGACATAGGGAGAGAGTTGTATACTTGTACTGTTGCTGAGATTGACACGTGGCGGTGTTGCAGTGTTGGTTGGAAATGGGCGGCTTTTGGTTTGGTTTTTGCTGCTCTGTCTGTGGAAGTTGTTTGTAATCATTCCAGTGACTGAGTCGCCAAGGAAGGCACAATTCTCAATGCCTCGTTCTACGAGACATTTTGAATTCAACAATGCTAGAACTTTAAATACATTTTATAATAGAATTTTAAATATATGTACACTGTATTGTATAAGTGGTATATAAAAAAGTGTAAAAAATTTAAATAATACAGAGTACAAAACATTTAAAACTCTATTAATTGTTGTAGAATGTATTATGCATTTAACATTTTTCATTTGAATTTCTTCCCAGCTCATGAATTCCCTCTCTCTCTCTCTATTGTGCAGAACAATACTGCAATAAGATAAGATGCTTTTTACAGCAGAGGGAGAGGGAGGGTATTTGTATTTGTATTTCTGAGGATCGGATCATTGTCTGCTAAGAATACGAATGCAGTGATGGGTTTTTAGAATGTTTCATGTTTTGTTCCTTTTAAAAAAAATGCTGTTTTGTCTTTTTTCTTTGGCAGACCGGTTATAAAAGCATAGTTTTATGAGTAATTCAGAGGTTTCAGAAAAGTCCATTCTAATTTAATTATTATTAACTCTATTTATATACTGCTACGTATCATTTTACAACTGTAATTTTGAATGTCAAAATTATAGCAAGCTCTAGGAATATCACTCACACGATATCTAAATAAGAAGTTATGTTTACGCTATCGTGATTGGTAAAATTGTTTGAAAGTAGAATGACTTTATTATGTTTTTTGTGTTTGGTTGATATATTATGCAACTAATCAAATATATAGAGAAGTGTGAAAAAGCAACCCTCCTCACTTTCCTAACACGAACGCAAGTTTCTTCCCCCAAAACATGTTTTGTCCACTGTGATTTCAGTAACCAAATGCCTATGAACTGTGTTTAGCATTTAGATCTGCGATTTTACCCCCCAAAATAGGACAGAAGAACACACTCTTAATATAAAAGCTTGAGTACGAGCTATATCTTTACACTCCATTTTGGTTGAAAGAATTGGAGAGAAGAGAAGAGAAACTCATTAAGAGAAAGTCAAGTTTTCTCCACTATGTATGGATAGGCAATTGAATTGAATAATAAAACCAATATTTATTTTGACTTTCATAAGAGAAAAGAAAATAAAGTATTTAAAACCAATTTTACTATTTCACTCTTCAATAGGAATATTCCGGGACATAGTGGTCTTTTAGACTTGTATTTTATTTTGATTATCTTATTTTCTATGCGAAATGTATCCGAGTTGGAGAGAAGCAAAAGTGGACTATTTTCTCTCCATCTTCTCCCCAATTAACTTAAGAACGAGATAAATGGAGAGAAATGGGTAATTTTTCTCTTATTCTCCCTCAATCCAAATGCAGTATTAAAAACTCCCTCAACTCTTTGTCCAAATTGAATTAAATACTCCCTCAACTCTTTGTCCAAATTGGATTAAATTTGTGTATGTGCGTAGTATTTTGAACTTTGATTTAAGTTGGAGTAAATATCATCAGGGTCGGTCCTGACGAATTGGGGGCCCTAGGCGAACATTGAAAGCCGGGGCCCTTTAAACAACGAGGGTTCGGGAGTAGCGCCCCCGAAGCAAAAAATTTTGGGTCATTTTATACATGTTTACGTGTATAATTTCTATATCAAACATGTTATAAACCTTATAGTGTTGATTTGTGAGTTTTTTTTTTTTTTGGTCATTTTTTAGAATTCGGGGGGTTTAGTAATTGTAATCTTTATTGTATGTACTGATTATGATTTTCTTCTCCTTCCACTAGCCTCTTTAGCCTTTTGTAATTCCACATGTGTTCATATTATTACTTTTTATTGATAATAATTGTTAAAGAGTCTATCTATGATAATAATTTATAAAGCTTGATCCAACCTAAAATAATTTAGGTTGAGCTAAACAAAAAAGTGAAAAGATAAGTACTATTAGTTTAAATATTTAGGGTGGGTTGGATTATAATGGGGCACATACAATTATTTATTTTTTTCCAGTATTTGCTTCGACTCTTTTATAATTGGTTCAACATATTATAGATAAAACTTTTATTTTGGGCCCTATTCAGTATTTTTCAGGGCCCTTTTAAAGAGCAAAATATGAACAAAATGTAGGGCCCTAGGCGACCGCCTACCCCGCCTATAGGCAGGACCGGCCCTGAATATCATTTTGGTATGGATATAACTAAAGGATTGAATCAAAATTTGGATAATATTACTTAAATATTAATTTGAGTAAAATTAAGCAAATAATGTGCTATGTGCTGATCTAACAAATATAGGAGAACTAGTTTTACTAACTAGGACATTTTGGACCCTTGATGGATATCATCATCTAAGGGTCCAAAATTGTTCCCCCCTCACCACTCTTTTAAATTTAACAAAAATTGAAACTCACTCATGTTTTGCACCTTTGGATTTGCCGGAACTCTCTCCCTATACATTATTCAATATTCTATTTTTTTTTCTAAATTAAATATATATCTAAATATTAATTTCAAATTTTAGTTTTTATACATATGTAATACATTTTAGGTTAAACAAACTTTTTTTTTTGAGTCATTTCCATGAACACAGACAATTTAATAATTTATAGTTGAACAATATACTGCTAAAATGCTACTCCCTCCGTCCCATAATAAGTGTCCATATTTCCTTTTTTGGATGTCCCACAATAAGTGTCCACTTTCCTAAATTAGCATATAGCTTTTACTTACTTTCCAAAATTACCCTTATAATAAAGACAAAGTAGCATTTATTTGTGGTCTCAAAACAAGCAAAAAGTCAAACACACATCACATCTAAGGGTAAATTTGGAAAGTGAACCTTTAATGAACCAAAAAATCTTATATAATACAACTTTCTTAAACAATGTGCAAAATGAAAGTGAACACTTATTATGGGACGGAGGGAGTAACTCCCAGTAACTTAGAGAACTTTCTGGGATAATGAATGATAAAAGATGATAAAAACTACTCCGTACTATTTTTGGATAGGGCTAAATACACCACCTTTTATGCTAAATACACCACATTCATTCACAAAATTTTCATTTTTTAGCACTACAAAATGGTGTATTTAACAAAAAAATGGTATATTTAACCTCACTCCTATTTTTGTGTACAGTCAAAATGAAAATATTAGCATGACCCTGTTTTTTTTTTCCCCAAATATATATATATATATATATATTATTTTTTTTGTCTTAGTTCTTTTTTTCAAAAAGATGCTGACAGACTGACAGTATTATAAATATGTAAAAAAAAAAAAAAAAGGAATACCGACAAGAAAAACCCATATTATACAGGTCGGGCCAAATTCCGGTCTAAATTGAAGGGTTTAAATAATGTTTAATTGGGCTTGCTAACTTCGCTGTGGGGCCCAGAGGGTATGGCCCAAAAGCCCCATAATACACGCGGTCCGCTTTCAATCCTCTACACGTATTGTCCATTTAGAATGGGACCAGTGACGGTATATGATTCGACGCGGTATGGTATGGATTAGAAGTATAACACACACGAGATAAAAAAATTAATGGATAGATAGATTAATTACAAAGCAAAGGTGAAATTTCCGAGAATCCAAACAAACCCTAACAAAAAAGAGCACTACACAAGCGAAAGAAGAGTCAGAAGAGATCAAACAACCTTGAATTGAATCCCCAAATCGGAGCGCTCTCTCTCTCTCTCTCTAAAATTCTCTCTCTCTAAACTCTAGAAGAAGATAACATGGGGAACGCAGAGAAGCTGATGAACCAGATCATGGAGCTCAAGTTCACATCGAAGAGCCTCCAACGCCAATCAAGAAAGTGCGAGAAAGAAGAGAAAGCGGAGAAATTGAAGGTCAAGAAAGCGATCGAGAAGGGCAACATGGACGGCGCTCGAATCTACGCCGAGAACGCCATCCGCAAGCGCAGCGAGCAGATGAATTACCTCCGGTTGTCGTCCCGACTCGACGCCGTCGTTGCCAGGCTCGACACTCAGGCGAAGATGACCACGATCAGCAAGTCGATGGGCTCGATCGTCAAGTCGCTCGAGTCGTCTCTCACGACCGGTAATCTTCAGAAGATGTCGGAGACGATGGACCAGTTCGAGCGCCAGTTCGTGAACATGGAGGTCCAGGCGGAGTTCATGGAGAGCTCGATGGCCGGGAGCACCTCGCTTTCGACTCCCGAGGGTGAGGTCAACAGCCTGATGCAGCAGGTGGCCGATGATTACGGATTGGAGGTCTCGGTGGGGCTGCCGCAGCCGGCGGCGCACCCGGTGGCTACTAAGACGACGGAGAAGGTCGAGGAGGACGATCTGTCCAGGCGTCTCGCCGAGCTCAAGGCACGTGGGTGAGAGGATTGCTTATTTGTTTGGATGATTTGAATTTCAATGTGTATTATATATCATCATCTGCGATTCTACTTTAAGTTTGAACGATCGTATGTGTAAATTTGACTGAATTGCAACCTTGGCTTTTGGTTAATTGGTACTTTGTTTTCATATTTTGTTTAAGAATTAAGATGGTATCTCTCATGTTACTACTATCTGTGGTTTTATGGTATTTGTCTATCTGCTGACCCACGCCCCGCTGATCCGTGAATTTTTAGACTTAAAAGCCCAAGTGCACTTATCCAGTGCACTTAAGATCCTCTCCCTATATATATATATATGTATATATATGTGATGGAAAGAGTTTGGTGCTCTTAGCCACTTACCTTATGTTGCAATGGCACACTTAAACTGAGAGAGTAATGGGATTCTATTGATTTGTGGGCTTAATATTGGATTTGTATTGGTAATGATACCTTAATTAGTTTGTTTGAATATAGTGGAAAGTGCAATCTTGTGCCTTTAGTATGTTGACAATTCTCTATTGATAAAGGCACGCCTTGAGTGCGCCTAAGGCTTAGGCTCAGGTGGGCTCAGCCTTTGCGCCTCGCCTTGTTTGAGGTAAGGCCCCTTCAAACAAGCCCGTCTAGGCGCACCTTTCTTGCGCATTTTTACAAAAGCCCAAGGCGCAAAGCTCACACCTCAAAAAAAGGATGCATCCACAACTTAATTAAGCATGAAACATGCAACTAGTATTAACTTTAGACCCAACTCATTACTCATTTCTTATTACCTTTGGACCCATATTAAGACCCATTAGGTCATTACATACTTGATTAGGTCTTTACTGTTTATTGCAAGGATGACGATATTGTGAAGTATCATGGAGATGACTTACTAGTTTGCCAATTGAGCTATAACAGGTCAAAATGTACATTACATAGATGTTTTGGAAATATATATGTATATGTTAATTGTTTGAGTCCTTATATTTTCTTAAGCATTTTTAATTTAGAAGTTCACTTAAAGTGGGCCTCACTTCGCTCAGGCTCGCGCTTTTTTCTGCGCCTTGCGCCTAGGCTCCGGTAGGCATTTGCGCCTAAATGCGCCTTGCGCCTTTAATAACTATGGCTGACATACATGTAGTTTAGGGATTTCTTTTCAATTGATGGTAATGAGGTTTGGCTTTTGATGGCTATTTAACATGGACGGATTTAAGACAGGCTTGTAAGTTGTAACTCTATTTGGAGTGTACGTTCAACTAGTGGCTCCTTTTTTTTTGTGTGTGTGTGTGTGTGTGTGCGTGGATGATATGGTGTACTTGAGTATGGTGCTTATGACCAGCTTGTGTTGTATCCTAGGTTGGAAATAATTACAGATTCTTGTTAATTTTTCAATGGAGGAGTGTATACCAAATGGGTTGAATTGAGATGTCGTTTTTCATGTAAGCTTCTTGTCTATTGAACACATATAAAGATAGTTTTCTTGTTGCACCTGGAATTAGAGTGCTTGCAATTGGTGAAAGCAGAATATATAGTTATTTGAAAGTTAGGGTGCTCCGCTTTTCCGTTCTTTTCATTTGTATAGAGACCAAAAGGGGAAAGGAGGTGGTTTCGGACAACAACAATGCTAGGGGCACTAACAAATTCCACTAACACTCACACCCACACTCTATCTCTCTCCTAGTGGCACTTTGGTTCCACTGCGGACGCCACAGTGCCACTAGGAGAGAGGTAGAGTGTGAGTGTTAGTGGAATTTGTTAGTGCCCCCAATATTACTCTTCGGATAAAACTGAGTTGTAGTACATTTCAATGTTTTCTTTATCAACAAATTAGTAATTCAGTTTGATCACTCACTTTGTATTTCCGGAATGTTAATTTAGTCTTTTTAAATGTAGCAATGACTGGATGAACTCTGTGCATTTGCATGTATGGTTGTACCTAAGGGTGTGTTTCGGCCGGAATGAATCGAAAACACCCCTTTCGGAAAAAATTCCAAAATTTTCGGAAGTCAAAAATGCATTCCGAATTCAGTTCCAAAATTTCGGAAATTTCAAAATTATTTCCGATTCTGAAATTTCGGAAATTTCGGAATTTTCGGAATTTCATCAGATTCGGAATTTTTCGGAATATTCGGAATATTTTCGGAATATTCGGAATTCAAGCTTAATGAGATTTCACTTGAGACTTGTAGACCTTTTATAGAAGCATATTACATCCCTTTTTTTTTTGTGTGTTTTTTCGATGTGGGATGAACACAATTTTTGGAATATTTTCGGAAAATACAATTTCAGAATATATTCGGAAATATTTCGGAATATTTTCGGAAAAGTTTCGGAAAATACAATTTTGGAAAATTTTCGGAAAATTTTCGGAATTTTCAGAATTTTCGGAATTCTAAAAACAATTCCGATTCCGATCCGATTTTTTTCAGAATTTTCGGAATTCGGAATGCATATTTAGTTGCCAAAATCGGAATTTTTCGGATCGGAATCGGAATTTCCGTTCCAAATGACACCCCTAGTTGTACCACTGTGTGAAATTATTACGTAGGCAATGTTGCCTTTTGATGCAAGTTTATTGTGACTAATAGGAATTGGTTTTAGGCCATGTTGCTGGATATTCAACCAGTAGGAAAATATCAGTTTGGATTCAATACTCTCTTTGTGTTAGTTTGTGTAACTGGTCATTTCATTTTCCTTGCTTATTTGAGTTTTAGCTGTGCATAAATTGTCTGTGGATTTGTTTGCGATGTTCTCTTTACAGCAGTTTACAAATGTATATTTTGCAACTTATAGGGTATGTATGAGATTTCATGGATGGTTATTATTGTTATTTGCTAAGTGAAAACTGGCATTTGGATTTATTCTTCTGCTAGTTTTGGCTAGTGTTCTTCTGATAGTCTTGGGTTCAGATGTGTTCTTATCTTTTGTTTCTCAATGTTGTCGTGTGGAAACCACATTACGGTTTCTTTAGTCTGTGCGGGTGTAGAATATCGGTAATAAATTCTACTTGAATGGGTTTTTGCTCTTGAATCCCGTCTCGTTTCTAGGTTTAATATTGATTGCAATGAATTTTGTTTCAATGTAACGTTTTCTTGTCCAGTTGACAAGAACGTTGTACATTGTGGTTTTAGGTATGCATACTCTTCAGCATCGTGATCATTTCTAGAAAGGGGAGGGACTAGATCATTTTCTTGCTTTTCTCTCCACCTAATGAAATTAATCCCTTCGGTTTATATTTATTTCCTTCTATCTTTCAGCGACAAATTACACGTGACTTCAAGTTTGCCTAGTGTTATGCACTTGCTCTTGATCGGCGTTCTGGGCATTTAGATTTTCAACTAGGCGAACATATGTACAACTGAACTGATAAAGGATTGTAGATGTCATTTAAAGTAATATGAAAACCTTAAAGGACAAACTGATATACTAGTCATACAACTAAGAGAGCTCCAGTTAAAATTGATCTTTTGTGCCCGCGTCTCTCACAGTTTCTTCACCGTAGTTTGGGGCCGATGATTTTGGAGCCATGGTAGCGAGTCTCTTAACCGCAGTTTGGGGCCGAAGATTTTGGAGCCATGGTAGTGGATTTCTTAAGCTTCTCTTGAACCTTCTGAAAGAGTTTTGTTGTTTGGGTGCGAGACAAACGGAACCCTATTGCATCAAGGTACCAGCCACTCTTCCCTTTGAAGCCCACAATTTTACCTCCATCCATAGAAAAGGAAAATGGTGTCCGTTCTTCAATTCCATATGGCCCGAAGGTTCTCCGATTGCTCTTAAAGGTCAGCGATCAGATCACGGGGCTGCCACCATGAACCACCTATCTGTAGTGGCCACTGACACTGCACTGGTTAAGAACTCCTCTAGGTACTGAAGCTTAATCTGCAAAGCAAGAAAACCAAGTAAATGGATTTCGTGCGAAAAAAGGCAAAAAGAAAAATACATTTCTTCGTTTGTTTACTAACAGAAACATTCAGTAAAATAAGAAGGAATAGAAAATGGGACGAAAAACAAATCAAAATCTTTGAATTTTGACAAGGAAAATATTTTTTCCTTGTCATATTCTCTTCCCTTTTATTTTCTTTCAATACATCCACAGTGTTTTGTCTTTTTGACATAAACCAAGTATTGACATGAGTGAGTATGAATAGGAATACACTCCATTTGGAACTAAACTAACGGCATTCTTAGAGCCTGTTTGGGTTAGCTGAAAAATAAAAAATTAAGTGATGAATTGCGGATTTCGAAAGTGATTGTTTTGTCAATGAATGTGTTTGGGTTATCTTAAAATTTCAGTACTTAAACATATCAGCTGAAAAGTTAAGCTGAAAAAGTAGCTTGTTTTTTCAAACAAATCACTTAATTTAACTTTTGATTTGCCCTAAAATTTCAACGATGTTGAAAAATATTTACATGTTGTCCTTTTATACAAACAATTATTTTATTTATTTATTTATTTTTCCAGTTTGTTTGACAAATATCTTTTTTTTTTAAGTGATGAAATATTTCGGGTAACCCAAACACCAAACACCTTAATATTTCATCACTTAAAAAATAATCACTTTATATTTCAATTAATCCAAACGGGCTCTTAGAAAGGAAAAAATAGAAGAATTATAAGGATGAAGCTTTACCTCAGCCGTTCGACTACCGCCAACACCTCCATGTTTTTCAACTAAAACGTGCCTACCATGCTTATCAGTTACTCCCTCCGTCTCATTTTATGTGTCCATCTTTTCTTTTTGGGATGTCCCAAAATTGTTGTCCACTTTCCTAAATTAGTATGCAAATTTTACTTAGGGTGTGTTTGATAACCCAATTAAGTGGTGAAAAAGAAACCTTTCAGCACTTATTTTGCTTCAGTGCGTTTGATAACGTATCATTTAATTGAAAAAGCAGCAAAAAAATCACTGAAAACTTTAAGTGAAAAATTTATACTGAAAATAATCACTTAATGCAATCTATTTCTGTACTTGAAAAATTATTTTTAGTACTATAAATTCAATCGCTTAAAATTTTTAGTACGTAAAATTCAGCACTTAATTTTCAGTACTTAATTTTCAGTTCTTAATTTTCACACCCTTAGTTTTCCAAACTAACCTTCATTTCAATCAACAACAAAACAAAACAAAAAAATAAAGTGCAATGATTATGAGTAATTGTGGAAAGTAGGTGTAGATTCTTTTTGCCCCCTTAAATAGTTGGATTTTCCAATATGGACACAAAAAATAGGACGGAGAGAGTATCATATAACACGCGGATCGAATCGATGCAATGCCCATAAACCAGTGTGATTTCTCTCACTCCACTGTAACTTCCATCATCCCAATCAGAGCCCCCATAACCTCCCCATGGTCCTACTAGTATGATGCTCTTGGTCTTCCCTCCAGCTTGATCCTTCCCAGAGTACTCCTTATCATAATATCATATACAAATCATACATGCATGCATATTGGTTCAGACTAAAAAGTACTTAAAAAGTATGAAATATAATCAAATAATTAAACTTGAATAATTAGATTATGAACTAATCTAGTTTGTTCTTGACAGAGCAAGGCTAGTTGAAGTAAAGTGTTAATCCACCACATTCATAATTCATAAAAAAAAAAAAAAAAAAATCAACAATAGTAAATATTTCATACCATGTCAACCCAGAAAAGTATGTATTGAAGAGAGATGCTGAGCAGAGTTAATTTACTGAAAGATGTATGCAAGAATGTGTAATATGGGGAATGTGGAAGGTTGATGGTGGAGAGTGATGCTGATAGATATAGAGACTTGAATATTGCAGGATCCGATTCCATTTATTATAGCATGATAAGGAATTTTGCTTTTTTCTCTTTTGCTTTATATACGTAAAGAATATGGATACCCTCTAAGTGGTGCAGAAAAATCCAGATATTCCAAGATGGTTGTATGAATAACTTCTCGTAGGGGGTGTGTCATTTGGAACGGAATTTTCTATTCCGACCGATTCCAATCCGAAAATTTTTTATTTTGGCACCACAAATTGAATTCCGAAAAAATTAAATCGGATCAGAATTGGAATTGTTTTGAGAATTCCGAAAAAATATTTTACGAAAATATTTTTGGAAAAAATCCAAATATTTTTCAAAAAATTGGAAGAATTTGGACTAGTTTGTCCCACATCGGATAAGAAGTGAAAGGAGAGAATAGGGGGCTCTCTATAAAAGCATAACTTACCCTTTCAATGGTATTTGTATTATGAAAATTCAAAAAATTATGAAAATTTCCAATTTTTCGAAAATTCTAAAAAAAAATCCAAATTTCGGAATCAGAAAGGAAAATGAAATTCCAAAAAAAAAAAAAAAAAATTCGGAACGGAAATCGGAACACCTATTTAATTTATGAAATTTTCGCAAATTGATTATTATTCTTTTTCCGAAAGAGGGTATTCTGATCTGTTCCGGCCGAAACACATCCTAATTGCATATAATTGATGGAATAACAATCTAATTTAATTTCATATCTTAGTCAATTTGAATTTGTCTTCCAATCATCTGTCATTCATGCATTCGATCTACTTTAGTGCAATAATAGGTTGCTCTACTGCCCACCAAACACTACCATGACAAGGTTCCAAAACAAAGAAAACGTCTCCATGCACATGGTGAGGGTGCATATATCTAACCCTCCCGAACACTACCATGACAAGAGCCCGTGCACGGAGTTGCTAGTATATTTTTCATATTTGCTCGTAAAGCCTTGTGTGACCACCTGTCAAGAAAGTACTACTATTATCCATATATATATATATATATATGTGTATTATTTTTCTGCAGATTTGAATGAACACAATATGCATATAAGAAGAAACATATATAAACAGGGGCATTGCCTACCAATCACTAATTCAAATTTCATATACTTTTTATTAATGTGCCAAACGCAAATCTCTTATCAATTTAGGCAGATCCATATATCATAATGTTCTGGAGAAAAGCAAAAAAGAAACGGATTTGATTAAAAAGAAAATTAAACGGCGTCAACTAGTAAAACATATTACATGTGCCTGCACCAATTAAACAAGAGTAATACTATGCTTTCCAAATTTTTTTTTTTTTTTTTTAAATCAAGAAGTGTTTCCTAACACATATGACAGTGGACCCCCTCTTCATTAATGGTAGGACTACTTCAACCTTAACCGATCAAAATCAACTGGACCGGCCCACTGCCATATGTGTTGGGAAACACTTTTGAGAAATTTTTTTTTGGGAAGAATAGCATTACTCATTAAACAATATGTAAATCTCCCTCAAGCTCTCATGTTCTACTCCTTCCCGAAATGGTTTTCCATCTTTATTCTTGAGATCTCCATTCGAATTTAAAAGAAGTCAGTCTGGTGCAGAGTTGGAGAAGATCACAATTAACCATGGATTCCACATTAATTAAAGTCCTTTCGTTTATAGCCCCCCCTTCCCCCTTCAGATATATCAACTTCAACGTTTTTTTTCTAAGTAATGCTGCCAACATTTCCTTGAGTAATGTCTACTGCATCCTGGGTTCTTTTTTTTCTCTTCATTATCTTCCCATACAAGATCTGTAATTCAAGTAATAACAACTAGCAGTCAACGTAATTGCAATAAGCTCATAGTTCATAGCTTTCTCAAACATTCTCTTGATCAACATATAAACTATGGTTCGATTAGTGTAACTAGCAATGAAAATATACAAGGACTATATATATAAATACCTTTTGAAAACGTTGTATGGTAGCCTCAATATTGTTTGTACCATCAAATACATGTTTCTCAAATAAGTTGAACATATTGCTTGAACACATAAATTAGATTGTTAAAAATATGTAAGGCTAAGATTACAAATTTGACACCCTTTCCTTATTTTGCTTTATTTTAGTGGGTTCAAACTAGTAAAAAAATAATTTTTAAATCATAAAATACTACACACACAAATAATATTTAACAAATTTCAATAGGTTCTGTTGGAATGTCCCACATCGGCCATTTATGGCTCCTCTGTGCGGTCTGTAAGGCTTTAGTTCTCCTCTCCTTAACATCTGGGGGTTTTAAGGAGTTGAATGAGCTGGGCTTTACAAGTGGTTGAACCATCCGTGACGCATGTGGATCCGCCACTGATTATGAGGCATATATGGTTTTGTGTTTACATGAGTTGGACTGAGTATTGTCACCATATCCAGAACATGTATAATGTTCCTCTTGGTGAATACTCGGAGCCTGGACCAATTTATGCGTCTGCTAAACAATCTACAGCCGATTGAATGTGAATTTGTCAGATGAACAAACAATATTAGTGTTTTGAAGATGTCTTATTAGCTCTTTATGTGCTTCTATGTAACTTAATTTTCTTTTCTATGAAGTGTTTTCTGTATTCTGTGAACTGCTTGACAGTAGATTGTTAACTATTAGTGTAATAAAATTTATGGGCATATTTGTCTTTTTTTCATCTCTTTATGTACGTAACCCTACAATAAGGAGTTGTTTAGTGCTGTATTTTATCTAAGTTGAACAGTATTTGTTCTTACATTAATATCAGTTTCTCTTTTCTCTCTTCTTTCCCTTCAATCCTTATCTTGATTGTTAAGTTAATATGGTATCAAAGCTTGGTTAAGGATCGATTAAGCTTGTTGAGGCTATAGAAATCTTCAAAGCGAGAAATCGACAGAGTTAGAAGGGCTGACATCATCATCTGTATGATGACATCAGCGTGAGAAGCTTGAACTCATGACATCAGCGTGACATCGACTAATGTTCCTAGTACATTTTGGGGGGAAGCTGTACTTACTGCCGTTCATCTGATTAACCACATTCCCTCTGCCATCACTTCTAGCGTCTCTCCTTTTGAGCGGTTGCGTGGTAATTTTCCTGATTACTTTTCTTTACGTGTGTTTGGATCCACCTATTTTATCTTGCTACCTAAAGCTGCTTGTCACAAACTCTCTGCTCGTTCTGCGATGTGTGTTTTTCTTGGTTGTGGTGAGGGAAAGTAGGGTTACCAGTGCTATGATCCAGTAGCGAACAAACTTTATGTCTCTCGCCATGTGATTTTTGTGGAACACATTCCTTTCTTCTGTATTCCTTCTGCTTCACACACTTTCAACAAATCTGATCTTGTTTATCTTGATCGTTTTCTTGATGATGTCCCTTCTGATTCATATATCAGTGATGTGTCCATCTATGACACTTCTGATCCCCTTGTTACTCGTCCTCCAATTGTTCGTACTTACTCTAGAAGGAATACAACTGTCTCTTTTGCATGTTCAGATCCACCTCTCTCGGCTGATGCTCAACCAGGTTCAGAAAACGTGGATCCTACCATTTCTCGTTATCCTAAGTGCACTCATAAGCGTCCTGATAGGTTTGGTTTGTCTAAGTCTTGTTAGTCTCCTAATTTTTTCTCTTTCTTAACTTCTGTTCACTCTTTATCTGAAACTACGTCCTATAAGGAGGCTTCTCTTGATCTTCTTTGGCAATAGGCTATGGCTGAAGAGCTTTCGGCATTGCATAAAACTGACACGTGGGACTTGGTGTCTTTCCCTTCTAGGAAACGTGCAATTGGGTGTACAAGATTAAAACTCGATCTGATGGTTCTGTGGAGTGTTACAAGGCTAGATTGGTGGCCAAGGGATTCACTTAAGAATATGGTATTGACTATGAGGAGACCTTCGCTCCTGTTGCTAAGATGACTACGGTTTGGGCAGTGATCGCAGTGGCAACAGCCTGTACATGGAGTCTTTCCCAGATGGATGTGAAAAATGCCTTTCTTAATGGGGATTTGACTGAAGAAGTTTATATGGTTCCTCCTCCTAGCCTCCATCATAAACAAGGTGAGGTGTGCAAACTTCGAAAGGCATTATATGGTCTCAAACAGGCCCCTAGGGCTTGGTTTGACAAGTTCTCTACAGTCATCTGTGATTTGGATTTCCGTCTTTCTGATCATGACTCGACATTATTTCTTCGCTCTACTTCGAAAGGATGTACTTTTCTCTTGCTCTATGTAGAGACAAATATGCCCATAAGTTTTATTACACTAACAGATTGATGTCTAAATCATCATGTATTTTGAATTTAAACTATAGATTATTAAACTCTATCTATATAGACCTCTCAAAGGTTCAATTAATCAATTATAAGCTTTAAAAGTGCATACAATTTAGATTGAACTTATGTTTCCACAAGTTTCTTGGCGTTTCCAATTTTTTCGGGTATTTCCACATGTTTCTGAAATGTTTCCGTTTCCGTTTCCGGGAACACCGAAATAATAGACTGAAACGAAATTTTGATCCTTGTATATAGTACAAACTGATAAACTAGTCATACAACTAAGAGAGCTATAGTTGAATAGAGTTTCATCATAATTAACATTGAGCTTTTGTGTCCATGTGTCTCTTAGAGTTTCTTCACCGTAGTTTGGGGCCAATGATTTTGGAGCCATGGTAGCGACTTTCTTAACCATAGTTTGGGGCCGAAGATCTTGGAGCCGTGGAAGCGAGTTTCTTAAGCTTTTGCTGAAGTTTTTGAAAAAGTTTTGTTGTTTGGGTGCGAGACAAACGGAACCCTATTGCATCTAGGTACCAGCCACTCTTCCCCTTGAAGCCCACAATTTTACCTCCGTCCATAGAAAAGGAAAATGGTGTCCCTTCTTCAATTCCGTATGGCCCGAATGTTCTCCGGTTGCTCTTAAAGGTGAGCGATCGGATCACAGGGCTGCCACCATGAACCACTGGACAATAGTGGCCACTCACACTGATTAAGAACTCCTCGGGGTATTGAAGCTTAATCTGCAAAACAAGTAAAATTAAGTTTTGTTTTCCTCATGTTATTTTTGGATTTAGTGACGGAAAGAGCGAGAAAAACACAAACGAAAATGCTTTTCATATTTTCCTTACTAAAAATATATTTAGTGAAACAGGAAAGAAAAGAAAATGAGATGAAAAATAAATTTAAATTTCAAATTTTACGAATCATTACTTCTGATTTTCTAGAGTTCTTACTATTTTTGACATTTTTTTTTATATTGAAATATGGAAGAAAGGGCTAGGGATTTTCTCTTCCCTAAAGTCGCGAACCAAACACAGTACTAATGAATATTTTGTATAAAAACAAATGATTGTTTATGGCCTAAATTTATGAAGCATGGACATGGACACACCAACACGGATACAACACGACACGTACATATCGACACTACAAAATCCCAAAAAATTTGCATGTTGACACTCCAGGAAAAGTGTCCGTGAAGTGTCGTGTCTATGTGTCGGACACGATACGACATGCGACATGTTACCTTCTTAGAAGTGTCAGTGCTTTCTAGGCCTAAACCAAAAGTTGGAATAAATCGTACTCCATAGGTCCCTTATGGAGCCAAAATACAACCTTGTTAGAAATGATCCTATAGAGAATATCTAAAGGATGAAGCTTTACCTCTGCTGTTCTATTACCTCCAACACCTCCATGTTTTTCTGCTGAAACAGGGGTACCATGCTTATCATACACGAAGCGAATTGAATCGATGCAATTGCCATAAACCAGTGTGATTTCCCTCACTCCACTGTAACTTCCATCATCCCAATCAGAACCTCCATAACCTCCCCATGGTCCTAATAGTATGATGCTCTTGGTCTTCCCTCCAGCTTGATCCTTCCCACCCTCCTATCATTAGTATCATATACAAATCATACATGCATTCATATATGGTTCAGACTAAAAAGTACTTGAGGAACCATGAATGAAATATAATCAAATAAAAATAGAATAAATAGTTTTGTCAATCCACATTCATAATTCACAAAAATATCAACAATAGTAAATATTTCATACCATGTCAATCCAGAAAAGTATGTATTGAAGAGAGATGCTGAGCAGAGTTTATTGAAAGATGTATGCAAGAATGTCGAATATGGGGACTGTACATGTTTGGTGGTGGAGAGATCGCTGATATAGAGACTTGAATGCGGGATCTGATTCCATTTATAGCATTATAAGGAATTTTGCTTTTCTCTTTTGCTTTATATATGTAAGAATATGGATACCCTCTCAGTAGGTGGTGCAGAAAAATCCAACTATTCCTAGATGCTTGTAATTGGTGGAATAGCAAATCTAATTTCATATCTTATTAGTCAATTTCAATTTGTCTTCCAATTAGGCTAGGAAGCATCGACACTTTATATAAAGGGAACGTGTCGCGTGCCATATCGTGTCCGACACACGGACATGACACTTTATGGACAATTTTCTTTGAGTGTCGACATGCAATTTTTTTTTAGAATTTTGTCTTGTCGGTAGGGGTGTATACGAGCCGAACTGAGCTAATGTAGTATTGAGCTTGATTTGTTTATTAAACGAGCCTTAATTTCAAGCTATGTTACACGGACTCTTCAAAGTGTCCGGAGGACATTGGTATGGATTGCCATATCCGACACGGGTACTTGCCCTTCTGGGCTGAAAAATTATACTAAACTACACTAGAAGGATCCTACATTCCTACCCAAGTGTCATACCCATGTCCGCAAAGAGTCGTGTCAACACGAGTGCTTCTCCTATTTAGAAGATTCCATGTAACATAGATTTCTAGTAATCACGAGTTGTTTAATGACCCTTTAAAATTATACAGTTTCATGATATGTGTATATAGTATATATATATATATATATAGAGAGAGAGAGAGAGAGAGAGAGAGAGAGAGAGAGAGGTCAGTATACAAGACTTTATCAAGCTTGTTTACGAGATTTTTCATTATCTCTCCGAAATTATATAGTTTTATAATAGACAAGTATAAAAGATCTGTATACAAACTATTTATCAAGCCTATTAATAAGTTTTTTTCACGAACTTACTAACGAACCTTAATCAAATGTATTCACGAACCCTGTTGAGCCGAGCCGCACATTGCCTTGCCTTTATCGAACATGTTCACAAATACTTGCTGAGCTACTCGGCTTGTATACTGCCCTACTTCCAATCATCTGTCAGACTGTCATCGCATTCCGCCGACTTTGGTGCAATGATAAAGTTGCTCTTCTTGACCCTCTTCTCAGCCAAAAAAAAAAAAAAAGTTGCTCCTGTCCACTCCACTCCACAAACTACCATGACAAGAGTCATGTGCACGGAGTCCGCTAGTATTTTCCTTATGCTTGTATGGTCACCCGTTAAAAGTTTATCCATATAGATTATGGAGTAATGCAATGCTTACTAAATTTCTATCCCAAATGAGCTTTCTAAATGATATGACAATGGAGCTAGGTATCAGTCGAATTTTGTTTGAAAATTATTTACCTGACCCCACTGTCACATAATTTGAAAAGCACTTTTGAGGTAAAACTATGAGAAGTATAACATTAAGCCTATTTATGTATGCTGATAGGATATTAGTTGGATGACCACAATACGGTTTTTTTTTTTTTTTTCCGGAGAATCGAATAAACACAATCTGCATTTAACAAGAAACATAAATATGGGCAGTGCCTACCAATCACCAATTCCAATTTCATATATTTATGGATGTGATAAACACAAATTTCTTATCAAGTAAACCAGACTGATCCAAAATCATAATGTTACGGAGTCAACAAAAAAAAAAAAAAAAAGAGTTTGATTAAAAGGAAATTTATTCTTCATGTTTTCCTTCTTTATTCGTGAGATCTCCATTCGAATTTAAAAGAAGTCGTCTGGTGCAGAGTTGGAGAAGACCGCAACCACGGATTCCACGTTAAACTCTTTTCGTTTATAGCCCCCCCTTCAGATATATCAACTTCTACAGTATCCAAGTAATGCTTCCAACATTTTCTTGAGTAATATCTACAGCATCTTGGGTTCTTTTTTCTCTTCATTATCTTGTCATACAAGATCTGTAATTCCAGTAATAACAAGAGTCAACGTAGTTGCTCTATAATAAGCTCAAAGTGTATCTAACAATGAAAATATACAAGTAGGACTATATAATACCTTTTGAAATTCGCTGTTGGAAGATGATACTACGGACAAAGTCTCCGGGTGGAATGTCTGTACTAAACTATCCGCAAGTTCTTGTAACGTCATTGATGGTCTAATTATGTCCAACTTTAGATTATTGCTGAGAGGAAACCACATTTCGCTCAACTCTTCATGAACAATCACATTCTTCACAGCATTTCAATAAGAAAGAAGAAAACCTCAACAGTAAGTCGAAAGAATTAATTAATAAGTTATTATAACTGTTGAATGCAAAAAAAAAAAAAAAAAAAAAAAAAAAAAAAACAAACTAGAGAAACCTTGTTGAAGCGCTCAACCAATTTGAAACCTTTGGATGGATCAAACCCTTTAAGAAATTTCTGCAACATATCGGACCAAACTGTGGTTTCTTCTTGATGATGAGTTTTCCATAATGCAAAACAAATCTTGGCTTCAAGTAGGCTTGAAGTATTCATGGAACAGAAAGGCATATGAACACCATCATATTCGAATGACGATAAAATTGGAGCATCAATATAGGCCGCCTCCAGATTCTTGCATCGTACCAGGGCTAATCTCTTAAGTTTTTGACCATAAATTATGATACTCTTTAGGCTATGACATTCCTTCAGAACCAAACTGTCAAGAACAGTAAACTTTGAAATCAGAACTTGAAACAGTTCATCTGTAATCTTATCATCCTTCACTGTCAAACTTTTTAGATTTTCACAAGCACTCAAGTTGAGTTTGCAGGATATGCTATATTTTTGCCGATGATACCAAAAAGTACAAAGATTTGGTGATTCAATTTTTACCCACTTGAGTCCATGACATTCATGCACCTCAATCCTATTGAGCCTAGGAAGAGTTGAAATATGCAGAGATTCTAACCCACTGCATCCTATGAGTCTCAAATCTTCTAAAACAGGGCAACCATAAATGAAGCTCTGGATTGTCAGTACATCTATACGGAATTTTTTTATAGACAGTTCTCGAAGATGTGGAAGCTTGATGTCACAAGAAATACCAAATCTACAACCAAATAACTTCAATGAAGTTAATGTCTTGGCAGTGAAGATATCCTGAGGCAAAATATAAGACTTTTGACATTTTTTGAGAACATCAATATGAATTTCAAGATCTTTGACATTTCTTGAGGTCGCAGCACTAATCCAACGGTTCAGACGAACGGCCAATTTTGAATCAAAGGAGGTCAAACATACCCTGAATTTCTCTATACACGACACTAAATTGAGTCGGGTTGAGATAGAGTTTTCAACGAAGTTCTTGAAGTTTTCTTTCTGGTCTTGCCCTTGTCGGAAACTCTTTTGATCAAAGTCAAATGTAAGGAATGAAGTCCAAATGTTACTCCACCTCTTAGACAGCACACTGATTCGGGCAGCATCCTTTGGGCATCGAAGATGAGAGAGAATTTGATGGATAATGGATTCTGGCAATTCTGAGATTCGATCGATATTATCACCTCCTCTGTTCATGGCATTAACCTTTCCTTTTTGCTCCTTTCTAACCTTTGTTTGATTCTTTATACTGTTTGAACCTCCTCCACTTTTCTTCCTTTTCATGGTCCAGTTCACGGATCCAATACTCAAGGCAACGGTCTTCAAGAATTACTCAGTGACCCATTAGATGGTTCCCTGTTCAAAGTTTCTGCTGTGAAATTTTCTCTCTTATCTTTATTCCCTTGGCAGAAACCTATTTACAGAGATGTGTATGTCAGAGTCAATTTGTGATAAGGTTACAATACTAGCTACTGACGCTTTTTAACTATTTTAAAATTGAAGGTAATTTAATCGACAACCCGGGGGCGCAATGGTAAAGGGGGGACTTTGGACAAGATATAAAAGGTTCAACTCTCACGGGAGTCATTCAACATAACTTACCAGACATACGGTTTTTGGGGGTGATAATGCGTGTCACGGTGTCGCCGCAAAATATATGGAAAAAAACTTCAGTACAGCTCTTTATGAACAATTAGTTGTCCCTCCTTATGATCTGTCCATGTATTGTCGACATAGAAAACACTGCACATGTGGACCGATAATAAAGTGAAACAGGACCAAATGTTCCTAAAGAACTTCACTGAATTATTGTCCAAAAATAATTGACAACTTCATATCAGACTAGTGTAGGACAATAACAAAACTGAAAATTGCATAACCAAATATGTACCTTAACACAAATATAATATTCCTTGTGAAGCAATTAACATCCACTCAGAGGCGGAGCTACACCTAGTTCAGGGTGGGCATGTGCCCCCTCTTAACTTTTTAAAATCGTTTATCTATGTTATGTATTCTATTTAAAGCATTTGTGCCCCCCACTAAAATTTTAATTTTGCCCCTCTTAAACTGAGATATATCACTTTGGTCCTTAAATTTTTCTAACTACCACCCAAATACATATCCTAATTTACACAATTAGCCTCAAATATTTAAACCCTAGTAGATATCCCTTTTGAACCTACAAGGATTCTTGGTTATATAAGTAAAACTGGTCAGGAGAAAAAAGAATGGAAATAAATTAACATAGAAATACAAATTTCTTTATAATAGTCATGGGGAGATTAGTTACCAGAAAACATTCATCTCACTAAGCTACCGAAGGCGTTCCAGCTTAAATTCACATGATATTGTAATAACACCACCAAAATTTCGTGATATTGTAAGATGTCACATACCCATTTAAGCCTTGACTTTTAATATGAGTATGTATGCGCCTATATCTATATGAACACACATGGCAACGATCTAAAACATCGTTTAACGTTTGAATCTACTCTATTCCGTTCCATCTTAGCAAATCAGGAGAAGTGTACCCCCCACCACCGTACGACAACATTCCATAGCCAGTGGCGATCCGGGTATCTTAGTAATTGCCTTTGCATAATTAGGTCTTAGTAGAATCGCTAGCTGGCTACGCAAAATAGTGAGTGTGAGGCCCTAAATGACTCGCTAGGGCTGGCGATTCGAAGGCTCTCAAGGCAAAACACACAATAAGGTATAGTATTTTCAAAATCCAACTGGGAAGAAAAAGTAGTAGTAGTAGTAGTTTCAAGAAGAAACTCACCTCGAGTCGTAGCCGAGTCGTCGGATCTTACAGTGGGTCTCTGTCGTTGTCGCCGGAGTGGGTGCCGATTTGGGTCGTCAACTCTAATTCCGTCACTCTATCTCCCCCCACCCAATTGACATGGTGAAGTAGGGTTCGGTTTTCATGGAAGAAAGTGAACAATTTGGGGTAGTATTTATAGGGAATTGCTATGTAAGTTGCTAATTTTGCTATGTTTACTTACATGGCAATGTTAAGGAGAGAGGTAAAGTGTGTTAGTAAGTGTTAGTGAATTTTGTTAGTGCCCCAAATATTACTCTTACAAAAATTGAGAATTTTTAGAAGAAAAATTATTAGAATAAAGGAATTTGGGTGTACATGACAAATACACGGGTGTACATAGCAATTCTCTATTTATATTGTTTTTATTCATAATTAGCTATTAAAAAAAAGTTAATTATATTTTATTTTTTGTGGTCAGATTCATTTTCACTTTAATCCCATGTGGTTTAAAAGTGGACATTTAACTCCCCTTTAATTTTGGACTAAACTGGAACTGTGAAGATTTCCCTCAAAACTGATAAAAATTCTAAAATTTTTCAAACAGATTAACACTTAATCCCCTTTGTGAGGTTAATTTTGGAGTCAATTTTTAAGTAAGGATAATATTGCCATTTAACCCACCTACGTGTAACGTGGGGCAAATTTTTAACATTTAACCCCTTTGGAAAACTAATTTTGGGATTAACTGCTTATATGGTGTGTTAATCTTGGAATAATTCTTTGGTGATAACTTTCATACAACTTTCATACAAACTCTTAAAAAGATGTGCCTATCTCTCTCATGTGATGTCACTGGACCCCACACTGACATAGGAGAGAGATAGACACATCTTTTAGAAGGTTGTATGAAAGTTGTCACCAAAGAATTACTCTTAATCTTGACACATAAATTCACCTATGGAAGGCTAATTTTAACACTTAATCCCCATGTGGGGTTATTTTGAGAGAAATCTTAGTAATTTCACTTTAGTCCAAAACCACAAAGAGTTATGTAATACCCGTACCCGGAAATTGATAGTAAATATTATTTCTCATGCATTAATTAATATAATTAATCGCATGTGATGATTTAGGTGAGTTTCAATCGCCCCAGTATGGTAAGTGTTCAGAAAGGGACAACGTTGAAAATTCTACTAGAAGTGAGACAATATGAAAGTGGGATCCATGGAAGGTCAGGATTAAATGAATTATATTTACTTGCATTTACATGATTAAACTAGTAATGACCCCGTGCAATGCACTGAAGAGTTAGCAAGATAAAATATCACAGAACAAAAAAAAAGATTTAAATTAAAAAATAGAAGAAAGATATTGCAACTGATTTAAAACAAAAAAAAAAAAATTGTATATTTATTTATGACGTGTGTAAATGTCTCATAAAAGAGAGATATTTGTCCAACTAAAAAGTTTAAAAATATTTAAATAATATGATTTTTTGTGAAGTCACCCAATTACATCTATTTTTCTTTTCTTTTTTCCTTCAGAAGTGTGAGAAAAAAAAGAGGCCAATAGGACAGCATGCTCCACATTATTGTTTTTGGAAAAAGCAATAAAGCATTTCTTTATTCTTTTCATTTTACTTTCTTTTCGTTTTACTTTTTTTCAAAAGCCAATATTGATGACATGTGTAAATTTATTAATGACGTCTTATCATATATATATATATATATATATTGATGACGTGTGTAAATGTCTCATAAAATTAGATTAAATTTTACAAATCCATGCAATAAAAAATAAAAAGTAAAAATAATAATAACTAACCCTTCTTCATAAACAATCTTCACCTGCTCTTGTAATCTTCTTCAAATTGATCTTCATAGCTCCTCCTTCAAAGAAAACTGAAAACTAATTAACGTCAAATTTAAAAGATAAAAGGAAAGATAGTTATACTTGTGTACAAAATAATTTATTTTTGTATAATTTATATAGAGAGATAAGCTAAGCTTGAATCAATGCAAAATCTATTTGAAGTTTGAAAAGAGTAAATATATTATTTATTTCAAATTTCAAAAGTATCATCCATCTTTTAACGGGTTTTATTAACAACCACATAAATTGCACCCCCAATATTCATAAGTCACAAACAAAAATTTGTTATGACATTCTTATAAAGAATGTTGTGACCGGTCTTATATACTCATCTAATATATATATATATATATATGCATATATAAATCAAAGAATTAGACCTTTTAAAAATTGAATTGTATACATTGTAATGCAAATACACGATTATTCCATAAATAGAATATAAAAGTAAATAAACTTGCCTTTTATGTTTGCACCTCTTGTCTCATTAAGCAGTTTGCTCTTGCTACCAAAAAGAAGAAGAAAAGAAAATAGTTCATCTTCCTGCCCCTGTAAATAGAAACACAAACACTATCAAACATGAATATATCAAGCCAAGTTTGGAAGTAAAAAAAAAAAAAACTATAAATATATGAGATGGTAGGAGATAAAGAAAAAATAAAAACCTATCAAACATGAACATATCAAGCCAAGTGTGGAAATAAAATTGAACACAAAACTGTAAATATAAAATGGTTAGAGATAATGGTTGGACATGGAGGAGGAGGTTAAAGATGAGGATTGGAGATGAAGAATATATAAATCAATGATAAATATTGGTTCACATTAAAATCTTTAAGGATAAAAATATCTATGCTATTAAATATAAAAATTTTTGTTATGCGTATATCTAGTTTTACAAAGTATAACAATATTAGAAAGACTATATGTTATCATTAATTGTAAATTTCAAATACGAAACGGTTTCAAACCTTACCAAGATTAATAGGTACATTCAAGTAATTTTTTAATAAAATTCAAAAACACCATTTGATTAGTATTAAAATAAAAATTAAAAAAAAACACCACTTGATTTTTGAATAAACTTAAGCATATGTTTTTTTTAAAATAAGAAACTTAAACATATACTATATGTTATCCAACTAATATATATGTGTATATATATATATATATTTTGTATCTTATGTGATTAATATGCAAAAAGAAAATTATTCCTCATAGATAGAGGTAATGGGTTTAGGGATGAATTAAGTGAGTGAGTTATGGAGGGGGGTTATCATCCAATAAAATTTGAATTGGATACATTTGACATATTCATTGAATATTAATAAGAAAATTCTAAAATAGGAAAAGTTTATAGAATGTGCCACTTGGCAAAAGTAAAATCCTTTGTTTTCATATATATATATATATATATATTAGATAGGATTTGTTAAAGTGTTTTTAATATTATATTGATAGCTATGACTTTTTATAATACCAGTTTGGGTACCCGTGTGAGTGCAAATTAGAACTTGATTCATAACTAGTACATTAATTACAACTTTATAAAATATTTGGAACCACGTTGGGATCCATACGTGACATAGACTTGTAATCATTTAGATATTTGGTAGTTAATATAGTCAACCATGGGTGTTACAATAAATATCAAAACTTAAGGGGAGTTAATCATGAATAAGATTAAGCTTCCTTGGACTTAATATAAACATATGTGTATGCGTCGGCTAGTCTTCATCAGACCAAAAGAAGGAAAATATAAATAAATAAATGCTCTCTCCGTCCCAATTTATATGTCATTCTTTTCTTTTTGGGATGTCCTAAAATTATTGCCCATTTTCCTAAAATAGTATACAAATTTTCCTTATTTTTCCGAACTACCCTTCCTTATAATTTAGAAGAAAGCAAAACAAAAAGGAAAAAATGCAATGATTAGGGGCATTTGTGAAAAGTAAGTGTAGATTTTTTTTATCCTCTTAGATAGTTGGATTCCCTAAAAGGGACACATAAAATTGCCCGAAAGGAGTCAATAACATAAAAGGCAAGAATAAGGAGTGCAATTTTGCTAATCCTAAAATTGCTCACCTTCCTCTCTCATTGGCTAGTGCAGTGTGGTCCAGTATTTTACACCATTTAGCCAATACTGGACTCTACTACATTAGCCAATGGGAGAAGAAGGTGAGCAAAAAGTGACCAATTTTGGGGTGAGCAAAAATGTATTCAATAATAAGGAGGTGAGAGAGAGACACACGACCAGGGGGGGTGGGGTAGGGGGTGGTGTAGTGGTGACGGGGATTTCTCCGCCACTTTTGACATCGTATCTTCGTCGTTTGACATCAGTTCTCCAAACTGAAATCATAATCGGATTCATGGAGGTGAGATGATCGTTTATATGGAGTATTTCTTTTTCAATTTCTGTAACGTTTTTCCATGACCCACTTTGAGATGGTGATAGATATATGATATATATATATATATATGTAGGAATATTACCGTTTGCATTTTGGACTAGAATCTACAAAGAATTCAGGTTTTCTAGCTTTATTTGGGCTAATTCGAGAGGTGAGTGTCATAATCTAAAAATTGGATGTTTGATGTTATTTATGTGATATTGATAGTCTTAGCATGCTTAATTCTTGAATATATAGAAAATCATGTGTTAATTTATAGCTTACATGTCAAAATTGTTGGAATTACCATGTTGATATATTGACATACTTATGTGTTTATCTGGGTCAATGGGTCTCAAATGACAATCACCATTATTTAGCCTGTATTAAAGGAATTATTAGCCATGAATTTCTTTAAGGCATTATTTATGTTTGTTTTGATGATGACAAATCTAGTGATAATTGCATGTTCTTAATGGTTCTATTCTAATCAATTATCATGTCATTTTCATTGTGTTAATCTCTTGAATTATGCACTTAAAAGTTCTAACTTTGTTTGAGTTCATGAGATATCATATGGTGAAGCCCAAGAGTGATTAAGCTCAACAAGGATCAAGTTTGAAGACTTGAAGATCTTTCATCATTAGTTGAAGTCTAGGATTTACATGTAAAGTATCTTGATCATTATCACGACCCATCCCGCTAATGTGCGAAAACAGGACACGTGGCACGCCACCAAGGCTCAACATAACTATACGCAGCGGAAAAGAACTTTAAAACAATCTTGAGTATATAAAACTTTGAGAACATTACCCTCCGAGTTGAAAAATTCGTATAAAATTGAAAACGTAATTATATTTCAAAACAAATGATTTTATGTTGAAAAGGGTCCCAAAGGTACCCTAAGAACCAATCAAAACCCTTTTAAAATTTCTAGAAGGGGTAGTAAAAGAATTCTGGCAGGGGGTATTTCGACCGGTCGAACGACCCCCTTCGACCGGTCGAATGACCCTTTAGCAAAATCCTGCCCAAAGCTGCAGAATTTGCTTAAGGCATCAAACAACCTCCACCAATTCTACTACTCCAATCACATTTACATTAATCCAAACGTTACAAGCTATAACAAGCTTTCAAAAACAAAGTTTAGGCTTACTAACCATGAACAAAAACAACAGCGGAACAAGCTAAGGCTCGTTTGGCGCAATTCACATAAACTCTATCCATATCCCTTTAAACCTCGAATTTGCCAAAGTAAGCATTCAAAACACGAATCCACGAGTTCGGATTCATTACCACATACCCCAAAAGAGTTTTAATACCTATTACAACATCATGAAATCCACACTAACACCTCCAAGTTAAATCCAGGGTTCTAGCTATTCAAAAGCTCATTATTACAATGATTGACAAAGAAGACAAAACATATACAAGAAGATTCCCGGCATTCCCATCGGCCTCACTCTTCTCGCTTCCTCTTGCCTTTCTTCATACCTGCAATGGAGTAAATCTCCATTGCTCAGCTATATGCTGAGTGCACAATTTCTAACACATGCATATATGACAAATCATGCTTTAATCTCATCTTAACACATAACTATTGGTCTCTAGGGAACAAGTGCGCATTCACCGATCCAAAGTCTTACGACTCAACCACGACCCATGCCCCTTCGACATGTCGCGTAATGTCTTTCTCGGCAAGTGACCGTCGTCACTACTAATCATCCCCCTTCGAGAGGACGTCTCACGGTGAATTAGCACAAATCCCCCTTTAACCCACATAGGCACATGAACATGCTCATTTAACACATATACGTGCTCGCGTAAAATTAGACATGTTTTTCACATTTAAGCGCGTGCATAATTAACGGGCCTAAGATTAACACATGGATTTTTCCCGGATCACAATTTCGTCATCGAAATATAAAACATGTATTTCACCTATATAACATAGGCTAGAAATTCATACCTCGAGCTATCGTCGTATAACTTTGAAGGAACGACTAGAAGCCCGATTAAACGCCAAATCTCCGATCCTACGCGAAACCTACAAGTTTACACGTGTTTTCCCCAAATTCCTAGACTTAGAAATTTATAAAAATTTAGCCAAACGTGGCCTAAAGACTATCAAAACGTAGCCCTTACCTTGGGGAGTTCAAATACGAATTTTGGTTGAAAACAAACGGGCAGAAGTCCGTCGATTTGCGTCTGCAAGCTCTAAACTCCCTTTTGATTTTGAAATTAGAAAAGTTGTAATGAAGAAATATCTTGGAACATCTATATATAGACAAAATTCTTGAAAATTACGTTTACCTCCCCACGAGTTTTCAAAACTTGTAATTATCCCTCGAAACGTCTTACACGTCTAATTCATTACTTCACGAGTGAAAATTATAAATTATAACAGTTTTCGACTAAGTCTCGTTTGGGTCCAAAATCACGCTCGAAAACAAGAATCTGTGAAATCTCTAGATAACCTACCTTTTTAAACAAAGTATCACTCACGTTCTCACCACAGTGTTCAAACGATCTAAAACTAAATCAAAACTATCAAAATTATACTACACAGGTATAATTACTATTCATGAAAATACCAGATAAGTCAAATAACATTTAAATCACATAAATGTCATTTAGCTATGCCAATGCAACATGATTTTCCATGTTTCCGTGTCATCTCTTGACACCTTCCGTTGACCCATGGTCAACCTCATCCACAATTATTAAACCACGTTAATAATTCCATTTAAGACATTTATGCCTTTAAAATAAATGATTTTTCCGGGACGGGTATGACAATCATCACTCATAAAAGGGCTTAAAGGTTTAAAGTTATTTCAAAACATTCAAAAGAGTAAAACTGTTTTTCACTAGAAAAACAGTCGACTAGATCGCTTTCCCAGTCGACTGGGTGCTACAAATTTCAGTCGACTGTAAGTGAAAATAGTCGACTGGTTTATGTTTTAAAAACATAGGTTCTGCTTTAGGACCTTCAGTCGACCGGACCCTTATTTCAGTCGACTAGTTTAATGGCTCCTTACAAAAGATTCGAAGGTCAGTCGATTGGGTCGCAACATCAGTTGACTGGATTGAGGCAGAATAGCATAACGGTTAGTTTCTGAAAGGCTTTTTATTTACCACTTTGCCACTAACGGCTATAAGCTTTCAAGGCTTATGAATACATGTTTTCCCAAACCATTTAAAGGAGATCATTCTATTGGAAAACATCATTTGAATCACACAAAACTAGTTGATATTTAATCATTCATATTTGAGCCCTAGTTGTGTGAGTTAATCAATTTGCTCTTATTCTTCTTTTGTAATTCTTGAGAGAGCAAATTGAAGTGAGCTTTCATTTGTATCATCCACTCACTAAGGAGTTGTATGAGCTTTTATTGTATCCTCCACTTTAGAGAGAGAGAGAGAGAGAGAGAGAGAGAGAGAGAGAGAGAGAGGGGGGGGTGAAGGGGAGAGAGAGAGAGAGAGAGATAGTTCAATTTGTAATTCATCCATTTGTAAAAAGTGAGGGCTAATAATTCTTGTGTACAAAGAAGAGGTGTTCTTCTTTGGAAGAGTTTGAAGGCTCTTGTAACGGTTTGATCTACACCCATGAAGTAGATCGATTAAAGGAATCCTCAAGAGGTGTTCTTGTCACAGCCCGGTCCCACAATAGCGGAACCGGAGCCCGTGGCACGCCACCGAGGCTAAACTAATTCATTAACGTTCCCAAAATTTAGTTTGAAGAACACACGCAGCGGAATAAACAAGTCATTTTGAAAACTATTCGTCCAGTCGACTGATCCTCAGACCCAGTCGACTGATCCTGGTCCAGCAGAAAGTTGGGTTTTAAAACACCATCCAATCGACTGCTTTCTACACCCAGTCGACTGGGGCTTCAAATTTTCAGTCGACTGATACGGTCCGGTCGACTGAAGTCCAGCCTGAACAAAATATCTGAATTGAAAACATGATCCAGTCGACTGTGTCGAGGACCCAGTCGACTGATCCTCATATAAAAGGTGCAGTGAGTTGCTGAAAATAGAGGCTCCAGTCGACTGTTTTCTCAACCAGTCGACTGATTTATGGCAGCTTCTCATTCTGCAGAGTTTTCTAAGTTTAAAAGCTTTTGAATTCGAACGGCGATCAAACACACACTTCCAAAAGTACTCCAAAGCAATTCTAACTGTATTAACATATTACCGAAGCACAATTACAACATGTTACTAACTATTACAACGTTTTAGATTCATTCTAACATACCAAGGTAAACATAACTAAAAACCATAAGAATTCTTATTACAACATTCCTATTGTCCCAAAACTACAAGATTAACGTTCAAATTGCCTTCTAAAAGAACTCCCAACCCACGTGCTCACTTCTGTGATTCCTCGCCAGCATTTATACCTGCAATGGTTATTTGAATAACCACACATATTCGATTTGTTTAAGCTAACGCTTAGTGAATAAAACAACATATGCACATGAATGATAAACATGTCCGCATTCACATCTCTACATTTCATACTAGTCGCCGGAGACTCACGTGCCCGTCCATACTCCCAATCCGAGACTCCTCGCCAATAAGTCCACGCGAAAGGGTAAGACCCACGATTCTTCTCTTCAATCGTGCGACCTTAATGCCTATATCGGCTCCACAAAATGGCACGGTGACCACGTGCTCCTTCTGACCTAAATAAGCAACTTAACATGCTCAAATACATATCACCATGCTCGCGGAAATCAAAACATTTCATCGTGCTATTGGGCCTACTTATCAATATAAATGCCCAATATGAACTACACAAGATATCTCTAAGTATTAATACATGCTATTCAAACATAACATGAATACATGTCAAGAAACCATTCCAAAAACATAGTTGAATCACTCACCTCCGATTTACGCTCTTATAATTCAATCTCAAGAAAACCCGTGCACAAAGAACGTGCAGAAGTCCGTCTAGTACAATTCCTATGAATCAAAATTCCGTTTATCAACTTTTATGAAAAATTCTATAAAATAACTTTTCAAAAAACTTGGCCAAACAAGCCCTAACATATATCAAAACGAAGCTCTTACCTCGAGGAGCTCGAATATGAAATCTAGGAGAAAACAAACTGACGGAAGGTCGCCGTTTGGCGCCGCAAAGCTCTAAGCAACTAAATCTCCCTCTAGCCCCCTCTTGACCTCCTCCTTGAGCTTTAGGTTAAACTTACAAAAATCTAAAGACCCATCTCTATCTAAATATAGGCAACTCTTTTGGGAATTATGTTTACCTCCCCTATGAGTTTCCAACCTCCTAATTAGTCTCTGAAACTTTCTATACAGCTTATTCATAGCTTTACGAGTGAAACTTCGAAATTATAAAAGTTTTCAACTAAGTTTCGTTTGGTCGCTAAAACGCGAATTTCTACATGACGTTTCCGAAGTTGCTAATTAGCCTACCAAATTAATAGCGTGTTAATTCGTTCTCACCAGGATACTAAAACTAGCAACAGATATAAATTCTAAAACAGAAATTAATACAGATATTGAAATACACAGGTAAACATTTATTTTCAGATAAACATTTAAAATGCTCCACAGTGACCGTCTCATACTCGGAGAGACTTCACAACAACAAACGCTCAATCAATCCCAGTCTCAGAGGGTTCTCTAACACAGACACCCAAATCAACTCGTGAGTCAAAACTCACTCCAACATGTGTCATAAGACACGCCACATCACATTATCATGCATGACAATGAAATGCAAAAGCAATAACACAATTACGGGTATTATAGACGTAGGCCGCGGTGTGCGGATTGCCGAACCCCTCGAAAACTCGGTTGCAAGTTCCTCTTCCCTTTTCTATTTTCTTTATTGATTGTGATTGTGTTTTTTATTTTCGAACCAACAAGGACAATGTTGCTCTTCATGAAAAAGGGCCAGTGGTGACAACCACAACGAATTGATTTCAGTCATGTGAGAGTGAGAGATAGTACTGCTGTATGTGACGGTTTAAGTGAGGAAGACCCGAATATCAGGTGTCCAAAATGATGATGATTAGTTACTTGACATACCAGCGACTAATTGTATTGTTATGAATGTTTAAATGTTACATAGGATGCATTTCATACTCCGATAGCACAATTAGAATGCCCATTAAGAGAAAGCTTAAACAAATATTACTTTTCTGTATGGTTATTGAATACTGCCGCATGTACGGAGCATAATGAGGAAAGGAAGTGATCGGAACGACGGGATGGGCTCCAGAGAGAGTTATGTTCATATGTGTAATTTCAGTTGTTTTACTTGTAACGCCCTGTAATTTCTTTTTCATTAATAAATGAATATTTGATTTTAATTGCTATTTATTTTTTTGTTTGGGGTCAAACTATAATCTCCATAAACATAGAAAAATATTTTCTATGGTTTTAAAAACAATATCTATATTTTTGTATAAACTGGGAATTTATTTCCTACGCTAATATAATTTTCTGTATTTTTATATCAACCGTAAAATACCAGTTTTGATTTAAAGCTGCGTTTATATCGCGTTTTAGGTGTGGGAGCACGTGAGCTCAACCACTCCGGGAGAAATCTATTGATTTCTTGGAGCCCAAAACTAACGGTTTATATATATGTGTGTTTATATCTCACATCTCTCACAGTCTCTCAATCTCCCTCAATTCTTTCTCAATTCTCTCTTCCTCTCAAGAACACACACACACACACACACATATTCTGATATATATATATATACATACACATACACACAGTCATATACATACATGGAGACATATACATAAATCAAGAACGGAGAAAATTCAAACGACGGAATTGACGGCGGAATTCTCGGTCTCAAAATTCTCTGTATAATTAACCTCTGTGAGTAATTTAAACTCACTCGCCATGTTTATATAAGTATAATTCAGTGTCTATATGTGTGTATATGTGTATATATATAGATACACCATTAAAGCTTGGAAAATTGGAGTTTATACAAAAGTTAACCAAAATGAAATCCGTGAATTGGGAATGAAAGATTTTAGTCCCAATAAGCTCCGGTTCGAATCCTACGGAGTAATTCATCCGTATCGCGACGTACAGTTGATTTAAAGTTTTGACACCCTTACTTTAATCGCGAAAATTAAGAGATACAATCAGTATTTTTTTAAATTGATCGCGTATTCTTAATCTACGCGGAAAGACGAAGAAATTCATATATTGCACGACATGTTTGAAACAGAATCTGAAAATGGGTAAAAAAACAGTTTGAAGTTGAAAACAGGGGAAAAACGAGGAAGATGATGAAACTGTGACAACTCGCGCGCGCGGCCCGCTCGCGCGACCAATCCATTTTCGCTCGCGTGATCCGCTCGCGCGACCTGGGGCAGTTTGAGCAGTTTTTGTATTTTCGTTTAAGGGGCTGTTTGGAAAAGGTTTGAAAGTTTTTAAAGAACTATTTGACAAATATATTGTTTTAAAGGCTCACTAATTAGGTATTGGACTTATAAGAACGTTTAAGACCGAGATTTATGTTGAACGAGTATCCCGCTTGAGACTAATAACTGTTACTACAAACTGTGAACATTGACATACATATTAGGGTCGAGGTTGTGTCAACATGCATGTGTGTGAGAAAGCGTGAAAAGAGTTAAGAGTGGCGGTCTGGTGTGCGACCTCAATATCGATCGGATATTATTCCTGGTATTGGAGGCGACAGTGTTGTGTACGACTTAGATATCGATCGGATATTATTCCTGGTATCTAAGGCGCTCATTTCGGATATCGATCGGATATTATTCCTGGTATCCGAAGCGATGGTATTGAGTTACGGCTTAGATATCGATCGGATATTATTCCTGGTATCTAAGACGCTCGTTTCGGATATCGATCGGATATTATTCCTGGTATCCGAAGCGATGGTATTGAGTTACGGCTTAGATATCGATCGGATATTATTCCTGGTATCTAAGGCGCTCGTTTCGGATATCGATCGGATATTATTCCTGGTATCCGAAGCGATGGTATTGAGTGCGTTTCGAATATCGATCGGATATTATTCCTAGTATCCGAAGCGATGGTATTGAGTTACGGCTTAGATATCGATCGGATATTATTCCTGGTATCTAGGGCGCTCGTTTCAGATATCGATCGGATATTATTTCTGGTATCCGAAGCGATGGTATTGAGTTACGGCTTAGATATCGATCGGATATTATTCCTGGTATCTAAGGCGCTCGTTTCGGATATCGATCGGATATTATTCCTGGTATCCGAAGCGATGGTATTGAGTGCGTTTCGGATATCGATCGGATATTATTCCTGGTATCCGAAGCGATGCTATTGAGTTACGGCTTAGATATCAATCGGATATTATTCCTGGTATCTAGGGCGCTCGTTTCGGATATCGATCGGATATTATTCCTGGTATCCGAAGTGATGGTATTGAGTTACGGCTTAGAAATCGATCGGATATTATTCCTGGTATCTAAGGCGCTCGTTTCGGATATCGATCGGATATTATTCCTGGTATCCGAAGCGA
This sequence comes from Hydrangea macrophylla, assembly GCA_033977485.1. Classification (NCBI taxonomy): domain Eukaryota; kingdom Viridiplantae; phylum Streptophyta; class Magnoliopsida; order Cornales; family Hydrangeaceae; genus Hydrangea; species Hydrangea macrophylla. Next base: position 142,322,491 of record CM066991.1, read on the forward strand.
TGGTATTGAGTTACGGCTTAGATATCGATCGGATATTATTCCTGGTATCTAGGGCGCTCGTTTCGGATATCGATCGGATATTATTCCTGGTATCCGAAGCGATGGTATTGAGTTACGGCTTAGATATCGATCGGATATTATTCCTGGTATCTAAGGCGCTCGTTTCGGATATCGATCGGATATTATTCCTGGTATCCGAAGCGATGGTATTGAGTTACGGCTTAGATATCGATCGGATATTATTCCTGGTATCTAGGGCGCTCGTTTCGGATATCGATCGGATATTATTCCTGGTATCCGAAGCGATGGTATTGAGTGCGGTTTGGATATCGATCGGATATTATTCCTGGTATCTGAGGTAATGGTTTCGTTGAATCGAGTTTGTTGAGAGAAAAGAGTCAGAAAGATGAGATATTACATTGTTCATGCACGGTCGCATATTTATGGCTTACTTTATTCCCCCGTTACTTATGTTGGAATTGGAACCTTGAATCTATTGCTTTTAAAGTTAAATTGCACCGCTGTTTATTTGCTTATATATACATTGCGAGCACTTGTTTATTTTGCTCACCAGCTTGCATAAGCTGACGGCGTTGATGCGTCCTGGACTGTATGTCCAGATTTTCAGGGTCAGGAGCAGCCAGGGTACTTCGACTATGTTAGTTAGAAGCATGAGACTTTCCAGGAGGCTGCTTTATATTTTCCTATGTCTTTTTAATTTCGGGTTGTAATAAACTAGCTTCAGACATTTAAATAAGGGCTTTTGTGCCTAAGACCTGGACTTATGTAATAGTTTAGTAAGTTTTTATTTTGGAGCTTATGTTTTATTAGTAACCTTTCTTTAGAAATGCTGTTTAAGTTATTTGTTGCAGGGACAATTGGTCATACTCACTTGTCACGACCTACGAGTCCATAAAGGAAATTAAATGCTTTCCTGTATTATGCTACGTCGGGGCGTGACATTACTAGTAATCTAAGTTCTCGAAAGTTGGTTGATAAGATTAAGTGTAGTAGATAAGTTGTAACTTGAATATGATTGTATTTTGGGTTGTCGTTGTCTTCCGAATTATGTAAATTTCTCTTATATTCATATCTAGTATGGTGTTTATGTTCGGGTGTGTGCTCGGAGGTGAGTTTTTGCCTTGGAATTACGGTTGGAAGCCTTTAGTTCACACTATGCCTTAGAGTGAAAATGAAAATTTTCAACACTTATTTATTTTCAGTGCATTTGATAACATACCACTTAATTGGAAAACTAACTAAGACCATCTCCAATGCTAAATGATATATCTTCCATGCCAATGCTATTTTTTAGTATTGCTATAGTGTCAAATGCTATAATTTGATATTTATGCTCCAATGCTAAATGCTATAATTTGCTTTAAGAACCTATACTTTGCCGTAAATGACTTCCCCCGCCTTGTTGATTGTTGAGTGCCTTCTATTTTCTTGTAAAAAAATTAGTGTACAATATTTTGACCAAAAACAAATTGAGCACAATACAAATTGGGTATAAAAATGAGCATATTTATAAACAAATTGAGAGTTATAGCCGTTGAGTTCTTCAGCCAGCAGCCCAGCCAACTTTAAAAAAAAAAAAAAAACACTTATGGCCATTGGGTTCTACAACCGGCAGTCCAGCCAAATCATTTTTTTTAATAGAAAAATATTGAAAAATCCCTACAAGTGCCTCTTAAAAGTTTAAAACTCCAATTGATTTGACCATTTTCTAAAAAGGAAAAAAGAAATTTAAGACAGTACTCACACGATATAAGTGCACGCACCGAAGATCTCATGTCACTATCGCCCGTCACGTGCGTGCTTGCTTTCAGCCACTCACACCGTGTGAGTGGTTGTACCATATTTTATCTATTTCAAAAATGTTTTTTAAAACTTTAAACTCCATAACTTTTGATCTACAACTTTGTTTCTGACAGATTTTATACCGTTAGAACCGTGTCGACGAGAGCTACAAAACTAGTACCATTGTTGATATCTTTTGAGCAAAAGAAAAAAAATTCCTATTTTTACATGACATGTTCCAGACGAACCAAATAGAATTTTCACAGAATATTCGTGTATGGGTTACTGAATTTTTACTTAATATTCACGTATGCCAAGTTGATATGTTTTGGGGAAAAACAACACGAATGTTCACTTTGTACTTAAAGAAAGTTTTAGTGAAATTTCATAAGAATTTTGTATTTGTTTGGGTTGAAAAACTATATTTTATAATTGTTTGTGAAATTTGATTTTTTTGAAACGAAATATGCATTGTTTAATGTGGAAAAAAGAGTACATGAACATTAATATTAAGTGAAATTTCACTGAACTTGTACATAAACATTAAGTTAAATTTCACTTAAATAGACATTTGAGAGACTGTTGAAAGTCTGTACTGAAAAAGTTTAGAAAAATTGGAAACCAAACCAGAAACGGGCCGAGGCGCGGACAATGTCCCTCTCTTTAAGGTTGATTTCGCGCCTCCTCGGTCTTCTCACCGGTGCACAGGATGGTGTGTCAACCCCCAGGATACAACAGCCCAAACTATAATCAATTTTTGTTCCGCTTTATGCACCAAGTTGAACAAAACACAATGAACTACACCGAAAAAATATCAATCTGTATTGCCCAATATCTTATACGATTCATGAAATGACAAAGCAAAGAGAAACCTTCAGAGAAACAGTGAAAGTTTCTTCTAATCGGAGTAGTTGAAAAGTGGGAATAGGAGAAACAAAGCGTACGTTTTTCTCTTTTTTGTTTCACTAACTTGTCAGATACTCTTATTGTGTATATCAACTAAAAACATATATAATATTAGGAAGTAAAACAAAAAAGACGTTAGAGCCAAAACCAAATTGAGTAAAAAGTGGGCCCGTCCATTATGTAGTGGAGAAATACATGGGTTAGTTTTTGGACCAAGTCCACTCTCTGACTCCCTTTCAAAATATCACTTTAAATTCTTTTCAAGACTTAGCATTATAATACTATAATGACAACCCATATATATATATATATATATATATTATTGTTAAAATATATCAACAATCCCCCACTTATTTTAACAAAAATAATAATTTGACAAGTTGGGCATACAGAATAATAACTAGTAGTATCATGCATAAATAAAGGTGAACACCGTCTTGAACCTTTACATAGAGAAAAATATTTAAGGTATAAGAATCTTGAGTGACTAAGTCTTGAACTCAGATTCTTTCGTATACAATAAATATTATTCCTCACATAATACATTTCATGGTGTAGTCTCAAAAAGCTAGCACGTTACGGCCATGTGCTTTATCCCGGTGTCATGAATGCTCTAGAGAATATGCCCAATCAATTCTCATAGGAAGCGGCCACAACTTCCACATTCACTAGGTGAGTCTATCAAGAGTGCTCCTATAGCTAGGCACCCCGTCCATAAGGACCATAGAACTCATTAAGAGTATAAACTCAACCTCCAAATCGCTACAGGATATCATGCTAATCACAAGTATGGGACAATAAAATGCATGATCCACCCCAATTACTATGCGACTTGTTCTTACCCTTTGAACCTAGTTCTTGGGATCTCCAGTCTCCAGGTTGGGTTACCATCACATGTAATTTATTTATTAATGGGCTTAAGTCCCATACCTTTAGAGGTACTCCATACCTTTTCTCTTGCCAAAGCTTTGGTTAACGGGTCTGCGAGATTATCGCCAGACCTCACAAAATCAATAGTAACAGAACCCTCAGAAATAAATTCTCTCACAGTACTGTGCTTACGACGTATTTGTCGTGATTTACCATTATAGTATTGGTTCTGTACTCTTCCTATGGCAGCAGTGCTGTCACAGTGTATCAAAGTAGCTGGAACTGGTCTAAGCCAGATAGGTATATCTGATAAAAAGCTACGCAACCAATTAGCCTCCTCGCTAGCTGAACACAATGCAATCAGTTCAGACTCCATGGTGGACTGAGCTATAATAGTTTGTTTCTTGGATTTCCAAGAAACCGCTCCACCACCAATACTAAAAATATAGCCACTAGTGGCTTTAGAGTCTTCCGATAGGGTATTCCAATCGGCATCACTATAACCTTCAAGTACAGCAGGATACTTATTATAGTGAATACCCAAATTAATAGTTCTTTTTAAATACCTCATTAGTCTGCCAATTGCATTCCAATGTTCTATACTAGGTTTGCTAGTATACCTACATAGAACTCCTACTGCGTAGGCAATATCAGGTCTAGTACAATCTGTAGCATATCTTAAACTCCCAATAATACTAGCATATTCCTTTTGATTAATAATGTCACCCTCATTAGGAAATAATTTAATACTTGGATCAAAAGGAGTACAAACAGGTTTACAATCAAAGTAATTATATTTTTTCAAAACCTTTTCAATATAATGAGATTGATCAATAGAAATGCCAATAGGAGTTCTTGTAATTTTAATCCCCAAAATTACATTGGCTTCACCCAAATCTTTCATATCAAAATTAAGTGACAAGAAATTTTTGGTCTCTTTTATAATCTCTAAAGTAGAACCAAAAATTAATAAATCATCTACATATAAACATATCATAACACATACTCCATCATTGTATTTATAATAAATACATTTGTCACTTTCATTGATTTTGAAACCATTTGAAATAATTGTTTGGTCAAATTTTTCATGCCATTGTTTGGGTGCTTGTTTTAAACCATATAATGATTTAACTAGTTTACAAACTTTATTTTTATTGTTCGGATCAATAAAACCCTCAGGTTGATCCAAATAAATTTCCTCCTCTAATTCTCCATTTAAAAAAGCTGTTTTAACATCCATTTGGTGAATATATAAATCATGAATAGCAGCAACAGCTAACAAAACTCTAATAGAAGTAATACGAGTAACTGGAGAATAGGTATCAAAAAAGTCGATATTTTCTTTTTGTTTAAACCCCTTAGCTACTAATCTAGCTTTATATTTTTCAATAGAACCATCGGGTTTAAGTTTCTTTTTAAGGACCCATTTGCAACCTATGGTTTTACATCCAGGTGGTAAATCCACAAGTTCCCATGTACGATTGGACAAAATAGAGTCCATCTCATCCTGAATGGCTTCTCTCCAGAAATTAGATTCTGAAGAGGTAAGAGCATCCTCTAAACAAGAAGGATCTCCTTCTAAATTAAATGTATAAAAATCAGGTCCAAAGTCTTTTGAGAGCTTAGCTCTCTTACTTCTACGTGGTTCAGTTTCTATGTCATTATCTCTATCATGCACCCTAGAATCAATGGGTCTAGAAGAGACAGAAATAGGAAGTTGGGAACCCCCACTATCCCTTGATTTAAAAGGAAATCTATCTTCATAAAAATCAACATCAATAGACTCAAAAATAATATTATTTTTAATGTCTAAAAATCTATAAGCCTTACTATTAAAAGCATATCCCAAAAATGCACATTCTACAGCTCTACTAGCAAGTTTATGCCTTTTAGGATCAGGAAGTCTAACGTATGCCAAACAACCCCAAACTCGAAAATAATTTAAATTTGGCTTTCTATTTTTCCAAAGCTCAAAAGGAGTAATTTTTGTTTTAGAGTGGGGAACTCTATTTAAAACATAACAAACAGTTAATAAGGCTTCTCCCCAAAGATTAGAGGGAGCTCCAGAACTCACAAGTAAAGCAACTACAAGTTCTGTAAAAGTCCTATTTTTACGTTCGGCTACACCATTCATTTCAGGCGAATAAGGAGCTGTAGTTTCATGTATAATACCATGAGATTCTAAAAAGTAACTAAATTCTCTTTCTCCATATTCCGTGCCTCTATCGGTTCTAAGCCTTTTAACCTTTTTGTCGAATTGGTTTTGAACTTCATTTAAAAAGGCCTTAAAAGCATCAAAAGCATCATTTTTATTTTTCAAAAGGTAAACATATGTAAATTTGGAAAAATCATCAATAAATGTGATAAAGTATCTTTTTCCACCACGTGTTAAAATTCCTTCAAATTCACATAAATCACTATGAATTAATTCTAGAAGTTTAGAATTTCTAGTGACACTTTTATGTGGGGTTTTTGTAATTTTTGCTTGGCTACACGAGTTACAATGCTCAAATTCATCATTACCCAAAATAGGAATTAATCCTAATCTACTCATATTGTCCACATATTTTTTATTTATATGACAGAGTCTAGCATGCCAAACATTCACAGAAGTAGACAAAATATAAGCAGAACTAGAGCATTTATTAATATCAGAAACATTCAACTTAAACATACCCTCACAAGCATAACCTTTCCCAACAAACATACCAGACTTAGAAATTACATATTGATCACCCCCAAAAGATTGGCTAAAACCAGCCTTATTAATTAAAAAACCAGAAACTAAATTTTTCCTAATCTCGGGAGTATGTAGTACATCCTTCAAAATCAATTTCTTCCCGGAGGTAAAATTTAGCTCCACATTGCCAGTGCCTAGAACCTTTGTAGTGTGAGAATCACCAAGCAATACATTTTCATTCTTCGTAGGAGAGTAGCTCTTGAACCAACCGCGATTGTTACACACGTGCCTAGAGGCACCGGTATCAATCCACCATCCTTCGGAAACTGTCATGGAATTTACTTCCGTAATCATAGCCACAAGTGGCTCTTCAGTCACATTAGCCTGAGGAGCAGACTGACGCTTCCGGCAATTCCGAGCAAAATGCCCGGGATGTCCACAAACATAACATCCATTTGGATTATTTTGTCTTGAAGGAGGTCCTTGGTTCGTATTCCTTTTGAAGTGATTCTGGCTCTGGTTTGGATCGAATTTTTTCTTTTGCCCAAAAGAATTTTTCTGCCCATTTTTATTTTTAAAATTTTTGTGGGCTGGTTTCAAAATTTTATTTTTATTTTGTTGGGGGCTAACAGTATTAATTTTGGCAGACATAAAATTTTCTTCTTTTTGGTCTTGAAGTCTAGACTCCTCCTCAATTCGGAGTCTCACAATTAAACTCTCCATAGAAAACTCTTTTGACTTGTGCCTTAAGGAGTTCCTGAAATCCTTCCAAGAGGGGGGTAGTTTATCAATTAAGACTGCAACTTGGAATTGTTCATCTATTTTCATCCCCTCTGAAAGAATTTCATGAACTATTTTTTGAAGTTCATGGCACTGTGAGACTACCGATTTGTCATCTGCCATTTGGTATTTTAAGTAACGACTTACAGCGTATTTTTTCGCTCCGGCTTCTTCGGTGTCATATTTTTTTTGAAGAGCAGTCCAAACTTCTGCAGCTGTAGGCAACTCCGCATAAAAGTCATAAAGCTCGTCTGAAAGTCCATTGAGAATGTAGTTTTTGCAATTGAAATCAGCGGCTTCCCATTTCAGTGCTTGATGAGATCTTGCGGGTTCTAGCAAATCTGAGTCCCTCGGATTTGGTTCGTCAAGAACAAAGGCAACCTTTAGTAAAGATAGGTAGAACATCATTTTGGTCTTCCAACGCTTGAAGAATTGGCCTTCGAACCGGAAAGGTCGGTTGTGACTGTTGTCGCTTACAGAGGCAGTATGCTGATTGGCTTCCATGAGGCTTATTCAACCTTAAATTGTTGAAAGTCTGTACTGAAAAAGTTTAGAAAAATTGGAAACCAAACCAGAAACGGGCCGAGGCGCGGACAATGTCCCTCTCTTTAAGGTTGATTTCGCGCCTCCTCGGTCTTCTCACCGGTGCACAGGATGGTGTGTCAACCCCCAGGATACAACAGCCCAAACTATAATCAATTTTTGTTCCGCTTTATGCACCAAGTTGAACAAAACACAATGAACTACACCGAAAAAATATCAATCTGTATTGCCCAATATCTTATACGATTCATGAAATGACAAAGCAAAGAGAAACCTTCAGAGAAACAGTGAAAGTTTCTTCTAATCGGAGTAGTTGAAAAGTGGGAATAGGAGAAACAAAGCGTACGTTTTTCTCTTTTTTGTTTCACTAACTTGTCAGATACTCTTATTGTGTATATCAACTAAAAACATATATAATATTAGGAAGTAAAACAAAAAAGACGTTAGAGCCAAAACCAAATTGAGTAAAAAGTGGGCCCGTCCATTATGTAGTGGAGAAATACATGGGTTAGTTTTTGGACCAAGTCCACTCTCTGACTCCCTTTCAAAATATCACTTTAAATTCTTTTCAAGACTTAGCATTATAATACTATAATGACAACCCATATATATATATATATATATTATTGTTAAAATATATCAACAGAGACTTTTTAACAAAGTATCAAATTGAACCTTAAACTCTAAAGAGTTATTTCTAGTGACTTTTGGGATAGTTAGTGAATTTTTACTTACCATACAAGTAAACTAAGTGAAATCTCACTGAACGAGTACACGAATGACGAATGTTAAGTTTAGTTTCAAGTTTTTCAGGAACAAGACATATACGGATTCAGTGAATATTCACTTAATATTCATGTATGCTAAATTTATATGTTTTGAGGAAAAAAAAGGAATGAATTTTAACAAGAATTCTTGCATTTGTTTTGGTTGAAAATTTTTGTTTTATAATTGATTGTGAAATTTGCTTCCCTTAAGTCTTAACAAACTATGCATTGTTTAATATGCAAAAAAAAAAAAAAAAAAAAAAAAGAGAAAAATAAATAAATTTTATCATGCATATATGAATATTTTTAGTGAAATTTCACTTAACTCAAACATGAACATTAAGTGAAATTACACTTAACTTTGCATTTAAGAGACTTTTTAATAAATTAATAATCAAATTGGACTTTAAACTTTAGACAGTTACTTCTCTAGTGAAATTGCACCAGCAGACATGAAAAATGTGTAAAATATTACTGAACGCGTACCCATATTTTGAAAATATTTCATATATACTCTAAAAAATTATATTTTTACACTTAAGCCCCCTTTCCAAATTAAAATGCCCCCTATTTTATTAGTATTTGAGTGTTGAAAAGTTTTACAAAACTTCAAGGTTTTGCATCGTCCCTGCCATTGCCATAAATCCCACAACTTACAGCATTCGTTTAAACACACAAATTGTTAGGTTTTCGAAATTTGTATTTCATTCCAGATAATGCAGTAGTAGTTTACATTCAATCACAGTGAGATCATTTGATGTTTATTGAAAATTGTTTTACATCAGTTGTGGAGCCAAAGTTATGCGCAAATTTGGATACCAAAGCATTTCTCAAAGTCTAAGCAGGCAAGTGATATCGACACTATTATTTCTTAATATTGAAAAAATATTTATTAGAATGATAATAGATCATCTTACTAATACACATAGATGAGAGCATTTTTGCTCATTCTATTTTGGTCATCTATTGCTCACCCAGGCTTCCACTGTAACGACCCTGGTGTTGTGGGAGGGCTGCTGTAGGTGCCTTTGTGGCTGCAGTAAGTGCTGGCAGGCTACACACTATGGGAACTTCGTCCCACATCGCATGAGTATGGAAAAATAATGTGCTATATATGTGTGGTTTCAAGTCTCCATAGTAAGAGGCCTTTTGGGTAGTGGCCCAAGAACAAATCCGTACGGATTTGGGCCCTAAGCGGACAATATCTTATTGAGCGAGACTTGGGTCGTGACATCCATTGAGTGACATGTGTCCCATTTCATTCCCCATTTTGCCCCTGTACTATTAACATAATTACTAAAATTGGACACAATGGAGCGCTGGATGAGCAATGGCCATTGGGTAACCAAAATGAGGGGTGCAAAAATGCTCCCACATGGATATAGTGTTTTGATGTGTAAGATAATTGTTCATATTCCACATGTTTACATTTTTCATTTTTCAGTGTCTTTGACAATGATGACCACATTGCCAGCCGAGGAGGAGGAGGGAGAGGGACATAGTTAGAGGATTTGTTTAGAATGCTCCAGTAGGATCTGATTTAGTCTCGGTCTCACTCTTTATTTAGTTTTTATAAAAAAGCAATGTTATGTCAGTTTGATAATAAACCAATTTTAAGAGATATATAGTTTGTGCGAGCAGAAGTAATAATCATTCAACTAAGTTCATCCAAAGACAATGAAAAAATTTTGCATGAACAAAAAAGAAAATATAAAAAAATGTGGTTCCTTACAGATTTAGGTAAAAGTAGTAGTAGTTATGCATATGGTTGATGATTGCTTTTACAAAAGCTTTAAAAAAAAAAATTAAAAAAATAATAATAATGATAAAATAAAAAAAATAATAATAATATTTAAAAATAGATAACTGCTTTAACCTGATTGTTTTAATGAAGCTGTAAATCAAGGTGTTTTTTTGGACCCTCATGGTATGCGTCTGACAGAAGCTGGTTTTCTGCTTAATTTTAAAGAAGAAGCAGGTGTCACCTAGCATATTAAGGACCTGTTTGGCTGTGATCTTTTCGTTTAGGCGGAGGCAGCGTTAATCGCAAAGGCACCGTGTGAATGAAGAAAAACTATAAAAACTCCTAATTTGCTTTCCACATTTGAACTGCAGCACGTAGACCCGCTTTAGGCAAACGGACTTTTGGCACTCTAGAGTGCTTCTTAGAAATATTCCAAACAGACTAATGCATGTGTTTAGAAATTTATTCCAAACAGGCCCTAAAGCGGCTGAAGTAAAAGTTGGATTAGAAAAGCAACTCTAAAAGGACAATTTTCATTTCTGAAACTCCAGAGGCAGCACAATCATCCTCCACAAATGGCATGCACCACAAAATCCAAATTAGAATTAAACCAATGAATCTTTGAACAATAAATGAAGAGCGTGACTAAATGCATACAAAATTTCAGGTTTCCAATGTTCATTTAATTGTAAAAGAATGAATCAGATGGTAAAATGGAATGCGTCTTTCATCAGATCAGAGAAATGGTAAACTTCATTTAACATGATACAATACCATTTAATCCGAAGATAAACTCAATCGCTTGTATCACTGAGATGTCGAATATGCTGAGCCAAGCTGTAATTTTTCATCTATATGAAACTCGCCTATATGAAGCAGCCCATGAACTAGTGTCAAAAACCAAAAAAAAAACGCACAAGCGTACCTAGAAGAGGGTTGCTTCCTAGCCAAACTCTTGCTTGCAATCTCTTGTCAAAAGCCGAAAACTTTGGGTGCCAATTCTAGTAGTGGATCCAAAGCACTAGGAGCAAACTTTCTTGCAAAAAGGTAACAAACCGAAGATAGCTGGTTATTGTATAGACACGTTTGGCCATCAAAAATTCTCTTGAAAAACTGCTCTGTAATGTCAGCCTTGCCAAATGAAGCGGGATGTGCACCGCCCCTTGACCAGTCAACCCAAGTAAGGGTCCGATTCGCCAATAGATGAGGAGATTCGATGCTCAGCATTGTAGGGAAATAGTGCTCATCCACATAACATGCTGGCCTGCAAAACTCTTTGAACTTGGGGTAGTAAATGTTATCTTGAACTATGTCAATGGCTAGTTTACGGTTAATTTCAAACCACTGCGACCCTTTTCGCCAGCTTGTTAGGTTGACCACGGGCTTCATGTTTCCGTTATAGCGGCCTCTTCCGTAAGGTCCCAGTTCATCGACTGCACCGATAAAGCTGAATCTAGATCTTGATATGTAGTGATATATGATACTCAGGTTCTGAAGAGGAATGCAAGCCTCGGATAAGAGAATGAACCATTCGTTGGAGGTATCAAGCAAGGCATTAGCTAGGAGCCTTCTCTCGGCATCACACATACTCATCTCTCCCCACTCTGCCACCTAAATATAGAAACAAGCCCCACATGAATAAGAACAATCCCAATATTTATTCAGATTTAAAATGCAGATAAGAACCTTGCCAAATGGGTATCGGGGAATGTAAAAAGATATGGGCACAAACTATCACCATCTATTAAACCAAGAACCTTACGGCATTGGCTGGAGGTCAAACAAGAAATAGAAGAAAAAACAGTATGAATAAAAGAGATGCTCATAATGGAAGAGCATATATTTTGGACCACCTTCATTTTTCAATCTCACGAATAATCTTCACACTTCCCCAGACAATTGATATCTACAACCAATTGAGATTCCTGAAAATTGGGAATATCATAATAATTCACTTGCATTACAGCCAAAAAGAGAAAATGTAGCATAATCATTTTTCTCTGTTTTACGTATTAATACAAACTCAGTGAATGCAAATACACACTTCAACACCCAAGTATGGAAGCTTGCTGAATTCCCAAAGCCCAGTCCCCTTGTCTTCTGGATATAAAATTACTAAATGCCCTTTGCACAGCTTCAACAACACAACCACAATCCTTTCTCAAAGCTGTGAAATAGTTATATGACTAATGAGCCTATTTTGCCTTTGCTAACTAGGTATAGTGAGCCTTTACATCCTAGACAATCATTCATATTCTCCGAGGGAGCATATTATGCTGACACGTGGCAGTATTTTTCACGTTCTCTCAGTCACCTACATGTGACCTACTTAACTCTTAACGCAATCTAACCCCGAAAAATACATGAAAGGGTGTTGCATAGTCTGTCTATCTCTCTCCCGTGAACACAATCCATGATCAAGCGAAGATAGTTGTTTTACAACTAAACAACGATGTGTGGGGAGATCATTGACCACCCCAACAAAAAAAAAAAAAAAGAAAAAAAAAAAGAAGAGGACGAGGAAAGAAAAATTGGTCCAATGCAATCTTAAAACTTAAAAATTCCTCTCTCTCTCTCTCTCTCTCTCTCTATATATATATATATATCTCTCTCTCCCTGTTTATATCCATTTTATTACATTATCCAAAAAAGGTCAGAGTTTGATAAAAATATTCACCACTACTATAATTATGACTTAAATGACAAACAATGTAATCGCACATCGCGTAGGTTACATACTAGTCTATATATTATATGAAAGGAGAGGAAGTGAGAAATGCCCAACGTTTTGTAATATCTTCTCCATGCCCAGTAGAAGAAATCCTCATTGGTTCTGATAGGACATGTTCATTAATTCCAGATGTCATCCATTCACACTCAACTCTAAATTGGCATTTGCAGATTAACACTGAGACTGGTTGGATCTTAGGTAAAGTGAGATCACAGTAACAAAGGAAAAGCCACTACGTTAATACCTTTAGGATAGCGGGTCAAGTGACTCTAGTTAAGTGATTGTGCCAACTGCCAAGTGCCAACTGATGATGAACAATCAACAAATCCAAAATAGAATAAGTCTGTAGTTTATATTGCGTATATCATATAAATGTTTGGATTAGTTAAATCAGAACCCTCGTAAAACAGAAACTATCACATCGGTAAAGCTTTAGGGGGAGAAAGAGCAAAAAAGATATGGACTGCTAACAAATTGATAAACTAAATACTAAAAAAAGGTTCAGTGGGGCCGCAAGATATATAATGAATGAACTGCCACATTTTAAAATCTATTTCCATTCTTTTGTTCAGCAATACGCGTGTAACTTGAGCAATTCAATCACTGGCTTGATTCATTGTAATGATAGAGTCAAACATATGAGTGGATTTTCTACAAGTATTCCTGTCACAAACAAGTCTTGTTGAACCAACTAACCAAGTCACAAAGGAAGACTGAGATCTAAGCTTTCTTAGAGAACACCTGGCAAGTACAAAAATTTCACAAATGAGAACTTCATCCTGGATCATCCAAAAAGGGCCATGAATACCAAGAGCAGAGCTTATCATGCATTTCAGATCAATGAATATCTAAGAAGGGTGATGAACAACAAGAGCATAACTTGTCATGCATTTACAGATCGGTGAATACTCCAAGAATTTTTTGAACGCCATCCAAACATAAATTCGAGAGGCAAATGAACCAAATTCATATTTATTCCAAAGTAAACAAAATCATCTACATGAATATCATCTTATAAGGGCCATGACTAACGAAAGCATAGGTTGCACGCATTTTTGAGAAATTATTTTGAAAAATGTAAAGCACATAAGTGAAACGATTCATAAAATTAACATCAATTAGAAATGGAAAAATGGAAAACCTAAAAGATACCTACTCCAACCACCAATTCCTACGGTATTAAACATGGAAGCTAGTAAATATGGAAGTTTTGCATACATACAAAAAAATCAAGAATTCTAGAATAAAATTCCAACTACATAGCCAAAAGAGGAGAAATAGTGGTTTCTAATACCTGACTTGGGATTTGCCTCCTATAGAAAACCGACGAAGGCGGGAAATCTGCATTATAAGACGGTAATGAGTGGATGTATATCGAATAGAGCCCTTCGTGACCCTCAAAAAACCTCTCCCAAAGAGGTGCCATTGGCAATGGTCCCCTTGTCAAGAACATGAAGGCCATTTTGGGAATTCTCTTAAATGGGTAATCTTTAATTCGAGGAGCGAAGGAAGCCCTCCAAAATAGCTCTGAATCCTTCATGGTATGAAGTAAGCTTGATGGAAGCCTAATCCACCTTTCTAAGCTATTTGGCTCTTCAAAACATGGCAAAACTCTGGTTTCTACTAGTGGGACAACATTCTGTACTCCAAAATGTCTCATCATATACATACTAAAAACCGAAAACACAATACCAATACCCAAAAACAGTAATAGACATTGCAGGAGTCTTAAAGGCAAAACCCTAGGTTGGTTGGTTCTAATAATAGGCTCCTTTCCTTCCTCCATTGTCACCAACCTTGACTGCATTTTCACCTTTATTTCTTTTCAATTCAATATGGGTATCTCTAATTAGGAATTTCAAACTCAGGAATAATCACTTTTTGTCGAAATCTCAGCTCAAAATACGACAAAACAAAAATGGTCTCTGTCTCCTCTAATGGTAAGCCTAGGCAGTGAGCTAGAAATGCACACAAAAAAAGAAAAGAAAAAAGAAAGCCTTCTCAGTATCACAACAATTCGAGACACTTCAATTCGAGAGATGGGTCATTTATTTACTTAACCCACATTGGAACTTGTCGAATATATAGATTTTTTAATATGTATATTCTCAATCGAAACGCAATCTTTCTCGGTAGCAAATCTGACGAATAACAAGCAAACCCGAAAAGGTGAGGTGGGTTGTGTTCCTCACGATTTCGTGAATCGCCAAACATGAAGGTATAGGAACCTAAACCCGAATTAAAGAGGGTTTGATGAAACAAAGATTTTCCGGCTGATTTTCCCAGAAAAAGGCAGGGGGGAAAAGAGAGAGAGAGAAAGCTGTGGAGGAGGGAGGGGCAAAAGGGCAAAGAAAACGGTGGAAATTAATTGATGGGAGCATTTGAAGGATATTGAATGGGGGGTATTGGTTGGTGCAATTAATTAGTACTAAAAGATTATTATGAAGAACGAAAGGCGTTTAAGCAACAATCTGATTCTTTTTTCACACACTTTTTGCTTCGAGTCATTAATTGCGCCAGCTGAAAACGATGTTTTGATACGAGTGGTTTTAATGGGCTTTTCTTTCATCTAATAAAAATTTCTGTATGACATGGGATGTTGGTACATTTGCGGAGGGGGATGGAGAGAGATAG
Organism: Hydrangea macrophylla; assembly: GCA_033977485.1. Lineage (NCBI taxonomy): Eukaryota > Viridiplantae > Streptophyta > Magnoliopsida > Cornales > Hydrangeaceae > Hydrangea > Hydrangea macrophylla. The sequence goes on from CM066991.1 coordinate 142,337,952, forward strand.
CGAGAGAGAGACGTCCAGAAGAATGGGCGAGAGAGAGAGAGAGAGAGAGAGAGAGAGAATGCGTTGGCTTTTTTTTTTTGCTAAAGAAGGCAATGCATTTAAGAAACTGGAACATAAACAAAGGCCAGCTCCTGCTGAAGGTTTTCTACCAAAACAGAAGGAGGAAAACCCTCAATTGGAACCGGCCCAAAGAACAAAAGAGAGGCTGCCCACTGAGCTAAATTATGGGCCACAAAATTTGCAATTCTAGGAACAGAAGAAACAGAAACAAAATCAAAGCAGGAGTCTAAAAGGTGCCGCCCTTCCAGAATGATGTGGTCAAAGGACCAATCAGGGACTGCAGAAGAATCCGCGAGCAAAGAGCAAACAATGCTAGAATCGCCTTCAAACATAACATTCTTGAGGCCCAAGTTCTGAGCCACCTTAATAGCAAATAAGGCCGCATTGGCCTCAGCAACCAGAGGGGACATCGCACAATCCTTGCAAGTAGCCGCATGGATGAGGTTGGAATCATCACGAAACAAAACAGCCAAAGTAGTGAAATCGGGACGAACTGCCACATCAAAGTTGGCTTTAACCCATCCAGAGGGAGGGGGCTTCCAGCGGGGAATAGGGGCCGACTTACCGCAGCTTCTGAGGGTCATCCACAGCTCCGCAGAGGACGAAGATATCTGCCGGATCAATACTGGAAGATTTACCTCGCACTTTTCATGGAGGACCTTATTTCTCAACGACCAAATTTGAACCATCACAAGGACAGCGAAGATGGTAAATTCCCCTTTCTCACAGTGGGGGATGAGAAGGTTGGGAAAAGGGTTCAAAATCTCCAAAATCCACGAGTCCATGCCAATTGACAAGAAGGACGAAGGGTCCAAGGGCCATTTAGACGACCTCCAAATAATCTTGGTGATAGCACAATCAAGAAACAAGTGGTTGTAGCTTTCAGTGGGATGGCCACATAAGGGACAACTAGTATTGTCCACAGGGAAGCGGGAAGCAAGAATATCCTTGGTGGGGAGCGCTTTGGCAACGATTTTCCAAAGGAATAACTTGTGACGCTCATGAATATGTGCTCGCCAGATCCCTTTCCAAGCTTTGTGCCGAGGGCTACCCACACAAGCAAAGCGGGACTGTTGGCTGGAGAGGTAAGCCGACTGAACGGAAAATGAGCCTTTCTTATTTGGAAGCCAAGCAAGCCTATCGGTCCCCCTTCTAGTAGGCAGTTTGATTCTGAGAATAGCTTCTGCTGAGGTATCCGTGAAGATGGAGTGGATAAGAGAAGAATTCCACCCAAAACCATTGTCCACCATAAGAGAGTTGACAGATGAGATGTTGGGTCTCGAAAGAAGTTTACAATGAGGCTTGAAAGTCGGCAAGGTTGGAACCCAAGGGTCATCCCACACATGGGTCAAGTTCCCCTTTCCAATAAGCATACAAGTTCCAGATTTGAGGAGGGCCTGTGCTTTGAAGATGCTTTGCCAAACCCACGAGGTGTTATGCTTTTTGACAATGTTCAGGAAATTGGTGTTTTTAAGATATTTGGCTTTTAGGATTTTCACCCAAGGTTTGTCGGCACAAGTTAAAAGCTGCCATCCAAGCTTTGAGAGGAGGGCGATATTGAAATCCTTTGAGCGGCGGAAACCTAACCCCCCCAAACTTTTTGGTTGGCACAGGTTGTCCCACGCTTTGAGGCAAAGATTTCTCTTCCCCTCCTTGTGACCCCACCAAAAGCAGCACAGCAAGGAGTCCAGTTTTTTACACATTGCAGCAGGGAGTTCAAAGGAGGACATGGAGTACAAAGGTAAAGCTTGCGCCACGGACTTGATAAGGGTTCCCCTCCCTGCTTGGGAAAGAGTTCTAGCTTTCCACCCCTGGATTCGACTCTGTACTTTCTCTCTAATATCAGCAAAGACTCGCATCTTGTTCCCCATCGCAAAGAGAGGCAAGCCCAAGTACTTAGAATTCCAAGGAGCTTTCTTGAGACCCGTTTCTCTTTTTATGGAAGTCGCAACATCCGGGCAGAGATTTTTGCTAAAAATGATTCGAGTTTTTGCTAAGTTGATTTTTTGTCCAGACCACGACCCATATTTGTAAACACAGTCAAGAATGGATTTGGCTTCGTCTGGAGTAGCCTCGCTAAACACCATGAGGTCGTCAGCAAAAAGGAGGTGGTTGATCGAGGGACATCCTCTACCGGCCTTGATACCCTTGATATTGGAGAGCTCCGCTTCCCTAATAAGCAGTCTGGATAACACGTCAGAGCAGATAATGAAAAGGAAGGGGGAAAGCGGATCTCCTTGACGAAGACCCCTTTCTGGTTGAAATTCTTTAGTAGGATGGCCATTGATCAAGACAGAAAAGGAGACCGAAGAGATACACTGTTTAATCCAAAAGCACCAAGTGTTGTTGAACCCCAAGCATTTTAGGACCGCAAGGAGGAACGGCCATTCGATGCTGTCAAAGGCTTTTTCCATGTCAAACTTGATGGCCATAAGACCTTTCTTCCCCTGTTTGCGCTTGAAAGAATGGATCAACTCATGGGCAACAATGGTGTTGTCCTGAATTAACCGGCCGGGGACAAAAGCGGATTGAAAGGGGCAAATAATCTTCCCCAGCAAGGGTTTCAGCCGGTCCGAGAGGATTTTGGAGATGGCTTTGTAGATAACGTTGCACAAGCTGATTGGTCTATAGTGGTTGGTTTTGGAAGGGTTTGGCACTTTCGGGATAAGGGCAATATTGGTATGATTGAGGTGTTGGAGCATTGACCCACCCGTGAAGAAGCTTTGTACCAAGGCAACAACATCGTCTTTAACAATATCCCAGAAGGTTTTATAAAAAATAGACGATATACCATCCGGTCCAGGGGCTTTAGTAGATCCAATTTGGAAGATGGCCGCTTTGATTTCTTTCTCCTCCGGAATTTGACAGAGCAACGCGTTATCCTCTTCAGAGACAATCCTAGTGACCAGCCCTTCTAAGTCCTCAGGGAAAAAAGGAGAAGAGGACTTAAAAGTATTTTTAAAGTTTGTGACAAAAGCATTTGAGATTTCATCCTGATCCTCAGTCCAGGAATTATTGTCCAGTAATAGAGAGTCGATCGCGTTTCTCCTTCTCCGAATAATAGTTGAAACATGGAAGAACCGAGTATTTCTATCCCCCTCTTTCAGCCATTGGATACGAGATTTTTGCTTCCAATGGATCTCCTCTCTTTTGAGTAATTCATCAAGCTCCCTTTTGGTATCGTCAATCATAGCCAGATTTCCATCAGTGGGGTCCAGGGCTTGAAGCTGCTCAAGAGCCGAGTTTGCGTTTCTGATGTTGGTTTGTACCTTTCCAAAATGGTTCTTGTTCCAGTGCTTAAGAGCCTGCTTGACAGCCCGCAATTTTTGGGAAAAGCGGAGGGAAGGGGGGCCAAGAGAAAAGGTCTTCCGCCAAACATCTCTCACCAACAAAGCACATCCCTCATCTCTCACCCACATAGCTTCAAACTTAAAGGATCTAGGCTTCCTCCTCCTGTCCCCCAAAGTGTTAAGGATGATCGGAGCATGGTCAGAGCTAGAGATAGGGTGGTGTCGGACAGTAGCATGAGGGAAGAGTTCCCGCCATTCAATATTTGCAACACTCCTGTCCAAACGCTGGCGGATGTTGGCCCTGGATTCCCTTCCATTGTCCCAGGTGAATTTGTTTCCAGAAAATCCCAGATCGACTAAGCCAAATCTATCAACTAAATTCGCCAATCGCCATTTAGACGAGCACGTGAAGGGTCTGCCTCCACGCTTCTCAGATTGATTTGTGATGCAGTTTAGATCTCCAATAGTGGCCCAAGGACCAGAAGCAGCCAAAATAATATTTTCCATGTTATCCCAAAATTTACTTTTTTTACTCCAATACGGGGGTCCATAGGCCGCCGTGAGGACCCAAGGCTGATGTTGAGGGTCCGAGAAGAAAGTTGCGCTAATAAGATTATCATCAAGAACAGAGGTGACTAAGTCCACTCCATTACGCCAGGCAAAACAGAGGCCGCCTGCTTTATTAGAAGCTGGAATGAGGGAGTAGTTAGGGAAACCCAACCGAGTAAGACAAGAAGCCATATGAACAGAATTGATCTTTGTTTCTGATAAAAAGAGACAGTCAGGGTTGTACTCTCTTATCAGGGCCCCAAGCGATCTGACTGCCGCGGCTCGGGCTAAGCCGCGACAGTTCCAAGAGAGGATAATCATTGGCCGAGAGGGGGCCTTTCGCCCTCCTCTTCGGCAAACGATTGAGCTTGTGAATCCATAGCATATACATCATCTTTAGAGTTTGCAGCATCATCATCTGAGGAGTTGCTCAAAACCTCAGGCTTAGTAACATGCAGAGAGTCCAAGTAACTAGTTGGGAATCGACTATCTCGGAATTTCCTCACTTGTCTTCCAGGGGACACGTAAAGAAGAGTTTGGGCGGGCGGAGAGTGGAGGTTTTGGTTGTTTTCTGTGGTTGAGGTGGAGCTTGGGGTATACCGGGTGTTTGTGGTGAGATATGGGATTTTTGGTTTTTTAGGGTATGGGATTGGATCTGGGGATGTAAAGGAGCGCTTTCTCATTACTTCTAAGTGATTGGGGTTGGTTTGATGGACTACAATCTCGCTACTATCAGTGATGGTAGACGAGAGGGGCTCACTGGGTTCTAGTAAGGATACAAGCTGGTTTGGGTTTTCAAGCTGGTTTGGGGTCTGAAAGTTTTGGATTGGGCTAAGTTTTATACGAAGTTGGGGTATGATATAAGGTTTTGGTATGGTAGATGGGTTGGGCTTTGGGGTGGGCTTTGGGAAAGAATTTAAGGTGGGCCAGAGGAAGCTGGAGGGTTCGGCCGTAGGTAATTGGAAGGAAAAAAATCTGGTTGGAGTCTGGTCATTACAGTTGTCTTCTATGGTTACATCCCCACTTCGATCGACAGCCATGATAATATTTCTAGGAATTGGGGATGTGTCAGATCCAGAGGCGTCCACAGAAGGTGATGGCCAGGCGGCTGCGGACAGAGGATTGGGTGGTTCCCAAGGAGAAGCCCGGACACCAATCCCAACCTTGGGATTCGAACACGAAGTCCCCGGATTGCTGAAGTCATCAGGCCGTGGTGCAAGGTTCATCTTCTCCGGCCTGAGATCTTTGGCAGACAGAACCTTCAAATGGTGATGCCGTTCTTTCCCTGGGATAACTGCTTTCATCCAATCACCAAAGGCTGTAGATCCTTGTCTGGGGTTTGGCCCTTCAATGGGGGGTCCTCTTCTCTCAAAGCTGCAAGCATTCTGCATATGGCTAAGCCTCCCACATGCGAAGCAGAAATCGGACAATCTTTCATATCTGAATTGGATCCAAACGTCCGGAAGCCCTGATCTTTTCCAGAGAAAGCCGGTAGTGAGGGGGGCTTCTATGTTGATTTCTACTTTGAGTCTCATAGCTTTGGCCCAGATTGGGGAAATCCCTCGTGCAAGATCAATCTCAATGATCCTACCAATAGTGTTGCCAATAGTGTTTGCATTTTTTTCAGAGATTTGGTTGGGGGGAAGGCCATGGACTTGCACCCAGAAGGAGGAGAGATGAAGTTGGAGTTCTTCCAGAACAAGACCAGAAGTCCATTGTTTCAGTACCAGGTGGTGGCCCATGATGGACCATGGTGCGAGATTGACAACTCGTTGGAAGTCTCGAGTAGATCCGAAGGCAAAAAGGAAGGTGTTTGTTGTTAACTCTGAAACTGAGAAGGAGCCTGAAATATTCCATGCTTTATGGAGGATGGATTTGGCTACATGGGATTTAATGGTCCTCTCAGCGATGATCTTTCCGACGAGTGGAGGATTTTCTAAATCAGAAGTGTCCTTGTTTTCCTCCAGATCAAGAGAGTTTTCAAAGCAAGAGAGACTAGCGGTTTTGGAGATAATCTGAGATAGGGCACTTGTCAGATCTTCCATGGAATGGGAAAGAAAGGGAACAAGGGGGGCCACCAAGAAAGTGATTGAAAAGTAAAGGCAAAGTGCTCCACAGTGAAAGGTAGATGAAGAACTAAATGCCAAAGGGTCCACAGGGATAGAGGGGAAAGATCCAAGGAACGGTGGGAAGGTGAGGCAAGACCTCAAGAAGACGCTACCAGGAGCGTAGAGAGAGTGGTTTGGGGGGCTGCTTTTTGCAACTTTTCTTTCCTTAAGTCACTCCATTCATTTCTGTTGGCCGGTAGTACTGAGATGAACTTGTGACGCATTGTAGTTGAGAATGCGTTGGCTTTGTGTGTTTGTATAGTGGAGAAACCTAGGACGTGTTTTATGTGGATTCTGTCTGGCCCTTTGTATGATTGATTGATTGTGCATTTAAAGTTCCAAGTTTGGTGCTTTGGACTACTTTGTCATTTCGTGCACATCAATTTTAAAAAGACAATTTTAACCATGTCTGTGAATGACAAAATATTAGTGGGGTTAAAATTAGGGGTTGTTTAATGGGAATTGTTATGTACACACTCTTAGTTTTGTTATGTACACGGCTTAATTTTATAAAAGTAAAATTATTTTGAAGAAAAATAATTAGAATAAAAGAATTTGGGTATACATAGCAATTCCCGTTTTATAATGTCCACAAATGAAGTGATTCTACAAATTAAAATGTTTGGTAAAATTTTTATTTTTTATTTTTTTCATGGAAACAGTGTTCAATCTAAATTCTCTCCTTAAATTAGTTCTTTTTTTGGTTTTTGAGTGCAGTTTTTGTTCACTTCAAAATTGCTCACATTTTGCTCACTCTTCTCTTTCATTAACTAATGCAGTGGAGTCCAGTACTTTACAGTATTAATTAATTACTCACTCTATCCCATTTTATATGTCCCTTTTGGGCAATTCAAAATATTAAGGGAATATAATTATTATAAGAGTAAAGATTGGGGCACACCCAAACACACAACCTTTGGGACACAATCCAAATAATGTGTCTATCTCTCTCCTGTGATGTCACTGGACCCCACAGTGACACAGGAGAGAGATAGACACATTAATTAGGTTGTGTCCTAAAAGTTGTGTATTTGGTTGTGTCCCAAGTATTACCCTTATTACAATGCACATGGGCAAGAATATGGGGCTTTTTTTTTTCCCAAAAATTTCCTTACTTTATTAAGAAAGTAGTTTGGTGTGTTAAATTCAAGGGTAATTTTGGAAAGTAACTCTAAATGAAAAATAGTTTTGAGACGACTCAAAATAGAAAAAAGGGACACATAAAATGAGACGAAGAGAGTATCATTTAGGTGAGTAATTTTAGGGTGAACAAAAATGTGTTCTTAGTTTTTTTATATGAACTAGATAAAAATAGGAGTAAGGCTATCTTATTTTCCAAAAAAACAGACATTCAGAGAATGAGAAAATTCTGGCCTGTTCAAGGTTAACATTTCTTTGCTGTGTATACACTCAAATTGATTAGATCACCAACTCTATGACCGATAGAAGGAAATTATTGGCGCAAAACCTAGTGAAAAGCTACCATATTAGTATATGAGTAATATTTGGGGCACTAACAACTTCCACTAACACTTACTAACACACTCTATCTCTCTCCTAGTGGTACTACAGTACCACTAGGAGAGAGATAGAGTGTGTTAGTAAGTGTTAGTGGAAGTTGTTAGTGCCCCTAGTTGTTAGTATATAGTACCACTAGGAGAGAGATAGAGTGTGTTAGTAAGTGTTAGTGGAAGTTGTTAGTGCCCCTAGTTGTTAGTATATTACTCTCGCAAAAAGTGGGTGGTAGAGACAAAGTCACAAAGCCAAAAGCTATCATCTGGATCCCGGCGAAAAGCAGAGATGGACTACTTGCTTTTGATAATTCTTCGTGGGGTATATTACACTTTACACTCCTTGATCTAAAAAAAAATAAAAATAAAATTACATTTTATACCCTTTTAATTTAAAAGTCATTTCGTTTTGGTCGTTACAATTTTAATTTTGTCAATTTGATCTTTACAGTTTCATTTTGGATTCAATATAGTCCATTCATCAATTTTTCTTACTATTTTTGATAGATTTTAGTTCAATAAAGGTTAGTAAAGTGTAATTTGTTTAAGTAAATTTATCACTATGCCCCTAATTATATCTCATGTGTGCATCACATGACTTATTTCTGTAAAAAAAAAAAAAAAAAATTGTACGAAATTTTAATAAAATAGACTACATTGAATATAAACTTGTAATACCCGTACCCGGAAAAAAATGTAGTAATATTTATTTCTCATGCATTAATTAGTGTGATTAATTGCATGTGATGATTTGGGTGAGTTTTAGTCACGCCAATGTGATAAGTGTTCGGAAAAGGACACCGTTGAAAAGTCCACAAGAGGAGGGACAAAAATGAAAATGGGACCCACGGAGGCCCAGATTAAATAAATTGCATTTAGTTGCATTTGTATGATTAAATGAATATTTGTTAAAGTGTTTTTAATATTTTATTGTTAATTGTGACCTCTTATGGTACCAGTTTGGGTACTCATGTGAGAGTAAATAGAAACATGATTCATAATTAGTAGGGTAATTAACAACTTTATAAAATATTTGGGATCACTTTTGAAACTCATACATGATATAGACATATACCTATTTAAATATTTGATAAATAATTAGTAGGGTGTCCCATAATAAATAACCAAACTTGAGGGGACTTAACCACAAATAAGGCCAAGATTCCTAAGGCCGAGCTTCCTTAGAGCATCCACAGTGGGTAAGGTTATAGGACAACTTAGGAGAACTTACACTACACCAAAAGGGCACATTACTAACGGTAATTTACCGTTGGTAAAATTATTCCTAACGGTAATTTACCGTTAGAAATAGAGCGTGGCAAATAATTCTAACGGAATTTCTAACGGTAATTTTCCGTTAGGATAATTATTTTTTCTAACGGTAATTTACCGTTAGTAATATGTTCACTAACGGTAATTTACCGTTAGTAATTTATTATTACTAACGGAAATATTCCGTTAGTAATATTTATTCTAACGGTTTATTTTCTAACACTTTTATATACAAAAATACTAACGGTAAATTACCGTTAGTAATATTATTACTAACGGTATGTAACATGACAGTTTCTAACACTTTGGAGACAATTACTAACGGATATAAACCGTTAGTAATTTTATTACTAACGGTTTGTTTTCTAACACATGTGCAAGAATACTAACGGAAATTATCCGTTAGTAATTATTTTAAATATGAAAAACATAAATACTATAATATGCTCCCAAATTTTATTTGTACCTAATTTCCATCACAGCCACATCACATTTACTATAAACATATATAATAAGCTCAAATTCAAACCATAATAAATACAAGCTCAATCTATATTGAATCCAAAATAGGCATAATTATCCATAAATACAAACTGTTTCTAAGTCCAAACCAAAACTAGCAAACCATGTCTGAAATTGAAAGAGTAAATCCATCCAAAACTAAACTAAACCAACTGACAAATAAACCATGTCTGAAATTTAAAGTCAGAGAAAATAAGACAAACATAGTCAACCAATCTTTAACCAACACTCAAGCCAAATCACAAATCCCCCTTGAACAAAGTCTGCCAATGTCTCTTGTCCATCTTGACGATCCCACAAACGAGCATCGGGCTCAAACACTTCCTCGATATAAACTTTCTTTTCGCCAATACCAACTTGTTTGGAGTGGCAGACATTAGCTGTAGCATCCGTCACAACATACCCTTTTGCCAATTGTTTACCAAACTTATCAAATAATACACATGGGGGCTTGTCGGTGGGAGGAGGCATGGTAGGAGGCATATGATGAGTAGAAGGTGAAACACTCGTGGCAAAAACATTATTCAAGTTTTGAGCTAAATGAGTAGCAAAATTAACTGAATTTGATCCATAATCACTTGAGGGAGTAGTAACCATAGGTGGGGTACTCACATTTGAGAGTTTCGAAACTAAAGACATAATTATACCTTGCATATCGTGAAATTTTGAGTCAACGTGAGAAATGATCTTATCCTCCAATGCAGCAACTTCTTCAGTTATCTTCTTTTTTCCCTCACTTTTGGACATTGGCAACCCGATATGAAGTAGTTGCCTCTTAGAGATGCGTGAACCCACAGCACGAACCCCTTCCCTTTTGTCCTTTCCAAATACTTGAGTTAACTCGTCATTGTCAAAGTCTTCACAACTATTACTATATCCCTCGTCAGTCAAGTCACTGCTTTTTCTTAAATTTTCAATTGCCTTTATTTCATCCTGTAGTCATTTAAAGTAAATATTGTGATAATACACTAAAAAAATTAAGCTATGAATTAAAAACTACAAACAATATGTTACTCACATATTTACTCTTTGCACTCTCTAAGACGCTCCCATCACTATGCTCATGTGCCACCAACCATTTGTCAACACGACTGTAGTGTTTGCCAGGATTTTCTTTTCGCTAGACATTGAAATTTAACAAGTTAGCTATATATGGAAAACTTGCATTAAACAGAAAAAGTGTAAGGAATTATACGCACCATTAAGTATAGTTTCTGAGCATAGGAACGACGCCCAAGACAATGGGGAATCTTAAGTTTTTTTCTGTTGTTCAAATTTCTAGCAATTTGCTCCACCTTTGTTGGATCTCTCTCATTTTCTAAAAACTTTGCCCATAAATGTGGATCAACACATTTTGGCACGTCATGATGACCTTTCCTCACAAGGTTCCGCAAGTTGTTTTTGTATGTCCTAAATTTTTGGGGCCACGACTTCTCCGCAAATGGGCGAGCCACGGATTGTGGAACATCAAGTTCAAATTCAACCTAGTAGTAGAATAGAATAGTTATGTTAAAAAGAAAATATTAACTAAACCAACTAATTAAACAAAGAGCCTACACACAAAAGTTTACCATTAAAGCATTCCAAACATCGTCTTTGAAATTCTTTGGCACTTTTCGCCAATCATTGTAGCTAATTGGAATGTGATTTCTCACAAAATCTCCCGTACGACTACTCCATATCTTCGAGTATTCACCCACCACAGACCCGTCATTTTCAATTGTGACTTTCATTTTTTCTTTTGGGGCTTTGCCTCCCGATGACTCAGATGCGGGCGGGACTGAAGAAGATGGTTGGGATGGACTCGGGTTAAAATTACCTCCACTTGATGTCATAATTCCAATGCCTGTCATTTGAAAACAAGGTGGTAGTATGCGAACAACAATGATAATAAAGAATAATAATTAACGCATAACAATTATCTAAAGAAAAGTAAAGTTTTGCATTCAATCAAGTAACAGTACAAAAAGTCGTACAATCCAAACAAAAATATGGTTAAAACTCAACATAGAGGCAATTAATGCAAGATAAATAACACTAGGCAGAGCCATGCTGCTTCAACAGATCTTCCAAATGAGGTTGGTCTTCAAGAGTAGATTGGAAGACACTTGGTATCTCTAACTCGTCTACTCGACTGGTCAATCTCTTCGGTGAATGTATAACCACCCACCAATTCGGATTTCTAAGGTCTTTTGAATAGAAGACTTGACTCGCCTCGGAAGCAAGAATGACAGGCTCGTCGAGATCATTGGCATTACTCTTTAACTTAGCAAAATTTACCATCACCAAGTTAGAGTCTGGACAGTGTTTACAACCATTGGTCTTGTCCTCCACCGCCACCCAATCGCAATAAAACACTACCTCTTTAAATATTGTATAGTCTAACTCAATTATTTGTTTGATAACCCCATACCACATTGTCCAAGCATCCTTGAGCCTTTTATCACTTTTTCTTGCCCTAAATGTAGTCCATGCCTTCATGCAAACACCGCTATCTTGCGTGACAACAGTTTCGTCGTGAGACTTAGGAGAAAATACAAAACCATTAACGCGATACTTTTTGTATGTTTTGACCGTGTGCTTTGGCCCTTGAACTAACCGCCACAAAATAGCATTTGTCTCAGTCTCACCGGAAGACACCAACTGTTCAATGGAAACACTCTCATAAGTACAATACAAATCTAACTAAATAAATTACATATGTTAGTATTCTTATTTCTTGTGGACTGAGGAATACCTTTTCATATAACCAAGGGATGAAAAAAGTTTGCATCTCTACTTCTGTGATTGTAATCCCCTTTCCTTTATCGCAAGTGGAATGTCTTAACGCTTTATACTCACTGAAATTTGTAGTTTATATATTAGTAGTTATATGTGGATATGTTCAATATATGTTACAAATGCCTCAAACCTGTAGTAGTCGTTGAGTCCGTCAACGTCAAGTCGAAATAGTACCCATCTACGTATTTGTTGAAATTGTTCAGATTCCAACGTTACAGTTTTATCGTCGAGCAAAGGTCCTTCATCAGAAAACTCGTCATTGTCCTCTAAAAAGGCTTCACGAGTACGTTTGTGATTTCCTTCGAGTGGATTTGGCATATATTCCATGCAATACCTAACGGATTCTCCAACAACATAAGACTCAGCAATCGATCCTTCAACATACCTTTTATTGCTAGGTATGTCTTTAAATTCCTTCATTTGCCTATTTGTATGAGTAGAAAAAATATCTCAGTCTATAAAGCCGTGTCATTTGCCTATGGATGAATACATATAAGAAAATGAGTTTACCTTTCGAAAGGATACATCCATCGAGGTCCGGTAGGTCCACAAATCAATGCCTCATCAGCTAGATGCACCATGAGGTGGATACTGATATCAAAAAAAGATGGTGGAAAGTGTTTTTCCAACACACACAATGCCTCTGCAACCATGTATTTGGCTCTTTGGATATCCTTTTGAATCAAGACTTTTGAGCATAGTATGTTAAAGAATAAGCTTAATTGTTGGATAGCTCTTCGCAAATCTCGATGTTTTGGAAAGGCATGTTGAAGCAATACGGGTAACAAATATAGAACAATAACATGATAATCATGCGACTTCAACGAATGCAAACTGGGTGGGTTAAGAGTGACAATGTTGCTCAGGTTAGATGAAAAACTAGTAGGGAGCTTCAAATCTTTCAAAATTTGGCAAAATTCTCGTTTCTCATCTTTATCCAAGTGGAATGATGCTTTTGGTTTTATCTGTTTCCCTGTGAGCTCATCTACTTGCATCCACTGGCTGCTGTGTATGCCAATGTGCTTCATATCTTCACGCGCATTTATTTTATCCTTTGTTTTGTTTTTATCATCTAGGATTGTGCAAATTAAATGCTCAGCGACATTCTTCTCGGTGTGCATCACATCAAGAACATGTCGAACTTGATGAGAGCTCCAGTATTCCAAATCAAAGAAGATGGACCTTTTATACCATGCCTCTCTCGGTTCATCATCAGTGCAGCCCATCCTCCTTTTTCTACCCGAAACTTTTGGGATCTTTCCAGGAACAAACTTTATCTGACTTAACTTTTCCAAAAGTGCATCTCCATTTAATCGAGAAGGAGGATCACTATGTTCAGGTAACCTAAGCCCCAAATACCCCCCACTCCTAAACGGGTGATTCATGCCAAGGAAAATACGGTAGTTTGTGTACACTATTTTCTTACTGTGCTCTAGTCGGATGGATCGAGTGTCATCTCCACAAACAGGACAGGCTTTATAACCATGTGTTACACACCCAGATAAATTTCCATATGCGGGAAAATCGTGAATCCCCCACATTAGCATAGCTTTCAAGGTAAAAGGTTGCATTTTGTACATGTCAAAAGCTGGCACTCCTTCTTCCCACAGTTGCTTCAACTCCTGTACTAGAGGTTGAAGGAAAACATCAATGTCTTGACCTGGTGCCTTTGGCCCAGGAATTAGCAAAGACAACATTTGAAACTCTCGTTTCATGCACAACGATGGTGGGAGATTATAAGGCACCGTAATGACTGGCCAACAACTATAACTAGAGGATTGAATACCATGCGGATTAAACCCATCAGTTGCAATTGCAAGCCAAACGTTGCGCCCTTCTTTAGCAAATGTTGGCCATTTAATCTTAAACCTTCCCCACTGAGGAGAATCAGAAGGATGCCTCAGATACTCCCATGAAGAGTTTGATCGATCGTGCCATGTCATTTCGTGCGCTATCCATGGTATAGTATACAATCTCACAAGTCTTGGAATCAAAGGAAAATGTCTTAACACTTTCAAAGGCTCTTTGCAAACTCTACCCCCCTTCTTTGTTCTCACAGCATATCTCGGTTCTCCACATTGAGGACATTGTTCCTCATCTTCATTATCTTTCCAATATAAAATACAATTATTGACGCATGCATGAATAAAGTTTGCCTTCATCCCCAAGTCATTCATCATACACTTCATGTGTGGATACTTCTCCGGTAACGTATTTCCCTTTGGGAGCCACCTTTTCAAGATGGTCAAAAGTGCCGTCACACTATTTCCCGACCAACCAAATTGCTTCTTAATGTTGTGCAGTTCCACTATTGCAGAAAGAGTTGTATCAGGACCCTCACATGTAGGGTACAATTTCTCAGTTGATAATCTTTTATATTTATTGTATTTCTCATTACCCACATACGGTTCTTCTGAAACTCCAGCGTGACCACTATCATCCACATGAGTTTCTTCATGCATTCCGTAAGAAGCGTCAACAAGATTCTCCATCCCAAGCCCTCCAACCTCGATGTTTTCTTCTTCAATGTTTTCTCCACGAACCTCTTTTACTGGCGGTTGATCTATCGAATTCATAGATGGTTTTTCACCATGGAAAGCCCATAGAGAATATGTCCTATCTATGCCCCTCCTAACGAGATGATTTCTGACATCTAATGGTGTGTGTCGATTTCTATTTCGACACTTTACACACGGACAAGATAACGTTGACAACTGTCCAACATTATTTGTAATCGCAAATGCAAGAAACTCGTCAACCCCCTTTGTATATACTGGACCAACTCTATTGCTTTCATTCATCCACTCTTTGTTAATGGGTCGTGACATTCTGCAATTCAACATGAACTAGGCCAGAGGTCGTTAGGGTTAGAAAAAAGAAAGGAAAATAATTCAAAATGTCCCCTTTAAAATGGTCTAATAACCCAAAAAAAAGAAGCAAAAGGGACAATGGGAGAGGAAAAGGGCACCTGCAAACAAAGAGAATCCCGACAAGGGATACAATCAATATGCAAACAACATTGTAAATAAAATAGGGTCCACGGGGGGAACACCCAACAATTGTGAGAAGGGACTGCCCCCTTCCCACTCATCGTCCCAATTAGGGCACACACGTTGCGATAAGTCACGGGGGACTTGCCACGTGTTCAGAAACAATGTACATAAATTCAATAGCCTCACTATCCTAAGGCTCTATTTTATAAAAGCAATGAAATGAAAGCATACAAAAAATAGCTAGGGAAAAGCCAAACCTTTGAGTGTGAAATGCCAAGCAATTCCTTCCAATTAGTAGCAAGCAAAACAAATGGGATGGAGGGAGATCAAATCCACAAATCCTATTGGAAAATCTCACGTAAGTATAGAAAGAACGGGCTACTCCTTAACCAATAGAGGGAGAGAGAGAGAGAGAGAGAGAGAGAGTTTATATGTATAAAAGACAGACTACCCCTTAACCAATAGATAGAGAGAGAGCAAATGCTAGCTAGATAGTTTGTATGAATTAATTTTTTTTAGTACTCTCATTGCAAAACGATTAGTATCAACACCAAATGCTAACCTAGAACATTAATTTAGAATAATACATTTCTGTTGAAGTTACAATAAAAGAAAAAGGAAAAAAAATAGAAGAGCAAAGAGCAAATGCTAGCTAGCTAGTTAGCAGCTACCTTCAATTGTCAAAAAGAACGGGTTACCCCTTAACCAATAGGAGAGAGAGAGAGAGAGAGAGAGAGAGAGAGAGAGAGTTAATATGTATAAAGAACGGGTTACCCCTTAACTAATAGAGGAAGCAAGAGAGAGAGAGAGAGAGAGAGAGAGAGAGAGAGTTTATATGTATAAAAGACGGGCTACCACTTAACCAATAGGGGGAGAGGGAGAGGGAGAGAGAGAGATAGTTTATATGTATAAAAGACGGGCTACCACTTAACCAATAGGGGGAGAGGGAGAGGGAGAGAGAGAGATAGTTTATATGTATAAAAGACGGGCTACCCCTTAACCAATAGGAGAGAGAGAGAGAGAGAGAGAGAGAGAGAGAGAGAGAACGAGAGAGAGAGTTAATATGTATAAAGAACGGGTTACCCCTTAACTAATAGAGGAAGCAAGAGAGAGAGAGAGAGAGAGATAGTTTATATGTATAAAAGACGGACTACCCCTTAACCAATAGGAGAGAGAGAGAGAGAGAGAGAGAGAACGAGAGAGAGAGAGTTAATATGTATAAAGAACGGGTTACCCCTTAACTAATAGAGGAAGCAAGAGAGAGAGAGAGAGAGTTTATATGTATAAAAGACGGGCTACCACTTAACCAATAGGGGGAGAGGGAGAGGGAGAGAGAGAGATAGTTTATATGTATAAAAGACGGGCTACCCCTTAACCAATAGGAGAGAGAGAGAGAGAGAGAGAGTTAATATGTATAAAGAACGGGTTACCCCTTAACTAATAGAGGAAGCAAGAGAGAGAGAGAGATAGTTTATATGTATAAAAGACGGACTACCCCTTAACCAATAGGAGAGAGAGAGAGAGAGAGAACGAGAGAGAGAGAGTTAATATGTATAAAGAACGGGTTACCACTTAACCAATAGAGGGAGAGAGAGAGAGAGAGAGAGAGAGAGAGAGAGAGAGAGAGAGAGTTTATATGTATAAAAGACGGGCTACCACTTAACCAATAGAGGGAGAGGGAGAGGGAGAGGGAGAGGGAGAGGGAGAGAGAAAGAGAGAGAGGGAGAGAGAGAGATGGTTTATATGTATAAGAGAGAGATAGTTTTTGTAGGAAAATCACCCAATATTAAGCAATGTTATGTACGGCTTCTATGGGTGAGCTATATCTCCACTACGGACCCACCTTTCTTTATAGAATACATTTTTGCTCACCCTAAAACTGCTCACTCATTGCTCATCCAACTCACCCATTGGTTAATGCAATGAGACTCACGATTAAATAAGTATTAATTTATAGTAAAAAGTTATAAGTCTCATTGCATTAGTCCATAGGAGAATTGGGTGAGCAATTTTGAGGTGGACAAAACTGCACTTTTCTTTATAACAATGACATCTGCAGTATAAAATTTAACAGATTTATTAAAGGTTTCACTTTAGTTCAAATCACAGGAGGCAAACTGAAAACGTAAGCTAACTACAAAGGTGTATTTGTAATTAATCCAAAAAAAAAAACCCGTTAAATCTCAATTTTTGAATTGTGTCCAAAATTCAAAGCTTTTAATTTGTCTAGGGTAGTATGACATCATTATTATCACTAACAAAGCCTTACATCTCACTAACAAAGACTTCTAACCGATTGGAGTTTAAGATAAATGGGGTCAAAAGCAATAACCCATTTTGCTTCAACAAGAAGTCGAGGATTATCCAAAAGTAGATTATAGCAAACTAATAAAGGTTTGATCACATTTCAGAGTTGTTCATCTCACACTGTGCCTCTAAAGGCGTGATTGGCAATGGCATTCCCAAACATGCCCTTATTATAGGGAAAGCAGAAAAACTAAGTGTGAATCAGATTGAAAGTTAATATATACCTTGGGTTGAAACAGAGTGAGAAGGGGGTGGGAGCCAAACATGAGTGATTCCAGCACTAGCCAAGTCCGGTACTTTGTTGAGTAGCGAGTTGTACCATCCTCCTTTATTGTTGGACGATTCCCAATTAAACCCCTACCCATATTAAATCGTTTACAAATATTATAAATATATAGACAGCACTAAAGCTGCTTTGGAGATATATGGTATAGCAGTAAATGAAAGAGAGTTTAGAAGTATACCATTGGTGCACTGCAATATTTAAAATTCACCAGGCCAGAAATCTCACCTATGCTGTGAATTTTTGGCTAGTCAATTCATGCACAGTCCTACACATGTTCAACTACAAGGGGTAAAGAGGATTTTGAGATACATTAATGGAACTTTGGCACATGGACTAAGAATCACTGCACAAACCAGCTTGAACTTGTATGGGTTCTCAGATGCTGATTGGGGAGGATGTGAAACAACAAGAAGGTCCACTAGTGGTTACTTTATTTTCATTGGAAGCGATTGCATTTCTTGGTCTTCTAGGAAACAACCCCCATAGTTTCAAGGTCTAGTAGCACTGAAGCTGAATACAGGGCCTTAGCCTCTGCTACTGCTGAAATCACATGGGTCACTTTTTTTTTTTTACTGAAAGACATTGGCGTTACATCTCCTACTACTCCTAGCTATTCTAGTTTGTGACAATCTTAGTGCCTTATATATGACTATAAATCATGTCCTTCATGCTAGAACAAAACATATAGAACAGCTGGACTATCATTTTGTGAGAGAAAAGGTAGCTCAAGGGAAGCTTTGTCACTCAGTTTGTAACATCTACTGACTACTGCTCAGGGTGACAGACATACTGACCAAAGCATTGCCAAGTTCTCAATTCATCTTGTTAATTAGATCCAGATTGGGAGTATTCTACCCATCCTTCATATTCAGGGAGGGTGTTAGAGACTAAATCCAATATGACAAATAATAACATAAAAAAGAAAAAAACGCTAGGTGTCCCTGGACCTGGGAAAAGAAAGAAAATCACAAGGTATCCATGTACCTAGAGTTAAAACAATTGGCAACCAACCAACGTAATCAAAATAATCTTAATCCGTGTTCTCTTCTTCGACAGATTTGAGAGCCTCCTAAATAGGCTTTCCAATAAGATTCAAATGAAAACAAGTATAGAAAGAAAAATAATCTAGACTTACCGTAATGATAATCCAAAGTCAACTAAATCCAATATGACAAATAATAACATAAATTAAAGGAGATTAAATTTGCTGTTTGGTGTCCCCAACAAAAAGTATTTGAAAATATACTTCCTGCAGCCAGGATGATTGGCATAAGTATTCTGTGCTTGTATTTTGATAGTGGTTATTTCAGAGAATCCATGTCATCCTCTTCAATTAAACAGTCAAATCACCCTAAATATTTTATCATTCTGAAGAAATTGGTACTTTTAGCAATCAATTTGTATGTGGATTGTGTTTATAACCTAAAGCATGTATGTAGGACTCATTAGATATGATTTTCCAAAAAGAAACTCCAAAGGTAAGAATAAAAAATTATAAAGGTAAGAATAAAAAATTCTAAAGGCAATCAATTTGTATGTGGATTGTGTTTATAACCTAAAGCATGTATGTAGGACTCATTAGATATGATTTTCCAAAAAGAAACTCCAAAGGTAAGAATAAAAAATTCTAAAGGCAATCAATTTGTATGTGGATTGTGTTCACGAAAGGTATTTTGAGAAGGAAATGTGGAAGGAAGAGACAGTAACTTATCAAATTGAGATGATGAAGTAGACAGGTGGGTTTTTCTGCATTGAGTAAACTGAACTGCTCCTGAGAAAATGAACTGCCCACTCATCTATATTTATGCAGCTACCATTAAGTTCAAATAAGTCTGTCGATGTATGCTCTCAGCTATTGTACATGGTTCATGTACACAAGCTGATATTCTGCCTATGACTGATAAGTCACTGGTATGTGCTAGAAATTTCAAATTGATGCTATGAAAAATAAGCCCGGCATGCAGTGGCGTAGCTAGGAAATAAGTCCAGTGTTGTCAACAATGAATCTATGCAGCGGCGTCCCTGAGGCTAATTTTTTGTTAGGTCTATTTATCCATGTATTTGGGTTGGATTCTCTGAATATCACTTCTTCTGCTTCTTCATTTTTGGATTTGGAACACTAATTGGGTTGGGCTAAAATGAGAAGTAGACATAATAAGGTATGGTGTCAAATATTAGTTCCTTTCCTGTATTGATATTGGTGTCAAAGATACTGCAAAAATACACTATAGCTCAAAAATATTTGTCTCTATTATGTAAATCTAGTTTTAGATTGTCACCCAGTGAACATTATTAAATATCTAGTTTTGCTGTAAATCTAGTTTTAGATTGTCACCTAATCAACCCCCAATAAATCCTTAAATACATAATGTACCAAAAAGAAAGCTATTATTCAGAAAATGTTTTTTATTTTTTTTCCAGAGTTGTAGGGACATAAATTACACTGTACCTTCTTTGATCTACCGAACACTACATTTGTCGACGTGAAACAATCAGTGACACTTATTAACAAATTAACATTCTAGGAAGAACGGACATGAGTAATCAATAATAAACTATCGATTAAATATAGACTTTTTAGCTTTATGTAGAATATAACTCGATAAAGCTGAATTCTTCAATTACAATAACATACACTTTGTTGAAGTTTAGGATACCCTATATTTTATCGAACCTTATACCATTTTCACATAATTTTCCCGTAATTTACTCCCATACTCTGTATATACTCTCTAGGTGATCTGTGCATCAAAACACAGTAAAGTCATGGAGGTATACATGGAAAGAGAAGATATGAAGAAATTAAAAGTTACCTGACAGATTTTTCCAAGCAGCCAGTCACGCAAAGTCAAATGCGATGCACATCAGTCCTACTCATCTCTCCTCCTTGATATATATTCCACTAATTGCAGCGAGTCAGCAACCCAGTTCAATTACATGCACAAATTAAGAGACAAATGAGGATTCAAATCTTAAGTACATGCACATTTGAGATATATAAAAAATTATAATAATATTAAAAATAAAAATAACCCCAGAAGTTACACCTTTGAGTTGAGAAAAGAATTAGTATACAATTTTTGAATCCTCATTTGCTTACTTTCCAAAACTATACTTCCTTGAAATCTAGACCAAGACAAAATTTAAAATGTTGTTGTAATGATTAGGGCCAATTGTGGAAAGTATGTGTAGATTTTTTTGTCCCCTTAATAAGTTGAGTTCCATTGGTGGACTCAAAAAATGGGACGGAAGGAGTATGATTTATGCAGATTACGACAAAAGACTTGTACAATTGATCACAAGAGAAATTGAAATGGGAATAATATTGGAGAATGAACTAAACTCAGAACTACATGTGTAAACGTGAGGTTTGAGAAGTTTGGTGAGCCAAACAGAAACTGAAATTGGCATTTTCTAACAAGTTTTCCTTATTAAAGCCAAAGTTTGAGATAGTTTAAACTGGGGCAAAAGTGAATTATATTCATATGCTATCAAATCTTGCTTAGCTTATCAAATCATAATGCCATGAACAAAGAAATTTTAACGAGAAAATCATATAAAAAAATGACGTGATGTATTGTTAAACACACAATGCCACCTTTCATATACATAAGAAAAAAAAAAATTAGAAGTGGTGTTGTGTGGGGCGAGGGGGTAATTGAGCAGCAAACCTTAGGGAGCGAGGGTGGTGTTCAAATTTTGAAATCAAAGTGTATCCAATTTTAGGGTAGGTAGAAGGCAAGTCCTAAATTTTGGTACAATTTGGGCACATGGAAACATATATACACATATATATAAATCTCTATATATACATATGAATCAATAGCATGATACCTAAAGTCAACAGCCCATTCAACTATACAACCTGACACATGGTTTGGTAAATAACAAACTAATTGAAAAATGTCTGATTGCATAGTTTAGTTTAGAGAGAAAAAAATTAAAAATAAAAAAATTATATTAGAGGGGGGAAGTGATTAAAAAAGGTTAATGAAAGAAAATCTAGCACATATTTGAATGAGGACAAACGAAACAAATCTTTACTAGATGCTACTTTATATTACTATTTTAGTCATTGGGATAAAGTTTATGCGTATACAATACTTCAACTATTGAGCTATTGGGAAGTACAAATCTGTCAATCTAAAAACATACTTTGGCTGTTTTTAAGTGGGAGGGGATGGATTCAAATCTTCCCAATAGGAAGTGGGAGGAGTTTATCACCTCCTTTCTTTGTAGAATGCCTCTTGTGCATTTATCGGACTGATTTCTTGGGTTCCTATTACTTGAATTGTGTGTGTGTGTGTGTGTGTGTGGCGTGTGTGGCGTGTGTCATCCAGGTAAGTAATCTAAAAAAAAAAAGATTCTAAATGTATCCTATATGTTGTATAACTAACATGGCATTTGAGAAATTAGATTTGAGATTCAAATTTAACAAACGTGACATTACTCTTTCTTAATTTGTGACCCAACTCTTAACTTTTTTCCATTTTTTTCCCTTTAATAAAAAGTTAAGCAACGAGTACTTTTTTTTTTCCTTAACAAGCAACGAGTACTTGCTTTTACTTGTGAATCTGTGATGTTGTTTTCACACTAGTCTATTGAGTTGGTGATGCACAATCCTGCAGTTACAATGAAACAAATTGTTTATTCACAGAAACATTTGGTTTTCCACTTCTCACTTAGGGAAGTGTTTTAACTATATGTATGGTGGATCGGGCCAAACCACAAGCGGGTAAAGTGGTCACTAATTTAAACTGTGACACTTTACCCACATGGGGGTTAAGCGGTCACTTGTAAACCACATGGGGATAAAGTGACATCGAGCCAAACCAGGGGATAAAGTGTAATTAACAAAAGACAACTAATTGCAACTTGCAAGAGTCTTTTGCAAAAGGACAATACTTGTTGCCTTGCACTAATACATGGACCCTTTTGGACGAAGAGTGTTTGTATAATTTCAATATATCACATGCCATGTCTTTATGTCTATGTGGTACCCTACAGTTGATATGATTGACTTATTTAGATGAGACACATATGTAAAGAGTGTGAATTCTACTCAAGAATGTTACAAATAAGGGAAAAAATACATCTATGCTCAAAATTCTTCATATGTATATACTACACTCCAATATAGCTCAAAGTCAGAGCCCTCCTTGTTGGTTTAAGCCTCCACAACATACATGATACGACAATGCCATTCAACTGACTTATCCCATTATACTAATTCAATTTTATATTTAAATTCAAGCATAAGTTGTTTAATTCTTATTCTCTCCCATACTACTACCACCTGTCCATTTAAGCATTCTCACTATAGCTAGCTAGGCTAGTTCAAGTAGTCATCATGCATCATTTCCACACATAATTTAAGCACTCTTGGTTATATTATTCATCCCTATATGTAATGTTGTAAAGAATAGCAGCAGATGGTGGAAAAGAAACAACCCCCCACTGATTCCTTAGAGTAATGCTATGCTTCCCAATTTTTTTTCCCAAAAAAAGTTTCCCAACACATGTGGCAGTGGGACCTTCTTCAATAATGGTGGGATCACTTCAACATCAACCAATCAAATAAACTGGCCCACTGCCACATGTGTTGGGAAACACTTTTGGAAAAAAAAATTTAGGAAGCATAGCATTACTCGATTCCTTATTAATGTTATAAGTTCAGGCTCTACTTTGATGGTCCAAAATCTTTTTTTTTTTAAACTTAATTTTGTGGATGGGGGTGCTAGCAGTGGTATCACACTGCAAACAGAACACAGTGACTTAGATACATTCTTGAGCTTCAATTTCAGATAGCTCAAATGCACAAAAACATCTCCCAAAAATTTGCAATATAAAACTTCAACTCGGAAAAGATGTGACCAAGTAATTTTATATTTGAATCTAGTACAAAGAAAAATTGTTCAGCCAACATATAATATAATACTTTATAAGGATAGTTTAGTATCAGGTTGAAGGAACAAACTCCTCTGGAATTCCCAAATGGCAATTCACTACTTTAATTAGTTGTGCTAAATCACTCTACAATTCACTAGTCAGGCAAAAACATGGATTCATGTGTACACCCACGATGGAGAAACATAATTGACAACTTAAATTCCAGTTAAATCTAAACAAACAATAAACTGGACGATTATGAATTCTATGCTGAAAATTAGTCTTTTCATGAACAGAAATACAACCAAGGAAAATCACCAAAACTGAGCAAAAGAAGATGAACAGATAAAACCCACACACAGTCGCAATACACACACACGTACATAATCGCTACACACACAATCGCAACACACAAATAAAACTGAGCAAAAGAAGATGAACCAGTATGATTTCAGATCTAGTTTGCATATGTGTATGTGTTTATAATAGATCTGGTGTGTATGTGTGTGTGTAAGAGAGAGAGAGAGAGAGAGAGAGAGAGAGAGAGAGAGAGATATCTGGTGTTTGTGTGTGTGTGTGTGTGTGTGTGAGAGAGAGAGAGAGAGATGACTAACCACGGTGGAGTGGTGGAGGCGGGAAAATGATGGCGGAGTGGTGGCAGCGGGAAGACCACGGTGGAGTGGTGGCAGCGGGAAGACGATGGTTGGTGGTGGCGACGGAAGGACCACGGTGGAGTGGCGGCGGCGAGAGCACCACGGTGGAGTAGCGGCGGCGAGAGGACCACGATGGAGTGGCAACGGCGAGAGGACCACGGTGGAGTGGCGGCGGCAGTGGGAGCTCACAGATCCCCTTTTCTCCTCTCTCTCTCTCTCTCTCTCTCTTTCTCTCACAGAGACCCCCTTTTGGCTTTTGTTTTGCCGCCCAAGACCCCCTCTAGATTTTAGTTTTTTTTTTTTCTTTAATATTTTCTTTTAAATAAATAATTTAGGTAAAACTTTGTAATGGTAATTTACTGTTAGTATTTATTTTGTTATTGTTAGAAAATTCTAAAATAGCTAGAGTTGAAAATTACTAACACAATTTACACATTTCTAACCGAAATTTACCGTTACAAATTTGTAACGGTAAATTACCGTTAGGAAACCAAAAATCACTGTGTTAGAAAATTGGCTGAATGGTGTAGTGTTAAGTTAAAGTCGTTAACAACGCGGGCGTTTGTGCTATTGTATAGGATTGTAAAACTTAAGAAAACTTAACTTTGTGATACCACTAAGTGCGGCTAATGTAGGGATAAACGGCACAAGATGTGCCGCCCAACTTGAAACGGCACATGATGTGCCACCCAAATGTCAAACGGCACAAGATGTGCCGCCCTCTATTTCTCACGGCACTTCATGTGCCGCCCTCTATTTCTCACGGCACAACATGTGCCGCCCATTCCTTCCCCCACTGCTAACGTCTTCTCCCCTATACAATAACTTAGCTTAAGTTTTCCTTAAGTTCCTTACTCCCACTGTGGATGCTCTTAGGAAGCTTGGACCTAGCTTTAATAATAATAATAAAAAAAGAGGTTAATACCTCATTTACGGTGAGTGAGAGCAGAGAGAAAAGAAAAGTTTACGGAGTTTCGTCCAACTTTGTGACACCGTTTCTTTACCGTACGACGTCTATTCCCAGAACAGAAGTTATATTTGGACTCGTGGGGGTAAGCCTAACCTTATGGTACAATTTATTTTGAGTTTAATCGATAGATTTTTCGTGACCCAAATGAGTTGGTAACATATAGTTTATCAAAATTGTGTAGGGATATCATTGGAATCATTAGGGGCTAGTTTTGCGAAGGAATTTGGGAATTCTAGGCTTAGTTAGGACCTATTCGTGAGGTGAGTGTTCTAATCCCAAAATTAGATATTTAATGTTATTTTTTTATTATTAAATGCTTAATTATTGATTAAATAAAAAAAAGTATGTGATTAGTTTGTATGTAACATATCTAAAATGTTGAAATTGCCATGTTGACATGTTGAGCTACTTATATACTTATTTGGGTCAAAGGGTGTCAAGAGATAATTACCATTAGTTAGCCCATATATAAGGGACAGAGAGATGGTAAAATTCTCAGAGAAAAGGGGATAGTGGTGACGACCACAACAAATTGACTACGGTCACAAATGAATGAGTGTGATTTCGCTATATACGACGAAAAAAGTGAGAATGGCCCAGAATTAGGGGTCCAGAACGATGGTGATTGATTACTTGACACGCCTGCGACCATTATTTGTTGTGAATGTTTAATTGGTGTTATGAATCACTAAATACTCCAATTACATGATTAGTACCACGTAATCACTGAGCGATAGCTTATTTGATTTTTGTGGCAAATAACCACGCATGTTCAGATTAGCATTACAGTGAAAAGCGTTGAACCACGAGCTTCTGGACAACTTGAGAGTATGTTCCTTTTGTGGTATATATTAATACGTTGTTTGTGGGCGTACTCAGTTGGGTTGGGAGTTGGTTGTAAAATTTGTAATTAGAAACTCATATTGTATGCTTTAATTAGAATTGAGACCAATTAGTGTAAGAATTTTGTAATAAACTAGTTTAATCTTTTCTTAGTTTCCAAGGTGCTATGAACATGTTAGTGAATCAGTTGGTAATGAATAAGAAGGGTTTGTATGAGTAATTTGGTTTTGATTATGTTTTTACTCTTAAACAGGGAAAACTGGTGTAGAAATTTGTTCTGAAAAATCCGCAGATCTATTTTTGGTCCATCGACTTTTACGAAAACAAACATAATTTTTTCTAGAAAATTCAGATTCGCGCTCTGTTTTTTGTGTTGAAATCGAGACTCGCAGGACTATCTTTTGATATAAAATTTGATTATATATTATTAATGACCATTTTACCCTTGGACTGGTTTAATCTAATAAAGTCATTTTACTATGTTTGACTTTTATTTTATTTCTATTAAGGGAAGTTCTGATTTGGGTAATTCTTTATTACATGTCCTAATTTGTGCGGGACGGATTGAGATATGACAAAACTAAAACTGTAAGAATTAAATTAACAAAATTAAAACTGACTAAAATGTCATTACATCCGAATTATAAAATTAGTTTACCCTTCTTTGTGTGTAATGCAACACTTCTCATAGCCCACCAAAAAGTACTTACACATCAACATCAAAAGAGAATCATTCAAATGCAATTATTTCCCACCAAACCATTGCATAATTTTTGATTGACAAGTTTCTATGATATTCGAAAAGTATGTTTCCATCTTTCTTCTCTTTTGACACACACAACCAAAAAGCAATAATCATACATACACCTTTTCATCCCTCCTTAAAATGAAGGCCCGGATATTCCTCCAATAATAAAAGGTTTTTAAACCAAAAAAAAAAATAAATAAATAAAGTAGCATTTTATTATGAATAATGGTCAACCATGCATAAGCCTCATTACTCATTAGGCCGGCCGGAGGTCATGCCAATACCAAAATGGCCAAGACTTTGAAAGTCACGCACTCTTCTATGCCCATTACCTCAACCAAATTGGCCAACTGGCCAACAGAAGTTTTAGTCATAGTAAGTGTAGAAAAAAATATAAAATTTAGTACCTAGAAACACAAGTACTATGAATTGAACAACCGATAATGCTAAGCATATGACACATTCTATAATACATTCCACAGTAGGGTTTTAAATACATGTACTGTGTGCTGTGTAAGTGGTACATAGAAAAGTGTAAAAAAATCAAATAGCACATGGTACAACTCATTTAAAACTCTATTATGGAATGTATTGTGTGCCTAGCATCTTTGTTGAACAACAGCACAACTATTTTTAAGTTTAAATCATAAAGAAATAGTACTACAACGTTTTTGTAGTATTCACAGTACAAACTAAATCCAGATGGAAAACATTGGGTGCAACTCAATGAAGCCTCTAGTCAGTAGGTGCCAGCACAAATACTTTGCTCCATATAATATTCTGAACTAATTAAACAGGAATCAAATAATGTATAAAACCATTACATCAGCTGCCTTTTTTTTCCCCCCCAACTTGAGTCAGAAAAGGAAATCAGTTGATAAGTTCAGAACAAGAATCAAGTAAAAATCAGAAAAAGATCAAGAATCCGTGCTCATAACAATTTGAAACCAACACAGAGATCAAGAATCCGAGCTCATAAGAATATTGAGATCAAAATATGCAGTATTGAGTATAGAAGTCTGAAAATAACACCTCAACACCCAACTTTAGCTACAATCCATAGCTCCTCAAATACTAGTCTACTTCTCTGATGAGTTGGGCCCTCTCTTCTTTTCAAAACCAACAACTGTAAAAAAGTACAACAATGGAATTATAGAACTTGCTCTCCCATTCTTTTTTGGACTAATAGTTCATTTTAATCGAATAGTTGCTGTTTGGGTAGCTTAAACACACGGCCTAATACTCCATTTTAACTATAAAGTCCATCAAAGTATTCAAATTAAAATGGACTAATGGTCCAATAATCCCACGCATGACGGCCAAAGTATCCAAGACATAAATATTCAAGTAAAATTGGAATAATGCTAAACTTAGACGACAAGGACTCGAAATACTGTGAAATATGACTTAACTGTACCCAGCCCAAGTTTCCGTAAATTTCATTTAAACACACTGTAGTTGAAACACCACCCAACTCCTCTCCTCTCTAGTTGTCTCACATATAGAGGACTTTCAATTGAGTGCTTAGCTTTCATATGCCAAACATTCACCAAAGCAAAATTAATAGTCTTCAAAATTTCAAATAGCTACTCCCTCTTCCTTCTCATTTCCGTCACAAAACCCATGAACTAAACAGAGCATTTAATTCACCTCACCTTCAAACCAAACAAGTCCTAACTAAATTCCCACAACACATAAAATGTAATTGAGTTCCATTATTATATTTTTTGGGTGAATTACATTT
This sequence comes from Hydrangea macrophylla, assembly GCA_033977485.1. Classification (NCBI taxonomy): domain Eukaryota; kingdom Viridiplantae; phylum Streptophyta; class Magnoliopsida; order Cornales; family Hydrangeaceae; genus Hydrangea; species Hydrangea macrophylla. Next base: position 142,366,478 of record CM066991.1, read on the forward strand.
CGTACCCTTATAGTTTGGGTGTGATTTCACTTTGGTCCTTATAATTTCAATTTTGTCCTTACAGTTTCATTTTAGGTTCAATATAGTCCATTCATCAATTTTTTTTTTATAATTTTTGACAAATTTATGTTCAATATAAGTGTGTAAAGTGTAATTTCTCTAAATAAATGTATCATTATGGCCCTAATGATATCTCACGTGTCCATCATATGACCTATTTCTATCAAAAATTGTAAAAAATTTGCATGAATGGACTTCATTAAACATAAACTGGACATGTAAGGCGCGAATTGAAAGTGACAAAATTGAAATTGTAGGGACCAAAATGACATAACACCAAAACTACAGGGGTGCAAAATTGATCTAATCAGGGCATGGTACTTCATTAGACATCTACAGTACAGCTAATTGAAATCAATCCCAAAAGTATGTTTGGATAATAGAAAAAGTGCTTTTGACATTCAAAATGCATACATTCTGATTCTCATTCTGATTAAATTTAAGAAATACTTTAGAAACTTGAATAAAAATACCCTTTGACTAAATCCAAACCTAACAGAAAATTATTTTTCTACCAAACAATTACATTGAATTTCCCAATTCTGCAAGATTAATTGGGACACAAAAAAGCATCCACATAAAGTTGCTCACAAAAATTATTGAGTCTACCCTTTTCTCCTTAGCGGACCCCACAGTATCAGTAGACTCCACTAAAAGAGAGATAGACACAATAAATTTTTGTGAGTAACTTTATGTGACTGTTTTTTTGTGTCCCAGAGACATTACTCATTTTGCAAATACACTGCATTAAGCGTGTATAACTTGGTTTATTGTCTGTTTACCACTTTTTACTTGATAACCTTCATGCCGAAGTAAGACTATTACAAAAGAGAAATGATTGCAGCACCGAAATGGGACCCACATGTGCAGCACCGAAATGGGACCCACATGTGCAGCACCGAAATGGGACTCACGTCCTGTACACATGGATTCCACTAAAATGGATGACACCGATGATTCGGTGCACTATTTCGGTGCATTTTTTCAGTGAGTGTAGCAAGATTGATTACAAAATAAAAAATGGAAAACTAATTGCATAATGCAAAGAGTAATGTTAGATGCACAACAAAATGCACAACCCTGCTTAAAATTGTTGGACCTTGTGCTGAAAAAACTGTACATCCTTTTTTTTTTTGTCTTTTCTGTGTACAGACTTTTCAGCACGAAGTCCAATAATTTTAAATAGAATTGTGCATTTAATTGTACATTTTATTGTACATGTAGCATTACTCTATTGCATGGACTCTCATTTGGTAGATTCGATCTTCACACAATCACATGGATATTTGATCCGATCTGTCAGACATAAAAGAAGTAACATGTGTTAGGAGTACTTGACTTGCTTTCTATCATGTATGATCTCTAACTTTCAATTCAACGTACACCCGAAATCACATATCACACACGTGCTCTTTACAAACTAAGAGCATCTTCAATGCACTTTTTACTTCTGATGTTATAGGCAAATTATGGGTTCGGCTGTAGTGGGGCAAGAGTGGTTTGACTCTAGGTGGAGCAAAACTATAGAGTAATATTTGGGACACAATCTTCATACAACTTTCATACAACCTCTCCAAAAGATGTGTCTATCTCTCTCCTGTGATGTCACTGGACCCCACAGTGACACAGGAAAGAGATAGACACATCTTTTGAAGAGGTTGTATGAAAGTTGTATGAAGGTTGTGCCCCAAGTATTACCCAAAACTATAATACATGTGGCAGGTGTGGATTGGAAGGGAAGAGGAAGACTGCCACATGTCAGTGGGCATTAAATGTTTGCAACCTGTTATAGCAGGTTTGCTTAAGGGTAGTTTGGATTTTCATATAGGTCGTTTAGACTTTGCAAAGCCAAATTTGCAAAATATTAAGCATCACTATAATGTACCTTATGGAATAAATATTGTACACAACTAAATAAAATTAAAGTTTGTAAAAAAAAAAAAAGCAAATAACAAGTTTGGACTTTCCTAAGGGTTGTTTGGACTTTGATGAAGGTTGTTTGGACTTTGCAAAGATATGTGTCAAATTGGAAAAGTACTAAGCATCACTATGTTGTACCTTATGGAATAAATGTTGTACACAACTAAATAAAATTGAAGTTTGTAAAAATAAAAATTAATTAAACAAATAGCAGGTTTGGACTTTCTTAAGGGTTGTTTGAGTTTTGATAAAGGTTATTTGGACTTTGCAAAGAAAGTTCAAATGTTCCTTACTAAAGTACAAATGTTTCTTAATAAAGTTCATACGTTGCTTAAGAAAGTCCAAATATTCCTTACTAAAGTCAAAATGTTGTTGAAGAAAGTCCAAATGTTTCTTAAGAAAGTTCAAATGTTCCTTACTAAAGTCCAAATGTTCCTTACTAAGATTCAAATGTTTCTTAACAAAGTCCAAATGTTCCTTAAGAAAATCCAAATGTTCTTTATAAAAGTTCAAATGTTCTTTACTAAAGTCCAAATATTTCTTAAGAAAGCCCAAATGTTCCTACAAAAGTCCAAATGGTTCTTGTTCGACGATTTGAAGAATCCTAAGGGTTTGGACTTCCTAAGGGTTGTGTGGACTTTGATAAGAGTTATTTGGACTTTGAAAATAAATGTGCCAAATTTGTAAAATACTAAGCAGCACTATGTAGACCTTATGGAATTAATGATGTACACAACCAAATATCCAAACAACCCTTAGGAAAAGTCCAAACATGCTATTTACTCTTGTTTTTTTCACAAACTTAAATTTTATTTAGTTGCGTACAATATTTATTATATAAGGTACAACATAGTGATGCTTAATATTTGGCAAACTTAGCATATTTCTTTGCAAAGTCTAAACTATTCTTAAGAAAGTCCAAACTTGCTCTGCTCTTTATTTTTCTTTCTTTATTTTGTTTCTTTAACAAACTTGATTTTTAGTTGTGAACAATATTTATTCCACAAGGTACGTCATAGTGATATTTAATATTTTGCAAACTTGCTACATTTCTTTACAAGGTCCAAATAATCCTTATCAATATCCGAATAACCCTTAGAAAAGTCCAAACCTGCTATAGCATGTACTATGTTATAAGACATTTAATGGCCCTGACATTGTGCAGCCTTTCTTCTCCTTTCCAAAACCACCTTGGACACATGTCATTCTATGATCTATCATCCTTCTCATCCAAGGACTAAGCTTCGTTAGCTTCACGTGGGGCAAAACAACTATTCCCCACTGTAGAATGGCCCTCAAATTATAGTATAGATGCTCATAAATACCTCTTCAATGTACTTTTATTCCTCCTCTAAAAAAATAGCAATGCTATTTTTTCTCTCAAATTTGAGAGCAAGAATAGTATTGCTATGATTTAAGAAGAGTGATAGAAGGTGCATTAGAGAGATTTTCTTTTGAATTAATGCTATAGTTTAACTTTTGCACTCATTTCAATAAAAAGGTGTACAAAACATACAACTTAAAGTACAACAATAATAGCCAATGTGTCACACAGTATCATTTATTTTAGAATGTAGCATTGGAACAGTAATGTCAAAATATCGTATTTAAGCCATGTAGTAATGTCAAAATATAGATTTGGCATGGGCAAAATGACATCTTGCATTGGAGATGCTCTAACCCTTGGATATTAATAATGAGTAATGCTACGCTTTCCAAATTTTTATCCCAAAAGTACTTCTCAAATGATGCGGTAGTGGGGCCAAGTCTAATACAGTGGGACCACTTAAATTTTGATTGAAAATTATTTACCTAGCCCCTACTACCACATCATTTGGGAGCACTTTTGAGATTAAAAATTTGAGAAGTATAAGCATTATTCTTAGTAACTACCTTCTCAATTTCTTTTCTTTTAATGAATTCCCAAAGCAAACAAGGCTTAAGCTACAAATATAAGTAAAAGAGAGACGAGAAAAAAAAACTAATTCTCATATTTTTCTCAACGAAGGAAGTAGAGGTGTCAAACGGGCCGGGCCGGGCCGGGCTCGATCAAAGCGGGCCCCGAGCGGGCTTCGGGCCGGGCCGGGCTTCACCAAACATCGGGCCTGGCCGGGCTTGGGAGTGGAGGAGGTGTGTTCGCCCCGGACCGGTGGCCCGGGCCTAGCGGGCCAGACATCGGGCCGGACCGGACGGGCTAGCGGGCTTTCTTCTATTTTTGAAGTGGGCCGTGACGGGCTTCGGGCCGGGCCGTGCTTTTTTACTATTTCGGGCCGGGCCGGGCCGTGCTTTTTTACTATTTCGGGCCGGGCCGGGCCATGGACGGAAGGATGGATGTCCACCCCGGCCCGGGGTATGTGAACCGGGCCTAGCGGCCGGGACGGGCCGTTAGCCCGAAAAAGCGGGCCGGGCCAACCCGACCCGATTGGCACCACTAGAAGGAAGCGAGGGTGTGCCCCACATTGGCCAATCAAGGAAATATTATGGACTATGTGGGCCAATGCGTCAAGGTTATTGCATAGTTGACTGGGGGAGATTGTAAAATCCCACATCGGCTACGTATTAAAAAAGTATTAGGCTTATTATAACACCACGAGTCTACTGCAAGTAATTTGGACTTAAAAACATTTTGGATCGTGTGTTGGGTCTTTTTTACAAATTATCGAGCCAACAGGGTTGGGGGTGTTTAGGTTGGCAAAAAATCCATGTTGATTTGATAGTAGAGCCAAGACAGTTGTTACAATAGTTCTACAGTAAGTTGGCAAAAAAATCTATGTTGATTTGATTGTAAAGCCAAGACAGTAGAATCTATACGTATACCGAAATAAAAAGAAAAACCATTCATAGAGGACTAAACAAGTATACCAGACATTACTACAGGCAACTAGCCATATAAAATCAGCAAAAAAAAAAAAAAAAACCCATATAAAATCAGCGACTCATTTTATTCTTCATATTAAACATTCATTATGCAAAGGAAAATTTTGGATTAGACAGCTGCAAACAGAACAGCAATTCACCTCAAAGCTACAAATGATTATACTTGCAAACTCTTACAGTGATTGTATTGGTATTGCCGAGGTTTTTCTTCCACCTGTCACCCGGTGAAAACTAGAAGTAAATAGAGTATTCCTTCTTCCAACTTTGTAAAACACTAAATTGACTACATTTCCTACCTACGCCTAGCCAATCGGTGGTACAACAATAGAAACAGAGGTAAGAAGAGCATCCCAACTGTATTCATACGAAAAAGGACGAGTATATTCAGAATGAACGAAGCTCAAAGAAAGAATCTGAAAGACGGGTTTTTGTGTGTGTGCGCTTTGGGGGCTAGGGTGGGGGCTATAGCTAGGAATCAACGAGCTCGAGCAAGCAAATGCATTCAATATGGGGAGTGTGAGGGAACATGTCCACTGGCTGTAAGCTTCTTAGTTTATAACACCCTTGTAAATTTTTGTCCGCCTGCACAAAGATTACAACAGTTTCAGACCACTGAATTAAGGAGACGAGAATATTTGGAAGTGGGTTACACTTACCACACCATGACAGAGGTAATCAAGGTCACGCGCACACGTGGCAGGATTACATGATACATAAACAATGTGTGGGGCCTTCAGCTTTAGCAAATATTTAATCAACTTCATGTGCATTCCTGGACGGTTTGGATCTGCACGAATAGATTAAAACAAAGGTGCGATGTCCAATGCGGGCATTCTCACTCAAGTGAACATCACATAATAAATCAACCAATCTTCATTCCATTTCATAACATATACTTACTCCAATTGTAATACATCTTACATTTTGTAGATAAAAAAACAATTATGCGTCTTTCTAAAACCACAAGATCCTTTTTGCCAAGATATAATAAGTTAATGAGTCAAATAAGCTCCGTTGCTGATAGTGCTTACACAGCTTGCTAAAATCAACGTCTTATGTTCTTCCTATCTTTCACTATAAGTAGACAACTAAGACTAGGGAAAGAAAAAAGAACCTACAAGTTAACACACTACACCTTAGCGTAAAAACAAAAGTTTAACACTACAAGAGAGAGAAAGCTTCATTTGGTAACAGGCTGATTACACTGCACACCCAGACACAAGAATCGTTGTGTTGAAAAATATGCAATTTTCAAACGAGTAATACATCACCCACAACTTTTTGTTCACAACTCACAAAAGTGTGTCTATCTCTCTCTCCTGTGTCATTGTGGGGTCCACTGACATCACAGGATGACACAGAAGAGAGAGATAGACACACTTTGTGGATTCTAAACAAAAGGTTGTGTGAAAGTTGTGGGTGAAGTACTATCATTTTCAAACGGACGTCAACTACAACTTCACAAAACCAGCAAGGAAAATAGGCAAAGCACACCTTAAAAAAACAGACCAAATGAAGAGTCAAAAACATAGATCTCTTGCCTTCCACTGGAAAAGAGAAGAAAAAGAAAAGGGAAACTCAGATAACCTATTCATGTACTATGGCAATCAGATTATATCTTCTTGTTTGGGCTTTCTCATCCAAAAAAAAATCAAAAGAAAAAAATTAGAAAAAACTTCACCTAGTTGCTAGATTTTCAAATGAGAACAATGAAAACTCTAGAACAACATGAGCCGCATAGAAAAAGACATCTAACAGGAAGATAACCTGAAATGACGATGTCAGGCTTAGGAAAATCATTCCCGAAATTCGCATCAATTTTATTAAGATCCCCTTGGACAAAGGTGGCATTACAGATTCCATTCAACTTTGCATTCCGGCGCGCATCGGATATGGATTGGGCAACTACTTCATAACCATAAACATGTCTTACCCTGATTAAAACGAAACCCACAGAGGAAAAAACAAATGTCACATTGGTAAACCATTAATCTGAGAACTGAATGGAGAGAAGAGATATACCTCCTTGCAAGTGACAACCCAATGGTTCCAGTCCCACAGAACAGGTCAAGAACTATTTCTGAGCCATCTCCTTTGAGACCGGCACAATCTTCTATTAGTTTATAAAGTATTTCTGCCTGTACAGTGTAATGTCTTCAGCACTTGCTCTCATGGATGCGTATCAATCAAGCAATAGTCGTATATTCATGTTGCATACCTGGTGGGTATTTGTTTGGAAGAAAGAGTTTGCTGAAATTTGAAATGTAAGTCCTCTTAGGATCTCTGTGATGGATGATTTCCCATACAAAGTGTGTTCTTCCTCCCCAACAGACGTGTTTCCAACAGAAGTATTAACGTTATTTATGATGCTTACCTATCCTTCATCAAGGTATAAGGATATAAATTGAAAGCAACAAACAATTGGGACATAATTCAGCTAAATTTATGTTCTAAGAGAGGAGATTAACCAACAAAAAATGCAAATTCAGTTAACCAGTTAGATGCAAAATATATCTACTAAAATGTATTTACAGAAAAAGCTACACTGCAAACAATCACTTGGTAACATGTTATTTACCACTCCGAACAGTACATATGAATCCTAAGGACTGAACATAAAAATGCATACACAGGTTGTCAGTTTCTAGGAAAAGGTTTTTACAGCAGGTCTATGCTGAAGATGCTAGACTATGTGAACAATTGTGTGAGAAATATGGACAATCGTTCTTATGACTACCAAGAAACTGGATCATTAAATATTACCCACATACAGTGACAGAGGAATAGTAACATCTGGGGAATGGATTAACAACCCGCGTGAAGTTACCTAATTTTAAGCTTTTCTTCTTCTTGTTCTATTTATGCCTGTGAGCACTCGCGCTTATGTGTCAGATGAAGACTAAACAATGATTTAAGGTGGCATTGTCCATGGAGAAACCACCCCAACGCATATCAAACGACAAAGTTTGAAGTAAACCCAAAGCATATCGAACGACAAAGTTAGAAGTAACTGTATTTAAGCTTAAGGGTGGCTACATAATGCATCTCTACTAGTTGGAATTGGTACTGTTTGAGGCAGGACACTCTCTTTCAAATGTGGAGAAAAATGCACCGAATATTAAATTGTATATCTTCCAAGGTGTCACTAGATTTTCCATGTCTTTCTGGTCTTCAACATATCTAAAGGATAGGGAGGAGCTTCTCCTAAGTAATAAATACCTTTTTAAAAAAAAAAACATTTTTCAGGTGCAAACCTAGACTCTGCCTTATTTGCAAGAAGCGGATGCTCTCATCCTCAAACACGATCCTAGGAATTTAATCTGAGCTTTCACCATTGTCCTAGGCAATGGCCCCATAAACTTGGTCAATATCCGAAAGTTTGAATTTCAGGAGAAGAAAGATAAATCGAGAACAGAGCAAGAAAAATTTAAATTATCATTGAAGAGTTCTAAAAGCTCCATATAAAAGAACTAGGACACTCACTAAAGAGATAAGTAAAAAAACTACTGTAAGATGGGAATGTACAATTCTTTTGCAAGAAGTTGTTTATGGAAAAATATAAGAGCCTAAAGTATTCAAACTTTCCCTGTCATCACTCAGTCTAGCATCAAAATCCTCCCCAGGCATCCAGCACATAGGCATGATATCTCAATACTTGATTCTTTGATTGGTACAAGCAGGCACCCAGGGATGCACAGATTCTTCTGAAAGGCTGAAGAATCTGCAGCAAATGTGCGCACCTGCATCTGCACTGGCATGTATTCTTCTCGTGTGCGGTAGATGTTTGTTCTTTTTTTTTTTTTAATTACGAATACAAACTTTCCTGCCACCATAATAGTTCTTCAAGAGATTTTCACTGTTCTACTGAATAAAAGTCGAAGATGGTAAAGCAACTAATAAACCAAACCAAACCAAACCAAACCAAACCAAACCAAGCCTTGTGTCCCAATCAATTGGGTCGGCTGTTTGAATCCTTTTTCTCCATTCTGCACGATCAAGAGCTATATGCTCATTTAAATTATATATATTCATATCCTATTGCACTACATAGTTCATACTCCCAGGCCAGTCTAGGTCTGCCCCTCATTTAAGACTTCAATTTATTTGTCAAGCAAACTTTCACTATTGCAAACCTTAAAACAAACAATCAAAACTACCAAATGGGGAGCACTATTGCTTGGGAGGTAATTTAAAATTAGTTCACTGGATGAGGTCACTTAAATTGAACTGACATACCACTTCTGGAATAGGTGAAATTTTCTCAACAAGGGGCTTCAACAGCTCTGGCTTGTAAGATGAAGTCACAAAATTAACCATAAGTTCAGGAAGACCAGTATTAACATCCCTGAAACAGAACATAACAACAATAAGCGTTCATCTTATGTTTGTGATCCAAATACCTGCAAGAGATTGAAGGAGGACAACACAGGGATTACTATACAAATGCAAATAATCCAAAGATCAAATAATGCAAAACTTAACACAGGTGAAAGGAGTAAAAGTCATGCCTTTGGTGTTAGGTGCATGTATTGAGTCACAAGGAGCAAATGTAGACTAGGAATAATCCAAAAGATATGAGTAGGTATCATAATATTAGACAAAAACAAAGCAACAGTAATGTCTTTCAGCTTTTTCAAATGTCCAAGACTCTTCCTTTAATAACATAAATGTAGAGCGGCCTCCATTATGTGCACGCCTATGCATATTTGACAATTTGTGCATAACTTTAGCATAACAATCGTGAAAAAACTAAATCAACTCCCAATTTGATGCATCACACAAAATTAGAAGGCCCAGAGATATGCTCCAATTGAATGATGAATGCTTCAAAGGGAGTTTGACTCATCAAAAAAGGAAGTTTAATCTCCCGAAGAAAATTTACTGTTAGCCACTCAAAGTGAATTAAACCCTGGAAGAAATATGTGATTCATTTGCATGTATGGATCCAAGTGCAAGAACAACTTCAGTGCACGTATGTATATGAGAATTATACCAGAGTAGCGTTATTAGGTAAAGCTAAATATCATAACCATAGAGATAGAACTTTTAAGTACCTGCCAGTTCTTAGCATTAGATGCTTCAGAAATCCGGCATGAGAGTGAACATTGTATGGAGAAAGCCCTAATTGTGGATCCCGCCAACAATCTTGAATTGCTGCAAGAACCTATCAATCAGACACACACTTTAAATAGGCAGTAACGAGTAAATAACTCATATACACAAACAAGTAAAAATTGAAAAATAGAGCTGTGAAGTTTTGTCAAATACAAGTTGAAAAGAAGATAGAAGTGAGAATTATCTCATTCAGAGTGAAACAATACAAAGAAAACGTATAAAAAATTAGTGGCTCATTTTTTATTTGAACCAGCTGGCTAGATAATGTTGAGCACTTTCAGCCGAGATAGAGGTTTCTAACTCAACAATAACAGCTAAGTCTTCTAAATAAAACATAAAAAATAAAAAATAAAAAAAAAATCGATAATTAGAATCTTTAGCAATTCAGAAAATTAACAAGATTCAGATAGCTACTAGCATACCTTATTGGCAGGCTCACTTTGTAATAAGCATTTGTTGATATCGAGAACCTTATCAAAAAAGCCTGGAGCATGCAGTCCTAGAGCGTAGTCACCAGCATCATCTCGTTCCTTTTCTAACTGTTCTCTGGGTAACCATTTTTTAGCGCCAAAAGAGAACTCCATCTGCAATACCATGTAAAAGAAAAGCAGTTAAAATTGTTATTTCCTTTTTGATATATATAGATTGGGAAATAATTTTTTCCGAGGAGAAATAATTCCACCAGAAGCTTCCACTAAGTTAAATGTCATGATATTTTTTGTCTTTCACATTTTAGAAAATGCAGGCACATTCTCCAAACTACACCAATGGTGAATTCACGAGACAGTGGTAGCAGATTGAGATTTGTATTGCCTATCTCCACCTCAACTAAATGCATACACAATTGTCTATTTTGTGTCTGCTTGCGATGATAACTTAGACTTACTACAGGACTTGAGAAACTTTCTTACTGAAAAAACCAAAAAAAATTACTTACCAAAGAAAGGAATTGAAAAATTCAAAGAAGGAATAAGAATATTTCTTGCTATCTTGAGATCAATTCTTCCTTGCTCTGCTAATCTTACACATCATTCTCTAGTTATGAAATTGATATGTTCCATCACTATTCTTGAAGTACGCGCTGCCCATTGAACTTCCACATAAGGTAGGACGTGAATTATTTATCAATACACGATCAAAGAGGAAATGAACTTCAATTTAAAGCTGAGGTTTATAATGACATTACTCATACATGTGAAACAATATTTAAATGGCATAATGTGAGAGTGTTACCAATGCAATTAGATTTCAAGAGCCACATCCAATGCCACAAAATACAGATTTCAAGAGGCATACAGTTTAGCAACCTTTTAAACAATTAGCTCACCACAAAATGAGCACACGTGTAACCTTGTTTAATGAGACTCAACCAAATCAAAGAGCATCAAACAAGTGCTGAGTTCAGTAGTGACCTTGTTTCTATAATGGAATTGGAGATCACAAGGAACAATTGGTTTCATGATGCTATAAGATTCAGGATCTTTATCAGAAAACTTGCCCACGTGTGTGACTAACTCATGAACTTGTTGTTCCTTAGCTCTGACCTGGGCCTCATACAACAGATTCTGTGTCTTACAGCCTCCACAATTTAATGCATATTCACATGGGGCTTCCATAGAGTCCCGATGTGGAGATATCGTCTTCAACTTAGTCACCTGCACTTCTTACAAACCAATACAACACCATGAAGTACTTGTTCTTCTTAAAAAAAAAAAAAAAAACCGTTACTTCCACAATTTTGCTCAGTGATTTAAACAGAACAAAAGGAATTTAGTCAACTGAATTTCTTACTATACAATACAACATCACAAGTCCTAAAACAATTAATTGATTAAGGGCCAATTTGAACGGGCTGTGCTTTTGCATTTAGACATAAACAGAAGCCCAAATCACAATAGGGAACTAAGAAAGTTTTATTAAAACACAAATATGCTTCTTGCATCACATTTGGGCTGAAGCACCTCTGACTTGCTTAAGCTAAAATGTGCTTTTTCACTCCAAAGTGTTTCCTAGAATTCATTCAATAGGCCAATATATGCAATTTGGGTCCAAACACACCTTCGAAAAGTGATTCCAAACAGGGCCTAAGCTATAAATACCAAGATAATTTCAAGAAACAAATACTGCATAGAAGAACTAAAAAAATACAGGCAATGTAAAGATATTAAGGATCAGTTTCAGTAAGCATTTGAAAAAAAGGTAATCTTTACCTCGGCGTAATTGTCTTTTTTGCGGGTGACGCGGCCGAGGAAGCGTTCACCGGGGAGGGCTCGATCGCACATGACGACGAAACCAGTATCGGCCACCTTGCACAGCCCCTTCCCTTTGAAGGCTAGGGTTTCGCAAACCAGTTCCAATGTCTGACCTCTCTTTGGGAAGTACGACTGTGCCTTCTTGGTTATAGCTTTACTATTATTGGTGTTTAATTGAATCTCTTCTTCTGAATCTTCGATTGAAGCTGAAGATGAAGATGGAGAAGTAGAGAGAGAAGCGACTGTAGAAGAAGATGTTGAGCGGAAGTTTTGAAGCCATGGACGAGAGTTCAGGCGTCGACAGGCGACGCTCGGCAATGTCGCCATTTTTTTTTTTGGTTTACCTTCGGGCCTCAGCAAAATCGGCGGCGAAAAGCAGGTTAAGCTTGGAGGAAGATAAAGGGTGTACTTTTGAGATTACGACAACTACCTGAGGGTATTTCTGTACTTGGATAAGCATTTTGCTTTTATACTATTATACTGTGCCTCCTGTCACATCACACTTACGTGACTATGCTAATCATTTTGTTTTTTTATATTAGAAGCACATTGTTAGGTGTGAAATTTCATAATCTATTTTACAAATAATTTCAAAAATGTTTTGTGAAATTTATAAAAAAAATTTAAAAAAAATTGGGTTAAATGCATTTTATCCATGTGGTTAGGTTCGTTTTTTTTACTTTATCTTGTATGATTCAAAAGTGGACACTTAATTTCTTATGATTTCGAACTAAAGTAAAACCGTTAAGATTTCCATCAAAACTAACAAAATTTCTAAAATTGGCAAAAAAAATATTACTATTTAACCCATTTGTGAGGTTAATTTTGGGATTAATCCCCTATGTGGGGATAATGCTGCCATTTAACCCATCTATGTGCAGCTAATTTTTAACACTTAATCCCTTTAGGGGACTCATTTTGGGGTTAACTGCCTATGTAGGGTTAATTTTGACACATATACTTTTTTTATGTGGGGCTAATTTTACCACTTGATAATGCCAAAATTTGGTTAGAGATAGATTAGAGCAATTTAAGGGGAGAGAGAGAGAGAGAGAGAGAGAGAGAGAGAGAGAGAGACTGGTTTTTGTATGTGGTTCAGCCCTGTTAATGAAGGAACCTACGTCCACGTGTGTGTCTAAGCACGTTCACTATACTGTAAAAAGCCGGGGACCTGTGGTGAACCAACAATAGTTTGGAGCTATCGTAGATCGGTCGGGAGTGATGATGACTGCTATAGAGGTGCTGTAGAGACTGAAAAGTTGATCCCTTTCTATGAGGGTGAGTGGTCTCTTTTATAGATGCAAGAGACCTACTCGTACAAGGAAATTATAACGGTTAGGTAATACAATATGATTTAGAACCAATCGACTGAGTTTTTTTGGGTGGTGGTTGATGACAAAACTTGATGAAATGGTTCGGATCACCATATCGGAAACAAACTTTCTCCCCAGCGGCATTTACACCTCGTTGTAACCCCGATTGTTTAGAATTTCGATAAAAAGATCTCTGTTGTGAATAGAATCGTTGCTGTTGTTGTTGAGGAGGTTGGGACTGAAATTGAGACCTAGCCTCTGTCTTAGCTTTCTTAGACTGACCTGTACTCTTGGCTGGAGTAATCATCTCCCTGGCCCTTTTCAGATCTAAATCCACACTTTTAACACCCAATGCTCTCATCAAAATATCATCATAAGTAGTGATAGGCGTGCTAGCCAAACTTTTCCGAATAAAGGGTCGCAGACCAAAGGCAAAGTGTGTAGCCTTGAAATGATCACTGACCAACTGTTCTTGCGCAAAACGAGCCAAGGTGGAAAATATAGTAGCATATTCTATCACTGACATATCCCCCTGTTGAAGGGTAAAGAATTCAGGCCTTTTTGCATCCCTCTGTACTTCTGGGAAGTAGTTATCGAGGAAAAGACTCTTAAATGACTTCCAAGTCATGCCAGCAAGTGGATGAACACTCACAGTGCAATCCCACCAATAGGTAGCTTCTCCAAAAAACAAGTATATAGCCAACTTGATGCGGAGAGCATCCTCATGAAGATCAATGAATTCGAATATCTTCGTGATATGTTGAAGCCAATCCTCTGCAGCCATTGCGTCAGAGCTACCAGAGAATTGTGGCGGCTTCCTAGCATCAAAATCTTTGGTAATCAGCCGTTCCCGAGCTCTAGCGGGATTTGTCTCACCTCTCAGAGCACGAGGGGGAGGAGGCGGCATAGCATCTGTGACTGCCCTTGTAATTACCTGGTAACATTCTGTAACCCTTGCGGTCCATCAGGAATATCAAAGGGTCCTGTGGAGACTTCAGATTCAAATACAACATCAGGGGCGTGACCTCGACCACGACCCCGACCACGACCTTGACCACGGCCTCTACCTGGACCATGTCCTCGAGCATGACCTCGACCTTGGCCTCTAACTGGGACCGAACCAGTCGATATCTGTTCATCAGTCTCAAGCTCAAAACTGCGATTCTCACAGCACGGCGACATAGCTATAACAAGATCAAATCGAGTAAACGAATCACATAACATGATCTAATCATGAAGTGCAATTGACAATACATGTATATGTCAAAACATAATACGTAAACAGTTAACATCTTAAGTTACCAAGTAACATGTTAACATATATCAAAACATATGTCGTTTACTAACTAACATGTTAACAAAACTATACAAGCGAGCACATAACCCGGCGTCCAAAGTATTCGACCCGGTTATGCTCTGATACCATTCTGTAACGCCCCGCCACGCCACGGGTCCCGGCGACGGGGTGTCAACGGGCAGAAGTACAACAATAACGATAACAGTAGACTTTGACACCATTCTGTAACTCCCCGAGTCCTAGACTCCGAGGGTTACTTGAAATATATGTTTATCATTTGGAAAGCATTTATAAAACAGAAAACTGATTTTCATATATTTAAAATATTCATTTCTTTAAACAAAACGTTTTCAATATAAGCATCGGAAAATCAGAGTTAAGCTATCTCTTTATTTAAAAGCGGGTGGACTAACATTTGTCCAATTTAAACATAATAGGTTCTTTGAAACCAAATTGTATTACATTAATTAAATGATAATCCCCACATACGGGGTCTTCAAACTATAGCGGAAGCATTGTCAAGTCTCGGGGCCTTGCCCTTATCTATATCACCTGAAAGAAAGGTTTAATAGTCCATAAGCCAAAAGGCTCGTATAGTCATATAACCGCACAATAATATCTGTTATATAACATGCGTGAGTGCAATGAATGACAATGTCAATGCATGAAAACCATTTTCATGCCTTTTCAAACAGTCACCCTCAATCGTCAATATCATTACCCGGACCATGGGCTTCCCGTCCACGTAGGCCTAGCCTCAAACGTGCGGGACTTTGGGCCTTACGAATTACACGGAGGCCTAGCCTTCAATGTTACGGGGGTTTCTTGCAGCACCTCCCGCAATTCGAGTTCCTAGTGGTACCCATCTCACACGCCTACCCACAAATCCGGGATTTCTAACTTTTTAAAACAAAATCCCTCCCAGAGGGTTTTATGCATGGAAGCCTCTAAGGTCTTCCCTTTTCAAAACCTGGAGGCCTCTAAGGTCTTCCCTTTTTTAAAAATTGAAAGCCTCTAAGATCTTTCATCCCAAAATCATTTTCGTGTTCATGCTGATGCTTATGAAATGCTATGTAACATATGTGAGCTCTAAGCATCAAGACATATTCAACATTTCATAAATTATATATCAAAACATGCTATCGATTAAAGCAACACAATAGACATGCTGAAATCACCCAAGTAAACATATAAGACATATTATTTCACTTAAACATGTAAGTACATCGTTAAACATATTATACAACTTTATTGAGGGTTATACGGAACTACCGCTCACCGAGGATAGACTGAATAATTAATCAGAATAGAAACTGGAACTACTCAATCTGTTACAAATCTCAATATACAATAATACGCGTATATCAGTGAGGTACAACACATTTAAGCATAAGTACAACTAATAATAAAGTAAAGTACAACTCTTAAAGCTTAGGGTACAAGGTCCCTTAGCTCATAACAGACTTAAATATAACAAAACAGAAGATTTTATTAAACTGCCTGAGGTTGCGCGCGCGGGCCGCTCGGGCGAGTTTGTACAGAAAGGCCACGGATTTAATTTAAAATAGTTTTTTCGGAAAATAGCCTAGTCGCACGCGTAGGCCACTCGCGCAACCCCTCGCTCGCGCGGGTCGCACGCGCGAGGTGTCACAAAGTTGTCTTCTTCCTTCTCTCTCTTTTTTTTTTCCCTGTTTTGAAATCAAGGCTAAATTTTACCCAATTTGAAAACTTAATCAAAATAGACTTTCCAATATGTGAAATTCTTCCTTTTTCCGGGTAGATTCCAAATATGGAATCGGATTTTTATGAATCAAACCACAGCTCTCTCATTAATTGAAAAACCGAGAGATGACAAAATTTAAAATCGACCGTTCGTCGCGATCGTTGCGGATTAACTTTTGAAATTCGAAATAGAGTCTCGTGGGATCGAGACCTTTCGTTTGGTATAAAGAAATCAAGTTTTCTTTACCGTTTTTCTTCTCACTATTTTCGGACCTTTAACAATATATATATATATATCTTTATATATATACACACAATGGTAGCATAAACTGACATTATAAATTTCAGTAGGAAGCTTACCCAAATAGAATTCCAATACAATAATCCAAGCTTGAATTAAAACCTCCTTGAACATGAAACTGCTTGTATGTGTATATATGAAATTCTATGTGTGTGTAGATAGATCAATATGTGTGTATGAATAAACATTATATGTGGGTGTGTTGTGTGTAGCTGAGAGAGAGAGACAGTGAGTTTTTAGAGATTATGAGACCTTGGTGTGTATATATAACTATAAAATGCTTGGACACCAAGCACATAAACACATACAGTACACACGCACACACTGTGCACTGATTTTTGTTTGGTCTCCAAGTTTTTCAGAGAAATTCTTGTGTGTGTTGAGCACACAAGCTTAACCACACATAGAGATAAAAATTTTACTGTCAACAAAACCCAAAATTGGTATTATTAGAAAATAAAAAAAATTTACGAGGTATTACAGATTTCGTATTTAGATAAGACGAATTCAATGAGTGAATTTATTTTTTCACTTAATGGAAATGCAGTATCTTGAAAGTTGTCCAAGCAAACTTGCACAACTAAGTCACTGATGGAATATGAGTTTGTAGCTTTTGAGAAAGCTAGTTTTTAGGCTGAGTGGCTTAAAAGCTTCTTAGTAGATATTCCTATTTGGAATAAACATTGAGATAGCCAGGCTGTAAAAGGCTGAGCTATGAAAAAAAAATCCTATAAAGGCAAGAGTAGGCATTTACGCCTAAGTCGTAATATTGTGAGACAACTGTTTGAGATAAAGTTTTTCTCTTAATTTTTTAAGGCCGAGTTTGGTTGATACTTTAACAATACCACTAGGGAGAAAACTAGTGTATGAAATATCGAGGGGAATGGGGCTTATGCCTATAACAAAAATCAACAATGATGGTAACCCAACCTATGTAATTGGAGAACCCAAGAAATAGGTTCATATGGGTAATAACAAGTCATTGGTTGATTTGAGATGCACTATAATTTGATTATCTTGTTGTCCATTCCTATGGTGTATAGTGCAATTGCAATGAGAAAGGTTGAGTTAAACTCTTAATGAATTTCATAGTCTATACTGAATGAATGGTATGTCTAATTGCAATGCATACTTGATGGATTCACCTATATAAGTGTGAAAGTGGGCCGCTTTCTATGAAAACGTAGGCAAATTTTCTAGAGCACTTATGAAAATTCAGGACTGGCGTAGGGCCTAGAGGTGCCACACCGATTAGAGTTGCACAGATTATGAGGAATCAATGTGGGTATAAGACGACTGGTTTACGTTAAGGGATTTTGGTTCATAGAAATTTTATTTCACCAAATTCATGTAAGTCACTTCTTATATTCCTAGGGACTGGTTCATAGCCCTAAAGGCACTAGTTCTGATGTATTGAATTCTCTTGCTCCATTCTTTTATTTGTTGTTTAAATTTTTTAAATAGGGGGGGGGGGGGGGGGGGGGATTGTTGGAATTATTGAGTTTCCTCTTATTTGGACATTGGGCTTTTTATTTCAAAAATGCAAACAAGGTCATTTACATTGATGTGACTAGTATATTGTATTAAAAATATGGCCGTTGGAGACTATTAAATCTATTAACTCCAACATTAAAAATATGGCCGTTGGAGATTATTAAATCTATTAACTCCTATGTTAAAAATATGGCCATTGGAGGTTATTAAATTTGTTTTTAATAAAATGACCGTTAGGCAATTTGTCTAATATAAATAGCCTTCTCTTTTCCCATTTACAAATAGAAAAATTCCTCTCTCTTTTGTAATTCTTCAAAAAAACCATTTCATTATTTTGGAGTAATTCTAAGCACTCATATATTCTTCCAATTCGAGTGCACGTTTGGAAGAAACTGATTGATGAATCCTGGAGAGCATAGCGCTGAGACCTTGTGCATCGAGTCATTGACTCCGAGGGGCGGAATTGTTCTTAAGGACACTGCAAACTGTTGTACGCCTCAATCAATATCATAGCTGTATCCTTCTATATTTCCAACAATCAACACAACTTTCATACCATATTAAGGCTCAAAATAACTTTTTTTCACATCATAAGCTTTAAACTTCAAAGATCAAAGTTGTAAAACGTGAATTGTATTTAATCATGAATCATATGGTGTTGTATGAAACTCGAATAGATTCATCGTAAGATTCTAATAAGTACAAAAACTATGCTTGCACTTACCACACTAAGAAATGGGTAATCAAGATCGCGCATACCCGTGTCAAGATTACATGATATTTAATCAAACTCATGTGCATTCTTGGACAGATTGTATTCAGCAAGATTATATTAAAACAAAGGAAAGATGTCCAGTGCAGCATTCTCACTAAAGTGAACACCAAATTATTAATCAACCGATCTCCATTTCAATTCATATATAACATTTAATTAGACCAACTGCAATACATCTTAATTTTGTAGATCCAATCTTAACCAATTATGCATCTTTCTAAAACCACAAGATCTTTTTTGCCAATATATATCTTAGTGACATAAGCTCTGTCGCTGAAAGGGCTTGCACATCTTGCTAAAATCAATGTCTTATGTTGTTCCTAATTTTATTTTTTTACTATAGAAGAGAGAAAGAAAAAACAGAACATATAAGTTAGAGATATAAAGCTTCATTTGGTAAAATGCTGATTACACACATCACATCCAGACACAAGAATCATTGTGTCAACTAATATGCAATTTTGAAATGGATGTCAACTACAACTTTTAACAAAACCAGAAAGGAATATAGGCAAAACACAAAACTTAACAAAAAAAACAGACGGAGAGCTAAGCATAGTTCTTTGAATCAAAGGTTGAATGAAATCGATTCTTTTTTAGATATAAAATTCGAAATCCTATTTTTTTGAAAAGGGAATGAATATCTCTTGATATTTGTTAGAGAAGTCTATCTCATATTGCCTGGACACAAAGGTAAAAGGCTAAGTATAAGTTCTTGGGCAACCCTAACCTTGCAAGCCGACTTTCAAGGTTGAGTTAGGGCCATGGGTCCTAACATGGTTTTATAGTTGGGTCCTGAAAGGCATGTGTGTCTTCGGACCTCTCGTCCAACCCCTCCGCTCTCCTCAATCTACATATGTGTTCTACTCTTCATGTACGTGTGAGGGTATTAGCGAAGTCTATCCTATATCGCCTGTACACAAATGCAAATAGCTAAGTATAAGCTCTTGGGTAATTCTCAACTTGCAAGTTGGCTTTCAAGATTGAGTTAGGTTCATGGGTTCTAACATTATTGAATAATTAAAAAGCTGCATATTTATTTTTATTTTTATTATTATTTTATATCATAGGCAAACTTTGTTTGGACAAAAGAGTGCATCAAAATTTGAAATGTAAGTCCTCTTAGGATATCTCATGCAGCGGAACATTGAAATTGAGAGGAAAAATGTGTGGAAATGTAACCTTCCTAAAACCTGTTGGTATCGAGCGATACTACCAAAAATCAGGGCACTATTGCCTTGTTGATTCGCACTAATACCAAAAACAATAGGAAAATAAGAGAGCAAACTCAAACTATTATTTTATTGTTAAAACCTGCTAGAAAATAAAACATCCTAGCAATTTATAGTTTGGAAAAAAAAAACCCTAAAATGCATAGTAAAATAAAAAGACAAAAATCCAAAAAATGCAAGAGTGGCACGAAACCTATCCAAACAGCATTTTTTGGGCCAAAAACTGGACCTAAGTAGCATAGCTATCTAATGCGTCAACGGGCTCTGAATTAGCTTTTCGGATTGGAATAAAAATAGCAATTCTGACACCTGTAACAAAAGTTATAGTTGTTTTAGTGTGAAAGTGACCCTTTTCTCTGATCCAACTTCCCGTAATATACCAAAGCTGCCCGTATTGCATCAATATCTATGATGGAGGATTTTCCAAACCTCTGTAATGAATGGATATAATTGTATTTGTCCTTGTTTAGAGGATTGACTTATCACTACCACACTAAATTACTGTTAGGGATATTCACTAGTTAAACTCTGTTCCTAATAAGGAAAAAAAATGTGCATTTTATATAACCAATCAATAAGTATGCAAGACATGCAAATATTTAGAAATATACCAGGAGCCAGAATATGAATTCTCCATTTTCTGATAAAATAGATAAGAATTTTCATTTTTTTGGGTTAAAATTTGGGGGCAAAATGCATTTTGTACCTTCAAACTATACCATGTTTTATATTTTGATCTCTAAACAAAGTTTTTTTTTCGCATTTTGGTCCCTCAACTAACATTTTGTGACAATTTGCCCCTCCACTTTTAGCCGTTAAAAGTGAAGAAAAAAGTTATTTTAATTAAATATACATCCCTTGGAGTTAGACTTTTTCACTTTGTCCCCTATTTTATTTTTTGGTCAATTAAAAGGACTTTTATTAGACATGAAAAAACCATGAGGGGGTACAACACACTTCAACAAATAGCAGAGCTCAATAAAAGACAGAAATCTATCAAAGAGCTCAAAAGTACTCCTTGTGGATGTTTGGTAGCTTTTTTATGTAATTAAATCACAAAAACTTGCGACTAGTAAAAGTTTTCCAAGGTAACTTTTGACCAATTGCAATTGTAGAGGCTATTTTGCTAAATATTTAATTTTAGCTTTTGAAGTTTCATAAGTATTGGAAAAATGACAGTTGTTGTCAAACATGGCCCAAACAAGGGGTATGTATATATATATATATAATTAAAACAAATTTTCCCATAGACGGAGGGGGCAAACTACCGCAAAATGTTAGTTGATGGACCAAAATATTAAAAAAAATATATTATTTAGGGAGCAAAGTGCAAAACAGAGTATAGTTTGAGGGTGTAAAATGTATTTTACCCTAAATTTTAAGTAAAATAAACAAAACAAGTTAATCTGTGAGTTAAAAAAATGGGTAAAATGCTTTTTGCACCCTTAAATTATACCTTGTTTGGCACCTCTGTCCCTAAATAATTTATTTTGACATTTTTGTCCCTCAACTAACATTTTTTGGCACTTTACCCCTTCCGTCAGTTTTAGCCATTAAAAATGATGGAAAAATGGGGTTAATTATATATACATCCCCTGTCATTGGACCGTTCTTCACTTTGCACCATGTACTTCAATCGTACCACTAATATCTCTTGTACTTTGGATTAAAGTGAAACTATTTGTAAATTAGCTACCATGGACAACTTTTGCTAATCACAATTTTTTGTGATTTAATTACATAAGAAAAAAATTGTCAAACGGTCCACAATGGGTATTTGTTGAGCGCTTTTATAGATTTTAGTGTTTTATTTAGCACAAAATTGTCCGCTTTGGGCCCAAACCCGCACGGATTTGTTCTTGGGCCACTACCCAAAATGCCTCTTACTAGGGAGACTTGAAACCACACATATATAGCACATTACTTTACCACACCCAGGCGATGTGGGACGAACTTTCCATAGTGTGTAGCCTACCAGCACTTACTGCATCCACAAAGGCACGTACAGCAGCCCACCCACAACACCAGAGTCGTTACATTCCACCCCCCTTAGGGCCCAACGTTCGCGTTGGCACACTTCCGGCTGGATCTCTGATACCATTCTGTCACGACCCAAGTCTCGCTCAGTAAGATATTGTCTGCTTTGGGCCCAAACCCGCACGGATTTGTTCTTATGCCACTACCCAAAAGGCCTCTTACTAGGGAGACTTGGAACCACACATATATAGTACATTACCCTTCCTTCCCCAAGCGATGTTGGACGAACTTCCCCTACAACACCAGGGTTGTTACATTCCACCCCCCTTAGGGTCCAATGTCCCCGTTGGCACACTTTTGGCTGGGTCAGGATCGATACCATTTTGTCATAACCCAAGTCTCGCTCAGTAAGATATTGTCCGCTTTGAGCCCAAACCCGCACGGATTTGTTCTTAGACCACTACCCAAAAGGTCTCTTACTAGGGAGACTTGAAACCACACATATACAGCACATTACTTTACCACACCCAGGCGATGTGGGATAAACTTCCCATAGTGTGTAGCCTGCCAGCACTTACTGCAACCACAAAGGCACCTACATCAGCCCGCCCACAACACCAGGGTCATTACAGCAAAGAGCATCGGAATTACAACTTAGAAGCACTAAACCTGGTACCAGTACCATCCCCCACAAGGGCCACATGCCCACAACTATACAAATAAGTCTCACATAGGACAGAGGACAACACAATTCCAAAAAAAGAAAACCAAAGGACACAAAAAGAAAGCCCACTCCATGTGAACCAAGGCTAAATCGTCCCAAACTCAATGATAAGAGAACAAAGACTGTGCAAACTGCATCAGCCCAAAAAACTGCAGCACCCCAAATCTTCCCCCATCTGAAACTGCAGCAGCCCAAAAAACTAGCAAAAACCCAAAGAAGCACCCAAAAAAACTGCAGCAAGTCAAAGTCACCAAACTGCAGCAAGCCAACCAAAACCAAAAGGCTTCCTAAAAAACCTTCGAGTATGTTGTACCTTCTTATAGTTTTTCCATGTCTAATAAACTTCCTTTTGATTGACCAAATAATTAAAATTAGGGACAATCTAAGTAAAAAGATCTAACTACAAATCAACCCTTTTTTTCTCAAATTTATTTTTGCATTTTTTGTCACTTTTAACGGCTAAAAGCGATGAAAGGGGGAAATTGTCACAAAACATTAGTTGAAGAATCAAAGTGCCAAAAAAATTTATTTAGGGACCAAAGTGTAAAACATGGTACAAAATGCATTTTACCCTAAAAAAAATTCCTTATAGATGTACTCCAACTTGCAAACCTCATGATTAAAACTTTTACACTTGTAATTTTGAGGTTATATTGACCCCTAATGTCTTCAAAATTAAGTGAATTCCCTGAGATTGAGTTAATCTATACCCCTAATGTCTTCAAAATTAAGTGAATTCCCTGAGATTGAGTTATTCTATACCCCTAATGCATATCTTCAATATTTAGTGAATTCCCTGAGATTGAGTTATTCTATACCCCTAATGCATATCTTCAATATTTAGTGAATTCCCTGAGATTGAGTTAATCTATATATGCTAATGGCATTGTTAATTAGTGTAGAAACTGCCCCTACTCTTATATATACAGCCTCTGATGTGGGTAGGTGTTATACACAAATTGCAAATGGCATATGCAACACATGAATTTGCTAACGCACATGGCATATTTGTATTGATGGCCATTGTGTACATATTGAGCCAACAAGTTGTTGAAGGCAGGAATGTTTTAGTCGACAAGTATTTAGACCTCAAGCATAATGGAACGGTTAAAACGATAGTGGTAACTTCTTGTTTTCTTTAATAATAAATACTTGTGTTTTGCCAATGTGGCAATAGGTACAAGTGTTTTGGGTTTAATTGTCTACTTGAATTCTTTCTGTAGAGTGAAGAAGATGTGATTGATTGTGTTGATTTTTATCAACAACCTGCTTTTGATGATCCGCTTATCAAAAAAAACTTCCAGGTTTGTTTTCAAATTATCATCTGTTTGGAGAAAAAAATCCAATAACAATTATTTTGATGATGTTGGTATCAGAAGCCTACAATATCTCCACATTCAGACACATGACTATATCCTAAGTTTATGGAAAAGAAAGTTAGACATAGGCATCATATGCGTATTAGCGAGAACATGGGTAACACCATTATATTGGAAACATCTATGTTTGATTAATAGTGGTTGCCTATACACAAATATGCACACACATTCAGGAGCGTAGTCAGGAATTTACTGTCACGCCCTGAAATGACAAAAATAAATTTTCTTTTTGGGTCTATAGGGAATAATTGGTGAAATCACATGATTATCCACACCACGCAGTACTAAGCAACAGAACGGAATAAAGATCACGAGAATATAAATCTAAGTTTTGGCTAAAACACAACTTAATGTCAAGAGAAAGTTACTAGCTATTATAATCAGAGTCTCGAATCAAATAAAACATAATGGAAACACAAATGTTAAGGCAACATATGTCTGATTACAAAAGGGTCTGAAAACAGTAAACATAGATAAACTACAATCTAGCCTAATCTTCAATTGGCATAGAGGTAATCCTCGACGTAGTAATCCTCTTCCGTCTAACCTCCATCAGGATAATCCTCCACATGAGCGTCATCACCAGTATAGTAGTCCTCACCCGTAGGTCATTCACCTGTATAGTCATAACTTGGGTGCGTTGGAATGTAGAAATGTCCAGCGGCATAAACGCCGTCAGCTTAATGAAAGCTGAGTGAATTAGATACTAACAGTGTATCAACTATTGAAGTTATTACAAGTTATGAATGATAACAATTAGATTCCATGGATTGTGTCTTCTCTTTAATCAAGCTAATTATCCGATTACTAACGTCTTACTAAATTAAGACTGACAACACATTCTGATAGAAGAATAGACTCAACAGTAGCTCACTTCTAAAGATACACCATTGCTCCGTCCACCGCTTTTAAGAACATACACACAGTCCACCGCATGTCATGGACACCACGTCAGTCCATCCCCAGCTGTAAGAACATATGCCCAGTTCACCGCACTACAGGGATATAACTCTTTAAACAACAGTACATCATTCTAATGCTACGACTTAACATCATCTACTAGTGATCATGGTCCAATGCAAGTCATAGACACCTTTGTCTGTCTACCGCTTTTAAGAACATACGATTAGATCATCTGGCTATCTTAGGGCTACTTGGTCCAGTCCACCGCTTTTAAGAACATATACACAGTTCACCACTTTTAAAAACATATCATGACCACGGCCCGTCCACGTAAGATTCTTGAATCCTGAGCAAACCTACTTAAGTTCAACACTAACATCAATACATGACAATCCCATGTGGCCTGACTACATTGAATAAAACGAACGAGAACCCAAATGGTTCATGATTAATATGTTATCTAATGTTACAAACATTATCCATTAATCTTAGCGTCACTATGATCCTACATCGCATTATCTCATTATCACGTTTATATTACATGCGGGGGATTCAAAATAGTATATAAACAACTAAATAGTCATAACATAAACAGAAATAGGAAAAACAATATTCTATAACTACCAATCGATTGGGATAGAGGTCTAATCGTGTCACAGCCCGGTCCCACAATAGCGGAACCGGAGCCCGTGGCACGCCACCGAGGCTAACCCAATTCATTAACGTTCCCAAAATTAGGTTTGAAGAACACACGCAGCAGAAAATCAAACACATTTTTAAAACCAGAGGTTCAGTCGACTGCTCAGTCGACTGCTCAGTCGACGGAGGAAGGCAGGGAATTTAATAGCAATTCCAGTCGATTGAGGCTAGGGGGTCCAGTCGACTGAGGCGGGGTCCAGTCGACTGCTTTTGCTAAAATGAGAAGCAGTAGCTAGCAAACACAGGGGTTCAGTCGACTGGACACAGGACCAGTCGACTGCTCCCCTGACAGCAGCCCAATCTGTAGAATTTCAAGTTGAAAAGTTTCCTAACTTCAACCAAGGATCAAACACACATTTCCAAAAGCACTCCAAAGTAATTCTAGCTGTATTAAAACATTACCAAACATAATTACAACATGTTATAGTCTATTACAACGGTTTAAACTCCATTCTAACATACCAAATTAAACATGGTTAAGACAATAGAAATTCTTATTACAACATTTCTAGGATCCCAAAACTACAAGATTTACATTCAAGTTGCCTGACAAGCGAACTCCCAACCCACGTACTCACTTCTGCGATTCCTCGCCAGCATTTATACCTGCAATGGTTATTTGAATAACCACACATATTTCGATTTGTTTAAGCTAAAGCTTAGTGAATAAATCAACATATGTACATGAATGATAAACATATCCGCATTCACATCTCTCCATTTCATACTAGTCGCCGGAGACTCACGTGCCCGTCCATATTCCCAATCCGCGACTCCTCGCCAATAAGTCCACGCGAAAGGGTAAGACCCACGATTCTTCCCTTCAATCGTGCGACCTTAATGCCTATATCGGCTCCACAAAATGGCACGGTGACCACGTGCTCCTTCTGATCCAAATAAGCAACTTAACATGCTCAAATACATATCACCATACTCGCGATAATCAAAACATATCACCGTGCTATTGAGCCTACTTATCAATATAAATGCCCAATATGAACTACACAATATATCTCTAAGAATTAATACATGCTATTCACACAAAACATGAATACATGTCAAGAAATCATTCCAAAAATATAGTTGAATCACTCACCTCCAAATAACGCTCCTATAATTCAATCTGAAGAAAACCCGTGCACAAAGAACGTGCAGAAGTCCGTCTAGTAAAATTCCTATGGATCAGAATTCCATTTATCAACTTTTATGAAAAATTCTAGAAAATAACTTTTCGAAAAACTTAGCCAAACAGGCCCTAACATATATCAAAACGAAGCTCTTACCTCGAGGAGCTCGAATATGAAATCTGGGAGAAACCAGACTGACGGAAGGTCGTCGTTTGGCGTTGCAAAGCTCTAAGCTCCTAAATCTCCCTCTAGCCCCCTTTTGGCCTCCTTTTGGAATTAGGTTAGAAGTTATGAAAAATCTAAGTTCATCTCTATCTATATATAGGCAACATTCTCGGGGAATTACGTTTACCTGCCCACGACTTTTCAAAACTCCTAATCAGTCTCTGAAACTTTCTACACAGCTAATTCATAGCTTTATAAGTGAAACCTCAAAATTATAAAAGTTTTTGACTAAGTTTCGTTTGGTTGCTAAAACGCGAATTTCTACATGACGTTTCCGAAGTTGCTAATTAGCCTACCAAATTAATAGCGTGTTCATTCGTTCTCTCCAGGATACTAAATCTAACAACAGAAATATATTCTAAGCCAGAAAATAATACAGATATTGCAATACACAGGTAAACATCTATTTTCAGATAAACATTTAAAATGTTCCACAGTGACCGTCTCATACTCGGAGAGACTTCACAACAATAAATCCTCGATCACAACAGTTTCAAAGGGTTCTCTAATACAGATACCCAAATCAACTCGTGAGTCAAAACTCACCCAATCATGTGTCATAGGACACGCCACATCACATTAATATGCATGACAATGAAATGCAAAAGCAATAACACAAATGTGGGTGTTATAATACTCTCCCCCTTAAAAGAAGTTTGTCCCCAAACTTATACCTCACGTCTCAAAAAGGTGCGGATACTGAGTACGCATCTCATCTTCTATCTCCCACGTCATTTCTTCCGTAGTTTGGCTACGCCATAACACTTTCACTTTCGATATTACTTTATTTCGTAAGACTTGATCCTTCCGGTCGAAGATCTCTACCAGATATGCGACATACGTTAAATCATTCTGAATCTCAGTCATCACTTGATCTCTATCTTCCACTAATTGTTTGCGTAACAACGATACATGAAATACGTTATGAACTTGAGCATACTCGCTCGGCAAGTTCAAACGATAAGCTACGGGTCCAACCTTTCCAATGATTTCAAAAGGTCCTACATATCTCGGATTGAGTTTCCTGTATCTACCAAATCTGGTTATTCCCTTTGAAGGTGACACCTTCAAATACACTAAGTCTCCCACGTCAAATTCCAACGGTCATCGACGCTTATCGGCATAACTCTTATACCTACTCTGAGCTGTCAGTAACCGTTGTCGAATTACCTTTATCTTATCCGTCGTCTCTTGTACAATTTTCGGCCCTTCAATCTTTCTTTCTCCCACCTCTGTCCAACTAATCGGCGAACGACATACACGACCATATAAAGCTTTATAAGGAGCCATCCCAATACTCGACTGGAAACTGTTGTTATATGCAAACTCAATCAACGGTAAATGGTCTTCCCAATCACCTTGAAAATCAAGTACACATAAACGAAGCATGTCTTCCAAAATCTGGATTACCTTTCTGATTGACCATCGGTCTAAGGATGAAAAGCTGTACTAAAGTGCAACTTGGTACCTATTGCTTCTTGCAAAGCTCTCCAAAACTTCGATGTAAAACTACTATCCCTATCCGAAACGATAGAAACTGGGATACCATGTAGTCTCACAATCTCGCGAATATACAACTTAGCTAACGTCATTGGCTTAGTTGTTCGAAGTGGTAGGAAGTGCGAAGACTTTGTCAAACGGTCAACAATCACCCAGATAATAGTATTCGATCTCTTCGACCTCGGAAACCCACTAACAAAATCCATTGTTATGTGTTCCCATTTCCATTCGGCTATCGGTAACGGTTGTAACAATCCCGAAGGTACTTGGCGTTCGGCCTTTACTTGTTGACAACTAGTACAACGCAAAACATAACGTGCTATTTCCCTCTTCATTCCCGGCCACCAATAAACATGTCTCAAATCTCTATACATCTTGGTGCTTCCCGGGTGAATGGTATACTTTGTGTTGTGTGCTTCCTCTAGGATGTTCCGCTTCAACTCTTTCTCGCTAGGTACACAAATTCTACCCCTCAATCTCAACACATTGTTTTCAAACGTGAATCCCGGTTGTTTGCCCATCGGAATCTCATCACAAATCTTCTTCAAAGCCACATCTTGAAGTTGTTTCTCCGCGATCTCGTGAATCAAGAGTGGTTGTGCCACCATCGTCGACATCAAGCCACTTTCAATCCTCGGTATCACTTCAAGCTCTAAATTCTCCATATCTCGTTTCAGTTCTTTCTGAGAAGTCAAATCTGATGCGGTGTTGGTTGGTACTTTGCAACTAAGAGCATCGGCGACAACACTCGCCTTGCCCAGATGATACTGAATTGACAAGTCATAATCCTTCATCAACTCTAACCTTCTCCTCTGCCTCATGTTCAAATCTCGTTGTGTAAACAAGTACTTCAAACTCTTGTGATCTGTATAAATCTCACATTTTTTTCCATATAGATAATGACGCCAAATCTTCAATGCAAAAATCACGGCGGCCAATTCTAGATCATGAGTTGGATAATTCTTCTCGTGCGGTCTAAGTTGTCTTGACGCATATGCAATGACTTTATCACCTTGCATAAGAACGCAACCTAAACCTTTATATGAAGCATCACTGTAAATAATAAACCCTTCAGTCCCTGACGGAACGGCTAATATTGGTGCTTTCACTAGTCGACCTTTCAACTCTTGAAAACTTTCTTCACATTCCGGACTCCAAACAAAAGCAATATCTTTCCTCATTAATTGTGTCATCGGCATTGCTATACGCGAGAAGTCTTTTACAAATCTCCGATAATATCCAGCTAATCCTAGGAAACTTGATGTCTGTCACATTCGTTGGTCTCACCCAGTTGGTAACTGCTTCTATCTTCTGAGGGTCTACAGAAATTCCCTTTGCCGACACTATATGTCCAAGGAAAGCTATCTCGGTCAACCAAAACTCACACATCCTTAATTTGCCGAATAATCTCTTTTCACGCAATCGTTGTAAAGCTAATCGCAAATGATGCTCGTGATCTTCAACGCTTTTGGAGTAGATTAGGATGTCATCTATGAACATGATAACGAACTCATCTAAATAATCCTTGAAGACACGGTTCATCAAGTCCATGAAAGCAGCTGGTGCATTAGTCACTCCAAATGGCATAACCAAAAATTCAAAGTGACCATATCGAGTCCTGAAAGCTGTCTTCTCAACATCTTCCTCTTTGACTTTCAACTGATGGTAACCAGATCTCAAGTCAATCTTCGAAAATACTTGCGCTCCTTGCAACTGATCAAACAAATCGTCTATTCGCGGCAACGGATATTTATTCTTGACGGTCAACTTGTTCAATTCCCGATAGTCGATACACATATGCATTGTCCCGTCTTTCTTCTTCACAAACAAGACTGGAGCTCCCCATGGCGAAACACTAGGTCGGATAAAACCCTTCTCCAACAGTTCTTTTAACTGAACTTTCAATTCTTTCAACTCTATCGGTGCCATTCGGTACGGTGCTTTGGATACCGGTTGTGACCCTGGTACTACTTCTATTGTGAACTCAAGCTCTCTTTCAATCAATACGTCGGGTAACTCGTCGGAAAAAAACATCTGGAAATTCTCGAACTACTGAAATGTCTTCTATTAGTGGTCCAAGAACTCGCGTGTCGATAATTGAACATAAGAAACCCGAACAACCCTTCTTCAGCATCTTGCTTGCTTGAATCGCCGATATCAAGTACGGCGGTACGATCACTCCCTTACCCTGAAAAGTAAACTCTTCTCGCCCTGTCGGATAGAAACTAACCCGTTTCTGTTCACAATCGATTCTGGCTTGATTAACCGACAACCAATCCATACCCAAGATAACATCAAAGTAATTCACCGTCAACGGAATCAAATCAACGCTCAAGACTTTATCACCTATCTTGATTTCACATGACTTGAATATCGAAGAAGTAACTAGCGGTTCACTACTAGGCAATGATACACACAAGTCATATCCTAGCGGTTCTGACTTAACAGTTAAATGCTTAACAAAATCACGTGATACAAATGAATGCGTTGAACCAGAATCCATAAGTATACGTGCAGGATACGAACAAATAGGAAGAATACCTGATACGACGGTATCATCCGTATTCCCCGACCTGAGCTGGAAGTATCGTCCTTGTTGTTGCGCGACTCCTTTCCCTTTGTCCACTCGAGGTTCTACCCTTGATCCGCTTGGCATACTCGATGCCCCGGTACTCATTCCCGGTTGTCTCTTACTTGGGCAATTCTTTGCTATATGCCCTGGTTGGCCACACTCAAAACATTTCCCTCTTATCTCTGGGTTGTAGCTCTTGGTATTTGAAAAGGTATTTGGTGCGGTCGAGTTTGTATTCAAAGGACAATTTCGGGATATGTGTCCTAACTGCTTGCAGTAGTAATAGGTACTCAATTGGTAGCAAGTTCCTCTGTGTCGCTGGTTACATGTTGGACACAACGGTCTCGAGTCTCCAACAAACACACTTCCCTCTTGACTACCCATATTCGATCCTGAACCTTGCGTGAACGGTTTCTTCGCATTCCCTTGGCTCTTGCCCCTATTGTCATTGGGTTTCTTTCCTTGTTGCGCTTGTCGATATCGGTCGACACTCTTCTCAGCTATACGGGCGACTTCCTCGACTAGAGAAATGGTCGGGTGTTGCAACATGTCCACACGGCCATGGATATTCTCTCTAAGCCCTTCTTCAAACTTACGAGCTTTATGCCTATCAGTCGGAACGGTAGGTTTCCCAAATCGTAATAAGGCATTGAAACGAGAAACATACTCACCCACGGTCATATCTCCCTGAATCAAACTCGCAAACTCTTGACGTTTCTGAGTATAAGCAGATTGTGGAAAGAAACGTTTGTTGAATTCTTCTTTAAATGCTTCCCACGTGGTTGGTTTCCCTTGTTCAAGCACGTTATTCCACCAATCCAATGCTTCGCCCATCAACGTATCGGATGCACATAAAATTTTCTCTTCATCGGTACATATTACCTGACGGAAGTGTCTTTCCATGTCCATCATCCAATGATCGGCCAAGTCTATGTCAACTTGTCCATGATACAACGTCGGTTTTCGCTTATGAAACTGTTCCACGATTGTGTGTTGAGGTCGCGGTGCCGGTGGTGCACTGACATAACGAATTTCCACTTGTGGAGGCTGAACGTTCATCTGTTCTCTTTCACTTACCGCTTGTATGAAATTTCCCACCATGTTCACTATTTGGTCCATCCGCGAATGCGGTGACAATTCTGTTGGTGGATCAGCCATAACGTTTCAAATATTTCCCCTGTTGAGTTCAATGCATAATGACCATGCATGCTATGCCACAATATAGATATATGTGCACAGTTCATCACAATCAACAAATGCTAACACATGAAGCATTTCTATAATGAGAACAATTTTCTTCACAATTACACACTCCACTCGACGTCACTCAGCATACATAACGTCACTCGTTCCCAAGACTCTAGACTTATGCTTTGATACCACTAAATGTCACAGCCTGGTCCTACAATAGCGGAACCAGAGCCCGTGGCACGCCACCGAGGCTAACCCAATTCATTAACGTTCCCAAAATTAGGTTTGAAGAACACACGCAGCGGAAAATCAAACACATTTTTAAAACCAGAGGTTCAGTCGACTGCTCAGTCGACGAAGGAAGGCAGGGAGTTTAATAGCAATTCCAGTCGACTGAGGCTAGGGGGTCCAGTCGACTGAGGCGGGGTCCAGTCGACTGCTTTTGCTAAAATGAGAAGCAGTAGCTAGCAAACACAGGGGTTCAGTCGACTGGACACAGGACCAGTCGACTGCTCCCCTGACAGCAGCCCAATCTGCAGAATTTCAAGTTGAAAAGTTTCCTAACTTCAACCAAGGATCAAACACACATTTCCAAAAGCACTCCAAAGTAATTCTAGCTCTATTAAAACATTACCAAACATAATTACAACATGTTATAGTCTATTACAACGGTTTAAACTCCATTCTAACATACCAAATTAAACATGGTTAAGACAATAGAAATTCTTATTACAACATTTCTAGGATCCCAAAACTACAAGATTTACATTCAAGTTGCCTGACAAGCGAACTCCCAACCCACGTACTCACTTCTGCGATTCCTCGCCAACATTCCTCGCCAACATTTATACCTGCAATGGTTATTTGAATAACCACACATATTTCGATTTGTTTAAGCTAAAGCTTAGTGAATAAATCAACATATGTACATGAATGATAAACATGTCCGCATTCACATCTCTCCATTTCATACTAGTCGCCGGAGACTCACGTGCCCGTCCATATTCCCAATCCGCGACTCCTCGCCAATAAGTCCACGCTAAAGGGTAAGACCCACGATTCTTCTCTTTAATCGTGCGACCTTAATGCCTATATCGGCTCCACAAAATGGCACGGTGACCACGTGCTCCTTCTGACCCAAATAAGCAACTTAACATGCTCAAATACATATCACCATACTCGCGATAATCAAAACATATCACCGTGCTATTGAGCCTACTTATCAATATAAATGCCCAATATGAACTACACAATATATCTCTAAGAATTAATACATGCTATTCACACAAAACATGAATACATGTCAAGAAATCATTCCAAAAACATAGTTGAATCACTCACCTCCAAATAACGCTCCTATAATTCAATCTGAAGAAAACCCGTGCACAAAGAACGTGCAGAAGTCCGTCTAGTAAAATTCCTATGGATCAGAATTCCATTTATCAACTTTTATGAAAAATTCTAGAAAATAACTTTTCAGAAAACTTAGCCAAACAGGCCCTAACATATATCAAAACGAAGCTCTTACCTCGAGGAGCTCGAATATGAAATCTGGGAGAAACCAGACTGACGGAAGGTCGTCGTTTGGCGTTGCAAAGCTCTAAGCTCCTAAATCTCCCTCTAGCCCCCTTTTGGCCTCTTTTTGGAATTAGGTTAGAAGTTATGAAAAATCTAAGTTCATCTCTATCTATATATAGGCAACATTCTCGGGGAATTACGTTTACCTCCCCACGAGTTTTCAAAACTCCTAATCAGTCTCTGAAACTTTCTACACAGCTAATTCATAGCTTTATAAGTGAAACCTCAAAATTATAAAAGTTTTTGACTAAGTTTCGTTTGGTTGCTAAAACGCGAATTTCTACATGACGTTTCCGAAGTTGCTAATTAGCCTACCAAATTAATAGCGTGTTCATTCGTTCTCTCCAGGATACTAAATCTAACAACAGAAATATATTCTAAGCCAGAAAATAATACAGATATTGCAATACACAGGTAAACATCTATTTTCAGATAAACATTTAAAATGTTCCACAGTGACCGTCTCATACTCGGAGAGACTTCACAACAATAAATCCTCAATCACAACAGTTTCAAAGGGTTCTCTAATACAGATACCCAAATCAACTCGTGAGTCAAAACTCACCCAATCATGTGTCATAGGACACGCCACATCACATTATCATGCATGACAATGAAATGCAAAAGCAATAACACAAATGTGGGTGTTATAAATCGATTGGTATAATAACAGTAACAATCGATTGGATCACAACCCATACCAATCGATTGTTAACTTTGGCAATTGATTGAGGTATCTACAATGGCAATCGATTGTATAAAATGGCAATCGATTGGGTTATGAAAGATGGCAATCGATTGGGAAAAGTCTCAATCGATTGGGACTTCATCTTCTTCAAAGTGAAGACAGTCCAGCAACATAAAAAAAAGGACAAATGATGATCCATGCTCCTTATCTTCTTCTAAACATGCTCTAACATCAATATTATGCTACGAAGTGAGTTTAGAACTCACCTTAGGATTAGAGGGTGCGTGTATTGAAGCTTAGAGCTTCAATGGCCCTTCATCTCTCTCTCTCTCTCTCTCTCTATATATATATATATATATCTTCTCGGTCTGTCTCTTATCTCTTCTTTCTATTTTTCTTTTCTTTCTTCTCTTTCTCTTCTGGTCTTCTTTTTCCCTTCCTTAGTCCATGTGTATGTGTGAGTGTATGGATGTATATATGTGTATATATATATATATGAGTGTATATATATATATAACATACACTCTCTCTCTAGAAACTAATTTCTGGAACCCCAACTACGTCCAAAATGAGTCCTTATATATATATAGGATAAGTGTTCACATGGACAAACACCATCCAAAGCAAAAAAATCAAAATAGCTGCTACTAAGGGTGGACACGAACAGAGCGTGCCGCTCAACAAGGGCTCAAAGTTCGACTCGACAAAGGCTACGCTCAGCTCGCTCATTTGAGTTCGTAAACACGATCGGTTAAGGCTCGCGTGCAAGATCGTGAAAAAGTTTGTTAATAGGTTTCGATAAAGAGCTTGTATAGTGACTTATATATATATATTATAAAACTATATAATTTTAGAAAAAATATGACAAACCTTGTAAATAGGCTTGATAAATGACTGACTTATCATTAAACTATATAGTTTTAAAGGGCGCACAAAAAAGCTCGCGAGAAAGCTTGAAATCACTTGAAAGCTCGGCTCATTTGAACTCGTGAGCAGGCTCGCGAGCTCATGAAAAAGCTCGCGAACAGGCTCGGCTTGGCTCGTGTCCACTTGTAGCTGCTGCCAATCAATTGGCAAGGTGGCAATCGATTGGGGTAGGTAGTTAATGTACCAATTGATTGGTATAAGGGTCCAATCGATTGGGGCTTGGTATTAATGACTCCAATCGATTGCGATGAAGTCCAATGGATTGGGTCCAAGTAGTAGGTACAAAAATGGCAATCGATTGGTATAAGATGCCAATCGATTGGTATCCAAGGTATGACAATTGATTGCGACATGAGTCCAATTGATTGATATATAGAATACACTAAAGGCAAAGATAAACTCATGCAAGTATTTAAAAGGAGAATACAAGGTCTTATTCATATAATCGCATTACAAAAATACACGGTGTTATATTTACACTTTTGGGGGTTCGTAGACAGGGGCCTTGAGGCAAAAAAAAATTTGGACCTCTTTATACATTTATAGGTCTGATTTTTTGTTTCTGTTTTTAAGTTATGGATTAGATTTTGCACACTAGGGCATGAATAGGATGTTAAAGAAACCCCATTTAAGTTCTAATGTCAAAGGATGCTTCCAGGCCCGACCCTACCTATACGCAGACTAGGTAACTGCCTAGGACCCCAAAATTTGGGCTAATTTTTATACTACTAGTCCTAAACACTCCCTAAGTCTGTTAAATCTAAAATGCCCCAAACTCTTTTAAAGCCCAAGCCCAACTTGTTATTAGTAAAACTAAAGTGATGGTTTTCGCTCTTTTGGGTTTGTATGAGGAAAAGTTGTGGGTTTTTAAGTGTGTGTGTGTGTGTATGTGTGTGTGTGTGTGTGTGTGTGTGTGAGAGAGAGAGAGAGAGAGAGAGAGAGAGAGAGAGAGAGAGAGAGAGAGAGTTAAAAAGTCACCTTAAGAGGTTAGCTAAAGTCCCAACCCAATTGTAAAAGCCCCCAAATAAACCCTAGCCCAAGCCCCATAGGGAACTTAACTCTAAAACTCTCCTAGTGGAATGTTTGGCAAGCTTGGGTTGTAATTGTTGTCCTTTTAAACCTCCTAATAAAGTGGTAATTTGATATAAATAAAAAATAAATAAATTAACACACAAAAAATCAATTATACACATGATTATATATAAATTGAAAAAAATAAAATCGTATCGGGGCCTTAGGGCCTCCCATTTTTGACTTCACCTTGGGCCCCAAACCCTCAGGCCCGGCCCTGGCCGCTTTAACTTGTCATTAAACACATACAGAAAAATAAAGAAAATTGTAGAATATATTTAGGGATAATTAATTAGGGGTCACTCAAAATAAGCAATTCATCTAAAATTTTCTTAAAACCAAAAGTCAAATTAAATGACTGATTTACCCATTGTTATAAGTATATAAGTATACGTATATCGGTATATGGTGTTAATTGTTTCGTATCTACATATACAAATTTGTTGGAATCTTGTAAATTCAATTGGATTTGTTTGTTTGGAAGGCGAATGAGAGCATTTTGCTCATTCTTTTTTGCTCACTCTTTGATCACTCAGGCTTCCACTGGGTGATATGTGTTCCATTTCAGTAATTATGATGATAATGTAGGGGCAAACTGGGAATGGAATGGATATATGTCACGCAATAAAGACCTGAGTGAGCAAAAATGGATGAACAAAAATGCTTTCAAGGCGAATTAAGGTAGTGATTCTTTGCGTTGCTATGTTTATTAGGGCAGGCTTTGGGTCAGGGGTAGGCATTAGAAGGGATGTGTTTCCTTTGGAATTAGTTGCTTTTTTGGGAGTTTATTTTTGTATCTTGCTTGGCCTTTGCAATAAATTTAATTTATTCTTTAGAAAAACAAAAAGTTAGTAGGTTAACAAAGCCTTATGAACACTACACCATATGGCCTCATTATTAACGGATATATTCGTTAGAATAAATGTTACTAACGGATATATCCATTTATTCTAACGGATATATCCGTTAGTATTTTAGCGTTAGTAATATTACTGACAGATATATCTGTTAGAAAGCTACTTACTAACGGTTTATTTCAACCAATTTAAAAATATTTATATTGAATAATAACGGGTTGTCAAGTATTACTAACGGATATATCTGTTAGTAATTGTCAAAAAATTAAAAAAAATACTAACGGATTTATCCGTTAGTAATATGCGTAAACTTAAAAAAAATTTAATTATTTATATGCTCCCCAATTTTTTTTCTCACCTAATTAACAAGCATATATTACTATACCAAACACAAAAAATAATAAGATTAATATATCCATGCTTAACCAACATCTTTATACCCAAAACAAAAAAAAAAAAAACATAATAATCATAAGTAAAGAGTTCATACATGTCAAACAAAGTCGAAAATTTAAAGAGTTCCACTCAATCATAAACTAACAAACAAAACATGGATATTTTAATCTTAAGACATGCACCCCATGTAGTTCAAAAGTTGACAATTAACCCCCTGTGATTTTGGACTAAAATAAAACTACTAAGATTTCTGTCAAAATGGCCCCACATGGGTGATTAAGTGTTAATATTAGTCCCACATAGGAGAATTTAAGTGTAAAAAATAGCCACTGTACTTTAAAAGTTGACACTTAACCCCCATTTATCCACTTTTGAAACTAAAGGGGCTGGTAAAATAAAAATGAGCCTAACTACAGGAGGATAAAATGTAATTAACCCTAAAAAAAAAAAAAAGACTAGAGGAAAGAAGTTAAAATAACAAGTCAAAGGAAAAAAATTCCTTGGTAGTTGGATATTGTGTTTTATTACTGATTAAGGCTATGTTTGGACTAAGATATATTAATCTTAAGACATGCACCCCATGTAGTTCAAAAGTTGACACTTAACCCCCTGTGATTTTGGACTAAAATAAAACTACTAAGATTTCTGTCAAAATGGCCCCACATGGGTGATTAAGTGTTAATATTAGTCCCACATAGGAGAGTTTAAGTGTAAAAAATAGCCACTGTACTTCAAAAGTTGACACTTAACCCCCATTTATCCACTTTTGAAACTAAAGGGGCTGGTAAAATAAAAATGAGCCTAACTACAGGAGGATAAAATGTAATTAACCCTAAAAAAAAAAAAAGACTAGAGGAAAGAAGTTAAAATAACAAGTCAAAGGAAAAAAATTCCTTGCTAGTTGGATATTGTGTTTTATTACTGATTAAGGCTATGTTTGGTCAACCGATTTAATAAGAAAAAGAAAAGCAAAATAAAGAAGAGAGGGGGGGGGGGGGGGGGGGGGGGGGGGGTTGTGTTAAAAAAAAAAGACTAGAGGAAAGAAGTTAAATAACAAGTCAAAGGAAAAAAAAAAAATTCTTTGGTAGTTGGATACTGTGTTTTATTACTGATTAAGGCTTTATTTGGTCAACCGATTTAATAAGAAAAAGAAAAGCAAATTAAAGAAGAGGGGGGGAGGGGGGTTGTGTTAAAAAAAAAAGACTAGAGGAAAGAAGTTAAATAACAAGTCAAAGGAAAAAAAAATTCTTTGGTAGTTGGATATTGTGTTTTATTACTGATTAAGGTTTTGTTTGGTCAACCGATTTAATAAGAAAAAGAAAAGCAAATTAAAGAAGAGAGGGAGGGGGGTGGTCAGATTAAACTTCAAATATGGAAAGAAATCAATAACAGAGCACGAAAAAGGACATATATATATATATAATATGAAAATCAAAATTGTGTTTTCCATCTTTCATTATATAACTGATTTTCCTCCTTTTTTCTTGTTAATTATTCAATAAGCAAATAAAGAAAAGTATTTTATTTAAAATAGAATTTTTGTGAACATCTCTTTATAACTCTTTTACTATGTGTGTGAATTTTGTAGATGATGCCCACGTCTTATCCAAGTGAAATGCAATCAAATAGTACTCGCCCTAAGCTTACTCAGCCTTGGCACAAACATGGAGAGTGCCCCAAAGGAACAATCCCTATTAGGAGGAGTTCAAGGCATCACAATCACAAAGATTTTCAATTGCTAGAATCTAATGCAATTAGACATGAGGTAGCATTCCAACTTCAAATTAATCTTTCTTTCTTTTTCTCTTTGATAATATATTGCCTTCCATGTATTATATGTATACATATGTGCATATATACATATGGAAAAATTGGTGAGAAGGTTATTAAAATGAGTTTTATTGGGATTGAAGACAATTTAAAATACACATTGAAAACAAGTCCTGCCAAAAAAAGACAAAAGAAATAAATTAAAAAACACCGCATCTACCCTTGGCGCCACATGCGCAGGATCCGCGCCTCCCCAGGCACGCCTCACACGCTTCACGCACATGGCTTTCTCCAAAGATTGCTTGCAACATGCGAGGATTGTACCATATAATTTTCAATTTTGAAAAAATATTTTTAAACTTTAAACTTCCATAACTTTTGTTCTACAACTCCATTTTTTGTAAATTTTATACCGTTGGAATCGTATCGACAAGATCTACAAAACTAGTACCATTGTAGATGTGTTTTGAGCAATTTTTTTTTAGTTTTTGCATATATGAATAATAAGTGAAATTTCACTGAATATATAAAATATTAAGTGAAATTTCACTTGAGTGCATATTATGTCCCGCTCAAACATTCTACGTCTCAAACATTTTTTTTGCCCTTTAAGTTTTGTTCGGTCAAATCTTTTAGAGGAGAACACAACGGACTTGCGTGTTTATTTTTTGTTTTTATATTTAGCACTCGGTCGACTTTAGTCGAGAGGAGAACACTATGAGGACTTGCATGTTCTTTTTTGTGTTGATTCATACTAAATACTATAATGTTTGATCCTCTTTAATCGAGGAAACAAATGACATTTCCTTGCATAAATCGGGCACACAGAAACTAGATGGTCTTGATTGAAACAAACAGGCAACAAATAGATTAAACAGAAGGCAGAGGAAATGAAAGTGAAACTTGGAAATTCTGATTTATCAATTGAGAAGTTGATGTTGGCTTTTTATGCTTGTCAACCTGTTCCCTAGTCCATTTTAGCAATAAGGGTGTGGTGCGTTTAGGATTGTGTCAATGGTTCTTTGTAGAGTGTGTGGTCACTGTGGTGACTATTTTATGCTATTAAGTCTGTACTTTAATGAGCATATGTCATATTTTTTGTTTTTTTTTTGTTTTGTTTTTTTTTTTGTTTTTGTTTTATATTTTTTTTATGTAAAGGTCATGTTGCTTGTTATGTTAGGGAAAGCCACCAAAGAGAACACTGAGATGGGCTGCCATTCACATTCTGGATTTCACACTATCCTCCAAAACGCAATCTTTACTTGATGAACTAACTACCAACTTAATCTTACTCAAGTCGATCTTATGTTTCTTCTTTCTTGTGATCATAGCATCTGATGGTCCAGTTCAAGTTTACTACATAAATATTAAGTGAAATTTCACTTAATATTTCAACCTCTATAAATATTAAGTGATCATAGCATCTGATGGCCGAGTTCAAGTTTACTACATAAATATTAAGTGCATGACCAATTCAACCTCCATAAATATTAAGTGAAAATTCACTTAATATTTCATGTACTCAGTGAAATTTCACTTATTATTCCTATATGTAAAACTTGAATTTTTGTACATATATGAATAATTTCAATTAATAAGTGAAATTTTACTTATTATTCATATATGTAAAATTTTCACTTAATAAGTGAAATTTCACTTATTATTCATATATGTAAAAATTGAACTTAGGGCTCTTTGGGAGGAGCTTTTAAAACTCTAGAATGGAGCTTTTAAAAGCTCAAGGTTGTTTTTTGGCTTCATGATATTTTTTTTGAAGAGTAATGTGCTACTTGTACAAAATTATCCAACAACTTAATAATAAATTTTATTAGCGACTTTTAAAAACCGCGTGGGGGCCAAACTAAGCCCTAATCTACACTTAAAGCGTTTGCGACCCCGCTCAATTTGCCCCTTTTATACTAAGAATCTTACAATACAGAAAATTTCAACCTTCATAAATATTAAGTGAAAATTTACTTAATATTTCATGTACTTAGTGAAATTTCACTTGTAAAATTTTGAATTTTTTTTTTACTCAAAATATATCAACAATGGTGCTAGTTTTGTAGATCTCGTCGACATGATTCAAGTGGTATAAAATTTGCGAAAATTGGAGTTGTAGATCAAAAGTTATGGAGATTTAAAGTTTAAAAATATTTTTCGAAATTAAAAATTATACGGTACTGTACTCACACCATGTGAGTGGCTTGGGAGACAATTCCCCCAGGTTAGAGCTCGCTTGGCGCGTTGGGGAAGAAATTCTTGCGCGTTGTGCGCGCTTAGGGCAAGTTTGACTTGGTTATTTTACAATTCCTTTAAGGGTAGTTTGGTCTGATGGAAATAGTAAAATGGATTTGAAAAGTTATATTTTAATATTGTGGGTGTAGGTTAAAAATGAGTCTGGGCTTTTGTCTTGGTGAGTTTGTTGTTAATGGGCTGTCTTTTAATCCAATTATGCCCAACTTTAAGAACCTTAAGCCAAGCTTTCCTATACATATTCAATTTTATGTATCTATATCCATATATAGATTGCTGACCTACTACTCTTTGAGTAATGATTCGTGCACATAAAATGTGCACATAAATTGTGCACATAAAGATCTAGGCCATTCATTTTGGTGGGTCCCATGTGTGCAGGGATAGACTCCACCAAAATGAATGGCCCAAATTTTTATGTGCACACTTTATGTGCACATTTTATGTGCACATAGCATTACCCATAACTTCATAAGAATAGGGACGCATTTAAATGAATTTAGACATGATTTTAAAAAATTATTACTCTACCACCTTCATTATTAGTTATTGGGTAATGTTATGCTTTCCAAATGATTCTCAAACACAGTGTGACAGTGGAACTTGATTTTGATTGAAAAATATTAAAGTGGTTCACCATTATTGAAGGTAGGTAATCTAATGTCACATGTTTTACAAAATTGAGGAAACACAATGACTAAGTCCATGTTTACATATATGTCGACATAGTATATGCATAATTTATCAGTATGTATTACGGTTTACTTCAAACTTTTATTTTCGTTTACA
This sequence comes from Hydrangea macrophylla, assembly GCA_033977485.1. Taxonomy (NCBI): domain Eukaryota; kingdom Viridiplantae; phylum Streptophyta; class Magnoliopsida; order Cornales; family Hydrangeaceae; genus Hydrangea; species Hydrangea macrophylla. The sequence continues at coordinate 142,409,465 of CM066991.1, forward strand.
TGTGTGTATATATTAGTATGTCACAGCTGCAGTAGATCATGGCCAGTACTATGGAGCGCAAGCATTTATCAACGTATGGAACCCTAGAACGGAGGAAAACGAACTTAGCTTATCTCAACTTTGGCTTCTTTCAGGGGTTTCTGGTGATGTGAATAGTATTGAGGCTGGATGGATAGTATGTTCCAAAGCTCGTTTGAATTTGCTTATTTATGACTAACAATAACTTATTTGGGATATTGAGAGATTTGAGGGGAAAAAATAAATTAACAACCCTTATTTCTAAAAATATTTGAACCCAACATAAAGATGAAAACAAGAACTAATTAAACTAGACAAAGTAATTTGATGATTTTTTAAGAAAATTTCAAAGGATAAATCTCTAATTCTCACCACAATACTAAACATGATCTTTTAATGAAATCCCATTTAGAGCAAATATCTCTCGAATGTGACGAGTAGGAAATATTGGCTAACAAATTGCTTCGTGGTTGTAGGTCTATCCCAACCGATATGGAAGCTCCGAAACAAGATTTTTCATTTACTGGACAGTAAGTTTTCTTGCTTAACCTGACTCCTAACATAACCTCAATTGCAGGATTTTCTGGGACCCAGAGGTACTATTGCTACCTAGATATCGATGGTTCAATTGATTGTTGGTCATTCAGTACATAGGTGGGTACCAGGGGTGTAAAAAAACTCGACCAAGAGCAGCTCGTAGCCCAACCTATCAAAATGGGTCATAATTAAGTCTATTACAAGCCTGAGGAAGGGCTAGCTGACTGGTTCTAACACCCCGAGTAGAGCATGGGCCTACCTCTTGAAGCCCATGCCCGACTGGACGCCCGCATAGGAGCCCAATTAGAAGCTTAATTCCCAACAATAAGTGCTTTGGTTGTGTTCAAGAATTTAAAATATACAAAATCGCAAGTTTTTATATTCTAATTTATTTCCAGCTTATGAAATGATGGTTATAATACGTTTACACATTGACTATTGCTATCGTAAAAAAAAAAATGCTATCGTCAAATTTAAATTCCAAATGATTTACAATGGTGTCATATTTAACTATAAAGGGGGCAATGAATTTTATGTCATAATCATTGTTATTTCTAATTGCTCTTAATAAAAAAATAATATTTTTTTGTTCAATTATACTCTAGTCTTCAATTTAATTGTTTTTCCTTGTTCACAAATAGGTTTTTAATTACTACATATATTTTACTGTTAGGATAAATTTAAAAAGCGCACTTAAGCTCTACCTTAGGGCCTAGGACCGAGCTAGCTTGGATTGTGAACTCTTAGGCTCGGTCTCGATACTGATCAAGTCTAGTCAGGAGAGAGACATGAGCCCGTCGGCCAAAGCTGAAGCGCCCTATCAATGTCGTGCTGGACCGGGCAATTTCCACACTCCTAATGGGTATACGTTGGCCTATATTAAAACCCTTTGTACGTGTGCTAGCTAGCCACTAGTAGCCAATGAGCTTTATCCGTTCAGAGGCATAAACGACTAGCAAGTTCCCCGCCATTATCCCAAAGATTAATTACTTGCTTTGATCATAATCAATCTAAGACCTCGTGTGAGGAACATGGTGGGGATTGGCACTAATGGTGGGGTGAGCGCCAATCAGAGTTCCAATGATAGGCAACTTATGGCAAATCACAATTTCTTTACCAAACCAAACCAAACAAGCCTTGTGTCTGAAAAATCCTTTTGTGTTTGGCCAAAGAAACCAAACACCCAACTGAACTATTTATAGATATGAATCGCACTATTGGCATCCTTAAGCATTTTCTAATCGAGTTCTTTTAAATCATAGGTTAATAGTTTCAATAGGCATGAAGGGTACCACATGCTACATACATTGTTCAGTTGATCAGACTGTATGTTTCATTGGAGTTTTCAATTAACTAACTAGAACACACTTATTCTCTTGTGACAATTAGAGTGATAACTACCAAAGAACAGGCTGCTATGATCTTGATTGCAATGGTTTTGTGCAAACTGATACAACGTTTATTATTGGTGGTGCTATTAGCCCCGTTTCAACCTACGATGGAGAGACATTCGACATATCTATAGCTATTAAAAAGGTGAATCTCTCCATATATATATATATATTGCCAATACATGTGTTGCAGTTTTTTTTTTTTCAAGTTTAAGCCATAACTTATTTTCGAAAATGAAAAAAAAAAAAAAAATGTTCCAGGATCCGGTTCATGGACATTGGTGGCTTGCAGTAGAAGGCGCAACATTAGGATATTGGCCTAAAACCTTATTCAACCATTTGGCACCATTTGCTAAGTCAGTATCATGGGGCGGAGAGATCGCATATTCAACTCAAAGGGTAAGTCACACCACAACTCAGATGGGAAGTGGCCATTTCTCCTCGGAAGGTTATGGAAAATCAAGTTATTTTAGAGATATTGCAACCTTGGACATATGGGGCCATCGACGTTATCCAGATCCTCTTAACACGTACATGACAAATCCTGCATGCTATGATATACTATTGCATCCAACTCGACTAGATTATTTTTACTATGGGGGTCCAGGATTTTCAGCTAATTGTCGTTGACTCCAAGAAAAAAACGAAGACAAGACTTTTGATTAGCATCTTATATGGTTAACGTTTTCTATCTTTGTAAGAATCTTTACTTTTTATTGGACTCATAAATGAAGGAATATCATATTTCCTACGTTAATTGGAGGGCCAAAAAATTGAAAACATGGCTAAAAAAACAATGTTCTGGAATGAAAGAGAGATCGATAGAGATCGAGAATCAGATGCATTATTTTGAAACAAAGATTTGGAAAAGCTTCTATTTTCCAAACCAATCCAAGTGTAGCCATTTGTTAGAGAAAAGAGCTCTAGTACTTTGGAGAATTCTGTTTGATGACGAATTTATCATATTAATTTATTTTTATTGTAACATTTGTAAAAATAGGAGTGTTCTTACTTTATTAGCGAAATAAAACAAAATGTTAGTGAAGTGAAAATGAATATGATACCCCATTGTATTTTTTTTACTTTATTTTCTTACAAGTATTTGTAGGAATATATGATACCCCATTGTGTGTGTGTGTGTGTGTGTTTTTTTTTTAATGTATTTTCTTACAAATATTTGTAGGAATAAGAGTGTTCTTACTTTATTAATGAAATAGCAAAAATTATTAGTGAATTAAGTGAAATAATTATGATACCCCGTTTTGTTTTTTTTTTTTAATGTATTTTCTTACAAACATTTTTAGGAATACGAGTGTTCTTACTTTATCAGTGAATTTAAAAGAAAAAAAGATCAGTGATTTGAAAATAAATATGATACCCCATTGTGGTTTTTTATTTATTTTTTTTTATTATGTATTTTCTTACAAACATTTTTAGGAATATAAATACTCTTACCATATTAGTTAATTTTGATTGTAACATGAGTGTTCTTACTTTACTAGTGAAATAAAAAAAAAGGACTTTTTCTTTTAAAATATCATATCTTGAAATGAAAGAGAATATCCATCTTTTTTAAATATAATATCTTGAATAAATAGTATAGACATTCTTTCTTTACCAAAAACAAAAGAAAAAAGAAAAAAGAAAAAAAATATGATGAGTTTGTGAAATTTATACATCTATTACATATATATATATATATATCATGTATGTATTTTTTTTAATATCTAACTGTATAAGAAGGAAATAGGAAAAATTAACTAAGAGTCCCTGAAATAGGCAGTATTATGCAGTTAGTTCAGACCGTTTTTTTTTAATGGAAGAAGGATAATTTTTTATTTTTCAAACTTTAAAATGCTATAACTTTCAAATCACAACTCCAATGTGAATAAAATTTATATATCTGTAATCTAGAAGAGAAAACCTATCAAACTGAAAAATTAATAAATAAATAAATAAATAATAAAATAAAGTCATGTCACCGTATGACGTCACCGTCACAAATGACAGTGACATGATAGCATCGTCAATTTAATTGTTTTTTGAAATTTGATGATATGTTACTGTCTTTACTTGGACAGTATTGTAAAGACGGTAACATGTGAAAATTGGTCATAATTTTGCATTTTTTGGTTGATTTGAACAAATGTCACAGTCATTACCTGGTAGCATTATAATGACAGTAACATTTAGACAGTGACATTTGCTAAAATGGCCATAAATTTGCGATCCTGAGGTTGTTTTGGACGATTTTTTTATTTGAGCTATTTTTTCGAGATATGCGCAATGGAAGTGTTGATTTGACAAAAAAAAGAAGCACTTTTTCAGTATTCGTGTTGGAGCTGCAAGATAACGTTTTTTTTTTTTTTTTTTTTTTTGTAAAAAAACAAGTTTTTTTATAGCCAATATGGATATGGCCGGTTGTCACGCCCCGAAACTAACAAGGTGGTCCCGAGTTACGAGGCACGCCATCAAGGCTTACCAACAGGGATTAAAGTTTCCAAAATAACCTTAAGAAAAGTTTTGTTCCAAGATAACCAACTTCCAAATAGTTTTTCGAAGGTGATATTAAACACGTGCCCAAACACGCCTCAACGAGTTTTGTTTTCAAAAGTAACAGTTTCGTAGGTCAATGGGTCCCCGAAAGTACCACCATACCTAATTAGAAGTTGTTCCAAACATTAAAAGGAGTTTAAAATTTGTTGCAGGGGATATTTTGACCGATCGAATTATTATGATTTCACTCAAAACTGACAAAAATTCTAAAATTGGTTAAAAATATAAACACTTAACCCATTTTGTGATGTTAATTTTGGGGTTAACGCTCTTTGAGTGAAATCATAACAGTTCTATTTTAGTCCACAATCACACGGAGTTAAGTGTCCATTTTTGAAGCATAGGGACAAGGGCGGATCTAGAAAATTAATACAGGGGGGGGGGGGGGGGGGGGGGCTTGATAGAGGTTTGTTCGGGGGGAAAGAAAATTTGGACCTATTTATATATGTTTTGTGTATATTTTGTGTGGATGATATAAATTAATGCTAAAAAAATTAACTCAAAAACATAGGAGGGAGGAGGGATTTTATAATTAGTACAAAAATATAAGAGAAAGGGGGCTTTAGTATGACAATTTTATTATATTGGGGGGGCTAATTGTAATTTTCAGGGGAGGCTAATGTAAAAAAACTAACGGAACATTAGGGGAGGAGGCGTTTTGTTACCTAATTACAAACCTCGAGGGAGGTCTGTGTAATTTTTGAAACAAGACAAAAAGTTCGTGTAATTAAGGCAAACCTCAGAGAAAATTTGTGTAATTTACCCTTAATTTTTTTTTTTTGAACAGCAAACAAATTTTATTAATAAGCCAAGAACGCCAAAAGGATACAACAAACAACTATCAATATCCAGCGAATTATTATACGTGTGAGTTGAATTAAAATTGAGAAATATAAGCCAGCAAAGTTTTAGATGCGCCTAACAGCTGTAATCATGTAGATGACAATGAACAGCAAGTCTCTTCTTGATTCTCAATTTGCGTGTAAGCACATGCAACGGCTTATTAGGCTTTTTTTTTTTTTTTTTGGGGTCCAAATATTAGGCTTTGTTTGAAAACTTTAAAATTTAGTTGGATTTTATGACTCTACAAGATTCTATATGTTTTATAGCGAAACAAAGCATAAAGTGGCGCCGAGTCACTTCTGGTTCCATTCTTTAACACTCCGTTTGACTTAATTGTAAAATAAAATAGAATTGAATTGGAGATAAGAGAAAAGAAAAGAATAGAATTGATTGCAATTATAATTCTCATGTTTGGTTTGAAAGATAAATGAAATGAAATGAATTATGGTCATTTACTATATTATCCATATAAAAAGAGAAGGTGTGATATATATAGGGGTAAGTTTGGTATATCATATTGTTTCACGTAAAGTGAAATCCTATCAAAAGTGATAGGATTTGTTTTTGGGTTAAAACAAGAATTGGGTAGAATTAAAAATTAATTTTTTTGTCAAACCAAACACAAGATTTGCCACAAACTTTCAAATCAATTCTTTTCTAGTTTGTGGCAAACCAAACGGACTGTTAGTGTTGACTTTTGGAATAATATTTAATCTCAGTGTTTTGTACACTGTTTGGGACGAGAAAAATTCTTTTACACTGTTTGGGACCAATGAAAAATTCTTTGTGAATTTTATTCACTATTTGGGTACTTTTGGAGGCAAATAAATAATTTTTGGTAAATTATCTTATTTGTTTTGATATTTTAGAGCATACATTATATGTTTGTGTACATATTTTAATTGCTTAAAATATCTAAAACCTAATTCTTAATTTTGTGGAATTAACACAAGGTGTTTTGTACACTAGTGGCAGCTTGAGGATTTTTTTTGCAAATTTTCTCAATTTTTGGTATATATTTTAGTGCATATATTGTGTTATGCACACATTATCAATTGCTCTCTTGTCGGGTTGATCTCTTGGGTTCCTACTACTTGGATTGTGTGTGTGGCGTGCGTCATCCAGATAAGTAATAAAAAAAATATGACAAATTAATTTTTAATTTTTGAAATTAATATGTAATGTTGTGTGCACTATTTGGGGACTGGAAAATTATTTTTGTAAATTATCTCATATTTTTGGTATTTTAGAGCAAAAAAATGTATTCTTATGTGCATTACTTTTATTGCTTAAAATATCCAAAATATACTATTAATTAAAAGAAATGTTAGGTGCACATCTCAAACCACACTCCAAATCACACTCTTGCTTTAAATGCATGTACCTTGTGCTGTGTAAGTGGTGCACAGAAAAGTGTGAAAAATTCAAACAGCACAAGGTACATGTACGTAAAGTTTGGGGTGTGGTTTGGGATGTGTGAAGAGCAATTCTCATTAATTTTTGAAATAAATATGGGGGAAAGACACTACCTTTCAATTTTTGAGATATTGAGAGATTTAAGGGATAAAATTAACAAATTTAAAAATAATAATAATAATAATAATAATAATAATAATAATATATCGAATCCACTTTAAAGATGAAATTAAATAAAGCATTTTTATGATTTTTCAAATTTTTTTTAAAAAGTATACATCTATTATTCTCTCCACAGTACCAAACATGTTCTTAGAGCATCTCCAACCACATTACCTAAAAATTTTCTAATTTTTAGCTAAAACGCTATTTTAGCTAATCAGTTTTAAGCCCCCAACTCCAACCATGTTCTCCATTATGGGGAGGTTTGAATTATTATATTAATTTTTTATTTAAAAGTTGAAAATTTTAATGCACTCTCTCTCCTTAAATGAATATGATTGGTATTATTTTTCATTATTTTACTTATGGGTAATTACCTATATTTACACTCTCTCTCCTCAAATGTGAAGAACCAAAAAGGGGTTCCCCAAAATGGACTATTTGGAGAACCATTGGAACTCCAAAAATGCACTTTAATTCTCCAAAATAGCTAAAAATTTATTATGAGTAATGTGGTTGGAGTTGCTCTAAGATGAAATCCATTTTGAGCGCAAATATTTCTCTAAGGTGACAACCATGCAATACTGACTGACGAATTGGTTCGTGGTTGTTGGTCTTTCCCAATCGCTACAGAGATTCCAAAATAAGATTTTTCATTTAGTAGATAGTAAATTTTCTTACTTAACATGACTCCTAACATAACTCAATTGTAGGAATTTTTGGGTGTGCTACCCAGAGGTATTATTACTACCTAGAGATCGATGGTTTGATTGATTGTGGGTCATTCAGTTCATGGGCACTGGGTATTAAAAAAAAAAAACTATTCTGTTGGGCGGCTCGTAGTCCAGCCCGTAAAAATGGGTCTTAAGTTTAACCCAAGCCCGAGATATTGTCAACCTGACAGGCCCTAGTACCCCGGGTAGGGCATGAGCCTACCTCTTGAAGCCTAAGGCTAGCCCTACCTGAGGCTCGCATAGAAGCCTAATTAGAAGCTTCACAACAATCAGTTTTGACCGTGTTCAAGAATTTAAATTGTACCAATTACAAGTTGTTATATTTAAAGTTATTTCTAACCTATTAAATGATGGTTACAATATAATTATACAAGGACTAATGCTATAGTTCCCATTTCGATACCCCTAGTGGGTACATGCATGTCCACCTATACGATAGTTCTTTGGGTAAATTTCCTTGTCATGATCCCAAAAATTAATTACTTGCTTTGATCCTATTTAATCTAACATCTATTTTGAGAACAACAATGATAATGATACACACCAAACGACACACTAAATGATACACTGTGCTTTAAATATATGTACTCTATTTGAATTTTTCACACTTTTCTGTGCATCACTTACATAACACAGAGTACATGTATTTAAAGCTAGTATGTCGTTTAGTGCGCCATTTAATGTGTATCCCTATTATTTTTGTTTCGAGAAACATGGTGGGGATCGGCACTGACAATGTCAATTGACGTTCAAATGATAGACAACTTATTACCAATCACAGTTTTCTTTAGAAAATCCTGAAAATCAGAATTGGTTGGCCCAATAAATTAAACAACCTGGTGAATTGAACTCTTTGCGAAAATGAATCGCACTATTGACATCCATAAATTGAACTCATTGGGCTATGTAGACAACAAATTTTATTAACTTACTATTGTCCAAATAATTAAAATGGTCAAATTTATTCTTGGTTAGTCAAAGTCAAAATTCACTCCAAAGATGGGTCCTATTTTGACCCATGTCAAAATATTAAAATTGGAGTCACATTCTTGGAAATATAATAACTTGAAGTCAGATTCAAATTGCTCATTTATAACAGATAAATTCTCTTAAATTCCAAATCAAGTCAATCATATTAAATGGATCAAGGATACCAAATCTTTGGATAATTCCAAGCAAGCCCTTCTTGAAGCATATAAGTAGAGGCTCATTGGAAGAGAAAAAGAGGAGACAAAAAATTAGACAGCAACACTCTGCCCAAGTTTTCTCCCAATTTCAAGCTCTGTCAAATTCCAAACTCACTAAAATCAAGTTATAATACTCAAATGAAGAATAAGAAGCACATCAAACTCGTGCCGTCCTTCAATAAAGTATTCACAAATTCAGAAGAACTGTCTTCCACATGCAAATCTGTGAAGAATTTTCTTCAACTTCGGCGATTTAACAAGTTTAAGCGATTGTCAATTTCCATTCAAGATCAAGCTTTTGAGCCCTTGAAGTGGAAGACCCAAAGGAGTTTGAATCAAAGGCTTGTTTCTTTTCTTGTAAGAGAATACAAAGAGATTATACTCATTTATCTTGATTAATAAAATCAAATATTTGTTCTTTCATATTTCGTGTTTATTTTGTAGACTCGATTTTTGTTTGCGCACAATTTCTGACATACCCAGCAGGACAATCTATGCCTCTCATCTTTTTCTCCTAAATCAAACTCCCACCCGACCAAGTTCAATGGCATCTAAGAATGTCCAACTTCCCCAGACAGTCAAGAACACTGGCAATCGACAAACAATGAGAAGAGTGTCACTATGCTAATGAGTGGCAGTAGTGTATCTTTGGTTCCCATGACTCGAAGCAAAGCTAAGGCCACTACTCACCTTGTTGATCATGCAGCTCAAGTAAAATCAAAACGCATGAAGACTTCCACATCTGTCACCCCAACTGCCTTGGGGAAAAAAAGGAGAAGACCAAGTGGAATCCAAAAGACTAATGTTTGTCTTTGAAGACAATGAACAAATGCACTCATCTTCATTGTCGTCTCGTCCTATCTTGGATGCTAATTCAAGTTCAAGTTCAAGTTCACACTCTGGTTCTTCCCTTAGGATTCAAAACAAATTAAGCTCCCCAAAAGGGTTCAATCTCAAGCACCTCCTTCTATACAGTGGCTATGCCAGTTGTGATGACCGACACCACATCTATAGAGGAGCAAATGGCGACAATGGCCCATGTCATTGACAACCTCACAAAGACAATGGAAGAGAAGGATATGCAGATTGCTTCTATCATGAACAAGTTGGAGGCTCAACATATAGGAGAATCAAGCCAAGGTCATTCGCACCCTCTTAGTTTCACGCCTCCAATTGCACCAAAGAATGATGATCAGTACGTATCTTCCTCGAAGCATGTGGCTGATCAAACTCTTCATAATACTTCTGTTGGCTCGCTATTTGTTTAACAACTCCATAATATGATAATCAATACCATCAAAGCGCAATTTAGAGGGCCCCCTCAAAGCTTCATAATGTATTCAAAGCCATACTCAAAGAGGATTGATAACGTGAAGATGCCCGTTGGGTACCAACCACCTAAGTTCCAGCTATTCGATGGAAAGGGCAACCCAAAACAACATGTTGCATACTTTGTTGAAACGTGGAACAATGCTGGGACTGATGGTAACCTCCTTGTTAAACAATTCGTACGCTCTCTCAAAGGAAATGGCTTTGATTGGTACATAGATTTAGAGCCTTAATCCATTGATAGTTGGGAGTATATGGAGCGAGAATTCTTGAACCAATTCTACAACACTCGTCGTGTAGTAAGCATGACTGAACTCACCTATACAAAACAGTGGAAAGATGAACAAGTTGTAGATTATGTCTATATACAAGGTATCTCTCTCTCTCTCTCTCTCTCTCTCTCTCTCTCTCTCTCTCTCTCTCTCTCTCTCTCTCTCACATTCGAAATTTCTATATCTATATACAAGGTGTATATATATATCTTTCTCTCTCTTTCTCCATACACATATGTATGTATATTGATAAGGAAACTTCCCTACCTATACAAGTTCACCTTTTTCATAGTTTTATCATGTTCTTTTTTATTTTATTTTTATGTTCCTCTAATTGACAATAGATTTCTCAGGTTCATGACCAAAGACCAAAGCTTAAAATTATTCAGCATGATTGCCATACCATGTCAGCATACTATTGTAGTGTAATATTTTATTCTACAATATTCGCGTGCCCATACTTCCAGGAGGATCATGAAAAAAAGTTGGCAGTAAGCAAATTTTATATTTTTCTAACTACTTGGCATTATCCCTTGGAAATAGAAGGCATGGAAATGCCATAAATGAGGAGGTCATACCATGCTCATGTGGTGTGACATCAACCTGAATAATTTCTTAACTTATTCGGCCATTGATTTCATTACATTGTGCCATAGTCTCCACATGTGTAGCAACAAGCGTATATATGCACACACACACACACACACACACACACACACACACACACTCTCTCTCTCTCTCTCTCTCTCTCTCTCTCTCTCTTATATAGCACTTATTATCTTTTTGTGCTTACTGTGTGACTCTTCGTTGAATGGAGGGAAGCATGATTTCAGATCATCTTTCCTTTTCTTTCTTTCTTTTCCTTGTTTAGATCCACCATTTGAATTATTGACAAAACTCCCAAACATAAATAATATGACAAAATCATAATATCATGAGGCAAGTTTAAGCCAAACTTATTTTCGAAAATGAAAAAAATATTTCAAGATCCGAATAGTGGACATTGGTGGCTTGGGCTAGATCGATTGCCCTTAGGTATTGGCCTAAAACCATATTCACAAGTTTAGCAAAAGTTGCAACAAAAATATCACGGGGCGGAGAGGTTTACAATGTAGATCCATGGCCACTTAACACCATAATTGCTATGGGAAGTGGCCATTTCTCCTGGGAAGGTTTTGGAAAATCAAGTTATTTTAAACGTATTGGAATTACCTATGCTGCGTCGGGCAATGTAAGACGTCCAGATAATGTTATTCCCTTCGCAACAAATCGTGCATGCTATGATTTACGAAGGGATCCAACTAAATTACGAAATTTCTATTATGGGGGTCCAAGATTCTCAGATATGTGTTGTTAATTGGCAACCGAGAAAAAAACACAGAGAAAAGAAATAAAGACTTTTGATTAGCATCTCATAAGGTGGCACAATTTTTTCTATCTTTGTAAGAGTCTTTACCATTTTATTGTACTCGTGGATAACATAATGTCATATTTACTATGTTGGAGGGTCAAAAAGATTGATAAAAGAGTATTGATCCATGCACATAAAATGTGCACATAAAAATCTAGGGCATTTATTTCTGTGGGTCCCATGTATGCAGGCATGGGTTCCACAGAAATAAATGGCCTAGATCTTTATGTGCACACTTTATGAGCACATTTTTTGTGCACATAGCATTACCCTTGATAAAATGACCAAAAACAATGTGTTGGACCCATTAGCTTGAAATCTATAACGATTTACATTCCTGACTTAGAATATCTATTTTCTTTCCGAGTAAGGTCTTTGGACACAAAGAAATCTCATAAACACAATCCACAAAACACCACAATGTGTCTATCTCTCTTATATGTGGACCCCACAGTGTCAATAGATCCCACCAAGAGATAAATAGATACATTGTGGTGCTTGTGGATTGTGTTTGTGAGATTTGTTTGTGCCCAAATACTTACTCTTTCTTTCCCTATCAATTTAAAGAACAAAGGGACACACACAGTGCACCAGCACATCAATGAAATCCTTTGGGAACATCTATTATTCGAACGCTTGAAAATAATGTAATTGATAATGATGAGGGGTGTAAGGAAACTGACTAGACTGATGTTATCGATTGGTGGGTGTAGGTAATAGCTGGCGACTCATATACTTTGACTATACACATCACCAACGACTCCACGTGTAACAATATCATTATTGTGGACTCCACGTGTAACAACGACTCCAAACCACTAGCCCACTTCAAACGGGCCCACCCGCAAAGCCCACTGCAAAACATCACAACTAAGAAACCCGCCCCGAGACCCACTTCAATAAGCCCACTCCGAAGGCCCACTCCGGATGACCACACTCCAAAGCCCCCACCACGGTAACTTCACTCCGAAGCCTTATTCTCCGAAGGCGCAAAGTAGCCCACTCCAAATCTCCCGGTTAACTCCACTCCGTAACTTTACTCTCCAAAGGCCCAAGCAGCCCACAAAGGAAGAACACTCGGAATATGCACACACTCACACTCGGACACCTACCCTTGGTTTGGAAGCAGTACCTAAGGGTGGGCAAGTCTGCTGGGACCTCGGAAACTTATGGTAAGGTGGCTAGAACCGAAGGCATCTCCCTAACCTGCGCCCCATGGGTAAGGTTAGGGTTGGTCCCAAAGAGAGAGAGAGAGACACGTGACTTTCACACGTGCCTTACCCCAATCAACCCACAACCAATAAGCGAAGCTCATTATCGCAAAGCTCGTCGGAACCTTTGACCGTCTATGCTTAGTCGTGTCAAGATTGCTTAACCAACTACACCAATAGAAAATACCTCGGTTCCCTCCCTCGCTGAAGCCATCTGTACGCCTCGACACTTGCCCTCGCTTAACCTCTCGGAGCCAATAGCAAAAGCCTCGGTACCCCCACTCGCTTAAACCTCTGCACCAGTAACATCCCCTCCCTCCCTTGACTAACCAATGATATCAGTTCACAACCAAACAACAAACATTTCTCTCTCATTTGTCTCCACCAGCTCAGTACATGCTTCGTCTACATCCCATTTAATATCTTCAACCACCTTAAACAGGAGCATTTAAGCCACTCACCTACCTTAAGCAAAACAACCCAGTAAGAGGATGCCAACTCGGCCTCATTCTATCATGTCAAAGGCTTGCAAATACACCACCGGCTTCAACTATAAATAAGCACCCTCATTTACTACATCCAACAACCCAACTTGACCTAATCCGGCACTAGAGTAAAGGATTAGCAGTTATTCTTATTCCCAGCCATTAACAAAACATTCCCATTGTCCCTAGCCCACTTTAACCTTTTGCCCCCCACCAGCACCTTCGTCCCATTCTATCCGCCATCTCATAACATCATTCATCTCACCAAGCCCCTTTAGCCCTATTGCACCCTTCGTCTCAATTTATCCTTCGCTCCACCCCAACACTTCAATACTTACCCATCGCCTAGGGATACATACTGCTTTCTCTCTCTCTCACTTGTGACTACTTCGGTTCTCATCCGGACCCGAAGTCTCTCTGAATCCTATTATCCTTATTATTATTATTATTATTATTATTATATTTTATATACTCTTGCCAACATCTCACATATTGTTCCACGTGTACTAATCCAGGCTTGCGTGTTATATCTCTCTATATCTCTCACATACATCACAAAAGAACCCCCACATTTTTGGCGACCACAGTGGGAGGTATACTCGCAAGAATGGTTAGCGAACGAGAACAACCACCTCCCAAGAAACCCGGACGCCCCAGGAAGTCCAAAGCCCAGTCCAAGGCCCAACCTACCGGGTCGAACGTCAACCCAGTGAGCCTCGACCCAACCCACTCGCAGACTCAGGACTCTCAAGAATCCATCGCAGCAGACGTCGAGCTCGACATCTTAAAGCAGTTAGAACAAATAGAAGGACAGCAGAAACATTTCCAAAGACTGGAGGAACAGAACCGCCTCATCATTGAAACCCTGACCACAATGGCTCAGAAAGCAACTCCCCCACTGGCACCAAACGGCACCTCTGGACTGGACGAGGTGGTCAGAACCTCGTTTAACATTTCCGATGTTAACAATCAGCAGAATGCGCAAAAAGGATCGACACCTACCGGTGTCGTCCCCGAGGCAGAAAAACAAACCACCACCGGTTTTGTCACGTTGGCCGAGGTAGAATCACTACTAAAGGAAAAATCTCTATCAATCCCGCATATTCCAGCGCTGGATACTCGACCTCCTTATCCGCTAAAATTGGCCAGCCTCCCTTATCCAGAGGGATACAACAACGCACACTTTGCAAGGTACGACGGCAGGCGGGGAAATTCCAAAGAACATGTGGCCAGATTTCTTGACAGTCTCGGTACCTACCGAGAAGATGAAAACTTGCGCCTTCGAGAATTTTCTAAATCCCTGACCGATCGGGCATACACCTGGTATGCCAACCTAGAGCCTGGTTCCGTCAATTCCTGGGCTCAACTGGCCTCAATGTTCCACTTAAAATTCTTCAGGGTGACGAAAAAAGTTACCACTATCTCCCTCTACCGAGAAGTCCAAGGCGAAAATGAGCACTTGGTCAAGTATGTGGACAGATTTCGTGATCTCGCCATGGAATGCCACGACAACACCACCGAAGAGGGCCTTGTCCAACTCTGCGTACACGGAATGCTCCGTGACTACAGAATTCACCTAATCAATCACTCGTTCCCGGCATTTTCAGAACTCATGGTTGCTGCCCGAAACTTAGCAAAAGACGTGAGAATACCACCGAGGATACACCGAGATACCCGCCCTTCAGCGCCCCGTCGTTACCCAACCGCTGCTGTAACCGAGGAAAGAAGAAGTGGACGAGACCGAGAATATAATGATAACAAGCGCAGAAGGGACGAAACTGACGCACCAGCTCCGTTCCCTTGCAGCATGAATGAGGTATATGCCGTACTCAAAAAATGGATAAGAGATGAAGTAATCACCCTTCGCCCACCCACAAGACCTCCAACAGAGGGTGACAAGGCCAAATATAATTACTGTGCTTATCACCAAATGGTAAAGCACGCCACCAAGGACTGCTGGGCCCTTCGCGGCATCTTCCATAGAAAAATAGCCAACGGAGAACTGGTGACCACTACTCAGCCAGATGCTACTGAAGAAATACCTCGCCAACTTCGGGGACACAACGAAGGAGCTGTTAATATGGTATCTCTTCACATGGCTTCCTGTCACTTGGGAAAAATTGCATCTCCTACCATCGATCTCCCTAGTGCGTTGTCACATGTGGAAATGACGGCTCCTCTCATCGAACTCATAGAGGAAGAAGAAGAA
Source organism: Hydrangea macrophylla (assembly GCA_033977485.1). Classification (NCBI taxonomy): domain Eukaryota; kingdom Viridiplantae; phylum Streptophyta; class Magnoliopsida; order Cornales; family Hydrangeaceae; genus Hydrangea; species Hydrangea macrophylla. Next base: position 142,425,226 of record CM066991.1, read on the forward strand.
AAATCACCGATTGCTAAAAGCCCCTCCACCAGTGTGATCATGACAAACCCTTCTCGGAGCACCATAGAATTCACGGCATCAAAAGTCAAGAACCTCACCAAATTCAGATATTTCTTTGATCAGGTTGGGTTCTGTGAGGAAGCACGCCTTGAAGCCACCAAGGCTATCCTACAAGTGGCGGAAACCTACCAGCAAGCATGCGTAGCCACCGGGGGTTCCGTCCGTCATGCTGCTCTAGAGGCTGAGTCAGCAATCATCTTCATGGATGCGGACATGCAGGTCCCACACCCACACAATCGCCCATTGTACGTCTCGGCCACGGTCCACGGAAGGGAGTTCAAGAGAGCATTGCTCGACGGAGGAGCCTCCCTCAACATAATGCCACTGACCACATTCAGGGCCACTGGTATCTCCTATGAGAAACTTATCCCACAGGCCACAGACATCGCAGGGTTCGGCAATGACACGCGTCGAACAATTGGGTTTGTGACTACATCGCTTCGCCTCGGGAAATTCCAAGCACCAGCACGATTCCACATGATCGACGCGGATACCTCCTATCACCTCCTGATAGGACGCAAATGGATGCACACGTTCGGAATCGTACCATCCACCTACCACCAGTGTCTGAAAGGAAAAGTGAATACCGGTGAGGGAAGGAAAGTATTCACTGTGGCCGGGACCCTAAAATCGTTTGGAAATCACGAGGCTCATATGGCGGAAGCGGAACTATTCGATGATGTTTGTGCAGAAGAAGAGACCACACCGCCAGTCTCACCACGCGGCCTCACCATCCCAAAGTGGGAGGATGCCCGGAAAGAAGATTTCTCCTCGAAGGATAAACAGAAATGTCGCCGTAGCAGCTCCCCGGAATGCATTCGAATCAAGCTCCCTGACGGACGCTTTGTATACCGCTGCTTATGAAGGTGCGCGGGGCCAGGACCAGAAGCTGCACCTCATGGCCCTGAAGCCCCAGAATGCAATACCATAGAGATACCTGAAGCTACTGAGCCCAGGGTAGCCCCCGAAACGTTCCAGGATGGACCACGCACCGCAGGACCAGAAATAGAGGAAGTCAATCTCGCACCGGAAGAGAGAACCCCTCGTATCACCTTCATCTCCAAAGCAGTAACCTCGGAGGAACGAGTCACGTTGGTTTCCCTTCTCAAGGAATACATCGACATATTCGCCTGGACGTACGACCAGATGCCAGGACTAGATACGTCCTTAGTAACACACAATCTCAACGTCGATCCAAACCACCGGCCGGTGAAACAAGCACCTCGAGTGTTTCGACATGAACTAGAACTCCAGATTAAAACCGAGGTGGAGAAACTCCTTCATGCCGGATTCATTAAGCCCATCAAGCACCCCACTTGGTTGGCAAATGTGGTACCGATAAAAAAGAAGAATGGACAGATCAAAGTTTGTGTCGACTTCAGGGACCTAAACAAAGCGTGTCCAAAGGATGAATTCCCTCTTCCAAATGTCGATACTCTAATCGACGCCACATCCGGGCATCAAGACTTCTCCTTCATGGATGGGTTCAGCGGTTACAATCAGATCAAGATGGACCCAGGAGACGCAGAAAAAATAGCCTTTTGTACCCCATTTGGCAATTTTTATTACACCGTCATGCCCTTTGGACTAAAGAATGCAGGCGCCACTTACCAAAGGGCAATGACGACCATCTTCTATGATATGCTCCACCATAATTTGGAGGATTACGTGGACGATATCGTGGTAAAATCCAGGCAGGAGAAAGGCCATGAAAACGATCTCCGTGCCGTTTTTGAACGTTGCATAAAATTCAAGCTCCGAATGAACCCACTCAAGTGTGCCTTCGGGGTTACAGCCGGAAAATTCCTCGGGTTCATAGTCCACCGCCATGGCATCGACTTGGACCCAACAAAGGCCAAATCAATCATGGACATGCCACCGCCAAATACCCAGAAGCAATTAAAGCAATTCATGGAAAGGGTGTCTTATCTCCGTAGATTCATTCCAGCGTTGTCAGAAATATCTCATCCCCTGGGAGATCTGTTGAAAAGGAAAGCCAAATTCAGATGGAAAGAAGTTCACCAGGTATCTTTCGAAGCCATCAAGAGAACTTTGTCGGCTCCCACTACCATGGTGGCTTCGACACAGGAAAACCACTGCTCCTTTATCTCACATCCACACACAGATCTATTGGGGCAATGCTTGCCCAGGAGATTGACGGAAAGGAGAAGCCGGTATACTACATTAGTCGAGTGGTCCATATATACTCCAATTGAGCGTCATTGTATAACACCCGCATTTGTGTTATTGCATTTGCATTACATTGTCATGCATGATAATGTGATGTGGCGTGTCTTATGACACATGGTTGAGTGAGTTTTGACTCACGAGTTGATTTGGGTGTCTGTATTAGAGAACCCTTTGAGACTGTTGTGATTGAAGAGTTATTGTTTGTGACATCTCTCCGAGTGTGAGACGGTCACTGTGGAACACTTTAAATGTTTATCTGAAAATAAATGTTTACCTGTGTATTTCAATATCTGTATTATTTTCTGGCTTAGAATATATTTCTGATGTTAGATTTAGTATCCTGGTGAGGACGAATGAACACGCTATAAATTTGGTAGGCTAATTAGCAACTTCGGAAACGTCATATAGAAATTCGCGTTTTAGCGACCAAACGAAACTTAGTCGAAAACTTTTATAATTTTGAAGTTTTACTTATAAAGCTAGGAATAAGTTGTATAGAAAGTTTCAGAGACTGATTTAGAGTTTTGAAAACTCGTGGGGAGGTAAACGTAATTCCCCGAGAATGTTGCCTATATATAGGAAGTGATGAACTTAGGTTTTTCATAAGTTTTTAACCTAATTCTAAAAGGAGGCCAAAAGGGGGCTAAAGAGAGATTTTGAAGCTTAGAGCTTTGCGACGCCAAACGACGACCTTCCGTCAGTCTGGTTTCTCCCATATTTCATATTCGAGCTCCTCGAGGTAAGAGCTTCGTTTTGATATATGTTAGGGCTTGTTTGGCCAAGTTTTCCGAAAAGTTGTTTTCTAGAATTTTTCATAAAAGTTGATAAATGGAATTCTGATCCATAGGAATTGTACTAGACGGACTTCTGCACGTTCTTTGTGCACGGGTTTTCTTTGGATCGTATTATAAGTGCGTAAATCGGAGGTGAGTGATTCAACTATGTTTTGGAATGATTTCTTGACATGTATTCATGTTTTGTATGAATAGCATGTATTAATTTTTAGAGATATATTGTGTAGTTCATATTGGGCATTTATATTGATAAGTAGGCTCAATAGCACGGTGATATGTTTTAATTACCGCGAGTATGGTGATATGTATTTGAGCATGTTAAGTTGCTTATGTGGGTCAGAAGGAGCACGTGGTCACCGTGCCATTTTGTGGAGCCGATATAGGCATTAAGGTCGCACGATTGAAGAAAAGAATCGTGGGTCTTACCCTTTCGCGTGGACTTATTGGCGAGGAGTCGCGGATTGGGAATATGGACGGGCACGTGAGTCTCCGGCGACTAGTATGAATTGTAGAGATGTGAATGCGGACATGTTTATCATTCATGTGCATATGTTGTTTTATTCACTAAGCATTAGCTTAAACAAATCGACATATGTGTGGTTATTCAAATAACCATTTCAGGTGTAAATGCTGGCGAGGAATCACAGAAGTGAGCACGTGGGTTGGGAGTTCGCTGGTGAGGCAACTTAAAAGATAATCTTGTAGTTTTGGAATAATAGAAATGTTGTAATAAGATTTTGGTTGTTTTAAACCATGTTTAACTTAGTATGATAGAACGGATCTAGAACGTTGTAATAGACTATAACATGTTGTAATTATGTTTGGTAATGCTTTAATACAGCTAGAATTACTTTGGACTAAGTTTGAATTGAATGATTGATCTTTGGTGTTGGTTAGAAAGCTTTTAAAACTTGAATTTCTGCAGATTGGGCTGCTGCCAGGGGAGCAGTCGACTGAGCAGTCGACTGAACCCCTGTGTCTGTTAGCTACTGCTTCTTATTTTAACAAAAGCAGTCGACTGGACCCCTCAGCAGTCGACTGGACCCCTCAGCAGTCGACTGGACCACCAGTATCAGTCGACTGGAATTGACATTTAAATCCCTGCCTAACTCCGTCGACTGAGCAGTCGACTGAGAAGTCGACTGAGCAGTCGACTGAACCTCTGGTTTTGAAAATGTGTTTTGTTTTCCGCTGCGTGTGTTCTTCAAACCTAATTTTTGGGAACGTTAATGAATTGGTTTAGCCTCGGTGGCGTGCCACGGGCTTCGGTTCCGCTATTGTGGGACCGGGCTGTGACATTTAGTGGTATCAGAGCATTAGGTTTAGAGCCTTGGGAACGAGTGACGTTATATATGCTGAGCGACGTCGAGTGGAGTGTGTAATTGTAAAGATAATTGTTATCATTGTAGAAATGCTTCATGCATTTGCATTTGTTGATTGTGATGAACTGTGCACATATATCTATATTGTGGCATAGCATGCATGGTCATTATGCATTGAACTCAACAGGGGAAATATTTGAAACGTTATGGCTGATCCACCAAGAGAATTGTCACCGCATTCGCGGATGGACCAAATAGTGAATATGGTGGGAAGTTTCATACAAGCGGTAAGTGAAAGGGAACAGATGAACGTTCAGCCTCCACAAGTGGAAATTCGTTATGTCAATGCACCATCGACACCGCGACCTCAACACACAATCGTAGAACAGTTTCATAAACGGAAACCGACCTTGTATCATGGACAAGTCGACATAGACTTGGCCGATCATTGGATGATGGACATGGAAAGACATTTCCGTCAGGTAATATGTACCGATGAGGAGAAAATTTTGTGCGCATCCGATACGTTGATGGGCGAAGCATTGGATTGGTGGAACAACGTACTTGAACAAGGGAAGCCAACCACGTGGGAAGTATTTAAAGAGGAATTCAACAAACGTTTCTTCCCGCAATCTGCTTATACTCAGAAACGTCAAGAGTTTGCAAGTTTGGTTCAGGGAGATATGACCGTGGGTGAGTATGTTTCTCGTTTCAATGCTTTGTTACGATTTGGGAAGACTACTGTTCCAACCGATAGGGATAAAGCTCGTAAGTTCGAGGAAGGGCTTAGAGAGAATATCCGTGGCCGTGTGGATATGTTACAACACCCGACCGTTTCTCTCGTTGAGGAAGCTGCTCGGATTGCTGAGAAAAGTGTCGACAGATATCGACAAGGGCAACAAGGAAAGAGGTCAAATGACAATAGGGGTAAGAGTCAAGGGAATGCGAAGAAACCGTTTACACAAGGTTCGGGATCGCATATGAGTAGCCAAGGAGGGAGTACGTTCATGGGGGACTCGAGACCGTTGTGTTCAACATGTAACGTGCGACACAGAGGAACCTGCCATCAATTGATCACTTGCTTTTATTGTAAACAATTGGGGCATGTGTCTAGGAATTGTCCTTTGAACGCAAATTCAACTACACCAAACACAACCTCAAATGCCAAGAGCTACAACCCAGAGATGAGGGGAAAATGTTTTGACTGTGGACAACTGGGACACATAGCGAAGAATTGCCCGAGTAAGAGACAACCGGGAATGAGTACCGGGGCATCGAGTGTGCCAAGCGGATCAAGAATAGAACCTCGAGTGGATAAAGGGAAAGGAGTCGCACAACAACAAGGACGATACTTCCAACTCAGGCCGGGGAATACGGATGATACCGTCGTATCAGGTATTCTTCCTATTTGTTCGTATCCTGCACGTATACTTATGGATTCTGGTTCAACGCATTCATTTGTATCACGTGACTTTGTTAAGCATTTAACTGTTAAGTCAGAACCGCTAGGATATGAATTGTGTGTATCATTGCCTAGTAGTGAACCGCTAGTTACTTCTTCGATATTCAAGTCATGTGAGATCAAGATAGGTGATAAAGTCTTGAGCGTTGATTTGATTCCGTTGACGGTGAACTACTTTGATGTTATCTTGGGTATGGATTGGTTGTCGGTTAATCAAGCCAGAATCGATTGTGAACAGAAACGGGTTAGTTTCTATCCGTCAGGGCGAGAAGAGTTTACTTTTCAGGGTAAGGGAGTGATCGTACCGCCGTACTTGATATCGGCGATTCAAGCAAGTAAGATGTTAAAGAAGGGTTGTTCGGGTTTCTTATGTTCAATTGTCGACACGAGAGTTCTTGGACCACTAATAGAAGACATTTCAGTAGTTCGAGAATTTCCAGATGTTTTTCCCGATGAGTTACCCGACGTATTGATTGAAAGAGAGCTTGAGTTCACAATAGAAGTAGTACCAGGGTCACAACCGGTATCCAAAGCACCGTACCGGATGGCACCAATAGAGTTGAAAGAACTGAAAGTTCAGTTAGAAGAACTGTTGGAGAAGGGTTTTATCCGACCGAGTGTTTCACCATGGGGAGCTCCAGTCTTGTTTGTGAAGAAGAAAGATGGAACAATGCGTATGTGCATCGACTACCGGGAATTGAACAAGTTGACCGTCAAGAACAAGTATCCGTTGCCACGAATAGATGACTTATTTGATCAGTTACAAGGAGCGCAAGTATTTTCAAAGATTGACTTGAGATCCGGTTACCATCAGTTGAAAGTCAAAGAGGAAGATGTTGAGAAGACAGCTTTCAGGACTCGATATGGTCACTTTGAATTTTTGGTCATGCCGTTTGGAGTGACTAATGCACCAGCTGCTTTCATGGACTTGATGAACCGTGTTTTCAAAGATTATTTAGACGAGTTCGTTATCGTGTTCATAGATGACATCCTAATCTACTCCAAAAGCGTGGAAGATCACGAGCATCATTTGCGATTAGCTTTACAACGATTGCGTGAAAAGAGATTATTCGGCAAATTGAAGAAGTGTGAGTTTTGGTTGACCGAGATAGCTTTCCTTGGACATATAGTATCGGCAAAGGGAATTTCTGTAGACCCTCAGAAGATAGAAGCAGTTACCAACTGGGTGAGACCAACGAATGTGACAGACATCAGAAGTTTTCTAGGATTAGCTGGGTACTATCGGAGATTTGTAAAAGACTTTTCGCGTATAGCAATGCCGATGACACAGTTAATGAGGAAAGATATTGCTTTTGTTTGGAGTCCAGAATGTGAAGAAAGTTTTCAAGAGTTGAAGAGCCGACTAGTGAAAGCACCAATATTAGCCGTTCCGTCAGGGACTGAAGGGTTTATCATTTACAGTGATGCTTCATATAGAGGTTTAGGTTGCGTTCTTATGCAGGGTGATAAAGTTATTGCGTATGCATCGAGACAACTTAGACCGCACGAGAAGAATTATCCAACACATGATCTAGAATTGGCCGCCGTGATTTTTGCATTGAAGATTTGGCGTCATTACCTATACGGGGAGAAATGTGAGATCTATACGGATCACAAGAGTTTGAAGTACTTGTTTACACAACGAGATTTGAACATGAGGCAAAGGAGATGGTTAGAGTTGATGAAAGACTATGACTTGTCAATTCAGTATCATCCGGGCAAAGCGAACGTTGTCGCCGATGCTCTTAGTCGTAAGGTACCAACCAATACCGCATCAGATTTGACATCTCAGAAAGAATTGATAAGAGATATGGATAATTTGGAGCTTGAGGTGATTCCGAGGATTGAAAGTAGTTTGATGTCGACAATGGTGGCACAACCACTCTTGATTCACGAGATCACGGAGAAACAACTTCAAGACGTGGCTTTGAAGAAGATTTGTGATGAGATTCCAATGGGCAAACAACCGGGATTCACGTTTGAGAACAATGTGTTGAGATTGAGGGGTAGAATTTGTGTACCTAGTGAGAAAGAGTTGAAACGGAACATCCTAGAGGAAGCACACAACACGAAGTATACCGTTCACCCGGGAAGCACCAAGATGTATAGAGATTTGAGACATGTTTATTGGTGGCCGGGAATGAAGAGGGAAATAGCACGATATGTTTCACGTTGTACTAGTTGTCAACAAGTAAAGGCCGAACGCCAAGTACCCTCGGGATTATTACAACCGTTACCGATAGCCGAGTGGAAATGGGAACACATAACAATGGACTTTGTTAGTGGGTTTCCGAGATCGAAGAGATCGAACACTATTATTTGGGTGATTGTTGACCGTTTGACGAAGTCGTCGCACTTCCTACCACTTCGAACAACTAAGCCGATACCGTTAGCTAAGTTGTATATTCGTGAAATTGTGAGACTACATGGTATCCCAGTTTCTATCGTTTCGGATAGGGATAGTAGTTTTACATCGAAGTTTTGGAGAGCCTTGCAAGAAGCAATGGGTACCAAATTGCACTTTAGTACAGCTTTTCATCCTCAGACCGATGGTCAATCAGAAAGAGTAATCCAGATTTTGGAAGACATGCTTAGGCTATGTGTACTTGATTTTCAGGGCGACTGGGAAGACCATTTGCCGTTGATTGAGTTCGCATATAATAACAGTTTTCAGTCGAGTATTGGGATGGCTCCTTATGAAGCTTTATATGGTCGTGTATGTCGTTCCCCAATTAGTTGGACAGAGGTGGGAGAAAGAAAGATTGAAGGGCCGAAAATTGTACAAGAAACGACGGATAAGATAAAAGTAATTAGACAACGGTTACTGACAGCCCAGAGTAGGTACAAGAGTTATGCCGACAAGCGCAGACGGCCGTTGGAATTTGATGTGGGAGACTTGGTGTATTTGAAGGTGTCACCTTCAAAGGGAATAACCAGATTTGGTAGATACGGGAAACTCAATCCGAGATATGTAGGACCTTTTGAAATCATTGGAAAGGTTGGACCCGTAGCTTATCGTTTGAACTTGCCGAGCGAGTATGCTCAAGTTCATAACGTGTTCCATGTATCGTTGTTACGCAAACAATTAGTGGAAGATAGGGATCAAGTGATGACTCCGACATCGGATGAGATTCAGAGTGATTTGACGTATGTCGCATATCCGGTAGAGATCTTGGATCGAAAGGATCAAGTCTTACGAAATAAAGTACTAGCGAAAGTGAAAGTGTTATGGCGTAGCCAAACTACGGAAGAGATGACGTGGGAGATAGAAGATGAGATGCGTACTCAGTATCCGCACCTTTTCGAGACTTGAGGTATAAGTTTGGGGACAAACTTCTTTTAAGGGGGAGAGTATTATAACACCCGCATTTGTGTTATTGCATTTGCATTACATTGTCATGCATGATAATGTGATGTGGCGTGTCTTATGACACATGGTTGAGTGAGTTTTGACTCACGAGTTGATTTGGGTGTCTGTATTAGAGAACCCTTTGAGACTGTTGTGATTGAAGAGTTATTGTTTGTGACATCTCTCCGAGTGTGAGACGGTCACTGTGGAACACTTTAAATGTTTATCTGAAAATAAATGTTTACCTGTGTATTTCAATATCTGTATTATTTTCTGGCTTAGAATATATTTCTGATGTTAGATTTAGTATCCTGGTGAGGACGAATGAACACGCTATAAATTTGGTAGGCTAATTAGCAACTTCGGAAACGTCATATAGAAATTCGCGTTTTAGCGACCAAACGAAACTTAGTCGAAAACTTTTATAATTTTGAAGTTTTACTTATAAAGCTAGGAATAAGTTGTATAGAAAGTTTCAGAGACTGATTTAGAGTTTTGAAAACTCGTGGGGAGGTAAACGTAATTCCCCGAGAATGTTGCCTATATATAGGAAGTGATGAACTTAGGTTTTTCATAAGTTTTTAACCTAATTCTAAAAGGAGGCCAAAAGGGGGCTAAAGAGAGATTTTGAAGCTTAGAGCTTTGCGACGCCAAACGACGACCTTCCGTCAGTCTGGTTTCTCCCATATTTCATATTCGAGCTCCTCGAGGTAAGAGCTTCGTTTTGATATATGTTAGGGCTTGTTTGGCCAAGTTTTCCGAAAAGTTGTTTTCTAGAATTTTTCATAAAAGTTGATAAATGGAATTCTGATCCATAGGAATTGTACTAGACGGACTTCTGCACGTTCTTTGTGCACGGGTTTTCTTTGGATCGTATTATAAGTGCGTAAATCGGAGGTGAGTGATTCAACTATGTTTTGGAATGATTTCTTGACATGTATTCATGTTTTGTATGAATAGCATGTATTAATTTTTAGAGATATATTGTGTAGTTCATATTGGGCATTTATATTGATAAGTAGGCTCAATAGCACGGTGATATGTTTTAATTACCGCGAGTATGGTGATATGTATTTGAGCATGTTAAGTTGCTTATGTGGGTCAGAAGGAGCACGTGGTCACCGTGCCATTTTGTGGAGCCGATATAGGCATTAAGGTCGCACGATTGAAGAAAAGAATCGTGGGTCTTACCCTTTCGCGTGGACTTATTGGCGAGGAGTCGCGGATTGGGAATATGGACGGGCACGTGAGTCTCCGGCGACTAGTATGAATTGTAGAGATGTGAATGCGGACATGTTTATCATTCATGTGCATATGTTGTTTTATTCACTAAGCATTAGCTTAAACAAATCGACATATGTGTGGTTATTCAAATAACCATTTCAGGTGTAAATGCTGGCGAGGAATCACAGAAGTGAGCACGTGGGTTGGGAGTTCGCTGGTGAGGCAACTTAAAAGATAATCTTGTAGTTTTGGAATAATAGAAATGTTGTAATAAGATTTTGGTTGTTTTAAACCATGTTTAACTTAGTATGATAGAACGGATCTAGAACGTTGTAATAGACTATAACATGTTGTAATTATGTTTGGTAATGCTTTAATACAGCTAGAATTACTTTGGACTAAGTTTGAATTGAATGATTGATCTTTGGTGTTGGTTAGAAAGCTTTTAAAACTTGAATTTCTGCAGATTGGGCTGCTGCCAGGGGAGCAGTCGACTGAGCAGTCGACTGAACCCCTGTGTCTGTTAGCTACTGCTTCTTATTTTAACAAAAGCAGTCGACTGGACCCCTCAGCAGTCGACTGGACCCCTCAGCAGTCGACTGGACCACCAGTATCAGTCGACTGGAATTGACATTTAAATCCCTGCCTAACTCCGTCGACTGAGCAGTCGACTGAGAAGTCGACTGAGCAGTCGACTGAACCTCTGGTTTTGAAAATGTGTTTTGTTTTCCGCTGCGTGTGTTCTTCAAACCTAATTTTTGGGAACGTTAATGAATTGGTTTAGCCTCGGTGGCGTGCCACGGGCTTCGGTTCCGCTATTGTGGGACCGGGCTGTGACACATTGTCTCGCACTTACCTTCGCAGCCCAAAAATTCAGGCACTACTTTCTCAATCATGTTGTACACTTGGTTACGAGGTGTGACCCACTACGATATCTCCTATCTAAGCCTGCTCTCTCAGGACGGATGGCAAGGTGGCTCCTTCTCTTGGCCGAATTCGATATCACTTGCGTGTCGCCAAAAGCAATCAAGAGCCAGGCACGGGCAGATCTACTAGCCCAATTCCCCAGTGGAGAATTTGAGCCGCCTTGGGAAACACTTCCGGGAGAAGAGCTCGACTGCGTAATTACAATTGAAGACCTCGGGGAATGGGCTCTCAGCTTCGACGGATCCTTCACGTCACTAGGAGGAGGAGCGGGAATCAACTTGACATCCCACTTAGATGGTTCCAAGCTCCATTTGTCCTATAAGCTTGACTTCAAATGCTCAAATAACGAATCGGAGTACGAGGCGCTAATATTAGGACTCCTGGCAGCCACTAATATGGGTGTCACCCGCCTGTGCATCAAGGGTGACTCCAATCTTGTTGTCAGACAAGCCTCAGGGGAATTCGCGATCAGAGAGCTAGCTTTGGCAGAATATAGAACCATAGTTCAAAGGCTATTGGATAAATTTGAAGCCGTTCGGATGGAGCATGCGCCAAGATCGGACAATCGCTTCCCAGATGCTTTGGCAACCCTTGCTTCAAAGATTGATATACCCGAAGGCTCCACCTGAATCGAAATCATCAAAAAAACTCTCCCATGTACCGTTTTGGAACTACTCCCCCTTGAGGAAATCGACGATTGGAGAGCACCCATCATCGCCCAATTACTAAATCGTGAAGGAAAAATAAGAGTGTCGGACCTAAAAAACTTCACCCTCCTCGGACGCAGTCTTTATTTTCGCGCTCCCACAGACGTCTTGGCACGATGCGTAGGGGAAGAAAAGGCAAAACTTCGACTCCACCAGATTCACCAAAATATGTGCGGAGACAAGGATGTCAGTCTTTATCGGATGATACAGAGAAAAGGGTACTACTGGCCTGAAATGTTTAAAGAGGCCTCCATGCTCCAACAGACTTGCTCGAGATGTTCGAAAGATCCGAGCAAAGAAGAATGCAATTTTATGGCTCAGATATCGGATTGGCGCCATCCATATATGGATTATTTGAACGAGAACTCTCTCCCCCTTGATAGAGCCGACGCGGCCATAGTAAAGAAGCAGACCTCGAAGTTTTTTGTCCACGAGAACCAGCTGTTTCGTCGCAGCTTCAATGGAGAACCACTGCGATGTCTTGCTGGGGGAGAAATTCACCAAGTCCTGAGTGAAGCGCATGAGTTCGAGCACTAAGGGGGAACCAAATTATACCGCCATCTCTTAGGCTTGGGATACTATTGGCCAACGATGGAAGAGGATTCAAGAAATCATGTCAAGAGATGCTACCCTTGCCAAATCCACGGAAATCGAATCCATGCACCTGCCGTTGACTTGCGAGCATTGTCAACACCATGGTCGTTCCACACATGGGCTCTTGACCTCATAGGGCCAATTTCTCCAGCATCAAAGGGCAATATTTGGATCCTTGCGGCTACAGAACTCTATACTAAATGGGTGGAGGCCGTACCAATGAGGAAGGCACTCGGGCCGGCAGTAGCGGCCTTCATCCGAGAGCACATCGTGTGCCGCTTCGGAACACCATTCATCAACAAGCATGTGGGACAGCTTCTCTTAAGCTATGACATCACTCACCACAAGTCCACTCCTTATTATCCCAAAGGCAATGGTCAGGCCGAGGCAACAAATAAAACACTACTGAAAATCTTAAGCAGGACGATGAAGGATTGTCCCAAGATATGGGCCGACCAACTCCCTCTAGCCCTTTGGGCCTACAGAACCTCCAAGAGACGAACAACTCAGGCGACTCCTTTCTCTTTGGTCTACGGAGCCGAATCAGTTTTACCCGCAGAGTTGGTGGTGGCCTCTGCCCGAATCGCCATAAAAAGCGAGGTTCTACACGACCCCCGCCCAATTATGCTTGAACAACTGGAAGAGCATAGGGATAGGGCGCAATCAAACCTCCAAAATACCATAAGCAAATCGCACGGGCTTATGACGCCATGGTCCAACCCAGAGTTTTTAAGGAAGGAGACTTAGTTTTGAAGGCAGCCAAGCACATCATGCGGGGTATTTCGGCGCCCAAATTCACGCCACAGTGGGAAGGACCCTATGAAGTTAAAGAAGCTAATCCCAGTGGGTACTATAGGATCCAGAAGGTTGGTGAAAAATCCATATCTGGACCAATCAATACCCAATGGTTAAAGCTATATCATGCTTAGCCAGCACTTTTTATTTATTTATTATCTTTTTGTTCTACTGTTTTGCCTGTCCTAGAAAAAGTTGTTAGCTGAAAGAACATGTATACCACAACATTCATGAACAACTTATTACTTTCAATCTTCAAAGGTACTCTCCCCACATTACCAAACATAGCACCAAGCTAAAAAAAAAAAAGGGGTCAACCCTACACACAACTACATTACACAGGTCACTCGATATCCATTAAACTCAACAGTAGTTGTTTACTCCGCAAACAACCCTGCAATCACCAACGTTTCATTCGTAACTTCGTCCGAAGAAATCCCTGTCCTCGAACGTTGCTCCACTATTCTCGATCTTGCCAGCCTCTCCTCAAACACCTTGTACTCCTCCTCACCACGATCCACGGCCGCCTGAAGCCGCAATGCTTGAGCCTCCTGCTGCGCCGTGCGAGGCACTCCCGACCTCCTCCACTGACCCGCAGTAGTCACCAGTTCCACCCGAGCTCTCCGGAAATTCTCGCTGACAGCAACAAATTGCCGCTCATCAAAATGCCTTCGCCGTTTGGTCTCCACAAATTGTCGCAGTAAGACCACCATGTCCAGATGCTCCGTCAGCCACAACAGACGCAGCCCCTGTGTGCTTATATCATGTATATCACCTCTTACTCGCTACATATAATCGTAAGTGGCATCCCCCAGCTAAACAAAAAAGAAGGTAGCATATTGCAATGGATGTACCACCATGTTCAAGAAAGATAAAAGTAAAAGATCTAGCACACCTCCCTACGCACACAGAGAGGCATCTATCGAAATGCACGAAGAACATCTATGTCCTCGGCGGGAAATAAATCGCCAATCCCAGGACTACCCGCAGGCATCTGAAGGGCACTAGCCTCAAAAGTACCCAAAGTACCCAAATATGCACGAACCTTAATAACTGCCCTCTCGCGATCCCCAAGACTTGACTTCTCCACCCTCAGTGCCGCCAACCGGCGCTCTAATTCAAACTCTTCCTGTTCTATCTCCACCATCCTCGTGCTCACGCCAGCCATCTCGGCATCTGCACATCTCAACCCAGCGGCTACCCTAACCAAGGCCACACGAGACTCCAACCAACTTACATCAGAGCCCATAACCTCTCTAAAAGACGCAAGCTCGCTTGCCATATTATTAAGAAGGCTTCCACTTAAATCCTCCACATTAGTGGCAAATAAGCTCCAAACTATAGACGCAAGCGTACTTAAGAAAAATGATCTCAAACCAGCAGCAACCTTCATAACGGAAGAAGAAAAAGTCTGAGGATAACGACGATATATCATACTCAACACAGCCCTCTCAGTGACATGCGCAAGAGGCGGGAAAGGAACGTCACTAGGTACTTCCCCTAGAATACTTGCCAAACTCGGAACAGATAGCTCGCCTTCGGAAGAACTCGCATGAGAGAAAGACACCGCGACAAGAGCTACTACAGAAGCAATAACACCAACCGCCTCGGAAGCTGACCCCAAAATCGAATCAGTAGTCCCACCAAACGACATAGGATAGATAGCACCAGAGCCCGACGTCCGCCCACCGATTTCAGTTGACTGCAGCTCCAAAGTCGTATCACTACCGGATCGAAAAGCTCCCAGCGCCACAGTTGCCCCAACACCACCGGTAGCCGACCCAAAGACAGTATCCCCACTACAGGAGGAACCTGCAAATCTCCCGAAGCCAGAATCGGAAAGCGAAGGCCCACTCTCAACTAAACACGTACAGCCAACACCACCCAAAGAACGGATAGAACCAAAAATACATGCAACCGAGGCAGAGGCAGAACCCGAAGTGTCCATCACCGGCAGCTGCATACGCTCCACGACCTCATCAGAAGTGTCACTGTCCACTCCCTCGAATCGTTCCCGCCGTCCATCCTCTGTACTAATATTACACGCCTGATTCTCTCGAGACTCGTCGATCGACCCATCTCCCACTTCACCACACATAAAAACCTCCTCCATGCGCGGGCGAGTAACCGGAGCAACACCCGCATTCACCAACAACGAATCCTCCAAAGTTGTACCGTAAAGAGGAATGTCATGAATATCATCTGAAGGAATTGATAACCCTACATCACCGGTGTCCTCCGTATCAATGATGACGGATTCGCGCCTCTTGCCCCCACTTTTCCTCTTCCTTTTATTTACAGCGTGAGGCACAACCTGAAAATGCAGAAGGCAAAAACTTAATCAACAAAGCCCTTTATTTTAAAGATAATAATAATAATAATAATAATAATAAAAAGAAAGGCTCACGTGTTTCTTTCTCCGCATGGGGCTGGCCTCAGAATTATCGAACTCAATCAATGAGAAACCACTATCCCATTCAACACCATCAACTAACACAATACTCCTCTGTAATCGGTCAAAAAACTGGGATTTACCCCACCTAGAAGCATCATGAGTACGAGTGGCACCATCTTTACTACTTATCACTCGTAACGAGGGGTCCGCATTTCTTATCCGCGGCACCGACACCGGCATAGGAATGTCATCACAATACGCATAAAACCTCGCCTGAGCATGTCGCCAAAAAGAAGCATAGTCGCCTACACAAAAACCAGAAGTCTCCGGCCCAACCAATAACACTGTGTCAGGACCCATGCTACTACGCCCCTCATAGCAATCACGCAAACAGACACGTGGGAACGACGAGTCTAGAACCACAGCTCCTTGATTAAGGCCGAACTACCTACATACCCTATTTGGACGATACACCATCTCACGGGCCCCTCGCTCAGTAAACCCGGGTAAGTACATACGTGTGACAGCATAGACGGCCGCCACCACATCCGCTTCCTCACCACCTAAAGTACTCCTCCCCACACTCCAAGCCTCAACCCGTCGGAACAACGGCGCAGATAACAAGGTCATATCGGCAACTTCCATATACGGCCGAAAAATAAACGCAGACTCATCATCAATAACCTGAGCCAAAGGAAACTCAGGTTGTACGTTAGAACCCCATCGTTGTCCCCAAAACTTAGACGTCCCTCTCGGAGACCCGGGTCCTGCATATCCACCCCATCTCTCATACAAAAACAGCTACAAAAATAAATAGGACACATGTGTAGCAATGTCATATCGCCCCACCGAGCGCCGCATATCATGGGCTACCATATCCAATCGCAAATATAGGGAGCCCAGAAACATCTGTGCTAATGGGAGAGCCTGCCCGCGTGATAAAATGGAGGCCAATCCGAATAAATGTGAGCAAGGCCCGTCTTCCGGGGCACCTCCAAATATGTACCTTGAGAGCTAACACACAAGATAAGCAGCAAGACTATACTCCCTACCCTTACCAGCAAAACTCTTTTGATGTCGTCGCTTCGCACCCGGTTGTCGATCTTCCTAGAAATACCGAAGAAAAGCACGATAATCCGCCTTATCTCCGTTTGGAATAGGACCCCTGGGCCTCTCCCTACCATCATTTAGAAAATGCGAAGTAAACTGACAGGCCAAGGTACCGGCTTCTAACGCCCCAACTACCACCCTATCCTCCGCCGAAAGCTGGTAGGAGCCAAAATCTAAGCCACCAACAATATTCAATAAAAATAGAGAGGAAACATCCTCCAAAGTAGGGGTAAACTCACCCCATGCAGAAACAAAAGTATGTGTGACTGGACACCATCGGGAAATCAAAGTCAATATCTCTCTCTCCTCCAAAGAACACCTCATATCTCTGAATAAACAAATAGAGTCATAAATCCGCGCCTCCTTCAGGACAGCCTCAAAGTTTGCCAATATGTACTCCGTCCACTCATTCCACGCCTCACACTGGGCAACCCCCGAAGTAGCTACAAACTTCAATACAACATGAGGATACTCACCTCTCTCCACACCTAATCGAATAATAGCGTGAGCAGGCGGCAAGTCAAACCTTGCTGCACTATCTGCCTCAGAACACATGCCACCTCCGTTTACACTTTCAATAATCGGCTGCCAGAAGTTATCATTTGTAAATATATACGGGGCACGTTGCCAAAATCTCTCATCAATACCTAGAACCGGAGGATCACCCGCCCCATGACCAAGCTCTTGCACCATCCCGCCGAAGGATCAACACCGAAGGATGAATAACCGAATGCTGCAAAACAATACATTTTGATAAGGATCACAAAGCTTCGCAACAATGGCAATACAAACGGACTGGTCAAAAATCAGATGAAAGACTGCAACAAGGTTAGTCAACTACTAGACCAGACTCCATCCCTATGTCAAAAATCTGTTAGTTGTTTATTTTAAAAAACACGCACATTCGGGTCCCACCTCCAAATTTTAAAAAAAAACAACAAAATACAGAAACCTTCGGACCCCCCCCCCCCCACCCGTCGGACACCCCCCCCTCCTTCGGAACCCGAAACCTTCGGACCTTTCCTTTTTTTTTTTTTTTCGGAACACACCTCGGCAAAAAAAAAAAAAAAAAAAAAAAAGGGATCAGGGGTCCGGAACCCGAACCCTCTCGGAACCCCCCCCCCCCCCCCCCCCCTCTCTCCCTCCCACCTTCGGAAAAATAAAAAAAACAAACCAAACCTTCGGACCACCCTTCGGCTCCTATCTCTCGGAAACCCTCTCTCTCCAAAACTCTATCTCTCTTGAAAAACCTCTCTCTTGGAGCAACCACACCCCCACCTCCGGAATTCCCTCACCCCCGAACCCCCACCTCCGAAACCCCTCGGACCACCCCTCCGAAGCCCTCCCCCAACCTAACCTTCGGACCTTTCTTCGGACCACCCCCCTAAGACCTTCGGATCCACATTTAAAAAAAAAAAAAAAAAACCCTCGGAACACCATTCGGAACAGGGGTCCGGAACCCCCAACCCGAACCCACTCGGAGCCCACCCCCGGAGCTCCCCCCATTCGGAACCTACTGCCGGAACAAAAAAAAAAACTAACATCATTCGAAACAGGGGCCGGCCCCTACCACTCGGAACCTTTTCCCTCTCGGACCCCTTTTTCGAAACATACTACCGGTACTCCCCCACCATTCGGAGCTCACAAAAAAAAAAAAGAAGAAAAAAGAAAAAAAAAAAAGGGACTTCGGCCCCTCCCTCTGCCTTCGGCTCCCCATCCCATCTCTCCCGGCAAACTCCCTCTCTTTCGGATCTCCCGCCTCACCACACCACCACCACCACCAAACTTTGCCCCCACCCGATTTCACCAACACCCCCATGGACCCATCTACTTTCATACACCCTAAACCCTAAATCAAAACCCTCTAAACCCAAATACAATTACAACCATACACATACACATCTTTACATACATGGAAGTATAGAAAAGAGAAGACATACCTTGTGAGATCACCAATGGAGCTCTCACCCAAAGCTTGTCTTCAATCTCCCACCCTTGTCCCCCTCTACAATTTCCCCCTCTTCCTTTTTTTTTTTTTTTTTTTTCTTTCTTTCTCTCTTTCCTTTCTCTCTTTTCTCCTCCCTTAGTTTTCTAAAGAGATATAGAATCTCAAAATACAAAACACAAAATCCTAACAATTCTATTACACATGACTCACTTTTATCTGAGATATCTTTTTAACTCCAGTCACCTCACTCACATCACCAGTACAATTAAATCTTTGCCAGATCTTCTCCATGAAGGAATCAAAATACACTTTGATCCTCTACACGGTCCATATCCTCTGGTTATTATCCGTTGTACAATACACCCATTATTAAATTTTTTTTTTCTTAACAAAAAGAGCCCAGCAAGACGATGTTAACACTGTTAAGGAGTTACAGGTGCCTGAAGGAAGCAGATTTAAAATATATATATATATATATATACTATTTTCAAACCAAAACTCCATTACATTCATTAAGTCACCAACAGTGGACAAAACCGCCACTGCTCGGAATAAAAAAAAAACAAAAAAAATATATATAAATACAGAATTATATAGAGCCCCATCTCCGTCTCCAACGAGATTCGTCGTAATGACCTGCGCCACCGCTGCATAATTGGCGCCATTGCCCAAATGGGAAAAACATCAAGTTAATATACATACATATATATATATATATATTTCACCTAATTTCCGTAAAGCAAAATAAACACATATGCTCCATGGCTTCAAACACGACTAAAGATCTGGCTAGCCAAACAGACCAGTATCCAACTTATAATTAATATGCAAGCCCAGTTCACGAATTTGTTGTTCAACAGCGGACACTTCAGCTCTAGCAGCTTCAAAACGTACATTAGCATCTGCATATGCTTATTTCAGCTCCAAAAAATACCTATGCTCAGCTTCATACATTTCAATAAATTCCACCGTGTTCGAATCTAGGGAGCCAACTCGCTTGCCACCACACACTATACTTTCATAACGCCCCATAGTCCGTGAACACTCAGTCACAGAATTCTCCAACTCTATATAGGTATCAAAAGCAGCCCGCCGTTCCAACATCGGCTCAAATAGGTCATACTTATGCTCCATCTCCTCTACATGGGAATACAACCAGAGGACTGACAGTCTATCCTGTACCAGATTTCGCACCTGTTCTAGCAATTGAGCAAAGAAATCATTATCTGCCTCCTCTAACGTCGTCTTACGCAAGGGACGCAGAATTCGACAAAGACGTCTCAGTAAATCAGATTGAGATCTAGCACCAATACGGCCAAAACGAACAAAAGTTTCAGGATATCGGTGATAAACTTGCTCCAGAATATCAAAAAATTTCTGATCCACCCTCACACCTCTCCAGCTATCATCCACATCACCAAATGACTCCGGAAGCGGCAAGCCCCACGACGAACCTCCAGAAGACCCAACACCAGACATCTCCACAAACAAACCAACCACACTACAATTAAACAAAATCAAGCATACAGAAGGCAATGCATATGAGGGCATCAAGATACACACAACCCCACAATAAATAGAAAAGCAATAGGGTACATCAAGACAATAATACCCCATCAAGACAAAAGGCCACATGTGCCATATTACATTAACCACGTGGCGACAACAGATAGGATACTACACCACACAGGATCTGCTCCCCACTCTAAAAAAAATATATATATATATTTTTATATATACATATGTTTATATTTATCAAGGATGACAGAGTTGAACCCTCCGTTCAAAAGAGCCCGGTGTCCAACTTGTAATCCTCATGCAGGCCGTTCTCGTTTACAAACGGACGAAGAGGAAGCTCCTTGGCAACAACATCTGCAAGTTCCCGTTGAATCATTGACAGCTCCCTCTCCAAACCCATTAAGTCTCTCTCATAACCTTCAAAGAGAGCTATTTGGTTACTATCCGGCCTCAAAAGTCCTCCCCGCCATGACAGAACATCCTTACATTCCTCCATCTCTCGCAAAATCTCCTTGCGACAAACAGCAAGACTCTTCCTATGAAGCACAATCTTAAAAATGAAATACTTCTGCTGCATATCTTCCAAATGATGAAGCAACCACTGCACCGGCAGCTCAGCTTCTATCATGATGTGAACTCTTGGGAAACAAACACAATACAAATCTTCATCACTAGTGGACAAAGTAGCCATCGACAGGTAATCCAAAACATACCCCAAATGATTCAGCAAGGTAGATTGTTGCCCCGGATCGCGATCAACAAAACCAACAAAAGTATCAGGCCTATGATTATAAACACGCTCTAAACACTCAGCATACCAGTGATGTACCTTGACACCCCTCCAACCATCTTCCGAGTTACCAAATAAGTCGGGAAGAGAACGACGTCCTCTTACAACATGGGACGAAGTGGAGTCCGCCATATGTATATCCACTACAGAGGGTCATAAAAGGGTTACTACACTTATATATAGAGTACTGAAACGGAGGCAAATCACACGTATACATACAAACACGTCAATCAAAGTAAAAGAAGATACACCTCTCCTAGGGGCACACTCCCCAACATCACCTCTCCAAATACGGTATCCTCCCCGCCCCTCAGCTAGGAAATTTCCTCCACAAGGGGCACACTCCCCATCTCCATCTCTCCATAGGATACACCCCTCTCACCTCTCTGAAAGGCACACTCCATCACACCACAATAAGGGCTATACGAATACAGACTCCGACCACCACTCCTAATAGCTCTTCACAAAATGAGAAGTAAAAAAAAAAAAGGGAGGGGGAGGGGGCAAAGCGTTAAAATCATCAATCATAAGTGCAAGAAGACTAGCAAAAAATACAATTCTCATTATGAAACATTACAGACCCAATACATACACCAGTACATAACAAGGATAAACATGTGTGTCTCGTACAGACCCAATACATACATTACAAGGAGACACACATGATTTTACTGGAATCAGATTCGGGACGAGGAACAAAGTCTGGATCACCACGTCACTGCCAATGATTGTTCAAATCAAGATATCTCAGGGAGAACTTGTACAACCATTTCGCATCCAGCCCGGATCTCCTAAACACAAAAACACCAGGCCACAGTAGCCCAGTACTTTCGTGAAAGAAGACCTCGCAGCGCAATAGAGCAGAAACATCAGTTATTGCCAGCCTATCCCAAAATTGTGATCCTCACCCCAAACCATGGAGAAAGAACTAAAAAGCAATCACTCATCCCAAGCACCATGAAGAAACATAGTACCCGGATCAAACATGCACTGCCTAATAAAGCACGCGCACTGCTAGAAAGGGTCTCTCCCCATTTTTGCACTGATAGAAAAGGTCCCTAGAAATATGCTATGCAAAGCTTGTAACGCCACTCCACGCATAAGTTTGGTACAGGTCATGGCGAAGGTCCCAAGAAGTTTTGACCCCACACCATCGCCAAAACACTCCCGCCTCACATGGTAATAATCCAGATAAGGAGCTCATGTTTTACACTATAAAGGAGCAAGAAAGCAAGTATGCGTTGCGAAGTTGGATGCATGTAGTCCCCAAAACCCTCCTTTCTATATGTTACCACCACCCCAAAACTGCACAATAGATATGCATAGCAGGTAACACTAATATTTACTAGACCAATCTACTAACCAGATTCGACATCAAAAACCTCACCACAAAGATAGTATTACCTGCACAAAGTTGAGACGTCCATCAAACTGTCAACAAAGTATGACCCGCAACAGGCAAAAATGTCCATTCAATACCAGAAAAATAAACTGGGAAAGATACGCAAGGATTATGCCCGCATCCTAGCCGCTCTACGCCTAGAATACGGACTGGGGGGCTAATGTAGGTAATAGCTGGCGGCTCATATACTTTGACTATACACATCACCAACGACTCCACGTGTAACAATATCATTATTGTGGACTCCACGTGTAACAACGACTCCAAACCACTAGCCCACTTCAAACGGGCCCACCCGCAAAGCCCACTGCAAAACATCACAACTAAGAAACCCGCCCCGAGACCCACTTCAATAAGCCCACTCCGAAGGCCCACTCCGGATGACCCCACTCCAAAGCCCCCACCACGGTAACTTCACTCCGAAGCCTTATTCTCCGAAGGCGGAAAGTAGCCCACTCCAAATCTCCCGGTTAACTTCACTCCGTAACTTTACTCTCCAAAGGCCCAAGCAGACCACAAAGGAAGAACACTCGGAATATGCACACACTCACACTCGGACACCTACCCTTGGTTTGGAAGTAGTACCTAAGGATGGGCAAGTCTGCTGGGACCTCGAAAACTTATGGTAAGGTGGCTAGAACCGAAGGCATCTTCCTAACCTGCGCCCCCATGGGTAAGGTTAGGGTTGGTCCCAAAGAGAGAGAGAGACACGTGACTTTCACACGTGCCTTACCCCAATCAACCCACAACCAATAAGCGAAGCTCATTATCGCAAAGCTCATCGGAACCTTTAACCGTCTATGCTTAGTCGTGTCAAGATTGCTTAACCAACTGCACCAATAGAAAATACCTCGGTTCCCTCCCTGAAGCCATCTGTACGCCTCGACACTTGCCCTCGCTTAACCTCTCGGAGCCAATAGCAAAAGCCTCGGTACCCCCACTCGCTTAAACCTCTGCACCAGTAGCATCCCCTCCCTCCCTTGACCAACCAATGATATTAGTTCACAACCAAACAACAAACATTTCTCTCTCATTTGTCTCCGCCAGCTCAGTACATGCTTCGTCTACATCTCATTTAATATCTTCAACCACCTTAAACAGGAGCATTTAAGCCACTCACATACCTTAAGCAAAACAACCCAGTAAGAGGATGCCAACTCGGCCTCATTTTATCATGTCAAAGGCTTGCAAATACACCACCGGCTTCAACTATAAAAAAGCACCCTCATTTACTACATCCAACAACCCAACTTGACCTAATCCGGCACTAGAGTAAAGGATTAGCAGTATTCTTATTCTCAGCCATTAACAAAACATTCCCATTGTCCCTAGCCCACTTTAACCTTTTGCCCCCACCAGCACCTTCGTCCCATTCTATCCGCCATCTCATAACATCATTCATCTCACCAAGCCCCTTTAGCCCTATTGCACCCTTCGTCTCAATTTATCCTTTGTTCCACCCCAACACTTCAATACTTACCCATCGCCTAGGGATACATACTGCTTTCTCTCTCTCTCACTTGTGACTACTTCGGTTCTCATCCGGACCCGAAGTCTCTCCGAATCCTATTATCCTTATTATTATTATTATTATTATTATTATATTTTATATACTCTTGCCAACATCTCACATATTGTTCCACGTGTACTAATCCAGGCTTGCGTGTTATATCTCTCTGTATCTCTCACATACATCACAAAAGAACCCCTACAGTGGGTTCGATCATTTTTTTTCAAAAAAAATCCTACAATATAAAAATTGAACCGAATTGGATCGAACTGAACCGAAATCAATCGGGATCGCTTGAAATTCCAACCGAACCGAACTGTTTACACTCCTAATAATGATACACTTGGAGACCAACGTCTCATCTTATTGGAATAGTTTGATTCCTCATAGGGATGGCAATTTTCCCCGCCCCGCTGGACCTCCGCCCCGCTCCGCTCCTAATGGAATGGGTTTGGAGGAGTTATAATAGGAGTAGGAGTAAATTTGGTATGGAAAAACAAAAACCCTATAGGAATCGGGGCGGAGTTGGTATCCATGAAATACTATCATTTAAAACCCGCCCCGCCCCGATTAAATCATTAAGTTACTAAACTACCCTCATGGTTACAATTATTTACAAAAAAATTAGGGCATATATATTTATCTCTTTGTCTTCAGTATTAATATTTAATTTGTAAATTGTGATTAACAAATTTAGAATCATTTGCATGAGTGATTTTTAGGAAATCAAGCCAAAATATAAATGGGGTTTGAATTATAAAAGATCATTTAATTTTGGAATGGTGATTAGCAAACGGAGTAGGAGTATAATATGAGTACCCGATAGTAAACGGAGTAGGAGTGGAGTAGGAGTTGGTATTTTACTTAAACGGAACGGGGCGGAGTCGGAGTAGGAGGAAAATAAATGGAATAGGAGTTGGTATAAGGGGACTCCATACCAACTCCGACCCGTTGCCATCCCTAATTTCCTCATGCATACAATTGGTGTGGGTTAAAGTTTCCCACCATTTACCTATCAAAAAGAAAAAGAAAAAAAAAAAGAAAAAGAAAAAGGAAATACTAGCACTTATCTCAAAAAAAAAAAAAAAAAAAAAAAAAAAATCCCTTTCTTAGTGCGGTAGTTTAAAAAGAATCATTTTATTTAGACCATGTATCTTATCGGGAGCTTGGATTAGATTTTGTGTAATGGAGACAAATACTTAAGGTTGGACTATATATGGCGAATGTCACAGTCTTAAAATTGACCCCTCAATAGGGGTGTTTAAAAACCCGAGATCCGCGAGACCCGACCCGACCCGAAGGATATGAGTCGGATTGGACGAATAATGGGTGGAGTCACTTGTTTCACTAGTGACACACTGACACCCGATGCCATTCGAATTGGAAGTCGGTTGTTCCAGTGCTACACCCGACCCGAACCGACACATGCTAAAAACTGTGATTACCATTTCTGTTATCTAATCTCGTAAGTCGTACCCACGTTAAATTTCTCTCTCTCTCTCTCTCTCTCTCTCTCTCTCTCTCTCTTCCTCACGCAACAAACACCCCCAAAGCTGCAAAGCATAAAAACAAACCCTAAATCTACTGCCACACCTCTCGTCTCTCACCACTCGCTGCCGCCGACAGAGCTTGGAGCTCTCGCGTCGTCGAAGGTCGCCTCAGCATTACTCCATCTCTCAATGGATCTCTCGTCTCAGCCTCACGAGTATGTATTCTCTTCTTCTTCTTCTTCTTCTTCTTTCTAGATTCTTCTTATTCTTCAGATTTTGGATCGATTATTACATGTATATATATAGAATAGATATATAACTGTGTAGTGGTGGTCTTGAGATAGAATAGATTTGATATTACATTTTTTTTAGTGCATCTCGTCTCTCTATTGATGAGATTTGCTAGATTTGTAGAGTTGTAGTCTTCACTCTTGAGATTTGTTGAAGGATATATTGTGATTCAGAATATATGCATCCAGTCCCTCAAGGCTATGAATGATTTATGGGATTGATTAGATATGATTTGTAATAGTTATTTTATTTTCCTTATTTAGCCTTGCTTGTTTTGTCTATATAAGGGTTCCTCCCTGAGAGGAGAAACTAGAAATTCTCCCTTCTCTTACATATGCTTTAACAAGATTAAATAGATTTGAATCTGTTTTTTTGTTGATATAGTGAACCGTTCTAGCATTTCTGTCGAATGGAACCCAAGCCCGACTTCTTCCGAAACCGACGAGTCGGTTTCACCCGACCAGTCGAATGGATGACGGGTGGCATATGCTCAACCCGATGGGATTGGGGTGGATGAACAAGTGAGGTTCAAACCCGGCCCACCCGACCCGTGGACCACTACCTCAACTATTACCTTTTTTCAATAGCACTTCTTCACTTAGGATGTCATCCAAGAAACCAACGATTTTATTTCGTATGATCAGCACATAATACAAAAGTGTTAACAACACGACATTTTTGACTCTTCTTTTAGTCATTGAAAATTTTGGAACAAAATTGCTTACAATTTTGTGTACAACAAATGGAGATTATGTGTGCAACAAACGATAATTCTATCCTAAAATTTCCAACGACTCAAAAGGAGGGATAAAAGAATCATGTTATTAAAATTTTTGTATCGTATTTGGTCATATGATACAAAAACGTTAGTTTTTTTGGACGTTGTATTAATTGAAGGGGTGTTAGTGAAAAAAAGTAATAGTTGAGGGGGTCAGTTTGTTAAGGGTTTTTTTTAGGGGATATTTGAAAAATAGTCATAGTTGGGTGGGTGTGGGTGGAATTATGCCTATAAAGATATGTATAAGGGTTAGTTTGGGTACCAGAAAAGTTTTGCAAGAAAGGAAATGGAAAGTGAAGTAATGCTTCATTTGGTATGAAGGTGACTTTGTTTTTCTCTAAGTAAATGTACTAATATTGGTATTCTTTGTGTAGATAGAGAGAAATATTGTAGAGTGAGACATAGTTTTGCTAATGAAGATGTTTATATAATTTTAATTGGCAAGAATGCATTCTAAAGTTGTCATTCCAAGCATACCTTTACTCGCCAGCGATCTTTCCAA
Source organism: Hydrangea macrophylla (assembly GCA_033977485.1). Taxonomy (NCBI): domain Eukaryota; kingdom Viridiplantae; phylum Streptophyta; class Magnoliopsida; order Cornales; family Hydrangeaceae; genus Hydrangea; species Hydrangea macrophylla. The sequence continues at coordinate 142,452,384 of CM066991.1, forward strand.
ATCTATGTAATTAATTGTTATGCAAATCTGTCCAATTTCAGAGGATTGACTAATCACAAGATTATTTTTAGGGCTATTCAGTAATTAAACTCTTTTGTTAATAAAAAAAGGGCCTAATTGCACTTAACACCCTCAAACTATACCCTTGCACAACATCTATGCCTAGCACATGGCAATGTCCCCTCAACAGCTGGAACAAGACCCTGTAAAAATATAAGAGAACTGCCTTATTGCATCAAGAATAGACTCACAAATCAAGCTGAAATGCATGAAATTTTCAGTAGGTGCACGATAATATACCTTTTTTTGGTTAGTAATAATTGTCCATCCATAACCATCTTGTATCCCAAGATCTTCAGCAATTAGACTCACAAACCAATTCCATGAGTCCTTGTTCTCCACCTCCACAACAACCCATGCTATTGGAAACATTTGGTTGTTCCCATCTCGTCCTACTGCACATAATAATTCTCCCCCACACAACCCCTTCAAAAAGCATCCATCAAACCCAATTACTTTCCTACAACCTGCTAACATGCCTCTTCTAATAGCCTCAAATCCTACATAAAACCTCTCGAATATAGGACTTGAGTTTGGAGTAGGTCTGTCAACTTTAAGTTTTATGGTACTTCCAATGTTAGTTCTTCTAATTTCCTCAGCATAATCCTATAGCTTACCATAGTGTTCCTGTAAAGACTCTTCTATTTCTCCAAGTGCCTTACTCTTGGCCCTATAACACTGAGTTACAGTGACATTCATTGCATATTTATCCTGTACATCAGCCTTAAATTCCCTCAATTTCCAATTTGGGTTGCTTCTTATCTTATCCACATACTTCTTTGCAAGCCATTTCGAAGTTACATACCTATTCTTAAATGTTCTACATCATTTATGTTCTGGGATAAAGGATTTAACTTGAAAGGTATTTTCCTTCTACATACCACTACCGTAAATCCTCCAAAGACTTCCATTTGCACACATCACATACTCTTATTTTTTCATTTCTGCTAGACCTAATTTGATACCCTCCTGCCATTGCATAATTAGTCACATGATCCTTAAACTCTCTAGCATCTGCAAATGTTATCCCAATAACAAACTCAACTTTATCCATCTCTGTTGTTGGATTGAACTCGGGATATTTTTTCCTCTTTTTAAAAGCTAGGACCTCGTCTCCAGAACTAGAATAAGGTGACTCACTGTTATACCCTTGAACAGAGCCTTGGCCTTTAGCAGCTTCATTAATCCCAGTTCTTGGTTCAGCTTCATTAAGCATACCACTGGGTTGGTTGTGTTGCACTTGAACCTTTCTTCTTTTTAAGCACACCAATGGGTTGTGTTGCACATGAATCTTTATTTTTTTAAGCCTTCTTCGTATTTGGATAAGTTCTTCATCATCAACGTTTGCAACAAAATCCTCATCTTATGTTGTTTCACAATAATATTCACTCTCAGTCTCACCCTTCTCTTCAGCCTCTTCTGCACCCTCATGTGCAGGCGCTTCTACACTCTCATGTGCAGCCTCTTGTCTAACCTCACTTGAACCTAATGCAACCTCCACAAGATGCTCAACATACACCTCTATGCATCTCACTGTAAGTGCATGCTTCAACATCTCTCTCAGATCATCATCACTGTACAGTACTCGCAATCCAGTAAATACATTCATTCCAGGTACCTTGTAAAAAATTTTACTCACATTTTGGTGCCTAACTCAACAGCCATGGATTTCTACTCAAAAAATGACATCATATCTGCATCGCATTCGTCAAACACCGACAATTCCATCAACATACTGAATATTTGGTTGCCCATTAAAAGCACCTCCATGATACAATTTCAAAGTGAAAAGGGTACCCAATCTACAATAAATAACAGAGTATTTAAATACTAAAACGAAGTCAAATTGGTGTAGACTAGGACCATTACAATTTTGACAACAAACAGTTGAAACCCACAAATGGAAGCTTCAATTCACTATGACATGTAAAACCATAAAACAAAAAAACCCTAACTTTATCACACGACTAAAGCATACCTGGGTTCTGCAAATCGATGCGGTCCTTCCTTGGTGTCAACTGGGATGTGGTCCCTTCCTAAGCAATTGGCGCCAAAACGCTCACATCTCACCCAGATTTTGGCGCCATTAACCCTCTGCCTCAAGCACACTCCCAGTTATATAAGAAGACGAGCTCACGTGCGTGGCACATGAGATTCCCGTTAGTTTTATATGGGCAATGTTATCGTTTGGAGCCAATTGCAACGATATTGGTAGTTCATGTACCCAATTGCAAAAAAAAAAAAAATAGGTCATGTACCCAATTAAAAACACGTGTATAGTTCGAGGGTGTAAAGTGCAATTAGGCCTAAAAAAAACTGTATGTATTTTATATATCCAATCAATTTGCAACACATGCAAAGATTTAGAAACATATTAGAAGCCAAGTTATGAATTTTCCATTTTCTGATGAAATTGATGGGATTTTTTTTTATTCTTATAAAATTGACTTAAAGTAAACAAAATAAGTTAATCCGCGTAGACTTACCCCCAAAAAAATAACAAAAATTAGAAATTTGGGCTTAAATTTCTCAATTGCGAACTTGTGTGGCCTTATAAACAGTGTTAGAGATAAATCCCTCAATGATACCCCTTTTACTATATATATGTATCTCAATCACTCTCTCTCTCACCAATGATACAAATTGTCTCTCACCACACCACCAGCGTCATGATCTTCGTCGTCACTGGTCGCCACAACCATCATCGCTGGTGCTGCCATAAGCACAGACCTGAATCGAATCAACGCCAACTCAATCAGATCTGAATTGGATCAACACGAACTCAATTAGAACGACCAACGACCACCATTGCCATCACCGCCACAGCCTCCTCCATCGCCATCGCTATCACCATGATTGCCATTGCTACCAACGCGATCGCCATCGTTACCGAGATCTAGATCTAGATTCAACCTCCCCCGTGACCATCTTCTTCTTTCTTCTTCTTCTTCTTCACTTCCCCCCCCCCCCCCCCCCCCCCCCTCTCTCTCTCTCTCTCTCTCTCTCTCTCTCACTCTCTCTCTCTCTCACTCATTGAAGAATAGGTTTCTGAAGAACTAGTTTATTGAAATCTAAGACCAGAATTGAGAAATTTCTCAAAAAAAAAAAGTGAGTAATTTCTCAAAGAGAATATTGAAAAATTTCTCAACATTAGTGGTGGGTTGGATATATTTGAGTTATGGAGATGGTGGTTGGTTGATGGTGTGTCAATAGAAGAGGGGTGATGTTTTGATGGAGGATTGAGGTGTGGTTGACACTTTTGTAAAGGAAGAAGTAGATAGGCTTTGCTTGAGAAATTTGTGTATTGCTTTCTTTAATGGAGGAATTTTTCAACTTCTATGCTGAGAAATTTCTCAACATAAAATTTGAGAAATTTCTCAATTACAAAACCTGTGTATGAACAGAGGTGATGGAGGTACAATGGTGTTGCCCCGATACCTGGATGTGGTGGCTTGGCTGTGAAGAGATCCATCGGGCGAGGTCATGATGGTAGTCGTTGGAGGTTAGGTGAGGTTGTAGTGGTGATTGCCGGAGTTCAGGCGAGGTCGTGGTGGTGGTCGGCGGAGGTCAGGCAAGGTTGTGATAGTGGTCACCAGAGGTGATGAGAGCTCATGCGAGGTCGGAGTGGTGGTCGCCGGAGGTCAGGCAAGGTCATGGTGGTGTTGGTTTTGGCATGTTTGGTGTTTCACTTGTTTTTGGCATGGGTTATTTGTGTCAATATAACTACCAATGGACCTAATCCTATATACTTTTATTAGATGTACTTAAACCAATAAAAGACTTGTAATTTGGATTTCTCACTAATTGTCCCAAATAAAATCTACATAGATGTCCCATAAAAAAAATCTTTATAGATGTACACAAACATGTATCATGAATAATAATTTTCCACTTGTAATTTCGAAGTCTTTTAAATTAAGTTAATTCTGTGAGATTGAGTTAATCTACATTAGTCAAAGTGGCCTTTTTGCAATCTAACAACTCCTCATTTTGGTAATGAAATACATGCACCGTTAATGCAGAAATTGACCTTGCTTCTATATATACGGCCTTTGATTTGGGTAGCCAATACATATAAGGGATAAGATATAAGAGAGATTTTTACAGAGGTGCTATAGAAATTGCAAATGGCAAATGCAGAATGTGAAACTGTAATTGCACATGACATATTTGTATTGATGGCAATTGTGTATAGGTTGAGCTGTCAAGTTGTTGAAGGCATGTCTGGTTTAGTTGACAAGTATCCACACCTCAAGCATAAAGGAACAGTTAAAACTATCGTGGTAACTTCTTGTTTTCTTTAATAATAAATACTTGTGTTTCGTGTGTGTGGCTATAGATATTAATGTTTTGGGTTTGATTGTCTACTTGAATTTGTTTATGCAGAGTGAAGAAGATGTGATTGATTGTGTTGATTTCTACCAACAACCTGCTTTTGATAATCCACTTATCAGAAACAACTTCCAAGTTTGTTTTCTAAACTAATCATCTATTTTGAGAGAAAATATTCAATGCAACTATTGTTACGATGATGTGGTATCACAAGCCTATATAATTTATCCATGTTTAGACACACGTCTATCCCAAGTTCATGAAAAAGATAGTTAAGACGTAAGTCATGTAAGTGCCATTGGTAAAGTATTATCTTATAATAGGAGCACGCCTACTTTTAGCTTGTAGTTTCACTCTTGCTTTAATTGCCTTACCTTCAATTATATTAGTAGAGGGCGTGTTCTCATCTTTTGAAAGAAAGGTGTACAGTGGCGGTCTTCTCGTCAATCTTCGGGTTGCCAATATAGATATGTATACACTCACTAACACCCCTTTTTGTTTCTATACTAACTGATTTATTAAGGTGTGTTTGAAATAACATTTTTGCAACGTATCAAACCCCACTTATGTTCTAATTTCGAAGACTACTTCAACATCTCATTAAAACATAAAGAAATATGAAGAAAGTTGTGGAATATGTTTATTCTCTCAATTGTGAAATATGAAAACAAATATTTTAACCAATAAAAAAAAAAGAAAAAAGAAAAGAGAAAAGAAAGACTTAAAAGAAGTTGAAATAACAACTCAAAGGAAAAAAAAAATCCTTCGTAGTTGGATTTTGTGTTTCATTACCCATTAAGGCTATGTTTGGTCAACAGATTCAATAAGAAAAAGAAAAGGAAAAATAAAAATTTAGAAAAACTTCAAATCGGGTAAAGAAATCTATAATAGGTTGGCGGACCGGATATGATTTTGTGATATTCGATCCGTCTAAGACCCAGATCCGAATAAAACTACACTATACACAATATATATTTACTCATCTATTAATATATTACAGAGCACATCTTAGCCATTCATATTTTAATCCAACGGTAGCACTCATGCATACAAGTTTACGATTTTAGGGCATAGCCCCTCCTCGTACCTTCTCTGTGTGCCTCTCCATCTCTCTCTCTCTCTCTCTCTCTCTCTCAAGGTCACGTCGCGACAACACCAACAGTCACGCTTAAGAGAGCAGATCTGGTGGAGTTTCCGACCGGCGACGCCGTGACAACACTCCCTTCTCACCCTCACAGCCTAGCCAAGACAAAACTCTCTTCTCACTCACACTCACAGTCCAACCAGAGAGCTAATGTGTCTCTAATCTTTACACAGACAAACACAATAATTTCCCAGAAGTTATTTTTCGATTTCTAAAGCTCTATCTAAGCGTTAATGGTTGTCTTGACATTTGCAGTAATTATAGTTCATTGACTTGAACATCTCACCCTTCCCAGACCCCGCAATGGCCGGAGCCTCGTGCACTGGGCTGCCCTTTTTTACTTGAACATCTCATTCAAGTGATTTATTTGGTTTTTTTTTTTTTTAAAGACAATGGTTTTTATATATATATATATGTATGTTTTATGCTCTTGTTTGTTAATGTATGTGGAAGACTTGAACATCAAATTATGTATATTTTGTATCTTCATAATCATACGGATCTAATATCATTTTAGGTTTTTTTTCCCCCCTTCTATTTTGGGTAGCATGACTGGTACTTAAGAAATCTGGACCGGTCTGGATATGGAACACATATCACAGATTCGTCGGATATGTGGATCGAATCTGGTACACTATATATCTTGGCAGATCTGGATACGGAATATGCAGATCCGGTCCATTTACCGGCCTACATACATAATATGTTGTGTTCATCTTTTGTTAAATAACTTATTTTCCTTCTTTTCTTGTTATATATTTTTAGTAAGCAATACTTCAAAATGGCTAATGTTTGTGGATTTTGTAGATGATGCCCAACTCTTATCCAAGTGGAACACAATCAAATAACACTCGACCTAAGCTTACCCAGCCTTGGCACAAGCATGGAGAGTGTCCGGAAGGAACAATCCCTATAAGAAGAAGTTCAGGATATGGCAATCACAACAAAGCTTTTCCGTTTCTAGAATCTAATCAAAATGGACAAAAGGTAGCATTCCAACTTCAAATCTTTCTTTCTTGTTCTCTTTGACCCAACATACTACCTCCCGAGTGTACTATATAGTCTGGATCGTCTAATCCACCCATTAATGGGTATATTTATTTGCAATTTTTATTTCTTGAAGTCCTTCACATAAAAACTGATTGCCTTTCTGATAAGTTTTTATTGTTAATTGACTTTTTTTTTTGTAGGGTTTGTAGATGACATTTTGTGTTTTGTAGATGGACATTCCCAAACAAAAGTTCACCCCGGAAAATTGACAGACAACTGACACCCTAAATTCAATGACAAACCCACCATCTTTTGGTCACTGTGGACATATTGTCCAGATCAAGAGCTTTGGGTCGGTGTATTCTTGGTGGTCAGCCCCCACCAAAACCCACCATTCACACCCCTAATTTTTACGGTGTCTTTGTGATTAGAACTTCTACTGCTACAGATATAAAAGTCAAAGTCAATCCAAACAAGTCCTAACAATGGTTTCTTGTTTTATCTTGGCAGGTGAGTGGGCATCTGTTCGGTTCTCAATCAACTCAAAACCCGACCGGCTAATTCGATCATACTCCTCCAATCTGGAAGACGTCCGGGTTTTATTTAGCCGGAGCTATTTTGAGACACAAAATTTTACATAACTCTCTGCGGTGGTTGTGAAAACTTTATTGATAAAGTGTTTTGGATTGGACATGATAAACTTCTTTTGAATATAATTAATTATGCTTCTAGAAAACATTGCACTGAATTTTTCAATTTGTTAGGTTCGATCTTCATATAGAGATTTGAACCAAACTGTCGACCAAAAAATTAGGTAGCATCTTTTATTTTCTTCGATGTATGATGAATAATCTCCCTCTTTAAATTCAGTAGCCGAAATCACGTACACAAATGCTCCTAATTATTAAATTACACTTGAATATTAGATACGTTCTTTTATTTTTGGGATAAATACATTTGGATAAGTCTATTGTGAGAAGCTTCTTATACGAGAAGGTAGATTTTACCGTTGGATAAGAATCATCTAACCATAAGATTACTAAGAATCTGGAGATGCATTTATTGCTCTCATTCAACGGTTAAAATCCGCCTTCTCGTATGAGAAGCTGCTTAGTATGAACTTGCCCAATACATTTTACCAAATACATTTTACCTCTCTGGTAAATGAGGCTGTTAAGATTTTTCTTAAAATTGATTTATATTTTAAAATTGGCCAAAAATATTAACACTTAATTCTCATGATGAGGTTAATTTTAAGGTTAATCCCCTATGTAGAGATAATTCTGCGATTTAATTCATCTATGTGAGGCTAATTTTTAACACTTAATCCCTTTGGGGTTAATAGTGCCTATGTGGGGTTCATTTTGACACTTCAACTCCTATATGGAGCTAATTTTAACATTTAATTCCCCATGAGGGATTATTTTTTAGAGAAATATTACTAGTTTTACTTTAGTCCAAAATTATAAGGGGGTTAAGTGTCCACTTTTGAACCACAGAGGGATAACGTGAAAATAGGTCTATCCACATGAGAGTAAGATGTAATTAACACCAACCCCTCCCCCTCTCCCTTTAATATTGTTTAAGATCATGATATTAAATATGTTCTTAAGAAACCTGTTTGGTTCGCGGATTCTTAAGAGGCTTTTGTCTTAAAGCTTTGTTTGGTTCGCAGATTTATGGACATAAAAGGAAAGGAAAAGAAACATGCCCTCACGATTAACAATATTAAAGGTTAAAAAACTTGTCAAAACATAATTGTAACATAAGAATAATTCAGTAATTTTAATTTATTTCTCGATGTATTCTCTTTTCCTTGATAATTTTTACACTATTTTTCTAACCAACTTTAAAAAAAAAAAATGTTTTCTTAAATTTATTTTTCCTCACTAAATTCTTCAACCAAACAGTGTCTAAAAGTGGGTAAAGTTTATTAGTAAGTCACATTTACCATTCGAGTGATCACTCTCACAAAGAAATGCGAAGTGGAAGCTGGTTAAAATAATCTTAAAATTGACCACCAGGGGCATCCTCCGAACTAGTAAATTAGTAATGGTAGCTTTAAAATTGTTATTTATTTTTGCAGCCGAAACATAAGCAAGTCATTAGAATGAGTAATGCTATGCTTTTCAAATTTAATATGATAGCATTATTGTGAAAGCTTCAGCAAAATTTTTCAAATACCTGAACAAGCTAAACCTGTCAATAATGAGTAATGCTATCCTTTTCAAATTTGAATTTCAAAAGGCTAACAGTTGTACCAAATCCTAAGATAGTGATTAGTGGTATTACATGCCATTACATATGGTACAATTGACAAATCATTTAAAATCAAATTTGAAATTCAAATTTGAGAACCATAGCATTATCTATATCTATATCGATAATCTATAATATATATCTATCTTGTAATACAACTTCGGTTCCTTAATAACACTATTTTAAGGAGAAAAAAAAATTCACTGCCCTATTCCAATAATGTAGAGATTTCCTTTTTTTTTGTTTGTTTGTTTGTCTGTTTGTTTGCTTTTTTTTTCTTTTCAATATACTATATTAATGTATGATATATATATATATATATATATACCCACGTTTTAATGTTATTTACACACTACTATTGTAATACAACTTTGATTCCTACTGAATTATGAGTCTATGACCAAACGAGTCATTAGAATTTGGGAAGCATAGCATTACTCTTGATCAAATTGAAATTCATTTCACCACTAGTCCTTCCCTTACAAGACATCTTATTAGATAAGTGAATTGTTTCTATCTTTTCATGAGCACAGAATGTTTATTTTAACAGTTTCCTCCCCTTTCCATTCTTTCCATCTGAGTAGGCGAAGTATCCTTTTTGCCAGACATTTTTTTGGCATTCACACAACACACACACACACACACACACACACACACACACACACAAACACACACACACACACACACACACACACACACACACACACATTACTTCAATCATCTAACAATGCATGCTAAGTAACATTTTAACATGCAAGTAAACGCATATGCATGATTTACATAACTATGCTTCATTTTATGCTTATTACGCATCATAGCCGTCACTTATCCCAAAAGCTCTAGCCTATTGCTCTGATATCCAAAATTATCACACCTTACCCGCCACGCGCGGACTAGGACACGTGTAACAACACCAAGACACGTACTTAACTCCCTCACATCCATACCCGACCAATCATTATCGTGATTATAAGAGATTTTCTTCAAATCCATGTTAAAGCATCATCTTTTAAAAGTTTGCAGATCCACTCGACTGATTGGAAACCCGGTCGATTGGTATCTAAATTGCAGAGAACACATTTTGGCAGAGCTCAATCCGGTATACTTATCACGCCCGTCCCAGAAAAATATTATTTTAAAATGCAATTTGAGAATTTGAGCATTATTAATGTTGATTAGTAACTGGGAATGGAGTTGATATGGGTTAACGATAAGGTGTCAGTGAGGACACGGTAATCTGAGAAGTTACGATGCATTGACATGGTCAAATGACATTTATATGATTTAAATGTTATTTGAATTATTCTGGTATTTTGTGAATAGTAATTATACATGTTTTGTACAATTTTTGGTAGTTTGGATCTCGAGTTAGATCGATTGAATACTTTGGTGAGAGCGTAGATGATATGTTGCTTAAAAGGTAGGTTATCTAGAGATTTCATGGAATTTAGTTTTCAGACGTAAATTACGGACCTAAACGAGAGTTAGATTAAAACTTTTACAAATTATAGTTTTCACTCGTAAAATAATAAAAAAAGGACGTGTGCGACGTTTCAGGGGTTAATTTGAAGTTTTGAGAACTTGTGGGGGTGCTAAATGTAATTCCCGAGAGTCGTGCCTATAATAGTAGTGGAAGAGATATTTTTAACGACCATTCATCCGTCAGTTTTTTACCAGATTTCATATTTGAGCTCCTCGAGGTAAGAGCTTCATTTTGATGTCTCTTAGGACACGTTTGACAAAGTTTTACGAAAAAGCTAATTCTAGAATTTTGAGAAAAACATATAAATACTTTTAGGAATGACTTGAGATCGGAGATCCGACGTTTTAATCGGTCTCCTAGTACTTTCCCTGAAGTTATAGAGTTATAGCTAAGGTATGAATTCTGAACTTGTTATATAGACAATTTTGAATGTTTTGAATATTGTGTACGAAATTGTGATCCGGACAAAATTCATGTGTTAATTTAGGTTCGTTAAATTCAGCAAGTACGTATGAATAGAATGTTTGTATGACTATGTGAGTATGCTAAATGATTATGTGGGTAAAAAGGGGAGTTAGGTATAATTTCATACCGGTGCACGCCTCTCGATGTTTGAGAGTTTATAGCAATGATGACTACTTACTGGATTTGGGAACCAGCCCACTCAGAGCAGTTGGATGCAATAGTTGAGTGAACTTGACTGGCCATTGGCATCGCGGTGTAAGATTTAAGACTTGCCGATATACCGGATGAATGTGTATCTCTCTCCCTAGAGACTAAATTATGTGATTTAGATGTTTAAAGCATGAATTGCCTCATATGCATTTGTTTAGAATTGTACACTCAGCCTATAGTTGAGCAGTGGAGACTTCCTCCATTGCAAGTGATAAGAGAAAAGGAAAGAAGAAGCGTGAGGAGTGAGGCCGAGGAATGCCAGGGAATCACCACTTGTTTATACTTTTGTATTTCCATTCTAAATGATGTAATATGGATTCGATATAGGTTTTAACTTGTCAAACTCGAAATGGTTTTGGAGTATTGTAATCTGTAGTAGACTCTTGTATTTACGTTTTAAAACGTTGTAATATAATTGTGGTTGTGTTGGAGTTTGATTGGAGAATCATGGCTTTGAGTTGCTGTAGTTTGTGCAGAATTGAGGGAGATCAGTCGACTGGGTCCTCGACACAGTCGACTGGACCCCTGTTTTAACGAAATATCTTTCAGTTTTCAAGGGCATCAGTCGACTGGAGGGTGAAAAACAGTCGACTGGTTTCTGCGCAAAAACATGACATTCTTTTGGAGTATGCTCAGTCGACCGGACATGTACCAGTCGACTGAGAAATTGAGGCCCCAGTTGACTGAGTCCCGACACAGTTGAATGGATAGAGGCTATTGAACTTTCATACTTACTGCATTGGTCTTACAGTCGATTGGGTCCCGCCACAGTCAACTGGACCTCTTTTTTCAAAATTGGATTATTTTGGAAGTGTGTCGACTAAGCCAAACTTTTTATTACTTCGATTTTAATAAATTTCATTTATATTTTTGCTGCTATTTTACTTTTATGGAACTGGATAAGCCTTGGTGGTGTGCCACGTGTCCTATTTCCGCCAGTAGCGGGATGGGTCGCATCATTTGTTGGTATCAGAGCTATAGGTAACAAAACTTTGGCAACTTTCGACATCGAGTGGAGTGTTGAGTGTTGGCACATATATTCTAGAATGCATTCATATATGGTAGAAATGTTTGATGCATATGGCATGTGGTTGTACGTGCATGAAATTTTTTATTGTCATATATGCATAGGGTTTATGCATTGGAATTTACAGGATTGTCCAATCATGAGTGACGGTGATTGAGACCTATCACCACATACGCGATGAATAGACCGAATAACAGAATTGATTGAAAACATGGGAGACTTGATACGGAATATAGCAGAACGATTACCTCCAACACCTCCATTTGAGGCAGCACTGATAGCCATTGTGCCAGTACCTGAGAATAAGGGTATGAGATCTGTGTCAGAACAATTTACAAGAAAAAACTGACAGAGCTTCATGGGACTTCTGATACGACGCTCGCAGAGCATTGGATTATGGATATGGAGAGGACTTTTCGATCTATTCCGATCTCCAATAGGGAAAAAATTGAGAACGCTAGTGATATACTCAGTATACTCAGGGGTAAGGCCTATAATTGGTGGGTGAACGTTCTAGATCAGGGAGCACCGATAACTTGGGAGGGATTCAAGGCGGAAGTTAATCGTCAAATCTTTTCAAGGGCTACTCTCAATGCGAAGAAGAGAGAATTTGATAATCTTCGACAGGGGGATATGACTGTCATTGAGAACACTTTGAGGTATAATGCTTTGTTGAGATTTGGAAAGGGGTCTATGTTGACAGAGGAAGACATAAAAAGGAAGTATGAGGATGGGTTGAGAGAGAACATCCGCCTGAGGGTGGAAACCTTTAAACATTCAACTATTGCCGTAGTACAACAAACGATACTTGTAACCGAAAGTGGGATGGAGAGAGAGAGAGGCAAAATCAGCAAGGCCAACAAGGGAAGAGGAACCATGAGGGTAATGACCGGAACTATCGTGGATCTTTCAAGAGGCCGTTTCCAAGGGGCTCTAATTCTAGTTTTAGTGGGTTCAAGAAACCGACAGTTAGTATACTGTTATGTCCACTCTATAATCGACCACACACAGGTCGATGTTTTATGACAAATTTCCAGAATAAAACTCAAGGGGTTAACAGTGTGAGTGCTACACCTGACATGAGGGGAAAATGTTACGATTATGGGATGTTTGGACATTAATCCAAGGAGTGCCCGAGTAAGCGTCCACAACAAGGGGATAGTTCTATGGCTTTTAGCGGTTTGAAGCCTAGACAGTCTAACAATAGAAGGCAAGGGATCGAGCAGCGAGAAGGGAGATCATTCTAGATGAACCCAGGGGATGTGGCTACTATGGAGACAGTGGTCTTAGGTATGGTACCTATATGTTTATATCTAACACGCATACTTGTTGACTTAGGATTTACGCATTCATTTGTATCGCATACTTTTGTTGAACATTTGAATATTAAGTCCGCGCCATTAGGATATGATTGATCCATTGCTGTACCACTTAGTAATCCAGTAGTAACATCTACGATATACAAGGGTTGTGAGATCAGACTAGGTGAGAAGTTGATGACTGTAGACTTATACCACTTGTGGTGAATCACTTTGATGTAATACTAGGAATGGATTGGTTCTCTTAACCAAGCCACGATAGATTGTGAACGGAAATAAGTTAATTTTCGATCACCGATGCATGAGAACTTTTGTTTCCAAGGGAGTGGGGTTACACCACCACCGTATTTAATTTAAGCTATTCGAGCGAGTAAGTTGTTGAGAAAGGGATGTCAGGGATATCTATGCCTAGTGATTGATACTTCAGCGGACAAATTGAAAGTAGAAGATATTCCAAGAGTACAAGTGTAATAACCTGCATTTTCATGCATTATCATATTTAAAATTTTCATTATCATTGGCATTATTATATTCAAAATTTAATATATATTGTCTGTTTATATGTTAATTTCGATTCTTATGTGAAAAGTTTAATTCTTGAATAATTGAAATTACTTTTGGGGTCAAAATGCAATTTTCATAAAACTTGCAATACCTGTGTTAAAATTCAAAACTGTATTTCAAAACGGTGGAATTATTTCTTTTAAACTCAAACTGTATTTTTATGAAATCAGAAAACTATTTCTAACGTTAAAATGAATTCTCTGTATTTTTGTGATAAACACCGTATCACGAAAATACCAGTGTAAGTTAAAACTGACCGCGCAGTGTTAAACTTCCACAGAATTTTGGAAGTAAATGATTGAACAAATTTATTTATACCCAAATTATTATGCTGATACTTTTCCTTAGGCCTTGTTTGGCAAATGTTGTAGTATGTGTGTTGCCCTTATACCATAAGCTAGATTACCCAAACACACTTTGACAACACATCATCTCCACCAACCACCTACAATCTTCAGTGGAGCTTTATGTGTAGTGGATACACATCATTTTGCACATTCTTTGTAATTAATGGAAAAGTAATCTTTTGATTGTGCTTTGTTTGGCAATGAGTACCTTGCATGTGTAATTGTTAAGTTTATAGCTTAATTGCCAAACACCCACAAATTGACCCCTATATACTTGGCCCTTGGATCATCCGAGAGTGGTATAACTCCACTTATATGATGAAGAGTTAGTGGGTATCTACACATTATACACAATCCTATTAATCTACTAATAGTTTAGAAATTAGTGGTTAATTATAAGATTTGTTAAACCAAAGTGGGTTATAAAGAAATCCTAAGAAATTCTTGGGCCCCAAGATCCTATAATTGCTGAGTTTATATATATACACACTTACAACACTCTCATACACACACTCTACACATTCTACAAATTGTAATAGAGAGAATTTTCAGAGAGAAAAGAGAAAGTTTGAGAGTTCAATTTGCTGAAAATTTCTAGAGAGAAGAGCTCCTCAATTTCCATAGCCAAGCTTGTATTAGATTTCTTGATTTGGTTATCTTTCTCAACAAATCTCTTTGCACTTAATCACAGTGAGTATTACTAACTCACTCAAAATGTAACTCATTCCTTATTTACTGATTTAGGTAGTTAATTTTAACAGTAGCAGAATTTTGTTTTCAGATTTTTGTTAGGAAAACGAATGAAATTTAAGGTTCTGCCCGCGTTGTCCCAAGTAAAACTCGATTCTGCACACTTTTCGTCTAATGCAATTTTCTCAGATTTTGCACCGTTTGGGCAGAAAATGAGGATTACAGTAGCAGAAAAAGTATATTAGAAATTCAATCTAATATTTTCTCTTTTAATTTTAACAGTAGCAGAATTTTGTTTTCAGATTTTTGTTAGGAAAACGAATGAAATTTAAGGTTCTGCCCGCGTTGTCCCAAGTAAAACTCGATTCTGCACACTTTTTGTCTAATGCAATTTTCTCAGATTCTGCACCGTTTGGACAGAAAACGAGGATTTCAGTAGCAGTTTTTAGAATGCTATTAGTTATGTTTAAAATGATTAAGGCAATGAATTACGAATTTTCAATCCCCGTACGCGTATTGTTTCTTTAATTCTGTGAATTTCTTTATGTTTAAAGTTTGATGACATTCATGTGGAGTCAGTTGTACATGCATGGTGAGTGTTGGTAGTGTGTAAAAGAGTAATGATAGTGTGGAAAAGAGTAATGATTGTGTGGAAAGAGTATGAGTTTGAGTTGTGTTTGTGGTTGTGGTTGTGGTTGTAATTGTGGCTGTGGTTATGGTTGTGGTTGTGGATGTGATTGTGGTTGGAGTTGAAAAAGAGGATGAGGGTGTCTTTGAAATGCGAAGGTGGCAAAAATGGACACTCCCTGACGCCCATGGAAGCGTTAAAGTGTGTGAAGCCGAACTTGGACACTCACTGGCACCCATGGAAGTGCTAAAGTGTGGCCTATAGACACTCCCTGAATGACTCAAGTCTGGATACCTGTGTGGGGGTTGCCCCGGTATTTGCATGGCGGTTAGGGTATTCAAAGTGTGAGGCATTGGACACTCCCTGGTACCCCGGACCAAAGTGTGAGGCAAACTGGACACTCCCTGGCGCCCCGTTGCTAAAGTGTGGCTATCTTAGTATTTCAAAGATACCAGGAGTAGGATAGAGGGTTGTTGGGTTTTTGTCGAGAGAAAAGAGTCGGTTAGATGAGATGGTGCATTGTTCTCATACACGGTCACATATGTGTGAATTTATCTTTTAATTATTGTTGTGGTTGTTTTCTAACAAGCTCTTTATCATAAATATAAACTTGTGGTATTTAAATGGAAATGGGAAAAAGGTAAATGGGCATGTTTTTACATTCAAAGTTATGTTTTTAATACTCACCAGCTTCTTGAAGCTGACGGCGTTGATGCGTCCTGGACATTCGTGTCCAGGCTTTGCAGGTAATAACCAAGAAGAACCTTATGATTATGCAAATTAAGATCTGTTGCTGAGAAGAGATGTTACTTTTATATGCTTTATGATTATGTGTTGATTTGGTTTTGAGGATGACTGTAATAGACTGTAAGTTATTGTTTTATTTTCAAGGCGGTCTGTGCCTTAGTAAACCCTGTACTATAGGATGTAATAAGTTAGAAAATTTTTATAAGCCCAGGTTGCCCTACTCTGATTAATGGTTTTATGTTGTTCGACGTTTGGGACGAAATCGATCCTTCAAACTGTCGCGACCTACGGGTCCATAAAGGAAATTAAACGCTTTCCATATTTATGCTACGTCGGGGCGTGACAACAAGAGTATCCAAATGTGTTTCCCAACGACCTACCAGATGTTCTGATTGAGAGAGAAATTGAGTTCACCATTGAGACAATGCCAAACTCAAGACCAGTATCGAAAGCACTGTATAGAATGGCACCCGTGAAAGAATTGAAAATCCAACTACAAGAATTACTTGACAAAGGTGTCATTCGACCTAGCATATCGCCATGGGGAGTTCCAGTATTGTTTATGAAGAAGAAATATGGTTCAATGCGGATGTGTGTTGACTACAGAGAGTTGAACAAGTTGACAATTAAGAACAAGTATCCGTTGCCGAGAATTGACGATCTATTTGATTAACTTCGTGGGGCACTAGTGTTTTCCAAGATCGATTTGAGATTGGGCTATCATCAGTTGAAAGTAAAAGCCGAGGATGTAGAGAAGACAGCTTTCAAAATGCGTTACGGACACTACGAATTTCTAGTCATGCCATTTGGGGTTACAAATGCACTAGTTGAGTTCATGGATCTTATGAATCAAGTCTTTAAGGACTATTTAGATGACTTTGTGATTGTATTTATCAACGATAATCTTATCTACTCGCCGAGTGAGATGGAGCATGAGAATCATTTGAGACTGATACTTCAGAGATTACGAGAGAAATAACTATTTAGTAAATTTAAGAAGTGTGAATTCTTGTTGCCTAACATTACTTTTCTTGGTCATGTAATTGACAAGAATGGAGTTTCAGTTGATCCTCACAAGGTAGAAGCAATATCTAATTGGCAGAGGCCGACATCCGTATCTGAAATTCAAAGTTTCTTAGGATTAGCTAGATACTACCGCCGTTTTATTAAGAGTTTCTCAAAGATTTTGTTCCCTATGACAAATTGTTGATGAGAAAGAGTGTTACAATTGAATGGAGTTCGGAGTGTGGAGATAGTTTTCAAGAGCTAAAGTCGTGGTTGACAAGAGCACTTATTTTGACGATACCATCCAGAACCGAGGGATTTATGATCTATAGTGATGCATCACATCAAGGTTTGGGATGTGTACTTATGCAAGGTGGCAAAGCAATTACTTATGCTTCAAGACAGTTGAAGACACATGAGGTTAATTATCCGACTCACGACTTGGAATTGGCCACGGTGATTCATGCCTTGAAGATTTGGAGACACTACTTGTATGGTGAGAAATGTGAGATCTATATGGATCACAATACTTTGAAATACATTTTCACGCAAAGAGACTTGAACATGAGACAGAGAAGGTGGTTAGAGTTGATGAAGGATTACGATCTTTTGATTGAGTATCATTCGGGAAAGGCTAATGTAGTAGCCGGCACTTTAAGCCAGAAGACGACAAGGAACTTAGCCGACGAGCTAACCAAGCAAAAGGAATTGGTTAAAGAAATGGAACGTTGGAATTGGATGTGATTCCAGAGACAAATGGTGGCTTAATGATGGCGATCATAGCTCACCCAGACATTATAGATGAAATCAAGGCAGTACAATTTAACGATCTCTACTTGTGCAAGATGAGAAATAAAATACCTTTGGAAAAATGACCTGGATTTACGTTGAAACAAGGAGTATTGATGCTTGGGAATCGATTGTGTGTACCAAATGTAAAGGACTTAAAAGATCAACTTTTAGAGGAGGCTCATAGTACAAACTATTCAGTTCATCCAGGAAGTAACAAGAAATACCGAAGCTTGTGAAAAAACTTTTGGTGGAGGGGCATGAAGCGAGAAGTTGCCAAGTTTGTTTCAGAGTGTTCGACATGTCAACAGGTCAAGGTAGAAAGACAGGTACCGGCAGGACTACTACAACCATTACCTGTGGAAGAATGGAAATGAGATGAGATCATGATGGATTTTGTTTCTGGATTTCCGCGATTGCTTAACAAGAATGAAAAGATTTGGGTTATAGTTGATAGATTGACGAAATCAGCTCATGTTCTGCCAATCAAGACGACTAAGCCGACCAAACTAGCTGAGTTGTATGTGAAAGAGATTGTTAGACTACATGGGGTTCCAATTGTGATCGTATCAGATCGTGATAGTAGTTTTACGTCGAGATTTTGGGAAAGGTTACAACAGGCTATGGGTATGAAGTTGAGTTTCAATACTTCTTTTCATCCTCAGACCGACGGCCAATCAGAGCGAATGATTCAGACATTGGAAGATATGCTTAGATTGTGTGTACTGGACTTTGGAAGTGATTGGGAGAGACATTTATCGTTAATTGAATTTGCGAACAATAATAGATTCCAGTCAAGTATCGCAATGGCACCGTATGAAGCGTTGTATGGGCATAAGTGTTGATCACCGATTTTTTGGACCGAAGTTGGAAAAAGAAGGTTGATAGGACCAGAGATAATAAAGTTGACTACGGAAAAGGTAAAACTAATTCAAGAGCGACTTAAGGTAGCATAGAGTCGTTATAAGAGCTATGCGGACTCGAAGTGATGACCGATGACATTTGAGGTAGGAGACTTTGTGTACTTACGAGTATCACCTTCTAAAGACATTGTCCGATTTGGGAAACGGGAAAAACTTAACCCGAGATTTGTAGGACCATTTGAGATCCTAGAGAAAGTAGGACCCGTGGCTTACCGATTAGCCTTATCATCTGAACTGGAGCATGTACACAATATATTCCATGTGTCGATGTTGAAACAATGTATGATAGATGTGAACAAGATCATCGTACCGAAACCGTTGCAAATCCAAGAGGACTTGACTTATATAGAGCATCCAGTGGAGATTTTAGACCGGAAGAAGTAAGTATTGAGAACGAAGACAATTCTGATGGTGAAAGTGTTATGACGTAGTCACACAGTTGAAGAGGCTACATTAGAAAGTGAGGAGGAAATGAAATACAAGTATCATTATCTGCATCTATTCGATTCATGAGGTATAAGTTTGGGGACAAACTTCCTTTTTGGAGGAGAGAGTTGTCACGCCCGTCGCAAAAAATCATTATTTTAAAATGCATATTTGAGATTTTGAGAATTATTAATGTTGATTAGTAATGGGGAATGGAGTTGACGTGGGTCAACGGTGAGGTGTCAGTGAGGACACGGTAATCAGAGAAGTCACGATGCATTGACATGACTAAATGATATTTATGTGGTTTAAATGTTATTTGAATTATTATGGTATTTTGTGAATAGTAATTATACCTATTTTGTATATTTTTGGTAGTTTGGATCTCGAGTTAGATCGATTGAATACTTTGGTGAGAACGTAGATGATGCATTGCTTAAAAGGTAGGTCATCTAGAGATTTCATGGAAAATAGTTTCGGATGTAAATTACGGACCCAAACGAGACTTAGACGAAAACTTTTACAAATTATAGTTTTCACTCGTGAAGTAATAAAAATGGACGTGTGCGACGTTTGAGGGGTTAATTAGAAGTTTTGAGAACTCGTGGGGTGCTAAATATAATTCTCGAGAGTCGTGCCTATAATAGTAGTGAATGAGATATTTTCATAAATATCTCAAACACAGAATATTTTGAAAGAGAGTAGGGAGATTTTGTTCCTACGATCTTCCCGACGACATTCAACGTCCGTTCATCCGTCAGTTTTCACCAGATTTCATATTTGAGCTCCTCGAGGTAAGAGCTTCATTTTGATGTTTATTAGGCCACGTTTGGCAAAGTTTGATGAAAATCTAATTCTAGAATTTTGAAAAAAACATGTAAATACTTGTAGGAATCATTTGAGATCGGAGATTCGACGTTTAATCGGTCCCCTAGTACTTTCCCTAAAGTTATAGAGTTATAGCTTAAGGTATGAATTCCAAACTTGTGTTATATATACAATTTTGGATGTTTTGAATATTGTGTATGAAATTGTGATCCAGGCAAAATTCATGTATTAATTTAGGCTCGTTAAATTCAGCGAGTACATATGAATAAAACGTTTGCATGACTATGAGAGTAAGCTAAATGATTATGTGGGTCAAAAGGGGAGTTTGGTATAATTTCATGCCAGTGCACGCCTCTTAATGTTTAAGAGTTTATAGTAGTGATGACCACTTGATTGGTTTGGGAACCGGCCCAGCCAGAGCAGTTGGATGCAATGGTTGAGTGAACTTGGCTGGCCATTGGCATCGCGGTTTAAGATTAAAGACTTGCCGATATATCAGATGAATGTGTATCTCTCTCTAGAGACTAAATTATGTGATTTGGATGTTTAAAGCATGAATTGCCTTATATGCATTTGTTTAGAATTATACACTAAGCATATAGTTGAGTAGTGGAGACTTCCTTCATTGCAGGTGATGAGAGAAAATGAAAGACGAATAGTGAGGAGTGAGGCCGAGGAATGCTAGGGAATCACCACTTGTTTATACTTTGGTAATTCCATTCCAAATGATAAAATATGGATTCGATATATGTTTTAAATTGTCAAACTCGGAATGGTTTTGTAGTGTTGTAATTTGTAGTAAACTCTTGTATTTACATTTTGAAATGTTGTAATATGATTGTGGTTATGTTGGAATTTGATTGGAGAATCATGGTTTTGAGTTGCTGTAGTTTGTGCCGAATTGAGGGAGATCAGTCGATTGGGACCCCGACACAGTCGACTGGACCCCTGTTTTAACTAAATATCTTTCAATTTTCAAGGGCATCAATCAACTGGAGGATGAAAAATAATCGACTGGTTTCTACGCGAAAACATGACATTCTGCTGGAGCCAGCTCAGTTGACTGGACATGTACCAGTCGACTGAGAAATTGAGGCCCAGTCAACTGAGTCCCGACACAGTCGACTGGATGGAGACTATTGAACTTTCATACTTACTGTGTTGGTCTTACAATCGATTGGGTCCTGCCACAGTCAACTGGACCTCTGTTTTCAAAATTGGATTCTTTTGGAACTGTGTCAACTGAGACAAACTTTTTATTACTCTGGTTTTAATGAATTTCATTTATGTTTCCATTGCTATTTTACTTTAATGGAATTGGATAAGCCATGGTGGCATGCCACGTGTCCTATTTCTGCCCGTAGCGGGATGGGTTGTGACAATACTGGTTGGAGATCCAATAGACTAAGTTTGCAAAGGAGAGTGCCAACCTCGGTTGACTGTACCATGACTCCAATGAGCCCAGTTTGTTAAGTGACGATCTAGTCAACTATAAAGACCAATATGGTCGGTCGATTTTGAAACCTGAGTGAAACTGCTTAAACCAATTAACGAATCCAGTCGACTGAACCCCAGATCAGTCGACTGTTTCTTAGCAGCAGAACAACACAGAACCAGCTTAAAAACAAATCCCAAACTAACATAACTCAAGTGCACGCACCCATACATGTTTTAACCATTCCAAACATAAACGTAGGTGAATTTCATGATCTCAAGACATTTCACACATCCAATCCCATCTTGACACATCTCAAAGTCTTAACTGCCCACACTTAAATACATAACCATTGCCCGAATTACAAGGTTACAACACAAACTATACATACGAACAACTCTCTCCCAAGTCCATCTCGATGTTCCGGTCATTTCCTTTCCTCTTCTCGTTTTGTACCTGCGATGGTTATTCAATAACCACAACAGAAAATAGCATTTGCTTAGACTTTCGCTTAGTGTGAGAACTAATCATACTATTGGAATGTTTAGCTTGAAATGCAACAACTCAACATATATCAATCGTCAGTAACATAAGCTCTGTCACTAAAAGGGCTTGCATTGCTTGCTAAAATCTATGTCTTATGTTGTTCCTTATTTTTTTTATTATATAAGAGAGAAAGAAAAAATAACATGTAAGTTAGAGATAAAGCTTCATTTGGTAAAATGCTGATTACACAGCACATCCGAACACAAGAATTAATGTGTCGACTAATATGCAATTTTGAAACGGATGTCAACTACAACTTTTAACAAAACTAGAAAAGAACATGGGCAGAACACAAAACTTAACAAAAAAATAGACGGAGAGCTAAGTGCAATTCTTTGAATCAGATGTTGAATGAAATTGATTCTCTTTTAGATATCAAATTCGAAATCCCATTTTTTTTAAAAGGCTAGGGAATGAATAACTCTTGATATTTGTTAGTGAAGTCTATCCCATATTGCCTGAACACAAATTATGGTCAAAGGTTGAGTATATGCTCTTGGGCAACCCTAACCTTGCAAGCCGACTTTCAGGGTTGAGTTATGCCTATGGGTTCTAACGTGGTTTTAGAGCTGGGTCCCAAAAGGCATGTGTGTTTCTGGACCTCTTGTCCAACCCTTCCGCCCTCCTTACTCTACATATGTGTTCCATGCTTCGCCTGTGGGAGCAGAGGCGGAACTAGGAATTATTTGTCTTTGGGGGTGCCGAGTTACTAGGTAGGCTACTTAGCAAGGACAAAGGGGTTTGGGGACAGTGCCTCTGTGGATATTACATTTTTCTCTTACCCACAACTTTTTAAAAATTTCTTCAAATTTCAAATACAAATACGAGTCGGCACTTAATTTTTAAAAAGAAAATTAAGAAACTATTTTAAAGGAAATTGATCTTTTTAGGAAAACCAGAGATTTCTAGGTCCGGGGATTATGGAATGAGAGGGGAAGGAGCCTGACAGACTAAAACACCCCCTCTCATCCTATCTCGCGATAGGCCTCTACTCAACATCCTTTTAATTGAATTTATTAATCTAAGCATGCCCTCAACTAATACACATGTATAAATCTACATTACAAAAGCATGTCTAAAGGGTGTAAGATTGCAAATGATAAAATATCATTCAAAACCACATATTTTGTTTAGCAAGCAATATGATGTGCATTTAGGGAACAAGAGAACTTACCTGGGGTCCAGCCGCGAATATTAAACGTGCAATGCATGTATATAAGAATAAAACCTAAGAAAATGGTCTCTAACTCATGTTTACAAATAAAACGAAACCTAGTTCTAAGGTGTCGCGCATGGAGTCGAAAATCAATAAAATCAAGAAATTAAACTAAAGAGGGTTCAAGAAATCATACCTTAATAGCGCTACAAAACAAAAGGTTAGTCCACATGCTTTAGATATAATATGAAATTCTAAATATCATCTTTAAAACTCCTAGCTTAAATCTACCAAGTATGAAAGAATTGACAAAATTATGAATTCCTTTTTAATTAGTTGGGAATGCATCACTCCTATAGATATACAAGTCTCAACTAGGAGCCAATGTAATGTCCATAGAGAAGTCGTACAGTCCCAACATGGTCATAAGGAACCCGTAATTAGGTTTAACTAAATTCAATCCTAACACAAAATGAATTCTAATCACAAGTATTAACCTACATAGGTGAATATTTATGAGTAGGTGAATGTTTATGAGTATATGAATGTGAACAAGAGTAAGCTATGAACTTATTCATTGATTTGGATCACTTGACCTTTAGATTTAAGCTCAACTAATCATTATTAAGACATGGTTTAAGCCCTAGGTCATGGAAAAGTCATTAGAATCACCACAAGAATTCTGAAAATTGCATAGAGCAGGCCAGAACTTCAAAAATAGAAAAAGCATGCTTCCCATGGTTTGATGTCAATGAATTTTGGACACAAGATGCTTCTATGAATCTAGTTTCCAACGTAAAAAGAAAAATCAAAGATCAATGGTTCAATCTCTGGGAATTAGACAAACACTAGACATCACTCAGGAATTTATAACTCTCTGTCTAGAGTTTTTGTATGGTTTTCTAAAAATAGTAAACAAATCAAAAAGACTTTGATATTTTTAGGAGATCTTATTACTTTATATAAAAAAATATTTGGAGTCAAGAATGCTTGATTAAGGCTCTGATTTACTCACTTAAAAAAGGTGTCACTGTTCTGAAATTTTGAACAGATTATGGTTGCTCCACAAAACTCATGACCAAACCACTTTAAATATGAAATCTCACCAAAACAAAAATCATAGTGGTAAAACTTTGTGTTATTGACACTCTCCAGTTGGTTTCATTCAATTTCAACGGTTCATTATTTAACTAAAAATCTTTGATCAAATGTGGTCTATGAACTCACTACACTTTTGCCAAATTTTATTTGTGTTGAAATCTATCTACCAAGCCATGGAGATTGGCTTTACCCAAGCTCTTTCTCCTCTCACTTGATGGTCATGGGAGACTAAGGACACTTATACTTGTAGATTGTAATAAAGTATGAAAAAACTTTATGAAATCTCAAAAGGACGAACCTAAACCATGGAGATAGGTTTAGATTCATTGACCAAACACACAATTACCAAACCTAATCCTCTTGTAAATCATGAGTTTGCAAGGAGATTCCAAGTTAAGGGACTCAAGTAAGACATTGAAAGCCTCATGAATCCCAAGAGATTAACATACTCAAAGGAAAGGGAAATCAAAGTTCAAGTAATATCTAAATTAACTTCATGATTTATTTAACTTTAAACCTTAGGCTAATTTGATCCAAACCAATGAAATACAAGTTCAATCACAAGGTGTGTGTGAAAAAATGAGGTGGGAAGGGAGTTTTTAAAAATGTGTAAAAGATCCTAAAAGGTTCTAATATTGTGATTGAACTTAAATTAAGATTAATTAGTCTAGAGTTTACCTCCAACTATCCTCAACTCTTAGGTTTTTTGAAGGTCCTTCAAAGGTTGTTCAAGCGCCTTTTCTTCTAACTCATGCAACTTCTTCTTTAAACTCCTTTAAAACTTGCTCCTAATTGAGTTTTAGAAAAATTTTAAGATTAGGTTCTAAGATTAAAAAATTCCAAGTCCCTTGTAATGGGATATTCATCCTCTATATATAGGAAAACTTTGGGGGGTCATTTTGGTAAATTCGCAGCAAAGACCCTAATTTCGGATGTCCTTTTGAAGGTACAAACGTACTATTTTAAAGCTGGCAGACACAAAAAACGCAGCACTCAATGGAGACGGAAGCGACACTCAATGAATGCCGGAACGACACTCACTGATTGCCGGCACGGCATTTAGTGACTGCTAATGCGACATTCAAAGAATGCCGCGGACATCTCCGTGGACTACTGTCTTTTCTGGAATTCTAATTTTTGCGGCATTGGGTACATTTTTACTATGATCACTGAGTGCCGTTGCGGCACTTACTGACTGTCGTACATCAATCAGAGAGTGCGCATCGGCAACCCGTGAATGCCGCAAACTATGCCATGCGCCGTTTTCTTCTTTTCTCTATCTTTTTCTTACTATTTTTCCTTTGTTTGAATTTTAGAGCCTTTCGAAGAGCTTGAACCACCTTTGGATGTCCTAGATTAGCCGGACATTGTTATCATCGGATTTAGAGGTAACACTTCCCTTAATCTGACGTTTGGTTAAAATCAGGGTGTCTACAGCCTCTGAGGCATTTTTTTTTGGATCTATTTATACATATTTGTGGGATGAATTTTTAGATCAGAAAGATAAGAAATTTACTACATATATGTGATAATTTTTTTGCCTAGTTTTTTTTTTTTTTTGCTCAGTAGAAATTTTTTTATTCATCATGGACTACCCATGGAACAAAGGATCAAACTCTTACAATTGAAGCCAACGGTTCAACAGTGACCAAACAAAATGATACAAAAAACTTCCAAAAATTGAGGTAGACTTATTAACCAAAGCACCCCAAATTAATAGCCAGTAAGATCAGACCACCTCAACATCTACTGCTAAGACCTCAACAAACCATGAGTTAGAAACCACCTCCACGTAACAAAGGTAGCCACCTAAATTACCAATCCTCCAAAGCATAGCATCATCAATAAATCTCCATCCTAGCCCATAACTCAGAAACAAAGAGGCAATTTGCAGCATCTAGCGGCCAAATTAAAAGGATTGACACCCGTAGGCCAAAAGCAAAACCAGAAAGGCGGTCGATAGACAATTACAATCCAAAATGAAGAGCACTAGGAGGCACCCAAAACTCATCATTCTGACACAGCACTCCATTTACGATCACCTCAATAAGCTAGACAATATCACAAATTCTGCAGCAGACCCCAATGTATAACAACCAGAATCGCAAAATTCAACAGAACACTCTTAAGAAAAACAGCTAGCCCAGACAAATGAAATGACCAACCCAATAGCAAAAAACCAGAAATTCAAGTTAAATTAACCATCCTATTCTTAAGGGGGAGAATAGTTTTAAGGCCCTAACTTCATTTCACAAATTGAGTAGCAAACCCCAATGAACCAACAACCTACTGCACAAATTCTGCATAAATCAAATAGACACCCCCCCCTTTTTTTTCATAGCAACATTATTATTAAAATGGACAAAGTCGATAAGCATCACATCTAAAAGCAATCCATAGATGTTGCCAAACCCAAAATAAAGACTCCCAATGGAGGCAACAACCTCTGACCAAGCATACACACCAAATTTTGCATAAAACAAAGATCACCCCAAGCTAATAGCTAAGCAGAAATCATAATACACGCAATTAATATACCTAATTGGAAATGAGCTACCACGCAACACATGTCAAAATATGACAAAACGAGCCAAGAACAGAAGCAACACCAAAGTAGATCTGTTGCGAGCAATCACATAACAAATTCACACCAAAAAAATCAACAGCAGCACCATACCAAATCCATAAGTCATTTTGCCGCCTAGAAACAAATACCCTCCTGGTCTGAAAATCGTCGGCAGCCCAACTCAAGAACATAAATAGCAGCATTCCCAAAATCAGTCTAGACCACTGCATTATGATAATAGCTAGACACATCCTCTCAACACACACACACCCAGCCGATGCTCCAAAAACACAACTTAAAAAAAAAGAAATGAGACGCACACCAAACACTAGCTAGAAAATGAGCACACACACCAAGAGAAAATGCACACCGAGAAAAAAAAATCGGCTCCAAAGACACACAAAACACTCACACACATACGCCATGGAAAGACGACTCTACCAACCCTAACACAAACATTAAGATGAGACTCAAACAAAATGAGATCAAGCAATCAACCAGCCCAAACAACAACCAAACAAAGCATCAAGCAACAAGACGACCATAACTACCACTACACGAAAAGAACACACCCCAAAAGTGCATACTTAGATAAAGCCCAAAAGGACATACAAGAAGGAAAAGCAATGAAAAACCAAAACTTAAAAAACCCCAAAGCAGACCAGCCCCAACCCACTCAAAAAGAGACTAAAACCGAAAACCATAGTTCACCCAATTACCACCAAGCTTTGAAAAAACACGAACTTGTGACACCCTTTTTTGCCAAACTATCAGTGAAAGCATTACCCTCCCTAAATATGTTGACAAAAGATATATTACCTATCTTTTCAATACATGTATGAATATCGATAAAAGACTCCCAAAGTTTCCATGGTCTCAGTTCGGGCTTTATGACCCAAGCAACCGCCGTCTTTGAATATGATTCGACTATCAGCTCTCTTTTGCCAACCCAACTAGAGTTAATAACACAAGATAATGCATTATGAATCGCTTCAATTTTGGCAACATTTGAGTCGGCAATACCTAAGGACTAAAGAATATAGCAATTGCTGACCTGGACTCATCTCTTAAAACCCCACCGCATCCCGCCAAACTAGGATTTTCCCAAGCTGTCCCATCCACATTGAATTTCAAGTAGCCCGAGCAAGGTGGACTCCAGCAAGATAATGCTCTAGCGTTGCCTTGGAGGGACTTCTTCCTTCCTCCCATCTTGATCAGATCATCACTCCAATCATGGTATTGATAAAATAAAGCAGCCTGAAGCGCTTGAATCCAGTGAAACGATCTAAACTTAATGATATCCACCAGCTGATCAACCCTCCAAGCCTTATTACTAAACTATACTTCATTGCAAGCTAACCAAATTGACCATAACCCAACACTACACACAATACTCCACCAAACTTTCAAGCCTGCTAGTAGCACAACCCCTTCCCATTGTACAATAAAAGACTCAATAGAGAAATAGTAGCACCATGAAAGACCCCACCATCTCCAATTTTAGACCAAACTTCCCATACCCAATGACACTGAAGTAAGAGGTTGATTATAATCCTCTTCAGCAGCCTTATACCAGAGGCACAACTGATCAGCATATCTGAATTTTTTTTGCCTAGTTTGACAATTGGCAGGGGTTTGGTGTCTGTGATTTTTATTGCATATTACAATATTTGGCTTATAGGTCATCACAATAAGTGTTCTAATTACATTGGCTATGCTTCCTAGATCTTGTCTCCCAAATGATTCCATAACACATATGGTTGGAGTTTGGAGTTGAAAAAAGGCAATACAAATGATTTAGGTTAACTAAGAGAGAATGTATATTTTTTTTTATTTGGGGGTGCAAGAAGAATTAACCCAAGCAAATCACATACATATGTATACTAGAGTGAAAGTTTTACCACAAGTGAGGGGTGCCATGGCACCCTACACTTAAGTAATAGGTCTGCCCTTGTGTGGTAGGGTATTAGCAAAGTCTATCCTGGCCATATCGCCTGGACATAAAGGGAAAAGCCGGATTTCAAGATTGAGTTAGGTTCATGGGTTCTAACATTATTGAATAATTAATTATCGCAAAAGCCGGATATCAAAATTTTTTTTTATAGGCAAAATTTGTTTGGACGAAAGAGTGCGCCGAAATTTGAAATGTAAGTCCTCTTAGGATATCTCATGTAGTGGAGCATTGAAATCGCGATGGGAAAATGCGTGAAAATGTAACCTTCCTAAAAGTTGTTGATTATTGAGCGATAATACTAGAAATTAGGGCTCTATCGCGTTGGTTATTCGCACGAATACTAAGAACAATAGGAAAATATGAGAGCAAACTCAAATTGTTATTTTATTATCCAAAGGCTGGAAAATAAAACATGCTAAAAATTTATAGTCTGAAGAAAAATCCTAAAATGCATAGCAAAATAAAAAGACGAAAATATCGAAAAGGACCGAAAAAACATAAAAGTTGCACGAATCCTATGCAAACAGCATTTTTTTGGGCCTAAACTGGACCGAAATAACATAGCTTTGCAGTGCATTAATGGGCTTTGAATTTTCTTTTTGGATTGGTATGATGTCACGCCCCGGAGCAGCATAAATAGAGAAAAATAAATTTCCTTTATGGGTCCATAAGGAATGACAGGTGAAAGTCACTAATAATCCACACCACGCAGTACTAGTCCAAAAGAAAAGCAACAGTAATCAACTGAAAATAGTACAAAGTGCTAACTATTACAAACTATCAGAGTATGGTCCACAGGATCACAACAGGTCTGAAGACAACAAATGCCCAAGTACCCGTTAGCAAAAGTTTAACAGAACAACTGAAATTAAATCTAACTATAACATCTTCAGTCTTCAACTGGCATAAGGATAATCCTTCCTGGCGTAACCGTCATCGGTGGGGCCTTCCTCTGGGTAACACTCATCAGTGCACTGGTCATCACCTGTAAAACAAGGGGCAGGATATTCTGGACGGGGAATGTCCAAGCAATAAAAAGGCCGTCAGCTTACTGAGAGCTGAGTGAGCAAAAACTAACGAAGTACCAATTATCTGAAGTAAACACAAGCTTATGAAAATACGAGTTAACATCTTATTATAAAATAACATTATCTTGTTCCTCTATTCATTCTTGTAAACCGACCCTTATCGTCTTGTTACTCAAATACCGAACTCAACGTATTCAGATGTCATGAACAAACTCAATCGTTTAACTCTAGGGATACACCCTTATTCTGTCCATCGCTTTTAAGAGCAATGGTCCTGCTCACCGCATGTCATGGACTCCACGTCAGTCTGTCCCCAGCTTTTAAGAACAATGGTCCTGTTCACCGCATTTCAGGGATATAACGTTTCGAACAAGGCATATCAATCTATTGCCACGACTCAACGTCATCTACTAGTGATCCCAGCTCACCGCTTTTAAGAACCATGGTTCGGTTCACCGCTTTTAAGAGCATATCATAGATCATCCAGTCTATCTTAGGACTATTTGGTCCAACTCACCGCTTTTAAGAACCATGGTCCGGTTCACCGCATGTCATGAGCGTATCACCACCAAATGTCCGTCCACGTACCATTCCCGGAACTTACCAAACCTACTTACGTTCCATTCTAACATCGACACATGACAATTCCCAATGTGGCCTGACTACTCGGATTAAAAGAAACAGATATCGAACTCATATCAGAAACAACACGTCAACCCACGTCTTCATATTACTTTTTATTCATTATCCATAAATCTTTGGTGTCACATTTCTCCTGTCTACCCCATAATCGCATAATGGAAATTCCGAATTGGAAATCGAACAACCAAACCTCTTATATAATAAACAGGCAAAAGAAACCATGTACTGATCATGTCAATCAATTGGAACAGAGGTTCAATCGATTGGAACAAAAGTTATGTCAATCGATTGATAAACATTTCAATCGATTGGAATAGTGTCAATCGATTGAAATCCTATTCAATCGATTGGGATGCAACTGATGTCAATCGATTGAGATCATGTCAATCGATTGGTACTACGTCTTCTCCAGCAGTTTGTAAAAACAGCATATATAAACGTGCACAACATGTATGTAACCCATCTAAACATCATAATAGCTTATATAAACTTCATATAAAGTGACCAAGTGAGTTAGGACTCACCTAGGGTGCGTTTGGGTGTGTTTAAGTTTGAATTCACAAAACTCTCTCTCTCTCTTTCCTCTTCTCTTCTCTTTCTGCCCAGCTCTCTCTCTGTCTCTCCTTCTTCTTCCTCCTTTCTGCTTCTTCTCCTTCCTCCCAGCTGCCACGGGCAGTGAGTGTGTGTGAGGGTGTGTATATATGTATGTATAGATATAGATATATGTATGTGTATATATATCTCACAAGAGGTATGTATATTTCTCTCCCAAGGTCTGAAAACAACCCCAAGGCCACTAAATGAAACATATATATAGACATAAGGGAGTGCCACGCGTTTAAAGCTGAAGGAAAGAAGAAAACATTTCTCAGGTTATGTCAATCGATTGAGACACCAGTCAATCGATTGGTAACAGATATTTGTAGTCAATCGATTGGAAACAATGTCAATCGATTGAGATGAATGGCAATCGATTGGAAAGTTTGACACGTCATCACTTTTAGTCGGTTGAATGTAAATCGATTGGGAAACTTATCAATCGATTGGTATCAGAAAAGTGTCAATCGATTGGGGATATGTCAATCGATTGGTATCAAAATTCACCAAAAAGGAAGAGAAAGTTTATACGAGTATAGAAATGAAATACCGGGTCTTATTAATATACCAAAATACAGGGTATTACATATGATAATAGCGATTCTGACCCCCGTAGCAAAAGTTATGGCTATTTTAGTGCCAAATGATCAAAAGTGACTCTTTTATCTGATCCAACTTCTCGTAAAATGCCAAAGTTGCCTATATTGCATCCATATCTGTGATATATATGGAGGATTTACCAAACCTATGTAATTAATAGATGTACTTAAATTTGTCCTAGTTTAGAGGATTGACCTATCACAACCAGACTAAATTAATTTTGGGGCTATTCACCTGTTCCTAATAGGAAAAACAAAGTGTGTAGTTTATATATCCAATCAATCAGTATGCAAGACATGCAAATATTTAGAAATTCTATTAGGAGCCAGGGTATGAATTCTCCATTTTCAGCTGATATAGATAAGAATTTTCGTTTTTTTGTTGTTAAAATTTAAGTAAAACAAACAAAATAAGTTAATCTGTGACTTACTAAAAAAAAAGGGTAAAATGTATTATGCACCATTAAATTATACATTGTTTGGAACCTTTGTCCCTAAACAAAATTTTTTCCCTCAACTAAGAGTGCGTTTGATAAAACTGAAAATTAAGTACTGAAAATTAAGTGATGGATTTAAGTACTGAAAATTTTAAGTGATTTGTATTTTCAATACTGAAAACAGTATTTCAAGAACTAAAATATACAACATTCAACGATTATTTTCAGTAGAAAATTTTCACTTACATTTTCAGTGGATTTTTGACTGCTTTTTCAATTAAGTGGTACATTATCAAACGCACTAAAAAAAAATTAAGTGCTGAAAATTTTCATTTTCACCACTTAATTGGGTTATCAAACAAATCCTAACATTTCTTGGCACTTTACACATTCCGTCACTTTTCGCCATTAAAATTGACCCAAAAAATGGGGTTAATTATATATGCACCCCCTGTACTTGGACCGTTCTTAACTTTGCACCATGTACTTCAATCGTACCACTAATATCCTCTGTACTTTGGACTAAAGTGAAATCGTAGTAAATTAGCTACCTTGAACAAGTTTTGCCAATTACAAATTTTTGTGATTTAATTACTTAGGAAAAAAAAGTTGCCAAACGGTCCGCAACGGGTATTTGTTGAGCCCTTTGACAGATTTTAGTCTTTTATTTAACTCTGCTATTCGTTGGAGTGTGTTGTACCTTCTTATGGTTTTTTCATGTCTAAGAATTAAACTCCTTTTTGATTGACCAAAAAATAAAATAAGGGACAAAGTAAAAAGATTTTACTACAGAGGGTGTATATGTAATCAATCCTTTTTTTTTAATCAAATTTTATTTTTGCCTTTTTTGTCACTTTTAACGGCTAGAAGTTACGACAGTGGAAAATTGCCACAAAGCGTTAGTTGAGGGATCAAAGTGCCAAAAAAATTATTTAGGGTCTAAAGTGTCAAAAATGGTATAGTTTAAGGGTACAAAATGCATTTTACCAACATTTTTTTTTTTTTTTTTATAGATGTACACATACTTGCAAACCTCATGGTCATTAATAATTTCACACCCGTAATTTCGAGGAATTGACCCCTAATGTCTTCAAAATTAAGTGAATTCCCTGAGATTGAGTTAATCTCTATATGTCAATGGCCTTTTTCCAATCTACAGCTTCTCACATTTTAATGAACTAGTTACTTTGTCAATTGGTGTAGAGACTGCCTTGCTTTTACTATAAGAGTCTTATATATACAACCTTTGATGCGGGTAGGTGTTATACACAAATTGCAAATGGCATCTCCAACACATGAATTTGTTAACGCACATGGCATTTTTGTACTGATGGCCATTGTGTACATGTTGAGCCAACAAGTTGTTGAAGGCAGGCATGTTTTAGTTGACAAGTATTTAGACCTCAAGCATTATGGAACGGTTAAAACTATAGTGGTAACTTCTTGTTTTCTTTAATAATAAATACTTGTGTTTTGCCAATGTGCCTCTACGTACAAGTGTTTTGGGTTTAATTGTCTACTTGAATTTCTCTCTGTAGAGTGAAGAAGATGTGATTGATTGTGTTGGTTTCTATCAACAACCTGCTTTTGATAATCCGCTTATCAAAAACAACATCCAGGTTTGTTTTCAAACTATCACATGTTTGGAGAAAAAAATCCAGTACAACAATTATTTTAATGATGTTGGTATTGCACAAGCCTACAATGTCACCACATTCAGACACATGACTATTATAAGTTTATGGAAAAGAGAGCCCCCTATCAATTAAGAGTAATTTTTTGGTGACAACTTTTATACAACCTCCTAAAAAGATGTGTCTATCTCTTTCCTGTGATGTCACGAGACCCCACAGTGACACATGAGAGATAGACACATTTTTTAGGAGGTTGTATGAAAGTTATCACCAAAGAATTACCCATCAATTAAACAACTCCCCACATAACTTTTTATTGTGTTCCCAACATATTTAATCACTTTATAACTATTGCCTAGAAAAAAAGACCCCTAATTGTAACCAACTACATTCATACATTTCTTAAAAAAATAAATCAAGTCTCTGAACGTTTCACTACCTCCTTAACTTCAAGGTTTCAAAGCTTATCATAAAGTAAAACAAAGGGGAAAAAAATAAATATAATTTTCTATCTATAAGTTTGAAGAGAAAATTGACACGAAACAATAAACACACTAATTGAAGCTGATAAATTTTGTTTAATAATTAGATTCTTTTTCAAATGTATTGATTGCTTATAGAATAGAATAGTCATATTATCAATTGACTTTTTGAAAGAAAAAAAAATATAAAATATAAAAATTTTTGAAAAAAAAAACATCGAATATAAAAAATTTAGTAATTTTGCATCTAAAAAGAGAGAAAATAATTATTAAATAATAGAATTTGATTTAATAATTATACAATTATTAACGTATGAAAATATAATACATGCCCCATTTAACCACAAAATGTATTGAGCCGCCCCTGCCCAAATGGGTGTCATAGGTGTACCAAATGCTATGGTAATGATCGATGGTTCCAAAAGTCACTGCATGCAATATAATTGACAAAATATTTAAGAACCAAATTTGAGATTCGTATTTAGAAAACATATCATTATTATATTCCAAAACTTAAAATTTTTCGAGGGGCCAATGCTTAAATTGATACAAAAATTTTACAAGCTACATATATAATCTAACTTTTAAAAAATTTGCTGGGTTGTAATTGCTGTCCTTCTGGACCTCCTAATAAAATGCTAATTTGATGTATAAAAAAACACATAAAATCAATTGTACATATAATTATATTATATATAAATAGACCAAAAAAAAAAAAAAAATTTCCTCAAGGCGCTGCCACCGAACCCTCAAAAGCCCCGGGGCCCCCATTTTAGACTTCACCTTGTACCCCCCAAAACCTCCCGCCCTACTCTGGCTGCTTCTAACTTCTCATTAAACACATACAGAAAAATGAAGAAAATTGTAGAATATGTTCAGGGATAATTAATTACAATAATGATATACCCACTGGGTTCTTTGCTTTGTTTTGTTTATTTGGGCAGGCTTTGGTTCAGGGGTAGGCATTTCCTTTGGAATTAGTTGCTTTTTTTGAGAGTTTGTTTCTTTATCTTACTTGGCCTTCGCATTAAATTTAATTTCTTCTTTAGAATAACAAAAAAGTTAGTAGGTTAACAAGCCTTCTGATATATATATATATATATATATATTTTATAAGTAATTTTGTATTGCAGTTCAAAAGACATGCACCAAAATGTGTTAGATGTAATGCCAACAAAGTGAGTAAAAAGACATTGAAATGTGTTAGAGGCAGTAAAATGCTATTGCAACTGAGCTCAAAAGAAAAAGAAAAAAAAAAAAAATATATATATATATATATATAGAGTCCGAAGACAGGAAATTTGTTTTAAAAAAATAGTAAAATTAGCAAAAAGACAGTGAGATTAGTCAAAAGATAGTGAAATTTGTCAAAAAAAACTTTGAACTAAGATTTATAGGGGATTTTTTGGCTCAAAAAAAGTTAAGGGACTTTTGGGACTAAAAAAAGGGTGACGGAACTTGTGATTAGAAAGTGTCCATTATAGGGATTAATGGCCAATTTGTTGGGAACGGGCCCGCAATTATCACAACAAGAAAACCACACTTAAAAAAATGGAGATAAATAGAACAAGAACGACACAACCATGAAAGAAAAATCAAGAAAACCAACACAACAAGATTTAAATGTGGTTCGGCCCAACAATACTTACTCCACGTGCAAAGGCGATTACCTCGATTAATATGAAGATTACAAGCACTCAAGACCTCGCGTGTATAAATCTCCAACCAAGTTATATAACACACAATTACTATAAACTAATATCTCTCTCACTAGTTTGTAGCCCTCTCTTGTGTATGTAGAATGTGGGTATGTCAAATCCCCTGAGTAAGCCATATATTTATATAGATTGTAGAGTCCCAATCCTAGTTGTAGTAGGATTTACCTATACTGTAATTCTTGTACTACAAGGAATGCTCTTTCATCACTCAGGTTTCTACTAGGTGACATGGGTCCCATTGCAGTAATTATGGTGATAATACAAGGGCAAAATGAAAATAGAATGAGACACATGTCAGCCAGTAGAGGCCTGAATAAACAAAAAGAGGTGAGAAAAATGCTTTCAAGGCGAATTAAAGTAGTGGTTCTTTGCTTTGTTTTGTTTATTTGGGCAGGCTTTGGTTCAGGGGTAGGCATTAGAAGGGATGCATGAGTTTCCTTTGGAATTAGTTGATTTTTTGGGAGTTTGTTTTTGTATGTTGCTTGGCCTGTGCAATAAAGGCTTGCATGGTAACGTTGTGGTTTTTGGTTTTTAGTTTTCAGTTTTTGTTTTCATTTTTTGCATTGATCACAGTCAACTCTCAATGCAAAAAATGAAAACAAAAACTGAAAACCAAAAACCACAACATTACCATGCGAGTCCTAATTTCTTCAATAGAAAAACAAAAAAGTTGGTAGGTTAACAAGCTCTCTGATTTTTTGTTTGATAAGTTATTTTGTATTGCAATTCAAAAGACATGCACTGAAATGTGTTGCATGCCACAACAAAGTGAGTTAAAAGAATTTGAAATGTGTTAAATGCAGTAAAATGCTATAGCAACTGCATGCAGTTCAAAAGACATATATATATATATATATATATATTTATATAAGGAATAATTACACTGACCTCCCCTGAGTTTAGGTCTAATTACACAGACCTCTCCTGAGGTTTTCAAAATTACACTGACCTCCCCTGAGTTTAGTATTTAGGTAACAATTTGCCCCCTCCGTAACTCCCGTTAGTAAACCGTTAACTATGATTACACAGACCTCCCTTGAGGTTTTCAAAAGTACACAAACCTCCCCTGAGTTTAGTATTTAGGTAGCATTTTGCCCCCTCTGCTAGTAAAACGTTAAAACCCATAACAATAAATGCTTAGGTCATCAAATATTTGTGTTAATCATCCCAAAATACCCTTATAAGCTTTCCAAAATATCCTTATCTCCCTCGAGTTTATGTCAAATAACACATACCTCTCTTGGTTTTTTTTTTTTTAACTTACACTAACCCAGTTCAAATTTAAAATTATTCTTATTTTTCAGACTTTTGTTTTACCCCCGATGCTCATGCTTATTACACCTACAATTAAAGATTTGATTGTTATATTAATATATATATATATATATACGCAATGAGTAAAGATTGGGACACACCCAAAGACATAACTTTTGAGACACAACCCAAAAGACGTGTCTACATCTCTCCTATGATGTCACTGGACCCCAGAGTGACACAGGAGAGATAGACACATCTCTTGGGTTGTGTCCCAAAAGTTGTGTCTTTGGGTGTGTCTCAAGTATTACCCATATGCAATTATTCGGTAGGCTTGTCACACCACATTAGTATGTTGATGTGGTGTGACCCTCTAATATTGGCAATACATATATCCCCTATTTCCAAAGGGGTCATGACTAATTTGTAAAATTTCAAATTTAGTGAGCCCATCACACCATGTTAGCATGCTGATATGGTATGACCCTATAATCTCAACCATACATTTACCCCATATTTGCATGGGATCATGACATGTGGATGGTAGATTTTTTTTTTTGGTTGGCAGAAAAAAAATGTAAAATGAGGGTAAGGATATTTTAGAAAGCTTATAAGGGTATTTTGGGATGATTAACTCAAATATTTGATGACCTAAGCATTTATTGTTATGGGTTTTAACGTTTTACTAGCAGAGGGGGCAAAATGTTACCTAAATACTAAACTCAGGGGAGGTTTGTGTAATTTTGAAAACCTCAAGGGAGGTCTGTGTAATCATAGTTAACGGTTTACTAACGGGAGTTAACGGAGGGGGCAAATTGTTACATAAATACTAAACTTAGGGGAGGTCAGTGTAATTTTGAAAACCTCAAAAGAGGTCTGTGTAATTAAACCTAAACTCAGGAGAGGTCAGTGAATTATCCCTTTATATAAACATATATATAGTCCACAAGATAGGAAAATTTATTATAAAAAAAACAGTAAAATTAGTAAAAAGACAGTGAGACTAGCCAAAAGATAGTGAAATTTGTCAAAAGACTTTATAGGGGTTATTTTGGCTCAAAAAAATTAAAATCAGGGACTTTTGGGACTAAAAAAAGTTGACGGAACTTATGATTAGAAAGTGTCCATTGTAGGGATTTATGGCCAAATGCACCATATGTTTATGTTCTCAATTGTGAATAGAAACAAATATGTCTAAAAATAAAATATAAAGAAGGGTTAATTATATTTTAGTCACTGATGGTTAGGCTCATTTTCATGCATTCCATGTACTTCAAAAGTTGACACATAACTCATGTAATTTTAGACTAAAGTGAACTACTAAGATTTCTTTTAAAATGGCCTCACATGGGGATTAAGTGTTAACATTAACCCTACATATAAGAGTTTTAAGTGTCAAAATTAGCCACTGTATTTCAAAAGTTGACACTTAACTCCCCTTTATCCACTTTTAAAGCAAAGGGGGTAGGGATGTACTCGAGCCGAGCATTAAGAGTTGGCATCCTGTTCAAGCTTGAGCTTGACTCATTTATTATCGAACCGAGGACTCGGCTGTTATTAAGCCCAGTTGCGATCCCTTGTTAGGCGGCTTAACTCGTGTACACCCCAGATAGCAAGTTTAAGTTGCCAACCAAAACCCACGGATCAAGCTCAATGCTTGACAATTAGTATGTATATATATATATATGTATATACCTAAAACAATTTGGTTGGCACTTGAATTTAGGACTATGCACATTATAATATGCCAATATTCTTTCAATTTTAAATACTTTGCATTATACATATATTATATTTTTATAATTATAATATATATAATAATATTCTTTCATATAATTATCATATATATATGATAATTATCATGTAAATATTTTTATAATTATCATATATATATACAAAAATTCTATAGAGAGGGTGCCCTCTCTTTAATAAAGAGAGGGCCTCTATTTTGACCGTCATATCGTGTTTAAGAATTGTGAAGTGACGAAATTGTCCTTAATGAAAACACGATCCGACGGTCAAAACAGAGGCCCTCTCTTTATTAAAGAGAGGGTGCCCTTTCCGCAGCTTGACTGTATATATAATTAAACAATCACTTATCAAACTTATTAAAGAGATTTTTCACGAGTCTACTATACAAGCCTTAATCGAACTGTTCGCGACCCTTATCGAGCCAAGCCCATGTATACTCAAGCTTGGCTTGTTTATTAAACGAGCTTTGTATTCAAGCTCAAGTTTGGTTGGTTTATTATACAAGCTGAGCCGAGTCAAGCCAAGCCAAGCTGTTATCAAGCTGAGCCACGAGTCTTTGTTGAGAGGCTCAACTCGTGTACACGCCTAAAAGGGAATAAAGTAAAAATATGCCTAACTATAATAGATAAAATGTAATTAACCCTAAAAAGAAAGACCAGAGGAAAGAAGTTAAAATAACAAGTCAAAGGAAAAAATTCCTAGGTTGTTGGAATTAAATGTGTTTTATTACCAATAGGATATGTTTGGTCAACAGATTTAGTAAGAAAAATATAAGAAAATTATAGAAGAGAGAGGGAAAAAAAAATAGAAAAACTTCAAATATGGTAAGAAATCAATAACAAAAATCAAAATAGTGTTTTCCATCTATCGTTATATAACTTATTTTCGTCCTTTTCTTTTCTTATTAATTTTTCAATAAGCAAATAAAGAAAGAAAAATTTAGTGGGAAATCTCATTCTACCAATGTTTATTATAATAGACCCACCAATTGGTACTTCCCAATGAGAGACCCTATAATTGTGAATGTTATTAGAGATTAGTCCACAATCCCCAATTATAGATAGTTTTAGTGACTTTTTTACCCCTATACATATACACAGGCATACATATATAGAAATATATATATGGTAATAACTCTATTTTAAAGATCCCATTGATTTGCATATCAAATACATGGAAATAAAATCCCATAACTTTAGCCTTGTACATTATGGGTCTTTTGATTATTTCTAACGCCATTTTTATGTGGGTATCCCATTTTTGTATGTTCTACCAATAATCATTGATCACATAACATATTAATCTGTTACTATGCACCATACATTTATGCGAGTATTGAATTTTACACTGCAACTAGTTCGTTTTACACTGCAATTGGTTCATTAGTGTGAAATTTTACACTGCAACTGGTTTGTTTTTACATTGCAACTAGTTCATTAGTGTGAAATTTTATACTGCAATTGGTCAAACTCAATCCCATAATCTTGCATATATTTTGGGAAGTTACCAAACTTATTTTATACTGTAATTGGTCAAACTCAATCCCATAATCTTGCATATATTTTGGGAAGTTACCAAACTTATTTTATACTGTAATTGGTCAAACTCAATCCCATAATTTTGGGAAGTTACTAAATCTTGCATATATTTTAGGAATTAAGTTACTAAATGCCATAATTGTAGGGCTTTATACGTTAGAATCTGTTTAATATTACACATATCTTTTTTAATTTCGTATTTCACCATTCTTGGGTGATCTAACAGTCATTCATCACCATCACCAAAAAAAAATTGTGTTAAATTTCACACTAGAATGAATATAAGTGTTAAATTTCACACTCATATTCGAGTTATTCAACAAAGGAACACTGTCTTATCACAAATTCATTTGCACATGAGTGTTAAATTTTATACTACAACCTTTTGAACCATATCATTTGAACTACAACATAGTATACAGTTACACATCACAACTTTTGAAGCAAGAACAAGAGTGTTAAATTTTACACTACAACCTTTTGGACCACAACCTTTGAACCACAACATAATATACAATCGGGTTCCATTGTATAACTTGAGAGAGAGCAGATCCGGTATTGCCATTGTTGTTGAAACCCAGAAAGCTTCCAAGCATCATAAGTCAAAACATCAACCGGGTTCGAAACAATCACCAACATCGAATCGGGCGAGTACTTCGCAAGTTGGGGCACAATAATCAAGAACACCCTTGTTCCTCTGTATCAATTCAGCCTGGACTCGCCGGGGTCCTGCCTAGCGCCGGCGATGACGATACAGAGAGCGGATCCGACGATGATCTTGGTCCTCGAGTAGTCCACGTCGGCCATGATCTTGGTCCCCGGGAGGAGCGCGGTGGCTTATTTGAGACTGAGCATCTCGCCATGGAGTTTATCTGGCTTGCGTCGACTAGCGTGAGGTCGCCGGAGAGGTCCTGTGTGAGGATGGCCTGAGCTATGGCCTGAGCTTTCTCTCTCTAAATAGGGAGAGAGAGAGAGAGAGAGAGAGAGAGAGAGAGAGAGAGAGAGAGAGAGACCTTGTTGATGCATATATAATGTGATTTATTCTCATTTAGGTATATGGGATTTGAATTTTGAAAACCCCTAAAATAGTTGGGGTTATTAATTGCAGTTTTGAATGAGAAATGGAAAGGGTAGTTTGGTCCAAATTTTGTGGTGTGGACTTCAGACGAAATTGTTTCATACATTGGGCCTATTGCAAGAAACCTAGAGTAAAATGGACATTATACTAATTAACTCATAAAGAAAAGTATAGTTTATTTATAATGGGATTTTTTTTCCTTATTAAACCCATGAACCAAAGACTTAAAAATGCTAATGTGTGTGGATTTTGTAGATGATGCCCACGTCTTATCCAGGTGGAATGCAATCAAATAACACTCGTCCTAAGCTTACTCAGCCTTGGCGCAAACATGGAGAGTGCCCCAAAGGAACAATCCCTATTAGGAGAAGTTCAAAGCATCACAATCACAAAGATTTTCAATTTCTAGAATCTAATGAAATTAAACATGAGGTAGCATTCCAACTTCAAATTAATCTTTCTTTCTTTTTCTCTTTGACCTAATATATTGCCTTCCCTGTATTATACGTGTATATATACATATTCAATTTTATGTATCTATAACCATATATAGATTGGGAACTTACTACAACTATAGTTTTAAATAGACCAAAATTCCACACAACTTTATAAGAATAGGACATAGTCAGTGGCGGAACCAGGAATAAAAGTTTGGGGGATTTGTACAGGGGTTTAGAATTACACGGGGATTCGGGGGCAGCGCCCCTGAGGCGGAAATTTTTGGGGCTATTTGTAAATCCACCGTTGCATGTAAAATTTAATGATGGTAAAACAATTTGGGTTGAATTCTGTGTGGCTATAATCCTTCGAAGGATATTTGTGTAATTTTGAAAGTGCGAGCGTGGCAGGCAAGCAAGTTGCCAATGTGATTGTGTGAATATGTAAGCCAAATGTGCCTCACCAAGTCAATTATAAGCGTTCGTATGCCTTAACTCATAGGACTTCTATCGTGTGAGATGAAATAGAAATTTGTAAAGAAAAAGAGAAGGCTCGAAGTCAAGCCCAAAATGAATCAATAGATTTTGCCTTGAAATTCAAGCAGATCTTTGGAAATAACTTTACACATTCGAAGTACAATTCAAAGTGCCTTGAAGACACAATACTACATACACACAGATCAAATAAAGGGAAGTAAAGAGTAATTCTTGGGACACAACTTTCATACAACTTTCACACAATCTTTTAGGATGATGTGTGAAAGTTGTATGAAAGTTGTGTCCCAAGAATTACCCAAAAGTAAAAACAATCTCGAACCAAGAACTAAAGAAATGAAAGAGCAAAACAAAGCAATAGTAACCTATCTATTTCGAACAGTAACTAGTAAGACAAAACTACATGAAATACTAAGCACCACTAAACCACAACAAAGTAATGGAAAGTAAAGGTACACTACTCCTAAACTAGGCTAAACTAAATTACCTAAACTAATGGCCGTGGTGGCCGAATA
Organism: Hydrangea macrophylla; assembly: GCA_033977485.1. Classification (NCBI taxonomy): domain Eukaryota; kingdom Viridiplantae; phylum Streptophyta; class Magnoliopsida; order Cornales; family Hydrangeaceae; genus Hydrangea; species Hydrangea macrophylla. Next base: position 142,495,584 of record CM066991.1, read on the forward strand.
GAGGAAGAAAACAAAGTAGATATATTAATGCGTTTGTATTTGGTGCATGACCATTTACAAAGAGTACATCACATCTATTTATAGATGAAGTCTATAACTAATAACTACCCATTTGAATTTGAATTAGATTTCTCTCCAACTATAATAATTAACAATTCAAATTCCTACAACTTTCAAGTAATTAACTACCAATTAGTGGGAGATATTTCTACGATAACAAGTGTCTTCAAGTAACTTCTATTTTCATCATCACTATTGATCTTCAAGTAACCAACCTTGATCTCCCCTTGTAATGCCAAAAATCCTTCAAATAATCTTCCAAATTGCCATGACAACATATAATAATAAAAATGCAAAAAACTACATTGTATTTTATGGTACAAACATAAGCCTCCCCGGGTTCTTTAAAAATGAAGCATGCGTAATTTTTAAAGAACCATTCTTGATTTCCATAAAATAACATAACTTGCTTCGAAGCCAACACAACAACCCCGAATACGAAAATGGCTCTAAGCTTCCATCGATGCCAATATAAGAGCATCAAACGCAAAATAAATGACTTTAAACTGGATTCGAAGTCAATGTAAATATCCATTATCATTTAACCGGCCACTCTTTGGTACATCATCGTACAGTGTATACTAAAGCAAATGTCATTGTACATTCTAGCATGCTTCGAACCCGTTTATTTCATGTGTACACTTGCTGTCCAACAACGGTCTCTTTTAGGAAAAAGCAAACCATAACATAACCAATCATTTGACAATCAAGAAGTTTGAAATATGGCCATTAGAACACTAATGTGACAATCAATAGCTAACCCAAATGTGACTGCCAGATCGACATTGCCACTGGTATTAATTCGGTGACCAAACACCACTTCGAAGGTACTGGAAACACTTCTACATGCAGTAACATTTTGAAGGTACTTGAAGTACCTCTACATGCACTATTTGAAGGTATTCGAATTCCTCTACGTGCACTACATCAAAGGTACTTGAAATACCTCTACTACATGTACTAGTCTTCATCATGTACTTGATCATTATACTCTTTGTCAAATGATAAAAGCCACACTACTTAATCATCATCCAAGAAAAAAATAATTTGGTTTGATTTTAAAATCAACATGATGGATTCTCATAAATGGTGCCATCATTATTACGTGGCCACTAGAATCAATTTGATAACCGAATTAATATATATGTTTCGGTTAATAATGCTTTTTTCCTTTCATAATAATATTGCCATAGACTAATCCACATGATCATAACCCATTTAATTTGAATAGTGGGACATAACTCAATTCGAACATGACATAACCCAATTCGAACAGTGGGATGATGATTCATGAACATCCTTGTATGATTTTCAAACTCTTAGGCCCACAAAATGAGTAAAATTTAAATAGCCACTACCATGTATGCCATACTTGTATCTGTTAGAGTTGGCATTGCACAAGAAGCCCACTTATAGACCATTGGAACCCACTATGTAGATAGAGATCGACTTCAACTTTGCACTACTAAAGTCACGAATTGTGAAAATTCAAGTTACCCAATTGCACCATCTCTTTTTTGCATGTAGCCACATAAGGGAAAGTGGTCAACATCGGTCTGTAGTGTGATAAAGATGACCGATAGAGATTTAAAACTAGTAATGCTGGTCATTTTTTTTTCCTCATAAAAGTATTGCCATAAAATAATCAATCCATTTTTTATGAGCACCACAAAGCCAAAGTGGGTATTGACCAATTAAAGCCAAGGTATAGAGTGGCTTTAAAAGTTCACAAGTTTCAACACTTTGTATAATGTTGAAAAACTCATAATTATGAATAAAAGTTTTTCATGATTCGAAACCACACTTGGTTGAAAAATACACCCCCGGGTATATTTCTATCACCAATATGGGTGATGAGAGTGATTGTGAATTTTTTTTTATTTCCATCCTTAAAGGATCTTGAAAATTCTTCACAATCAATTTGTTTTCATCAATTGGCTCACAATTTTAAATAAGAGTCGACACCCCAGCGCACCTTCCCCCCCCCCCCCCCCCCGAGCCTTTTCATAAATTTTAGTTTCCAAACTAAATACTTGATCCTTTAATTGTTCCAATAATGGAACAAATTCATTGAGCAATTCTTTATCACCGCAATATGATGTTGGTGGTAAAACATACCATTCGAAATTGTTATCACCAAAATTTGGTGTTGAGGAGGGTAAAACATTCAACCCTTCAAAATTCATCTTGACACTTGTGTCCCATCGGGCGTGCCAAAATTATGTTTGGCTATAAATCCTTCGAAGGATATTTGTGTAATTTTAAAAGTGCGAGCGTGCCAGGCAAGCAAGTTACCAATGTGATTGTGTGAATATGTAAGCCAAATGCGCCTCACCAGGTCAATTGTAAGCGTTCGTATGCCTTAACTCAAAGGACTTCTATCGTGTGAGATGAAATATAAATTTGTAAAGAAAAAGAGAAGGCTCGAAGTCAAGCCCAAAATGAATCAATAGATTCTGCCTTGAAATTCAAGCAGATCTTTGGAAATAACTTTACACATTCGAAGTACAATTCAAAGTGCCTTGAAGACACAATACTACGTACATACGGATCAAATAAAGGGAAGTAAAGAGTAATTCTTGGGACACAACTTTCACACAACTTTCACACAACTTTCACACAATCTGTTAGGAGGTTGTGTGAAAGTTGTGTCCCAAGAATTACCCAGAAGTAAAAACAATCTCAAACCAAGAACTGAAGAAATGAAAGAGCAAAACAAAGCAATAGTAACCTATCTACTTCGAACAATAACTAGTAAGACAAACTAAATGAAATACTAAGTAACACTAAACCACAACAAAGTAATGGAAAGTAAAGGTACACCACTCCTAAAATAGGCTAAACTAAATTGCCTAAACTAATGGCCGTGGTGGCCGAATAGAGGAAGAAAACAAAGTAGATATATTAATGCATTTGTATTTGGTGCATGACCATTTACAAGGAGTACATCACATCTATTTATAACTAATAACTACCCATTTGAATTTGAATTAGATTTCTCTCCAACTATAATAATTAACAATTCAAATTCCTACAACTTTCAAGTAATTAACTACCAATTAGTGGGAGATGTTTCTATGATGACAAGTGTCTTCAAGTAACTTCTATCTTCATAATCACTATTGATCTTCAAGTAACCAACCTTGATCTCCCCTTGTAATGCCAAGAATCCTTCAAATAATCTTCCAAATTGCCATGACAAGATATAATATTAAATATGCTAAAAAACTACATTACATTTTATGGTACAAACATAAGCCTCCCCGGGTTCTTTAAAAATGAAGCATGCGTAATTTTTGAAGAACCAATTTCTTGATTTCCATAAAATAGCATAACTTGCTTCGAAGCCAACACAACAACTTCGAATACGAAAATGGCTTTAAACTTCCATCGATGCCAATATAAGAGCCTCAAACGCAAAATAAATGACTTTAAACTAGATTCGAAGTCAATGTAAATATCCATTGTCATTTAACCGGTCACTCTTTGGTACATAATCGTACAGTGTATACTAAAGCAAATGTCATTACACCTTCTAGCATGCTTCGAACCCATTTATTTCATGCGTTGATACTTGCTATCCAACAATGGTCTCTTTTAGGAAAAAGCAAACCATAACATAACCAATCATTTGACAATCAAGAAGATTGAAAAATGGCCATTAGAACATTAATGTGACCATCAATAGCTAACCCAAATGTGACTGCCGAATCGACATTGCCACTGGTATTAATTCGGTGACCAAACACCACTTTGAAGGTACTGGAAACACTTCTACATGCAGTAACATTTCGAAGGTATTTGAAGTACCTCTACATGCACTACTTTGAAGGTATTCTCTACATGCACTACATCAAAGGTACTTGAAATACCTCTACTACATGCACTAGTCCTCATCATATACTTGATCATTATACTCTTGGTCAAATGATAAAAGTCACACTACTTAATCATCATCCAAGAAAAAACCAAATTGTTTTGATTTTAAAATCAACATGATGGATTGTCATAAATGGTGCCATCATTATTAAATGGCCACTAGAATCAATTTGATAACCGAATTAATATATATGTTTTGGTTAATAATGCTTTTTTCCTTTCATAATAATATTGCCATAGACTAATCGACATGATCATAACCCATTTAATTTGAACAGTGGGACATAACTTAATTCCAACATGACATAACCCAATTCGAACAGTGGGATAATGATTCATGAACATTCTTGTATGATTTTCAACCTCTTAGGCCCACAAAATGAGTAAAAGTTAAATAGCCACTACCATGTATGCCATACTTGTATTTGTTCGAGTTGGCATTGCACAAGAAGCCCACTTATAGACCATTGGAACCCACTGTGTAGACAGAGATCGACTTCACTTTGCACTGCTAAAGTCACGGATTGTGCAAATTCAAGTTACCCAATTACACCATCTCTTTTTTGCATGTAACCACACATAAGGGAAAGTGCTCAACATCGGTCTGTAGTGTGATAAAGATGACCGATAGAGATTTAAAACTAGTAATGCTGGTCAGTTTTTTTTTCCTTATAAAAGTACTGCCATAAAATAATCCACATGGTCATAATCCATTTTTCATGAGCACCACAAATCCAAAGTGGGTATTGACCAATTAAAGCCAAGGTATAGAGTGGCTTTAAAAATTCATAAGTTTCAACACTTTGTATAATGTTGAAAATCTCATAATTATGAATAAAAGTATTTTTCATGATTCCAAACCACACTTGGTTGAAAAATACACCCGCGGGTATATTTTTATCACCAATATGGGTGATGAGAGTGATTGTGATTTTTTTTTTATTTCCATCGTTAAAGGATCTTGAAAATTCTTCACAATCAATTTGTTTTCATCAATTGGCTCACAATTTTGAATAAGAGTCCAGCCCCCCGAGCCATTTCATAAATTTTAGTTTCCAAACTAAATACTTGATCTTTTAATTGTTCCAATAATGGAACAAATTCATTGAGCAATTTTTTTATCACCGCAATATGCTGTTGCTGGTAAAACATACCATTCGAAATTGTTATCACCAAAATTTGGTGTTGAGGAGGGTAAAACATTCAAGCCTTCAAAATTCATCTTGACACTTGTGTCCCATCGGGCGTGCCAAAATTTTGTTTGACTATAAATCCTTCGAAGGATATTTGTGTAAATTTGAAAGTGTGAGCGTGCCAGACAAGCAAGTTGCCAATGTGATTGTGTGAATATGTAAGCCAAATGCGCCTCACTAGGTCAATTGTGATCCCTCGAATGCCTTAACTAAAAGGACTTCTATCGTGTGAGATAAAATAGAAATTTGTAAAGAAAAAGAGAAGGCTCGAAGTCAAGCCCAAAATGAATCAACAGATTCTGCCTCAAAATTCAAGCAGATCTTTGGAAATAACTTTATACATTCGAAGTACAATTCGAAGTGCCCAGAAGACACAATACTACGTACACACGGATCAAATAAAGGGAAGTAAAACAATCTCGAATCAGGAACTAAAGAGATGAAAGAGCAAAACAAAGCAATAGTAACCTATCTACTTTGAACAGTAACTAATAAGACAAAACTAAATGAAATACTAATTAACACTATTCCACAGCAAATTAAAGGTACACTACTCCTAACTAGGCTAAACTACATTACCTAAACAAATGGCCATAGTGGCCGAATAGAGGAAGAAAACAAAGTAGATATATTAATGCATTTGTATTTGGTGCAGGACCATTTACAAGGAGTACATCATATATATATTTATAGATGAAGTCTACAACTAATACCTACCTATTTGAATTTGAATTACATTTCCCTCCAACAATAATAATTAACAATTCAAATTTCTACAACTTTCAAGTAATTAACTACTAATTAGTGGGAGATGCTCCTACGATGACAAGTGTCTTCAAGTACCTTCCATCTTCATCATCACCATTGATCTTCAAGTAACCAACCTTGATATCCCCTTGTAATGCCAAGTGTCCTTCAAGTAATCTTCCAAATTCCTATGGCAACATATAATAATAAAAATACAAAAAAACAATATTATATTTTATGGTATAAACAGATTCTAATGATACGTCAGAAGGAACAGAGCATTGATGGTAAAATACTTTAGGCTGAATTCAAGTAGTAAGTGAGAGAAAGATTATTGGTGTAAATATTTAGGATGTGTTAGATTACAATTTGGCCAATATATAATATATAACATACTTTATTTCAATTTTTGGGTGGTTTGATTACAATTAGGCCAACATACTAAATCTGAATTCTAATTTTGAGTCTTACCAATTTTTTGGGGGGACTATATTTTTGGGGGGTTATGTAATAATCATACTATTTTTTGGGGGGCCAATCTAAATAAAATTTGAAAATTTCCAATACTATACATACAAAATATGTAACTTTAAAAAATCTTTGGGGGGGGGGGGGGGGGGGGGGGGGATGTGGCCCCGCCTGCCCCTCTTGCCTCCGCCCCTGGACACAATTAAATGAACTTAGAAATGACTTTAAAAAAATTACTCTAGTTCCTTCATTATAAGTTATTGAGTTAATTCTATGCTTCTCAAATGATTTTGGAACACAGTGTGGCACTGAGACTTAATTTTGGTTAAAGGATGTTAAAGTGGACCACTATTACTAAAGGTAGTCCCACTGCCGTGCACATGTGTTTACAAAATTGAGGAAATACAACATTACTCTAAATTATTTAAATATCATTAGAGGTGTTAAATACTTTTCTTGTTTACTCTGACAAGTCCATGTTTACATATATGACATAGTATATGCGTAATTTATCTGTATATAATACATGTTTTATGGCTGACTTCAAACTTTTATTTTTGTTTACATGTGTGTATATATTAGTATGCCATAGCTGACGTAGATCATGGCCAGTACTATGGAGCGCAAGCATTTATCAATGTGTGGAACCCTAGAACGGAGGAAGACGGTCTTAGCTTATCTCAACTTTGGGTTCTTTCAGGGGTTCCTGGTGATCTGAATAGTATTGAGGCTGGATGGATAGTATGTTTCAGACCTTGTTTGAATTTGATTATTTATGACTAACAATAACTTATTTGGGATATTAATTTGAGGGGGGAAAAAAAATTAACAACCTTTTTTTTCTAAAAAAAAATTGAACCCAATTTAAAGATGATAACAAGAACTAAACTAGATAAAGTAATTTGATGATTTTTTAAGATAATTTCAAAGGATCGATAAATCTCTTATTCTCCCCATAATACTAAACATGCTCTTAGTTAAAGAAATCCCATTTAGAGCAAATATCTCTTGAATGTGACGAGTAGAAAATATTGGCTAACAAATTACTTCGTGCTTGTAGGTCTATCCTAAGCGATATAGAAGCTCTGAAACAAGATTTTTCATTTATTGGACTGTAAGTTTTCTTACTTAATCTGACTACAAAAATAAGTCAATTGCAGAAATTTCTTGGTGTGCTACCTAGATGTACTATTACTACCTAGATATCGATGGTTCAATTGATTGTTGGTCATTCAATACATAGGTGGGTACTAGGGGTGTAAAAAAAATGACGGGAAGCTCGTAGCCCAACCTGTCAAAATGGGTCTTAAGCCTAGTCCAAGCCCGATCGAGGAAGGCCTAGCCCGACTAGTTCTAGCACTCTGAGTAGGGCCTGGGCCTACCTCTTAAAGCCCATGCCTAACTGGAGGCCTGCATAGGAGCCCAATTAGAAGCTTCCCACCAATAAGTGCTTTGGTTGTGTTCAAGAATTTAAAAGGTACAAAATTGCAAGTTTCTATATTCTAAGTCATTTCCAGCCTATGAAATAATGGTTACAATCCATATATACAAGGACTAAATGCTATCGTCAAATTTAAACTCCAAATGATTTAAAATGGTGTCATATTTAATTATAAGGGAACCAATGAATTTTATGTGGTAATCATTGTTATTTCTAATTGCTCTTAATAAAAAAATAACATTTTGTTTATTCCATTATACTCTAATCCCTTTTATCTTCAATTTAATTGTTTTTTCTTGTTTACAAATAGGTTAACTACAAATATTTTACAATTAGGATAAATTTAAAAGTGCACTTAGGCTCTACCTTAGGGCCTAGAACCGAGCTAGCTTGGATTGTGAAATCCTAGGCTTGGTCTTAGGCCAGTCAGGTTCGGCCGGAAGAGAGATGTGAGCCCATCGACCTAAGTCGAAGCCTGATCAATATTGTGTTGGGCCGAGCAATTTCAACACTCCTAATGGGTGTATGTTCGCCTATATTAAAACCCTTTGTGCGCTAGTCAGTGAGCTTTATCCGTTCAGAGGCATAAACGACTAGCAAGTTCCCGTCACTATCCCAAAAATTAATTACTTGCTTTTATCATAATCAATCTAAGACCTCGTTTGAGGAACATGGTGGGGATTGGCACTAATGGTGGGGTGAGCGCCAATCAGAGTTCCAATGATAGGCAACTTATGGCGAAATCACAATTTCTTTAGAAACCTGAAAAACCCCTATTGCGTATGGCCAAAGAAACCAAACACCCAACTGAACTATTTATGGAAATGAATCGCACTATTGGCATCCTTAAGCATTTTCTAATCGAGCTCTTTTAAGTCATAGCTTAATAGTTCAATAGGCATGAAGGGTACCACATGCTACGTACATTGTTCAGTTGATCAGACTGTATGTTTCATTGGAGTTTTCAATTAACTAACTAGAGCACACTTATTCTCTTGTGACAATTAGAGTGATAACTACCAAAGAACATGCTGCTATGATCTTGATTGCGATGGTTTTGTGCAAACTGATACAACGTTTATTATTGGTGGTGCTATTACACCCGTTTCAACCTACGATGGAGAGACATTCGACATATCTATAGCTATTAAAAAGGTGTATCTCTCCATATATATATATATTGCCAATACATGTGTTGCAGTTTTTTTTTTTTTTTTTTTTTTTTTCAAGTTTAAGCCAAACTTATTTTCGAAAATGAAAAAAAAAAATGTTCCAGGATCCGGTTCATGGACATTGGTGGCTTGCAGTTGAAGGCGCAACATTAGGATATTGGCCTAAAACCTTATTCAACCATTTGGCACCATTTGCTAAGTTAGTAACATGGGGTGGAGAGATTGCATATTCAACTGATCAAAGGAAAAGTCACACCACAACTCAGATGGGAAGTGGCCATTTCTCTTCTGAAGGTTATAGAAAATCGAGTTATTTTAGAGATATTGCAACCTTGGACATATGGGGCCATCGAAGTTATCCAACTCATCTTCACACAGACGTGACAAATCCTGCATGCTATGACATTCAAATGAATCCAACTCAACTAGATTATTTTTACTATGGTGGTCCAAGATTTTCAGCTAATTGCCGTTGACTCCAAGAAAATATACAAAGAAAAAAGAAAGAAAGACTTTTGATTAGCATCTTATATGATTAACGATTTCTATCTTTGTAAGAATCTTTACTTTTTATTGTACTCATAAATGAAGGAATATCCTATTTGCTATGTACGTTGGAGGGCCAAAAAATGGCTAAAAACAATGTTATGGGTCTTTCTTTGTGATGAAATTTTCAGCCAATACTGTTGGATAAATATGTGTTTTGGTCATGTTTAAGGGCTAATAAAAGTGGGACCCACTTAGAGTTTAAGTGGGGTCCTTGTGGATTTGTGTTCTCCTCCATGAGGAGATGAAGTTTGGATATTCACATGTCCAAAACTATTGATGGGTGAATGAGAAATTAATGATTAAAGGTTGCCCTATACAATGAGCTGTTGAAATGAAAGAGATTCACAACTTGCCTTGCCCCACATAGGAAAACTAGAAGTAGCCTTTGGTGTATTTATAAGGCTACTTCATGTTTTGGGTTTGGGCCCCAAGGGGTACCCAGTTTTGTGGAAGGGGGATGACCTAAGGCCCTTTGGGTTTACTCCACACGCGCGCGCGCCGCCGCCGCCACCGTCCGACCGGGTCGTGGGTGCGGCCCGCACAGAATATTTCTTTTTAGACCTCTCAAGTTTTGGTATTACAATTTTGTAATGAATAGACCCTTGGAATTTCTGCACATGTTTAACATTGTAGAAACCTTTGGGATTTCTGGAAGAGTTACAGAACTCCAAAAGGTTGTAGTTACAACTTTTGGAATTTCTGAAATGATGAATACACAAATATATTCCAATTCTCCTTCAGTCAATACACACCTCTAACACAGTTTCACACACTATTCTTCAAAGAGTTCCCCTTCCAGTTCCAATTTCAGAGAGAGAGAGACACTGGACATAGTTGGTTCGTCAGAGCAGTTGTACACTGTGCAAGTACTACTGCTAGAAGCCGTTGTATCCTGAGAGACAGACGCCGACGATTTCTTCAAGCACACCCGGTGAGGCGGCGAATCTGTTTTAAGGAAACTATGAAAATTCACAGGCCTTGGTTTGATCTTATTTTTGTTATAGTTTTCTGTTATTGCTTTCTATTTATATATTGTAATTCTGTTTCTGTTCAAGTTCTATTTTCCAGATTGTAATCAAGAATCTGTTTCTATTTTTCAATTGTATCAATGTAATTTTTCCAACAATATTAAAATATATTCTATATATTTTACAAAACAAAAACATATTCGGTTTTGGGAAAACAGAAACTATTTTGAAAAATAGTTTTACAAAAACTGCTACTGTTATCCTCGTTTTCTTGCCAAACGGTGCAGAATCAGGGAAAATTGCATTAGACAAAAAGTGTGCAGAATTGCATTTTGCTTGGGACAAATAGAGCAGAATCTTAAAATTCATTCGTTTTCTTACAATTAGTTGGCAAAAGAAATTCTGATGCTGTTAAAATTAAAAAGAAAATATTAGTATTAATCTCTTTTCTCCTATGATAATTTCAGAAATGGAAAATGGGTGTGGGTGTGGGTGTGGGTGTGGGTGTGGGTGTGGGTGTGGCCCGCACAGAATATTTCTTTTTAGACCCCTCAAGTTTTGGTATTACAATTTTGTAATGAAGAGACCCTTGGAATTTCTGCACATGTTTAACATTGTAGAAACCTTTGGGATTTCTGGAAGAGTCACAGAACTCCAAAAGGTTGTAGTTACAACTTTTGGAATTTCTGAAATGATGAATACACAAATATATTCCAATTCTCCTTCAGTCAATACACACCTTTAACACAGTTTCACACACTGTTCTTCAAAGAGTTCCCCTTCCAGTTCCAATTTCAGAGAGAGAGACACTGAACATAGTTGGTTCGTCAGAGCAGTTGTACACTCTTCAAGTACTACTGCTAGAAGCCGTTGTATTCTGGGAGACAGACGCCGACGATTTCTTCAAGCACACCCGGTGAGGCGGCGCATCTGTTTTAAGGAAACTGTGAAAATTCACAAGCCTCGGTTTGATCTTAATTTTGTTATAGTTTTCTGTTATTGCTTTCTATTTATATATTGTAATTCTTTTTCTGTTCAAGTTCTATTTTCCAGATTGTAATCAAGAATCTGTTTCTGTTTTTCAATTGTATCAATGTAATTTTTTCAACAAATACAAAGGTGCCACGTGAGATTCGATGTGGCAGAAAAGTTGATTGAGTTGGATACAATACGGGAGTAGTTACAACAATTTTGCGGGTTCATTTTGTTCAGAATAATTAACTGCTAAGAGACACGTGTCAATCGTTGTGGAATAACTGAAAGGGCAGGTGTCAATGTGAGGATGTGCCAAGTGTAAGAGCAGTTCTTAGTTTGAAAAGAAGAGGGAACATTCAAACAGGGTTGCTGAGAAGCCTCCATGTCTATAAATAGAAGGAGTTTGTGTTCAAAAAGAGGATCCGAAGATCAACATCAAAATATATCTCTCAATACATTTACTGTATTTTTATCTAGACACTTAAATTTAGGAGTACGTAGTAGAATACCTTCGAAGTCATCTTTAAGGTTAGATAGTAGTCTGTTTTCATTTAATAAAGTAGTCTGTTGCTTTATTGTTCTATTTACTGTTTTATTTAGGAATAGTTATTCTATAGTAAGTTCGAAGTACTTCAATTAGTTACATCTTTACACGATTAAAGTCCTTGTTAAGGCATCAAAAATCACCACAATCTCCCTGGTGAGGCGCAGTTTGGATGATCATACTTACACATTGGCAATTTGCTTGGTTGGCACGCTCGCACACACTTATAAATTTTCCAACCAAACATTTTTGGCACGCCCGGTGGGACACTAGTGTCAAAGGATGGCAAACAAAAACCTTCGAAGCAATAGGTCTGTTGATAACGCCAATATTGGTACTAATATTGCTGAAACTGGTGGTTCTCTACACCAAGATCCTCAGAGTAGCAATACTGGGAATCATGCAACTAATGAGAACCCAGAAATAGGAGTTGAGAATTTAAATCTAATTCTCAATAATGGGAATGTTGGTTCAGAAAATCAACATGACTTGGTGAATCAATTGACACCAATATTCGATCATTTAGGAAATATGATCCAGAATTTTAATATTATGATCACTTCCCTTAACAATTATATACCACAATTTACACCAGTAATGGTGCCAAATGGAAATCCTTCATTGATTCGACAGAATGAAAGAGGTCATACCCCTGGCTTGTTCTAGCCAAATCCTATGACCCATGCAAATGGGCCTCCTTTTAGGCCTAACTCACAAGAAAGTTTCTATATGTCTGTCCCTAATAATACTCCTCCAGTATTCGAAGGGATGCAAGGGAATCATATGGGTGGTCAAGATTATAATTATAGATCAATGAATATTGAAGAGCCTAGGCCAAGAGAAAACATAATAGGTCAGAATAGGAGAATAAACAGCAATCCTATATTCGAACCAGACCTTACTGGAATAGGAGTGGGTCGAAGAAATGAAAATCCTAGGAGAGTGGATAATAATCCTCAACCGCCTCCAATACCACCAATAAATCCTCCTTTGGGTCAACCAGGTCATCACCAACCACTGAATATGGTTGATAGAAATGACATGATTAATTTAATCCATGAGGTTTGTGGACCCATGGCTCGGGGGTACAAACTCCAGTCTACAGGAAGCCTTATCCTGTCTGGATTGATAGGATTGAATTCCCTAGGGGATTCAAATTCCCCACCTTTGCTATGTTTGCTGGAGATGGGAGTCAATCCACAGTTGAACATGTAGCAAAATTCATCAGTCAGTGTGCTGATGCAGGAAATAATGAATATCTTAGGCTTCGTTTGTTTCCTAGTTCATTAACAGACACTGCATTTACTTGGTTTATTAATTTAGCCCCTAATTCGATCCATAATTGGACACAGATGGAAGAATCCTTCCATACCCAGTTTTTTCAGACAGAACCAAAGGTATCAATGGCTAACTTGGCCAGACTATGTCAAAAAGCTGATGAGAAGTCCACTCAATTCATAAATAGGTTCAAAAGGGCTAGAACGAAGTGTAAAATCATTTTACCTGAGCCTGAATTTGTTAAGTTGGCTCAAAATGGTCTTGAATTTAGGCTTCGAAAGAAATTCGATGCCTTAGAATTTAGAGATCTTGTTGAGTTAATTGCTCGAGTCTCTAGATATGAAGCTTTATTGGAAGAAGAAATGAAAGGCATGCTTCTTCAATAAAAACATATTATAAAGATCCTAGTTATGAAATAGATGCTGCAGAAATAATAGGAAAAGAACCTTTCACATGTAAGAGTCTTGTGTAGAAAAATGTTTCTGCTGAAGTGTACAAATCTAAAGGGTCATTCAAAAATTATTCATTCATGTTTATAAATTGGATGAAATATTTGATCATCTGATAGAAGAGAAAATCATCAAATTGTCTGATGGAACAAAATTACCTTCTAATGATGAATTAAAAGGTAAAAAATACTGCAAGTGGCATAATTCTTGGACTCATTCAACTAATAATTGTACTGTTTTTCGAGACAGGATTCAAGATCTGATCAAGAAAGGGAAAGTGAAATTCCCTGAAAAAATAGATGGGGGTTGATGAAGATCCATTCCCAGTAGTACAAGAAGTGTCAATCAATGTCCATGACATTTCCTTCGGAGCTCTGGTCAAGGAGAGGAAAAATATAAAGTCAGAGGACCAGATAAAAAGACTCGAAGAAATAACAAGTAAAAATCCCGAGTTCTCAGTTTTCAACCATGAATATGCAAAGAATTTATGTAGTGGTTGTGGGAAAAGATATTCTGAAATCTATGATGAAAGGGTTGGGGCCAAAACAGGCAGGAAAAACAAACAGCCTTTGTTCGAACAAAAGAGGGTAAGTACTTCCTGTGAACCTCCATTTCAACCAATCATGAATGTTGGGAGATGGCAGTTTAGAGGGCCAATTTACCACGCCTCAACATATACTGCACCTATGATACCAAGATATGCTCCAAGGCCAATGGCTTCTTTTAAAGCCAAATTTTCAAGGAATTTTCATGTTGGTAACTATGTTCGACCATCAAGGAACATGCAATATGTAAGGCCAGGTTTTCCTCATGCACCAAAGAAACTTTATGGGGTGCAAAGAGAAAGACAAACTCAATTCATTCCATCAAAATCGGTACCAGCACATGTGGTACAAGCTGAGATAGATATGGAAACATTCAATAAATCACCAAAAGTTGGTGAGACATCACAATCATGTGAATTTTCGTTGGTATCAGGAGTGCCAAACTGGTTTATCTTACAAGATGATAGAGTCAAAAGTCTGATGGAACAACAAGGTTCTCAAAACAAGAATAGGATGATCAAACCTCCTCAGGTTGAAAAGAATACGTGGCATGTGCTTCTACATCCCTAGGAAAAAAACCAGAATATGGTTCCCATGATAAATAGGACTCAACAAAGGAGACTTCAGAGGAAGTTTACGATGTGGAAGGAATTTTCCAATATGCAGGCTCGAAGTCAAGAATTAGGAAATGAAATCAAAAGAGATTCCAGTGATGTTTCGAGGCCTAATCCTAGGTTTGATCGAAATATGAAAGTTGATAGTGATACTTTGTCTGAGGAAAGTATCATTAAAGCCAAAGTTTTAGAATCAGAAAAGGCAATGAGCACTGATGATGGGGATGAAGCAATGACAGTGGTAGAATCTCAAGTTTTGGGAAATATTGAAATAAAACTTGAAGATGAAACTACCAAGAATGATAATATACTTATTCAGTTTGGCACATTTCCAGAACAAATGGAAGTTAACACTGCCACATTCATGTTACCAAAAATCTTCGAAGCAACAGAAGATCAACAAATAGATGAAGAAATGGAAATGGAAGCATCTACTGAGGATGTCTCTGAGGTAAATCTCCCTGAGTTCATTTTTAGTGATTGTAATTTTGTTTATTCATTCGAAGAACCATCAACAGAAATGACTAAGCATCTTAAACCATAATATATAAAGGCTTGTTTAAACGGGGTTCTTTTAAACAAAGTATTGGTTGATAATGGTGCTGCTATCAATATTATTCCTCAGAATACTTTGAGAAAGATTAATAAACAAAATGCAAAGTTGATACAGACTCACATTATGATATCAGGCTTTACTGGTGATAAGAAAAATACCAAAGGGGTAATACCTATTGAAACTATAGTAGGTTCGAATAAATCCAAAACTGCTTTCTTTGTGGTAGATACTAGTCCTAGTTATCATGCCTTATTAGGAAGAGATTGGATTCATGCTAACAGATGTGTTCCTTCTTCAATGCATCAAAAATTGTTGCTTGTGAAGGAAAACTGTGAAGTCGAAACAGTAAAGGCTGATACTCAGCCTTTTCATACAAGTTCTAATTGTGTCGAAGCTCAATTGTATCGAAAGAATGTTAAACCAATTGATCTTAAAGAATCAGAAGGCGAACCCCTAGAAGAAAATTGGGATATTTTGGCTGATATGCCATTTGGTTCTTTGGAACCATTAGGTGATGACAAGATAATTTAATGATTTATACGCCTATAGAAATAAGAGATATAGAATAGACCATTCGACTAGTCTTACAAAAGCTGATGATGGCAAAGTTAAAGTCAAGGATTGAGAAAGATTCGACCATAAACTGGTCAGACTATGTCTTTGAGGAAGATTCACAAGAATTAAAGGATGTTGGTAGGGAAGAATTATCTATATTGCCAAAAAATTCGATACAAGAAGTATCACAGGATCCTCTAGTGGAAATCAATTTAGGATCAGATCAACAAAAGAGAGTTACTATTTAAGTTCCAAACTTGGAAAGTGTGACCAGTATAAGTTGGTTGAGTTGTTGAAAGAATTTTGAGATTATTTTGCTTGGGATTTTAATGAATTTCCAGGACTCAAAAGGAGCTTAGTAGAGCATAGATTGCCTATCAAAGCTGGCTAAAAACTAGTAAAGCAGTAACCTCGAAGGATGACTCCAAAGGTCACTTTGAAAATTAAAGAACAAATCGAAAGGTTGCTCAAGGCAAGGTTCATTAGAACTGCCAGGTATGTTGAGTGGCTTTCGAGTGTTGTTCCAGTTATGAAGAAAAATGGTAAATTAAGAGTCTGTATTGATTATAGAAATCTTAATTTAGCCACACCTAAAGATGAATATCCTATGCCAGTAGTTGATCTATTAATTGATAGATCTGCTGGAAATACCATAATGTCTATAATGGATGGTCATTCAGGATATAATCAAATATGTATTGCTGAGGAAGACATTCATAAGACTGCATTTAAATGTCTAGGCAATATAGGTACCTTCGAGTGGGTACAAATGCCCTTTGGTTTGAAAAATGCAGGGGCTACTTACTATGAATGCTATTTTCCATGACATGATTGGAACATTCTTAGAATGTTATATAGATGATATAATTGTTAAATCTAAAACATTCGATGATCATCTCATACATATGAAGTTAACATTTGAAAGAATGAGATTTTTCAAACTTAAATTAAATCCATTGAAATGTGCCTTTGGGGTTAGTACTGGAAATTTTTTAGGATATTTGGTGCATGAAAAGGGAATTCAAGTGGATAAGAATAAGGCTCAAGCAATCATTCAAAGTAAATCCCCCTCGACCAAAAAAGAATTGCAAAGATTCTTAGGACAGGTTAATTTCATTAGAAAATTTTTTCCAATACTGCTGGAAAAACTTTGATTTTTTCTCCTTTGTTGAAGTTGAAGGATCATGAAGAATTAAAGTAGGAAGATAAACATCAGACTGCCTTTCAAGCCTTGAAGGATTATTTGGTGAAGTCACCAGTGTTAATGCCTTCAAGAAAAGATAGGCCTATGAAGTTATACATCTCAGCAGCAGAAACATCAATTGGGATCTTATTAGCCCAAGATAATGATGATAAGAAAGAGCAAGCTGTATATTACCTTAGTAGGTTTTTAAATCCTATTGAATGCAAATATTCCTTTATGGAAAAACTATGTTTGTCTTTGTATTTTGCAGTTATGAAATTAAGATATTATCTTCTTCCTACTGAAGTTTATGTGATTGTTAACTTCCGAGCGGGTAGATTTTGAGGAAAGGATGTCAGGGATTTTTATGTTCGGTAATTGACACTTCGGTGACCGAATTGAAAGTAGAAGATATCCCAGTAGTACAAGAGTATCTAAATGTATTTCCCGACGACCTACCAGACGTTCTTATTGAGAGAGAATTAAGTTCACTATTGAGATAATGCCAGACTCAAGACCCGTATCGAAAGCACCGTATAGAATGGCACCCGTGGAGTTGAAGGAATTGAAAATCCAACTGCAAGAATTACTTGACAAAGGTTTTATTCGACCTAGCAATCACCGTGGGAGCTCCAGTGTTGTTTGTAAAGAAGAATGATGGGTCAATGTGTATGTGTGTTGATTACCGAGAGTTGAATAAGTTGACAATCAAGAACAAGTATCCATTACTGAGAATTGACGATCTATTTGATCAACTTTGTGGGGGCACAAGTGTTTCCAAGATAGACTTGAGATCGGGCTACCATTAATTGAAAGTAAAGGTCAAAGATGTAGAGAAGATAGTTTACAGAACGCGCTACGGACATTATGAGTTCCTAGTCATGCCATTTGGATTTACAAATGCACCAGCCGCGTTCATGGATCTTATAAATCGAGTCTTCAAGGACTACTTAGATGACTTTGTGATTGTATTCATTGACGACATTATTATCTACTCGTCGAGTGAGATAGAACATGAGAACCACCTGAGACTTATACTTCAAAGATTGCGAGAGAAACAACTATTTGGAAACTTCAAGAAATGTGAATTCTGGTTGTCTAGCATTACTTTTCTTGGTCATGTAATTGACAAGAATGGAGTTTCAGTTAATCCTCACAAGGTAGAAGCTGTGTCTAATTGGCTAAGATCGACATCCGTATCCGAGATCCGAAGTTTCTTAGGATTAGTAGGATATTATTGCCGTTTTATCGAGAATTTCTCGAAGATTTCATTACCTATGATGAAGTTAATGAGAAAGGGTATTACTTTTGAATGGAATCAAGAGTGTGAAGACAGTTTTCAAGAGTTGAAGGCAAGACTAATGAGAGCACCTATCTTGACGATACCATCCAGAACTGAAGGATTTGTGATTTAAGTGATGCTTCGCATCAAGGTTTGGGGTGTGTGCTGATGCAAGGTGGCAAGGTGATTGCCTATGCTTCAAGACAATTGAAGACGCATGAGGTTAATTATCCGACTCACGATCTCAAATTGGCACAGTAATCTATGCTTTGAAGATTTGGAGACACTATTTGTACGAGAAAAAGTGTGAGATTTTCACGGCCCACAAGATCTTGAAATATTTGTTCACACAATGAGACTTAAACATGAGACAGAGGAGATGGTTAGAGTTGATGAAGGATTACGATCTTTCGATAGAATATCATCCGGGAGAGGCTAATGTAGTAGGCGATGCGTTAAGCTGGAAGATGCCAAGGAACTTAGCCGACGAGCTGCCTAGTCAAAAGGAATTGATCAGAGACATGGAACGTTTAGAGTTGGATGTGATTCTAGAGACCAATGGTGGTTTAATGATGGCAATTATAGCTCACCCAGATAACATTGATGAGATAAAAAAGGAACAGTTTAACGATGTCTACTTGCACAAAATGAGAGACGAGATACCTTTGGGAAAGCGACCTGATTTTGTATTGGAACAAGGAATGTTGAAATTTGGAAATCGGTTATGTGTACCAAATGGGAAAGGCGTGAAGAAGAGGATTCTAGAGGAAGTACATAGTACTTGATATTTAGTGCATCCGGGGAGTAACAAAATGTATCAGAATTTGCGAGAAAACTTTTGGTGGAAGGGTATGAAGCATGAAATTGCTAAGTATGTCGCAAAGTGTTCGGCATGTCAACAAGTTAAAGCAGAAAGACAAGTACCTGCGGGACTATTACAACCTTTACCAGTGTCAGAGTGGAAATGGGATGAGATCACTATGGATTTTGTTTCGGGATTTCCACGATCGTTCAACAGGAATGATAAGATTTGGGTCATTATTGATAGATTGGCGGAATTAGCTCATTTTATACCAATCAAGACTACTAAACCATCCAAGCTAGCAGAATTATATGTAAAGGAGATTGTAAGACTATATAGAGTTCCAGCAATGATTGTATCAGATTGTGATAGTAGTTTTACATCGAGGTTTTGGGGAAGTTTGCAAAAGGCTATGGGTACAAAGTTGAGTTTTGGTACTGCCTTTCATCCTCAGACCGACGGATAGTCAGAGCGTATGATTCAGATGCTAGAAGATATGCTTCAATTGTGTGTTCTGGATTTTGGGAGTGATTGCGAGAAACACTTACTGTTAATCAAATTTACTTACAACAACGGGTTTCAATCAAGTATTGGAATGGCACTGTATGAAGCCTTGTATGGACGTAAGTGTCGTTTGCCAAGTTGTTGAACCGAGGTCGGGGAAAGGAAGTTGCTAGGACCTAAGCTAATACAGGTGACTACTGAGAAGGTGAAGTTAATTCAAGAGCGACTTAAGGTAGCTCAGAGTCGCTATAAGAGCTATGCAGACTCTAAACGACGACCGATGATATTTGAAATAGGAGATTTTTTTACTTGCGAGTATCTCCTTCGAAGGGCAATATTCTATTCAGAAAGAGAGGAAAACTCAATCCGAGATTCGTAGGACCTTTTGAGATCCTAGAGAGGGTAGGTACAGTGGCTTACCGATTGGCGTTGTCATCAGAATTGGAACATGTGCACAATGTTTTTCATTTATCGATGCTGAGATGATGTATGACTGATGTGAGTAAGATGGTAGTACTAGAGCCATTATAGATTCAAGAAGACTTAACCTATATAGAACATCTAGTAGAAATCTTGGATCGAAAAAAACAAGTATTGAGAACGAAGACGATTCAAATGGTAAAAGTGTTATGGCGTAGCCACACGGTTAAAGAGGCTATATAGGAAAGTGAGGAAGAGATGAAGAATGAGTATCCGCATCTATTTGATATATGAGGTACAAGTTTGGGGACAAACTTTCTTTTTGGAGGGAGAGTTGTCACACCCATTCCAGAAATTAACTTTTTTATATGACAATGTGGTAACATGTGAATTATTAATGTTTATTAATAACTGAGTTAATTGGTTAATTGTAGTCAACGGTAACGTGTCGATTAAGGACACGGTAATCGGAGAATCATGATGCATTAGTATAGTTAAATGACATTTATATGATTTAAATGTTATTTGAAATATATGGTATTTCATGAATAATAATTGTACCTGTGTAGTATAATTTTGGTAGTTTTGTTGTCGATGTAGAGCAATTTGAGAACTGTGGTGAGAACGTGAGTGATACATTATATAAAAGGTAGGTTGTGCAGAGATTTCACAGAATTTAGTTGTCGGACGTAATTACGGCGACAAATGAGACTTAGTAAAAAACTTTTATAAGTTATAGTCTTCACTCGTGAAGCAATAAAATGGATGCTTGAGACGTTTCAGGAATTAATTAGATGTTTTGAGAACTAGTGGGGAGGTAATCGTAATTTCCAAGTCTCATGCATATATATAGTGGAGGCAAGATATTTCTTCATTTACAACTTTTCCAATTGAAATCAAAAGAGGGGTTTTGGGAACTTAGAGCTTGCCGACACAAATCGACAGACTTCTGCCCATTTAATTTCAACCAAATTTCATATTCGAGCTCCTCGAGGTAAGAGATTCGTTTTGATATCTCTTAGGACTCGTTTAGTTAAGTTATAAAAATCCTAATGTTGGAATTTTGTGAAAAAATACGTGTAAACTTGTAGGAATCGCTTGAAATTCAAGATCTAACGTTTAATTAGTTCCTTAGTTCATCCTTCAAAGTTATAGGAAAATCACACAAGGTATGAATTCTAAGCCTATGAATTATAACAAATTTCATGTTTTAATTATCGGACTTGATATTTTGGATTCGGACAAAATTCATGTATTAAGTAGGGCCGTTAATTATGCACATGAAAATGCCATGGAAGCACGTATATGTGATTATTTGAGCATGTTATGTGTCTATGTGGGTCAACGGGGAGTTTGATACAAGTTCATGAAGGGTACGCCTCTCGATGTTTAAGAGTTGTAGTAGCGATGGCTACTCGCTTGGTTTGGGAACCGGCCCTGCCAGAGCAGTTGGGTGCAATGGTTGATAGACTCCGGCTTGCCATTAGCTTCGCGGTTGATAGACTTTGGGCTTGTCGATATATCGGATGAATGCGTGTCTTTTTCCCTAGAGATTAGTTGATGTGATTTAGATGTTTAATGCATAAATTGTCATATAAGCATATGTTTATAATTGTGCACTCAGCATATAGCTGAGCAGTGGAGATTTACTCCATTGCAGGTGAAAGAAAGAAAGGAAAGAAGAAGCATGAGTAGTGAGACCGCGGGAGCGACGGGGATCCTTCTCTTGTATATATGTTTTTATTTTCAATTCCAAATGTTTTAAAAGTAAATTTTGAGAAATTAGAACTATTAACTTCAACCTGGAAGATTTGAAATTGTTTAGAAGGTTGTAATATGTCATAAAACTACTTTTGGTTATGTTGGAATGTATCCGAACTCATGGATGCATGTTTTGAATACTTAACTTGTCAAACTCGAATTTCGGGAGGATTGTAATAGTTCTTTTGTGTTTTTAATCCAAACATGTCTTAACTTGTTTTGTTATTGTTTCTTCCAATGTTTAGTAAGTTGTTCATTGTTCTTGCAACCTCGTTAGGG
The DNA here is from genome assembly GCA_033977485.1 of Hydrangea macrophylla. NCBI lineage: Eukaryota > Viridiplantae > Streptophyta > Magnoliopsida > Cornales > Hydrangeaceae > Hydrangea > Hydrangea macrophylla. Next base: position 142,517,808 of record CM066991.1, read on the forward strand.
TTGGAGAGTTTTGGATTGAGGAGTAGAGGTCGTGAAAGGGTTTTTAGTGAAGGTTGTTTGGCGCCTTAGGCAAAATTCTGCAGCATGGTGCAGGATTCTGCTAAAGGGTCATTCGACCGGTCGAAGGGGGTCGTTCGACCGGTCGAAATACCCCCTGCAAGAAATCTTTTTCTATACCTTCCAGAAATATTTTAAATGTTTTGAGTAGTTCTTAGGGTACCGTTGGGACTCTTTTTAACATATATTCATCCGATTCGAAAAACAATTACGTTTTCAATTTATATGGATTTTACAACTCGGAGGGTAATGTTTCTTAAAGTTTTAAATACTCAAAGTTGTTTTAAAGTTCTTTTTCGCTGCGTATAGTTATTTAATGATTGGTGGAGCCTTGGTGGCGTGCCATGTGTCTCATTTCCACGTGTAGTAGGATGGGTCGTGACAGCATTGTGTAGTAAAGATGACAAGCTGGACGGGATGACTGACAAGATGTGGAAGAGGATTAATTCTAAAGTCGTTAGTACCATGCGGTTGAGTTTGGTGGACGATGAGTTGTACGACGTCATGGGGGAGACCTCCGTAAAATCTTTGTGGGAAAAGCTTGAGGATCTCTATTTGGGTGAGGAACTTCACCAACCATCTTATATTGAAGCAAGAGTTGTACTCCTTTGGGCGGAAAGAAAGAGTTGATCTTCAAGCCCTTATAGGTGAGTTTAACAAGTTATTGTGCGAGTTATCCAACATTGGCTTTAAACTAGACGATGCCGAAGATAAAGCTATCATTCTCCTTACGTCGGTAAAATCTACCCATAATCAATTATTCAATACATTGTTGTATGGGAGAGAGACCACAATGGTGAAACAGGTAAGGAAAACTCTATTCTCTAGCGAGAAGATGAATAACAAAGATGGAAAGTCGGAAGATGCACAAGCACTTGTTACACAAGAGAAGCCAAGGCATGGGAAGAAGAACTCTAGCAGAGGCGGTAGTGGAGGATCGCAACATAGAACACCTATGAAGGACAAAGAGTATTACTATTGTAGAGAGAATGATTACTTTATGCGAGATTGCCTAGCAAAGAAGGAAAATAGAGGTGCAGCTGCAAATGTGTTGGAACATTCGGATGAAGATGTCATAGAAGTCATGACAATTACCTAGAGGAGGAGAAGGAAACTGCGGATTGGGTTCTTGATTTAGCTTGTTTTGCTCACTTATGTTCACATGTAGATTAGTTATCGTCCTACAAACCGTTGGAGGAAAAAGTCTATATTGCGAACGACACAGTTGGAGAAATCAAAGGTGTTGGAACCGTTAGAATCAAGACTTCAAATGGGTTGACAAAGCTTTTGGTGGATATGCTTTATGTTCCGGGTTTGAGGAGAAATGTAATTTCCTTGGGAATGTTGGATTCTAAAGGATGCTCGTTTGTCACGAATAGAGGCCTCATGAAGGTGAAACGGGATTATCATATAATGTTCTTGGGAAGAAGGTTGGAAATTTGTACATTTTGTTGGAGAGTACAAATTTTGGGGATATGTAACAACCCTAAAATTTCTAAGTGTATAAATAATTATTTTAATTATAATTTTCAGTTAGCAATATTATATGAGTGTGCCTATGTAAGACACGTCTTTAAAAATTTTAAGTTTGGAGGACATATAAATAAAATCATTAGTGAGTCCTTTAGTTTGAATGCTACATTTTATTAATTTAAATTTATTAAAAAAAATGAAGTGTTGATATGTATTTTTTTTTAATATAGTGTTTACAGGCCCGCGAATGTGTCAAATAGTGTATCTGGTATTGAAATTAAGTACCCGGGGTATGAGTACCCTTTGGGCTAGCCATTTTAGTGGTTTGTGTTACATTCTGGGCTCATATGAGTCCCTTTAGTGAGCCCATAAGAAGAAAAACGGGATTATTAATATTTGTGTGAGTAATATATGTTTTGTGTGTGTACTATATGTATATACATAGATAATATATCTTAGGGTTAGAAAAAAAAAGAGCAGCCTCAAGAAAGAGAGAGAGAGAGAGAGAGAGAGAGAGAGAGAGAGAGAGAGAGAGAGAGGAGGCAACCCTAGCCGCCTAGAAGGAGAAGAAAAAGAGAAGAGAAGAGAAAAGAAGGGAGTTCACCATCATCATCATCATCATCTTTCTTTTCCCAATTCTGTGAGTAAACATTTAGATTTGTAGGGTTGATTCGTAATTTGATTGATTTTTCATTATAGTCTGAATAAATCGTATAGATGAGTGTTTATATAGATACGGATCTATAGTGATATATACATATATATAGATATATTAAAGGTTGGATATGAGTTATTTAGAAAATTAAAGAAAAAAAAAAGAGCTAATACAAATTCGGATTTGGGTAAAATTGAAGAAAATCTCAGATCTGTTTTACAAAATAATTCGTATTAATTCATACATTTTGTTTTTGGTAAAACTTTTCACTTAAGTCAATGTAAAACGCAATTCTGCATGTTTTCTGTCTAATGATATTTTTCTCAATTCTGCACCGTTTGGGCAGAAAATTCATATTACAGTAGCAGTAAATGTTAACTCCGAATTTTGAATTATGTTTATGAAAATTGTTAGAGATGTTTCTTTGTACGGTATTATTATGAAGAACAATTTCAACCCATGCTGGTTTTGGGGCTGTTTAATATAAGATTTGTTTGGGACAATTTTAAATAGTGCTGTTGAATGCCGATTTTAAATGCTATGACTTATGCTATGTGCGGTATTAAATGATGATTGTGAAAATACTACGTTAGAGACGTGAATAGAAGTTTGGCGCAAGGGCCTTATTGTGAATAATCGGATAATGATAATCCATGTAATAAATGATAAATTTCCGAAGTGGTTAATGACGTGATTAAATCCTCATGAATGGTACTTGTGTGAATTAACGTAGATGGTAAAAAAAAAAAGTGGTTTCAAGTTCCTTAGTGTTCACCGCTCCCCGTTGTGTGATATGTTGTTTTTGGTAGCTCGACTTGCTGAGTGTACCCTTTTGCCAGTGGCTTCGTGATCAAGCTGGCCTAGGCCTTATGCCCGGCTTATTTGTTAGACGTCTAGGCATATTGACTGGCCTTCTGTGTGTATACCTGGTTTGGTTGATACCCCAACCAAACTAGCACCAGAGTGGATGTTAGTAGTATGTCCGGGCACACATGGGATATATGTGTGGGTGTACCATGGAGGGTGACCAAGTGGTGAAGCTAGGAAATTGAATAATGAATCATTCCTAAAAAAAGTAAGTTGACCATGAGTAGGGTGACCTTAGTAGTGAACCTAGGGCAATAAAAAAATGACAGTGATTGTAGAGCGTTAAATGCAAATGGATAAACTATTGCGAAACATGAAATTGAAAACTCGAAATGGTTACCGTGGTATAATGCGAAGGAAATTGATTAAATGATTTGGTATTGGAGAATTTCTTATTCTAATACTAAGGATTTGTGCTAACTCTCGAGTTGTAGGATGGTGAGCCCACTAACCATTATATGTAGGCTTTGGCTCACCATGTTATTTAAGAGTAAGTGTTTCTTTTACTTTGTGGGTGGAACAAACTGCCGCTGTGACTCGAGGAAACTATCGCTTGTCCTCACTCACGTGTGGAACTACAGTTTTGCCTACAACTCTATATGTGTTTGTGGTCAAGAAAGGGAGGAAGCCCAGCGGATTCCCAACCTCAGAGAAATTTATTGGGTATTATTATGTTAATTGATTATTGTTGGGTTGGAGTCGAGGGGACCACGAGTGATCCTTGAGACTGGGGCGTGTTTACTCATACCAGTGTTGTTATACAATGCTGACCCGTGTGATGTTTATCATGCGGGGGCGTTTATCGGGAAACGCAGCCGTTTTGCAGATTAAGGAGTAGGCCGGTATGACTATTGGATTGCATGGATTTGCTTGAGGGCATGAAGACCTTTACTATTCATTTGTTATTTTCATTTATTTGACATTGTGGGCCATTATTGTAGTTGGTATTGGGACGTTTAGTAGCTCTAACCAGAGATTGTGATAGAGGATATTCTGTCAAAGCTTTAATTGTAAACGAAAAGATTTTTATTCTTAATGAGAATTTAGAAATGGTTATTCAGCTTCCGCTTTTCAATACAGGTGATTTAGTAGTTGTAGCTTTAATCATATATATTTGAGTATTTTCGGAACCGCATGAGTGTTTTATTTAAATAGAAATGTGGTGGTTTTGTTTTAAAAACATAAATGGAGATTTATTACAAATGTTTTAACCAGGTTTTGAAGAACATCTATTTCCATTAAAAAGTTTTATTAGGATGGGTTTCGTGGTGTTCACTCCGATAGTTGGGCAGTCGAATGGTAGTCTAGATTTAGTTCTATACTGATTATTTGGCTTTCAAAAAATTGGGGTGTGACAGTTTAGTATCAAAGCTTTTGATTGCCTTAGATTTGGAGGAGTCTAGGGGATCCTCGGCATTGTGGTAGTGGGTCAGAGCTATAGGTCGTGGATTTATTTGGGCTTCGGGTTATGTGTACTTTTGTGTTATCCATGTGTTGCCTACATGCTATTTAATTTTTTTCAATCGATTAATTACATAACTTTCCGAGCCTATCATTATATGTGAATTTGTTGAAATAATTTGTTATATACTGAGTTGCATAATAGTGCATGCATACATATTGTTGGTATCTAGAGGAGAGTTGGAGGATGATCAACAGTGGAGCTCCTGCCCAGTGGATTTCTATTGTTTTTAGCCGGCCTTCAGCATTATCTGGTATCTACAAGCATATTATTCGGGAGATTATTATTTTATTGGAGTATCGAAAATTTGGTATTATCGAGAAAAATCTTATATGTTATTTCTCTTATTATCGACTGGTATTCTCATATGTGTTCTATAATTTGGTTATCTCGGATTTCTTATCATGGAGCTGTGTTTATCAATAAGTATTTTGGCATGGATCATAATTATATTCTTGTGTCTGTATTCGGGCTTTCTAATATATTCTGGAGCATCTATCAGATCAACGGGATTCTATTTTCTACAACTATGACGAATCTGAGCACGTGTTGGTTTATTTCCGACCGCATTATAATCTTCGCAGTCTTATTTCCAGTGCAGAGTTATGTATATTCTTGAAGAGGCATGTTTGAATAATAAGTATGGGTATCCTGAGGAGGTGTAATGGGGGACATGGTAAGAGGTAAACATGGGCATATAGTTAGAATTCTTGATTAACTGCGAGCATGTTGCATGCCTAGTTTGTATTCACATGTTTTGCATCAATAATTGTGTTTTGAATTATCTATTAATGTTTGATGATTGACTATACGAGAATAGGTATATAGATGAGGGTTTCCTTGTTTGGATTAGTCGCTCGACGTACTTGGTCTCGTATAGTTGAGAGTTAAACTTAATCAATGTTTTGTTTGAAATTATGTGTTTAACTTTATTGATGACTGCCTTGGGTATTTATCGTTGCTTCAAATTTCGGGACGAAATTTCTTTAAGGAAGGTAGAATGTTACAACCCTAAAATTTCTAAGTGTATAAACAATTATTTTAATTATAATTTTCAGTTAGCAATATTATATGAGTGTGCCTATGTAAGACACGTCTTTAAAAATTTTAAGTTTGGAGGACATATAAATAAAATCATCAGTGAGTCCTTTAGTTTGAATGCTACATTTTATTAATTTAAATTTATTAAAAAAAATGAAGTGTTGATATGTATTTTTTTTAATATAATGTTTACAGGCCCGCGAATGTGTCAAATAGTGTATCTGGTATTGAAATTAAGTACCCGGGGTATGAGTACCCTTTGGGCTAGCCATTTTAGTGGTTTGTGTTACATTCTGGGCTCATATGAGTCTCTTTAGTGAGCCCATAAGAAGAAAAACGGGATTATTAATATTTGTGTGAGTAATATATGTTTTGTGTGTGTATTATATGTATATACATAGATAATATATCTTAGGGTTAGAAAAAAAAAAAAGAGCAGCCTCAAGAGAGAGAGAGAGAGAGAGAGAGAGAGAGAGAGAGAGAGAGAGAGAGAGAGAGAGAGAGGAGGAGGCAACCCTAGCCACCTAGAAGGAGAAGAAAAAGAGAAGAGAAGAGAAAAGAAGGGAGTTCACCATCATCATCATCATCATCTTTCTTTTCCCAATTCTGTGAGTAAACATTTAGATTTGTAGGGTTGATTCGTAATTTGATTGATTTTTCATTATAGTCTGAATAAATCGTATAGATGAGTGTTTATATAGATACGGATCTATAGTGATATATACATATATATAGATATATTAAAGGTTGGATATGAGTTATTTAGAAAATTAAAGAAAAAAAAAAGAGCTAACACAAATTCGGATTTGGGTAAAATTGAAGAAAATCTCAGATCTGTTTTACAAAATAATTCGTATTAATTCATACATTTTGTTTTTGGTAAAACTGTTCGCTTAAGTCAATGTAAAATGCAATTCTGCACGTTTTCTGTCTAATGATATTTTTCTCAATTCTGCACCGTTTGGGCAGAAAATTCATATTACAGTAGCAGTAAATGTTAACTCCGAATTTTGAATTATGTTTATGAAAATTGTTAGAGATGTTTCTTTGTACGGTATTATTATGAAGAACAATTTCAACCCATGCTGGTTTTGGGGCTGTTTAATATAAGATTTGTTTGGGACAATTTTAAATAGTGCTGTTGAATGCCGATTTTAAATGCTATGACTTATGCTATGTGCGGTATTAAATGATCATTGTGGAAATACTACGTTAGAGACGTGAATAGAAGTTTGGCGCAAGGGCCTTATTGTGAATAATCAGATAATGATAATCCATGTAATAAATGATAAATTTCCGAAGTGGTTAATGACGTGATTAAATCCTCATGAATGGTACTTGTGTGAATTAACGTAGATGGTAAAAAAAAAAAGTGGTTTCAAGTTCCTTAGTGTTCACCGCTCCCCGTTGTGTGATATGTTGTTTTTGGTAGCTCGACTTGCTGAGTGTACCCTTTTGCCAGTGACTTCGTGATCAAGCTGGCCTAGGCCTTATGCCCGGCTTATTTGTTAGACGTCTAGGCATATTGACTGGCCTTCTGTGTGTATACCTGGTTTGGTTGATACCCCAACCAAACTAGCACCAGAGTGGATGTTAGTAGTATGTCCGGGCACACATGTGATATATGTGTGGGTGTACCATGGCGGGTGACCAAGTGGTGAAGCTAGGAAATTGAATAATGAATCATTCCTAAAAAAAGTAAGTTGACCATGAGTAGGGTGACCTTAGTAGTGAACCTAGGGCAAGAAAAAAATGACAGTGATTGTAGAGCGTTAAATGCAAATGGATAAACTATTGCGAAACATGAAATTGAAAACTCGAAATGGTTACCGTGGTATAATGCGAAGGAAATTGATTAAATGATTTGGTATTGGAGAATTTCTTATTCTAATACTAAGGATTTGTGCTAACTCTCGAGTTGTAGGATGGTGGGCCCACTAACCATTATATGCAGGCTTTGGCTCACCATGTTATTTAAGAGTAAGTGTTTCTTTTACTTTGTGGGTGGAACAAACTGCCGCCGTGACTCGAGGAAACTACCCCTTGTCCTTACTCACGTGTGGAACTACAGTTTTGCCTACAACTCTATATGTGTTTGTGGTCAAGAAAGGGAGGGAGCCCAGCGGATTCCCAACCTCAGAGAAATTTATTGGGTATTATTATGTTAATTGATTATTGTTGGGTTGGAGTCGAGGGGACCACGAGTGATCCTTGAGATTGGGGCGTGTTTACTCATACCAGTGTTGTTATACAATGCTGACCCGTGTGATGTTTATCATGCGGGGGCGTTTATCGGGAAACGCAGCCGTTTTGCAGATTAAGGAGTAGGCCGGTATGACTATTGGATTGCATGGATTTGCTTGAGGGCATGAAGACCTTTACTATTCATTTGTTATTTTCATTTATTTGACATTGTGGGCCATTATTGTAGTTGGTATTGGGACGTTTAGTAGCTCTAACCAGAGATTGTGATAGAGGATATTCTGTCAAAGCTTTAATTGTAAACGAAAAGATTTTTATTCTTAATGAGAATTTAGAAATGTTTATTCAGCTTCCGCTTTTCAATGCAAGTGATTTAGTAGTTGTAGCTTTAATCATATATATTTGAGTATTTTCGGAACCGCATGAGTGTTTTATTTAAATAGAAATGTGGTGGTTTTGTTTTAAAAACATAAATGGAGATTTATTACAAATGTTTTAACCAGGTTTTGAAGAACATCTATTTCCATTAAAAAGTTTTATTAGAATGGGCTTCGTGGTGTTCACTCCGATAGTTGGGCAGTCGAATGGTAGTCTAGATTTAGTTCTATACTGATTATTTGGCTTTCCAAAAATTGGGGTGTGACAGGATATCACGAAGAATAGGAGGGTGTGGAAGCCGGTGGGGAAATCTATTGAGGGAATAGATGGCGAGGCTCCAACAACTTTAGTGATGACAACTTCTACTCGAGGCGAAGACGAGCACAATAGCAAAGTGGAGCTCGTGCATTTCGTGTTTGGTGACGTTGGTGATCTCAAGTACATGGGGGATGCGAACTTGAGTAATGGTGTAGCTGAATAGCTTGGAGGATGGCAAATGAGATGCACTGTCAATGTGGAAGTTGAAGATTACAAGAGGAAGAATCTTAGGACTGGTGGGAAGGAATTTGAGGCAAGTTGAAGATTGTTAGGATTGTGCCTAAAATTTCATTAGTGGAACTGTTTCCTAATCTCTGATTTGTTCCTTATCTGGTGCTTTCCTCATCAAATAAGGTTTCCGTTGATGGTGGAAGTTTCCTATTTTATACAAATGTTTGTGAGAGTATTCCTTGATATACAAGACTTACCATAGGGGTAAATCCTACTACAACTAGGATTGGAACTCTACAATCTGTAAATGTAGGGCTTACTCAAGGAATAAATAAGATTGGTTGGAAATTTTCTACATACACAAGAGTCAAGAGAGCTAGGCTTGCAAACTTGTGAGGGAGAGATTAGTTTATAGCAATTGTGTTTGTCCTATAACTTGGTTGGAGAGTTATACACGTGAGGTCTTGAGTGCTTGTAATCTTCATATTAATCGAGGTGAACGCCTTTACACGTGGACGTAGGCACTGTTGGGCCAAACCACATTTAAATCTTGTTGTGTTAGTTTACTTGATTTTTCTTTCGTGATTGTGTCGTTCTTGTTCTATTTATCTCCATCTTTGTGGGTATGGTTTTCTTCTTGTGATTGTAGGCCCATTCCAACAGGTTGATGCCATGATTAGTATAAGGGCAGATTTGTATTAGTGACATTGTAATGAATTTATCACTAATATGAGTATTTGATTAGTATAAGGGCAGATTTGTATTAGTGACATTGTAATGAATTTATCACTAATATGAGTATTTATTTATAGAGTAATGCTATGTTCCTAAATTTTGCATCTCAAATGGTTCTCAAATACATGTGGCAGTAGGCGGACTTAGTTTTGATTGAACGATGTTGAAGTGGTACTACTATAATTGAAGTATACACATGTGTTTGTTAGTACTCAACAATAGTGGCTTCCTCATAATTTTCCAGAGCATGTTAGCTCTAATGCCCTAGTTACTGAGCACAAAGAGGGCAAAATAGTCTATATTTTTTTTCTCAGAAATTGGTTAATTTAAAAGAGGAAAAAGTTAAATAGCGTGTACAAAATACAATAGGCATACCCCAGGATATACAGTGAGCTTAACAAACATGCAAAGAAGTAACCACCTAGGATAGACTGCAACAAAGCAAAATGCAATGAATGGAGTCCACCCCTACCAGACAAAGAAACAATTAAAACCAAGGAAATTAGGAGAATCTACCGTTAGGGATTTATTCTTCTTTTTTCTCTTTTTCCGATCTTGCTTGCCTTGGTTATACATGGGAGTGCAAAAGGAGGCTATGGGACTACCTGTATTACAAAAATTACTCTTACTACCATAGGAATCCTATCAAAATGGTCTTTATACTTTGCCCAAATAATCATCATTTTGAATATATATACCAAATAAATACACCCATAAGGCAGTAGTTTTATTAACATGGGGTACAATATAACTAAAAAGCTCATGTCAAGCATTGAACAGAACAGTCCAAAATATAGATATCTTGCCTTCCACTGGAAAAGGGTGGAAGGAGAAAAGGAAAACTCAGATGACGAAAATATAGACAAAATTTCTTTCGAAGAAAAAGTTTGCTGAAATTTGAAATGCAAGTGTATTTTTTTTACCATATTTTAATACAATCTTCCCTCCTACCGCCGAGGTTCTTTGAAAAAAGAAAGTCCTCTTAAGATCTCTGTGACAGAGGATTTCTTATACAAAGAATATTTTTCTTCCGCACCAACAGACGTGTTGCCAACAGAGGTATTAACGTTACTTATGATGCTTACCTATCCTTCATCAATGTATAAGTAAATAAATTGGAAGTAATATGTAAAAGTTCAAATTTTAGGAGAAGAAAAACAAATAAAAGACACAGCAAGAAAAAGATTCACATGATCATTGAAGAGTACTACTAGACTCTCCATATAAAAGAACTAGGGCTCACTAAAGAGATAAGAAGTATTTACTGTAAGATGGGACTGTACAATATTCTTCCTTCTTTTGCAAGAAGTTGATTAATAAATATAAGAGGCCGAAATATTAAAACTTTCCCAGTTATACACTTAGTCTAGACTTCCAGAACATAGGCAATATATCTCAATACTTAACTCTTTTATTGGTACAATAAGCATGAACCTAGGGATGCATGGAATCTTCTAAAAGGCAGAAAACTCCCCAGCATATGCGCACCTGCATCCGCATTAGCATGGATTCTTCTTGTATGTGTTTGTTCTATTTATTTTTTTTGCAAGAAAATGGGCCTCCAACAAAATTTTGAAAACTTTGGAGTCAATTTAAGAATGCAAGGAGTTGGATTATATGTCAAACAACTAGTGTTGGTTATATCCTTTACAATTGTTATTCATGTCTTAAAATAAATCAAGAAAATGTAGTTGTAGGATAATTTGTCATTGTACAAAAGTATATATTCTGTAATATTTTATACAAGCACCCGTCGCGCCCACATCCTAGATTATTGTAAAATTGATGAATCCCCCCGCAGCTAGCCACACCAGTGCTTCCAAGCATGCACCACTTTTTTCCTGATTGCGAGTCAAACCTTCAATGGATTTTCACTGTTTTACTGAATAAAAGTCACAGATGGTAAAGTTAATTAGGACGTCAATTCATTTGTCAAACAAAGTTTCACTATTGCAAACCTTAAAACAAACAAATAAATTAATAAACTACCACTTGGGAGCACTATTGCTTAGGAGGTAATTTTGAAATTTTGCTCACTGGATGAGGTAACTTAAATTGGACTACATATCACTTGTGAAATATATATATATATATATATATATGTGTGTGTGTGTGTGAGATTTTCTCAACAAGGGGCTTCAACAAGTCTGGATTTTGTGCACAAATGAAGAGCGGACACCATTTTTGTGCATGCACACTCATATTTGTGTACAACTTTAGCAACATTTCATAAAAGAATTAATTCAACTACCAATTTGACACATCGCATAAAATTAAAAGACCCACAAATATGTTCCAAGAAAATGATGAATGCTGCAAAGTGAGTTTAATCTTTGGAAACAAAAAAAATTACTGTTTTTTTTTTAAAACCTGGACGGCACAAGGACAATTGTATTATAGAAGTCGACTTGATATATACAGCAAAAAAAGAGGGGGACATGTCACCTAACCCTCTACAAGCAACTTACAAAACTAGCAAATACTAGCAAAGAGCACAACCAAAATATGATCAGCCCCTACCTGTGTACATGATATGTCCAAAATAAAGCATCAAAACAGAGTAATGAAAAAACTAGGGGACCAATCAGCACCATGTCAGAGAAATGAGGCATCCTAGATTGAAAAAATAGTGTGTAAGCTGAAGAGAAAATAAGGCTGATCCACCGTTGACGTCCTTCCAAACCACAAGATTTCAAAGGAGGGTCAAACTCAATGAGGATTAGATCAAAACCACGCTTCCAGAGCGAAAGACCCGTGCACGCCCTGATTTGGCTAGAGAATCTATGACCGCGTTCGCACTTCTAGGAATAAGATGAACCTTTTTTCGATATTCATGGAGTTTAAAATTATGAGGTTGTTGGAAATAGAATTAGCAACATCATTTTGTTTCCATGGAATTGATATTCCAAGCAAGTAGCCCACGAAATGGCCACCGATGAATCACTTTCCAAGTCAAGTTCCTCGCAAGTTTCAGTAAGGCGTTCAGCAGAATTAGCTCCCATCTGCACCACTTTAGAGATAGCCATTAGCTCGGCAATGTTAGAGTACACGATTCCAACATGAAGTGAAAAAATGGCCAGAAAAACTCTATTGTTGTCCCTAAGAACTCCCCCAATCCCCGAAGGCCCTGGTTTTCTGAGAGAAGAGCCGTCAACATTGAATTTCAGAATTCCATTATAGGGCGGAGTCCAAGCAAGAATTTCCTTCATCTTCCGCGACTTTGAAATGATGCATCCTTGAGTAGTATTTCTCATAAAATCATTACAAGAGATATGGAAATTGGAGCAAGAAGACTTTAACTACCAAAATAATCTAGCTTTGATGGTGAACATGATTTCTTCTGAACCTTTCGAAGAATCGTTGAAGATGACCATATCATTGTGTCATAGCCAAATAGACCAGCATACGACGTAAAAAAGACAATCCCAAGCAAGACCCTCGTCAAAAGATGTACAGAGAGCTCCAGTGATTCCACCACAGTGTAAAGGAGGCTGATGCACAGAAGTATAGATTCCACAAATTGAGGCAGCCACACCAAATCTTCCAAGAAGCGGGGCAGTGAAGGAGAAGATGGTCCAGTATTGTCTCTTCCGCATTACCACACAAGGCAAATGTGAGATCCTCTTCTGAAAAAGGTAAAAAAGTCCGTAAGTTTTGTTTAACAGCGATTTTTCCTTGTAAAGCTTGCCAACAAAAGATTTGAACTTTCAGGGGACATTTGGATTTCCATATGTACGAAATTTGTGGGTCTATTAGTTGCACCCACATATTTTGGACCGGGTCCAATGGGCTGGCTTTGGAAACCTAAGTTGTGTGCCTATATATATATGTATATTACATATGCTAGTGTTCCCTTGGATGAGATACACACATTCAGCAGCCTCTCTTTCTCTCTCCCTCACGGCTTTCTCTCTCTATGGCACATCACCAATGGGGCATGGATTTAGCGCGTGATATGTACGAGGACCACTCTAGTAGTGATCTTCACGACCTATGCGAAGCATAAGAGAGTATGTGGAGGCTACAAGGAGCAGCAGTTTGTGTGTGAAGATGCTGGGCTCATAACAATACCGTTCGACGATCCGTCGGGTTATTCTACTAGGTAAGTGACCTAAACTTGACTCGTATGCTAGCGTGCATATTTTTCTACATTGGTATCAGAGCCGTATAGGTTGTTGATTCGCCTGTATATCACCAAAAATGAATCTGCCGTTAAAGCTTTTGAAGCTTTTATCAAAAACTTTAAAAAATCGAATTTGACGTGGGTCTAATACAAAACTTCAATAGGCCAGGGGTCCAAATTATTTTCACATGGTTGTGTCCCATATGGTCCCTAGAATCCCTCCATGAAGTCCCATGACTTGATTATCTCCGATGTAGGAGAAATCTCAAACCCTATTTTTCATTGGGCTTCAAAAACAAATATTTTTTTTTTCAAAGTTTTGCGATCTGTTTTTGATAAAAAAAAAATAATTTTTGGATCAAAAATAGAGGAAATATAACTACACAAAGAAGCTGCCGCGAGTTGCCCTATGGCTGCGTTTTTTTTTTTTTTTGAGTTTTGGCCAAAGGTTGAAGAAGACGATATGTGTGTAAGGCGTGTCCCATGCACAGTCTGCGGCGTGTGCATCCCAATCCCATGGTTGTGATATGTTCACTGCACGTGGAAAGGTTTGGCCACTTAGCTCAGCAACTTGGGCTTATGACCCAAGTGGGGTCCAATTGTTTGGCCATATATTCGAATGTAAGTGTTGGTCCCATTGATTGTTTGTGGGCCATTGATTGCTATGTCACCTAAAAGTATTTGGTTTTTTTTTTTTAATTAAACAACCCATTTGTCACTGAAATTGAGTTTTAAAATATTTTTAGAATTCAAGAAAATTCTGGAAAATGATATTTTAAAACAATTTTATTGTTTAGTGTTTAGTACATTAAAAGGGACTCTAAGATAATTTTTTGTGTAAATTATCATGTATCTTTGGTATTTTAGAGCATGTAATTTTTGTTATTGCCCATTCATTTAATTGCTTAAAGTAGCTAAAATACATTATTAATTTTTGTAATTAATAAGGGACATAGGGACACTGTTTTAAGACCATGTAAAAGTTTATGGGACCCATAGATAATTTTTGGTAAATTATCTGAATCATATTAATATTTTGGAGAATATAATTGTGTGTTTTTGTACACATATTAAATTGCTTAAAATATTATTATTGATTATTAGTTCAGAAAATTAACACAATGTGTTTAGAACACTAGTGGCAGCTTGAGAAAATTATTTTAGTGTATTTTCTCGCTATTTGGGACATATTTTAGAGCATATATATTGTGGTGAGTACGCAATATCAATTGCTTAAAATATAACCAATTATAATTATTAATTCTTGAACTTAATGAATGGTGTTTTTTTTTTTTTTTTTACACTAATTGGAGACTTGAGAAAATTATATGAATTATCTCATTTTTGTTTTGGTATTTTAGAGCATAAAATTTATGCATATGGGCATTTATTTAATTGCTTAAAATAGCCAAAATAGATTATTAATTCTTGAAATTTTTGTGTTTTTGGGAATTTAGTTGCTCATAGTTAATTCTGTTTAACTAAATCAATTTATTTCGTTAAATTGATTCAAAATATTTTTGGGCCTTGATGAAATTCTGGAAATTTTTATTTATAATGAAAAATGTGTTTTTCAGTTAATTAAATTTTCCATAAGGTTTTAAATAAATTGTTAAGTTAAAAAGGCCCTTAATGAATTGGTTTTGAAATATGTTTTATGACCGAAAATTGTGTTAAAATTAGTGAAAAATCTAGGATTTTTCGTTGATTTTACTTTAGCTTATGGGAGCTATCCGGGCTGTGCAATAATTATTTTATTGCTCATTTTATTATTTTTAGAGGCTCGTTGCATTGTTGGTCATTTTATATTACTACTGTTTGTGATTGGATGACCTGAGACCTCTAATCCTCCTCCTTAAATGGAGTGATGGATTAGTCCATTAATTTTTAAATAGACCACATGAGTGCTTGATGTATGTGATTAGTGCATTAATCTGGATTAATGAATGGACAATTAATTGGCAATTTATGGAGCTTGTGTCTTCACGATGTATGTTTAAGGCTATTCTTATATATGTTTATGAACAAAGCATTCCAATTTTTTATGGGCTATAAATGTAATGTGAGGACGAGGGTTTTATTTCTTGTATTGGAAAAGCCTACTTGTAAAGGGATGATTTTCTTTGTTCATAAATCATACACTTGAATTACCTTAACATGAGCTCAAAGTTGTCAATTCGGACCCACGTGGGGGTCCATGCACACTTTTGTTGTATGACGCACTTTATATCTTGTGGATGATCTTAGATAGGTAATTGTACCATCTAATTGATATTTGTTTAGAAAAATCAATTATAAAAAGTTTTTTCTTGATTTACAAAATTAAGATTTGATTAATGTGCAATAGCAAATTTTTTGGTCTTAAATTGTAGAAAAGGAAAAACTCATTTGTAATTGGATTTTAAAACAAACCTTATGAAATGTGCAAATAATGTCCATCCCTTGCGCATGTTCTCAAATATTATTCTTCAAATTTTTTGGATTTACAAAAAATAAATGTTTTTCAAACCACACTTTGTCGATCTTTATAACAGTAACAATTTTAAAAAGGACTAATTTTTGTAATATGACACTGCAAAGTAACACACCTACAGAGTAAGTAAGAGCTTATGGGCTTTAGACTTATTCTATAGTCCAACCCATTAAACCGAATAATGGGCCTCCGACCCAATTTCACTATAAACCCTGAAAGCCTATGACACTTGGCTCAAGAAGGATCATAGCACGCGCTTTCTGATAAGTAGCATGCACCATGATCTTGTTGGGAAGTATATGTACTACCCAATAGCCAAAGAATTGTGAGATCAACTCGAATTTGTTTTTCGAAGGCACATTCACTACTAGATTGTGCATCTAGTTATGAAGTTCGGGAAAGTAAAGGTAACGTTCCAAGTACACGATGACTGGACATCTAAGGTCGATGACAGGTATGATTCGTGGTTTCAGAATACTTGGAACATCTTTACTGGCGAACTGCAGTTTCAGACTATGATTAGTTCTGTGCCTGATTCGCAGGTCCATAGAAAACAAATCATGATCCACAACGAAAATGTTAAATTTTTTGGTTTTGACATTTTTTGACATGTTGAGCTGAATACGGAGTGCCAAAACGGTGAGGCGAACCGTATAACTACACTCTTGACCACTACTTCCATAAGTGGAAGTAAGCGCAAGGCCAGTGGGCCTAAACGCAATGGTAAGGGTAAACTCGCCTAGAGGCAGAGTGGGGCCAACATGTTTGCTCCCAAGGCTAATAAGGTGGAAGAGCGTAATCAAGGGCGTTTTTTAGTTCGGTGCTAATAGGATGGACATTTTTGGGTGGTAGTGTTACTAGGACATGGTCATCTAGGGATAACTGCTTAAGAATTGTTTTCATAAATTATGGTTTCCTCTGTCATTCATTTATTCTGAGACAAGGCATGCTAGACTTGAACGCATACGATATGATAGGATAACTTGATTAGCTTGAGAAGCCCTTTTGGGCCCACTCGCTAAGGTTGACCTACCTATGTATAAGTCTTGCTTAGTTGACAAAGTATGCCGAAAGCCTTTAAGAGAGGCTATTAGAGCGACTCAAGCATTAGAGCTAGTTCACTCAAATATCTGTGGACCTATGGTTGTAAAGGCACGTCATTGCGCCTCTTATTTTATCACTTTTATAGATGATTTTGCGCGATGTGAGGATCGCGAGTATTTATCTAATCAATTCTGGGAACTATGTGAGGAAAAAGGGAAAACGCAGACAACTTTCTATTCCGGAAACTCTACAACAATATGGTGTTGCAGAAAGAAGGAATAGGACATTCCTAGATATGGCTAGGACTATGATGGCACAAGTCAACCTCCCAAAGTTATTTTGGGGGTATGTACTCTTGATTGCTGCCTACATACTAGAGTGCCTCTTCTCAGTCAGTTCCTTTAACCCCCTTATTAGCTATAGAAAAGTGAAAAGCTCATTTTGGAGCATTTGTGCCTGTGGAGGTCAGGAGGTTATGTTCACTATACCTCGCATAAGTGTAAGAAACTTCGCACAAGAGCTAGAAAGCATACCTTTATAAGGTATTCTAATAGCTCGACAGCCTATGTTACGTATAATGAACAAACGGGTATACGAATGACATAAATGGTGCCACATAATATTGAGAATGACTTCCCCAGACATGTATTACTAAGATATATCTCGACCTCTGTGAGTTGGAGGATGTTGAAGACAACATACCATCTTTAAGTGAGGGTGAGGAGATTGAGAATCAATATCCAGTAATCGCTGTAAAATGGTACTAGTTTCCAGCCGAGTGGGAGTACACCACTAGGTACTCAAGATTCTCAGGTAGTACACTATATGGTGATGAGGAAAAAGTTCCCTATCGCTGTTTTGAAATTGAGGAAGACATTTTCATATGTGTGCAAATGTGTGCACAGGTGGATGAGGATGAGCCTGCTTATTTTGTTGAAGCATTTTTCTTCGTCTACTGAAGCTGAGTGGATAGTTGCTATGCTAGATAAGATGAGCTCTATGGACGCGAATAAGGTCTGGGAGTTAGTTGACATTCTGCTTGTGCGTAAGACTATTGGAGACAAGTGTGTTTTCAAAATCTAACGTAAGGCAGATGGTTCAATTGACAAGTATTAGGCGCGCCTTGTGGCGATAGTTTGTACCCAGAGAGGGTATAGACCATGGAAATGTGTTCTCCCAAAGGGTAAGATCTAACTCCATTTACCTTATCCTAGCAATTGTCGCATATTTAGTTTTGGAACCTTTTTAGTTGGATGTTTAAACTGTTCTTTTCTTAGTGGAGAACAAGACGACGAGATAAATATGGATCAGCCCATTGGTTTTGTGACCAAAGGAAATGAGCGCAAAAGTATGCCGTCTCAAACGTTTCATTTATTATCTCTAGCTAGTGATTGTCTCGGCAGTGGTACAATGTGTGTACATTAAATGGACGTCCTTCTAGCTGGGAATGAGATGAGTTCCATTATCGCCATTTGAGAGTGGCTGTCCTCTCAGTTTGAGATTGAGGACATGGGTGATGCCAAGTATGAGTTGGGAGTTTAGATTGTGAGATATTGTTCTTAGCAGCTCATCTGTTTGTGTGAAGGGACTTACAAGATGAAGGTTCTTGAACATTTTCACATGAAAGGCTTAATTACCCATTGACATCATAAAAGGGACACACCCTGAACTTAGATCAATGTCTTAAGAATAATGAGAAGAGAAAACAAATGCCCAGTTTGTCATATGCATCCGCAATAGGGAATCTGAAGTATACTAATGTGTGGATTCAGTCAGATGTCTGCTATGCGGTTGATTTAATTAGTTGTGTTTGTAGCAACCCTGGTCCTATCGCTAAAGAGTAGTGAAGAGTATCTTGCGATATGTTTGCGAGAGTACTGTGGACCTTGCCTTATGCTATCTACGATGGAATCATAATATGTGGTGTGCTCTGTAGCTATTTAAGAAGCTGTTTTGGTTGAAGAGTTTTTGTAGTGACTAGGCTCTTCACCTCATAAGTGGTGAGGTTGTGTTCATCCACAGTGATAGCACGTAAGTCTGAGCATATGCAAAATATCTCAAAAACCATTCTAGCACGTAGACATTCATTTTTTTGTCACATTTGAGATGTGGTTTGCGCAAAGGGAGATTGTCTTGAGGCACATCTCCACTTGGGGATTTGATGTGCTTAGACATTTTATTGTGGCATTGACATTATTATTTAAGTTTTTTTATAAACTAGTTGGTTTCTGTATATATATATATGTTGGGTTTGTGCCCTCAAACCATTACTTTATGTATGAGACATTAGCATTATAATATATGGATATCAGCTTTACATTTCATTGTGTATGTTTCTTTCATGAGATGATTGTTTTGTCCTTAAGTATCATAGTAAGCAATTCGTGTGTGTATGAGATACACACAAGTGAGATACGAATTACTATTCTTTGATACTTAGAATATGTCACAGTGGATGATGAGACTGGATACCTCATCAGGTTTACACTGTAGCATAATTAACTACCATTGGATGGAGTGATTAATCTCAATCACTAGAGTGTAGCTCTTAGTTGATATGCTAGTGCTTATAGTGCATTGACGGACCTGAGCTTTCCTATTGACGCTTAAGGCTGTCAACAGTCAATAGGAACTCATAACTTGTATAAGGTACGTGTTCTCAATCTTGAGATGATTATGAACACAGACTATGGATATGGCTGCTTTGACTTACCAATCAGTGAGGTCTATAGAAGATCAACACCTGGGTATCTTGGGTATGTCATGTCCATAGGGTTGTGAACATATATTGTCAAGATAGAATCTACCCTCTGATTCAGAGTAAGCATTCCCTTGAGAATGTCACCAAGTTGATTACTGAGTACTGCAGTCTTGTTGATAAGAGTTATCAACATGTTTGGTAATCATGAGTAGTGAATGGGACTCAAGGAATACAAGAAGTAATCATGATTCAGGTTGACAGTAACAGTTATCCGACTACCTGAATATGATTACGAATGCTGACGGTAGAGGGACATTAGTACACCATACAAGTCTAGTTATCGCTTCGGATATGTTCTTTTGCGTTGGAGTTCAGTTATCGTTTTATAGTGGAATAAACGTTAACTGACCAGTTAGTTAGTTTGCTGATCAAAGAGTTTGGTCATGGTAATTAACAAACTGGTCTGAGCCAACAATAAAGAGCCTAGGAGGTCCCACTCTTAGCTCCGCTAGGATGCTTGGGAAGACACTTGAGGAAGCTGTTAAGATAAGTTCGATCGATTGAAGTATGTTCGATCGATTGAAGTCAGCAGGTTCGATCGATCGAGAATGGTTCGATCGATCGAAGGTTCGATCGATCGAAGTCACTTCTATCGATCGAAGTCTAGGTCGGTTCTGGAAATCTATAAATAGGGCAGCTGCGTTCTGGAAGTTAGTAATCGTCGTTTTTATACGCAGAAGCTGCAGAAACTATCATAGTCTTCCCAAAACCTTCCTATCCTCTCTATTAGGGTTCCCACCAACCCTAGTCTTTCCGGCAGGCATCCGCAGGAGTCATAAGGGTGATGATCATCTAGTGGAGGCTGCTGGAAGTTAAAGTTTCAGAATTGGGTTCAAGACACTAAGGTATAATTCTTGCACCCCCTTGTACGCATCTATGGAATTGACGAGTAGTAGATATTGGGCTACCTTTAAGTTTTCATAACTTAACTTTTCCGCTGCGCGTTTAAACTTAGAATTTAAACCGGTTTTTCCAACAATTGGTATCAGAGCCACGCTCGTCTGGATCTATAGATGCGTTTTTGGAACCCTAGTTTTGATTTGCATGTTGATTTTAGAACTGTTTTCGAAACTGCATCGTCACAGATCTGTTTCTGCAGTGTTATCGTAGCAGAATACAAAACTGTGATTGCATAGGATGCAAGGTGGGTTCGATCGATCGAACTTGTTTCGATCGATCGAACATTCTGTTCTCAATCGATCGAACTAGTTTTGATCGATCGAAGCCTTCTGGTGTTCGATCGTTCGAATAGTGTTAGATCGATCGAGACAGATTCTTTGTCCAGGTGTTCTGTTCACAGTTGTAAAGTTTTTTTAAATTATACTTTAATCTTAAATTATTTCTGTAAAATTTTTAAATCATTCTGTGAAACAGAATGTTCAAGCGATTGAACAGTGTTCAATCGATCGAAGGTTCGAGCGATCGAACGGTCTTCGATCGATCGAACTGTGACAGAGAAGTAAGATGCTGTTTTAAGTTCTAATTCAGTATGTAAAGTGTTTATATACTGTGTGAATCAATTAAGTGTTCCAATAGTTACATATATTTGTTATGTATGTGTGGATGCGTGTACGACTAACCCTTTTGCAGTAAAATTAGTCGCTATCTCCCATGGCACCAAGTCGTTTAAATATTTATATTTAAATTGTTTGAGATTGGTGCATGTTGTAATTTATTAATGGTTTGGTTTTAAGGCGTATGTAAAGGGCGCTGCGGCTTCAATCCTACGAAAAGGAAAGTCGCACCGGTTTCCCTAGCCTTTTATTTCTTTTTTGCTATTTCTTTTTTTTTTTCTAGATAAATTGTAAGCTTCAAAAGAAGCATAGGTCCAATGTAATAGAATTAGAAATTCCATGAAGATGGAGCAAGGAGCCGTTGTCCATAAAGATGGAGCCGGAGGCGACCAAACCAAGAAGGTGGATCTATGGAAATAGAGCCATGGGAGATAGAGGCATTGTTTGAATGCCTATATTTCATTTTAGTTTTTTGTTTTATGTGCTTGTTTTGTGATTGGCGTATAATACATTGTTGCATGCACTTAAAACAAGTTTTCTAAAATAAAATTCAAAAACCGTTTTCAACACATTAGTAAACATTGGATGTTTATGGGTAGTGTGTGGAAACATTTTTCAAAAGCAAAATCCTTAATTTACTAAATCTAGTGGGAGAGGGTCTTATCAAATAACATCCACGATCTTCCATTAATGGTTCATTGTAAGATGAGTAGTGTATTCTATGTCACCTCACCAGGGGTGATCATTCCATACGGAGGGTACACTGCTCATTGGTTACTAGATGTGAACTTCCTATGGATAGGATCAATCAGACGTG
The DNA here is from genome assembly GCA_033977485.1 of Hydrangea macrophylla. Lineage (NCBI taxonomy): Eukaryota > Viridiplantae > Streptophyta > Magnoliopsida > Cornales > Hydrangeaceae > Hydrangea > Hydrangea macrophylla. The sequence goes on from CM066991.1 coordinate 142,539,899, forward strand.
TTAGAGGGTGACCACCACAGGGAGGCGCTACTTGAGACGGTTGTGATTGGATCCTAGTTAATGGTACACACTAGCTAAGCTATGGATAAGGGATCCCACACGGGCCATTATTCAGAAACTTAGAGATCAAATAGGTTCGGGAGTCATGGCTATTTTGCAAGAGTTGCATAGCGGATAACTCATGATAAATCGAAAGATCGAACATTGACCACCACACGGAGGCTTTATTCTTTCATTTCGATATTCCGGCGACTTTGTTTTTAAATAAGAGTTTTAAGGATTCTTTTATTTCAAACTGTCAATTCTGATATCCATATTTATTTTGTTTGTTTGATTTTCAGTAATCATAATGTCTGGATCTGCATTTAGTCCACTTGCCACCATACTCACTCAAAACAAGTTAACTGGAAACAACTACACTGAATGGAAACGTAACCTTGACATCGTGTTAACTGCGGAGGATCACATATATGTCCTCACCACCCTAAGCCCTGAAGAACCCGCGGCAAATGCTTCGGCAGCTGCCAGACGCGAGTTCGACAAATGGAAGAAGTCGAATGGAATGGCTCGTTGCTATATTCTGGCCTCAATGGCTGGTGTGTTGCAACACCAATTCCAATCGAATGATTCTGCCAGTGACATTATCACATCCCTGAAAAAGATGTTTGGGGAGCATGGCAGGCCTGCCAGACAGGTAGCCATGCAAAAGATAATGAGTGCAAAGATGTCGGAAGGGACTCCAGTCAAGGAACATGTTTTAAAAATGATTGGTTATTTAAACGAGCTGGAAACCCTAGGTGCCAACATCGATGCACAGACCCAAGTTGATATGATCCTTAATTCGCTGTCGCCTTCATTCGCTCAATTTAAACTTAACTATAATATGAATCAAATGAATTTTTCAAATGAGCGAATTGATGAGTTCTCTTTTGGCAGCAGAAGGGGTGATCAAACCTGGGGTCAACGTTTTGAACGTTGAGAAAAGCGCTTCCTCTTCCCGATCTGTGCCGAAAGGAAAGAAAGGGAAGAAGAAAGCTAACACTGGTGGTTCAAGTGTTGGACCAGTCCCTAAGATTGCAAAATCTAAGGGAAAAGGTAAGGGCAAAGGGAAGGTGGGTGGCCAAGGCAAAGGAAAGTGTTTCCAATGCGGTGAGAAGGGCCACTGGAAGAGGAACTGTCCAGAATTCTTAGCTACAAGAGTTCAAGGTATGATTGAATCACATGTGATTGAAGTAAGTTTTATAACGGATACTTCAAACACTTGGTGCATTGATTCTGGTGCGACTAACCATATCTGTAATTCATTGCAGGGGTTCAGATCAACCAGGAGGTGCAGTGATGGGGAAATCGTACTTACTCTAGGTTCTAGCGCAACTGTTTCTGCGGTTGCTATAGGAGTCGTAGTTTTAGAATTTCTAGACAATAAAGTTTTGATTTTATCAGATGTTCTTTACGTCCCTTCAATGAGACGTAATTTAATTTCAGTTTCTAATTTATCGAATAATGGTTATTCTTTTCATTTTGGAACTGAAGTTGTGATTAAAAGAAATAGTTCTTTTATATGTTCTGGTGTTAAATCAAATGGTTTGTATGTGATTACTCCTAATATTTCTAAAGACTCTAATATGGAACTTAATAACTCAGTGGTAACTGTACCATCTAAAAGAAAGAGACCTTCTACTAATCCAACAACGCTTTGGCACATGAGGCTTGGCCATATCAATCTAAATAGGATTAGCAGACTAGTCAAAGAAGGGGTCTTAGGCGATTTGGTTCTCGAACCAATGGAAGTCTGCGAGTCTTGTTTAGAGGGTAAGATGACCAAAAGGCCCTTTCCAGCAAAGAGCAATAGAACCGATGTATTGTTGGAATTAGTTCATACTGATGTGTGTGGACCAATAAATATTAGAGCAAGGGGTGGTTATGAGTATTTCATAACATTTACTGATGACCACTCAAGGTATGGATATGTGTACCTAATGCAGCACAAGTCTGAAGCCTTTGAAAAGTTCAAAGAGTTTAGGGCTGAAGTGGAGAAGCAATTGGGCACACATATCAAGACCATTCGATCTGATCGAGGTGGCGAGTACCTCTCTAATGAGTTTATTGATTACCTCGTACAGAATGGGATTCTGTCACAGTTGACTGCACCTGGTACGCCTCAGCAGAACGGTGTAGCGGAGAGAAGGAATCGGACTCTTTTAGACATGACTAGGTCGATGATGAGTTATTCAGAGTTGCCATTATTCCTTTGGGGTTATGCTTTGGAAACCGCTGCATACATACTAAATCTAGTACCAAGCAAATCTGTTCCCAGGACACCACGAGAGATGTGGATTGGGCGCAAGCCTTCTTTGCAACATCTCCGGATATGGGGGTGTCCGGCACATGTGCTTAAAGGAAAGATGAGCAAGTTGGATTCTAGATCGGAAGTATGTTACTTTGTAGGGTATCCAAAGGGTACTTATGGATGGTATTTTTATGATCCAAGAGAACAGAAAGTGTTTGTTAGTACAAATGCTGTTTTCTTGGAGAATGATTATATCATGAACCATAAACCTAAGGGAAGGATAGATCTTAGAGAGATAGAAGGAGAGCCCTCAGTCCAACCCGCAGTTGATAACGATGAAAATCAAGAAAATACCACTTCTTCACCCATTTCCGCACCGGTACCTCGTCGTAGTGGGAGGATTATCAGCCAGCCTAATAGATACATGTTCTTAGGAGAAGTTTTTGAAGCTGTCTCCATAGAATCTGAATCTGATCCTACCACTTACGAAGAGGCAATGGCTGATGTTGATTCAGCTCATTGGATTAAAGCTATGAAGGCTGAATTGGAATCTATGGATTCCAATCAGGTCTGGGATCTTGTAGAACTTCCAGCCAATATTAAACCCATTGGCTGCAAGTGGGTCTATAAGAGGAAAAGAGGATCTGATGGAAAGGTTGAGACCTTTAAGGCAAGGCTTGTGGCGAAAGGCTATACTCAGAGGGAGGGCATTGACTATGAGGAAACCTTCTCGCCGGTAGCCATGCTCAAGTCCATTAGAATACTCTTATCCATTGCTGCATGCCTAGATTATGAAATCTGGCAGATGGACGTCAAGACTGCATTCTTGAATGGCAATCTTGAGGAGGACATCTATATGCAACAACCAGAAGGGTTCATAGCTGGTCGGAAAGGTAACTTGGTATGCAAGTTGCAAAAGTCCATTTATGGGCTTAAGCAGGCATCCAGAAGTTGGAACATCCGATTTGACCAAGCGGTCAAGTCGTTTGGTTTCATACAGAATCTGTATGAGCCTTATGTATACAAGAAATGTGAAGGGAAAGTAGTGGCTTTTCTTGTGCTTTACGTTGACGACATTCTACTCATTGGGAATGATGTAGCGGCGCTGTCAACGGTCAAGGTTTGGCTAGCTAGTACTTTCGATATGAAGGATCTAGGAGAGGCGAGCTATATTCTTGGGATAAAGCTCTTTCGGGATCGCAAGCGAAAGATAATGGGATTATCTCAAGCTGGTTATATCGAGAAAGTGCTAACTAGGTTTTCAATGGATAATTCGAAGAAAGGTTTGTTACCTTTCAGGCATGGTTTAGCGTTCTCCAAGGAGCAGTGTCCAAAGACACAAGAGGAGAGGAATCGCATGGCAGGAATTCCCTATGCCTCGGTAGTGGGAAGTCTCATGTATGCGATGTTATGCACTAGACCAGATATCTGCTTTGCCGTTGGCATGGTTAGCAGGTATCAATCGAATCCTGGTCCAGAGCACTGGACAGCCGTTAAGCATATTCTTAAGTACTTGAGAAGAACTAAAGATTACATGCTTATGTACGGCGGTAGTGAGTTAATTCCAGTAGGATACACTGACTCGGACTTTATGTCAAATAAAGATTCGAGAAAGTCGACATCCGGACATCTGTTTACCTTGGAAGGTGGTGCTGTTAGTTGGAGGAGCATTAAGCAGAAATGCATTGCAGACTCAACTACAGAAGCTGAGTATGTGGCTGCTTGTGAAGCCGCAAAGGAAGCTGTTTGGCTCAAGAAGTTCCTTATGGAACTCGAGGTGGTACCAGCGTCGTTGTCACCTATTACGCTATACTGCGATAATAGTGGGGCAGTGGCTCAGTCCAAGGAGCCAAGGAACCACGGGAAGGGAAAGCACGTAGAGCGGAAATATCACCTAATCCGAGATATAGTTCAACGTGGAGATGTGACTGTCACCAAGATTGCCACCGCTGACAATCTTGCTGATCCGTTTACAAAGGCCTTACCACAGAAGGTCTTTGATCGTCATCTAGATAGTCTAGGTCTTAGATGTAGTTCTGAATGGTTGTGAGTGCAAGTGGGAGTTTGTTGGGTTTGTGCCCTCAAACCATTACTTTATGTATGAGACATTAGCATTATAATATATGGATATCAGCTTTACATTTCATTGTGTATGTTTCTTTCATGAGATGATTGTTTTGTCCTTAAGTATCATAGTAAGCAATTCGTGTGTGTATGAGATACACACAAGTGAGATACGAATTACTATTCTTTGATACTTAGAATATGTCACAGTGGATGATGAGACTAGATACCTCATCAGGTCTACACTGTAGCATAATTAACTACCATTGGATGGAGTGATTAATCTCAATCACTAGAGTGTAGCTCTTAGTTGATATGCTAGTGCTTATAGTGCATTGACGGACCTGATCTTTCCTATTGACGCTTAAGGTTGTCAATAGTCAATAGGAGCTCATAACTTGTATAAGGTACGTGTTCTCAATCTTGAGATGATTATGAACACAGACTATGGATATGGCTGCTTTGACTTACCAATCAGTGAGGTCTATAGAAGATCAACACCTGGGTATCTTGGGTATGTCATGTCCATAGGGTTGTGAACATATATTGTCAAGATAGAATCTACCCTCTGATTCAGAGTAAGCATTCCCTTGAGAATGTCACCAAGTTGATTACTGAGTACTGCAGTCTTGTTGATAAGAGTTATCAACATGTTTGGTAATCATGAGTAGTGAATGGGACTCAAGGAATACAAGAAGTAATCATGATTCAGGTTGACAGTAACAGTTATTCGACTACCTGAATATGATTACGAATGCTGACGGTAGAGGGACATTAGTACACCATACAAGTCTAGTTATCGCTTCGGATATGTTCTTTTGCGTTGGAGTTCAGTTATCGTTTTATAGTGGAATAAACGTTAACTGACCAGTTAGTTAGTTTGCTGATCAAAGAGTTTGGTCATGGTAATTAACAAACTGGTCTGAGCCAACAATAAAGAGCCTAGGAGGTCCCACTCTTAGCTCCGCTAGGATGCTTGGGAAGACACTTGAGGAAGCTGTTAAGACAAGTTCGATCGATTGAAGTATGTTCGATCGATTGAAGTCAGCAGGTTCGATTGATCGAGAATGGTTCGATCGATCGAAGGTTCGATCGATCGAAGTCACTTCGATCGATCGAAGTCTAGGTCGGTTCTGGAAATCTATAAATAGGGCAGCTGCGTTCTGGAAGTTAGTAATCGTCGTTTTTATACGCAGAAGCTGCAGAAACTATCATAGTCTTCCCAAAACCTTCCTATCCTCTCTATTAGGGTTCCCACCAATCCTAGTCTTTCCGGCAGGCATCCGTAGGAGTCATAAGGGTGAAGATCATCTAGTGGAGGCTGCTGGAAGTTAAAGTTTCAGAATTGGGTTCAAGACACTAAGGTATAATTCTTGCACCCCCTTGTACGCATCTATGGAATTGACGAGTAGTAGATCCTGGGCTACCTTTAAGTTTTCATAACTTAACTTTTCCGCTGCGCGTTTAAACTTAGAATTTAAACCGGTTTTTCCAACAATATATTTGTTATAAGTGGAACAGATGCACATTTCTAATATGTCACCGGGCTTGAATCTACCTGCTCACACGGGTGATTCACCTTGGCGCCGAGATAGCGAACTAGGACATGTGTGTCCATGGTGCTTAGATGGCGAGCAAGATGAGACATTTATGTTCATGGTGCTTAGATAGCTAGCTAGGACATGTGTGTCCATAACGCTTAGAAACCGAGCTTAAACACTTATATCTATGCAGTGTAAGAACAACGAGCTAGATATAAAACCTTATTATTTCTATATGTCGCCTTAGATGAAGCTAAGATGAGACCTTTATATTTGGTCGAAGATATAGAGATCCCACGACTCTATGTAGCATGTTTATAGCCGAATGTGAGTTTTCAGACGGCGCCAGGAGGGGCGACTGTGCTGGAAAACTCAGGTTAGACATTTTGTGTAACGTCTAGACTAAGATTCGTATGTCGTTATTTGTTTTTTCAAACGCAGAGTGACATGCCCATTTTTATGGAAGAACGACATAGCATATATTTCATACTGTATGTGCTTTTGCGATTGACTGTAGAGCAGTGAATGGATTCCTCTTCATTGCTGTGTGAGCCATGTAACATATCCAAGACATTGGTTATCCTACAAACTAGTTGCCTTCACGACTTGAGACTATGTCATGAAGAGGACGCTTGATGACAACTACTTTAGCATGTTATTCTAGGGCGAAGAGATAATTCCGTTCAATGGGGCGTGTCTGGGCAAGCGGTCAAGTTAGTTAGATTGACATGTGGGCTCAAGGAAGACAATTCAATAACACACCATGTTTTTGTGACTCATTAGCAAGCCTGCGACAATTGTAATTTGTTACTGATATGTCATGAGTACATTACATTGAGGTGGTGCAGTAATTCTTTTCACCGAGGGATTGAGAATGCTGTGTCCGGTGTGGTTTAATCATCTAAGGCATACACGGGAAGCTTCCGAGTGATGTGTCTTGCTGGCTATGGTGATGATTTTGCATTACACTCCTGTCGATGTACTTTCTTTTCGTAAGGTTGCACGTTCTATTTCCCTGTATAAAGAGATGAGAAGTTCTATTTTGAGAGATTGGTTTAAGTACTAGCCCTATGTAGGTGAGTGGGAGATGTAAGAAATTTGTGGGTCTATTAGTTGCACCCACACATATTGGACCAGGTCCAATGGGCTGGCTTTGGAAACCTAAGTTGTTTGCCTATATATATGCATATTACACATGCTAAGGTTTCCTTGGATGAGATACACACATTCAGCTGCCTCTCTTTCTCTCCCTCTCTCTCTCTCTCCCTCTTCCTCTCCCTCACGGCTTTTTCTCTCTATAGCACATCACCAATGGGCTTGGGATTTAGCGCGTGATATGTACAAGGACCGTTCTAGTAGTGATCTTCACGACCTATGCGAAGCATAAGAGAGTATACGGAGGCTACAAGGAGCAGCAGTTCGTGGGTGAAGACATCGGGCTCGTAACAATACCGTTCGGCGATCCGTCGGGTTATTCCGCTAGGTAAGTGACCTAAATTCAACTCATATGCTTACGTGCATATTTTTCTACACCATAGAAGTCTCAAGTCAGAGGGATGATAATGAAGTTGAGTCTCTAATGAGAGGCAAAAATTCTTTACAGAGTAATGGCCCTTTGCATCTAACTTCCAGATCAATCTATCTGGCCTAGACTGACATAAAGTAATTTGATCTATGTGAGTTTAAATTCTAGAAGAAATATGTGATGCATTTATAAGATGCATCCAAGTGCATAAACAATCTATGCATGTATATGTATATGAAAAATGTAACAGAGAAGTATAGATAGAACCTCTGTTGTCAAAAATTCAAAATCGTACCATTTGCAATATGAATCTTACGATTCACCATGAAAATGATATGTATCGACACACGAATCGAACATATACAAGAATCGAAGGTGAATCTTATGATTCGCAAGTGAACCTTATGATTCTATTCGTGATTCTTACGATTCACTTGATTGCTAGGCAAAAAACTTAATTTTTCCAAAAAAAAATTTTCTTCGATTTTTTCTCAAAAATTTGATTGCCAACCCTCTTTTAAACCACTTGGGATATATATATATATATATAGGCCTAGAAAAAAAAGGATATGTTTATACAAGCCTAGAAAAGAAAAAGGATATGTTTATAGTTAGGGTTGTTTTAATTTGTAACGAATCTTACGATTCACGATTCGCAAATCCCGATTCGATTCACATGTATCATTTCGATTCACGATACGAATTCCGATTTGACAACCATGGATAGAACTTTAAGTGCCTGCTAGTTCTTAGGAGCACATACTTCAGAAAACTGAGAAACGCCTAATTGCATGTGGATCCCTCCAACAATCTTGAATTGCTGCAAGAACCTATCAATCAGAAATACACATTATGTAAGCAATAACAAGTAAAATCTCATTCTGAGTGAAATCTGGATAGGGAAAACATATACTAAATAAATAAAAATAGCGGATCAATTTTAATTTGAACCAGCAGACTATATAATGTATAGCACATTCAGCATGACGATGGAGGATTCTAACTCAACAGTAAGAGCTAAGTCTTTTACAACATAAAAGATAAAAATAAAAATTTGATAATCAAAATCTTTGGAATCTTCTGAAAAATTAAAAAGATTCAGATAGCAAGCAGCATAACTTTTGAATTTCATGAGACAGTGATAGTTAATCTACTTAATGAGATTGAAGTAGCAAAATGAGGTTTGTAAATCCTATCTCTGCCTCAACTAAATGCGTACACAATCGTCTATTTTTGTAAATCCTATCTCTACCTCACTTTGCAATGATCAATAACTTGGACTAAATAGAAGCTAGCCATTTTTGTCTTGAGATTTAGATATATCTATCTATAGGTAGTTAAGTAACGTTTGACTGACGGATGGTAAATCAGTTTGGGTTAGACGAAGTACCCAAAACAAAAAAAAAATGTCTTTCGCTTTACTTGTTTTTTCCCTCCAATTTTACTTTTTTGTTAGTGTATCATAGAACTGTTCGTATATTTTAGGAAAAACTACACTAACACCCATCAATTATGACCATTTTTTTGGTACCCGTCTAAACTTTAAAAACCCAAAATATTGACTCCTTGGGATATAACCTTTTATCATTAATACTCCTTCCGTTAGGATGTCGTCCAAAAAATCAATGCTTTTGTATCATGTGACCAACACATAATACAAAAGTGTTTACAAAATGATTTTTTTTCCTCTTCTTCGAGTTGTTAAAAATTTTAGAACAAAATTACATAAAATTTTGGGTACAACAAGGGAAAGTAGTGTGTGCAAGAATAATTTTATCCAAAAATTTCCAACAATTCAAAAGAGGAATTAGAAATATCATGTTAAATTTTTTGAATCATGTGTTGGTCACATGATATAAAAAATGCTAGTTTTTTGGACGGCATCTTAGCAGAAGGGGTGTTAGTGAAAACAATGTATGAATTGAGGGGTCAATTTATTGAATTTTTTTTAATTTAGGGGGACATTCGAAGATAGACATAGTTGAGGGGTGTGGGTGTAGTCAACCCTATATTTATCCAAAGAGTATGTATAAAAAAAAATTGAAAAAGAAAATGGAAAGTGAAGTAATTAAATCTATCGATCTTTCCAAATCTATATAAATCTGCCATATAGTTTGGAGCATATATAGACGCATACTATCACGCTAGATTATTTTTTAGTGCTATCCATTTATTAAACGAGTTACTAGTAATAAATCTAATATATTCTAAGATTGCTGTAATCGATTCAATTTATACAATATTTTAATGATAGGTCCATATTTTTATTTGGTAACCAAACTACATCAAAAGAATCATTTTCATTTAAACTCACCCAAAATCAAGGATTTTTTAATTTTAAATACTATATATACATAATACGGAGTATATATATTTCATCTTCTCCAATGTTTCATACTCTCTCTCTAGAAAAATATACTACATATCAGTTGATTGTCGACCTTCTTCCAAGAAGATATAGGGTTCTACATTCAATTGCAAGCTAAAAAACTTCCTAGGCGTCCAAAAAGCGTGACGGTGAAGCTTCGGCCGTATGGCTCCGACGAGTAACGACAATGAGGAGAAAATGTGAGATTTTTTTTTCAGTCGTGTGAAATTTTGGTATTACATGTTGATGTATGATTTTGATTGATCATTCATTGTGGAATTGAAGACAAGATTTAGGGAAAAATTAGTTTTTACGTGTGACTGTTGTCTGAAATTTTGCACTCACTATTGCATGTTTGAAAATTTGTAAAATTCCACAAGAACTTTCGGTGGTGTGAAAATTCCCCAACAATAATTGACTTTGATGGATCGTTCATTCCATTGTGCAAAATTTAACACTGCAAACATATTAAATTTCACACTATTGCTCTTTTGCAGCATGGTTTTGAAGAAGACCAAAAAAGAAGCAGCTATCTTGGAGAAGATCACCAACACAGATTTGTCAGCTTTTTTCGGCAGATCCTGTTTTTACTTTTCTCTATTGGATGTGCTGAAGGCTTTCGCAACCTTCGCAAGGATGAGATGGCTTCATAGTGGTGCTTTTGAAAAGGAGTTATCTACTGCAGTTTCATTGTGCGATTGATAGTTTTTTCTTTTCTTTAAATTTGTTTGCCTTTATATTGGTCTTGTTTTTTAATGCAGTTGGGGTGGATTAACGTGGTTCTGTTGGATGCATGCAAGGTGTCTTGTCGAATAGTTTGCCTTGTGCTCTTGACTGAGATTTAAGAGTGGCACTTGGGTTAATTTGTTCTTAAATCTTTCTGTTTTAGAGAAATAAATTGGATTTGTGGCTGTATGTTAAACTTTTTTGATCTTAATAGGGTTTTCGTAGTATCAGTTTGAAATTTCATATTATTCGCAGTGAAAAATTTAACCTAAACACTGTTCAGCAGTGTAAAATTTCACACTACTCGCAGTGAAATATTCATTCATTTATTCCAATTAATTTGATATCTTCTCTTCGATCTATTATTATCTCCTTCAATCTTAAAACTCTCACGAATGCAGTATAATAAATACTGTCATGAATGATTATTAGTAGAACAGAAAATCGATGAATACTATTAGCAAGATGTGGCAAACCCATAATGAAGATACGTAAAATCTTGGGATTTTATTTTCATTTATTAGATATCCAAAAATAAAGGGATATGAGATCAGATTTTTCAACAATTTTTTTTTTCAAAACCTAACGTGATTTATGGCATAAACACAAAAACAGAAAGTACTATAATTATGGCATATTAATTCAAAATGAGATATTGGCAAGTCAAAAAGCTATCATAACTACTAGAATTAATGTGTATATATGGCAAGTCAAAATCAGATTTAATGAATATCTATGTAAAATTTCACTAATGAACCAGTTGCAGTGAAATTTTGCAGTGTAAAATTTCACACTAATAAACTAGTTGTAATATAAAAATGAACTAGTTGCAGTGTAAAATTCAATACCCGCAGAATTTTCAATCCAAAACGTAACAGTGAGCCTAGACTCGTTTATGATGTGATAACTAGATTGAATATGCAATGGACTGTGAATTAGAAATGGTGAAACTCGTTTGTAACGGTTTTGTAAAGTAATATCCTAAAATATTGGGATATAATTTCTATATATATTGTAACCAAATATCAATTGGAATTTGATAAGATTTGGTAACTGATTCAATCATTAAATCTGAATTAAATATATGTATATATGCATATGTATATATATACAGTTCTATATATATATATGTTAGAAGTAGAATAGTCATAATATGATATTTTGGACTAATCTCTAAGAACAATTATAATTATAGGGCCTATTATTATGAAGTACTAAATGGGGGGGCCTATTATAAAAACATCTGTAGAATAGGACTTTTGACCATATTTTTCCTAATTAAACTCTCTTTCCAATGGCAAAGAAAAAAAAATCTAAGACAAAAATATGTATGAATTATATATATATATATACGGTGAGGATTTAAAGTGAACTGGGTTGAGTGAACTTACCCAGTGATTGAATTTTAAGCCTGAAAGAATCCGCGGGTCAGCGGGGCGCACAAGTCAGTGGAGCAACCTACGGGTTCTTTCAGACTTAAAGTCAGCTCACTCAACCCAGTCCACTTTAGATCCTCTCCCATGCAGGATATATTTTCTGATGAATTGATGAGACTTTTCCATTTTTTTAAAAAAATAAATTAAAGTAAAATAAATAAGTTAATCTTGGTCCTTGGACCATCCCGCCAAAAAAAATAAACTTGTGTAGAATTATAGAAGGGAAAATTAGTGGAAAAATCCCTCAAAGTAATCTTTCAAAGTTTAAAGGACAAATTATTTTTACCATTTTGTGAAAGGACAAAAACAAGTGAAATATCAAATTTTTCCAAAAAGAATCTCACCCAAAAGAAATTATAAGGAGTGGCGCTTGCACAGTATGAGTGACCACACCATAAAAACTCCTATTTCTAATGTTCTTAAACTTTAAACCTCCATAACTTTTCATCTGCAACTTGATATTTCGTAAATTTTATAAGGCAAGAGCTACAAAACTAGTATCATTGTTGATATGTTTTGAGTAAAAAAAAATTAAGTGAAATTTCACTTGAAATCATGAATATTAAGTGAAATTTCACTTAACATTCGTATACGAGTTCAGCCACCATTACCACCACCCTTCCCACTTCCGGCCACCACCCCTGCCATCACCGGTGACCACTCCACCATCTCTGCTGACCTATCCTTGCCTTGCCGGACCTTCGATGACCACCCCATGCCTCGCTTGATCTTCGGCGAGGTACACATTATGTCTATGAATATTAAGTGATATTTACTTTAAATTCCTGTATTTCAAGTAAAGTTTCACTTAAAATTTTCTTTGTTCAAAACATATTAATAATGGTTCTAGCTTTGTAGCTCTCGTCGACACGATTCCAACGGTATAAAATTTGCGAAAAATAGAGTTGCAAATCAAAAATTATGGAGATTTAAAGTTTTAAATTTTTTTTTTGAAATGAGAGCTGTTATGGTGTGGCAACTCACATGGTGTGAGCCCACACCATACAATTTTTGTAAATTTGTTCGTTGAGGGGCCGCGCATGTGAGTGCGTGGGGCATGTTTGGCGCATGGGTTGTTCGGATTTTGTTTAATTTTTTTTGTCAAATATGTGATTTTTGTTAAGAAGTTTTGATTAAACTAAGATTCAAGTTGTCCTTAATAAGAAGAAAACTTATGGTACTGTCCTATCTATAAGTGCCCCTTTATAGAAACCTGAAAATGTCATGATTAATAGTTTGGGTTATTTGTATTTTACTTGCCTATGGTTACACCCATTTTTCATGTGCTTTAGTAAAAGTGAACACTTAATCCCCTATAGTGTCTATGGTTATGCAACAATGCTACACACACTCCTCCAACCATACTCCAAACCACACCCAGGCTTTAAATGCATGTACCTTGTGCTGTGTGAATTTTTCACACAGGGCCTACAGTTTTTTGAGAAGCACAAGGTACATGCATTTAAAGCATGTGATGTGGTTTGGGGTGTGGTTACAGGAGTGTGTGTAGCATTACTGATGGTTATGCCCGTTTTAAATGTGCTTTAAAATTGGACACTTAATGTAATAACCCCCATTTTCTTGCATTGCCATATTTAAAATTAAATATACATTGTCTGCCTTTATTTAAATTCTTATGTGAAAAATTTATTTCTTGACTAATCCCATAATTGAAATTACTTTTGGGGTCAAAATGCAATTTTCCTAAAAACTGGCAATACCTGTGTTAAATTTCAAATCTGTATTTCAAACGGTGGAATTATTTCTTTTAAACTTCAACTGTATTTTTATAAAATCAGAAAACTCTTTCTAACATTAAAATGAATTTTCTGTATTTTTGTGATAAACACCGTGTCACGAAAATACTAGTTTAGGCTTAAAACTGTCCGCGCAGTGTTAAACTTCCACAGAATTTTGGGAGTAACTGATTGGACAAATTTCTTTATACCCAATTATTATTGCTAAAGTTTTCCCTTAGGCCTTGTTTGGCAAATGCTTGTAGTATGTGTGTTGTCCTAATGCCATAAGCTTGATTCCCAAACACACCTTGACCCACACCAACTCCACCTACCCTTTCAATTATCAATGGAGCATTATGAATTGCAAGTGTATATTTACACATCATTGTTGCACTTTCTTTGTAATTAGTGGAGATTAATGGAGAATGAGTGGGATGTTAGGCAAATGTTTTCTAAGTGGAAGTTTGAGTATTTATACACCCAATCACACTAGACATTCTACACTCCTAACATAGAGAGCTTGAGAGAGTCACATAGAGAGATAATAATTTCAGAATTTGAAGAGCTCAATCCTCCATAGCCAAGCTTGAAATTGGAGATTCTTAATTCTTGTATTTCTTTCTCAACAACTTCTTCAATCTACATCACGGTGAGTATTACTAACTCACTCCAAATGTAACTCATTCCTTATTTACTGATTTAGGTAGTTAATTTTAACAGTAGCAGAATTTTGTTTTCAGATTTTTGTTAGGAAAACGAATGAAATTTAAGGTTCTGCCCGCGTTGTCCCAAGTAAAACTCGATTCTGCACACTTTTCGTCTAATGCAATTTTCTCAGATTTTGCACCGTTTGGGCAGAAAATGAGGATTACAGTAGCAGAAAAAGTATATTAGAAATTCAATCTAATATTTTCTCTTTTAATTTTAACAGTAGCAGAATTTTGTTTTCAGATTTTTGTTAGGAAAACGAATGAAATTTAAGGTTCTGCCCGCGTTGTCCCAAGTAAAACTCGATTCTGCACACTTTTCGTCTAATGCAATTTTCTCAGATTTTGCACCGTTTGGACAGAAAACGAGGATTTCAGTAGCAGTTTTTAGAATGCTATTAGTTATGTTTAAAATGATTAAGGCAATGAATTACGAATTTTCAATCCCCGTACGCGTATTATTTCTTTAATTCTGTGAATTCCTTTATGTTTAAAGTTTGATGACATTCATGTGGAGTCAGTTGTACATGCATGGTGAGTGTTGGTAGTGTGTAAAAGAGTAATGATAGTGTGGAAAAGAGTAATGATTGTGTGGAAAGAGTATGAGTTTGAGTTGTGGTTGTGGTTGTGGTTGTGGTTGTAATTGTGGCTGTGGTTATGGTTGTGGTTGTGGATGTGATTGTGGTTGGAGTTGAAAAAGAGGATGAGGGTGTCTTTGAAATGCGAAGGTGGCAAAAATGGACACTCCCTGACGCCCATGGAAGCGTTAAAGTGTGTGAAGCCGAACTTGGACACTCACTGGCACCCATGGAAGTGCTAAAGTGTGGCCTATAGACACTCCCTGAATGACTCGAGTCTGGATACCTGTGTGGGGGTTGCCCCGGTATTTGCATGGCGGTTAGGGTATTCAAAGTGTGAGGCATTGGACACTCCCTGGTACCCCGGACCAAAGTGTGAGGCAAACTGGACACTCCCTGGCGCCCCGTTGCTAAAGTGTGGCTATCTTAGTATTTCAAAGATACCAGGAGTAGGATAGAGGGTTGTTGGGTTTTGTCGAGAGAAAAGAGTCGGTTAGATGAGATGGTGCATTGTTCTCATACACGGTCACATATGTGTGAATTTATCTTTTAATTATTGTTGTGGTTGTTTTTCTAACAAGCTCTTTATCATAAATATAAACTTGTGGTATTTAAATGGAAATGGGAAAAAGGTAAATGGGCATGTTTTTACATTCAAAGCTATGTTTTTAATACTCACCAGCTTCTTGAAGCTGACGGCGTTGATGCGTCCTGGACATTCGTGTCCAGGCTTTGCAGGTAATAATCAGGATGAACCGTATGACTATGCTATTTGAGATCAGTTGCTGAGAAGAGAATTTATTTTTATATGCTTATTGTTTATGTGCATTTAAGATATGATTTGGTTTTGTAATAAGGATGACTGTAATAGACTTTAAGTTATTGTTTTATTTCAAGGCGGTCTGTGCCTTAGTTAACCCCGTACCATAGGATGTAATAAGTTAGAAAATTTTTATAAGCCTTGAGCCTTGATTGCCCTACTCTGATTAATGGTTTTATGTTGTTCGACGTTTGGGACGGAATCGATCCTTCAAACTGTCGCGACCTACGGGTCCATAAAGGAAATTAAACGCTTTCCATATTTATGCTACGTCGGGGCGTGACACTTAACCCCTTGTGGTTTCGGACTAAACTGAAATTGTTAAGATTGGACAAAAAGCTGATGAAAAATTTAAAATTGGCAAAAAATATTAACACATAACTCCCTTTGTGAGATTAATATTGGGGTTAACCCCCTATGCGGAGCTAATTTTTAACACTTAACCTCTTGTGGGGCTAATTTTGGTATTAACTGCCCATATATATGTGGTCAATTTAGTACTAAAACTCTCCTATGTGGGGCTAATTTTAACACTTAGGCCGCGTTTGTTTCGTTGGACATGATTAGGGGGAGATTACTTCTCCCTTTCATTATTTGAGGGACTATTAATACCAGCACCCCCATGGTATAAAATAGTGACCCATTTGATGGACTATTTAGTTAAAAATGACTAATAGTTCGGTGCAAGATGACCGAACCAAACACTGGACTATTGAATTAAAATTGACTAATACTCCTATCCTCCTTATTCGACCCTTAGTCCTGCAAAAGAAACGAGGCCTTAATCCCCATGTGGGGCTATTTTGAGAGAAATCTTAGTTGTTTCACTTTAGTCCAAAATCGTTAGAGTAAGTGTCTACTTTTGAAACATAGAGAAAAAAGTGAAATGACCTAAATATAGAGGAGTGAAATGTAATTACCCTAATAGTTTCACACTTATAATTTCGAGGTATTGATCCCTGAAGTTTTCTAAATTAAGTGAATTCCGTGAGATTGAGTTAATCAAAATAAGTCAAAGTGGCCTTTTTGCAATCTACAGTCCTAATTTTGGCAATAAAACAGGTACATTGCTAGTGCAGAAATTGACTTTTGCTCCAATATATATATGTATGGCTTCTGATTTGGATAGCCAATACATATGAGAGATAGATATAAGAGATTTTGTTATATAGGTGTTACAGAATTGCGAATGGCAAATCCAAAACATGAAACTGTAATTGCACATGGCATATTTCTGTTGATGACCATTGTGTACATTTTGAGCCATCAAGTTGTTGAAGGCAGACATGTTTTAGCTGAAAAGTATTCGGACCTCAAGCATAAAGGAACGGTTAAAACTATAGTGGTAACTTCTTTTATTTTTCTTTAAGAATAAGTACGTATTTTGTGTGTGTGGCCACATATATTAATGTTTTGAGTTTAATTGTCTACTTGAATTTCATTCTGCAGAGTGAAGAAGATGTAATTGATTGTGTTGATTTCTACCAACAACCTGCTTTTGATAATCCACTCATCAAAAATAACATTAAGGTTTATATTCTAAACTATTCATATATGTTTTGAGAGAAAATATTATTAAACACCACGATTATTTTGATTGTGTTGTATCAGTATCCTAAAATATCTTCAAGTTCAGATACATATAACTATCCTAAGTTTATGAAAAAAGATAGTTAGACATATGTATTATATCCTGTGTATTAGTGATTTGATACAGATGACACGGTATCGTTGTTACATTGCAAAATTTTCTCCTATTTTAATTAACTACGGTTGCCTATATATATATCCACACACAAGACCCCTTTAGGTTTCTATACTTAACTGATTTTATAAAGGCGCATTTGAAATGATGGTTTTGCAATGCATTTGCGTAATGAGATAATCCTTTTATTTTATTTTTTTCCTTTTTGGAAAGACGAATTTGAATACATGACGTTTAATTTATTTACAAAAGCAAATATTGTCTTCTAGTTTTAAGTTATAGATTATGTTTGTACACTGGGACATGATTAGTTGGATGTTGAAGAAATCCATGTTCTAATATCGAAGGTAGGGTTGCTCAAAATTTATCTGTCCACCCAACTCACCCATAGCCTTATTTTTTATTTTTAAATAATGTGGGTAGAGTCACGGGTCTTGGGTTGGAAACCTGAGAGTTTCGGATGGAGTCACGAGTCTAGGGGGGGTGGAAATTCGATTCACCCGACCCGACTCAAAATACACTTAATTTTTTTAAAAAATGTATATATATGTAATATGCTTATATCAGGCTCTAGAGTGAACAGGGTAGAGCGAACATACCCAGTGAATATTTTTTTTGCCTGAAAAAACCTACGGGTCAGTGGAGCGCGTGCGGGTCAGTGGGTCATTGGGGTAGCTCGCTTTTTTCAGCCAAAAAAAAAAATGTTCACTTGATATGTTCACTCTAGAGCCTTGCCATATATATATATGCAACGAGGATCTTAAGCGGGTGTGAATGAGCGGACCTCGGGACGGACCGCCGAAACAATGATTTTTAGCGACGAAAAATTTCGTCGCTAAAAGCGACATTTTCGTCGCTAAAAGCGGTCCGTCCCAAAGTCCGTCTTTTGACACCCGCTTAAGATCCGGACTGTATATATATATGTAATTTGCTTATATCAGTATATATTATGTATTATATAGTCTTTAAAATATCTATATATATGTTGTATTCTTATATCAATAAAATATGTATGTCACTAGTAGAGATATAAAAACATTAAAACCATCAAACTAGCACATGACTATGTTTTTATTTTTGTTTGGTCAGAGCTTTAGTTAGCACATGACTATATCGACAAAGCCATTCAAAGCAAAAATAAATGAATTAAATGTAGACAAAGTTATGTGTATAAAGCAAATGCTTGATTGAGACGTGTTTCACCCGACTCGACCCAACTTACCCGACCACCCGATGAGCGGGTGCACCCGACAAAACGAGTGAATGACGGATAACTGGAGAGCAAACCCGACTATGTTCGAATGCATGACTGAGCGGATGAGGGTCAAACCCGACTCACCCGACTCGTGAGCACCCCTAATCTAAGGCTACTTCAACTTCTGAGTAATACATATAGATATGTATTTGTGCTCTCAAATATAAGTACAAAAAGAAAAGAAAAAATAAAGACTAGAGAAAAGAAGTTGAAAAAACAAGTTAAAGGAAAAAATTCCTTTGTAGTTGGATTTTGTGTTTCAGTGTCAAATAAGGCTATATTTGGTCAACGGATTCAATCAGAAAAAGAAAAGCAAAATAAAGAAGAGAAAGGGAAAAAAAAATGTATTTTCAAAATAATTTAAAATATTTCGAGAAATCAATAACAGAGCATGAAAAAGGACATATAATGCGAAAAGGCAAACTTGAGTTTATCATTGTTTTCTTGTGTAACTTATTTTCCTCCTTTTCTTTTCTTACTATTTATCTTTTTAATATGTCAACATAGAAAAGTTCTTTATTAGAATGCTCTTTTTTTTTTTTCCCCCTTTACTAAACCAATGAATCATGAGACTTAAAACGGATAATATGTGGATTTTGTAGATGATGCCCAACTCTTATCCAAGTGGAATGCAATCTAATAGTACTAGACTTAAGCTTACTCAGCCTTGGCACAAGCATGGAGAGTGCCCGAAAGGAACAATCCCTATTAGAAGAAGTTCAAGGCATGACAATCACAAATCTTCTCAATTTCTAGAAACTAAGCAAAATGGAAATGGACATGAGGTTGTAATCCAGCTTCAAATCTTTCTTTCTTTTTCTCTTTGACCCAATATATAATGCCTCCCCTGTATTTTATATATGTATGTGTGTATATATATTATATGTATTTCCATCCATTTATAGATTGCTAACCTGCAACTACTATTACTGCAGTTTTAAATAGACAAATTTAAAAGTCTGCACCACCTCATTAGATTAGGGACACTAAAATGACTTTACAAATGACTTAAAAATAAATTACTTTAGTACCCTATATATATGTTTTTAAATAATGTTTTGCTTCTCAAATTCTGTATCTCAAATAGTTCCCAAATGCATGTGGTAGTGGGTGCACTCAGTGCCGGTCTTGACTTTTGAGGGGCGCTATGCAAACTTCTAAAATGGGACCCTTTATAAAGTTTCGTATAAGAAAAATGACGTTACTAAAGGAAAACTTATTTACAAAAGAAAGTGACTTATATTAATAAGTAAAACTAACTTACATCAAAAAATTGTATTACTTAAATATTGCCCTTTGTGCATTTTTAGTTGCAAAATCACTAATTACATTGGTATAATCAATCTTCACCATCTCTATTTCAATAGATTATAAGTAGCTAACATGTTCAATATTTCATGTGACATAGTCGATCGAAGATAAGGTTTGATCTCAATTTTAACTTTGAAAAGTTTCTCTCTGTCAAGGCAACTATAGTTGGAATTGTCAATAAAATTCTATAAGCACCCCATACATTTGGGAAACAATCATCCATCGCTTGCATATGATTCAGCACCTCAATTGGTTTCTTTATTTCTTTTGGTAAAATTGTTCTCAAGACTTTTAATTCTGAAAAATAAATCTATCCCATCAATTAAACATCATAATTATCGTGGTTCAAAAAGTCTTCAAGCTAGGTTGGCACAATAATTGTTCAAACTCTCATCATCATTAATAGATTACAACTTCATCAAATCGAACAAAAATCCAAAAGTCTCTCCGTATACTTGAAATTGTTCAAACGTACTATTGAAGGATGAAAGGGCTTGATCCACTGCATAAATGAAGTAGTTAACTCTAAAGGATTAATTCTTCGGCCGACTGTGTCACATCTTCAATTATACTCTCATCAAATTGTCTTTTTCTATGAATGATATGTTTCTCACGAAATACATGTTCAATTCCCATTGTATTTGCAATTTCCTTAGCTTCAACCATGCATGGCGTCCACAAATCCCGACTCTCCATATTTTTCAAAAAATGAAATAAGTAATTTTAATTGATTTGTAATAGCATCAATATTTATATTTTCAACTTGAAGGGTTTTACTTGCAGCATTAATAACAAACAAAAGATTATGCCAAATAAGAACTCAAAATTCTCAATCTCATATATATGTTGCTAAACATTTAGCTTCACTATTTGTCTTGACATCCTCCCTACTATTTGCCAAGTCAATCAAAGCATCTCATATTTGTGGCGCTTGGTATCTTATTGATTTAAGACATTCAACACGACTTTCTCAACATATTTGTACATACATAGGTTTAAAGACTTAATTTGAATGGGGCCGTTGGAATTAGGGGCCCTATGCGACTGCTTGTTTAATTTGTTTCCCCTCAGGGCCGGCTCTAGGTCCACTTAATTTTGATTGAAGGATGTTAAAGTGATCCCAACATTATTGAAGGTCGTCCCACACCCACATGTGTTTCGGGAATCATTTGGCATATAAAATTTAGAAAGAATGGCAGTACTCTTACTTATTTAATTGTTCTTAGAGGTGTCTTTATTTTATAAGGTCCATATGTGTACATATATGACATAGTATATGTGTAATTTATCTGTATATATAATACATGTTTTTGGACTCACTTCAAACTTTTGTTATCGTTTCTATGTGTATGTATTAGTACGCCATAGCATCAGTAGAGTCTGGTCAGTTCCATGGAACGCAAGCAACAATTAGTGTGTGGAACCCCAGAACGGAGGCAGACGATTTTAGCATATCTCAAATTTGGGTTGGTTCAATGGCTTCTGATGTCTTGAATACTGTCGAGGCTGGTTGGATAGTATGTTACAAAGCTTCTTTGTATTGCTTATTTAGGACCAAACTGTCTCTTAGTTGATGAAATCCCATTTTGAGCAAATATCTCTCGAATGTGACAACCGTGCAATTAATATTGGCTGACAAACTGCTTCATGGTTTTAGGTCTATCCCAAGCGATATGGAGACACCGATACAAGATTTTTTATTTACTGGACAGTAAGGCTTCTTATTTAACCTGACTCCTAACATAATTTAATTAAAGTATTAAAACAATCTAGTGATCGATGGTTCGATTACTTGTAGGTCATTTAGTACATAGGTGGGTGCTAGGGGTGTAAGCTCAAAAAAATGGCCCAATACCCCGGTCCAAGCACAAGGTAGGGGCACCCATTACCAGGCCCTAGCACCCTGGATAAGTCCTGGGCCTACCTCTTGAAACTCGAGCATGGCCCTATCAAGCTTGACCCAAGGCCGGCATGGAAGCCCTTCCCAACAATCTATCTTTTGACCGCGTTCAAGAATTTAAAATATACAAAAATTGCAAGTTGTTGTATTCAAAGTTATTTCCAGCCTATGAAATGATGGTTACATTTCGATTATACTGACTACTGCTATATCAAATTTGAATTCCATTAAATGATTTAACAGTGGTACCACATTTAATTATAACGGAACCACTAACTTTTTTGTTGTAATCATTTTTATTTCTAATTACCCTTAATAAAAGATAAGTTTTTTGTGTATTCAACTACACTCTAGTCCCTTGTCTCTTCGACTTAATTTTCTTTTTTGCTTGTTTACAAATAACTACGTATATTATACCCTTCTATGAAAACCTTAAAACGCCCACTTGTTCTATCTTATAGCCTGAGACTAGGCCTGAATTGTGATCTTCTAGGCCCGGTTTGAGCCCGAAAAGAGATGTGAGAACGTCGGTCAAAGCCCAAGCCCAATCAATGTCAAGCCGGGGGCCATTTCGACACCCCTTGTGGCTGCATGTCCACCAATATGAAAATTCTTTGGGTACTAGATATTAGATTTATCCGCTAAGTGGTATAAGCCACCAGCAAATTCCTCATCGTCATCCCAAAATTTTATTACTTGCTTTGATCATAATTAATCAAAGAGCTCGATTGAGAAACACGGTGGGAATTGGCACTGATTGTGGAGTGAAGTGCCATTCAAAGTTCGAATGGTAGGCGACTTATGGCCAATCACAGTTTTCTTTAAAAATAATGAAAAGCTTTGCCCAAGAGGCCAAAATACGTACCCAACTGAACTGCTTACAAAAAAGAATTGCACGATTACCATCCGTAAGCATTTCCCAATCGGGCTCTTTTAAGTCTTAGATTAATAGTTTCCAATAGGTATGAAGGTTGCTACATACTGCGTCCATTGTTCAGTTGATCATAGTGCATGTTTCATTGGATTTTTCAATTAATTAGAACACACTTATTCTCTTGCGACAATTAGGGGGATAACTATCTAAGAACAGGCTGCTATGATCTTGATTGCGATGGTTTTGTGCAAACTGATTATGAGTTTTCTATTGGTGGTTCTATCACGACTGTTTCAACCTACGATGGAGAGCAAATCGAACTATCGATAGCTATATACATTTTTTGCTAAAGATCGATAGCTATATACATGGTATCTGTTCTCTACCCATTTACATATATCCATGTAGATATTGACACTACATGTGCAGCAATTTTTTTTTTTTTCAGCAAGTTCAAGCCAAACTTATTTTTGAAAAATGAAAAAAAAAAAAATAATAATAAATGTTTCAGGAAGAGCTTAGTGGATATTGGTGGCTTAAGGTACAAGATGTAATAGTAGGATATTGGCCTAATACCATAGTCCCAGGTTTAGCAACAATTGCTACAAAAATACAATGGGGAGGAGAGATCTACGATTCAACTCCGGAGGGACGTCACACCACAACTCAGATGGGAAGTGGCCATTTCTCCTCTGAAGGTTTGAGAAAATCAAGTTATTTTAAAAATATTGGAACCATAGACACGTCTGGCAATACAAGATTACCAGCTTCTATTGTGCCATTCATGACAAATCACGCATGCTATGATGTACATTTGGTTTCAACTCATCAAATTCCAAGTTCTTTTTACTATGGTGGTCCAGGATCTTCAGCTAATTGTCATTGACTGCCAAGAAAAAATACACAGAGAAAAGAAGAAAATAATTTTTATTACTATCTTATATGGTGGCACAACGTTTTTCTATCATTGTAAGAGAATCTTTACTATTTTATTGTGCTCATAAATGAAGGAATATCATATTTGGTTGTGTCCTAAAAGTTGTGTATTTGGTTGTGTCCCAAGTATTACCCTTCCTATATATGCTGGAGGGCCAACAAATTGATAGCATGGCTAAAAACAATGTTTTCGGTCCCTTAGCCTGAAATCTCTAATGATTTGAATCATTAACTTAGACGATCTATTTTCTTTTCCTCATTGATATCTATATCATTTGTACCTAGAAATATACCCGAAAATCCCTATATATCAATGTTTTTAGCTTTAGGCCCATCCTATATAAGTTTATATTAATAGACCCTAATTGTTTTGAACTAGTATATTATCAACCCATAACCCCCAATAAATATTTTTTAGCTGACGAATTTACCCCTACATATATTATATACATATATGTATATACGAAATTCTGTTTTGGAAATTAATTTTAGGCCATGTATATAAGAGTCTATATATATACATGTATAATCATTAACTGAGTTATTTAATGATATCCAACCATTTTGGTTAATATCCCATTATTATAGGCATGCACATTAAAGGTAAGAAGAGTGTATCACGTTATTGTTCCTTTACTATTATATCGGTTTGTTTGCTATATCACAATAATGAAAATTGCACATCTAAACTAGTCATGTTGGATCTCATTTTTTGATACTAGATTTGTGCATTCAAAGGTTTAGTTTTGATGTAAAAACTGCATATATACTGTCATTACTGGACTTACGTTGGACCAATCACTTTTTTTTTTACTAAGCAAGAAAAATAATTCATTAAGAGGTGGAATATCCACTAAAAGTACAACCTAAGGCAGCCATAAGTTTAGGCCCCAAAGAAAACACCAAATCTCCAATAACAATAACAGCAAAAATCACATCCCAAATCACCCAAACACCAAATAGCAAAACGAAATGGTCAAAAATAGCAATAACGTTTACATAATACAAAGGTATTGACAAAACCCCAAACTCAGAGATACAAGACCTCGTAAACAATTTCTGCCCCAAAAGATACCCCAGATTCCATTCTTTTAGCCCTCTGCACGAACACTTGATCGAGACATCAACAAAACCTTACCAAACTCTGCAGAAAAGCAAGCAACACAACAGACCCAAATCGAAATAGTAGCAAATATAGATCCAACAAATGGTGTACTGAAGAGAATCAAACAGAGCATAACAAATCGATCAATGCATCACCTCCAACACAAAACCCAGCACCCAAATTTCAAATCTATCCTTGGCTATCTCATAGACTCTATAAGTCAAAACACCCATACTTATGCTCACGAAGTCTTGAAACAAGCTCGGGACCACAAGCATCCATTATCAACCCAAACCAGAATCCTATTCCAAATCCAGCATAAATCTTCACCTCCCAAACCATTGACAAGAAAATTTTACGTATTTCTGCTTCCCCAAATATATATATATATATATATCTGTCAAATGCATTATGACCTTCGATATCAATCACTTATACCATCAAAATCCTCGCAAAATGCCTGCCATGGTGATGTAAATTATAGTAAGCCAAAGAAATAGTAGTGAGAAATTCATTACTCTTGTGAGTTGCGCTCAAACATGTGAAAATTTTCTCACAATTAAGTGTTAAATTTATCACTCATGTGGTGGTGCTCATACTAGTGAAAAATTTCTCAGAGTTGAGTGTTAAATTTATCACACCAGTTGTTCAGACTGGTGAAAAACTTCACATTTTTTAACAATTATATCCGATATAGAAATCAAGACTAAGCCACTAAACTTGATATTGGCTAACTATGGTTTGAAAATACATAGAACTGGAAATGAGTGTGAATATTATCAGTCACGTGAGACTGTTCCCATTAGTGAACAGTGTGTTCTGCGATTCATACTGGAACCATATTTTCTTTTTTGGCAGTATATCAATCATAATAGGTTCAATCATGAGTTGGACCCAAGAAATCGCAAGAAGCAAACTCATAAGCACATGTTGCTGAACAATATGGAGCAGAAGATCTATCTACAAAGAACGCTCAAACAAGCCGAATACCGAAAAACTTAGTGACAAATTTGATATGTTGGTTTCACACAAAATAATTGTTACCTTTTCTTCCCATTCTTCGGTTGAATCGGAATATCACCGTCGACGTTGGCAGAGAGGATCGGCAATGGCTGAAAACACTACATTCTCATGAAGGAAGATGAAAATCAAAGTTTTTGGAGTTTCAATTTGAAATTCCTAGATTGTTGCAGTGATTGTGGGTCGTTTTTTTTCCGAAATTTCCATGAGATCATATTTTTGGAAAGAAACTGTGTTATTTGCGCAGCTGGAGTTAGGGGCAATATCGTCTAAAAAAATTTTGTGGACCTATCCTTAAATTGTTTTTGAGGTTGGGCCTATTTTAAAAAAGGTACACCTAATAGGACTTTACACTAGTTAACCCATTATTTAATTGCTTAAAGTAGCCAAAATACATTATTAATTTTTGTAATTAATAAGGGACATAAGGGATACTGTTTTGAGACCATATAAAAATTTGTGAGACCCATAGACAAATTTTGGTAAATTATCTGAATCATATTAATATTTTTGAGCATATAATTATGTGTTTTTATACACGTATTAAATTGCTTAAAATATTTTGATTGATTATTAGTTCAGAAAATTAACACAATGTTTTTATCACACTGGTGGTAGCTTGAGGAAATTTTTTTAGTGAATTTTTTTCGCTCTTTGTTATATATTTTAGAGCATATATTGTGTTGAGTACGTGATATTAATTGCTTAAAATATAACAAAAGAAGTAGTTAATCTTTGAATCGATTAATGAATAGTGTTTTTGTACACTGATTGGAGACATTAGAAAATTTTAGTGAATTATTTCATTTTTGTTTTGGTATTTTAGAGCATAAAAATTTATGCTTATGGGCATTTTTTGGATTGCTTAAAATAGCCAAAATAGACTATTAGTTTTTGAAATTAATATGGGGTGTTTAGAACACCATATTAGACCACTGAAAATCCTTGAAGAACAAATTCCTCAAAAATTTTGTATTTTGAGAATTTAGTTGCTCATAGTTAATTTTGTTTAACTAGATCAATTTATTTCATTAAATTGATTCAAAATATTTTTGGGCCTTGATAAAATTATGGATATTCTTTAGTCATAATGAAAAATCAAATTTTCAGTTATTCAAAATTTTCCAAAAGGTTTTAAATTAATTGTTAATTTAAAAAGCCCTTAATGAATTGGTTTTAAAATAAGTTTTAAGACCTAAAATTGTGTTAAAATTAGTGAAAAAATCCACGATTTTTCATTGATTTTATTTAGCTTATAGGAGCTATCCGGGCTATGCAATAATTATTTTATTACAAAATTTATTATTTCTTAGAGGTTTACTGCATTGTTGGTCATGTTTTAATTTGTTTGTGATTGGATGACCCGAGACCTCTAATCCTCCTCCTTAAATGGAGTGAAGGATGAGTCCATTCATTTTTAAATAGACTGCATGAGTGCTTGGTGTATGTGATTAATGCATTAATCTGGCTTAAATGAATGGACAATAATTGACAATTTATAGAGCTTATGTCCTCACGATGTATGTTTAAGGATGTTCTTGTATATGTTTATAAACAAAGCATCCCTATTTATTTTTTTTTTTTGGCTATAAATGTAATGTGAGGACGAGCGTTTCATTTATGGAAAAGCCTTTTTATAAAGGGATGGTTTTCTTTGTTTAAATATCATAAACTTGAATTAGCTTAGCATGAGTCCTAAGTTGTCAATTTGGACCCACGTGGGAGTCCATGTGCACTTTTGTTGTATGGCATACTTTATATTATTGCGAATGATCTTAGATAGGTAATTGTACCATCTAATTGTTGTTTGTTTAGAAAAATCAATTATACAAAGTTTTTCTTGATTTACAAAATTGAGATTTGATTAATGAGTAATAGCAAATATTTTGGTCTTAAATTATAAAAAGGGACAAATTCATTTGTAATTGGATTTTAAAACAAACTTTATGAAATGTGCAAATAATAATGTCAATCCCTTGCACATGTTCTCAAATGTTTTTCAGACCACACTCTGTTAATCTTTACAAAGATGACAAGTTTAAAAGGGACTAATTTTTGTAATATGGCACTGCAAAGTAACACACCAATAGAATGAGTAAGAGCTTATGAGCTTTAGGCTTATTCTATGATCCAATTGGTGCAACCGAATAATGGGCCTGCGGTACAATTTCATTATAACCTTGAAAGCCTATGACACTTGGCTCGATAACGATCATAGCACGCGCTTTGTGATAAGCAGCATGCACCACAATCTTGTTGGGAAGTATATGTACTACCCAATAGCCAAAGAATTGTGAGATCAGCTCGAATTTGTTTTATGTGACACATTCACTATTAGATTGAGTGTCTAGTTATGAAGTTCGGGAAAGTAAAGGAAACGTTCCAAGTACACGATGACTGGATCATCTAAGGTCGATGACAGGTATGATTCGTGATATCATATTACTGGAAACATTTTTACTGACAAACTACAGTTTCAGGCTATGATTAGTTCTTTGCCTGATTCGCAGATCCAAATAAAACAAATCATGATCTACAAAGGAAATGTTAAATTTTTGGTTTTTGACATTTCCCGACATGTTGAGCTAAATATGGCCGGAGCGCCAACAGTTAAGGCGAACCATATAGCTACTCTTGACCACGACTTCCATAAGTGGAAGTAAGCACAAGGCCAGTGGCCCTAAACGCAATGGTAAGGATAAACCCACCTAGAGGCAGGGTGGGGCTACTAAGTTTGCGCCCAAGGCTAACAAGGTGGAAGAGCGCAATCGAGGGCATTTTTTCAATTCAGTGGTAATAGGATAGATATTTTTGGGTGGTAGTGTTATTGGGACATGGTTATCTAGGTATAACTACTTAAGGAATGTTTTAATAAATTCTAATTCCCTATGTTATTCATTTATTCTGAGATATGGCATGCTGGACTTGAACACATAGGATGTGACATGATGACTTGATTAGTTCGAGAAGCCCTTTTGGGCCCACTCGCTAAGGTTAACCTACCTATGTGTGAGTCTTTCTTAGTTGGTAAAGCATGCCGAAAGCCTTTTAGAGAGGCTATTAGAGCTACTCAAGCATTATAGCTAGTTCACTCAGATATCTGTGGATCTATGGTTGTAAATGCACGTCATGGCGCCTCTCATTTTCTCCTTTTTATAGATAATTTTGCGCGATATAAGGATTGCGCAGTTCATGGAACTGTGTGAGAAAAAAGGGGAACGCAGACAACTTCCTGTTCTGAAAACTCTGCAGCAATATGATGTTGTAGAAAGAAGGAATAGGATATTCCTAGATATGGCTAGGACTATGATGGTGCAAGTCATCCTTCCAATGTTGTTTTAGGGGGATGTACTCTTGTTTGCTGCCTACATACTAGAGTACCTCTTCTCAGTCAGTTCCTTCTACCCCCTTTATGAGCTATGGAAAGGTAAAAAGCTCATTTTGGAGCATTTGCGCCCGTGGAGCTCAGGAGGTTATGTTCACTATACCTCGCATAAGTGTGAGAAACTAAGCCCAAGGGCTAGAAAGTATATCTTTATAAGATATTCTAATAGCTCGAAAGGCTATGTTAAGTATAATGGACTACCAGGTATAGGAATGACAGAAATGATACATGATATTGAGAATGAATTCCCCATGATTGGTAATACTAAGAGATATCTTGACCTCTATGAGTTGGAGGATGTTGAAGACAACATACCGATTTTAAGCGAGGGTGGGGAGATTGAGAATCCACATCCAGTAATCACTATAAAATGGTACTAGTCTCCAACCGAGTGGGAGTGTACCAGATAGTGGGAGTGCACCACTTGGCACTCAAGATTCTCAAGTAGTACACTATAGGTGATGGGGAAAAAGTTCCCTATCGCTGTTTTGAAATTAAGGAAGACATTTTCATATGTGTGCAAATGTGTGCACAAGTGGATGAGGATGAGCCTACTTCTTTATATGTTGATGATGTCCTTCTAGCTGGGAATGAGCTGAGTTCCATTATCGCCACTTGAGAGTGGTTATCCTCTCAGTTTGAGATTGACGATATGGGTGATGCCCACTATGCGTTGTGAGTTTAGATTGTGAGAGATCGTTTTCAGAAGCTTCTCCCGAGGGTCCTTGAACGTTTGTCACATGAAGAGCTGTGAACCCATTGACATCCTTTTTTTTCGGGACGCACCTTGACCTTAGATCAATGTCTTAAGAATAATGAGAAGAGGAAACAAATGTCCAGTTTGCCATATGCGTCCGTAATAGAGAATCTAAAGTATGCTAATGTATGTACTCGGTCAGGTGTCTGCTATGCGGTTGGTTTAATTAGTCGTTGTTGTAGCAACCCTGGTCCTATCACTAAAGAGTAATGCAGAGTATCTTGCGATATGTTTGCAGGACTGTGGACCTTGTCTTATGCTGTCTACGATGGAAGCATAATATGTGGTGTGCTCTGTAGCTATTTGAGAAGTTGTATTGGTTGAAGAGCTTTTGCAGTGGCTAGGCTTTTCACCTCGTAAGCGATGAGGTTGTGCTCATCTATGGTGATAGCACATAAGCCTGAGCATATGCAAAAGATCTCAAAAGCCATTCTGGCACGTAGACATTCGTTTTTGTCTTATTTGATATGTAGTTTGCGCAAAGGGAAGTTGTCTTGATGCACACCTCCACTTGGGGATTTGATGTGTTTAGACATTTTATTGTGTTCTTGACATTATTATTCAAGTTTCTATAAATTGGTTGTTTCCATGCTTATATATATATTTTATAAATGGACTGAATGCACATTTCTAATATGTCATTGGGCTTAAATCGACTTGCTCACACGAGTGATTTACCTTGGCACCGAGATAGCGGACTAGGACATATGTGTCCATGGCACTTAGATGGCGAGCAAGATGAGACATTTGTGTTCATGGCGCTTAGATAGCTAGCTAGGATATGTATGCCCATAGTGCTTAAAAGGCGAGCTTGAGCACTTATATCTACGCAGTGTAAGAGCAACAAGCTAGATATAAACCCTTATTATTTCTATATGTTGCCTTAGATGGAGCTAAGATGAGACCTTTATATTTGGTCGAACATAGAGAGATCCCATGACTCTATGTAGCCTATTTATAGCCAAATGTGAGTTTTCAGATGGGCACCAGGAGGGGCGACTGTGCTGGAAAACTCAGGTTAGACGTTTTGCATGTGTAACGTCTATATTAAGATTCGTATGGCGTTACTTGTTTTTTCAAACACAGAGTGACATGCCCATTTTTATGGAAGAATGCCATTGCATACATATCATACTGTATGTGCTTTTGGGATCGACTGTGGAGTAGTGAATGGATTCCTCTTTCATTGCTGTGTAAGCCACGTAGTATATCCAAGACATTGGTTATCTTACAAACTAGTTGCCTTCAGGACTTGAGACTATGTCATGAAGAGGACGCTTGATGACAGCTACATTAGCATGCTATCCTAGGATGAAAAGATGATTCCGTTCTATGGGGTGTGTATGGGCAAGCGGTCAGGTTAGTCGGATTGACATGTGGGCTCAGGGAAGACCATTCAATAACACACCATATTTTGCAACTCATTAGCAGGCTTGCGACAATCGTATTTTGTTACTGATGTGTCATGAGTACATTACATTGAGGTGGTGCAGCACTTCTTTTCACTGAGGGATTGAGAATGATGTGTCCGGTGTGGTTGAGCCGTTTAAGGCATACACGAGAAGCTTCTGAGTGATGTGTCTTGCTAGTTATAGTGATGATTTGGCATTACTTGTCCCTACACTTTCTTTTCATAAGGTCGCACGTTCTATTTCCCTGTATGAAGAGATGAGAAGTTCTGCTTTGAGAGATTGGTTTTAGTACTAGCTCTATGTGGGTGAGTGGGAGATGTAGGAAATATTGTGGGCCATATGGGCACCCACATACATTAGACCGAGTCTAATGGGCTTTGGCCTTTGGAGACCTAGGGTGTGTGCCTATATATATTGCACACACAACTAGGGTTACCTCTTACACACCCTTACAGAAGCAATTGGCCTCTCTCTTCTCTCTCTCACGTTTTTTCTCTCTAAGCCATCACCATAGAGCTATGAATTTAGCACGTGACTATCATGGGGATCACTCTAGTAGTGTCCTCTATGACCTATGCAGAGCACAAGAGAGTAAACGGAGGCTTGGAGATCGCAGCCGTTTGTGGGTGAAGTTGTCGTGCTTGTAAAAACGTCGTAGACGATCCGAACCGAGTATTCCGCTCAAGGTAAGCCTTGAACCCGACCCTATGCTAGCTTGTGTGCATATTTATTCTACAGAAGTAAAACAAACAAAATACGTTAATGTGTGGGACTAACCCGCCCCCACTACACTGGAAAAAAACTATATCTACACCTTGATATAAAATAACCTATTTCTAATTTCAAATGTCTTGATTTGTTATTTTGTTAATTGTTTACTTTAACCATTTTTCTCCTCTCAAATACTACAATTCCCTACATTTGTACACATTTGTTGGTCATTTATGGATTTGTATGGGGGTATTTTCGTCAGTTCAAGAAGAAAATTAGTTTTAGGTCACTTTTATGAATTTTATTTAATATCAAAATGAGGATTCAATCAACTTTTCATAAAACATTTACCAAAAAATTAGGATTCAGTCAACTTTTACTTCAATATATACAAGTTGGTTCAAAAGTGAGGTTGATAATATCAAAATACAACATTCAATTTATAGGCATATGTGTCAGTGTGTGTAATACCAAATATAAAGTCACATTTATGACCTATAAATTAAATTTATGAATGTGTGTGTAATAAAATTAAATTTCTAAGCATGTATCTAAATTAAATTTATAGGCATGTGTGTAATATCAAAATAAACATTTTTTGGGTTTGTTTTGTTGTTTTCCGGTTTTATTTTTTTTCCTTTTTTTTTTTTTTTTTTTTTTTTTTCGATTTTGGTGTTTTTTGGGTTTGTTTTGTTTTGTTTTGTTTTTTTATTTTTTATTTTTTTTTATTTTTTTTTATTTTTGTAAATTTTCTTGAAAAAGTAGGGTTGCCCTATAAATTTAATTTACACACATGCTTAGAAATTTAATTTTATTACGCACACATAACTAATTGTCCCAAAATATTTTTATGAATATAATTTGATGATGCCAAAAATTGGTAACAGTAAAGTAAAGCAATTTAGGAGAGAGGGAGATAGAGTGAGAGACTATTTTTTGTATGTGGTTCGGCCCAGTTAATGAAGGTACCTACGTCCACGGGTGTGTCTGAGCACGTTCACTAGCAGATCACCGGCGGGCCTGGTGAGCCAACAAAGAGGGGCGGCACTACCAGTAATACCGGCCGGGTGTATGCGTATAATGGTGAATTTTGTAGAGGTGCTGTGTAGACTACAGATTATTGGCCGTCCCCTTCATGAGGGGTGAGAGGTCTCTTTTATAGATGTAAGAGAACTACTCATACATGGATAAGGAAATATAATCCTATTGATATAGATTGACACCAATCAAGTAAGTTTCCTAATTGTATTAGGATTGATTGACATTAATTGTGGGGGTTTCCCAATTGGATTAGGAAATAGATGCACTTTCCATTGGTCTTCTAGCTTGAGTAGGAAACTGCCCATAATTTTGGGCGTATCAGCTGCCCCCCATTTCCAAGATTGGCCAGATGCTATATCGGGGCAAGTTTGGAAATTAGTTGATGCCACTTGCCACTGTCTGAGTGCTTGAGGAAGCTGCCTCGGGGCTTCTGAGCCTGGTGAGTCCTCGGGAACTGGTTGAGAGTTGAGACCCTGCCTAGCTCGGGACCTTTAGGTGCTCGGGAACTGACCGGGAGTTGAGACCCTGCCTAGCTCGGGACCTTTAGGTGTTCGGGAACTGACCGGGAGTTGAGACCCGGCCTAATTTGGAGTCTTTGAATGCTAACCGAGAGTTGAGACTCGGCCTACTTCGGAGTCTTTTTTGCTTGAGTTAGCTCCCAGGATGGTTATCTTCTGCCTGTAAACCTTCGTCAAGGCTGTGGGTAGAAAGATTTTACCATGTTGGAAAAGCTGACCTAGAGCGTATTGCTCTAGGGTCCTTTTTACTGTTAGCTCCCCAGGATGGTTGTCTTCCGCCCAGTTAGCCTTCGTCAAGACTGTTGGGAGAAGAGCTTGACCATGTTGGCGGAGCCGACCTAAATCACGTTGCTTTAGGGTCCTTTTGCTCCTCTATCGTCGGCCAACCTAAGAGATTTTAGTCACCTCTATCGTCGGTCTGGACCTAAGCGGAGTTAATGCCTCTGAGTACTGTAGGTGCTCGGGTTGTCCAAGATTTTGACTTGGTTATCCGCGAGGCCTGTAAATACCCGGTGTGATTACCTGTTTAGTTCACTACGCCGTCTTGCCCCCCAAGCTTTCGCTAAGACGAGGGTCTTACAGAGGCTATGATCTGTAGGTAATCGACCTGGAACATGGTGGTTGCAGGTTCTTTTGAAGCTTGCCATCATCAGCCACCTAAGAGGTTTGCCTCCATCGTCGGTTGGACCTAAGCGAAGCCGGTGCCTCGGGCGTGACCCCGAGGTCTTTGGTGCCTGGGTTCGGAGCCCGAGGTCTTTTGAGTGCCTGAGTTCGGAGCTCGAGGTCTTTTTAGTGCCTGAGTTCGGAGCTCGAGGTCTTTTGAGATGCCTCGGGGTTAGGCCCGAGGTCTTTGTATGCCTCGGGGTTAGGCCCGAGGACTTTGTATAAACTCTGACAATCGGTGGAGCCTTACGCGGTGATCAGGCAAGTACTACTGTAGTCGGGCTCATCTAGACCGATGGAGACAGGAGGTCGGATCAGGATCGTCAGGCTCCAGATCTCTCTGTACTGCAGGCAAAGCCGGAACTGCTTGATCCTGACCGATGTGAACTGGAGGTCGGGTCGGGACTGTCGAACCATGCCTGTTGTGAGCTGGAGATCCGGCCGGGGCTGCCGGACCCGGACTGCTGTGAACCGGTGGTCGGGTCGGGATTACCGGACTCAGATCCCTGTAAACTGGAAGAACTGTAAGAACTCCCGGGCTGATCTCGCTTTCGCTTACTTCTGAAAGACTCGTTGCTTTCTTGCCCTGTGCATTTGGTCTTCAGAAACGCTTCAGTGTCGATGTATTTTCCAACCCTCTCAGGGAGCTCAACCAAAGTTTTCGTTCGGTTTTTGTGGAACGACGCGGCGCACTTGGTGTGTTGAACTCCCGAGCAGAAGGCTAGGATGGCAATTGTCTCGTTCAGATTGCGGATTTGAAGCTTCTGTTGGTTAAACCGGTCGGTGAACTCCTTGAGGGACTCATTATTCCGTTGTCTGACTGTTAGTAGCTGCATGTCTGGCTTTGGCCGCTCATGCATACCGGCGAACTGGTTGATGAACTGCTCGCTGAGTTGTTTGAAACTGCAGACCGATCGGGGCTCCAAGGAGTAGAACCACTGCATGGCCGGGCCTTTCAAAGTGCTGGGGAAGGCTAGGCAGTGTAGCTCATCGGAGTTGGTGGCTAGGGCCATCTGAGCCTTATAGGTCCGGACGTGGTCAACCGGGCTTTCCGAGCCATTGTATGAATCTAGCCGAGGCTGCTTAAATTCGCGCGGGATAGAGAACCTCGTGATCTGGCTGGAGAATGGTGGCTCTGTCTCGGTATTGGCTTGATTCGGAACACAGTTTTGACCAAGCTTTTTGGCCACTCCGTCGATCTGCTTCTATAAGTACTTGATTCGAGCTTCCACTCCTTCCCGACCAGTATGTGAGGAGCTGGTCGGGTTGGTGGAAGAGGCTTCTTCATGGCAGGGTGCTGTCCTCTGGGATCGGGCTCGGCTATGACCCCGGGTAACCGTTCGCCTAGGGACGACTCGGCTCTTGACCGAGTGACCCAAGACTGATTCCCGGGCCATATGCTCCTGCCTTTCCCCTCGGGCAGCAGGCCCACTGCTGACGTCTTTGACATCCTCAACATGGGACGGGTTGGCTCGGGCCCGTTGTCTGGTCAAGATCGGTTCTCGACCGTACGCAACGTTCCCGGGTCGTTTCCCGGCCACTGGAGGATTGCTTTGCTGGGTTAGCAGAGCTTCGATCTGTTTCTGGATTTGACGCTGGCCCTCCAAGAGTTGTGTGAGGGTTGTAGTGATTTGCTCAGATGTCAGGATTGCTGCAGTCGACGCCGGGGCCGAAGGAACATCCCGGTCGAACTGCTGCGCAGCCTTCTTTCCCTTCTTTGGTGGCATATTGATCAGTCAAGAATTTATTGATGAGAAGAATTGTCGTTTCCCACAGACGGCGCCAAACTGATGATGCCAAAAATTGGTAACAGTAAAGTAAAGCAATTTAGGAGAGAGGGAGATAGAGTGAGAGACTATTTTTTGTATGTGGTTTGGCCCAGTTAATGAAGGTACCTACGTACACGGGTGTGTCTGAGCACGTTCACTAGCAGATCACCGGCGGGCCTAGTGAACCAACAAAGAGGGGCGGCACTACCAGTAATACCGGCCGGGTGTATGCGTATAATGGTGAATTTTGTAGAGGTGCTGTGTAGACTACAGATTATTGGCCGTCCCCTTCATGAGGGGTGAGAGGTATCTTTTATAGATGTAAGAGACCTACTCATACATGGATAAGGAAATATAATCCTATTGATATAGATTGACACCAATCAAGTAAGTTTCCTAATTGTATTAGGATTGATTGACATTAATTGTGGGGGTTTCCCAATTGGATTAGGAAATAGATGCACTTTCCATTGGTCTTCTAGCTTGAGTAGGAAACTGCCCATAATTTTGGGCGTATCATAATTTATGCACACCCATAGCTTCAACACTTTATATAAATTGAGTTTTACACACATGCCTATAAATGAGAAATTTACTTTTATTACACAACATTATTGATATAACACACAATGCTTATAAATTTAATTTACACACAGGCTAATACAGTGGGAGCAGTTGAATTTTGATTGGAAGTTATTTACTTGGCCCCACTGCCACATCATTTGAAAAACACTTTTGGGATAGAAATTTAGAAAGCATAGCATTACTCTTTTTTGTAACACCATCTTAAGAATTAATAAAGCTTATTTTTCTTTCGTGTACCTATTGAAAAAATGTACATTTCATTTTTTCTATCAAATCCGACGCCCGTGCATTGTACATTCCATCCTCCTAGTAGATATATAGAAAACTACAAATGTTACGATTAATAGTTTGGGTTAATTATATTTTACCTTATGCCCATTTTCATATATATATATTACCCCCATTCAAGAATGCTAGGGGCACTAACAAATCTCACTAACACTCACACTGTGTTAGTAAGATTAGTGAGATTTGTTAGTGCCCCAAATATTAATAATGCTAGGTATACATACTTTATATATCCACACACTTTTTGTCACTCTATGCTTTAAATGCATGTACCTTGTGCTGTTTGAAATTTTTACACTTTTTTGTACACCACTTAAACAACACAGGGTACACGCATTTAAAGCTGTGTCAAAAAGTGTGTATGCCCGGCATTACTCCCCAAATATTACTCTACCCCCATTTGCTTTAAAAGTAGACACTTAACTCTTTGTGATTTTGAACTAAACTCCAACTTTTAAGGTTTTTCCCAAACTTGATGAAAATTCTAAAATTTGCCAAAAATAGTAACACATAACCCCCCTTTTGTGAGATTAATATTGCGGTTAAGCCCTATGTAGGGATAATGCTATCATTTAACCAACATATGTAACTGCCTAAGTGGGGTCAATTTTGACACTAAAACTTCCCTATCATGTGGGGCTAATTTAAATATTTAATCCTCATGTGAGACTATTTTGAGGCAAGTCTGCATAGTTTTCCTTTAGTCCAAAACCACTTGGGGGTTAAGTGTTCACTTTTGAAGCACATTGAATAAGATGAAAATAGACCGAACAACAGGTAGTAAAACGTAATTAACCCTAACAGTTTGTCACTTGTAATTTAATTCGAAGTATTGAATTCTTAAAAATTAAGTGAATTCCTTGAGATTGAGTTAATCAAAATAAGTCAAAGAGGCGTTTTTGCAATCTACAGTTCGTAATTATGGTAATAAACTTACTTACATTTTTAGTGCAGAACTTGACACTTGCTCCTATATATATGTGTGTGTATATATATATAGAGTGCAATTTTGCTCACCCAAAATTGCTCATTCATTGCTCACACAATTCTTCCATTGGCTGATGCAATGGGACTCGTGACTTTTTACCATTAATTAATCCTTAGTTTATCCTAATTCTCACTGCATTAATCAACTAGGAGAGTTGAGTGAGCAATAGGTGAGCAATTTTTGGGTGAGCAAAAATGTATTCTGTAAATATACACACACACACATTGGGGCTCTTAATTGGACAGCCAATATATATGAGAGATAGATATAAGAGATGAATAGTAGGGTTAAGATCCCTATATGGGGATCATGCTGGCATTTATCCATCTATGTAGGGTTAATTTTTAACACTTAGTCCCTTTATAAGCTAATTTTGGGTTAACTCTCTATGAGGTCAATTTTGACAAATAAACTCTCCCATGTAGGGGTGAAATCGGTTCGGTTCGGTTCGGTCGGTTAATTTTGGGAGGGTTTTTTCACCGACTGAACGGTTCAGTTCGGTTTTTTCAGTTTTAGGCTTAATTTTCGGTTCGGTACACTGCACCTCACTTATGAAAACAGACCGAACCAATCGGTTCGGTTTGGTGGTTTGGTTTACTTCGGTTTTCTTTCACCCCTACTACCATGTGTGGGCTAATTTTAACACTTAATCCCCATATGCGGCTATTTAGAGAGAAAGTTTTCTTTTAGTCTAAAACCGTTGGGAGTTAAGTGTCCACTTTTAAAGCATATAGGGTAAACTAAAAATAGACCTAAATGTAATTAACCCTAATAGTTTGTCACTTGCAATTTCGAAGTATTGAACCCCGAAGTCAGCAAAATTAAGTGAATTCCGTGAGATTGAGTTAATCAAGATAAGTCAAAGTGGCCTTTTTGCAATCTAAGATTCCAAATTTTGGTAATAAACTACTTACATTGTCTTTTTTTTTTTTGATCGGAAAAGCCTTAGAGTTTATTAAGCATCAAGAATACACGATTCATCGTGCATAAATCCAAGAATACGAAGTGGGAAATTCTCAAAACAAACTAACTCATCCCTATGAATACGAGCAAACTTTGCTAGAGCATGGGCCATTTTATTGCCCTCTCTAAACACATGGAAAATATTCAAAATCCATAGATTACCCATTTAGTTCTTTGTGGTTGCAATAATATTCCCAAAAGGTGCCAACAGCAGATCATAAGATAACAGGCCCCTGACATTG
This sequence comes from Hydrangea macrophylla, assembly GCA_033977485.1. Classification (NCBI taxonomy): domain Eukaryota; kingdom Viridiplantae; phylum Streptophyta; class Magnoliopsida; order Cornales; family Hydrangeaceae; genus Hydrangea; species Hydrangea macrophylla. Next base: position 142,579,121 of record CM066991.1, read on the forward strand.
GTCTGGGCATCCATTTCCAGAAAAATACCACTGAACCCCGCCTCCGCGACAACCACGCAAGCCTTAAGCCATACCATAGCCTCAATAGATGATGCCTTAAAACACTCGTGAACAAAGGCCGACAGTGTGAAAACCACCTGCCCCTTATCATTCTGGATCACTGCCCCAATTCATCCCACCATTAATATCGGAGAAACATGTGTCATTCACATTAAGTTTGAGCATACCACGAGGGGGAGACAGCAATCTAATATTCCTATTCGCCTGTACACGACCCATCCCAGGTGGCAAGGAAGCTCGATCTAGACTGCTCGATCTCATCCCAGTAACAAGAAGCAAAATCACACATATCCTCCACCGTACACGATGTGCCCTGAAATAAAGCACTCTTCCTACTTGACTAAATAGTCCATGCCTCAAAAAGCACTTTTCCAGCCATCACATTATCACCCGCATCTAGGAAATGATCCAACCAGTCCCTAAAATGAACAAGTCGACCAAAAGCCTCGAACTGGGTCCCAAACAAAATCCTCCAAATGCCACGAACAAATGTGCAATGACTTAAGGCATGTGTAGATGTCTTGGTCTCCCCACATCAAATACAACTCAACTCAACTTGGACACCTTGGTGGTACAGGTTAGAATTACATAGGAGCAAATCATTACATGCGTTACACCCAAAATGGAGAAGCTTCGTGGGCACATGCAGCTGCCAAAGGCGTTTCCAGCGATGATCACCATGGGCCGATGACGAAGAGCAACCCCCCTAGCCATGTGTTCTAGGTTCGTACCTAAATGATATGACGATCGAAAACTAGAAGATCCCTTATTTTCCCAGTGCCAAATTAGAGTGTCTCTACCCGTGCCCTTCCTAATGGGTATACTAAAAATTGTCTCGGCTTCAGTAGCAACCAAGGAGTCATACACCAAATCAGCCTTCCAGCAACCATTGTCCCCATCAATCAGAGAACAAACTCTAGCACTGCTAAGCTCAGGCGAAACTGGGATAAAAGGTTTGAAAGAGTGCGAAATAGGTATCCATGGATCATGTTTCACCCGAATTTTAGAGCCATCCCCAACTCACCAACGAACACCGCATTTCACCAGCTTAATCGCACTCCAAATGATGTGCCACGTGTACAATGTGTATGAGGCCAACTTAGCATCCAATACATTTGAAGCAGGAAAATATCGAGCGTTATAGACTCGGTAGAACAAAGACTCCCTCATCTTAAGCAGTCTCCATACTTGCTTGGCCAAGAGAGCTTGGTTGAAAACCACTAGATTGCGGAAACCAAGGCCCCCATCCATTTTTCACTTGCATAACATGTCCAAAGAGGCCCAATGAATCTTTTGCTTCTCTCCCGAACTACCCCACTAAAACTGAGCAAGTTGCTTTGAGATGTCATTTAACACTACAATCGGAAGTTTAAACATGACATCACATATTTTGGAATTTCTTGTGCAATAGCTTTAATAAGGACATCTCTTCCACTCTTGGACACAAACTGCTCCTTTTAGCCCTTTATCTTGCTAGAAATCGGATCACGAATTGTAACAAAGATATGCTTCTTCATCCCACCAAAGAGCGATGGCAGCCCCAGATATTTCTCATGAAGAGCCAGCAAGTCAACTCCAAGAACATCTTTAACATTACTACACTCGGACTCTGGCGTATTTGGGCTAAAAAAAATGATGACTTATCGACATTAACTTTCTGACCTGAGGCAGTTTTGTATTCTCCTAGGACATCCATATATGATAGTACGATACTCCGATTTCGTGGATCGATAAATTAGCAGACTGTCATCGGCATGCAAAGAACAAGTGCGTAATAGTAGGACCTCCTTTTCCCATTTAAACACCCCCAATCCTTCCATTTGAGCTTGCTCTATGCAACATGGTAGATAAAACATCAGCATACAATATAAACAAGTAGGGAGATAGAGGGTCACCTTGACGAATTCCACGAGATGGTGAAAAAGAATTTGACAGCTTTCGATTAATCGACACTGAAAAAGTGACCGTCTATTTACATTCCATATATGGTTTACCCACCGTTGATGGAACCCAACTTGACCAAGACGCCACAGAGAAAAGGCCACTCAACACAGTCATAAGCCTTACTCATATCTAATTTGAAAGCCATCTGATGATTTTTACCTTTGGTTTTAGATTTCAAATAATGTATTGTTTTAAAGGCAACAAGGACATTACCTGAGATGAGCCTACTCGGAACAAAAGCACTCTGGTTTTGGGAGATCACACTTTGCAGGGCCACTTTCAGTCTATTGGCAAGCACCTTGGAGATCACACTGTAGATGACGTTGCTGAGGATGATTGGCCTGAAGTCACTCACCTTATTAGGTTCTTTTATCATGGGAATCAACACAATATGACTGTGATTAATGTGGGAACTAAGGACACCCGAATCAAAGAACGTAGAAATAGTCTTGAGCACATCATGCCCAAGAATGTGCTAGAATTTTTGGAAGAATAAAGCACACATCCCGTCAGGTCCCGGGGCCTTGGTAGGGAACATTTGGAAAAGCGCATCCCTAACCTCCAAAGTAACTACTTGAAGGAGCCAGTGATTTTTTCCTTCAAAGATCTGAGCATCAACGCAAGAAAGCACCTTGTCTAAATTATGAGGGTCAGACGTTGCAAACAAAGTCTGAAAATACTCCAAAATGATATCAAACATCAGGTTCTCATTCGTGCACCAAATGCCCAGCCCATTTTCCAGAACACACTACAAGAAAATTGACTATTAGTGACGAAAATTTTCGTTGCTAAAGGTCAAATTTTCGTCACTAAAGCTCTTTAGTGACGAAAAAAATTTCGTCGCGCGTTCGTCGCTAATTCCTCGACGCAAAAGATCTTTCGTGACGAAATCACATTTCGTCACCAAAGAGTATCATTTAGCGACGAAATTTTTCGTCGCAAAAAGTGTATTTTTCCCAACGAACAAAATTTCATCACGAAAGAGTCCTACTATTAGCGACGAAATTTCGTCGCTAAAAGTACCCTTTAGTGACGAATATTTCGTCAGGAAAAGTGTATTTTTTCCAACGAACCAAATTTCGCCACAAAAGAGTCCTACAATTAGCGATGAAATTTCGTCGCTAAAAGTATCCTTTAGTGACAAAATATTTCGTCGGAAAAAGTATATTTTTTCCAACGAACCAAATTTCGTCACAAAAGAGTCCTACTATTAGCGACGACATTTCGTCACTAAAAGTACCATTTGGTGACAAAATTTTTCGTCGGAAAAAATACATTTTTCCCAACGAACCAAATTTCGTCACGAAAAAGTCATACTATTACCAACGAATTAAGTTTCATCGGCAAAAAATCTCTATTTCCAACGAAATATTTTGTCATTAAAAAGTAATCATTAGTGACGAAATAAGTTTCGTCGGTAAAAAGGTTTAATTAGTGACAAAATTTTCGTCGCTAAAGATAAAACTAAAAAATACAATTTGACTATTAGTGACGAACAATTTCGTCGCTAAAAGCATTTCTATTTTTTTAATATATATTTTATTCACACAATATTTTTTTTGGGTCCACCTGCTAACGAGTAATCTAAAACATCCACAACATACATATTCACCAAAAAAAGTTTCATTTATTAATAAATTACCTACTCAATCCAACAAAATAAAGCAAAATAGTATCTCCAAACATCCAAAAGCCATATAGAAAACACAAATTCCAAAACAATATAGTATCTTCAAACATCAATGTAAATTGCTCCAGAAAATGAGATCAAAATCATGCATAGCTTTCATTCATGCACTCCAGATGCCCGTAAATCTGCAATACAAAAATATACAAATCAATTTTAAATAAAGTATAAGTAAAAAAAAAAAAAAGAAGTGTGCAACAATTCGTTAAAGAAAGGATTTAGATTTCAAAATGCATTTTTGTGTCACTCCTTAACCGGGACTCGGTTTTCAATTCCGTTTCTTCCTAAAAGTTTTTTCAAGCACAAGTGAGTTTTTTTAAGTGCTCCCGGTCCATTCGAACCATTATTGGACAATTTTGACCCCCAAAACCCCCGTATGCCCTTTAATGAAATAGTTGAGGTTTCAAAATGCATTTTTGCGTCATTCTCCCTAACCAGGACACGATTTTCAATTCCGTTTCTTCCTACAACTTTCTTTAGGCACAATTGAGGTGCTCGAAGTGATCTTGGTCCATTCGAACCATTATTGAACAATTTTGAACTCCAACACCCCGTATGCCCTTTAATGAAATAGTTGAGGTTTCAAAATGCATTTCTACGTCATTCTCCCTAACCGAGACTCGGTTTTTAATTTTGTTTCTTCCTAAAACTTTGTTTAGGCACAATTGAGGTGCTCGAAGTGTTCTTGGTCCATTCAGACCGTTATTGGACGCTTTTGACCCCCAACACTTCGTATGCCCTTTATTGAAAGAGTTAAGATTTTAAAATGCTTCTTTGCGTCATTCTCCCTAACCGGGACTCGGTTTTCAATTCTGTTTCTTCTTACAACTTTGTTTAGGCACAATTGAGGTGCTCGAAGTGGTTCCGGTCCATTTGAACCACTATTGTACGATTTTGACCCCCAACACCCCATATGCCCTTCATTGAAAGAGTTAAGGTTTCAAAATATTTTTTGCATCACTCTCCCTAATCGGGACTCGGTTTTTAATTTCGTTTCTTCCTACAAATGTTTTAGACACAATTGAGGTGCTCAAAGTGGTCTTGGTCCATTCGGACCATTATTGGACGATTTTGACCCCCAACACCCCGTATGCCCTTTATTGAAAGAGTTAAGGTTTCAAAATGCTTCTTTGCGTCATTCTTCCTAACCGGGACTCGATTTCAATTCCATTTCTTCCTACAATTCTGTTTGGGCACAATTTAGGATTATAAATAACAATTGCAATCGTTGCATCAAATTATCACTAAATAGCATCATTTGTAAATACTCCAATAGATTAGCAATGTCATGTGGCATGCCTTCTACATTACTATCTATTGATATGTATAGATATATATATATATATATGTATATATGTATATATACAGTCAGGCTCTAAAGAGGGCGCCCTCTTTTTATTAAAAAGATGGCTTCTGTTTTGCCCGTTGGCTCGTGTTTTCATTAAGGGCAGTTTTGCCATTTTACAGTTTTTAAACACAATCTGACGGCTAAAACAGAGGTCCTCTCTTTAATAAAGAGAGGTGGCCCTCTTTAGAGAATCTTTGTGTATATATATATTTGATATAATTAAGGAGAAGAAACACATCCTGTTTGATATAGTTAAAAAAGTTGTTTTGTATTATATCTTGATAACCGTGAGTCCGGTTCCTGTTCCGTTTCTTCCTGCAACTTTCTATGGATGTATGGGAGGTGCAAGTTAAGTTTCGTGGTTAGCGGATCGACCATTTGCATTTTGACCCCCCAAACCCTAAAAACTTAGTTTTTAAGAATTTTCGAGGTAAAAAAGTTGTTTTGTAGTGTATCTTGATAACCGGGAGTCCAGTTCCTGTTCCGTTTCTTCCTGCAACTTTCTATGGACATGTGCGAGGTGTGTGTCAAGTTTCGTAGTTACCGGATCGACGGTTTGCATTTTGATCCCCCAAATCCCAAAAACTTAATTTTTAAGAGTTTATGAGTTAAAAAAGTTGTTTTGTAGTGTATATTGATAACCCGGAGTTTGGTTCCTATTCTGTTTCTTCCTACAACTTTCTATGGACTTGTGGGAGGTGTGAATCAAGTTTCGTGGCTAGCGGATCGACGGTTTGCATTTTGACCCCCCAAACCCCAAAAACTTAGTTTTTAAGAATTTTCGAGGTAAAAAAGTTGTTTTGTAGTCTATCTTGATAACCGGGAGTCCAGTTCCTGTTCCGTTTCTTCCTGCAACTTTGTATGGACATGTGGGAGGTGTGTGTCAAGTTTCGTAGTTACCGGATCGACGGTTTTCATTTTGACCCCCCAAACCCCAAAAACTTAGTTTTTAAGAATTTTCGAGGTAAAAAAGTTGTTTTGTAGTGTATCTTGATAACCGGGAGTCCAGTTCCTGTTCCGTTTCTTCCTGCAACTTTGTATGGACATGTGGGAGGTGTGTGTCAAGTTTTGTAGTTACCGGATTGACGGTTTTCATTTTGACCCCCCTAACCCCAAAAACATAGTTTTTAAGAGTTTATGAGTTCAAAAAGTTGTTTTGTAGTGTATATTGATAACCGGAAGTCCGGTTCCTATTCTGTTTCTTCCTGCAACTTTCTATGGACATGTAGGAGGTGTGAATCAAGTTTCATGGCTAGCGGATCGACGGTTTGCATTTTGACCCCCCAAACCCCAAAAACTTAGTTTTTAAGAATTTTCGAGGTAAAAAAGTTATTTTGTAGTGTATATTAATAACCGGGAGTCCGGTTCCTATTCTGTTTATTCCTGCAACTTTCTATGGACATGTGGGAGTTGCGAGTCAAGTTTTGTAGTTACCGGATCGACGGTTTGCATTTTGACCCCCCAAACCCCAAAAACATAGTTTTTAAGAGTTTACGAGTTAAAAAAGTTATTTTGTAGCTTATCTTGATAACCGGGAGTCCGGTTCCTATTCCGTTTCTTCCTGCAACTTTCTATGGACATGTGGGAGGTGTGAGTCAAGTTTCATGGCTACCGGATCGACGGTTTGCATTTTGACCCACCAAACCCCCAAAACTTAGATTTTAAGAATTTTCGAGGTAAAAAAGTTGTTTTGTAGTGTATCTTGATAACCGGGAGTCCGGTTCCTATTCCGTTTCTTCCTGCAACTTTCTATGGACATGTGGGAGGTGTGAGTCAAGTTTCGTGGCTACCGGATCGACGGTTTGCATTTTGACCCCCCAAACCCCAAAAACTTAGTTTTTAAGAATTTTTGAGGTAAAAAAGTTGTTTTGTATTGTATCTTGATAACCGGGAGTCCGGTTCCTATTCCGTTTCTTCCTACAACTTTCTATGGACATATGGGAGCTGCGAGTCAGGTTTCGTGGTTACTTGATTGACGGTTTGCATTTTGACCCCCCAAACCCCAAAAACTTAGTTTTTAAGAATTTACGAGGTAAAAAAGTTATTTTGTATTGTATCTTGATAACCGGGAGTCCGATTCCTGTTCCGTTTCTTCCTACAACTTTCTATAGATGTGCGGGAGGTGCGGGTTAAGTTTCGTGGTTACCGAATCGACGGTTTGCATTTTGACCCGCTAAACCCCAAAAACTTAGTTTTGAAGAATTTACGAGTTAAAAAAGTTGTTTTGTATTGTATCTTGATAACCGGTAGTTCGGTTCCTGTTCCGTTTCTTCCTGCGACTTTCTATGGAAATGTGGGAGGTGCGAGTCAAGTTTCGTGGTTACCGAATCGACGGTTTGGATTTTGACCCCCCAAATCCCAAAACCTTAGTTTTTAAGAATTTACGAGGTAAAAAAGTTGTTTTCTATTGTATCTTTATAACCGGGAGTCCGGTTCCTGTTCCGTTTCTTCCTGCAACTTTCAATGGATGTGTGGGAGGTGCGAGTTAAGTTTCGTGGTTACCGGATCGACGGTTTGCATTTTGACCCCCCAAACCCAAAAACTTAGTTTTTAAGAGTTTACGAGTTAAAAAAGTTTTTTTGTAGTGTATCTTGATAACCGGGAGTCCGGTTCCTATTCCGTTTCTTTCTGCAACTTTCTATGGACATATGGGAGGTGCGAGTCAAGTTTCGTGGTTACCGGATCTACGGTTTGCATTTTGACTCCCCAAACCCCAAAAACTTAGTTTTTAAGAGTTTACGAGTTAAAAAAGTTGTTTTGTAGTGTATATTGATAACCGGGAGTCCGGTTCCTATTCCGTTTGTTCCTGCAACTTTCTATGGACATGTGGGAGGTGTGAGTCAAGTTTCGTGGCTACCGGATCGACGGTTTGCATTTTGACCCCCCAAACCCCCAAAACTTAGTTTTTAAGAATTTTCGAGGTAAAAAAGTTGTTTTGTAGTGTATCTTGATAACCGGGAGTCCGATTCCTATTCCGTTTCTTCCTGCAACTTTCTATGGACATGTGGGAGGTGTGAGTCAAGTTTCGTGGCTACCGGATCGACGGTTTGCATTTTGACCCCCCAAACCCCAAAAACTTAGTTTTTAAGAATTTTCGAGGTAAAAAAGTTGTTTTGTATTGTATCTTGATCACCGGGAGTCCGAATCCTGTTCCGTTTCTTCCTGCAACTTTCTATGGATATGTGGGAGGTGCGAGTTAAGTTTATACTCATGCCGGATCGACGGTTTTCATTTTGACCTCCCAAACCCCAAAAACTTAGTTTTTAAGAGTTTACGAGTTAAAAAAGTTGTTTTGTATTGTATCTTGATAACCGGGAGTCCGGTTCCTGTTCCGTTTCTTCCTGCAACTTTCTATGGACATATGGGAGCTGCGAGTCAGGTTTCGTGGTTACTTGATTGACGGTTTGCATTTTGACCCCCCAAACCCCAAAAACTTAGTTTTTAAGAATTTACGAGGTAAAAAAGTTATTTTGTATTGTATCTTGATAACCGGGAGTCCGGTTCCTGTTCCGTTTCTTCCTACAACTTTCTATAGATGTGCGGGAGGTGCGGGTTAAGTTTCGTGGTTACCGGATCGACGGTTTGCATTTTGACCCGCCAAACCCCAAAAACTTAGTTTTGAAGAATTTACGAGTTAAAAAAGTTGTTTTGTATTGTATCTTGATAACCGGTAGTTCGGTTCCTGTTCCGTTTCTTCCTGCGACTTTCTATGGAAATGTGGGAGGTGCGAGTCAAGTTTCGTGGTTACCGGATCGACGGTTTGGATTTTGACCCCCCAAATCCCAAAACCTTAGTTTTTAAGAATTTACGAGGTAAAAAAGTTGTTTTGTATTGTATCTTTATAACCGGGAGTCCGGTTCCTGTTCCGTTTCTTCCTGCAACTTTCAATGGATGTGTGGGAGGTGCGAGTTAAGTTTCGTGGTTACCGGATCGACGGTTTGCATTTTGACCCCCCAAACCCAAAAACTTAGTTTTTAAGAGTTTACGAGTTAAAAAAGTTGTTTTGTAGTGTATCTTGATAACCGGGAGTCCGGTTCCTATTCCGTTTCTTTCTGCAACTTTCTATGGACATATGGGAGGTGCAAGTCAAGTTTCGTGGTTACCGGATCGACGGTTTGCATTTTGACTCCCCAAACCCCAAAAACTTAGTTTTTAAGAGTTTACGAGTTAAAAAAATTGTTTTGTAGTGTATATTGATAACCGGGAGTCCGGTTCCTATTCCGTTTGTTCCTGCATCTTTCTATGGACATGTGGGAGGGCGAGTCAAGTTTAGTGGTTACCGGATCGACGGTTTGCATTTTGTCACAAATTGTAACAATTCCCGACGAAAGTTTTTCGTCACGAAACCTTAAATAATTCTCGATGAAATATTTTGTCACTAAAAGTAAAACAATCACTGACGAAACAATTTCGTCACAAATTGTTACAATTCCCGACGAAAGTTTTTCGTCACGAAAGCTTAAACAATTCCCAACGAAATATTTCGTCACCAAAAGATAAACATTTACCGACAAAATAATTTCGTCACCAATTGTAACAATTTCCAACGAAAGTTTTTTGTCACAAAAGGTTATATAATTCCCGACGAAATATTTTGTCACTAAAAGTAAAACAATTACCGACGAAAGTATTTCGTCATTAATTGTTACAATTACCGACGAAAATATTTTGTCACGAAAGGGTAAACAATTCCCGACGAAATATTTCGTCACTAAAAGTAAAACAATTAACGACGAAAAAAATTCGTCACCAAATGATAACGTTTCGTCGCCTAAACTTTTCCCACCAAATTTTTGGCGGGGGAAATTTCCCGCCAACTATTAGCGACGAACTTTAGTGACGAAATGAATTGTCGTCGGTAATTGTTCGACTTTTACCCGCGAAAATTGGTTTCGTCGAGAAAGATAAAGACTTTTGCTGACGAACGTTGATTTCGTCACTAATAGTATACTATTAGTGACGAAAATAATTTTGCAGGTAAAAGTTTCGTCACTAAAGGTCAGATTTGTTGTAGTGACATCAATGGCATTACATTTCATCCGTCGAGTAGCGTTCCTATGAAAGAACTTCGTGCTCCTATCCCATTCTCGAAGCCAATCCTCACGAGATCGTTGTTTCAACAGCAACTCTTCTTGCTCTAAAATCATATCAATCTCCGTTGAACTATTTTTTACAGCTTGACCATCCAGAGTACCATTGCTACCAACCATTGAACTCACAAGCTCATATGTTTTGAGTTTGAGCCTCCTCTGCACATTACCAAAAGTATATCGATTCTACTCATGTAATTTCTTTCCACAAGTCCCAATCTTGTCCATAATGTCCTGTGTGTCCCCCGTACTCTATCACGCCTCGTTACTGACCTGCTCACACTGCCCATGTCGAAGTACAGAGCGTCAAATTGAAACCTCTTACCCCCATTATTCTCCTTATAGGTTGACCCTCCACACGCAAAAGCAAAAAGGGCATGGTCCGAATCAGTTGCCACCAAATGATAGACCATTGAAAGAGGAAATTTACAATGCTATTCATGCGATGCAATGAAACGATCCAGCCTCTCTCGAATGAATGGCCCATCAAATCGGTTGTTCTGCTACGTGAATGGATTACCATAGAAACTAACCTCACTAAGGTTGCAAAATCCAATGCTTCTCTAAACGGAGTCGTCGTTGACAACCTTATAGCCGAACCACCCTGCTTTTCCCAAGCATATAAGATCTCATTAAAATCACCGCCTTCGTACGTAGTAGACTCAAAGTGCAATGTTTTGAGGTTTCAGGATGTCCGTAAAACCCTGTATACCGCCTATGTTTGCTCACATCCCCATCATCAATAAGGACAGCCATATGGTAAGATGACATGGTAAGAAGAGAAACAGTTTGAGAATTATCCCAAAGCAGCGCAATCCCCCACCACTTCTACCAACTCTACTCACTGCTAGACAGTTTGAAAATCCGAATCTTTGACCAATTCTTCTCATACGGTTAACAAAAGACTTAGTCTCCAGTAAGAAGACTATATTGGGACATTCCCTTTTCACGAGGTTATGAAGAGCTCGAACTGTACGAGGGTTCCCAAGCCCCTGATAGTTCAATGCTAAGATATTCATTGGGATAGGTGGTGCTGCACAACAGACACCACCTCTGGTTCAGTTGTGCCATCATTCACCCCACTAGTCTTACAGAATTGTTTTGAAGCAGAAACATCACCATAATAAACTGAGGAGTCTAATGGATGTTTTTGGCTACTTGCCTCAACAAAAAGTTGATCCATAGATATCTCAGTTATACCTAAACGAGCCCATCTCTTCCAGAAAGAACCACCCTTCTTTCGGGTCTGACTAGCAACCACCAAAGAATTAGTAGAATCAATGTGTTCCACACCAAGCACCTCACAATCCATCTCAGACCCCTTTAATAGGTGGGCTTCCTTGACATTCATTGCACCCCCTGCTTTCTCAAGCCCAACGGTGGCATCTAGTACATTTGCATCACCCCTCTCAAGGCCAGTATCATGTTCTTTTTGAAACAACACAGGAATCACATGAGCACTAGGGAGGTTTGGAGCCCTAGGCTGCCCCTCACTCGTGGCACCCTACTTAATTACATTGGTAGTGCAGAACTTGACTCTTGCTCCTATATATATATATATAGACATATATGTATATGGCCTCTTATTTGGATAGCAAATACATATAAGAGATAGATTTAAGAAGTGAATAGTAGGGTTAAGCCCTATATGGAGATAATGCTATCATTTATCCACCTATATAGGGCTAATTTTTAACACTTAGTCATTTGAGAGGCTAATTTTGAGGTTAACTGCTTATGTGGGGTCAATTTTGACACTAAAACTCTCATATGTATGGCTAATTTTAACACTTAATCCCCATGTGGGGCTATTTTGAGAGAAATCTTAATAGTTTCCCTTTAGTCTAAAATCATTGGGAGTTAAATGTCCACTTTTAAAGCACATGGAGTAAACTAAAAATTGACCTAAATTTTATTAACCCTAATAGTTTGTCACTTGTAATTTCGAATGTATTGAACCCTGAAGTCATAAAAATAAGTGAATTCCGTGAGATTGAGTTACAAAATGAGTCAAAGTGGCCCTTTTTTAATATACCGGTCCTAATTTGGCTAATAAACTACTTACATTGTTAGTGCAGAGCTTGACTCTTGCTCCTACATATATATATATATATATATATACATACACACACGTCCTCTGATTTGGATTAGCCAATACATGTAAGAGATAGATATAAGAGGTGAATATTGGGGTTAAATTGTATGTGGGGATAATGCTATCATTTACCCACCTATGTAGCGCTAATATTTAACACTTAATCCCCTGAGAGGTTAATTTTGGGGTTAACTGCTTATGTAGGGTCAATTTTCACTCACTCTCTTACTCTTATGTTGGTGTAATTTTAACAGATAATCCCCATGTGGGCTGTTTTGAGGGAAATATTAATAGCTTTCCTTTAGTCCAAAAACCACTGGGGGTTAATTGTCCACTTTTAAAGCACACGGTAAAAAGTAAAATAGACCTAACCATCGGAGGTAAAATATAACTAACCCTAATAGTTTGTGACTTGTAATTTCTAAGTATTGAACCCTGAAGTCTTCAAAATTAAGTGAATTTCGTGAGATTGAGTTAATCAAATTCAGTCAAAGTGGCCTTTTGCAACAATTTTAATTGGTAATATACTACTTCCTTATATACACACACATATGGTCAATGATTTGGATGGCTAATACATGTAAGAGATGGATACATATAAGAAATACTGTTACAGAGGCCAGGTGTTACAAAAACCACAAATGGCTAATGCAAAACATGAAGCAGTAATTGCACAAGGCATATTGGTGTTGATGGCCATTGTGTACATGTTGAACAATCAAGTTGTTGAAGGCATGCATGTATTAGTTGAAAAGTATTCAGACCTCAAGCATAAAGGAACTGTTAAAATTATAGTGGTAACTTCTTATTTTCTTTTAAAAAATAAATACTTGTGTTTTGTGTGTGACCATGGGTATTAATGTTTTGGGTTTAATTGTCTGCTTGAATTTCATTCTGCAGAGTGAAGAAGATGTGATTGATTGTGTTGATTTCTACCAACAGCCCGCTTTTGATGAGCCACTTACCAAAAATAGCATCGAGGTTTTTGTTTTTTAAAACTAAACATCTGTTTTGAGAGACAACATTCAATGCAATGATTATTTTGATGTTAGACATAGGAATCACATTCAAGTGTTAATCGTGATATGATACAGATGATATAGTATCACCATTACATTAAAAAATTTCACCTATTTTGATTAACAGTGGTTCCCTAAATACATATATATATATATATAGGCTCACACAAGACCCTTTTGGTTTCTCTATATTACTGATTTTATGATGGTATTTGAAATGACGTTTTTGCAATGAATTCACTTAATTTGATCATCCTTAAATTTTTTTTTTTTTTTTTTTGTTTGGAAAGATTCATTTTAGTACAAGTTTTTTTTCCCACAAAAGCAAGTGTTGTTTGCTTCAATTTTTAAGTTAGAGATTATGTTTACACTTTACACACTAGGATATGAGTTGGATGTTCAAGAAACCCCATGTTCTAATATCGAAGGCTACTTAAACTTCTCATTCAACCACATACGCAAAATGAAGAAGATTGTGGAATATATTTATGCTCAAAATTGTGAATTAAAACAAATATGTAAAAAAAAAGAAAAATAGAGAGACTAGAGAAAAAAAGCTGAAATATATATAACAAGTTAAAGGGAAAAAAAAAGGGAATTGTTATTTCCACTCCATCATTGAACTAAAGCACTCCATAGTACCACTCTCAAAGCATGTGGTACCATGTATACAATGCATAACATGCATGGTACCACATGTTTTAAAAGTGGTACCATGGAGTGCCTTGGTTCAATGATGGAGTGGCAATAGCATCACCCTAAAAAAATTCCTTGGTAGTTGGATTTTGTGTTTCAGCTATGTGTGGTCAATGGATTCAATAAGAAAAAGAAAAGCAAAAATTTCGGAAAAACTTCAAGTATTTTGAGAAATCAATAATACAGCATGAAAAAGGACATATAATACTAAAACGCAAAATTGTGCTTAACATCTTTTGCTGTGTAACTTATTTTCGTCCTTTTCTTTCTTATTATTATTCTTTTTAGTAAGCCAACATAGAAAAAAAAAATAATAAAAGTCCTTTAATGCTCCTTTTTTTGCTTTACTAAACACATGAATCACAAAGACTAAAAACGGCTGACGTGTGTGGATTTTGTAGATGATACCCAACTCTTATCCAAGTGGAATGCAATCAAATAGCACTCGACTCAAGCTTACTCAACCTTGGCACAAGCATGGAGAGTGCCCAAAAGGAACAATCCCTATTAGAAGAAGTACAAGCGATGACAATCACAAAGCTTTTCAATTTCTAGAAACTAATCAAAATCGACATGAAGTACATAGCATTCCAACTTCAAATCTTAATTTCTTTCTTTCTCTCTCTTTTACCAAATATACCGCTTCCCCTGTATTATATATATATATATATATAAATGCGTGTGTATCATATGTATCTGTATCCATTTATGAATTGCTAACCCACTACTATCTACTACAGCAGTTTTAAAATAGCAAAAAAGTCTCCACCACCTAATCAAAATGAGTAATATTAGAGTCACAAAATAGTCACGAAAAAATGCTCACAAAAAAATGTGACACCTCATGTGGTTCCCATGCACCCCATGTGATATCTGTTCAAAGAGAGAATAGAGAGAAAGAGAAGGCTTAACCTAATTAGGTTAGCTCACACTTATATATATATATATATATCAATCATATAATCATGAAATTTACAAAAATATCCTTAATACAAATACTTATATTCTAACACTCCCCCTCAAGCTGGAGCATAGATATCTATCATGCCCAGCTTATTACTGTGACGCCCCGCAAAAATAAGCGTATTTCCATTGAAAAATTAAATAAATCACACTTGATTCTTTAAAATAAAAATACAAAATTTCTTTAAAACTCCCAGCAGGTCCATATTCTCCACGGATCTCCTATATCATCCTTAACCTTATCTCCCTTCTAGGCTTCGGTTACCGGCACTGCCTGCATCTAAAAACCATACCGGGAAGTATACAATACGACATGAATAATAAAGGCTCAAAAGGATAATGACAATCAAATACATAGAACGACATCAAATCAATTGACCAGTCTCACAACCCAACTGCTCACACTAGCCAAACGCTCATACCAATAGCATCATACCAGGTTCCTCTTGATCACATAGCAAGAGACACCTCACCTCACCTCACCCGTCTCCAGTACGTCGGTCCCTGAGGCCTGTTGGACTGTTGGTAGGTGCTCCTTGCTCATGACCCTTTAGTCCCATAGCACTTAGCAATAAACACATACTCATTGATTCCAAATGAAAACACAACATAACTGCAAAAAGAGTACAAGTAGAGATAACAAAGAAATACTCCGGAGAATTTAGAAAGCATATTGTACACAACCCGGTACCTATAAATGATGTTGAGCAACTCCCAAACACTTCTCTTCTTCTTCTTCTTCTTCTAACTCGAGGTGTATGTATATCTATAATTGTGTATGTATATATATATAAATCTCTCTCTATGTGACTCTCTCAAGCTCTCTATGCTAGAAGTGTAGAATGTGTGTGTTTGAGAGAGTATGTGAGTGTATAAATAGCCAAGCTTCCACTTGGAGACAATGGCCTAACAATCCACTTATTAACCACTAACTTCTAATTAATGGGTAGTTTATAAGGAATATGCAAGATGATGTAAACATACACTAATGCACCTATAACTCCACTTAGAGACATTGGCCTAACAATCCACTAATTTCTAATTAATGGGTAGTTCATAAGGAATATGCAAGATGATGTAAACATACACTAATGCACCTATAACTCCACTTAGAGACATTGGCCTAACAATCCACTAACTTCTAATTAATTGGTAGTTTATAAGGAATATGCAAGATGATGTAAACATACACTAATGCACCTATAACTCCACTAATATTAGTGTATAAATAACCAAGCATAATGGCCTAACAACCCACTAACTTCTAATTAATTGGTAGTTTATAAGGAATATGATGTAACATACACTAAAACTGCTACTGTAATCCTCATTTTCTGCCCAAACGGTGCAGAATCTGAGAAAATTGCATTAGACGAAAAGTGTGCAGAATCGAGTTTTGCTTGGGACAACGCGGGCAGAATCTTAAATTTCCTTCGTTTTCCTAACAAAAATCTGAAAACAAAATTCTGCTACTGTTAAAATTAAAAGAGAAAAATATTAGATTTAATTTTAAATATGACTCGAAAAATCTTAACTTCCAACACGAATACCAAAACATTTAATCTCACGCAACTTTTCCCAAAAAATATATTTTTAGTTCATGACTTATAAAATTAAAAAAATGACCAAAATACCCCTGTGACCAATTTTCGCTAAAATCGCACCCGAAGTCTAAATCGTCAATTTAAACATGAAAACACGGGTTACTACAATCTACCCTCCTTAATAGAGATTTCGTCCCGAAATCTAGAGATAAAAGCATTTGGTAAATAACTTCATAAATTTCTTAAAATAATGTTTAAAACAAATATAGCATATTTTGTTTTATAAAATAACAAAATTTTTTTTTTTTTTTTTTTTTTCAACCTTCTCTGACTCCTCCCAGGCGATGTAGACTATCTAACCTTGACTTAGTCCTACATTTCCGGCTGGGGACAGGCTCTGATACCATTTGTGACGCCCCGCAAAAATAAGCGTATTTCCATTGAAAAATTAAATAAATCACACTTGATTCTTTAAAATAAAAATACAAAATTTCTTTAAAACTCCCAGCAGGTCCATATTCTCCACGGATCTCCTATATCATCCTTAACCTTATCTCCCTTCTAGGCTTCGGTTACCGGCACTGCCTGCATCTAAAAACCATACCGGGAAGTATACAATACGACATGAATAATAAAGGCTCAAAAGGATAATGACAATCAAATACATAGAACGACATCAAATCAATTGACCAGTCTCACAACCCAACTGCTCACACTAGCCAAACGCTCATACCAATAGCATCATACCAGGTTCCTCTTGATCACATAGCAAGAGACACCTCACCTCACCTCACCCAGTCTCCAGTACGTCGGTCCCTGAGGCCTGTTGGACTGTTGGTAGGTGCTCCTTGCTCATGACCCTTTAGTCCCATAGCACTTAGCAATAAACACATACTCATTGATTCCAAATGAAAACACAACATAACTGCAAAAAGAGTACAAGTAGAGATAACAAAGAAATACTCCGGAGAATTTAGAAAGCATATTGTACACAACCCGGTACCTATAAATGATGTTGAGCAACTCCCAAACACTTCTCTTCTTCTTCTTCTTCTTCTAACTCGAGGTGTATGTATATCTATAATTGTGTATGTATATATATATAAATCTCTCTCTATGTGACTCTCTCAAGCTCTCTATGCTAGAAGTGTAGAATGTGTGTGTTTGAGAGAGTATGTGAGTGTATAAATAGCCAAGCTTCCACTTGGAGACAATGGCCTAACAATCCACTTATTAACCACTAACTTCTAATTAATGGGTAGTTTATAAGGAATATGCAAGATGATGTAAACATACACTAATGCACCTATAACTCCACTTAGAGACATTGGCCTAACAATCCACTAATTTCTAATTAATGGGTAGTTCATAAGGAATATGCAAGATGATGTAAACATACACTAATGCACCTATAACTCCACTTAGAGACATTGGCCTAACAATCCACTAACTTCTAATTAATTGGTAGTTTATAAGGAATATGCAAGATGATGTAAACATACACTAATGCACCTATAACTCCACTAATATTAGTGTATAAATAACCAAGCATAATGGCCTAACAACCCACTAACTTCTAATTAATTGGTAGTTTATAAGGAATATGATGTAACATACACTAAAACTGCTACTGTAATCCTCATTTTCTGCCCAAACGGTGCAGAATCTGAGAAAATTGCATTAGACGAAAAGTGTGCAGAATCGAGTTTTGCTTGGGACAACGCGGGCAGAATCTTAAATTTCCTTCGTTTTCCTAACAAAAATCTGAAAACAAAATTCTGCTACTGTTAAAATTAAAAGAGAAAAATATTAGATTTAATTTTAAATATGACTCGAAAAATCTTAACTTCCAACACGAATACCAAAACATTTAATCTCACGCAACTTTTCCCAAAAAATATATTTTTAGTTCATGACTTATAAAATTAAAAAAATGACCAAAATACCCCTGTGACCAATTTTCGCTAAAATCGCACCCGAAGTCTAAATCGTCAATTTAAACATGAAAACACGGGTTACTACAATTACAAAGATTATAGAATGGTCCTCTATTTAATTAGTGCATTGGTAAGAATATCTCCTAGTTGTTCACTAGACCTAACAAAAGAAGTAACAATTTCCTTTCTCATAACCATATCTCTGATAAAATGACAATCAACTTCAATATATTTGGTCCTCTCATGAAACACTAGATTACTTGCAATGTACATAGTTGCTTTATTATCACAATACATCTTCATAGGTTTACTACTTGGAAATCTCATCTCTTACAGAATAGTCTTCACCCATAATAACTCACACGCAGTATGAGCCATAACTCTATACTCAGCCTCTACACTTAATCTTGCAACTACATTTTGCTTTTTGCTCTTCCAACTGACGAGATTTCCACCAACGAACACACAAAACCGTGATACTGAACGTCTATCAAGACTGTCTCCTGCCCAACTGGCATCTGAGAAACCAACTATCTCCAAATAGTCTGATGGCTTCAACACTAAGCCTTTACTAGGGGCACCTTTCAAATACCTCAATATACGACACAATGCCTCCTAATGTGATAACTTTGGACTCTGCATAAACTGACTAACAACTACAATAGAGAAGGTGATATAGGTCGAGTTATGGTTAAATAAATCAACTTACCCACAAGTCTTCTATATCTTCCAGCATCACTGAAGTCTTCTCCATCATCTTTACTAAACTTAATATTTGAGTCCATTGGAGTGCCTGACAGGTTTTGAACCCATCAATCCTGTTTCGTCTAGAAGGTCAAGGGCATACTTTCTTTGGGATAAGAAAATTCAATCCTTAAACCTTGCTACCTCAATACCCGAAAAATAACGTAGTAGCCCCAAATCATTCATATGAAAATGCTTACATAAATGAAACTTCAATAACTGTATACCTTCACTGTCATTGCCAGTAATCACTATATCATCCACATAAACTGCTAGAACTATCGTACCTTACTCACAGTGTCTCACAAAAAATGAATGATCAGAACTAGTTCTTTTCAACCCATATGAACTAGCTACTTGGCTAAACTTGTCAAACCAAGCCCTTGGAGACTATTTAAGGCCATAAATGGCTTTCTTCAACCTACATACTTTATGTTACTCCCCCTGAGCAACATACCCAGGAGGTTGCTCCATATACACTTCCTCCTATAGGTCGCCATGAAGAAAGGCATTCTTGATGTCAAGTTGATATAGAGGCCATCTTTGAGTAATAGCATCTCTGAGTAACAGCAATAGACAATAAAATGCGAATAGAATTGAGACGAGCTACAGGGGAAAAGGTTTCAAAATAATCCACACCAAAAGTCTGAGTGTACCCTTTAGCCACCAAATGAGCTTTCAACCGTTCGACAGTACCATCCGGATGATACTTAACCACATAAACCCAACGACAACCTACAACATGTTTTCCAGAAGGAAGATCATTTAACTCCCACGTACCATTTTTGGACAACGCCAACATCTCATCATCCATAGCACTGTTCCAACCCGGAGAAACCAATGCCTGAGTATGGATTGAGGAACAGAGACTGAAGATAAAGCACTAACAAAGGAGCACAGTGGAGATGATAAATGAGAATATAAAACAACCTGATCAATAGGATGGTGAGTGTAAGAACGAGTACCTTTTCGAAGAGCAATGGGTAGATCATGAGATTAGGGAACCTTAACCGAAGTGGATGAAGATGGAGGTGGAGCTAGCGGGTCATGAATACGGGATGGCTTGTCACGACGACGATACACCTGCAAGGGAGGAGAACTAGAAGGAGGAATTGGTAAGGAATAATGGACGATGGGGCAAGAACATCAACATCTAAGGAAGCATCAGAGGACGAAAAAAATGATGTACCTTCAAAGAAGGTGACATTTGCACTAACCACATAATGACGACTCTGAGGATTCCAGCATTTATAACCTTTTTGAGTGCGTGAACATCCCACAAATATATATTTGGTGGCCCAAGGATCCAATTTATCGCGACCAGGAGTAAGAACATGAACAAACGCAACACAACCAAACACACGTGGTGGTAAGGCAAACAATGATCTATCTGGATAAAGAACAGAATGAGGAATGCCACCACTAAGAACAGATGAAGGCATGCGATTAATAAGATAACAGGCAGTGAGTACAACATCCCCCCAAAATTGTTTAGGAACATGCATGTGCAACATAATTGTTCGGGCAACCTCAAGAAGGTGTCTATTTTTCCGTTCAGCTACACCATTCTGTTGTGGAGTATAACCACAAGAGGATTGATGAATTATCCTATGAGAATCACAATAGGACTTAAGAGGTCCTTTAACATATTCCAAAGCATTATCAGATTGTAAAATACTAATAGTGCAACCAAACTGAGTCATAATCTCTTTATGAAATAATTGAAAAATAAAAGAAAAATCTGAACGTTCTTTCATTCAAAATAACCATGCCATCCTGGAACAATCATCCACAAAAGACACAAAATAAGAAAAACCTAACAGACTCTTATGTCTATACGGACCCTAAACATCGGAATGACCCAACTCAAAAGGAGTGGCCCGACGATTATTTTTACGTAAAAAAAAGACACCCTATGATGCTTACCTAACTGGCAAGCCTCACATTCTAAACTAGACATAGACTTAAAGGATGGAAAAACAAACTGCAAGGACTGTAGTGAAGGATGACCTAGACGGCAGTGCCATTGATGTGGTGAAACAGCTGTATGTAAAGCCGTCGATTTATTCGCTATTGAATGTTGTTCCAGGTAATAAAGACCATCTCGCTCACGACCTCCACCAATCATCTTCTTCGAGCTAAGGTCCTGAAAAACACAATGAGAGGGATACAATATTACAGAAGAATTTAAAGATTTAGTAAGTTGATTGACCGATAGGAGACTAAAGGAAAATTGAGGAATATAATTTACAGATGACAATGAAAGAGATGAGGTGGGAGAAACAGAACCATTACCAATAATAGGACAAGATCGTCCATCAGCTAAAATAACATAAGGCTGTGTGGGTGGACTAAGCAATTATGTAAATACATTGGACTTACCAGTCATATGTGCCGAAGCCCCTGATTCAGTGACCCATGGTGAAGGAGCAGATGAAGAAAAACACGCAATATTACCTGACTGTGCAAAACCAACAGTACTAGACAAGGATTGCTGCTGCTATTTTTGGATTAAGGCATTGTATTCCTCTCGGGAGAGAGTGATAGACTCATTTGAAGATGCTACGGCAGGTGGAGTAGGAGTACTAACTTCCTATTGAGACCCAGTAGCATTGTCAGAAGAGTACATGGTTGGATTAGGTGAGGTCTCCCATGGCTTACCATAGATATCATAAGACCTATCCACAGTATGATTATTACCCCCGTAGTGTGTGCAATAAAGAGAACCATGGCCTCGACCAAAACCACGACCACTCCCGGAGGACCTCCTCGTCCTCGATTACCATAGGAGGGGAATTGCCAAAGCCACGACCACTGCGACCACGATTATTACCAGGAAAATTACCACGACCCCGAAAGGCTCCTCTATATCCCGTAGATGTAAGAAGTGCAGAATTTTCTTTCCCAACAGGCTCTGAAGAGGCGGAGGAGGAAGACTCTGTAGTATCGCGGAACACACGAGAATACACATTGCTCAAGGATGGAATACTACCATCACCGGCCAAAATCTGTGACTTAATAGACTGAAGATTCGAATGTAACCCAGATAAGAATTTGGAGACAAAAATTCCTCTCGTTGCTTCTTGATAACGTCAACATCATTAATGATAGGATGATACTGATTCAAATCATCCATGAGTCCCTTAAATGTACTGTAGTATTCACTAACCGATTTATCACCCTGTTAAAGCAGAAACAAATTTTGATATACCTCATAAACGCGAGAAACATTCTTTTTCATGGAAAACATCTCACGAACAGATTCCCAAATCTCTTTAGCGGAGGACAAGAACATGACGCTCGAACACACAATAGGTTCCATACTATTCCACAACCAGGACATAACCACATAATTCTCAGACACCCAATCTTCATAATCCTTACTATCCTTAGCAGGAGCAACAGACTCAATATATTGCAACTTCTTCCTAGCCCTTAAGGCGACTTTCATAGCTTGAGCCCACAAGTAATTGGACCCGACCCATTCAACTTAGTAGTGATAATTTGCATACTAACAACATCGGACGAAGAAATAGAACCTTTCTTATCAGCCATATCAACCAAAAATAGGAGTCTTATACCCAATAACAAAGGAAAAATACTAACAACGAACAAGAAGCAACATCAACACTAATAAACTCAAACGGAACTAACCAATAAGGTCCATAAAGGGATTGAGACAACACGAACGAAGAAACCACCAATCAAAATTGCCTAATCGAGTTCCTATGTATGCGAATATAATCCCTTGGACAGTTGGAGTTCAAGAAAGTGAAGAAATCAGATCATGAACAGTGCTCGATGAATAGTTACTGCATGAATAGTGTTTTCGGTGAACAATGCTGCGTGAACAGTAACTGTGTGAACAGTGATCACGTGAACAGTAACTGCGTGAACTCCTGCTGCGGCTGTGATGGTGGTGGTGGTGGTGGTGTGCGGCGCCGAGAAGCCTATTCGGATGATTTTGATACCATGTTCAAAGAAAGAATAGAGAGAAAGAGAAGGCTTAATCTAATTAGGTTAGCCCACACTTATATATATCAATTATATAATCATGAAATTTACAAAAATGCCCTTAATACTAATACTTATATTCTAACAATACCCATACATGGATACCATATGGGGTGCCACATCCTTTTGTGAGTATCTCTTTGTGACTATTTTGTGACTCTAGCACTGCCACATGTGTTCATGAACCATTTGTGATATAAAAGTTAAGAAGCGTAGAAGTACTCTTTAAGTAATTTTACCGTCCTTAGAGGTGTTAAGGACTTTTCTTGTTGATTTTGTAAAGTCCATGGGTACATATATGACACAATATATGTGTACTTTATCCATATATACAACAACACTAGGGTCACAAACAAATGTCCCAAACACTTACACCCACAGTGTGGGTCTCTCACAGTCTATCTCTCTCCTGAGAGAGATAGACTGTGAGTGTAGAGAGAGATAGACTGTGGGTTGTAGGTGTAAGTGTTTGTGAGAATTGTTTGTGCTCCAAATATTACTCATATATATATAATACGTGTTTTACGACTCACTTTAAACTTTTGTTTTCATTAACATGTGTGCGTATTAGTACGCTTTAGCAGAAGTAAACTCTGGTCAGTTTTATGGAACGCAAGCAACAATTAGTGTGTGGAACCCCAGAACAGAGGCTGATGATTTTAGCTTATCTCAATTGTGGGTTGGTTCAATGGCTTCTGATGTCCTGACTACTATTGAGGCTGGTTGGATGGTATGTTTCAAAGCTTGTTTGTATTTGCTTATTTAGGACAACAAACACTTACTTGGGGATATTGAGAGATTTGAAGGGGGAAGTTACACTTTTTTAAAAAGATTGAATCCACTTTAAAGATGTAAAAAACACATAAATAAGATAAAGTAATTGGATGAATTTTCAATTTTTTTAAGGGGAAATATCTTTTATTCTCAACACAATACCAAACAGGCTCTTAGTTGATGAAATCCCATTTTGAGCAAATATCTCTCAACGTGACAACCATGCAATACTCGCTGACAAACTGATTTATGGTTGTAGGTCAACCCCAGGCGATATGGAGACTACCAAACAAGATTTTTTATTTATTGGACGGTAAGTTTTATCACTTAACCTGACTCCTAGCATTACTTAATTGCAGGTATTCATACTATATACCTAGAGATCAATGGTTCAATTAATTTAGGTTATTCAGTACATAGGTGGGTACTAGGGGTGTAAGAAGCTTGGAAAATGGACTTTAACCACTAAGCCAGGCCAACCTAGCCCTAGGCCATAGCACCCCAAATAGGTCCTAAACCCACCTCTTAAAGCCTAAGCATGACCCGTTAAGATTTTTAATTTAATGGATGGTAAGTTTTCTTACTTAACTTGAATCCTAGCATAACTCAATTGCTGGTATTCATACTATATACCTAGAGATCAATGGTTCAATTAATTTAGGTTATTCACTACATAGGTGGGTACCAAGGGTATAAGAAGCTTGGAAAAGGGGCTTTAACCCTGGTCTAAGCTAGAGTCAGGGTCAACCCAGTCCTAGGCACCTAGCACCCCAAATAGGTCCCGGACCCACCTCTTAAAGTCCAAGCATGACCCGATTAAGCCTGACCTGAGGTCCGCACAGAAGCCCAACTAGAAGCTACCCATTAATCAATGTTTCAATCATATTCAAGAATTTAAAATGAACAAAATTGCAAGTTGCTATATTTTTCAGTTATTTCCAGCCTGTGAAATAATTTTACAATAAAGTTATACAATGACTATTGTTATAGTTCCCAAATTTGAATTTCAAATGATTTAACACTAGTGGTACCACGTTTATCTGTAAGGGAACCAATGTCTTTTAAGTTGTAATCGTTTTTAATTCTAATAGGAGTAATAAATGTTAAGGGCTTTATTTATTTATTTATTTATTTTGTATTCAATTTTAGACTAGTCCCTTGTATCTTGAACTTAATTGTCTTTTATCCTGTTTACAAATAACTACATATACTACACGCTATTATGATAAATTTAGAATCCTCACTCAGGACCTAGGACTGGGCCTGAATTTAGAACTCCTAGGTCTGGTGTGAGCCCGGTCTGGCTTAAAAAGAGACATGAGCCCATCGACTAAAGTCCAAATTAATCAGGCGGGGTGGACCATTTCAACACCCCTAGTGGGTATATGTCCAGCAATATAAAAATTCTTTGGGTGCTAGCTAGTGAGATTTATTTGTTCACTTATTTTGATCATAATTAATCAAAACGCTCGTTTGAGGATCACGCTGGGAATTGGCACTAACGGTGGGCTGAAGTACCAATCGGAGTTCCAATTATAGGCAACTTCTTGCCAATCACAGTTTTCTTTAGAAATCATGAAAACACTATTGTTTGGCCTATGAAACCAAACACCCAGCTAAACTGAACCAAACTATTTATGAAAAGAATTGCACTAGTGGCATCATGAAGCATTTCATAATCGGGCTCTTTTAGTCTTAGATTCATAGTTTTAATAGGTATGAAGGGTGCTACATACTATGTCCATTGTTCAGTTGATCATAATACTACATGTTTCATTAGAGAATTCAACTAACCAGAACACACTTATTCTCTTGTGACAATTAGAATGATAACTACCAAAGAACAGGTTGCTATGATCTTGATTGCACTGGATTTGTGCAAACTGATACTTCATTTTCTATTGGTGCTCCTCTATCGCCTGTTTCATCTTACGATGGAGAGTTGTTCGAAATATCTATAGCTATATACAAGGTACCCGCCTCTCTCTCCATTTTACACATATTCATATATATATATATATGGGCATGTCTCTAGTGATCAGCTTCTAATATGAGAAATCGGGTTTTAACCGTTAGATGAACATCTGGTAATAAATACATTTCCAGATTCTTGGGAATCTCGGTTAAAACTCGTCTTCTCATATGAGCTTCTCACAATAGACTTACCATATATATATTGACACTACTTGTGCTGCAAATTTTCTTTCAATTCGTAAGTTCAAGCCAACTTATTTTCGAAAATGTAAATAATGTTTCAGAATCAGCGTGGTAGACATTGGTGGCTTGAGGTAGATGGTGTACTCTTAGGATATTGGCCTGATACTCTAGTTACAGGTTTAGCAACAGTTGCTACAAAATTATCATGGGGAGGAGAGGTCTACGATTCAACTCCCGAGGGACGTCACACCACAACTCATATGGGAAGTGGCCATTTTTCCTCTGAAGGATATGGAAAATCAAGTTATTTTAGAAATATTGGAACCATTGACACGTCTGGCAATCTAGGATTTCCAGTTTCTATTGAGCCATTCGTCACAAATCATGCATGCTATGATTTACAATTGGATCTATTGAAACACCAAATTTTTTTTACTATGGGGGTCCAGGATCTTCAGCAAATTGTCCTTGACAGCCAAGGACAAAATACACTGAGAAAATAAGACAAGACTTTTTGATTAGTATCTTGTATGGAAGCACAACGTTTTATAGCTTTGTAATAATCTTTACTGCTTTTTTGTGCTCATAAATAAAGCAATGTCATATTTCCTATGTTGGAGGCCAAAGAATTGATAAAAGGGAAATGCTAGACTCACACAGTGAATCATACATTTTTTTCACACACAGCTTTAAATGTTTGTACCTTGTGCTGTTTGAATTTTTTTACAATTTTTGTGCCCCACGTATACAGTATAGGGTACATGCATTTAAAGTTGTGTGTGAAAAAAGTGTGTGATTGACTGTGTTAATCTAGTGAAGCTCTTGATAAAATTGCCAAAATGGATAAATTTTCCATTTTTTGACGAAATTGATGGGAATTTCCAGTTTTCTTCTTGTTACAAAATTGAAGTAAAATCAACAAAATAAGTTAATCATATGACTTAGCCAAAAAGGAAACTTTTGTGTGCACGCATGATAGCTTATGCACCCAGGAGAGAGAGAGAGAGAGAGAGAGAGAGAGAGAGAGAGAGAGAGAGAGAGAGAGAGAGAGAGAGAGAGAGAGAGAGAGAGAGAAATTTGGATGAAAAACCATGGTGGGTTTGCATGGTGGTTATTTCATAATGGTTACAATTTGTTAATTTTATCAGAGGTTACAATTTTGTCATGGTGGTTGCATTATTTTGTCATGGTTGTTACAAAATCCACCTTTGTTATACAAGGAAACTAGTTTTTCTACCTATTTTCCCTTCTATTTTTTTATGGGTAACTTAATATACAGTCCTAATATATACATCTAACTAGAAATAGGTCCCTTTTTCAAATGAATCTAGAAATAGGTCCCTCTAATATTTTAAGGATAAAACTGCCCCCGTAAAAATATATCCACATGAAATTAGGGTTTCAAATTCAAATCAGGAAATTTCCCACTTTTAACACGTTTCCCACTTTTTATGAGAAATTCTCACTTTTTACACGATCCGTTTTTTAAGGTCCGCTTAAGAGTCGGACCGTCTATATATATATATATATATATAGAGAGAGAGAGAGAGAGAGAGAGAGAGAGAGAAGAGAGAGAAAATCTGCTAGAGAGAGAAAGATGAAGACAAAGAAGGAGAAAGAAGAGAGAGAGGGTCGCAGCCCCTCCATCGCCACCGGCGACCACCCACCACCTTCCTCCTCCTCCCCTCTCTACCTCCCTTCACCTATATCAACCATGCACCACCATCTCTGGCCACCCCTCTCCACCGGTGACCACTATGTGGACAAATTACTCATTAATTCGCGAGAAAAATATCAAAATATCTCACTGAAATCGAATTGTTTTAGGCGCGAAAATTCGATTTCACCTTTATTCTCGAAAATGCAAATGAAAAGCAAGGTTTCAAATTTGCAACCTAACATCAACAAAATCAGCTGATCGTGAGACGATACAGAAGACGATCACTCTGAAATGGTTCATGGATTTGATGCATTCATCGACGGTTGTGCCATAAATTTACTCACTTCCATGAATTTGTATACACAGTCCGAACTGTGTAAAAAGTGAAAAATTCTCACAAAAACGTGCGGATTTCTCATATTTTGAAATATCTTTAGGTCCAGTTTTTAAGATCTGCTTCAGATCCGGACTGTTTGTATACATACATATAGTATTGATGAGGATCTCCTTATTGTATAGACTGTAAGAACTTCCTCACTTGTTATGTAGATGAAGTTAGTGAGAAATTTCTCACTTTTATAGGCTGTAATAAATTGCTCATATGTATGTAGTGAAATTGTTGAGAAATTTCTCACTTCTATAGGCTGTAAGAAATTACTTCCTCATTGTATGTAGATTAAATTAGTGCAAAATTTTTTCACTTGTATAGACTGTAATCAATAGATATTGTGCTATGTAAATGAAATTAGTGAGAAATTTCTCACAAAAAAATGAGAAATTCTCACATCACTTTTTAAACCGAAAATCCCTGGATTATAGGGATATTAATCCCTTATTCTTGATCTCCTAAAAATGTGTTTGCCAAAACTGCATATAACCCAACTTTGGAAGTTTTTTGAACTTATAAAGCAGTGCATACCAAAAAAAAAAAAAAGGTGAGAAAGTCTCACATTACTCTGTTAAATCCTATATCCCTTGATTTTTGGGATATTAATTCAGTGAGAAATTGCTCAAAAGCATATTGAAAATCAATAAAACCTAGTGAAAAGTTTCTTAGAAGTTTCTTACACTTTGATTTATGCTTCTTATATTTTGTCATAGGAAATTTGATTTTTCTACCATTATGCTTTTCCACATTGTATGTAAGTGAGAAATTTCTCACTTGTATAGACTGAAATCAATAGATCTTTTGTTATGTAAATGAAGTTAGTGAGAAATTTTGCACAAAAAAGAGTGAGAAATTCCTACATCACTCTGTTAAATCAAAAATCCCTTGATTTTAGGGATATTAATTCCCTTATACATGATCTCCTAAAAGTACGTTTTCCAAAACCGCATATAACACAATTTTGAAAATTTTTTGAATATACGAAAAAAAAAGGAGAGAAATTCTCACATTACACTGTTAAAAGCCGAAATCCCTTAATTTTAGGGATATTAATTCCCTTATCCATTATTTCTTAAAAACATATTTCCCATAACTGTATATATATATATGTATGTCAAATGTATAATGGGCCGGATTTATAGTAACCATTTAGGAATAGGGACTAATTATTGATTTATATTGCAAATTAAGGATTAATTTCTATACATCAAATCAATGCAGGATCAATTCCTATTAATGGCCATATTTAGGGACCAAATTGTATATTTTATTTTTTTATCCTCACTAAATCCATCAACTAAACAGAGCTTAATATTGAAAAGTAGTTTTTTTGTCGTGTTATGCAATAATTTTTGAACCAGATGTTCTTTTCTTTTTCATCATTAATTAAATGCATGACTAAAAATTAAGACCTAAAATGGCTCATATATGTGTGGATTCTGTAGATGATACCCAATTTATATCCACGTAGAATGCAATTAGAGAGCACTAAACCTGATGTTACTCAGCCTTGGCATAAGAATAGACGGTGCTTGGAAGGAACAATGCCCATTAGAAGAACTCCAAAGCATGATTTTCACAAAGCTTTTCCATTTTCATTCCCTTAAAATACAACAAATCAAACCTCTCCAAAGAATGGACATGAAGTAGCATTCCAACTTTAAACCTTTCTTTTTTCCTTTCTTTAATACGTATCACTACACCATAAGGCCTCATTACTAACGAGTATATCTGTTAGGAAAAAAATTACTTACAAAAAAAAAATCAATTAGAAATAGGGAATATTGAGGAATATTTCTAACACATTTTCTAACGGTTATTTTCGTTAGTAAGATTATATTTTCTACAGTAATTCAGTTACTAACAACTTATTTTCCAATAGTTTTTTTTTATAGTTTTAGATTAAATACTAACGGTTTGTGAAAGAATTACTAACGGTTAAATCTGTTAATAATTCTAAAAAAATACTAACGGAAATTGTAACGAGCTTATCCATTAGAAATATTAATAAAATATAAAAATAATAATTGATTTATATGCTCTCCAATACAAACATAATTAATTGAATTGCAACATTAGAATTTTACATGACAAAAATTAAAGAAGAAAAAAGAAAGAATGGAAAGCTATATATTTCTCAAATTCCCATTCCAATGTTCATACAATCAATTTGTGGTATCCCAATCCAATTCACAAACATTTAGACACATCTAAATCAAAATGTCCATCCCACTGCTAGCACACCCCACGCCAACACACCTTTCAAATATATCTAAAACCAACACACACACACACACACACACACACACACATATACACACACACACACACACAAAACACTCTCTCTACTTCAATAAACATTTGCTTGAAAGTGGCTATTCAAAATCATCTATTTTGTGTTAATCTCCCCACAGGATCTGTAAAAAATCAATTCAAGAACAAAAGAAAATAAAGAATAATCACACAAGAACACTAGATTTCTACGTGGTTCGGCCAATTATGCCTACGTCCACACTATTGCAGAGTTGTATTATGCTTTAGGGTTACAAAGAGAGTTGCAATCACTATTTATAGCTTTAGGAAAGAGTATTTATAGCATGTACAAAGTTTCCTTACGAAAATAGCTTCCTAAACCTATTAGGAAACACAAATCCGTATGTAGACACCCCATTTTGTCGGCTATCAAATTTAGGAGACCCATAAATTGGTGATTCACAATGATTGAAAAAGACTCAAAAAAGACTCTTGAAAGTTAGTTTTACCTCCCAAAATGCTCAAAAAGTGGCACAAATGACCAAAATGCCCCTGAAAGCCCAAACACTACAGATTTGGACCAAAAGTTCTGGAAACACGCTACATCATGAAAAAACAAGTAAAAGAATGAGTTTTAAAGTAAAATCGATGAAATCATCAACTCCCAGATACCCCTGGAAGTCCCAGAAGTTTCCGGAAAGTCCCCGTTGACCGGTTTGACCAAGGTTTGACCAAAATCATCCGAATTCGCCAGAGTGTTCCGAGATTATCCTAGATCATGTGAAAAAGTACTAAAAAAAGTTTTAAAAGAAAATCGGACGAAAGTGTCAGCTCCTGGGAGGTCCCAAAGGTTCCTTGAACTTCTTGGAGGTACCCGGTTTGACCGGTTTGACCTAAAGTTAACTTTCAGATCGGAGTACTATATCATTTTTTCAAATTTTTTCATGGATACTGGAGGTTAATAGCTTTCCAACGGTATATCACACATAATTTCTGGATCTAAAACGGATTTATTATGAATTTTCGAAGGTGAAAAAGGCGATCAAATCGGCTTTTCCGTGAATACCGCAAAACTTTTCAAAACAACTTAACTCCATACTATTGATTTATGTAAAGTAGACTCCATTGCCTTTCTAACAATATATCACAAGCTCATTTTGGAGTTCGTACGCATTTTCTGTGAATTTCAGACAAAATAGAGTCATTTCGCAAATACCGGAACCTCTGGGGGCCTAAAATGAATAATCTGGGCATCTACGGAGCAGTGTCGCCGAGGCACAGGCCTAGTGCCACCGCAACACTCTCCCCCAGAGCAGTCCATTTTTTAAATTTGTTTTGGGGGTCCAAATTGAATAATTGAAAGCCAAAATGACGTAGTTTCTTGTTCACAAATGTTTGGGACCAATGGGAGCACTTTTTAAATCCCAAATTCCCCCCAAATTGGCCTAGATAAACCCTCCCTTGACTCATCATTTGAGGGGTGGCAAATGCAAAGTTTAGGATAAGTTATAGAGAGAGATAGATAGAGATAAGGTTAGAAAAGAGAAAAGTGAGCTTCCTCCACCGATTTTCTATAGAAAAGTGAGTTCTAAACTTGTTTTATTTCATTACTCTCATATATACTTCACATTCAATACTCTCAATCACCATTTTTGAGCATTTATGGGATAGGAAGCTATTTCCATGTCCAAATGTCACCACATATGAGTAAAACACCAAGCTACAAGTCCAAAATCACATTGATTATCACATTGCTTGTTTATTTTAATATTCATCTCTTCATACCTCATTCTTTTTTATTTTTCTTTGTTTACTTACTTGTTTATCATCATTTAGATGATGACATGGTGTTTGAGGTGAGTGAATCCTTATAGATAATAGCCCTTGACCTCAAAAACATGTTTGATAGATGATAATTCCAATTTCAATACAATTCTCAAGTATTCTTAAAGTTATGTTCAAAATAAAACAACGCTCTCCAACAATCTTGGAAATTCTTGAGCTGAGTTTGATGTTGATATTCCAAGTGGTTTTAATTTCCATTTTGTGTTGGAAATATACTCTTAAAGCCTCCTTTTCAAAACCCTCTTAAACCCTTCATTTTGATTTCAAGAAACAAAACATTTATTTTCTCAAAATCTTCAAAATAGTGAGTTATGCAACTTTACAATGTCATTCTGAGTACAATACTCAATGGATGATTACAAGGCCATTTGGAAAGTCTTCCTAACTCATTAAGAAATGATCACGATTTTTTGTTTAATTTAAAAACATTTGAAAGGATTCCATTTTGACTCAAGCATTCTTTCCAGACATTCTATTTTCTCTATCACAGTAGCTTAGTTGATTTTCAACTTTGTTTTCCAGAAAACTTTTCTAAAAAGAGTGGTCTCAACTCATTGTTCCCTTGAACTTCAGTGTCTTAGGGAATTCTCTGTATAATATGGGCCTCCAAATGTTTTGAGTTCATTTTTAAAGATTTTTCTACATTTTAGTCGACAGTACAAATTCTGTTTATGAGTAACTTATCTTGTTTATATGATTTCTCTCAATCTGTAACATTCAATCTTGATTTAGCATTTTGATATCTGTTCTAGACATAGTAGGGATGATCTCCATAAAAAAAATCTTGAATTGTTCACACTCCTAACCTCTCACGTTTCCATTTTTATAAAATCAGTTTACTGTTCTGTCTACTATTCACAACAAGCATGTTTTACTTTCATTCTTTGATTGGATGTTCATATGCATTCCAAATTAACTCATATCTTAGGAAATAGTTCTAATTACTACATTTGTACATATCCTATAATGATATTCTTCATTCATTCATGCATATTTTAGACTTCTAAATCACTTAAGAAAATTCATGAACACAAACACACTACTACCTTGCACATTCTAGGCCCACCTATTGCATCCATGCAAGATTTGGAGTTTTTGTGACTCCTAATCTAAGAAGATTAGAAGGAATGAACTTGATCACACGTTCATGCTCCCTCCGATCTAATCTTCCCTTCTCATCCGTCCTGGGGATTAAAAGATCTTCTTGTCTCAAGAATCAACATGCATACATTCTAGCTTGTTAAGCACATTTTTTATTTCATTGATTAAATGTTTAAAGAACAATCCATGTCCCCTTTAGATTAGGAAAACTTGATTACTTGCTATGTGATTAGGCGATTTTTCCAAAGTTTGTTTATGTGATCTTTCACTTTTGCATTGTGTGATATTTGGCTTAGATCTTATGAATGATATCTCATCTTTTGATCTTCCATTTCAAGATTCTTATGAGATGTAATATACTATCATAGTATTAATTGTCGAACCAAACATAGTATAAGATGATTATTTGGATGCTAATTGAGGCACTTTAAGAGACGGGGCAAGTTGAGGGTGTTTTAGTCGTGACAAAGGCTCCTTCTTCTCTCGTACCAAAATCCTGAGCCAAGTTCTTTGGTTATGAAGGGTCGCTGCACTTTATCCGTTTGGGTGAGTCAAAATTAGGTTTCTTGATTTCCTAAAGACCAAATTGCAACTCTGTATCTATTTTCACAGACTTTCTTTTTTTTTTTTTTCAAATATTTCAAAGAAAAATCAATTCTGAAACCCCGGAAAAGGGTGGATCCAGGAGACCGCGTGTCCACAATCTGGCGACTCTGCTGGGGAAATGTTATTTCAAAAAATAAAATAATGCAGAGGTTTGACTTATAAGAATCATCCTTAAAATCATCTTTTTACTGTGTCTGGTTCACCGCATTGCACTTCTGCATTTCCTCCCTCCGATTGTGTTTGAAACACGGTGCTGACATTGTTCAGGTCTTGCTGTACTAGGGCTCAAGTCACCGTTGATATTGTACCTTCCAATGTATATCAAAAAGAGTTAAAACTCCGTACTGTCTCCTTGACGATATATTGGAACTCTCGTCAACGGACCCTATTTGACTAAACCCAACCTTTGCATATAGATTCATGCAGAACCTTTTCATAGGACTGTTGATTTATCTTTTCAAATAGGATAATGTGATATAACTGCTATAGGCCCTGATAGGATTACCTACGCGGTGTAGACACTTATGTGACATAGGACAAAGCCTCCTTCTCAAGGCAGTCACTCACATGTGATCACATTGAGTCGACCTACCTAGGCACCATGATAAGGATGTCTGCTCCATGTTCACAAGGATATACACCGTAAACCTTGTTTGTTGGTCCAAAGTCGTAGGAGTATGAAAATTTGCTAGACAGTATGATCACCATCATCACCTGCTCCCGTCATATATCCTTGTTTCTCCCATAAACTCTACCCAACTCATCCAGATTTAGCAGTTTCTCAAAGAAACTCTGTCCAAATATCCCAAAAATGCCCAGATATACCAATTCTCCCAAAAACTCTGTCCAAACATCCTGAAAATTGTCCAGATATACCAGTTTCTCCCAGAAACTCTGTCCAAATCTCTCAGAAATCTCAGATATACCAGTTTCTCCCAGAAACTCTATCAAGATATCCTAGTTTTCCAAAAAATATAAGTTTCTCCCAGAAACTCTGTCCAAATATCCCAGATATACCAATTCTCTCAGAAACTCTGTCCAAACTTCCCGGAAATGCCCAGATATACTAGTTTCGCCCAGAAACTCTGTCCAAATCTCTTAGAAATTCCCACATATACCAGTTTCTCCCAGAAACACTGTCCAAATCTCCTAGATTTCCCAAAAAATACCTGTTTCTCCCAAAAACTCTATCTAGATCTCCCATATTTCCCAAAAAATCATGTCTCTCCTAGAAATTCTGTCCAAATCTTCCAGAAATGCCCAAAAAGATGCTCGTTTCTCTTAAAAACTCTCTAAAATTCTATAAATCCCCCCTTCCCCCCCTCGGAATCTCCCTAATATCCTAGAGATTCATCTTTCTCCCATGGTGATTACACTAGAAAGCAAAGTTAGCACACTCTGTATGGCTAGGACCTTACTTGCTTAACTACTATCTATTAGAAGTCAAAACATCATATAGATTAGGGCTCGCATTCGCATGCTTGTCTCATCAGTCTGCATACACTGTCTCTGTCAGTCTGTATTCGAGTCAATCTACGCTTGTCAACATCACTATCGTTGTATGTCAGGTCATCACTATCTAATACTTCTCCTCTCGAATCTGTAGGTCAGTATAGGTTCCCAAAGTCAGCCACTGGGATCCTCGTCCTGGGTCATAAGTTTAAACAACCATTTGGTCAGAAGCAGCCCGCCAAGTTATTTTAGCATGAATCAGGAAGAATTGGAAAACAAAGTCACTGAGTTGGGATCAACTATAAGCCAGTAGTCTGATCGTCTGGCCCAAGTTTTGAGTTACATGGAAGAACTAAAGCAGCAGCAACCATAGTTCCCACTGGGGTTTCCACCCCTACCACCAGGGTTCATGCCACGGGTTTGGACCACCTCTCATCACTGTATATGAGAATAACGGGGAAGAAGAATGGTTTCATAGGGTCCCGACGCCTGCGTATGAGAAGAAGTTCAAAGAGAAAATGGAAAAAGTTGACAAGCTAGAAAGTGTGTTGAGGAATCGCAAGGGGGTTGATGACTGCATATTAGACCCGAAAGGCCTCTTTAAGCCCATCAAGTTGAAACAGCCAGAAAACTTCAAAATGCCTGTCATAGACCATTTTGACTGAACCAGAAATCCAAAAAGCCATGTGAAGCTGTGTCTGAGCATCCTCCAATCAATGGCATGCACCCATGAACACATTGCTATGCTGTTCACGCAGACCCACATGAAATCTGCACTGTCATGGTTCCTAACCTTGGAAGCCTTCAAAACTCGGGCATGGAAACACATCATTCGGGTGTTTTTTGATCACTACTCCTACAATCAAGAGTTGGATGTCACAATCAAGGATTTGGAAACTACTCGGCAGAACAATAATGAGTCCTTCGCTGCATTTCTAAGCACATGAAAGAATAAGGTGACCCAGATGACTCATCGGCCAGTTGAGAAGAACATGTGAGAATGCTAATCCAGAATTTGTAACCGCTTTACCATGAGAAGTTATTCTATCAGTGCATCTCTACCTTCGAGGATCTGATTGAAGTTGGAACCCGAATCGAAGACGTTATCAGAGAAGGAAAGATTAAGAAAGAAGAGCCGCCAAGCCAGTCAAAGAGACCTAATTACTCCCGGAACTCCCCGGATGTCAATGCCTTCAACAGCCAACCCATGGCATACCCGGCTGACCGTACCAGTCCTCCAACCAAGACAACACCTCCAACCATCCCTTTCAGAAAAAGCCTCCCCACAACTTTGCTAAGCTAGAAGTCTCCCTCTCTTCAGCCCTAGATCGCCTACTCAAGAAAGGCCACCTCCAACTATTCTAACCCCGAAACACCCTACCATTTCCAAGTTGTGATATGTCCAAGCACTACGCCTACCACCAAGCCCGTAGCCATAACACTGATGACTGCATGTGCCTCTGCCATTATATCTAACACCTCATCGACCAAAATATCGTTGAGCCACCTCCAAGGCAATCCCATGTCACCAAAAATCCCCTATCGAACCACCAAAACATCAGCCTCATCGAATCCAGCAATGTATCCTTCAACCCTTCCACTTATATCACCTCCTAGGATAACCATTATCCCTCATTGACATCCCAGATTCTGCGGGAGTTCATTTTATTGAAGGAAAGGATAATGAATTACAACAATAGCTAGATGATGAACAAGATTTGTTCTTCCTATAAGAGCGTGATCTAGGGGGCAGTAGACCTCAAATGGTATGACCCAAGCAATGAAAGTGATGCCTCTATTTAGAATGAGCTAGAAAAGCCGTTTGTAAGTACAAATTGTGATTGGTTCAAAGATGATAGAACTGTTGAAGAGCCTAGCTTTGCTGAAATTGACCACTTGACCAGGTCAAGCAGTCACTACCAACCTCCGCAACCTGCCACTGAAGCCATTGAGAAAGGGCCGATCAAGAATAAGGGAAAAGAAAAGATGGAAGAGATCATCAAGAAAGACAATGA
Source organism: Hydrangea macrophylla (assembly GCA_033977485.1). NCBI lineage: Eukaryota > Viridiplantae > Streptophyta > Magnoliopsida > Cornales > Hydrangeaceae > Hydrangea > Hydrangea macrophylla. Next base: position 142,616,513 of record CM066991.1, read on the forward strand.
GCCGATTAAGCAGTTGAAGAAAACACAAGCACATCTCTCAATGTGGGATCTCATGGTAACTTCCTACAAGCATATGCACGCTGTGTTGAACGTCTTAGTTGGGATCAAGGTCCCCATTGATAGTACACCAAAATATATGGTAGCTTTCTTGGGAACACTCGCCCCTGATCCAATTATTACCTTTTCCGATTAAGTCTTACTGTCAGAAGGGTTCGCACACAACAAAGCTTTGTATATCACTATCGGGTGTAAGGGGCAGCAAGTACCATTCTATCTGGTTAATATGGTTCCTCCTTGAACGTTTGTGCTCTAAGAACTACCACCACCTTGGGGGTTAGTATCCTAGACATCACTCAATCCGTACAATCTATGAGGGCTTATGATAATACCAAGAGGACTGCGATGGGGATCGTTTCTCTCCAAATCTAAGTGGAGTCTTTGGTTTGCATTAAGCTTTTCCAAGTCATGGACATACCTGCCTCATTCAATTTGTTGATTGGGAGGCCCTGGTTGCATGTCAACAAAATCGTATCATCCACTGTGCACCAAATGATCAAGTATGTTCATGAGAAAAAGGTAAGATCATCTTCGAAAATAGCTCCCGAAATAAAGCCTTTCCAAGCAATACTCCTGTCTTTGAAATCCAAATACCCAAACTGGAGGAAGGAGAAATTTGAGGATTCTTCATGGAAGAAGTCCACATGATTAGTGATGAAGACAGGTTCCCTGAGATCCACTTTGCAGTTGTCAATATCGTCCGTAAAATGAACTACTTCCCTGGAATGGAATTGGGCCGACATCAACAAGGGATCCGTGAGTTACCTCAGATTGAAGGACAACAAGGCACCTTTGGGTTAGGGTACAAGACCACTGAAAAAGACATTGAGCTGCAGAATCTATGAAAGAAGAGAGTAAGAAGTCTCCTGCCATGCCAGAAGACCTTGAACAGAGAGTTTATCAAGGAAGGGGATGAGTTTTCCTACTACGGGTTTGCTGAACTCTGGATCCATCAGACCATCGGAAAGAGGTATCCTGGCCTTGAAACCTTTACTGATTGCGAGAAGCCCCCCTATCAAGATCCATTTCTATCCGGAAGAAGTTGTCGAGACCCTAGAGGAAGACTGTTGAAGTACTTGGACACCGAAGCTATTGAGAAAATGTGGGAGGAACTTACTAAAGAAAATAAAAAGGGAAAAGGGCCAAGAGCCAATATGATCAGATCATATCAACTGAGGAGGTTATGAGCAACCGTCGGCCGTTGTAGGCTCATTGCTGTCTGATGTAATCACACCACTTGTTATGAATGAAAATGAAAGACGGTTCTGCTTACTCCTCTGTGTCTAATAGTTATGAATGCACAGATCCCTTCGAGGATCTCCCAATCGAACTTAAACAACTAATTGAAAAATCACTTGCTTATAAAATAATTGAAAATACTTTATTGATTAACCTAGGTGAAGAAGATAATCCATAAATTGTGCAAATTGGCTCAACGCTTAATAAAGAAAAAAAAGAAAAATTGACTCTTTTGCCAAAATAATTCAAAGATGTTTTTGCTTGGTCTTACGAGGACAGGCCTGGGGTCGACCTTGACATAATCCAACATTAAATTCCCCTTTTCCTCGATTCTAAACCCATCAAGTAGAAAGTAAGGCGCATGAGACTAGAATGGGCACTCAAGGTTAAAGAAGAAGTGGAAAAGCAGTTCAAAGCAGGATTCATCATTGTCACAGAGTATCCAGAATGGGTTGCTAACATCATACCAGTCCGCAAGAAGAATGGAAAAGTTTGCGTGTGCGTCGATTTTCGAGATCTAAATAAGGCCAGTCCAAAGGACGACATCCCCTTTCCTTACATCGACGTTCTAGTAGACAACACCGCATGTCACGAGCTGTTATCATTCATGGATAGATTCTCAGGATATAACCAGATCTAAATGACACCAGAAGACCGGCAAAAGACAACCTTCACCACACACCATGGGGGGGCCTACTACTACAAGGTGATGCCTTTCGGGCTCAAAAATGTCGGGGCAACCTACCAAAGGGCTGCTACCACCCTACTGCATGACATGATATATAAGGAAGTATAGGTATACGTGGATGATATGATTGTAAAGTCCAAAGATCGAGAAGGATGATTGGTAGTTTTGGAGAAATTCTTTGAAAGATTGCGCAAATGCAAGATTAGACTGAATCCGAAGAAGTGCACTTTCGGTGTGACCTCTGGGAAGCTCCTGGGTTTTTTCATCTCGCAAAGGGGGATAGAAGTAGACCCCTCCAAAATCAAGGCAATTCTGGAGATGGCACCTCCACAGAATGAGAAAGAAGTAAGAGGGTTCCTCGGGAGGATCCAATTTATCAACCGCTTCATCTCCAAGCTCACGACTACATGTGATCCCTTGTTCCAACTACTGAAGAAATGAGAGAAGTTCCAATGGGATGACCAATTCCAAACCGCCTTCGATAAAATAAAAACTTACCTCCCAAACCTACCTGTCCTTTCACCACCTACCCCTCATAAGCCTTTGCTTCTTTACTTATCCATCTCTGAAAATGCCATGGGATGCATGCTAGCCCAAGAAGGAGAAAAGAGCCACTCCGAAAAAGCAATATATTACCTTAGTAAGAGGATGATTGGGTATGAGCTCAACTACTCTACCCTCGAAAAACCATGTCGGGCTTTAGTCTGGTACACTCACTGACTAAGACACTACAAGCTAGCCTTTCCGGTTGTGCTCATATCCCGCATGGATCCTCTAAAATACCTTCTCGAAAAACCTGCCCTGACCAGTCGCATATCCTGTTGGTTACTTCTACTATCTGAATTCGATATCAAGTATGTAACAAGCAAATTGGTAAAAGGGAAAACTATAGCTGAGCATCTCACTGAACACGCTGCTGATTCTAAGGAAAATGGAGACTTCCCATTCTTGTACGAGAATATGAAGGAAGTTAAAGAAGAGCAATAGAAGTTATATTTCGATGGGACAGCCAACATGAAAGGATACAAAGTAGGGATGATTCTGGTATTACCAAATAGAACCACACCCCACTGGCAGTCAAGCTCAACTATAACTCCGCCAACAATACAACTGAATACGAGGTGTGCATTTTGGGGATGGAAACAACCATAGAATTGAGGGTTCAGATATTGGATGTCTTTGGGGATTTAAACCTCATTGTATCACAAGCCAAAGGAGAATAGAAGGTGAAGGAAGAAAGGTTGAAGCCCTATCATGATCATCTCGACAAACTCAAGGAACAATTCGAGAGCGTGGCATTCTTATACCTACCCAGGGAAGAAAACCAATTAGCAGATTCGTTGGCTACCTTAGCCTCCATGACCAAAATCCCCATAGGAGTCAAAATGATGCCCCTGGTAATTGAGCAAAGATATAAGCCATCATTCGACATGATTGTCGCAATTGAAGAAGAAGAAAAAGAAGTGCCATGGTATCAGGACGTAAAAAAAGGAGCATATCCTCAAGAGTCTACTGAGAAAGACAAAAGGGCCATCAGAAGGTTCGCTGCATAGTTCATCATCTGTAGAGGAAAACTGCTAAAGAAAGGGTATAACGATCATAACCTAACTTGCTTGTTCGGAAGGAATGCCATAAGAATGATGGAAGAGATACATGAAGGGGTGTGCGGTCGACATATGAATGGTCACATGGTGGCTAAGAAGATTATAAGACAAGGATATTACTAGACAACGTTGGAGAAAGATTGATGCAAATATGTAAGAAGATGCCACAAGTGCCATATCCATACGACCATGATGTAAGTACTGCCATCTCTACTCAACAATATGACCTCTCCATGGCCGTTCTCAACCTGGGGAATTGATATATCGGCGAAATTATTCCAAAACCCTTGAATGGGAATTGATACATCTTGGTAGCCATTGGCTACTTCACAAAGTGGGTTGAGGCTGCATCCTACACCAAGTTAGAAGCCAAAGAAGTGGCCAAGTTTATCAAGAGAAACCTCATCTATCGCTATGGAGTCCCCTATGAGATTATTTCGGACAACGAAAGTCATTTCAAAGTAGAAGTCAGTGATCTGTTTGAGGAATACAAAATCACTTATCATAAGTCATCACCGTACAAGCTGCAAACCAATGGGGCAGTCGAAGCTGCAAACAATAATGTCAAGACCGTATTGCAGAAATCAATCGATACTTGAGGGACCAAATTGCATTTTGGTCCCTAAAGCTTCATAACTGCATAAGTCTAATTTGTCCTTTAGTGACAAAAAATTTTGTCATTACAATGAAAGTTTGGTTGTAAAAACTCTTGAGGGACCAAATTGCGACTGACCCCAAACTTTAGGGACCAATAAGCTAAATTTAAAACTTTAGGATTTCAAGTGTACGTCAAACCACCCAAAGTTTAGGAGTGAAAAGTGCAATTTATCCTTATTAGTATAATTAAAACTTGAATAAGAAGCATGAAAGCTACATAGGCAAATAGTACCATTTTGACATGATATATTTAGAGTAATGCTATGCTTCTCAAATTTTGGATCCTAAATGCTTTCCAATTATACATGTGGCAGTTGGACTACTATAGGGTCAGTTCAATATCGTCCAATCAAAATTCAGTAGGCCAACTACCATATGTATTTGAGAAACATTTAGAATGTAAAATTTGAAAAGTGTAGCATTACTCTACATTTATGTTGGCACGTTTTTAAAGATATATCATATGGTAGTAGCCTTACTCATACATTTATGTTGGCACGTTTTTAAAGGTCGTATGCTAGTCACAGGTAGTGTGGCTTCTTGGTGAACAGAATTACAGGTATATAACAAGACAAAATTTGACTTTTCAACAAGATTAGTTTAGGAGTTTTTTTGCTTCTTTTTTGGTTAGGAAGTTTTAATTTGTTATTCAAATGTATTGTTGTTTATCTTTAGTCACAGAATTGCCAAGGGGAGTTTGTAAGCACAACTAGTCCAAATGTAGTATGGCAAAAATTCTGTGACATATAAAAAATAATAGAACCTGTAGTTTAGTTTTAGGACCGAGTTTCTATCACAGTCGCAATTTGAAGAATTGAAGACTCCAACTGCACAATGAAGAGATCTCTAGCTCTGAGTTGAAATTATCATAAGAAATAAAACAGACTTATTACTTGGCCTAGGACTCATGACTCACAGTCACAAAATATTTTTTTTCTCATATATTATGCAGAATATATTTTTATATCTATATAATATTAGAGTTCAGTGTGGGCCCATAAAACATATGATTATAACAAACTAAATTATGACTAAGATTGAGTATTGTAGGTCATTGCTACTGACTAGGATAAGTAATTTATGACTAGTATTGATTATTGTGTAATGGGAAAGTAAGGATGACTAGGAGATTGGAGAGAATCACGCCTCCTTACACTCAACCATTTTTACCAAAAAAAAAAATGCCTCCTCTAACCCGTCTCTTTCTCTCTCCTCTCTCACCATCGCTCTCTCTCTCTCCATCCCTACCACACTGCCACCGACCTCTCTCTTTCTCTCCTTCTCTGATATGAACACGGCCACCACCGATCTAAATCGAACACGGCAACCGAAGATCTGACTCCACCGACTCTGATCACCACAGGCCACCACAGTGCTAGGTCACCATAGCCACCACCACCACCACACGACTTCGGCTTCTTCTTATTTAGCCCTCTCTCTATATTGATTTTTGTATTTAGGGCTTTTGTTGATTTAGGGCATTTATATATTTAAGGCTTTTACAGATCCTAATTTGCACTGAGAGAAGAAAGCTTGGACTGAGGAGTTGACCAAATCCAACGGTTTTATTCTTTATTCTATTTTTCTATTTTATCCTTTTCTCCCTCTCTCTCTCTCTCTCTCTCTCTCTCTCTCTCTCAGTTTTTGTTTTCCAAATTTGGGTTCTGGAGATCACCATTACTGCACAACACATTCAGAACGAACTTTTTTTTTTGCAACGTTTTCCACCGGTAGGAAGCAAACTAACACCTCTCTTCTCAAGGTACATTTTTTTTAAAAATTTATTTGAGTGTGGAGTACCATTTTGGTCTCTCCCTGCGTCTCTTTCCCTCTATGGATTGTTTTTTCGTAGAGAACCTAATATGTGAAGTCGGCGACAACTCAGGTACGATATTTTTTTCAATCTTTATTTGGTTTAGCTTTTTTTATTTTTCATCTTTGTTTGTTCGATTGTGGTGGTTCTTGGTTTTTTGTGTGAATTTTTTATTTTTTAAATTTGATTTTTTTATTTTGCTTCTTTTTTAAGAGAGAGATAGAGATTAAAAAAATGGGTAAAGTATAGTAACACCCCCTGAACTATGACCGTTTTTCACAAACACCCCCTAAACTTTAAAAGTGAACAAACTCACCCTTGAAGAAGGGGTGTTAGTGTCAACAAACGACAGTTTATGGGGTAAGTTTGTTCAGTTTTAAAGTTTAGGGGGTATTAGTGAAAAACAGTCATAGTTAAGGGATGGTGCTATAATTTACCCTAAAAAAAGGCAAAAAAAAAGACATAAAAAAATTTCTCCTTGAGATTCCACGTTGGGAAAGAGTGTGGATAAGAGGGGGTTTTCAAGAATCACTTTTTTCAAAGAAAGCATCACTGTTTTTTAGTATAGAAGAAAGATGCTTCTTTGAACAATACCATTTTTTCCCCTAAAATTTGGTCTAATCTATCTGATTTTTTTTTTTTAAAAATATGGAACTGTTTTTCTCATAATCATTTAGTTTTTTTTTTTATCTAACTTAACTGATTTGAACTAGCTTTTTGTTATTTATTTTTTATTTTTATTTTTGTGCGGCTATCTTTATTGATTGGTAGTTTTAATTTGAGAGAAAAAATCATTTGTGGAATAGTGTTAATTTTTCAGTTCATGAAGAAACATTTGTTAATTTTTCTGTAGTGTTAATTTTTCTGTCATCCAATTTTAGGAAATTCCTATCCTAAATACTAGTCTAAGTTTACTCTTATCCTAATTTAAATATTACTATAATTACTCTAAATGGATATTATCTTTCACTCCCCTAATCAATTCCTTATATCTTTCCCTCATTTATGAGCCTGAATAATTTTCTTTCCCTGAAATCAATTGGCATGGTTTTGAAAAGTGCATGAAATCTGTATGACAATTTCCTAATTCTTATCAATTACCCTAAATCTTATCATATTCTTAATTCTTATCTTGATTATAATATAGATTACTCTAAATGTACTCTAAATATTGATATTATGAAGAAGGCTAGCTCAATTGCCAGAGCAAAAATGGCTAATGCCAGAGCAAAAAGTGTCGCTAAAAATTTTAGGGACACTTTTTTTTCGTCGCTAAAACTTTTAGCGACACTTGTTTCTCTTGCATTAGCCATTGCTGCTCAGGCAAAAGCATTACCCTATGAAGAAATATGTTTATTTAAACATATAATTTGAATTACATGTGATTCAAACATTTAATTTTCCACAATCATTCTTTCCCAATTGAATTCCTAAACTCATTCTTTCTCTTTTTCTTTCTTTTACCATCTCCTAATTAGTCAAAACATTCAATGATCACAATTTAATGTGATTTGCCTCTCACATTCTAAATATTCATTTCAATCTCTCCCATTTTTCTTTAGGGTAATACTTGGGACACAAACAAACACACAACCTTTGGGACATAACCCAAATAATGTGTCTATCTCTCTCATGTGTCACTGTGGGGTCCAATGACATCACAAGAGAGAGATAGACACATTATTTGAGTTGTGTCACAAAAGTTGTGTGTTTGTTTGTGTCCCAATCTTTACTCTTTTCTTTAACTTACATGATCTCTCTCTCTCTCTCTCTCTCTCTCTCTCTCTCTCTCTCTCTCTCTCTCTCTTTGAAATTCACCTAAGCCATCACCCATGCATCTTAACGGCAACCCTACAATCTTCACGCATTTTTCAATCACTTTTTCAATAGGTATGTGTTGCATCATTTTATGTGTGATATCTTTCAATATGGTATGTATCATGTGTGTGTGTACGTAGCATTCTTTGTTTGGGGTATCTTGTTGAAACATAAGTGTACATTCCATTACTTTGAAAAACAGAACTCTTAGATTTCAAATTGTGTGAGACCAAAATTTTCAGATTTTGGTTTTTAGATTGTGGTATTCATAGTAATTATGGTATATATGATTTGAATTAGTAGATAGACAGAATTAGTAGATATACATAGAATGAAGAGAGCAAATTGTATGGTTCATATTGTGCAAATCTAGATATTTACAAGTTACTTCCAAGAAAATTGCACACAAATGTGAGTGATTGTAATAGTCTGTAAGATAAAAATCTTTCAACATGTAAAATAAATATTTTTAAAAAAAAAAATTAATTATGGGTTTGAATTCTATTTATTTGAAAATTTCTTTTATACAACTTATTTCAAGTTTTAAACACAACCTGACATGAATCTTATTGTCGTATTTATATTTGGCATGCTACACTTTCATCATTTTGTGATATTTTGGAATTTTGGTGAATTTTTTTATTCTCTATTTGTTGTTAAAACATAATATGATCAGACATTACAATATTTTACAATTGTATTAAGTGCTGAAAGCACGTGAAGTAATTTATCTGCGCCCCATTCATTTTTCTGTATTAATTACTACATTGTTGTGAGATGTTCTATTTGTACACAATTCATAGTAATTTGAAGAGTTGCATGCATATGTAGTTGACTAATGGACGAACGCATGTATGGTTTGAAATATTGTTCAGTAGTGGCTTTAATTTTAACCCCTTCTTAGACATTTAAATTGACAATTCAGTTTCTATTAGCTTCTTCGTTTTTGACATTGAGGCCTTTAAATAGATTATTAACAAATTGATAACAGCCATGCATTGTATACATGGGAGGGCTATTAGATAATGTTGGACTAGCAGCAGTTGACGAACATAACAACCTTCTTTCGGAGGCAATTGGAGAGTACGTAATCACAATATCTTTCCTTTGAATGTCTCCTTCAGTGGTTTAATTTATTGTTTCATACTTAGGTTTATGTACATAGATTGGTATGCATAACCCTCTGAAGTTGAGGTTGTTGACCTCTTCTATCTATGTCAAAAAAAATCTAAGGTAAGCTATGTATCAATATTTGATGTTGTTGTCCTGTTCTATCCATGTCAAAAAAATTGAACATAAGCTATGTATCTAAATTTGATGTTGTTGATCGCTTCTCGACCAAATTCTACCATTAGAAGGGTTGTTGTCCATGCTGCCCCTGATGATCTGGGAAAGGGTATTAAATTTGTTTCATAGGTGCAGTCATCTTAAGGATAACCCATTTCAACTCACTCTAATGACTATTTACGAATATCACACAACGAGTGTAAGAGCAACAATTTTCGTACATCAATATTTTTATCAAACTTTTAATAGATAAATACTATGCTTGAATGCTTTTAAAATCTTTTCCCAAAACTTGCAACCCCAAATGATGTCATAGGATTTTATTTAGAGTTTTTGTAGGCACTGACATGGTCCCACTAGCACATCAAATGGGATGTGGATTGGGAAAAGATTTGGGAAACATTGCAGCATTAACCTTTCTTTTTATATGTTGAGTGAGTGGCAACTCCTGATATTGCAAAAAAATTTCTTTTCTTTTTTAGTTTCCATTATCGTGGCAACATTTTAATCGATACCTCTATTTGGGCAGGGGGCCATGAACTCAGCAAAAGCACAGGAAATGCTGGTGGAAGAATTGCCTATGGTAAGCATTTGCGTTTCCTGTTGAATTTGAAGTACATTACAGGACAACTCTTTGTACTCTTATAACTTATTGTTAGATCTTTTTAAACTACATGATTTGTAAACGAGGAAGTTGATGTCGTGTGATATTTTCATGTATTAAGAAAACCTACATTTCAGAAACATGTATAGCTTCTTAAGATTACAACATGTCAGTGTAGAAAACCAAATGATTTGGGATATTGATCTGAGATTTGGATTTATGTAGCATAGCATTACTCATGTTGAAATAACAGTGGTGATTGTCAAGTTTAAAATTGATTTTTACTGTCTATAATGCATGGTTAAGAGTTCGGTAGTGGCTTTAGCCATGGACAATACCTAGTACTTAAATATGAGATAAATAATATTTTTAACATGTGAGGTTTTAAAATTTTATTTTCTATATAAGAAAATGTGAGTCATTATCAAAACCAGACACAGGTGTGCGAGCAGTGTTCCGTGTTTTTGTGATTAAGAAAAGTTTCCATAAGTCCAGCATTCAAACGGATAAAGTGTTCGGTAGTTTTTTTTGGTAGTTTTCAAAGCAATAAAGCACAAAATATGGACGGTCTTCCGAAATCAAACATCTACATGGGGCATCCGGACAATTTGGGTGTATGGACGGCCTTCCGAAAATATTCAAAATTTAGTATTTTGGAATAGTGTAAATCGAGATCTTTTCAAAGAGTAAAAGGTTCACATGAAACACATTTTAGCATACACAATTGAGAGCTAGGCATATACCTTGCATACCAAGATACTCTCCATTGGTTGTATCTTTTAACCCACGGTAAATTACCATCTTCTTCATAAAAGCATGTTAATAGCATTACTATGAGGAGCATGTACGTGAGTATTGTGATCAGCACATCACTGAGGCTTTTGCGGAAGTTGTGAGTGCTAGTTCTAGAATGAAAGGAGGTTACAGACTCGATGCTGTGGGAATTAGACTATGATGCAGAGAATCTGGTCAGGTTAAGGCTGGTTATAAGTTGTCCATTATTTCGTTCATAGTGTAAATAGTGTTTTTCACTTATCTTGGGTTTTCCACATAAAAATCTATGATTTATTCCACATTACACTGTACACTTTACACGTGCATATTGTTATTCATTGTTGTATTATCGCAATTCACATATTACGCAATTTCAAGTGTTATGCACAATACCACCAATACAAGACACTGTAGATAAAATGCGGATAAATGAGAAGAATAACAAGCACAAGAGATACATATACGTGGATCAACAAACTTGCACACGTCCATGGGCGAAGCACAATGAATAATTCCACTATATGAAGAAGAAGATTACAAAGAAAAAATTTAAGCTCTTGACCTAGGAACACTCTAAGAACCTAACACATAGATATTCATTCCTCTATCTCTCTCTCTCTCTCTCTCTCTCTCTCTCTCTCTCTCTCTTTCTGAATATCTTTTACAAAAGGCTCTCCCATGTCTTGTACAATGTGTTTCACACTCTTTGTCTCCCCAAAAAGTCCGCTAGGGTCCCCTTTTAAAGCCCTAGACATCCTCAACCGTCTAGGAAACCAAAAACCTTTTGCTAAACTGAATAAGAAATCTGATTTGTACAACCTTGCCCGAGTGACTTGCTCATATGATCTGGGCACTAAAATCTTGCCTTGTCCTTCGCTAGCAAGCACAACGTCACTGCCTTGCTCGAGCGAGCCTGCCAACTTTCCCAAAAATGAGGCATACTCAACAGTTGGGAATTTTGCCTTAATTTGCTACCGTTACACATCATTCTCTAGTTGTGGAATTTATATGTTTGATCACAAATTGTGAAGTAGTCTCTGTGCATTGAACTTCTGTATCAAGTAGGTCGTGATGTATTAATCAATACACAATCAAATAGGAAACACTTCAATTTAAAGTTGAGGCTTATAATAACATTACTTATATATAAGAAACAATATTCAAAGGGCATAATTCGAGAGTTTTACTAATTATGCAGTTAGATTTTAAGAGACACATCCAATGTCACCAAATACAGATTTCAAGAGGCATATGGTTTAATTAGCATCCTTTTAAGCAATCAGCTTACCACAAAATGAGCATACTATCATGCATTTAATGAGACCAAGTCAAACTAAGGAGCCTCATGCAAACATTGAGTTCAATAGCAACCTTTGTTTCTATAATGGAATTGAGCATCACAAGGAACAATGGGTATCATGATGCCATAATATTCAAGATCTTTAATAGAAAACTTTCCCTCGTGCACGACTAACTTATGAACTTCTTGTTCCTTAGCTCTGATCTGGGCCTCGTACAACAAATTGTTGAAAATTAGGCAAAATTTCTCAAAGCTGGAACGCCGCTCGAGTCGGCCGCCCTAGCGGGTACGGGATTTTTGTAGCTAGGTTGACAACTTTCTTAAATGGATTAAATAAGTTTTTGATAAGTTTCCATGGACAAATTAGTGTCCTAATTATATAGAATTACTTGTATTGATTGGTTTTCTTGGTGAAAAAGCATTTCCATGTAGGTAAATATTCTTCTACTAGGATTAGGAATGTGTATATTCTATATATATAGGATGATATGATGTATTGCGTAGTGTGGGTGAGAGCTTGAATTAGAGAGAGAATTCAAGAGAGAGAAAACTTAGAAAAGTATACAAATCTTGTGTGTGTGTGTGTGTGTGTGTGTGTGTGTGTGTGTGTGTGTGTGGTGAGGCATTGATTGAGGGTTAGGGTTTGTAATCTTCAAAGATTAATAAAGTTGTTCTTCGTTGGGTGGTGGATTAACCCGGATTGGGTGAACCACGTGGGAAATTTTGTGCATTCTGTCTTTCTTTTATTTTGCTCTATTTTATGTGATTGTTCTCTGTTTGATGTTTCTGTGGGCTTGGGCACAACACAAATTATCTGTCTTACAACCTTGATAGTACTTCAAATCATATTCACGCGGGGCTTCCACAGAATCTCAGTGTGGGAAAACCGACTTCAAATTGATAAGTGCCTCTAAGGCTCTAAGGTAGTGGCTAATGTTGTTGTATTAATTATAAGAAAAATCATCAAAAACCCAAATATGATGCTTGCATCAAATTGGTCTAACCTCCTCTAACTTAATTCAACAAATGTGCTTTTGGCCTCTAAAGTGTTTCTTAATATTTATTCAACATGCAAATATTTGCCATTTGTATCCAAATGCACATTTGAGAAGTGATTGCAAATAGGGCTTAAGCTATTTACCTAGAGAATTTCATGCAACAACTACTGCAAAGAAGAATTGAAATACATGCAATGTACAGATAGTAAGGATCAGTTTTGTAAGTATTTGAAAAATGTAATTTTTTATTTGTTTGGAATCAATAAAAGCGCCTTATGAAAGTGTTCACAGCAAATTATACATAACAGAAGAAAATAACTACAAGGTCAAATTCGAAAAGAAAAGAATTATGTAACAAAAAGATAGCGACAGTTGTGGTATTTTTTTGCAGGTGACGCGACCGAGAAAGCATTCACTGGGAAGGGCACGAATGCACATGAATCTTAGGGGTGGCAATCGGGTCGTGTCGGGTCATAATTGTGTCGGGTCATTATCGTGTCGGGTCATTGTCGTGTCGGGTTATAATCGTGTCATTCTTAACGTGTCATAATCGTGTCGGGTTATAATCGTGCTGGGTCATATACGGGTCACCCGTTTAACCCGCCTAACCCGTGTAGGGTGTCATCGGTTTGGTTCAGTTCGGTTCGGATCGGATCAGATCGAATCAAATCGAAATTTTTTTTTCATGTTTTAAAAACCAACCGAAGTGGTCGGTTCGGTCTATTTTGGCGGTCAGATCAATTTTTTAGTTGTAAGCAATTTAAGAAACCCAATCGGTTAGCTCGGTTCGGCTATTCGAAATAAGCTTACAGTCCTATTAAGAACATAAACAAGTCTTCCATCAAATGTATCAATTATTAACACGTACATTTTAAATGCCAAAATACTACAAATATAGCAATATCTAACTATTTTAAACTTAACACTCAAGCACATCCACACAAACTGAATAAGAAGAAATATTGTTTTTACTAACAGTATAAAAAAATTTCTTCACTTGCCATCCATCAAGAATCAAGATTAACAGTTGTATTTATCTAATTGACTAATTTGTCTCCCTGCCAATCCAGCAATCCTAGCGGGGCTTCCTATCTTTTTTTTCTTTTTTTTTTATTTTTTAATAATTTTTTATTTTTATTTTTTATGCAATGCTTGATGCATGAATGCTTCCAGGCTCCAGCTTCCTTTGTCCATTATTAGTTTTTAATTATTTTTTTTATTACATTAGTTATTAATTATTATACATAAATTTACTTGTTTGGTAAGGTGGTAACTATTCTCTTTTTTTTTTTGAGCAAAAAAAAAAAAAACAATTTTAGTTTATATATATCTATATATTTTTTAAATATTTTTTTTTTCTAAAAAAAATAATAATAATAATTTTTTAAAAAAGATAATTTTTTTAAAATTTTTTTATATTACTTTTATTTTAGACTTCCAGATTATTAAAAGTATTTTAAAATTAAAAAAAGTTACCCCAACTGCACTTAAATACTTAATCGGGTCAAACGGGTTAGACGGGTTGACCCGCTTCAACCCGTTTATTAATCGTGTCAAACGGGTCGACTCGTTTATGACCCGTGCCCTTATACGGGTCACCCAAATCCGTTTATTTTCGTGTCTAGTTGCCGTGTCGTGTCGAAAATTGTCACCCTACACATGATGACAAAATCAGTATTAGCCACTTGCGGAGCCATGATTCAATCTTAGTGGTGACACAAATCTATATGGCAGAGCTTGGATTGGATTTTGTTTATATCACTTTTTTTAATAATAAAAGTTGATATATTTTATTGTAATTTGTAAAACTTGACTAATGGTAAACTAGTTGATTTGACTAAAGTGAAAAAGGGACAAAAAAAAAAAAAAATTGTGTTGGACAATCTTTTAAGGATAGTTGGATAACAATTTGGTGAATACATTCTGGGATCCGCTGGGGGTGGGGGTTTGGACGTCCCAGCCCAACGCACAAAGGCGCTTAAGGATCCACCCTTGGGTCTTTATATCGAGTGTCTAGCCCTTGGGCCTTATATCAAGAGTTTTATGTCTTTCGGTTTTTTTTCTTTCTACAGTTTTGTTTTTGTTAGGTGTAATGCTATGTGTACATAAAATGTTCATATAAAGTGTGCACATAACGATCTGAGCCATTCATTTTAGTGGGGTCCATCCCTACACACATAGGACCCACCAAAATGAATGGTCTAGATCTTTATGTGCACACTTTATGTGCACATTTTATGTGCACGAATCATTACTCTTTTGTTAGTGTGTATACTGAAATTGTTAATATATTACACTAAAACTCGTCAACTATGACATTTCTCAAATATCCGCTTAAACTCAAACATTCCTTTTTCAATAAGATGTCATCCAAAAAATCACCCGTTTGTATCATGTGACCAGCACATAACATAAATTTGCATGCATAAAACTTTTTATACAAAAAATGACAATTATGTGTGAAAGAATAATTCGATCCTAAAATTTTCAACAAAAGGAGGGCAAAAAACAATATCATGTTGTTATAAATTTTGTATTCTGTGTTGGTTACATGATTCAAAAATGCTAGTTTTTTGAACAGGATCTTAACAAATGGGGTGTCAGTGAAAAATGTAATAGTTGAGGGGTTTGTTGAATTCTTCAGTTTAGGCGGGTATTTGAAAAATAGTCATAGCTGAGGGGGTGTGGGTGTAATTAACCCTATATTTACCAAAAGTGTATGCATAAGGTTTAGTTTGGAGACCCAAAAATTTTGCGAGAAAGGAACTAGAAAGTGAAGCAATTAAAGCCAGCGATTTTTTGGGGTTATTAAACTCTTTTCAAAAATGCAGAAAAAATGTTGTTAACATTGATTAGGAGGGAGATATATTTAGGAAATTTGCATGACATGCAAACAGTGGTGGATCCAGGAATCTCAATCAGGGAGGCCTGTGTAAGAACTTAGAGACACATAGGGGTTCGGGCAGCGCCCCCGAGTTAAATTTTTTTTGATCTATTTGTAATTAGGCCAATATATAACATATAATAAGGTTATTTTTTATCAATTTTTGGGAGAATGAAGTATAAGTGGGCCAACATAATATGTATAAAATTATTTATTTAAGCCTAACTAATATTTTTTGGGGGACTATATAATAAGTTTAATTATTTTGGAGGGGGGGGGGGGGGGCAAAGCTTAATAAAATTTAAAAATTTACCTAAAATACATGTATGAAAGTGCAATTTCCCAAAACCTAGGGTGACCACTGCCCCCCTTGCCCCCCCCTACATCCGCACTGCATGCAAAGATTTAGAAAATCGATCATGCATCCAATCAATCAATTAATCAATCTGCTTGACATGCAAAGATTTACAAAATCGATTAGGAGCGCAGACATTATTTCTGATGAAGCTGATGAGAATTTCCGAAACAAAAAATTTGTTGTTAAAATTGAAGTAAAATAAAAAAAATAAAAAAATAAAAAAAAAGTTAATCTAGACTAATCCAAAAGAAAACTAAAAATCAAATCTGTACAGATGCACTAAAACTTGCAAATCTCATGATGAATAGTTTCACACTTGTCATTTCTGAGGTACTAACCCCAGGAGTAGTCTTCTAAATTAAGTGAATTTCATGAGATTGAGTTAATCAAAATGTCAAAGTGAGCTTGTTGCAATCTGCATTACTCACTTTTTTTTGTAATAAACGAGTTACATTATCAGTGCAAAAATTGACTCTTGCTCCTATATATGCCCTCTGATTTGGGTATGTTAGAGATATTTTCTTAGAGGTGTTACAGAAATTGTAAATGGCAAATGCAAAACATGAAACTGTAATTGCACTTGGCATATTTGTGTTGATCATGGCCACTGTGTACATGTTGAGCCATCAGGTTGTTGAAGGCAAGCATGTTTTAGTTGAAAAGTATTCAGACCTCAAGCATAAAGGAACGGTTAAAACTATAGTGGTAACTTCTTATTTTCTTTAATATTAAATACTTGTGTTTTGTATGTGTAGAATGTTTTGGGTTTAATTGTCATGAATATCTTTCTGCAGAGTGAAGAAGATGTGATTGATTGTGTTGATTTCTTCCAACAACCTGCTTTTGATGATGTACTTATCAAAAAAAACATTGAGGTTTGTTTTCTAATCATATGTTTTGCATGAAAATACATATTCAATACAACGACTCTTTTGATAATGTGATATCACAAGTCTAAAATATCTCCATGTTCAGACACATGACTATCCTAAGTTTATGAAAAAGCTTGCTAGGCGTACGTAGGCATCATATATATGTGTATTAGTGATGTGATCCATATGATATAGTAACACCGTTACATTAAAAATTTTCCCATGCTTTGATTAAATGTTGTTGCCTATATACATATATATACAAAAAGAGTACCCCTTTTGGCTTCTATATCTAACTGATTATACAGGGGTGTCTTTAAAATGACATTTTTGCAATGCATTCACCTAATTAGATTGCCGTAAAATTTTTGAAAGATTCATTTTAGTTCAACTTTTATTTTTTTCACAAAGCAAATTATTGTTTGTTTCTGTTTTTGACTTGGAGATTATGTTTGTACATTATGATATTAGTTGGATATTGTTGAAGAAACCCCATTTATATATGTGCTATTATCGAAGGCTACTTCAACTTCTCATTAATACATACTGAAAAATAAAGAAAAAATAAATATGTAAAAAAACAAATATGTAAAATAAAAATAAAATAAAATAAAAATAAAAAGAAACAAAAAAGAGAGAGAAAAGAAAAGAAAAGAAATCGAATCAACAAGTCAAACGGAAAAAAGAAAAGCTACAAATGATCAACTGGATTCAATAAGAAAAAAAAAAAAAAGCAAAATAAAGAAGAAAAGGCCAAAAAAAAAAGAGGGAAAAACTTCAGAAAGGGTGAGAAATTGCATGAAAAAGGAATATAATATAAAAAGGCAAACTTGTGCTTTTCAATTTTTTTGTCATGTGTTTTTCACTTTTTGTTATTTAAATTTTTATTTTCCCACCTTTTCTGTTCATTATTATTCTCTTGTGATGCAAACAAAGAAAAGTGTTTTATTTAGAATGTATTTTTTTTAAACTTGTGAACCATAAGACTTAAAATGGCTAATGTGTGTGCATTTTGCAGATGATGCCCAACTCTTATCCAAGTGGAACGCAATCAAATAACACCCGATTTAAGCTCACTCAGCCTTGGCACAAGCATGGCGAGTGTCCGAAAGGAACGATCCCCATTAGAAGAAATTCAAGGCATGCCAATCATAAAGCTTTTCAATATCAAGAGTCTAATCAAATTAGACATGAGGTATCATTCCAACATCTTCAAATATTTCTTTGCTTTTCTCTTTCACCCAACATACCGATTTCTTTGTATTTTATATATATATATATATCTATACATATATATATATAGTCAGGCTATGGAGAGGGCGTCCCCTCTTTAATAAAGAGAGGGCATTTGTTTTAACCGTTGGATGGTGTTTTCGTTAAGGACAGTTTTGTCACTTCACTGTTTTTAAATACGATCCGACGGTCAAAACAGAAGTCCTCTCTTTATTAAAGAAAGAACGCCCTCTGGATTAATAGAATTTTCGCATATATATATATATATATATATGTATTTCATTATATGTATCCAAATCCATTTATAGATTGCTAACCTTCTACTACTTGAAAACGACAAAAAGTCCACACTATTAATATACGTATGGATAGTAGGATGAAATTACAATTGGCTTAAAAATAATAGAAATATAAGATATAGTCCTTCATAATGGGTTAAAGGAAAATTTAGTGTATTTGACTTTTTTATTTCTTAAATTCATCCTTAATCAATAAGATATACTAGGAATTAGTCATTTCCCTAAATTGCTGTATTTTTTATGGACAAACTTACCCTTCGTTAAATATATACATATCTGTGTATATACAATCAACTTAAAATCATGGATTTCAATTTGAAACCCAAACAAATAAAGATCTTTTTCTCTCTCTCATTATCTCACTCTCTCTCTCTCCCCCCCTTTCATTATCTCACTGTGCCTCTATCACGATTCTCTCTGCGCATTGAACCTCATGATCGGCATAATTTTCATCACCCCAAGCCTCAAATCGCATAACAAACACCAACAACAACAACACAGTATTGAAGACTGTTGGGAATTTAACATGCGAAACAAAATTCCCCCAAATAAACACATACACATGAGCAGTAATTAAACATGCACACCAAAGAAAAGACACACATATTTCTACGTGGTTCGGCCAAACACCTGTCTACGTCCACACCTGAGAGATCCATTCTTCACTATTGAGTAAAACATGGTACAAGTTACATGAATTAAATCTCATAACCCAAATACAAAACCCTTGTACTCTCCCCACTCAATACCCCAAAGAACCTGACACAATTAATCACTGTAATATAGAGAAATCACAGAGATAAAGAAATACTCATCCCTACCTCACATCCTTATAACGCTATGAACACCCCTCACAGAAAATCCCAATGATTAATCTCTCTTACCCTAGACCATGCACCCCCATGAGGGGAGACCCCCAAATTGGTACAACAAGGGCTCTTCTAAATTCCTATACAATATCCCTATATATAGAGCTTACAACCCATTACTTATGTGTCAAGTAATACAACTCTATTATAAAGGAAACCAAATCACAATAGGAATCTAGCCAAATCACAATCCCTAAATTAATGGGAGTATCCCACATGTGATATAACCCCAACAATCACCCCCTCTATCACTTGTGGGGAAACTGTCCAATCAATTTATCACACATGATCAGCATCCCCTCAACTGGAGCACCCACAAAACTGATGACTTTGTAACCATTTGCCATTGATCGTCTTCTGTACCAGCGTGCACACCCCGAATCAATATGGTCTCAACACCTCCGATTCGTCAAACCGCGGCCAATACATGTGCAGCTGCCCCCAAGTTAATTATAAGCATTAACTCCACTAGAGAAGAGCCTCGATCCCTCTTTCTCCCCAACAGGATTTCCTCTCACCATCGTCTGAGCCGTGAACAAACCATCCACGCACTCACTTATATAAGAATTTTTCATCGAAGACTTGGGAGTACAACTCTACCAACCAGACAACATAAACCATCCACACTTCTCTCAACCGCCGTATGTGATTTCAGCAACAATATTAGATTCCTCCGCAACTTTGGGATTAATATCACACCACCCAAATAGCGAATATGCTCCAAAAATATTTGATCAACGTTCCTACGTGCAGTATCCTAACAATTACCTCTGTCGGATAATTGCGCCTGTATCTGCCCCCGTCTTCTTGGAACCCATCAAATTATTTTCTCTAGAAGCACATACTTACCGTATCTGGAATCCTACAACCCAAGAGAAATGGCCGTATGAGTGGAATGTGAGAACCTCTCCACCATACGCAACCTGCTACAATCACAGTAGCATCAAAATTACTTTTTTGTCCCTAGATCCCAACCTGCTGCTATATATATATATAGGATCTATCACCAAGAAAAAATAAATTCTAATTCATGCAGAATCTCTCAAAGCTGCACCCACCGATGAATCCGCAGCGCCCAAAAACCTTAGGACATTTCTGACCCGAATTCCAAATAAAATAGTTAATCCCGCTAAATACTTGAAATTCCAACAAATCAAAAAACCTTAATTTGTTATACCTTGCATACCGAATAGCTCTCCCATCCAAGGCTTGAAATCCATAACCATAAGGTATGCTACAAAGTCATCTTCCATGACCCATACATTGCCGGCACGCTGCTCCACTGATTTCAATTTTTTTTCTTTTTTCTTCTTCATCATGTGTTATCTTTTAACCACCGTGCTGTTAATCTCCACTATCACCGTGCGCCTCTGTCACCATGATCTGACAACCATAGCTCTGATACCACTTGTTGGGAATTTAACATGCGGAACCAAATTCCCCCAAATAAACATATACACATGAGCAGTAATTAAACATGCACACCAAAGAAAAGACACACAGATTTCTACGTGGTTCAGCAAAACACCTGCCTACGTCCACACCTGAGAGATCCATTCTTCACTATTGAGTAAAACATGGTACAAGTTACATGAATTAAATCTCATAACCCAAATACAAAACCCTTGTACTCTCCCCACTCAATACCCCAAAGAACCTGACACAATTAATCACTGTAACATAGAGAAATCACAGAGATAAAGAAATACCCATCCCTACCTCACATCCCTATAACACTATGAACACCCCTCACAGAAAATCCCAATGATTAACCTCTCTCACCCTAGACCATGCACCCCCAGGAGGGGAGACCCCCAAATTGGTACACCAAGGGCTCTTCTAAATTCCTATACAATATCCCTATATATAGAGCTTACAACCCATTACTTATTGGACAAGTAATACAACTCTATCATAAAGGAAACCAAATCACAATAGGAATCTAGCCAAATCACAATCCCTAAATTAATGGGAGTATCCCACATGTGATATAACCCCAACAATCCACCCCAACTCTTTAGAGCTCCATCTCTTATAGACAGAGTCAAATCCATCAATTTTTCTCTCTACAAATCAAACCCACTATAGCCTGAGGCCCAATTCGCACCCAGTACTAACAAATCAAATCCCAAACCCAAAACCAAAGTATTGATCATTATCAGACCGAAGAGTACCAGCATCATGTGACCAGAAGCAAGTCCGCCGGCTCTGGCGATGCTCCGGTGGGTATTCCGGCAAAGATGAAGAAGTCATCTAGCGAGAAGTTTGTGATTGGCAAATTCAAGGATGTTGATCGGCGATGGTCGGCGATGGTGAGGGAGAGGAATGGGAAGGGGAGAGAAACGGCGTCGTTTGGGGAGGATGAAGAGGTGGATGCAAAAGCTGATGATTTTATAAACAGGTTTAAGCAATAGTTGAAGATGCAGAGACTCGATTCCATTCTGAGGTACAGAGAATTATTGAACAGAGGCTCTGGGAAGTAATGTATTTTTTGTTGCCACTTGCCACTCGATTCCGTTCTCTTTCCCTATTTTTTCATTCAAGTTTTTATGGCTTTTCGATCTGGTCATTTTCTCACCAAATCCATGTGTGAATTTTCGACAGTATGAGGAATTTTTCACAAAGTGTGGATTTTTACTTTCGAGTTTTGAAGGTGAGAAATTTGTTTTAATTTGGTTAGAAAAAAAGGTAAGAAATTTCTCACTGTAATAGATAAAAAAAAAGGTGAGAAATTTGTTTTATTCGGTGAGAAATTTCTCATCAAATATGTTAAAAAATGTGAGAAATTTCTCACTATAATAAATAAAATTTCTTTGTTAACTCTCTCTCTCTCTCTCTCTCTCTCTCTTAATATATATATATATATCTATATAATAAGTTAGAGCGGTGTGGGTCCCTTCGAAATTAGAAACTTTCAATCTGAGCCATTCAGACAAGTTTAGATATTTTAAACCGTTCGATCATTAGTCCACCAAAAATGATAACATGCAAACACACCAAATCAATTTTCAATTTACTCCAATGCCTTCCAATTCGGCTCTCTCTCTCTCTATCTCAGTTAATCACCCCCAAACTCTCTCTCTCTCTCTCTCTCTCTCTCTCTCTCTCTCTCTCTCTCTCTCTCTCTCTCTATCTCTCTCTCTCTCTCTCACACACACACACACACACACCCCTCAACCCAAATGGAGAGACCCATATATCACTCATGACTCTTAAGCGTTTATTTTTTTTCCCCCCGTCCAGAAACTTTAAAAAAGGCCAACAAAGACCAAGTATAGATTGGTTAGTTTTGCTTAATTTTTTTTTCTTCTGGTTCTTTCCAAAATCTTAGAAAAAGCCTTTGTTCTTTCTTTTTCTTTATTTTTTCTTTATTTTTTTCCCTTCTAAATGCATGGAAAGTACAATTTTTCAAAAGTTTCTAAAAGGAAAAAAAACAGATATATACTCCGCATTTTTTTTCCACCCGTGTTACTATATATATACTCACTGTGTGTTCAAGCAAGAAAAAATATAGGTTGGGTTAAGGCCCGTTTGGAAAATCAGTTTATGGGCGAACTTTTATGTGTTAGGAAGCTAGGTTGCCAAACAGAGCCTGAGGTCTTAAATAAAAATAAAATATATAAAAGACATAGTCATATTGGCCTTTTTTCCAGGCTTTAGAAGGGAAAAAAAGAAAAACAACAGAGAAAAAAAATGGCATCCTTTTTTTTTTAATCCATGTTTGAGTAATGGTAGCTAAATTTGGCTACTCTCTACAAAATTTTATTTTTTCTTTATTCTTAATTTTAAGCAGTTCTGCTCTTGATTTATTACACAGAGCCTTACAATCTTTAGAAGGATTAAAAGAGTATCATATATCTAGAACCTTCATACGCAATTTTATAAACATAAAAGAGATGTCACTCAACTGCAATGACATGGACAATTTTACGCAAAAGATTTGATCTTTTGAAGTATTGATTTTCTTTTTTTCGCTTCGTGCCCACGGGCACGGGTCATTACTAGTATATATATATATATGTATAACAAATCAATGTTTTGAATTTAAAAACCTTGATTTATGGGAGTTGGTGTATTTATTAAATTTTCTCTTTTAATTCACTCTCTTTCTCTATATATATATATATAATTTGGGTTTTGAAGTTCAAAACCTGATTTATGGGAGTAGGCGTATTTTGGTATTTTGAGGGACTAATTTTTAAGTTGACTTATAGAATAGATCAATATTTAGATATGGATACAATATAGTACTGAAATCTAAAAGACCCTAAAAATAAATTATTTTAGCACCCGCACCCTCATTATAATTTATTGAGTAATATTATGCTCCTCAAATTTTATATAACCTGATAAAAAAAATATTGATTGTAACAGGATAGAGATGACATAGTATCCCAACCCAACAAAATCTCTATGTCAATTTATTTGGCCCCCTTTTTTTAGGAGAATCCCATCCCACATGAGCTCAAACTCTTTCCACATAAGCCAAAAACTTCTCATGTATTAGAGACATTACAAATAATGACATGGTATCCTCGCGCGTTACAACCAACATTTACTCTGATGATTCCCAAACACATATGACAGTGACCCCACTTGATTTTGATTGAAGAATATTGAAGTGGTACCACCATTATTCAAGGTGCTAGGGGTGTAAGTAAAAATTGAAAACAGACCGAACATAAATGTATGTTCAAGCCAAAATTGACCAAAAAACCGACCGACTGCCACTATTAGTCGCTTTTTTCATGAAAAAAAAAAGCGAAAAAAATCGACTGAAACCGACTACTTACACCCCTAAAAGGTACTCTCATTGCCACATAAATTTGAAAATCATCTAAGATTCAAAATTTTGGAAACATAGCATTACTCTAAGTTACTAAACTATCCTGAGAGGTTTTAAGGACTTTTGTGTTTATTTTATAAAGTCCAAGTATATATATCGACTAAAACCGACTACCTACAATCCTACAAGGTACTCTCATTGCCACATAAATTTGAAATCATTTAAGATTCAAAATTTTAAAAACATAGCATTACTCTAAGTTACTAAACTATCCTGAGAGGTTTTAAGGACTTTTGTGTTTATTTTATAAAGTCCAGTATATATATATATATATGACATTCTATATGTGAACTTTTATTTGTATACAATATAATACATGTTTTATGACTCACTTCAAACTTTTGTTTTCGGTTACATATGTGTATGTATTAGTACGCCATTGCTTCAGTTCGCACTGGTCAGTTCTATGGAGCGCAAGCAACAATTAACACGTGGAACCCTAGGACGGAGGCTGGCGATTTTAGCTTATCTCAACTTTGGGTTGTTTCAAAGGCTACTAGTCTTTTGAACACTATTGAGGCTGGTTGGATAGTATGTTTTCTTATTCACATGTTTAGGAGCAATAATAACTTACATCAGATAACAAGGTTACAAGAGATTTAAGGGGGAAAAATTAAAACTTTTTTTTTTTTATAAAAAAAAAAATAAAAAATAAAAAATTGAATTGACCTTAAAGATGAGAAAAACAACTAAATCAGATAAAGCAATTTGATAAATTATCAATTATTTTTAGAAGGATAAATTTCTTATTCTCGCAACACCAAACAGGCTCTTAATTGATGAAATCCTATTTTGAGAAAATTAATCTCTTGAATGTGACAACCATGCAATATTGGCTGACAAATTGATTTGTGGTTGTAGGTCTTTCCCAACAAATATCATGACTTCCAAACGAGATTTTTTATTTACTGGACTGTAAGTTTTCTTACTTAACTTGAATCCTAACATAACTCAACTGCATGAATTTTTGGGTGTGCTCCCCAAAGGTAGTAGAGAGAGAGAAAGAGAGCGAGAGAGAGATGGATAGAAGCTTCGCTAGAAGTAACTGTATGATCGTCGCACGAATTAGTTGAGAGTCAACCCATCTCAGTTTAGCAACTAGTCCAAACAAATTCTCACTGGTAACGATCGTCGTGCGAATTAGCTGAGAGACCCATCTCAGTTTAGCAACTAGTGCAAACAAATTCTCACTTTTTTCCTTACTCTCTCTCTCTCTCTCTCTCTCTCTCTCTCTCTCTCTCTCAAAGACTAGAATGTATGTAGTTTTCTTGATCTCTCTGCAGCTTGTGCAAATGTTAAATTCTGCAAAATCAAATGTCCCAACTTTTTGGGAATTTCTTAACCTTTAATACCAAACATGCATCTCGACTGTTTACTGGAATACTTATAAAGAATTTCTCAAACTAATACATGTCAATGTAATTTCTAAAACTACCAATTTTTATGACTTCCCGAAGCAATGCTTTCAAGTTGCAAACATGCATCTAAATTGTTCACTGGATTACCTTTGAGGAATTTCTCAAACTAATACATGTCTATGTAATTTCTCAAAGTAACAATTTTTATAACTTCACAAAGTAATGCTTTGAAGTTCATCATAATTCGTTGAGAAATTTCTCAAACAATCCCGAATGGAAAGCTTCTATAAGAAATTTATCAAATTATCCCGATAATGAATAATATAGTCAACTTCATTGGAAAATTTCTCAAAGTATCCTGGTGAGAAATACCATAGCCATCTTCATGGGAATTTCTCAAAGTAGCCTAGTGAGAAATACCAAAGCGCAACTTCACAGGGGAATTTCTCAAAGTAACCTGGTTAAGTGTCCTGAGTTTCACATTTAACAATCGCAAACACAAGAGAGGTAAATTTTCCAATAAAAAATAAACTTGCATAAAAGATACAAATAAAAGTACAAAATAAAATCAATTTTCAAAAAATATTCCATAAATGACACAGTAAACACATTCCACAATTGTGTTCATACATATTCCATAACTGAAATATATGATCCAAGACATAAGATACATATAACATATCCAATTATATCACAATAAGGGCAAATTAGTCCAAAAAACTCTTCTAATGTACTTTTGACAAGAAAAGATTTGAGTAATGGCTTTTACCACTAAATTAATTTTCATGTAGAGGGATTTTTCACTAAAAAAAAACTAAATGTTTTAATAGTGGTACCACAATTAATTATAAGAGGACCATTGAAATTTACTCTTAATCATTTTTATTTCTTTTTTTTTTTTGAACAGCAAGACGAGATTTATTGATTGAGCCATAAAGGCCAAGAGAGATACAAACACCCTCCACAAGAAACTCTCACAGTAGCTCAAAAACAAAACTGCTGCAACCATGTATCATAGAAACATAAAGCATAGAGCAGCCCAATGCAGTAGGGGCAGCACGCATTAATTCAAATACAAAAGTTATCAGTAACAACCAAGCCAAATTCCCAATGCTGCAGTAATGCCCCAAACCACAAGCTTCTATTTGTGAACTTCAATACCCCTTCATGTCTCCATCAACAATTGTAACTGAACCTATTATAAAATTAACCAATCTTCACAGTGCTAGGAAGTGATCTAAATGACTCAATCTCAGCAACCGAATTCTGCAACTTTTATGTACTCTTAAAGTGTCAAACAGCAATCCTAGACAAGTTTGCCTGCTCAAACAGCAACTTTCCATTGACAGCAGTTCTCACCCAGTTGTCATCATCAATAATGATCCATCCACAACGACTTGAACTTCACAGCAAAATCCATATGGCTTACCCAAGGATCCATTACGAACTGCCATGGACCCTATAAGCAGAAGCAACACTATAAATAATTCCCGCAGCATCCCAAAAAAATCGACCAAGCACGGGGACCAGATCGGTCAGCTTCAAACATAAAACCACAATACAGGAGTAATGCATCAAACTCAAATTGATGGTTTGTGCTAAGAAACAGATCACTCCCCAGATGAAAGACCAAACGATACATGTTTACAGATATCCAAATTCAGCAACAATTCTTGACTGTTTTAGAGTCAACATACCCAATTACAGTAGTCCTCCAAGACCAATATCAATCCCTCGATGACAGGACTAACAAGAGCCCCCAAACTGGGCCACTACTTTTGAACAACGGTTAATACTTCCATGTAGCATCCATCAAACCCTGCACAAAACTTTGAGGACTTCACAATGTAGAATGATGTGGCAAAGAGTCTGGGTTCATGAAGTAAGTGGTCTCAATTCATAATGTCGGCACACGCACAAGTAAGATTCCAGCCAACACATATACAAAAACCTCCCCAACCCAGCAGCATCCCCAGGCAGCCACAAGCTTCACCTCCACATACCTATTCCAATAGCTACTGGCAGTCATCACAATAAAGTTGCACCGATCCACACTAACCTATCAAAATGCTATCAGAGCCCACTGCCTAGAGACGAAACTATGGAGGGAAGAAGCCGCATCACTACCAGATCCACCTTTTTTCCTTTGTTACCTTCCTTCGCAGCCCACAGATTGCCCATGACAGAAAATTAGCCCACTAGCAACAGCTCAAATCATAAGTCCGGACGTGCAAACTATAAAATAGTTGCAACTGTCCTCTCGTTCCAGACATCCTCCCATTGCTAATAGTGCATAGCCAACTTAACTCATTTCAGCCACCTTATACTTGCATTCCTTGGCACTTTGACCTCCCAAAACCAGTTCCTTTTATTCCTGTGTAGAGCTTGATCAGCAACTGTTGTTGTTGACCTTTTTCCAGAATTAGCAAACGAATGAAGGATAATTAGGCCACAACGCTTGAGCTTACAACCCTGCCGTACCACCCAGCAGAAGACCTCTCTAACTTGCCAACCTGGTTTTAATTCTCAGCATACAAAGCACGATCTTAACTTCTGCTTAATTACAATACGAAACCTCAGAAGATCCCATTTTTGCAATTGGTCCACCCATTGGGATCCCTATTTTTTAGAACACAACGCGACACGAAAAACCCCCACACGAAAAGAAACACACACCGAAGCACACCTCAAAAGGAGTGGAAAGCACTCCCACAACCTAGGAAAAAACCCGAAGGAAAACACACAACAAGAGAGACCCTCCACCTGCCCCACAACAAGGCATAAGAGACAACTAATTACTAGCAAATAATAGTATTATTATTAGAATACATAAATATATAAACACCTATATACATAAGTATATATAAATATTATTTTTTTTACACTATTCCTTCTTCACCTCAAATCCTGAATAATTTGTAGTCGGGGGCTTGAAACCCCACACCCACCCAAGGTACAAACCGACATCACATCAGTAAACAGCATGACCAAACACAGCGGATCACAACTCAACCAATCTAACCTGCAAATCCGATTATACAACTATAATAACCCTCACATCAGAGTACTATATGCCTCCCCCTACTTCGGTAAGAACAAACTGAGCAAAGGAAAGACACAGAACAAGTGGGTGAAGTCACACACATGAAACCCAGACAAACCCAACCAAAGACTCAACCCCCCCATCCCCTCCCACAACGGGGACCATGACTCAGAACCCATGGAACAGCCATCTGCATCTCTACCAGAGAGACCCACCCTGAAAAGAAATATCAACATCCAACTCGAGCCTCCAAAATACAACAGATTACTTTCACCATAACCTCTCATTCCGCAACCTAAACTAAATTTCACCCCGACACATACAGCATAGGCAGACTTCATTTCCCAACCAACCCACCCACACACTCATTTGTACTTGAAATCACCACCATTGGATCAATGGAACAGCCCTGCCCACCCCCATTTTTGCAAGGGAATCTGCAACCCCATTAGCACTCCTTGGAGTATACACAATCTCCCATGACCGAAGAAGAGCAAGCCTATTCCTTACATCATTAAAAATGGAATTGTACTTCCACAAGCTCTGACCTTTCTCACGAATCCAAGAGATTGCATTTTTGGAATCGCTTTCAATAATTAATCCAACCCTTGACAACCAACTAGATTCCGAGAAGAGAACAATCGCCCTGTGAAACGCCAGTAATTCGACAATGTTTGAATCTAGGATACCCACACTTTTTGAGAAAAATCCCCTTACATTACCCCTATGATCCCTTACCACTCCTCCCACTCCTGCCGGCCCTGGTTTACCAAGTGAAGATCCTTCAACATTGAATTTGAAAACCCCTGCCGGGGGTGGAAGCCATGACTTACAGATTGCCCTCTTTCTTACTTTACTTACAAATAAACACTCCGAAATGTTCCAAAGAGAATCACTAATTTACAATCCATGAACATCTGATTGAGATTTAAACCACCAAGCAATTCTAAGTTTGACCATTTGCCCTAACTCCCTAAATAAAATTTCTTTATTATTGAAAACTCGATCATTCCTGCACATCCATAATGACCAAGCTGTAGCAAAAAAAGCTATACTCCACGCCTTCTCAACATGTGATTCTGGTCACATCCCCTACCACAACTCCCACCATTCCAAAATGGATCTTGAGACACCTCCTTGAACACCCCACCAGCTCATTACTTCACACCAGACTTTCCAAGAGAAATCACAACCCAAGAAAAGATGATCAACACACTCTTCCTGATTGTTGCAGAAGCTGCACCCCATACTACCATTCGGTAGAAGCCCCAACCTATATAAATTTGATTTCACCAGTAACCTCTTTTTTAACAGTCGCCAAACAAAAACATAAACTTTTGGGGGAACCCTAGACCTCCAGATTACTTTCAGTTGGTCATTCGAGACTGACTCCATATTCTCCACTTCCCTGCAAAAAGACTTGATAGAGAATATTCCTTTACAGTCAAACTTCCATACCACTTTATCTTCCACTTCCTTACATGGACAATTATTATTTAATTCGTTACAAAAAATTTCCCACTGTTGGGTTTCCCACCCAAAAAGTTGTCTCCTAAGTGGAACATCCCAAATCCATTTGTTACTTATCCATTGACCGAATCTTGCTATGACACCCTATTTAACCGACGCCAATGCAAACACCTGGCCAAATCTAGATCTCAAGTTTGATTCCCCAATCCACACATCCTTCCAAAAATCCACAGACATACCATTCCCAATAGCAAGACCCATCCCTACTTTAGTTACGTCAGAGCATATATCATTTCCTAGCAATAACTTTTCCCAGCCTTTTAAAATGAAAGACGGTCGCCTAATGCCTCTTAAATCCAGTTGCAACAAATTGGGCTCCAGATTATACTTGTAGCACAACACCTTCTTCCATAAAGCATTTTTTTTCGTTTCCAAATCTCCATATCCATTTTGCGATAAACGCTCTATTCTTATCAAATAAACTTCCAATTCCAAGACCACCCTTTGCTTTATGCAAACATACAGCCCTCCAGTCCACCCAATGAATCTTTCTCTTTGAGCAGTCTCCACCCCATAAAAAGCGTCTTTGAATTTGCTCGATTTTACTAATCACCTTCAAGGGGGCACAAAATAATGAAAAGAAGTACATCGGTACACAACTTAAAACTGATTTAATAAGAGTCACCCGACCACCCATAGATAGAAATCTCCTTTTCCACATTGCTAACTTCGATTCCACCTTCGAAATAACTATTTTCCAAGTGTCAAACCTTCCCGGATTCTTCCCCAGTGGAATACCAAGATACTTAAAAGACCCCACCCCTACCTTCGCATATATTGACATAGCCCACTCTTGCAGCAATTCTGGATTCACCCCAAACCCCAGTACACAACTTTTATGAAAATTAACTTTCAGATCGGATGCACACTCAAAACACCTCAAAACCCTTTTAAGGTTCAAAATACTCCTGTGGTTCGCTTTACAAAAGAGCAGAGTATCGTCCGCAAATTGAAGATGGGTTAAAGCAAACTCACTAGAATCCCACTTTAAAGCCTTCCAACAACTTCAGCTCTTCTGCCTTTTTAATCATTCGACTCAGCCCTTCTGCCACTATATTAAACAGGAAAGGTGAGAGGGGGTCGCCTTGCCTCACACCCCTTTCCATAACAAATTGCTCGGTGGGAGCTCCATTAACCAGGACTGAGACTTGGACTGTCGAAATACATTCGTATATCCAACTTCTCCATTTGCATCCAAAACCCATTTTAGACATTACCAAATCTAGGAACCCCCAGTCAATACTGTCGTAAGCTTTTTTGAAATCGACTTTAAGGAGCACTCCCCCCTCTCTACTCTTCTTTATTCCATCCATCACCTCTGCGGCAATCAGCAAGCAATCCACAATCTGCCTTCCACCCACGAAAGCCATTTGATTGTTACTAATGATGCAGCTCATAACTTTTTTTAATCTGTTGGATAAAACCTTTCCCAGAATTTTATATAAACAACCAACCAAACTTATCGGCCTAAATCGATTTATGCAGCTGGTCTCCTTATCCTTAGGGATTAGAGTAATGAAAGAACAGTTGCTCCCATTAGATAATTTGCCTTTCCTATAAAAATTATTCAGGAATTGACACACATCTTCTTTTAAATAGATCCAATATTTCTTTACGAAATTTAGGTTAAATCCATCAGGCCCAGGCGCTTTACCCCCCTTCACAATTCTCAATTACCTCAGAAATTTCCTCCTCTGAGAAAGGCACTTCAAGACCTCTGGATTGCTCATCTGATAGCACGTTGAAATCTAGACCTTCCAGGCCCAACCTCACATTCCCACCACTTCGAAAGTGATTTCGAAAATGAGTGAGGATACAAGATTTTACCTCGACTGGCACCGCAACCAACCTATTTCCTACCTGTATATCTTGAATCCAATTCTTATTCACTCGAAATGATACTGAGTTATGAAAATAAGATGTATTGCGATCACCCTCTCTTAGCCATCTAATCCTAGACTTCTGCCTCCAAACACTTTCTTCCAATCTGTACAGATGCCACAACTTCGTAAAACAGTCTATTTTAACCTGGATCTCTTCATCAGTAACTGACCCACTTTCCTGGACAGCTTCAAAAGCAAAAAATTTTGCCTCCAAATCTGTAATTTCCATCGATACATCCAGCCCCTTTGAGTTCCTCCATCCTTATACTGCTTCCTTTGTATATTTTAGCTTTTTCAAGATAGCATTACCTCTAGGAAATCCATCCCCTTCTCCTTTCCAGATATCCCCCATAATCTTCTCCATCTCTTTATCCTCGGCCCAAGAATCAAAAAATTTGAAAGGAGTTAGACCCCAATCTGATTTTTCCTCCCCCAGAACCACTGGGTTGTGGTTTGAAAGGCCTTTCAGCAGGCACCATTGCTTCAAATTTAATAACCCATTAGCCCACTCAGGGGCTAGAAGAAAGCAATCCAACCTGCTCATACAGCTACCTGCCCTATTTCTTGACCAAGTAAAGGCTCTCCCTGACAATGGTAAATCCACTAGTCCATTCCTTTGGATAAAATTTACAAAATCAGAACCTGTAGTCACATTAAAAAGTCCCCCCAGTCTTTCATTTTCAGACTTGACAACATTCAGATCTCCTCCCAAACACCATGGTACATTTGTCTTCTCTATTTCTTCTGACAATTCGAGCCACAACCTTTTTTCCCCATATCGCAATTGGGCGCATAAACATTAGCAAGAATGCAATCCTTACCAGACTGGACATGTAACCCTCTCAGCAGAATGAATCTGAATCGCACAATTACTTCTGCAACCACTATAAAATTAGGGTTCCATAGACTAATAAGGCCCCAGATGCTCCCTCCGCGTCCGCCACAGTGGACCGAGATAATGAAGTACCCCCTAAATGATTCAACCAATTCTGGCCTTCATTTCTTATCTTTGACTCCTGGATGAAAACAACATCAGGTTTATGTTTTTCAATTAACCTTCTAACCGCACTTTGTTTCTCAGCTCTCCCCAACCCCCTGATATTCTATGAGATTAACTTTGTTGGATAAACAACAAACTTACCCAATCCTCCGCCAGCTCCTCACACTACAATCAAGTACATGATTGCAGCATCTCCCAGTCTCTCTTCTCCATTGCTACTAGTTTATCGATAATCTTATTCTCCTCTCCATTCACCTTCAAACCTAAGCACTTTTCCACTACCCAAGTTGACTTAGCCTCCTTTAAGAAAGATCTATTTCTGCTTGCTATATCTGTATCCAAAATAGACACATATGATATCTCATCCCTATCCTCAGGTGTGATAAAAAGATCTTCGTTCTCCTCTAATGATTTCCCACTCCGCTGGACAAACTCGGTGTTATGCCTCCTGTGTCGTGACTTTGAGGACTCACCCATTCTTGCTTTACTATAAGATTTCCTTGTCTTTACTTCTTCCCCGAGTACAACCGATAAAAGTTTCTTCTTCTTCCTCCTTTTTGATGCTTCCCCCTTCAGCACCGTTTCTTCCATATACCAATTTTCAGACGTATTCGTTCCTCCTGGGACTTCCTCCATATTATCATCCGATATGCCCAGATTATTACCTTTGTACTCAATCCTCTCGCTTTGGCCCATGGTACCACTCAATCTACCCAGACCACCACCATAGTTTAGTCCTTCATCATTTGAATTGCAAATAGGGCCCAGGCCCATATCACTCTCCTCTTCAGCTCTACTTATCAACTTTGCAAGGCCCAAATTTTCTTTGATAACCTCAACCTCATCATCCACCGACACAACAACTAACTCATTTAAGTTATTATCCCTATTTCCACTAGTTCCATCCACGGGTAATAAATCTTGCTTACTCAGCAAGCACTCCCCACATTCAAACTTATTATCATTTCCCAATGACTGATTGGTATCCAACCCCTCTTCTATGCTTGCCGCCTTCTGTTGCAATTCAACTAACCTAATTGACAATCCACCTACTAATAGGTCCACATCAACCCATCATCATTATCTTGTCCCATGCGGACTGCCACACCACCCCCTTCTGACTGAATTATTACGTCATCCACCGCATCATCTACACCGACACCGGTGGCCTCCTTAACCTGACCCAAGTTGCAATCACCTCTTATCTTTGTAGAGTCTCTGATGTCAGAATCTTCCTTAGATGACTGCGAGTCTGGGACTGAAATTTTATTCCCCACCCCCTCCGGATCACCTTC
Organism: Hydrangea macrophylla; assembly: GCA_033977485.1. Taxonomy (NCBI): domain Eukaryota; kingdom Viridiplantae; phylum Streptophyta; class Magnoliopsida; order Cornales; family Hydrangeaceae; genus Hydrangea; species Hydrangea macrophylla. Next base: position 142,650,822 of record CM066991.1, read on the forward strand.
CACCTCTTCAACAATCGTAATTATGAAAACATCATCATCAATCTTCACCTTTAAGGCCTCCTCAACCTAAACATTATCATCAACCACACACAATACTCTTGCTACCTCCAAGCAATCCCTCTTATCTATATTATCATCCACTGAGATATATGTTCCAACTAGATCTCCAACCTTCTTGAAGAATCTGGTATTCCAAGCTTGCAAAGGAATCCCTCTACATGATACCCACACTAATCTTCTATTCCCAATCCCATTTAGTGACCACGGAGCCACATTCTCAAACCAAGTCCCCAACCATGAGAAAAAATCCTTGCACCCCTTTACCATATCTTCCCTCTTCACAAATTCCATTAAGACTTTGTTTCCTCCTAATTTTTTGAAAGAGCAGTTGACAAATCCAATATTCTTTGCCCACTCACACATATCGTTGAAACTTATGGACTCTTTAAGATAGCCTACAATACACCGATCAAGCCACACTAAGTCTTCTTTTCCAACTTCATGCTTGATATGGAAACTTAGGGATTGATCTCTATGAGCAGTAGGAACCACTTCAGCACCACCCCTTACACATTCGACTCCAGTTACCTCAGCATACGATCTACTATCCCTTAACCCACCATTTTTCCCTCCCGCACTAATAGGATAAACACGATCATGTACATGATTATCTCCCTTGCTTATAGCAACCTTCACACTGGGTTTGGGTTTGCTTCTTTTATCCCACCCAAAGGATGCGATCTTAACCCTCAAACTTTTTCCCCATAGTTTTCGACCATTACACTGGGCTACCACCCTCCTAGCCTCTACCATATTCTCAAATCGAACAAATCCAAACTTATCATTTCTCCCCTTTCGATCTTTTCTGGGGATGAAAACCTCTTGAACTTTTCCATGATCCCCAAAGAAATACTCCATACTTTTCCTGTCAATGTTCTTGTGGAGGTTATCCACAAAAACAGTAACCATTGATCCACGATCCTCACTCGAGGCGGCGGTAGGCTTAGAGGACGAGGCTTCCATACTTCTTTCAATCCTACTCAGGGCTTGCTTGAAGTGTAGAGGGATTTTTTACTAAAAATTGATCAACGTTCAATCTTGTGCTGCACGTTTGTGCAATTCGTTATACAATTCATTATGTGCCTAGCATTTTTGATAATCAAATCCCCTTCCTTGGATTTTTTGAGATGCAAACAGGCAAGATGATGTAGGAAGACAACTGTACTTTTATTCTAATATTTTGATGTATCTTTTTTATTTTGCGAATCATTTTTATTTCTAACTGCTCTTAATATAATTAAAGATAATTTGTGGTGTATTCAATTATACTCTAGTCCCTTGTATCTTTATCTTAATTTTTATTTGTTTAAAAAATAATTACATATATATTATACCCTTCTATGATAAATTTAAAATACCCACTTAGACCATAGGACCTAGAACTGGGGTTTAATTGTGAGCTCTTACTCTCATTCTGAGCCCGATTTGACTGAAGATATACCTTAGCCTGTTGACCAATGCTCATGCCCGGTTAATGTCGGGTCGGGCAGGCCATCTGACACCCCTAGTGGGTACATGTCTACCTATATGCAATTTTTTTGGGTGCTAGCTAGTAAAATTTATCCATTCAGAGGCATAAACCACTAGCAAGTTCCATATCATTATCCCAAAAATAAATTACTTGCTTTGATCATAATTGATCTAAGAGCTCATTTGAAGAACAAGGTGGGGATTGGCACTAACGGTGGGGAGAAGTACCAATCACAGTTTCAATTGTAGGCAACTTATGACCAATATTCTCAGTTTTTTAAGCAATTTGAAAACCCTGTACGTTGTTTGGTCCAAAAAACCAAACACCCAACTGAATGGAATTGCTTATGAAAAGGAATTGCAATGTCGGCATCCGTAAGCATTTCCAAATTTAAATTGGGATATTTTAAGTCATAGTATACATCCATTGTTCAGTTGATCATACTATTGCATGTCTCATTGGAGTTTTCAACTAACTAGAACACACTTATTCTCTTGCGACAATTAGAAGGATAACTACCAAAGTACGGGCTGCTATGATCTTGATTGCTCTGGTTTTGTGCAAACTGATACAACATTTGCTATTGGTGCTCCGATATGGCCTGTTTCAAGCTATGATGGAGAGACATTGGAAATATCTATAGAAATATACAAGGTATATATATATATATATCTCTCTCTCTCTTTCTCTCTCCATGTATATGTTGACACTACATGCAATTTTTTTATTTTTTTTTTTGGTAAGTTCAAGCCAAACTTATTTTCAAAAATGAAAAAAAAAAAATTTTGTTTCAGGTTCAGCTTAGTGGCAATTGGTGGCTCAAGCTAGAAGGCGTACCAATAGGATATTGGCCTAATACCTTATTCACAGGTTTAGCAACAGTTGCTACAGACATAGAATGGGGTGGAGAGATTAGCGTTTCAACTCTTAGGGAACGTCACACCACAACTCAGATGGGAAGTGGCCATTTCTCCTCAGAAGGTTTTGGAAAATCAAGTTATTTTAGAAATATTGGAATTGTGGACACTTCGGGCTATCTAAGATATCCAGCTTCTCTTGTGCCATTCATGACAAATCCTGCATGCTATGATTTACTATTGGCTCTGACTCATCAAATGCTAGATTTATTTTACTATGGGGGTCCGGGATTTTCTGCTAATTGTCCTTGATTGCCAAGATAAAATACACAGAGAAAAGAAGAAAAGACTTTTGATTAGCGTCATATAAGGTGGCTCAAATGTTTGTTATCTTTGTAACAATCTTTACAATTTATTGTACTCATAAATGAAGCAATATCATATCTCCTATGTTGGCGGGCAAAAAGTTGATGGAATGACCAAATCAGTGTGTTTTGGGTCCCTTAGCTTGAAATTATTCCATAATGATTTCTTGACTAGAAAGATCCATCTTCTTTTCTCTACTAATATAAAGAAGGGTAAATTGAACTTTTAACTCTTGTATTTTGAGGGTTGTGGGGTACCGTAGTCCTTGTACTTTGAATTTGGATATTTTAGCCCTTCAAGTTTTATAAGCCTGACAATTAAGTCCATTTAGGTCTTTCATAATTAAAGTTAGAATTATAGTAGTTTTAAAAAATTATATTAAACTCCCTAGAAGTGTTCTTAAACTTAGTATTTTTTATTTTCTTTGAGTACCTAATTATTATTACCACTACCTTCCATCAATCTGGTATCTAATAATTTAAATAATTCAATATCATCACAAATCATGAAGGAAGATAATATTACATTAATAAAAACATTAAAAGAACTCATTAAAAATTTTGAAAATCACTTAGCTTAATTATGATATCCTGTTACGGCCCGTTTGGTTCATGGATTTTTAGGGTGGATTTTGATTCCACCCTAAGATTACTATAGCATGATTAACTACCATTGGATGGAGTGATGAATCTCAATCACTAGAGTGTAACTCTTAGTTAGCATGCTAGTGCTTATAGTGCATTGACCGACCTGAGGTTTCCTATTGACACTTAAGACTATCAACAGTCAATAGGAACTCATAACTTGTATAAGGTACGTGTTCTCAATCTTGAGACGATTATGAACACAGACTGTAGATATGGCTGCTTTGATTTACCAATCAGTGAGGTTTATCAAAGATCGACACCTGGGTATCTTGGTTATGTCATGCTCATAGGGTTGTGAACATATATTATCAAGATAGAATCTACCCTCTGATAAAGAGTAAACATTTCCTTGAGAATGTCATCAAGTTGATTACTGAGAATTGCAGTCTTGTTGATAAGTAGTTATCAACATGTTTGGTAATCATGAGAGGTGAATGAGACTCAAGGAATGGAAAATGTAATCATTATTTAGGTTGAGAGTATTAATAGTTATCCGACTACCTGAATATGATTATGAAAGCTCAAGGTAGAAGGACATTAGTACATCATACAAGTCTAGTTATTGCTTCGGATTTGTGCTTTTGTGTTGGAGTTCAGTTATCGTTTTATACTGGAGTAAACGTTAACTGACCAGCTGGTTCATTCCTTCATACCTTTGTGTTGTGGTAAAATCTGCAAATAAATGACCTTTCAAGTAACCCTCGACCCAAATTGAACGCTTTTCATACATGTTTCTTGTCTTGGTCCCCTAGATTTCTTGTCTCGATTTCTTTGATTTCTAAGCTTTGTTTCTCTAAATTAAACATGGTTCCATTATCGTTAATACATGGTTCCATTATTGTTAAATATGGTTCCTAGATTTCAATGCTTAGTTCCTCTAAATTAAACATGGTTCCATTATCGTGAATACATGGTTCAATTATCATAAAATATGGTTCCTAAATTTCTTGTCTCGGTTTCTTTGATTTGTATGTTTAGTTCCTCTAAATTAACCATGGTTCCATTATCGTTAATACATGGTTCCATTATCGTAAATTATGGTTCTAGATTTCTTGTCTCGGTTCCTTTGATTTTTAAGCTTTGTTCCTCTAAATTAAACATGTTTCTCTAAATTAACCATGGTTCCATTATCGTTAATACATGGTTCTATTATCGTAAATTATGATTCCTAGATTTCTTGTCTCGGTTCCTTTGATTTCATAGCTTTCTTCCTCTAAATTAAACATGGTTCAATTTCGTTAATACATGGTTCCTTTGTCGTAAAATATGGTCCTAGATTTTTATGTTTAGTTCCTCTAAATTAAACATGATTCCATTATCGTTAATACATGTTTCCATTATCGTAAAATATAGTTCCTAGATTTCTTGTCTCGGTTCCTTTGATTTCTAAGCTTTGTTTGTCTAAATTAAACATTATTCCAATATCGTTAATACATGGTTCTTTTATCGTTAATACATGGTTCTTTTATCGTAAAATATGGTTCCTAAATTTCTTGTCTCGGTTCCTTTGATTTCTAAGCTTTGTTCCTCTAAATTAAACATGGTTCCATTATCATAAAATATGGTTCCTAGATTTCTTGTCTCGGTTCCTTTGATTTCTATGTTTAGTTCCTCTAAATTAAACATGGTTCCATTATCGTTATTACGTGGTTCCATTATCGTAAAATATTGTTCCATTATCGTTAAGACATGGTTCCATTATCGTAAAATATGGTTCCTAGATTTCTTGTCCCGGTTCCTTTGATTTCTATGTTTAGTTCCTCTAAATTAAACATGGTTCCATTATCGTTAGTAAATGGTTCCATTATCATAAAATATGGTTCCTAGATTTCTTGTCTCGGTTCCTTTGATGTGTATGTTTAGTTCCTCTAAATTAACCTTGGTTCCATTATCGTTAATACATGGTTCCATTAATGTAGATTATGATTCCTAGATTTCTTGCCTCGGTTCCTTTGATTTCTAAGCTTTGTTCCTCTAAATTAAACATGTTTCTCTAAATTAACCATGGTTCCATTATCGTTAATACATGGTTCTATTATCGAAAATTATGATTCCTAGATTTCTTGTCTCGGTTTCTTTGATTTCTAAGCTTTGTTCCTCTAAATTAAACATGGTTCCAAAATTGTTAATATATGGTTCCTTTATCGTAAAATATGGTCCTAGATTTCTATGTTTAGTTCCTCTAAATTAAACATGATTCCATTATCGTAAAATATGGTTCCTAGATTTCTTGTCTCGGTTCCTTTGATTTCTAAGCTTTGTTTCTCTAAATTAAACATTGTTCCAATATCGTTAATACATGGTTCTTTTATAGTAAAATATGGTTCCTAGATTTCTTGTCTCGGTTCCTTTGATTTCTAAGTTTTGTTCCACTAAATTGAACATGGTTCCATTATCGTAAAATATTGTTCCATTATTGTTAATACATGGTTCCATTATCGTAAAATATGGTTCCTAGATTTCTTATCTCGGTTCCTTTGATTTCTATGTTTAGTTCCTCTAAATTAAACATGGTTCCATTCTCGTAAAATATGGTTCCTAGATTTCTTGTCTCGGTTCCTTTGATTTGTATGTTTAGTTCCTCTAAATTAACCATGGTTCCATTATCTTTAATACATGGTTCCATTATCGTAAATTATGATTCCTAGATTTCTTGTCTCGGTTCCTTTGATTTCTAAGCTTTGTTCCTCTAAATTAAACATGGTTCTCTAAATTAACCATGGTTCCATTGTTGTTAAAACATGGTTCCATTATCGTAAATTATGATTCCTAGATTTCTTGTCTCGATTCCTTTGATTTCTAAGCTTTGTTCCTCTAAATTAAACATGGTTCCAATATCGTTAATACATGGTTCCTTTATCGGAAAATATGGTTCCTAGATTTCTATGTTTAGTTCCTCTAAATTAAACATGATTCCATTATCGTTAATACATGGTTCCATTATCGTAAAACATGGTTCCTAGATTTCTTGTCTCGGTTCCTTTGATTTCTAAGCTTTGTTTCTCTAAATTAAACATGGTTCCAATATTGTTAATACATGGTTCTTTTATCGTAAAATATGGTTCCTAGATTTCTTGTCTCGGTTCCTTTGATTTCTAGGTTTTGTTCCTCTAAATTAAACATGGTTCCATTATCCAAAAATATGGTTCCTAGATTTCTTGTCTCGGTTCCTTTGATTCTATGTTTAGTTCCTCTAAATCAAACATGGTTCCATTATCATTAATACGTGGTTCCATTATCGTAAAATATGGTTCCATTATCGTTAATACATGGTTCCATTATCGTAAAATATGGTTCTTAGATTTCTTGTCTCGGTTCCTTTGATTTCTATGTTTAGTTCTTTTAAATTAAACATGGTTCCATTATCGTTAGTAAATGGTTCCATCATTGTAAAATATGGTTCCTAGATTTCTTGTCTCGATCCTTTTGATTTCTATGTTTAGTTCCTCTAAATTAAACATTGTTTCATTATCGTTAATACGTGGTTCCATTATCGTTAATACATGGTTTCATTATCGTAAAATATGGTTCCTAGATTTCTTGTTTCGGTTCCTTTGATTTCTAAGCTTTGTTCATCTAACTTAAACATGGTTCCATTATTATTAATACATGGTTCCATTATCGTAAAATATGGTTCCTAGATTTTGTGACGCCCCGCAAAAATAAGCGTATTTCCATTGAAAAATTAAATAAATCACACTTGATTCTTTAAAATAAAAATACAAAATTTCTTTAAAACTCCCAGCAGGTCCATATTCTCCACGGATCTCCTATATCATCCTTAACCTTATCTCCCTTCTAGGCTTCGGTTACCGGCACTGCCTGCATCTAAAAACCATACCGGGAAGTATACAATATGACATGAATAATAAAGGCTCAAAAGGATAATGACAATCAAATACATAGAACGACATCAAATCAATTGACCAGTCTCACAACCCAACTGCTCACACTACCCAAACGCTCATACCAATAGCATCATACCAGGTTCCTCTTGATCACATAGCAAGAGACACCTCACCTCACCTCACCCGTCTCCAGTACGTCGGTCCCTGAGGCCTGTTGGACTGTTGGTAGGTGCTCCTTGCTCATGACCCTTTAGTTCCATAGCACTTAGCAATAAACACATACTCATTGATTCCAAATGAAAACACAACATAACTGCAAAAAGAGTACAAGTAGAGATAACAAAGAAATACTCCGGAGAATTTAGAAAGAATATTGTACACAACCCGGTACCTATAAATGATGTTGAGCAACTCCCAAACACTTCTCTTCTTCTTCTTCTTCTTCTAACTCGAGGTGTATGTATATCTATAATTGTGTATGTATATATATATAAATCTCTCTCTATGTGACTCTCTCAAGCTCTCTATGCTAGAAGTGTAGAATGTGTGTGTTTGAGAGAGTATTTGAGTGTATAAATAGCCAAGCTTCCACTTGGAGACAATGGCCTAACAATCCACTTATTAACCACTAACTTCTAATTAATGGGTAGTTTATAAGGAATATGCAAGATGATGTAAACATACACTAATGCACCTATAACTCCACTTAGAGACATTGGCCTAACAATCCACTAACTTCTAATTAGTTGGTAGTTTATAAGGAATATGCAAGATGATGTAAACATACACTAATGCACCTATAACTCCACTTAGAGACATTGGCCTAACAATCCACTAACTTCTAATTAATTGGTAGCATTCTAAAAACTGCTACTGAAATCCTCATTTTCTGCCCAAACGGTGCAGAATCTGAGAAAATTGCATTAGACGAAAAGTGTGCAGAATCGAGTTTTGCTTGGGACAACGCGGGCAGAATCTTAAATTTCCTTCGTTTTCCTAACAAAAATCTGAAAACAAAATTCTGCTACTATTAAAATTAACTACCTAAATCAGTAATTAAGGAATGAGTTACATTTTGAGTGAGTTAGTAATACTCACTGTGATTAAGTGCAAAGAGATTTGTTGAGAAAGATAACCAAATCAAGAAATCCAATACAAGCTTGGCTATGGAAATTGAGGAGCTCTTCTCTCTAGAAATTTTCAGCAAATTGAACTCTCAAACTTTCTCTTTTCTCTCTGAAAATTCTCTCTATTTCAATTTGTAGAATGTGTAGAGTGTGTGTATGAGAGTGTTGTAAGTGTGTATATATAAACTCAGCAATTATAGGATCTTGGGGCCCAAGAATTTCTTAGGATTTCTTTATAACCCACTTTGGTTTAACAAATCTTATAATTAACCACTAATTTCTAAACTATTAGTAGATTAATAGGATTGTGCATAATGTGTAGATACCCACTAACTCTTCATCATATAAGTGGAGTTATACCACTCTCGGATGATCCAAGGGCCAAGTATATAGGGGTCAATTTGTGGGTGTTTGGCAATTAAGCTATAAATTTAACAATTACACATGCAAGGTACTCATTGCCAAACAAAGCACAATCAAAAGATTACTTTTCCATTAATTACAAAGAATGTGCAAAATGATGTGTATCCACTACACATAAAGCTCCACTGAAGATTGTAGGTCTCGGCCATCTAGACAAGACGTTTGAAGGACTAGTCGGCCTGGCTACCGATCTGGAAGAAGATGCTCGAGTATATCGCAAACAATTTGAATTCCGACCGCCTCAGAGGGGTAATTTTGGGAATAGACCACCAATGAATCGTACCCAAGGGCAGAAGAGGAACTTTGACGGAAGCAAGAAGGCACAAGCTATTACCTATCCGACTCAACCCCGAGTAGGAGAAGGAAGTAGTGGCGTAAAGTGCTTCAACTGTGGCAACCCTGGACATGTGGCTCGGGACTGCAAGGCACCAAGGCGTGCTGCTCAGCCAGGAATAGTCTGCTTCAACTGTGGTGAACCAGGTCACATCAGCAGGTTCTGCACTGCTCCTAAGCAAGCGACTTATGGGCAACAGGGTCAGACCCGCTTGAATGCTGTTATTCCTGATGCCGCTGGATATGATGGAGCTGTATATGAAGAAGGAGATCATGAAGAAGCTCAACCTGATCAGCAAGCAGTGGAAGGTACATTGACTCTATTTAACTCCCATGTTAGAGTATTATTTGATACGGGTGCTGCTCTCTCATTCATATCTGTTAATACAATTCGGAGATTGGGTATCTTACCTCATCGCTTGGAGAAAGCTTTGAAGGCTACATCACCAATAGGAGCTGCGGTCAGTTTAGGACATGTGTGCAAGGATTGTCCCTTAAGATTAGGAGACCGAGAAATCCCTGCAAGGTTGATCGTCCTATCGATGAAGGAGTTTGACATAATCCTAGGAATGGATTGGCTGTCTCAGAATCAAGTGAAGTTGGATTGTGCGAGGAAGAGAATTACATTCTCCGACAATGAGAATCAACCCTTTGATTTTCAATGTAACCCTTCGGGAGATATGTTCCTCACAAGATGTTTAGCCAACATTGAAGTCGTCAGTACAGAGGTGACAGCATCATCTATACCTGTAGTCAAGGACTTCGAAGAAGTATTTCAAGACATTTCTGGATTACCGCCCGAGAGAAGTATAGAGTTCTGTATTGAGCTTATACCGGGTACCGTACCAATTACCAAGGTTCCCTACAGAATGGCCCCCACAGAACTATTGGAATTGAAGGGACAAGTTCAAGAGCTCGAGAACCTAGGTTTTGTACGTCCTAGTACATCGCCTTGGGGAGCACCGGTATTATTTGTGAAGAAGAAGGACGGGACGCTTAGGCTGTGTATCGACTACAGAGAATTGAATCGAGTGACAATCAAGAACAAGTATCCTTTGCCTCGGATCGACGATTTATTTGATCAACTACAAGGAGCTACGATATTTTCCAAGATAGACCTAAGGTCGGGGTATCATCAGTTGAGGGTACGGAAGGAAGACATACCTAAGACTGCTTTCAGAACCCGATATGGTCATTATGAATTTCTGGTGATGCCGTTTGGATTGACGAACGCCCCGGCAGTGTTTATGGATCTGATGAACAGAGTATTCAAGCCTTATTTAGATCAGTTTGTCATCGTCTTTATTGATGATATTTTGATCTATTCTAAGTCAGGAGAAGAACACGAGCAACATCTACGGATTACGATGCAGACGCTTAAGGACCACCACTTGTATGCCAAGTTCAGTAAGTGTGAGTTCTGGTTGCAAGAAGTGAAATTTTTGGGACACAAGGTGTCATCTCAAGGAATTTCTGTGGATTCGTCCAAGACCGATGCTGTATCCAACTGGGTTAGGCCAAGCAACCCTACAGAAGTTCGGAGTTTTCTTGGACTCGCAGGCTATTACAGGAGATTTGTTGAGGGATTCTCCAAGATAGCTGCACCATTGACTGGGTTGACGAAGAAGAATTTGAAATTCGAATGGACAGAGAAGCATGAGCGAGCCTTTCTAGAGTTGAAAGAGAGACTCACTACCGCACCAGTACTAGCAATACCCAAGCCTGGTGAGAAGTTCACTATCTTTAGTGACGCATCATATCAAGGACTAGGGTGTGTACTTATGCAAGATGACAGAGTTATAGCCTATGGATCCAGACAGCTGAAGCCGAATGAGTTGAACTATCCTATTCATGATTTGGAGTTGGCAGCAGTGGTTTTTGCACTCAAGATTTGGAGACATTATCTCTACGGTGAGAAGTTTGATTTGTTCTCCGATCACAAGAGTTTGAAGTATTTGTTCACACAGAAAGAGTTGAACATGAGGCAGCGCAGATGGATGGAGTTGATCAAAGATTACGACTTCACATTGGAATACCACCCTGGTAAAGCTAATGTGGTCGCTGATGCTTTGAGTCGGCAGACTCGTGAGACGATCGCCTCCTTAATGGTTAGAGAATGGCGAGCATTGGAGACGTTGGCAGAGTTTGATATACAGAGTGCTGAAAGAGGAAAAGGACAACTTTTCGGATGTCTTATCCTACAGCCTGTTCTCATTGACCGCATTATTGGAGCTCAGAAAGAAGATGAAAAATTTCAATCATGGTTCAAGAAGGTGTCAGAAAAGGACTCGACAGAATGGAAAGTGGGAGTCGATGGAGGGTATCGGTGCAGGAATAGATTATGTGTGCCAGAGGTTGGGGAGCTTAGGAAGGATATCCTGGAAGAAGCACATAAATCAAGGTATACAGTTCACCCGGGAGGAACTAAGATGTATAAAGATTTGAAGAGAAATTTCTGGTGGGAAGGCATGAAGAAGGATGTGGCCGAGTTTGTATCCAAGTGTTTGACGTGTCAGCAAGTCAAGGCCGAACATCAGAGACCGTCAGGATTGTTGCAACCGCTACCTATTCCTGGTTGGAAGTGGGAGCACATTACGATGGATTTTGTAGTAGGATTGCCCCGGTCGCAACAGAATCATGACGCTATTTGGGTAATTGTGGATCGATTGACGAAGTCAGCTCATTTTATTGCTTACAGTATGACATACCCGGTGGAAAAGATGAGCCGGATGTACATACAACAAGTTGTGCGACTTCACGGTGCACCTGTATCGATTGTGTCAGACCGTGATGCACGTTTTACTTCTGGATTTTGGGAAAGTCTGCAAGAAGCTATGGGAACTTCGCTTAAGATGAGTACTGCTTTTCACCCTCAGACAGATGGACAAACTGAGCGTGTGAATCAGATCATGGAGGATATGCTTAGGGCTTGTGTGATTGATTTTGAAGAATCTTGGGAGACACACTTGCCTTTGGTTGAATTTGCCTATAACAATAGTTATCATGCGAGTATCGGTATGGCTCCGTTCGAAGCACTGTACGGACGACCATGTCGTTCTCCATTGTGTTGGGCAGAGGTTGGGGACACAGATTTGTTGGGACCAGATTTGGTTAGAGAAACCAACGAGAAGATTTCCTTGGTCAAAGAAAGGATGAGAACCGCTCAGAGCCGGTATAAGAGTTATGCTGATCGACGCCGAAAAGATTTGGAATTCAGTGTTGGAGATCACGTACTTCTTAAGGTTTCACCAACACGAGGAGTAGTACGCTTTGGTCTCAAGAGGGGGAAGTTAGCTCCGCGTTTTATTGGACCGTTTGAGATTTTGGAACGTATCGGGAAAGTGGCCTATCAACTGGCGCTACCACCAAAGATGTCTGGGGTTCACAACGTGTTTCACGTGAGTATGTTGAGAAAGTACATACGAGATCCCTCGCACGTGGTTAGTTATGACGACATTGAGACGAGTCATAACGTTTCTTACAAGGAGAGACCTGTGAAGATTCTGGATCAGAGTATCAAGAAGTTAAGGAATAAGGATATCCCGTTGGTAAAGGTTCAGTGGAATCACCATGACGAGAATGAAGCCTCGTGGGAAGTTGAAGCTGATATGAGGAAGAAGTACCCGGAGTTGTTTCAGGACTAATTAGTCTTGATTTCGGGGACGAAATCCTGTTTAAGGGGGGAAGGGTGTAATAACCTGCATTTTCATGCATTATCATATTTAAAATTTTCATTATCATTGGCATTATTATATTCAAAATTTAATATATATTGTCTGTTTATATGTTAAATTCGATTCTTATGTGAAAAGTTTAATCCTTGAATAATTGAAATTACTTTTGGGGTCAAAATGCAATTTTCATAAAACTTGCAATACCTGTGTTAAAATTCAAAACTGTATTTCAAAACGGTGGAATTATTTCTTTTAAACTCAAACTGTATTTTTATGAAATCAGAGAACTATTTCTAACGTTAAAATGAATTCTCTGTATTTTTGTGATAAACACCGTATCACGAAAATACCAGTGTAAGTTTAAAACTGTCCGCGCAGTGTTAAACTTCCACAGAATTTTGGAAGTAAATGATTGAACAAATATATTTATACCCAAATTATTATGCTGATGCTTTTCCTTAGGTCTTGTTTGGCAAATGTTGTTGTATGTGTATTGTCCTTATGCCATAAGCTAGATTACCCAAACACACCTTGACCCACACCAACTCCACCTACCCTTTCAATTATCAATGGAGCATTATGAATTGCAAGTGTATATTTACACATCATTGTTGCACTTTCTTTGTAATTAGTGGAGATTAATGGAGAATGAGTGGGATGTTAGGCAAATGTTTTCTAAGTGGAAGTTTGAGTATTTATACACCCAATCACACTACACATTCTACACTCCTAACATAGAGAGCTTGAGAGAGTCACATAGAGAGATAAGAGAAAGTTTGAGAGTTCAATTTGCTGAAAATTTCTAGAGAGAAGAGCTCCTCAATTTCCATAGCCAAGCTTGTATTGGGTTTCTTGATTTGGTTATCTTTCTCAACAAATCTCTTTGCACTTAATCACGGTGAGTATTACTAACTCACTCCAAATGTAACTCATTCCTTATTTACTGATTTAGGTAGTTAATTTTAACAGTAGCAGAATTTTGTTTTCAGATTTTTGTTAGGAAAACGAATGAAATTTAAGGTTCTGCCCGCGTTGTCCCAAGTAAAACTCGATTCTGCACACTTTTCGTCTAATGCAATTTTCTCAGATTTTGCACCGTTTGGGCAGAAAACGAGGATTTCAGTAGCAGTTTTTAGAATGCTATTAGTTATGTTTAAAATGATTAAGGCAATGAATTACGAATTTTCAATCCCCGTACGCGTATTATTTCTTTAATTCTGTGAATTCCTTTATGTTTAAAGTTTGATGACATTCATGTGGAGTCAGTTGTACATGCATGGTGAGTGTTGGTAGTGTGTAAAAGAGTAATGATAGTGTGGAAAAGAGTAATGATTGTGTGGAAAGAGTATGAGTTTGAGTTGTGGTTGTGGTTGTGGTTGTAATTGTGGCTGTGGTTATGGTTGTGGTTGTGGTTGGAGTTGAAAAAGAGGATGAGGGTGTCTTTGAAATGCGAAGGTGGCAAAAATGGACACTCCCTGACGCCCATGGAAGCGTTAAAGTGTGTGAAGCCGAACTTGGACACTCACTGGCACCCATGGAAGTGCTAAAGTGTGGCCTATAGACACTCCCTGAATGACTCGAGTCTGGATACCTGTGTGGGGGTTGCCCCGGTATTTGCATGGCGGTTAGGGTATTCAAAGTGTGAGGCATTGGACACTCCCTGGTACCCCGGACCAAAGTGTGAGGCAAACTGGACACTCCCTGGCGCCCCGTTGCTAAAGTGTGGCTATCTTAGTATTTCAAAGATACCAGGAGTAGGATAGAGGGTTGTTGGGTGTTGTCGAGAGAAAAGAGTCGGATAGATGAGATGGTGCATTGTTCTCATACACGGTCACATATGTGTGAAATTATCTTTTAAATAATGTTGTGGTTGTTTTCTAAAACGAGCTTTTTATCATAAATATAAACTTGTGGTATTTAAATGGAAATGGGAAAAAGGTAAATGAGTATGTTTTACATTCAGAGTTATGTTTTTAATACTCACCAGCTTCTTGAAGCTGACGGCGTTGATGCGTCCTGGACATTCGTGTTCAGGCTTTGCAGGTTATAATCAGGATGAACCATATGACTATGCTAATTGAGATCAACTGCTGAGAAGAGAATTTACTTTTATATGCTTTATGTTTATGTGCTTTAAGATATGATTTGGTTTTGTAATAAGGATGACTGTAATAGACTTTAAGTTATTGTTTTATTTTAAGGCGGTCTGTGCCTTAGTTAACCCCGTACCATAAGTTGTAATAAGTTAGAAAAATTTTTATGAGCCCTGTTTGCTCTACTCTGATTAATAGTTTTATGTTGTTAGAAGTTTTTGGGACGGAATCGATCCTTCAAACTGTCGCGACCTACGGGTCCATAAAGGAAATTAAACGCTTTCCATATTTATGCTACGTCGGGGCGTGACAGGATTTGGTGGTATCAGAGCCTGTCCCCAGCCGGAAATGTAGGACTAAGTCAAGGTTAGATAGTCTACATCGCCTGGGAGGAATCAGAGAAGGTTGAAAAAAAAAAAAAAAAAAAAAAATTTATTTTATAAAACAAAATATGCTATATTTGTTTTAAACATTATTTTAAGAAATTTATGAAGTTATTTACCAAATGCTTTTATCTCTAGATTTCGGGACGAAATCTCTATTAAGGAGGGTAGATTGTAGTAACCCGTGTTTTCATGTTTAAATTGACGATTTAGACTTCGTGTGCGATTTTAGCGAAAATTGGTCACAGGGGTATTTTGGTCATTTTTTCAATTTTATAAGTCATGAACTAAAAATATATTTTTGGAAAAAGTTGCGTGAGATTAAATGATTTGGTATTCGTGTTGGAAGTTAAGATTTTTCGAGTCATATTTAAAATTAAATCTAATATTTTCTCTTTTAATTTTAACAGTAGCAGAATTTTATTTTCAGATTTTTGTTAGGAAAACGAATGAAATTTAAGGTTCTGCCCGCGTTGTTCCAAGCAAAACTCGATTCTGCACACTTTTCGTCTAATGCAATTTTCTCAGATTCTGCACCGTTTGGGCAGAAAACGAGGATTACAGTAGCAGTTTTAGTGTATCAGAAATTAAATCTAATATTTCTCTTTTAATAATTAGATTGTTAGGCCATTATGTTTGGTTATTTATACACTAATATTAGTGGAGTTATAGGTGCATTAGTGTATGTTTACATCATCTTGCATATTCCTTATAAACTACCAATTAATTAGAAGTTAGTGGATTGTTAGGCCAATGTCTCTAAGTGGAGTTATAGGTGCATTAGTGTATGTTTACATCATCTTGCATATTCCTTATGAACCTACCCATTAATTAGAAGTTAGTGGATTGTTAGGCCAATGTCTCTAAGTGGAGTTATAGGTGCATTAGTGTATGTTTACATCATCTTGCATATTCCTTATAAACTACCCATTAATTAGAAGTTAGTGGTTAATAAGTGGATTGTTAGGTCATTGTCTCCAAGTGAAAGCTTGGCTATTTATACACTCACATACTCTCTCAAACACACACATTCTACACTTCTAGCATAGAGAGCTTGAAAGAGTCACATAGAGAGAGATTTATATATATATACATACACAATTATAGATATACATACACCTCGAGTTAGAAGAAGAAGAAGAAGAAGAAGAGAAGTGTTTGGGAGTTGCTCAACATCATTTATAGGTACCGGGTTGTGTACAATATGCTTTCTAAATTCTCCGGAGTATTTCTTTGTTATCTCTACTTGTACTCTTTTTGCAGTTATGTTGTGTTTTCATTTGGAATCAATGAGTATGTGTTTATTGCTAAGTGCTATGGGACTAAAGGGTCATGAGCAAGGAGCACCTACCAACAGTCCAACAGGCCTCAGGGACCGACGTACTGGAGACGGGTGAGGTGAGGTGAGGTGTCTCTTGCTATGTGATCAAGAGGAACCTGGTATGATGCTATTGGTATGAGCGTTTGGCTAGTGTGAACAGTTGGGTTGTGAGACTGGTCAATTGATTTGATGTCGTTCTATGTATTTGATTGTCATTATCCTTTTGAGCCTTTATTATTCGTGTCATATTGTATACTTCCCGGTATGGTTTTTAGATGCAGGCAGTGCCGGTAACCGAAGCCTAGAAGGGAGATAAGGTTAAGGATGATATAGGAGATCCGTGGAGAATATGGACCTGCTGGGAGTTTTAAAGAAATTTTGTATTTTTATTTTAAAGAATCAAGTGTGATTTATTTAATTTTTCAATGGAAATACGCTTACACACTTTAGCAACGGGGCGCCAGGGAGTGTCCAGTTTGCCTCACACTTTGGTCCGGGGTACCAGGGAGTGTCCAATGCCTCACACTTTGAATACCCTAACCGCCATGCAAATACCGGGGCAACCCCCACACAGGTATCCAGACTCGAGTCATTCAGGGAGTGTCTATAGGCCACACTTTAGCACTTCCATGGGTGCCAGTGAGTGTCCAAGTTCGGTTTCACACACTTTAACGCTTCCATGGGCGTCAGGGAGTGTCCATTTTTGCCACCTTCGCATTTCAAAGACACCCTCATCCTCTTTTTCAACTCCAACCACAATCACATCCACAACCACAACCATAATGCAATTTTCGTCTAATGCAATTTTCTCAGATTCTGCACCGTTTGGACAGAAAACGAGGATTTCAGTAGCAGTTTTTAGAATGCTATTAGTTATGTTTAAAATGATTAAGGCAATGAATTACGAATTTTCAATCCCCGTACGCGTATTATTTCTTTAATTCTGTGAATTCCTTTATGTTTAAAGTTTGATGACATTCATGTGGAGTCAGTTGTACATGCATGGTGAGTGTTGGTAGTGTGTAAAAGAGTAATGATATTGTGGAAAAGAGTAATGATTGTGTGGAAAGAGTATGAGTTTGAGTTGTGGTTGTGGTTGTGGTTGTGGTTGTAATTGTGGCTGTGGTTATGGTTGTGGTTGTGGATGTGATTGTGGTTGGAGTTGAAAAAGAGGATGAGGGTGTCTTTGAAATGCGAAGGTGGCAAAAATGGACACTCCCTGACGCCCATGGAAGCGTTAAAGTGTGTGAAGCCGAACTTGGACACTCACTGGCACCCATGGAAGTGCTAAAGTGTGGCCTATAGACACTCCCTGAATGACTCGAGTCTGGATACCTGTGTGGGGGTTGCCCCGGTATTTGCATGGCGGTTAGGGTATTCAAAGTGTGAGGCATTGGACACTCCCTGGTACCCCGGACCAAAGTGTGACGCCAGGGAGTGTCCAGTTTGCCTCACACTTTGGTCCGGGGTACCAGGGAGTGTCCAATGCCTCACACTTTGAAGACCCTAACCGCCATGCAAATACCGGGGCAACCCCCACACAGGTATCCAGACTCGAGTTATCAGGGAGTGTCCATAGGCCACATTTTAGCACTTCCATGGGTGCCAGTGAGTGTCCAAGTTCGGCTTCACACACTTTAACGCTTCCATGGGCGTCAGGGAGTGTCCATTTTTGCCACCTTCGCATTTCAAAGACACCCTCATCCTCTTTTTCAACTCCAACCACAATCACATCCACAACCACAACCATAACCACAGCCACAATTACAACCACAACCACAACCACAACCACAATTGTTATTTTATAAAACAAAATATGCTATATTTGTTTTAAACATTATTTTAAGAAATTTATGAAGTTATTTACCAAATGCTTTTATCTCTAGATTTCGGGACGAAATCTCTATTAAGGAGGGTAGATTGTAGTAACCCGTGTTTTCATGTTTAAATTGACGATTTAGACTTCGTGTGCGATTTTAGCGAAAATTGGTCACAGGGGTATTTTGGTCATTTTTTCAATTTTATAAGTCATGGACTAAAAATATATTTTTGGGAAAAGTTACGTGAGATTAAATGATTTGGTATTCGTGTTGGAAGTTAAGATTTTTCGAGTTATATTTAAAATTAAATCTAATATTTTTCTCTTTTAATTTTAACAGTAGCAGAATTTTGTTTTCAGATTTTTGTTAAAAAAACGAATGAAATTTAAGATTCTTCCCGCGTTGTCCCAAGCAAAACTCAATTCTGCACACTTTTCGTCTAATGCAATTTTCTCAGATTCTGCACCGTTTGGGCAGAAAACGAGGATTACAGTAGCAGTTTTTATGAGAAAGTATATTAGAAATTAAATCTAATATTTTCTCTTTTAATAATTAGATTGTTAGGCCATTATGTTTGGTTATTTATAATATTAGTGGAGTTATATGTGCATTAGTGTATGTTTACATCATCTTGCATATTCCTTATAAACTATCAATTAATTAGAAGTTAGTGGTTAATAATTAGGTTGTTAGGCCATTATGTTTGGTTATTTATACACTAATATTAGTGGAGTTATAGGTGCATTAGTGTATGTTTACATCATCTTGCATATTCCTTATAAACTACCCATTAATTAGAAGTTAGTGGTTAATAAGTGGATTGTTAGTGTCACGCCCCGACGTAGCATAAATATGGAAAGCGTTTAATTTCCTTTATGGACCCGTAGGTCGCGACAGTTTGAAGGATCGATTCCGTCCCAAAAACTTCTAACAACATAAAACTATTAATCAGAGTAGGGCAAACAGGGCTCATAAAAATTTTTCTAACTTATTACAACTTATGGTACGGGGTTAACTAAGGCACAGACCGCCTTAAAATAAAACAATAACTTAAAGTCTATTACAGTCATCCTTATTACAAAACCAAATCATATCTTAAAGCACATAAACATAAAGCATATAAAAGTAAATTCTCTTCTCAGCAGTTGATCTCAATTAGCATAGTCATATGGTTCATCCTGATTATAACCTGCAAAGCCTGAACACGAATGTCCAGGACGCATCAACGCCGTCAGCTTCAAGAAGCTGGTGAGTATTAAAAACATAACTCTGAATGTAAAACATACTCATTTACCTTTTTCCCATTTCCATTTAAATACCACAAGTTTATATTTATGATAAAAAAACTCGTTTTAGAAAACAACCACAACATTATTTAAAAGATAATTTCACACATATGTGACCGTGTATGAGAACAATGCACCATCTCATCTATCCGACTCTTTTCTCTCGACAACACCCAACAACCCTCTATCCTACTCCTGGTATCTTTGAAATACTAAGATAGCCACACTTTAGCAACGGGGCGCCAGGGAGTGTCCAGTTTGCCTCACACTTTGGTCCGGGGTACCAGGGAGTGTCCAATGCCTCACACTTTGAATACCCTAACCGCCATGCAAATACCGGGGCAACCCCCACACAGGTATCCAGACTCGAGTCATTCAGGGAGTGTCTATAGGCCACACTTTAGCACTTCCATGGGTGCCAGTGAGTGTCCAAGTTCGGCTTCACACACTTTAACGCTTCCATGGGCGTCAGGGAGTGTCCATTTTTGCCACCTTCGCATTTCAAAGACACCCTCATCCTCTTTTTCAACTCCAACCACAATCACATCCACAACCACAACCATAACCACAGCCACAATTACAACCACAACCACAACCACAACCACAACTCAAACTCATACTCTTTCCACACAATCATTACTCTTTTCCACACTATCATTACTCTTTTACACACTACCAACACTCACCATGCATGTACAACTGACTCCACATGAATGTCATCAAACTTTAAACATAAAGGAATTCACAGAATTAAAGAAATAATACGCGTACGGGGATTGAAAATTCGTAATTCATTGCCTTAATCATTTTAAACATAACTAATAGCATTCTAAAAACTGCTACTGAAATCCTCGTTTTCTGTCCAAACGGTGCAGAATCTGAGAAAATTGCATTTGACGAAAAGTGTGCAGAATCGAGTTTTGCTTGGGACAACGCGGGCAGAACCTTAAATTTCATTCGTTTTCCTAACAAAAATCTGAAAACAAAATTCTGCTACTGTTAAAATTAAAAGAGAAAATATTAGATTGAATTTCTAATATACTTTTTCTGCTACTGTAATCCTCATTTTCTGCCCAAACGGTGCAAAATCTGAGAAAATTGCATTAGACGAAAAGTGTGCAGAATCGAGTTTTACTTGGGACAACGCGGGCAGAACCTTAAATTTCATTCGTTTTCCTAACAAAAATCTGAAAACAAAATTCTGCTACTGTTAAAATTAACTACCTAAATCAGTAAATAATGAATGAGTTACATTTGGAGTGAGTTAGTAATACTCACCGTGATGTAGATTGAAGAAGTTGTTGAGACAGAAATATAATTACGAAATTCCCGAATTCCAAGCTTTGGCTATGGAGGATTGAGCTCTTCTCTCTCTCTACGAAATTGAAGAACTCTCTGCACTCTCTAAACTCTCTGTGAATTCTGAAATGTGTTGTGATGGAAGTGCAGAATGTGTAGTGTGGTTGGGTGTATAAATAATCAAACTCCCACTTAGAAACATTGGCCTAACTTCCCACTCATGAACCACTATCCTCCATTTAATACAAGGAATGTGCAGAAATGATGTGTAAATATACACTACAATTCATAATGCTCCATTGATAATTGAAAGGGTAGGTGGAGTTGGTGTGGGTCAAGGTGTGTTTGGGAATCAAGCTTATGGCATTAGGACAACACACATACTACAAGCATTTGCCAAACAAGTCCTAAGGGAAAACTTCAGCAATAATAATTGAGTATAAAGAAATTTGTCCAATCAGTTACTCCCAAAATTCTATGGAAGTTTAACATTGCGCGGACAGTTTTAAACTTACACTGGTATTTTCGTGATACGGTGTTTATCACAAAAATACAGAGAATTCATTTTAACGTTAGAAATAGTTTTCTGATTTTATAAAAATACAGTTTGAGTTTAAAAGAAATAATTCCACCGTCTTGAAATACAGTTTTGAAATTTAACACAGGTATTGCAAGTTTTTATGAAAATTGCATTTTGACCCCAAAAGAAATTTCAATTATGAAATTAGTCAAGAATTAAACTTTTCACATAAGAATTAACATATAAACAGACAATATATATTAAATTTTAAATATGATAATGCAAATGATAATGAAAATTTTAAATATAATAATGCATGAAAATGCAGGTTATTACACCCTTCCCCCCTTAAACAGGATTTCGTCCCCGAAATCAAGACTAACTAGTCATGAAACAACTCCGGGTACTTCTTCCTCATATCAGCTTCAACTTCCCACGAGGCTTCATTCTCGTCATGGTGATTCCACTGAACCTTCACCAACGGGATATCCTTATTCCTCAGCTTCTTGATACTCTGATCCAAAATCTTCACAGGTCTCTCCTTGTAAGAAACGTTATGACTCGTCTCAATGTCGTCATAACTAACCACGTGCGAGGGATCTCGTATGTATTTCCTCAACATACTCACGTGAAACACGTTGTGAACCCCAGACATCTTCGGTGGTAGCGCCAGCTGATAGGCCACTTTCCCGATACGTTCCAAAATCTCAAACGGTCCAATAAAATGCGGAGCTAACTTCCCTCTCTTGAGACCAAAGCGTACTACTCCTCGTGTTGGTGAAACCTTAAGAAGTACGTGATCTCCAACACTAAACTCCAGATCTTTCCGGCGCCGATCAGCATAACTCTTATACCTGCTCTGAGCGGTTCTCATCCTTTCCTTGACCGAGGAAATCTTCTCGTTGGTTTCTCTAACCAAATCCGGTCCCAACAACTCTGTATCACCAACTTCTGCCCAACACAATGGAGAACGACACGGTCGTCCGTACAGTGCCTCGAACGGAGCCATACCGATACTCGCGTGATAACTATTGTTATAGGCAAATTCAACCAAAGGCAAGTGTGTCTCCCAAGATTCTTCAAAATCGATCACACAAGCCCTAAGCATATCCTCCATGATCTGATTAACACGCTCAGTTTGCCCATCTGTCTGAGGGTGAAAAGCAGTACTCATCTTGAGTGAAGTTCCCATAGCTTCTTGCAGACTTTCCCAAAATCCAGAAGTAAAACGTGCGTCACGGTCTGACACGATCGATACAGGTGCACCGTGAAGTCGCACAACTTGTTGTATGTACATCCGGCTCATCTTTTCCACCGGGTATGTCATACTGTAAGCAATAAAATGAGCTGACTTCGTCAATCGATCCACAATTACCCAAATAGCGTCATGATTCTATTGCGACCGGGGCAATCCTACTACAAAATCCATCGTAATGTGCTCCCACTTCCAACCAGGAATAGGTAGCGGTTGCAACAATCCTGACGGTCTCTGATGTTCGGCCTTGACTTGCTGACACGTCAAACACTTGGATACAAACTCGGCCACATCCTTCTTCATGCCTTCCCACCAGAAATTTCTCTTCAAATCTTTATACATCTTAGTTCCTCCCGGGTGAACTGTATACCTTGATTTATGTGCTTCTTCCAGAATATCTTTTCTCAAATTCCCACAATCTGGTACACATAATCTGTCTCTGCATCGATACCCTCCGTCACTCCCCACCTTCCATTCGGTCGGGTCTTTTTCTGACATTTTTACAAACCATGTCTGAAACTTCTCATCTTCTTTCTGAGCTTCAATAACGCGGTCGATAAGAACAGGCTGTAGGATAAGACATCCAAAAAGTTGTCCTTCTCCTCTTTCAGCACTCTGTACATCGAACTCCACCAACGTCTCCAAAGCTCGCCACTCTCTAACCATTAAGGAGGCGATCGTCTCCCGAGTCTGCCTACTCAAAGCATCAGCGACCACATTAACTTTACCAGGGTGGTATTCCAACGTGAAGTCGTAATCTTTGATCAACTCCATCCATCTGCGCTGCCTCATGTTCAACTCTTTCTGTGTGAACAAATACTTCAGACTCTTGTGATCGGAGAACAAATCAAACTTCTCACCGTAGAGATAATGTCTCCAAATCTTGAGTGCAAAAACCACTGCTGCCAACTCCAAATCATGAATAGGATAGTTCAACTCATTCGGCTTCAGCTGCCTGGATCCATAGGCTATAACTCTGTCATCTTGCATAAGTACACACCCTAGTCCTTGATATGATGCGTCACTAAAGATAGTGAACTTCTCACCAGGCTTGGGTATTGCTAGTACTGGTGCGGTAGTGAGTCACTCTTTCAACTCTAGAAAGGCTCGCTCATGCTTCTCTGTCCATTCGAATTTCAAATTCTTCTTTGTCAACCCAGTCAATGGTGCAGCTATCTTGGAGAATCCCTCAACAAATCTCCCTTAAGTTATTGTTTTATTTCAAGGCGGTCTGTGCCTTAGTTAACCCCGTACCATAGGATGTAATAAGTTAGAAAATTTTTATAAGCCTTGAGCCTTGATTGCCCTACTCTGATTAATGGTTTTATGTTGTTCGACGTTTGGGACGGAATCGATCCTTCAAACTGTCGCGACCTACGGGTCCATAAAGGAAATTAAACGCTTTCCATATTTATGCTACGTCGGGGCGTGACAGGATTTAATGGTATCAGAGCCTGTACCCAGCCGGAAATGTAGGACTAAGTCAAGGTTAGATAGTCTACATCGCCTGGGAGGAGTCAGAGAAGGTTGAAAAAAAAAAAAAAAAAAAAAAATTTATTATTTTATAAAACAAAATATGCTATATTTGTTTTAAACATTATTTTAAGAAATTTATGAAGTTATTTACCAAATGCTTTTATCTCTAGATTTCGGGACGAAATCTCTATTAAGGAGGGTAGATTGTAGTAACCCGTGTTTTCATGTTTAAATTGACGATTTAGACTTCGTGTGCGATTTTAGCGAAAATTGGTCACAGGGGTATTTTGGTCATTTTTTCAATTTTATAAGTCATGGACTAAAAATATATTTTTTTTGGGAAAAGTTGCGTGAGATTAAATGATTTGGTATTCGTGTTGGAAGTTAAGATTTTTCGAGTCATATTTAAAATTAAATCTAATATTTTTCTCTTCTAATTTTAACAGTAGCAGAATTTTGTTTTCAGATTTTTGTTAGGAAAACGAAGGAAATTTAAGGTTCTGCCCGCGCTGTCCCAAGAAAAACTCGATTCTGCACACTTTCTGTCTAATACAATTTTCTCAGATTCTGCATCGTTTGGGCAGAAAACGAGGATTACAGTAACAGTTTTTTTATGAGAAAGTATATTAGAAATTAAATCTAATATTTTCTCTTTTAATAATTAGATTGTTAGGCCATTATGCTTAGTTATTTATACACTAATATTAGTGGAGTTATATGTGCATTAGTGTATGTTTACATCATATTGCATATGCCTTATAAACTACCA
The DNA here is from genome assembly GCA_033977485.1 of Hydrangea macrophylla. Classification (NCBI taxonomy): domain Eukaryota; kingdom Viridiplantae; phylum Streptophyta; class Magnoliopsida; order Cornales; family Hydrangeaceae; genus Hydrangea; species Hydrangea macrophylla. The sequence goes on from CM066991.1 coordinate 142,675,850, forward strand.
ATTAATTAGAAGTTAGTGGATTGTTAGGCCAATGTCTCTAAGTGGAGTTATAGGTGCATTAGTGTATGTTTACATCATCTTGCATATTCCTTATGAACTACCCATTAATTAGAAGTTAGTGGATTGTTAGGCCAATGTCTCTAAGTGGAGTTATAGGTGCATTAGTGTATGTTTACATCATCTTGCATATTCCTTATAAACTACCAATTAATTAGAAGTTAGTGGTTAATAAGTGGATTGTTAGGCCATTGTCTCCAAGTGGAAGCTTGGCTATTTATACACTCAAATACTCTCTCAAACACACACATTCTACACTTCTAGCATAGAGAGCTTGAGAGAGTCACATAGAGAGAGATTTATATACACAATTATAGATATACATACACCTCGAGTTAGAAGAAGAAGAAGAAGAAGAAGAAGAGAAGTGTTTGGGAGTTGCTCAACATCATTTATAGGTACCGGGTTGTGTACAATATGCTTTCTAAATTCTCCGGAGTATTTCTTTGTTATCTCTACTTGTACTCTTTTTGCAGTTATGTTGTGTTTTCATTTGGAATCAATGAGTATGTGTTTATTGCTAAGTGCTATGGGACTAAAGGGTCATGAGCAAGGAGCACCTACCAACAGTCCAACAGGCCTCAGGGACCGACGTACTGGAGACGGGTGAGGTGAGGTGAGGTGTCTCTTGCTATGTGATCAAGAGGAACCTGGTATGATGCTATTGGTATGAGCGTTTGGGTAGTGTGAGCAGTTGGGTTGTGTGATTGGTCAATTGATTTGATGTCGTTCTATGTATTTGATTGTCATTATCCTTTTGAGCCTTTATTATTCATGTCATATTGTATACTTCCCGGTATTGTTTTTTAGATGCAGGCAGTGCCGATAACCGAAGTCTAGAAGGGAGATAAGGTTAAGGATGATATAGGAGATCCGTGGAGAATATGGACCTGCTGGGAGTTTTAAAGAAATTTTGTATTTTTATTTTAAAGAATCAAGTATGATTTATTTAATTTTTCAATGGAAATACGCTTATTTTTGCGGGGCGTCACAAACCGAAAAGATCTGGAGTTTAGTGTGGGAGATCACGTACTTCTTAAGGTTTCACCAACACGAGGAGTAGTACGTTTTGGTCTCAAGAGAGGGAAGTTAGCTCCGCGTTTCATTGGACCGTTTGAGATTTTGGAACGTATCGGGAAAGTGGCCTATCAACTGGCGTTACCACCAAAGATGTCTGGGGTTCACAACGTGTTTCACGTGAGTATGTTGAGGAAATACATACGAGATCCCTCGCATGTGGTTAGTTATGACGACATTGAGACGAGTCATAGCGTTTCTTACAAGGAGAGACCTGCGAAGATTTTGGATCAGAGTATCAAGAAGCTGAAGAATAAGGATATTCCGTTGGTGAAGGTTCAGTGGAATCACCACGACGAGAATGAAGCCTCGTGGGAAGTTGAAGCTGATATGAGGAAGAAGTACCCGGAGTTGTTTCATGACTAGTTAGTCTTGATTTCGGGGACGAAATCCTGTTTAAGGGGGGAAGGGTGTAATAACCTGCATTTTCCTGCATGATCATAATTAAAATTTATTTTCATTATCATTTGCATTATCATATTTAAAATTTAATATATATTGTCTGTTTATATGTTAATTTCGATTCTTATGTGAAAAGTTTAATTCTTGACTAATTGAAATTACTTTTGGGGTCAAAATGCAATTTTCATAAAAACTTGCAATACCTGTGTTAAAATTCAAAACTATATTTCAAAACGGTGGAATTATTTCTTTTAAACTCAAACTGTATTTTTATAAAATCAGAAAACTATTTCTAACGTTAAAATGAATTCTCTGTATTTTTGTGATAAACACCGTGTCACGAAAATACCAGTTTAGGTTTAAAACTGTCCGCGCAATGTTAAACTTCCATAGAATTTTGGGAGTAACTGATTGGACAAATTTCTTTATACTCAATTATTATTGCTGAAGTTTTCCCTTAGGACTTGTTTGGCAAATGCTTGTAGTATGTGTGTTGTCCTAATGCCATAAGCTTGATTCCCAAACACACCTTGACCCACACCAACTCTACCTACCCTTTCAATTATCAATGGAGCATTATGAATTGTAGTGTATATTTACACATCATTTCTGCACATTCCTTGTATTAAATGGAGGATAGTGGTTCATGAGTGGGAAGTTAGGCCAATGTTTCTAAGTGGGAGTTTGATTATTTATACACCCAACCACACTACACATTCTGCACTTCCATCACAACACATTTCAGAATTCACAGAGAGTTTAGAGAGTGCAGAGAGTTCTTCAATTTCGTAGAGAGAGAGAAGAGCTCAATCCTCCATAGCCAAAGCTTGGAATTCGGGAATTTCGTAATTATATTTCTGTCTCAACAATTTCTTCAATCTATATCACGGTGAGTATTACTAACTCACTCCAAATGTAACTCATTCCTTATTTACTGATTTAGGTAGTTAATTTTAACAGTAGCAGAATTTTGTTTTCAGATTTTTTGTTAGGAAAACGAATGAAATTTAAGGTTCTGCCCGCGATGTCCCAAGTAAAACTCGATTCTGCACACTTTTCGTCTAATGCAATTTTCTCAGATTTTGCACCGTTTGGGCAGAAAATGAGGATTACAGTAGCAGAAAAAGTATATTAGAAATTCAATCTAATATTTTCTCTTTTAATTTTAACAGTAGCAGAATTTTGTTTTCAGATTTTTGTTAGGAAAACGAATGAAATTTAAGGTTCTGCCCGCGTTTTCCCAAGCAAAACTCGATTCTGCACACTTTTCGTCTAATGCAATTTTCTCAGATTCTGCACCGTTTGGACAGAAAATGAGGATTTCAGTAGCAGTTTTTAGAATGCTATTAGTTATGTTTAAAATGATTAAGGCAATGAATTACGAATTTTCAATCCCCGTACGCGTATTGTTTCTTTAATTCTGTGAATTCCTTTATGTTTAAAGTTTGATGACATTCATGTGGAGTCAGTTGTACATGCATGGTGAGTGTTGGTAGTGTGTAAAAGAGTAATGATAGTGTGGAAAAGAGTAATGATTGTGTGGAAAGAGTATGAGTTTGAGTTGTGTTTGTGGTTGTGGTTGTGGTTGTAATTGTGGCTGTGGTTATGGTTGTGGTTGTGGATGTGATTGTGGTTGGAGTTGAAAAAGAGGATGAGGGTGTCTTTGAAATGCGAAGGTGGCAAAAATGGACACTCCCTGACGCCCATGGAAGCGTTAAAGTGTGTGAAGCCGAACTTGGACACTCACTGGCACCCATGGAAGTGCTAAAGTGTGGCCTATAGACACTCCCTGAATGACTCGAGTCTGGATACCTGTGTGGGGGTTGCCCCGGTATTTGCATGGCGGTTAGGGTATTCAAAGTGTGAGGCATTGGACACTCCCTGGTACCCCGGACCAAAGTGTGAGGCAAACTGGACACTCCCTGGCGCCCCGTTGCTAAAGTGTGGCTATCTTAGTATTTCAAAGATACCAGGAGTAGGATAGAGGGTTGTTGGGTTTTGTCGAGAGAAAAGAGTCGGTTAGATGAGATGGTGCATTGTTCTCATACACGGTCACATATGTGTGAATTTATCTTTTAATTATTGTTGTGGTTGTTTTTCTAACAAGCTCTTTATCATAAATATAAACTTGTGGTATTTAAATGGAAATGGGAAAAAGGTAAATGGGCATGTTTTTACATTCAAAGCTATGTTTTTAATACTCACCAGCTTCTTGAAGCTGACGGCGTTGATGCGTCCTGGACATTCGTGTCTAGGCTTTGCAGGTAATAACCAAGAAGAACCTTATGAATATGCAAATTAAGATCTGTTGCTGAGAAGAGATGTTACTTTTATATGCTTTATGATTATGTGTTGATTTGGTTTTGAGGATGACTGTAATAGACTTAAGTTATTGTTTTATTTTCAAGGCGGTCTGTGCCTTAGTAAACCCTGTACTATAGGATGTAATAAGTTAGAGATTTAATTTTTATAAGCCCAGGTTGCCCTACTCTGATTAATGGTTTTATGTTGTTCGACGTTTGGGACGGAATCGATCCTTCAAACTGTCGCGACTTACGGGTCCATAAAGGAAATTAAACGCTTTCCATATTTATGCTACGTCGGGGCGTGACAGGATTTCACATAGCAAAGAGTCACCTCACCTCACCTCACCCGTCACCATTCCTTGGTCCCTGAGGCCTGTTGGACTGTTGGTAGGTGCTCATTGCTCATGTACCCTTTAGTCCCATAGCACTTAGCCAAAATAATATTATAATAACATATAACCAAAAAGACATGGATTCCAATAAAAAGACAACATAAATCAAAAAGAGTACAAATAGGGATGACAAAGAAAATACGACGAAATCTCTATTAAGGAGGGTAGATTGTAGTAACCCGTGTTTTCATGTTTAAATTTACGATTTAGACTTCGTGTGCGATTTTAGCGAAAATTGGTCACAGGGGTATTTTGGTCATTTTTTTTCAATTTTATAAGTCATGAACTAAAAATATATTTTTGGGAAAAGTTACGTGAGATTAAATGATTTGGTATTCGTGTTGGAAATTAAGATTTTTCGAGTCATATTTAAAATTAAATCTAATATTTTCTCTTTTAATTTTAACAGTAGCAGAATTTTGTTTTCAGATTTTTGTTAGGAAAACGAAAGAAATTTAAGGTTCTGCCCGCGTTGTCCCAAGTAAAACTCGATTCTGCACACTTTTCGTCTAATGCAATTTTCTCAGATTCTGCACCGTTTGGGCAGAAAATGAGGATTTCAGTAGCAGTTTTTAGAATGCTACCAATTAATTAGAAGTTAGTGGATTGTTAGGCCAATGTCTCTAAGTGGAGTTATAGGTGCATTAGTGTATGTTTACATCATCTTGCATATTCCTTATAAACTACCAACTAATTAGAAGTTAGTGGATTGTTAGGCCAATGTCTCTAAGTGGAGTTATAGGTGCATTAGTGTATGTTTACATCATCTTGCATATTCCTTATAAACTACCCATTAATTAGAAGTTAGTGGTTAATAAGTGGATTGTTAGGCCATTGTCTCCAAGTGGAAGCTTGGCTATTTATACACTCAAATACTCTCTCAAACACACACATTCTACACTTCTAGCATAGAGAGCTTGAGAGAGTCACATAGAGAGAGATTTATATACACAATTATAGATATACATACACCTCGAGTTAGAAGAAGAAGAAGAAGAAGAAGAAGAGAAGTGTTTGGGAGTTGCTCAACATCATTTATAGGTACCGGGTTGTGTACAATATGCTTTCTAAATTCTCCGGAGTATTTCTTTGTTATCTCTACTTGTACTCTTTTTGCAGTTATGTTGTGTTTTCATTTGGAATCAATGAGTATGTGTTTATTGCTAAGTGCTATGGGACTAAAGGGTCATGAGCAAGGAGCACCTACCAACAGTCCAACAGGCCTCAGGGACCGACGTACTGGAGACGGGTGAGGTGAGGTGAGGTGGCTCTTTGCTATGTGATCAAGAGGAACCTGGTATGATGCTATTGGTATGAGCGTTTGGCTAGTGTGAGCAGTTGGGTTGTGAGACTGGTCAATTGATTTGATGTCGTTCTATGTATTTGATTGTCATTATCCTTTTGAGCCTTTATTATTCATGTCATATTGTATACTTCCCGGTATGGTTTTTAGATGCAGGCAGTGCCGGTAACCGAAGCCTAGAAGGGAGATGAGGTTAAGGATGATATAGGAGATCCGTGGAGAATATGGACCTGCTGGGAGTTTTAAAGAAATTTTGTATTTTTATTTTAAAGAATCAAGTGTGATTTATTTAATTTTTCAATGGAAATACGCTTATTTTTGCGGGGCGTCACAAAGCCTCGTCGGAAGTTGAAGCTGATATGAGGAAGAAGTACCCGGAGTTGTTTCATGACTAGTTAGTCTTGATTTCGGGGACGAAATCCTGTTTAAGGGGGGAAGGGTGTAATAACCTGCATTTTCATGCATTATTATATTTAAAATTTTCATTATCATTTGCATTATCATATTTAAAATTTAATATATATTGTCTGTTTATATGTTAATTCTTATGTGAAAAGTTTAATTCTTGACTAATTTCATAATTGAAATTTCTTTTGGGGTCAAAATGCAATTTTCATAAAAACTTGCAATACCTGTGTTAAATTTCAAAACTGTATTTCAAGACGGTGGAATTATTTCTTTTAAACTCAAACTGTATTTTTATAAAATCAGAAAACTATTTCTAACGTTAAAATGAATTCTCTGTATTTTTGTGATAAACACCGTATCACGAAAATACCAGTGTAAGTTTAAAACTGACCGCGCAGTGTTAAACTTCCACAGAATTTTGGGAGTAACTGATTGGACAAATTTCTTTATACCCAATTATTATTGCTAAAGTTTTCCCTTAGGCCTTGTTTGGCAAATGCTTGTAGTATGTGTGTTGTCCTAATGCCATAAGCTTGATTTCCAAACACACCTTGACCCACACCAACTCCACCTACCCTTTCAATTATCAATGGAGTATTATGAATTGCAAGTGTATATTTACACATCATTGTTGCACTTTCTTTGTAATTAGTGGAGATTAATGGAGAATGAGTGGGATGTTAGGCAAATGTTTTCTAAGTGGGAGTTTGAGTATTTATACACCCAACCACACTACACATTCTACACTCCTAACATAGAGAGTTTGAGAGAGTCACATAGAGAGATAATAATTTCAGAATTTGAAGAGCTCAATCCTCCATAGCCAAGCTTGAAATTGGAGATTCTTAATTCTTGTATTTCTTTCTCAACAACTTCTTCAATCTACATCACGGTGAGTATTACTAACTCACTCCAAATGTAACTCATTCCTTATTTACTGATTTAGGTAGTTAATTTTAACAGTAGCAGAATTTTGTTTTCAGATTTTTGTTAGGAAAACGAATGAAATTTAAGGTTCTGCCCGCGTTGTCCCAAGTAAAACTCGATTCTGCACACTTTTCGTCTAATGCAATTTTCTCAGATTTTGCACCGTTTGGGCAGAAAATGAGGATTACAGTAGCAGAAAAAGTATATTAGAAATTCAATCTAATATTTTCTCTTTTAATTTTAACAGTAGCAGAATTTTGTTTTCAGATTTTTGTTAGGAAAACGAATGAAATTTAAGGTTCTGCCCGCGTTGTCCCAAGCAAAACTCGATTCTGCACACTTTTCGTCTAATGCAATTTTCTCAGATTCTGCACCGTTTGGACAGAAAACGAGGATTTCAGTAGCAGTTTTTTAGAATGCTATTAGTTATGTTTAAAATGATTAAGGCAATGAATTACGAATTTTCAATCCCCGTACGCGTATTGTTTCTTTAATTCTGTGAATTCCTTTATGTTTAAAGTTTGATGACATTCATGTGGAGTCAGTTGTACATGCATGGTGAGTGTTGGTAGTGTGTAAAAGAGTAATGATAGTGTGGAAAAGAGTAATGATTGTGTGGAAAGAGTATGAGTTTGAGTTGTGGTTGTGGTTGTGGTTGTGGTTGTAATTGTGGCTGTGGTTATGGTTGTGGTTGTGGATGTGATTGTGGTTGGAGTTGAAAAAGAGGATGAGGGTGTCTTTGAAATGCGAAGGTGGCAAAAATGGACACTCCCTGACGCCCATGGAAGCGTTAAAGTGTGTGAAGCCGAACTTGGACACTCACTGGCACCCATGGAAGTGCTAAAGTGTGGCCTATAGACACTCCCTGAATGACTCGAGTCTGGATACCTGTGTGGGGGTTGCCCCGGTATTTGCATGGCGGTTAGGGTATTCAAAGTGTGAGGCATTGGACACTCCCTGGTACCCCGGACCAAAGTGTGAGGCAAACTGGACACTCCCTGGCGCCCCGTTGCTAAAGTGTGGCTATCTTAGTATTTCAAAGATACCAGGAGTAGGATAGAGGGTTGTTGGGTTTTGTCGAGAGAAAAGAGTCGGTTAGATGAGATGGTGCATTGTTCTCATACACGGTCACATATGTGTGAATTTATCTTTTAATTATTGTTGTGGTTGTTTTTCTAACAAGCTCTTTATCATAAATATAAACTTGTGGTATTTAAATGAAAATGGGAAAAAGGTAAATGGGCATGTTTTTACATTCAAAGCTATGTTTTTAATACTCACCAGCTTCTTGAAGCTGACGGCGTTGATGCGTCCTGGACATTCGTGTCCAGGCTTTGCAGGTAATAATCAGGATGAACCGTATGATTATGCTAATTGAGATCAGTTGCTGAGAAGAGATGTTACTTTTATATGCTTTAAGTTTATGTGCTCTAAGTTATGATTAGTTTTGTAATAAGGATGACTGTAATAGACTTTAAGTTATTGTCTTATTTCAAGGCGGTCTGTGCCTTAGTTAACCCCGTACCATAAGATGTAATAAGTTAGAAAAATTTTATAAGCCCTGATTGCTCTACTCTGATTAATGGTTTTATGTTGTTCGACGTTTGGGACGGAATCGATCCTTCAAACTGTCGCGACCTACGGGTCCATAAAGGAAATTAAATGCTTTCCATATTTATGCTACGTCGGGGCGTGACAGGATTTAGTGGTATCAGAGCCATAGGTTTTCTAGATTGACCAGGCTCAGTTATTCACGCCATAGATTAGTGACATAGGTTACCCTTAAGTTTTACTAAGCTATACAACCAAGTTCTAGTGTTAGTTTAGTACGGATTACCCTTAGTTCAGAAACTAAAATTCTAAGTTGGTTTTATCATAGAAATGATTACCCGTTTGTCTTGTCATATCGACAAGAATGATAGCAATTTCCATATACCTTCAGACATATCCATTTAGGATTAGTCGAGATAACCATAACTTATGATGCCCCTACAGACATATAGTAGCCGAGTTTCTAAGGAGTTAAAGCATACCATAGCCCTCATTAATAGCTTAGGCACTGACCAACTTCCTGAGTCAAATCTCAGAACAGTCAGTATGGCCCACAACCCAGAGTATGGAGAATAAGAATACGACCTCTTTACTATTAGACATCAGCCTCTCCACATGCTCTCACTCTCTACACGTGCATTAATATTGATACATCACTCTCTCTCCATGTGGTCTCACTCTCTACACATGCATCACTCTCTGCCCTCTCTCTTTCTCTCTTTCTCTCTCTCTTTCTGTCACTCTCATTCTCACCGACCCCGCTCTCTTTCTCTCTCTCTTTATGACCCTCTCACTAACCCCCTCTTTCTCTCCCTTTTTGTCACTCTCAACGCCCCACTATCTCTCTTTCTTTCTCTCTCTCTCTCTCTGTCACTCTCAGTGATCCTCTCTCTCTCTCTCTCTCTTTTCTTTCTTTCTCACCTGCCCCCTCTCTTTCTGTCACTCTCATTCTCACCGACCCCGCTCTCTTTCTCTCTCTCTTTATGACCCTCTCACTAACCCCCTCTTTCTCTCCCTTTTTGTCACTCTCAACGCCCCACTATCTCTCTTTCTTTCTCTCTCTCTCTCTCTCTGTCACTCTCAGTGATCCTCTCTCTCTCTCTTTTCTTTCTTTCTCACCTGCCCCCTCTCTTTCTGTCACTCTCATTCTCACCGACCCCGCTCTCTTTCTCTCTCTCTTTATGACCCTCTCACTAACCCCCTCTTTCTCTCCCTTTTTGTCACTCTCAACGCCCCACTATCTCTCTTTCTTTCTCTCTCTCTCTCTCTCTGTCACTCTCAGTGATCCTCTCTCTCTCTCTCTTTTCTTTCTTTCTCACCTGCCCCCTCTCTTTCTGTCACTCTTCACGTGCTCTCTCTCTCTCTCTCTGTCACTCTCAGTGATCCTCTCTCTCTCTCTCTTTTTTTTCTTTCTCACCTGCCCTCTCTCTTTCTGTCACTCTTCTCGTGCTCTCTCTCTCTTTCTCTCCTTTTAAAGACCATCCATGTCCCATATCTCTCTATCCTTCTCACCATGAGCCTTTCTCCGTCTGACCCTCCCCATCTCTTTCTTCTTCTCTTCTTCTTCCTTTTGCCTCTTGGCAGAAACTCATCTCTCCCCTTAAAAAAAAAAAAAAAAAAAAAAAAAAAAAAAAAAAAAAACCTCACCCAACCCATATCTTAATAAGAGGAAGCTAAAACAAGCCAAAAATGGTTTCTAAGAAGGTTGTTAACACAAGTCGTTGTGGTGCATGCGAGTATAACAGAAGACGGTGCAGAAGTGACTGTTCCTTGGCTCCCTACTTTCAATATGCTGGGAGTGTGAAGGATTATGAGGCAATTCACGGCCTTTTCGGATATAGGAATTTTCTACGCCTTATTGAAAGGGTACCTGAGGTAGATCATCTACAAACTATCAAATCCCTTGCGTTTGAAGCCACAGCTAGGCTTCAGGATCCCATTTTGGGTTGTGTTTCTTACATCTTTTTTCTCGAACAACAAGTTCTCGAAATGAAAGAACAAGTCTCACAACTTCAAGCTCAATCAAAAGAAGAGTCACCCAAACAATCCAAAGAGCCTGATCCAGATCCTTGGCTCAACTATGCCATGGTAGATCTAGATCACGACATAGAAAACCCTCGAAAGTGTTCCAATCTCATTTCTCACACCACAACTACTCCAATCTCTTCTGAAATCTCTAGCCCTACCTGTATTCCCCCTGTCACTCAAATTTGTACAACCTCTCCTTGGTCTAATCTGATCCAGTCCTTACTGTCCAGTAACAACCAACAAACCTCTCCAAGTCTGTTGGATCTCGCTACTCCCAACACAATTTCTCCAGTCCAGTCCTTACAATCTAGCAACAACCACCAAACTTCTTCAAATCCATTGGATCTCGCTGTTCCCAACACAATTTCTCCAGTCCAGTCCTTACAATCTAGCACCAACCACCAAACCTCTCCAACACCACTGGATCTCGCTACTCACGACGCAATTTCTCCAGTCTCTCGTCCTGCCTCCACCACCTCCGTTACTCCAACTTGCTCCTGCTGGTCTAAACACTCACAATCTAACAAGTCCCGGATTCCCTTGGAGCAAACGAAAAAACCAGAGGTCCCAAGATATCCAAATCTCCTCCCAAATCTTCAAGCAAGTTCATCAAAAACACCTACTCCCTCCACTGATCCTTACTCTTTCTTCACTGTTAATAACTTAGCTCAAAGCTCCTTCTTGGGTTTAATTGACATGGTGGAGAGTCAACGTGTCTCTAAAAGAAAAGGAAAAAAGGTCGCGAGGTGGCTTGAGCCTCAAAACTAAGGCTCTTTTTTTTGTGTTTTCTTCAAAAAAAAAAAAAAAAAAAAAAAAAAAAATGGAATGAACATCATGGTCCGTATTCGAGGTAGTCCCTGTACGTCGAGTGTGCGTGGGATTGAGCCCATATGTCTTACTATGCATGTCCCTCCACCAGCTTAATGTAGTTTGGATCATTGGGTATTGTTTTATAGGGCAACTGGGAGGGTAAGCATCCCAGGACGGTATTGTCCTCAGAAGTAAGTCCTGAAGAACATTAACCCAGGGTTCTGTGGAACGGACTATAGGATCTATATGGTTGCTGAAAAGTGTGTAGGATGTCGTTAGCATTCGATCTCTGGAGGGAAGCCTCACGTTGGCAGGACTCAGTTCCCACTCAGCAAAATCCAAATGTACATTTGTATCATTGTAACTTTTCATATCTAAAAAAAAAAAAAAAAAAAAAAAAAAAAAAAAACCCTCCTTAGCACTATCTTCGCTTCTTATGTAATGTACCCTAAACATTGGGCTATCAGTTCAAGAATCAGCTGTGGAAATACTATCTCTTGTTAGTAACATAAGTGCACTTTCTAAAAAGAGGGTTCTAATCCCCATCACTTTCACGATCCACTTGTGTTTGCTATCATCAATTTAAACTAGCTCAAAGGCTGACATGACATGCTTGATCATTCCTAATCCTTCATTCAGGCCCAATTCGATACAATGGCAGCACATGCAAATCCATACTGCGAACATTGATATTACCAAATCCAAAACAGCACTAGTGCATTCGCAATTGTCCAAATCATCTCATTGCCAAATCAATAGGTTGCTCCACTTTCTCAAAACTTTTACTCTCTTTCAAAAAAAAAAAAAAAAAAAAAAAAAAAAAAAAGGTATAAATATTCTCTCTCTCCCTCATTTCTTATTCACTCCTCCTCCTTGAACGCAACTCTTCCCTCATCTGTGCCGATCAAGGATCGTGTAAATACATGAGCAAACAATCATATGTGTTGTTCCCATCCATCCAGTACATGCATTGTTTCTAAACCCTATACCAACAGTCTGATACCCCACAAGCCTTTGGAACGTTCGACCTATCAACTTCACCATAGATGTCTGGGGTTCACAATGTATTCCATGTGAGTATGCTAAGAAAGTACATACGAGACCCCTCGCACGTGGTTAATTATGACGATATTGAGACGAGTCATAACGTTTCTTACTAGTTAGTCTTGATTTCGGGGACGAAATCCTGTTTAAGGGAGGAAGGGTGTAATAACCCCCATTTTCTTGCATTGCCATATTTAAAATTAAATATACATTGTCTGCCTTTATTTAAATTCTTATGTGAAAAATTTATTTCTTGACTAATCTCATTATTGAAATTACTTTTGGGGTCAAAATGCAATTTTCATAAAAACTGGCAATACCTGTGTTAAATTTCAAATCTGTATTTCAAAACGGTGGAATTATTTCTTTTAAAACTCAAACTGTATTTTTATAAAATCAGAAAACTATTTCTAACATTAAAATGAATTTTCTGTATTTTTGTGATAAACACCGTGTCACGAAAATACTAGTTTAGGTTTAAAACTGACCGCGCAGTGTTAAACTTCCACAGAATTTTGGGAGTAACTGATTGGACAAATTTCTTTATACCCAATTATTATTGCTAAAGTTTTCCCTTAGGCCTTGTTTGGCAAATGCTTGTAGTATGTGTGTTGTCCTAATGCCATAAGCTTGATTTCCAAACACACCTTGACCCACACCAACTCCACCTACCCTTTCAATTATCAATGGAGCATTATGAATTGCAAGTGTATATTTACACATCATTGTTGCACTTTCTTTGTAATTAGTGGAGATTAATGGAGAATGAGTGGGATGTTAGGCAAATGTTTTCTAAGTGGGAGTTTGAGTATTTATACACCCAACCACACTACACATTCTACACTCCTAACATAGAGAGTTTGAGAGAGTCACATAGAGAGATAATAATTTCAGAATTTGAAGAGCTCAATCCTCCATAGCCAAGCTTGAAATTGGAGATTCTTAATTCTTGTATTTCTTTCTCAACAACTTCTTCAATCTACATCACGGTGAGTATTACTAACTCACTCCAAATGTAACTCATTCCTTATTTACTGATTTAGGTAGTTAATTTTAACAGTAGCAGAATTTTGTTTTCAGATTTTTGTTAGGAAAACGAATGAAATTTAAGGTTCTGCCCGCGTTGTCCCAAGTAAAACTCGATTCTGCACACTTTTCGTCTAATGCAATTTTCTCAGATTTTGCACCGTTTGGGCAGAAAATGAGGATTACAGTAGCAGAAAAACTATATTAGAAATTCAATCTAATATTTTCTCTTTTAATTTTAACAGTAGCAGAATTTTGTTTTCAGATTTTTGTTAGGAAAACGAATGAAATTTAAGGTTCTGCCCGCGTTGTCCCAAGCAAAACTCGATTCTGCACACTTTTCGTCTAATGCAATTTTCTCAGATTCTGCACCGTTTGGACAGAAAACGAGGATTTCAGTAGCAGTTTTTTAGAATGCTATTAGTTATGTTTAAAATGATTAAGGCAATGAATTACGAATTTTCAATCCCCGTACGCGTATTGTTTCTTTAATTCTGTGAATTCCTTTATGTTTAAAGTTTGATGACATTCATGTGGAGTCAGTTGTACATGCATGGTGAGTGTTGGTAGTGTGTAAAAGAGTAATGATAGTGTGGAAAAGAGTAATGATTGTGTGGAAAGAGTATGAGTTTGAGTTGTGGTTGTGGTTGTGGTTGTGGTTGTAATTGTGGCTGTGGTTATGGTTGTGGTTGTGGATGTGATTGTGGTTGGAGTTGAAAAAGAGGATGAGGGTGTCTTTGAAATGCGAAGGTGGCAAAAATGGACACTCCCTGACGCCCATGGAAGCGTTAAAGTGTGTGAAGCCGAACTTGGACACTCACTGGCACCCATGGAAGTGCTAAAGTGTGGCCTATAGACACTCCCTGAATGACTCGAGTCTGGATACCTGTGTGGGGGTTGCCCCGGTATTTGCATGGCGGTTAGGGTATTCAAAGTGTGAGGCATTGGACACTCCCTGGTACCCCGGACCAAAGTGTGAGGCAAACTGGACACTCCCTGGCGCCCCGTTGCTAAAGTGTGGCTATCTTAGTATTTCAAAGATACCAGGAGTAGGATAGAGGGTTGTTGGGTTTTGTCGAGAGAAAAGAGTCGGTTAGATGAGATGGTGCATTGTTCTCATACACGGTCACATATGTGTGAATTTATCTTTTAATTATTGTTGTGGTTGTTTTTCTAACAAGCTCTTTATCATAAATATAAACTTGTGGTATTTAAATGAAAATGGGAAAAAGGTAAATGGGCATGTTTTTACATTCAAAGCTATGTTTTTAATACTCACCAGCTTCTTGAAGCTGACGGCGTTGATGCGTCCTGGACATTCGTGTCCAGGCTTTGCAGGTAATAATCAGGATGAACCGTATGATTATGCTAATTGAGATCAGTTGCTGAGAAGAGATGTTACTTTTATATGCTTTAAGTTTATGTGCTCTAAGTTATGATTAGTTTTGTAATAAGGATGACTGTAATAGACTTTAAGTTATTGTCTTATTTCAAGGCGGTCTGTGCCTTAGTTAACCCCGTACCATAAGATGTAATAAGTTAGAAAAATTTTATAAGCCCTGATTGCTCTACTCTGATTAATGGTTTTATGTTGTTCGACGTTTGGGACGGAATCGATCCTTCAAACTGTCGCGACCTACGGGTCCATAAAGGAAATTAAATGCTTTCCATATTTATGCTACGTCGGGGCAATCACTTTGGGTGATGTCTAGTGCTACTGTAAAGGCAAATATGTGATCAATGACCGTGCCATTACGATCCCACATATTTCCAGTGGACATATAGTTTATCGAGATCTCTTTATTCTCAAATACTTGTGCCTCTTCATGGGCTACTTGTTCCTCTCCAGGGGAACCCTGTTGACCAACGTTGGATTTATCAAGTATTTCTATAGCGCTCTTTGAGATCTCTGTATGAGTTTCCACTTTGTTAATATGTCCTTTTATTTTCCTCTTCCGAGGAACCTTATCCTTTGCACCACTAGGTCTACCACGTTTCAATCGTGCCGTAGACTCATCTACCGCTGCACTACCAGATTGTCCTCTTGGGACTTCAATTCTTGCTGGAGTGTTTACAGCCGGTATATGTGATTTTATCACTTTCTTTGCATCAGTGAATGCATCAGGCAATTGATTTGCAACCTTTTGCAAATGAATGATCCTTTGAACTTCAAGTTCACATTGATTGGTGCGAGGATCAAGATGAGACATTGCCAATGTATTCCAAGAAATTTCATGCTGAGCTTCAGGTTTCAGCTTTTCTCCCCCTAATGGTGGGAATACGGTCTCATCAAAATGACAGTCTGCAAACCGTGCAGTAAAAAGATCACCAGTTAGGGGTTCAAGATATCTTATTATAGATGGTGAATCAAAACCAACGTAAACTCCAAGGCGTCTCTGAGGACCCATTTTTGTGCGTTGTGGGGGTGCAATAGGAACTTGCACAGCACAACCAAAAACTCGTAGATGGGAAACATTAGGTGGTTGTCCAAATACAAGTTGTAAAGGGGAGTATTCATGATAAGAAGTTGGTCTAATCCGAATTAATGATGCAGCATGTAATATGGCATGACCCCAAGCACGTGTAGGCAGCTTTGTTCTCAAAAGTAAGGGTCTAGCAACCAACTTGAGACGTTTGATAAACGACTCAGCTAAACCATTCTGTGTATGCACGTGAGCAACGGGATGTTCAACATGAATTCCTATTGACATGCAATAGTCATCAAATGCCTTGGATGTGAATTCCCCAGCATTATCAAGACGTATAGTTTGATAGGAAAATCAGAAAATTGTGCTCGTAATCGAATTATCTGAGCAAGAAGTCTGGCAAATGCAGCATTACGAGATGAGAGTAAACAAACATGCGACCATCTAGTTGAAGCATCTAGTAAGACCATAAAGTAGAAAAATGGTCCAGACGGTGGATGAATAGGTCCACAAATATCCCCTTGGATACGTTCCAAAAATACTGGGGATTCAATTTTCACTTTTGTTGGAGATGGTCTCACAATCAATTTTCCTTGTGAACAAGCAGTACAAGGATTATCACGAGGTAAAAGGATTTTCTGATTTCTTAAAGGATGTCCATTTGAGGTTTCAATGATCCTACGCATCATAATAGCTCCAGGATGACCAAGACGGTCATGCCAAAGTCCAAACACTTTTGGGTCAGAAAACTTTTGGTTCACCACAACATGTGATTCAATAGCACTTATCGTTGTCTGATACAATCCAGAGGAGTGTGCATGAAGTTTTTCCAAAATATGCTTTTTGTTTGAAACGACTTTAGTGATGCAAAGGTACTCAATATTACCCTCGTTAATGGTTTCAACGTGGAATCCATTTCGGCGGATATCTTTGAAACTGAGCAAATTTCTTCGGGACTTGCTAGAGTATAGAGCATTTTCTAAATGAATCGTTGTTCCTTTTGATAAAATAATGCTTGCTTTTCCAGAGCCTTCAATGAGACTGGTAGTACCAGATATTGTGCTCAAAGATATCTTATTATAGATGGTGAATCAAAACCAACATAAACTCCAAGGCGTCTCTGAGGACCCATTTTTGTGCGTTGTGGGGGTGCAATAGGAACTTGCACAGCACAACCAAAAACTCGTAGATGGGAAACATTAGGTGGTTGTCCAAATACAAGTTGTAAAGGGGAGTATTCATGATAAGAAGTTGGTCTAATCCGAATTAATGATGCAGCATGTAATATGGCATGACCCCAAGCACATGTAGGCAGCTTTGTTCTCAAAAGTAAGGGTCTAGCAACCAACTTGAGACGTTTGATAAACGACTCAGCTAAACCATTCTGTGTATGCACGTGAGCAACGGGATGTTCAACATGAATTCCTATTGACATGCAATAGTCATCAAATGCCTTGGATGTGAATTCCCCAGCATTATCAAGACGTATAGTTTGATAGGAAAATCAGAAAATTGTGCTCGTAATCGAATTATCTGAGCAAGAAGTCTGGCAAATGCAGCATTACGAGATGAGAGTAAACAAACATGCGACCATCTAGTTGAAGCATCTAGTAAGACCATAAAGTAGAAAAATGGTCCAGACGGTGGATGAATAGGTCCACAAATATCCCCTTGGATACGTTCCAAAAATACTGGGGATTCAATTTTCACTTTTGTTGGAGATGGTCTCACAATCAATTTTCCTTGTGAACAAGCAGTACAAGGATTATCACGAGGTAAAAGGATTTTCTGATTTCTTAAAGGATGTCCATTTGAGGTTTCAATGATCCTACGCATCATAATAGCTCCAGGATGACCAAGACGGTCATGCCAAAGTCCAAACACTTTTGGGTCAGAAAACTTTTGGTTCACCACAACATGTGATTCAATAGCACTTATCGTTGTCTGATACAATCCAGAGGAGTGTGCATGAAGTTTTTCCAAAATATGCTTTTTGTTTGAAACGACTTTAGTGATGCAAAGGTACTCAATATTACCCTCGTTAATGGTTTCAACGTGGAATCCATTTCGGCGGATATCTTTGAAACTGAGCAAATTTCTTCGGGATTTGCTAGAGTATAGAGCATTTTTTAAATGAATCGTTTACTGATTTAGGTAGTTAATTTTAACAGTAGCAGAATTTTGTTTTCAGATTTTTGTTAGAAAAACGAATGAAATTTAAGATTCTGCCCGCGTTGTCCCAAGCAAAACTCGATTCTGCACACTTTTCGTCTAATGCAATTTTCTCAGATTCTGCACCGTTTGGACAGAAAACGAGGATTTCAGTAGCAGTTTTTAGAATGCTATTAGTTATGTTTAAAATGATTAAGGCAATGAATTACGAATTTTCAATCCCCGTACGCGTATTATTTCTTTAATTCTGTGAATTCCTTTATGTTTAAAGTTTTATGACATTCATGTGGAGTCGGTTGTACATGCATGGTGAGTGTTGGTAGTGTGTAAAAGAGTAATGAAAGTGTGGAAAAGAGTAATGATTGTGTGGAAAGAGTATGAGTTTGAGTTGTGGTTGTGGTTGTGGTTGTGGTTGTAATTGTGGCTGTGGTTATGGTTGTGGTTGTGGATGTGATTGTGGTTGGAGTTGAAAAAGAGGATGAGGGTGTCTTTGAAATGCGAAGGTGGCAAAAATGGACACTCCCTGACGCCCATGGAAGCGTTAAAGTGTGTGAAGCCGAACTTGGACACTCACTGGCACCCATGGAAGTGCTAAAGTGTGGCCTATAGACACTCCCTGAATGACTCGAGTCTGGATACCTGTGTGGGGGTTGCCCCGGTATTTGCATGGCGGTTAGGGTATTCAAAGTGTGAGGCATTGGACACTCCCTGGTACCCCGGACCAAAGTGTGAGGCAAACTGGACACTCCCTGGCGCCCCGTTGCTAAAGTGTGGCTATCTTAGTATTTCAAAGATACCAGGAGTAGGATAGAGGGTTGTTGGGTGTTGTCGAGAGAAAAGAGTCGGATAGATGAGATGGTGCATTGTTCTCATACACGGTCACATATGTGTGAAATTATCTTTTAAATAATGTTGTGGTTGTTTTCTAAAACGAGCTTTTTATCATAAATATAAACTTGTGGTATTTAAATGGAAATGGGAAAAAGGTAAATGAGTATGTTTTACATTCAGAGTTATGTTTTTAATACTCACCAGCTTCTTGAAGCTGACGGCGTTGATGCGTCCTGGACATTCGTGTTCAGGCTTTGCAGGTTATAATCAGGATGAACCATATGACTATGCTAATTGAGATCAACTGCTGAGAAGAGAATTTACTTTTATATGCTTTATGTTTATGTGCTTTAAGATATGATTTGGTTTTGTAATAAGGATGACTGTAATAGACTTTAAGTTATTGTTTTATTTTAAGGCGGTCTGTGCCTTAGTTAACCCCGTACCATAAGTTGTAATAAGTTAGAAAAATTTTTATGAGCCCTGTTTGCTCTACTCTGATTAATAGTTTTATGTTGTTAGAAGTTTTTGGGACGGAATCGATCCTTCAAACTGTCGCGACCTACGGGTCCATAAAGGAAATTAAACGCTTTCCATATTTATGCTAATATTAGTGGAGTTATAGGTGCATTAGTGTATGTTTACATCATCTTGCATATTCCTTATAAACTACCATTAATTAGAAGTTAGTGGTTAATAAGTGGATTGTTAGGCCATTGTCTCCAAGTGGAAGCTTGGCTATTTATACACTCAAATACTCTCTCAAACACACACATTCTACACTTCTAGCATAGAGAGCTTGAGAGAGTCACATAGAGAGAGATTTATATATATATACATACACAATTATAGATATACATACACCTCGAGTTAGAAGAAGAAGAAGAAGAAGAGAAGTGTTTGGGAGTTGCTCAACATCATTTATAGGTACCGGGTTGTGTACAATATGCTTTCTAAATTCTCCGGAGTATTTCTTTGTTATCTCTACTTGTACTCTTTTTGCAGTTATGTTGTGTTTTCATTTGGAATCAATGAGTATATGTTTATTGCTAAGTGCTATGGGACTAAAGGGTCATGAGCAAGGAGCACCTACCAACAGTCCAACAGGCCTCAGGGACCGACGTACTGGAGACGGGTGAGGTGAGGTGAGGTGTCTCTTGCTATGTGATCAAGAGGAACCTGGTATGATGCTATTGGTATGAGCGTTTGGGTAGTGTGAGCAGTTGGGTTGTGAGACTGGTCAATTGATTTGATGTCGTTCTATGTATTTGATTGTCATTATCCTTTTGAGCCTTTATTATTCATGTCATATTGTATACTTCCCGGTATTGTTTTTAGATGCAGGCAGTGCCGGTAACCGAAGTCTAGAAGGGAGATAAGGTTAAGGATGATATAGGAGATCCGTGGAGAATATGGACCTGCTGGGAGTTTTAAAGAAATTTTGTATTTTTATTTTAAAGAATCAAGTATGATTTATTTAATTTTTCAATGGAAATACGCTTAAAAGTGGAAACTCATACAGAGATCTCAAAAGGCGCTATAGAAATACTTGATAAATCCAACGTTGGTCAACAGGGTTCCCCTGGAGAGGAACAAGTAGCCCATGAAGAGGCACAAGTATTTGAGAATAAAGAGATCTCGATAAACTATATGTCCACTGGAAATATGTGGGATCGTAATGGCACGGTCATTGATCACATATTTGCCTTTACGATAGCACTAGACATCACCCAAAGTGATGAGGATCCTGAACCACAAAATGTGGAAGAATGTCGACATAGAATTGATTGGCCAAAGTGGGAAGAGGCCATACAAACTGAGTTAAACTCATTAGAAAAACGGGAAGTGTTTGGGCCTGTAGTCCCTACACCTGAAGATGTAAGTCCCGTTGGGTACAAATGGGTATTTGTACGGAAACGTAATGAGCAAAATGAGATTGTGCGATACAAGGCCCGACTTGTAGCACAAGGTTTCTCACAGAGACCTGGCATCGATTACGATGAAACATATTCCCCGGTAATGGATGCAATTACATTTCGATTTTTGATAAGCCTATCAATGTCTGAAGGACTTGATATGCGCTTACTGGACGTGGTTACAGCATATTTGTATGGATCACTAGATAATGATATACATATGAGGATCCCCGAAGGATTCAACATGCCTGAATCATGTAAGTCAAAACCACGAGATATGTACTCCATTAAATTGCAAAAATCTCTATACGGATTAAAGCAATCCGGACGCATGTGGTATAATATTAGATTTAATTTTAAATATGACTCGAAAAATCTTAATTTCCAACACTAATACCAAATCATTTAATCTCACGCAACTTTTCCCAAAAAAAATATATTTTTAGTTCATGACTTATAAAATTGAAAAAATGACCAAAATACCCCTGTGACCAATTTTCGCTAAAATCGCACACGAAGTCTAAATCGTCAATTTAAACATGAAAACACGGGTTACTACAATACGCCCCGACGTAGCATAAATATGGAAAGCGTTTAATTTCCTTTATGGACCCGTAGGTCGCGACAGTTTGAAGGATCGATTCCGTCCCAAAAACTTCTAACAACATAAAACTATTAATCAGAGTAGGGCAAACAGGGCTCATAAAAATTTTTCTAACTTATTACAACTTATGGTACGGGGTTAACTAAGGCACAGACCGCCTTAAAATAAAACAATAACTTAAAGTCTATTACAGTCATCCTTATTACAAAACCAAATCATATCTTAAAGCACATAAACATAAAGCATATAAAAGTAAATTCTCTTCTCAGCAGTTGATCTCAATTAGCATAGTCATATGGTTCATCCTGATTATAACCTGCAAAGCCTGAACACGAATGTCCAGGACGCATCAACGCCGTCAGCTTCAAGAAGCTGGTGAGTATTAAAAACATAACTCTGAATGTAAAACATACTCATTTACCTTTTTCCCATTTCCATTTAAATACCACAAGTTTATATTTATGATAAAAAAACTCGTTTTAGAAAACAACCACAACATTATTTAAAAGATAATTTCACACATATGTGACCGTGTATGAGAACAATGCACCATCTCATCTATCCGACTCTTTTCTCTCGACAACACCCAACAACCCTCTATCCTACTCCTGGTATCTTTGAAATACTAAGATAGCCACACTTTAGCAACGGGGCGCCAGGGAGTGTCCAGTTTGCCTCACACTTTGGTCCGGGGTACCAGGGAGTGTCCAATGCCTCACACTTTGAATACCCTAACCGCCATGCAAATACCGGGGCAACCCCCACACAGGTATCCAGACTCGAGTCATTCAGGGAGTGTCTATAGGCCACACTTTAGCACTTCCATGGGTGCCAGTGAGTGTCCAAGTTCGGCTTCACACACTTTAACGCTTCCATGGGCGTCAGGGAGTGTCCATTTTTGCCACCTTCGCATTTCAAAGACACCCTCATCCTCTTTTTCAACTCCAACCACAATCACATCCACAACCACAACCATAACCACAGCCACAATTACAACCACAACCACAACCACAACCACAACTCAAACTCATACTCTTTCCACACAATCATTACTCTTTTCCACACTATCATTACTCTTTTACACACTACCAACACTCACCATGCATGTACAACTGACTCCACATGAATGTCATCAAACTTTAAACATAAAGGAATTCACAGAATTAAAGAAATAATACGCGTACGGGGATTGAAAATTCGTAATTCATTGCCTTAATCATTTTAAACATAACTAATAGCATTCTAAAAACTGCTACTGAAATCCTCGTTTTCTGTCCAAACGGTGCAGAATCTGAGAAAATTGCATTTGACGAAAAGTGTGCAGAATCGAGTTTTGCTTGGGACAACGCGGGCAGAACCTTAAATTTCATTCGTTTTCCTAACAAAAATCTGAAAACAAAATTCTGCTACTGTTAAAATTAAAAGAGAAAATATTAGATTGAATTTCTAATATACTTTTTCTGCTACTGTAATCCTCATTTTCTGCCCAAACGGTGCAAAATCTGAGAAAATTGCATTAGACGAAAAGTGTGCAGAATCGAGTTTTACTTGGGACAACGCGGGCAGAACCTTAAATTTCATTCGTTTTCCTAACAAAAATCTGAAAACAAAATTCTGCTACTGTTAAAATTAACTACCTAAATCAGTAAATAATGAATGAGTTACATTTGGAGTGAGTTAGTAATACTCACCGTGATGTAGATTGAAGAAGTTGTTGAGACAGAAATATAATTACGAAATTCCCGAATTCCAAGCTTTGGCTATGGAGGATTGAGCTCTTCTCTCTCTCTACGAAATTGAAGAACTCTCTGCACTCTCTAAACTCTCTGTGAATTCTGAAATGTGTTGTGATGGAAGTGCAGAATGTGTAGTGTGGTTGGGTGTATAAATAATCAAACTCCCACTTAGAAACATTGGCCTAACTTCCCACTCATGAACCACTATCCTCCATTTAATACAAGGAATGTGCAGAAATGATGTGTAAATATACACTACAATTCATAATGCTCCATTGATAATTGAAAGGGTAGGTGGAGTTGGTGTGGGTCAAGGTGTGTTTGGGAATCAAGCTTATGGCATTAGGACAACACACATACTACAAGCATTTGCCAAACAAGTCCTAAGGGAAAACTTCAGCAATAATAATTGAGTATAAAGAAATTTGTCCAATCAGTTACTCCCAAAATTCTATGGAAGTTTAACATTGCGCGGACAGTTTTAAACTTACACTGGTATTTTCGTGATACGGTGTTTATCACAAAAATACAGAGAATTCATTTTAACGTTAGAAATAGTTTTCTGATTTTATAAAAATACAGTTTGAGTTTAAAAGAAATAATTCCACCGTCTTGAAATACAGTTTTGAAATTTAACACAGGTATTGCAAGTTTTTATGAAAATTGCATTTTGACCCCAAAAGAAATTTCAATTATGAAATTAGTCAAGAATTAAACTTTTCACATAAGAATTAACATATAAACAGACAATATATATTAAATTTTAAATATGATAATGCAAATGATAATGAAAATTTTAAATATAATAATGCATGAAAATGCAGGTTATTACACCCTTCCCCCCTTAAACAGGATTTCGTCCCCGAAATCAAGACTAACTAGTCATGAAACAACTCCGGGTACTTCTTCCTCATATCAGCTTCAACTTCCCACGAGGCTTCATTCTCGTCATGGTGATTCCACTGAACCTTCACCAACGGGATATCCTTATTCCTCAGCTTCTTGATACTCTGATCCAAAATCTTCACAGGTCTCTCCTTGTAAGAAACGTTATGACTCGTCTCAATGTCGTCATAACTAACCACGTGCGAGGGATCTCGTATGTATTTCCTCAACATACTCACGTGAAACACGTTGTGAACCCCAGACATCTTCGGTGGTAGCGCCAGCTGATAGGCCACTTTCCCGATACGTTCCAAAATCTCAAACGGTCCAATAAAACGCGGAGCTAACTTCCCTCTCTTGAGACCAAAGCGTACTACTCCTCGTGTTGGTGAAACCTTAAGAAGTACGTGATCTCCAACACTAAACTCCAGATCTTTCCGGCGCCGATCAGCATAACTCTTATACCTGCTCTGAGCGGTTCTCATCCTTTCCTTGACCGAGGAAATCTTCTCGTTGGTTTCTCTAACCAAATCCGGTCCCAACAACTCTGTATCACCAACTTCTGCCCAACACAATGGAGAACGACACGGTCGTCCGTACAGTGCCTCGAACGGAGCCATACCGATACTCGCGTGATAACTATTGTTATAGGCAAATTCAACCAAAGGCAAGTGTGTCTCCCAAGATTCTTCAAAATCGATCACACAAGCCCTAAGCATATCCTCCATGATCTGATTAACACGCTCAGTTTGCCCATCTGTCTGAGGGTGAAAAGCAGTACTCATCTTGAGTGAAGTTCCCATAGCTTCTTGCAGACTTTCCCAAAATCCAGAAGTAAAACGTGCGTCACGGTCTGACACGATCGATACAGGTGCACCGTGAAGTCGCACAACTTGTTGTATGTACATCCGGCTCATCTTTTCCACCGGGTATGTCATACTGTAAGCAATAAAATGAGCTGACTTCGTCAATCGATCCACAATTACCCAAATAGCGTCATGATTCTATTGCGACCGGGGCAATCCTACTACAAAATCCATCGTAATGTGCTCCCACTTCCAACCAGGAATAGGTAGCGGTTGCAACAATCCTGACGGTCTCTGATGTTCGGCCTTGACTTGCTGACACGTCAAACACTTGGATACAAACTCGGCCACATCCTTCTTCATGCCTTCCCACCAGAAATTTCTCTTCAAATCTTTATACATCTTAGTTCCTCCCGGGTGAACTGTATACCTTGATTTATGTGCTTCTTCCAGAATATCTTTTCTCAAATTCCCACAATCTGGTACACATAATCTGTCTCTGCATCGATACCCTCCGTCACTCCCCACCTTCCATTCGGTCGGGTCTTTTTCTGACATTTTTACAAACCATGTCTGAAACTTCTCATCTTCTTTCTGAGCTTCAATAACGCGGTCGATAAGAACAGGCTGTAGGATAAGACATCCAAAAAGTTGTCCTTCTCCTCTTTCAGCACTCTGTACATCGAACTCCACCAACGTCTCCAAAGCTCGCCACTCTCTAACCATTAAGGAGGCGATCGTCTCCCGAGTCTGCCTACTCAAAGCATCAGCGACCACATTAGCTTTACCAGGGTGGTATTCCAACGTGAAGTCGTAATCTTTGATCAACTCCATCCATCTGCGCTGCCTCATGTTCAACTCTTTCTGTGTGAACAAATACTTCAGACTCTTGTGATCGGAGAACAAATCAAACTTCTCACCGTAGAGATAATGTCTCCAAATCTTGAGTGCAAAAACCACTGCTGCCAACTCCAAATCATGAATAGGATAGTTCAACTCATTCGGCTTCAGCTGCCTGGATCCATAGGCTATAACTCTGTCATCTTGCATAAGTACACACCCTAGTCCTTGATATGATGCGTCACTAAAGATAGTGAACTTCTCACCAGGCTTGGGTATTGCTAGTACTGGTGCGGTAGTGAGTCTCTTTTTCAACTCTAGAAAGGCTCGCTCATGCTTCTCTGTCCATTCGAATTTCAAATTCTTCTTTGTCAACCCAGTCAATGGTGCAGCTATCTTGGAGAATCCCTCAACAAATCTCCTGTAATAGCCTGCGAGTCCAAGAAAACTCCGAACTTCTGTAGGGTTGCTTGGCCTAACCCAGTTGGATACAGCATCGGTCTTGGACGAATCCACAGAAATTCCTTGAGATGACACCTTGTGTCCCAAAAATTTACAACATCTTAGAAATTTCATCTTACATGAAATCTACGTTTTTAAGTCTTCATGAAATATACGTATTGTCTCTAAGTTGATAAAGTTTTGTTTCAAATAGTATGACTCTTGTTCCTTTCATTTCAATATTTTTGTTCCAGAATAATAGAACTTTTTACAAATCTACAAACTAACTACCACATTATATGGGAATAAGTAATGTGAAAATTAATAAAATACCTTGTAGTAGATCTTTCACTTAGGTTGTCTTCTCCAAAAAAAACTTCAACATGTTGTGAAAGTGAAATTGAGAGGGTGAATGAAACTGAGAAGGTGAAAGTGTTGGGGATTTGGTAGTTGAGATATATCCCAAATATGAGTGGAAGTATTAATGCAACCTTAAATTCTTTAACATAGTACTAGGTAGGTAGAAAAATCTTTTAAAAAGGAACAATCATATATGATCTTAGGAGCAACCTTTATCGATAAAGGAACAAACATGTAATATGTACATGCAACCGGCTATCACAAGTTCATCTACCATTAATACATGTCAAATAGCATTAAATGGCCACCAACTTTTGCTTTCTCCTCCAATCAATCATTGACACTTGGAAAAGTAGTTTGGTGTACCTACACCAATACCACCTTGGTGTACCAAAGTGATCTCCATTGATTTACTTTTTTGTATTTCTCCGTTTGCCTTCCCTAATTTTTAAAGATTTTGCTTAGAAGTATTCTCCACGTCATAATTATCAACAATCCCCTGATTACAGCAAGATGAAATGTTGATTATAAGAAAGATTGAGCACATTAATTAGGTGAATGTGAGGGGCAATGGGCAGAAATGAGGATCCTAATCACATTTACTCAGTGACCAGGAATTGTGCGTTACGTGCCCTGGTCTGCAGGAACTCAGTTTTGTTATCTTAAAACTCTGTTTTTGGTTCATGTTTGCAACCAATTAGAGTTGACCAACATGTTTTCCTTTCTTATCATATGTTTGCTGAAAATTTGTTCCTTGCTATTTTGACTTTGACCTTGCTGTTTACTTCTTCATCAAATTTGATCCTTGTACTCTTCATGCTCTTCAGGTTAGAGCTCATTGCAGTACTCAAACCTTAAAAACTAATCAAGTTTCTGATGATCAAGGTACGAATAAACTCATAGTGAATCACTTGTTTTGGTTGGAAGTATATTCACATATGATATTTAGTTGTGGTGAGGAGTGGCGATGTTATTTTGACTTATTTCTTATTTTTTTTTTCATTTGTGTGTGTGATGTGGATCTCACTAATAAGTTCCTGCATAGAACATTTCTTTAATCTACTTATGTTAACCACTATTGGCATGAAGTTTCTTTCTACACTTCTAACTTGTTATTTACCGCTGCTTTATTTTCATCAACAAAATTGTACCATTGCAAATATATATGCTTGTAATGAATTAATATAAATTGTTTCAAGATTTTTTCTTTGCAAAACAAAAATCACTAACTTAAATCTTTGTCTCCTACAACACTACATAAGAGCAAAATCCACGTATAGTATTTTGTGCTGTTCAATATTTACATCAGCTTAAATGATCGCCCATCTTGTCTTTGGTACGGACATATGTTCCCAAAATGAGTACTATTCTACATCGTTAATGCAAGGTAGTTGGGACTGATTTGTAAAACCAGTTAACATTGTACAAAAAAAAAGAAAGGAAAAATGGGAAAAGATATGGAAAATTATACGAAAGTTCCTAGAAGCAACTATTAAGAGTTTAAGGTTCAATGTGTTCTTTGATTTGTTACAAATAAAACCCTCCAACTTTCAGATAAGTGAAATTTAACCTAATATCGATGTACAGGTCTAATGAAATTTTACTTAATATTCAAAGATGCTAAGTGAAATTAATAATATTAATTGTCCTTCACTCTTAACAACTTATCATAATATCATTTCTGCTAATTGTTGCAACAAAATTTGAGTACTATCTTCAAATTCAAATAATGCGATAACCTGAAAGGCTTGCTTGTAGAGTTTAATAGCTTGATAAAGCCCAAAAAACTGGAGAGCTAATAAACCACAAGCTCATTATCAAAGATATTTTTTGTAACTAGTGTACAAACTTTAAGTGAATGCTTTTTTTTTTAAATTGAAGGAATACAAGATATTATATGTTGTTTAAACATGTATAGTATTTTGGAATATGATTGTTCACTAGTACTTGCAAATCATGCACTTGATCCATTATGGGCAAGTTATCAACCATACGAAATTCAAAATATTTCAATGTTAAAAACTTATCTTTGCCAATTTTCTCAGTCTTGCATTTGAATTCCAAAGCATTCCGTATTTCCCGAGGGGACTTGATCGCAGTAAAAAGATCATATAGACTATTAGAGAGGGTGTTCAGAATATGTCCTCTACACACCAGTTCATCTTCCTCCCTTTTCTTCCTCTGCTTTTGAATGTTCTCTGTGTCCTATTCATTTGGTTCTGGTAATGGCTACAACTCTGATCTAGAACATAGGAAATTTTTAATGCAATCAAAAGAAACATCATCTTGTCCTGCTAGCGAGTGAAATTGCTTCCATCAAATCTGTCCAATTTCAAGAAGTCTTGGTTCACCACCTTGAAGGCTGTTGTACTCGATCCTTCTTCCATGGTATAAATATTACTTTAAAATTGTTAGGAAATTAATGGTAGAAAGAAGAATCAGTAAATGTTTAGGATTTTGAGTCACGAAATTATCGTTATCTTTAAAGTGATATCTGCCCCTACTCGTGATTGAGTTTGCTAATAGGTTTCAAATAAATCACTTCCAGGATAAAACAAAATCCAAGAATCAGTAAAATAGCAAATTTAGAGATTCTACAGAATTTCTCAAAAAGGTTGGTACTACAGAATTTCTCAAAAAGATTGGTAGTTCAACTTATCATAATCAAGAGATTATGATAAAGTTGTTGGTGATCTTTCACAAAACTTATTTGATGATGTCAAAGTTGTAACAACCTGCATTTAATTTTAAATTTTGCATTTCATATTTAATTAATGTTCCTGATGTTAACTCAAATTTGCAATGTCTGCTTTTATTTAATTTGCAATTCTCATGTTTAGAACTTTAATACTTGCTTTATTTCATATTTAAAATTCTTGTTGGGGTCAAACTATAATTTTACAAAATTAAGTCATACATGTGTTGGATTTCAAAGTTTGTATTTCAAAATGGTGGAAATGTTTTCTTTTAATTCAAACTGTATTCATATAAAACCAGAAAACCATTTCTTACATTAAAATGAATTTTCTGTATTTTTGTGGTGACCACCGCGACGCGAAAGTACCAGTTCATGTCCAAAACTGTCTGTGTCGCATGGAACTTCCACAGATTTTGGAAGTGATGTAAAGTTAGATTTGGCATACACTTTATTTCCATTTATGGAAACTAATCATTGACTTATGCCTTGTTTGGATTCTGCTGTCGGGTATGTGCATTCCTAGTGCCATAAGCTACATTCACAAACACTTCAACTTTTGACCCCTATTAGCCTACTTGACCCTTCAATTTGTGAGAGTGTACATATATACGTATGTATCTGTGTGTGTATATTCTGCAGCTGGGATAAATTGAAAAACAAAATAGATTTGTAAAGTGTAGGAGGGAGAACTTGGGCTCCAAGTTGAGAGTTTTGTTTATATACTTGCATACACTCACACACAACTCCCATTCTGCATTCTTTCAACTGAAATTGAGAGAGTGAGAGAGAGAGAACACAGAAAGAAAAAGAGAGAGCTTGAGAGTTTAAATTTCTGGAGAGAGAAAGCTTAATCCCCATAGCCAAATCTTGGGTTTGAATTTTCCTATATTGTTTTCCTTCTCAACAATTCTTGAATCTCTGTGAGTATTTCTAACTCACTATGAATGTAATTCATATCTTGGTTGCTGTTTATATAGCTTAATTTGAAAATCTCCATTGATGGTTTTACGTTTGAATTTCAAAGCTTAAGAACATGGATTTTTCAAACTTAACCAAAATCCTTTTTTAGAGATGATTATGAAAGATTGTACATCATAGATGATATGTTTAAAGTATTAAGGCTTAATTTACTCAATTGAGAAAGTATATAAAGATTGAAGTTTTGTCATCTTTTAGTTTTTCGTAAAATTCGTGAACTACGTTTGGATTCAAGTAAAATTGATTGTAGATTCATAATCCTTGCGAAAAACCGAAGAGATTCATATATTATAAGGCATGGTAACTTACGGAATCAAAAATGGGTCAAAAGACCCCTTAATTTCTGAAACAGGGGAAAACCAACGAGGAAGATGAAGCTACTGCATGAACTCGCGCGAGCGAGGATCGCACGAGCGGACTGCGTGAGCGACCCTTCGCACGAGCGGCCCGCGAGCGCGAGCCATGTGGGTTCAGGCAGATAGAAAGGATCTTAATAAGAAAAATGAAAATTAGGCAGATCGCGCAAGAGGACCACGCGAGCGACCCGCGCGCGCGATTTCCCTGTGTTCTGGCAGTTAGAAAAGTTTTATAAAAGAAAAAGAAAAAGAAAATTGGGCATATCGCGCGAGCGGCCCGCGCGAGCGACCTTTGCGTAAGCGGCCCGTGCGCGCGACTTCCGACAATTTCTATATTGTGATTATTTTATGTTAAGGAACTGTTTGGGTGATATTTCATGGACTTTTAAAGCTTGGTTTGGGAAATTTACTAAAACAAAACCTATTTGGTATGCTTGGGTGATTGAAATGATGTATTACGACTAGGGCTGTCATTTGGAACGGAATTTTCGATTCCGACCGATTTCGAGCCGAAAAATTCTGATTTTGGAAGCAAAATTTGTATTCTGAATTCCGAAATTACGAATTCCGATAATTCTGAAAAAAATTGGAACGGAATCGGAATTGTTTTTAGAATTTCGAAATTTCCGAAATTCCGATCCAAAAATTCCGAATATATTCCGAAAGAATTCTGAATTAGAATTTCCGAAAATATTCCGATAATATTCTGAGTTCTTATATTATATATGTAAATATGTAATACATATACATAGGGGTGTTAAAAAATATTAACTAAGTTATTTTACTAATTTTGAAAAGTAGAAAGGTTAAGTAAATTTTAAAATTTTAGTAAAGTCCTTAGAGGTCCTTGACATTAGCTGCTTAGCATATTGGCCTAGGTCATTTCAAAGTTGAAGCAAAAATCAAAACCTAAACTTTTCTCTCCCTCTCTCTGCGCCGCCCAACTTCCCCGACCCTCCTCTCTTCTCTCCCTCTCATTGCGACGCCCAGCCCAGCCCCAACCCTCATCTCTTCTCTCCCTCCCACTGCGACGCCCATCCGGCCAGCCCCAAGTTCCCAACCCTCATCTCTTCGTTCCCTCTCTCTGCGTCACCCAGTCGCAACCCTACGCCTCTCCTCTCCCTCTCTCTGCAACCTCCGACGGCATTTGATTCAGTTTTTCAGATTATCAGGTACTCTTTATGTCAACTCTTTTGTTTCACATATCTCTTGTTATTTGATTTTGTTTTTTAACATTTGTGTGTGTTTGTTTAAATCACAATCCCTAATTTTTGATGGATTGTGATTTAAACTTTGTTAGTATCAATAAAGCCTCTGTTTTTTTAAAAAAACAAATTAATTAATACAAATGATGAAGTAACATGGTGCTTAAATTTTAATCAAGTTCATACCAACATGACCTGTACTAGATCTACTACTATGATGCCTAGTAGGAATGTCTACTGATATAGTTTTTAGGTCTCATATAATGAAAACTCTGCATTTCAAGTTTCTGATATTCTTTTCATCAGCAATAAAACATAGCCCTATCTTTAACTACTTTTATGTATCCAAACAATGTCTAACTAGGGAGAAGTTATTCAATGGTCCCGGACCATTGTCACGTGGTGATTAACTACTTTGTGATTAACTACTTTTTTTTAAATAAGTCCTAAAATTAGAAGTTCATTAGCCCATTCTGTTGGGTATGCCCACAAATTCGAAGCAATTGCAATTTAAGTTTTGTTCTGTTATCTCTTCCATGTAAGGGTCGTGCCCGAACTGTTCGAAGATGGATTTATATTAGGCAGAAAAATTGGTCTTCAATTTGACCAAAAATCACGTGAGTCCGGACATTGTAGTGAAAATTTTCTTTTCTTTAGTTCTTGACAATTCAAGTATTGTAGACAACTGAGATTTATAGGGCATGTTTGGAAATGTCTAAAGTATGATTAGATTTTGTCTCCCTCTCACAATTAAAGAAAACTAATATAAGCTGGTTTTGTGATAACTCGTATTTTTACGCAATTATTTATGATATTCACATCACCCGTGAGACTCATGTGGTACATTTTTAGTAGGTAAGATGTTAGTAACTAACATGTTGCTACCTTCAAATGATTCATATAGCCGACCCAATGGATTGGGACACAAGAGTTGGGTGTCGATTGGGACATATGAGTTAAATGTATTGATCCAAAAGGTTACTATTTGATAGTAATAAATATACGATAGTTCCCTGTGAAGAAAACTAGGCACGTCCTCCGTGATATTAAAGCTCATGAACTAAAAATACTACTAGTAAATAGGACAATGTCAGGTGGCCCTCATATAATTTTTTGACACAAACCACACCCACAGTTTTTAAATTAGCAAAAGTAGAAAAATATAAAGAACTTTAGAAATTTTCTAGGAAACCCAGTTTCATATTCATTTGTTTCTTGGCAATGAATGGTATAACCCTTCACGAATTCAATAAAGCCTCTGCTTTTTCCAAAAAAAAACTAATAACAATGGTATAACCCAGTTTCATATTCATTTGTTTCTTGGCAATCAATGGTATAACCCTTCATGAATTCAATAAAGCCTCTGCTTTTTCCAAAAAAAAAAACTAATAACAATGGTATAACCCAGTTTCATATTCATTTGTTTCTTGGCAATGAATGGTATAACCCTTCACGAATTCAATAAAGCCTCTGCTTTTTAAAAAAAAAAAAACTAATAACAATGGTATAACCCAGTTTCATATTCATTTGTTTCTTGGCAATGAATGGCATAACCCTTTCACGAATTCAACAAAGCCTCTGCTTTTTCCAGGAAAAAAAACTAATAACAATGGTATAACCCAATTTCATATTCATTTGTTTCTTGGCAATGAATGGTAGAAACCTTCACGAACTCATTTGTGTGTGTTTGTTTAAATCATCTTTTGGGAATGATGAATAAATTGTTAAGAATCCCTCACATTGGTTAAGAATCCCCATATTCCATTGGGGTATTTTGTGAGGGATACATAACAAAAGTGGAGGATTCTTAACTAACTGTGGGGTATAATTAACAAATATGGGGAATGATGAACAAATTGTTAAGAATGAATCCCCCATATTCCATTGGGGTATTTTGTGGGGGATCCTTAACAAAATTGGGGGATTCTTACAAATTTGTGGGGGATTCTTAACAAACAGTGGGGGAATCTTATAAATTATGGGGGATTCTAAAAAAACTGTGGGGGATTTTAAGCAAATATGGGGAATAATGAACAAATATGCAATATGGGAGATGACAACTATTGTAGGGGAATTCCCTATAATTGTCAAGAATCCCCCACAGTTGTCTTGAGTCCCCGACAAACTATGGGATATGGAGGATTCTTAACTAACTGTGGGGTATAATTAACAAATATGGGCAATGATGAATAAATTGTTAAGAATCTCTCACATTGGTTAAGAATCCCCCATATACCAATGGGGTATTTTGTGGGGGATCCTTAACAAAAGTGGAGGTTTCTTTACTAACTGTGGGGTATAATTAACAAATATGGTGAATGATGAACAAATTGTTAAGAATCTCTCACATTGGTTAAGAATCCCCCATATTCCATTGGGGTATTTTGTGAGGGATCCTTAACAAAAGTGGGGGATTCTTTACAAACTGTGGGTGATTTTAGCAAATATGGGGAATTATGAACAACTATGCAACATGGGAGATGACAACTATTGTAATAGAATCCCCCACAATTGTAAAAATCCCCCACAGTTTGTCTAGGGTCCCCCACAAACTATTGTATATGGGGGATTCGTTAATAAAAGTGGGAGATTCTTAACAAACTTTGGGAGTTTTAGCAAATATGGGGAATATTTAACAAATATGCAACATGGAAGATGACAACTATTGTAGGAGAATCCCCCACAATTGTAAAGAATCCCCCACAGTTTGTCTAGAGTCTCCCCCAAACAGTTGTACATGGAGGATTCTTAACAAACTGTGGGGTATAATTAACAAACATGGAGAATGATGAACAAATTGTTAAGAATCCCTAATATTGGTTAAGAATCCCCCATATTCCATTGGGGTATTCTGTGGGGGATCCTTAACTAACAGTGGAGGATTCTTATAAATTTATGGGGGATTCTAAACAAGCTGTGGGGGATTTTAGGCAAATATGGGGAATAATGAACAAATATTCAACATGGGAGATGACAACTATTGTAGGGGAATTCCCCACAATTGTCAAGAATCCGCCACAGTTGTCTTGAGTCCCCCACAAACTATGGGATATGGAGGATTCTTAACTAATTGTGGGGTATAATTAACAAATATGGGCAATGATGAATAAATTGGTAAGAATCTCTCACATTGGTTAAGAATCCCCCATATTCCAATGGGGTATTTTTGTGGGGGATCCTGAACAAAAGTGGAGGTTTCTTAACTAACTGTGGGGTATAATTAACAAATATGGGGAATGATGAACAAATTGTTAAGAATCTCTCACATTGGTTAAGAATCCCCCATATTCCATTGGGGTATATTGTGAGGGATCCTTAACAAAAGTGGGGGATTCTTTACAAACTGTGGGTGATTTTAGCAAATATGGGGAATTCTGAACAAATATGCAACATGGGAGATGACAACTATTGTAATGGAATCCCCCACAATTGTAATAATCCCCCACAGTTTGTCTAGGGTCCCCCACAAACTGTTGTATATGGGGGATTCTTTAATAAAAGTGGGAGTTTCTTAACAAACTTTGGGAGTTTTAGCAAATATGGGGAATATTGAACAAATATGCAACATGGAAGATGACAATTATTATAGAAGAATCCCCCACAATTGTAAAGAATCCCCCACAGTTTGTCTAGAGTCCCCCCCAAACAGTTGTACATGGAGGATTCTTAACAAACTGTGGGGTATAATTAACAAACATGGAGAATGATGAACAAATTGTTAAGAATCCCTAATATTGGTTAAGAATCCCCCATATTCCATTGGGGTATTCTGTGGGGGATCCTTAACTAACAGTGGAGGATTCTTATAAATATATGGGGGATTCTAAACAAGGTGTTGGGGATTTTAGGCAAATATGGGGAATATTGAACAAATATTCAACATGGGAGATGACAACTATTGTAGGGGAATTCCCCACAATTGTCAAGAATCCGCCACAGTTGTCTTGAGTCCCCCACAAACTATGGGATATGGAGGATTCTTAACTAATTGTGGGGTATAATTAACAAATATGGGGAATGATGAATAAATTGTTAAGAATCTCTCACATTGGTTAAAAATCCCCCATATTCCAATGGGGTATTTTTGTGGGGGATCCTTAACAAAAGTGGAGGTTTCTTAACTAACTGTGGGGTATAATTAACAAATATGGGGAATGATGAACAAATTGTTAAGAATCTCTCACATTGGTTAAGAATCCCCCATATTCCATTGGGGTATATTGTGAGGGATCCTTAACAAAAGTGGGGAATTCTTTACAAACTGTGGGTGATTTTAGCAAATATGGGGAATTCTAAACAAATATGCAACATGGGAGATGACAACTATTGTAATGGAATCCCCCACAATTGTAATAATCCCCCACAGTTTGTCTAGGGTCCCCCACAAACTATTGTATATGGGGGATTCTTTAATAAAAGTGGGAGTTTCTTAACAAACTTTGGGAGTTTTAGCAGATATGGGGAATATTGAACAAATATGCAACATGGAAGATGACAATTATTATAGGAGAATCCCCCACAATTGTAAAGAATCCCCCACAGTTTGTCTAAAATCTCCCCCCCCCCCCCCCCAAACGATTGTACATGTAGGATTCTTAACAAACTGTGGGGTATAATTAACAAACATGGAGAATGTTGAACAAATTGTTAAGAATCCCTAATATTGGTTAAGAATCCCCCATATTCCATTGGGGTATTCTGTGGGGGATCCTTAACTAACAGTGGGGGATTCTTATAAATTTATGGGGGATTCTAAACAAACTGTGGGGGATTTTAGGCAAATATGGTGAATAATGAACAAATATTCAACATGGGAGATGACAACTATTGTAGGGGAATTCCCCACAATTGTCAAGAATCTGCCACAGTTGTCTTGAGTCCCGCACAAACTATGGGATATGGAGGATTCTTAACTAACTGTGGGGTATAATTAACAAATAAGGGGAATTATGAATAAATTGTTAAAAATCCCTCACATTGGTTAAGAATCCCCCATATTCCATTGGGGTATTTTGTTGGGGATCCATAACAAAAGTGGGGGATTCATAAAAATATGTGGGGATTCTTAACAAACTGTATGGGGTTTTAGCAAATATGGGGAATAATGAAAAAATATGCAACATGGGAGATGACAACTATTGTAGGGGAATCCCCGACAATTGTAAAAAATCCCCCACAGTATGCCTAGAGTCCCCTACAAACTGTTGTATATGGGGGATTCTTAACAAACTGTGGGGTATAATTAACAAACATGGAGAATGATGAACAAATTGTTAAGAATCCCTCATATTGGTTAAGAATCCCCCATATTCCAATGGGGTATTATGTGAGGATCCTTAACAAACAGTGGTAGATTCTTATAAATTTTTGGTGGATTCTAAACAAACTGTGGGTTGTTCTAGCAAATATGAGGAATAATGAACAAATATGCAACATGGGAGATGACAACTATTGTAGGAGAATCCCCCACAATTGTAAAGAATCCCCCACAGTTTGTCTAGAGTCCCCCCACAAACTGTTGTATATGGGGGATTCTTTAACAAAAGTGTTTGATTCTTAACAAACTTTTGGGGATTTTAGCAAATATGGGGAATAATGAACAAATATGCAACATGGGAGATGATAACTATTGTAGGGGAATCCCCCACAATTGTAGAGAATCCCCCACAGTTTGTCTAGAGTCCCCCACAAACAGTTGTATATGGGGGATTCTTAACAAACTATGGGGTATAATTAACAAATATGGAGAATGATAAACAAATTGTTAAGATCCCTCATATTGGTTAAGAATCCTCCATATTTCATTGGAGTATTCTGTGGGGGATCCTTAAAAACAGTGGAGGATTCTTATAAATTTGTGGGGGATTCTAAACAAACTGTGGAGATTTTTAGCAAATATGGGGAATACTGAACAAATATGCAATATGGGAGATGACAACTATTGTATGGGAATTCCCCACAATTGTCAAGAATCCCCCACAGTTGTGTTGAGTCCCCCACAAACTATGGGATATGGAGGATTCTTAACTAACTATGGGGTATAATTAACAAATTTAAGAAATGATGAATAAATTGTTAAGAATCCCTCTCATTGGTTAAGAATCCCCCTTATTCCATTGGGGTATTTTGTGAGGGATCCTTAACAAAAGTTGGGGATTCTTAACAAACTGTGGGTGGTTTTATCAAATATGGGGAATAATGAACAATATATGCAACATGGGAGATGACAACTATTGTAGGAGAATCCCCCAAAATTGTAAAGAATCCCCCACAGTTTGTCTAGAGTCCCCTACAAACTGTAGTATATGGGGGATTCTTAACAAACTATGCGGTATAATTAACAAACATGGAGAATGATGAACAAATTATTAAGAATCACTCATATTGGTTAAGAATCCCCCATATTCCATTGGGGTATTCTGTGGGGGATCCTTAACAAGCAGTGGTGGATTCTTATAAATTTGTGGGGGATTCTGAACATACTATGGGGGATTTTAAGCAAATATGAGGAACAATGAACAAATATGCAAAATGGGAGATGACAACTATTATAGGGAATTCCCCACAATTGTCAAGAATCCTCCATAGTTGTCTTGAGTCCCACAAAAACCATGGGATATGGAGGATTCTTAACTAACTGTTGGGTATAATTAACAAAAATGGAGTATGATGAATAAATTGTTAAGAATCCCTCACATTGATTAAGAATACCCTATATTCCATTGGGGTATTTTGAGGGGGATCCTAAACAAAAGTGGAGGATTCTTTACTAACTGTGGCGTATAATTAACAAATATGGGGAATGATGATATAATTGTTAAGAATCCCTCACATTGGTTAAGAATCCTCTATATTCCATTGGGGTATTTTGTGGGGAATCTTTAATAAAACGGGGGGATTCTTAAAAATTTGTGGGGGAATCTTAACAAATTATGGGTGGTTTTAGCAAATATATGGAATAGTGAACAAATACGCAACATGGGAGATGACAACTATTGTAGGAGAATTCCCTACAATTGTAAAGAATCCACCGCAGTTTGTCTAGAGTCCCCACAAACTGTTGTATATGGGGGATTCTTTAACAAAAGTGGGGGATTCTTAACAAACTTTGGGGGGTTTTAGCAAATATGGGGAATAATAAACAGATATTCAACATGGGAGATGACAACAATTGTAGGGAATCCCCCACAATTGTAAAGAATCCCCCAAAGTTTGTATAGAGTCCCCCACAATGGGGATTCTTAACAAACTGTGGGATATAATTAACAAACATGGAGAATGATAAACAAATTGTTAAGAATCCCTCATATTGGTTAAGAATCCCCCATATTCCAATGGGGTATTCTGTGGGGGATCCTTAACAAACATTGGTGGATTCTTATAAATTTTTGGGGGTTCTAAAGAAACTATGTGGGATTTTAAGCAAATATGGGGAATAATGATAAAATATGCAACATGGGAGATGACAACTATTGTAGGGGATATCCTTACAATTGTCAAGAATCCCCACAGTTGTCTTGAGTCCCCCCCACAAACTATGGGATATGGAGGATTCTTAACTAACTGTAGGGTATAATTAACAAATATGGGGAATGATGAATAAATTGTTAAGAATTCCTCACATTGGTTAAGAATACTTCATATTCCATTGGGGTATTTATTGGGGGATCCTTAACAAAAGTGGAGGATTCTTAACTAAATGTGGGGTATAATTTACAAATATGGGGAATGATGAACAAATTGTTAAGAAACCCTCACATTGGTTAAGAATCACCCATATTCCATTGGGGTATTTTGTGGGGGATCCTTAACAAAAGTGGGGGATTTTTAAAAATTTGTGGGGGATTCTTAACAAATTCTGGGTGGTTTTACCAAATATGGGGAATAATGAACAAATGTGCAACATGGGTGATGACAACTATTGTAGGAGAATCCCCCACAATTGTAGACAATCCTCCACAGTTAGTCTAGAGTCCCCACAAGCAATTGTATATGGGGGATTCTTAACAAACTATGGGGTATAATTAACAAACATGGAGAATGATGACCAAATTGTTAAGAATCCCTCATATTGGTTAAGAATATCCCATATTCCATTGGAGTATTCTATGGGGAATCCTTAACAAAAGAGGGGAATTCTTATAAATTTGTGGGGATTATAAACAAACTGTGAGGGATTTTAAGCAAATATGGGAAATAATGAACAAATATGCAACATGGAAGATGACAACTATTGTAGGGGAATTTCCAACAATTGTCAAGAATCCCACACAGTTGTCTAGAGTCCCCCACAAACAATGGGATATGGAGGATTCTTAAAGATCTGTGGGGTATAATTAACAAATATAGGGAATGATGAATAAATTGTTAAGAATCCCTCACATTGGTTGAGAATCCCTCATATTCCATTGGGGTATTTTGTGGGGGATCCTTAACAAAAGTGGGGGGATTCTTAAAAATTTTGTGGGGGATTCTTAACAAATTGTGGGGGGTTTTAGCAAATATGGGGAATAATAAACAAATATGCAACATGGATGATGACAACTATTGTAGGGGAATCCCCCACAATTGTAAAGAATCCACTACAAACTATTGTATATTGGGGATTCTTAACAAACTGTGGGGTATAATTAACAAATATGGGGAATGATGAACAAAATGATAAGAATCTCTCACATTAGTTAAGAATCCCCCATATTTCATTGGGGTATTTTGTGGGGATCCTTAACAAAAGTGGGGGATTCTTAAAAATTTGTGGGGGATTCTTAACAAATTGTGGGTGGTTTTAGCAAGTATGGGGAATAATGAACAAATATGCAACATGGGAGATGACAACTATGATAGGAGAATTCCCCACAATTTTAAAGAATCCCCCACAGTTTGTCAAGAGTCCCCCACAAACTGTTGTATATGGGGGATTCTTTAACAAAAGTGGGGGATTCTTTACAAACTTTGGGGGGGTTTAGAAAATATGGGGAATAATGAACAAATATTCAACATAGGAGATGACAACTATTGTAGGGGAATCCCCCATAATAATAAAGAATCCCCCATAATTTGTCTAGAGTCCACCACAATGGGATTCTTAACAAACTGTGGGGTATAATAAACATACATGGAGAATGATGAACAAATTGTTAAGAATCCCTCATATTGGTTAAGAATCCCTCATATTGCATTGGGGTATTCTGTGGGGGATCCCTAACAAACAGCGGTGGATTCTCATAAATTTGTGGGAGATTCTATACAAACTGTGGGGGATTTTGATCAAATATGGGGAATAATGAACAAATATGCAACATGGGAGATGACAACTATTGTAGGAGAATTCCCCACAATTGACAAGAATCCCCCACAGTTGTCTTGAGTCTCCCATAAACTATGGGATATGGAGGATTCTTAACTAACTTTGGGGTATAATTAACAAATATGGGGAGTGATGAATAAATTGTTAAGAATCCCTCACATTGTTTAAAAATACCCAAAATTCCATTAGGGTATTTTGTAGGGGATCCTTAACAAAAGTGGGGGATTCTTAACTAACTTTGGGGTATAATTAACAAAAATGGGGAATGATGAACAAATTGTTAAGAATCCCTCACATTGGTTAAGAATCTCCCATATGTCATTGGGGTATTTTGTGGGGGATCCTTAACAAAAGTGGGGATTCTTTAAAATTTGTGGTGGATTCTTAACAAATTGTGGGTGGTTTTAGCAAATATGGGGAATAATAAGCAAATACGCAACATGGTAGATGACAACTATTGTAGGAGAATTCCCCACAATTTTAAAGAATCCCCCACAGTTTGTCTAGAGTCCCCCACAAACTGTTGTATATGGGGGATTCTTTAACAAAAGTGGGAGATTCTTTACAAACTTTGGGGGGTTTAGAAAATATGGAGAATAATGAACAAATATTCAACATGGGAGATGACAACTATTGTAGGGGAATCCCCCACAATTGTAAAGAATCCCCCACAGTTTGTCTAGAGTCTCCCACAATGGGGATTCTTAACAAACTGTGGGGTATAACTAAAAAACATGGAAAATGATAAACAAATTGTTAAGAATCCCTCATATTAGTTTAGAATCCCCCATATTCCATTGGAGTATTCTGTGGGGGATCCTTAACAAACAGTGGAGGATTCTTATAAAGTTGTGGGGGATTCTAAACAAATAGTGAGGGATTTTAAGCAAATATGGGGAATAATGAACAAATATGCAACATGGGAGATGACAATTATTGTAGGGGAATTCTCCACAATTGTCAAGAATCCCCCGCAGTTGTCTTGAGACCCCCACAAACTATGGGATATGGAGGATTCTTAACTAACTGTGGGGTATAATTATCAAATATGGGGAATGATGAATAAATTGTTAAGAATCCCTCACAATGGTTAAGAATACCCCATATTCCATCAGGGTATTTTGTGGGGGATCCTTAACAAAAGTGGAAAATTCTTAATTAACTGTGGGGTATAATTAACAAATATGGGGAATGATGAACAAATTGTTAAAAATCCCTCACATTGGTTAAGAATCCCCCATATTCCATTGGGGTATTTTTGGGGGGATCCTTAACAAAAGTGGGGGATTCTTAAAAATTTGTGGGGGATTCTTTAACAAAAGTGGGGGATTCTTTACAAACTTTGGGGGATTTTAGCAAATATGGGGAATAATGTACAAATATTCAACATGGGAGATGACAACTATTGTAGGGGAATCCCCCACAATTGTAAAGAATCCCCCATAATTTGTCTAGAGTCCCACACAATGGGATTCTTAACAAACTGTGGTGTATAATTAACAAACATATAGAATGATGAACAAATTGTTAAGAATCCCTCATATTGGTTAAGAATCCCCCATATTCCATTGGAGTATTCTGTGGGGGATTCTTAACAAACAGTGGAGGATTCTTATAAAGTTGTGGGGGATTCTAAACAAACAGTGAGGGATTTTAAGCAAATATGGGGAATAATGAACAAATATGCAACATGGGAGATGACAACTATTGTAGGGGAATTCCCCACAATTGTCAAGAATCCCCCACAGTTGTCTTGACTCCCCACAAACTATGGGATATGGAGGAATCTAAACTAACTGTGGGGTATAATTAACAAATATGGAGAATGATGAATAAATTGTTAAGAATCCCTCACATTGGTTAAGAATCCACCATATTTCATTGGTGTATTTAGTGGGGGATCCTTAACAAAAGTGGGGATTCTTAAAAATTTGTGGGGGATTTTTAACAAACTGTGGGGGGTTTTAGCAAATATGGGGAATAATGAAAAAATATTCAACATGAGAGATTACAACTATTATAGGTAATCCCCCACAATTGTTAAGAATCTCCCACAGTTTGTCTAGTGTCCCCTGCAAACTGTTGTATATGGGGGATTCTTACCAAACTGTGGGGTATAATTTACAAAATGGAGAATGATGAACAAATTGTTAAAAACCCTCATATTGGTTAAGAATCCCCCATATTCCATTGGGGTATTCTGTGTGGGATCCTTAACAAACAGCGGTGGATTCTCATAAATTTGTGGGGTATTCTATACAAACTGTCGGGGATTTTAATCAAATATGGGGAATAATGAACAAATATGCAACATGGGAGATTACAACTATTGTAGGAGAATTCCCCACGATTGACAATAATCCCCCACAGTTGTCTTGAGTCTCCCACAAACTATGGGATATGGAGGATTCTTAACTAACTTTGGGGTATAATTAACAAATATATGGAGTGATGAATAAATTGTTAAGAATCCCTCACCTTGTTTAAAAATACCCCATATTTCATTGGGGTATTTTTTGGGGGATCGTTAACAAAAGTGGAAGATTCTTAACTAACTGTGGTGTATAATTAACAAAAATAGGGAATGATGAACAAATTGTTAAGAATCTCTCACATTGATTGAGAATCCCCCATATTCCATTGGGGTATTTTGTGGGGGATTCTCAACAAAAGTGGGTGATTCTTAAAAATTTGTAGGGGATTCTTAAAAAATTGTGGGTGGTTTTAGTAAATATGGGGAATGCTGAACAATTATGCAACATGGGAGATGACAACTATTATAGGAGAATTCCTCACAATTGTAAAGAATCCTCCACAATTTGTCTAGAGTCCGCTACAAATTGTTGTATATGGGTGATTCATAACAAACTGTGGGTTATAATTAACAAACATGG
Organism: Hydrangea macrophylla; assembly: GCA_033977485.1. Taxonomy (NCBI): domain Eukaryota; kingdom Viridiplantae; phylum Streptophyta; class Magnoliopsida; order Cornales; family Hydrangeaceae; genus Hydrangea; species Hydrangea macrophylla. The sequence goes on from CM066991.1 coordinate 142,719,636, forward strand.
AGAATGATGAACAAATTGTTCAAAATCCCTCATATTGGTTAAAAATCCCTCATATTTTTTAGGGGTATTCTGTGGGGTATCCTTAACAAACAGTGGTGGATTCTTATAATTTTGTGAGGGATTCTAAACAAACTGTAGGGGATTTTAAGCAAATATGGTGAATAATGAACAATTATGCAACATGGGAGATGACAACTATTGTAGGGGAATTCCCCACAATTGTCAAGAATCCCCACAGTTGTCTTGAGTCCACCACAAACTATGGGATATGGAGGATTCTTAACTAACTATGGGGTATAATTAAAAAAAATGGAGAATGATGAATAAATTGGTAAGAATCCCTCACATTGGTTAAGAATTCCCCATATTCCATTGGGGTATTTTGTGGGGGATCCATAACAAAAGTTGAGGATTCTTAACTAACTATGGGGTATAATTAACAAATATGGGGAAGGATGAACAAATTGTTAGGAATCTCTCACATTGGTTAAGAATCCCCCATATTCCATTGGGGTATTTTGTGGAGGATACTTAACAAAAGTGGGGGATTCTTAAAAATTTATGGGGGATTCTTAACAAATTGTGGATGGTTTTAGCAAATATGGGGAATAATGAACAAATATGCAACATGGGAGATGACAACTATTGTAGGAGAATCCCCCACAATTGTAAAGAATCCCCCACAGTTTGTCTAGAGTCCCCCACAAACTGTTGTATATGGGGGATTCTTTAACAAAAGTTGGGGATTCTTTACAAACTTTGGGGGGTTTTAGAAAATATAAGGAATAATGAACAAATATTCAACATGGGAGATGACAACTATTGTAGGGAAATCCCCCACAATTGTAAAGAATCCCCCATAATTTGTCTAGAGTCCCCCACAATGTGATTCTTAACAAACTGTGGTGTATAATTAACAAACATGGAGAATGATAAACAAATTGTTAAGAATCCCTCATATTGGTTAAGAATCCCCATATTCCGTTGGAGTATTCTATGGGGGATCCTTAACAAACAGTGGAGGATTCTTATAAAGTTGTGGGGGATTCTAAACAAACAGTGAGGGAATTTAATCAAATATGGTGAATAATGAACAAATTTGCAACATGGGAGATGACAACTATTGTAGGGGAATTCTCCACAATTGTCAAGAATCCCCCACATTTGTCTTGAGTCCCCCACAAACTATGGAATATGGAGGATTCTTAACTAACTATGGGGTATAATTAACAAAAATGGAGAATTATTAATAAATTGTTAAGAATCATTCACATTGGTTAAGAATACCCCATATTCCATTGGAGTATTTTGTGGGTGATCCTCAACAAAAGTGGAGGATTCTTAACTAACTGTGGGGTATAATTAACAAATATGGGGAATGATGAACAAATTGTTAAGAATCTCTCACATTGGTTAAGAATCCCCCATATTTCATTGGGGTATTTTGTGGGGATCCTTAACAAAAGTGGGGGATTCTTAAAAATTTGTGGGGGATTCTTAACAAATTGTGGGTAGTTTTAGCAAATATGGGTAATAATGAACTAATATGCAACATGGGAGATGACAACTATTGTAGGAGAATTCCCAACAATTTTAAAGAATCCCCCACAGTTTGTCTAGAGTCCCCCACAAACTGTTGTATATGGGGGATTCTCTTAACAAAAGTGGGGGATTCTTTACAAACTTTGGGGGAGTTTAGAAAATATGGGGAATAATGAACAAATATTCAACATGGGAGATGACAACTATTGTAGGGGAATCCCCCACAATTGTAAACAATCCCCCAAAATTTGTCTAGAGTCCCCAGAATGGGATTCTTAACAAACTGTGGGGTATAATTAACAAACATGGAGAATGATGAACAAATTGTTAAGAATCCCTCATATTGGTTAAGAATCCCTCATATTCCATTGGGGTATTCTGTGGGGGATCCTTATCAAACAGCGGTGGATTCTCATAAATTTGTGGGGGATTCTATAAAAACTGTGGGGGATTTTTATCAAATATTGGGAATAATGAACAAATATGCAACATGGGAGATGACAACTATTGTAGAAGTATTCCCCACAATTGACAAGAATCCCCAACAGTTGTCTTGAGTCTCCCATAAACTATGGGATATGGAGGATTCTTAACTAACTTTGGGGTATAATTAACAAATATGGGGAGTGATGAATAAATTGTTAAGAATCCCTCACATTGTTTAAAAATATCCAAAATTCCATTAGGGTATTTTGTAGGGGATCCTTAACAAAAGTGGGGGATTCTTAACTAACTATGGGGTATAATTAACAAAAATGGGGAATGATGAACAAATTGTTAAGAATCCCTCACATTGGTTAAGAATCCCCCATATGTCATTGGGGTATTTTGTGGGGGATCCTTAACAAAAGTGGGGGATTCTTAAAAATTTGTGGCGGATTCTTAACAAATTGTGGGTGGTTTTAGGAAATATGGGGAATAATGAACAAATGTGCAACATGGTAGATGACAACTATTGTAGGAGAATTCCCCACAATTTTAAAGAATCCCCCACAGTTTGTCTAGAGTCCCCCTCAAACTGTTGTATATGGGGGATTCTTTAACAAAAGTGGGGGATTCTTTACAAACTTTGGGGGGTTTTAGAAAATATGGGGAATAATGAACAAATATTCAACATGGGAGATGACAACTATTGTAGGGAAATCCCCCACAATTGTAAAGAATCCCCCACAGTTTGTCTAGAATCCCCCACAATGGGGATTCTTAACAAACTGTGGGGTATAATTAACAAACATGGAGAATGATAAACAAATTGTTAAGAATCCCTCATATTGGTTAAGAATCCCCCATATTCCATTGGAGTATTCTGTGGGGGATCCTTAACAAGAAGTGGAGGATTCTTATAAAGTTGTGGGGGATTCTAAACAAACAGTGAGGGATTTTAAGCAAATATGGGGAATAATGAACAAATATGCAACATGGGAGATGACAATTATTGTAGGAGAATTCCCCACAATTGTCAAGAATCCCCCACAGTTGTCTTGAGACCCCCACAAACTATGGGATATAGAGGATTCTTAACTAACTGTGGGATATAATTATCAAATATGGGGAATGATGAATAAATTGTTAAGAATCCCTCACAATGGTTAAGAATACACCATATTCCATCAGGGTATTTTGTGGGGGATCCTTAACAAAAGTGGAAAATTCTTAATTAACTGTGGGGTATAATTAACAAATATGGGGAATGATGAACAAATTGTTAAAAATCCCTCACATTGGTTAAGATCCCCCATATTCCATTGGGGTATTTTTGGGGGGATCCTTAACAAAAGTGGGAGATTCTTAAAAATTTGTGGGGGATTCTTTAACAAAAGTGGGGGATTCTTTACAAACTTTGGGGGATTTTAGCAAATATGGGGAATAATGTACAAATATTCAACATGGGAGATGACAACTATTGTAGGGGAATCCCCCATAATTTGTCTAGAGTCCCCCACAATGGGATTTTTAACAAACTGTGGTGTATAATTAACAAACATGGAGAATGATGAACAAATTGTTAAGAATCCCTCATATTGGTAAAGAATTCCCCATATTCCATTGGAGTATTCTGTGTGGGATCCTTAACAAACAGTGGAGGATTCTTATAAAGTTGTGGGGAATTCTAAACAAACAGTGAGGGATTTTAAGCAAATATGGGGAATAATGAACAAATATGCAACATGGGAGATGAAAACTATTGTAGGGTAATTCCCCACAATTGTCAAGAATCCCCCACAGTTGTCTTGACTCCCCACAAACTATGGGATATGGAGGAATCTTAACTAACTGTGGGGTATAATTAACAAATATGGAGAATGATGAAAAAATTGTTAAGAATCCCTCACATTGGTTAAGAATCCCCCATATTTCATTGGTGTACTTAGTGGGGGATCCTTCACAAAAGTGGGGGATTCTTAAAAATTTGTGGGGGATTTTTAACAAACTGTGGGGGTTTTTAGCAAATATGGGGAATAATGAAAAAATATTCAACATGAGAGATTGCAACTATTATAGGGAATCCCCCACAATTGTAAAGAATCTCCCACAGTTTATCTAGAGTCCCCTGCAAACTGTTGTATGTGGGGGATTTTTACCAAACTGGGGGGTATAATTTACAAACATGGAAAATGATGAACAAATTGTTAAAAACCCTCATATTGGTTAAGAATCCCCCATATTCCATTGGGGTATTCTGTGGGGGATCCTTAACAAACAGCGGTGGATTCTCATAAATTTGTGGGGTATTCTATACAAACTGTCGGGGATTTTAATCAAATATGGGGAATAATGAACAAATATGCAACATGGGAGATGACAACTATTGTAGGAGAATTCCCCACAATTGACAATAATACCCCACAGTTGTCTTGAGTCCCCCACAAACTATGGGATATGGAGGATTCTTAACTAACTTTGGGGTATAATTAACAAATATATGGAGTGATGAATAAATTGTTAAGAATCCCTCACCTTGTTTAAAAATACCCCATATTCCATTGGGGTATTTCGTGGGGGATCGTTAACAAAAGTGGAGGATTCTTAACTAACTGTGGGGTATAATTAACAAAAATGGGGAATGATGAACAAATTGTTAAGAATCCCTCACATTGGTTAAGAATCCCCCATATTCCATAGGGGTATTTTGTGGGGATCCTTAACAAAAGTTGGGATTCTTAAAAATTTGTAGGGGATTCTTAAAAAATTGTGGGTTGTTTTAGCAAATATGGGGAATACTGAACAATTATGCAACATGGGAGATGACAACTATTGTAGGAGAATTCCCCACAATTGTAAAGAATCCTCCACAATTTGTCTAGAGTCCCCTACAAATTGTTGTATATGGGTGATTCATAACAAACTGTGGGTTATAATTAACAAACATGGAGAATGATGAACAAATTGTTCAAAATCTCTCATATTGGTTAAAAATCCCTCATATTTTTTAGGGGTATTCTGTGGGGGATCCTTAACAAACAGTGGTGGATTCTTATAATTTTGTGAGGGATTCTAAACAAACTGTGGGGGATTTTAAGCAAATATGGGGAATAATGAACAATTATACAACATGGGAGATGACAACTATTGTAGGGGAATTCCCCACAACTGTCAAGAATCCCCAAAGTTGTCTTGAGTCCCCCACAAACTATGGGATATGGAGGATTCTTAACTAACTATGGGGTATAATTAACAAAAATGGAGAATGATGAATAAATTGTTAAGAATCCCTCACATTGGTTAAGAATACCCCATATTCCATTGGGGTATTTTGTGGGGGATCCTTAACAAAAATTGAGGATTCATAACTAACTATGGGGTATAATTAACAAATATGGGGAAGGATGAACAAATTTTTAGGAATCTCTCACATTGGTTAAGAATCCCCCATATTCCATTGGGGTATTTTGTGGAGGATACTTAACAAAAGTGGGGGTTCTTAAAAATTTGTGGGGGATTCTTAACAAATTGTGGGTGATTTTAGCAAATATGGGGAATAATGAACAAATATGCAACATGGGAGATGACAACTATTGTAGGAGAATCCCCCACAATTGTAAAGAATCCCCCACAGTTTGTCTAGAGTCCCCCACAAACTGTTGTATATGGGGGATTCTTTAACAAAAGTGGGGGATTCTTTACAAACTTTGGGGGGTTTTAGAAAATATAGGGAATAATGAACAAATATTCAACATGGGAGATGACAACTATTGTAGGGGAATCCCCCACAATTGTAAAGAATCCCCCATAATTTGTCTAAAGTCCCCCACAATGGGATTCTTAACAAACTGTGGGGTGTAATTAACAAACATGGAGAATGATGAACAAATTGTTAAGAATCCCTCATAGTGGTTAAGAATCCCCCATATTCCGTTGGAGTATTCTGTGGGGGATCCTTAACAAACAGTGGAGGATTCTTATAAAGTTGTGGGGGATTCTAAACAAACAGTGAGGGATTTTAATTAATCAAATATGGGGAATAATGAACAAATATGCAACATGGGAGATGACAACTATTGTAGGGGAATTCTCCACAATTGTCAAAAATCCCCCACAGTTGTCTTGAGTCCCCCACAAACTATGGGATATGGAGGATTCTTAACTAACTATGGGTATAATTAACAAAAATGGAGAATGATGAATAAATTGCTAAGAATCCATCACATTGGTTAAGAATACCCCATATTCCATTGGGGTATTTTGTGGGCGATCCTTAACAAAAGTGGAGGATTCTTAATTAACTGTGGGGTATAATTAACAAATATGGGTAATGATGAACAAATTGTTAAGAATCTCTCACATTGGTTAAGAATCCCCCATATTTATTTGGAGTATTTTGTGGGGATCCTTAACAAAAGTGGGGGATTCTTAAAAATTTGTGGGGGATTCTTAACAAATTGTGGGTAGTTTTAGCAAATATGGGGAATAATGAACTAATATGCAACATGGGAGATGACAACTATTGTAGGAGAATTCCCCACAATTTTAAAGAATCCCCCACAGTTTGTCTAGAGTCCCCCAAAAACTGTTGTATATGGGGGATTCGTTAACAAAAGTGGGGGATTCTTTACAAACTTTGGGGGGTTTTAGAAAATATGTGGAATAATGAACAAATATTCAACATGGGAGATGACAACTATTGTAGGGGAATCCCCCACAATTGTAAAGAAACCCCCATAATTTGTCTAGAGTACCCCACAATGGGATTCTTAAAAAACTGTGGGGTATAATTAACAAACATGGAGAATAATGAACAAATCGTTAAGAATCTCTCATATTGGTTAAGAATCCCTCATATTCCATTGGGGTATTCTGTGGGGGATCCTTAACAAACAGCGGTGGATTCTCATAAATTTGTGGGGGATTCTATACAAACTGTGGGGGATTTTGATCAAATATGGGGAATAATGAACAAATATGCAACATGGGAGATGACAACTATTGTAGGAGAATTCCCCACAATTGACAAGAATCCCCCACAGTTGTCTTGAGTCTCCCATAAACTATGGGATATGGAGGATTGTTAACTAACTTTGGGGTATAATTAACAAATATGGGGAGTGATGAATAAATTGTTAAGAATCCCTCACATTGTTTAAAAATACCCAAAATTCCATTAGGGTATTTTGTAGGGGATCCTTAACAAAAGTGGGGGATTCTTAACTAACTTTGGGGTATAATTAACAAAAATGGGGAATGATGAACAAATTGTTAAGAATCCCTCACATTGGTTAAGAATCTCCCATATGTCATTGGGGTATTTTGTGGGGGATCCTTAACAAAAGTGGGGATTCTTTAAAATTTGTGGTGGATTCTTAACAAATTGTGGGTGGTTTTAGCAAATATGGGGAATAATAAGCAAATACGCAACATGGTAGATGACAACTATTGTAGGAGAATTCCCCACAATTTTAAAGAATCCCCCACAGTTTGTCTAGAGTCCCCCACAAACTGTTGTATATGGGGGATTCTTTAACAAAAGTGGGAGATTCTTTACAAACTTTGGGGGGGTTTAGAAAATATGGAGAATAATGAACAAATATTCAACATGGGAGATGACAACTATTGTAGGGGAATCCCCCACAATTGTAAAGAATCCCCCACAGTTTGTCTAGAGTCTCCCACAATGGGGATTCTTAACAAACTGTGGGGTATAATTAACAAACATGGAGAATGATAAACAAATTGTTAATAATCCCTCATATTAGTTTAGAATCCCCCATATTCCATTGGAGTATTCTGTGGGGGATCCTTAACAAACAGTGGAGGATTCTTATAAAGTTGTGGGGGATTCTAAACAAATAGTGAGGGATTTTAAGATAATATGGGGAATAATGAACAAATATGCAACATGGGAGATGACAATTATTGTAGGGGAATTCTCCACAATTGTCAAGAATCCCCCGCAGTTGTCTTGAGACCCCCACAAACTATGGGATATGGAGGATTCTTAACTAACTGTGGGGTATAATTATCAAATATGGGGAATGATGAATAAATTGTTAAGAATCCCTCACAATGGTTAAGAATACCCCATATTCCATCAGGGTATTTTGTGGGGGATCCTTAACAAAAGTGGAAAATTCTTAATTAACTGTGGGGTATAATTAACAAATATGGGGAATAATGAACAAATTGTTAAAAATCCCTCACATTGGTTAAGAATCCCCCATATTCCATTGGGGTATTTTTGGGGGGATCCTTAACAAAAGTGGAGGATTCTTAAAAATTTGTGGGGGATTCTTTAACAAAAGTGGGGGATTCTTTACAAACTTTGGGGGATTTTAGCAAATATGGGGAATAATGTACAAATATTCAACATAGTAGATGACAACTATTGTAGGGGAATTCCCCAAAATTGTAAAGAATCCCCCATAATTTGTCTAGAGTCCCCCACAATGGGATTTTTAACAAACTGTGGTGTATAATTAACAAACATGGAGAATGATGAACAAATTGTTAAGAATCCCTCATATTGGTAAAGAATTCCCCATATTCCATTGGAGTATTCTGTGTGGGATCCTTAACAAACAGTGGAGGATTCTTATAAAGTTGTGGGGAATTCTAAACAAACAGTGAGGGATTTTAAGCAAATATGGGGAATAATGAACAAATATGCAACATGGGAGATGAAAACTATTGTAGGGTAATTCCCCACAATTGTCAAGAATCCCCCACAGTTGTCTTGACTCCCCACAAACTATGGGATATGGAGGAATCTTAACTAACTGTGGGGTATAATTAACAAATATGGAGAATGATGAAAAAATTGTTAAGAATCCCTCACATTGGTTAAGAATCCCCCATATTTCATTGGTGTACTTAGTGGGGGATCCTTCACAAAAGTGGGGGATTCTTAAAAATTTGTGGGGGATTTTTAACAAACTGTGGGGGTTTTTAGCAAATATGGGGAATAATGAAAAAATATTCAACATGAGTGATTGCAACTATTATAGGGAATCCCCCACAATTGTAAAGAATCTCCCACAGTTTATCTAGAGTCCCCTGCAAACTGTTGTATGTGGGGGATTTTTACCAAACTGGGGGGTATAATTTACAAACATGGAGAATGATGAACAAATTGTTAAAAACCCTCATATTGGTTAAGAATCCCCCATATTCCATTGGAGTATTCTGTGGGGGATCCTTAACAAACAGCGGTGGATTCTCATAAATTTGTGGGGTATTCTATACAAACTGTCGGGGATTTTAATCAAATATGGGGAATAATGAACAAATATGCAACATGGGAGATGACAACTATTGTAGGAGAATTCCCCACAATTGACAATAATACCCCACAGTTGTCTTGAGTCCCCCACAAACTATGGGATATGGAGGATTCTTAACTAACTTTGGGGTATAATTAACAAATATATGGAGTGATGAATAAATTGTTAAGAATCCCTCACCTTGTTTAAAAATACCCCATATTCCATTGGGGTATTTCGTGGGGGATCGTTAACAAAAGTGGAGGATTCTTAACTAACTGTGGGGTATAATTAACAAAAATGGGGAATGATGAACAAATTGTTAAGAATCCCTCACATTGGTTAAGAATCCCCCATATTCCATTGGGGTATTTTGTGGGGATCCTTAACAAAAGTTGGGATTCTTAAAAATTTGTAGGGGATTCTTAAAAAATTGTGGGTTGTTTTAGCAAATATGGGGAATACTGAACAATTATGCAACATGGGAGATGACAACTATTGTAGGAGAATTCCCCACAATTGTAAAGAATCCTCCACAATTTGTCTAGAGTCCCCTACAAATTGTTGTATATGGGTGATTCATAACAAACTGTGGGTTATAATTAACAAACATGGAGAATGATGAACAAATTGTTCAAAATCTCTCATATTGGTTAAAAATCCCTCATATTTTTTAGGGGTATTCTGTGGGGGATCCTTAACAAACAGTGGTGGATTCTTATAATTTTGTGAGGGATTCTAAACAAACTGTGGGGGATTTTAAGCAAATATGGGGAATAATGAACAATTATACAACATGGGAGATGACAACTATTGTAGGGGAATTCCCCACAACTGTCAAGAATCCCCAAAGTTGTCTTGAGTCCCCCACAAACTATGGGATATGGAGGATTCTTAACTAACTATGGGGTATAATTAACAAAAATGGAGAATGATGAATAAATTGTTAAGAATCCCTCACATTGGTTAAGAATACCCCATATTCCATTGGGGTATTTTGTGGGGGATCCTTAACAAAAATTGAGGATTCATAACTAACTATGGGGTATAATTAACAAATATGGGGAAGGATGAACAAATTTTTAGGAATCTCTCACATTGGTTAAGAATCCCCCATATTCCATTGGGGTATTTTGTGGAGGATACTTAACAAAAGTGGGGGATTCTTAAAAATTTGTGGGGGATTCTTAACAAATTGTGGGTGATTTTAGCAAATATGGGGAATAATGAACAAATATGCAACATGGGAGATGACAACTATTGTAGGAGAATCCCCCACAATTGTAAAGAATCCCCCACAGTTTGTCTAGAGTCCCCCACAAACTGTTGTATATGGGGGATTCTTTAACAAAAGTGGGGGATTCTTTACAAACTTTGGGGGGTTTTAGAAAATATAGGGAATAATGAACAAATATTCAACATGGGAGATGACAACTATTGTAGGGGAATCCCCCACAATTGTAAAGAATCCCCCATAATTTGTCTAAAGTCCCCCACAATGGGATTCTTAACAAACTGTGGGGTGTAATTAACAAACATGGAGAATGATGAACAAATTGTTAAGAATCCCTCATAGTGGTTAAGAATCCCCCATATTCCGTTAAAGTATTCTGTGGGGGATCCTTAACAAACAGTGGAGGATTCTTATAAAGTTGTGGGGGATTCTAAACAAACAGTGAGGGATTTTAATCAAATATGGGGAATAATGAACAAATATGCAACATGGGAGATGACAACTATTGTAGGGGAATTCTCCACAATTGTCAAAAATCCCCCACAGTTGTCTTGAGTCCCCCACAAACTATGGGATATGGAGGATTCTTAACTAACTATGGGGTATAATTAACAAAAATGGAGAATGATGAATAAATTGTTAAGAATCCATCACATTGGTTAAGAATACCCCATATTCCATTGGGGTATTTTGTGGGCGATCCTTAACAAAAGTGGAGGATTCTTAATTAACTGTGGGGTATAATTAACAAATATGGGTAATGATGAACAAATTGTTAAGAATCTCTCACATTGGTTAAGAATCCCCCATATTTATTTGGGGTATTTTGTGGGGATCCTTAACAAAAGTGGGGGATTCTTAAAAATTTGTGGGGGATTCTTAACAAATTGTGGGTAGTTTTAGCAAATATGGGGAATAATGAACTAATATGCAACATGGGAGATGACAACTATTGTAGGAGAATTCCCCACAATTTTAAAGAATCCCCCACAGTTTGTCTAGAGTCCCCCAAAAACTGTTGTATATGGGGGATTCGTTAACAAAAGTGGGGGATTCTTTACAAACTTTGGGGGGTTTTAGAAAATATGGGGAATAATGAACAAATATTCAACATGGGAGATAACAACTATTGTAGGGGAATCACCCACAATTGTAAAGAAACCCCCATAATTTGTCTAGAGTACCCCACAATGGGATTCTTAACAAACTGTGGGGTATAATTAACAAACATGGAGAATGATGAACAAATCGTTAAGAATCTCTCATATTGGTTAAGAATCCCTCATATTCCATTGGGGTATTCTGTGGGGGATCCTTAACAAACAGCGGTGGATTCTCATAAATTTGTGGGGGATTCTATACAAACTGTGGGGGATTTTGATCAAATATGGGGAATAATGAACAAATATGCAACATGGGAGATGACAACTATTGTAGGAGAATTCCCCACAATTGACAAGAATCCCCCACAGTTGTCTTGAGTCTCCCATAAACTATGGGATATGGAGGATTGTTAACTAACTTTGGGGTATAATTAACAAATATGGGGAGTGATGAATAAATTGTTAAGAATCCCTCACATTGTTTAAAAATACCCAAAATTCCATTAGGGTATTTTGTAGGGGATCCTTAACAAAAGTGGGGGATTCTTAACTAACTTTGGGGTATAATTAACAAAAATGGGGAATGATGAACAAATTGTTAAGAATCCCTCACATTGGTTAAGAATCTCCCATATGTCATTGGGGTATTTTGTGGGGGATCCTTAACAAAAGTGGGGATTCTTTAAAATTTGTGGTGGATTCTTAACAAATTGTGGGTGGTTTTAGCAAATATGGGGAATAATAAGCAAATACGCAACATGGTAGATGACAACTATTGTAGGAGAATTCCCCACAATTTTAAAGAATCCCCCACAGTTTGTCTAGAGTCCCCCACAAACTGTTGTATATGGGGGATTCTTTAACAAAAGTGGGAGATTCTTTACAAACTTTGGGGGGGGTTTAGAAAATATGGAGAATAATGAACAAATATTCAACATGGGAGATGACAACTATTGTAGGGGAATCCCCCACAATTGTAAAGAATCCCCCACAGTTTGTCTAGAGTCTCCCACAATGGGGATTCTTAACAAACTGTGGGGTATAATTAACAAACATGGAGAATGATAAACAAATTGTTAAGAATCCCTCATATTAGTTTAGAATCCCCCATATTCCATTGGAGTATTCTGTGGGGGATCCTTAACAAACAGTGGAGGATTCTTATAAAGTTGTGGGGGATTCTAAACAAATAGTGAGGGATTTTAAGATAATATGGGGAATAATGAACAAATATGCAACATGGGAGATGACAATTATTGTAGGGGAATTCTCCACAATTGTCAAGAATCCCCCGCAGTTGTCTTGAGACCCCCACAAACTATGGGATATGGAGGATTCTTAACTAACTGTGGGGTATAATTATCAAATATGGGGAATGATGAATAAATTGTTAAGAATCCCTCACAATGGTTAAGAATACCCCATATTCCATCAGGGTATTTTGTGGGGGATCCTTAACAAAAGTGGAAAATTCTTAATTAACTGTGGGGTATAATTAACAAATATGGGGAATAATGAACAAATTGTTAAAAATCCCTCACATTGGTTAAGAATCCCCCATATTCCATTGGGGTATTTTTGGGGGGATCCTTAACAAAAGTGGGGGATTCTTAAAAATTTGTGGGGGATTCTTTAACAAAAGTGGGGGATTCTTTACAAACTTTGGGGGATTTTAGCAAATATGGGGAATAATGTACAAATATTCAACATGGTAGATGACAACTATTGTAGGGGAATCCCCCAAAATTGTAAAGAATCCCCCATAATTTGTCTAGAGTCCCCCACAATGGGATTTTTAACAAACTGTGGTGTATAATTAACAAACATGGAGAATGATGAACAAATTGTTAAGAATCCCTCATATTGGTAAAGAATTCCCCATATTCCATTGGAGTATTCTGTGTGGGATCCTTAACAAACAGTGGAGGATTCTTATAAAGTTGTGGGGAATTCTAAACAAACAGTGAGGGATTTTAAGCAAATATGGGGAATAATGAACAAATATGCAACATGGGAGATGAAAACTATTGTAGGGTAATTCCCCACAATTGTCAAGAATCCCCCACAGTTGTCTTGACTCCCCACAAACTATGGGATATGGAGGAATCTTAACTAACTGTGGGGTATAATTAACAAATATGGAGAATGATGAAAAAATTGTTAAGAATCCCTCACATTGGTTAAGAATCCCCCATATTTCATTGGTGTACTTAGTGGGGGATCCTTCACAAAAGTGGGGGATTCTTAAAAATTTGTGGGGGATTTTTAACAAACTGTGGGGGTTTTTAGCAAATATGGGGAATAATGAAAAAATATTCAACATGAGAGATTGCAACTATTATAGGGAATCCCCCACAATTGTAAAGAATCTCCCACAGTTTATCTAGAGTCCCCTGCAAACTGTTGTATGTGGGGGATTTTTACCAAACTGGGGGGTATAATTTACAAACATGGAGAATGATGAACAAATTGTTAAAAACCCTCATATTGGTTAAGAATCCCCCATATTCCATTGGGGTATTCTGTGGGGGATCCTTAACAAACAGCGGTGGATTCTCATAAATTTGTGGGGTATTCTATACAAACTGTCGGGGATTTTAATCAAATATGGGGAATAATGAACAAATATGCAACATGGGAGATGACAACTATTGTAGGAGAATTCCCCACAATTGACAATAATACCCCACAGTTGTCTTGAGTCCCCCACAAACTATGGGATATGGAGGATTCTTAACTAACTTTGGGGTATAATTAACAAATATATGGAGTGATGAATAAATTGTTAAGAATCCCTCACCTTGTTTAAAAATACCCCATATTCCATTGGGGTATTTCGTGGGGGATCGTTAACAAAAGTGGAGGATTCTTAACTAACTGTGGGGTATAATTAACAAAAATGGGGAATGATGAACAAATTGTTAAGAATCCCTCACATTGGTTAAGAATCCCCCATATTCCATTGGGGTATTTTGTGGGGATCCTTAACAAAAGTTGGGATTCTTAAAAATTTGTAGGGGATTCTTAAAAAATTGTGGGTTGTTTTAGCAAATATGGGGAATACTGAACAATTATGCAACATGGGAGATGACAACTATTGTAGGAGAATTCCCCACAATTGTAAAGAATCCTCCACAATTTGTCTAGAGTCCCCTACAAATTGTTGTATATGGGTGATTCATAACAAACTGTGGGTTATAATTAACAAACATGGAGAATGATGAACAAATTGTTCAAAATCTCTCATATTGGTTAAAAATCCCTCATATTTTTTAGGGGTATTCTGTGGGGGATCCTTAACAAACAGTGGTGGATTCTTATAATTTTGTGAGGGATTCTAAACAAACTGTGGGGGATTTTAAGCAAATATGGGGAATAATGAACAATTATACAACATGGGAGATGACAACTATTGTAGGGGAATTCCCCACAACTGTCAAGAATCCCCAAAGTTGTCTTGAGTCCCCCACAAACTATGGGATATGGAGGATTCTTAACTAACTATGGGGTATAATTAACAAAAATGGAGAATGATGAATAAATTGTTAAGAATCCCTCACATTGGTTAAGAATACCCCATATTCCATTGGGGTATTTTGTGGGGGATCCTTAACAAAAATTGAGGATTCATAACTAACTATGGGGTATAATTAACAAATATGGGGAAGGATGAACAAATTTTTAGGAATCTCTCACATTGGTTAAGAATCCCCCATATTCCATTGGGGTATTTTGTGGAGGATACTTAACAAAAGTGGGGGATTCTTAAAAATTTGTGGGGGATTCTTAACAAATTGTGGGTGATTTTAGCAAATATGGGGAATAATGAACAAATATGCAACATGGGAGATGACAACTATTGTAGGAGAATCCCCCACAATTGTAAAGAATCCCCCACAGTTTGTCTAGAGTCCCCCACAAACTGTTGTATATGGGGGATTCTTTAACAAAAGTGGGGGATTCTTTACAAACTTTGGGGGGTTTTAGAAAATATAGGGAATAATGAACAAATATTCAACATGGGAGATGACAACTATTGTAGGGGAATCCCCCACAATTGTAAAGAATCCCCCATAATTTGTCTAAAGTCCCCCACAATGGGATTCTTAACAAACTGTGGGGTGTAATTAATAAACATGGAGAATGATGAACAAATTGTTAAGAATCCCTCATAGTGGTTAAGAATCCCCCATATTCCGTTGGAGTATTCTGTGGGGGATCCTTAACAAACAGTGGAGGATTCTTATAAAGTTGTGGGGGATTCTAAACAAACAGTGAGGGATTTTAATCAAATATGGGGAATAATGAACAAATATACAACATGGGAGATGACAACTATTGTAGGGGAATTCTCCACAATTGTCAAAAATCCCCCACAGTTGTCTTGAGTCCCCCACAAACTATGGGATATGGAGGATTCTTAACTAACTATGGGGTATAATTAACAAAAATGGAGAATGATGAATAAATTGTTAAGAATCCATCACATTGGTTAAGAATACCCCATATTCCATTGGGGTATTTTGTGGGCGATCCTTAACAAAAGTGGAGGATTCTTAATTAACTGTGGGGTATAATTAACAAATATGGGTAATGATGAACAAATTGTTAAGAATCTCTCACATTGGTTAAGAATCCCCCATATTTATTTGGGGTATTTTGTGGGGATCCTTAACAAAAGTGGGGGTTCTTAAAAATTTGTGGGGGATTCTTAACAAATTGTGGGTAGTTTTAGCAAATATGGGGAATAATGAACTAATATGCAACATGGGAGATGACAACTATTGTAGGAGAATTCCCCACAATTTTAAAGAATCCCCCAGAGTTTGTCTAGAGTCCCCCAAAAACTGTTGTATATGGGGGATTCGTTAACAAAAGTGGGGGATTCTTTACAAACTTTGGGGGGTTTTAGAAAATATGGGGAATAATGAACAAATATTCAACATGGGAGATGACAACTATTGTAGGGGAATCCCCCACAATTGTAAAGAAACCCCCATAATTTGTCTAGAGTACCCCACAATGGGATTCTTAACAAACTGTGGGGTATAATTAACAAACATGGAGAATGATGAACAAATCGTTAAGAATCTCTCATATTGGTTAAGAATCCCTCATATTCCATTGGGGTATTCTGTGGGGGATCCTTAACAAACAGCGGTGGATTCTCATAAATTTGTGGGGGATTCTATACAAACTGTGGGGGATTTTGATCAAATATGGGGAATAATGAACAAATATGCAACATGGGAGATGACAACTATTGTAGGAGAATTCCCCACAATTGACAAGAATCCCCCACAGTTGTCTTGAGTCTCCCATAAACTATGGGATATGGAGGATTGTTAACTAACTTTGGGGTATAATTAACAAATATGGGGAGTGATGAATAAATTGTTAAGAATCCCTCACATTGTTTAAAAATACCCGAAATTCCATTAGGGTATTTTGTAGGGGATCCTTAACAAAAGTGGGGGATTCTTAACTAACTTTGGGGTATAATTAACAAAAATGGGGAATGATGAACAAATTGTTAAGAATCCCTCACATTGGTTAAGAATCTCCCATATGTCATTGGGGTATTTTGTGGGGGATCCTTAACAAAATTGGGATTCTTTAAAATTTGTGGTGGATTCTTAACAAATTGTGGGTGGTTTTAGCAAATATGGGGAATAATAAGCAAATACGCAACATGGTAGATGACAACTATTGTAGGAGAATTCCCCACAATTTTAAAGAATCCCCCACAGTTTGTCTAGAGTCCCCCACAAACTGTTGTATATGGGGGATTCTTTAACAAAAGTGGGAGATTCTTTACAAACTTTGGGGGGGTTTAGAAAATATGGAGAATAATGAACAAATATTCAACATGGGAGATGACAACTATTGTAGGGGAATCCCCCACAATTGTAAAGAATCCCCCACAGTTTGTCTAGAGTCTCCCACAATGGGGATTCTTAACAAACTGTGGGGTATAATTAACAAACATGGAGAATGATAAACAAATTGTTAAGAATCCCTCATATTAGTTTAGAATCCCCCATATTCCATTGGAGTATTCTGTGGGGGATCCTTAACAAACAGTGGAGGATTCTTATAAAGTTGTGGGGGATTCTAAACAAATAGTGAGGGATTTTAAGATAATATGGGGAATAATGAACAAATATGCAACATGGGAGATGACAATTATTGTAGGGGAATTCTCCACAATTGTCAAGAATCCCCCACAGTTGTCTTGAGACCCCCACAAACTATGGGATATGGAGGATTCTTAACTAACTGTGGGGTATAATTATCAAATATGGGGAATGATGAATAAATTGTTAAGAATCCCTCACAATGGTTAAGAATACCCCATATTCCATCAGGGTATTTTGTGGGGGATCCTTAACAAAAGTGGAAAATTCTTAATTAACTGTGGGGTATAATTAACAAATATGGGGAATAATGAACAAATTGTTAAAAATCCCTCACATTGGTTAAGAATCCCCCATATTCCATTGGGGTATTTTTGGGGGGATCCTTAACAAAAGTGGGGGATTCTTAAAAATTTGTGGGGGATTCTTTAACAAAAGTGGGGGATTCTTTACAAACTTTGGGGGATTTTAGCAAATATGGGGAATAATGTACAAATATTCAACATGGTAGATGACAACTATTGTAGGGGAATCCCCCAAAATTGTAAAGAATCCCCCATAATTTGTCTAGAGTCCCCCACAATGGGATTTTTAACAAACTGTGGTGTATAATTAACAAACATGGAGAATGATGAACAAATTGTTAAGAATCCCTCATATTGGTAAAGAATTCCCCATATTCCATTGGAGTATTCTGTTTGGGATCCTTAACAAACAGTGGAGGATTCTTATAAAGTTGTGGGGAATTCTAAACAAACAGTGAGGGATTTTAAGCAAATATGGGGAATAATGAACAAATATGCAACATGGGAGATGAAAACTATTGTAGGGTAATTCCCCACAATTGTCAAGAATCCCCCACAGTTGTCTTGACTCCCCACAAACTATGGGATATGGAGGAATCTTAACTAACTGTGGGGTATAATTAACAAATATGGAGAATGATGAAAAAATTGTTAAGAATCCCTCACATTGGTTAAGAATCCCCCATATTTCATTGGTGTACTTAGTGGGGGATCCTTCACAAAAGTGGGGGATTCTTAAAAATTTGTGGGGGATTTTTAACAAACTGTGGGGGGTTTTAGCAAATATGGGAAATAATGAAAAAATATGCAACATGAGAGATTACTACTATTATAGGGAATCCCCCACAATTGTAAAGAATCTCCCACAGTTTGTCTAGAGTCCCCTGCAAACTGTTGTATATGGGGGATTCTTACAAACATGGAGAATGATGAACAAATTGTTAAAAACCCTCATATTGGTTAAGAATCCCCCATATTCCATTGGGGTATTCTGTGGGGGATCCTTAACAAACAGCGGTGGATTCTCATAAATTTGTGGGGTATTCTATACAAACTATAGGGGATTTTAATCAAATATGGGGAATAATGAACAAATATGCAACATGGGAGATGACAACTATTGTAGGAGAATTCTCCACAATTGTCTTGAGTCCCCCACAAACTATGGGATATGTAGGATTCTTAACTAACTTTGGGGTATAATTAACAAATATATGGAGTGATGAATAAATTGTTAAGAATCCCTCACCTTGTTTAAAAATACCCCATATTCCATTGGGGTATTTTGTGGGGGATCGTTAACAAAAGTGGAGGATTCTTAACTAACTGTGGGGCATAATTAACAAAAATGGGGAATGATGA
Source organism: Hydrangea macrophylla (assembly GCA_033977485.1). Taxonomy (NCBI): domain Eukaryota; kingdom Viridiplantae; phylum Streptophyta; class Magnoliopsida; order Cornales; family Hydrangeaceae; genus Hydrangea; species Hydrangea macrophylla. Next base: position 142,739,013 of record CM066991.1, read on the forward strand.
ACAAATTGTTAAGAATCCCTCACATTGGTTAAGAATCCCCCATATTCCATTGGGGTATTATGTGGGGGATCCTTAACAAAAGTTGGGAATTCTTAAAAATTTGTAGGGGATTCTTAAAAAATTGTGGGTGGTTTTAGCAAATATGGGGAATACTGAACAATTATGCAACATGGGAGATAACAACTATTGTAGGAGAATTCCCCACAATTGTAAAGAATCCTCCACAATTTGTCTAGAGTCCCCTACAAATTGTTGTATATGGGTGATTCATAACAAACTGTGGGTTATAATTAACAAACATGGAGAATGATGAACAAATTGTTCAAAATCCCTCATATTGGTTAAAAATCCCTCATATTTTTTAGGTGTATTCTGTGGGGGATCCTTAACAAACAGTGGTGGATTCTTATAATTTTGTAAGGGATTCTAAAAAACTGCGGGGGATTTTAAGCAAATATGGGGAATAATGAACAATTATGCAACATGGGAGATGACAACTATTGTAGGGGAATTCCCCACAATTGTCAAGAATCCCCACAGTTGTCTTGAGTCCCCCACAAACTATGGGATATGGAGGATTCTTAACTAACTATGGGGTATAATTAACAAAAATGGAGAATGATGAATAAATTGTTAAGAATCCCTCACATTGGTTAAGAATACCCCATATTCCATTGGGGTATTTTGTGGGGGATCCTTAACAAAAGTTGAGGATTCATAACTAACTATGGGGTATAATTAACAATTATGGGGAAGGATGAACAAATTGTTAGGAATCTTTCACATTGGTTAAGAATCCCCCATATTCCATTGGGGTTTTTTGTGGAGGATACTTAACAAAAGTGGGGGATTCTTAAAAGTTTGTGGGGGATTCTTAACAAATTGTGGGTGGTTTTAGAAAATATGGGGAATAATGAACAAATATGCAACATGGGAGATGACAACTATTGTAGGAGAATCCCCCACAATTGTAAAGAATCCCCCACAGTTTGTCTAGAGTCCCCCACAAACTGTTGTATATGGGGGATTCTTTAACAAAAGTGGTGGATTCTTTACAAACTTTGGGGGGTTTTAAAAAATATAGGGAATAATGAACAAATATTCAACATGGGAGACGACAACTATTGTAGGGGAATCCCCCACAATTGTAAATAATCCCCCATAATTTGTCTAGAGTCCCCCACAATGGGATTCTTAACAAACTATGGGGTGTAATTAACAAACATGGAGAATGATGAACAAATTGTTAAGAATCCCTCATAGTGGTTAAGAATCCCCCATATTCCGTTGGAGTATTCTGTGGGGGATCCTTAACAAACAGTGGAGGATTCTTATAAAGTTGTGGGGGATTCTAAACAAACAGTGAGGGATTTTAATCAAATATGGGGAATAATGAACAAATATGCAACATGGGAGATGACAACTATTGTAGGGGAATTCTCCACAATTGTCAAGAATCCCCCACAGTTATCTTGAGTCCCCCACAAACTATGGGATATGGAGGATTCTTAACTAACTATGGGGTATAATTAACAAAAATGGAGAATGATGAATAAATTGTTAAGAATCCATCACATTGGTTAAGAATACCGCATATTCCATTGGGGTATTTTGTGGGCGATCCTTAACAAAAGTGGAGGATTCTTAACAAACTGTGGGGTATAATTAACAAACATGGAGAATGATAAACAAATTGTGAAGAATCCCTCACATTGGTTAAGAATCTCACATATGTCATTGGGGTATTTTGTGGGGGATTCTTAACAATAGTGGGGATTCTTTAAAATTTGTGGTGGATTCTTAACAAATTGTGGGTGGTTTAGCAAATATGGGTAATAATAAGCAAATATGCAACATGGTAGATGACAACTATTGTAGGAGAATTCCCCACAATTTTAAAGAATCCCCCACAGTTTGTCTAGAGTCCCCCACAAACTGTTGTATATGGGGGATTCTTTAACAAAAGTGGGAGATTCTTTACAAACTTTGGGGGGGTTTAGAAAATATGGGGAATAATGAACAAATATGCAACATGGGAGATGACAATTATTGTAGGGGAATTCTCCACAATTGTCAAGAATCCCCCACAGTTGTCTTGAGACCCCCACAAACTATGGGATATGGAGGATTCTTAACTAACTGTGGGGTATAATTATCAAATATGGGGAATGATGAATAAATTGTTAAGAATCCCTCACAATGGTTAAGAATACCCCATATTCCATTAGGGTATTTTGTGGGGGATCCTTAACAAAAGTGGAAAATTCTTAATTAACTGTGGGGTATAATTAACAAATATGGGGAATGATGAACAAATTGTTAAAAATCCCTCACATTGGTTAAGAATCCCCCATATTCCATTGGGGTATTTTTGGGGGAATCCTTAACAAAAGTGGTGGATTCTTAAAAATTTGTGGGGGATTTTTTAACAAAAGTGGGGGATTCTTTACAAACTTTGGGGGATTTTAGCAAATATGGGGAATAATGTACAAATATTCGATATGGGGGATGACAACTATTGTAGGGGAATCCCCCACAATTGTAAAGAATCCCCCATAATTTGTCTGGAGTCCCCCACAATGGTATTTTTAACAAACTGTGGTGTATAATTAACAAACACGGAGAATGATGAACAAATTGTTAAGAATCCCTCATATTGGTTAAGAATCCCCCATATTCCATTGGAGTATTCTGTGTGGGATCCTTAACAAACAGTGGAGGATTCTTATAAAGTTGTGGGGGATTCTAAACAAACAGTGAGGGATTTTAAGCAAATATGGGGAATAATGAACAAATATACAACATGGGAGATGACAACTATTGTAGGGTAATTCCCCACAATTGTCAAGAATCCCCCACAGTTGTCTTGACTACCCACAAACTATGGGATATGGAGGAATCTTAAATAACTGTGGGGTATAATTAACAAATATGGAGAATGATGAAAAAATTGTTAAGAATCCCTCACATTGGTTAAGAATCCCCCATATTTCATTGGTGTACTTAGTGGGGGATCCCCCACAATTGTAAAGAATCTTCCACAGTTTGTCTAGAGTCCCCTGCAAACTGTTGTATATGGGGGATTCTTACCAAACTGTGGGGTATAATTTACAAACATGGAGAATGATGAACAAATTGTTAAAAACCCTCATATTGGTTAAGAATTCCCCATATTCCATTGGGGTATTCTGTTGGGGATCCTTAACAAACAGCGGTGGATTCTCATAAATTTGTGGGGGATTCTATACAAACTGTGGGGGATTTTGATCAAATATGGGGAATAATGAACAAATATGCAACATGGGAGATGACAACTATTATAGGAGAATTCTCCACAATTGACAAGAATCCCCCACAGTTGTCTTTAGTCTCCCATAAACTATGGGATATGGAGGATTCTTAACTAACTTTGGGGTATAATTAACAAATATGGGGAGTGATGAATAAATTGTTAAGAATCCCTCACATTGTTTAAAAATACCCAAAATTCCATTAGGGTATTTTGTAGGGGATCCTTAACAAAAGTGGGGGATTCTTAACTAACATTGGGGTATAATTAACAAAAATGGGGAATGATGAACAAATTGTTAAGAATCCCTCACATTGGTTAAGAATCTCCCATATGTCATTGGGGTATTTTGTGGGGGATCCTTAACAAAAGTGGGGATTCTTTAAAATTTGTGGTGGATTCTTAACAAATTGTGGGTGGTTTTAGCAAATATGGGGAATAATAAGCAAATATGCAACATGGTAGATGACAACTATTGTAGGAGAATTCCCCACAATTTTAAAGAATCCCCACAATTTGTCTAGAGTCCCCCACAAACTGTTGTATATGGGGGATTCTTTAACAAAAGTGGGAGATTCTTTACAAACTTTGGGGGGGGGTTTAGAAAATATGGGGAATAATGAACAAATATTCAACATGGGAGATGACAACTATTGTAGGGGAATCCCCCACAATTGTAAAGAATCCCCCACAGTTTGTCTAGAGTCTCCCACAATGGGGATTCTTAACAAACTGTGGGGTATAATTAACAAACATGGAGAATGATAAACTAATTGTTAAGAATCCCTCATATTGGTTTAGAATCCCCCATATTCCATTGGAGTATTCTGTGGGGGATCCTTAACAAACAGTGGAGGATTCTTATAAAGTTGTGGGGATTCTAAACAAACAGTGAGAGATTTTAAGCAAATATGGGGAATAATGAACAAATATGCAACATGGGAGATGACAATTATTGTAGGGGAATTCTCCACAATTGTCAAGAATCCCCCACAGTTGTCTTGAGACCCCCACAAACTATGGGATATGGAGGATTCTTAACTAACTGTGGGGTATAATTATCAAATATGGGAATGATGAATAAATTGTTAAGAATCCCTCACAATGGTTAAGAATACCCCATATTCGATTAGGGTATTTTGTGGGGGATCCTTAACAAAAGTGGAAAATTCTTAATTAACTGTGGGGTATAATTAACAAATATGGGGAATGATGAACAAATTGTTAAAAATCCCTCACATTGGTTAAGAATCCCCCATATTCCATTGGGGTATTTTTGGGGGGATCGTTAACAAAAGTGGTGGATTCTTAAAAATTTGTGGGGGATTCTTTAACAAAAGTGGGGGATTCTTTACAAACTTTGGGGGATTTTAGCAAATATGGGGAATAATGTACAAATATTCAATATGGGAGATGACAACTATTGTAGGGGAATCCCCCACAATTGTAAAGAATCCCCCATAATTTGTCTAGAGTCCCCCACAATGGGATTTTTAACAAACTATGGTGTATAATTAACAAACACGGAGAATGATGAACAAATTGTTAAGAATCCCTCATATTGGTTAAGAATCCCCCATATTCCATTGGAGTATTCTGTGTGGGATCCTTAACAAACAGTGGAGGATTCTTATAAAGTTGTGGGGGATTCTAAACAAACAGTGAGGGATTTTAAGCAAATATGGGGAATAATGAACAAATATGCAACATGGGAGATGACAACTATTGTAGGGTAATTGCCCACAATTGTCAAGAATCCCCCACAGTTGTCTTGACTCCCCACAAACTATGGGATATGGAGGAATCTTAACTAACTGTGGGGTATAATTAACAAATATGGAGAATGATGAAAAAATTGTTAAGAATCCCTCAAATTGGTTAAGAATCCCCCATATTTCATTGGTGTACTTAGTGGGGGATCCTTAACAAAAGTAGGGGATTCTTAAAAATTTGTGGGGGATTTTTAACAAACTGTGGGGGGTTTTAGCAAATATGGGGAATAATGAAAAAATATGCAACATGAGAGATTACAACTATTAAAGGGAATCCCCCACAATTGTAAAGAATCTTCCACAGTTTGTCTAGAGTCCCCTGCAAACTGTTGTATATGGGGGATTCTTACCAAACTGTGGGGTATAATTTACAAACATGGAGAATGATGAACAAATTGTTAAAAACCCTCATATTGGTTAAGAATTCCCCATATTCCATTGGGGTATTCTGTTGGGGATCCTTAACAAACAGCGGTGGATTCTCTTAAATTTGTGGGGGATTCTATACAAACTGTGGGGGATTTTGATCAAATATGGGGAATAATGAACAAATATGCAACATGGGAGATGACAACTATTGTAGGAGAATTCTCCACAATTGACAAGAATCCCCCACAGTTGTCTTGAGTCTCCCATAAACTATGGGATATGGAGGATTCTTAACTAACTTTGGGGTATAATTAACAAATATGGGGAGTGATGAATAAATTGTTAAGAATCCCTCACATTGTTTAAAAATACCCAAAATTCCATTAGGGTATTTTGTAGGGGATCCTTAACAAAAGAGGGGGATTCTTAACTAACTTTGGGGTATAATTAACAAAAATGGGGAATGATGAACAAATTGTTAAGAATCCCTCACATTGGTTAAGAATCTCCCATATGTCATTGGGGTATTTTGTGGGGGATCCTTAACAAAAGTGGGGATTCTTTAAAATTTGTGGTGGATTCTTAACAAATTGTGGGTGGTTTTAGCAAATATGGGGAATAATAAGCAAATATGCAACATGGTAGATGACAACTATTGTAGGAGAATTCCCCACAATTTTAAAGAATCCCCCACAATTTGTCTAGAGTCCCCCCACAAACTGTTGTATATGGGGGATTCTTTAACAAAAGTGGGAGATTCTTTACAAACTTTGGGGGGGTTTAGAAATATGGGGAATAATGAACAAATATTCAACATGGGAGATGACAACTATTGTAGGGGAATCCCCCACAATTGTAAAGAATCCCCCACAGTTTGTCTAGAGTCTCCCACAATGGGGATTCTTAACAAACTGTGGGGTATAATTAACAAACATGGAGAATGATAAACTAATTGTTAAGAATCCCTCATATTGGTTTAGAATCCCCCATATTCCATTGGAGTATTCTGTGGGGGATCCTTAACAAACAGTGGAGGATTCTTATAAAGTTGTGGGGATTCTAAACAAAAAGTGAGGTATTTTAAGCAAATATGGGGAATAATGAACAAATATGCAACATGGGAGATGACAATTATTGTAGGGGAATTCTCCACAATTGTCAAGAATCCCCCACAGTTGTCTTGAGACCCCCACAAACTATGGGATATGGAGGATTCTTAACTAACTGTGGGGTATAATTATCAAATATGGGAATGATGAATAAATTGTTAAGAATCCCTCACAATGGTTAAGAATACCCCATATTCCATTAGGGTATTTTGTGGGGGATCCTTAACAAAAGTGGAAAATTCTTAATTAACTGTGGGGTATAATTAACAAATATGGGGAATGATGAACAAATTGTTAAAAATCCCTCACATTGGTTAAGAATCCCCCATATTCCATTGGGGTATTTTTGTGGGGATCCTTAACAAAAGTGGTGGATTCTTAAAAATTTGTGGGGGATTATTTAACAAAAGTGGGGGATTCTTTACAAACTTTGGGGGATTTTAGCAAATATGAGAAATAATGTACAAATATTCAATATGGGAGATGACAACTATTGTAGGGGAATCCCCCACAATTGTAAAGAATCCCCCACAGTTTGTCTACAGTCTCCCACAATGGGGATTCTTAACAAAATGTGGGTTATAATTAACAAACATGGAGAATGATAAACAAATTGTTAAGAATCCCTCATATTGGTTTAGAATCCCCCATATTCCATTGGAGTATTCTATGGGGGATCCTTAACAAACAGTGGAGGATTCTTATAAAGTTGTGGGGGATTCTAAACAAACAGTGAGGGATTTTAAGCAAATATGGGGAATAATGAACAAATATGCAACATGGGAGATGACAATTATTGTAGAGAATTCTCCACAATTGTCAAGAATCCCCCACAGTTTTCTTGAGACCCCCACAAACTATGGGATATGGAGGATTCTTAACTAACTGTGGGGTGTAATTATCAAATATGGGGAATGATGAATAAATTGTTAAGAATCCCTCACAATGGTTAAGAATACCCCATATTCCATTAGGGTATTTTGTGGGGGATCCTTAACAAAAGTGGAAAATTCTTAATTAACTGTGGGGTATATAATTAACAAATATGGGGAATGATGAACAAATTGTTAAAAATCCCTCACATTGTTTAAGAATCCCCCATATTCCATTGGGGTATTTTTGGGGGGATCCTTAACAAAAGTGGTGGATTCTTAAAAATTTGTGGGGGATTCTTTAACAAAAGTTGGGGATTCTTTACAAACTTTGGGGGATTTTAGCAAATATGGGAAATAATGTACAAATATTCAACATGGGAGATGACAACTATTGTAGGGGAATCCCCCACAATTGTAAAGAATCCCCCATAATTTGTCTAGAGTCCCCCACAATGGGATTTTTAACAAACTGTGGTGTATAATTAACAAACACGGAGAATGATGAACAAATTGTTAAGAATCCCTCATATTGGTTAAGAATCCCCCATATTCCATTGGAGTATTCTGTGTGGGATCCTTAACAAACAGTGGAGGATTCTTATAAAGTTGTGGGGGATTCTAAACAAACAGTGAGGGATTTTAAGCAAATATGGGGAATAATGAACAAATATGCAACATGGGAGATGACAACTATTGTAGGGTAATTGCCCACAATTGTCAAGAATCCCCCACAGTTGTCTTGACTCCCCACAAACTATGGGATATGGAGGAATCTTAACTAACTGTGGGGTATAATTAACAAATATGGAGAATGATGAAAAAATTGTTAAGAATCCCTCAAATTGGTTAAGAATCCCCCATATTTCATTGGTGTACTTAGTGGGGGATCCTTAACAAAAGTAGGGGATTCTTAAAAATTTGTGGGGGATTTTTAACAAACTGTGGGGGGTTTTAGCAAATATGGGGAATAATGAAAAAATATGCAACATGAGAGATTACAACTATTAAAGGGAATCCCCCACAATTGTAAAGAATCTTCCACAGTTTGTCTAGAGTCCCCTGCAAACTGTTGTATATGGGGGATTCTTACCAAACTGTGGGGTATAATTTACAAACATGGAGAATGATGAACAAATTGTTAAAAACCCTCATATTGGTTAAGAATTCCCCATATTCCATTGGGGTATTCTGTTGGGGATCCTTAACAAACAGCGGTGGATTCTCTTAAATTTGTGGGGGATTCTATACAAACTGTGGGGGATTTTGATCAAATATGGGGAATAATGAACAAATATGCAACATGGGAGATGACAACTATTGTAGGAGAATTCTCCACAATTGACAAGAATCCCCCACAGTTGTCTTGAGTCTCCCATAAACTATGGGATATGGAGGATTCTTAACTAACTTTGGGGTATAATTAACAAATATGGGGAGTGATGAATAAATTGTTAAGAATCCCTCACATTGTTTAAAAATACCCAAAATTCCATTAGGGTATTTTGTAGGGGATCCTTAACAAAAGAGGGGGATTCTTAACTAACTTTGGGGTATAATTAACAAAAATGGGGAATGATGAACAAATTGTTAAGAATCCCTCACATTGGTTAAGAATCTCCCATATGTCATTGGGGTATTTTGTGGGGGATCCTTAACAAAAGTGGGGATTCTTTAAAATTTGTGGTGGATTCTTAACAAATTGTGGGTGGTTTTAGCAAATATGGGGAATAATAAGCAAATATGCAACATGGTAGATGACAACTATTGTAGGAGAATTCCCCACAATTTTAAAGAATCCCCCACAATTTGTCTAGAGTCCCCCCACAAACTGTTGTATATGGGGGATTCTTTAACAAAAGTGGGAGATTCTTTACAAACTTTGGGGGGGTTTAGAAATATGGGGAATAATGAACAAATATTCAACATGGGAGATGACAACTATTGTAGGGGAATCCCCCACAATTGTAAAGAATCCCCCACAGTTTGTCTAGAGTCTCCCACAATGGGGATTCTTAACAAACTGTGGGGTATAATTAACAAACATGGAGAATGATAAACTAATTGTTAAGAATCCCTCATATTGGTTTAGAATCCCCCATATTCCATTGGAGTATTCTGTGGGGGATCCTTAACAAACAGTGGAGGATTCTTATAAAGTTGTGGGGATTCTAAACAAAAAGTGAGGTATTTTAAGCAAATATGGGGAATAATGAACAAATATGCAACATGGGAGATGACAATTATTGTAGGGGAATTCTCCACAATTGTCAAGAATCCCCCACAGTTGTCTTGAGACCCCCACAAACTATGGGATATGGAGGATTCTTAACTAACTGTGGGGTATAATTATCAAATATGGGAATGATGAATAAATTGTTAAGAATCCCTCACAATGGTTAAGAATACCCCATATTCCATTAGGGTATTTTGTGGGGGATCCTTAACAAAAGTGGAAAATTCTTAATTAACTGTGGGGTATAATTAACAAATATGGGGAATGATGAACAAATTGTTAAAAATCCCTCACATTGGTTAAGAATCCCCCATATTCCATTGGGGTATTTTTGTGGGGATCCTTAACAAAAGTGGTGGATTCTTAAAAATTTGTGGGGGATTATTTAACAAAAGTGGGGGATTCTTTACAAACTTTGGGGGATTTTAGCAAATATGAGAAATAATGTACAAATATTCAATATGGGAGATGACAACTATTGTAGGGGAATCCCCCACAATTGTAAAGAATCCCCCACAGTTTGTCTACAGTCTCCCACAATGGGGATTCTTAACAAAATGTGGGTTATAATTAACAAACATGGAGAATGATAAACAAATTGTTAAGAATCCCTCATATTGGTTTAGAATCCCCCATATTCCATTGGAGTATTCTATGGGGGATCCTTAACAAACAGTGGAGGATTCTTATAAAGTTGTGGGGGATTCTAAACAAACAGTGAGGGATTTTAAGCAAATATGGGGAATAATGAACAAATATGCAACATGGGAGATGACAATTATTGTAGAGAATTCTCCACAATTGTCAAGAATCCCCCACAGTTTTCTTGAGACCCCCACAAACTATGGGATATGGAGGATTCTTAACTAACTGTGGGGTGTAATTATCAAATATGGGGAATGATGAATAAATTGTTAAGAATCCCTCACAATGGTTAAGAATACCCCATATTCCATTAGGGTATTTTGTGGGGGATCCTTAACAAAAGTGGAAAATTCTTAATTAACTGTGGGGTATATAATTAACAAATATGGGGAATGATGAACAAATTGTTAAAAATCCCTCACATTGTTTAAGAATCCCCCATATTCCATTGGGGTATTTTTGGGGGGATCCTTAACAAAAGTGGTGGATTCTTAAAAATTTGTGGGGGATTCTTTAACAAAAGTTGGGGATTCTTTACAAACTTTGGGGGATTTTAGCAAATATGGGAAATAATGTACAAATATTCAACATGGGAGATGACAACTATTGTAGGGGAATCCCCCACAATTGTAAAGAATCCCCCATAATTTGTCTAGAGTCCACCACAATGGGATTTTTAACAAATTGTGGTGTATAATTAACAAACACGGAGAATGATGAACAAATTGTTAAGAATCCCTCATATTGGTTAAGAATCCCCCATATTCCATTGGAGTATTCTGTGTGGGATCCTTAACAAACAGTGGAGTATTCTTATAAAGTTGTGGGGGATTCTAAACAAACAGTGAGGGATTTTAAGCAAATATGGGGAATAATGAACAAATATGCAACATTGGAGATGACAACTATTGTAGGGTAATTCCCCACAATTGTCAAGAATCCCCCACAGTTGTCTTGACTCACCACAAACTATGGGATATGGAGGAATCTTAACTAACTGTGGGGTATAATTAACAAATATGGAGAATGATGAAAAAATTGTTAAGAATCCCTCACATTGGTTAAGAATCCCCCATATTTCATTGGTGTACTTAGTGGGGGATCCTTAACAAAAGTGGGGGATTTTTAAAAATTTGTGGGGGATTTTTAACAAACTGTGGGGGGTTTTAGCAAATATGGGGAATAATGAAAAAATATGCAACATGAGAGATTACAACTATTATAGGGAATCTCCCACAATTGTAAAGAATCTTCCACAGTTTGTCTAGAGTCTCCTGCAAACTGTTGTATATGGGGGATTCTTACCAAACTGTGGGGTATAATTTACAAACATGGAGAATGATAAACAAATTGTTAAAAACCCTCATATTGGTTAAGAATTCCCCATATTCCATTGGGGTATTCTGTGGGGGATCCTTAACAAACAGCGGTGGATTCTCATAAATTTGTGGGGGATTCTATACAAACTGTGGGAGATTTTGATCAAATATGGGGAATAATGAACAAATATGCAACATGGGAGATGACAACTATTGTAGGAGAATTCTCCACAATTGACAAGAATCCCCCACAGTTGTATTGAGTCTCCCATAAACTATGAGATATGGAGGATTCTTAACTAACTTTGGGGTATAATTAACAAATATGGGGAGTGATGAATAAATTGTTAAGAATCTCTCACATTGTTTAAAAATACCCAAAATTCCATTAGGGTATTTTGTAGGGGATCCTTAACAAAAGTGGGGGATTCTTAACTAACTTTGGGGTATAATTAACAAAAATGGGGAATGATGAACAAATTGTTAAGAATCCCTCACATTGGTTAAGAATCTCCCATATGTCATTGGGGTATTTTGTGGGGGATACTTAAAAAAAGTGGGGATTCTTTAAAATATGTGGTGGATTCTTAAAAATTGTGGGTGGTTTTAGCAAATATGGGGAATAATAAGCAAATATGCAACATGGTAGATGACAACTATTGTAGGAGAATTCCCCACAATTTTAAAGAATCCCTTACAGTTTGTCTAGAGTCCCCCACAAACTGTTGTATATGGGGGATTCTTTAACAAAAGTGGGAGATTCTTTACAAACTTTGGGGGGGTTTAGAAAATATGGGGAATAATGAACAAATATTCATAAAGGGAGATGACAACTATTGTAGGGGAATCCCCCACAATTGTAAAGAATCCCCCACAGTTTGTCTAGAGTCTCCCACAATGGGGATTCTTAACAAACTGTGGGGTATATAATTAACAAACATGGAGAATGATAAAAAAATTGTTAAGAATCCCTCATATTGGTTTAGAATCCCCCATATTCCATTGGAGTATTCTGTGGGGGATCCTTAACAAACAGTGGAGGATTCTTATAATGTTGTGGGGGATTCTAAACAAACAGTGAGGGATTTTAAGCAAATATGGGGAATAATGAACAAATATGCAACATGGGAGATGACAATTATTGTAGGGGAATTCTCCACAATTGTCAAGAATCCCCCACAGTTGTCTTGAGACCCCCACAAACTATGGGATATGGAGGATTCTTAACTAAGTGTGGGGTAAAATTATCAAATTATGGGGAATGATGAATAAATTGTTAAGAATCCCTCACAATGGTTAAGAATACCCCATATTCCATTAGGGTATTTTGTGGGGGATCCTTAACAAAAGTGGAAAATTCTTAATTAACTGTGGGGTATAATTAACAAATATGGGGAATGATGAACAAATTGTTAAAAATCCCTCACATTGGTTAAGAATCCCCCATATTCCATTGGGGTATTTTTGGGGGGATCCTTAACAAAAGTGGCGGATTCTTAAAAAATTTGTGGGGGATTCTTTAACAAAAGTGGGGGATTCTTTACAAACTTTGGGGGATTTTAGCAAATATGGGGAATAATGTACAAATATTCAACATGGAAGATGACAACTATTGTATGGGAATCCCTACAATTGTAAAGAATCCCCCATAATTTGTCTAGAGTCCCCCACAATGGGATTTTTAACAAACTGTGGTGTATAATTAACAAACATGGAGAATGATGTACAAATTGTTAAGAATCCCTCATATTGGTTAAGAATCCCCCATATTCCATTGGAGTATTCTGTGTGGGATCCTTAACAAACAGTGGAGGATTCTTATAAAGTTGTGGGGGATTCTAAACAAACAGTGAGGGATTTTAAGCAAATATGGGTAATAATGAACAAATATGCAACATGGGAGATGACAACTATTGTAGGGTAATTCCCCACAATTGTCAAGAATCCCCCACAGTTGTCTTGACTCCCCACAAACTATGGGATATGGAGGAATCTTAACTAACTGTGGGGTATAATTAACAAATATGGAGAATGATGAAAAAATTGTTAGAATCCCTCACATTGGTTAAGAATCCCCCATATTTCATTGGTGTACTTAGTGGGGGATCCTTAACAAAAGTGGGGGATTCTTAAAAATTTGTGGGGGATTTTTAACAAACTGTGGGGGGTTTTAGCAAATATGGGGAATAATTAAAAATATGCAACATGAGAGATTACAACTATTATAGGGAATCCCCCACAATTGTAAAGAATCTTCCACAGTTTGTCTAGAGTCCTCTGCAAACTGTTGTATAATGGGGGATTTTTACCAAACTGTGGGGTATAAATTTACAAACATGGAGAATGATAAACAAATTGTTAAAAACCCTCATATTGGTTATGAATTCCCCATATTCCATTGGGGTATTCTGTGGGGGATCCTTAACAAACAGCGGTGGATTCTCATAAATTTGTGGGGGATTCTATACAAACTGTGGGGGATTTTGATCAAATATGGGGAATAATGAACAAATATGCAACATGGGAGATGACAACTATTGTAGGAGAATTCTCCACAATTGACAAGAATCCCCCACAGTTGTCTTGAGTCTCTCATAAACTATGGGATATGGAGGATTCTTAACTAACTTTGGGTTATAATTAACAAATATGGGGAGTGATGAATAAATTGTTAAGAATCCCTCACATTGTTTAAAAATACCCAAAATTCCATTAGGGTATTTTGTAGGGGATTCTTAACAAAAGTGGGGGATTCTTAGCTAACTTTGGGGTATAATTAACAAAAATGGGGAATGATGAACAAATTGTTAAGAATCCCTCACATTGGTTAAGAATCTCCCATATGTCATTGGGGTATTTTGTGGAGGATCCTTAACAAAAGTGGGGATTCTTTAAAATTTGTGGTGGATTCTTAACAAATTGTGGGTGGTTTTAGCAAATATGGGGAATAATAAGCAAATATGCAACATGGTAGACGACAACTATTGTAGGAGAATCCCCACAATTTTAAAGAATCCCCCACAGTTTTGTCTAGAGTCCCCCACAAACTGTTGTATATGGGGGATTCTTTAACAAAAGTGGAAGATTCTTTACAAACTTTGGGGGGGTTTAGAGAATATGGGAATAATGAACAAATATTCAACATGGGAGATGACAACTATTGTAGGGGAATCCCCCACAATTGTAAAGAATCCCCCACAGTTTGTCTAGAGTCTCCCACAATGGGGATTCTTAACAAACTGTGGGGTATAATTAACAAACATGGAGAATGATAAAAAATTGTTAAAGAATCCCTCATATTGGTTTAGAATCCCCCATATTCCATTGGAGTATTCTGTGAGGGATCCTTAACAAACAGTGGAGGATTCTTATAAAGTTGTGGGGGATTCTAAACAAACAGTGAGGGATTTTAAGCAAATATGGGGAATAATGAACAAATATGCAACATGGGAGATGACAATTATTGTAGGGGAATTCTCCACAATTGTCAAGAATCCCCCACAGTTGTCTTGAGACCCCCACAAACTATGGGATATGGAGGATTCTTAACTAACTGTGGGGTATAATTATCAAATATGGGGAATGATGAATAAATTGTTAAGAATCCCTCACAATGGTTAAGAATACCCCATATTTCATTAGGGTATTTTGTGGGGGATCCTTAACAAAAGTGGAAAATTCTTAATTAACTGTGGGGTATAATTAACAAATATGGGGAATGATGAACAAATTGTTAAAAATCCCTCACATTGGTTAAGAATCCCCATATTCCATTGGGGTATTTTTGGGGGGATCCTTAACAAAAGTGGCGGATTCTTAAAAATTTGTGGGGGATTCTTTAACAAAAGTGGGGGATTCTTTACAAACTTTTGGGGATTTTAGCAAATATGGGGAATAATGTACAAATATTCAACATGGGAGATGACAACTATTGTATGGAATCCCCCACAATTGTAAAGAATCCCCCATAATTTGTCTAGAGTCCCCCACAATGGGATTTTTAACAAACTGTGGTGTATAATTAACAAACATGGAGAATGATGTACAAATTGTTAAGAATCCCTCATATTGGTTAAGAATCCCCCATATTCCATTGGAGTATTCTGTGTGGGATCCTTAACAAACAGTGGAGGATTCTTATAAAGTTGTGGGGGATTCTAAACAAACAGTGAGGGATTTTATGGAAATATGGCGAATAATGAACAAATATGCAACATGGGAGATGACAACTATTGTAGGGTAATTCCCCACAATTGTCAAGAATCCCCCACAGTTGTCTTGACTCCCCACAAACTATGGGATATGGAGGAATCTTAACTAACTGTGGGGTATAATTAACAAATATGGAGAATGATGAAAAAGTTGTTAAGAATCCCTCACATTGGTTAAAAATCCCCCATTATTTCATTGGTGTACTTAGTGGGGGATCCTTAACAAAAGTGGGGGATTCTTAAAAATTTGTGGGGGATTTTTAACAAACTGTGGGGGGGTTTTAGCAAATATGGGGAATAATGAAAAAATATGCAACATGGGAGATTACAACTATTATAGGGAATCCCCCACAATTGTAAAGAATCTTCCACAGTTTGTCTAGAGTCCCCTGCAAACTGTTGTATGTGGGGGATTCTTACCAAACTGTGGGGTATAATTTACAAACATGGAGAATGATGAACAAGAACAAATTGTTAAAAACCCTCATATTGGTTAAGAATTCCCCATATTCCATTCGGGTATTCTGTGGGGGATTCTTAACAAACAGCGGTGGATTCTCATAAATTTGTGGGGTATTCTATACAAACTGTGGGGGATTTTAATTAAATATGGGAATAATGAACAAAAATGCAACATGGGAGATGACAACTATTGTAGGAGAATTCCCCACAATTGACAATAATCCACCACAGTTGTCTTGAGTTCCCACAAACTATGGGATATGGAGTATTCTTAACTAACTTTGGGGTATAATTAACAAATATATGGAGTGATGAATAAATTGTTAAGAATCTCTCACCTTGTTTAAAAATACCCCATATTCCATTGGGGTATTTTGTGGGGGAGCCTTAACAAAAGTGGAGGATTCTTAACTAACTGTGGGGTATAATTAACAAAAATGGGGAATGATGAACAAATTGTTAAGAAACCCTCACATTGGTTAAGAATCCCCCATATTCCATTGGAGAATTTTGTGGGGGATCCTTAACAAAAGTGGGGGATTCTTAAAAATTTGTAGGGCATTCTTAAAAAATTGTGGGTGGTTTTAGCAAATATGTGGAATAATTAACTAATATGCAACATGGGAGATGACAACTATTGTAGGGAGAATTCCCCACAATTTTAACGAATCCCCCACAGTTTGTCTAGAGTCCCCCACAAAACTGTTGTATATGGGGATTCTTTAACAAAAGTGGGGGATTCTTTACAAACTTTGGGGGGGGGGGGGGGGGGGGGTTTAGAAAATATGGGGAATAATGAACAAATATTCAACATGGGAGATGACAACTATTGTAGGGGAATCCCCCACAATTGTAAAGAATCCCCCATAATTTGTCTAGAGTCCCCCACAATGGGATTCTTAACAAACTGTGGGGCATAATTAACAAACATGGAGAATGATGAACAAATTGTTAAGAATCCCTCATATTGGTTAAGAATCCCTCATATTCCATTGGGGTATTCTGTGGGGGATCCTTAACAAAAAGCGGTGGATTCTCATAAATTTGTGGGGGATTCTATACAAACTGTGGAGATTTTGATCAAATATGGGGAATAATGAACAAATATGCAACATGGGAGATAACAACTATTGTAGAAGAATTCCCCCACAATTGACAAGAATCCCCCACAGTTGTCTTGAGTCTCCCATAAACTATGGGATATGGAGGATTCTGAACTAACTTTGAGGTATAATTAACAAATATGGGGAGTGATGAATAAATTGTTAAGAATCCCTCACATTGTTTAAAAATACCCAAAATTCCATTAGGGTATTTTGTAGGGGATCCATAACAAAAGTGGGGGATTCTTAACTAACTGTGGGGTATAATTAACAAAAATGGGGAATGATGAACAAATTGTTAAGAAACCCTCACATTGGTTAAGAATCCCCCATATTCCATTGGTGTATTTTGTGGGGGATCCTTAACAAAAGTGGGGGATTCTTAAAAATTTGTAGGAGATTCTAAAAAAATTGTGGGTGGTTTTAGCAAATATGGGGAATAATTAACTAAT
Source organism: Hydrangea macrophylla (assembly GCA_033977485.1). Classification (NCBI taxonomy): domain Eukaryota; kingdom Viridiplantae; phylum Streptophyta; class Magnoliopsida; order Cornales; family Hydrangeaceae; genus Hydrangea; species Hydrangea macrophylla. Next base: position 142,756,852 of record CM066991.1, read on the forward strand.
ATGCAACATGGGAGATGACAACTATTGTAGGAGAATTTCCCACAATTTTAACGAATCCCCCACAGTTTGTCTAGAGTCCCCACAAACTGTTGTATATGGGGGATTCTTTAACAAAAGTGGGGGATTCTTTACAAACTTGGGGGGGGGGGGGGGGGGGGTTTAGAAAATATGGGGAATAATGAACAAATATTCAACATGGGAGATAACAACTATTGTAGGGGAATCCCCCACAATTGTAAAGAATCCCCCATAATTTGTCTAGAGTCCCCCACAATGGGATTCTTAACAAACTGTGGGGCATAATTAACAAACATGGAGAATGATGAACAAATTGTTAAGAATCCCTCATATTGGTTAAGAATCCCTCATATTCCATTGGGGTATTCTGTGGGGGATCCTTAACAAACAGCGGTGGATTCTCATAAATTTGTGGGGGATTCTATACAAACTGTTGGGATTTTGATCAAATATGGGGAATAATGAACAAATATGCAACATGGAGATGACAACTATTGTAGGAGAATACCCCCACAATTGACAAGAATCCCCCATAGTTGTCTTGAGTCTCCCATAAACTATGGGATATGGAGGATTCTTAACTAACTTTGGGGTATAATTAACAAATATGGGGGAGTGATGAATAAATTGTTAAGAATCCCTCACATTGTTTAAAAAATACCCAAAATTCCATTAGGGTATTTTGTAGGGGATCCTTAACAAAAGTGGGGGATTCTTAACTAACTGTGGGGTATAATTAACAAAAATGGGGAATGATGAACAAATTGTTAAGAATCCCTCACATTGGTTAAGAATCTCCCATATGGAATTGGGGTATTTTGTGGGGGATCCTTAACAAATGTGGGGATTCTTAAAAATTTGTGGGGGATTCTTAACAAATTGTGGGTGGTTTTAGCAAATATGGGGAATAATAAACAAATATGCAACATGGTAGATGACAACTATTGTAGGAGAATTCCCCACAATTTTAAAGAATCCCCCACAGTTTGTCTAGAGTCCCCCACAAACTGTTGTATATGGGGGATTCTTTAACAAAAGTGGGGGATTCTTTACATACTTTGGGGGGGGGGGGGGTTTAGAAAATATGGGGAATCATGAACAAATATTCAACATGGGAGATGACAACTATTGTAGGGGAATCCCCCACAATTATAAAGAATCCCCCATAATTTGTCTAGAGTCCCCCACAATGGGATTCTTAACAAACTGTGGGGTATAATTAACAAACATGGAGAATGATGAACAAATTGTTAAGAATCCCTCATATTGGTTAAGAATCCCTCATATTCCATTGGGGTATTCTGTGGGGGATCCTTAACAAACAGCGGTGGATTCTCATAAATTTGTGGGGGATTCTATACAAACTGTGGGGATTTTGATCAAATATGGGGAATAATGAACAAATATGCAACATGGGAGATGACAACTATTGTAGAAGAATTCCCCCACAATTGAAAAGAATCCCCCACAGTTGTCTTGAGACCCCCACAAACTATGGGATATGGAGGATTCTTAACTAACTGTGGGGTATAATTATCAAATATGGGGAATGATGAATAATTTGTCAAGAATTCCTCACAATGGTTAAGAATACCCCATATTCGATTAGGGTATTTTGTGGGGGATCCTTAACAAAAGTGGAAAATTCTTAATTAACTGTGGGGTATAATTAACAAATATGGGGAATGATGAACAAATTGTTAAAAATCCCTCACATTGGTTAAGAATCCCCCATATTCCATTGGGGTATTTTTGGAGGGATCCTTAACAAAAGTGGTGGATTCTTAAAAATTTATGGGGGATTCTTTAACAAAAGTGGGGGATTCTTTACAAATTTTGGGGGATTTTAGCAAATATGGGGAATAATGTACAAATATTCAACATGGGAGATGACAACTATTGTAGGGGAATCCCCCACAATTGTAAAGAATCCCCCATAATTTGTCTAGAGTCCACCACAATGGGATTTTTAACAAACTGTGGTGTATAATTAACAAACACGGAGAATGATGAACAAATTGTTAAGAATCCCTCATATTGGTTAAGAATCCCCCATATTCCATTGGAGTATTCTGTGTGGGATCCTTAACAAACAGTGGAGGATTCTTATAAAGTTGTGGGGGATTCTAAACAAACAGTGAGGGATTTTAAGCAAATATGGGGAATAATGAACAAATATGCAACATGGGAGATGATAACTATTGTAGGGTAATTCCCCACAATTGTCAAGAATCCCCCACAGTTGTCTTGACTCCCCACAAACTATGGGATATGGAGGAATCTTAACTAACTGTGGGGTATAATTAACAACTATGGAGAATGATGAAAAAATTGTTAAGAATCTCTCACATTGGTTAAGAATCCCCCATATTTCATTGGTGTACTTAGTGGGGGATTCTTAAAAATTTGTGGGGGATTTTTAACAAACTGTGGAGGGTTTTAGCAAATATGGGGAATAATGAAAAAATATGCAACATGAGAGATTACAACTATTATTGGGAATCCCCCACAATTGTAAAGAATCTTCCACAGTTTGTCTAGAGTCCCCTGCAAACTGTTGTATAGGGGGGATTCTTACCAAACTGTGGGGTATAATTTACAAACATGGAGAATGATGAACAAATTGTTAAAAACCCTCTTATTGGTTAAGAATTCCCCATATTCCATTGGGGTATTCTGTGGGGGATCCTTAACAAACAGCGGTGGATTCTCATAAATTTGTGGGGGATTCTATACAAACTGTGGAGATTTTGATCAAATATGGGGAATAATGAACAAATATGCAACATGGGAGATGACAACTATTGTAGGAGAATTCTCCACAATTGACAAGAATCCCCCACAGTTGTCTTGAGTCTCCCATAAACTATGGGATATGGAGGATTCTTAACTAACTTTGGGTATAATTAACAAATATGGGGAGTGATGAATAAATTGTTAAGAATCCCTCACATTGTTTAAAAATACCCAAAATTCCATTAGGGTATTTTGTAGGGGATCCTTAACAAAAGTGGGGGATTCTTAACTAACTTTGGGGTATAATTAACAAAAATGGGGAATGATGAACAAATTGTTAAGAATCCCTCACATTGGTTAAGAATCTCCCATATGTCATTGGGGTATTTTGTGGGGGATCCTTAACAAAAGTGGGGATTCTTTAAAATTTGTGGTGGATTCTTAACAAATTGTGGGTGGTTTTAGCAAATATGGGGAATAATAAGCAAATATGCAACATGGTAGATGACAACTATTGTAGGAGAATTCCCCAAAATTTTAAAGAATCCCCCACAGTTTGTCTAGAGTCCCCCACAAACTGTTGTATATGGGGGATTCTTTAACAAAAGTGGGAGATTCTTTACAAACTTTGGGGGGGTTTAGAAAATATGGGGAATAATGAACAAATATTCAACATGGGAGATGACAACTATTGTAGGGGAATCCCCCACAATTGTAAAGAATCCCCCACAGTTTGTCTAGAGTCTCCCACAATGGGGATTCTTAACAAACTGTGGGGTATAATTAACAAACATGGAGAATGATAAACAAATTGTTAAGAATCCCTCATATTGGTTTAGAATCCCCCATATTCCATTGGAGTATTCTGTGGGGGATCCTTAACAAACAGTGGAGGATTCTTATAAAGTTGTGGGGGATTTTAAGCAAATATGGGGAATAATGAACAAATATGCAACATGGGAGATGACAATTATTGTAGGGGAATTCTCCACAATTGTCAAGAATCCCCCACAGTTGTCTTGAGACCCCCACAAACTATGGGATATGGAGGATTCTTAACTAACTGTGGGGTATAATTATCAAATATGAGGAATGATGAAAAAATTGTTAAGAATCCCTCACAATGGTTAAGAATACCCCATATTCCATTAGGGTATTTTGTGGGGGATCCTTAACAAAAGTGGAAAATTCTTAATTAACTGTGGGGTATAATTAACAAATATGGGGAATGATGAACAAATTGTTAAAAATCCCTCACATTGGTTAAGAATCCCCCATATTCCATTGGGGTATTTTTGGGGGGATCCTTAACAAAAGTGGTGGATTCTGAAAAATTTGTGGGGGATTCTTTAACAAAAGTGGGGGATTCTTTACAAACTTTGGGGGATTTTAGCAAATATGGGGAATAATGTACAAATATTCAACATGGGAGATGACAACTATTGTATGGGAATCCCCCACAATTGTAAAGAATCCCCCATAATTTGTCTAGAGTCCCCCACAATGGAATTTTTAACAAACTGTGGTGTATAATTAACAAACATGGAGAATGATGAACAAATTGTTAAGAATCCCTCATATTGGTTAAGAATCCCCCATATTCCATTGGAGTATTCTGTGTGGGATCCTTAACAAACAGTGGAGGATTCTTATAAAGTTATGGGGGATTCTAAACAAACAGTGAGGGATTTTAAGCAAATATGGGGAATAATGAACAAATATGCAACATGGGAGATGACAACTATTGTAGGGTAATTCCCCACAATTGTCAAGAATCCCCCACAGTTGTCTTGACTCTCCACAAACTATGGGATATGGAGGAATCTTAACTAACTGTGGGGTATAATTAACAAATATGGAGAATGATGAATAAATTGTTATGAATCCCTCACACTGGTTAAGAATCCCCCATATTTCATTGGTGTACTTAGTGGGGGATCCTTAACAAAAGTGGGGGATTCTTAAAAATTTGTTGGGGATTTTTAACAAACTGTGGGGGGGTTTTAGCAAATATGGGGAATAATGAAAAAATATGCAACATGAGAGATTACAACTATTATAGGGAATCCCCCACAATTGTAAAGAATCTTCCACAGTTTGTCTAGAGTCCCCTGCAAACTGTTGTATATGGGGGATTCTTACCAAACTGTGGGGTATAATTTACAAACATGGAGAATGATGAACAAATTGTTAAAAACCCTCATATTGGTTAAGAATTCCCCATATTCCATTGGGGTATTCATTGGGGGATCCTTAACAAACAGCGGTGGATTCTCATAAATTTGTGGGGTATTCTATACAAACTGTGGGGGATTTTAATTAAATATGGGGAATAATGAACAAAAATGCAACATGGGAGATGACAACTATTGTAGGAGAATTCCCCACAATTGACAATAATCCCCCACAGTTGTCTTGAGTCCCCCACAAACTATGGGATATGGAGTATTCTTAACTAACTTTGGGGTATAATTAACAAATATATGGAGTGATGAATAAATTGTTAAGAATCCCTCACCTTGTTTAAAAATACCCCATATTCCATTGGGGTATTTTGTGGGGGATCCTTAACAAAAGTGGAGGATTCTTAACTAACTGTGGGGTATAATTAACAAAAATGGGGAATGATGAACAAATTGTTAAGAAACCCTCACATTGGTTAAGAATCCCCCATATTCCATTGGGGTATTTTGTGGGGGATCCTTAACAAAAGTGGGGGATTCTTAAAAATTTGTAGGGGATTCTTAAAAAATTGTGGGTGGTATTAGCAAATATGGGGAATAATTAACTAATATGCAACATGGGAGATGACAACTATTGTAGGAGAATTCCCCACAATTTTAAAGAATCCCCCACAGTTTGTCTAGAGTCACCCACAAACTGTTGTATATGGGTGATTCTTTAACAAAAGTGGGGGATTCTTTACATACTTTGGGGGGGGTTTAGAAAATATGGGGAATAATGAACAAATATTCAACATGGGAGATGACAACTATTGTAGGGGAATCCCCCACAATTGTAAAGAATCCCCCATAATTTGTCTAGAGTCCCCCACAATGGGATTCTTAACAAACTGTGGGGTATAATTAACAAACATGGAGAATGATGAACAAATTGTTAAGAATCCCTCATATTGGTTAAGAATCCCTCATATTCCATTGGGGTATTCTGTGTGGGATCCTTAACAAACAGCGGTGGATTCTCATAAATTTGTGGGGGATTCTATACAAACTGTGGGGATTTTGATCAAATATGGGGAATAATGAACAAATATGCAACATGGGAGATGACAACTATTGTAGGAGAAGACCCCCACAATTGACAAGAATCCCCCACAGTTGTCTTGAGTCTCCCATAAACTATGGGATATGGAGGATTGTTAACTAACTTTAGGGTATAATTAATAAATATGGGGAGTGATGAATAAATTGTTAAGAATCCCTCACATTGGTAAAGAATCCCCTATATGTCATTGGGGTATTTTGTGGGGGATTCTTAACAAAAGTGGGGATTCTAAAAAATTTGTGGGGGATTCTTAACAAATTGTGGGTGGTTTTAGCAAATATGGGGAATAATGAACAAATATGCAACATGGTAGATGACAACTATTGTAGGAGAATTACCCACAATTTTAAAGAATCCCCCACAGTTGTAAAGAATCCCCCATAATTTGTTTGGAGTCCCCCACAATGGGATTCTTAACAAACTGTGGGGTATAATTAACAAACATGGAGAATGATGAACAAATTGTTAAGAATCCCTCATATTGGTTAAGAATCCCTCATATTCTATTGGGGTATTCTGTGGGGGATCCTTAACAAACAGCGGTGGATTCTCATAAATTTGTGGGGGATTCTATACAAACTGTGGGGGATTTTGATCAAATATGGGGAATAATGAAAAAATATGCAACATGGGAGATGACAACTATTGTATGAGAATTCCACACAATTGACAAGATTCCCCCACAGTTGTCTTGAGTCTCCCATAAACTATGGGATATGGAGGATTCTTAACTAACTTTAGGGTATAATTAACAAATATGGGGTGTGATGAATATATTGGTAAGAATCCCTCACATTGTTTAAAAATACCCAAAATTCCATTAGGGTATTTTGTAGGGGATCCTTAACAAAAGTGGGGGATTCTTAACTAATTGTGGGGTATAATTAACAAAAATGGGGAATGATGAACAAATTGTTAAGAATCCCTCACATTGGTTAAGAATCTCCCATATGTCATTGGGGTATTTTGTGGGGGATCCTTAACAAAAGTGGGGATTCTTTAAAATTTGTGGTGGATTCTTAACAAATTGTGGGTGGTTTTAGCAAATATGGGGAATAATAAACAAATATGCAACATGGTAGATGACAACTATTGTAGGAGAATTCCCCACAATTTTATAGAATCCCCCACAGTTTGTCTAGAGTCCCCCTAAAACTGTTGTATATGGGGGATTCTTTAACAAAAGTGGGGATTCTTTACAAACTTTGGGGGGTTTTAGAAAATATGGGGAATAATGAACAAATATTCAACATGGGAGATGACAACTATTATAGGGGAATCCCCCACAATTGTCAAGAATCCCCCACAGTTGTCTTGAGTCCCCCACAAACTATGGGATATGGAGGATTCTTAACTAACTATGTGGTATAATTAACAAAAATGGAGAATGATGAATAAATTGTTAAGAATCCCACACATTGGTTAAGAATACCCCATATTCCATTGGGGTATTTGTGGGCGAATCTTAACAAAAGTGGAGGATTCTTAACTAACTGTGGGGTATAATTAACAAATATGGGGAATGATGAACAAATTGTTAAGAATCTCTCCCATTGGTTAAGAATCCCCCAAATTTCATTGGGGTATTTTGTAGTGATCCTTAACAAAAGTGGGGGATTCTTAAAAATTTGTGGGGGATTCTTAACAAATTGTGGGTGGTTTTAGCAAATACGGGGAATAATGAACAAAGATGCAACATGGGAGATGACAACTATTGTAGGAGAATTCTCCACAATTTTAAAGAATCCCCTACAGTTTGTCTAGAGTCCCCCACAAACTGTTGTATATGGGGGATTCTTTAACAATAGTGGGGGATTCTTTACAAACTTTGGGGGTATTTGAAAATATGGGGAATAATGAACAAATATTCAACATGGAAGATGACAACTGTTGTAGAGGAATCCCCCACAATTGTAAAGAATCGCCCACAGTTTGTCTAAGTCCCCCACAATGGGGATTCTTAACAAACTATGGGGTATAACTAACAAACATGGAGAATGATGAACAAATTGTTAAGAATCCCTCATATTGGTTAAGAATCCCCCATATTCCATTGGAGTATTCTTTGGGGGATCCTTAACAAACAGTGGAGGATTCTTATAAATTTGTGGGGGATTCTAAACGAACAGAGAGGGATTTTAAGCAAATATGGGGAATAATGAACAAATATGCAACATGGGAGATGACAACTATTGTAGGGAATTCCCCACAATTGTCAAGAATCCCCACAGTTGTTTTGAGTCCCCCATAAACTATGGGATATGGAGGATTCTTAACTAACTATGGGGTATAATTAACAAAAATGGAGAATGATGAATAGATTGTTAAGAATCCCTCACATTGGTTAAGAATACCCCATATTCCATTGGGGTATTTTGTGGGGGATCCTTAACAAAAGTTGAGGATTCTAAACTAACTATGGGGTATAATTAACAAATATGGGGAATGATGAACAAATTGTTAGGAATCTCTCACATTGGTTAAGAATCCCCCATATTCCATTGGGGTATTTTGTGGAGGATACTTAACAAAAGTGGGGGATTCTTAAAAATTTGTGGGGGATTCTTAACAAATTGTGGGTGGTTTTAGCAAATATGGGGTATAATGAACATATATGCAACATGGGAGATGACAACTATTGTAGGAGAATCCCCCACAATTGTAAGGAATCACCCACAGTTTGTCTAGAGTCCCCCACAAACTGTTGTATATGGGGGATTCTTTAACAAAAGTGGGGGATTCTTTACAAACTTTGGGGGGTTTTAGCAAATATGGGGAATAATGAACAAATATTCAACATGGGAGATGACAACTATTGTAGGGGAATCCCCCACAATTGTAAAGAAACCACCATAATTTGTCTAGAGTCCCCCACAATGGGATTCTTAACAAACTGTGGGGTATAATTAACAAACATGGAGAATGATGAATAAATTGTTATGAATCCCTCATATTGGTTAAGAATCCCCCATATTCCATTGGAGTATTCTGTGAGGGATCCTTAACAAACAGTGGAGGATTCTTATAAAGTTGTGGGGGATTCTAAACAAACAGTGAGTGATTTTAAGCAAATATGGGGAATAATAAACAAATATGCAATTTGGGAGATGACAACTATTGTAGGGGAATACTCCACTATTGTCAAGAATCCCCCACAGTTGTCTTGAGTCCCCACAAACTATGGGATATGGAGGATTCTTAACTAACTATGGGGTATAATTAACAAAAATGGAGAATGATGAATAAATTGTTAAGAATCACTCACATTGGTTAAGAATACCCCATATTCCATTGGGGTATTTTGTGGGCAATCCTTAACAAAAGTGGAGGATTCTTAACTAACTAAAGGGTATAATTAACAAATATGGGGAATGATGAACAAATTGTTAAGAATCTCTCACATTGGTTAAGAATTCCCCATATTTCATTGGGGTATTTTGTGGGGATCCTTAACAAAAGTGGGGGATTCTTAAAAATTTGTGGGGGATTCTTAACAAATTGTGGGTGGTTTTAGCAAATACGGGGAATAATGAACAAAGATGCAACATGGGAGATGACAACTATTGTAGGAGAATTCTCCACAATTTTAAAGAATCCCCTACAGTTTGTCTAGAGTCCCCCACAAACTGTTGTATATGGGGGATTCTTTACAAACTTTGGGGGTATTTGAAAATATGGGGAATAATGAACAAATAATCAACATGGAAGATGAGAACTGTTGTAGGGGAATCCCCCACAATTGTAAAGAATCACCCACAGTTTGTCTAAGTCCCCCACAATGGGGATTCTTAACAAACTATGGGGTATAACTAACAAACATGGAGAATGATGGACAAATTGTTAAGAATCCCTCATATTGGTTAAGAATCCCCCATATTCCATTGGAGTATTCTTTGGGGGATCCTTAACAAACAGTGGAGGATTCTTATAAAGTTGTGGGGGATTCTAAACAAACAGTGAGTGATTTTAAGCAAATATGGGGAATAATAAACAAATATGCAATTTGGGAGATGACAACTATTGTAGGGGTATTCTCCACTATTGTCAAGAATCCCCCACAGTTGTCTTGAGTCCCCACAAACTATGGGATATGGAGGATTCTTAACTAACTATGGGGTATAATTAACAAAAATGGAGAATGATAAATAAATTGTTAAGAATCCCTCACATTGGTTAAGAATACCCCATATTCCATTGGGGTATTTTGTGGGCAATCCTTAACAAAAGTGGAGGATTCTTAACTAACTGTGGGGTATAATTAACAAATATGGGGAATGATGAACAAATTGTTAAGAATCTCTCCCATTGGTTAAGAATCCCCCAAATTTCATTGGGGTATTTTGTAGGGATCCTTAACAAAAGTGGGGGATTCTTAAAAATTTGTGGGGGATTCTTAACAAATTGTGGGTGGTTTTAGCAAATACGGGGAATAATGAACAAAGATGCAACATGGGAGATGACAACTATTGTAGGAGAATTCTCCACAATTTTAAAGAATCCCCTACAGTTTGTATAGAGTCCCCCACAAACTGTTGTATATGGGGGATTCTTTAACAATAGTGGGGGATTCTTTACAAACTTTGGGGGTATTTGAAAATATGGGGAATAATGAACAAATATTCAACATGGAAGATGACAACTGTTCTAGGGGAATCCACCACAATTGTAAAGAATCGCCCACAGTTTGTCTAAGTCCCCCACAATGGGGATTCTTCACAAACTATGGGGTATAACTAACAAACATGGAGAATGATGAACAAATTGTTAAGAATCCCTCATATTGGTTAAGAATCCCCCATATTCCATTGGAGTATTCTTTGGGGGATCCTTAACAAACAGTGGAGGATTCTTATAAATTTGTGGGGGATTCTAAACGAACAGAGAGGGATTTTAAGCAAATATGGGGAATAATGAACAAATATGCAACATGGGAGATAACAACTATTGTAGGGAATTCCCCACAATTGTCAAGAATCCCCACAGTTGTTTTGAGTCCCCCATAAACTATGGGATATGGAGGATTCTTAACTAACTATGGGGTATAATTAACAAAAATGGAGAATGATGAATAGATTGTTAAGAATCCCTCACATTGGTTAAGAATACCCCATATTCCATTGGGGTATTTTGTGGGGGATCCTTAACAAAAGTTGAGGATTCTAAACTAACTATGGGGTATAATTAACAAATATGGGGAATGATGAACAAATTGTTAGGAATCTCTCACATTGGTTAAGAATCCCCCATATTCCATTGGGGTATTTTGTGGAGGATACTTAACAAAAGTGGGGGATTCTTAAAAATTTGTGGGGGATTCTTAACAAATTGTGGGTGGTTTTAGCAAATATGGGGAATAATGAACAAATATGCAACATGGGAGATGACAACTATTGTAGGAAAATTACCCACAATTTTAAAAAATCCCCCACAGTTTGTCTAGAGTCCCCCACAAAATGTTGTATATGGGGGATTCTTTAACAAAAGTGGGGGATTATTTACAAACTTTGGGGGGGTTTAGAAAATATGGGGAGTGATGAACAAATATTCAATATGGGAGATGACAACTAATGTAGGGGAATCCCCCACAATTGTAAAGAATCCCCCATAATTTGTCTAGAGTCCCCCACAATGGGATTCTTAACAAACTGTGGGCTATAATTAACAAACATGGAGAATGATGAACAAATTGTTAAGAATCCCTCATATTGGTTAAGAATCCCTCATATTCCATTGGGGTATTCTGTGGGGGATCATTAACAAACAGCGGTGGATTCTCATAAATTTATGGGCGATTCTATACAAACTGTGGGAGAATTTGATCAAATATGGGGAATAATGAACAAATACGCAACATGGGAGATGACAACTATTGTAGGAGATTTCCCCACAATTGACAAGAATCCCCCACAGTTGTCTTGAGTCTCCCATAAACTATGGGATATGGAGGATTCTTAACTAACTTTGGGGTATAATTAACAAATATGGGGAGTGATGAATAAATTGTTAAGAATCCCTCACATTGTTTAAAAATACCCAAAATTCCATTAGGGTATTTTGTAGGGGATCCTTAACAAAAGTGGGGGATTCTTAACTAACTGTGGGGTATAATTAACAAAAATGGGAAATGATGAACAAATTGTTAAGAATCCCTCACATTGGTTAAGACTCTCCCATATGTCATTGGGGTATTTTTTGGGGGATCCTTAACAAATGTGGGGATTCTTAAAAATTTGTGGGGAATTCTTAACAAATTGTGGGTGGTTTTAGCAAATATGGGGAATAATAAACAAATATGCAACATGGTAGATGACAACTATTGTAGGAGAATTCCCCACAATTTTAAAGAATCCCCCACAGTTTGTCTAGAGTCCCCCACAAACTGTTGTATATGGGGGATTCTTTAACAAAAGTGGGGGATTCTTTACAAACTTTGGGGGGGTTTAGAAAAAATGGGGAATAATGAACAAATATTCAACATGGGAGATGACAACTATTGTAGGGGAATCCCCCACAATTGTAAAGAATCCCCCATGTTTTGTCTATAGTCCCCCACAATGGGATTCTTAACAAACTTTGGGGTATAATTAACAAACATGGAGAATGATGAACAAATTGTTAAGAATCTCTCATATTGGTTAAGAATCCCTCATATTCCATTGGGGTATTCTGTGGGGGATCCTTAACAAACAGCGGTTGATTCTCATAAATTTGTGGTGGATTTTATACAAACTGTGGGGGATTTTGATCAAATATGGAGAATAATGAACAAATATGCAACATGGGAGATGACAATTATTGTAGGAGAATTCCCCACAATTGACAAGAATCCCCCACTGTTGTTTTGAGTCTCCCATAAACTATGGGATATGGAGGATTCTTAACTAACTTTGGGCTATAATTAACAAATATGGGGAGTGATGAATAAATTGTTAAGAATCCCTCACATTGTTTAAAAATACCCAAAATTCCATTAGGGTATTTTGTAGGGGATCCTTAACAAAAGTGGGGGATTCTTAACTAACTGTGGGATATAATTAACAAAAATGGGGAATGATGAACAAATTGATAAGAATCCCTCACATTGGTAAAGAATCCCCCATATGTCATTGGGGTATTTTGTGGGGGATCCTTAACAAAAGTGGGGATTCTAAAAAATTTGTGGGGGATTCTTAACAAATTGTGGGTGGTTTTAGCAAATATGGGGAATAATGAATAAATATGCAACGTGGTAGATGACAACTATTGTAGGAGAATTCGCCACAATTTTAAAGAATCCCCCACAGTTGTAAAGAATCCCCCATAATTTGTCTAGAGTCCTCCACAATGGGATTCTTAACAAACTGTGGAGTATAATTAACAAACATGGAGAATGATGAACAAATTGTTAAGAATCTCTCATATTGGTTAAGAATCCCTCATATTCTATTGGGGTATTCTGTGGGGGATGCTTAACAAACAGCGGTGGATTCTCATAAATTTGTGGGGGATTCTATACAAACTGTGGGGGATTTTGATCAAATATGGGGAATAATGGAAAAAATATGCAACATGAGAGATGACAACTATTGTAGGAGAATTCCACACATTTGACAAGAATCCCCCACAGTTGTCTTGAGTCTCCCATAAACTATGGGATATGGAGGATTCTTAACTAACTTTGGGGTATAATTAACAAAAGTTGGGGATTCATAACTAACTGTGGGTATAATTAACAAAAATGGGGAATGATGAACAAATTGTTAAGAATCCCTAACATTGGTTAAGAATCTTCCATATGTCATTGGGGTATTTTGTGGGGGATCCTTAACAAAAGTGGGGATTCTTAAAAATTTGTGGTGGATTCTTAACAAATTGGGGGTGGTTTTAGCAAATATGGGGAATAATAAACAAATATGCAACATGGTAGATGACAACTATTGTAGGAGAATTCCCCACAATTTTATAGAATCCCCCACAGTTTGTCTAGAGTCCCCCTCAAACTATTGTATATGGGGATTCTTTAACAAAAGTGGGGATTGTTTACAAACTTTGGGGGGTTTTAGAAAATATGGGGAATAATGAACAAATATTCAACATGGGAGATGACAACTATTATAGGGGAATCCCCCACAATTGTCAAGAATCTCCCACAGTTGTCTTGAGTCCCCCACAAACTATGGGATATGGAGGATTCTTAACAAACTATGTGGTATAATTAACAAAAATGGAGAATGATGAATAAATTGTTAAGAATCCCACACATTGGTTAAGAATACCCCATATTCCATTGGGGTATTTTGTGGGCGATCCTTAACAAAAGTGGAGGATTCTTAACTAACTGTGGGGAATAATTAACAAATATGGGGAATGATGAACAAATTGTTAAGAATCTCTCACATTGGTTAAGAATCCCCCAAATTTCATTGGGGTATTTTGTAGGGATCCTTAACAAAAGTGGGGGATTCTTAAAAATTTGTGGGGGATTCTTAACAAATTGTGGGTGGTTTTAGCAAATATGGGGAATAATGAACAAAGATTCAACATGGGAGATGACAACTATTGTAGGAGAATTCTCCACAATTTTAAAGAATCCCCTACAGTTTGTCTATAGTCCCCCACAAATTGTTGTATATGGGGGATTCTTTAACAATAGTGGAGGATTCTTTACAAACTTTGGGGGTATTTGAAAATATGGGGAATAATGAACAAATATTCATCATAGGAGATGACAACTGTTGTAGGGGAATCCCCCACAATTGTAAAGAATCGCCCACAGTTTGTCTAAGTCCCCCACAATGGGGATTCTTAACAAACTATGGGGTATAACTAACAAACATGGAGAATGATGAACAAATTGTTTAGAATCCCTCATATTGGTTAAGAATCCCCCATATTCCATTGGAGTATTCTTTTGGGGATCCTTAACAAACAGTGGAGGATTCTTATAAATTTGTGGGGGATTCTAAACGAACAGAGAGGGATTTTAAGCAAATATGGGGAATAATGAACAAATATGCAACATGGGAGATGACTACTATTGTAGGGAATTCCCCACAATTGTCAAGAATCCCCACAGTTGTCTTGAGTCACCCACAAACTATGGGATATGGAGGATTCTTAACTAACTATGGGGTATAATTAACAAAAATGGAGAATGATGAATCAATTGTTAAGAATCCCTCACATTGGTTAAGAATACCCCATATTCCATTGGGGTATTTTGTGGGGGATCCTTAACAAAAGTGGTGGATTCTTAAAATTTTGTGGGGGATTCTTAACAAATTGTGGGTGGTTTTAGAAAATATGGGGAATAATGAACAAATATGCAACATGGGAGATGACAACTATTGTAGGAGAATTACCCACAACTTTAAAAAATCCCCCACAGTTTGTCTAGAGTCCCCCACAAAATGTTGTATATGGGGGATTCTTTAACAAAAGTGGGGGATTCTTTACAAACTTTGGGGGGGTTTAGAAAATATGGGGAATAATGAACAAATTTTCAATATGGGAGATAACAACTATTGTAGGGGAATCCCCCACAATTGTAAAGAATCCCCCATAATTTGTCTAGAGTCCCCCACAATGGGATTCTTAACAAACTGTGGGCTATAATTAACAAACATGGAGAATGATGAACAAATTGTTAAGAATCCCTCATATTGGTTAAGAATCCCTCATATTCCATTGGGGTATTCTGTGGGGGATCATTAACAAACAGCGGTGGATTCTCATAAATTTATGGGCGATTCTATACAAACTGTGGGAGAATTTGATCAAATATGGGGAATAATGAACAAATACGCAACATGGGAGATGACAACTATTGTAGGAGATTTCCCCACAATTGACAAGAATCCCCCACAGTTGTCTTGAGTCTCCCATAAACTATGGGATATGGAGGATTCTTAACTAACTTTGGGGTATAATTAACAAATATAGGGAGTGATGAATAAATTGTTAAGAATCTCTCACATTGTTTAAAAATACCCAAAATTCCATTAGGGTATTTTGTAGGGGATCCTTCACAAAAGTGGGGATTCTTAACTAACTGTTGGGTATAATTAACAAAAATGGGGAATGATGAACAAATTGTTAAGAATCCCTCACATTGGTTAAGAATCTCCCATATGTCATTGGGGTATTTTGTGGGGGATCCTTAACAAATGTGGGGATTCTTAAAATTTTTTGGGTGATTCTTAACAAATTGTGGGTGGTTTTAGCAAATATGGGGAATAATGAACAAATATGCAACATGGTAGATGACAACTATTGTAGGAGAATTCCCCACAATTTTAAAGAATCCCCCACAGTTTGTCTAGAGTCCCCCTCAAACTGTTGTATATGGGGGATTCTTTAACAAAAGTGGGGGATTCTTTACAAACTTTGGGGGCTTTTTTAAAATATGGGGAATAATGAACAAATATTCAACATGGGAGATGACAACTATTGTAGGGGAATCCCCCACAATTGTAAAGAATCCCCCATAATTTGTCTAGAGTCCCCCACAATGGGATTCTTAACAAACTGTGGGGTGTAATTAACAAACATGGAAAATGATGAACAAATTGTTAAGAATCCCTCATATTGGTTAAGAATCCCTCATATTCTATTGGGGTATTCTGTGGGGGATCCTTAACAAACAGCGGTGGATTCTCATAAATTTGTGGGCGATTCTATACAAACTGTGGGAGATTTTGATCAAATATGGGGAATAATGAACATATATGCAACATGGGAGATGACAACTATTGTAGGAGATTTCCCCACAATTGACAAGAATCCCCCACAGTTGTCTTGAGTCTCCCATAAACTATGGGATATGGTGGATTCTTAACTAACTTTGGGGTATAATTAACAAATTTGGGGAGTGATGATTAAATTGTTAAGAATCCCTCACATTGTTTAAAAATACCCAAAATTCCATATGGGTATTTTATAGGGGATCCTTAACAAAAGTGGGGGATTCTTAACTAACTGTGGGGTATAATTAACAAAAATGGGGAATGATGAACAAATTGTTAAGAATCCATCACATTGGTTAAGAATCCCCCATATGTCATTGGGGCATTTTGTGGGGGATCCTTAACAAAAGTGGGGATTCTTAAAATTTTTTGGGTGATTCTTAACAAATTGTGGGTGGTTCTAGCAAATATTGGGAATAATGAACAAATATGCAACATGGTAGATGACAACTATTGTAGGAGAATTCCCCACAATTTTAAAGAATCCCCCACAGTTGGTCTAGAGTCCCCCTCAAACTGTTGTATATGGGGGATTCTTTAACAAAAGTGGGGGATTCTTTACAAACTTTGGGGGGTTTTAGAAAATATGGGGAATAATGAACAAATATTCAACATGGGAGATGACAACTATTGTAGGAGAATCCCCCACAATTGTAAAGAACCCCCCACAGTTTGTCTAGAGTCCCCCACAATGGGGATTCTTAACAAACTGTGGGGTATAATTAACAAACATGGAGAATGATAAACAAATTGTTAAGAATCCCTCATATTGGTTAAGAATCCGCCATATTCCATTGGAGCATTCTGTGGGGGATTCTTAACAAACAGTGGAGGATTCTTATAAAGTTGTGGAGGATTCTAAACAAACAGTGAGGGATTTTAAACAAATATGGGGAATAATGAACAAATATGCAACATGGGAGATGACAGCAATTGTACGGGAATTCCCCATAATTGTCACGAATCCCACACAGTTGTCTTGAGTCACCCACAAACTATGGGATATAATTAACAAATATGGAGAATGATGATTAAATTGTTAAGAATCCCTCACATTGGTTAAGAATCCCCCATATTCCATTGGGGTATTTTGTGGGGGATACTTAACAAAAGTGGAGGATTCTTAACTAACTGTGGTGTATAATTAACAAATATGCGGAATGATAAACAAATTGTTAAGAATTCTTCACATTGGTTAAGAATCCCCCATATTCCATTGGGGTATTTTGTGGGGATCTTTAACAAAAGTCGGGAATTCTTAAAAATTTGTATGGGATTTTTAACAAACAATGGGGAATTCTTATAAATTTGTAGGGGATATTATAAAAACTGTGGGGGATTTTAAGCAAATATGGGGAATAATGAACAAATATGCAATATGGGAGATGACAACTATTTTAGGGAAATTTCCACAAATGGCAAGAATACCCCACAGTTGTTTTGAGTCTCCCACAAACTATGGGATATGTAGGATTCTTAACTAGCTGTGAGGTATAATTAACAAATATGTGGAATGATGAATAAATTGTTAAGAATCCCTCACGTTGGTTTAGAATCCCCCATATTCCATTGGGGTATTTTTTGGTGGATCCTTAACAAAAGTGAGGATTCTTAACTAACTATGGGGTATAATTAAAAAATATGGGGAATGATGAACAAATTGTTAATAATCCCTCACATCGGTTAAGAATCCCCCATATTCCATTGGGGTATTGTGTGGGGGATCCTTAACAAAAGTGGGTGATTCTTTACAAACTGTGGGTGATTTTTGCAAATATGGGGAATAATGAACAAATATGCAACATGGGAGATTACAACTATTGTTGGGGAATCCCCCACAATTGTAAAGAATCCTACACAGTTTGTCTAGAGTCCCCCACAACTTGTTGCATATAGGAGATTTTTTTAACAAAAGTAGGGGATTCTTAAAAAACTTTGGGGTGTTTTAACAAATATGGGGAATACTGAACAAATATACAACATGGGAGATGACAGCTATTGTAGGGGAATTCCACACAATTGTCAAGAATACCCCACAGTTGTCTTGAGTCTCCCACAAACTATGGGATATGGAGGGTTCTTAACTAATTATGGGGTATAATTAACAAATATGGGGAATGATGAATAAATTGTTAAGAATCCGTCACATTAGTTAAGAATCCCCCATATTCCACTGGGTATTTTGTGGGGGATCCTTAACAAAAGTGGAGGATTCTTAACTAACTGTGGGTTATAATTAACAAACATGGAGAATGATGAACAAATTACTAAGAATCCCTCCTATTGGTTAAGAATCCCCCATATTCCATTGGAGTATTCTGGGGGGGATCCTTAACAAACAGCGGTAGATTCTCATAAATTTGTGGGGGGATCCTTAACAAACAGCGGTAGATTCTCATAAATTTGCGGGGGATTCTATACAAACTGTGGGGGATTTTGATCAAATATGGGGAATAATGAACAAAAATGCAACATGGGAGATGACAACTATTGTAGGAGAATTCCCCACAATTGACAAGAATCGCCCACAGTTGTCTTGAGTCTCTCATAAACTATGGGATATGGAGGATTCTTAACTAACTTTGGGGTATAATTAACAAATTTGGGGAGTGATGAATAAATTGTTAAGAATCCCTCACATTGTTTAAAAATACCCAAAATTCCATTAGGGTATTTGTAGGGGATCCTTAACAAAAGTGGGGGATTCTTAACTAACTGTGGGGTGTGATTAACAAAAATGGGGAATGATGAACAAATTGTTAAGAATCCCTCACATTGGTTAAGAATCCCCCATATGTCATTGGGGTATTTTGTGGGGGATCCTTAACAAAGTGGGGATTCTTAAAAATTTGTGGGAGATTCTTAACAAATTGTGGGTGGTTTTACCAAATATGGGGAAAAATGAACAAATATGCAACATGGTAGATGACAACTATTGTAGGAGAATTCCCCACAATTTTAAAGAATCACCCACAGTTTGTCTAGAGTACCCCTCAAACTGTTGTATATGGGGGATTCTTTAACAAAAGTGGGGGATTCTTTACAAACTTTGGGGGGTTTTAGAAAATATGGGGAATAATGAACAAATATTCAATGGGAGATGACAACTATTGTAGGGGAATCCCCCACAATTGTAAAGAATCGCCCACAGTTTGTCTAGAGTCCCCCACAATGGGGATTCTTAACAAACTGTGGGGTATATTTAACAAACATGGAGAATGATAAACAAATTGTTAAGAATCCCTCATATTGGTTAAGAATCCCTCATATTCCATTGGAGTATTCTGTGGGGGATCCTTAACAAACAGTGGAGGATTCTTATAAAGTTGTGGGGGATTCTAAACAATTAGTGAGGGATTTTAAGCAAATATGGGGAATAATGAACAAATATGCAACATGGGAGATGACAACAATTGTACGGGAATTCCCCATAATTGTCAAGAATCCCACACAGTTGTCTTGAGTCACCCACAAACTATGGGATATGGAGGATTCTTAATTAACTGTGGGATATAATTAACAAATATGGGGAATGAAGAATAAATTGTTAAGAATCTCTCACATTGGTTAAGAATCCCCCATATTCCATTGGGGTATTTTGTGGGGGATACTTAACAAAATGGAGGATTCTTAACTAACTATGGGGTATAATTAACAAATATGCGGAATGATAAACAAATTGTTAAGAATTCTTCACATTGGTTAAGAATCCCCCATATTCCATTGGGGAATTTTGTGGGGATCTTTAACAAAAGTCGGGGATTCTTAAAAATTTGTGGGGGATTTTTAACAAACAATGGGGGATTCTTATAAATTTGTAGGGGATACTATAAAAATTGTGGGGGATTCTAAGAAAAAAATGGGGAATAATGAACAAATATGCAATATGGGAGATGACAACTATTTTAGGGAAATTTCCACAATTGTCAGGAATACCCCACAGTTGTTTTGAGTCTCCCACAAACTATGGGATATGTAGCATTCTTAACTAGCTGTGGGGTATAATTAACAAATATGTGGAATGATGATTAAATTGTTAAGAATCCCTCACATTGGTTAAGAATACCCCATATTCCATTGGGGTATTTTGTGGGGGATCCTTAACAAAAGTTGAGGATTCTAAACTAACTATGGGGTATAATTAACAAATATGGGGAATGATGAACAAATTGTTAATAATCCCTCACATCGTTTAAGAATCCCCCATATTCCATTGGGGTATTGTGTGGGGGATCCTTAACAAAAGTGGGTGATTCTTTACAAACTGTGGGTGATTTTAGCAAATATGGGGAATAATGAACAAATATGCAACATGGGAGATGACAACTAGTGTAGGGGAATCCCCCACAATTGTAAAGAATCCTACACAGTTTGTCTAGAGTCCCCCACAAACTGTTGTACATAGGAGATTTTTTTCACAAAAGTAGGGGATTCTTAACAAACTTTAGGGGGTTTTAACAAATATGGGGAATACTGAACAAATATACAACATGGGAGATGACAGCTATTGTAGGGGAATTCCAAACAATTGTCAAGAATACCCCACAGTTGTCTTGAGTCCCCCACAAACTATGGGATATGGAGGGTTCTTAACTAATTGTGGGGTATAATTAACAAATATGGGGAATGATGAATAAATTGTTAAGAATCCCTCACATTAGTTAAGAATCCCCCATATTCCACTAGGGTATTTTGTTGGGGATCCTTAACAAAAGTGGAGGATTCTTAACTAACTGTGGGGTATAATTAACAAACATGTTGAATGATTAACAAATTATTAAGAATCCCTCCTATTGGTTAAGAATCCCCCATATTCCATTGTTGTATTCTGGGGGGATCCTTAACAAACAGTGGAGGATTCTTATAAATTTGTGGGGATTCTAAACAAACTGTGGGGGATTTTAAGCAAAGATAGGTAATAATGAACAAATATGCAACATGGGAGATGACAACTATTGTAGGGAAAATTCCTCACAATTGTCAAGAATCCCCCACAGTTGTCTTGAGTTCCCCGCAAACTATGGGATATGGAGGATTCTTAACTAACTGTGGAGTATAATTAACAAATATGGGGAATGATGAATAAATTGTTAAGAATCCCTCACATTGGTTAAGAATCCCCTATATTCCATTGGGGTATTTTGTGGGGGATCTTTAACAAAAGTGAGGGATTCCTAAAAATTAGTGGGGAATAATTAACAAACATGGAGAATTGTGAAAAAATTGTTAGAAATTTCTCATATTGGTTAAGAATCCCCCATATTCCATTGGGGTATTCTGTGGGGAATCCTTAACAAACAATGGTGGATTCTTATAAATTTGTGGGCGATTCTAAATAAACTGTGGAGGATTTTAAGCAAATATGGGGAATAATGAACAAATATGCAACATGGGAGATGACAACTATTATAGGAGAATTCCCCACAATTGTCAAGAATCCCCCACAGTTGTCTTCAGTCCCCCACAAACTATGCGATATGGAGGATTCTTAACTAACTGTGGGGTATAATTAACAAATATGGGGAATGATGAATAAATTATAAAGAATCCCTCACATTGGTTAAGAATGCCCCATATTCCATTGGGGTATTTTGTGGGGGATCATTAACAAAAGTGGAGGATTCTTAACTAACAGTGGGGTATAATTAACAAATATGGAGAATGATGAACAAATTGTTAAGAATCCCTCACATTGGTTAAGAATTCCCCATATTCCATTGGGGTATTTTGTGGGGGATCCTTAACAAAAGTGGTGGATTCTTAAAAATGTGTGGGGGATTCTTAGCAAATTGTGGGTGGTTTTAAAAAATATGGAGAATAATGAACAAATATGCAACATGGGAGATGACATCTTGTAGGGGAATCCCCATAATTGTAAAGAATCCCCCACAGTTTGTCTTGAGAGGCCCACAAACTGTTGTATAAGGGGGATTCTTTAACAAAAGCGGGGGATTCTTAACATACTTTGGGGGGTTTTAGAAAATATGGGGAATAATGAACAAATATGCAACATGGGAGAAGACAACTATTGTAGGGGAATCCCCTACAATTGTAAATAATCCCCCATAGTTTGTCTAGAGTCCCTACAAACTGTTGTATATGGGGGATTCTTAAAAACTGTGGGGTATAATTAACAAACATGGAGAATGGTGAACAAATTGTTAAAAATTTCACATGTTGGATAAAAATCCCCCATATTCCATTGGGGTATTCTGTGGGGGATCCTTAACAAACAGTGGAGGATTCTTATAAATTTATGTGGGATTCGAAACAAACTGTGGGGGATTTTAAGCAAATATGGGGAATAATGAACAAATATGCAACATGGGAGATGACAACTTTTGAAGGGGAATTCTCCACAATTGTCAAGAATCCCCCACAGTTGTCTTCAGTCCCCCACAAACTATGCGATATGGAGGATTCTTAACTAACTGTGGGGTATAATTAACAAATATGGGGAATGATGAATAAATTATAAAGAATCCCTCACATTGGTTAAGAATGCCCCATATTCCATTGGGGTATTTTGTGGGGGATCATTAACAAAAGTGGAGGATTCTTAACTAACAGTGGGGTATAATTAACAAATATGGAGAATGATGAACAAATTGTTAAGAATCCCTCACATTGGTTAAGAATTCCCCATATTCCATTGGGGTATTTTGTGGGGGATCCTTAACAAAAGTGGTGGATTCTTAAAAATGTGTGGGGGATTCTTAGCAAATTGTGGGTGGTTTTAAAAAATATGGAGAATAATGAACAAATATGCAACATGGGAGATGACATCTTGTAGGGGAATCCCCATAATTGTAAAGAATCCCCCACAGTTTGTCTTGAGAGGCCCACAAACTGTTGTATAAGGGGGATTCTTTAACAAAAGCGGGGGATTCTTAACATACTTTGGGGGGTTTTAGAAAATATGGGGAATAATGAACAAATATGCAACATGGGAGAAGACAACTATTGTAGGGGAATCCCCTACAATTGTAAATAATCCCCCATAGTTTGTCTAGAGTCCCTACAAACTGTTGTATATGGGGGATTCTTAAAAACTGTGGGGTATAATTAACAAACATGGAGAATGGTGAACAAATTGTTAAAAATTTCACATGTTGGATAAAAATCCCCATATTCCATTGGGGTATTCTGTGGGGGATCCTTAACAAACAGTGGAGGATTCTTATAAATTTATGTGGGATTCGAAACAAACTGTGGGGGATTTTAAGCAAATATGGGGAATAATGAACAAATATGCAACATGGGAGATGACAACTTTTGAAGGGGAATTCTCCACAATTGTCAAGAATCCCCCACAGTTGTCTTGAGTCCCCCACAAACTATGGGATATGGAGGATTCTTAACTAACTGTGGGGTATAATATATAAATATGGGGAATGATGAATTAATTATAAAGAATCCCTCACATTGGTTAAGAATGCCCCATATTCCATTGGGGTATTTTGTGGGGGATCATTAACAAAAGTGGAGGATTCTTAACTAACTGTGGGGTATAATTAACAAATATGGAGAATGATGAACAAATTATTAAGAATCCCTCACATTGGTTAAGAATCCCCCATATTCCATTGGGGTATTTTGTGGGGGATCCTTAACAAAAGTTGTGGATGCTTAAAAATGTGTGGGGGATTCTTAGCAATTGTGGGTTGTTTTAACAAATATGCAACATGGGAGATGACATCTTGTAGGAGAATCCCCATAATTGTAAAGAATCCCCCACAGTTTGTCTCGAGAGGCCCACAAACTGTTGTCTATGGGGGATTCTTTAACAAAAGTGGGGGGGATTCTTAACAAACTTTGGGGGGTTTTAGAAAATATGGGGAATATTGAACAAATATGCAACATGGGAGAAGACAACTATAGTAGGGGAATCCCCCACAATTGTAAATTATCCCCCATTGTTTGTCTAGAGTCCCTACAAACTATTGCATATGGGGGATTCTTAAAAACTGTGGGGTTAAATTAACAAACATGGAGAATGGTGAACAAATTGTTAAAAATTTCTCATATTGGTTAAGAATCCCCCATATTCCATTGGGGTATTCTGTGGGGGAACCTTAACAAACAGTGGTGGATTCTTATAAATTTGTGGGGGATTTTAAACAAACTGTGGGAGATTTTAAGCAAATATGAGGAATAATGAACAAATTTGCAACATGGGAGATGACAACTATTGTAGGGGAATTCCCCACAATTGTCAAGAATCCCCCACAGTTGTCTTGAGTCCCCCATAAACTATGGGATATGGAGGATTCTTAACTAACTGTGGGGTATAATTAACAAATATGGGGAATGATGAATAAATTGTTAAAAATTCCTCACATTGGTTAAGAATGCCCCATATTCCATTGGGGTATTTTGTGGGGGATCATTAACAAAAGTGGAGGATTCTTAACTATCTGTGGGGTATAATTAACAAATATGGAGAATGATGAACAAATTGTTAAGAATCCCTCACATAGGTTAAGAATCCCCCATATTCCATTGTGGTATTTTGTGGGGGATTCTTAACAAATGTGGTGGATTCTTAAAAATGTGTGGGAGATTCTTAGCAAATTGTGGGTGGTTTTAACAAATATGGGGAATAATGAATAAATATGCAACATGGGAGATGACATGTTGTAGGGGAATCCCCATAATTGTAAAGAATCCCCCACAGTTTGTCTCGAGAGGCCCACAAACTGTTGTATATGGGGGATTCTTTAACAAAAGTGGGGGATTCTTAACAAACTTTGGGGGGTTTTAGAAAATATGGGGAATAATGAACAAATATGCAACATGGGAGATGACAACTATTGTAGGGGAATCCCCTACAATTGTAAATAATCCCTCACAGTTTGTCTAGTGTCCCCCACAAACAGTTGTATATGGGGAATTTTAACAAACTGTGGGGTATAATTAACAAACATGAAGAATGATGAACAAATTGTTAAGAATCCCTCATATTGGTTAAGAATCCCCCATATTTCATTGGTGTATTCTGTGGGTGATCCTTAACACAGAGTGAGAGATTCTTATAAATTTGTGGGGTTGCTAAACAAATATGGGAGATTTAAAGCAAATATAGGGAATAATGAACAAATATACAACATGGGAGATGACAACAATTGTAGGGGAATTCCCCATAATTGTCAAGAATCCCCCACAGTTTTCTTGAGTCCCCCACAAACTATGGGATATTGAGGATTCTTAACTAACTGTGTGATAAAATTAACAAATATGGGGAATGATGAATAAATTGTTAAGAATCCCTCACATTGGTTAAGAATACCCCATATTCCATTGGGGTATTTTGTGGGGGATCATTAACAAAAGTGGAGGATTCTTAACTAACTGTGAGGTATAATTAACAAATATGAAGAATGATGAACAAATTATTATGAATCCCTCACATTGGTTAAGAATCCCCCATATTCCATTGGGGTATTTTGTGGGGGATCCTTAACAAAAGTGGTGGATTCTTAAAAATGTGAGGGGGATTCTTAGCAAATTGTGGGTGGTCTTAACAAATATGGGGAATAATGAACAAATATGCAACATGGGAGATGACATCTTGTAGGGAAATCCCCATAATTGTAAAGAATCCCCCACAGTTTGTCTCGAGAGGCCCACAAACTATTGTATATGGGGGATTCTTTAACAAAAGTGGGGGATTCTTAACAAACTTTGGGGGGTTTTAGAAAATATGTGGAATATTGAACAAATATGCAACATGGAAGAAGACAACTATAGTAGGGGAATCCCCCACAATTGTAAATTATCCCCCATAGTTTGTCTAGAGTCCCTAAAAACTATTGCATATGGGGGATTCTTAAAAACTGTGGGGTCAAATTAACAAACATGGAGAATGGTGAACAAATTGTTAGAAACTTCTCATATTGGTTAAGAATCCCCCATATTCCATTGGGATATTCTGTGGGGGAACCTTAACAAACAGTGGTGGATTCTTATAAATTTGTGGGGGATTTTAAACAACTTGTAGGGGATTTTAAGCAAATATTAGAAATAATGAACAAATTTGCAACATGGGAGATGACAACGATTGTAGGGGAATTCCCCACAATTGTCAAGAATCCCCCACTGTTGTTTTGAGTCCCCCACAAACTATGGGATATGGAGGATTCTTAACTAACTGTGGGGTATAATTAACAAATATGGTGAATGATGAATAAATTGTTAAGAATCCCTCACATTGGTTAAGAATGCCCCATATTCCATTGGGGTATTTTGTGGGGGATCATTAACAAAAGTGGAGGATTCTTAACTATCTGTGGGGTATAATTAACAAATATGGAGAATGATGATCAAATTGTTAAGAATCCCTCACATTGGTTAAGAATCCCCCATATTCCATTGTTATATTTTGTGGGGGATTCTTAACAAAAGTGGTGGATTCTTAAAAATGTGTGGGAGATTCTTAGCAAATTGTGGGTGGTTTTAACAAATATGGGGAATAATGAACAAATATGCAACATGGGAGATGACATGTTGTAGGGGAATCCCCATAATTGTAAAGAATCCACCACAGTTTGTCTCGAGAGGCCCACAAACTGTTGTATATGGGGGATTCTTTAACAAAAGTGGGGGATTCTTAACAAACTTTGGGGGGTTTTAGAAAATATGGGATATAATGAACAAATATGCAACATGGGAGATGACAACTATTGTAGGGGAATCCCCTACAATTGTAAAGAATCCCTCACAGTTTGTCTAGTGTCCCCCACAAACAGTTGTATATGGGGGATTCTTAACAAACTGTGGGGTATAATTAACAAACATGGAGAATGATGAACAAATTGTTAAGAATCCCTCATATTGGTTAAGAATCCCCAAATATTCCATTGGAGTATTCTGTGGGTTA
Organism: Hydrangea macrophylla; assembly: GCA_033977485.1. Classification (NCBI taxonomy): domain Eukaryota; kingdom Viridiplantae; phylum Streptophyta; class Magnoliopsida; order Cornales; family Hydrangeaceae; genus Hydrangea; species Hydrangea macrophylla. The sequence continues at coordinate 142,784,494 of CM066991.1, forward strand.
TTCCTTACAAAGAGTGGAAGATTCTTATATATATGTGGGGGATTCTAAACAAATATGGGGGATTTTAAGCAAATATAGGGAATAATGAACAAATATGCAACATGGGAGATGACAACAATTGTAGGGGAATTCCCCATAATTGTCAAGAATCCCTCACAGTTGTCTTGAGTCCCCCCACAAACTATGGGATATTGAGGATTCTTAACTAACTGTGGGATATAATTAACAAATATGGGGAATGATGAATAAATTGTTAAGAATCCCTCATATTGATTAAGAATCCCTCATATTTCATTGGTGTATTTAGTGGGGGATCCTTAACAAAAGTGGGGGATTCTTAAAAATTGTGGGGGATTTTTAACAAACTGTGGGGGGTTTTAGCAAATATGGGGAATAATGAAAAAATATGCAACTTGAGAGATTACAACTATTATAGGGAATCCCCCACAATTGTAAAGAATCTCCCACAGTTTTTCTAGAGTCCCCTGCAAACTGTTGTATATGGGGGATTCTTACCAAACTGTGGGGTATAATTTACAAACATGGAGAATGATGAACAAATTGTTAAAAACCCTCATATTGGTTAAGAATCCCCCATATTCCATTGGGGTATTCTGTGGGGGATCCTTAACAAACAGCGGTGGATTCTTATAAATTTGTGGGGTATTCTATACAAACTGTGGGGGATTTTAATCAAATATGGGGAATAATGAACAAATATGCAACATGGGAGATGACAACTATTGTAGAAGAATTCCCCACAATTGACAATAATCCCCCACAGTTGTCTTGAGTCCCCCCACAAACTATGGGATATGGAGGATTCTTAACTAACTCTGGGGTATAATTAACAAATATATAGAGTGATGAATAAATTGTTAAGAATCCCTCACCTTGTTTAAAAATACCCCATATTCCATTGGGGTATTTTGTGGGGGATCCTTAACAAAAGTGGGGGATTCTTAACTAACTGTGGGGTATAATTAACAAAAATGGAGAATGATGAACAAATTGTTAAGAATCCCTCACATTGGTTAAGAATCCCCCATATTCCATTGGGGTATTTTGTGGGGGATCCTTAACAAAAGTGGGGATTCTTAAGAATTTGTAGGGGATTCTTAAAAAATTGTGGGTGGTTTTAGCAAATATGGGGAATACTGAACAATTATGAAACATGGGAGATTCTTAAATATTTGTGGGGGATTCTTAACAAATTGTGGGTGGTTTTAGCAAATATGGGGAATACTGAACAATTATGCAACATGGTAGATGACAACTATTGTAGGAGAATTCCCCACAATTGTAAAGAATCCTCCACAATTTGTCTAGAGTCCCCTACAAATTGTTGTATATGGGTGATTATTAAACAACTGTGGGTTATAATTAACAAACATGGAGAATGATGAACAAATTGTTCAAAATCCCTCATATTGGTTAAAAATCCCTCATATTTTTTACGGGTATTCTGTGGGGGATCCTTAACAAACTGTGGTGGATTCTTATAATTTTGTGAGGGATTCTAAACAAACTGTGGGTGATTTTAAGCAAATATGGGGAATAATGAACAATTATGCAACATGGGAGATGACAACTATTGTAAAGGAATTCCCCACAATTGTCAAGAATCCCCACAGTTGTCTTGAGTCCCCCACAAACTATGGGATATGGAGGATTCTTAACTAACTATGTGGTATAATAAACAAAAATGGACAATGATGAATAAATTGTTAAGAATCTCTCACATTGGTTAAGAATACCCCATATTCCATTGGGGTATTTTGTGGGGGATCCTTAACAAAAGTTGAGGATTCTTAACTAACTATGGGGTATAATTAACAAATATGGGGAAGGATGAACAAATTGTTAGGAATCTCTCACATTGGTTAAGAATCCCCCATATTCCATTGGGGTATTTTGTGGAGGATACTTAACAAAAGTGGGGGATTCTTAAAAATTTGTGGGGGATTCTTAACAAATTGTGGGTGGTTTTAGCAAATATGGGGAATAATGAACAAATATGCAACATGGGAGATGACAACTATTGTAGAAGAATCCCCCACAGTTTGTCTAGAGTCCCCCACAAACTGTTGTATATGGGGGATTCTTTAACAAAAGTGGGGGATTCTTTACAAACTTTGGGGGGTTTTAGAAAATATGGGGAATAATGAACAAATATTCAACATGGGAGATGACAACTATTGTAGGGGAATCTCCCACAATTATAAAGAATCCCCCATAATTTGTCTAGAGTCCCCCACAATGGGATTCTTAACAAACTGTGGGGTGTAATAAACAAACATGGAGAATGATGAACAAATTGTTAAGAATCCCTCATATTGGTTAAGAATCCCCCATATTCCATTGGAGTATTCTGTGGGGGGATCCTTAACAAACAGTGGAGGATTCTTATAAAGTTGTGGGGGATTCTAAACAAACAGTGAGGGATTTTAATCAAATATGGGGAATAATGAACAAATATGCAACATGGGAGATGACAACTATTGTAGGGGAATTCTCCACAATTGTCAAGAATCCCCCACAGTTGTCTTGAGTCCCCCACAAACTATGGGATATGGAGGATTCTTAACTAACTTTGGGGCATAATTAACAAATATATAGAGTGATAAATAAATTGTTAAGAATCCCTCACCTTGTTTAAAAATACCCCATATTCCATTGGGGTATTTTGTGGGGGATCCTTAACAAAAGTGGGGGATTCTTAACTAACTGTGGGGTATAATTAACAAAAATGGGGAATGATGAACAAATTGTTAAAATCCCTCACATTGGTTAAGAATCCCCCATATTCCATTGGGGCATTTGTGGGGGATCCTTTACAAAAGTGGGGGATTCTTAAAAATTTGTAGGGGATTCTTAAAAAATTGTGGGTGGTTTTAGCAAATATGGGGAATACTGAACAATTATGCAACATGGGAAATTCTTAAAATATTTGTGGGGGATTCTTAACAAATTGTGGGTGGTTTTAGCAAATATGGGGAACACTGAACAATTATGCAACATGGTAGATGACAACTATTGTAGGAGAATTCCCCACAATTTTAAAGAATCCTCCACAATTTGTCTAGAGTCCCCTACAAATTGTTGTATATGGGTGATTATTAACAAACTGTGGGTTATAATTAACAAACATGGAGAATGATGAACAAATTGTTCAAAATCCCTCATATTGGTTAAAAATCCCTCATATTTTTTAGGGGTATTCTGTGGGGGATCCTTAACAAACTGTGGTGGATTCTTATAATTTTGTGAGGGATTCTAAACAAACTGTGGGTGATTTTAAGCAAATATGGGGAATAATGAACAATTATGCAACATGGTAGATGACAACTATTGTAAAGGAATTCCCCACAATTGTCAAGAATCCCCACAGTTGTTTTGAGTCCCCCACAAACTATGGGATATGGAGGATTCTTAACTAACTATGTGGTATAATTAACAAAAATGGAGAATGATGAATAAATTGTTAAGAATCTCTCACATTGGTTAAGAATACCCCATATTCCATTGGGGTATTTTGTGGGGGATCCTTAACAAAAGTTGAGGATTCTTAACTAACTATGGGGTATAATTAACAAATATGGGAAAGGATGAACAAATTGTTAGGAATCTCTCACATTGGTTAAGAATCCCCCATATTCCATTGGGGTATTTTGTGGAGGATACTTAACAAAAGTGGGGGATTCTTAAAAATTTGTGGGGGATTCTTAACAAATTGTGGGTGGTTTTAGCAAATATGGGGAATAATGAACAAATATGCAACATGGGAGATGACAACTATTGTAGGAGAATCCCCCACAATTGTAAAGAATCCCCCACAGTTTGTCTAGAGTCCCCGACAAACTGTTGTATATGGGGGATTCTTTAACAAAAGTGGGGGATTCTTTACAAACTTTGGGGGGTTTTAGAAAATATGGAGAATAATGAACAAATATTCAACATGGGAGATGACAACTATTGTAGGGGAATCTCCCACAATTATAAAGAATCCCCCATAATTTGTCTAGAGTCCCCCACAATGGGATTCTTAACAAACAGTGGGGTGTAATAAACAAACATGGAGAATGATGAACAAATTGTTTAGAATCCCTCATATTGGTTAAGAATCCCCCATATTCCATTGGAGTATTCTGTGGGGGGATCCTTAACAAACAGTGGAGGATTCTTATAAAGTTGTGGGGGATTCTAGACAAACAGTGAGGGATTTTAATCAAATATGGGGAAAAATGAACAAATATGCAACATGGGAGATGACAACTATTGTAGGGGAATTCTCCACAATTGTCAAGAAACCCCCACAGTTGTCTTGAGTCCCCCACAAACTATGGGATATGGAGGATTCTTAACTAACTATGGGGTATAATTAACAAAAATGGAGAATGATGAATAAATTGTTAAGAATCCCTCACATTGGTTAAGAATACCCCATATTCCATTGGGGTATTTTGTGGGCGATCCTTAACAAAAGTGGAGGATTCTTAACTAATTGTTGGGTATAATTAACAAATATGGGGAATGATGAACAAATTGTTAAGAATCTCTCACATTGGTTAAGAATCCCCCATATTTCATTGGGGTATTTTTAGGGGATCCTTAACAAAAGTGGGGGATTCTTAAAAATTTGTGGGGGATTCTTAACAAATTGTGGGTAGTTTTAGCAAATATGGGGAATAATGAACTAATATGCCACATGGGAGATGACAACTATTGTAGGAGAATTCCCCACAATTTTAAAGAATCCCCCACAGTTTTCTAGAGTCCCCCACAAACTGTTGTAAATGGGGGATTTTTAACAAAAGTGGGGGATTCTTTACAAAATTTGGGGGGGTTTAGAAAATATGGGGAATAATGAACAAATATTCAACATGAGAGATGACAACTATTGTAGGGGAATCCCCAACAATTGTAAAGAATCCCCCATAATTTGTCTAGAGTCCCCCACAATGGGATTCTTAACAAACTGTGGGGTATAATTAACAAACATGGAGAATGATGAACAAATTGTTAAGAATACCTCATATTGGTTAAGAATCCCTCATATTCCATTGGAGTATTCGGTGGGGGATCCTTAACAAACAGCGGTGGATTCTCATAAATTTGTGGGGGATTCTATACAAACTGTGGGGAATTTTGATCAAATATGGGGAATAATGAACAAATGTGCAACATGGGAGATGACAACTATTGTAGGAGAATTCCCCACAATTGACAAGAATCCCCCAAAGTTGTCTTGAGTCTCCCATAAACTATGGGATATGGAGGATTCTTAACTAACTTTGGGGTATAATTAACAAATATAGAGATTGATGAATAAATTGTCAAGAATCCCTCACATTGTTTAAAAATACCCAAAATTTTATTAGGGTATTTTGTAGGGGATCCTTAACAAAAGTGGGGGATTCTTAACTGACTGTGGGGTATAATTAACAAAAATGGGGAATGATGTACAAATTGTTAAGAATCCCTCACATTGGTTAAGAATCCCCCATATGTCATTGGGGTATTTTGTGGGGGATCCTTAACAAAAGTGGGGATTCTTAAAAATTTGTGGTGGATTCTTAACAAATTGTGGGTGGTTTTAGCAAATATGGGGAATAATGAACAAATATGCAACATGGTAGATGACAACTATTGTAGGAGAATTCACCACAATTTTAAAGAATCCCACACAGTTTGTCTAGAGTCCCCCTCAAGCTGTTGTATATGGGGTATTCTTTAACAAAAGTGGGGGATTCTTTACAAACTTTGGGGGGTTTTAGAAAATATGGGGAATAATGAACAAACATTCAACATGGGAGATGACAACTATTGTAGGGGAATCCCCCACAATTGTCAAGAATCCCCCACAGTTGTCATGAGTCCCCCACAAACTATGGGATTTGAAGGATTCTTAACTAAGTATGTGGTATAATTAAAAAAAATGGAGAATGATGAATAAATTGTTAAGAATCCCACACATTGGTTAAGAATACCCCATATTCCATTGGGGTATTTTGTGGGCGATCCTTAACAAAAGTGGAGGATTTTTAACTAACTGTGGGGTATAATTCACAAATATGGGGAATGATGAACAAATTGTTAAGAATCTCTCACATTGGTTAAGAATCCCCTAAATTTCATTGGGGTATTTTGTGGGGATCTTTAACAAAAGTGGGGGATTGTTAAAAATTTGTGGGGGATTCTTAACAAATTGTGGGTGGTTTTAGCAAATATGGTGAATAATGAACAAATATGCAACATGGGAGATGACAACTATTGTAGGAGAATTCTTCACAATTTTAAAGAATCCCCTACAGTTTGTCTAGAGTCCCCACAAACTGTTGTATATGGGGGATTATTTAACAATAGTGGGGGATTCTTTACAAACTTTGGGGGTTTTAGAAAATATGGGGAATAATGAACAAATATTCAACATGGGAGATGACAACTGTTGTAGGGGAATACCCCACAATTGTAAGGAATCGCCCACAGTTTGTCTAAGTCCCCCACAATGGGGATTCTTAATAAACTATGGGGTATAACTAACAAACATGGAGAATGATGAACAAATTGTTAAGAATCCCTCATATTGGTTAATAATCCCCCATATTACATTGGAGTATTCTGTGGGGGATCCTTAACAAATAGTGGAGGATTCTTATAAATTTGTGGGGAATTCTAAACGAACAGAGAGGGATTTTAAGCAAATATGGGGAATAATGAACAAATATGCAACATGGGAGATGACAAGTATTGTAGGGAATTCCCCACAATTGTCAAGAATCCTTGTCTTGAGTCCCCCACAAACTATGGGATATGGAGGATTCTTAACTAACTATGGGGTACAATTAACAAAAATGGAGAATGATGAATAAATTGTTATGAATCACTCACATTGGTTAAGAATACCCCATATTCCATTGGGGTATTTTGTGGGCGATCCTTAACAAAAGTGGAGGATTCTTAACTAACTATGGGGTATAATTAATAAATATGGGGAATGATGAACAAATTGTTAGGAATCTCTCACATTGGTTAAGAATCCCCCATATTCCATTGGGGTATTTTGTGGAGGATACTTAACAAAAGTGGGGGATTCTTAAAAATTTGTGGGGGATTCTTAACAAATTGTGGGTGGTTTTAGCAAATATGGGGAATAATGAACATATATGCAACATGGGAGATGATAACTATTGTAGGAGAATCCCCCACAATTGAAAAGAATCCCCCACAGTTTGTCTAGAGTCCCCCACAAACTGTTGTATAAGGGGGATTCTTTAACAAAAGTGGGGGATTCTTTACAAACTTTGGGGGGTTTTAGCAAATATGGGGAATAGTGAACAAATATTCAACATGGGAGATGACAACTATTGTAGGGGAATCCCCCACAATTGTAAAGAATCCACCATATTTTGTCTAGAGTCCCCCACAATGGGATTCTTAACAAACTGTGGGGTATAATTAACAAAATGGAGAATGATGAATAAATTGTTAAGAATCCCTCATATTGGTTAAAAATCCCCCATATTCCATTGGAGTATTCTGTGGGGGATCCTTAACAATTAGTGGAGGATTCTTATAAAGTTGTGGGGGATTCTAAACAAACAGTGAGGGATTTTAAGCAAATATGGGGAATAATAAACAAATATGGAACATGGCAGATGACAACTATCGTAGGGGAATTCTCCACAATTGTCAAGAATCCCCCACAGTTGTCTTGAGTCCCCCACAAACTATGGGATATGGAGGATTCTTAACTAACAATGGGGTATAATTAACAAAAATGGAGAATGATGAATAAATTGTTATGAATCCCTCACATTGGTTAAGAATACCCCATATTCCATTGGGGTATGTTGTGGGCGATCCTTAACAAAAGTGGAGGATTCTTAACTAACAGTGGGGTATAATTAACAAATATGGGGAATGATGAACAAATTGTTATGAATCTCTCACATTGGTTAAGAATCCCCCATATTTCATTGGGGTATTTTGTGGGGAACCTTAACAAAAGTTGGGGATTCTTAAAAATTTGTGGGGGATTCTTAACAAATTGTGGGTGGTTTTAGCAAATATGGGGAATAATGAACAAATATGCAAAATGGGAGATGACAACTATTGTAGGAGAATTTCCCACAATTTTAAAGAATCCCCCACAGTTTGTCTAGAGTCCCCCACAAACTGTTGTATATGTGGGATTCTTTAACAAAAGTGGGGGATTCTTTACAAACTTTGGGGGAGTTTAGAAAATATGGGGAATAATGAACAAATATTCAACATGGGAGATGACAACTATTGTAGGGGAATCCCCCATAATTGTAAAGAATCCACCATAATTTGTCTAGAGTCCCCCACAATGGGATTCTTAACAAACTGTGGAGTATAATTAACAAACATGGAGAATGATGAACATATTGTTAAAAATACCTCATATTGGTTAAGAATCCCTCATATTCCATTGGAGTATTCTGTGGGGGATCCTTAACAAACAGCGGTGGATTCTCATAAATTTGTGGGGGATTCTATACAAACTGTGGGGGATTTTGATCAAATATGGGGAATAATTAACAAATATGCAACATAGGAGATGACAACTATTGTAGGAGAATTCCCCACAATTGACAAGAATCCCCCACAATTGTCTTGAGTCTTCCATAAACTATGGGATATGGAGGATTCTTAACTAACTTTGGGGTATAATTTACAAATATGGGGAGTGATGAATAAATTGTTAAGAATCCCTTACATTGTTTAAAAATACCCAAAATTCCATTAGGGTATTTTGTTGGGGATCCTTAACAAAAGTGGGGGATTCTTAAGTAACTGTGGGGTATAATTAACAAATGTGGGGAATGATGAACAAATTGTTAAGAATCCCTCACATTGGTTAAGAATCCCCCATATGTCATTGGGGTATTTTGTGGGGGATCCTTAACAAAAGTGGGGATTCTTAAAATTTTGTGGGGGATTCTTAACAAATTATGGGTGGTTTTAGCAAATATGGGGAATAATGAACAAATATGCAACATGGTAGATGACAACTATTGTAGGAGAATTCCCTACAATTTTAAAGAATCCCCCACAGTTTGTCTAGAGTCCGCCTCAAACTGTTGTATGTAGAGGATTCTTTAACAAAAGTGGGGGATTCTTTACAAACTTTGGGGGGTTTTAGAAAATATGGGGAATAATGAACAAATATTCAACATGGGAGATGACAACTATTGTAGGGGAATCCCCCACAATTGTAAAGAATCCCCCACAGTTTGTCTAGAGTCCCCCACAATGGGGATTCTTAACAAACTGTGGGGTATAATTAACAAACATGGAGAATGATAAACAAATTGTTAAGAATCCCTCATATTGGTTAAGAATCCCCCATATTCCATTGGAGTGTTCTGTGGGGGTTCCTTAACAAACAGTGGAGGATTCTTATAAAGTTGTGGGGGATTCTAAACAAACAGTGAGGGATTTTAAGCAAATATGGGGAATAATGAACAAATATGCAACATGGGAGATGACAACAATTGTACGGGAATTCCCCATAATTGTCAAGAATCCCACACAGTTGTCTTGAGTCACCCACAAACTATGGGATATGGAGGATTCTTAACTAACTGTGGGATATAATTAACAAATATGGGGAATGATGAATAAATTGTTAAGAATCCCTCACATTGGTTAAGAATCCCCCATATTCCATTAGGGTATTTTGTGGGGGATACTTAATAAAAGTGGAGGATTCTTAACTAACTGTGGGGTATAATTAACAAATATGCGGAATGATAAACAAATTGTTAAGAATTCTTCACATTGGTTAAGAATCCCCCATATTCCATTGGGGTATTTTGTGGGGATCTTTAACAAAAGTCGGGAATTCTTAAAAATTTGTGGGGGATTTTTAACAAACAATGGGGGATTCTTATAAGTTTGAAGGGGATACTATAAAAACTGTGGGGGATTTTAAGCAAATATGGGGAATAATGAACAAATATGCAATATGGGAGATGACAACTATTTTAGGGAAATTTCCACAATTTTCAAGAATACCCCACAGTTGTTTTGAGTCTCCCACAAACTATGGGATATGTAGGATTCTTAACTAGCTGTGGGGTATAATTAACAAATTTGTGGAATGATGAATAAATTGTTAAGAATCCCTCACGTTGGTTTAGAATCCCCCATATTCCATTGGGGTATTTTGTGGTGGATCCTTAACAAAAGTGAGGATTCTTAACTAACTATGGGGTATAATTAAAAAATATGGGGAATGATGAACAAATTGTTAATAATCCCTCACATCGTTTAAGAATCCCCCATATTCCATTGGGGTATTGTGTGGGGGATCCTTAACAAAAGTGGGTGATTCTTTACAAACTGTGGGTGATTTTTGCAAATATGGGGAATAATGAACAAATATGCAACATGGGAGATGACAACTATTGTAGGGGAATCCCCCACAGTTGTAAAGAATCCTACACAGTTTGTCTAGAGTCCCCCACAAACTGTTGTATATAGGAGATTTTTTTAACAAAAGTAGGGGATTCTTAACAAACTTTGGGGGGTTTTAACAAATATGGGGAATACTGAACAAATATACAACATGGGAGATGACAGCTATTGTAGGGGAATTCCACACAATTGTCAAGAATACCCCACAGTTGTCTTGAGTCCTCCACAAACTATGGGATATGGAGGGTTCTTAACTAATTATGGGGTGTAATTAACAAATATGGGGAATGATGAATAAATTGTTAAGAATCCCTCACATTAGTTAAGAATCCCCCATATTCCACTGGGGTATTTTGTGGGGGATCCTTAACAAAAGTGGAGGATTCTTAACTAACTGTGGGGTATAATTAACAAACATGGAGAATGATGAACAAATTATTAAGAATCTCTCCTATTGGTTAAGAATCCCCCATATTCCATTGGAGTATTCTGGGGGGGATCCTTAACAAACAGTGGTAGATTCTCATAAATTTGTGGGGGATTCTATACAAACTGTGGGGGATTTTGTTCAAATATAGGGAATAATGAACAAATATGCAACATGGGAGATGACAACTATTGTAGGAGAATTCCCCACAATTGACAAGAATCCCCCACAGTTGTCTTGAGTCTCCCATAAACTATGGGATATGGAGGATTCTTAACTAACTTTGGGGTATAATTAACAAATATGGGGAGTGATGAATAAATTGTTAAGAATCCCTCACATTGTTTAAAAATACCCAAAATTCCATTAGGGTATTTTGTAGGGGATCCTTAACAAAAGTGGGGGATTCTTAACTAATTGTGGGGTATAATTAACAAAAATGGGGAATGATGAACAAATTGTTAAGAATCCCTCACATTGGTTAAGAATCCCCCATATGTCATTGGGGTATTTTGTGGGGGATCCTTAACAAAAGTGGGGATTCTTAAAAGTTTGTGGGGTATTGTTAGTAGTATGCCTTAAAAGCCAATTAGATTGGAGTAGTGTTTTAGGAATATTACCTTGTAATAACAGTTTCATATTAATAAAGGGCAAGATTATTATTTATCATTATTGTTGTTTAACATTTATATGATATGTCCATAGAATTAAAGTTGAGAAGGTATGTACTTAATGAGTTAAGGAACAAGACCATATACTTCTCAGTTGCTTTATTCTAAAATTGTTCTTAGTCGTAGGATTATTAAATTGGGCATTTGATAATCCAGTTAGACTAACATGTGCCATGTTTATTTTATATGATAAAATATGACTAGTCTTAAGTTATCAGTGTGGGGACACTAGAGCAGACATATGGGTGCTTGTTATAGAACAAGTTCACTGAACATGATCAACTATTAGGAAAATCCAAATGGAGTTTTACTTATCTATCGATGGATTGTTCTTAGTTACAGTGGTACAAGTAATCCTTAGACCTGAGACATTACTGTTGTCTTATGTATGAGTTATTATGCTTTAACGTACACGGTGTTTATGTTTTAATCAAAGGCATATTCATGTACTGTTGGGTATAGTAAGTTATACATGGAGACATGTGAATGTACAACAAGGAATCTATCACTCTCAAGTGCGAGAGTGAATGTCCTATGTGATCTTCTATGATATATCTCAAGTAAAGCTCCCTGGCCAGGGCAGGGTGAGAATTAGAAAGAGTTTTCTAATTTCACCAAATAGAGAAATATCAGTTAGTTCGAGAACATATAATTAAATCTGGGTTTGATAATATGTCCATTACCCAAGAGATTGAATTGGGACATTGTTTGATAGAAGGATTGAATTGTATGGTAACTGTTAACAGAAAGGTTCACTATTTTTCAGACTGTCTAGGGTGTGTCATGATATACTGCTAGGTGTCACTCATGACTAGTGGAAGCTCAGAAATAATAAATATTAATATTAATTATTTCTACAAGGGAGAATTAGAAGGTGTTCTAATTTAAATTAATTAGAAAGGGTTCTAATTGTAATACTTTAAAGTATTAGTACCTACTACCAGATTAGTATGAACCTAAAGGGTCACACACAAAAGGGCAATGTGTAATTGGAAGAAGTTGTGAGGGTCTACTTGATATTAAGTTGTTAATATGGAAGTAGTATAATAATACTATTAGTTTACATTTGATTTAGGAAAGTCTTCTAATCAAATATAGTTTCCTAATTAGATTAGGAAAGGGACTTATAGCATTATTATATATATGAGGCATGGGAAATAATATGGCTAGCACACATAAGTTTTTCCCAACTAAAAACTCCTCCCCTAACATATCCGTACAGTCATATATATATATATATATTGTGACATTGTTTGATTGTTCTTCAATTTTGTTGAAAAAAATTAAAAGCTTCTTCCAATTCGTGAATTGCTCGTGTGGATACTTTTAGAGATCGGACGCTTGGACGATTTGGTGAACTGTTCGTGGGACGAATCAGATTCAATATTTTGTAAAGCACGCTTCAAGGGTAACTATTCGATTAACCCCCTATGGATGTTGTATGTATTTTGTATATATCATAGACTTGATCATGGGTTTAGGAAACCATTAAAATTTTTGTTTTCCGCTGCGCGAACCTTTAAGGGTTCCACATGGTTTTCTTTCAGTGGTATCAGAGCCTTAGTCTATGATTAATACAAAATACTGTAATTGTTTTTGTAGTATAAATTTATTTTGAATAAATTGGAATTTTGGGAATGTTTGTATGAAGATACTAGGGTTTTTGTTCATATGATGAACAAAGGGTTTAAACTTCGCTACATTGGTATATAGTGTTTACATAAGATGTAAACATGTATATGTCAATTTTAATGTGTATAAAAGTTATATATATTTTTGTGACAAGTTTGGAACTTATTCATGATTCTTTATCCGAATCTGTTAGCGGTTCGCTAGAGAAGACGATTCAGATCCGAATTTCAAAATTTTACGTCAGAACACCTATATTCGATTGGAAACGACATTCTGAGCAAGTATCATACCCTTCAGGGTATGAACCCTGGTAAATTTTGTCCAAAATCGAATGTTTAGACCCTCTAATATGCGTTTTAATGTATAGCAGGATTGTTTTTATATTAAGACAAATTCTAATTGGATTAGAATTGAACCCAAGATTCATGCTATAACTAGAATGATTATTTTTATTTTTTTTTCTTTCATTTACATATGATGTGAATGGATGAAAAGGATGATTATGGACTATACCAAATAATTGAGTTATGTGATTGGTTTATTATTTCAATGTGATTGAATGTTTTATTATTTTGGGTTTGTAATTTTTAAATAAGGCTTGCATGCCTTCCTCCCTCCTTCTCGATGTAATTTCTATCTCCCTCCTATGTACCTCCCCCTTGATTATGGATCAAGGGTTTTCTTATTAAAGCCATGTAAAATTAGGTTTAGAGATGAAGATCAGAAAAATTACAAGGAAGAAGAAGGTGGAGCCTACTTGGAGTAGATAATGTGTCCAAGAAAAGAATGAAGACTATTTATTATTATTGTTTCAAGCTTAGATCTTGAAAGCATGTGATGTTTAATAATGATTACAACACAAAAGTGGGGGATTCTTAACCTACTTTTAAGGGTTTTAGAAAATATGGGGAATATTGAACAAATATGCAACATGGGAAAAGACAACTATGGTAGGGGAATCACCCACAATTGTAAATTATCCCCCATAGTTTGTCTAGAGTCCCTAAAAACTGTTGCATATGGGGGATTCTTAAAAACTGTGGGGTCAAATTAACAAACATGGAGAATGGTGAACAAATTGTTAAAAATTTATCATATTGGTTAAGAATCCCCCATATTCCATTAGGGTATTCTGTGGGGAACCTTAACAAACAGTGGTGGATTCTTATAAATTTGTGGGGGATTTTAAACAAACTGTAGGGGATTTTAAGCAAATATGAGGAATAATGAACAAATTTGCAACATGGGAGATGACAACTATTGTAGGGGAATTCCCCACAATTGTCTAGAATCCCCCACAGTTGTCTTAAGTCCCCCACAAACTATGGGATATGGAGGATTCTTAACTAACTGTGGGATATAATTAACAAATATGGGGAATGATGAATAAATTGTTAAGAATCCCTCACATTGATTAAGAATGCCCCATATTCCATTGGGGTATTTTGTGGGGGATCATTAACAAAAGTGGAGGATTCTTAACTATCTATGGGGTATAATTAACAAATATGGAGAATGATGAACAAATTGTTAAGAATCCCTCACATTGGTTAAGAATCCCCCATATTCTATTGTGGTATTTTGTGGGGGATTCTTAACAAAAGTGGTGGATTCTTAAAAATGTGTGGGAGATTCTTAGCAAATTGTGGGTGGTTTTAACAAATATGGGGAATAATGAACAAATATGCAACATGGGAGATGACATGTTGTAGGGGAATCCCCATAATTGTAAAGAATCCCCCACAGTTTGTCTCGAGAGGCCCACAAACTGTTGTATATGGGGGATTCTTTAACAAAAGTGGGGGATTCTTAACAAACTTTGGGGGGTTTTAGAAAATATGGGGAATAATGAACAAATATGCAACATGGGAGATGACAACTATTGTTGGGGAATCCCCTACAATTGTAAAGAATCCCTCACAGTTTGTCTAGTGTCCCCCACAAACAGTTGTATATGGGGGATTCTTAACAAACTGTGGGGTATAATTAACAAACATGGAGAATGATGAACAAATTGTTAAGAATTCCTCATATTGGTTAAGAATCCCCCATATTCCATTGGAGTATTCTGTGGGTGATCCTTAACACAGAGTGGGAGATTCTTATAAATTTGTGGGGAATTCTAAACAAATATGGGGGATTTTAATCAAATATAGGGAATAATGAACAAATATGCAACATGGGAGATGACAACAATTGTAGGGGAATTCCCCATAATTGTAAAGAATCCCCCACAGTTGTCTTGAGTCCCCCCACAAACTATGGGATATTGAGGATTCTTAACTAACTGTGGGATCTAATTAACAAATATGAGGAATGATGAATAAATTGTTAAGAATCCCTCATATTGATTAAGAATCCCCCATATTCCATTGGGGTATTTGTGGGGGATACTTAACAAAAGTGGAGGATTCTTAACTAACTGTGGGGTATAATTAATAAATATGGGGAATGATAAACAAATTGTTAAGAATCTTTCACATTGGTTAAGAATCCCCCATATTCCATTGGGGTATTTTGTGGGGATCTTTAACAAAAGTCGGGGATTCTTAAACATTTGTGGGGGATTTTTAACAAACAATGGGGGATTCTTATAAATTTGTGGGGGATTCTATACAAATTGTGGTGGATTTTAAGCAAATATGGGGAATAATGAACAAATATGCAATATGACTTCTAACATGGGACCCATGAGTATCATCAATTGACATTGAACAATCTCAGGATTGCCATGCAGAACACCCAGATCTTGTGTGCTGTCATGCTTGATACCAAGGTCAGTTTTCAATAATCTGGTCAACTATTTACCCATCCAGATAAGTTGTTGAAGGAGTCTCCTAGTAGAAGTTTGTTAGTGCTTGTATATGTTGTTTCCCTTCTTACATAGTTTATCTCCATAGGGCATGTGCTCTAAATCAATTTTGACAATTTGGACATAAATGAACCAAATTGTGAACCCTCTATAGGTTTCTATTCTTAATTATTATCAGTTTTTCAATGCATACTGCTTTGAATTTCCATCAATAAAATCAATGTGACGAATTTATTTGGAGAATATGTTAAATACCAATGATCCCGATCTACACTCTCCAGCCTCTAGGTTCGTCGCTCTCTCTCTCTCTCTCTCTCTCTCTCTCTCTCTCTCTCTCTCTCTCTCGTTTGTCTGTCTCTTTTTCTCTCTTAGTCGGTCGTTCATCTCTCTCTCTTTCTTAACTCTACTTTGTTGTATTTTTTACTCACAGTAGTCGAGTAACCTAACCCCTTCTCAAACCGACAACCTACGACTACGAGGAACCCCCAACCTGGTATTTTTTCTTTCTAAAACCCTAATATACGATACATGTTCATTTAGCAACAAAAATGAAAAAAAAAAAAAAAAAAAACCTAGATTGGAGAAGATAGAGGCAATCCCTGATCTACACTCTCCAGCCTTCAGGTTCGTCGCTCTCTCTCTCTCTCTCTCTCTCTCTCTCTCTCTCTCTCTTTCCTTCTCTGTCTCTCTCTTTCTCTCTCTCTTTGTCTCTCTCTCTCTCTCTCTCTCTCTCCCTCTCTCTCGTTTCTCTGTCTCCTTTTCCCTCTTAGTCTGTCGTTCATCTCTCCCTCTTTCTCTCTACTTTGTTGTATTTTTTGTTTTCATTAAGTTGTGTTAGCAATTGTCAATTAATCTAAATGTGTTCTAAATATTTGTAATTTTACCCCTATAGTTGGAATCTGGGACAGTAAACATGGGAAGCAGCTATTTTATTCTTGTCTTAACACTAAACTGCAAGGTAAATAGCATCTCAGTTAATTCATTTTTGGTTGGTTCGTTCATTTTGTGCTTTGCTTGTCATGTTTTCATTTTTTTTTTCTTTTTCATTTGAAATTATCACCCTATTAGAGCAGTTGTATACTTAAAATGAACAAACCACCACTACTACTACCATACACCACCCCATACCATCATACAATCACCAACCCCCTAATCCCCTCGGCAAAAAAAAATTGTAAAAGAAAAAAAAACTCTCAAGGTTCTCTCCCCTTTCCCTATCTCTCTCCCTGCCTTTCCCTAATCTCTCCCTCTCCTCTCTCCCCAAAGACCACCCCCTAACCTTCCTAAACAACTCCCTAACTCCTCCTTTCCCAGACCAAAAGGGAAAAAAAAAAAAAAAAAAAAATAGGGCTGCCCAGGCAGCACAATGCGCAGCCCACGCGTGCACAACAAGCGTATGTGAGACCCCCTCCGTGCACATCGATTTTAAGACCTCTCGAGTATGCTTTTATCCGTGCAAATGCGTTGAATTATAAATATGTTTAACCGTGCATTAAAAGCACATGCCACAGCTCCTGAAAATGTCTCAACGCTTGCCGTGGCACGTAGTCGTGCGAGCGCAACATGTGCACAACACGCGAATATGAGATACACTAACATTTAGAACTCATGAAAATGTGTTTAAATATAATCACATGCCTAACCTTGCATTAAAAGCATAGGCAACAACTCCCAAAACATCCCCGACACGTGGCGTGGCACGTAGCCACGCTTGAATGTGCCACGCTCGATCCTGTGTCATTCCGAGTCCCCGAACACATTTTGGTCTCTCAAAACCCCCAAACTTAGTTTTACTCTTTTATTATTTTATATATACAACTAATTAATTAATGAAAACTTTTTTTTGGTAGGTACAAAGTTTCGCATTTTGATAGAAAGTTCTAGCAAACGAAACCACTTTTTTTATTGGGCTAATTTTTTTTTTTTGCTGTTTTCATAATTTTGTTAGTACTTTTTGATGAATATATAATATGTATATACTATTAAGCACTTGACGTGGATCGATTGTATATTTTTTTTGTTCATTCCAATTAATTGGTTGATATTGAGATGAATCGATGAAATTTAGTGGTTGAAATAGATTATTGAGTTGGATTTAATTTTGTACAAAGTGATATTGTATGTACAGGGTGGTATATATTGTTTTTATAGAGTGGTATTGAATCAATATTATTTAAAACATTTATGTCATTTTTAAAAAAATTGACATAACGAATTACACATTTATGTCACATTTATAAAGTATTTATGTCACTTTTAAAGTTTTTATGTCACTTTTAAGACTTTCATGTAATAATTTTGTTTGGTATTTATGTCACTTTTTTACTTTTATGTCACTTTAAGTTAAAAGTGACATAAATAAAATGGTATTTATGTCACTTTTAAGTATTTATGTCACTTTTATTGACATATGTTTTGGTTTTATGAAACATTTATATCACTTTTATAAAACATTTATGTCACTTTTAAAACATTTATGTTGACCCCATTTATGTCACTTTTTACTGGAAACAAAATGATGAAAATACCTATTTATACGTGACATAAAAAGCATTTTTCCTTGTAGTGCTTCAAACACCAAGTTAGGAATGTAAAGGAAGGAAAACGCGCACAAATAAACCTTTGTACTAGAAAATCAAGTCCAAGGACAAAATGGTAATTTAGAAAATATGCCTAAATTTTATATCACAAGATAGCTCTTTGAGTCCTGGTTCCAACGCAAAAAACGGTGCGCGAAATCGAATTTTCTAGAAGGAGTTATGTTGATTTCTGTAAAAGTCAGACAACCGAAAATTTTGTACGCGGATCGATCTGCCCTTTATACCTGGATCGATCCAATTTGTAGTTTTTCTCACAGAATGTCCCCCTAGAAGTTCGGATCGATCCGTCCTTTAATCCGGATCGATCCGAGCTCTGCATAATATATTTCTGCTGCTAAAAATCCTATTTTTACATGCCCAAACATCACCCAAACCAAACAAAACCTCATAATCAAGATTCTAAACTTTCAAATCCATATCCAAAACCATTTCCAAGAGACTCTAATATGATTATAAACATTGACCAAAATACACAAATACACCACACTCAAATACCTCCAAATCTACAACAATTAACCCAAAACATGATATAAATCCAACCTCTCAACCAAACATACTCCCAAACTATAAAAACAAAACATGGAAGGTCTCCAATTCTAAACTCCGGTTACAATATTTACACGAGTCTTGGAGCAATAAAGCAATAAACTAACATAGACAACTAAGTTAAGTACATTCCCAACTTGAAACATTGCATACTCGGATTACACCAAGTTACAATTTCTACACAAAACAACCAAAACATGAAGCCACTTTATACATAAGCCTTCTTAACACCATGCTCCCAATTCACCTCCCCAGATTCTTGCCATCGTGCTCACCTACGATGGTTATTCAATAGCCACTATAATATATAAGCTATATGCTTAGTGAGAGATATTAATCAATCGTACGAATGATATATCATGTTCAAATTCATCTCGACAAGTAAAAATGATCTCCGGAAAAGCAAGTACTTCCTCCGCCACTATCCGCAAGTCCGTGACTCCCCCAATAATCCACGGCACAAGCCAATGACCCATTCCTCATACGTGCGGTTTAATGCCGTTGTCGGCAACAAGTGGTCGTCTCCACGATACAATCTTATGGTGGATTTATACGAGTTTTCCTTTGACCCAAATAGGTAACTAAGCATGCTCACATAAACATATCACCGTGGTATTTACATAATTACGCCGAACTAACCGATTATGCACAATTCTACACCATGAATAATGTATTATAGCTAAACATCGGTAATTAAACTAAATAGGTATGTGATTAACATCCACATGAACACAAACAAGAATCTCATCCAAAAACAAGATTGAAACCACTCACATCTTCACAATTCGCTCCTAATTGTTAAATTAAAGCCCCAAATCTACTCCGGGTTCAAATCCTACATGAATTCGACCACCTACGAATTACCGAGCTGAATTGGGTCTAAAAAATTATGATGATTAAACTCATTAAAGTTAGTACCCAAATGTTAGACTCATCTCTACGATTCCAAATCCAGTCTCAGAATTGAAATTGGAAGTCGAACGGCACGTCAATCGGCGTCGTAGAGCTCCGGCGAACCCTTGTCTCTTTTCTCGCTCTCTCTCTCTCTAACCGACTTAAAGAAAAAGAAGGAGAAGTGTATCTCCTCTTTGATTTACAGTACATATATAACTTAGCATTTCTATTATGAAGTCCACTTAACTTCCAATTATTTGCAAGTTTACCCCTAACTAGTTTTTATAACTAATTATTTAGACCTCTAAACTTAAGTAGGTATTTGTCTATGTCTCGCGTAAGTCTCATAAGTGGTCCCACATAATTCTTTGAAGTTACTAATTAGCCTACTAGTTATGTAGCGTATTCAATTCCTTCTCACAAAGGTATCCCAAATGACCACATAAATGGCCTCTAGCAATATTAAACAATATATTTACCTGCTTTAGTATGTCGATAGAAGACTGAATGATCAACACCACATCTCTAGAGTACAAATTCAGCAACTACATCACTAAACCTACCAAACCAGGCACGAGGAGACTGTTTTAGTCCATACAAAGATCTTCTTAATCTACATACCATATTCGACTCCCCCTGAGCAACAAACCCAGGTGGTTGCTCCATATATACCTCTTCCAATAAAGTGCCATTAAGGAAGGCATTCTTGACATCAAGCTAATGTAAGGGCCAGAGAAATATTGCTGCAAGAGAAATAAAGAGATGAACAGAGGTGATCTTAGCCATAGGAGAGAATGTCTCAGAATAGTCAAGGCCATAAACTTGCGTATAGCCCTTGGCAACAAGGCGGGCTTTCAGGCGATCTATCGTGCCATCGGGGTGCATTTTAATAGTATAAACCCAACGGCATCCCACTACTGTTTTGCCCAGAGGAAGAGGAACTAAGTCCCAGGTACCAGTATCTCACAAGGTAGACATCTCATCTTCCATTGCCTAACTCCATCCGGAGTGGGTAAGAGCCTCTGCAAGAGTGTTAGGAACTGATACAGAAGACAAAGAGGTAACAAACCAAGAAAAAATAGGAGATAGACAATTATAAAAGACAAAGTTGGAAATAGGATGAGAAGTACAAGAGCACTTAGCCTTACGGAGAGCAATGGGAAGGTCAGATTCTGATGGAGGCAGATCTGAAAACGCGGAGGCGGTTGACAGAGTAGCAAAATCCAAAACAGTCCGATGACGATGAGTATATGTCTGCAAGTGTGGGTGATCCAGGCAGGAGGAAACCTTTGGGATAGGAAGGATAGGGGAGGCGGGAGGTAATGCAAAAGGTAAGGGAAGTGACAGGGAGGGGTATTTGTAAAATACAATCGTGCTAGAATAAGAAAATATACTGATTTAGTTCACAATCTCCTATTATATCTACAATTTGTGTTACAAGACCGGTTTATATACATTGTTACAAATCTATGACGAGTTGGGTTGTTGTAGCTGTTATTTTGTGCAGATTGGTATGTTGCTGTGTGCAGGGGTGACATACAGGAGAAAAGGGTAAAGCCAAGATACAAAATGAACATTTCAAAAGGAAAAGATGCTTTCGAGCGATCGAAGATAGATTAAGCGATCGAACGTTAAAGTGATCGAAGGTTTCTCAAGCGCTCGAATAATTTGACAATTTAAGCGATCGAACATAGTTCGATCGATGGAATATGGGGTTTATCATAATTTTACGCACACGCAGTAGAAATGTATTGTAAAGAACCTTAGCTTAGGTTTTTGTACAAATAGATGATATAAAGACGTCATAAAGGACGCCCACACTTTGTTTTTCAGTTTTATAGGGAGAGATAGAGAGCTCTTGCTTTGTTTTGTAGGTGTTATCGTTTGATATTGGATTTCTTGGATTTTCAGCAAGTTTAATCTAAACTCTACATTCCAGGTTCCATATTGTGGTTTATTTTACATTTTGTAGTAGTTTACATAATTATAAACTATTTTAAACGTAGGATTGCATGTTAGTAGTGATAAATCACTAGTTTTCATAGTTTTTCATGTTTAAAACTCAACCAAACAGATCCTTAATGTTTTCACACAATAAAAAACAATCTTTTGCGGCTCAGACTATGTCTGAGTTGTCTCAAAGTTGGGAGATCACGATGAAACAGTGATTTCCTGCCTCTGCCATGCACACTGCAAAAAAAACCTTCATTCGATCAATCAATCTAAGACATTTCGATCAATCTAAAGTGGGTGACAGTCAAGCGATCGAAGATATTTCGATCGATTGAGAGATGACACGATTCGATTGATTGAATGCGCGTTGATCGATCGAACCTGTAGAATCTTGAGTTGATCTTTTTTGGTATTCCTAAACTTTCTGTTTTCGAAATATGTTATCAAACTGTCCCCATATGCTCAGTTTGTCAAAACAGTTTCTGGACTTAAAGCCTTAAGGCTATTTTCTTCAATAGCTTTTGCAAACCACTTTGGATGCTTACACCATTCATAGTGCTAGTCTTAATTATTGTTTTAAACCACCTTCCATCAATTTTAAATTAACTGTGATAATATAAGAAAAATGACATTTAGTGGCAATAAATATTGCCAATAAAATCCAAATTTTTATCACTAAAACCTTTAGTGACAATAAAAATGGTTGCCACTAGCTTGTGACTAATTGTATTGTGAGTAAAATCTTTTGTGACAAGATTTAATATGTTGCCACTAATGTTAAAATATTTAGTCACAAGACAAAAATCATGACAAAAACAAACTTACAGTGGAAGCAAACTTGTCTTCAATAATCTTCAAACTTTTTGTGGCATGAAATATATTGGCACAAAAGTATTCATGTAGTCACAATAAATATTGCGACTAAAAGTAATGATTTTTGTGACACAAATCACATTGAAACTAAATTGTCCTTTTGTCACGATTATTGTTGTGAGAAATAAAGAAATATCCTAAAGGTACATCTACAGCTATAACTGAAACACATTCACATTCTAAATGGTTTAGTGACAACACGTGATGTGTGTATTTGTCACTAACTACCCAAGTTGTGATAACTTTGCATTGGCACTATGTGGATCTTGTGGTACAAAATGTTCTGTAAATACCATATGATCGTAACCTCTCAACCTAATTACCAATAGAATCAACTACAATTAAACCCAAATTTTCCACAATGATTTTCTTCAGAATTGTAAATTCAAAAAAAAAAAAAATACAAAAGCATTGGAAGCAATCATAGGAATGTACCAAAAACCAAAGGTAAAATGATCCAATATTATGCAACCAAACAGCAAAATGTCATTACAGAAAGCTCATATACATAATACCCAAAGGTAACTGATCTACAAAATCGTTCTAGAATATACAAGAAAAAATCTTAAGAATTTATAATTACAAGACATCTTAACATACCAAAATACAAGTCACAAGTAGGCCCTACAACTGTACACAAAAAGGTTAATAGCTTGGGAATATGTCAACTTCAAGCCTCTCCAGCCTACAAAATTGCAAAACAAGAAATGAGTTAATTTCAGAGTTATGCTAGAATAAGGAAACAAATCAAACTACATAGGCAAAAAGTTCATAAATTGCTTTCAACAGAACACGCATACAAGTACAGTGGCTGTAAAACATAAATCAATAAATAAGAAACATGCACTAACATGGTTTCAAAGAGTTAAAACATTTCAAAAGTAGAGCGATGTTTTCAAACAGCTTGTGATGCTAAAAGGGAAGCCCATCATTTGATACATTTGCCCTATACGAATTGCTGTAGTTCAGATCTACCTTGGCTACTTCCAGTTGATCTCTACTTGCCATTTCAGACTAGCATACACCACTTACATCAAGTGAATTATTAGTTCGTAGACAAATGAAATCATCACCGTGCAAAATAGAGATATCTAATCAATTTTGCAATTGCAAAATAGAGATATCTTGAAATGTGATAACTTTGAAAACTACTTTATTTTTAAAAGATCAAAGTGGTTTCAAAGTTACCACATTTTGGGACCTAGTTACACATTTTGGAACATAAGGTATACAATCTTGGAACCCAAAACCAAAAGTACGTACAATACAACTAATATCACTAGGACGTATCATAGAATTTTCCATACTATAAAGATTTTGTGTTTGAAAAGAAATTTATAAAATCAAGATAACAAGAATAGGAGCAATACGATTAACTAGTATAAAAATTCAAAGCCAAAAGGAACCCAATATAACATCTTAGTTAATAAAATTAGTCCTTGAACACAACAATCTAGAGGTACTTACGTAATAAAGACAGTGCCTGAAGACAACAATCTAGCTAAGGCCAAATTTAATGATGAAGCACTACAATCTGCAAAATATAAATCAAATAATAAATCATAACATAGACTCTGTATGCAAAAATTACAAGTGAGCAGCAATCAATTCAAAAGCTACCAACAACAAAATAGAAATCTCTTCCAATTAACAATCAAGTATCATGACACAAGATATGTAAATAAATGGAGATTGTTTAGGTAATGTATATCCTCCTTGTCATGTGGCAGGGGCACCCTTCTCTTTCCATAAATGATTGATTCAAGAACCATTTATGTGTGTAAATAAATTTGTCCATATATTATTTATACTATGCATAAAGTGGTAATTAAACAAGTCAATAAAGAAACGAACCAAAGAATGTCAGTTCAAGAATTTCCATGCAAAAAAGTTTTGCCAATAAAGTTCAACCATTAGAACTGAAATATTGTTCGAGTGTAGAACTAAAGTACAGGAATGAAATGAAACAACTCCAATTCAAGATGCACCACTATAACTAGAATGCATAAGAAGTGAACTTCGGGTTTTTTTCCAACTTTTTCAGACTCAAAATGTGATCCAATTGATGAGTAAATTCCAAAACTTGTATACTTATGGAAATGCAATATGGTCACAACATGTATATTTAAGCAAAAAAGCATATGCTCCACTACTCAAAAAGGAAGTGCTTTAAGCCTTAAACAATGCAATAAATATTGAACACCTTTCTAATGAAAGAGCAGGAAACATACCGAACTTCTATTGGGTTTAAAGGTTGATTAGACCAACACATGTTCAGGCTTAGAATATAGTCTGAGTTGTGTTGAAGTACCTGGGTAAGAATCTCCCAAATAGTCCAAACATTTGGAAAAAAAATATGGAAACCCTATATAACTTACTATGATTCGGTTGGTTTAGTGCAAGTTGCTAAGTTGGACCATCCCGGCAAGTCCGGGTGGTGTCACAAGTATTTTGGATAAGTTCCATTTGTAAATATGAAGTTAGTTGTAGTTGAGTTCAAAATCAACAAGTTCTTGTAAAATACTAGTTTTGATAAGTGTTGTATATGTCAAAACTTGTTTTAATTCAAGAAGGAGGTGTTCATGGGTTAGTTTGATCCAATTGTGGTTGTGTTTATGTTCTACATGCTTGGTTAATGTTTAAACATGTTTAGGAGTATGTTTGAAATGCTTTCTTGATGTCCCAAGAGGTTTTGTATTGTTGTGGTAATGTTTTGAAATGGTAAACACAGGATTTTTAGCAGCAGAATTGTATTCTGCAGAACCCTGATTGATCCGGGTTAAAGGACGGATCAATCTGAATGTTATGGGGAACATTCTACGAGAAAAACAGTGAAATGGATCGATCCGGGTTAAAGGGTAGATCGATCCGAACTTCTTAAGGGACATTCTGCGAGGAAAATGCTTTGATGGATCGATCCGAGCGTAAAGGGCGGATCAATCCACTCACAAAATTTCACTACACATCCACTTTTACGTAAACGTGCATATCTTTTTCTATAAAACTCGAATTCGCGCGCCATTTTTTGCATTGGAACCAAGACTCAAAGAAATATCTTTTGGTATAAGATTTTATATCTTTAATAAATGACCGTTTTGCCCTTGGGGCTGTTTTGTCACAGCAAGCTCTTTAATGTTAGTTCAAATCATGTTTTTCTTAATGATTAGCATGGTTTCTTGCTTATTAGTGTATTTTGGGTGCGTATAGTCTTGTCACACGTGTCCTAATCCACCGGGGGTGAATTGGGGTGTTACACACCTGCTCTTCATGTGGTCCATTATGTCCTTTATTTTGCATGTCGTTACTAATTGTTCTTAAGTGACACTCATTTACAAATTGAAGGCCTCTAGAGTATTGCAAATAATAGTAGAAGACTCAAAATAAACCTTTGGTATAATTACAAAGTACTAAAAAAATATACACATAATGCTATACATCCCAAATTTTATATCCCAAATGGTTCCCAAACACTTGTGTCATTGGGATCACCTTCAATAATGTTGGGACCACTCCAACATCCTCCAATTAAAATCTAATGGGGATTGACACATTTGGGATACAAATTTGGGAAACACATTTCGGGATACAAATTTGGGAAACACATTTAATTGGGATAGAAATTTGGGAAGCATAGCATTACTCAAAAAATACTCTTTAGCCAAAATATAACCACCGAAAGAATGCAAAATTTACTACATACTTCGAAATGGAAAAAAAGAAAGAAAGAAGCAAACTCTAAAGTTCCAGTGATTTTCAAGAACCCAACATAGGTTTGGGCTTATACCATGAGGTATTTTTCCTAGTAGGGAAAATGACCTCTTGATACTTATGTATTCAATCAACTTTAATCTATTACTTTGTTGGCAATAGGTAGGTGGATTTTCATGTATACTACCATAGTATTCCGACTACACATGAAGTAGTACAGAGTAATTGGGGGAATCTTACATAATTTCCTTTCTCTGTCTATGTTAAACCTAAAATCATCAAATTGGGGAAAAGTTTGAACAATTCAAGCTAAACCAAACTTTACATATTTTGAACACAAAAATGACATACCCGAATAGGCTTGAACAAGCAAATTCCTTACCAAAGTGGTTCCTTGAAGAGAGAGAGAGAGAGAGAGAGAGAGAGAGAGAGAGAGAGAGAGAGAATGAGAGCACTACAACAAAATGGGCTTTAGCGACGAAACATGGCGACTAAATTTAAATTTCGTCGCCAAAAGTATAGTTTTAGCGACAAAATTAAATTTCGTCGCCTAAGAGGCTGAAAATAACATAAATTTGGCAAAGAAATTTTCGTCGCCTGAAGTGTCAATTTTGGCGACAAAATATAATTTCATCGCCTAAAGTGATGTCTATGGCGACAAAATGTTTATTCGTCGCCTAAAGTGATGCCTATGGCGATGAAATATTAATTCGTTGCCTAAAGTGAGTTCTAAAGTGATGTCTATGGCAACGAAATGTTATTTTGTTGCCTAAAGTGATGCCTATGGCAACGAAATATTAATTCGTCGCCTAAAGCGAGTTCTAATGTGATGTCTACGGCGACAAAATATAGTGATGCTTATGGCGATAAAATATTAATTCGTCACCTAAAGTGAGTTCTAAAGTGATGTCTATGGCTGGCGACGAAATATTAATTCGTTGCCTAAAGTGAGTTCTAACGTGATGTCTACGGCGACGAAATAACATTTCGTCACATAAAATGAGGGCGACGAAATATTAATTCGTCGCCTAAAGTGAGTTCTAAAGACATGTCTATGATGACAAAATAATATTTCGTTGCCTAAAGTAATGCCTATGGCGACGAAATATTAATTCGTCACTTAAAGTGAGTACTAAAGTGATATCTATGGCGATGAAATATGATGCCTCTGGCGACGAAATATTAATTCGTTACCTAAAGTGAGTTCTAATGTGATGTCTATGGCGATGAAATAACATTTCGTCGCCTAAAGTGATGCATATGGCGACGAAATATTAATTCGTCCCCTAAAGTGAGTTATAAAATGATGTCTATGGCGACGAATTAATATTTCATCGCCTAAAGTGATACCTGTGGCGACGAAATATTAATTCGTCACCTAAAGTGAGTTCTAAAGTGATGTCTATGGCGACGAAATAATATTTCGTCGCCTAAAGTGATGCCTATGGCGACGAAAAATTGATTCGTCGCCTAAAGTGATTTTGTGAATCTAATATGAAAAATATCATAATTGAAATTAGACCAATAGTTACAATGGAATGGCTGAAAGTCTATGAAAAAATGATTAGGAGGAATAACAACAATAAAATTAATAAATTAAATGTTTTCCTTTAAATAATATTATGTTAATATTAGTTAATATTATGTTAAATAAATTAAATTAATAAATTATGTTAAATAATATTATGTTAAAATTAAGCTAAAGGAATTGGGAGGAAACAAAGTCCTGTTGGAGTTCCTTGACCGAGATTCAATGGAGGCGGCATGTTGTGATTCTCTCATGTTCTTTCAGGAATGGTTTGACAACGTTAGCCCGTGGTCTAGCAGAGGTGTAGGCAATGCTCGTCTAGCGTGGATATCATGTAATGGGATTCCGTTGCACGCTTGGAACCGGGATTTTTTTAAGCTTGTGGGTGACCTAATGGGTGGCTATGTCTCGGTTAGTGAAGAAACCAAAAATAAATCCTCTTTAACAGAGGCAAGGATACTGTGTTCAGTGGAGGAGAACGTGTGGGCAAACCAGGTCTTGCAAGTAAGCATCAATGGAGAGATTTTTTCCATCTCGGTGGTAGAGGACTTGGACAAAGACCCTGAGAAGTTCAATGACGAGGTAGATGATCCCAGTCCTTCAGACAAATGTCCGTCAGGTGGCAACGGCGATGGGGATGAAGGTAATGACAAGGAGGATTCAGGGGATGAAGATGCTGACGTGGAACCCTCGGTGGTAGTTGAATCGTCGGATGTGTTAGGTATAGTTCCTAGATCGGCTGATAGGGATGGAAGGGGTGGGTATCCCAAGAGTCACTTCGAGAACGGTGAATGCAGTTTTAGGCCGGCTGATTCAAATTCTTATCATGCTGATAAGGACAGGAATAATGAGGCCTCGTTGGAAATTATGGTTGATGAGGAAACTTTAAAGAATGGATGTGACATCTTAGGTGCGAAGGATAAGAGGGTGGCGGGTGAAAAAGACGCTATAATGGAAAGCGACAAACAACCAGAGGAAATGGGGGCCAATGGGATCTGCAAAGCGGGGGTATTTGTAAAATACAACCGCGCTAAAAGGAAGAATTGCATTGGTTTTAATCACAACTTCCCGTTTTATCTGCAATTTGCACTACAATGCTAGTTTTCATACAATGTGATTAATCTATGATAAGTTGTATTGTTTTAGCTATTGTTTGTGCAGATCACTGCTGTGTGGACTAAAGAGATGAATATCAGGACAATTGGAATGCTGGAGTGCAAACAAAAGAATTCAAAGCTAA
The DNA here is from genome assembly GCA_033977485.1 of Hydrangea macrophylla. Lineage (NCBI taxonomy): Eukaryota > Viridiplantae > Streptophyta > Magnoliopsida > Cornales > Hydrangeaceae > Hydrangea > Hydrangea macrophylla. The sequence goes on from CM066991.1 coordinate 142,813,824, forward strand.
AGTTTGAAGTTCGAGCGATCGACGATAGTTCGATCGATCGCAAGTTCGATCGCTTAAAGAAGGTTGAAGCGCTTGAGTTCCAAATGTTCAATCGATCGAGAAATGTTCGATCGATAGAACATGGTATTTTCAGAAACTTTCGCGTACGCAGCAGTTGCGGAATTGTAACCCTAGCCTTTAGGTTTTCTATATATATGAGCATTGTATACGTCCCAAAGGACGCCCAATTTTACTTTTAATCAGTTTTCATAGAGAGAGAGAGATAGAGTTTTTGCTTGTTTTATAGGTTTAACATTGGATTATGCTTAAGTTTTGAAGGATTCTACATTCAATACGAGTTTGTTAACATTCCAGGTTTTACATTATTGTTTATTTACATTCTTCTTACTTAATCTCATAGTTTAGTCTGTTACAATCATCAGTTTTCATAGGAGTAATAGGTATTCAATAGTTTTTCTATAATTTTCATGATTAAACTCGAGCCAAACAGTACTTTAATGAATCGTTACGTTAAACACCAACCTGTGACACTCCAGACGATGTCTGAGTAGTCCTAAGGTTGGGAGAACACAATGAAACAGTGATCTTCAGCCTCTGCCATGCAGCAGAATAAATCCTGTGTTCGATCGATCGGAGGTAGTTCGATCGATCGAACCAGAGATAGTCAAGCGATCGAAGGACATTTCGATCGATTAAGGGATGAAGGCTTTCGATCGATCGAACGATCGGCGATCGATCGAACTCTCTGATTCTTGAGGATGTTCCTTGCAGTATTCCAGGACCTTCTGTTTTAGAGATTTGTTATCATACTGTCCCCAAATGCTCAGTTTGTTAAAACAGTTTTTAAAATCAAGGCCTTAAGGCATTTTATTTCAATATATTTTGCAAACCACCTTCAATGCTAACACCATTGTAGGTGCGAGTCTTAATTATTGAATTAAATCGCTTTCACATGTTTTAAGTTAACTGTGATGATATAGTCCCGGACATGAAAGGGCTATGGATTCTTTATTTTAAGAGAAATACGGCATACTGTAGGTAATATACTCCTTAGTGCTTCAAAGTAACTGCATGGTAGATGGTTAGATTATTGTGGATTCGTGTAATCCCAACACTTTCTTCTTAAAGTTAAATCCTATTTTAGAGTATTGCTTTAACTAGCTAATTAGTTCTTTACTTTAATCTGAATTGCTTTCGTTAGTAGTCTTAGTTTGTGGAACTTTGTGTTCTGCACCATTATTAAATCTTATTGATTTTTTTCTCTTTCTTTTGAGTTTAGTCTAAGTTAATAGGTCAACACCTTCCCTGTGGGATTGACCTGGACTTATCCAGTATTACTTGCACGATCACCTACACTTGGGTGTTGCACAAGAGCACACAAGAATATTCACGTGTCAGGATCGGATCAGGCCCATATCATAAGGCTTACGAGCCAAGTGAGAGAAACTTTGGGCCTGAGGTTATCCAATTTGTCTTTGAGAACGGCTTGGATCCTTGCGGTCTGATCAATTTGGGCCCATTAGGAGCCCAATCGGCGGTGGCTTTATCTAACAAGTCCAACACATTCTCTAGACTTAAGAAGAAGAAGTCTCTTAAAGCAGTTTTCAGATGTGAAATTAGTTTTCGACGACTAAATAGGGTTCAATCTAAAGTCAACAATCAACAAGTGGGTTCGGGTAAGAAGAGAAAGGTGATCGGCATGGAAGAGAAGACGGGATCAAAAGACTCCCAGCTTGAAGAGTCCAACCACAATAGAGCTAGGGAAGTGCCAAGTGATTCCTTATCTGATCAGGATATCAGTAATAGGAACAGAGCAGTGGTGAATGAAGCAAAGGCGACATGGGCACTGAGCAAATGTTTAGGTTTCAAGGTAAAGGGGGATGAAAATGGTATAATTAACCAAATGTCAGAGATAGAGATTAGGGATAGGGGGCTGGTACAATCATGCAAGTTATTATAGAAGACGTTGGGTATTGCAGTGTAAAATTTGGTTTCCTTATGAAGATTGTATCTTGGAATATTAGGGGCTTGGGGAGAGGCGAAAAGAAAAAGGCGGTTCGAAGAATGATTGGAGGGCTATGTCCTTATATGGTTTTCTTGCAAGAAACTAAACTCAAGGCGGTGAGACAAAACTTGTTTCATCGACTTGGAGGCAATTCTCTATCTAATGATGCTTCTTCAGATTCTGAAGGTGCAGCGGGGGGGATTATTAGTTTATGGAATCCTAATTTTTTTATGGCTGTAGATATTATTGTTCCAGTAAGGTTTATACTTTTAAGGGGAGTTTTATGTCAGTCCGGTATGGAATGTGTCTTTGCAAATGTGTATGCACCGAACGATGATATGGAAAGGAGAAATCTTTGGGAAGAATTGAGCAATTTGAAGGAATCAATGGATGTGCCGTGGTGCCTAGGGGGAGATCTCAATGTGGTAAAATCTGAAGGTGAAAGATTGGGGGTGTTTTTAACATAAATGCAAGCATTGATTTCATAAATTTTATCCAGAGAAATGAACTCATGGACCTTCCATTATCCGGAAAGTCGTTCACATGGTCATGGGATAGAGCTGGAAGTTGCATGAGTAGGCTGGACCGCTTCCTGATCTCTCCAGAGTGGGCTACTTTATTTGTCAATTTAAAACAATGGTGCTTACCGAAAAGCCTATCTGATCATAACCCCGTAGTTCTTGGAATTGCAAAGTCAGACTGGGGCCTAATTTCGTTCAAATTTTTTGATCATTGGGCCGAGGAGAAGAAAGTGGACGAGATAATGAAGACTGTTTGGAATTCAAATGAGATTGGGGCAGGAGAAATATTAGTGGTAAGAAAATTACAAAAGGTAAAAACTGCGGTGAAGGCATGGAGCAAGTCGTCTACATCTAATCTGCATCTCGAAATAAAGAATTGGGAGGAAAAAGTGTTTACTCTGGAATCCATTCAAGAGGCTGGGTCTTTATCTGAAGAAGAAGCCCAAGAGAAAATCCAGGCTATTGGTAAATTGTGGCAATTGTACAGGAAAGAAGAATGTTATTGGCGCCAAAAATCAAGGATACTGTGGCTTAGGGAAGGGGATCGTAATACAGGTTTCTTTCATAACGATGTATCGTTTAGGGAAAGGAAAAATGTGATAATGAATATTCAAGAGGGTGAGAGGATCTTGTCGGAGCCTCTGGAAGTTAAGTCGCATGTGTTTGAACACTTCAAAAATCATTTTAAGAAACATAGTGGGATTCAATTGATCATGGAAGGGCTGGAATTTAAATCTTTATCAGTGGATCAAGCTTTGATGTTGGAAGGGCCTTTTGCTATCGAAGAAATTGAAGGTGTTATTGAGAAGTGCGAGAGGGGAAAAGCTCCGGGGCCAGATGGCTTTAATCTTAATTTTGTCAAGAAATATTGGGTTTATCTTAAAAAAGATGTAGTTCAATTCATGGATAATTTTTATCATACGGGGAAACTACCTCACAGTAGCAATTGTTCCTTCATTGCACTTATTCCTAAGGATAGAGGTGTGAGTTGCTTGGATAGGGTCAGACCTATTAGTTTGGTAGGCTGCCTCTATAAGATTCTTTCAAAAGTTCTGTCTAATCGACTTAAGATAGTAATGGGTTGTATTATAAGCGATAATCAGATGGCTTTTGTTGGAGGCAGACAATTAGTGGACAGTTTTCTTATTGCCTCGGAAATGGTCGATGGCTTAAAGAACAGTAGAGACGGAGGGATGGTGTTTAAAGTTGTCACGCCCCGACGTAGCATAAATATGGAAAGCGTTTAATTTCCTTTATGGACCCGTAGGTCGCGACAGTTTGAAGGATCGATTCCGTCCCAAAACGTCGAACAACATAAAACCATTAATCAGAGTAGGGTAATCAGGGCTCATAAAAATTTTTCTAACTTATTACATCCTATGGTACGGGGTTTACTAAGGCACAGACCGCCTTGAAAATAAAACAATACTTAAAGTCTATTACAGTCATCCTTATTACAAAACCAAAACATATCTTAAAGCACATAAACATAAAACATATAAAAGTAACATCTCTTCTCAGCAACTGATCTCAATTAGCATAATCATACGGTTCATCCTGATTATTACCTGCAAAGCCTGGACACGAATGTCCAGGACGCATCAACGCCGTCAGCTTCAAGAAGCTGGTGAGTATTAAAAACATAGCTTTGAATGTAAAAACATGCCCATTTACCTTTTTCCCATTTCCATTTAAATACCACAAGTTTATATTTATGATAAAGAGCTTGTTAGAAAAACAACCACAACAATAATTAAAAGATAAATTCACACATATGTGACCGTGTATGAGAACAATGCACCATCTCATCTAACCGACTCTTTTCTCTCGACAAAACCCAACAACCCTCTATCCTACTCCTGGTATCTTTGAAATACTAAGATAGCCACACTTTAGCAACGGGGCGCCAGGGAGTGTCCAGTTTGCCTCACACTTTGGTCCGGGGTACCAGGGAGTGTCCAATGCCTCACACTTTGAATACCCTAACCGCCATGCAAATACCGGGGCAACCCCCACACAGGTATCCAGACTCGAGTCATTCAGGGAGTGTTTATAGGCCACACTTTAGCACTTCCATGGGTGCCAGTGAGTGTCCAAGTTCGGCTTCACACACTTTAACGCTTCCATGGGCGTCAGGGAGTGTCCATTTTTGCCACCTTCGCATTTCAAAGACACCCTCATCCTCTTTTTCAACTCCAACCACAATCACATCCACAACCACAACCATAACCACAGCCACAATTACAACCACAACCACAACCACAACCACAACTCAAACTCATACTCTTTCCACACAATCATTACTCTTTTCCACACTATCATTACTCTTTTACACACTACCAACACTCACCATGCATGTACAACTGACTCCACATGAATGTCATCAAACTTTAAACATAAAGGAATTCACAGAATTAAAGAAATAATACGCGTACGGGGATTGAAAATTCGTAATTCATTGCCTTAATCATTTTAAACATAACTAATAGCATTCTAAAAACTGCTACTGAAATCCTCGTTTTCTGTCCAAACGGTGCAGAATCTGAGAAAATTGCATTAGACGAAAAGTGTGCAGAATCGAGTTTTGCTTGGGACAACGCGAGCAGAACCTTAAATTTCATTCGTTTTCCTAACAAAAATCTGAAAACAAAATTCTGCTACTGTTAAAATTAAAAGAGAAAATATTAGATTGAATTTCTAATATACTTTTTCTGCTACTGTAATCCTCATTTTCTGTCCAAACGGTGCAAAATCTGAGAAAATTGCATTAGACGAAAAGTGTGCAGAATCGAGTTTTGATTGGGACAACGCGGGCAGAACCTTAAATTTCATTCGTTTTCCTAACAAAAATCTGAAAACAAAATTCTGCTACTGTTAAAATTAACTACCTAAATCAGTAAATAAGGAATGAGTTACATTTTGAGTGAGTTAGTAATACTCACCGTGATGTAGATTGAAGAAGTTGTTGAGAAAGAAATACAAGAATTAAGAATCTCCAATATCAAGCTTGGCTATGGAGGATTGAGCTCTTCAAATTCTGAAATTATTATCTCTCTATGTGACTCTCTCAAGCTCTCTATGTTAGGAGTGTAGAATGTGTAGTGTGGTTGGGTGTATAAATACTCAAACTCCCACTTAGAAAACATTTGCCTAACATCCCACTCATTCTCCATTAATCTCCACTAATTACAAAGAAAGTGCAGCAATGATGTGTAAATATACACTTGCAATTCATAATGCTCCATTGATAATTGAAAGGGTAGGTGGAGTTGGTGTGGGTCAAGGTGTGTTTGGGAATCAAGCTTATGGCATTAGGACAACACACATACTACAAGCATTTGCCAAACAAGGCCTAAGGGAAAACTTTAGCAATAATAATTGGGTATAAAGAAATTTTTCCAATCAGTTACTCCCAAAATTCTGTGGAAGTTTAACACTGCGCGGACAGTTTTAAACCTAAACTAGTATTTTCGTGACACGGTGTTTATCACAAAAATACAGAAAATTCATTTTAATGTTAGAAATAGTTTTCTGATTTTATAAAAATACAGTTTGAGTTTTAAAAGAAATAATTCCACCGTTTTGAAATACAAATTTGAAATTTAACACAGGTATTGCCAGTTTTTATGAAAATTGCATTTTGACCCCAAAAGTAATTTCAATATGAGATTAGTCAAGAAATAAATTTTTCACATAAGGATAAAAGCAGACAAAATATATATAATTTTAAATATGACAATGCAAGAAAAATGCAGGTTATTACACCCTTCCTCCCTTAAACAGGATTTCGTCCCCGAAATCAAGACTAACTAGTCATGAAATAACTCTGGGTACTTCTTCCTCATATCAGCTTCAACTTCCCACGAGGCTTCATTCTCGTCATGGTGATTCCACTGAACCTTCACCAACGGGATCTCCTTATTTCTTAACTTCTTGATACTCTGATCCAGAATCTTCACAGGTCTCTCCTTGTAAGAAACGTTATGACTCGTCTCAATGTCGTCATAACTAACCACGTGCGAGGGATCTCGTATGTATTTCCTCAACATACTCACGTGAAACACGTTGTGAACCCCAGACATCTTCGGTGGTAGTGCCAGTCGATAGGCTACTAACCCGATACGTTCCAAAATCTCAAACGGTCCAATGAAACGCGGAGCTAACTTCCCTCTCTTGAGACCAAAGCGTACTACTCCTCGTGTTGGTGAAACCTTAAGAAGTACGTGATCTCCAACACTAAACTCCAGATCTTTTCGGCGTCGATCAGCATAACTCTTATACCGGCTCTGAGCGGTTCTCATCCTTTCCTTGACCAAGGAAATCTTCTCGTTGGTTTCTCTAACCAAATCTGGTCCCAACAATTCTGTGTCCCCAACCTCTGCCCAACACAATGGAGAACGACATGGTCGTCCGTACAGTGCTTCGAACGGAGCCATACCGATACTCGTATGATAACTATTGTTATAGGCAAATTCAACCAACGGCAAGTGTGTCTCCCAAGATTCTTCAAAATCGATCACACAAGCCCTAAGCATATCCTCCATGATCTGATTAACACGCTCAGTTTGCCCATCTGTCTGAGGGTGAAAAGCAGTACTCATCTTGAGTGAAGTTCCCATAGCTTCTTGCAGACTTTTCCAAAATCCAGAAGTAAAACGTGCGTCACGGTCTGACACAATCGTCACAGGTGCACCGTGAAGTCGCACAACTTGTTGTATGTACATCCGGCTCATCTTTTCCACCGGGTATGTCATACTGTAAGCAATAAAATGAGCTGACTTCGTCAATCGATCCACAATTACCCAAATAGCGTCATGATTCTGCTGCGATCGAGGCAATCCTACTACAAAATCCATCGTTATATGCTCCCACTTCCAACCAGGAATAGGTAGCGGTTGCAATAATCCCGACGGTCTCTGATGTTCGGCCTTGACCTGCTGACACGTCAAACACTTGGATACAAACTCCGCCACATCCTTCTTCATGCCTTCCCACCAGAAATTTCTCTTCAAATCTTTATACATCTTAGTTCCTCCCGGGTGAACTGTATATCTTGACTTATGTGCTTCTTCCAGGATATCCTTCCTAAGCTCTCCAACATCCGGCACACATAATCTATTCCTGCACTGATACCCTCCATCGACTCCCACTTTCCATTCTGTCGAGTCCTTCTCTGACATCTTCTTGAACCATGATTGAAACTTCTCATCTTCTTTCTGAGCTCCAATAATGCGATCAATGAGAACAGGCTGTAGGATAAGACATCCAAAAAGTTGTCCTTCTCCTCTTTCAGCACCCTGTACATCGAACTCCGCCAACGTCTCCAATGCTCGCCATTCTCTAACCATTAAGGAGGCGATCGTCTCACGAGTCTGCCGACTCAAAGCATCAGCGACCACATTAGCTTTACCAGGGTGGTATTCCAACGTGAAGTCGTAATCTTTGATCAACTCCATCCATCTGCGCTGCCTCATGTTCAACTCTTTCTGTGTGAACAAATACTTCAGACTCTTGTGATCGGAGAACAAATCAAACTTCTCACCGTAGAGATAATGTCTCCAAATCTTGAGTGCAAAAACCACTGCTGCCAACTCCAAATCATGAATAGGGTAGTTCAACTCATTCGGCTTCAGCTGCCTAGATCCATAGGCTATAACTCTGCCATCTTGCATAAGTACACACCCTAGTCCTTGATATGATGCGTCACTAAAGATAGTGAACTTCTCACCAGGCTTGGGTATTGCTAGTACTGGTGCGGTAGTGAGTCTCTCTTTCAACTCTAGAAAGGCTCGCTCATGCTTCTCTGTCCATTCGAATTTCAAATTCTTCTTCGTCAATCCAGTCAATGGTGCGGCTATTTTAGAGAATCCCTCAACAAATCTCCTGTAATAGCCTGCGAGTCCAAGAAAACTCCGAACTTCTGTAGGGTTGCTCGGTCTAACCCAATTGGATACAACATCGGTCTTGGACGAATCCACAGAAATTCCTTGAGATGACACCTTGTGTCCCAAAAATTTCACTTCTTGCAACCAGAACTCACACTTACTGAACTTGACATACAAGTGGTGGTCCTTAAGCGTCTGCATCGTAATCCGAAGATGTTGCTCGTGTTCTTCTCTTGACTTAGAATAGATCAAAATATCATCAATAAAGACGATGACAAACTGATCTAAATAAGGCTTGAACACTCTGTTCATCAGATCCATAAACACTGCCGGGGCGTTCGTCAATCCAAACGGCATCACCAGAAATTCATAATGACCATATCGGGTTCTGAAAGCAGTCTTAGGTATGTCTTCCTTCCGTACCCTCAACTGATGATACCCCGACCTTAGGTCTATCTTGGAAAATATCGTAGCTCCTTGTATGTAACGCCCTGTATTTTATTATCATTAATAAATAAATATTGCATTTTATTTCCATGAGCATTTTAATTTAATTTCTCTTTGTAATAATTATCTGGGGTCAAACCGAAATTTTTAAAAACATTTTCTATGGTTTCAAAATCGATATTTATATTTTTGTATAACCGGGAATTGAATTCCTACATTAATATAATTTTCTGTATTTTTATTTCAACCGTAAAATACCAGTTTTAGAAATGGGCAGTATAATTTTACCTGTGTGTGTGTATCATTGCGTGAGCTCAACACACACAAGGGTATCTTGTGTACACATTAGTGCAGTGTGTGGTTAGTGGAATGTGTGTGGAGTGTCTTGTGTGTGTAGTGCTACCTTTGGTGTGTTTTATATGCATAGTGCCAAGCACTTTGCATATTATTTATACACCCACTAATCCCCCCCATTGGAGCTATCTCTCATCTATCTCTCAGTCTCTCTGCAGTTCTCTCTTTCTCTCGGCAAGATCTCACACACACACACATAACACACATAACACACATACAGTATATACATATACATATACACATACATAGCTATATATATATATCTCAAGATCAAATCAAGATCGGGAAGAATTTCTCAACGACGAATCACTACGGCGGAAGTTCTCGGCCTTTAATTTTCTGTATAATTAGCCTCTGTGAGTATTATAAACTCACTCGCCATGTTTATATATGTGTATTTCTGTATGTATATGTGTATATATGTGTATATATATATATGATACACCATTAGAGCTTAAAAATGGAGCTTTGAAAAAGTTAATCAAAATCGAATCCGTGAATTGTAATTGAAAGATATTGATCCCAATAGGCTACGGTTCGAATCCTACGGCTTAATTCATCCGTATCGCGACGTACCGTTGATTTAAAGTTTTGTCACCTCTCGGTTTTACGTGAAATCCGAGAGCTACGATTGAAATTAGTTAAAACCGATCGCGTATTCGTAATCCTTGCGGAAAAACGAAGAAATCCATATATTACATGTCTTGGTTGAAGTAGATTTCATAAATGGGTCAAAAACAGGTTCTAAATTCGTAACAGGGAAGAAACAGCTGGTTCCAACCGGTTGCATTTTTTTACAACCGGTTGCACCTTTTTTTTGTTCCAACCGGTTGCATTTTTACAACCGGTTGCACCTTTTTTTGTTCCAACCGGTTGCACTTTTGTTCCAACCGGTTGCATTTTTCAGCACTGACGACTTTTAGTATAACGGCCATAACTTCCTCTAGGAAACTCGAAAACGCGCACGGTTTGAAGCGTTGGAAACTAGACTCAAAGAGCTTTCTGTTGATATGTAATTCATGTATACAAATTATAACTCATTTTTAATGGCATTACTTCAAAGTATATTAGAAATTCAATCTAATATTTTCTCTTTTAATTTTAACAGTAGCAGAATTTTGTTTTCAGACTTTTGTTAGGAAAACGAATGAAATTTAAGGTTCTGCCCGCGTTGTCCCAAGTAAAACTCGATTCTGCACACTTTTCGTCTAATGCAATTTTCTCAGATTCTGCACCGTTTGGACAGAAAACGAGGATTTCAGTAGCAGTTTTTTTTTAGAATACTATTAGTTATGTTTAAAATGATTAAGGCAATGAATTACGAATTTTCAATCCCCGTACGCGTATTATTTCTTTAATTCTGTGAATTCCTTTATGTTTAAAGTTTGATGACATTCATGTGATTTATTAATGGTGTTATTTATGAAACATTGACATACATATTAGGGTTGAGGTTGTGTCAACATGCATGTGTGTGAGAAAGTGTGAAAAGAGTAAAGAGTGGCGTTCTAGTTGTGCGACCTCAATATCGATCGGATATTATTCCTGGTATTGGAGGCGACAGTGTTGTGTACGACTTAGATATCGATCGGATAGTATTCCTGGTATCTAAGGCGCGCGTTTCGGATATTGATCGGATAGTATTCCTGATATCCGAAGCGATGGTGGTAGTGTTGTGTACGGCTTAGATATCGATCGGATATTATTCCTGGTATCTAAGGCGCTTGTTTCGGATATTGATCGGATATTATTCCTGGTATCTGAAGCGATGGTTTGGTGTGCTCTTTTGGATATCGATCGGATAGTATTCCTGGTATCTAAGATAATGGTTTGGTTGTGTTGAGTTTTGTTGAGAGAAAAGAGTCAGAAAGATGAGGTGTTACATTATTCACGCATGGTCACATATTTATTGCTTTCTTTATTCCCCCGTAGCTTATGTTGGAATTGGAACCTTGAAGTTATTGCTTTTAAAAGTTAAATTGCACCGTTGTTTATATGCTTATATATACATTGCGAGCACTTGTTTATTTTGCTCACCAGCTTTCATAAGCTGACGGCGTTGATGCGTCCTGGACTGTATGTCCAGATTTTCAGGGTCAGGAGAAGCCAGGGTATTTTGACTATGCTACTTAGAGTCAGGAGACTTTCCAGGAGGCTGCTTTATATTTCCTAAGTCTTTTAATTTGGGTTTTGTAATAAACTAGTTTGGACTTTTGAATAAGGCGTTTTGTGCCTAAGACTATGACTGTTGTAATAGTTTAGTAAGTTTTTTTTCAGAGCTTATGTTTTTGTTAGTATCCTTGCTCTAGAATTGTTTGTTAAGTTATTGGTTGCAGGGACAATTGGTCATACTCACTTGTCACGACCTACGAGTCCATAAAGGAAATTAAATGCTTTCCTGAATTATGCTACGTCGGGGCGTGACAGGCTTTTTGGTATCAGAGCCTAGGTTATGGCTCGACCAATTGTCCAAAACACATAGGATCTCCCGTTAAGATAGAATTGAGATAAGATAGTTCGACTTTATTCCGTGTCTAGTCGTTTTCTATCGTTTAGAATTTTCTTTCTTCTCGAGAGGTTGACCGAATTCTGTTGATTGATGGATAGGTACCGTTCTCTCGATCAGATGGCTAGAAGAAATCTCAGGAATCGTCCCGCTATTGAAGATGCACCGCCAGTAATAGATCCAACCGGGATGTTCGAAGCTTTTGTAAGGAGGTTGGAGAGGGTTAGTGATCAGAACGCAAGAAACAATAATCAGAATGGGGATTACAATGGGAATGGGAGGCAAGCCCACCAGACTGGAGACAAGCTTCTCAAGGAGTTTCGCGCTCTACGACCTGAGTATTTTGCTGGAACTGATGAACCCTGGCAAGCGGAACAGTGGCTACGTCAGATGGAGCGTATCTTTGAGACCATAGAGTGCACTGATCTGGAAAAGAAGCGTCTGGCTATCTTTCAGTTGTCTTATGCAGCGGCTGATTGGTGGGATGCAGAAAAGGCGACCATAGGGGAAGAAGCTGCAAGGAGAATGCCGTGGGTGGTGTTCAAGGAAAGGTTTCTCGAGAAGTATTTCCCCGAAGAAGAGAAGGACAAGAGGGAGAAAGAGTTTATGGAGTTGACTCAAGGGAATCTGACTGTCCGAGAGTACACTACTCGATTTGAGCGTCTGTCTCGCTTTGCTCCACATATGGTGGACACACCCCAGAGGAAAATCAAGAAGTATCACCGAGGTCTCAACCTGTCTCTCAGACATTTGACTATGGGGCATCTGGGCCAGTCATTTGAAGCTCTGGTGAGATTGGCTACGGGGTTAGAGAATGATGGGTGTCAGAATTCGAAGCCGCTTGGAAATCGACCTCCGCAGAAGGGTTATCCCGGACAGAAACCAGGGTACCCTCAAGGACAGAAAAGGACCTGGGATGGAGGGAAGAAACCTCAACAGACACAAGCAGTTCAGCAGTATCAGCCTCTAGCAATAGAAGGGGCCAAAAACAACAACTGCTTCAATTGTGGAGTTCCCGGTCATCGAGCTAAAGATTGCAGAGCACCTAGGCGTACGGATCGTTCAGGAGTTGTGTGCTATAATTGTGGCATGCCAGGTCACATAAGTCCAGAATGCAAGGCTCCTAGGAAAGGTAACTATGGTCAACAAGGACAAGCCCGTCTGAATGCTGTCATTCCCGAGGCTGCTGGCTATGAGGAGACAGGGTATGAAGAAGGTACCAATGAGGAGGGACCGCCCGAGCAACGAGCAGTGGAAGGTACTCTAACTTTGTTTAACTCTCATGTTAAAGTTTTATTCGACACGGGTGCTACACATTCTTTTATATCTGTTAAGATCGTTCAGAAGTTGGGTATCATACCGCATCGTTTAGAGGAAGCTTTGAGTGCTGTCTCACCCTTAGGGACCACAGTCAAGTTATTACATGTGTGTAAGGATTGTCCTCTTCGGTTTGGAGACCGCGAACTTTTGGCGAGATTGGTGGTTCTGTCGATGAAGGAGTTCGATATAATCCTGGGAATGGATTGGCTCGAGAAGAATCATGCGAAGTTGGATTGTGCAAAGAAAAAGATCACATTTGCGGACAAGGGGAATCAACTCTTCGATTTCCAATGTAACCCTTCGGGTGATATGTTCCTCACTAGATGCCTAGCAAACATTGAGGTTGTCAGTGCAGAGGTGACAGTATCATCTATACCGGTAATCAAAGAGTTCGAGGAAGTATTCCGAGATATTTCAGGATTACCGCCGGAAAGGGACATAGAATTCTGTGTGGAATTAGTGCCAGGTACTCGACCTATAACCAAGGTTCCCTACAGGATGGCCCCTACAGAGTTGTTGGAGCTGAAGGAACAAGTTCAAGAACTTGAGAAGTTGGGTTTTGTTCGTCCAAGTACTTCACCCTGGGGAGCACCAGTGTTGTTTGTGAAGAAGAAGGATGGGTCAATGCGGCTGTGTATTGACTACCGAGAACTGAATAAGGTTACTATCAAGAATAAGTATCCTTTACCTCGGATAGACGATCTGTTTGATCAGTTGCAAGGAGCCACGACCTTTTCTAAGATTGATCTACGGTCAGGGTATCACCAGTTGAGGGTGCGGAAGGAAGACATACCTAAGACTGCTTTCAGGACGAGATACGGACACTATGAGTTCTTAGTAATGCCGTTTGGGATGACAAATGCTCCAGCTGTGTTTATGGACTTGATGAACAGAGTATTCAAGCCATACTTAGATCAGTTCGTTATTGTCTTTATTGATGATATTTTGATCTATTCCAAGTCAGAAGAAGAGCATGAACAACATCTGAGGATCGTGTTGCAGACTCTCAAGGATCACCGCCTGTATGCTAAATTCAGCAAGTGTGAATTCTGGCTTCAGGAAGTTAAGTTTCTCGGGCATGTGATCTCTCAACAAGGAATCGCGGTTGACTCATCAAAGACCGATGCAGTGGCGAATTGGACTCGGCCGACCAATGCTACAGAAGTCAGAAGTTTTCTGGGACTAGCTGGTTACTATCGGAGATTTGTGGAAGGTTTCTCAAAGATAGCAGCCCCGTTAACTGGTTTGACTAAGAAAGATTTGAAGTTTGAATGGACTGATAAGCATGAACGCGCTTTTCTGAAATTGAAAGAGAAATTGACAACAGCGCCAGTGCTTGCGATACCAAGGGATGGTGAGAAGTTCACTATTTTTAGTGACGCCTCGTATCAAGGATTGGGATGTGTCCTTATGCAAGACGGAAAGGTTATCGCCTATGGTTCAAGACAGTTGAAGCCGAATGAATTGAACTACCCAACTCATGATTTAGAGCTGGCAGCAGTAGTGTTCGCGCTTAAGATCTGGAGACACTACCTCTATGGGGAGAAATTTGATTTGTTCTCAGATCACAAAAGCCTTAAGTATTTGTTTACTCAGAAGGAGTTGAATATGAGGCAACGTCGGTGGATGGAACTGATCAAGGACTACGACTTCACATTAGAGTACCACCCCGGTAAGGCTAACGTAGTCGCTGACGCCCTAAGCCGGAAACCTCAAGGAATGATTGCTTCATTGATGTTGAGGGAATGGAAAGCCTTGGAGACAATAACAGAATTTGATGTGCAGATTTCTGAGGGAAGTATCGGGCAACACTTTGGATGCTTGGTAGTACAACCAACACTTGTGAGTCGAATCATCGAAGCCCAGAAGGAAGATGAGAAGTTTCAAGCATGGTTCGCCAAGATGTTAGAGAAGGACCCGACAGAATGGAAGGTTGGGGCCGATGGAGGATACCGATGTCGAGACAGATTGTGTGTGCCAGATTCAGGAGGCTTGAGAAAAGAAATTCTCGAAGAAGCACATAAATCAAGACTGACAGTACACCCAGGAGGAACAAAGATGTATAAAGACCTGAAGAGAAACTTCTGGTGGGAAGGGATGAAACGAGAAGTAGCCGAATTTGTGTCTAAATGTTTGACTTGTCAACAAGTGAAGGCCGAACATCAGAGACCCTCGGGATTGTTACAACCCTTACCTGTCCCAGGATGGAAGTGGGAGCACATAACTATGGATTTCGTGGTTGGATTACCCCGGTCACAACAGAATCATGACGCGATTTGGGTAATCGTGGATCGTTTGACGAAGTCTGCACACTTTATCGCGTACAATATGACTTACCCAGTAGAAAGGATGAGTCGAATGTACCTACAGCAAGTGGTGCGACTGCACGGTGCGCCTGTGTCAATTGTATCAGACCGCGATGCACGTTTTACCTCGGGATTTTGGGAAAGTCTGCAGAAGGCTATGGGAACTTCGCTCAAGATGAGTACTGCATTCCATCCTCAGACCGATGGGCAGACCGAGCGTGTTAATCAGATTATGGAAGATATGCTCAGAGCTTGTGCAATTGACTTTGAAGAATCTTGGGAGACGCACTTACCTTTGGTTGAATTTGCGTATAACAACAGTTATCACTCGAGTATTGGAATGGCGCCGTTCGAAGCTTTGTACGGACGGCCATGTCGATCTCCATTGTGTTGGGCTGAAGTGGGAGATACAGAACTTTTAGGACCAGATTTGGTGAGAGAGACCAATGAGAAAATTTCACTGGTCAAGGAAAGGATGAAAACTGCACAGAGTAGACACAAGAGTTATGCGGATCGACGTCGAAAGGACTTGGAGTTCAGTGTTGGAGATCACGTACTCCTTAAGGTTTCACCTGTTCGTGGAATAGTACGTTTTGGTCAGAAGAGAGGGAAGTTGGCACCTCGTTTCATCGGGCCGTTCGAGATTTTGGAGCGTGTTGGGAAAGTGGCTTATCGGCTCGCGTTGCCACCAAAGATGTCTGGTGTTCATAATGTGTTCCATGTTAGTATGTTAAGGAAATACATACGGGACCCTTCACATGTGGTTAATTTTGATGATATTGAGACGAGTCAGAATGTTGTCTACAAGGATAGACCTGTGAGGATTCTTGACCAGAGTATCAAGAGGCTGAGAAGAAGAGACGTTCCTTTGGTTAAGGTTCAGTGGAGGCATCATGACGAAGGAGAGGCGTCGTGGGAGTTAGAGTCAGACATGAGGACTAGATACCCCGAGTTGTTTCAGGATTAGTTAGCTCAGATTTCGGGGCGAAATCTCTGTTAAGGTGGGTAGGGTGTAACGCCCTGTATTTTATTATCATTAATAAATAAATATTGCATTTTATTTCCATGAGCATTTTAATTTAATTTCTCTTTGTAATAATTATCTGGGGTCAAACCGAAATTTTTAAAAACATTTTCTATGGTTTCAAAATCGATATTTATATTTTTGTATAACCGGGAATTGAATTCCTACATTAATATAATTTTCTGTATTTTTATTTCAACCGTAAAATACCAGTTTTAGAAATGGGCAGTATAATTTTACCTGTGTGTGTGTATCATTGCGTGAGCTCAACACACACAAGGGTATCTTGTGTACACATTAGTGCAGTGTGTGGTTAGTGGAATGTGTGTGGAGTGTCTTGTGTGTGTAGTGCTACCTTTGGTGTGTTTTATATGCATAGTGCCAAGCACTTTGCATATTATTTATACACCCACTAATCCCCCCCATTGGAGCTATCTCTCATCTATCTCTCAGTCTCTCTGCAGTTCTCTCTTTCTCTCGGCAAGATCTCACACACACACACATAACACACATAACACACATACAGTATATACATATACATATACACATACATAGCTATATATATATATCTCAAGATCAAATCAAGATCGGGAAGAATTTCTCAACGACGAATCACTACGGCGGAAGTTCTCGGCCTTTAATTTTCTGTATAATTAGCCTCTGTGAGTATTATAAACTCACTCGCCATGTTTATATATGTGTATTTCTGTATGTATATGTGTATATATGTGTATATATATATATGATACACCATTAGAGCTTAAAAATGGAGCTTTGAAAAAGTTAATCAAAATCGAATCCGTGAATTGTAATTGAAAGATATTGATCCCAATAGGCTACGGTTCGAATCCTACGGCTTAATTCATCCGTATCGCGACGTACCGTTGATTTAAAGTTTTGTCACCTCTCGGTTTTACGTGAAATCCGAGAGCTACGATTGAAATTAGTTAAAACCGATCGCGTATTCGTAATCCTTGCGGAAAAACGAAGAAATCCATATATTACATGTCTTGGTTGAAGTAGATTTCATAAATGGGTCAAAAACAGGTTCTAAATTCGTAACAGGGAAGAAACAGCTGGTTCCAACCGGTTGCATTTTTTTACAACCGGTTGCACCTTTTTTTTGTTCCAACCGGTTGCATTTTTACAACCGGTTGCACCTTTTTTTGTTCCAACCGGTTGCACTTTTGTTCCAACCGGTTGCATTTTTCAGCACTGACGACTTTTAGTATAACGGCCATAACTTCCTCTAGGAAACTCGAAAACGCGCACGGTTTGAAGCGTTGGAAACTAGACTCAAAGAGCTTTCTGTTGATATGTAATTCATGTATACAAATTATAACTCATTTTTAATGGCATTACTTCAAAGTATATTAGAAATTCAATCTAATATTTTCTCTTTTAATTTTAACAGTAGCAGAATTTTGTTTTCAGACTTTTGTTAGGAAAACGAATGAAATTTAAGGTTCTGCCCGCGTTGTCCCAAGTAAAACTCGATTCTGCACACTTTTCGTCTAATGCAATTTTCTCAGATTCTGCACCGTTTGGACAGAAAACGAGGATTTCAGTAGCAGTTTTTTTTTAGAATACTATTAGTTATGTTTAAAATGATTAAGGCAATGAATTACGAATTTTCAATCCCCGTACGCGTATTATTTCTTTAATTCTGTGAATTCCTTTATGTTTAAAGTTTGATGACATTCATGTGATTTATTAATGGTGTTATTTATGAAACATTGACATACATATTAGGGTTGAGGTTGTGTCAACATGCATGTGTGTGAGAAAGTGTGAAAAGAGTAAAGAGTGGCGTTCTAGTTGTGCGACCTCAATATCGATCGGATATTATTCCTGGTATTGGAGGCGACAGTGTTGTGTACGACTTAGATATCGATCGGATAGTATTCCTGGTATCTAAGGCGCGCGTTTCGGATATTGATCGGATAGTATTCCTGATATCCGAAGCGATGGTGGTAGTGTTGTGTACGGCTTAGATATCGATCGGATATTATTCCTGGTATCTAAGGCGCTTGTTTCGGATATTGATCGGATATTATTCCTGGTATCTGAAGCGATGGTTTGGTGTGCTCTTTTGGATATCGATCGGATAGTATTCCTGGTATCTAAGATAATGGTTTGGTTGTGTTGAGTTTTGTTGAGAGAAAAGAGTCAGAAAGATGAGGTGTTACATTATTCACGCATGGTCACATATTTATTGCTTTCTTTATTCCCCCGTAGCTTATGTTGGAATTGGAACCTTGAAGTTATTGCTTTTAAAAGTTAAATTGCACCGTTGTTTATATGCTTATATATACATTGCGAGCACTTGTTTATTTTGCTCACCAGCTTTCATAAGCTGACGGCGTTGATGCGTCCTGGACTGTATGTCCAGATTTTCAGGGTCAGGAGAAGCCAGGGTATTTTGACTATGCTACTTAGAGTCAGGAGACTTTCCAGGAGGCTGCTTTATATTTCCTAAGTCTTTTAATTTGGGTTTTGTAATAAACTAGTTTGGACTTTTGAATAAGGCGTTTTGTGCCTAAGACTATGACTGTTGTAATAGTTTAGTAAGTTTTTTTTCAGAGCTTATGTTTTTGTTAGTATCCTTGCTCTAGAATTGTTTGTTAAGTTATTGGTTGCAGGGACAATTGGTCATACTCACTTGTCACGACCTACGAGTCCATAAAGGAAATTAAATGCTTTCCTGAATTATGCTACGTCGGGGCGTGACATTGTAGTTGATCAAATAAATCGTCGATCCGAGGCAAAGGATACTTGTTCTTGATTGTCACTCGATTCAATTCTCTGTAGTCGATACACAGCCTGAGCGTCCCGTCCTTCTTCTTCACAAATAACACCGGTGCTCCCCAAGGCGATGTACTTGGACGTACAAAACCTAGGTTCTCGAGCTCTTGTACTTGTCCCTTTAATTCTAGCAGTTCTGTGGGGGCCATTCTGTAGGGAACCTTGGTAATTGGTAGGGTACCCGGTATAAGCTCAATACAGAACTCTATACTTCTCTCGGGCGGTAATCCAGAAATGTCTTGAAATACTTCTTCGAAGTCCTTGACTACAGGTATAGATGATGCTGTCACCTCTGTACTGACGACTTCGATGTTGGCTAAACATCTTGTGAGGAACATATCTCCCGAAGGGTTACATTGAAAATCAAAGGGTTGATTCTCATTGTCGGAGAATGTAATTCTCTTCCTCGCGCAATCCAACTTCACTTGATTCTGAGACAGCCAATCCATTCCTAGGATTATGTCGAACTCCTTCATCGATAGGACGATCAACCTTGCAGGGATTTCTCGGTCTCCAATCCGTAGAGGACAATCCTTGCATACATGTCCTAAACTGACCGCAGCTCCTATTGGTGATGTAGCCTTCAAAGCTGTCTCTAAGCGATGAGGTAAGATACCCAATCTCCGAATTGTATTAACAGATATGAATGATAGAGCAGCACCCGTATCAAATAATACTCTAACATGGGAGTTAAATAGAGTCAATGTACCTTCCACTGCTTGCTGATCAGGTTGAACTTCTCCAAGATCTCCTTCTTCATATACAGCTCCATCATATCCAGCAGCATCAGGAATAACAGCATTCAAGCGGGTCTGACCCTGTTGTCCATAAGTTGCCTGCTTAGGAGCAGTGCAGAACCTGCTGATGTGACCTGGTTCACCACAGTTGAAGCAGACTATTCCTGGCTGAGCAGCACGCCTTGGTGCCCTGCAGTCCCGAGCCACATGTCCAGGGTTGCCACAGTTGAAGCACTTTACACTACTACTTCCTTCTCCTACTCGGGGTTGAGTCGGATGGGTAATAGCTTGTGCCTTCTTGCTCCCATCAAAGTTCCTCTTCTGCCCTTGGGTATGGTTCATTGGTGGTCTATTTCCAAAATTACCCCTCTGAGGCGGTCGGAATTCCAATTGTTTGCGATATACTCGAGCATCTTCTTCCAGGTCGGTAGCCAGGCCGACTAGTCCTTCAAATGATTTGTCTAGGTGGCCGAGAGTCAAGCGACGAATCTGCGGTGCCAACCCTTGATTATACTTCCGGATCTTCTTCTCCTCAGTATCAACCATGTGCGGGGCAAACCGTGACAGCCTCTCAAACTGTGTGGTATACTCTTGCACCGTCTTGGTTCCTTGCGTCAGATCCATAAATTCCTTCTCTCTTCTGTGCCTCTCCGTAGCCGGAAAGTACTTCTCCAGAAATCTCCCTTTGAACGCCGTCCACGTCATCCCCATAGCAGCGGTGTTTCCGATAGTGGCTATGACCGAGTCCCACCAATCTGCAGCGGCGTCGGTCAGTTGAAAAGTAGCCAATCTCCTTTTGTCCATCTCGTTGCATTGGACAGCTTCGAACATGCGGTCCATCTGTCTTAACCATTGCTCCGCCTTCCAGGGATCCGTGGTACCCGCAAATTGCTCGGGCCTGAGCGCACGGAATCTTTCCAGCAGCTTATCTCCCGTCTGGCGGTCTCGTTGGTTTTCATTCGCATTACTAACCCTCTCGAGACGTCTAATAAAAGCTTCAAATATTCCCGTGGGGTCGGCAGCCTCGGGCGCTCCTTCAATCAGATTTCTGTTCCTCCTTGGTCTTCCAGCCATTCTATGCATGATAGGGGTAGTAGAATGAGAAACATGCATGCAACAGTACTATGACAAAAATTTTTAAAATAGTATATATTACTATATCACATACTCGTATTATCACATAAGCATATAATAAAATATATATTAAGTACACGTATTCGAACTAGAGCTGTCTAATAGCAAAGAGGTTGTATTCTTATCCTCTAGACTCTGGTTGTGGGCCATACTGACTATTCCGAGATTTGACTCAGGAAATTTGTCAGTGCCTAAGCTATTAATGAGGGCTATGGTATGCTTTAACTCCTTAGAAACTCGGCTACTATCTTTCTGTAGGGGTATCATAAGTTATGGTTATCTCGACTAATCCTAAATGGATATGTCTGAAGGTATATGGAAATTGCTATTATTTTTGTCGATGTGACAAGACAAACGGGTAATCATTTCTATGATAAAACCAACTTA
Organism: Hydrangea macrophylla; assembly: GCA_033977485.1. NCBI lineage: Eukaryota > Viridiplantae > Streptophyta > Magnoliopsida > Cornales > Hydrangeaceae > Hydrangea > Hydrangea macrophylla. The sequence continues at coordinate 142,835,255 of CM066991.1, forward strand.
GAATTTTAGTTTCTGAACTAAGGGTAATCCGTACTAAACTAACACTAGAACTTGGTTGTATAGCTTAGTAAAACTTTAGGGTAACCTATGTCACTAATCTATGGCGTGAAAAACTGAGCCTGGTCAATCTAGAAAACCTATGGCTCTGATACCACCAAATCCTGTCACGCCCCGACGTAGCATAAATATGGAAAGCGTTTAATTTCCTTTATGGACCCGTAGGTCGCGACAGTTTGAAGGATCGATTCCGTCCCAAAACGTCGAACAACATAAAACCATTAATCAGAGTAGGGTAATCAGGGCTCATAAAAATTTTTCTAACTTATTACATCCTATGGTACGGGGTTTACTAAGGCACAGACCGCCTTGAAAATAAAACAATACTTAAAGTCTATTACAGTCATCCTTATTACAAAACCAAAACATATCTTAAAGCACATAAACATAAAACATATAAAAGTAACATCTCTTCTCAGCAACTGATCTCAATTAGCATAATCATACGGTTCATCCTGATTATTACCTGCAAAGCCTGGACACGAATGTCCAGGACGCATCAACGCCGTCAGCTTCAAGAAGCTGGTGAGTATTAAAAACATAGCTTTGAATGTAAAAACATGCCCATTTACCTTTTTCCCAATTCCATTTAAATACCACAAGTTTATATTTATGATAAAGAGCTTGTTAGAAAAACAACCACAACAATAATTAAAAGATAAATTCACACATATGTGACCGTGTATGAGAACAATGCACCATCTCATCTAACCGACTCTTTTCTCTCGACAAAACCCAACAACCCTCTATCCTACTCCTGGTATCTTTGAAATACTAAGATAGCCACACTTTAGCAACGGGGCGCCAGGGAGTGTCCAGTTTGCCTCACACTTTGGTCCGGGGTACCAGGGAGTGTCCAATGCCTCACACTTTGAATACCCTAACCGCCATGCAAATACCGAGGCAACCCCCACACAGGTATCCAGACTCGAGTCATTCAGGGAGTGTTTATAGGCCACACTTTAGCACTTCCATGGGTGCCAGTGAGTGTCCAAGTTCGGCTTCACACACTTTAACGCTTCCATGGGCGTCAGGGAGTGTCCATTTTTGCCACCTTCGCATTTCAAAGACACCCTCATCCTCTTTTTCAACTCCAACCACAATCACATCCACAACCACAACCATAACCACAGCCACAATTACAACCACAACCACAACCACAACCACAACTCAAACTCATACTCTTTCCACACAATCATTACTCTTTTCCACACTATCATTACTCTTTTACACACTACCAACACTCACCATGCATGTACAACTGACTCCACATGAATGTCATCAAACTTTAAACATAAAGGAATTCACAGAATTAAAGAAATAATACGCGTACGGGGATTGAAAATTCGTAATTCATTGCCTTAATCATTTTAAACATAACTAATAGCATTCTAAAAACTGCTACTGAAATCCTCGTTTTCTGTCCAAACGGTGCAGAATCTGAGAAAATTGCATTAGACGAAAAGTGTGCAGAATCGAGTTTTGCTTGGGACAACGCGAGCAGAACCTTAAATTTCATTCGTTTTCCTAACAAAAATCTGAAAACAAAATTCTGCTACTGTTAAAATTAAAAGAGAAAATATTAGATTGAATTTCTAATATACTTTTTCTGCTACTGTAATCCTCATTTTCTGTCCAAACGGTGCAAAATCTGAGAAAATTGCATTAGACGAAAAGTGTGCAGAATCGAGTTTTGCTTGGGACAACGCGGGCAGAACCTTAAATTTCATTCGTTTTCCTAACAAAAATCTGAAAACAAAATTCTGCTACTGTTAAAATTAACTACCTAAATCAGTAAATAAGGAATGAGTTACATTTTGAGTGAGTTAGTAATACTCACCGTGATGTAGATTGAAGAAGTTGTTGAGAAAGAAATACAAGAATTAAGAATCTCCAATATCAAGCTTGGCTATGGAGGATTGAGCTCTTCAAATTCTGAAATTATTATCTCTCTATGTGACTCTCTCAAGCTCTCTATGTTAGGAGTGTAGAATGTGTAGTGTGGTTGGGTGTATAAATACTCAAACTCCCACTTAGAAAACATTTGCCTAACATCCCACTCATTCTCCATTAATCTCCACTAATTACAAAGAAAGTGCAGCAATGATGTGTAAATATACACTTGCAATTCATAATGCTCCATTGATAATTGAAAGGGTAGGTGGAGTTGGTGTGGGTCAAGGTGTGTTTGGGAATCAAGCTTATGGCATTAGGACAACACACATACTACAAGCATTTGCCAAACAAGGCCTAAGGGAAAACTTTAGCAATAATAATTGGGTATAAAGAAATTTTTCCAATCAGTTACTCCCAAAATTCTGTGGAAGTTTAACACTGCGCGGACAGTTTTAAACCTAAACTAGTATTTTCGTGACACGGTGTTTATCACAAAAATACAGAAAATTCATTTTAATGTTAGAAATAGTTTTTTGATTTTATAAAAATACAGTTTGAGTTTTAAAAGAAATAATTCCACCGTTTTGAAATACAGATTTGAAATTTAACACAGGTATTGCCAGTTTTTATGAAAATTGCATTTTGACCCCAAAAGTAATTTCAATATGAGATTAGTCAAGAAATAAATTTTTCACATAAGGATAAAAGCAGACAAAATATATATAATTTTAAATATGACAATGCAAGAAAAATGCAGGTTATTACAAAAGTTGATTTTGAAAAGGCATATGATAGTGTTGACAGGGGTTTTTTAAATACTATGTTGGTCAAAATGGGATTTGGTTCGAAATGGAGGGTATGGATGTTGGAGTGCATTTCAACGGTGAAAGTTTCAGTTCTTGTCAACGGTTCACCTACTGAACAATTTTCAATGGAGAGAGGGTTACGGCAAGGTGACCCGTTATCGCCTTTTTTGTTCAATATTGTGGTTGAAGGTTTGAGTGGTATGATTCGTAAAGCGGCGGAGTTGGAGCTTGTTAAAGGATGTAGGGTGGGAGCTAGTGATTTTGCCCTGACTCATCTCCAATTCGCAGATGATACTCTTATTTTTTGTAAATCTGAGCGACAAAGTCTGATGAATTTCAAAAGGGTTCTAAGGTGCTTTGAATGCACAGCTGGACTTAGAGTTAACTTTCATAAAAGCTACGTGGTCGGTTTCAAGATTGAAGATGATGTAATTGATGAATGGGCTACTGCGATTAATGCAAAGATTGGCTCTTTGCCAATTAAATATCTCGGAATACCTTTGGGTGCTAATCCGAGTCTTGTGGCTACGTGGAAACCTGTCATATGTAAATTTGAAGCTAAACTCTCATCTTGGAAACGTCATTTCCTGTCCATAGGAGGGCTGTTACACTGATCAAGTCTGTACTGAGTAGTTTGCCTCTTTATTTCTTCTCTCTCTTCTGAGCTCCATTGGAAGTGATTAATAAACTCGAAACGATTCAACGTCATTTTTTATGGGGTGGGTGCATCGAGAAAAGGAAAATTCACTGGGTTGATTGGAGAACGGCGTGTCGGAGCAAAGCTTATGGGGGATTGGGTATCGGTAACCTGGAAGTTAAAAATAAAGGATTGATTTCAAAGTGGTTATGGAGGTTTGGGAATGATAACAGCTCTCTGTGGAGAAAGGTGATGTGTACCAAATATGGCCTTAATCTAAATAATCTAAGTTTTGACATGAGTACGGTCGCCAGGACGTCGACAATTCTGAAAGGGTGGAGTAAAATATTGTCTGGGAATGATACTTGCGCAACAATAATCAGGGATGGGTTTGCTCCCGTGGTTGGAAATGGCATGCTCGTTGATTTTTGGAGGGATAAGTGGTTGGGCGACTCGTGCTTAATTACTCGGTTCCCCCGCATATATGCCTTAGCCAACGTTAAATGTGGACCGGTTGATAGTTTTGGGTCTTGGATCAATTCAGAATGGATTTAGGGCTTTCAACTTCGTAGGCAACTATTTGGGTGGGAATTGGAGCAGTGGGAGGAATTAAAGATGGTTGTAGAATCGGTAAAGCTATGTAGCGAAGTGAATGATAGAATTGCATGGAAATTCGATATTAAAGGTGTGTTTTCCCTTAAATCTTTCTACAAGGTTGTTGAGCAAGTACTAAGTGGTCCTAGTGAGTATTTAAAAGACATTTGGAAAGGTTTGGTGCCCCAAAAGGTTGAAATATTTGTATGGAAACTTCTTAAAGGAAGGATCGCAACTCGCATAAACTTATTCAGATTGGGGTGTTTGTCTAACGATAGAGTGGAATGTATATTTTGTGGCAATCATGAGGAAAATGTGAATCACTTATTTATGGGATGCGAAGTTTCTTGGAGACTATGGAATATTGTGATGCAATGGTGGGGTGTGGAGGGTTGCTGTGCGGATTCAATTGACGAATGGTGGAAAATGTGGCTTGGGTTATGTCCTAACTCTCGTTTTATGAAGGCTTGGATGATAGCTTTTTATGCTACTGTGTGGTCAATATGGACGAGCAGGAACGAGGCTATTTTCAAAGAGAAGCCATTTAATCTTGCGGCTTGTTCTGAGATTATTAAATTAAGGATTGCTTGGTGGTTCAACTCAACTGCGTATTCTAATAGAATATCTACTAACGATACCCTACTGAATATTGCTGAGAGTCTTTCCGTTACTCGTAGAGATAGAATACCCAAGATCGTAGCTTGGGTCCCTCCCCCGGTAGGGGTTTTTAAGTTTAACATGGATGGGTCTGCTCTTGGAAAATTAGGGCTAGCGGGGGTAGGGGGCGTGGTAAGAGATCATAGGGAGAATATTCGGGGTTTTTTTTCGCAAAGAGCATAGGAGTACATGACTCTAATTTTGCAGAATTGTTTGCAATCCATTGGGCAATCGTCCTATTCTCAGAATCGGTGTGGGCTAGAAAAGTGGATCTTATTATCGAAAGTGACTCGAAGAATGCTATCTCGTGGATATTGGGAAAGGGTCCTAAGTTGTGGAAATATAATTCGATTTTCAATGATATGAAGAATAGGTTGGCAAGTCTACGATCTTGGAAGCTAGTCCATATTGTTCGGAGTGCTAACAGCCTAGCTGATTCACTTGCTAAAATGGGAGTGGGTAGAGTGGAACCCTTGATCCAATGGTGGTGACTAAGAGGGTTTATTGATGTGTGTGTGTGTTTCCTTTTTTGGGGGGGTGGGCATGGGGCTGGGACTGGTAAGAGGAATGGGGCTATTTTGGTAAGTTGTCCGTGCGTGTTGCTAGGTGGGTATATGGGCTGAGAGGGTCCTTATTGGAGCGAGGTCTTTCTCCAATGTTTCTTGAAAGGTTGCTCAGGTTAAAAAAGTGGGGAGATGGGATTGATGGTTCCTAGGGTTTCTGATACGGTCTTAACGGGGGTGTGCTTTATTCATCGAAAAATACATTGATCTTTGGGTATGGAAATGGGTCCTGTTTTTTTTTTTTTTGGGTATGCTGATAGGGTGCTAGTCAGTCGGGGTTCTGAAGCTGATTTTTGTTCTTTCGTGAGTACATGTGAGGTTGTCTGGGGGAGGGGATGGGCTTTTGGTATGTGTTTCCTTTCTGGGCTGGTGTTTTCTTTGTGGGTGGCGCATGGCCTTGGTAATTCCGGATTGGTAACTAATCATATTCGTGGAGAATGCTTAAATGATGTTTCTGCTAGATTGTGGCTGCTTTTTGGTGGTTTTATGTATGTTCTCTTCATCTTCATGATTGGTTCTTTGCTCTCTGAGATATTTCCGAATTTGTTTTCTAAGGGTACTATGGAAGATAGGTGAAGATTTTGGTTATTTGAATTGGTGCTAATTAAGTATACTGCAAATCTCTCGTCTCTACTGTGGTTTTATTGGGTTGTCTGGATGGATTGGGCACCTCGTCGGTAATTTTGATGTGTTGCTTGCCATGATCTATTTCATAGCTTGCATTTGAAAAAGGTGAGATCAAATCTTGGCTTCAAGATTGGAAAATCTGCTGCGGGAATCTAAAATTCTGGGCGGGTGTATGTGTTGCTGGAGTATGTATTTTGTATTATGCTGCTTTGGTAGGGTGCAATGTTTCTACATCATTTGAGGCGCAGTTCTACTATACCTTGTCTTGCTGAAAAAGGCTATGGTCTGCCAATCAGAATTGGCTTTGGGCTGTCGCTGATGCTGCCAAGTCTTCTATAGCAGGATTTCATTTTTGGGATGTGGAGTTGTTACGATAATGGCTGATTTTGTCCACAAATTCAAGGGTTGTCTGTCACTGCTATGTCTAATTGGTTTGTGCTTCTAAATGGGTTTTCGATGAGAGCAAGTCATGATTCATGGGGGAGCATAGGGTAATATATCCCCAGAGCTTGTTTGGATTGATTTGATCCTGGGTTTATATTTTAAGGGGTCTCGAGAGGAAAGTAAGGAACAAGCTGGTAGGAGGAAGAGTGGAATAAGTTGGTAGAGAGAAATATAAGAGGGCTGTTCCTTCTTCTTGAGGAAAAAGAAAAGTTTGGGGAGAGGCAGAGTGGAACTGAAAAGGATAGAGAACTAATTTACCTGTTTTGGATTCGATCTGTTTGGTTTGGGACCTTTCTGTTGTTTATGGCTTTTCTATTTGTTGTCAAATTGGTGCCGGTGTGTTTTTAAATATGTTGCTGCTACTGTCAGCTCTCATAATGGCGCTCACATTTTGTTTTTGGCCTTCTTGAGAAGGTTAGTTAAAGCTCATGGGAATAGAAGTTAAGTGTGCCTTGTGTGCGGATCTCATCTACAACTGGGGCTGTGGGCGGCTGCTTGAGTGGTTGTGGATCAGGCTGCTTGTCCCACAGTCCATTGGAGAAGCGTCTGAATTTTGTATTGGAGGTCATGTAGTGTTTAATTGGTGTTACATAAGAGGGGGAAAGTTTAGATTTTATAGTTTGGTTGTTGGGGGTCTGGTCAGTGCTCCTGTTTTTTGTATATTCTGGTCTTGGGTGGGGGTTATGCTTTCATGGGTCTTGGCTTTTGAATTGTTGGGAGCGCCAGCACATGTTTAAATGTATCGATATCTATTAAAGAAATATGATATGTTGCTGTTCCAAAAAAAAAATTAAAAAAGTTTCATTGATTACAACTAATTTCGATAAGAGAGTTTCTTAAGGTAAATGGGATGAAGTCGGTACTGTTGGTTTCTCCACATCGGTTACAACCATTCATGGAGACCAAGAGTCACAGAAAGGGAGCTATTGGATTAGGCCTTTAGTGCGGATTGGTTCCTCAGAAAGGTACTACTGCGAGGGGAGTTTCAACATCTCTTGAGAAGGTTTTTGCTACAGCTGATGAGAGCTGATATTAACTTAATATTAGCTCGATAAGGAGTAAAAACTGACCGGATTTGACCTCATTTCTCTAGTATTACCTGCACTTGTGTTTAATTTGTTTCTTTACACAATGATGTATTTTTCGTGGTATGTTGTTGTGTTTGGCTCTTTGAGTGCAGGTTCTGAAGTTTGAAGGGAATTACAAGTTGAAAGGATAAACTCAAGAAACAAATTGATGAAGTCTTGATACCAATCGATTGACATAGTTTCAATCGATTGACATGTTTTCCTTACCAATCGATTGAACTATTTGTCAATCGATTGACATATTTATCAATCGATTGACATCTTTGTCAATCGATTGACTTAAACTGGAAACAGTCTGTTTTAATGGCGCAAGATCTCAGTAATCAGGCGACGACCAGCCGTTATGGAATGAACCTGGACGCCTCTAGCTCGTATTTCTGACATTATATATAGAGGAGAGTAGAGAGGGCCGGGGGTTGGCTCATTTTTTTGTATGGTTTTGTAGGATTTGTTTGGTTTATCGGATCAAAGCAAAGGAGTAATTGGAGGTTTATTTTTTTATTCAGTTTAAGTTCAGGTCCATTTCCAGTTCCCTTGTGGTTTTGCTGTTTGAGTGATTGCATGATACATTGATTTGATTTGAATTCAATTTTTGAAATTTATTGTGTTTAAAGTTTAATCCATGCCTTTTGATTATAAATTCCTTAGAAATAGTTCTGTTCATATTAGATTAAACATGTCTGAGTAGATCCTGGTTGGGAATAATGTGAAGAAACATTGTTCCCAGCCCTCTGCCATGATTCTATAAAAGAGTCGATGTCAATCGATTGAATACAGAGTTCAATCGATTGACATTGATTCCAAGTCAATCGATTGATATAAATGTCAATCGATTGAAAGCCATTTCATATCAATCGATTGACATCATGTCAATCGATTGGTATGATTATGACTTGGGTTTACTCCTTTCTGTATTCCAGTAACTTTTGTTTCAGAAACTAAGTCCAAATTGATCTTTCAAGTTCAAATTGTAATCTGATTTTGGAATAAAAGCTCTTTCGATTAGTTAAATCTACGAACACTCATAACAAACATATCGAATATTTCATACTCAATTTGTTAGTTATTGTTCACAGTTTTAATTAACTTGTTATTTCGGTTCTTCATAAATAAGTGAGGCAAACGAACCACTAGATATGCAAGATTCACATACCTAGTGTCTAGAATGTTTAACTTAATCATTTTGAAATAAGGAATACTCTAAGGATAAAACCCCAACTGTTCATTCTTGTTAAAATCATGGTAGTGGCTGGTACTTTGTGGATTCACATGTTCCCAACTCATTTTCATATTTGATTTTTATCACAGTTTTTAATCTTATCTAATTAAGTCTTTGCTTCACTATAAATTGTTTCTTCTTTTTTTTTTAGGACTGTTAGAACCCCCTACTACAAGAAATCATCTTTTATTTTATTTTAGGATTCAATCTAGATTCTTCCGCCTTTATAATCCGTCCTTTGGGATTCGACCCGGTCTTATCGGTTTTAACGCGACGCGACCGTCTACACTTGGACGTACTCTTCGGAGAGCACATTTCAAGTCGTGTCAAGTTTTTGGCGCCGTTGCCGGGGACGGTAACAAAGGCCAGAATCTTTCAATTGATCCGATCTTTTCTTATCCCATTTCTATCTTTCTTTTCGTTCTTCAGAACACAAAGTTGCATTGCTTGTGTCCGTCTATGTCCTTTGATTCCACTGAAGCTTTCATCACAAATCTATTTGAAGATCCAATCCATAGTGCTGATAATCCCATTTTCACCCCATCTACTTCTAACTCAATGTCTGATACAGAGAGCCAACAAGGAGAGAATAGGCATGACCTCATCGATGACGGTCAGCGACCTTTACGAGAACTCTTGGCCCCTGATCGAACAGCCACACCTTCTTGTATCCGCATCCCTCCACACACAGGTACATTCCATTTTCGTAATGGAATGATTCAACTGTTACCTACATTTCATGGGATGGATAAGGAGAAGGCGTACTTACACATTCGAGATTTCGAAGATGTTTGTGGCACTTTCACAGATCAGACTTGCCCAAGTGATATAATCCGACTAAAGCTTTTTCCCTTCACTTTGAAGGACAAAGCAAAGTCATGGTTATTGTCACTCAAACCGAATTCGATTTCGACTTGGCCAGCAATTCATGAAGCCTTTCTCAAAAAGTTTTTCCCTAATCGGTTAACAACAGATATCTTGAGACAAATCAAGATGTATAATCAAAAAGAGGAAGAAACTTTTGCTGAGGCATGGGAGCGTTTCAAGGATTTGTTACTGCTCTGCCCGCATCATGGTTTTGAGAAGTGGCGAACAATAAGCTTCTTCTTTGATGGCCTAAGTCCAAAGTCGAAGAAGCTCGTAGAAACTACGAGTGACGGTGAGTTCATGAGCAAAAATGCTGACCAAGCAGAAGCTCATTTTGAATGGTTAGCCGAACATGCACCGGAATGGGAAACTCAAGTGACGATAACTCAGCCCAGTTCGAGTTCAAGTAAAAAGAGCATTTATCAGCTGAAGGCGGAAGATGGCTTACTGGAGAAATACGAGCAACTGGCTCGTAAATTGGAAATTTTGGAAGCGAAGAAGGACCCGGTAATACAATTTGCATCTGAAGAATCATGTTCGAGTTGTCTACAGATGGGGCATACCTCCCAACATTGCCAAATATACCCTGTTTACCAAGAACAGAGTCCAGTGGAGGTACATGCTGTAAATGCCCCTAATCGTTTCAACCCCAATGATAGGTGGAGTCATCCTGGTTTCGATCAAAGGAACAGTGCTGCTGCAGCAAACCCATCTCAACAGTGGCAGCCAAATAAAGGAAACCAGTACCGACCTCAGAACCAAGGGTACCACCAGAGTTACCAACCTCCTCCTACTTATCAACAAAATCAAGGGTATCACCAGAACCAATATCAAAATCATTTACCTCAATCCAACTACAATCAGGGAAGCAACAACCAAACCTCATCAAACACTTATGTGCCACCTCATAAGAAGGCACAAGAAGATCCTAATACACTCATGATGCAGCAGATGATGCAGCTAATGAGTAAACTCAATACAAGTGTAGAGAGGTTAGCTGCCCAACAAGGGGATCGAGAACGAACTATGTTCCCTGCACAGACAGAGCAAAATCCTAAAGGCCAACACTCGGGTACAGGACCCTCAGGATCTGGACCACATGAGGAGGCCAAGGCTGTAACTGTGTTGAGAAGTGGAAAAGAAATTAAGAAAGTCTCTTTGCCCTCACAACCTGTAGTTAGTGATGAAGAAGAGGCAGAGAATGAAGAAGAATTGGTGGAAGAAGGAAAAGAGGGCGAAACAGTTGAGCCCAAAATAACAATTCCCGAGGATAATGAAATAAAGAGAAGACCTGGAAAAGAACCTCTCCTTGAGGAGGCACCCAAATGCCCTTTTCCGGCACCATATCCTCAGAGGTTGAAGAAACCTCTACAAGAAACTAAAAGTCAGGAGTTTCTGGAGTTATTCAAACAGGTGAAAATCAATCTTCCACTCCTGGACGCAATTAAACAAGTGCCTTCCTATGCCAAGTTCCTAAAAGACTTGTGCACTGTTAAAAGGAAGCAAAGTGTTAAGAAGAGTGCTTACTTGGCATGCCAGGCAAGTGCAATTTTAAAACACGACCTGCCACCTAAATACAAGGACCCAGGCACACCAACAGTTTCTTGTATAATCGGTCAGAAGAAAGTGAACAATGCGTTACTCGATTTAGGATCGAGTGTTAATCTCTTACCTTACACTGTTTATCAACAGTTAGGGTTAGGAGAACTTAAGCCCACTCGTATTACTCTTCAATTGGCAGATCGATCAATTAAATATCCGCGAGGAGTGCTAGAAGATGTCTTAGTCCAGATTGACACCTTTGTCTTTCCTGTTGACTTCGTTGTTCTGGACACTGAACCAGTCTACAATGCTAAATCTCAGATTCCAGTGATCTTTGGACGTCCTTTCCTCGCGACAATTGATGCGACGATTAAAGTAAGGAGTGGAGTTATGACCGTTGTTTTTGGAAACATGACGTTGAATATCAAGATCTTTTCAAATCCAAAAATTGAAGATTTTGATGACGAGGAAGAGGAGGTAAATTGGGTAGAAGCAATAATTCAAGATTGCTTTGATTCAACTGCTCACTCTGATCCTGTGGAGTCTGTTATGACTAACTCATGTTATGAATTGGATAAATACACTCCACAAGAGGAAAGGATGAGTCAGATATGCTCTATATTGGAGGTTGTTGAAGAGGAAGTCGCAAGAACAATGTGGACGGCTCAATATGAGCAGCTACCGCCAAAGACCAAGTTGGCTGTGCCGTCAAACTTGTAATTTCCAGAGTTGGAACTGAAAGAGCTCCCAAAAGAATTGAAATATGTATTTTTGGGAGAAGAGAAGACCTTTCCTGTGATAATCTCATCTGTTTTTAAATAACGAACAGGAAGGCAAACTGATACTTGCTTAAGCAACACAGGAGTGCGTTAGGATGGACCGTTGCTGATTTAAGAGGAATTAGTCCATCTATATGCACCCACAGGATTTACCTTGAGGAAGATGCCAAACCTTGTCGTCAAATGCAAAGGCGTCTTAATCCAAACATGCAAGAGGTGGTGAAGAAGGAAGTTTTGAAGTTGCTGGATGTTGGGGTTATTTATCCAATTTCGGATAGTCCTTGGGTGAGTCCAACTCAAGTAGTGCCGAAGAAAGCTGGCATTACAGTGGTAGAAAATAAAGCAGGAGAATTGGTACCCACACGTGTAACCACGAGCTGGCGCATGTGTATTGACTATCGACGGTTGAATGCGGTAACTCGGAAAGATCATTTTCTATTGCCCTTTATGGATCAAATGCTCGAAAGGGTAGCGGGTCACCAATTCTATTGTTTCCTGGATGGTTATAGTGGTTATAACCAAATAGAAATTGATCCTGCTGATCAAGAAAAAACCACTTTTACCTGCCCGTTTGGAACATTTGCATATCGCCGGATGCCATTCGGATTGTGCAACGCACCTGCTACTTTTCAGCGGTGCATGCTAAGCATCTTCAGCGATATGGTGGAAAAGATTATGGAGGTTTTTATGGACGATTTCTCCGTATTTGGAAGCAGTTTTGATCATTGCCTGGAGAACCTCCAGAAAGTCCTGAAAAGATGCGAGGACAAGAATTTGGTCCTCAACTGGGAGAAATGTCACTTTATGGTGACAAAAGGGATTGTCTTGGGACATATAGTGTCTGCTGAGGGAATACAAGTAGACAAGGCGAAGATCGATATAATTTCCAATCTTCCTGTCCCCACTACAGTGAAAGAAATACGATCGTTTCTAGGTCACGCCGATTTCTACCGGAGGTTTATTAAGGATTTTAGTGCTGTATCTAGACCACTATGTCAACTCCTTGTTAAAGACCAACCATTTGAGTAGAACAGCAAGTGTCAGGAATCCTTTGATAAACTCAAACATCACCTCACAACAGCTCCGATAATGCAATCTCCGGATTGGAGTCTTCCTTTTGAGCTAATGTGTGATGCGAGTGACACAGCGATAGGAGCTGTCTTAGGGCAAAGGAAAGACAGAAAGCCTACTGTGATCTACTACGCTAGCAGAACCCTTGATGGAGCTCAACGTAATTACTCTACTACCGAAAAGGAGTTACTAGCAATTGTGTTTGCATTGGAGAAATTCAGGCAATACCTAATTGGCTCGCAGATCATTTGCTTCACCGATCATGCTGCATTGAAGTATCTGCTATCCAAAAAGGATACAAAACAGCGATTGATACGCTGGATTCTTCTGCTCCAAGAATTTGATTTGGTTATCAAAGATAAAAAGGGAGTGGAGAATGTTGTTGCTGATCACCTCTCACGATTGACATTTGAAGACAATTCTTCACAATCGATTCCGATCAGTGAATCTTTCCCAGATGAGCAACTTTTTGCAGCAACCAGCTTGCCCTGGTATGCTGACATTGTCAATTACCTGGCAACAGGGGAGACCCCATCCCATTGGTCCACCCCTGACAGAAAAAGGTTTCTGTCCATCGCCCGATGGTTTTACTTTGATGATCCGTACTTGTTTAAGTACTGTGCGGATCAAGTAATTAGGCGATGTGTCCCCGAGGAAGATATCTCTCATATTTTAGCTTCCTGCCACTCAGAGGCTTGTGGTGGCCATTTCTCAGCCCAGAAAACTGCTCAAAAAGTGTTTAGTAGTGGTTTCTACTGGCCGACAGTTTTCAAAGACTGTTATGCATTTTGTAGAGCATGTGCTAGATGCCAAATGCTAGGAAGTTTGTCAAAGAGAAATGAAATGCCGATGACCCCGATTATTACTATTGAAATCTTCGATTGTTGGGGCATCGATTTCATGGGACCATTCCTGCCATCATCACATTACGAATATATTCTTCTGTCGGTCGAATATGTGTCCAAGTGGGTTGAGGCCATTCCGACAAGGAGAAATGATCACAGAACAGTGATCTCATTCTTAAAAGAGAATATTTTGTCAAGATTCGGAACACCGAAAGCCATGATTAGTGATCGTGGAACCCATTTCTGCAATAAGCCTTTTGCAGCATTGATGAAAAAATATGGGGTTAACCATAAGATTGCTCTTTCATATCACCCACAGTCAAATGGTCAGGCAGAGCTAGCCAATAGGGAGATCAAACACATTCTGGAGAAAACCGTTAACATTAATAGAAAGGATTGGTCGTCACGTTTAACTGATGCTCTATGGGCATACAGAACGGCGTACAAGACGAACCTTGGGATGTCTCCCTACAGACTGATATATGGAAAAGCTTGCCATTTGCCTGTGGAACTGGAGCATAAGGCATACTGGGCCACTAGATTGCTAAATTTTGACATTCATGAGAGTGGCACATTGAGGAAATTACAACTCAACGAATTAGAGGAGATCAGGAATGATGCATATGATCGTGCTCGAACTTATAAGTCAAAGTTAAAAGCTAAGCATGATCAATCGATCCTGAGAAAGAAGTTTGAACCGGGACAGAAAATATTACTTTACGATTCAAAGCTTCATCTCTTTCCCGGAAAGCTGAGGTCGAGGTGGATAGGACCTTTTGTTATCAAAGAAGTGTTTCCACACGGAGCAGTAGAGATCGCTAATCCCAAGAATGGTAATGCTTTCAAAGTCAATGGGCAACGTTTAAAACCATTTTTGGAGAAGTTCGAACCAGAATCAGAGACCATCCAATTGGATGATCCTGATTATTCTTCTTGAAAAATCTTGAGAACCTTGTGTTGTTGTATAATAGTTTTCCTTTTTTGTGTGCTTCTTTATTTTCTGTTTCCTCTTATTCTAATTCTGTCTTTTTGATTGGCTATAGGATGAATCCATTGCACTTCCTGCCACATCTGCTCTACCATGGGGTCCGTTCTCCAGGAACCCCAGAACCGAGGGAGCAAGAAAGGCCAATTTTCACTCCACTATCCGGCTCATGCCCAGATTCCCCTAATGCAGCAATCACCAATATGAATACCTGGGATTTGCTATGCGCAGTTCGAGAGATTCTGGATGATCTTCAGTTGAACTCGGATGGAGAAGTTGGGGAGTACTTCGTGGATTTTGCTGAAGGCGAAGACCTTTCTTCCCCAGAATCTGAGCTGAATTGATAACTCTTGTAGCGAATGAATAAGACAGAATTCTGTTTTCCTTTCTTTCAGTTTGTTTGTTTGTGTGCTTTCCAACCAAGATCTTGTACTCTTTGGGTAATGATAATCCATCTTGAACAATGAATTGATGATGTTTGGAATAAATCCTTCCTACTTGTGTGATTGATGGGTTTGATTCCTGTTTGAATGCTCAAAGTCTTATCTCTGTCTTGAAGATGCATTCTTAAAACTGTTGGGGGTGATCACATGAGGAACATTTGGGTTCCCATGAATTTCTTTTCAATCGATTGATATTATTGTCAATCGATTGGTATAAATGGTTGTCAATCGATTGACAATTTGTTCAATCGATTGACTTGAATTGTGTTCAATCGATTGACATATATTGTCAATCGATTGAAAATCCCTCCAGACGTAATGTCTACTCTTCTCCCTCTCTCTCATTTCAATTCAAATCCTGTGAGAGAGAGAGGGAGGAGGCGATTTCCAGGGAAGTATGAAGTAAACCTC
The DNA here is from genome assembly GCA_033977485.1 of Hydrangea macrophylla. Lineage (NCBI taxonomy): Eukaryota > Viridiplantae > Streptophyta > Magnoliopsida > Cornales > Hydrangeaceae > Hydrangea > Hydrangea macrophylla. The sequence goes on from CM066991.1 coordinate 142,850,786, forward strand.
TCCCCATCATCTTATTCATCATCATCCCTCATCATCTTCATCTTCATCACCACCGCCGCGGCCACTGTCCTCGCATGGATAGAGGGTGAAGAGAAAGGAGAGGGATTCGGGCCTCATTTCATCACCATCATCTTATTCATCATCATCAATCTCGTTGTCATCTCTTTTGGGGGCGAACTTTCTGCCGCGATTCCGGTTGAGGTAACCCCCAAACCCATTTCACTTCCTTATCATTTTCATTATTCAAATCAATTGATGAAGTCCCTCATGGTCTTAAGACCATTAATTTAATCATAGGGGGACGTGAGACCTTGTTGTGGGCAGCCCCCTGTGATCGCTGATGTCAATCGATTGACATCAGGGTTCAATCGATTGGAACTCAACTTCAATCGATTGACAACTTATGTCAATCGATTGACATAAACAGAGAAGCAGATTCTAAATTCTTTCATCCTAACTCTCTGTTATGCTTCTATTGCAGCTCGTATGGCTCCGAAGCCCAAAGACAGTGGGCCCCACCCAGAAAAATCCACGTCCCTCGAGATTCCGGACCCACCGCTCGCTCACGGGTTCAGGAACGCCAAAGAGAACACATGGTACACCAAATATTTCCGAACACGCGCAATCATGGTGGAAAGGCAGTTCGAGAATTTGTGGAGCGACGACAAGATTCCATTCCATTTGGCCCGTCTTAGAGCTTTTCCCGATTGGATCCCAGTTCTTACAGCAAATAAGAGAGTGTTTGCTTCTTGGACAGCATGTGCCAGTTTGGTTAAGGTGCCGAACGTTCCTTACACATATTTCTCGTGTGTATCGGGACGGGCAATTGAGTTCAGCCCAGCGACGGTCGCTCAGGCACTAGGTATCCCTGAGATTCCTGATCATATGTATCCTATTCATCCCGACCGTCCTTTCCCATCTTATGATGTTGTGGCCACAGAGATCTCAGGTGGGAAGGTGAAGAAATACTCAGGGATCACGGTATTCGACGACCACGACCTGACGCCAGATTATCATCTTCTACATTTGACTCTCTGCAGCTGTATCCTCCCCACGACTTATAAGTTAGATTTCGCTGGGTGGTACGCGAGAGTTCTTTATGCTATCGGGACAGGTCTGCCCATCTGCCTCGCTCGGCTCTTCATCGAGTTCTTAGTTGAGCCTACACGTCATCCTGGCAAGGCCCAGCACCTCAAGGGTGCATGGGTGATTCATAGAGTGTGCGAGCAGGCAGGGTTGGTGATACCAGCAGGAGAAGCGCAGTTAAAATCGAAGATTGGCGTTTTTGGTGAGTCGGCTGCTAGAAGGTCAGCAGCGCAATTTAAAAAATTGTCAAAAGGAAAAGGGAAAGTTGGAGAGAGCAGTAAGAAGAAGAAGAGAAAGAGAGGAGACGTGACGTCAGAGGAGGAGGACGTGGACCCAGGGACGCCTACTGAGGCGGAGGGTCAGGATACGGAGGTAGCTGAGGAGGAGGAGGATGAGGACTCTGGGACACCGACTGAGGCTGAGGGTCAGTATGAGTTAAGGATGCGTGAGCCATCTACAGCCTCTACACCACCTACAGCCCCTGCACCATCTACAGCCTCTACATCTACCCCTCCATCTCTTCAGACCATTTATGACTTCTTGCTAGAGGAGCGAGCCGCGAGGGTACAGCTTCATGCGATGATTAGAGAGCTCACGGCTGAGCAATTATTATTAGCTACCCAGATGTCGCGGCTAGGTGGTCAGATTGAGCAGATTTCGATGTTGCTTGGGATCGAGCAATCTTTGTGCTCATCTATGCCACCTCCACCGACAGATCCAGCTTCGACATCAGCTCAGCCAGAGGGCGTCACCTTAGAGACACCTTCACAGCCACCACCTCCAGCTGCTGCTTCACCGCCAGCTGTGAGTGACCCGGCGGTTGTCGCCCAGACTGGGACAGCTGTTGAGGGTGGCAGTGAGGAAGTTATCACGTCATCCGTTGACCAGACTGTCGATCCTTAGGAGGGAGATGTGGCGAGCGAGAGAGTGTTTTGTTATTTCATATATCTTTCTCTTTTTTTTGTCACTTTATTTTGTCTCTGTGGATATTTTGGGTTGGATTACTATTTTTGGATCTGTGATTGTGGATACTTTATGGTTTGGTTGGATGTTTATAGTTGGATGCTGATCTTACTTTACAGATAGTTCTGTGTGTTCATGGATTGTGTTTCTATTGTTGATATTTTTGATTATTATCCTTTTACTCTTGATCTTGGTTGTGTGCGGAGATTGTTATATTAAACCAGGTGTATTCTCTGATGTGTATGGAAATGCTTTAATCAGGTGATTTCTTCTTTTTCTTGAAATACTTCCATTGTGGACAATGTCGATTTCAGTTGGGGGTAGGGAATAGATATTCACCTGTTTTCTCTCTTGAATTTAAAATGCACACCTGTTTAATATTTGAATTTCCAAGTTTCTAGCTTTCTTAGTTTGTTTTGTTTTAAAAAATAAAAATAAAAAAAAAAACTGTTGTTAAAATTCTAACTATCAAAACCTCGTTCCTCCTAGCTAAATTATTGTGCAATGATGCAGTTATGTTTTCCTTGCTATATTATGGATTTCGATTACATGTTACTTAGTCACTAATCTAGTTTTACGTCCATAGCACGAATATATCCTGAAACAATTCCACACGAGTTGACAATCACGAAAGAATCTTTGAATGAGAATGAAATACGATTGTCATGATTAATGGATTAATAGTGAAACTTTTAACCCTAGTGAGTTTTGAGCCATTCTTTTATTCTGAGGGTTGATCACAAAACTCGTGTTAATTCTTGAAATACACTTTTATCTCGTTGAGAGTCTCATTCTTATTTCATTTGGCTAATGCATCAGGAGAACGTTCAGGATTTACTAATTTTAAAACTCAGGAAATACTTGAGATTAGTTATAATGTCTAGAAGATGATTTAGGCCATCGTTTCTTCACCTCATCTCTCGAGGAAATCTAAAACCTCACTTACCTATCACAAATCAAGGTCTCTACCTAAAATCACCTTTTTTATAATCAAGTATGTGACGATTTCGTGAAAATAGTTAAAGGAGAAAAAGGAGAAGTGATTGCAGATTTATATATATATAAAAAAAAAAAAAGGAAAAAAAAAAAAAGAGAGAGAAAAGTGGAAAGCAATAAATAAAAGAAATTGGAGGATTGTTAAATAAAAGATGTGAAGTGGAGTTGGTATTACTATGTCACATGCTTGAACCCATTTTTCACAGTCCATTATCTTTTACCTCTCCTCATATTTCTGTCACAAGTCCTAAGGATTCTGGATTAATTTTAACAAATCTCGAGTATGAAATGAGTTCTCCACAGTAGATCGCTCCTGTTGTAATTGGTATTCCATCCATGAGACTCATGCACCTCAAATAAGCGTTCTTCAGTGTCTAGTATGTAAGCATGTTTGATTGCCTCTACATTTACTCATTTGAGCTTCATACTATGAGTGCATAAGCTTTACGCCAGTTTCAGAGTGATTTCTATTTTGAGCGTAAACCGTGTGAGAATTGAGTTGAAACTATGAAGTCTTAAACATGTCAATCTAAATAATTCTAAGATAAAGATTTATGTCGTAGTTGTTAACTCCCCACACACACACAAGGATATATAAAGGCTGTGAATGTAGTTTAACTTGAATAAGTTACTTTGTAACATGTTGTTTACTTCCATAGCATGGTAAAGGAATTCATATTCTTGTTAAGCAGAATTTTTAGCATAAAAGAGAAATTGAAGCTTTGACAAGTTTGGAAATTTGACATCTGAATTTTGTGGGTAAATTCTCTGAAAACCCTCACGAGACACAACTCGTCCATTAGGGTAAACCTAATGGTTCAAAGGCTTGTTGCATACGCTAATTGCAACCGCGATTCCTGCGACAGTGAGTTAGGTTTTCCCTTTTGTTTTAGCTCAATAATACCGTAACGTTAATAGTTGGTCGTCTTAATTTGTGTTAATTCCGCTTCGTTGCTAGAGACTAGCAAAGCGCTAGTTGGGGGTCATGATGAGAGCTGATATTAACTTAATCTTAGCTCGATAAGGAGTAAAAACTGACCGGATTTGACCTCATTTCTCTAGTATTACCTGCACTTGTGTTTAATTTGTTTCTTTACACAATGATGTATTTTTTGTGGTATGTTGTTGTGTTTGGCTCTTTGAGTGCAGGTTCTGAAGTTTGAAGGGAATTACAAGTTGAAAGGATAAACTCAAGAAACAAATTGATGAAGTCTTGATACCAATCGATTGACATAGTTTCAATCGATTGACATGTTTTCCTTACCAATCGATTGAACTATTTGTCAATCGATTGACATATTTATCAATCGATTGACATCTTTGTCAATCGATTGACTTAAACTGGAAACAGTCTGTTTTAATGGCGCAAGATCTCAGCAATCAGGCGACGACCAGCCGTTATGGAATGAACCTGGACGCCTCTAGCTCGTATTTCTGACATTATATATAGAGGAGAGTAGAGAGGGCCGGGGGTTGGCTCATTTTTTTGTATGGTTTTGTAGGATTTGTTTGGTTTATCGGATCAAAGCAAAGGAATAATTGGAGGTTTATTTTTTTATTCAGTTTAAGTTCAGGTCCATTTCCAGTTCCCTTGTGGTTTTGCTGTTTGAGTGATTGCATGATACATTGATTTGATTTGAATTCAAATTTTGAAATTTATTGTGTTTAAAGTTTAATCCATGCCTTTTGATTATAAATTCCTTAGAAATAGTTCTGTTCATATTAGATTAAACATGTCTGAGTAGATCCTGGTTGGGAATAATGTGAAGAAACATTGTTCCCAGCCCTCTGCCATGATTCTGTAAAAGAGTCGATGTCAATCGATTGAATACAGAGTTCAATCAATTGACATTGATTCCAAGTCAATCGATTGATATAAATGTCAATCGATTGAAAGTCATTTCATATCAATCGATTGACATCATGTCAATCGATTGGTATGATTATGACTTGGGTTTACTCCTTTCTGTATTCCAGTAACTTTTGTTTCAGAAACTAAGTCCAAATTGATCTTTCAAGTTCAAATTGTAATCTGATTTTGGAATAAAAGCTCTTTCGATTAGTTAAATCTACGAACACTCATAACAAACATATCGAATATTTCATACTCAATTTGTTAGTTATTGTTCACAGTTTTAATTAACTTGTTATTTCGGTTCTTCATAAATAAGTGAGGCAAACGAACCACTAGATATGCAAGATTCACATACCTAGTGTCTAGAATGTTTAACTTAATCATTTTGAAATAAGGAATACTCTAAGGATAAAACCCCAACTGTTCATTCTTGTTAAAATCATGGTAGTGGCTGGTACTTTGTGGATTCACATGTTCCCAACTCATTTTCATATTTGATTTTTATCACAGTTTTTAATCTTATCTAATTAAGTCTTTGCTTCACTATAAATTGTTTCTTCTTTTTTTTTTAGGACTGTTAGAACCCCCTACTACAAGAAATCATCTTTTATTTTATTTTAGGATTCAATCTAGATTCTTCCGCCTTTATAATCCGTCCTTTGGGATTCGACCCGGTCTTACCGGTTTTAACGCGACGCGACCGTCTACACTTGAACGTACTCTTCGGAGAGCACATTTCAAGTCGTGTCACCGTATAATTGCTGCTGTGGATCTCCATTTCTGGTCGTTTGTCCACACCGTATAATTGCTGCTGTGGATCTCCAGTGGGCTTCGCGGCTCCGAGCACCGTCAAATTTGGGGGCTACTAAATAATGGGCAGCAGCTGTTTTTTTTGTTGTTGAGCTACTCCATGCGGCTGTGCGTTACATTTGGACGGGCTGTTTTGAAGAGTTTTCTGCACAATTTTGTGCTTTGGGTGGTTGCTACAGTTGGGGTCTGCTATAGAATTTGAGATTTTGTTTGGATTGTTTGACGTTATTTTGTCTGCTTTGGATTCATCTACATGTGGGGTACGATGCAGAAGATGGGATATTGGTTGGCTTTTTGTTGAGGAAAAGTGTTGGGATGCTTCGGTTTTGGAGCAAACATGTCAGGCATGGATAGTGCTATATTGTGGTATCTTCGTCACGTTGGTCAAATCATCGGGAAAGTTAATTGCACTAGTTTTACTGATAATAGCCCGGAGTCAAATGCTATTGATAGGTGAAATATACATATCTATCTGTGGGTCTAGCAAGTGGAGTCTTCGTGCTTTCTTCGGAGCCATGCTGCTGTCAAGTAGTGATGCTGTTGAAATTCTACTGTTGGTGCTATGTTAATGAAGCAGAAATGCTTCTGGTTTTGTCTTCTAGATAAGGAAATCAATTAAAGCTTATGGGTGGTTCCATCGATGGGGGCTTGCTGTGGTTTGCAATCTCTTCAAGATTTGGCAGTAGTTGTATTCTGTAGACCTATGAAGTCTACAATAGATTTTTGTGGCATAAGGTGTCACGCCCCGGAGTAAGCCAAAAATAGGGAAAATAAAAATTTTCCTTTATGGGTCCGTAGACACGTGACTAGTTTGTTAACCGTCCTGTCCTTCTAACTCTGAACCGTACAATCATAAGGGAAAATACTAGGGCATAAGCATGATCTAAACTTATCAGAGTATGAATACAGGAGTGGGAATTAAACAAGGGTTACAATAACTTCGGCCTTAATACAAGAGGCCATACTAAACAATTTACATAATCTTAAAACTTGAGAAACTGGCTATCAGGTCTTGGGCAAGGCTTTATTCTCCTTGGCTCCACGGTACTGCGTCCTGTACGCTTCTATTTATCTCCAAACCTGCAACACTCTGGGCATACGATTGCCCAGGGCGTAACATGCCGTCAGCCTTGGAACAAGGCTGAGTGAGAGTCTCAACCGCACAATAATCAGTAAATACAGAACATCTCTCAACTCACGTCATAGTTTAGTACTTTAAGGTATGGTTAATCTCTTATCAAAAGACGCATTCTCACCACGGGCATAGCAGAGGTCTCAACAAGACAGGTAAACAGATAAACATAGCATCATAGAATACATTTTCCTTATTATAAACTCGTGCGTGCAAATGCATGACCAATAAGACTCACTCCCAACTCTTTTCAAAGACGCTTGTTTTTAAAACAGATATTTTCAAAACCATTTTATTTTAAAACCCAAATTTCCAAACCAAATCATTTTTACTCATCAACTCAATCTCGTCATTCACTTTCTCTTTCTCATCCACTTGACAACACGCGGTATATCAAGGATGATAACATGCTATCACAGTCAATTCATACTCATTCCCTTGATAGGCCACCGGACGTCTTCACGGCGCACACTATCTGTAAACAATGAAACTGGCACATGGGATGTCTTCAACCATGTGTATACTCTCACCGGTCGTCTACACGGCTGAGAAGTATATTAGAGTACTAGCCGGACGTCTTCAACGATACATGGGACGTCTTCAACCACGTATGTGCATCACCGGACGTCTTCAACGGCGAGAGGCGCGCTAGGAACCCTTACCGTTCATGTCCACCCGGCTCGTCAGCCGTTGATCCATAGGATCTACAAATCACATCTCTTTTACATTCACATCTCTTTCTCATGCAATGCATGCTAACACATGTCATGAAATGCAAGTGAATCCACTCCCGATACCCATATGTAGTAACCCGTGTTTTTATATTTAAATTGACGATTTAGACTTCGTGTGCGATTTTAGCGAAAATTGGTCACAGGGATATTTTGGTCATTTCTTCAATTTTATAAGTCATGAACTAAAAATATATTTTTTGGGAAAAGTTGCGTGAGATTAAATGATTTGGTATTCGTGTTGGAAGTTAAGATTTTTCGAGTCATATTTAAAATTAAATCTAATATTTTCTCTTTTAATTTTAACGGTAGCAGAATTTTGTTTTCAGATTTTTGTTAAGAAAATGAAGGAAATTTAAGATTCTGCCCGCGTTGTCCCAAGCAAAACTCGATTCTGCACACTTTTCGTCTAATGCAAATTTATCAGATTCTGCACCGTTTGGGCAGAAAACGAGGATTACAGTAGCAGTTTTAGTGTATCAGAAATTAAATCTAATATTTCTCTTTTAATAATTAGATTGTTAGGCCATTATGTTTGGTTATTTATACACTAATATTAGTGGAGTTATAGGTGCATTAGTGTATGTTTACATCATCTTGCATATTCCTTATAAACTACCAATTAATTAGAAGTTAGTGGATTGTTAGGCCAATGTCTCTAAGTGGAGTTATAGGTGCATTAGTGTATGTTTACATCATCTTGCATATTCCTTATGAACTACCCATTAATTAGAAGTTAGTGGATTGTTAGGCCAATGTCTCTAAGTGGAGTTATAGGTGCATTAGTGTATGTTTACATCATCTTGCATATTCCTTATAAACTACCCATTAATTAGAAGTTAGTGGTTAATAAGTGGATTGTTAGGCCATTGTCTCCAAGTGGAAGCTTGGCTATTTATACACTCACATACTCTCTCAAACACACACATTCTACACTTCTAGCATAGAGAGCTTGAAAGAGTCACACATAGAGAGATTTATATATATATATATACACAATTATAGATATACATACACCTAGAGTTAGAAGAAGAAGAAGAAGAAGAGAAGTGTTTGGGAGTTGCTCAACATCATTTATAGGTACCGGGTTGTGTACAATATGCTTTCTAAATTCTCCGGAGTATTTCTTTGTTATCTCTACTTGTACTCTTTTTGCAGTTATGTTGTGTTTTCATTTGGAATCAATGAGTATGTGTTTATTGCTAAGTGCTATGGGACTAAAGGGTCATGAGCAAGGAGCACCTACCAACAGTCCAACAGGCCTCAGGGACCGACGTACTGGAGACGGGTGAGGTGAGGTGAGGTGTCTCTTGCTATGTGATCAAGAGGAACCTGGTATGATGCTATTGGTATGAGCGTTTGGGTAGTGTGAGCAGTTGGGTTGTGAGACTGGTCAATTGATTTGATGTCATTCTATGTATTTGATTGTCATTATCCTTTTGAGCCTTTATTATTCATGTCATATTGTATACTTCCCGGTATGGTTTTTTTTAGATGCAGGCAGTGCCGGTAACCGAAGCCTAGAAGGGAGATAAGGTTAAGGATGATATAGGAGATCCGTGGAGAATATGGACCTGCTGGGAGTTTTAAAGAAATTTTGTATTTTTATTTTAAAGAATCAAGTGTGATTTATTTAATTTTTCAATGGAAATACGCTTATTTTTGCGGGGCGTCACAAATGGTATCAGAGCCTGTCCCCAGCCGGAAATGTAGGACTAAGTCAAGGTTAGATAGTCTACATCGCCTGGGAGGAGTCAGAGAAGGTTGAAAAAAAAAAAAAAAAAAATTTGTTATTTTATAAAACAAAATATGCTATATTTGTTTTAAACATTATTTTAAGAAATTTATGAATTTATTTACCAAATGCTTTTATCTCTAGATTTCGGGACGAAATCTCTATTAAGGAGGGTAGATTGTAGTAACCCGTGTTTTTATATTTAAATTGACGATTTAGACTTCGTGTGCGATTTTAGCGAAAATTGGTCACAGGGATATTTTGGTCATTTCTTCAATTTTATAAGTCATGAACTAAAAATATATTTTTTGGGAAAAGTTGCGTGAGATTAAATGATTTGGTATTCGTGTTGGAAGTTAAGATTTTTCGAGTCATATTTAAAATTAAATCTAATATTTTCTCTTTTAATTTTAACGGTAGCAGAATTTTGTTTTCAGATTTTTGTTAAGAAAATGAAGGAAATTTAAGATTCTGCCCGCGTTGTCCCAAGCAAAACTCGATTCTGCACACTTTTCGTCTAATGCAAATTTATCAGATTCTGCACCGTTTGGGCAGAAAACGAGGATTACAGTAGCAGTTTTAGTGTATCAGAAATTAAATCTAATATTTCTCTTTTAATAATTAGATTGTTAGGCCATTATGTTTGGTTATTTATACACTAATATTAGTGGAGTTATAGGTGCATTAGTGTATGTTTACATCATCTTGCATATTCCTTATAAACTACCAATTAATTAGAAGTTAGTGGATTGTTAGGCCAATGTCTCTAAGTGGAGTTATAGGTGCATTAGTGTATGTTTACATCATCTTGCATATTCCTTATGAACTACCCATTAATTAGAAGTTAGTGGATTGTTAGGCCAATGTCTCTAAGTGGAGTTATAGGTGCATTAGTGTATGTTTACATCATCTTGCATATTCCTTATAAACTACCCATTAATTAGAAGTTAGTGGTTAATAAGTGGATTGTTAGGCCATTGTCTCCAAGTGGAAGCTTGGCTATTTATACACTCACATACTCTCTCAAACACACACATTCTACACTTCTAGCATAGAGAGCTTGAAAGAGTCACACATAGAGAGATTTATATATATATATATACACAATTATAGATATACATACACCTAGAGTTAGAAGAAGAAGAAGAAGAAGAGAAGTGTTTGGGAGTTGCTCAACATCATTTATAGGTACCGGGTTGTGTACAATATGCTTTCTAAATTCTCCGGAGTATTTCTTTGTTATCTCTACTTGTACTCTTTTTGCAGTTATGTTGTGTTTTCATTTGGAATCAATGAGTATGTGTTTATTGCTAAGTGCTATGGGACTAAAGGGTCATGAGCAAGGAGCACCTACCAACAGTCCAACAGGCCTCAGGGACCGACGTACTGGAGACGGGTGAGGTGAGGTGAGGTGTCTCTTGCTATGTGATCAAGAGGAACCTGGTATGATGCTATTGGTATGAGCGTTTGGGTAGTGTGAGCAGTTGGGTTGTGAGACTGGTCAATTGATTTGATGTCATTCTATGTATTTGATTGTCATTATCCTTTTGAGCCTTTATTATTCATGTCATATTGTATACTTCCCGGTATGGTTTTTTTTAGATGCAGGCAGTGCCGGTAACCGAAGCCTAGAAGGGAGATAAGGTTAAGGATGATATAGGAGATCCGTGGAGAATATGGACCTGCTGGGAGTTTTAAAGAAATTTTGTATTTTTATTTTAAAGAATCAAGTGTGATTTATTTAATTTTTCAATGGAAATACGCTTATTTTTGCGGGGCGTCACACCATATGCAAAACCACTTTCATTCTCTTTATTATTAACATAGCATGCATTATCTATTCCAGTCAACAACATCGTAAAACATGCATTTAACAGTTAGCAGCAGAAACGTAACATATAGTGCGTGGATCACATAACATGGATTTGATACCGATAAACATATAGATAAAACCCTTGACATGCTCACGCATGCGATAGTACTACCATGACATGCTTTGCATAGTCTTACAATTATTGAAAATACACGTGACATCATAAATCAGCATATTATTCATACAAAACATCATACATGTAACTTTAAATCATCTTATATTAGTCTTATTAGGATTATAGTGAGGTTAGGAAACTCACCTCGAGTCACCGATCCTTGAAAAGCGGATAATCGTCAAGTTCTACAACAATAAACGGAATAAACAGTAATAATGTATGAGTACAACTATAGGGGCAAAATGGTAATTTTACTAAATGAGGTCATAAATCTCAAGGTAGTGATCTACGTGTCATTCTAAGTCCAACGCCATTGACTAGACTCAAATCGGAGTCCGTCGCGTTTTACGAGGTAATATGCAGGACTTACTACACTAATGTGAGCCCTAAAAGACAGGCTGTATTTTCAACCGAGTCAAAATGTCACCAAACTTTACGGGAATGTTCTAGACATTATTCTAAGACTCTGGGAACTGACCGCGTAATTTTCGGAGTCCTAGATTATTTATTATGATTTATTGAAGATAGTATATACCAGAAAATACCCGAAATGCGATTTAAATATGTAATTATAATTATACAAAGAAATCAGTACTTAAAAGTATTTTTATTAAATACGAGATATTAAAATACACCACCAGTATTTATCTCATAATTTTCGGAGCTCGTTTGGTATTTTTAATAATTAATATACTCATAAAATAGCTCCTTATTAATTATTAAAAATATTGGACTATAATATTATAGCTTTATAACTTACATTATGTAATAAAATAGTTTCAGGGTTATTACCCTAATTTTCTAGAATTTATAAATACACATAGGCATTTATTAACCTTTTAAAACTATTTAAAACTGATATTTATTATTTATATTAACCATATAAATAATAAATATAATATATATTGTATTATAATGATATATATAGACTATTTAAATTAATACTCTATAATATAGAATATTAATGGTATAATTATAAATAATTTATAATTATTAAAACATTTTAAACTAATTAATACTTAATAATACTAATAATAATAATAATAATAATAATAATAATAATAATAATAATAAAATCTTCAGACCCGATGGGTCAAACCCGAACCGACCCGAGATTAAACGGGTGACCCGAATACACTCTCAAGGAAACCCAACCGCGTGACCCAATGGGTCAGACCCGACCCGACCGAATCTTAGGCGGACTACCCATATACACACTCGTGCAAACCCAACCCGAGAACCCATTCGGGTTAGACCAAACCCGAACCGGAAACCCAACTCTCCTCACAGACCTATCCTACCCATCAACCCAACCCTAACCAGACCCGGACCAAACCCTAACCCATTGCCAGACACAACACGACCCAACCCCAAACCCGAAACCTGACCCGAAGCCAGCCCGACGTCAAAATGACGTCGTGCTACTGAAAAGACCCATGGTTTTTTAAAACCCGACCCTACCTAGATCCTACCCATTCCTACTCAAACCTTAGCCCGCCCCGTTCACCCGAAACCGACCCAGAGTCAGCCCGACGTCAAAAACGACGTCGTGCCACTTAAAAGGCCCATGGGTTAATTAAAACCCAACCCGGCCTGCTACCATAACCCACTTACACACTCAGACCAACCCAACCCAAACCCGACCCGAGCCCGGGTCTTATAACCCGAAACGCACTCGGGTTTCTTCATCTTCTCTGGTGAGATAACGTCGCCGAAAAGTCGCGCCTCGCCAGAAAATCTTTCTCTCTCCATATCTCCCTCGCCTCTCAATAAAAATCGATGAGATCAACAGGGATTTGACCGGAATTTCCTCCTCTACAACATACTGGGAGCTGAACGCCTAGATATCTCATTTAGGGTTCCTACTAACCGATTATCGTTTTAACCAAAAAAACAAATAATGGCCTGCATGGCCATTCAAACTTGCACCAAATCAAAACCTGCTACAATGGGGTTCTTCTGAGTTCACTAGATTCTATTTGGTGTGATCAAAAGGAGTTTTGATCATACTTCAAAGATCCAAGCTCAGACTTGAGCTTTAATGGCCGCTGGAGCAGTCCCAGAGCTTAGGGCTCTGTTTGGCTTCATGCATGCAGGTCCTAGGCTCTCTAGGTGACATGCAGGGGCTTAAAATGGAAAGGGAGTGGTTGAGTTTACCTTAGGTGATCTCAAATCACTCCTAACTTCTCCGATCTTACTCTCTTCCTCCTCTGCGCCTTACTTCCTCTTCCTTGCTGCGTGGTTGTGTGCTGATGAGGGTGAGAAAGTGAGGGACAATGCAGGGAAGGGGTTGAGTGTACAATGTGTGGGTGTGTTTGTGTATGACCGGAATGTGAGGGAAAAGAGGGTGGTTTTCTTCTCAAGCTCTCTCTCTCTCTCACTCACTCTCGGGTCTCTCTCTCTAGAATCTGTATAGATCAGATTGTGTGGGGAGGGAGGGGTGATTGCAGATTTGAGGGTGTAATGGTGTGAGGGGGGTGTGCTTATATAGAGAAAATGGTGGGAAGGTTTGGTTGTGTGCAATGCGTGCACAAGGTGCACATGTATGTGTATGCGTCCAAGGGTAGATAGGTGTGGGGTCCACATGACCTATCAAGAAATGGTGTGGGCCCCATTCTCAGGTTGTGCATATGGATATGTTTCTGAGTCCCAAAGTACGTGCATGTGTATATTGTGTGTATCTAAGGGTAGATTATCAGGGTGGGGTCCACTTGGTTTCAGTGTGGGTCCCACTCACATGTTAAGTACCTTGAGATGCGAGCCGAGGTTCTAGTTCAGTGCAAATATAGTTATACATGAATACGGGCTAGGTATAGCCTAAGTGTGAGTCTGTCTATGACTCCTAGATGAAATTTAGAACGTCAAGGTTACAGCTGCTCAGATTGATTCTAGGTTAGAGTCATCGTCGTCATTGCTAAGACGTTGATTATAGGATCTTATAAGGATTCTAACTAGGGTCACCCTAATGGGCCTTCTGTAGCCGTCATCATGGTGACGTCACCAATTCTAATCCTACGTGGAATTGTAGAAAATTCTGGGTCCTACATAAGGGGAGATAGGGGTAGGTTGAGGCTTTAGTCATTGGTGAAGCTTGCAACTTAAAAAGGTGAGGTCAAATTTTGGCACCATAGATGGGAAAATCTGATGAGGTGCTTGGATTGCTGTTATTTCCTTTGGGCTTATGCTAATGTGGTTAGAGCAGTTTGCCCTTTTTTTTGGTGCTATTTTTCTTATAGTGCTGGTTCATAATGAGTATGTGTGGTGCTGGTGCAAAATTGCTTTAGGAGATGTTTTCCAAGTCTTGTGGGGGGTTATTATTGGTTTCCTTTCAAAATCTTGATTGGCTCGTTGTATTTTTGCTGGTTGGGATGATCGCATCTCTTTTGACCTTTTGGCATATTTAATAAAATTACTTGCTGTTCAAAAAAAATAATAATAAATAAATAAAAATATTAGTTAAATTTAAGTAGTGATATCTATGTTAATATATATTATTTACAAATAATAATATTTAACTAGTTAAATAATAAATTAATTAAATATATTATAGTTAATAATATTATACTCTGTAAGCTTGAGAAGATCTTTCCTCCAGCTTTCTTTGATGTAATGGTCCATTTGGCCATTCATTTACCGTGTGAGATCATGCTTGGAGGACCTGTGCATGTTCGTTGGATGTACCCTCCTGAAAGGTAATTCTGGCTACTCTAAAGTTAGCTGATCGGGAGAGAACAAATCCTATTTATACGCCTTAACGAGCATTTGTTAGTACCTTTTTATCCTGTTTTTGTATATTTTTACTTTGTTTTATATTTTCTGACAGGTTTTGGAAGAAATCAAGTATATCAGGCTAAACAGGGTGAAAAAGCAGAAGAAAAGAAACTGAAAAAGCCAAGTCGCGCGCGCGAGCCGCGGGCGCGAAAATCCGAGAATCGCTCGCACGAGAACCCAGAAATCGCTCGCGCGATCCGCGCACGCGAAGTCCCAAATGTCGCGCTCGCGCGACCCGCTCGCGCGATATGTGTAAAAACTAAAGTTGCGTATTTCAGTATACTGAAGACTCCTGTGCAAACGAGATGTCCTAACTGCGTCCAGATTGTAAAATATATCAGTTTCAGTTCGTCTCGAGTTAGAAAGGCTTCCAAAAACTTGTTGTAATTCTATATATACCCTATTTTACTACAATTAAAGGGTTACACATCATTAGCCAATAAAATATATACACACTTTCAGCCATTGAAGGGAGGGAAGCAAGGAGAAGAAGAAGAAGACCAAGGATTTCCATGGCCTCCTCCATCAACTACTTGCCATCCATCACTTCCATGGACGGCTAGATCATAGATCTAGGGTTTCAATGAAGCCCTAGTCGAGTAATAGGGAGTATTTTATGTTTTTATTTTAGTTTTATTATGTATGGATGACAGTCACATGTTCCGAGGATTTTTATAAATAAATCGTACTTCTATTGATTAAATCATTGCTTTCAAAGTTTATTCTTGTCTTAGATCTATTTTGACTGTGATGTGCTCAATGATCTATTCTTGCTGTGCTTGTTTAGATTGTTTACATGTGATGGTGCTTTATTGATTTGTGCTATCAAGTATCCGAATAGTCCATGCCTAGATTAGACGGATTAGATCACAACCCTAGTTTAGTGTGGGATAATTCGTGCTAGCCGAAGATGGATTATGTTGGTGCTTGAACCATGATTATCTTCTTGTCGGAGGAATTGGGCTTGTAGCTACAATTCTCCATATTCATCCAACGTAATAAGCTAAAGTAATTCATAAATATTCCTATTATGAAGCTAGTGGTGGATTTGTAATCCTAGGTTCCCTTAAACATTATTTAAAACAACTATTTAAATTGCTTTCATAGGTTAGATTTATTTTTATGTTCTTAGTTTAATTCAAATTAAAATCAAATCCGTTTTCTTAATTAACTAAATTTAGGTTTTAAAATTAAGTCGCTGTAGTAAATCAATCTCTGTGGGTTTGACCTTTACTTTCACACTACAAATCCTTAGAAAAGTAAAGCATAAATAAAAGCATACTTTTTATATCTTGATTCTGACAACATCAATTTTTGGCGCCGTTGCCGGGGATTGCATTACTACCTTTAGTTTTATAATCTTAGTTTAGTTAATTCGTAAATATTAGATTAGTTTTTAGTCTTCTAATTTTTTCGTTTTATTTTAAGTTACTAACTTTTCTTTTATTTTTGTAATTTCTTAGGACATCAAATTCCAACGTTTCCGAGTGAAGTAGCTAATTACATCAAAGGAGTTTACGCAAGTAAAAATATAAACAAAATAAAATAAATTGCTTCTTGTGAAACTCGCTTTAAACCACTGTAAGTTAGGGCGCTGTGACGCACTATTTGCATTAGTTTAGGGATTAATTGCACTGCATTAGCTAGGAAACCCGGGGCGCTGGGCTTGACGCGGTCATTTCATTACAGGATAATATTCATGCATCACAGTAGTTGAGTGCTTGTTATCTTAGTTGCGTGATTGCTATTTGTTTTTCTTTTGTTGAGTCAGTTTTTGTTTTTAGTTTACTTTCTTTTAGTTTATGTTAGGTACACGTTCAAATAAACCGGAATTAAAACCTTTCGACTCTGAACTTGAACGTACCCTAAGACTTAACAAGTCTTCAAACTTAATTTCTAGAGCTAGGTTTTTAATAGACGACGATTTGACACCAAAACCAACGTCGCTATTTGAATCCGAAATACGCAGTACTCTTACAAGACTAAAGAAACCACGCTTTCATAACATAGAACCAATTAAAATGGCAGACATTGGAAATAATAACGATAACAATCAAAACAACGGAGCTAATATGAATAATCTTAATATACCGCCACCTCCTCCACTTAAAGATTATTTTATTCCTACGACTTACACGCCACAAACATGTATTGATTTACCGGAGGCGACGGCATCTCACTTTGAGATAAAGTCGTCTACCATCTTTCCATGGCCGTCTAAATGAAGATCCATATCAACACTTAGGAGATTTTCAAGATATATGCTCTACTTTGAAAATCCAAAATTTAAATGATGATGAATTAAAATTGCGGCTCTTTCCATTTTCTTTAAGAGACAAAGCTAAGTATTGGCTTCAATCACTTGAGCCAAACACAATTAAAACATGGGAAGCCTTACACACCGCATTTTTACAAAAGTTTTTTCCTATTATGCGTACGAATAAAATAAGAAAAGATATAACTAATTTTGTGATGCAAGATGGGGAATCTCTTTATGACACTTGGGAAAAATTTAAAGAATTATTACGCTCGTGTCCACATCATCAGGTTCCTAAGTGGCAACTTGTTCAGGTCTTTTACGAGGGACTAATTCCCTCGGTCCGTAATACCGTCGATACTGTTTGTGCGGGAACTTTCCTACACAAAAGCGCCGACGAGGCCTGGAAAATTTTTGAAACCTTAAGCGAGAAAAAGATGCATCAGGCCGTGTCGGTACGTTCGGAAGGATATCTTCCTCCACCCAAACGAGAGATGAAGTTTGAGTCGAATCATTCTGTTGAATTTCAAGAATTATCTAAAAAAACTTGACCGACTGTTAACAATGAACCAAACGACAACCTCACCTTCTTCAGAAGTATGTGCCTTATGTTCAGATCCGTCACATTCGATACTGGCATGTCCATCGGCGAGTCAATTTCCGGAATTCGTGGAGCAACACATAAATTCTATTCAACAATACCCACGAAATAATTATAATTCGACTACTAATAATCCGGATGCGCCATAGAGAAACCACCCTAACTTCTCGTGGAAAAATAATACTAATAATCCTAATGAGGCAACTAATTTTCCTAATGCTTATCGACCCCAATTTCAACAAAATCAATACCAACACCCTCCTCCTCATCCTAACCCCCCAAGGACTAATGTTTTTGAGGAAAAGGTGCTGGCATCCCTTAATAAAATTGAAACACAAGTACAGGCACAAGCACAAATAGTGCACTCTCACACACAATCCATTGCGAAGCTTGAATCCCAAGTGGGACAACTAGCTACTGTAGTGAGTCGTAGAAACGAGGGGATGTTGCCTAGTCAAACAATTCAAAATCCTAAGGGACAATATGAGGTTAAGGGGTCGAGTGAACAAGTAAACGCCGTCTCGACTAGGTTGACTACACGAGAAGAAGAGGTGATAGAAATTCCAAATGAGAATGTGATAGATATGAATATCAATTCTAATACGAAGAAGGGTGAGGACGCGAGCCAAAATAAGAAAGATAAAGAACCGGTCCCAACTAATTACATTCCAAAGTTACCTTTTCCACCTAATGTTGAGGGACCGTCACATTTGCCCAAGAAAGGGTCAAAAATGGAAGATATACTCGAGGTGTTCAAACAAGTGAAAATTAATATTCCTTTCCTCGACGCTATAAAACAAATTCCCGCGTATGCTAAATGTTTAAAAGACCTTTGTACACAAAAGCGCAAAATACGTAGTCATACTCCTAAAAAGGTCTTCCTCACGGAAAAAGTTAGCTCTATATTCCAACACGCTCCTCCGAAGTATAAGGATCCCAGTACGCCAACGATTTCATGTGTCATAGGTGACACTATCATTCATAGGGCTCTCCTTGACTTAGGAGCTAGTGTTAACCTCTTACCCTATCATGTTTATGAACAATTAGGTCTAGGTGAACTAAAACCTACGGCCGCTACAATTCAATTAGCGGATCGTTCTGTCAAAGTACCTAGAGGAATCGTCGAAGACGTCCTTGTAAAAGTTGATCAATGTTTCTATCCTGTTGATTTTATGGTCCTTGACACCGAACCGGTACTAGATGCTAGAAAATATA
The DNA here is from genome assembly GCA_033977485.1 of Hydrangea macrophylla. Classification (NCBI taxonomy): domain Eukaryota; kingdom Viridiplantae; phylum Streptophyta; class Magnoliopsida; order Cornales; family Hydrangeaceae; genus Hydrangea; species Hydrangea macrophylla. The sequence continues at coordinate 142,869,926 of CM066991.1, forward strand.
CTCCTGTTATTCTTGGTCGTCCATTCTTGGCCACGGCTAACGCACGTGTCAATTGTAGAACAGGGGTGATGAAAGTGTCGTTCGGGAATATAAAATTAAAATTAAATGTTTTTAATGCTGTTGATCAACCTCCTAAAGACGACGATAACCTATGTGAGGCGGAAAGTGGGGTGAGACGAATAATTGAACCTAATACTGTAATAAATATGAGTGGAGGGAATAATATAGAGGATGATGAGTGGATGAACCCTAATACTTCGGACCCTAATGCTGAATCTACTCGGAAGGTAAGAAATTGGTTTGAACAGACTGACAAACCGTTAATCGAATTAATTCAAAGCGACGTGATTTCTGCTTACCACCGAGCTCTCCCTGATATCCTTAAGGGTACAAAATCTGATTTTCAACCTCCATGATTCTTGAGCTAGAACGGTCTAGCTAAAGACGTAAAAGTTAGCGCTTCTTGGGAGGCAACCCAAGCTTGATTTCGTCTGTTTCTTTGATTTTTGGATGTTTGTGAGTCGGTTTGGTCAGTCTTAGAGTTTTTCTGGACAGGTTTGGGGGTCGAAATTAATTTATTTTAATATTACATACATAATTTTAGTTTAAAAAAAAAAATTTTGAATTCGCGCGCGCGACGGCCGCTCGCGTGGACCACTCGCGGGATACCCCATCTTTCTGATATTTTCTTTTGTTTTCTCTATCAGCCCTCCACACCTGTCGCATAGTTTTTTACTTTTCTGTTTTTGTTTCTTAGGTACTTTTAGAACGAGTCTTTAATTATTTTCATTTTTCTAGTTATGTTTTACTTTCTGTTATAGTTTATTATCTTTTTACTTTCTTTAAGTTTTATAGTTTATTTAGTTTCGTTTAGCTTAGTTATAATTCTTTAGCTGTTTTTATTATTTTGGTTGTTTCTTTTCTTTTATTAATAAGTAACAGGTAACATTGAATGTTATTGCCTTATTCCTTTGTGTTCACCTGTTCTAGGCTTGTTAAGATCGAGGTAATATTGTTCTTTACATACTTTCCTTTCTTTTGTTTTATCGTTTCATTGGGGACAATGAAAGGTTTAGGTTTGGGGGTATGTACACACATGCACATTATTACACTAAATTTTCAAAAATTTTCGAAACTTGTGCTTAAATAAACGATATTACTGACGTTTTTGCAATATTTGATTCGATACTTCTTGTTATAGTACTTTGATTGTTATAAAATGATAAACAAGGAAAGATGTGATTAAAGATTTGCTGAAGTCATGTTGAGACGTTTTAGGATATGTATCATTGGAATCGTAGTTTTATATTATAAATTTGCATACAAACTTATGCACTGCACGTAGTCGCTTGAATACATGTTTGATGTGAACTATAACATGATTCGGATTTCTAGATAACACATGGTGGAGACTAGACCCAGTGAGCTTTTGAGCCTATCTTTTCTTTTTAGAGGGTTATAAATACATTTTGTGTTTGTCGAATTTCATTGAAATAGCGCATCTAGTTGTTGTTTAGTCTCATTATTCTTGTTCTGGTTGATAGTTAAGTTAAGATATTTGTTACCATGCTAAATAATCTTCCGTCGTAAACATTGAAGAATCGTTTTACCCTAGGAAATGATTATAGGCCTTCTTTGTTTATTACCGGCCGATAAAAGATAAAATTTCCTTAGTTCGCCCTTTTGAGCCATTAAAATGCCTTTTTCTTTGATTACCATTATCCTTGTTTTTGCTCTGACTTGACAAACTTGGAGTTCACCATTGAGAGATTTGTCAACTTTTAGTGGTGTAAAGGCGATGTGTGATTGAGAAGAAGAAGTAAATAAGATGATGTTTGGGGTGGTTGCCTTGATTCTTTACTGAATATTCGTTTCGAAAGCAACGAGAAGGAAAGAAAAAGAGATAAGGATTGGAAAAAAAATAAAGAAGAAGAAGGTTGATAAAAAAAAAAAAAGAAAAGAAAAGAAAGAAAATATATGAAAAGAAGAGAATGAAAAGATGAAGTTGGTAGAATAGAGAATGAAAGAAGTCGAACATGCCTTACAATGCCATTCTGAGATTACCTACTCAATGAATCTTTTCTATCCTTTTTCATAGCCTGAGCCACATTACAACCTTTGAAAAGTCCTATTTGATCCTAGGAAACATGGTTCGGATATGAAAACGATAGGAGGGGGATTAAAACATGGTAATGATTAATTTTTCTTGATTGTTGGCGTCCTATCCATGAGACTAATGTTCTTTTGTGTCATGCGTCTTTTTCGTGTCATATGTGAGCATTTTTCGGTTTGAAAACATATTTCCTTTACTCACATATTTTAGAAAAATTACACCTGTTTCTGAGTGTTTCATTTTAGAGTGTAATTAACATCGTGAGATTCATAGTCGAGACATAGTTAGACGGTTATCCGAGTTATATTCCAAGTTCATGACATACGCGTGTTCATTTGACTACCATATCACACACGTGCAATTTTATGAGAAACTCTATTGATTTATATGATGCATGTGCTTGGGATTGCTTTTCATGATGTAAGTAGACATTTGATTCTGTTTCTTCTTGTTCGTTATTCTATTTCAAATCATTGTTTTATAATAAGGAGTATTGTTTATTTGTTTTTCGTTTTAATAAAACTTTTTAAGTTTACAAGTTAATAAAGATGGTTGTGGGTGACTTGTTGACGAGAACCCTCACGAGACTTTACTCGTCCGACTAGGGACACCTAGAGGTTTAAAAGGCTTGTTGCATATGCTAAATGCAATCGTGATCCATGCGAAAATGGAATAGTATTTTATTAGTAGTTAGTTGTTGTTTTAGTTTTGCTCGAGGACTAGCAAAATGTAGGTTTGGGGGTGTGATCGGGAGAGAACAAATCCTATTTATACGCTTTAACGAGCATTTGTTAGTACCTTTTTATCCTGTTTTTGTATATTTTTACTTTGTTTTATATTTTCTGACAGGTTTTGGAAGAAATCAAGTATATCAGGCTAAACAGGGTGAAAAAGCAGAAGAAAAGAAACTGAAAAAGCCAAGTCGCGAGCGCGAAAATCCGAGAATCGCTCGCGCGATCCGCTCGCGCGAGAACCCAGAAATCGCTCGCGCGATCCACCCGCGCGAAGTCCCAAATGTCGCGCTCGCGCGACCCGCTCGCGCGATATGTGTAAAAACTAAAGTTGCGTATTTCAGTATACTGAAGACTCCTGTGCAAACGAGATGTCCTAACTGCGTCCAGATTGTAAAATATATCAGTTTCAGTTCGTCTCGAGTTAGAAAGGCTTCCAAAAACTTGTTGTAATTCTATATATACCCTATTTTACTATAATTAAAGGGTTACACATCATTAGCCAATAAAATATATACACACTTTCAGCCATTGAAGGGAGGGAAGCAAGGAGAAGAAGAAGAAGACCAAGGATTTCCATGGCCTCCTCCATCAACTACTTGCCATCCATCACTTCCATGGACGGCTAGATCATAGATCTAGGGTTTCAATGAAGCCCTAGTCGAGTAATAGGGAGTATTTTATGTTTTTATTTTAGTTTTATTATGTATGGATGACAGTCACATGTTCCGAGGATTTTTATAAATAAATCGTACTTCTATTAATTAAATCATTGCTTTCAAAGTTTATTCTTGTCTTAGATCTATTTTGACTGTGATATGCTCAATGATCTATTCTTGCTGTGCTTGTTTAGATTGTTTACATGTGATGGTGCTTTATTGATTTGTGCTATCAAGTATCCGAATAGTCCATGCCTAGATTAGACGGATTAGATCACAACCCTAGTTTAGTGTGGGATAATTCGTGCTAACCGAAGATGGATTATGTTGGTGCTTGAACCATGATTATCTTCTTGTCGGAGGAATTGGGCTTGTAGCTACAATTCTCCATATTCATCCAACGTAATAAGCTAAAGTAATTCATAAATATTCCTATTATGAAGCTAGTGGTGGATTTGCAATCCTAGGTTCCCTTAAACATTATTTAAAACAACTATTTAAATTGCTTTCATAGTTTAGATTTATTTTTATGTTCTTAGTTTAATTCAAATTAAAATCAAATCCGTTTTCTTAATTAACTAAATTTAGGTTTTAAAATTAAGTCGCTGTAGTAAATCAATCTCTGTGGGTTCGACCTTTACTTTCACACTACAAATCCTTAGAAAAGTAAAGCATAAATAAAAGCATACTTTTTATATCTTGATTCTGACAACATCATTAGCATACATAGTTTTCAATGCCATTGGGTTGCCTAATGAATGGTCTTACAACTTCATTTTTCAAAGGTAACTCGGAACTCTAAAAGGATATGTTTCGAACCGAGCCCATCCAGAAGGTTCAATTGCGGAGGCTTATATTGTCAAAGAGTGTATTACTTTTTGCTCAATATATTTGGATGAGATGGAAACCGTGTTTGATAGACCTAAACTAAATGAAGATCGTGGTGAACGTTGTAAGGGCATCATGGTTTTCACAGACCCGGCCCGTCCTATTAGTCTAATGTCACAGTCTGCCAGGTCTCACACGAGTTGACTGACAATGCTCATTGGTTCTTGCTCTTTAATAGCCCCGAGGTCTTCAATAGCCCCGAGGTCATCAAAACATAATTCATCTTCGGTTAGCACAGAGTGTCTCACACTAAACTAGGGTTGCGGCGCACTCCATCCTCCCTAGGCATGAACTATTCGACTACTTGATATCACAATTCAATTAAGCACCATTACATGTAAATTATCCATACAAGTACAGCAAATATAGATCATTGAGCACATCACATTCAAAATAGATCTAAGACAAGAATAAACTTTGAAAGTAACGATTTAATCAATAAAAGTTCGATTTTATTATAAAAAATCCTCTGAACATGTAATCATCATCCATACATATTAAATCTAAACAAAAACATAAATAATACTCTATTACTTGGCTAGGGTTTCATTGAAACCCTAGATCTTGGTCTAAGCGGCCATAGAATCAAGGATTGACACGAGGTTGATGGAGGAGGCCATAGGGATCCTTGGTCTTTTTCTTCTTCTCCTTGCTTTCCTCTCTTCAATGGCTGAAGTTTTTTTGGTTATGGAAGGATGTGTATAATGTTGTGTAATGTTGTGTAACTTTAAAATTGATTTAGAATAGGATTTATATAGATTTTGGAAGGATTTAGGAAGCTTTCCTAAGCCTAATCACACTAAAACTGCTATTTTTACGTTTCTGGATGTATTCAGCCAATTCGGATCACAAAGGGCTCTTCAGGACCTCGAAATATGCATTTTTTACTTTTTCAACGGGTCGCGCAAGTGGGTCACTCCAGCGAGATTCCACTTTTCCAACTTTTTCTCATATTTTCTCAACTTTGTGCACTGATCGTAGAATTGCGATAACTTTTGACTCAGACCTCGTATTGACTCATCGTTTCTGGCCACGCATCCGTAACTCGAAGATCTACATTTTATATCTCTGGAGAAATTTCTCAAATTCAAAGTATTCCTTGTCAAAAATGCAATTTTTCGAGGCTGCTACTGTATTCAGCTTTTACCGGAATCAAATTTTGAGCCCAGAATGTCTTCTAAAGCCATTAATCATTGTATTTTTGTGCATTTTCACATTAAAGGTCTAAAACCTACAAAATATAGAATACTTATTAAAAAATAACTAATAGCTAAATGAAATGAGCTAACAAAGTGTAACTTCAGGACTATAAACGGCAACTATTCGTCGCCGATCAGTTACTTTTACCACAAAGTAACATGCCCATTTATATGGAAGAACGCCATAGCATACATATCATACTATATGTGCTATTTTGTGATCGTTTATGGAGCAATGGATTAATCTCTATTTCATTGCTGTGTGAGCCACGTAGTCTCCCTGTAATAGGGATTCTACACAAGTTACCTCATGACTTGAGACTATGTCATGAAGAGGACACTTGATGACGCTACTTTAGTGTACCATCCTGGGATGAAGAGACAAATATCGTCCTATGGGGAACGTCTAGGAAAGAGGTCAAGTTAGTCGGATTGACATTAGTAGACAGGGAAGACTCTTCGATAACACACCATGTTTTGTAACTTATTAGCTGGCCAGCGACAATCGTATACGTACTGAGTGTCATTGGTACATTACATATTTGGGGGTGTAGCACTGCTTTTTGAGGGATTAAGAGTGCTAGATCTGGTGTGGTTGAACCTGTCTGGGTAAATACACGAGAAGCTTCCGAGTGATGCGTTTTGCTACTTATGTGATTGACTTAGCATCTCAGCTCCTGTCACTGTATGTTTCTTTTCGTGAGATCGCACGTTCTATTTCCCGTATGAGGAGATGATGAAAGTTGGAATCTGAGAGATTTTGTCTTAGCACAAGCCTTATGTGGGTGAGTAGGAGATGTTAGCATTTTTTGTGGGTTATGGGTGACCCACATAATGTATGGACTGGGTCCAATGGGCTTAGTTAGGGTCCAAGAAATCCTATGTGGATTATAACATGGAGTCTTAGGTCATGTATATGTGTGTGTGTGTGTATATATGTGTATAACAGACATAAATACAACTCTCTACACACAACAAGAGTAGCCCCTCTCTCTTCCTCTCCTCTCTCTCTTCGGTTTCTCTCTCTAGCCAAATCACACTAGGGCTTGGGATTTAGTGCGTGGATACAAAGGGGGTGTCTCTAGTAGGCATTCTCATGACCCGTTCGAAGCACAAGAACGTACACGGAAGCACCAAAGAGCAGTAGTTCGTGGGTATTATCGCCGGGCTCGTAACAACGCCGCCAAGACGATCCGTAATCTGGTATATTCCGTAAAGTATGTCCTTAACCTGACCCGTATGCTTGTTTGATGCATATATACCCCAAAACCAACAAAGCCATAGTCTAAAATAAAGGATTCATCTTAAACTTTCTCACTAAGAGAAAGATTTTTTTTCCCCAAGAAATCTGAGGTCTATTTCTTTCCTTCCTTTTATGGATGGGTAAGTGGGGAGGGAAACTTTAACTTATGCCAACTGTGCGGGGAATTGAAAATTTTCAACTTAGATATGAGACCTTGGTCTCTAAGTCAATCGTTGTTAATGACATTAATTTTTTTTTATCGCAAAGCTTGAAAATTCCATTTCACAAAAGATAAGTTCACAATGAACAAATACAAACAGAAGAAGGAAAAAATACATGATAAATCACAACAATCTTCTGGTTTGTACTGCAATATTCTCCAAACTATGATATCGTGGACTGTGGTGTAGCTCAAACACTGAGCCGTCTTAAGGAGAAAGATGTCAACCACCACAGCAAAAATCCGAGCTTCAAAACCACCGTGACTGCGAAGATGGCCCAAACAAACAACAAATCTAACGCAGATCTGTATGGAATATGACCATATCCAACCACGGAAAACGGAGACAAAAAGATCTAGCTGCATCAACCAATTAAACCAAACAAAAAATAAAACAAACCCTCAACACAAAACTCCCAACAAAGATGGAGAAACTCCCTCACAAGAGGGGACATATTATTAGAAGCAATAAAAAACAACAAAGAAAATGGTTAAGGACTTTCCCATAGTGGATAGGAGAGCCCCTAAGGGGCAGTCGCAAGGAGAGCACAGAAGTTAGAGAGAAGGGAGAGAAAACCCCAATGAGAAAGAAAATAACAAGTAATATTATTCTAATGACATTATTTTTTTAAGTGTTTGAAACAACAAATGTTCTCAAAGGGTTTGTCCCTCTTCTTCTATTCTTTATAGGGTAAATTGAACTTTTCACCCTTGTAGTTTTATGATCGCGACATTTTAGTCATTGCACTTTTAATTTGGACATTTTAGACCATAGAGTTCCATAAGTGTGACAATTAACTCCAATCAGGTCTTTTATAATTAAAGTTAGAACCCTTGTAGTTTAAAGAATTATACTAAACTCCCCAAACGTTTTCTTAAATTTCGTATTTTCTCTTTTTTTTAATACCTAATTATTTTTCACTGCTACCTTCCATCAATCAGAATTTCAGAATTTTTAATAAGTTCTTTTAATGTTTTTACTAATGTATTACTTTGTTCTATTATGATTTGTAATGAGTTCCCCTAAAATTTGGATTTCCTCTATTTAAAAAAGCTATAATTTCTTCCAACTTTTTAGCAAAAAATAAAAAATAAAACAAAATTCAACCATTCTTCTTCTATAGTCGTTATCTCTTGGTATTTCTTTCATTTGTTCTCTACTAAAATTTTTAGGTAATAAATTATTTATTTGACTTGAATTACCTTTTTCTTTTATTACCATTGTTTCTACATTATTAGTTCATTATTTTCAAGCATGCCATTATTATTTTCCAATACTTGAAGAGGATTGTGTTCCATTTCCTCAAGACTTATTAAACTTAATCGTTTATATAGGTTCGAACATGTAGTTTCTAACGTTTTTTTTAACTATTCGAGCGTGTAGATACGAGGACTCATCCAGAACGAACATCGGTGCCATGCTACATGAAAGGAAACTACATAATGTCAGAACTAATATTAATACTCATCTCTTGGGGATCTCAAGGTTCTAGAACCAAATGGTGTGGGATAATCAGTAAGCAAAAAGGTATAACCTGGCTCTGATATCAAAAATCATGTCACACCCCCGGAATAGCAAAAATAGAGAAAAATAAATTGCTTTTTGGGTCCATAGGTTTTGATTGGTGAAGTCACGTGATTGTTCACACCACACGTTACTAAACAATAGATAAATAAAGAGGCATGAAATGAACAGTTCTAACTTCACGGATAACATAACTTAAAGTTACTAGCTATTACAAATTAGAGTCTGAAATAAAATAAAACTAAAGTGTTAAGGCAACATATGTCTGATTACAAAAAGGTCCGAAAGCATAAAGTAAATTAAACTATTATCTAGCCCTAGTCTTCAATTGGCATAGATGTAGTCGTCGGCGTAGTAGTCTTCCTTTGTCGGGTCTCCCTCGGGATAGCCCTCCAAAGCAGCGTTATCCCCAGCATAAAAGTCCTTGCCCATAAGTTCTTCCCCTACATATTCATAGACAGGATACGCTGAAATGTAGGAATGTCCAGCGGCATAAAACGCCATCAACTCATGAAAGCTAAGTGAGTTAAACACTAACAGGGTATCGTAATTAAGCTATGTGATGAAGCCATGGCCACGATCTCGGATTGATCCCTAGCTCTATGCTTCACCATTCTAAGCCACCGTTGCTTAATTTGTAAATCATCGCCACTGTCAGGTTCAACTAATCAAGCCACAATAACTTGAACCAACAACAAAATAGGGTTCTCAAATCTTTACCATGGAGAAATCAAAGCGAGAGAAGCAACCATCATGGAGAAGTAACCTCCAGATCTTGAAACAATTTTTGGCCGAATAGGGTTTCGTCTTTCTCCTTCTTTTGCTCGCCATCTCTGTTTCTATTTCACTGCCGACAGTGTGGTGCCCTCTGATCGGGAGAGAACAAATCCTATTTATATGCCTTAACAAGCATTTGTTAGTACTTTTTTATCCTGTTTTTGTATATTTTTACTTCGTTTTCTATTTTCTGACAGGTTTTGGAAGAAATCAAGTATATCAGGCTAAATAGGGTGAAAAAGCAGAAGAAAAGAAGCTAAAAAAGCCAAGTCGCGCGCGCGAGCCGCGGGCGCGAAAAACCGAGAATCGCTCGCGCGATCCGCTCGCACGAGAACCCATAAATCGCTCGCGCGATCCGCGCGCGCGAGATACCCAATGTCGCGCGAGCGCGACCCGCTCGCGCGATATATGTAAAAACCAAAGTTGCGTATTTCAGTATACTGAAGACTCCTGTGCAAACGAGATGTCCTAACTGCGTCCAGATTGTAAATTATATCAGTTTCAGTTTGTCTCGAGTTAGGGAGGCTTCCAAAAACTTGTTGTAAATCTATATATACCCTATTTTACTTCAATTAAAGGGTTGCCAAATATTATACACACAATATACAACCACACTTTCAGCCATTGAAGGGAGGGAAGCAAGGAGAAGAAGAAGAAGAAGAAGACCAAGGATTTCCATGGCCTCCTCCATCAACTACTTGCCATCCATCACTTCCATGGACGACTAGATCATAGATCTAGGGTTTCAATGAAGCCCTAGACGAGTAATAGGGTTTTATTTATGTTTTTATTTCAGTTTTATTATGTATGGATGACAGTCACATGTTCCGAGGATTTTTATAAATAAATCGTACTTCTATTGATTAAATCATTGCTTTCAAAGTTTATTCTTGTCTTAGATCTATTTTGACTGTGATGTGCTCAACGATCTATTCTTGCTGTGCTTGTTTAGATTGTTTACATGTGATGGTGCTTTAATTTATTGATTTGTGCTATCAAGTATCCGAATAGTCCATGCCTAGATTAGATGAATTATGTCACAACCCTAGTTTAGTGTGGGATAATTTGTGCTAACCGAAGATGGATTATGTTGGTGCTTGAACCATGATTATCTTCTTGACGGAGGAATTGGGCTTGTAGCTACAATTCCCCATATTCATCCAACGTAATAAGCTAAAGTAATTCATAAATATTCCTTATTATGAAGCTAGTGGTGGATTTGCAATCCTAGGTTCCTTAAACATTATTTAAAAACAACTATTTTAATTGCTTTCATAATTTAGATTTATTTCTATGTTTTTAGTTTAATTCAAATAAAAATCAAATCCGTTTTCTTAATTAGCTAAATTTAGGTTTTAAAATTAAAGAGCCGTAGTTAATCAATCTCTGTGGGTTCGACCTTTACTTCCACACTGCAAATTTTTAGAAAAGTAAAGTATACTTTTTATATCTTGATACTGACAACATCAATTTTTGGCGCCGTTGCCGGGGATTGTATTACTACCTTTAGTTTTAAAATCTTAGTTTAGTTAATTTGTAAATATTAGATTAGTTTTCTTTTTCTTATTTTTCATTTGATTTTGAGTCACTAACTTTTCTTTTTATTTTGTAGGTTTTCCAGTCATCAAATTTCAACGTTTCCGAGTGGAGTAGCTAATTACATCAAAGGAGCTTACGCAAGTAAAAATATAAACAAAATAAAATAAATTGCTTCTTGTGAAACTCGCTTTAAACCACTGTAAGTCAGGGCGCTGTGACGCACTATTTGCATTAGTTTAGGGTTAATTGCACTGCATTAGCTAGGAAACCCGGGGCGCTGGGCTTGACGCGGTCATTGCATTACAGGATAACATTCATGCATCACAGTAGTTGAGTGCTTGTTATCTTAGTTGCGTGATTGCTATTTGTTTTTTTTTAATTGAGTCAGTTTTTGTTTTTAGTTTACTTTCTTTTAGTTTATGTTAGGTACACGTTCAAATAAATCGGAACTAAAACCTTTTGACTCTGAACTTGAACGTACATTAAGACTCAACAAGTCTTCAAACTTAACTTCTGGAACAAGGTTTTTAATAGACGACGATTTGACACCAAAACCAATGTCTTTATTTGAATCCGAAATACGTAGTACTCTTTCAAGACTAAAGAAACCACGCTTTATTAACATAGAACCTATTCCAATGGCCGACATTGGAAATAACGGAAACAATGGAAATAACCCTAATATACCGCCACCTCCTCCACTTAAAGATTATTTTATTCCTACGACTTACACGCCACAAACATGTATTGATTTACCGGAGGCGACGGCATCTCACTTTGAGATAAAGTCGTCTACCATCTCGTTACTTCCGTCTTTCCATGGCCGTCTAAATGAAGATCCATATCAACACTTAGGAGATTTTCAAGATATATGCTCTACTTTGAAAATCCAAAATTTAAATGATGATGAATTAAAATTGCGGCTCTTTCCATTTTCTTTAAGAGACAAAGCTAAGTATTGGCTTCAATCACTTGAGCCAAACACAATTAAAACATGGGAAGCCATACACACCGCATTTTTACAAAAGTTTTTTCCTATTATGCGTACGAATAAAATAAGAAAAGATATAACTAATTTTGTGATGCAAGATGGGGAATCTCTTTACGACACGTGGGAAAAATTTAAAGAATTATTACGTTCGTGTCCACATCATCAGGTTCCCAAGTGGCAATTGGTTCAAGTCTTCTACGAGGGGCTTATTCCCTCTGTTAGGAATACCGTCGATGCCGTTTGTGCGGGTACCTTCCTACACAAAAGCGCCGACGAGGCCTGGAAAATATTTGAAACGTTAAGCGAGAACTCGATGCATCAGACTGTGTCAGTACGTTCCGAGGGATATCATACGCAACCTAAGAGGGAGGTGAAGTTTGAGTCAAGTCATTCTATTGAATTTCAGGAATTATCTAAAAAACTTGACCGACTTATGACAATGAATCAAATGACAGCCCCACCCGCTCATGAAATTTGTGCATTATGTTCTGATCCGTCACATTCTATCCTTGCATGTCCATCGGCGAGTCAATTTCCGGAGTTCGTGGAGCAACACATTAATTCTATTCAACAATACCCACGAAATAACTATAATTCGACTAATAATAATCCGGATGCGCCATGGAGAAACCATCCTAACTTCTCGTGGAAAAATAATACTAATAATCCTAATGAGGCAACTAATTTTCCAAATGCGTATCGACCTCAGTTTCAACCTAATCAATACCAACAACCGCCTCCTAATTCGAATCCTTCAAGGAGTAACGTTTTTTAGGAAAAGGTGTTGGCGTCCCTTAATAAAATTGAAACACAAGTACAGGCACAAGCACAAATAGTGCACTCTCACACACAATCCATTGTGAAGCTTGAATCCCAAATGGGACAACTAGCTACTGTAGTAAGTCGTAGAAACGAGGGGACGTTGCCTAGTCAAACAATTCAAAACCCTAAGGGACAATATGAGGTTAAGGGGTCGAATGAACAAGTAAATGCCGTCTCAACTAGGATGACTACACGAGAGGAGGTGATAGAAACCCCTAATAAGAATGAGAATGTGATAGATATGAACATCAACTCTAATAAAGAGAAAGGTGAGGACGTGGATCAAAATAGAAAAGAAAATGAACCGGTCCCAACAAATTATATTCCGAGAATGCTATATCCACCTAATCTTGAGGAACCGTCTAATCTTACAAAGAAAAAGTCAAAAGTTGAGGATATACTCGAGGTATTTAAACAAGTTAAAATTAATATTCCTTTCCTCGATGCTATAAAACAAATTCCCGCTTATGCTAAATGTTTAAAAGACCTTTGTACACAAAAGCGCAAAATACGCAGTCATACTCCTAAAAAGGTCTTCCTCACGGAAAAAGTAAGCTCAATTTTTCAACACGCTCCTCCGAAATATATGGATCCCGGTACGCCTACGATTTCTTGTGTCATAGGTGACACTATCATTCATCGGGCTCTCCTTGACTTAGGTGCAAGTGTTAATCTCTTACCTTATCATGTCTATAAACAATTAGGACTAGGTGAACTTAAACCCACGGCCGCTACTATTCAATTAGCGGATCGTTCAGTCAAAATACCTAGAGGAGTCGTCGAAGACGTCCTAGTAAAAGTTGATCAATGTTTCTATCCTGTTGATTTTATGGTCCTTGACACCGAACCGGTGCTAGATGCTAGAAAATACACTCCTGTTATTCTTGGTCGTCTATTCTTAGCCACGGCCAACGCACGTGTCAATTGTAGAACAGGGGTGATGAAAGTGTCGTTCGGGAATATAAAATTAAAATTAAATGTTTTTAATGCTGTTGATCAACCTCCCAAAGACGATGATTATCTAGGTGTGGAGGGTAGTGAGGTTAAACGGAGTATTGAACTTACTAACGTAATAAATATAAGTGGGGGGAATAATATAGAGGATGATGAGTGGATGAATCCTAATACCTCGGACCCTAATGCTGAATCTACTCGGAAGGTAAGAAATCGATTTGAACATATTGACAAACCGTCAATCGAATTAATTCAAAGCGACGTGATTTCTGCTTACCATCGAGCTCTACCTAATGCTCTTAGGGGTACAAAATCCGAGTTACGGCCGCCATAAATCTTGAGCTAGAATGGTCTAGCTAAAGACGTAAAAGATAGCGCTTCTTGGGAGGCAACCTAAGCTTTATTTCGTCCGTTTATCTTCTTTTTGGTCTTTTTTGGGTCCTTTTGAGTCAGTTGTGGTCTCTTTGAATAGGTTTGGGGTTGGAATAAAGTTATTTTTAATTTATATACATAAAATAAGTGAACTAAGAGAAAAACCATTCTCGCGCGCGCGGCCCGCTCGCTTGAGACGTCGCTCGAGCAGCCCGCTGGCGCGAGAATGTGCCTTAGTGGAATTTTTGTTTACTTTTTGTTATGAAGCCTCGGGTTCTCCTCGCGCCTAATCTCGCTGGAGCGAGGTATCTCGCGGGCGCGAGGCAGTCCCGCTGGCGCGATTTAAAAAAAAAAAAAAATTACTTAGGGATTCGCGCGCGCGGACCGCTCGCGCGATTCCCCCTTTTCTTGATATTTGCCTTTCTTTTCTGTATCTTTCCCCATACCTGTTCAGGTAGTTTTTCCATTTCTGGTTTTGTTTTGTAGGTCTTTTTCCATCAGGATTTTGATTATTGTCATAATTCTGGTTATGTTTTATTTTATTTTATAGTATGCGTTATTTTCTTTTCTAGTTTATGTTTGTTTTGTTTTCTTTGTTTTGTTAAATCGTATAGATTAGGTTAATTTTTTTATATTTGTTTTAGTTGTTTTTCATATTTTCTTTGTTTAGTTTATTTTCTCAAGAAGTAACAGGTAACATTGCACTTTATTGCCATATTCCTTTGTGTTCAGCTGTTCTTTCATTGCCGAGATCGAGGTATTATCGTTCCTTACTTAAATACTCTCATTTCTTTTATTTTATTGTTTCATTGAGGACAATGAAAGGTTTAGGTTTGGGGGTATGCACATGCACATTATTATAGACACCAAAATTTTTCAAAAATTTTCGATACTTGTGTTTAAATAAACGATGATTACCGACGTTTTTGCAATCTCAATTTGATACTTCTTGCTATGTAACTATGATTGTTATAGAATGATAAACAAGAGAAGATGTGATTAAACATTTGCTGAAGTCATGATGAAATGTTTTAAGTTATGTATCGTTCGAATCGTAGTTTTATATCATAGATTTGCACATAAAACCTATGCACTGCACGTAGTCATTTGAATACATGTCTGATGTGAACTATAATATGATTCGGATTTCTAGATAACACATGGTGGAGACTAAACCCGTGAGCTTTTGAGCCTATCATTTCTTCATAGAGGATTATAAATACATTGTGTTTGTCGAATTTCATTTGGAATAGCGCATTAACTTGTTGTTTAGTCTCATTATTCTTGTTTTGGTTGATAGTCAAGTTAAAATATTTGTTACCATGTTAAATAATCTTCCATTATAAACATTGAAGAACCATATGACCATAAGACATGATTATAGGCCCTCTTTGTTCATTACCGACCGATAAATGATAAAAACTTCCTTAGTTCGCCCTTTGAGCCGTTAAAAAGCCATTTCTTTTTTTAATTACCATTATCCTGTTTTTGCTCCAACTTGGAGTTCACCACTGAAAGATTCGTCAACTTTTAGTGGTGTTAAGGCGATGTGTGGAAGAAGAAGAAGAAGAAGAAGAAGAAAATAATATGTTATTGGGGTAGTTGCTTGGTATTCGATGAATAATCATTTGAGAAGCAAGAAAAGAAACAAAATAAAGAAGAGGAAGGTTGAAAAAAATGAAAGAAAAGAAGAAAAATGAATGAAAAGGAATGAAGAGAAAGAAAAGATGAAAGTTTGTAGAAGAAGAATGAAAGAGATCGAACATGCCTTACAATGCCATTCTGAAAACTACCTAATGAATCCTTTCTATCCTTTTCCATTGTCTGAGCCACATTACAACCTTTAAAAAGTCATGTTTGATCCTTGGAAACATGGTTTGAATATGAAAATGATGGGAGGGAGATTAAAACATGGTAATGACAAATTTTTCTTGATTTTTGGCATCCTTTCCATGAGACTACTGTTCTTTCGTGTCATGCGTCTTGTTCGAGTCATATGTGAGCATTTCTTATTTTGAAAACATATTTCCTTCACTCACATATATTAGATAAATTACACCTGTTTCTGAGTGTTTCATTTGAGAGTGTAATTCATTGTGAGATTCGTAGTCGAGACATAGTTAAATGGTTATCCGAAGTATATTCCATGTTCATGACATACACGTGTTCATTTGACTACCACATCACACACGTGCAATTTTATGAGAAACTCTATTGATTTATACGATGCATGTGCTTGAGATTGTTTTTCATGACGTAGGTAGACGTTTGATTCCGTTTCTTCTTGTTCGTTATGCTATTACAAATCTTTGTTATATGATGAAGGAGTATTGAATATTATGTTCTTTGTTTTTAATAAAACTTTTTAAGTTTACAAGTTAATAAAGATGGTTGTGGGTGACTTATTGACGAGAACCCTCACGAGACTTCACTCGTCCGACTAGGGACACCTAGAGGTTTAAAAGGCTTGCTGTATATGCTAAATGCAGTCGTGATCCATACGAAAATGGAGTAGTATTTTATTAGTAGTAATTTTTATTTTAGTTTTGCTCGAGGACTAGCAAAATGTAGGTTTGGGGGTGTGATCGGGAGAGAACAAATCCTATTTATACGCCTTAACAAGCATTTGTTAGTACTTTTTTATCCTGTTTTTGTATATTTTTACTTCGTTTTCTATTTTCTGACAGGTTTTGGAAGAAATCAAGTATATCAGGCTAAACAGGGTGAAAAAGCAGAAGAAAAGAAGCTGAAAAAGCCAAGTCGCGCGCGCGAGCCGCGGGCGCGAAAAACCGAGAATCGCTCGCGCGAGAACCCAGAAATCGCTCGCGCGATCCGCGCGCGCGAGATACCCAATGTCGCGCTCGTGCGACCCGCTCGCGCGATATATGTAAAAACCAAAGTTGCGTATTTCAGTATACTGAAGACTCCTGTGCAAACGAGATGTCCTAACTGCGTCCAGATTGTAAATTATATCAGTTTCAGTTTGTCTCGAGTTAGGGAGGCTTCCAAAAACTTGTTGTAAATCTATATATACCCTATTTTACTTCAATTAAAGGGTTGCCAAATATTATACACACAATATACAACCACACTTTCAGCCATTGAAGGGAGGGAAGCAAGTAGAAGAAGAAGAAGACCAAGGATTTCCATGGCCTCCTCCATCAACCTCTTGCCACCCATCACTTCCATGGACGGCTAGATCTTAGATCTAGGATTTCAATGAAGCCCTAGACGAGTAATAGGATTTTATTTATGTTTTTATTTCAGTTTTATTATGTATGGATGACAGTCACATGTTCCGAGGATTTTTATAAATAAATCGTACTTCTATTGATTAAATCATTGCTTTCAAAGTTTATTCTTGTCTTAGATCTATTTTGATTGTGATGTGCTCAACGATCTATTCTTGCTGTGCTTGTTTAGATTGTTTACATGTGATGGTGCTTTAATTTATTGATTTGTGCTATCAAGTATCCGAATAGTCCATGCCTAGATTAGATGAATTATGTCACAACCCTAGTTTAGTGTGGGATAATTTGTGCTAACCGAAGATGGATTATGTTGGTGCTTGAACCATGATTATCTTCTTGACGGAGGAATTGGGCTTGTAGCTACAATTCCCCATATTCATCCAACGTAATAAGCTAAAGTAATTCATAAATATTCCTTATTATGAAGCTAGTGGTGGATTTGCAATCCTAGGTTCCTTAAACATTATTTAAAAACAACTATTTTAATTGCTTTCATAATTTAGATTTATTTCTATGTTTTTAGTTTAATTCAAATAAAAATCAAATCCGTTTTCTTAATTAGCTAAATTTAGGTTTTAAAATTAAAGAGCCGTAGTTAATCAATCTCTGTGGGTTCGACCTTTACTTCCACACTGCAAATTTTTAGAAAAGTAAAGTATACTTTTTATATCTTGATACTGACAACATCACCCTCACTTCCAGGTTTTTCTGTTTCTCTCTTTCAGTTTGGAATTTATCTGTTCATTGAAACTGGATTTTGGTGGTTTTTGGCGTATTCGATTTTCAATTTGGGGGTTTTTTTGGACTGATTGTGTTGGTGATCTAATTGAGCGCTATACTATGCCAGATATGTGTTTCAATGTCTAACTGAGGTTGGGTGCTTTTCGTTTTAGTTTATATTGTGATTGGAATGCTTGGTTGCTTTTGATGTCACACCGTACAGCTATATATTTTGTGTTTGTGAACAATATTCCAACTGTAGTTGATTCGAAATGGTTGTTTGGGATTTTCGAGAAGTGCGGAAAGGTTGAAGAGGTTTTCATTCCTTTTAATCGAAACAAAAATGGTAGGAAATTCGGGTTTGTTAAATACAAGGATGATAGAGCTGCTGTAGACGCAATCAATACCTTCAATAGGGTGTGGCTCCTCGATCATTAGTTGGGGGTTCTTGTAGGTTCTTCTCTGGTGGGCATGTTTCTTTTGTTGCTTCTTTGTTTTCTTTGCTTTCGGCTTTTGGCTTTCACTGTTTTGTTTTGGCTTTCTGGGGGTTTGCGTGCTTTGGTTTTTTCTTTTGTTTGGGTGTGGTTTTGTGTTGAATTGTTGGAGTTGTCGTGCTTCTTTCTCTATGGGTTTTCTGCTTGTGGGGTGCTAGGGTTCTCAGCTTTGGTGAGTTAAAAAAAAAAAAGCAACCTCCTCCTCGTAATGTTGCTTCTTTGTTTATGTTGTGTAGTAGTTTTTGGTTTGTCTCTTTGGGGGCTGGTTCGGTTCAGTTTTTTGGTTTGCCTTTTGGGGGATGGTCTCCAATCTAGTTCTTGCTTTGTTTGATTTGTTTTCATTCTAGTTCTTGCCTTTTGGGTGTCTTTGCTATTAGTTTGTCTGTTTTCTTCCATGTTTCTTTTGCTTTGGAGTTGTTTCTTTTCTTTTGCTTAGTCTCAGGGTTTTGGGGGTTTCATTTAAGTGCTGCCTTTGAATCGGAGTTTCCTGGTGCAATGTCGAGCATCCCCCATGGTTGATCTCATTTCTAGATTTTGGGTTGCTGATTTTGTTTTTGTGGTTTGTTGGCCTTTGTTTGGTCCTTGGCTAGATCAGTTTCCCATGTGGGCTTTGTTTGGTTTTTTTGGGTTTGTTTTCCTTTTTGGTTTGGGTTTTCAGTCGGGCTCTGTTTGGAGGTCTTGTTTCGGGTTGTTTCTCTTTTTGGCCTTTTAGGCTTTTTTAATAAAATTTGCTTGCCGTTCAAAAATTAAGCTAAGTGATTTTCAGAAATTTTCTAATAAGTTCTTTTATTGTTTTTATTAATGTAATATTATGTTCCTTTATGATTTGTGATGATATTGAATTATTTAAATTAACAGATAACATATTGATGGAAGGTGGTGGTAAAAATAATTAGGTACTAAAAAAAAAGAGAAAATACTAAGTTTAAGAAAACTTCTGGGGAGTGTAATATAATTTTTTTAAATTGCTATGGTTCTAACTTTAATTATAAAAGATTTGAATAGACTTAATTAATGTCAAGCTTATGAAACTCCAAAGGCTAACATATCTAAATTCAAAGTGCGGGAATAAAGTGCCCCTACAACTCTCAAACTACAAGAGTAAAAAGTGAAATTAACACTTCTTTGTATTAGTAGAGAATAGAAAATGGATCTTCCTAGTCAAGAAATCATTATAGATTTCAAACTAAGGGACCCAAACTCTGCTTTGGTCATTTTTTGTCGGGCAACATAGGAAATATGATATTGCTTCATTTATGAGTACAATAAATAGTAAAGATATATGGTTAAAAAGATACCAAAACATTTGTGCCACCTTATATGATGCCAATCAAAAGTTTTTTCTTATTTTCTCTGTGTATTTTATCTTGGCAATCAAGGACAATTAGCAGAAAATCCCGGACCCCCATAGTAAAATAAATTTGGCATTTGATGAGTTGGATCCAATAGTAAATCATAGCATGCAGGATTTGTCATGAATGGCACAAGAGAAGCTGGATATCTTAGATTGCCCGACCTGTCCACAATTCCAATATTTCTAAAATAACTTGATTTTCCATAACCTTCTGAGGAGAAATGGCCACTTCCCATCTGAGTTGTGGTGTGACGTTGCCCAGGAGTTGAAACGCTAACCTCTCCACCCCATGTTAAGTCCGTAGCAACTGTTGCTAAACCAGTGAATAAGTTATTAGGCCAATATCCAATTGGTACGCCTTCTAGCTTGAGCCACCAATCGCCACTAACCTGAGCCTGAAACAATTTTTTTTTTTTCATTTTTGAAAATAAGCTCGGCTTGAACTTACCAAAAAAAAAAAATTTGCATGTAGTGTCAACATATATATGGAGAGAGAGAGAGAGAGAGAGAGAGAGAACTTACCAAAAAAAAAAAAATTGCATGTAGTGTCAACATATATATGGAGAGAGAGAGAGAGAGAGAGAGAGAGACCTTGTATATTTTTATAGATATTTCCAATGTCTCTTCATCATAGCTTGAAACAGGCCATATCGGAGCACCAATAACAAATGTTGTATCAGTTTGCACAAAACCAGAGCAATCAAGATCATAGCAACCCGTACTTTGGTAGTTATCCTTCTAATATTGTCACAAGATCAGAATAAGTGTGTTCTAGTTAGTTGATAAGTCCAATGAGACATGCAGTAGTATGATCAACTAAACAATGGATGTAGCTAGCCCCCTTCATACTATGACTTAAAATGTCCTAATTTAAATTTGGAAATGCTTACGGATGCCGACATTGCAATTCCTTTTCATAAGCAATTCCATTCAGTTGGGTGTTTGGTTTCTTGGACCAAACAACAGGCTTTTCATAAGCATTTCCATTCAGTACGACTCTTCCCACCGTTAGTGCCAATCCCCACCTTGTTCTTCAAATGAGCTCTTAGATCAATTATGATCAAAGCCAGTAATTAATTTTTGGGATAATGATAAGGAACTTGCTAGTGGTTTATGCCTCTGAACTAGGGCTGCACATGGGTCGGGTCGGGTCGGGTCTCTATAGAACCGGAACCGACCCGATTATGAATGGTTCTATGTTTTGAGACCCAGACCCGACCCGATAAGGTTTGGACCCGGACCGACCCGACCCAGTTATTTTGGTTCGGTTCGGGTCAGGTTTGGGCCACAACCCAGGTTTTTTTTTTTTTTTAAAAAAATTTTTTTTCTTATATTTTATTTTGTTATTATTTTTATTTATATTCATTAGTGAATACCTATACTTCTATGTATAATACATCCATTAAAAATATTGATGAGGGCGGAGAGTCATGAAAATTAATTTCAACCACTAGAAAGTGAATATAATGTTTTATATATTCATAGATATAATGATGTGCAACCTATAAAAGTTAAAATTAATAAGGTGGTTATGCTTTATATATTCATGGATATAACGAAAAGAAAAATGAGTACTTTGTCACAAAAATAAAGAATTAATTAGCAAAAACAGTTTTGTCTATTGACTGGACAAGACCAGACCCGAACCGACTCAGACCCGACCCGAAATTTTTATATCTTAATTGGACCCGAACCAGACCCGACCCATTTCATTCCAGACCCGACCCAGTCGGGTCGGGTCGGGTAACGGATTTTTTGTGCAGCCCTACTCTGAACGGATGAATTTTACTAGCTAGCACCCAAAAAAATTGCATATAGGTAGAGACATGTACCCACTAGGGGCCGACGTGCAACCACAAGGGGCTAGAGTATAGTTGAATACACCACAAATTATCTTTAATTATTAAGAGCACTTAGAAATAAAAATGATTAAGAATAAAATTCATTAGTCCCCTTATGATTAATTGTGGTACAACTATTAAATCATTTAGTTTTTTAGTGAAAAATCTCTCTACATGAATTTTTAGTGGTAAAAGTCATTACTCAAATCTTTTCTAGTCAAAAGTTCCTTAGGAGAGTTTATTGGACTACTTTGCCATTATTGTGATATAATTGGATATTTCATATGTATCCTTATAGGGCCTTGCTAGGGATGTATCCTTACAGGGCCTTGTTAGGGGCACAAACAAATTCCAATAACACTTATTAACACACTCTATCTCTCTCCTAGTGGCACTGCAGACCCCGCAGTGCCACTAGGAGAGAGATAGAGTGTGTTAATAAGTGTTATTAGAATTTGTTAGTGCCCCAAATATTACTCCTCCTTATATATGCATCATGTATTTCAGTTATGGAATATGTATGAACACAATTATGGAATGTGTTTATTGTGTCATTTATGGAATATTTTTTGAAAATTGATTTTATTTTGTACTTTTATTTGCATCTTTTATGCAAATTAAATTTTTTTTTTGGTTGGAAAATTACCTCTCTTATACTTGGTGTTTGTGATTGTTAAATGTGAAACTCAGGACACTTAACTAGGTTACTTTGAGAAATTTCCCTACGAAGTTGCGCTTTGGTATTTCTCACTAGGCTACTTTGAGAAATTCTCATATGAAGTTGGCTATGGTATTTCTTACCAGGCTACTTTGAGTATTTCTCCAATGAAGTTGACTATATTATTTATTATCAGGATAATTTGATAAATTTCTCATAGAAGTTTCCATTCGGGATTGTTTGAGAAATTTCTCAAAGAATTATGATGTAACTTCAAAGCATTACTTTGGAAAGTTATAAAAATTGTTACTTTGAGAAATTATATAGACATGTATTCGTTTGAGAAATTCCTCGAAGGTAAATGTATGTTTGCAACTTCAAAGCATTACTTTGAGAAGTTATAAAATTTGTTACTTTGAAAAATTACAGAGACATGTATTAGTTTGAGAAATTCATTAAAAGTTTTCCAGTTCACAGTCTAGATGTATGTTTGGTATTAAATGTTAAGAAATTTTCAAAACGTTGAGACATTTAGTTTTGCAAAATTTAACATTTGCACAACCTGCAGAGAGATCAAGAAAATTACATCTATTCTAGTCTTTTAGAGAGAGAGAGAGAGAGAGCAAGGGAAAAAGTGAGAATTTTTTTGGACTAGTTGTTAAACTGAGATGGGTCTCTCAGTTAATTCAAGCAACAATCGTGACCGGTTGCATCTGACAAAGCTTCTGTCCACTCTCTCTCTCTCTCTCTCTCTCTCTCTCTCTCTCTCATGGACCCAAAGGTTCCCTAAAAAGGCATATTACTAAATAACCCTTAAATCATTTGGAATTCAAATATGAAAATCATACAAATAGTCCTTGTATAATTACATTGTAACCATGCATCATTTCATAACTTGGAAATAACTTTGAATATAGCTATTTGTAGTTCTGTACATTTTAAAGGCTTGAACACGCACTGCCAAAATATAGATTGTGTAGAAGTTTCTAATTGGGCTTCTATACAGGCCTCGTGATGGGCTTGATCGGGTCGGGCTAGGCTCGAGCTTCAAGAGGTGGATCCAAGCCCTACCTAGAGGTTTTAGAACCTTGGGCCGAGCTGGCCCTACCTCGGGTTTAAGGCCCATTTATTCGGGCTGGACTACAAGCCGCCCGTCAGGCCCGTTATTTTTTTAACAGCCCTAGTATCCACCTATGTACTAAAATGACACACAACCAATCGAACCATGCATCGATCTCTAGAGTACTAATAATAACTTTGGGGAGCACATCCAAAAATTCCTGCAATTGATCAGTTATATATGTTAGGATTCAGGTTAAGTAAGAAAACTTACAGTCCAGTAAATGAAAAACCTCGTTTGGAAGTCATTATATTTGCTGGGATAGACCTACAACCACGAATCAATTTGTTAGCTAGTATTGCATGGTTGTCACATTCGAGAGACATTTTCTCAAAATAGGATTTAATCAACTAACAGCATGTTTGGTGGTGTTGTGAGAATAGGAAATTTGTCCTTCTAAAAAAAATTGAGAATTTATCAATTTGCTTTATCTGATGTAGTTGTTTTTTTTCATCTTTAATATCAATTCAATATTTTCTTTTTCTTTTTATTTTTTATATAAAAAAAAAACAAAAAAAAAAAAAAAAAACAAAACAAAAGTGGTACTTTTTTCCCCCTCAATTAATCTCTTAATGTCTTATATAAGTTATGAGTAATGCTAGATGCACTCCCAAATGCACAACTAAATGCACAATCCTGCTTAAAAATGTTGGACCTCGTGTTGAAAAGTCTGTACACAAAAAAGGGGGTGTGCAGGGTGTGCAAGCTTTCAACATGAGGTCCAACATTTTTAAATAAGATTGTGTATTTAATTCTGCATTTAGGAGTGCATCTAGCATTTTACTCGTAAGTTATTATTGGTCCTAAACATGTGTATAAGAAAACATACTATCCAACCAGCCTCAATAGTGTTCAAAAGACTAGAAGCCCTTGAAACAATCCAAAGTTGAGATAAGCTAAAGTCGCCCGCCTCCGTCCTAGGGTTCCACGTGTTAATTGTTGCTTGCGCTCCATAGAACTCACCAGGGTATACTGAAGCCTGGGCGTACTAATACATACACATGTAACCGAAAACAAAAGTTTGAAATGAGTCATAAAACTTGTATTATACACAAATAAAAGTTCACATATAGAATGTTATTATATATATAAATATATTAGTTGGAGTCCCGCGCGTTGTTTGGAAAATTTAATTTGTATCATTTCGTGTGATTAAGTGATTGTTAAAAATATATAATAAAATGTTAAAATGGTTAAATAGGAAATTGTAAATGTAGCTATTTTATTCAAAACTCTTCCTGCAGAATGAGTAGTAAAGGTACCTAATAAATCACCACTAAAAACACATGGCACAAGTAGGGTATTTCTCCTAAAAAGGACATGAATGTGTTTGTAAACCTTAATTAATATTCGAAGCAAAGATGTGAATCATAAAGATGCAACAGAATACTGATCCAAATGTAATTTGAGGGAAGAAGTTGAACAAAATGTAAAAATTAGTAGCCAATTCATAAATAGCCACTAAAATAGCCGCTTTATTTGATTTTTTGAACTGAAGTATAAATATCCAAGAACTTGCTGACCCAAATGTAATTACACACATTACAATAATCCTAAATTTTAGAGAAAAAGTTGACCAAAATGTAAAATATTAGTGACCAATTCCTAAATAGCCACTAAAATAGCCACTTTTTTTTATTTTTTTAAATGAATAATAAATATCCCAAAACTTACTGATCCAAATGCAATTACACATATTACAATATATGAATCCTAAATTTGAGAGAAGAAGTTGACCAAATTATAAATATTAGTGACCAATTCTTAAATAGCCACTAAAATAGTAACTTTTTTTAAGTGAATAATAAATATCTAAAAAATTGTTGACCCAAATGTAATTAGACACAAGATTGTTGATTGAAACCTCATTTGAGAGAAGAAGCTTACAAAATTGTAAATATTAGTGACCAATTCTTAAATGACCACTAAAGTAGCCATTTTTGTTGACTTTTTTTGAAGTGATTAATAAATATCCCAAAAATTATTGACCCAAATATAATTAGACACAAGATTGTTGATTGAAACCTCATTATTATATTAAATAAAATTTCAAAAGCTGACTTGAAAGTAATCATTTGTCTAAAATGACCGAGTTACCCTCGCACAAATCAATATATATCCTTACGACGTGTAGATAGATGTATGAGTAATTATGGTGTAGTGAAGGGCAAAAGAGGAAGTTCATATTTTTTGACGTGCTGGGTAGGGTGAACTTACTAAGTGAACATGATTTTAAGCCTAACAGAACCTGCGGGTCAGCAGGGCTTGGGTTCTGTTAGGCTTAAAATCATGTTCACTTGTAAGTTCACTCTACCCCGTTCACTTAAGAGTCTGATCATGTATATATATATATACACACTTGGACTTTATAAAATAAACACAAAAGTCCTTAAATTAAACCTCTAAGGATTGTTAAATAACTTCGAGTAATGTTATGCTTCAAAATTTTTGAATCCCAAATGACTTCCAAATTTATGTGGCAATGAGAGTACCTTCTAGAGATATAAGCGGTAGGTTTCAGTCGATTTTTTCATTAAAAATCGACCAATAGTGGCGGTCAGTCGATTTTTTGGTCGATTTTGGCTTGAACATACATTTTATGTTCGGTCGGTTTTTCAGTTTTTTACTTACACCCCTAGCACCTTGAATAATGGTGGGACCACATCAATATCCTTCAAGGGTGATGCTAATGCCAAAGCAAAAAGTGCTAATGCCAAAGTAGAAAGTGTCGCTAAAACTTTTAGCGACACTTAGGTAACTGTCGCTAAAACTTTTAGTGACACTTTCTGCTTTGGCATTAGCACTTAGGTAACTGTTGCTAAAACTTTTAGTGACAATTTCTATTTTGGCATTAGCACTAGCCATCATTTAATCAAAATCAAGTGGGCCCACTTCCATATGTGTTTGGGAATCATCAGAGTAAATATTGGTTGTAATGAGGATACCACGTCACTATTTGTAACGTCTCTAATATAGGAGAAGTTTTTGGCTTATGTGAAAAGAGTTTGAACTTATGTGGGAAGGGATTCTCTTGGAAATAGGGGACCAAAAGGATTGATAGAGAGATTTGGTTGGGTTGGGATACTAAGTCATCTCTATTCCCGTTACAATCAATATTTTTTTTTTATCATGTGGTACAAAATTTGGAGAGCTTAATATCATTCAATAAATTTTAATGAGGGTACTGAATTAATTTATTTTTAAGCCAATTGTAACTTCATCTTAGTGTCCCTATACTAATAGCGTGGACTTTTTGTCATTTTCAAATTGTAGTAGTAGTAGGTTAGCAATCTATAAATGGATTTTGATACATATAATGAAATATATATGTATATCGATGTCACACTCATCCCGAAAAAATCATTGTTTTAAATTCCATAATTGAATTTCAAGGATTTTCATTGTTATTTGAAAATGGTGTAAGGAGTTGACGTGGGTTAACGGTGAGGTGTCAATTGAGGACACGATAATTCAAGAATCACGAAGCAATGATTTGATTAAATGACATTTATATGACTTAAATGTTGTTTGATATTTCTGATACACGTGAATAGTAATTATGCCCGTGCAGTGTAATTTCTGATAGTTTTGATTTTGATTTAAGATCATTTGGAATGTTTTAGTGATAACTAATAAGATGCGTTGCATAAAAGGTATGTTATCTAGAATTTTCAAGAAATTAGTTTTCAGAACGTAATTACAGCGATAAACGGAACTTAGACGAAAACTTTTATAAATTATAGTTTTCACTCGTGAAGTAATGAATTAGATGTGTAAGACTTTTCGGAGAATAATTAGATATTTGAGAACTCGTGCGGAGGTAAACGTAATTCCCGAGAGTTGTGCCTATATATAGAAACCCATGCGATATTTTCGTTTACAAAGTTTTCAAAACCTAAAATCAAGAGAGGCAAAGGGGGGGGATATCTTGCTTAGAGCTTCAAGACACAAATCGACGTCCGTTCATTCGTCAATTTTTATTCAGATTTCATATTTGAACTACTTGAAGTAAGAGCTTCATTTTGATATCTCTTAGGCCTTGTTAGGCTTAGTTTTTATAAATCCTAATTCTAGGAATTTGGGAAAAACACATGTATACTTGTAGGAATCACTTGAGATCGGAGATTCGACATTAAGTCGGTCCCCTAGTACTTCACTCAATGTTATAGGATGTTTGAACGACATATGAATTCTAGACTTATGAATTATAAGGAATCTCATGTTTTCAAATAACTTATTTGATATTTTGGATCCAGACAAAATTCATGTATTAATTTATACCTGTGATTAGGCCCATTTTCACTTTACACCTCTAGGCCACGTTTGGATGGTGGAGGGGGATTGAACAATTAGTCCCGTTTAATTGATATTCACGGGACTAATAATATCACCTCCCCCATTGTATAACTTAGTCCCCCATATGGGGGACTATTCTTTTAAAATGGACAATTAGTCCCGAGCAAAGTGGTCTTGCCAAACACTAGACTATTTAATTAAATGAGACTATTAATCCAATCCCCCACTATCCCCTCCTTAATCCTGCGAAACAAACGAGGCCCTACTATAATTCAAAAGTAGAAGATTAACCCTTTGTGGTTTGGACTAAAGTGAAACTACTAAGATTTCTAAATCAAATTTAATAGATGTCAATATGTTTAAATTTATGACTATCGCTTTATAAAGTCCACATGTTAATTGCAGTTGTACCACATGGTATAATGGACAAATCATTTGAGAATTAATTTAGGATTCAAAATTGATCCCAAGATTAGCATTTAAAACTTACAGTGCACATAATTATATGGTTTTAGCAATTAATTATTGTTGCTTCATAAGTTTTTTTTTTTAGATTCAAATTATGGTATAACAGAAACAATTAATTATTGTTGCTTCATAAGTTTTTTTTTAAGATTCAAATTATGGTTTTAGCAAGAATAAGTACTGAAAATTTTGCTCAACACTTAATTGGATGAGTAATGCTATGCTTCCCAAATTTCTATTCCAAAAGGGCATCCCAAATGATGTGGCAGTGGAGCCAAGTAAATAACTTCCAATCAAAACTCAACTGGTCTCACTGTATTAATTAGACATGGCCCCATTGCCACATTATTTGAAAAGAAAAGAAATTTATTTACTTGCAAAAAGAAAAAGAAAGAAGAAATTGATTTACTTGCAAAAAACTGCCTAAAATAATTGACTAAAAAAAACTGTCTAAAAAACAAAATGGCACACACCCAGAGTGTGTGGCCCTATTCATTCATTTATTCTAAAAAAACAAAAGTATTCCATTTACCCGCTCTTTTCTTGGGCTTTTATTTTGTGAAATTTTATTTCCCTCTTCTCTTTCCTTCTTTTCATATCGAGAAATAGCAGAAGAAACTCTCATCTATTCTTTCATTTCTCCATTTGTTGCTACTGATACTCTCTCTCTCTCTCTCCTCTCTCCTCTCTCTCTCTCACACACACACACACACATCTGATCTAGCCGCACCCCAACGCTTTACTGTCGTCAACCATCCTTGAACAAGTCTCTCTTTGTCTCTATCTATCTTATTTCTTCTTTCTTTCTCCCTCATTGTTCTCTTTTTTTCAGATCTGGTTTGAAACTGATCATGAAGGCAGATTTTGAAGATAGTACTTCGACATTCTTCAAGGTCTATGTGCACGAGTTTCTAATTTAGGGCTTCTTAAGTATTTCAGGTTTTGGTTTATAGCTAGTTTTGTCGAGTTGATTTAGGCTTCTAAATAGGTGAGTTTTTGATTTTTGGCTTCTAACTATTTGATTATTTTGGGCTATTTTTGGCTTTTTGATGACAAGAAGTTACTAGAGTGAACAGTCCAGTGTCAGATCTGCTGACAACAAAACCCTAATCTGAAGCCACTACAGAACATGGAAGGTAGGACTCTGCTCCTAAAAGTTTTGGCCTATACATATGATTCGCTATTGCTATATCATTTTTATTACTTATAGATAACTGTTTTAAATTGTTTCTCTATTCACTCAAATGCTCATAGATTTAGTATTTTAAGCCCACCATTCGTAGTGGTGGAGCGGATCATGAGTATTCTCTATTTCTCTGTTTTAAATTGTTTATTCTCTATTTCCTTTTGCTACATCAATTCATGAGTATTTCTTAGCTTTTGTGTAATATTAGAAACAAAAACTATATGTTTACCTATTTTGATAGCCATTGGCTTGTTCTAGTGTTGGGGTTAGTAGTTTTTGGGGGGTAGTATGTAAGGAGCGGCTATTTCGTCTGCAAGCTATTTGTTAAAATGCTTGAATGAGTTGTAGTCTCTTGAGAGGTGTATGTTTTGCTTCTATGTCTGCTGAAGCATTTGAGGTCCCATGTTTTGCTTCTATATACACACAATGGACTCTAATATATATATATATATATATACATAAGGGACACCATCTGTAGTTAAAATCTACTACGGAGTATTACAAATTTGAGAAGCATGATCAATATATATATATATACACACAAATACACAAAAACAAACAGGTGATAGGTTGGGGAAGACATCCACTATGCCCGAGGGGGTGGGGGATGGTTGAGGTGGGTAGTTCTATATCCACATTTGCTTAGGATCTTACTCCCTCCATCCCCTTTTTTGAATCTACTATTCCATTTTGGGATGTCCCAAAATTATTGCTCACTTTCTTAAATTGGTTTACATTTTTTTTACTTATTTTTCAAAAGTACCCCTTCTTGAAATCTACACAAAGACAAAGTAAAAAAATGGCCTAATTGCACATTACCCCCTCGTACTATACCCGTGTTTTCAATTGGGTACATGAACTTTTTTTTTTTTGCAATTGGGTACATGAACTTTCATCCCTTTTCCAATCAGGTCCAATTGAAGACGGCGTTAGTTTAAAACTAACGGAATTGCCTAGAATTGACCTTTTTTTTGCAATTGGATACATGAACTTTCATTCACATTTCAATCAGATCTATTCGCTAACGGCGTGAGATTTTGTTCGATGGAATTGCCCACATGTCCTTCCCCGAAATTTTGACTATTTTTTATAAACCCTTTTACTACTTTTCGACATCAAAAGGAGAGAAAACCCCCTCGTTGGAACAGAAAAATGGCTAATTTGGAACCTCATTTTTTGATTTAATATGTCAAAACAGATAATTATCTATTGACAGACAAATAATATTGAGCTAAACAAAATAAGGCTGCAACGTATATTTTTTTGTGAAATTTCGAAGTCCATTGCGTTGATCTCGAACAAATACTTGAAATAAAAAAATCAACCCAAAAGGCCAAAAGATAAGAAAATTAGGATTGTTTAGCTCAACATTATATGTCTGTCAACAGATAAAATCATATGTTTTGATAGATAAAATGAAAAAAAAAAAAAAAAAAAAAGAGGTTCTAAATTAGCCATTTTTTGAGGAAGGACACTTGGACAATTCTGTCCAACAAAATCTCACCCCGTTAGCGAATGGATCTAATTGGAAAGGTGATAAAAGTTCATGTACCTAATTGCAAAAAATGGACAATTCTAGGCAATTCCGTTAGTTTTAAACTAATGGCGTCATCAATTGGACCTGATTGGAAAGGGGATGAAAGTTCATGTACCCAATTGCAAAAAAAAAAAGTTCATGTACCCAATTGAAAACACGTGTATAGTACGAGGGGGTAAAGTGCAATTAGGCCTAAAAAAATTATTTATGATTAGGGGCAATTTTGAAAAGTAGGTGTAGATTCTTTTTGTCCCCTTCAAAAGTTGGGTTCCCAAAAGTGGAACTCAAAAAATGGGACGAAGGGAGTATTGATTATTTTATGTGTCCCCCTTTCTATTTTGGTATGTCCCAAAATTGTTGTCCACTTTCCTAAATTAGTATATATATTTTACTTAGTTTCTCAAATTGCCCTTCCTTACCACCAATACCAAAACAAAACAAAAAAGAAAGAACAATGATTATGGGCAATTGTGAAAAGTAAATGTAGATTTCTTTTGTTCCCTTAAATAGTTGGATTCTCAAAAAGGGACACGTAAAATGGGACGGAGGGAGTAATATGTTATACTATATATACTATATATTGTGAAGTAAGATAAAAGACAATTGTTTAAGAAGATGATAAAAGCTTAAACTTTGCATGCAAATCATGCACTTCCCACGTTCCCTAGCTTAGTATCATTGTGATTGAACCCCATTTCAAGTTCTTAGAATTCCAAGAGCCTAAGAACCAATATTAAAAGAAAGTTGTTTCACTTATATGTATCTCGGGTTGATGAACAATCATTTTTGGTTCCAAACTTAGGATTTTTTTTTTTGACATTGATGTGTAAATTTTTGTATTGCAGATTTACGGGCATCTCGAGGACCAAATTCAACGTCGAATTTTGATCTTTTTGGACTGAAGTAATATTTGTATACATGATTGACGTTCGATTTTTTGTTTTGAATTTGTATTTGCTATGTATTTTGGATTTTAAATGTACTATTTGGTTATGTTGGATTGATTAGGTGACTTTATTAATGAATGAATATTTGATTATTTAATATGAATGTGTGGATGTTGTGAATGTTTTTAGATTACTCAATTAGCAGGTGAACAAAAAAAAATAATTGGTTTGAAAATGCAATAGATTCCTAAGAAGGGCATGCTTCTTTAGTGACAAAGTTTTCGTCACTGATTGTTCATATTTTGTCACTAATTGTTTATATTTCGTCACTAATGGTTCACATTTCATTTTTTTCTAGCATTTAGTGATGAAATATTTCGTCACTAATAGTGACCTTTTACCCGCGAAATGATTTTGTCAATAATAGTATACTATTATTGATGAATTATATTTCATCGATAATA
This sequence comes from Hydrangea macrophylla, assembly GCA_033977485.1. Taxonomy (NCBI): domain Eukaryota; kingdom Viridiplantae; phylum Streptophyta; class Magnoliopsida; order Cornales; family Hydrangeaceae; genus Hydrangea; species Hydrangea macrophylla. The sequence continues at coordinate 142,902,232 of CM066991.1, forward strand.
GTATACTATTAGTGACGAAATATTTTGTCGGTAATAGCTATCTTTTAATTACGAAAAGAATTCGTAGACAAATAGTCAACTTCAGTGATGAAACAATTCGTCGATAATGGTTACTCTTTATCGATGAATATATTTCGTCAAGAATTAGTCAAGTTTAGTGACGAAATATTTTGTCAATAATAGTATAACTTTAGCGTCGAAATAATTCGTCGTTAATACTTCTTTTTCCCGACGAAATTTCGTCACTAAAAGTCGGTGACCTTTCTTGACGAAATATTTCGTCACTAAATGGTACTTTTAGCGACGAACTTGGTGATCTTTAGTGACGAAATATGGTTTCGTTGGGAAAAAATCTTTTTTATCGACGAAAAATTTTCGTCACTAAAGGGTACTTTTAGCGGCGAAATTTTTTTCATCACTAAAACCTTTCCCATCAAGGAATTAGTGACGAACAAGTGACGAAATTTTTTTCGTCGGGAAAGACCTTTAGTGACGAAAATCAGACTTTTAGTGACGAAATTTTTCGTCACTAAAAGTCATTTTTCTTGTAGTGAAAACTTTGGGAACGTTCGACGACGAATGGAGTAGTGAATGATTTAACACATATTCTAGAATGCACTCACACATGGTAGAAATGTTTGATGCATATGGTATGTTGTTGTATATACATGATTTTGTTTATTGTCATACATGCATAGTGTTTATGCATTGAGTTTGACAGGTTGAGTATCATGAGTGACCAACACGATCAATCACCACACACGTATATATCATTTGTCAGAGATGATGGGAAACATCGGAGACTTGGTACGGAGTATAGTGTAGCAATTGCCTCCGACACCTCCACTGGAGCCAGCACTAATAGCCATGGTACATACACCGAAGAATCTGGGTGGGGATCCGTGTCTGAACAGTTTACCAGAAAAAAAACTGACAGAGTTTCATGGAACATCAGACACAACACTAGAGGAGCATTGGGTTATGGATATGGAGAGGATTTTCAGGCCTATCCCGATATCCGATACATTAAAGAATTAGAATGCAAGTGTCATGCTCAAGGGTGAAGCCCAGAATTGGTGGGATAACGTTCTGGACCAAGGGGCACCGATTACTTGGGAGGGATTCAAGGCAGAGTTTAATTGCCGATTCTTTCCAAGGGCCTCACACAATGCGAAGAAGAGAGAATTTGATAACCTTAAATAGGGAGATATGACTATTACTGAGTATACTTCAAGGTACAATGCTTTGCTGAGTTTTGGAAAGCATTCAGTATTGATGGAGGAGGATAAGGCAAGGAAGTTCGAAGAAGGATTAAGGGAGAACCTCTGTTTGAGGGTGGAGACATATGAACATTCGACGGTTGTCGTAGTACAACAAATAGCACTTATGGCAGAAAATAGAATGGAGAGATCGAGACAAAATCAGCAAGGAAAGCGAGATAATGCGGGTAGTCACCAAAACCAGGGTGGATCTTTCATAAGGCTGTTTATAAGAGACTCTGTTTCTAGTTTTAGTGAACCCAAGAGGACGCCAAGTAACGTTCCATTGTGTTCACATTGTAATCGACCACACACAGGTCGATGCTTCATGACAAATTTAATTCCAGAACAAAACTCAAGGTATGAGTAGTGCAAGCTTTACACCAGAGTTGCAGATCAAGTGTTTTGATTGTGGTACCTTTGGGTATAGAGCGAAGGATTGTCCGAGGTAGCGTCCCCAATAAGAAGCTAGCTCTATGATTTCAAGTGGTTCGAAACCCACCGATAGAAGGCAAGGGGTAGAACAGCGACAAGGGAGGTCATATCAGATGAATCCTAGAGATGTGGCTGCTACGGATACACTGGTCTCAGTTATGGTGCTTATATATATGTTCACATCTAGCATGCATACTTGTTGACTCAAGATCTATGCATTCGTTTGTGTCGCATAATTTTGTTGAACATTTAAATGTTAGATTGACACCTTTAGGATATGAAATATCCATTGAAGTACCTCTTAGTAAGCCGGTAGTAGCGTCTACTACATATAATGATTGTGAGATTAAACTAGGTGAGAAGTTGATGACCGTAGACCTTATACCACTTGTCATGAACCATTTTGACGTGATCCTAAGGATGGATTGGTTATCTTTTAACCAAGCCATGATAGATTGTGAATGGAAAGAAGTTAATTTTTGATCACCGGTGCACGGGAACTTTCGCTTTCAAGGGAGTGGGGTTGCACCGCCACTGTATTTGATTTCAGCTATCCGAGCGGGTAAGTTATTGAGAAAGGGATGCCGGAGATTTCTATGCTTAGTAATTGATACTTTGGTGACTGAATTGAAAGTAGGAGACATTCCTGTAGTACTAGAATATCCAAATGTGTTTCCCGCCGACCAACCAGATGTCCTAATAAAGAGAGAGAGAGAGAGAGAAAGATTGAGTTCACTATTGAGATAATGCCAGACTCAAGACCCATATCAAAAGCACCATATAGAATGGCACCCATAGAGTTGAAAGAACTGAAAGTTCAACTACAAGAACTACTTGACAAGGGTTTTATTCGACCTAGCATATCGCCGTGTGGAGCTCCGGTATTATTTATAATGAAGAAAGATGGTTCAATGCGTATGTATGTTGACTACAGGGAATTTAACAAGTTAACAATCTAGAACAAGTATCTGTTGCCTAGAATTGATGACCTATTCGATCAACTCCGTGGAGCACAAGTGTTTTCCAAGATAGATTTGATATTGGGTTACCATCAGTTGAAAGTAAAGATTGAAGATGTTGAGAAGACAGCTTTCAGAATGTGCTACGAACACTATGAGTTCCTGGTCATGCCATTTAGGGTTACCAATGCACCAGCTGCATTCATGGATCTTATGAATCAAGTTTTATTTGGATGATTTTGTAATAGTATTTATAGATTATATTCTTATCTATTTACCGAGTGAGATAGAGCACGAGAAACACTTGAGACTGATACTCCAGAGAGTGCGAGAGAAATAACTAATTTAAGAAATATGAATTTTGGCAACCTATTGCTTTTCTTGGTCACATGATTGACAAGAATGGTGTTTCGATTGATCCTCACAAAGTGGAAGCTGTATTTAATTGGCAAAGACTAACTTCAGTATCTGAATTTCGAAGTTTCAATCTTAGGATTAGCCGGATACTACCGCCGTTTCATTAAGAATTTCTTAAGGATTTCATTACCGATGAAAAAGTTGATGTGACAGGGTGTTACTTTTGAGTGGAGTTCAGAATGTGAAGATAGTTTTCAAGAGTTGAAGTCGCATTTGACAAGAGCACCGATCTTGATAGTACCATTCGGAACTGAGGGGTTTGTGATCTATAGTGATGCTTCGCATCAGGGTTTGGGGTGTGTACTTATACAAAGTGGTAAAGTGATTGCCTACGCATCTAGACAGTTGAAGACACATGAAGTTTACTATCCGAGTCACGACCTCGAATTGGCCGTAGTGATTTATGCTTTGAAGATTTGGAGGCATTACTTGTACAGTGAAAAGTGTGAGATTTTCACGGACCACAAGAGTTTGAAATACTTATTCATGCAATGAGATTTAAATATGAGGTAGAGGAGATGGCTAGAGTTGATGAAAGATTACGATCTTTCGATTAAGTATCATTCGAGAAAGGCTAATGTAGTAGCCAACCCGTTAAGCCGAAAGACGCTAGGCAACTTAGCCGATGAGCTAACGAAACAAAAAAAATTAGTCAGAGAGATGTAACATTTGGAGTTAGATGTAATTCCAGAAACCAATGTTGGCTTGATGATGGTGATTATAGCTCCCCGGATATCATTAATGAGATCAAGGCAGATAGTTCAACGACTACTATCTATACAAAATGAGAGACAAGATACCTTTGGGAATACGATCTGGATTTACCTTAGAGCAAGGAGTGTTGATTCTTGGGAGTCGATTGTGTGTTCCGAATTTGAAAGACTTGAAAGAATGAATTCTAGAGGAAGCGCATAGTACTAAGTATTCAGTTCATCCGGGGAATAATAAGATGTATCGAAACTCGAGAGAAAACTTTCGGTGGAGAGGTATGAAGCAAGGAGTTGCCAAGTATGTCTCAGAGTGTTCGGCATGTCAACAAGTCGAGGTAGAGAGACAAGTACTTGCTAGAAATGGGGTGAGATCACGATATCATAAATCTAAATTTCTATTCTCTGGATTTTCACGATCACCTAACAAGAACGACAAGATTTAGGTTATAGTTGACAGATTGACGAAGTCGGCTCATTTTCTACTGATCAAGACGACTAAGCCTTCAAGGTTAGCGAAATTGTATGTGAAAGAGATTATAAGACTACACAGAGTTCCAACTATGATTGTATTGGATCACAATAGTAGTTTTACATTGAGGTTTTGGGGAAGTTTGCAAAAGGCTATGGGTACCAAGCTGAGTTTTAGTATCGCTTTTCATCCTCAGACCGACGGGCAGTCAGAACCAATGATCTAGACATTAGAAGATATGCTTAGAGTATGTGTTCTAGACTTTGGGAGTGATTGGGAAAAAAAGCTTATCCTTAGTCGAATTTGCATACAAAAACTGATATCAATGGGCATAAATGTCAATCACCGATTTGTTGGACCAAAGTTGGGAAAAGAAGGTTGTTAGGACATGAGATAGTACAATTGACTACTGAGAATGTGAAGTTAATTCAGGAGCGACTTAAGGTGGCACAGAGTCTTTGTAAGAGCTATGCGGACTCTAAACGACGACCGATGACATTCGAGATAGAAAAATTTGTATACTTGAGAGTATCGCCTTCGAAAGGCATTTTCGAATTTGGGAAGTGAGGAAAACTTAATCCAAGATTCGTAGGACCGTTTGAGATTCTAGATAGAGTAGGACCAGTGGCTTATTGACTGGCCTTGTCATCTGAGTTGGCATTTGTCCCCAACGTGTTCCATGTGTCTATGTTGAGACAGTGTATGACGGATACGAGTAAGATCATTGTATCGGAGCCATTACAGATTCAGGAAGACTTGAGTTATGTGGAGCATCCGGTAGAGATTTTAGATCGAAAAGAGCAAGTATTGAGAACCAAGACAATCCCAATGGTGAAAGTGTTATGGCGTAGTCATACGGTTGAGGAAGCTATGTGGGAAAATGAGTAAGAGATGAGGAATGAATATCCGCACCTTTTTGACTATAGAGGTATAAGATTGGGGACAAACCTCATTTTAGAGGGGAGAGTTGTCACACCTGTCTCGGGAAAATTATTGCTTTAAATTCCATAATTGAATTTCAAGGATTTTCATTATTATTTGAAAATGGTGTATAGAGTTGACATAGGTTAATGGTGAGGTATCAATTGAGGACACTGTAATTCAAGAATCACGAGGCATTGATTTGATTAAATATGTTATTTGATATTTCTAATACATGTGAATTGTAATGATGCATGTGTAGTGTAATTTATGATAGTTTTGATCTTGATTTAAGATCATTTGGATTGTTTTAGTGATAACCAATAAGATGAATTGCTTAAAAGGTAGGTTATCTAGAAATTCCACGTAATTAGTTTTCAAAACGTAATTACGACGACAAACAGAACTTAGACAAAAACTTTATAAATTGTAGTTTTCACTTATGAAGTAATGAATTAGACGTGTAAGACGTTTCAGAGAATATTTAGAAGTTTTGAGAACTCGTGGGGAGGTAAACGTAATTCCCGAGAGCCATGCCTATATATAGAAACCCATGAGATATTTTCGTTTAGAAAGTTTTCAAAACCTAAAATCAAGAGAGGCAAAGAGGGGGATATCTTGCATAGAGCTTCAAGACACAAATCGACGTCCGTTCGTTTGTCAGTTTTTCTCCAAATTTTATATTTGAACTCCTTGAAGTAAGAGCTTCATTTTGATATCTCTTAGGCCTTGTTTGGCTTAGTTTTTTTTTTTTTATAATCCTAATTCTAAGAATTTAGAGAAAACATATGTATACTTGTAGGAATCACTTGATATCGGAGATTCGACTTTAAATTGGTCCCCTAATACTTCCCTCAAAGTTATAAGACGTTTGCACGAGATATGAATTCTAGACTTATGAATTATAAGGAATCTCATGTTTTCAAATATCTTATTTGATACTTTGGATTTGGGCAAAATTCATGTATTAATTTGGTCCGTTAATTATGCATGTGAAATCGTATGAAAATCACATATATGTGATTATATGAGTATGCTATGTGTTTATGTGGGTCGAAGTAGAGTTTGGTATAATTTCATTCCGGGGGTAAGCTCCTCGATGTTTGAGGATTTCATAGTGATGGCTATAGTGCATGGTTTGGGAGAAGGCCCTGCCAGGGCACATTGTATGGTTTGGGAGAAGGTCCTGCCACGACACTTGAATGAGTGGTTGGGAGAAGGTCCTACACGACATCAATTTTATTGTTTCATTACCGGATGAATGCATATCTCTCATCCCGGAGACTATTTTGATGTTTGATATTTAGAGCATGAATTGCCATATAAGCATATGTGTATAATTGTGCACTCAGCATATAGCAGTGGAGATTTACTCCATAGCAGGTGACAAAATGAAAGGAAAGAAGAAGTGTGAGGAGTGAGGCCAGGGGAAACGATGGGGATCATCCTCTTGTACATAGTGTTTTTTTTTTCAATGTCAATGTTGTAATAATGAAAAATTCGAGTAGTTAGAACTACGCTGTCTTCTTAGAACTTCATAATGGAATTAGAAGTGTTGTAATATGTCACCTAACTTATTATAGTTAGTTTTAATTTGAATGAATCTGAACTCATAGATTCATGTTTTGGAAGTTTCACTTGTCAAATTCATTTTTTGGATGAATGTTGATGATGCCTTGTGAATTGAGCCAAACAAGCCTTAGCTCGTTCCGTAATCATTATTTTCGTGGATTTGTACGACTCTATAAGGCTCTTGAAATCTTTATATAACTTGTGAAGTTTGGATTAGCATAAGTATGTTTTCAAGAGTTGTTAGGGAGTGAAGGTTAGATGACTTCTAGGCATGAGCCTGTCAGGGGGTCATTCGACCAGTCGAAGGGGTCAGTTCGGCCGATTGAAGTACCCTCTGCATTGAATGACTTATATCCGAGGGCGCCATTCGACCGGTCGAACGTTCGACCGGTTGAAATGACTCCTGCATGAAATCTTTTTTTACCCCTTTCGAAAATTATTTAAATCTTTTGATTGGTTTTTAGGATATCTTTGGGACCCCTTTCAACATAAATTCATTCGTTTCAAAATATAATTACGTTTTTGATTTTATACGGATTTTGCAACTCGGAGGTTATCGTTTCCAAAAGTTTTAAATACTCAAATGTTGTTTTAATCTTCTTCTTTTTTTTCTGCTGCTATAATATTTTAATAAGTTGGATTAGTCTTGGTGGCGAGCCACGTGTTCTATTTTCACGTATAGTGGATGGGTCGTGATAATAGATAAATATAAAATACAGAGGAATTGGTATGTTGGGTGAAAGAGAAAAACAAAGAAATATTTCAAGTTGGAATGATACCTCACGTCTAAGTTGATTAGATTCTTGAAATTGAAAAGCTTTATGATTGCCATGCCTCGAACTTCTTCTAATGGGGATTGTTCCTTTCGGACACTCCCCATGCTTGTGCCAAGGCTGAGTGAGCTTAAATCGGGTGTTATTTGATTGCATTCCACTTAGATAAGAGTTGGGCATCATCTGCAAAATGCACACATATTAGCCATTTTAAGTCTTGTGGTTCACGAGTTTAAAAAAAAAAAATACATTCTAAATAAAACATTTTTCTTTGTTTGCTTCACAAGAGAATAATGATGAGAAAAGAAAAGGTGGTAAAAAAAAAAATTAAATAACAAAAAAATGAAAAGCACGTGATAAAAAAAATTGAAAAACACAAGTTTGTCTTTTCATATTATATTCCTTTTTTCATGCAATTTCTCACCCTTTCTGAAGTTTTTCCCAATTTTTTTTTTGTTGGTCTTTTCGTCTTTATTTTGCTTTTCTTTTTCTTATTGAATCCGTTGACCATATATAGCTTTATTTGGTACTAAAGCACAAAATCCAACTACGTAGGATTTTTTTTTTCCTTTGATTAATTGTGTATTCGATTTCTTTTCTTTTTTATTTTTTTTATTTTACATATTTGTTTTTATTCACAATTGAGAGCATAAACCTGTTCCAAAATTTTCTTTATTTTTTCAGTATGTATTAATGAGAAGTTGAAGTAGCCTTCGATTATAACACATATATAAATGGATCGAGTTTCTTCAACACATCCAACTAATATCTTGATGGAGTTGCTGTTTCCTTTTTTGAGGGTTTTTTTTTTTTTTTTTTGTGGTTCCTTTCCTGAAACTTTCAAATGGAGTTTGTTTTAAATCGGAACGTGGTTTGTCAGTTTTTTGGGACTACTTTTTTGGATTCCATTCAGATGTTGAATATGTTAATAGCGATACTTTATTGCCTTTTATTGATCACATCAATGAAATTTGCCATTAAAAAAAAAAACCAATATCATAATATGTGCAAACATAATCTCCAAGTTAAAAACAGAAGCAAACAACAATTGCTTTGTGAAAAAAATAAAAGTTGAACTAAAATGAATCTTTCAAAAAATTATGATAATCCAAATGCATTGCAAAAATGTCATTTTGAAGACACCCCTATACAATCAGTTAAATATACTATACAAGCCAAAAGGGTACTCTTTTTGTGTGTGTATATATATATATATATATGTATGTATATAGGCAAGCACTATTAATCAAAGCATGAGAAAATTTTTAATGTAAAGGTGTTACTATGTCATCTGGATCACATCAATACACATAGAAATGATGTCTACTTACGTTTAGCTACCTTTTTCATGAACTTAGGATAGTCATGTGTCTGAACATGGAGACATTTTAGGCTTGTGATCTCACATTATCAAAAGAGTCGTATTGAATATATATTTTCACGCAAAACATATGATTAGTTTAGAAAACAAACCTCAATGCTTTTTTTGATAAGTGGATCATCAAAAGCAGGTTGCTGGTAGAAATCAACACAATCAATTACATCTTCTTCACTCTGCACAAAGATATTCATGATAACAAATCCGAAAACATTATACACATACAAAACACAAGTATTTATTATTAAAGAAAATAAGAAGTTACCACTATAGTTTTAACAGTTCCTTTATGCTTGAGGTCTAAATACTTTTCAACTAAAGCATGCTTGCCTTCAACAACTTGATGGCTCAACATGTACACAGGGGCCATGATCAACACAAATATGTTGAGTGCAATTACAGTTTCATGTTTTGCGTTTGCCATTTATAATTTCTGTAACACTTCTATAAAAATATCTCTTATATACCCAAATCAGAGGGAGCAAAGAGTCAATTTTTGCACTGACAATGTAACTCATTTATTACAAAAAGCTCACTTTGACCATTTGATTGACTCGATCTCATGAAATTCACTAAATTTAGAAGACTACTCCAGGGGTTAGTAACTCGAAATGACAAGTGTGAAACTATTCATCATGAGATCTGCAAGTTTTAGTGCATCTCTACAGATTTGATTTTTAGTTTTCTTTGAATTAGTCTAGATTAACTTATTTTGTTATTTTATCTGTGCTCCTATTCGATTTTCTAAATCTTTTCGTATCATTTAGATTGATTAATTGATTGATTGGATGTATGATCGATTTTCTAAATCTTTGCATATCATGCAGATTTTCTCAATATATCGACGCTCCTGATCAATTTTAACAACATTTTTTTCTGCACTATTTTGAAGAGTTTAATTTGTGAATAACTCCAAAAAAATAATCTAGTGTGGTTGTGATTAGTCAATCCTCTGAAACTATTTACTTAGATCTGGAAAGATCGCTGGCTTTAATTGCTTCACTTTCTAGTTCCTTTCTCGCGAAACTTTTGGGTCTCCAAATTAAGGGTGTGTTTGATAACCCAATTAAGTGGTAAAAATAAAATTTTCAGCACTTAAATTTTTTTAGTGCGTTTGATAATGAACAACTTAATTGAAAAATAGTAAAAAAAATCCACTAAAAACTTTAAGTGAAAATTTCCTGCTGAAGCTAATAACTGAATGCAATCTATTTAAGTTCTTGAAACATTATTTTTAGTATTGTAAATACAAATCACTTAAAATTTTTAATACTTAAATTCAACACTTAATTTTCAGTACTTAATTTTCATCTTTATCAAGCACACCCTAAGCCTTATGCATGCACTTTTGGTAAATATAGGGTTAATTACACTCACACCCCCTCAACTATGACTATTTTTTAAATACCCGCCTAAACTGAAGAATTCAACAAACCCCTCAACTATTACATTTTTCACTGACACCCCTTTTGTTAAGGCTAAATTACACTTTAGTACCCTGTAGTTTGTACGAAGTTTCACTTTGGACCCCTTAGTTTCAATTGCAACACTTTGGTCCCCCTAGTTTAATTTGAATTGGTTTCAATGTAGGCCCTTCCTCTAATTCCGTTATGGTGCACTCATGCGCCTTGAAAACTCCAGGCCAAAAGTGAAAATTTTCCGAAACTCTAGGACCCAAAGTGAAACTTCGCCTAAACTCCAGGGCCCAAAGTGAAACTTCACCCAAATTATATGTAACACCCCGTAAAAAATTTTTTTTTATCAGAATAATAGCAGTTTTGGATTTTGGCAGTACAATTTTTACCTGCATGTGTGTATCATTGCGTGAGCTCAACACACACAAAGATTGTTGTGCTTGGAGCCCAAGCATTTTAAATGCTATAAGTAAATACCCCCTCCCACAACATAATCTCACCCAAACTCTCCATCTCTCAGCACCTCTCTCTCTCTCGGGTACACTTACACACACACACATATATTAACCTATTCACACCACACACATGATTCATACACATACACACACATAGATAAATAGACAGATTCATATACACAGATTCAAGGAGTTCAATCCAGTCTTTGGATTTTGGAATTGGGTAAGTTTACAATTATAATTGTAATTTCAGTTTGGTTAAACTGTTAGGTGTAGGTATATATATTTATACAAATAGTCAGATTCATGTATACAATTTCATGGAGATTGAAATTCTAGTTTTAAATTCAAGCTTTAGATTCTGTTAAGCTTTTGTCTTGATTCAGTTCACTATAAACTGTGTATATAGATACATGTATATACATTTCATATATATATTGTTAAGGGTCCAAAAATAGCGAACAGAAAAACTGTCACAGAAACGTGTTTTCTTTATATCAAATGAAAGGTCTCGATCCCACGAGGCTCCATTTCGAATTTCAAAAGCTAATTCGCAACGGTTGCGATGAACGAGCGATTTAAAGTTTTGTCATCGTTCGGTTTTTCAATAAAATCAAGAGCTGTGTTTTTTATTCATGCAAAATCAATTACGTATTTGAAATCTACGCGGAAAAAGGAAGAATTTCATATATTGGAAAGTCTATTTTGATTAAGTTTTCAAACTGGGTAAAATTTAGCCTCTGATTTCAAAACAGGGGAAGAAAAGAAAAGAAGAAGAAGACGACACTGTGACATCTCGCGTGCGCGACCCGCGCGAGCGAGATGTCGCGCGAGCGGCCCGCGCGTGCGACCAGGCTATTTTTGAAAACTGCTGTTATAATAAACACTTGACCCTTCAGAACATATTTCGCGCGAGCGAACCGCGCGAGCGGCCCACGCGCTCGACCTTGGGCAGTTTGATAAAATCTTCTATTTTGTTATACGTAAGTCTGTTACGAGCTAAGGGACCTTGTACCCTAATCTTTAAGAGTTGTACTTTGCCTTTGTAGTAGTTGTACTCATGCTTTGAGGTGTTGTACCTCACTAATATACGCGCATTATTGTATATTGAGATTTGTAACAGATTGAGCAGTTCTGGTTTCTATTTTGATTAATTAATCAGTCTATCCTCGGTGAACGGTAGTTCCGTATAACCCTCAATAAAGTTGTATAACATGTTAATGGTGTACTTACATGTTTACTTGAGCTGCTATGCCTTAAGTGATTACTTGAGTTGCTATGCCTTATGTGTTTACCTGGATAATTTCAGCATGTCTATTGTGTTGCTTTGAATTGATAACATGCCTTAATAATCTGTCTTATGAATTATTGAATATGTCTAGATGCTTAGAGCATATGTCATATCATTTCATAAGCATGAGCATGAACACGAAAATCACGAAAATGATTTTGGGATGAAAGACCTTAGAGGCTTTCAATTTTTGAAAAAGGAAGATCTTATAGACTTCCAGGTTTTAAAAAGGGAAGACCTTAGAGGCTTCCATGCATAAAATCCTCTAGGAGGGATTTTGTTTTGAAAAGTTAGAAATCCCGGATTTGTGGGTAGGCATGTGAGATGGGTACCACTAGGAACTCGAATTGCGGGATGTGCTGCAAGAAACCCCCGTAACGGTAAAGGCTAGGCCTCCGTGTAATTCGTAAGGCCCAAAGTCCCGCACGTTTGAGGCTAGGCCTACATGGACGGGAAGCCCATGGTCCGGGTAATGATATTGATGGTCGAGGGTGAGTGTTTGAAAAGGCATGTAAATGGTTTTCATACATTGACATTGGCATTCGTTGCACTCACGCATGTTATATAACAGATGTTATTGTGCGGTTATATGACTATACAAGCCTTTTGGCTTATGGACTATTAAACCTTTTTTTCAGGTGATATAGATAAGGGCAAGGCCCCGAGACTTGACAATGCTTCCGCTATAGTTTGAAGACCCCGTGTGTGGGGATTATCATTTAGTTAATGTAATAAAACTTTGATTTCAAAGAACATGTTATGTTTCAATTGGACAAATGTTAGTCCACCGACTTTTTAAAGAGATAGCTTAACTATGATTTTCCGCTGCTTATCCTGAAAACGTTTTGTTTCAAGAAAAGAATATTTCTAAATGAAAGCTGAATTTCTGTTTTATAAATGTTTCCCAAAGGATAAACATATATTTCAAGTAACCCTCGGAGCCTAGGACTCGGGGAGTTACGGAATGGTGTCAAAGCCTCCTACTGTCATATTACTGTTATTGTTGTACTTCCGCCGGTTGACACCCCGTCGCCGGGAACCGTGGCGGGGCGGAGCGTCACATTATAGGATACCAAAATGTAAGTTTTCCGTCAAGTTGCACTAACAGAGTTAGTAGCAGGGTCTATATTGAAACCAATTCAAAACTACAGTGACCAAAATGCTACAATTAAAACTACAGGGCCCAAAGTGATCGCCCAAACTACAGGATGCTAAAATGTAATTTAGCCCTTTTGTTAAGATATAGTCCAACAAAACTAACATTTTTGTATGTGTTACTGTGTAACCATCACATGATACAAAAGTTGTAACAACATGATAGTTTTTTCCCTCCTTTCATTGAAAATTTTAGAACTGAATTATTCTTTCACACATAATTGTCATTTGTTGTATAAAAAGTTTTATGCAATTTTATATCATGTGTTGGTCACATGATACAAACAGGTTGGTTTTTTGGACGACATCCAAGCTAACAGAATGGGTGTTATTGAAAAGGTAATATTTGTTGATTTTTTTTTTTAGTTTAGACGGATATTTGAAAAATATCATAATTGACAGAGTTTTAGTGTAGTAATATATTAACAATTTCATGATACACTAACAAAAACAAAACTGCGGTGTTTCCCAAAGGAAATGAGTTAATCTCTCTGTCCCATTGTTTTATCGAATCGGTTCTTGCTGAACTTGCGAAAATGGTACCCAGGCCAGTATATAATATATATCCTTATGGAACATCTTGCAATTGAAGCCACCAATGCCCACTAATTGTTATGAAACATTTGTTTTTCATTTTCAAAAATTAGTTTTGCATGAACTTGCACAATAATTTCAAGGTCATGTAGATATGCATAACTTATTCTAAGATTATTGAATAGCAAATCAAATTTGATATGCATAATTTCAAGGTCATGTAGATATGCATAACTTATTCTAATCAAATTTTTTGGTTAGAGGTAGTGACCTTTTGGTTAGAGGTAGTGACCATTTATTCTAAGATGCATATTATGAAAAGATGTATAATAAAATGACATAACCAAGGGGTGCCATCTTTTAGGAGAGGTACTAAGTAGTCTATATAAGTTAAGTGATATTACTCATTTTATATATGTGTGAAACAACTAAGTACACAATATTCTCTCGTATTCCGTGTGTCAGTTAAAATCAATTTCTTAGAGGTTTTCCTGAAAATCTTAAGAATTGCTATCTGGTAGATTTTCGGACTTTGTTGTATCCTAGAGGGGATTTGCTAGGAACCCTGTAGCAAACTCTTATGAGTGGAGGGCAAATAACTCCTTGAAGAAAGCATTCCATATGCGTTTCAAAACCTTACAATTTCGTGTTAATTTGTTGATTCTTCTTCCACGACGACCTGACCCCAACATAGCATTCTTTGTAGCCCTCTTAAAAATTACTAAGATACTCTTTCATAGCCTCTTTGGCGATCCAATAAATTTGATTTGCTATTCAAAAAAAAAATTACTAAGATACTAAGTGTTGAGGATCAGCCAAATTTTGTGGGTCCATCCCATAGCTACGAAACCTTCACAATTATGTTTGATCTTAGTGGTGACCAAATGGGCCACGTATGTGTTATTGAAACAAAGAAAGATAATCTTTGGGATAATGCTATGCTTCTCAAAAAAAAATTTTATAAGTGTTTGTCAACACATATAACAGTGGGTCTAGTTGATTTTGATTGATTGATGTTGAAGTGGTCCTACCATTAATAAAAAGAGACCCACTTTCACATGTGTTGAGAAACAATTTTTGAGAAAAAAAAAATTTAAAAAACATAGCATTACTCTAATCTTTGTGGTCATTTGCATAGGTAGTGGTGATGCCAGTTTAAGTTTAATTGTGAAACAACTTCTTGAGAGTCCATGCAAAGTGGGCCAAGTATGGCGGCATATATATATATATATATATATTGATTATGAGTAAAAAAATTTACTCAGAATCTTCACACAACTTTTTATCCACAACCTACAAAAGTGTGTCTATCTTTCTCATATATCACCGACTTCACAGGAAGACACAGAGAGAGATAGACATACTTTTGTGGGTTGTGAATGAAAAATTGTGTGAAGGTTATGGATGAAGTACAACTCATTGATTATATATATGTGTATACATGGGTTGGACTGGTGTGGGATTTGTACCACCGAAGGGGGAGAATAAGCTTTTTGCTCCATTGTGAGTGAGAGAGAGTCAAGAGAGGTGTCCCCTTTTGGGGGTATGGTGACATTAATCATTGAGGGGTTTTCTGTGAGGGTTGTTCACAGTGTTAGGGATGTGAGATAGAGAGGGTATTTCTTTATCTCTGTGATTTCTTTATGTAAACAGTGATTATGTCAGGTCTTCTTATATTATGAGTGGAGGGTGTATAAGAGTCTTTGGTCTGGGTGATGTAATTTAACTCAGTTGTATCTTGTACCAGTTATTCTCTTATAATGAAAGAACAGATCTCTCGGGTGTGGATGTAGGCAGTGTTTGGCCGAACAAATTTGTGTGTATTTTTCTTTGGTGTGTGTTTGTTAAATACTGTGTGTGTCTTTTACATGCGTATTTGGAGTGTCTTTCCAAACAGTGGTTTCAGATGTTTTCGCTGTTTTACAAGCTTTCAGTTACGTGGGGAATTGAGGTTTTTTCTTAACAAAGAGCCCATTTGGGAAATATTACTTAGTGCGATTGATTTCAGTAAGCAGTTCAGTGAGGTGTTTGGTGTCATTGTTATCCAAAAATGGGGAATTCACACCAAATTCCACACTCAACAATTCTGGTCCTTGATTTCTGTGGGTCTTACATGGGTCTTACACATGACTCACAATAATCAAGGGTCAAGGTGTGTTGAGTGTGAAATTTTGTATGGGTGTAACATTTTTGTTTTTCAAAAGTACCAATCGCATAAAACCGTTATTGGCCATTGGGTGCTTGCCATTGGGGACTATTGTTGACACCTCACCAGAATATCTTTCTAAAATGGTCTCTGAGATTATCGTCAAAGCCAGCAATTAAATTACTGCTTTTTTTTTTTGGGTGCCAAATGACGAGAACTCGCAGATATGCCTTGAATAGAAATATCTAATGAGCTCGAGCAGGTTTTCATACAGATGAAATTATATCAACATATGTGTTGAATTGGCCACAACAAATCAAATTAACTAATTAACCGCCTCTAGATAATGTATACCATATATATGTTCTCTTACTTGAGCTACTCTTTTGTGTTTAAGTAAGCAAAGTTTTTTTGTGCCACAAGAATTAAGCAAACTTATTGTCCAGATCGAAAATGAAAAATGTTGTTTGATTGTCTTTATATCGCTGGGAGAGACCTCAGACATGAAGTAAATTGTCAACTAATATTGCATGGTTATTGTCATATATAGGAGATATTGATCAAGTGGGATTTCATCAACTAGGACTTACCATTCATCAACTAGGATTTCATTGTCAATGCCTGCAGTAACCCAAACTTGAGATGCGTTAAAATTGTCCGCATCGATCCGTTTTGGGTTCCAGAGGTTAATTGATTCTTGAGCTTCATAGAACTTCACCGTTGACTGTTGAAATGTACATAATATACATGTATAAAAATAAAATATATAAGTAAAAAACAAATGACCTTAAAAGCACAAAAGGCAGTTGGGTAATTTAGAATGAGAGCAGTAAGGTAATGTATCTTATGTTATTGGCAAATTTACTTTAGTTTTGCCACTTAAAGTTATTGTAGGGACTTTTTTGTCCATTTTTTTTTATAATTATAATAGGGGGTAGAGAATTCGAACCTGCACCAAAGGTGTGGGGGGAGTTAGTGCCAGCCAACTCGGTTAGGACCTCAGTCCATTTAAAATGCACATTTTTGTATATGTAGTAGGTTAGCATTTTCATAAATAGGTCTCTTTGTAATAACCTGCATTTCCATTTAATTTTAAAATACATTTTCATATTTAATTGGAAATTGCATTGTCATATTTAATTTCATTTGGTATTGACTGCTTCATTTAATTTCATTTCCCATGTTCTAAATTTTATTCCTTGATTTATTGTGAGCTATGAATTCTTTTGGGGTCAAATTGTAATTTTTATGTAGTTAGTAATACCTGTGTGGATTTCAAATCTGTATTTCAAAACGGTGAAAGTAACTTCTATTGACTCAATCAGTATTTTTATAAAACCAGAAAATCAATTCTTACGTTAAAATGAAATTCCTGTATTTTTGTGGTGACCACCGCGCCCCGAAAATACCAGTTTATGTCCAAAACTGTCCGCGCCATGCTAAACTTCCACAGATTTTGGAAGTGACTGATTTGGACATTTACTTTATTGCCATTTATGGCAAGTGATCATTGGCTTAGGCCTTGTTTGGCAATGCTTTATGTGTGTGTGTATTGTTAGGCCATAAGTTCCATTTTCCCAAACAACTTGCATTTGACCCCTACCACCCTATGTGCCTCTTCACAATCTGAGGGTGTATATATGTATACGTAAGTATATCACACACACACACCTGTGATTTTGTAGTTCAATTAGGATTGAATGGGAAAAAAAAACTAGTACTTGAAATCTAATGTGGAGTCTTCAAGGTTGAACTTGGGCTCCAAGATTGTAAGTTCTATATAGATATATCCAACACACAAACACACACATTCTGCACATCACTAAACACAGAGAGTTGAGAGAGAGATTTCACAGAGAATTTCAGAATTTCATAGAGAGAGCTCTTAACCTCCATAGCTTGAAAGCTTGAGTTGGAATCTTCTTATCTCTTATTTCTTTCTCAACTAAATCCCTAAGGCTTCAATCAGTGAGTATTCTAAACTCACTAAGAATGTAATTACATGTCTATTTACTATGTGTTTGTTCAATTTCGTAATACACCATTGTTGATCCTACGTATGAAAATTCATAGCTTGAAATCAAGATTTTCAAACCTTAATCTAAATTCGCTTTTAGAGATGAATATGGTAGATTACACATCCTACATGCCATGTTTGAAGTTATAGAGCCTAATTTATTCATATGAGAAAGTATATTAGAAATCAAATTTTGACATGTTTTAGTTTATCATAAAATTGGAGAGTTATAGTTAGAATCATGTTAAATTGATCATAGATTCTTAATCCTTGTTTAAAAAGGAAAAGATCCATATATAACATGATGTACATACTTACAGAACTGAAATGGGTCAAAAAGGACCCCTGTTTGCTGAACCAGAGCAGTTCCTGCGGAGAAGATGAAGCCTCAGCTTCATCTCGCGCCGCGATCGCGCGCGCGAAGAATCGCGCGAGCGGCCCGTGCGAGCGACCTTTCGCGCGAGCGGCCCGCGCGCGCGAGGGAGGCTTCCCCAGGCAGACGTAAGAGTTTATATATATATAATTGAAAATTGGCTGGTCGCGCGAGCGAGGGTCGCGCGAGGACCCCTTCGCGCGAGCGATCCGCGCGCGCGACCTTGCTTTCCTCAGGCAGACAGAAAAGTTTATTAATAAAAGAAAAATGGGCTTATCGCGCGAGCGGCCCGCGCGAGCGACCTTTCGCGCGAGCGGCCCGCGCGCGCGAGGTATTGCAGTTTCTGTTTTTGTCGGTTTTTCTGTTAAAGGACTGTTTGGATGAAATTTATATACTGTTGAGGTTCTGTTTGGGATATTTAGTGAATCAGAACTCTATTTTGTTATGTTTGAATGATTAAAACACTGTAGTATGACTCATTGATCCCCGTACGCGTGTTGTTCCTTTAATTCAGCATTCTTGGTTTTCATTTAAGTGCATACCATTCATGTGGGTCAGTGGTACATGCATATGGGTGTCGGTCTGTGTGGAAAAGAGTTATGGTAGTATGGAAAGAGTATGAGTTTGTGTTTGTGGTCGTGGTTGTGGTTGAGTATGAGTTTGTGGTTGTGGTCGTGGTTGTGGTTGTGGTTGCGATTGTGGAAGAGGGTATCTTTGAAATGCGACGGTGGCAAACAAGGACACTCCCTGACGCCCATGGAAGCATTAAAGTGTGTGAAGCCGAACTCGGACATTCCCTGGCACCCATGGTAGTGCTAAAGTGTGGCCTACGGACACTCCCTGATAACTCAAGTCTGGATACTGTGTGAGGGGTTGCCCCGGTATTTGCATGGCGGTTAGGGTATTCAAAGTGTGAGGCATTGGACACTCCCTGGTACCCCGGACCAAAGTGTGAGGCAAACTGGACACTCCCTGGCGCCCCGTTGCTAAAGTGTGGCTATCTGAGTGTTTCAAAGATACCAGGAGTAGGTTAGTGGGTTGTTGTGGCTGTCGAGAGAAAAGAGTCGGCAAGATGAGTGTGGTGCATTGTTCTCATACACGGTCCCATCTGTTTAAATTACCCTCTTTAAATAATGTTGTGAATGTTCTCTAAATGAGCTCTTTACTTCAATAATGAACTTGTGGATTTAAATGGGAATAAGGAAGGAGGTAAGTTGGTATGTTTTACATTCAAAGTCATGTTTTTAATACTCACCAGCTTCTTGAAGCTGACGACGTTGATGCGTCCTGGACATTCGTGTTCAGGCTTTTCAGGTTATAACCAGGAGGAATCATACGACTATGCTAATTGAGAATGGCTGCTGTTGGGATGGGAAACTGTTTATTATGAGTTTTAAGCTTTGAACTGTTTTGTTTTATAAGGATGACTGTATCAGACACTAAGTTATTGTTTTGTTTTTAAGGCGGTCTGTGCCTTAGTTGACCCCGTATTTTAAGATGTAATAAGTTAGAAAAATTTTGTAAGCCTTGATTGCTCTGCTCTGATTATTATTGTTTATTGTTGTTTGACGTTTGGGACGGAATCGATCCTTCAAACTGTCGCGACCTACGGGTCCATAAAGGAAATTAAACGCTTTCCTTATTTATGCTACGTCGGGGCGTGACAGGATTTAGTGGTATCAGAGCCAGGTTTTATTTATCTCAAGATAGTTTAGCCAGGTTAGGGTTTACCAGTATAGACCCGATTCCACATTCCATTAAGTGTTACACACCCGATGATACGACAGGGAGGATAGACTCAGAACCCGAACGCCTAAGATTATCTTTGTTCTAACTTAAGTAGTACCTTTTCAGGTATGGATCCAGCTCCCCCACTTTATGTACCAGACAGGTTCGGAGGACACTTCGTGGTTCCTGGGGCAGTGATCCCAGCTTTTCTCGACTTATATCATGCGGCCGTTGAACAGTTGGCCACGGCGACTGTTATATCGGATGTATGGCACCAGGTTCACGTGGTAGGCCTAGTTGACCTGACCCGTATCCGTTTAGAGCTTCGTTACTTCGCAGAGGCTCAGCGTTTGGTGTTGGTCGAGATTTTGAGGTTGGTCAATAGCGATGCTTTCTACCTCCCCCTCGAGATCCAGATCGTGCATGCCCATCTGGCTCAGTTAGAGATGCCTCCGTCGGTGGTTCCCATTGCTGAGGATGATGCTGAGATTGTTCATGTGGTCCCTGTAGGAGGGGAGATTTTAGAGGACGGCATAGGTCTAGATGATCTTGCCGCTGAGCTCGAGGCTGAGCTAGCACTGGAGCTAGCTTTACCCGAGGAGATGGTAGATGAGGCAGATGCTCCTGTACCTGCTTCATCGTCCACCTCTCACGGCTATGATGGGGTTGGACCGTTCGTTGTTCAGCGATTTCGCCCCGTCGATTCGCTAGATCTCCTGATAGCTGCTTATGGAGACGATTGACGTTTTAGTTATGACTTGTACATATTAACTGCTTTTAATTATTAGCTCTATCTCTTTTTGCAACTGTAATTACATGCATTAGAGTGTAGGGCAATGACCCCATTTTTGTAGCATTAACTCTTGCATGCGACCTAACCCATACAGATAGGGTAGGCATTGATCTGACCATACCTGCTTTTTGTATCAACTTGACAAGAAGTGATATATATATAAAATATACCCTTTTGAATGTTGTTGTCCTTTAAATTACTTTATAAACACTGTTGCATGCATGTTTCTCATTCTACTATCACTATCATGCATAGAATGGCTGGAGGAGTAAGAAGGAACAGAAATCTAATCGAGGGGGCACCTGAGGCTGCTGATCCCACAGGAATATTTGAAGCTTTCATTAGACGTCTCGAAAGGGTTAGTAATCAGAATGAAAACCGACGAGACCGCCAGACTGGAGACAAATTGCTGGAAAGATTCCGTGCTTTAAGGCCCGAGCAGTTTGCAGGTACCGCAGAACCCTGGAAGGCCGAACAATGGTTAAGACAGATGGACCGAATGTTCGAGGCTGTTCAATGCAACGAAATGGACAAGAGGAGGTTGGCTACGTTTCAGCTGACCGATGCTGCCGCAGATTGGTGGGATTCGGTTATAGCTACTATCGGGAATGGGGCTGCGATGGGGATGACGTGGACTGCGTTTAAGGGGAGATTTTTGGAGAAATATTTCCCGGCCACAGAGAGGCATAGAAGAGAGAAGGAATTCATGGACCTGACGCAAGGAACCAAGTCGGTGCAGGAGTACACCACACAGTTTGAAAGGCTGTCTCGATTTGCTCCACACCTGGTCGATACCGAGGAGAAGAAGATCCGCAAGTATAATCAAGGGCTGACACCGCAGATCCGCCGCTTGACTCTCGGCCACTTGGATAAATCGTTTGAAGGACTTGTTGGTTTGGCTACTGATCTGGAAGAGGATGCTCGAGTGAGCCGAAAACAATTTGAGTTCCGACCGCCTCACAGGGGTAATTTTGGGAATAGACCACCAATGAACCGAACCCAAGGGCAAAAGAGGAATTTCGACGGAAGCAAGAAGACCCAGGCTATCACCTATCCGACTCAACCCCGAGTAGGAGAAGGGAGTAGTAGTGGAAAGTGTTTCAACTGTGGCAACCCTGGTCATGTGGCCCGTGATTGTAAGGCACCAAGGCGTGCTACTCAGCAAGGGATAGTCTGTTTCAACTGTGGTGAACCAGGTCACATCAGCAGGTTCTGCACTGCTCCAAAGCAGGTGACTTATGGTCAACAAGGATAGACCCGCTTGAATGCCGTTATCCCTGATGCCGCTGGATATGATAGAACTGCGTATGAAGAAGGAAATTATGGAGAAGCCCAACCTGATCAGCAAGCAGTAGAAGGTACATTAACTCTGTTTAACTCCCATGTTAAAGTGTTATTTGATACGGGTGCTGCTCTTTCGTTCATATCTGTTAATACAATTCGAAGATTGGGTATTTTACCTCATCGCTTAGAGAAAGCTTTGAAGGCTACTTCGCCATTAGGAGCTGCAGTCAGATTAGGACACGTGTGCAAGGATTGCCCCTTACGGTTAGGAGACCGTGAAATCCCTGCTAGGTTGGTTGTCCTATCAATGAAGGAGTTCGACATAATCCTAGGAATGGATTGGCTCTCTCAGAATCAAGTGAAGTTGGATTGTGCGAGGAAGAGAATTACATTCCCCGACAATGAGAATCAACCCTTTGATTTTCAATGTAACCCTTCGGGAGATATGTTCCTCACGAGATGCTTAGCCAACATCGAAGTCGTCAGTACAGAGGTGACAGCGTCATCTATACCTGTAGTCAAGGACTTCGAAGAAGTGTTTGAAGATGTTTCTGGCCTACCGCCCGAAAGAAGTATAGAGTTCTGTATTGAACTTATACCGGGTACCGTGCCGATCACCAAAGTTCCCTACAGAATGGCCCCCACCGAACTATTGGAATTGAAGGAACAAGTTCAAGAGCTCGAGAACCTAGGTTTTGTACGTCCAAGTACATCGCCTTGGGGAGCACCAGTGTTATTCGTGAAGAAGAAGGACGGGACACTCAGATTGTGTATCGACTACAGAGAATTGAACCGAGTAACTATCAAGAACAAGTATCCCTTGCCTCGGATTGATGATTTGTTTGATCAACTACAAGGAGCTACGACATTTTCCAAGATAGACCTTAGGTCGGGATATCATCAGTTGAGGGTACGAAAAGAAGACATACCTAAGACTGCTTTCAGAACCTGATATGGTCATTATGAATTTCTAGTGATGCCGTTTGGAATGACGAACGCCCCGGCGGTGTTCATGGATCTAATGAACAGAGTGTTCAAGCCTTATTTGGATCAGTTTGTCATCGTCTTTATTGATGATATTTTGATCTATTCTAAGTCAGGAGAAGAACACGAGCAACATCTACAGATTGCGATGCAGACGCTCAAGGACCACCACTTGTATGCCAAGTTCAGTAAGTGTGAGTTCTGGTTGCGAGAAGTGAAATTTTTGGGGCACAAGGTGTCATCTCAAGGAATTTCAGTGGATTCGTCCAAGACCGATGCCGTATCAAATTGGGTTAGACCGAGCAACCCTACAGAAGTTCGGAGTTTTCTTGGACTCGCAGGCTATTACAGGAGATTCGTTGAGGGATTCTCAAAGATAGCAGCACCTTTGACTGGGTTGTCGAAGAAGAATTTGAAGTTCGAGTGGACAGAGAAGCACGAGCGAGCCTTTCTAGAGTTGAAAGAGAGACTCACAACCGCACCAGTACTAGCAATACCCAAGCCTGATGAAAAGTTCACTATCTTTAGTGACGCATCATATCAAGGGTTAGGGTGTGTACTTATGCAAAATGGCAGAGTTATTGCCTATGGATCCAGACAGCTGAAGCCGAATGAGTTGAACTATCCCATTCATGATTTGGAGTTGGCGGCAGTGGTTTTCGCACTCAAGATTTGGAGACACTATCTCTACGGTGAGAAGTTTGATTTGTTCTCCGATCACAAGAGCCTCAAGTATTTGTTCACGCAGAAAGAGTTGAACATGAGGCAACGTAGATGGATGGAGCTGATCAAAGACTACGACTTCACATTAGAATACCACCCGGGTAAAGCCAATGTGGTTGCCGATGCCTTAAGTCGACAGACTCGTGAGACGATCGCCTCCTTAATGGTTAGAGAGTGGCGAGCATTGGAGACCTTGGCGGAGTTCGATGTACAGAGTGCTGAAGAAGAAGAAGGACAATTGTTCGGATGTCTTATCCTACAGCCTGTTCTTATCGACCGCATTATTGGAGCTCAGAAAGAAGATGAGAAGTTTCAAACATGGTTTGTTAAGATGTCAGAAAAAGACCCGGCAGAATGGAAAGTGGGAGTCGATGGAGGATATCGGTGCAGGAATAGATTATGTGTGCCAGGTATTGAAGAGTTAAGGAAGGATATCCTGGATGAAGCACATAAATCAAGGTATACAGTTCACCCGGGAGCAACGAAGATGTACAAAGATTTGAAAAGAAATTTCTGGTGGGAAGGTATGAAGAGGGACGTGGCCGAGTTTGTATCCAAGTGTTTGACGTGTCAGCAAGTCAAGGCCGAACATCAAAGACCATCAGGATTGTTGCAACCGCTACCTATCCCTGGTTGGAAGTGGGAGCACATTACGATGGATTTTGTAGTGGGATTACCTCGGTCGCAGCAGAATCATGACGCTATTTGGGTAATCGTGGATCGATTGACGAAGTCAGCTCATTTCATTGCTTATAGTATGACATACCCGGTAGAGAAGATGAGCCGGATGTACATACAACAAGTTGTACGACTTCACGGTGCACCTGTGTCGATTGTGTCAGACCGTGATGCGCGTTTTACCTCTGGATTTTGGGAAAGTCTGCATGAAGCTATGGGAACTTCGCTCAAGATGAGCACTGCTTTTCACCCTCAGACAGATGGTCAGACTGAGCGTGTTAATCAGATAATGGAAGATATGCTCAGGGCTTGTGTGATCGATTTTGAAGAATCTTGGGAGACACACTTGCCGTTGGTTGAATTTGCCTATAATAACAGTTATCACGCGAGTATCGGTATGGCTCCGTTCGAAGCATTGTACGGACGACCATGTCGTTCCCCATTATGTTGGGCAGAGGTTGGGGACTCAGAATTGCTGGGACCAGACTTGGTTAGAGAAACCAACGAGAAGATTACCTTGGTCAAGGAGAGGATGAGAATCGCTCAGAGCCGGTATAAGAGTTATGCTGATCGACGCCGGAAGGATTTGGAGTTTAGTGTTGGAGATCACGTACTCCTTAAGGTTTCACCAACCCGAGGAGTGGTGCGTTTTGGTCTCAAGAGAGGAAAGTTAGCTCCGCGTTTCATCGGACCGTTTGAGATTTTGGAACGTGTTGGGAAAGTAGCTTATCGACTGGCGCTACCACCGAAGATGTCTGGGGTTCACAACGTGTTTCACGTGAGTATGTTAAGGAAGTATATACGAGACCCCTCACATGTGGTTAGTTATGACGACATTGAGACAAGTCATAACGTTTCTTACAAGGAGAGACCTGTGAAGATTTTGGATCAGAGTATCAAGAAGCTGAGGAATAAAGACATTCCGTTGGTGAAGGTTCAGTGGAATCACCATGACGAGAACGAAGCCTCGTGGGAAGTTGAAGCTGATATGAGGAAGAAGTACCCGGAGTTATTTCAGGACTAGTCAGTCTTGATTTCGGGGACGAAATCCTGTTTAAGGGATGAAGGGTGTAATAACCTGCATTTCCATTTAATTTTAAAATACATTTTCATATTTAATTGGAAATTGCATTGTCATATTTAATTTCATTTGGTATTGACTGCTTCATTTAATTTCATTTCCCATGTTCTAAATTTTATTCCTTGATTTATTGTGAGCTATGAATTCTTTTGGGGTCAAATTGTAATTTTTATGTAGTTAGTAATACCTGTGTGGATTTCAAATCTGTATTTCAAAACGGTGAAAGTAACTTCTATTGACTCAATCAGTATTTTTATAAAACCAGAAAATCAATTCTTACGTTAAAATGAAATTCCTGTATTTTTGTGGTGACCACCGCGCCCCGAAAATACCAGTTTATGTCCAAAACTGTCCGCGCCATGCTAAACTTCCACAGATTTTGGAAGTGACTGATTTGGACATTTACTTTATTGCCATTTATGGCAAGTGATCATTGGCTTAGGCCTTGTTTGGCAATGCTTTATGTGTGTGTGTATTGTTAGGCCATAAGTTCCATTTTCCCAAACAACTTGCATTTGACCCCTACCACCCTATGTGCCTCTTCACAATCTGAGGGTGTATATATGTATACGTAAGTATATCACACACACACACACACCTGTGATTTTGTAGTTCAATTAGGATTGAATGGGAAAAAAAAACTAGTACTTGAAATCTAATGTGGAGTCTTCAAGGTTGAACTTGGGCTCCAAGATTGTAAGTTCTATATAGATATATCCAACACACAAACACACACATTCTGCACATCACTAAACACAGAGAGTTGAGAGAGAGATTTCACAGAGAATTTCAGAATTTCATAGAGAGAGCTCTTAACCTCCATAGCTTGAAAGCTTGAGTTGGAATCTTCTTATCTCTTATTTCTTTCTCAACTAAATCTCTAAGGCTTCAATCAGTGAGTATTCTAAACTCACTAAGAATGTAATTACATGTCTATTTACTATGTGTTTGTTCAATTTCGTAATACACCATTGTTGATCCTACGTATGAAAATTCATAGCTTGAAATCAAGATTTTCAAACCTTAATCTAAATTCGCTTTTAGAGATGAATATGGTAGATTACACATCCTACATGCCATGTTTGAAGTTATAGAGCCTAATTTATTCATATGAGAAAGTATATTAGAAATCAAATTTTGACATGTTTTAGTTTATCATAAAATTGGAGAGTTATAGTTAGAATCATGTTAAATTGATCATAGATTCTTAATCCTTGTTTAAAAAGGAAAAGATCCATATATAACATGATGTACATACTTACAGAACTGAAATGGGTCAAAAAGGACCCCTGTTTGCTGAACCAGAGCAGTTCCTGCGGAGAAGATGAAGCCTCAGCTTCATCTCGCGCCGCGATCGCGCGCGCGAAGAATCGCGCGAGCGGCCCGTGCGAGCGACCTTTCGCGCGAGCGGCCCGCGCGCGCGAGGGAGGCTTCCCCAGGCAGACGTAAGAGTTTATATATATATAATTGAAAATTGGCTGGTCGCGCGAGCGAGGGTCGCGCGAGGACCCCTTCGCGCGAGCGATCCGCGCGCGCGACCTTGCTTTCCTCAGGCAGACAGAAAAGTTTATTAATAAAAGAAAAATGGGCTTATCGCGCGAGCGGCCCGCGCGAGCGACCTTTCGCGCGAGCGGCCCGCGCGCGCGAGGTATTGCAGTTTCTGTTTTTGTCGGTTTTTCTGTTAAAGGACTGTTTGGATGAAATTTATATACTGTTGAGGTTCTGTTTGGGATATTTAGTGAATCAGAACTCTATTTTGTTATGTTTGAATGATTAAAACACTGTAGTATGACTCATTAATCCCCGTACGCGTGTTGTTCCTTTAATTCAGCATTCTTGGTTTTCATTTAAGTGCATACCATTCATGTGGGTCAGTGGTACATGCATATGGGTGTCGGTCTGTGTGGAAAAGAGTTATGGTAGTATGGAAAGAGTATGAGTTTGTGTTTGTGGCCGTGGTTGTGGTTGAGTATGAGTTTGTGGTTGTGGTCGTGGTTGTGGTTGTGGTTGTGGTTGCGATTGTGGAAGAGGGTATCTTTGAAATGCGACGGTGGCAAACAAGGACACTCCCTGACGCCCATGGAAGCGTTAAAGTGTGTGAAGCCGAACTCGGACATTCCCTGGCACCCATGGTAGTGCTAAAGTGTGGCCTACGGACACTCCCTGATAACTCAAGTCTGGATACTGTGTGAGGGGTTGCCCCGGTATTTGCATGGCGGTTAGGGTATTCAAAGTGTGAGGCATTGGACACTCCCTGGTACCCCGGACCAAAGTGTGAGGCAAACTGGACACTCCCTGGCGCCCCGTTGCTAAAGTGTGGCTATCTGAGTGTTTCAAAGATACCAGGAGTAGGTTAGTGGGTTGTTGTGGCTGTCGAGAGAAAAGAGTCGGCAAGATGAGTGTGGTGCATTGTTCTCATACACGGTCCCATCTGTTTAAATTACCCTCTTTAAATAATGTTGTGAATGTTCTCTAAATGAGCTCTTTACTTCAATAATGAACTTGTGGATTTAAATGGGAATAAGGAAGGAGGTAAGTTGGTATGTTTTACATTCAAAGTCATGTTTTTAATACTCACCAGCTTCTTGAAGCTGACGACGTTGATGCGTCCTGGACATTCGTGTTCAGGCTTTTCAGGTTATAACCAGGAGGAATCATACGACTATGCTAATTGAGAATGGCTGCTGTTGGGATGGGAAACTGTTTATTATGAGTTTTAAGCTTTGAACTGTTTTGTTTTATAAGGATGACTGTATCAGACACTAAGTTATTGTTTTGTTTTTAAGGCGGTCTGTGCCTTAGTTGACCCCGTATTTTAAGATGTAATAAGTTAGAAAAATTTTGTAAGCCTTGATTGCTCTGCTCTGATTATTATTGTTTATTGTTGTTTGACGTTTGGGACGGAATCGATCCTTCAAACTGTCGCGACCTACGGGTCCATAAAGGAAATTAAACGCTTTCCTTATTTATGCTACGTCGGGGCGTGACACTCTTGGCTCTAATCCAGTGCTATATCAATGTAAGTTTTATTCGATTTTCAGGTAGAGAAAGCTAGGAAGCGTTTTGACAAAATAGATGATTTCGAAGAGCCACTTTCAAGCAAAGTTTTATTGAAGTGGCGAGAGTCATGTTTATTTTTGTTTTATTTTTTATTTTTTTTTTGTGTGTTGGCCGGTTTCAAATATATTTGTAAGGTGTGTGTTGGCGTAGGGTATGCTAGCAATGGGAGGAAATTTCGATGTAGATGTTTCTGAATGTTTGTGAATTGAATTGGGATACCACAAATTGATTGTATGAACATTGGAATGGAATTTTGAGAAATACATAGCTTTCCTTTTTTTCTTTTTTCTTCTTTAAATTTTGTCATGTAAAATTCAAATGTTGCAATTCAATTAATTATGCTTGTAAATTAGGTGCATGAAATTGGAGAGCATATAAATCAATATTATTTTTCTATTATATTAATATTTCTAACAGATATACCCATTAGAATATCTGTTAGTATTTTTTTTAGAATTACTAATGGATATAACTGTTAGTAATCCTTTCACAAACCGTTAGTATTTAATCTAAAACTTTAAGCACTATTGGAAAACAAGTCGTTAGTAACTAAATTAGCTTGAGATGGGAGATCCGAAGTTTATTTTGTCTCCATTTGAAGTCTGTAACAGATTCTTGTGTTTCCTACTCAGAAGGAATTGAGCTTGTAGCTACGATTCCCCATTATCATCCAATGTAATAAGCTAATTGAATACATAAATACCCTTATTATGAAGCTAGTGGTAGATTTGCAAACCTAGGTTCACTTTAAATATCGTTTAAAACAACTTTTAATTGCTTTCATAGTTTAGATTTATTTTCATTGTTCTTAGTTTAATTCAAATCAAATCAAAATCCGTTTTCCTTAATTAACTAAATTTAGGTTTTAAAATTAAAGTGCTTTAGTAATTCAATCTCTGTGGGTTCGACCTTTATTTTCACACTGCAAATGTTTTAAAGTAAAGCATACTATTTATCTTGATTTTGATAAGATCAATTTTTTGGCGCCGTTGCCGGGGATTGCAAATTACTACCTTTAGTTCTAGAATATTAGTTTAGTTAATTCGTAAATATTAGATTAGGTTTTCTTTGTCTTATTTTTCATTTTGTTTTCAACCATTAACGTTCCCTTTTATTTTGTAGATTTTCTCGAGTCATCAAATTCTAGCGTCTTGTAGAGGAATTGCTTAGCACACCAAAGGAGCTTACACAAAACAATTAAAATATATATATATATATATATACATTGCTTCCTTTAAATTTCGCATCAAACCACTGTAAGTCAGGGCACTGAGACGCAATTACTTGCATTAGGTTAGGTGTGAAGTGAGCACTGCATTAACTAGGAAACCCGGGGCGGTGGGCTTTGACGCGAATCACTGCATAAGGATAATTACATACATCATAGTAGTACTGTGTACTTGCGTGCTTGATTATTTGCGTAGTATTTTCTTATTTGTTTGAGTCAGTCCTTATAGTAGTGTCAGCATTTTAGTTTATGTTTGGTACCCGTTCGAGTAAACTTAAATTAAATCCCCTTGATCTTGAGCTTGAACGCACCGTTAGAGTCCTTAGGTCTTCAACCCAAGCTTCTAGAGCTCGGTTGATGCTAGACGATGAATCCACACCTCAACCGTCGTCTTTATTTGAGTTTCAAATAGGAAATGCCCTTAAAAGACTAAAGAAACCATGCGTCATTAACATACAACCTATTCTAATGGCCGACATTGGAAACAACCAAAACAACGGAAATAACCCTAATATACCCCCGCTTCCTTCGCTAAAAGACTATTTCACTCCTACGGCCTACACAACACCATTAGGCATAGAATCACCGGAGGTGATAGAATCTCACTTTGAGATAAAGTCATCTACCATCGCGCTAATTCCCTCATTCCATGGTTGTATTAAATAAGATCCTTATAAACATTTAGGAGACTTTCAAGATATATATATATGCGACCTTGAAAATACAAAACCTAACTGATAATGAGTTAAAATTGCGTCTCTTCCCATTCTCTTTAAAGGACAAAGCTAAGTATTGGCTCCAATCTCTTGAGCCAAACACTATCAAAACATGGGAAGGGTTACACACAGCATTTATTAAAAAAGTTTTTCCCTATTACGCGTACAAATCAAATAAAAAAATCATAACAAACTTTGTAATGCAAGATGGGGAAACGCTCCATGACACTTGGGAACAATTTAAAGAATTATTATGCTCTTGCCTACATCATCAAGTTCCCAAATGGCAATTGGTACAGGTTTTCTACGAAAGGCTTATCCCTTCTATGCGGAACACAGTCGATGCTGTTTGTGCGGGGACGTTCCTCCACCATAGCGCTGATGAGGCCTGGAAAAATTTTGAAACATTAAGCGAAAACTCTATGCACCAGGTTGTGTCTGTACGCCCCGAGTGATATCTTCCGCAACCTAAACGAGAGGTAAAGTTTGAGTCAAGTCACTCAATTGAAATGCAAGAACTATCTAAAAAACTTGACCAACTTATAACAATGAACAAAACGACAAGCGCACCCTCTTACGAAACTTGTCAAATATGTTCTAACCATTCACATTCTACACTTACATCTCCATCCGCATCTCAATTTTCAGAATTCATGGAGCAACACATAAACTCTATTCAACAATTCCCACGAAAAAGTTATAATACTATGACAACTAATTTTCCTAATAATTACCGACCCCTTCAACAAAGTCAATACCAACACCCCCCTCATAATCCTAACCCTCCAAGGGTTAGCGCTTTTGAGGAGAAGTGTTGGCATCCCTTAAAAATATCGAAACACAAGTATCACAAGCACAAATAGTGCACTCTCACACACAATCCATTGTGAAGCTTGAGTCCCAAATGGGACAAATAGCTAATACAATGAGTCGTAGAAACAAGGGTAAGCTACCTAGTCAAACTATACAAAACTCTAAGGGATAATACGAGAATGGGGGTTCGAGTGAGCAAGTAAACGCCGTCTCGACTAGGATGACTATTCGAATAGAGGAAAAAGTTGTTGAAATTCCGCATGAGAATGAGAATGATGTAAACATTAACTTGAATAAAGAAAAGGGTGAGGAAACGAGCCGAATTAGGAAAGATAATGAACCGGTCCTGGTACTCCGAAAAAGGTTTTCCTCACTGAAAAAATAAGTTATATCTTTCAACATGCTCCTCCGAAGTATAAGGATCCTGGTACACCAACGATTTCATGTGTTATAGGTGACACTGTCATTCATCGGGCTCTCATTGACTTAGGAGCAAGTGTTAATCTCTTACCTTACTCTGTCTACAAACAATTAGGTCTAGGTAAAATTAAACCCACGGCTGCTACCATACAATTAACGAATCGTTCTGTTAAAATTTCTAGAGGAATCCTCGAAGACGTTCTGGTTAAAGTCAAAAAATATTATTATCCTGTCGATTTCATGGTCCTTGACACCGAACTTGTGCTGGATGCTAGGAAACACACTCTTTTCATTCTTGGTCGTCCATTCTTAGCCACCGCTAATGCGCGTGTCAACTGTCAAACAAGGGTAATGAAAGTGTCGTTTGGGAACATGAACTTAAAATTTAGCATTTTTAACGCTATAGATCAACCTCCTAAGGATGATGATTACCTATGTGAGGTGGAAAGTGAGGTTAGACGAACTATTGAACTTAATCCAGGAATAAAAGTGAGTAATGAGAATAATATAGTGAAAAATGAGCGGACAATTTCGAATAATCCGGATCCTAATGACGAATTTACTCGGAAGGTATAGAATTGATTTGAACATGATCAAGGTGAATTGTCGAATGAATTAACTCATAACACATTCTTTCTGCTTTTCACCAGAATCTCCCTAATATCTTCAAGGGTACAAAATCCGAAATACGGCCTCCATAAGTCTTGTGCTAGTACAGTCTAGCTGGAGACGTAAAAGGCAGCGCTTTTTGGGAGGCACCCAAGCTTTTGTTATTTTGTTTTCTCATTTTTGTACACTTTTTGGTCATTTTTTGAGTTCTTTGGACAGGTTTGGGGGTCAGGGTCGAGTTATTTTGAATGTATACACATAAAACAAGTGAAAACAGAGGAAAAGACCAAGTCACCCGAGCGGCCCGCTCGCGCGAGTCTGCGCCTAAGACGAAAAATTTTGAAACGTTATATAAGAACCCTCAGTATTTACTCGCGCCTTAAATCGCGCACGCGAGGGGTTCGCTCGAGCGGCCCGCTCGCACGAGGGGGGATTTTTTGTGTTTTCTCTTTTGTTCTCTTACCTTCTTTCTCCCAAACATGATCAGTTGTTTTTATCTTTTCTGTTTGTTCTTTTAGGTCTCTTTTTAGGTAAGTCCTTCTTTGTTTTCATAGTTTTGTTTGTTTTTATTTTATTTTATTTTCATTGAGTCTTTTGATTATAGTTTAGTTTTTAGTGATTTACAAAAAAAAATTAAAAAAAAAAAAAAAAAACATGTACACCACAGTCTGTATTATATACATCCATTTCTTTTCTTTTTCTATTGTTCTTTTGTTTGCTTATTTCTTGTCAATTATTCACAGGTGAAATAGTGGCTCCATTTGGAGCAATTAAAATTTTATCGCCTTATTTATACATTCACCTGTTTGTGATTGCTAAGATCGAGGTATTGTCGTTCCTTCCTTTCATACTCTCCTTTCTTTTATTTTATTATTTCACTGGGGACACTGAAAGATTTAGGTTTGGGGGTATGCACTCACATGCACATTATTATGCATCAATTTTTCAAAATTTTTTGATATTTGTACTTAAATAAACGATGTTGCCGATGTTTTTGCAATCTCAATTTGATACTTCTTGTTTTATAATTTTGATTGTTATAGAATGGTAAACAAGGAAAGATGTTATTAAACATTTACTGAAGCCATGATGCGACGTTTAGGATATGTATCATTCAAATCGTAGTTTTATATCATAGATTTGCACACAAACATGTGCACTGCACTTAGTCACTTGAATACATGTTTGATGTGAACTATAATATGATTCGGATTTCTAGATAACACATAGTGTGGAGACTAAACCCTGTGAGCTTTTGAGCCTATCTTTTTTTTAGAGGGTTATGAATACATTTTGTATTTGTCGAATTTCATGAAATAGCGCATCTACTCGTTGTTTTAGTCTCACTATTCTTGTTTTGGTTGACAGTCAAGTTAAAATATTTGCTACTATGCTAAATAATCTTCCGTCATAAACATTGAAGAACCATATCACCATAGAAAATGATGGTAGGCCCTCTTTATTTACCACCGACCGAAAAATAAAATTTCTTTAGTTCGCCCCTTTGAGCCGTTAAAATACCATTTTTCTTTAATCGCCATTATTTTTTTTTGCTTCAACTTGACCAACTTGGAGTTCACCTTTGAGAGATGCATCAACTTTTTGTGTTGATAAGGCAATGTGTTGATTGAGAAGAAGAAGATAATAAGATGCTATTGGGGTAGTTGCCTTGTACTTTGATGATTAATTATTCAGAAAGCAACGAAAAGAAAAAAAAAAAAAAAGAACAAGGTTGAAAAGAAAAAAAATAAAGAACAAGGTTGAAAAAAAAAAGAATAAAAAGAAGAGGAAAGAAATAACAAAATAAAAAATAAAAAAATGAAAAATGAAAGAAGAGAATGAAAATATGAAAGTTAGTAGAAAAGATGATGAAAGAAATCGAACATGCCTTACCAGCTACTCTAAAACTACTAAATGAATCCTTTCTATCCTTTTTCATTTCCTGAGCCACGTTACAACCTTTGAAAAGTCCTATCTGATCCTAGAAAATATGGTTTGAATATGTAAACGATAAGAGGGGGATTAAAACATGGTAATGATTAATTTTTCTTGACTATTGGCCTCCTATCAACGAGACTGCTGTTCTTTCGTGTCATGCGTCTTCTACGAGTCATATGTAAGTGTTTCTTATTTTGAAAACATGTTTCCTTTACTCCCATATACTAGAGAGATTACCCATGTTCTGAGCGTTTCATTTGAGAGTGTAATTAACATTGTAAGATTCGTAGTCGAAGCATAGTTGAATGATTATCCGAGTTATATTCCAAGTTAATGACATGCTCATGTTCATTTGACTACCACATCACACACGTGCATTTTATGAGAAACTCTATTGATTTATATGATGCCTGTGCTTAGGATTATTTTTCATGACGTAGGTGGAAGTTTGGTTCCGTTTCTTCTTGTTCATTATTCTATTTCAAATCATTGTTTTATGATAAGGAGTATTGAATGTTATGTTTTTTGTTTTTTTTAATAAAACTTTTTAAATGTATAAGTTAATAAAGATGGTTGTGGGTGTCTTATTCGACGAGAACCCTCACGAGACTTCACTCGTCCTACTAGGGACATCTAGAGGTTTAAAAGGCTTGTTGCATATGCTAAATGCAATCGCGTTGCCTGCGATAGTGAGTTAGCATAATTTAATTGTATTTTAGTTTATTTTTATGTTTTTCTTTGCTTGAGGACTAGTAAAGTATAGGTTTGGGGGTGTGATCGGCGACAAATAGTTGCCGTTTATAGTCCTGAAGTTACACTTTGTTAGCCCATTTCATTTAGTTATTGGTTGTTTTTCAATAAGTATTCTATATTTTTTAGGTTCTGGAGCTTTAATGTGAAAATGCACAAAAATTCAATGATTAATGGCTTTAGAAGACATTCTGGGCTCAAAAGTTGATTTCAGTAAAAGCTAAATGCAGTAGCAGCCTCAGAAAATTACATTTTTGAAAAGAAATACTTTGGATTTGAGAAATTTCTACAGAAATATAAAATGTAGATCGTCGAGTTATGGACGCGTGGCCACAAACAGTGAGTCAATACGAGGTCTGAGTCAAAAGTTATTGTAATTCTACGATCAGTGCGCAAAGTTGAAAAAATCTTAGAAAAAGTTGGAAAAGTGGAATCGCGCTGGAGCGACCCATTGAAGAAGTCAAAAACACGTATTTCGAGGTCCTGAAGAGCCCTGTGCGATCCAAATTGGCTGAATAAGTCTAGAAACGTAAAAATAGCAGTTTTAGTGCGATTAGGCTTAAGAAAGTTTCCTAAATCCTTCCAAAATATATATAAATCATATTCTAAATCAATTTTAAGGTTACACAATATTACACAATATTATACACATCCTTCCATAACCAAAAAAACTTCAGCCATTGAAGAGAGGAAGCAAGAAGAAGAAGAAGAAGAAGTAGAAGAAGAAGAAGAAGAAGAAGAAGAAGAAGAAGTAGACGAAGGATCCCCATGGTCCCTCCATTAACCTCTTATCAATCCTTGATTCTATGGCCGCTTAGACCAAGATCTAGGGTTTCAATGAACCCTAGCCAAGTAATAGGGTGTTATTTATGTTTTTTTTTTTCTTTTAGATTAATGTATGGATGATTGACTACATGTTCATAGGGTTTTTTTTATAATAAAATCGAACTTCTATTGATTAAATCGTTACTTTCAAAGTTTATTCTTATCTTAGATCTATTTTGAATGTGATGTGCTCAATGATCTATATTTGCTGTGCTTGTATGGATTATTTAATGTAATGGTGCTTAATTGAATTGTGATATCAAGTAGTCAAATAGTTCATGCCTAGGGAAGACGGAGTGTGCCGCAACCCTAGTTTAGTGTGAGACACTCCGTGCCACTGAAGATGAATTATGTTGATGCTTGAATCGTAGTTATCTTCTTGACGGATGAATTGGGCTTGTAGCTACGATTCCCCATTATCATCCAATGTAATAAGCTAATTGAATGCATAAATATCCTTATTATGAAGCTAACGGTGGATTTGCAATCCTAGGTTCACTTTAAATATCGTTTAAAACAAATTTTAATTGCTTTTATAGTTTAGATTTATTTTCATTGTTCTTAGTTTAATTAAAATCAAATCAAAATTCGTTTTCCTTAAGTAACTAAATTTAGGTTTTAAAATTAAAGTGCTTTAGTAATTCAATCTCTGTGGGTTCAACCTTTACTTCCACACTGCAAGTGATTTAAAGTAAACATTCTTTTTATCTTGATTTTGACAAGATCAATAACGCCATACGAATTTTAGTCTAGACGTTACATAAACGTCTAACCTGACATTTCCAGCACAGCCGCTACAACCAGTGCCCGTCTGAAAACTCATATTCGACTATAAACAGGCTACATAAAGTAGTGGGCATTCTCTATGTTCGACCAAGCACCAAGCTTAGCTCTCATCTTAGCTCTAAGCTAAGGCGACATATAAGGATAACAAGGTTTATATCTAGCTCGTTGTTCTTATATCGTGTAGATATAACTGTTCTAGCCCACTTTCCTAGCGCTATAGACACATATGTCCTAGCTAGCTATCCAAACGCCATGAACACAAATGTCTCATCTTCCTCGCCATCTAAGCGCTATGGACATACATGTCCAACTTCGCTATCTCGGCGCCAAGGTGAATCACCCATGTGAGCAGGTCGATTCAAGCCTGGTGACACTTTAAAGAGAAAATGTACATTCATCCAACTAATAACTAATGAATTTGGAAAACCATTTATTTTATTATAATAATAAATATATGGTAATAATAATGTCAAGAATAATGTTGTTAAAGTACATCAGAACCTACGGAGTCCCATACAACTAATGTGGGACAAGAACGAATCTCTAGAAATTGGCTTGATCCAAAAGATCAGCCATCATTTCACCAGTAGTGATGTACTGTAAAAACAACCTCCCCTTGTGCAACCATATCTCGAA
Organism: Hydrangea macrophylla; assembly: GCA_033977485.1. Classification (NCBI taxonomy): domain Eukaryota; kingdom Viridiplantae; phylum Streptophyta; class Magnoliopsida; order Cornales; family Hydrangeaceae; genus Hydrangea; species Hydrangea macrophylla. Next base: position 142,939,563 of record CM066991.1, read on the forward strand.
TGTAGTGGTAGTGGATCTCTATGCGCTTGGACTTCCCGCAGTACTTATGGTCTTTTACATAAACTAGAGCCGACGTGCTGTCACAATAGACCAACACTGCTTTATCGCTCTGTGGCAAGAAGCCTACGCTATGTAAGGACCTCTTTAACCACACAGCCTCCTGAACGGCTACAAAACAAGCCACATACTCAGCTACTATTATGGATAAGGTGTTGCATGTCTGCTTCTCGCTACAACAAGCGAATGCTTCATTAACTAATATGAATGCATAGACAGACATGGACATGCACTCGTCTCAATCGCTAAACCAATGAGCGTTGCATGGTCTTCATCACTTCTAAAACTTTACGATCCATAAGGTGACATCCACAATCATGTGAACATATCACAGAAAGCTCTTCACTACTCTCTAGTGAACTGGACCAAGGTTACTCTTGTAACAACTAACTAAACTAACTACATGGCAAATATCTAAACAAGAATACAACATAGTACTCGTCATGCTTCCCATTGCGGATGTTTATGGCACTTTGGACACTTACTTCCTCATCACTCTCTGGACATTGAATTAGGGTCAAGGGTATTCCCTTCTCAACTGGGGTATCTATGGGTTTTGAGTACTGTACGCGAGAGTGTTTAAGAATCTTCTATTATGTAAGTCTCTAGAGACGAACAAAATAGGTCTATGAACGGTTCCCACAATCCTAACTCCCAACACACAGTTGGTTTGACCCATACCTTTTTATCAAAATAAAAAGGATATTGTTGTCATACAATATACGAATTAGAACACCTTTTATGGATTTCTTAATGTAAACACACTGGTCTTCTTTAATCATTTCAACGAAAGAAATCAATCAAATCATGAAATCTCAAGTGCCAATGCCTAAACGATTGTTAGAGATCATAAATAGATCAATTGAGATACCACACTTTGGCTCACTCCCATTGGTCGTAAAAACCAATAGGTTGATCCATGTAGATCTCTTCGTTTTGCTCTCCATTGAGAAAAGCAGTATCAACATCCATTTGAAAAGGGTTCTAAAAACTAAATGTACGACAATCACTAAGATAAGGTGAATGAAAACAAAACATCACCACTAAGGAGATTCTGTCTTCAAGATCTACACCCACTCTTGGGTTTGACCTCGCACCATGAGTTGCGACTTTATCTTTGTCAATTGAACCATCCGCCTTGAGTCTAACTTCGAAAACCCGCTTGTTTCCAATATTCAGATGGAATATCTACTGACTTTAAAACCCTCTTCTTTGTCCATAGAGATCATATCATCCTTCATAGTAACTACTCACTCAACTTTAGTAGATGAACAAAGAGCGCTTCTACATAAGAATCTATCATGACAACATCTACTAATGCGCACAAGAAAATATGTCCCGCAAAATGGAGAACTCATCCTCGTCAACTGCACTATGCTAACTAAGAATCTTGAGTAACCAGCGGTGTACTCCCACTGTTTAGCACACTCCCACTAGCGTCTAGCGGTGTACTCCTACTTGGCTGCAGACTAGTACCATTTTCAGTGAGTACTGGATGTGGAATCATAATATCTCCCCACCCTCGCTTAAAGATGGTATGTTGTCTACAATTTCCTCTAACTCATAGAAGTCAAGATTCTTATTGCAATGGCAATACTACAAAAATATTTTCAAACAGGCTGTGAAGTTTGGAAAACAAGTTGTAAAGGCACAGGTTGTAAAGGCACAATTATGTGTCTGAGGGCAGTAGCTAAGAGTGTTGGAAAAACAGGTTTAAATGGAAAGTTTAAACGCGCAGCGGAAAAATCAAGTTATGAAACTTTATTGGCATGCCCGGATCTACTACTCGTCAATTCTACAGATGCGCACAAGAGGGGACACGAGTTATACCTTAGTGTCTTGAACCCAATTCTGATCTTCAACTTCCAGCAGCCTCCACTAGATGATCTTCACCCTTATGACTCCTGCGGATGCCTGCCAGAAAGACTAGGGTTGGTGGGAACCCTAATAGAGTGGATAGAGAAGGTTTTGGCGCTCCAAAATAGTTTCTGCAGCTTCTGACGTTCAAAACGACGAACAACCTTTTCCAGAACGCAGCTGCCCTATTTATAGATTCCCAGAACCGACCTAGACTTCGAGCGATCGAAGTGCCTTCGATCGATCGAACATTCGATCGATCGAACCATCTTCGATCGATCGAACCTTCAGACTTCAATCGATCGAGACATCTTCGATCGATCGAACCTGTCTGGACATCATCCTCAAGCATCTTTCCAAGCATCCTGGCGGAGCTAAGAGTGGGACCTCCTAGGCTCTTTATTGTTGGCTCAGACCAGTTTGTTAATTACCATGACCAAACTCTTTGATCAGCAAACTAACTAACTGGTCAGTTAAAGTTTACTCCACTATAAAACGATAACTGAACTCCAACGCAAAAGAACATATCCGAAGCGATAACTAGACTTGTATGGTGTACTAATGTCCCTCTACCGTCAGCATTCGTAATCATATTCAGGTAATCGGATAACTGTTACTGTCAACCTGAATCATGATTACTTCTTGTATTCCTTGAGTCCCATTCACCTCTCATGATTACCAAACATGTTGATAACTCTTATCAACAAGACTGCAGTACTCAGTAATCGACTTGGTGACATTCTCAAGGGAATGCTTACTCTGAAACAGAGGGTAGATTCTATCTTGACAATGCATGTTCACAACCCTATGAACATGACATACCCAAGATACCCAGGTGTTGATCTTTTATAGACCTCACTGATTGGTAAATCAAAGCAGTCATATCCACAGTCTGTGTTCATAATCGTCTCAAGATTGAGAACACGTACCTTATACAAGTTATGAGTTCCTATTGACTGTTTGACAGTCTTAAGCGTCAATAGGAAACTCAGGTCCGTCAATGCACTATAAGCACTAGCATATCAACTAAGAGCTACACTCTAGTGATTGAGATTAATCACTCCATCCAATGGTAGTTAATTATGCTACAGTGTAGACTTGATGAGGTATCCAGTCTGATCATCCACTGTGACACATTCTAAGTATTAAAGAATAGTAATTCGTATCTCACTTGTGTGCATCTCATACACACACGAATTACTTACTATAATACTTAAGGATTAACAATCATCTCATGAAAAGAACATACACAATAAAATGTAAAGCTGATATCCATATATTAAAATGTCAATGTCTCATACAGAAAGTAATGGTTTGAGGGCACAAACCCAACAAACTCCCACTTGCACTCATAACCATTCAGAACTACATCTAAGACCTAGACTATCTAAATGACGATCAAAGACCTTCTGTGGCAAGGCCTTTGTAAACGGATCAGCAAGATTGTCAGCTGTGGCAATCTTGGTGACAGTCACATCTCCACGTTGAACAATATCTCGGATAAGATGATATTTCCGCTCTACGTGCTTTCCCTTTCCGTGGTTCCTTGGCTCCTTGGACTGAGCCACTGCCCCACTATTATCACAATAAAGCGTAATAGGCGACAGCGACGCTGGTACCACCTCGAGTTCCATAAGGAACTTCTTGAGCCAAACAGCTTCCTTTGCGGCTTCACAAGCAGCCACATACTCAGCTTCTGTAGTTGAGTCTGCAATGCATTTCTGCTTAATGCTCCTCCAACTGACAGCACCACCTCCCAAGGTAAAGAGATGACCGGACGTCGACTTCCTCGAATCTTTATCTGACATAAAGTCCGAGTCAGTGTATCCCACTGGAATTAACTCACTACCACCGTACATAAGCATGTAATCTTTAGTTCTTCTCAAGTACTTAAGAATGTGCTTAACGGCTGTCCAGTGCTCTGGACCCGGATTCGACTGATATCTGCTAACCATGCCAACGGCAAAGCAGATATCTGGTCTAGTGCATAACATCGCATACATGAGACTTCCCACTGCAGAAGCATAGGGAACTCCTGTCATGCGATTCCTCTCCTCCTGTGTCTTTGGACACTGGTCCTTGGAGAACGCTAAACCATGCCTGAAAGGTAACAAACCTTTCTTCGAATTATCCATTGAAAACCTAGTTAGCACCTTATCGATATAACCAGTTTGAGATAATCCCATTATCTTTCGCTTGCGATCCCGAAAGAGCTTTATCCCAAGAATATAGCTCGCCTCTCCTAGATCCTTCATATCGAAAGTACTAGCTAGCCAAACCTTGACCGTTGACAATGCCGCTACATCATTTCCAATGAGTAGAATGTCGTCAACGTAAAGCACAAGAAAAGCCACCACTTTCCCTTCACTCTTCTTGTATACACAAGGTTCATCCAGATTCTGTATGAAACCAAACGATTTGACCGCTTGGTCAAATCGTATGTTCCAACTTCTGGATGCCTGCTTAAGCCCATAAATGGACTTTTGCAACTTGCATACCAAGTTACCTTTCCGACCAGCTATGAACCCTTCTGGTTGTTGCATATAGATGTCCTCCTCAAGATTGCCATTCAAGAATGCAGTCTTGACGTCCATCTGCCAGATCTCAAAATCTAGGCATGCAGCAACGGATAAGAGTATTCTGATGGACTTGAGCATGGCCACCGGCGAGAAGGTTTCCTCATAGTCAATGCCCTCCCTCTGAGTATAACCTTTCGCAACAAGCCTTGCCTTAAAGGTCTCAACCTTTCCATCAGATCCTCTTTTCCTCTTGTAGACCCACTTACAGCCAATGGGTTTAATATTGGCTGGAAGTTCTACAAGATCCCAGACCTGATTAGAATTCATAGATTCCAATTCAGCCTTCATAGCTTTAACCCAATGAGCTGAATCAACATCAGCCATTGCCTCTTCGTATGTGGTAGGATCAGATTCAGATTCTATGGAGACAGCTTCAAAAACTTCTCCTAAGAACATGTATCTATCAGGCTGGCTGATAATCCTCCCACTACGACGAGGTACTGGTGCGGAAATAGGTGAAGAAGTGGTGTTTTCCTGATTTACATCGTTATTAACTACGGGTTGGACTGAGGGCTCTCCTTCTATCTCTCTAAGATCTATCCTTCCCTTAGGTTTATGGTTCATGATATAATCATCCTCCAAGAAAATAGCATTCGTACTGACGAACACCTTCTGTTCTCTTGGATCATAAAAATACCATCCATAAGTACCCTTTGGATACCCCACGAAGTAACATACTTCCGATCTAGAATCCAACTTGCTCATCTTTCCTTTTAGCACATGTGCCGGACATCCCCATATCCGGAGATGTTGCAAAGAAGGCTTGCGCCCAATCCACATCTCTCGTGGTGTCCTGGGAACAGATTTGCTTGGTACTAGATTTAGTATGTAAGCAGCGGTTTCCAAAGCATAACCCCAAAGAAATAAAGGTAACTCAGAATAACTCATCATTGACCTAGTCATGTCTAAAAGAGTCCGATTCCTTCTCTCCGCTACACCATTTTGCTGAGGCGTGCCAGGTGCAGTCAACTGTGACAGAATCCCATTCTGTACGAGGTGATCAATAAATTCATTAGAGAGGTACTCGCCACCTCGATCAGATCGAATGGCCTTGATATGTGTGCCCAATTGCTTCTCCACTTCAGCCCTAAACTCTTTGAACTTTTCAAAGACTTCAGACTTGTGCTGCATTAGGTACACATATCCATACCTAGAGTGGTCATCAGTAAATGTTATGAAATACTCATAACCACCCCTTGCTCTAATATTTATTGGTCCACACACATCAGTATGAACTAATTCCAACAATGCATTGGTTCTATTGCCCTTTGCAGGAAAGGGCCTTTTGGTCATCTTACCCTCTAAACAAGACTCGCAGACTTCTATTGGTTCGAGAACCAAATCGCCTAAGACCCCTTCTTTGACTAGTCTGCCAATCCTATTTAGATTGATATGACCAAGCCTCATATGCCAAAGCTTTGTTGGATTAGTGGAAGGTCTCTTTCTTTTAGATGGTACAGTTACCACTGAGTTATTAAGTTCCATACAAGAATCTTTAGAAATATTGGAAGTAATCACATATAAACCATTTGATTTAACACCAGAACATATAAAAGAACTATTTCTTTTAATCACAACTTCAGTTTCAAAATGAAAAGAATAACCATTATTCGATAAATTAGAAACTGAAATTAAATTACGTCTCATTGAAGGGACGTAAAGTACATCTGATAAAATCAAAACTTTATTGTCTAGAAATTCTAAAACTACGACTCCTATAGCAACCGCAGAAACGGTTGCGCTAGAACCTAGAGTAAGTACGATTTCCCCATCACTGCACTTCCTGGTTGATCTGAACCCCTGCAATGAATTACAGATATGGTTAGTCGCACCAGAATCAATGCACCAAGTGTTTGAAGTATCCGTTATAAAACTTACTTCAATCACATGTGATTCAATCATACCTTGAACTCTTGTAGCTAAGAATTCTGGACAGTTCCTCTTCCAGTGGCCCTTCTCACCGCATTGGAAACACTTTCCTTTGCCTTGGCCACCCACCTTCCCTTTGCCCTTACCTTTTCCCTTAGATTTTGCAATCTTAGGGACTGGTCCAACACTTGAACCACCAGTGCTAGCCTTCTTCTTCCCTTTCTTTCCTTTCGGCATAGATCGGGAAGAGGAAGCGCTTTTCTCAACGTTTAAAACGCTGCCCCCAGGTTTGATCACCCCTTCCGCTGCCAATAAAGAGCTCATCAATTCGCTCATTGAAAAATCCATTTTATTCATATTATAATTCAGTTTAAATTGAGCGAATGATGGCGACATCGTATTGAGGATCATATCAACTTGGGTCTGTGCATCGATGTTGGCACCTAGGGTCTCCAGCTCGTTTAAATAACCAATCATTTTCAAAACATGTTCTTTGACTGGAGTCCCTTCCGACATCTTAGCACTCATTATCTTCTGCATAGCTACCTGTCTGGCAGGCCTGCCATGCTCCCTAAACATCTTTTTCAGGGATTCGATAATGTCACTGGCGGAATTGTTCGACTGGTATTGGTGTTGTAACACATTATCCATAGAAGCCAATATGTAACAACGAGCCATCCCATTCGACTTTTTCCATTTATCGAACTCGCATCTAGCAGCAGCCGAAGCATTTGCAGCGGGTTCTTCGGGGCATGGGGTGGTGAGGACATATATGTGATCCTCCGCAGTTAACACGATGTCAAGATTACGTTTCCATTCAGTGTAGTTGTTTCCAGTTAACTTGTTTTGAGTGAGTATGGTGGCAAGTGGACTAAATGCATATCCAGACATTATGATTTACTGAAAAAATCAAAACAAAATAAATATGGATATCAGAATTTGACAGTTTGAAATAAAAGAATCCTTTTAAAACTCTTATTTTAAAACTAAGTCGCCGGAATATCGAAACGAAAGAATAAAGCCTCCGTGTGGTGGTCAATGTTCGATCTTTCAATTTATCATAACTTATCCGCTATGCAACTCTTGCAAAACAAGTTATGACTTCCGAACCTATTTGATCTCTAAGTTTCTGAATAATGCCCCGTGTGGGATCCCTTATCCATAGCTTAGCTAGTGTGTACCATTAACTAGGATCCAATCACAACCGTCTCAAGTAGCGCCTCCGTATGGTGGTCACCCTCTAACACGTCTTATTGATCCTTATCAAAAGAAGTTCACATCTAGTAACCAATGAGTAATGCATCCTCCGTATGGAATGATCACCCCTGGCGAGGTGACACAGAATGCATCACTCATCTTACAGTGAACCGTTAATGGAAGATCGTGGGTGTAATTAATAAGACCCTCTCCCACTAGATTTAGTAAAAAAAGAATTTTGCTTTTTGAGAAAATCTGTTTCTACACACTTCCCATAAACATCTAATGTTTACTAATGTGTTGAAAACGGTTTTTGAATTTTATTTTAGAAAACTTGTTTTGCGTGCATGCAACAATGTATTATACGCCAATCACAAACAAAGCACATAAAACAAAAAACTAAAATGAAATAAAAGACATCCAAACGATGCCTCTATCTCCCATGGCTCTATCTCCATAGAACCTGCTTTTGGTTTGATCGCCTCCAGCTCCATCTTCATGGACAACGGCTCCTTGTTCCATTTTCATGGATATTCTAATTCTATTACATTGAACCTATGCCTCTTTTGAAGCTTACAATTTATCTAGAAATAGAAATAGCAACAACAAAATAAAAGGCTAGGGAAACCGGTGCGACTTTCCTTTTCGTAGGATTGAAGTCGCAGCGCCCTTTACATATGCCTTAAAACCAAACCAAACTTAAAACAACACACCAATCTAAAAACATTCAAACACAAAATTAAATGCTCTTGGCACCATGGGAGATAGCGACTAACTTTTGCTGCAAAAGGTTAGTTGAACACACATCCACGCATATATATAACAAAATATAACTATTGGAACCCTTAATTGATTCACACAGTATATAAACTCTTTACATACTGAATTAGAACTCAAAACAGCATCTAACTTCTCTGTCAGAGTTCGATCGATCGAAGACCGTTCGATCGCTCGAACCTTCGATCGATTGAACACTGTTCAATCGCTTGAACATTCTATTTCACAGAATGATTAAAATTTTTGCAGAATACGTTAAAATTAAACTTTTAATTTCAAAATACTTTTAAAACTATGAAACAGAAAACCTGACAAAGAGTCTGTCTCGATCGATCGAACTCTATTCGATCGCTCGAACAACAGAAGGTTTCGATCGATCGAAACCTGTTCGATCGCTCGAGTACAGAGCGTTCGATCGATCGAACATTCTTCGATCGATCGAACCCATCTTGCATCCAATGCAATCACAGATTTGTATACTGCTGCGATAACACTGCAGAAACAGATCTGTGACGATGCAGTTTCGAAAGCAGTTCTAAAATCAACATGCAAATCAAAATAGTGTTCCAAAAAACGCATCTATAGATCCAAACGAGCGTGGCTTTGATACCAATTGTTGGAAAAACAAGTTTAAATGGAAAGTTTAAACGCGCAGCGGAAAAATCAAGTTATGAAACTTTATTGGCATGCCCGGATCTACTACTCGTCAATTCTACAGATGCGCACAAGAGGGGACACGAGTTATACCTTAGTGTCTTGAACCCAATTCTGATCTTCAACTTCCAGCAGCCTCCACTAGATGATCTTCACCCTTATGACTCCTGCGGATGCCTGCCAGAAAGACTAGGGTTGGTGGGAACCCTAATAGAGTGGATAGAGAAGGTTTTGGCGCTCCAAAATAGTTTCTGCAGCTTCTGACGTTCAAAACGACGAACAACCTTTTCCAGAACGCAGCTGCCCTATTTATAGATTCCCAGAACCGACCTAGACTTCGAGCGATCGAAGTGCCTTCGATCGATCGAACATTCGATCGATCGAACCATCTTCGATCGATCGAACCTTCAGACTTCAATCGATCGAGACATCTTCGATCGATCGAACCTGTCTGGACATCATCCTCAAGCATCTTTCCAAGCATCCTGGCGGAGCTAAGAGTGGGACCTCCTAGGCTCTTTATTGTTGGCTCAGACCAGTTTGTTAATTACCATGACCAAACTCTTTGATCAGCAAACTAACTAACTGGTCAGTTAAAGTTTACTCCACTATAAAACGATAACTGAACTCCAACGCAAAAGAACATATCCGAAGCGATAACTAGACTTGTATGGTGTACTAATGTCCCTCTACCGTCAGCATTCGTAATCATATTCAGGTAATCGGATAACTGTTACTGTCAACCTGAATCATGATTACTTCTTGTATTCCTTGAGTCCCATTCACCTCTCATGATTACCAAACATGTTGATAACTCTTATCAACAAGACTGCAGTACTCAGTAATCGACTTGGTGACATTCTCAAGGGAATGCTTACTCTGAAACAGAGGGTAGATTCTATCTTGACAATGCATGTTCACAACCCTATGAACATGACATACCCAAGATACCCAGGTGTTGATCTTTTATAGACCTCACTGATTGGTAAATCAAAGCAGTCATATCCACAGTCTGTGTTCATAATCGTCTCAAGATTGAGAACACGTACCTTATACAAGTTATGAGTTCCTATTGACTGTTTGACAGTCTTAAGCGTCAATAGGAAACTCAGGTCCGTCAATGCACTATAAGCACTAGCATATCAACTAAGAGCTACACTCTAGTGATTGAGATTAATCACTCCATCCAATGGTAGTTAATTATGCTACAGTGTAGACTTGATGAGGTATCCAGTCTCATCATCCACTGTGACACATTCTAAGTATTAAAGAATAGTAATTCGTATCTCACTTGTGTGCATCTCATACACACACGAATTACTTACTATAATACTTAAGGATTAACAATCATCTCATGAAAAGAACATACACAATAAAATGTAAAGCTGATATCCATATATTAAAATGTCAATGTCTCATACAGAAAGTAATGGTTTGAGGGCACAAACCCAACAAAGAGTGCATCCTTCCAAAATTGGAAGGCTAGCTTGTGCCGTCAATGATCCAGACTTATCTAGAAGTATTCTATTCCCCCCTTCTACAATAACATTTTATTGTAGAATTTCCCGAAACAAAAAGTTGTATGTGTACCCCTTTGCCCTCACACAGTTCTTTTAAACTAACCAGAGAAACTAACACAGTTCCTCTGAACTAATCAGAGAATTACTGGCATACGAGATGACTCCAAAGTCTTCTTGAATCTGATTCTCAACCTCAACTGTAAAATATTTGATGTAATCTAGTGTTTTATAGCAGTGAGATGAGAAGGTGAGGAAAATGAGGTTACTATAGCATTCCTTTACAAACATAGGTCCAAGGTGTGAGTGAACTAGCTCTAAAGGTTGAGTATCTCTTATAGCTTTACTTGAAAAAGCTTTCGGCATGCTTTGCCACCAAGACAAGACTCACATGTGGGCAGGTCAACTTTAGCGAGTGAGCTTACAAGCCACTACGAGCTAATCGAGTCATCCTTTTCTTATTCTACGTATCTGAGTTTAGCATGCCAAGTCATAGAATCAACAAATCACTCAGTAACTTAAGAAATAGAGAAAGTTGAGTTAACATTTTAACTCTTCAAAAATTATTACGTAAATAACCATGTCTAATAAAAACAAGCTATGTAACATAATATCCATCCTATTGTAGTCTCACCCTGCCTCTTAGCCTGCTTAATGCATATGGGTCCACTGGCCTCGCGCATTCTTCCACTTATGGAAATACTGGTCATGCATACGACCTCCCTTATGGCGGTCTACTGCCAGATAAACATGTCAAGAATAATCAGAATAAATCTTAATTATCTTGTTTAATGTTATGACCTATTTTATGTGTATCCATGAGTTAGACATATCACAGCCTGAACCTGAAATTTACCAGTGCAAGTAGTTCCTAATAGATCTTGAATCATCTCGGATATCAACCTTAGATTCTCGGTCATCAAGTGTTTGGGATTTTACCTCACTTTGAACTTCAGTACCAGATTCTTCAATCTAGTAGTGGATGTGCTCCAAAAACAAATTCAAGCTGATTCCACATTCACAGGTCATTGAATAGTTCTTATACTCTCCAATTATATCATCATACATGCTACTTTATCAAAATCGAGCACGTGTGATGGTCTTACTAGAATTAAATTCTATAGGCTTTTGGCATTATTGGACCCTAGGCCCAATTTTGGATCAATTGGTTGGACCCTACATTCAATAATATGCACTAGAGGTTGCCATTATTATGATGCACATCCACGTAGTCATCACTTTACTCTTGTAACTCAAGAAAAAATTTTGTAACTGATTTTTCTAAATACACGTGCATAGATAGTATTAAAGTTATCTAACATCATTCACAATAATAATATAATTGCGCTATACACACATGAATGCGCATGGGCCCTAGGTGGGCCCAAATTGACAATCTAGAGCTCACGCTAAAGTAATTAGTGCATATATTGTGAAAACAAAGAAAATTCACCCATTTACAAATAGGCTTTTCCCAAAATATAAAATAGAAACACTCATCCTCACTTTACATTTATAGCCATAAAAAAATAGGGATGCTTTGTTTTTCATATATCAAAAACAACCTTAGACATACATCGTGACAGCATAAGCTCAAAATAAATTGTTAATTAAGTTGTCCATTCATTCAATCCAGATTAATTAATTAATTAATCACACACAACAAGCACTCATGCGGTCTTTATTACAAGAATGAATGGACTCATCCATCTCTCCATTTAAGGAGGAGGACAAGAGATCTTATGGTAATCTAATCACAAACAACATTAAATAAACGTGCAATGATTCGAGCCTCTAATGCAAAAATAATAAACTAATCATTAAATTTGCCCTTCCAAACCTCTCAAATATTTAAAAACTAATTAAATAAGACTTTTAAATTAAACACAACAATTTTAAAGCCTCATGGAAAAAAAAAATATCTGAAAAACTAATTTTTCATTATAAATAAAAGTTTCCAGAATATTTTTTGAGCCAATATATATATATATATATATATTTTAATCAATTTAATAAAATAAATTGATCTAGTTAAACAAATTAACTATGAGAAACTAAATTCCTAATAATACAAAACTTTTGAGAAATTTGATCTCTAAGAATTTGTAGTGGTCTAATATGGTGTTCTAAACATCCTATATTAATTTTAAAAAATTAATAATCCATTTTGGATATCTTAAGCAATTAAAATAATACCCATGAGCATAAATTTTATGCTCTAAAATACCAAAAATATGAAAAAATTTACTAAAATTTTCTCAAGTCCCCAAATATTTTACAAAACACTATTTATTAATTTCAAGAATTAACAACTTTATTTGCTATATTTAAGCAATTAATATTGTGTACATAATATAATATATGCTCTAAAATATATCCCAAAAATGAGAAAGTTTACTAAATAATTTTCTCATATTGCAAATAGTGTACTAAACACATTGTGTTAATTCTACCAATTAACAATCAATAAAAACATTTTATGAAATTTAATACGTGTACAAAAATACATAATTATATGCTCTAAAATATTGATATGATTTTGATATTTTACCAAATATTATCTATGGGTCCTACTAAATTTCATATGGTCTCAAAACAGTGTCCTATATGTCCTTTATTAATTACAAAAAATTAAAAATGTATTTTAGCTATTTTAAGCAATAAAAAAATGACCACAAACATAAATTTTATGCTCTAAAATACCATAAATATATGATAATTCACAAAAATAAATTATCGAAGAGTCATAAAACAGTGTACTTAACACTACATATTAATTTTATAAATTAATATTTAGTTTTGAATATTTTAAGCAATTTGAAACATGTACATAACATATTATTTATGCTCTAAAATGTCAAAACAATTGCAACAATTTTCCAAACCAAGTCATAGGACCTACACAGTGCATATAACATTGGAATAATTAATATTACTAAAGTGTTATTTTCTAAAATTTTAAACTAATTTAAAATTTGTATAAATACATAATTTATACTCCAAAAAATGTCTACTTGCGGATATTATTTCCCAAAAATTACCTCAGCTTCCCATATAGTGTACAAAACACTAAATACTAATAATACTATTTCAAAATACTATTTTTCTGGATTTTATACCAAAAATTAAAAATTATATATTTTAAGCAATTAATAATGTGTACATAACACACAATTTATGCTCTAAAATATGTCCCCAAAAAAAAAAATCTTAATTTCCAAAAATCACTGCTTGACAAAAATTGGACCACTAAATCCATGTACACCCAACCACCACTTATCATGGTTTTGATTGGCTATGGAAAAAATTAATGTTCAGCATCATTGGGCTTTTAGATTCCAAGGGTAAAAGAAAATATACCACACAAGCCTTACAGGCTGCTTGTGTACACGCCCAACGGCTCAAGGCAAGGCATCACATGATTGATATCCTTTCTTCTTCAATAAGAATAAAAAAGGAACCCAACAGTGGGTCTGGTCATGCACGACTGTGCTAGGTATATTTCGGTTATCCATAAAACTTTGTGGGAGTGTGCTAGAGTGTAAGAGACACATCTATGCTAAAAGAACCCAAAAAGAACGTATCCTTTTTATCGACCCATTAACACAAAACGATTTTAGAGTTTAAAAGGTAAAAACTGTATCAAGCTTTAATAATAAATCCGTTTTGGGCTGATTTACGAGCGAATTAACGACCTATGACTCTCATATCAATGTAAATATGCATCAAACAAACATACGGGTCAGGTAAATGACATACTTTGCGGAAAATACCCGATTACGGATCGTCTTGCGTTGTTACGAGCCCGGCTCTTTGGTGCTTCCGTGTACACTCTTGTGCTTCGAACGGGTCATGAGAATGCTTACTAGAGACACCCCCCATTGTATCCACGCGCTAAATCCCAAGTCCTAGTGTGATTTGGCTAGAGAGAGAAACCGAAGAGAGAGAGGAGAGGGAGAGAGAGGGGCTACTCTTGTTGTGTGTTGAGAGTTGTGTTTATGTGTGTTATACACATATATATATACACACATATATATACCCCAGGACTCTAAGTTATAATCCACATAGGATTTCTTAGACTTTAAACTAAGCCCGTTGGTCCCGATCCATACATTATGTGGGTAACCCATACCCCACAAAAAATGCTAACATGGGGCATGTTTGGATGTCTCATGCATTGTGCCTTGATTTGGTAGCAACACAATGATTTTGGACTTTTTTGTTGGCAAAAAACAACATTCACCGTTTGCCTATTTTCCCCTCTGCGGTTATTAGAACCCTCAACAAAACTCTGGCACTAAAAACGATCCAGTTAATCTTGTACCATTATAAACTAAGAGCCTATGAGTTACCGCATATAAAAGATATTCATGTTCGTTGGGGAACTCATTTCTATTGTGGGGGGTGAGGGAATAATGTATAAGTAAATGTCAATGGTTGCAAATTACTAAACTGCACGAAAATAAAAGAAGAGTAGGCTTTTTATGAGTATCTTAGCTTCTCTTGTGAAACAATGTTTTTCTGAGTCTCAATAGTAATCTTTCCATTGTAATATGCACTAATGAACAGTATTTTATTTCTTTTCTTATTATTAATTTAAGGTCCAAAAAAACAATGTATCAAATTTTCTACTGAGAGCTTTTTATGGCTTCGGTTTTCTTGTCAGAGTTTTATTTATTTATTTATTTTTTTTTTGTGTATCAAAAATTTATTTAAAAAAAATTTAAATTAAAGGAGTATATTCAAAGGATTAAGCGTAGTTTGGATGCCAAAAATGTTTTTCAAGAAAGCAATTTGAAAGTGGAAATTAATTACTGGAAATTAAAGTATTGAATTATAAGTAATGAAAATTTTAAGCTACAGAATCCGCAATACTCATACTGAAAATATTGTTTCAAGTATTGAAATAGATTGCATTCAATTATTATTTTCATTACAATTTTTTACTTCTTTTAACAGGTTTTTGGTTAATTTTTCAGTTAAGTGATACACATGATCTAACGTACTAAAAAAGTAAGTGCTAATTTTATTTTTTTTCATTTTCAACACTTAATTGGATTATTAAACACCGGTAATATGAGAAAAAGGCAAATTATTCAAAATAAAAAAATTTTAATTAATCCGAAAGCTAATTTTTCTTTCTTTGGATATATATAGGGACTATAAAAACTTAAGGCCATTTTGTAATATTGCGGTTGTTGGTTTTTCGATTTTTATTTTCATTGTTTTTACAATGAAGATGAAGTAATCATATATCCTAGTCATTTTAAGCGTTTGTAGATCAGATCTGACACATGGCACTAAAGGTTTGATTCGGGGCATATTTGGCATACCACTACTCTTTCCCTTATTTCAAACCAATAAACCAAATAGGCAAGAGCGTACCCAAAGAGGGGCAAGCCCCCCCCCCCCCCCCCCCCCAAAAAAAAAAAGATTTTAAAAAATGTTTGATATACCCTAAAAATAAAAATAAACAGTAACCCCGTAAAATTTTTGCAAAGCTCCCTATTTTATGGTTATTTGAGTTTTTGTGTCACTTTTTATAGAGTTAGTAATTTCAAGCACACTACATTTTGAATATATATATATATATATTGGATTATGTTATAATGTGCATATTGCAACATTAATTATAATCTAACCCATCAAAAACATTGAGCTAAGTCATGTATAGGTTCTAAATAAAGTGTAAGTGAACTAATATTAACGCAATTGCAATCCAACTCATTCAAAATATGTAATACCCCGTTATTAAGTATTGCATTTTCAAAAAAATAATAACAGTAATAAAAAATACCAATTTTGAAATTTGTGCAGTATAAGTTTTACTGTATCATCGCGTGAGCTCAACACACACGAATATCCCCCAAAGGAGACTTGGTCCAAAGGAAATCAATTTGGTGCACAGTGTGTGCATATGTGAGCTGTGAGTATGTGTGTGAGTGTGTGTTGTGGCCCCCAAGCTTACTAAAGCTATATATACACACCTACCCCCCAGCCATTCTCTCATTTCTCAAACACACTCTACTCTCTCTCTCTCTCTCTCTCTCTCTCTCTCTCTCTCAGATAGACACAAACACACACACACATATATTATTACTTGTATACACACACATCTATATAGTCAGATACATATATATTCCTAAACCTTTTGGATTTAAGCTTGGAATTTGGGTAAGCTTCTATTGTTTTAATTTCAGTTTATATACACTGTTAGTGTAGATGATTATATAAATATATATATATATATATATATTTTTACATATATATCTATCGTTAAGGGTCCGAAAATAGCAAGCAGAAAAAACAATAACGAAAACTTGATTTCTTTATATCAACTTAAAGGTCTCGATCCCACGAGGCTCTGTTTCGAATTTCAAAAGCTAATTCTTTATGATCGCGACGAACGATCAAATTAAAGTTTTGTCGCCTTTCGAATTTTTGATAAAATTAAGAGCCATGTTTGATTCATGAAAAATTTATTTCATATTTGTAATCTACGTGGAAAAACGATGAATTTCATATATTGGAAGTATTGTTTTAATTACGTTTGAAAAATGATTTAAATAACAGAGTAACGAAGGAGACAACAATGGAGTTTGGTGCGCAGCTCGCGCGCGCGAGGGATAGCGCGAGTGGCCCACGCGCACGACCAGGCTGTTCTATGAAATTGTTTTTAAATGTCCACGTTGCCTTACTGGGCATAATTGGTACGAGCGACCCGCGCGAGTGAGGGCCTGCACGAGCGACACGCTCAAACGACCCTAGACGGTTTGTTAAAAAACTTATGTTTTATTGTACGTGAGTCAGTTATGAGCTAAGGGGCCTTGTACCCTATGCTTTAAGAGTTGTACTTTACTTTAATAGTAGTTGTACTTTGTACTTAGAAGTATTGTACCTCACTAATGTTCTTATATCACTGTACATGATAGATTGTAAAAGACTGGGCTTTTCAAGATTCTATTCCTTGGGCTTATTCTATCATCGGAGAACGGTAGTTTCGTATAACCCTCAATAAAGTTGTATAATATGTTAATAATGTACTTACATGTTTACTTGAGCTGCTATGCCTTAAGTGGTTACATGAGTTGTTATGCCTTATGTGTTTACCTGGGTGATTTTAGCATGTCTATTGTGTTGCTTTAAATTGATAGCATGCCTTGATAATCTGTCTTATGAAATATTGAATATATTTGTAGGCTTAGAGCTCACATATGTAAATGCATTTCATAAACATGAGCATGAACACGAAAATCGCGAAAATAGTTTTGGGATGAAAGACCTTAGAGGCTTTCAATTTTTGAAAAGGGAAGACCTTAACGGCTTCCAGGTTTTAAAAAAAGGGAAGACCTTAGAGGTTTCCGTGCATAAAACCCTCTAGGAAGGATTTTGTTTTGAAAGGATAGAAATCCCGAATTTGTGGTTAGGCGTGTGAGATTGGTACCACTAGAAACTCGAATTGCGGAATGTGCTGCAAAAAACCCCCGTAACGTGAAAGCTAGGCCTCTGTGTAATTCGTAAGGCCCAAAGTCCCACACGTTTGAGGCTAGGCCTATGTGGACGGGAAGCCCATGGTCCGGGTAATGATATTGACTATTGAGGGTGAGTGTTTGAAAAGACATGAAAATGATTTTCATGCATGACATTGGCATTCATTGCACTCACGCATGTTATATAACAAATGTTATTGTGTGGTCATATGACTATACAAGTCTCTATGGCTTATGGACTATAAAACCTTCTTTTCAGGTGATATAGATAAGGGCAAGGCCCCCGAGAATCGATGAGCTTCCGCTTTGTTTAATTGAAGGCCCTGTTTGTGGGTTTTTAAATTAAATGATGTAATTAATCTGTTTCAAAGAACATATTATGTTTAATTGGACAAGTGTTAGTCTACCCGCTTTTAAATAGCATGATAGCTTAACTCTGATTTTTCACTGCTTATATTAAAAACGTTTTGTTTCAAGAAATGATATTTTCTAAATGAAAATCAGATTCTATTTTATAAATGTTTTCCAAATGAGAAACATATACTACATGTAACCCTTGGAGTCTAGGACTCGAGGAGTTATCGATTGGTGTCAAAGCCTACTTTTACTGTTATTGTTGTACCTCTACCGGCCGACACCCCATCACCGGGTCCCGTGGCGGGGCCGGGGCGTCACAAAATATTGGTCAAATACATGTTTTTCTAAATTCTTAACCGGTTTATCGAACCCAAAATATTAATTTAATATTATTTCAAACTTTACAGAAATTCTACATGACCCAAAATATTAATTTAATATTATTTCAAACTTTACAGAAAATTCTACATGAAAAAGTGTGTTAATAGACCGCTCCGAACTTCTGTAAACATTGCCCCTTAACTGTTACTTCCAATTTTGTCCCCTTGTCAAGCCCCCAAATTTGAGTTTAGTAAATTGGATCTAAAGAATTGAATGAGAATATTCTATTAGAACTTGTTACGTTGCTTGTTCTGCTTAAGTAAACATTTTTGTTTGTAATTGCAATTGCAAAATTGGTAAATAAAATCACCAATACTCACTCTTGCTTTACTAGGTAATTGTGAAGTTATGAAATTTAGCTCTTTGAAAGATGTTTCTGTCATTGAATGAATTGTTGACGCAAAATCAATTAATGAATGATTTCACTGGCAATGATCCTAGGATGATTTAATCATTAGGTCCATAATTAATGTTATTTTAATTTATAGTTAAGGACAATCAAGATTTCTGATTATGAAATATTTAGAGAAATTTTCTTTTCACGTGCATATTAACAAACTATGAATCAAATTAGACTTTAAATTCTTGAAAGTTTCTAGTGTTACTTTCTTAGAATAAAATCTATTACCTTAAATTTTGAATATTTTTCTCATAAAAATTTGTAATTAAATGATTTCCTTCTTCAAATTTTCTACCTTGTATGAAAATTGCACATTTATATGAGTCCATGCGGTTAGATAATATGTCTCACAGGAAATAAACATGGGGTTGGCTATGACATCTCCACTTAATAGCTTAAGCTTTTGGGTTGGATCTAAAGTTTCTTCACATACATCTAGGTAATTGAATGTTCCACTTGATGTGGAAAGAATTCAAAAAGCAAAAATGATTCATGCACATAAAATGTGCACATAAAGACCTGGGCCATTAATTTCGGTGGATCTAATGTATGCAGGCATGGACTCCACCAAAATGAATGGCTTAGATCTTTGTGTGCACACTTTATGTGCATGCACATAGCATTACCCAAAGACAAAATGTTCACATGAAAATAGAAATCAGCAATCACTTTTAGAAGATGGCTACCGTGCGGAAAAGTGGTTTCTCCGCATGGGAAGTTTTGGTACTGACAATATATAAATGAAGGGCCAAGATTTATCCATGTACACCATCCAAGGGTGAATATTAATGCACTACATTGTGATTGATAGCTTTGACTATGACAGCTGGCGCATTAAATGCACATTTAATCCCCATTGAACTGGTGCAGCCGGTTGTTGTAACAGTTTGTAAAAAATTTTGTTCTTTGTGTAAGAAATTTTGTTCCTCTCTAATAAGACTTGTTCCTCAGCTAAAATTATTGTACTTACAATGTAACATTTTGTTGTACATAAATAACTATGTAAGCAGTATGTACCATAATGTAACACTTTGGCTGCATGTTTATTAAATAACACACCAACCACATCATTTATTAAATAACAACACAAATCTTATAAACAACCTTAAACACACACATTGTTCCTTTCATTTATTTTTTTCTTCATTTCTTACTTCTCATTTCAAGCATAAACCAAATGTTCCTTTCAATTTTTTTTTCCATTTCTTACTTATCATTTCAAGCATAAATGGATTGTTCATTTAATTTATTTTAATTTTTATTTCAAGCATAATCCCAAGTATAAACATTTGGATTATACTTGAAGCCATTCAGGTTACACTTTAAGCCATTTAGATTACAAGCCATTTGAAGCAATCCCTACAAGAGAAGACAATAGTGTCTTGTGAAGTAGGTAAAATTTCTATTTGATGACGAATTTATCATATTAATTTATTTTTTTGAAGTGTTCTTCCTTTATTAGTGAAATAGAAAAAACAAAATAGATATTTGTTTCAACATTTTAGGAATTATATGAGTGTTGTTACTTTAGTGTAGTGAAATAAAAAATGTGATACCTACAACACTTTTTTTTATGCATTCTCTTACAAACATGATGTGAAAATAAATGTTATAAAAAAATTCACTGAGTTTAAAATAAATGTGATACCCCACTCGTACAAACATTTGTAGTAATATGAGAGTTTTTACTTTTGTAGTGAATAGTATACATGGAATAATAAGGGTACAATATTTTTTAATCATCGAACAATACGGGTACAATATTTCTTAATCATGGAACAATACGAGTACATAATATCTTAATCATAGAACAAAAATGGTACATAATATATTGATCATGAAACAATAATGGTACAAAATTTCTTAATCATGGAACAATAAGGGTATAGAATATCTTAATAATGAAACAACAAAAGTACAGAATTATTAATGATGGGACAACAAAGGTACATAATATCTTACATGCATACTTAAATAGTTGTTGTTGAAGTATTTTAATAAATA
Source organism: Hydrangea macrophylla (assembly GCA_033977485.1). NCBI lineage: Eukaryota > Viridiplantae > Streptophyta > Magnoliopsida > Cornales > Hydrangeaceae > Hydrangea > Hydrangea macrophylla. The sequence goes on from CM066991.1 coordinate 142,960,702, forward strand.
AATAAAAAAATTGCACTTCACTTATCCATGTGTCAAAGCCTTATTCCTCATCTGAAAGCTCCAAGTGAAATATGACAGATATGAAATTCTGTTGGCAATGGCAACATTAAATCTCATACATGTTTTGGGCAGCTCTAGTTAGTCCCTACATTTATTATAATAAAGTAAGTTTTGATATGTAATTTCAATCACATGTTTATTTAACTTTATAACAGCCATTTGGCTTTCAATAGTCACGTTTTTGTTATGTTTGGAACATCCAGCTTTGGTTTAAAAAACTGTTGCTATAAATTTTTAGTTTTTTAGATTACTCAATATATTATTAATTTGGTCCATATAAAATGATTTTGTATTCACTTTTGAGGGATCATCCTTCTCTTATAAACAAGTGATATTCTCTAGGATTTTTAGTGTGTTCAAAGTTCATAAAACAACAATATTGAGTTTTCTTTCTCCCTTATATTCTCTCTTATAATTCTCTAATTTTCTGGGATAGTAAGGTGTTGTGAGAAGCTTCGGCTTCCTCTGTTGTGCATATAGAGTGAAGCTATAGTCATTGGCTGGGCTGATTGTATCCTAGAGGTGACGCGTCTTGTACCCGCTGCACCGGTCAATATCGGTAGGGGGCGCGAATCGTCTTAAGAGAGCGACCTCGTCCGCACCTCACCCTGCCTATACTTCTTTGGATCCATCATTGTATCAATTTTATTTTTCCAACAATTTAAGACGATTCCTTACTCCATGGAAGGTACAACCGCTACTCCCTCAACAGGTTCAAATGATTTAAACAAACCTTTTCGATTCAACGGTGTGAATTTCGAAAGATGGGCTTCAAAGGTTTTGTTTTATCTCAAGCTTATAAATGTTGTTTGGATTTTTACTTCTGAGAATCCTAACAATAATGACACAAAAGATATGATGGAAGAAGAACTTGCTCAACACAAGAAAAAATTGGAAAAATGGAATAATGATGAAGAAGATTGTAGGAATTACATTTTAAACTGCATGAGCGATGAATTGTATGATTTTTACGCCAATACATATTCTTCCGCAAAGAAGATTTGGAAAGCCTTGGAGCAAAAATATGACACCGAGGAGGCAGGTACAAAGAAATATGCATGTAGCCGATACTTTAAGTATCAAATGGTGGAGAACAAGTCCGTGGTTGCACAAACCCATGAGTTGCAACTAATTGTTCATAAAATTCAAAGTGAAGGAATCAAAGTAGATAAACAAATGCAAGTGGCAGCCATCATTGACAAGCTTCCAAGTTCGTGGAAAGAATTTCAAAAAGGCCTTCGTCACAAGAAAAAGGAATTAAGGCTAGTGAATCTCATGTCACGTCTACGGATTGAAGAAGAGGCTAGAAAGAATGATGATTCTAATGGGAACAACAATTCCAGTAAGGTACATTTCCTAACTTCGAGTGATAACATCCCTAAAGGTTCACAAGGAAAAAATAGCGCCCATTTCAAGCCAAGAGGTAAAAAACCATGAAATATAAGCCCAACACAAATCAAAATAATTTTCATGGAAATTCTAGTGGTAATTCTCATGGTCAAAAGAAATGGAATCAAACACCCCCTTCGAGGCAAACACAATTTTAATGCGAACAATTTTCGTGGTGTTTGCTATGTGTGTGGAAAAGCTGGACATGTTGCTAAAGATTATCGTTACCGGAAATGTTTTAATCAACCTCAAGCAAATGTTACCGAAGAGCCTCTTGTGGCTATGATAACTGAAATCAATATGATTGAAAATTATGAAGGGTGGTGGTTAGACACGGGGGCTTCTAGGCATGTTTGCCATGACAAAAATTGTTTCAAAACTTACTCACATGTTGAAAAAGATAAAAAGGTTTTACTTGGAGATTCTCACACTATTAATGTCATGGGCATGGGAGAGGTTCAAATTAAATTCACCTCTGGGCGTATTGTGACCTTAAGGGATGTCCTTCACACTCCTAAAATTATAAAGAACTTGGTCTCGGGCTATCTTCTTAACAAAGCCAGGTTCAAGCAAACTATAGAATCGAATCAATATGTACTCACCAAGAATGGTTCATTTGTGGGTAAAGGCTATGCGTGTGATGGTATGTTTAAATTAAATGCTGAAATAAATGGATCCTCCACTTCTCTTTATATTGTTTCTTGTGTGAATACTTGGCATGCACGTCTTTGTCATATTAATAGTAAATACTTAAAAAATATGAGTCATGTAGGGCTACTACCGAGACTGTATAATGACTTTGAGAAATGTGAATATTGTAGTATGACAAATATTACTAAGAAACCTCATTTCAAAGTACAAAGGGATACTAGTTTGTTAGAACTTATTCATACATATATATGTGAATTTGAGGGCATATTAACTCGTGGAGGAAAACGTTATTTTATTACTTTTATAGATGACTTTTCTAAATATACTTATGTTTACTTAATGAAAAACAAAAGTGAGGCTTTTGAAAAACTTACTATTTATATTAAAGAAGTTGAAAATCGTTTTGATAAGAAAATCAAAAGTTTTCGAAGTGATAGAGATAGAGAGTATGATTCTCTTGGGTTAATTTCCTATATTCAATCTTTAGGAATAGTACATGAAACTACTCCTCCTTACTCTCCGGCATCAAATGGTGTAGCCGAATGCAAGAATAGAACACTTAGAGTTAACGAATGCAATGTTAGCAAGCTCTAGTGCACCTAAAAATCTTTGGGGTGAAGCCGTCCTAACTGCAAATTATATTTTAAATAGGGTACCTAACAAGCAGACTTTTGTTACACCTTATGAATCATGGAGAAATAGAAAGCCTAACTTAGACTATATAAGAATTTGGGGATGCCTAGCATATGTCAGAATTACTGATCCTAAAATTCCAAAACTAGGAGTTAAAGCCTACAGATGTGTATTTGTAGGTTATGCACTTACTAGTAAAGCCTATATATTTCTTAATCCTGAAAACAATGTGGTGATAGAATCTTTGGAAGCAATATTTCATGAGGATAAATTTCCTTTTAAACTTAAAGATAGTGGGGGCGCACACGAGGAGAATCCTAAAGTTTTTGAGCCTAGCATTAATGAACCTAGTACCTCTAACTCTACAGATATAGAAATACAACCTAGAAGGAGTAAACGAGCTAGAATTGAGAAAGACTTTGGTCCCGACTACCTAGTGTATAATGTAGAAGGTGATCCTACAACTCTAAGTGAAGCCTTATCCTCACCCGATTCTGATTTGTGGAGAGAAGCCATAAACGATGAGATTGATTCTCTAATTGCCAATAAAACGTGGAAACTTGTAGACCTACCCCCCGGTAGTAAAACAATAGGATGTAAATGGGTGTTAAGAAAAAAACTAAAACCAGACGGTACAATAGATAAATATAAGGCGAGATTAATAGCTAAAGGCTTTAAAAAAAGAGAAGATATAGATTTCTTTGACACATATATACTCTCCTGTCACTAGGATCACATCCATAAGATTATTAATAGCTATAGCTGCTATAGATAATTTGAAAATACACCAAATGGATGTAAAAACGGCATTTCTTAATGGTGAATTGGAAGAAGAAATATACATGGACCCAAAGTGATAAATGTGTTTATTATAAAAGTGAAAATGGTGATCATGTGCTTATATGTCTTTATGTTGATGATTTGTTGATTTTTGGTACAAGCTTAGATATTATAGAAAAATCCAAAAAATTGCTTAGTGATAATTTTGACATGAAAGATATGGGGGAAGCAAACGTGATTCTTGGAATGAAAATTTCTAAAACTAGTGAAGGAAATTTCCTTGATCAATCACACTATATTGAGAAAATTTTGAAAAAATACAAATGCTTTGATTGTAAACCTGCATGCACACCTTTTGATAATAGTATTCATTTATTTCCAACAAAGAGGGAAATTGATGTAGTTAATCAAAAAGAGTATGCAAGCATTATTGGTAGCCTTAGATATGCTACTGATTGTACTAGACCCGATATAGCATATGCAGTTGGTGTACTTAGTAGATTTACAAGTAAACCAAATATTAAACATTGGAATGCTATTAATAGAATAATGAGATATCTTAAACGAACTATGAATTATGGTTTATTGTATGAAAGATATCCTGAAGTTCTAGAGGGGTTTAGTGATGCTGATTGGAATTCCCAATCTGGTGATTCATTGTCCACCACTGGCTATGTTTTCATTTTGGGTGGTGGAGCCATATGTTGGAGATCTAAAAAACAGCAGGTTATTGCTAAATCCACCATGGAGGCTGAACTCATAGCTTTAGCCTCAACCAGTGAAGAAGCAGGTTGGCTACGTGACTTATTATCATAAATACCATTTTGGGGCAAACCAGTACCACCTGTTCTTATACATTGTGATAGCACTGCCGCAATAGGCAGAGTGCGTAACAAGTACTACAATGGTAAATCCAGATCTGTGAGAAGAAAATACTGTATTGTGAGGCAATACTTAAGTAATGGCACCATAAATGTTGAGCATGTAAGCTCGAGCGACAACCTCGCTGATCCTTTTACAAAAGCTTTAGTTAGAGAAAAGATCTGGAATACATCGAGGGGGATTGGACTCAAGCCAAAACATAATTAAAAAAATCACCTATAGGGATACCCTACCTAGGGACTGGAGATCCCAAGAACTAGGTTAAGGGGACAAACTAACTATTGAGTGAATTGTATGAATATGCACTATTTGAAATCTTAAAAGATTTCTTATCCATCCCTATGGTGTAAATTCATATTATCTCTTAACGTTCATGGTAGGATGAGATTCTAATCTTTTAATGAGCTCTATAGCCCTTACGGGTGGGATGTCATAGTTAAGAGAGCATCCTTGATATACTCACCTATATGAGTGTGGAAGTGGGGCCGCTTCCTATGAGAATGTGGCAAATTCTCTAGACCACTCATGAAACACTGGGATAAAGCACAAGGCCGTAAAGTGTTGGCTTTTGAAGCTTAGAGGACACCTTAAAAGTCGTGTGTGTGATGTATTCCACGTATCCTCAAGTAGTCATTGTTTAAAGGCATCGACACTTTGACTCTAATATGGGAATACTGAAAACACTAAGTGAAGGTTTAAAGGCAATGCCACTTTCATGATGCATGACTTTCTTACTATTGCCCAAACTAAATATATATCATTTTTTTTAATTTTAATTAAAATAAGTGGGGGATTGTTGGAGTATTTTAATAAATAAATAAAAAATTGTGCTTCACTTATCCATGTGTCAAAGCCTTATTCCTCATCCGAAAGCTCCAAGTGAAATATGACAGATATGAAATTCTGCTGGCAATGGCAACATTAAATCTCATACACGTTTTGGGCAACTCTAGTTAATCCCTACATTTATTATAATAAAGTAAGTTTTGATATGTAATTTCAATCACATGTTTATTTAACTTTATAACAGCCATTTGGCTTTCAATAGTCACGTTTTTGTTATGTTTGGAACATCCAGCTTTGGTTTAAAAAATTGTTGCTATAAATTTTCAGTTTTTTGGATTACTCAATATATTATTAATTTGGTCCATTTAAAATGATTTTGTATTCACTTTTGAGGGATCATCCTTCTCTTATAAACAAGTGATATCCTCTAGGATTTTTAGTGTGTTCAAAGTTCATAAAACAACAACATTAAGTTTTCTTTCTCCCTTATATTCTCTCTTATAATTCTCTAATTTTCTGGGCAATAGTAAGGTGTTGTGAGAAGCTTCGGCTTCCTCTGTTGTGCAGATAGAGTGAAGCTATAGTCATTGGCTCGGCTGATTGTATCCTAGAGGCGACGCGTCTTGTACCCGCTGCACCGGTCAATATCCGTAGGGGGCGCGAATCGTCTTAAGAGAGCGACCTCGTCCGCGCCTCACCCTGCCTATACTTCTTTGGATCCATCATTGTATCAATTTTATTTTTCCAACAGTTGTTCACTACACAACATTGTCTTGAAAAAACATACTTAAAGCTAAACAAAGCATACCATAACGGAACTACTCAGAAAGGATGTCCAAACCAGATAAATAACCATAGTATTCATAACAACAGAAAGGTTGTCCATCATCTCTGGTTAGACACTCTGGAAGAAAATGTTGAAAATCCCCATTAACATCATCTTCATTATAATCCAGTAGATTGTGCACTGTCAATGAATTTTAACTTGTAAATGACTACACTCTGACACATCACTCACGTTGCACCTACTATAACAGAGGGTTTCATAAGAGGGAGAGTACTATGAATAGGATATAATGAATAGAATGTGATTGACAGTTCCAGTGAACTGTCGACATCAATCACTCACTCAGAAAGTAAAGTCCCATCACTGAAAAATCCGCACCTTGTCACTTTAATGAAAGCTACAACAGGTTGTCGACATCACTACGGACATTTCCAGTGAGTTGTCCATATACCTCACTCAAATGTGTCACTTTTAATCTTTTTGTAAAAATTAATCTTTAATTAATTCAAAAAGATTATATTGTTAAAGAACTATTCACAAGTAGGCAACAATAAGTGTTTTGGTGAGTAAGCAATGGTATAGAATTTCTTAATTATAGAACAATAAGAGTACACAATTTCGTAATCATAGAACAATAAGGGTACAAAATTTCTGAATCATGGAACAACAAGAGAACAAAAGTTCTTAATAATGGAACAACATGTAATACCCCGTATTTCTGGATACATGGTTATATAAATAAGATCATGTATGCTTGTATGAACCCTTGGTGTAGAACATTTCTCAATCGATCGAACTCATCTTGATCAATTGAACTTGTGCTTTCTCAAGTGATCGAACATACTTCGAGCAATAGAAACTCTGCCGACCTGATTCTATGACGTGGGCCTTTTCTCAAGCGATCGAACATCCTTCAATCGATAACGAAACTAATCAAAAGGATTTCTAAACCAGACAAATTGCCATAGTATTCATAACAAAAAAAGGTTGTCCATTATCTCTGATTAGACACCCAGGAAGAAAATGTTGAAAATCCCCATCAACATCATCTTCAGTATAATCCAATACATTGGGATATACACCAACGAAAGATGGATCATATTTAATGTCTTGTATAGCAAAGACTAATGCTTTTTTGCATCTTCGATTGCGTGAAAACGCTTTAATCGTCGTTTCATCTGTCGAATCTCTTGTTTCAGAAATTGTATGACCTGATCGTCATCTCTATTCGGATTTCGCATGAAATTAAGAGCGCGAAAAATTGATACTGGTAGCCCGTGCCAATGACAATATACTTCGCACTCACACCTTATGCGAAACAATTTTGTCCATCGTAGAACTGCATTGTTTGGTAGTCGAGCGTGAGCATCACCAATGATTATGTGGCCAACATGTGAGAAAGAGAAATCATAAGGTATTGGGGTGTTGACAAAAGGACGTCTTTTTCCATACCAAGTTTGCCCTTTAGGATTTATGTAAGAGCAATATATATGCCATACATCACTAATTGAAGGACCATTACTAGCCCTTCTTCCCCTTCCTCCACTTCTCCCTCCACCTCTACCTCTTCTCATCCTAAGGAGATTTGAGTACACAGTATGTTTGCTTGCCACCTCTCTTGCTTTTTTATAGAGTAGGAATTGTGCACTGTCAATGAATTTTAACTTGGAAATGACTACACTATGACAAATCACTCACATTACACCTACTATGACTAGGGTTTCGTAGGAGAGACAGTACTATGAATAAGATATGATGGATAGTTCCAGTGAATTGTCGACATCAATCACTCACTAAGAAAGTTTAGTCCCATCACTGAGAAATCGGAGACTTGTCACTTTAATGAAAGCTAAAGTAGGTTGTCGACATCATTACTCATAAAGTTTAGTCACATCACTATGGACATTTCTAGTGAATTGTTCATATAACTCACTCAGATGTGTCACTTTTAAATATTTTGTAAAAATTAAAATTTAATTAATTAAAAAGGATAATATTATTAAGGAACTATTCAGAAGTCTGCAACAATAAGTGTTGAGTAAGCAACAAGAAGGGTACAAAATTTCTTATTCATGGAACAATAATGGTACAGAATTTCTTAATCATGGAACAACAAGGGTACAAAATTTCTTAATCATGGAACAACAACATAATTTCTTAATCATGGAACAATAAGGGTACAAAATTTCTTAATCGTGGAACAATAATGGTACAAAATTTATTAATCTTAGAACAACAAGGGAACATAATTTCTTAATAATAGAATTTCATTAAACACAGTCCATATTACATGCATATTTGTCCATATTACACACATAATTTCATTAAACACTTTGCCCCCTCAAATTATACACACTTTTGCAATTCACACCCCAAACTTTAAAATGTCGTAACTCCCCCCCCCCCCACCCCCCCGAACTATCTTTAGGATTGCAATGTCCCCCTGAACTTCAAAAAGTTGAAATGTTCGTCCTGAACTATCGTTTGTGTTGCAATGACCCCCTAAACTATCTTTCGTGTTACAATGTCAACCCTACCATCACATTTCTTGACGGAATGTGATGAAAGTACTATCATTTTCTTATTATTTATGAGGGGGCAAAATGGACATGTGAGAAATTTCTTATTATTTATGATTGTTAATTTAGAAGCAGAAGGTGAAATGTCATAAATACCCTTGAAATTTGGCATGTGCGTCTCACATGAGCAAATAATGTGATGACAGGGTTGATATTGCAACATGAAAGATAGTTCAGGGGGAACATTGCAACACAGATGATAGTTCATGGGGGACATTGCTTTTGTGTAATGAAATAAAAAAGAGTAATATTTGGGGCACTAACAAATTCCACTAACACTCACACCCACACTCTATCTCTCTCCTAGTGACACTTTGGGTCTCTCTCTCCTAGTGGCACTGTGGGGTCTGCAGTGGACCCAAAGTGCCACTAGGAGAGAGATAGAGTGTGGGTGTGAGTGTTAGTGGAATTTGTTAGTGCCCCTAGCATTGTTGAATAAAAAATGTGATACCTACAACACTTTTTTTATGCATTCTCTTACAAACATGACGTGAAAATGAAATTTATAAAAAAACAATTACTGAAATGAAAATAAATGTGATACCCCACTCGTACAAACATTTGTAGTAATATGAGTATTCTTATTTTAATTTGCAGTGAATAGTATACGTGGAACAATAAAGATACAATATTTCTTAATCATGGAACAATAAGGGTACAGAATATCTTAATCATAGAACAATAAGGTTACAAAATTTCTTAATCATGGAATAACAAGGGTACAAAATATATTAATCATGGAACAATAAGGGTACATAATTTCTTAATCATGGAATAACAACCGGTATAAAATATCTTAATCATGGAACAATAAGGGTACAGAATATATTAATCCTTGACCAAGAATGATACAACAACTGAGTGAATATAGTGGTATCATAGTTGTTCATCTAACATAGTCCATATTACATGCATACTTAAATAATTGTTCACTACACAACCTTGTCTTGAAAAAAACATACTTACAACTAAACAAAGCATACCATAACAGAACTAATCACAAAGGATGTTGAAACCAGATAAATCGCCATAGTATTCATGTCACACCCCAACCTACCATCACACCCCAACCCGCCACATGCGGATTAGGACAGTGTAACAAAGAGTTACCCAAAACAAAACACCCTTTAAAAGCAATAAAAATAAGAGTCAAACATAGTAAAAGGAATTCATTAGCTTAAACTGACCCAAGGGTAAAATTCCCATTAAGAAAACATAGTCAAATTTTATATCAAAATATAGCCCTTCGAGTCTTGGTTCTAGCACAAAAAACGGCATGCGAATCCGAATTTTCTAGAAAGAGTTATGTCCGTTTTCATAAAAGTTGATGGGCCAAAAATAGACTTGTGGATTCTGCAGATCAAATTTCTACACCAGTTTCCCTGCTTTAAGAGTTAAAAACATAACCAAAACCAAATTACACATACAAACTCATTCTCATTCATTACCAACTAATCCACTAACATGTCTATGACACCTTGAAACTAAGAATTAAACTAGTTTATTACAAATCCTTACACTAACTAGTCTCAATTTCCAAAACATATAACATGAGTTTCTAATTAGAAATTTTACAACAAACTCCCAACCCAACTGAGTATGCCCACAAACAATGTATTAACATACACAACAAAAGAAACATACTCCCAAGTGTAGATACCCCATTTTTTCGGCTATCAGATTTAGGAGACCCATAGCTTGGTGGTTCACAATGATCGCAAAAGACTCAAAAGACTCAAAAGGACTCAAGATGATCAGAATAACCAAAATGCCCCTGAAAGCTCGAAAACTCCCAGATTTGGACCAAAAAGTTCTGGAAACATGCTATGTCATAAAAAAAGTAAGAAAATGAGTTTTTAAGTAAAGTCAGATGAAATCGTCAGCTCCCAGAGACCCCCAGAAGTCCCGGAAGTTCCCAGAAAGTCCCCGTTGACCGGTTTGACCAAGGTTTGACCATGTTTGACTAAGTTTGACCAAGTTTGACCAAAATCGTCCAAATTCGTCAGGATTATTCTAGATCATGTGGAAAGTGTTAAAATGAGTTTTAAAAGAAGATCGCACGAAAACGTCAACTCCTGGGATCTCCCAGAGGTTCCCAGAACTTCCCAGGAATCCCAAGTTTGACCAGTTTGACCAAAATTTGACTTTGAAACCGGAGCACCGTAACAACTTTCAAACATTTTTCATGAATACTAGAGGTCAATAGCTTTCCGACGGTATATCGCACATAATTTTTGGATTTCAAATGAATCTATTATGAATTTCCGAAAGTGGAAAAGGCGATCAAATCGGCTTTTATCGTGAATACCGCAAAACTTTTCAAAGTGACTTATCTCCGAACTATTTTTTTTTATGTAAAATAGACTCCATTACCTTTCCAACGGTATATCACAACCTCAATTTGGAGTTCGTATGCATTTTCTGTGAATTTCGGACGAAATAGGGCCTTTTCGTGAATACCGGAACCTCTGGGGGCCTAAACGTAAATTTTTTGGGCGTCTGAGGAGGCACTGGCCCACTACCGCCGCGGCACAGGCCCAGTGCCGCCACGACACTCAACCCTCGCAGAGTCTATTTTTGTAATTTTTGTGGGGGTCCAATTTGATTAATTGAAAGCCAAAACGACATAGTTTTGTGTTCACAGTTGTTTGGGACCAATGGGAGTACTTCTAAAATCCCAAAACCACCCCAAATTGGCCTATTTAAATCCCCTATTGCGCTTCATTTTTGGGGGGGCCAAGTGCAAAGTCCATAGAAGTTGTAGAGAGAAAGAAAGATAGAGATAGATTTAGAAGAGAGAAAGGAGCTTCCTCCTACTATTTTTCTATAGAAAGTGAGTTTCAATCTTGTTTTCCTCCACCATTCTTCTATATATTTCATCATCAATACACCCAACCACCATTTCTCTAAGCATTTTTGAGTTAGGAAGCTACTTCCATGTCCAAATGTCAACATCTATGAGTGAAACACCAAGCTACAAGTCCAATATCACATTGATTATCATTTATTGATTGTTATTTACTTGCTTGTTCATATTATGTTCCTCTCTTCCTAATCTCATTTCTTTTTGATATTTTTATTTACTTACTAGTTCATCATCCTCTAAATGATGACATGAAGATTGAGGTGAGTGAATCCTCATGGATAGTAGCTCTTGACCTCAAAAACAAGTTTGATAGATGATGATTATAACTTCAATATCTCCAAGGTATCCTTGAAGTTATGTTCAAAATAAAAATGAATCTCTCCAATAATATTGGGGGTTCTTGATGATGAGTTTGATGTTGATATTCCAAGGGGTTATAATCTCTATTTGATGTTGAAAATATACTTTCAAAATCTCTATTTCAAAACCCCTCTCAATCCCTCTCATTTTGATTTCAAGAAAGAAAACTCAAGTTTTTCCCAAAATCTTCAAAAATAGTGAGTCAAAACAGTGAGTGAACTGAGTTCAAAGATTTCTCTAGGACTCAATACTCAAGTATAGATGCAAGGCCACTTGGAAAGTCTTCCTAACTCATTATAGAACACCCATGATTTTTGGTTTGACTTGGAAACATTTGAAAATGGTCCATTTGGACCCAAACATTCCTCCCAGACATTCTGCCTCTGCTGTCACAGCAGCTGCTGTCACAGCAGCTTAGTTGACTTCCAACTTCTTTTACAGAAACCTTTTCCAAAAGGGGTGGTCCTAAATTATTTTTCCTTTTAACTTTAGTGTCTTAGGGAACTTTCTGTATAAAATGGGCCTCTAGATCATTTGTTTTCATTTTCTAAGATTTTTCAACATTTCAGTCAACAGTACGGACTCTGTTTCTGAGTGATCTCCATTGTTTATATGATTTCTCTCAATCTGTGATAGTTATTAAAGATTGGATTTTTGGGTTGTGTTATAGACACAATAAGGAAGATCTCCATAAAAAATCATGCATTGAAAACATTCCTAACCACTCTTTTCAATTTTCACAAGATCATGTTACTGTTCTGTCCACTATTCACAGCTAGCACACTTTTACTTTCCCCCTTTGATTTGATGCTTACATGTACTCCAAATTAGCTCATGTCTTAGGAAGTAGTTCATACTACATTTGTACATATCTCATGATGATTTCATTCATTCATTCATACACATTCTAGACTTCTAAGTCATTCTAGGAATCCATGAACACAAAGCACACTACAACCTTGGCACATTCTAGATACATACATTGCATCCATGCAAAGATTTGTGGATTTTGTGACTCCTAATCTAAGAAGATTATAAGGAATGATCATGATCACACGTTCATGCTTCCCCCCGATCTAATCCTCCTTTCTCATCCGTCCCGGGGATTAAGAGGTCTTCTTTTCTCAAAGATTAACATGCATCATACTAGCTTGCTAAGCATATTTTGATTTCTTTGATTATTTGTTTCAAGAAAAATTCATGTCCCCTTTAGATTAGGGAAACTTAATTATTTGATACATGATTAGACGATTTTTCCTAGGTTTATTTGTGTGATCTTTCACTTTACATTGTATGATACTTGGCTTAGATCTTATGAATGATATTTTATCTTTAGATCTTCCATTTCAAGTTTCTTATGTGATGTAATATACTATCATAGTATTAATTGTCAAACAATACATAGTATAAGATGATTATTTGGATGTTAATTGAGGCCCGTCGAAAGACGGGGCGAGTTGAGGGAGTTTTAGTCGCGACAAAGGCTCCTTCCTCTCTCGTACCAAAACCCCGAGCCAAGTTCTTTGGTTATGAAGGGCCGGTGCCCTTTATCCGTTTGGGTGAGTCAAAATTAGGTTTCTTGGTTCCTTAAAGACCAAGTGGCGACTCTGTATCTGTTTTCAACAGACCATTTTCTTTCCTTTTTCAAAACAATCTCAAACAAAAACAGCAAATGGTGGAATTCCGCGTGTCCACACCAAGTTGTCCAGAACTTCGTGGTTCAACGCTTCTCACTGTGATGTTCATTCGATCCTACGTGATCATTAGCCACAAAATCGACTAAACTTTCGCTCGGTGAGCGTAATACTGATCATGCAATTGGAATATTTTATGAATCATAAACATCAAATATTCATTCACATTAATAAATGCTCGCCGGTGTGTCAAGTAATCAATCACCATCACTACAACAAAAATGGGCTTTAGCGACAAAATATTATTTCGTCGCCCAAAGTGATACCTATGGCGACGAAATATTAATTCGTCGCCTAAAGTGAGTTGTAATGTGATGTGCATGGCGACGAAATATTTATTTCGTCGCCAAAAGTGATACCTATGGGGACGAAATATTATTTCGTCGCCTAAAATGATTTGTAACATGATGCCTATGGCGACGGAATATTATTTCGTCGCCAAAAGTGATACCTATGGTGACGAAATATTATTTCGTCGCCTAAAGTCAGTTGTAATGTGATATATATGGCGACGAAATATTACTTCGTCGCCAAAAGTGATGCCTATAGCGACGAAATATTATTTCATCGCCTAAAGTGATGCCTATGTTCTAAAGTGATGGCTATGTCGACGAAATATTAATTCGTCGCCTAAAGTGAGTTCTAAAGTGATATCTATGGCGACGAAATATTATTTCGTCGCCTAAAATGATGCTCATGGCGACGAAATATTTCATAAAAAATGTGTGTAAATTTAATTATAGATAATTGTTGGAAAATCCCTCAAATAACTCTCAAAAGTTCAAAACTCCAATTGGTTTGACCATTTTCTGAAAAGGACAAAAGGAATCTAAATCAGTGCTCACACGGTATAAATACACGCAACATAGAAGATCCCACATGACTCCAACGCCCTTTCACGCGCGCGCCTCTTTCTTCAGCCACTCACACCGTGTGAGTGGCTGTACCATATGATATCCATTTCGAAAATATTTTTTTTTAAACTTTAAACCTCCATAACTTTTGATCTACAACTCTGTTTATCACAAATTTTATACCGTTCGAACCGTGTCGACGAGAGCTACAAAACTAGTACCATTGTTGATACCTTTTGAACAAAAGAAAAAAAAATTTATTTTTACATGCCATGTTCCAGACGAACCTAATAGAATTTTTATATAACATTCGTGTATGAGTTATTAAATTTTCACGTAATATTCACATATTTTAAGTTGATATGTTGTGAGGAAAAAAAAATCGAATGTTCACTTTGTTCTTAAGGAGAGTTTAAGTGATATTTCAGAAGAATTTTGCATTTGTTTGGGGTAAAAAACAATGTTTTATAACTGATTTGTGAAATTTAAATTTTTTTTAAAGGAAATATGCGTTGTTTAATATGAAAGAGAAAAAAAAGAATGAAATTTCACTTGACATACATAAATGTTAAGTGAAATTTCACTGAATTTGTACATGAATATTAAGTGAAATTTTACTTAAATTGACATTTGAGGGACTTTTTAACAAAGTAAGTATCAAATTAGACCTTAAACTCTAGAGAGTTACTTCTAGCGACTTTTGGGATAGTTAGTGAATTTTTGCTTGACCTAGTAAGTGAAATCTCACTGAACGAGTACACAAATGTTAAGTTAAACTTCAAGTTTTTCAGGAAGAAAGCATGTACGGGTTCAATGAATTTTTACTTAAAATTTATGTATGCCAATTTTATATGTTTTGAGAAAAAAAATTTTAAAAAAAAAACGAATAGCAATAAAGCTATTGCTACCTCATTAAGGCTTAGTTTGGCCCCCATTTTGGTGTTTCTTCTTTTTAAAGCCCAATTTCATGTTAATTCATTTGGTAACTAGTTTATGATTTTTTGCAAAAATTGAACTTAGGGCTTTTAATATTTTTCATGTATTCAGTGAAATTCACATAATATTTTATGTATATCAAGTGAAATTCATAAACATGTGTGTGGATTTAACACATGTGGCAGTGGACCCAGTTGATTTTGATTATTGTGATGTTAAAGTGGTTCCACAGTGATCCCACTTCAACATCATTTGGGATAAAAATTGGAGAAGCATAACATTACACTAAATAAATGTTCTAATATTATTCACCAAGTACTTGGACAAAATAGTTAATGGCTTATTATTAAAAAACTAAATCTATAAACTATTATAAATTTGTAAAATTGAGTGTTGAAAGTTTTCATTTTCCTTTTTAACTTTTCTTTTAACTTTCTTATCAGGAAAAATAATATAATTAAAATTAAGTTTATACTAGCCCTTAAAAAAAAACAGATTGGCTTTTTTTTCTTTTCTCAATCCATCGCTGTATGAGAAACACACACAGAGAGAGAGAGAGAGAGAGAGAAGAGGCGACTGGTGCCGCACTGCCGTCCCCACCTTCGCCGACCCCACCACAGCTGTTCACTACTGCCTTCGTCGGCCTCACCACCGTGGTACACCATCGCTGTTCACTGGTATGTGAATCCCATCTTCTCTCTCTCTCTTTCTCTCTGTGTGTGCCCTAGATAAAATTTGGTATGGATCGGTCTCAAATTTGGGGGTTAGCTTTTTGCTTGGGTTTTGATACATTGAATGTATTTCATTTGGGGTGTCTCTAGTGTGTTGGGTAGGATTGCTCCTCACTGTTTTTGGTCTTTGTTTACCTAACCGAAGTTAAAGATATAGATGGAGTTTGACTGGTATGTGAAATTTCTTTTTTTAAATTTGTGATATCGTGTGTGAATTTGAATATGATTATGATACTGTTCGTTGAGAATTCTATCTCATAGTTGGATTGGTTTTCTTATTTGTGCCATTGTTGGCTAAGACAGATTTTGGGTTGCTTTTTGTGTTGATTAGCAAAAAAAAAAAAATAAATAAATAAATAAAGGGTTAATTTTGGAGTTAATCCCCTATGTCAAGATAATGTTACCATTTAACCCACCTATGTTGGGCTAATTTTTAACACTTAACCCCTTTGGGGGACTAATTTTTAACACTTAACCCCTTTGGGGGGCTAATTCAGTTAGTCTCTAATTAAATATAATCCTGATTTGCATCCTTGGTTTCTAGTAAAGGAGTTTTATCATGTTGCTTAATTAGTCTCGAGTAAAGAAGTTTTCAACAGTTACTTACATCCTTGTTTCTTTTCTCAATCCACTGTAGTAACATATTGGCTCCTTTTCTTTTCTCAATCCACTATAGTAACATATTGGCTCCATCTTTTTTTTTTTTTTTTTTTTTTTTCAGCATTGTCTCATTTTTTTTTTTGTATTATTCTCAATCCACCCTCTTCAATCTTTTGTGATCTTTTTTTTTTGTTATTTTTTTTTCAGTTACTGTCAATTTATTATTATTATTATTATTATTATTCTCAATAGGTATAGCAACCTGTGGAGCTCTATTTCTTTTGCAGTGCCATTTGTTCTCTATTCAACCAGAGAGCAGGTTGCTCGTGTGCAATAGAAAGGTATGTATTAACCTTCATCACTCAAGAAAATATCTTTTTTTTTTCCCTCGGCTCAAGGAATGTTATTAGTTAGAACAAAAATATTGTCTTCTTTGATTTTCATACAAATGTATAAGCATCCCTCTAGTCTTAAACACTGGCTCGGGGGAATGTTTGGTGGACAAGACAAAATCCATTTGAATAATGGTTCATTGGGGACCATAGAGAGATGTATTTAATGATAACCAAGAAGACCCATCCTTGATACCCGACAGCTTGACTCACAAAGCTCATCAACCTCTAATACTAAAATATACCATATGACATGCATATCAGATAACCTTAGTCAAAATCTTTTTGGTTATTCTCATAATTCAAATCTGACACTAGAAAACAAACTAGAGCAAGCACCAGAATAGGATATATGCAAAAGGAATATTCAATGAAAGGTAAATGCAAACAAATTGTCATAAAACTAATCTAAAGATCTGAATGGTTCATAGAAAACATGTAGTAATGAAGTACCAGCAAATTTAAAATTCTTAACGGAGGATTTAACAACAATTAACACAACCTCAACCATTATAATTTTTAACTCAGTGAAGTAATATTGTGAAAGTGTACTAAGAAATACATTTCTACTAGAGAGGGAATGAATGATCTAAAGCTACAATGCACATATTTTGTAAGTAATAGTGACCACACATAATATAATGAGTAATCCCACTACATTTCTGTCATAGATTTATGAATTACTAAGTTCAAACTGAAAAGCAAATTATCACCCGAACCCATGAACCCAACGATGAATCAGTAGTAAAGACACGATCCAAATATGCAAAATATGAAAATGACTCCCCCTGGCAAGACCCAAACAACATTTCACAAAATCCAGGCCTATTTTTAAACAATCCAAGATCTATTGAGAGAGATTTGGAGTGAACAGAGACATAGAGGGAAATCGTACAAACCTGTTTTGCGCCGAGATGAAAAACAAGGACAAACTTTTGGTGACGTCTACGTAAATCCTTTTTCTCCATCATGCATACTCGTTCTGAGATCATAACCTCGTTTAAATCATACACAATCAGCTCTTTTTATAAATATATATCCATTAATTTTAGCCTTTCCCTACTCAATCTACTTAACTAATGCACTTATTAGTCTGCAAGTGTAAATGTCCAAACCATTTTAGTTGGATTACTTGTATTTTAGTTGAAACGGATGCTATATCTACCCATTTTGCATGTTACATTTAATTTACGAACATATGTTCTCTTAGTTACCCAAAACTCGGTATGTAAAGCATAGCTGGCCTGATAGTTGTTTTATAAATTTTTTATTTGAGTTTTAGAGATAGCATATCAATGCATAATATGCTCAGGTATTGGATCCCTCTGTTGATCAACACACAAGATATATATAGGATATAGAGCGAGAATGTTTGTGAGTGAGGGCATAGAGAGTTAGGGAAAGTGTTAAGAGTATCTTGCAACCACGTTTTCAGATTGGTTGATATTATTCAGTCTATTTTGTAAAGACCTTTTGCCTCTTCATGTCGTGCCAAATGCAAGTTGCTAACGCAGGGACATCACGTTTACCCATTACAAAAAAAAAAAGAAAAAAAAAAGGAGGTATAAGAGTTGGGGGAAAAACACAACACTATTCCTAGATACAACACAGCATTGATGTATTCAAAAAGGAGGTATAAGACATTGGTTAAAGTTGCAACTTGAGTGTCAAGACTCCCTTTTTACTCACTTAGTTTAAAAACATTCAACATTGATGTATTCAAAATTCTTCTTCATTTAAAGTCAGTTGGTTCTCAACTAATGTTTACAGTTCCTTCTTAATTGCACAGTTCAAGTAGATAGTGAACTGACATTTTAACAAAATGGCCTAGCTCCAAAAGTGTGACACTATTTTTCATTGTCCAATAATAACGCACAGCCCGTGCATAGCACGGGTTTCCGACTAGTTAAATTAATTGTGCTGCTTTTGAATTTGCTTAAATTAAGGTAATGATATTGGTGTCTCCCACATTCAGTTGCTGATATTGGGCTCCCGAACTCTGCGGCTCTTTTTTTCTCCAAGGTAAGCTAATCTATGATATTCCAATCCTTATTCTATTTTCATGTTCTTTAGTCATCAATCATATTTTTAACGGTGTGAACCTTGTTTAAATTTGATACTTGTAATTTAAACTTATAAGCTTCCTTCAATCAAAGCTCGCCACTAAATTACCCAAATGCAGCTTTATTCCAACTTTTCCAAAGTCAATTCCCAAAATTCATGATTGAAATACTTCTCTTCATTTGGTTAATTAATAAACAATGACCTAAAAATAAATTAAAACTTTAAATTTTTTGATATACTTCACTTCTTTGAGTTTCGATTGTATATATTTTATAATGAATAAACGATGTGGATTGAAATACAATCAGTAATCACTTATCCAAAGGAAAGGGCAGATTTAAATAGAATGGCAAGATGAATGAGCTACTAACAGATTGCGCATTAGTGCTTGTCATGGTTTTATAGATTTGCACTCACCAAGTGGCTTACTATGTTTTGAGTTTTAGAACAGGATTTGATGTGTTCCGTTTGCAATCTTCTGATGGATTTTTCGTTCACGTGTTTAGATTGTCTAATAGACTATTTTATCCGTTTAAGGACTGAAGCTAACCCCATAATATGGAATACAACCAGCTGACTGGAGAGATGCCATTCAATATTGGATTCCTGCAAGTAGATACATTGTATGTTCATGCCACTTCTACTATGCTTATTTACATACTAGTAGTGTAGCACTTTTGAACTTTTCTCTCAAGGCTTAATATTCTAACTAGGTGCTTGCTCCTTATTTTTCTTGGTTCATGACATAATTTTGCCTTTATGCGCTAGATCTTTGCCAAGTAATCAGCTATTGGGGCAAATCCCATCTGTTATAAAGTAATTTGTCTCTTGGTTGCTGCTGAATTGTTTAATGTACATGTGATGGTTTGAGTTAATTGGGATTAAAAATTTCCTTTTAATTGGGAGTCTTCTTACCTGTAATTGCACATACAATTTGGCACAAGGACATATGCTATGATTTCTAGATACAACACAGCCGCCCCTCACAGATTTTGAAAAAAAAAATTAAGTATAATATATTTGCCCATGTAATTCAACTCACCTTAAGTACTTATACTCTTGTTTGCTAAATAGGACAGCCCTACGTGACTGAGTCAAAGTGCAATTTTTGTGGATTCCTTCCTCTAAGACTTGTCTATTGCTCATTCTATTTTAAGGGACATCAAATGTGCTCAACAGCAGCCAAAATACACAGCCCCTAGCAGCCCAAAAACACAGCCCTTAGCAGCCCAAAAACAGCCCCTAGCATCCCAAAATCAGCTCTTCTTCCTTTTCTTTTGGTCTAAGCGGGTTGTAGAAACATCCACGGCAGAATAACTTTTATCTTTTCGTTGTTCAGTCATTTGCATTGTGTTGTCTAGTTATATGGAGTTAGTATGGACCAGTTTTTGGAAATTGATAATTCAGTAGAAAAAGATTTTTTTTTTTGTTAAAATGACGTTTTTTCTTATGTTGTCATCTCAAAATGTTCACCTGTTCAAGTTTTTTGATTCGTTTTCCTTTTCTCTTTTTTTTTTCCACTCAATGAATCCGCAAACCAACCAAAGCCTTATTGTACAAGGAATAAATGGTGATTTGAAGATTCCTGGATATCACATAGTTGCTAAGACTATGAAAAATCACAATGTGCATCGCATGTTATGAACGGTCATCATGTACATGAGAAACCTCAGCTGAATAGCAATTACAAAATTAAATTTTTTTTTTCTATTGGTCCCAATGCGGTCTAATTCCTTCTAAATTGATACACTTATCATACTTTAAGCTTTAGCTGAGTAACACCTAGTAACACCTTCTGATAGCTACACTAAGTACACTAAATACTTTATGACTAAGCTAATATTAGTTGTGTGTGTACACTGTTTTATTGGTTATAAATTCTTCTACTCTCAATGCTATTATTGCTCTCCTTCAACAGAATGATTCTAATCATTTAAAGTCGTCTGCTATGTATGTACGTGGTGCCTTCAAACCCGTGCAATTTAATAAATTTTTTGATTTGTAGTTGTATCTTAAAATATAATTAATATACTTGTTCCTATAAGTTTTCAAGTTTTATTTTTCTTGTTCTGAATGTGAGAACCCAGCGAAACTATTGATCCCTTATTAAATGAGCTACTCACCTACTTTGTTATGATTTGTTAGCTTGTCTATTAATGCCTTGAGGTAGTTTTAACTCAATTCTATGTGATAGTTTTAACTTCTTGTATGTGAGAGGGCAGCTTGAGTGATAGTGGTTTCTATTTTATCTATTAAATCCAAACCTTTATTTTATACTCGTACCATACTCTATAAAAAAAAGTGCATGTTATGCACCTAGAAACAAAATGAACAAAATAACCACGTGCAAGGCACGTGGTGTTCCCCTAGTCATGTTTTATAAAAGGCTACGTTGAGCCTTTTGCTTTAAGTTGTCATATATGTTAGCTCCTACAAACCTGTTTTTGTATCGCCAATTTTGCTTAGATGGAATGTTTGGTCATTCGGGTCTTCAACTTTTTGGTCAATGTTTGCTTGCTCCAATGTGTTTTACTTTTGCCAATGTAGCCAAGCTTTGATAAGCTCTTGAATGTGAATTATGATTATGAAGCAAAAAGTTATAATTTGGATCTCAAGTGCTTTGTTAGTTGTACTACATGAAGTGGTGGAAACTATTTTATGTTCGTTCATTAACTTAAAAGATACTAATGCTTTCCATTGTTTTCATGCAGATTGGGTGCGGATATGGTGGATCGGTAGATAGTCGGCCACTTCTTGTTACTTTTGTTATGTAGTCAAACAAGTTGTTATGTAGTGAACAATGTACTTTTGTTAATCTTTAGTTTTTTTATGGGTATGTGAACAATTAATGATATTAATTCTTGTTGCTTATTGAATTTACTCAGAAACGTTGAGACTTTTTATGTTTAATATGATTATCTTTTTTGGTTTTGAAATTATTGTGATAAACAAGAACGAAAATGATT
The DNA here is from genome assembly GCA_033977485.1 of Hydrangea macrophylla. NCBI lineage: Eukaryota > Viridiplantae > Streptophyta > Magnoliopsida > Cornales > Hydrangeaceae > Hydrangea > Hydrangea macrophylla. The sequence goes on from CM066991.1 coordinate 142,982,712, forward strand.
ATAGCATATTCAAGTAATTTTATTTACTAAAATATAAAATTTTAGCGACAAAATTATTTCGTCGCTAATACAAGCAACCATTTTATATATTTGGCGACAAAATTATTTCGTCGTCATTGCATATGCTGAAAATGAATTGGCGACGAAACTAATTCGTCGCTATTGCATATGATGAATTGGCGACGAAATATTTTCGTCGCTAATACAAGCAACCATTTTATATATTTGGCGACAAAATTATTTCGTCGCCATTGCATATGCTGAAAATGAATTGGCGACGAAAATAATTCGTCGCCATTGCATATGATGAATTGGCGACGAAAATTTTTCGTCGCTAATGCAAAATTACTACAAAAAAACAACTCATTTGGCGACAAAATGTGCATCAATGGCGACGAAAATTGTGATCAATAGCGACGAAATTATTTCGTCGCCATTTTTGTCTATGGCGACAAAAGATAAATTTCGTCGCCAGAGGCCTTTGGCGACAAGGCAAAGGTGACGAAATTGGCGACGAAATTTTTTCGTCGCTAAAGCCTTTAGCGATGAAAAAATGACTTTTAGCGACGAAATCTGTTTGTCGCCGAAACACATTTTTGTTGTAGTGATCGTTTTGGACCCCTGATTCCAGGCCTTTCTCACTCTTTCCGTCGCATATAACAAATTCACACTCATTTTTTCGTGACCGTAGTCAATTCGTTGTGGTCGTTACCACTTTTCCCTTTTCTTGTTTTAATGAAGTGAAATGGATTTAATTTGTCCAAAAAGAGAAATAAAAACCTTAGATATGTAATAAGTTAGCATTTCTTTTTAAAGTTATAATTATAAATGAAAAATATTAATCCTTTCATTCCAAAATGATTGTCAAACTTTCCATTTATAGATTAATGCTATCCTTCTCAAATTTGCATCTCAAATACTTCTCAACTACATGTGGAAGTGAGATCAACATCAATAATGGTGGGACAACTCTAACATTTTCCATAATCAAATTAATGTAGATCCACTGTCACATGTATTTGAAAAGCATTTGCACTATAGATTTTGGAAAGCATATCATTATTGTATTTTTTTAAACACTTAATACTTTTAATATTATAATTATATTATATAATTTATTTTTCCTCTTTTATAAGATAAATTTATTGTTCTTGTTTTAAGAATACAATTTTGCTCACCCCAAAAATGCTCACTCTTTGCTCACCCTCCTTTTCCATTGACCTATGCTGTGGGGTTAACTACTTTACACTATTAATTAATTTTTATTTAATTCTGGGTCATACTGCATTAGCCAATGGGAGAGGAGGGTGAGCAAAGGGTAAGCAATTTTGGGGTGAGCAAAAATGTATTCTTGTTTCAATTAGGTGAAATGAATTTTATTAGCCCAAAAAGGAAAATAAATACATTAGATATTTAATAAATTAGCATTTATTTTTAAAGTACTCCCTCCGTCCCTTTTTTGTGTCCACATTTGGGAACTCAACTTATTAAGGGGACAAAAAGAATCTACACCTACTTTCCACAATTGCCCCTAATCATTACAATAACTTTTTTAGTTTTATCTTGGTGTAGATTTCAAGGAAGGATAGTTGTGGAAATTAAGTAAAAATTGTATGCCAATTTAGAAAAGTGGACACTAATTTTGAAACATCCCAAAATAGAATATAAAACTCAAAAAAAGGGACGGAGGGAGTAATAATTATTAAAGCTCAAATAAAATAGATTGTTTTATAGAAGTGAGGAAGCTTTTTTTGGACATTTTGGTGACCGGATACCTTTTTGCAGGTGGAAGTTTAAAATCAATAGTTGATTTTTTGGAAAACTATGGTTTTGTCATGAATGGTCAAGATTTCATCCACCACCAATCCAATGGTGGAACATGGCCGCACATACCACCAAAACCACCCATCCGTATGGTAGCCTGCTCGTTCCTAACTTTCAATTTTTTAAAACATCTTAAAAGTTATTACGAGTGATAGAACATGACGTCTCTCTGTATATTCCATATATCCATTGGAGGTGTGCTTCTGGAGTATTATGTGATCGGAGAATACCAGCAAAATTGAAAGGAAAATTTTATAAGACAGTTATTAGGCCAGCTATGCTCTACGGGACAGAGTGTTGGGCAACTAAGAAACAACACATTAGCAAAGTGAGTGTAGCGGAGATGAGTATGCTAAGATGGATGTGTGGTAAGACTAGGAAAGATAGAATTAGAAATGAGTACATCCGAGAGACTATAGGAGTGACACATATTGAGGACAAGTTAAGAGAGAATAGACTTAGATGGTTCGGCTATGTGCGAAAGAGTGATAAGATCGTAGTGCCTGGAATGATTAGAGGGAGAGGTAGACCTAGACTGACTTGGGAATATGTAGTGCAACAAGATATGAATATATATAATTTAAATGAGCATATAGCTCTTGATCGTGCAGAATGGAGAAAAAAGATTCATATAGCCGACCCCAATTGATTGGGACATAAGGCTTGGTTTGGTTTGGTTTGATTTGGCAAATTTCACTTTAGTCCATTAAATTATATATCTATTTTTATTTGGGTTTATAAACTTTTTTTTTTTGCAATTGGGTCCTTAAACTTCAAAAATTCATTCAATCAGACCCAAATTCTGACACTATTAGCTTAAATTATTAGAAATTGTCACGTATATTGCGCGTAATACTTACCTGTGACATGTTAGGTTGAAATAAACATGAGAGACTGTGAATGACTAAAAAATAATGTGATTTTAGGTATGATTGAATGCAATTTTAGATTTTTTTTTTTTTTTGAACGGCAAAAGTATATTGAAATCAAAGCACTAGCTTTTCAATTACAAACCACCAAGATAATATACACCTCCTCCAGCATACAATATTCCACACTGAAAAGACCATATAACACCCGAAACCAAAATAACCCTTAACAGATGACAAGTCATTCTATCCCATATACAATCACTCTCTGACCAAATGTTTAATTTGACAAAAGTTCTGCCACAAAAGTATCCATCTAAAAACTAATTAACCCCACAAACTTATGTACATACTTGAAGGCAGAGCATCCCCAACAGTTGCTGTTAGTGAGAAGCCTCTCACAAATACCCATCCGAAAGGACAAAACCGACCTTGAACCCATATATAAGTCCATCTCTCAAGTGCACATATTTGCAACCACCACCCAATTTGGTCACTTTAAAAGGATGGAGACAAAAACCAAAAATCTCCTGAGAGTCATCACTAGAAAATTGGCAGAATGAAGCTCCTCAAAGTCTGCAGAATGTGTTTTGGATCTAGTCAAATGTGTTTTCGAATTTGATTGAACGTGATTTCAGATCTGATTGAATGCGATTTTTTGCACTATTCACAATCTCCCGTGTTTGTCTTAACCTAACATGTGACAGGTAAGCATTACGCACAACGTACGTGATAATTTCTAATAGTTTAAGCTAACAATATCAGAATTTGGGTCTGATTGAATGAAATTTTGAAGTTCAAGTACCCAATTGCTAAATAAAGATTTATGAACCCAATTGAAAATAAGCTATAATTTAATGGACTAAAGTGTAATTTTTCCACTTTTTTTTTTCCTTTTTTCAGAACAATTAAAACACAGCAATTAAAGTAATAATATATTTAGGGAATTACTATAAATGGATGATGACCCAAGGCATTCCATACAGTGTATGGAATGCATGCTACCACATACTTTGAGAGTCGTACCATGGAGTACGTACCTTGGTTCAATTTTGGAGTGCCAACATCCATAGCCTATATTTAATATCAATAAAATAAGGGTTAACTAGTATTAAATCATATATACTCCTGTGAGAAAGTCTCTACATAATTATGAGATTTAATATCCAAAAATGGTTATGCTTAATATATAGATATCAATAAACACCTTTTTTTATGCACATTAAATACCTTATTTAATTAGTATACGTATTTATATTCTATATATACATAAGTGTAAAAGTGAAAACGGTCACAAAATATCATAAATTTTGGGATTTTAGACTGATTTTTAAAAAGTTCATGATTGATAGGACGTATTAATGTAAATTTTTTTTTGAAATGGACATTATCCAAAAAAGATAGGTAAAGATGGATTTTTGGGTAGATTACTATTTACTAATAAAATCAAAGTAATAACATATTTGGTGACTCCAGGTTTGCTCCAGATTTACACTAACATGGATACTTCTGAAATCTTTTGGCTCAATTTAATGCTGTGGGATTAAGTTAAATCTACAATTTCGGAATCTGCTTGTCATAATTTCGGAATCTGGTGTTAAAAATTTGTAAATATTTGGTATTTACTCCGAGTCCTATATATTGCAGCCTCTGATTTGGTTGCCTGTTGTCCATGCTACCCTTTGTACAAACAGTCAAGTGCAAGTTTAACAAAACTATATAAGATATATATACACAGAGAGAGAGCTAGAGAGAGGTGCATGTTGCTTAAATGCAAAATGGCAGACGCAAATTATGAAAGTATAGTTTCGTGCATCACTTTTGTGTTGATAACCATTGTGTGCATACTGAGCCATCAGGTTGTTGAAGGCAGACATGATGTAGTTAAAAAGTATTCAGACAAGCCTAAAGGAACATTGAAAACCATAGTGGTAACTTACTGCTGTCATTATAAATCTCTCCGGTGTGCGTGTGTGTGTGTGTGTGTGAGTGGATACTAAATTCTTGGGAATGTACTTGTCTGCTGGGATTTCCTTTTGCAGAGTGAAGATCGAGATGTGATTGATTGTGTTGATTTTTACAAACAGCCTGCTTTTGAGGATCCCCTTATAAAGAACAACATCCAGGTTTATTAGTTATTTTCAAATGACTTATAGTTTCCTCTATATTTAATTGATTTTATGAGATCTACTACTCTTATGGAATATGCTAGTTTTGTGTGTGTGTGTGCATGTGTGTGTTATATAACTTATCTTCCTTCTTTCTTTTCTTTAATATTTTTTTTTTCTTTGTAATCATACCACAGAAATTTGTATTACTAATTGGATTATTAATTTCTCAGAACTTGAACCATGCAAAAAAAGTTTAAAGTCTTAAAATCGTTGTTATTGTGTCTGGATTTGCAGATGATGCCCAGTGCATATCCAAGTGAAATGCAATCAAATAGCACTCAACCTGAGGTTACTCAGCTTTGGCATAAGAGTGGACAGTGCCCGCAAGGAACAGTCCCCATTAGAAGAAGAACTCAAAAGCATGAGAATCACAAATATCACTCCCATAGAATACAACCAAATCAAACCAATTCAGAAAGCAGTCATTTGGTATACATATACAGATGTGTTGTGTATATACAAACAATTTTTATGTCACATGCACATTTTTTTAGCCATCATTTGAACTTTGTGTTTCATTAACATGCATCTATGTGTTTATTTTTGTGTGTGTGGATTAGTATGCCACAGTTGCAGTAAGAAACGGTCAATATTATCATGGAGCACATGCATCAATTAATGTGTGGAACCCCAAAACGGATGATCAGTATGGGTCTTTTAGTTTGTCTCAAATTTGGGTCGCTCAGGACTTGACTGCAGATACAAATACTATTGAGGTTGGATGGGCGGTAAGTCTAACTAGCTCATGAAATCCCCACTTGAGCAACGATCGATCCCAGATGTGACAACTTTGCAATTATTTCTGACAATTAAAACTCTTTTGTGATCTTAATTAGGTGTTACCCCATAGATATAAAGACACTCAAACAAGATTTTTCATTTATTGGACAGTAAGTTTTCTTGCTCAACTCTTTTATATACAGCTCAATTGAAGGAATATATATATATGTATATATATCTTAGGGTACTACCCAAAGGATAATGGTTCGAGTGGCCAGCCCTTGGTCATACCATGCACATGGTCCACACTAGTGACGACTTATAGAATCTAGTGAAGTTATAAATAAATAAAATAACAAATTTGCTTGGACAATTTTTATGAGTTTTTATAAACTCATTAACCTGCATGCTACCGGATCGAAATCTTTAAAAACTAAGGACCCTTGCCTGTTGCAATCCGAATTACAGAACTCAAAATACTAACGTGAACAAGTTTACTTTTAAACCAAGCGTCTTGATTGTACAATCAGATTAATTACAAGGTTCTAAGTTAAATATTCTTGGGAAAAAAAAAAATAGAACACAGCGAAATTTATTTGATCATATCTTAAATTAGGAACTTATTCATTTTAAGATGATTGAATGGTGCTATAATCTAGGTTTTGGAATTGATACCACATATTTTACAAAACTTACTTTCTTGTCGCTATTAGAGAGATGGCTACAGGAATACAGGATGTTATGATCTTGATTGTGCCGGTTTTGTTCAAACAAATAGAAAATTCGCGATTGGTTCTGACATAGGGCCTGTTTCTACCTACGGTGGACAACAATTCGACATATCTATTAGCGTATACAAGGTACATATATTCTACTACTGCAAAAGCTGCAAATTAATTGTTGAACGAAAACAAAGCAAAGATAACGTAAACCTAACTTATATATCAACGTGACAAAAAAATTTCAGGACAAGAAGAGTGGAAATTGGTGGCTTCTACTACAAGGCATTGCCTTAGGATACTGGCCCTCTACCATCTTCACAACGTTAGCGGACAGTGCATCGGTAATAATGTGGGGTGGAGAGATTTACGATCCATCTCCAAGTAGTCCCTCCACATCTCAAATGGGAAGTGGTCATTTCCCTTATGAAGGTTACGGAAAATCAAGCTTTTTCAGAAATCTCAAAGTCCTTGATACCTCAGACACTCAAAGAGACCCAGTTAATCTTGCACCATCGGTGACTGCTCCTGAATACTATGGTTTACAACTCAAGCCAAATACACGGTCTAGTTATGGAACCTATTTCTACTATGGCGGTCCAGGATTTTCACCTAAATCTCATTAGACTGCAAATGTACTCTACACACATAGAAAACAAGAAAAGGCTTTTTATTTGCTTATGATATGAAGAAACAGTATTTATCTTTGATTCTTTACCAATTTAGAGCATGCATAAATGTAGCAATATCAGATTTTCCTACAACGACGTGCCAAAAATTGATGAACAACACCACATTATTCTAAATCCTTTTTCAATAGCTGTTATTTCAATTATTTAGAAATAAGTAAATGAAATCAGCCAAAAATATTAAATAAAGAAAATGAAATGCAGACTAAAGATTTTGACAAACAAAATAAAGAGAATATCTTTCTTTGTGATATGGTTTAAAATGAATCCTTTCATTGTCTTTATTGATTCAGACCATGAGAAAGCGTTCAACTGTTCTTATGTTTTTTCTTAGATTATTATAAAATTTAGGGTCAAATGTATTTTGGTACCCTCTGCTTATAGTGAAGTTTCACTTCCGGCTCTCCATTGAAAGAAATCAGTCCAAAATGGCAAACATCATCATGACTAATATTGTAAAAGGTGCAGCAATATCTCATGGGATTAGTCAATGATTTGCTCTACAATATGCTCCAGAATTAACTCATGACCGTTCAAGATTTCTTGCCTAGATTATTAAGATTATTTGCCTAAATAATCTTCTGACCGTTGGATGCCATTGGTCTTTTATTTCTTTACATTCCAGATCTCTCGTGTATCTATATATTTGTTCCTTTTGTATCTCAAAAGATAGGAATGTGAATTACATTTTTGAGTCAAACTTCATATGGTATCAGAGCACCACGAGAGATCAAAAATTTTCAATTCACATGGCCAATTCTGCTCTTGTTACAACAAAGGTTTCTGAACCACAACTCACCCTCACAGTTCTTCACCAATGTTCAAGCCTTATCTCCCTGAAACTTGACAGCTTCAATTACCTGCTTTGGCGATCACAAATGGAGCCATTGATCCAGAGCATCGACATGGCACACCATTTGGTCGAAGGCAGCGAACCAACGAAGGAAATAAATAAGGACGATGGACAGATGGAGTCGAATCCCGATTACATTCTCTGGGCAAAGAACGATGGTCTTCTAACAGCTTGGCTACTGAGAAACATTGAAACCGAGGTTTTAATTTCCCTGGAAAACATCACATCGGCTCACAAGGTATGGAAATCGATCGAGGAACAAATTCTTCCCACTACTGTAGAAAAGGAAATGATTTTGAATGACTCGTTAATGTCTTTAACAAAGGGAAGTCTTGTACTCGATGAATATCTAAAAAGGTTCAAAAGCCTCTGTGATAGTCTTGCAGCGATCAAAAAACCAATAGATGAGACCAGGAAGGTGTTCCAACTGGCTAGAGGTCTTGGCTCCAAATACCAGGATTTTCGAACCGCCATGCTTAGTAAACCACCTTATCCTACTTATCATCAGTTTGTATTAGCCTTGCAAGCGCATGAGCAGATGTTAAACAGCAACAATGAGGAACAAGGAAGCATGCCACGCCATGACCAAGCCTTTGTCGGTTCAAGAGGACGAGGAAGGGGTCGCGGCGGAGGTAGATTCAGCTCTAGGGGGAGAGGATTTAACCCAGCAGCAAGGTATAGCTCCAATCCTCATCAATACACCAGCCACCAAAAGGGAAATGACAACCAGAAAACAAAAAACCCCAATGAAAACACCTCCAACTGGACAAATGAAAGGCAACATCAGCAAAAAGAAAGCACGGTGAAGTGCCAAATTTGTGGAAAGTTCAACCACACTGCTATTGAATGCTGGAATCGCTTTGACCATTCATTTCAACCAGAAGATCATCTCCAAAAGGCACTAGCTGCAATGACACTGAATACTGAGGATGATCCGAACCTATACGCCGATTCCGGAGCAACAACACACATGCTAAAGGACCCAGGTAAACTCTCAAAATCTATGCGCTATAGAGGCAGTGAAACTATCCTTGTTGGGAATGGTGAAAGCTTGAATATTTCCCATGTTGGTGAGGGAAAAATAAAAACAGAAAATGGAAGCTTGAATCTTAAAAATGTCTTAATTGTTCCTCACATTAAAAAGAACCTCATTTCTGTAGGACAATTGGCAAATGATAATGCCTGCACTATTGAGTTTACTGCTAACAACTTTTTTGTTAAGTCTCAGCAGGGCAAAACAATTGCTAAAGGACACAAGAATGGAGGGTTATATGCCTTGGATGAAATAAAGCACCAAGCTCTCGCAGTCTTCAATAAAGAAACATCTCAAAGCATTTGGCACAAGAGAATGGGACATCCTCATTTAAAATCTCTAAAGTTTTTACATTCAAAAAAACTAATTGATGTTTCTAGTTGGGAAAAACCAAAATCAGTTTGTATTAGTTGCCAAATGGGGAAGAGTTGTAAAGTCCCATTCACTCTATCCAATAATATTTCAAGTTTTCCGTTAGACAAATTGCACTGTGATTTATGGGGTCCAGCCCCAGTTTTATCTTGTCAACAATTTAAATATTATGCTGTGATTGTGGATGATTGTACTCGTTTTACATGGCTTTTTCCTTTAAAGAAAAAATCTGATTTCTTTGAAAATTTCCTCAAATTTCAAAAAAGGGTTGAAAATCAATTTGAAAGAAAAATAAAAATTTTCCAAAGTGATGGTGGAGGCGAATTTATATCAACCGAATTTGAAAAACATCTCTCTCATTGCGGAATTCACCATCAATTTTCTTGTCCAAACACTCCAGAACAAAATGGTGTAGCCGAAAGGAAACACCGACATATTGTCGAAACAGGGCTCACCTTGCTATTTCAAGCAAGTCTACCTCCCAAATATTGGGTAGATGCTTTTCTCACAGCAGTGTTTTTAATAAATTGCATGCCATCCACAGCCCTCAGCATGGTAATACCTTTTTTCAAATTACTTAAGCATAACCCAGACTATGGGAGCTTCAAAATCTTTGGATGCAGGTGTTTTCCGTACCTGAGAGACTATGGGAAACTAAATTTGCAAAGAAGACATATCCTTGCGTTTTTCTTGGGTATAGCCCCATACATAAGGGCTATCGATGCCTTGATCCTTTAACCAATAGAGTTTACATTTCACGCCATGTTGTTTTTGACGAGAATGTTTTTCCTTACGCTTCTCAAAATATAGTTACTCCACAAGAAAATCTAGAACTCACAACATTCTCAGACTCAATTGCATGGACAAGGAATGACCCTACAATTAAAAAGGGGGATGAACAAAGGTCTAAAACAAGCCAAAGACAAGATGCACAAGTTCAAAAAGGGAGCTTGAGCACCTCCTATGAAGTCGAAAACACTGCAGAATTTCAGGAAGATAACATCTCTCCACCGATTGAACCAGAGAATAGTCCGACCGACGTAGATGAGCTCGAAAACTTTACATTCGTAAAGGATACTACTGAACTTGAAAATGTGGCATCACCACCTCAATTCAATGAACAGTCATGGGACACACCATCCCAATCTGAAAGTGACTCTCTACAAACAACTGACTACAATGCTCCAACCGATGAACCTGCAACACTCGATCAGGATTCCTCAAAAAACCTTGAAACTCGATTCTCTGATGCTTTTCCTGACATAAGTGATAAACTAATTATTGATCTTCATGACTCTATTGCAGGACCAATGCCGAACCCCAACGGCACTCATATGGTGACACGATTGAAGCTAAAAAGTCATCCAGAACTAGATCCTCAACTTGCAAGAGAAACACAACAATTTCGGGACAAAAAGAATCATACATCTCTCATCACAATCAGTGACATAACAGTCCCAAAATCATATAAACAAGCTCTTTCAGTTCCCCAATGGCAGGAAGCAATGAAATAAGAAATTCAAGCCTTACATGACAATCACACATGGACCCTCGTACCTAGACCAACAAACATCAATGTAGTAGGCTCAAAATGGATTTTTAAAATTAAACTCAAAGAAGATGGGTCGATAGAACGATACAAAGCTCGTCTAGTTGCACAAGGATACACTCAAGTGGAAGGATTGGACTATGAGGAAACTTACAGTCCGGTTGTAAGAGCCACAACCATCCGACTTGTACTTGCAGTTGCTGTCTCATCAAATTGGAAATTAAGGCAACTTGATGTCAAGAATGCCTTCCTTCATGGTCATTTGAAAGAGGATGTATACATGGAACAACCTCCAGGATTCAAAGATCTAAAACTATCAAACCTCGTGTGCAAATTGAACAAATCCCTCTATGGCCTTAAACAAGCCCCTCGTGCCTGGTTTGATCGGTTATCAGATTTTTTAATTCACATTGGCTTCTTTTGTAGCAGGGCAGACTCTTCTTTATTCATTTTACGTAAAAACAATATTACAATACTAATGTTAATTTACGTTGATGATATTGTACTTACAGGAAATAACGAAGAGTCCATACAAGACCTGATAAATAAACTCAGCTCAGAATTTGCACTAAAGGATCTCGGAGAACTACACTATTTTCTTGGATTAGAAATACAACATTTTCCAACAGGCATCACCCTCTCACAAAGCAAGTACACCAAAGATCTCCTAAATAGAGCAAAGCTTCTGGAAAGTTCACACTTCAATACACCAATGGCTTTGAAACCACAACCAACGCCCCATGATTCCAAAACAATTGAAGCAAAGGAGTATCGAAGCCTAGTAGGTGCTCTCCAGTATCTGACTTACACCCGTCCTGACATTGTCCAAGCAGTCAACAAAGTATGTCAAAAACTTCAAGATCCAACAGAAGGTGACATGAAAGCAGTTAAACGAATACTCCGCTACCTCAAGGGCACAATGCACTATGGAATTAAATTTCTGGCCCAAAGTCCACTCAAATTATATGGGTTTTGTGATGCAGATTGGGCAGGATGCCCAGTCACAAGAAGAAGCACTACTGGATACTGTGTCTACTTGGGAGCGAATTGCATCTCCTGGTCATCAAAGAAACAACCAACAGTTTCACGATCTAGCACTGAAGCAGAATATAGATCAATGGCATCTACAACAGCCGAATTAGTTTGGTTAACATTTCTACTTCGAGACATCGGAATCACTCTCCATGACACACCTCAACTTTTTTGTGATAATAAAAGCGCCCTCTATATGACAATAAACCCAGCTTTCCATGCTCGAACCAAGCACATTGAAATAGATTATCACTTTGTGCGAGAAAAGGTTGCAATCGGTGGTCTAATTACTCGATACATTCCATCATCTCATCAAATTGCAGATATCTTTACAAAGCCATTATCCAAACTTCCTTTTAGACATTTTCGAGACAAGCTAAGAGTACATTCTCTCATTTCCTCCAGCTTGAAAAAGGGTGAAAGAAATCAGTCCAAAATGGCAAACATCATCATGACTAATATTGTAAAAGGTGCAGCAATATCTCATGGGATTAGTCAATGATTTGCTCTACAATATGCTCCAGAATTAACTCATGACCGTTCAAGATTTCTTGCCTAGATTATTAAGATTATTTGCCTAAATAATCTTCTGACCGTTGGATGCCATTGGTCTTTTATTTCTTTACATTCCAGATCTCTCGTGTATCTATATATTTGTTCCTTTTGTATCTCAAAAGATAGGAATGTGAATTACATTTTTGAGTCAAACTTCATATCCATGTGATCCTTTCTGTTATACTTTTTTTAATGTCGTACGATTGTTCTTGATTGAAACTAGTTTCTAAATTGAGGATGCAAAATATTGCAATCGAAAATATAGGACCCAAAGTGAAACTTTACTATAAATACAAGGTACCAAAGTATTTTTTAGCCTAAAAGTTAACCATCGTTTTCTTAAATGAGTGTGTACTAGGTTTAGTTGGATAGGCAGAAATTGAAAGTTTTTATTATTTGTTTAATTGTTGGGGAAGGGGTGGGGATGGAAGCTTGACCTATTCAATGAAGAGATTAAGATCCAGTTTGGTGTTAAATGCTATACTATATATACTCACTTTGCAAGGAAATTCAAATTTTAAAGTGAAGTATTGAAAAAGAAAAAGAAAAAAATTGTTCTCGCAATAGATGTTTCATTTTTCATTAAAAACAAATACTAATAATAATTATAATTATAATAATTAGAGAACAATGTTTTCTTTGCAGTGCAAAAAAAGATAATTTTAGTACTTAAAAAAGATAATGCAAACAACAGCCTATGCAAGTAGTCTTTGAAACTATATTATCTTTAAATAAACAAATGACAGAACACATAATCTATCTCAATATATTCCATATAACCAATCAGTTAATAAAGTTTTTCTTTTTCCAGAATAATTAAAACACAGCAATCAAAGTAATTCACTCCTGTATATATATCCTGATATGTGTAGCCTTTCATCCATGCTAAACTTCGTACAAAGAGTGCAAGGATATATAACTTATGTGTGTGCATACACGTATATAAGAGATATCTAAATATATAGAGAGGTCTTATAAAAATCTTAAATGGAAACTTTAAAGCATGAAAATATAGTTCTATGCATCACATTTGTATTGATATCCCTTGTGTATATGTTGAGCCATCAAATTGTTGAAGGCAGACATGCTGTAGTTGAAAAGTATTCAAACCTTGAGCACAAAAGAACAGCGAAAATCATACAGGTGATCTATTATTTTCTTTGTGATGAGTAATGCTATGTTACCAAATTTGAATATCAAATTTGAACCTTGTGAAGAGTAATGCTATGTTACCAAATTTGAATATCAAACTTGGTTCAAAGATATATCCTTTACGTTTTGTAACACATACACTGGTATATGGTACAACCAACCACAACCACTGCATGTGGAAAATTTGTTTAAACATTGGGAATTTGAGAAGCATAACGTTATTCTTTCTTTAATGTCTCTAGAGTGTGTGGCTATGAAATTTTTTTTTTTTAACAACAAATTTTTATTAGACTGCCTAAAAGGCCAAAAATGATACAACATTCAAAGCACCCACATAGCTCCTTAAACAAGCCCCCCCATACCAAATCCCTTGTAACGAAGCATCCTACAAATACACCAAATGGAATAACACCCCAGGCAACTAGCGACCCAGCACAATAGCTACACATCCATAACACACTTAATGTACAATATTCAACACATGAAACAAAGCCCCTAGTGGCTATGAAAATTAACATCTTTGGGGTGTACTTTATCTTCTTAAATTTCTTTTTACAGAGTGAAGATAGAGATGTGATTGATTGTGTACTAGATTTCTACAAACAACCTGCTTTTGATGATCCACTTATTAGGAATAATATCCAGGTTTTGTTTTATTTGAGAAGTTATCCCAAGTGACCGTCACATCGTGTACGGCCACTTGTGGACCGTTAATAATGTGATCTATCACACGGGACACACAGTGATCAACGGTCAATAAGTGGCTGTCCACTACACCATATGGCCCGATTTGTAACGGGAATATCCGTTACAAAAAATATTTGTAACGGATATACCCGTTACAATTTTTGCGTTGCAAATTTGTAACGGATATTTGTAACGGATATACCCGTTACTAATATCATTTTTGTAACGAATATACCCGTTACAAATTAGTTTAGTAACGGATAAATATACTCCTTTTTTGGTTTTTTGAAAAAAGTAGTAACGGTTTGTAACGAATTAGTAACGGTTATACCCGTTACTAATTTCGAAACTGTATAAAAATTAGTAACGGATTTTGTAACGGATATTCCCGTTACAAATTTTAATTACAAATAAAAAAAAATTATTTATTTGAAATGTTTCCCAATTTTTTTTCCACCTAATTAACATTATAATCCACATGAAACACAACAAAAATAAATGAATAAATAACAATAAACTTAATCCATAATACATAATCTATACCAAACATAACAAACATAATCCATAATCCATACCAAACACAATAAACATAATCCATAATCTATAATACATAATCCATACCACACAAAACCAACATAATCCATAATCCATACTAATCATAACAAGTAAAGAGTTCATCAGACCAAACTTAAAGTAACTATAACAAACCATGTCCATAATTTAAAGAGTTATAGAAAATAAGACAATCGAAGTCAAACATACTTTAACCTATTCTCAAACCAAATCACATATCCACCTTGAACAAAGCCTCCCAAAGTATCGAAACCACCTTGAGGAGGGTCGAACAAACGAGCATTGGGATCAATCACTTCCTCGATATAAACTTTCTTTTCGTCAATACCAACGGTTTTGAAGTGACACGTTTTAGCACTAGCATCTGTCACAACATACCCCTTTGCTAATTCTTTCCCAAATTTATCAAGTAAGATAACCGGGGGTTTGTCGGTGGGAGTAGGCATAGAATGAAGAGAATTTCGATTTTCCATCGCGGCAAAAACGTTGTTCAAGTTTTGACCTAAATGAATAGGGCGATTAACTGAATTGGATGCAAGATCACTTGAAGGAGTAGTCACCGTTGGAGGGGTACTCACATTTGAAAATTTGGAAATAAAAGACATCATTACACCCTCAAAATTGTTAAGTCTTGAGATGACTTCATCCTTAAATGATTTGTCTTCACTTGTCTTACCTTTTTGTTCAATTATTGACCTTGCCACCCCAAGTTGACTTAGTTGCTTCTTAGAGACATGAGAACCCACCGCACGAACCCCCCCTCCCTTGAGTTCCTTCCCAAATACTTCTGCTAATTCATCATTGTCAAGGTCTTCACACATGTCATTACATCCCGAATCAGACAAGCTTTGACTTTTTTTTCTATTTCCAGCAGCTATAACTTCATCCTACAATATATTTATGTGAAACTTGTAATGTTAAAATAAAATAATTATGTTTAACTTTAAACCTACAAAGAATCAAATATGTTAATCACATATTTACTCTTAGCACTTTCCAACACAGTACCATCTCTACGCTCATGTGCCGCCAGCCATTTGTCTACGCGACGAATTTTTTTTCCAGGATTTTCTTGTTCCTAGACATTGAAATTTAATTAGTTAGTTAAAAAATTTTTTGTTAAAACACAAAATGTGTAAAAAAAATTTGATACAAACCATTAAGAATTGTTTTTGAGCATAGGAACAACGCCCAAGTGTATGGGGAGTCTCTTGTTGTTTTCGATTGTTACAATTTGTAGCATTTTGCTCCTTCTTTTTTGGATCACTCTCATTTTCTACAAACTTTCTCCAAATATGTGGATCAATACCGGCCGGCCCAACTTCTTCATTCAAAAGGGGCCGCAAATTATTTTTGTGAGATCTAAACTTTTGGGGCCACGACTTCTCCGCCAATGGTCGAGCCACATCTGGTGGAACCTCTAGTTCAAACTCACCCTAGTAGTGGAATAAGATAGTTATGTTACAAGTAAATAATTATAGCAAAACAACAAATTGAATAAAGAGCATATAAACAAAAGTTTACCATCAAAGCATTCCAAACATCGTCTTTGAAGTTCTTTGGCACAGTTCGAATATCTTTGTAGCTAATTGGAAGGTAGCTTCTCACAAAATCCCCCGTACGACTACTCCATACCTTCGCATATTTACCTACAACAGACCCGTCAGCTTGAATTATGACTTTCATTTTCTCCTTGGGGCCCTTTGAGGCTTTGCTTCCTGATGATTCAGATGCAGGCGGAGCTGAAGAAGATGGCTGCGATAAACTCGGGTTTGAATTACCTGCATTTGTTGACATTATACCGAATTCCTATCATTTGAAATTAAGGTGTTAGTTCACAAGCAATATTAAATTAATAATAACAATATTAAATGACATAGCAACAATTAACGGACCACAAGGACATTTTTACAATAAAGGTAGCAATTATATTCCAAAATTAGCAACATTTAACTGACCATAAGGAAATTTTTACAATAAAGGTAGCAATTACAATCTCAACATAGTAACATTTAATGCAAGAGCCAAAAGTTAGGCAGAGTCATGCAACTTCAACAGGCTTTCCAAATGAGGTTGGTCTTCAAGAGTAGATTGGAAGACCGTTGGTATCTCTAACTCATCTACTCGCTTGGTCAATCTCTTCGGTGAATGTATAACAACCCACCAATTGGGATTTCTAATGTCTTTCGAATAGAAGACTTGACTCGCCTCTGAAGCAAGAATGACAGGCTCGTCTAGCTCGCTACTGACACTCTTTAACTTGTCAAAATTTACAAGAACCAAGTTAGAGTTCGGACAGTGCTTACAACCGTTGGTCTTGTCCTCCACCCTCACCCAGTCGCAATAAAACACTACCTCTTTAAATATAATATAGTCTAACTCCATTATATGCTTGATAACCCCATACCACATAGTCCAAGCATCCTTGAGCCTTTTATCACTTTTTTTGGCCCTAAATTGAGTCCATGCCTTCATGCAAACACCGCTATCTTGCGTGACAACAGTGTCATCGTGATATCTAGGAGAAAATACAAAACCATTAACGCGGTACTTTTTGTATGTTTTAACCATGTGGGAAGGCCCTTGAACTAAACGCCACAAAATAACATTTGTCTCCGTCTCTCCAGAAGACACCAACTGTGAAAAGGAAACAAAGGATAATAAGAATCTAACTAAGGATGGACGATATTTCAGGGTGTTTATTAATGAAAATAATACATTTTCATATAACCAAAGGATGAAAGAAGTTTGTAACTCTACTTCTGTCTTTGTAATCCCCTTTCCTTTACCACAAGAAGTGGATTCCAAAAGTGCTTTATACTCACTGAAATTTGTAGATACAAGTTTGTATATTAGTTGTTATAGGTGGAATTCAATAAATATGTTCGAAGAACTCGAACCTGTAGTATTCCGCAAGTCCGTCAACGTTAAGTCGAAATAGTACCCATCGACGTATTTGTTGAAATTGACGAGGTTCCAACGTTAGGGTACTATCGTCGAGCAAAGGCCCTTCGTCAGAGAACTCGCCGTTTTCTTCTAAAAAGGCTTCACTAGTATGTTTGTGATTTCCATCCATTGGATTTGGCATGTATTCCATGCAATACCTAACGGATTCTCCAACAAGATACGACTCTGTAATAGATCCTTCAATATACCTCTTATTGCTAGGTATGTCTTTAAATTCCTTCATTTGCCTATTTATATATGTAGACGTGTTAGTCAATAAAGTCGTTAACACTCCTGAATATGTACGGAATTAGAATATAAGTAAAAGAGTATACCGTTCAAAAGGAAACATCCACCGAGGTCCGATAGGTCCACAAATCAATGCTTCATCAGCTAGATGCACCATGAGATGGATACTGATATCAAAAAATGATGGTGGAAAGTGTTTTTCCAACACACACAATGCCTCGGCAACCATGTATTTGGCTCTTTGGATATCCTTCCGAATTAAGACTTTTGAGCACAATAGGTTAAAGAATAAGCTTATCTGTTGGATAGCTCTGCGCAAATCTCGGTGTTTTGGAAAGGCATGTTGAAGCAATACGGGTAACAAATATTCTACAATAACATGAAAATCATGCGATTTCAATGAATGCAAACTGGGTGGGTTAACAGTGACAATGTTACTCAGGTTAGATGAAAAACTAGTAGGGAGCTTTAAGTCTTTCAAGATTTGGCAAAATTCTCGCTTCTCATTTTTATCCAATTGAAATGTTGCTTTTGGTTTTATTTGATTGCATGTGTGGTCATCTACTCTCATCCATTGGCTACCGTGTATGCCGATTGCCTTCATATCCAAACGTGCATTGAGTGTATCCTTTGACTTGTTTTTATCATCTAGGATTGTGAAAATTAGATGCTCTGCGACATTCTTCTCGGTGTGCATCACATCAAGAACATGACAAACTTGATGAGAGATCCAGTATTCCAAATCAAACAAGATGGACCTTTTATACCATGCCTCTTTAGGTTCAACATTACCACCATCATCCTCATTGCACGTCTTCCTTTTCCTACCCAAAACTTTTGGGATCTTGCCAGGAACATACTTTATCTGCCGCAACTTCTCTAAAAGTGCATCTCCATTTAACCGAGGATGAGGATGACTATGTTCAGATGACCGATACCCCAAACACCCACCACTCCTAAACGGGTGATCCGTGCTAAGGAAAATACGGTAGTTTGGGTAAACTATTTTCTTACTATGAGGTAGATGGATGGATTGAGTGTCATCTCCACAACTAGGACATGCTTTATAACCATGTGTTATACACCCAGATAAATTCCCATATGCGGGGAAATCATGAATACCCCACATTAGCATAGCTTTTAACGTAAAATGTTGCATTTTGTACATGTCAAAA
This sequence comes from Hydrangea macrophylla, assembly GCA_033977485.1. NCBI lineage: Eukaryota > Viridiplantae > Streptophyta > Magnoliopsida > Cornales > Hydrangeaceae > Hydrangea > Hydrangea macrophylla. The sequence continues at coordinate 143,001,880 of CM066991.1, forward strand.
GCCGGCACTCCTTCTTCCCAAAGCTGCTTCAACTCCTTTACTAGAGGTTGAAGGAAAACATCAATGTCTTGACCCGGTGCCTTTGGCCCAGGAATTAGCAAAGACAACATTTGGAACTCTCGTTTCATGCACAATGAAGGTGGGAGATTATAAGGCACCGTGATAACAGGCCAACAACTATAACTAGAGGACTGATTACCACGCGGATTAAACCCATCGGTTGCAATTGCAAGCCAAACGTTACGCCCTTCTTCAGCAAATTTAGGCCATTTATCCTTAAACATTCTCCACTGTGGAGAATCAGATGGATGGCGTAGAAAATCCCATGAAGAGGTCGATCGATCATGCCATGTCATTTCATGGGCAATCCAAGGTATAGTATACAATCTCACAAGTCTTGGAATTAAAGGGAAATGTCTCAATACTTTCAAAGGTTCTTTGCAAACTCTTCCCCCCTTCTTTGTTTTCACTGCATATCTTGGTTCTCCACATTGAGGACATTGCTCCTTATCTTCATTACCATCCCAATATAGAACACAATTATTGGCGCATGCATGAATAAAGTTTGCTTTCATCCCTAAGTCTTTCATCATACTCTTCATCTGCGGATACTTCTCTGGCAATGTGTTGTCTTTCGGGAGCCACCTTTTCAAGATAGACAAAAGTGCCGTCACACTATTTCCCGACCAACCAAATTGCTTTTTAATGTTGTGCAGTTCCACAATTGCAGAAAGAGTTGTCTCAGGGCCCTCACATGAAGGGTACAATTTCTCAATTGATAATCTTCTGTATTCATTGTATTTCTCATTACCGGCATATGGTTCTTCTGAAACTCCAGCCTGACCATTGCCATCATCTTCATGAGGTTCTTCGAGCATTCCGTAAGAAGCGTCAACAAGATCCTCCATCCCAAGCCCTCCAACCTTGATGTTTTCTTCTTCAATGTTTTCTGTATGAACATCTTCTACTGGCGGATGATGTATCGAATTCTTATATGGCTTTTCACCATGCAAAGCCCATACAGAATATGACCTATCTATACCAGCCCTAATAAGATGGTTTCTGACATCTAATGGTCTACGTCGTGTCCCATTCCGACAATTTATACACGGGCAAGGTATTGTTGTGAAGTGTTCAACATTGTTTGCAATAGCAAATTCAAGAAACTCTTCAACTCCCTTCATATATACCGGGCTAACTCGATTTTTTTCATTCATCCACTCTTTGTTTATGATTCGGGCCATTCTGCGATACAACATTGAAAAGTGAAATAAAGTAATGGGAATGCTACTAGCGAACATAGAAGAGTTACTAAACATTTATTTTTAACATTCCCAAACATACCATAAGCCTAGCACACAAACACATACTCTCTCTCTCTCCCCTCCTCTCTCTCTCTCTCTCTCTCTCTCTCTCTCTCTCTCTCTCTTTATCTATCATTCCCAAACATTAACATTTAGTTTTAATTCTAGATAAGAAACTTGGTCAATATCAAGTTAGCCTTTGTTCATTGTATTGGAAGTCAAAGTTGAAAAGTGCGTAGTTAAATAACATTGAAATCTGAGAGAGTTTTATATAATTTGGTTCACGGATTCATTGAAGGAAAAGAAAAGGGAACGGAAAACTAGCTCCCTTGTGTTTCCTCTATGCTTAAACAACATTGAAGTGAAAAATTCTCAAAATATATCCATGTGAAGCACAAGAGATAAATCCATGTGAAGACCCAACTCATTCAACTACGTTAAATGAAACATAAACTAGTATACATATATCTATATATATATATATCTAAAGCAGAGAGGGTTTATATGTCTAATGCAGAGAGGGTTTATGCTCACCTAGAGCAAAGTCACTGAGCGAAGGTAATTTTCTGGTGGACAACTTCTTGAAACAACAACCAACCAAATATTTGAATCTTTGTCTCCAAGGTAATGGAAAGTTCACTACAAAGCTTATCACCTGCATAGGAACATTTAGAGTATATAAATTGTGAACCATTGTTCTTTAGCACACTACAACTCAGAAGACATGATAATAAGATAACAATTGGGATCACAAGAGAAAACAATTCCAATTTGCAAAACTAAGCCTTCAATTCAACTTCAACATGTAGGCAAATTATGTAATTCACCATCTTTATAGAGCGTATAATATTGACATTAAACTATTAATACACTTGAAGAAATTAAGAGCTTTTACTCAAGACCTTGTGCTTTAATCCCAAAACAAAATACAATTCCAATGAATAAAACCACCACTTTCACTATCCAAAGAATCTTTGAACTGCATGGACCTCTCGTCTTTATTTTGCCCTGGAAAAAGCAAAAATCATGACTAAATAATATCAAATTGACAAAGCAAAGATTGGAGAATAGTTGGACTGATGAATTCAACCAAACCTAAGATCAACCGGAAAAGAAGAAACACAACAAAAAAATGACAAATAAAGCAAAAGCAAATAAAAAGTATGACAATGAGATCAAAGGAAAACACGAACTCTGTTAATATAACCTTTCACCTTAAGACTTACCTTAAATTCAAGCTAGGGAGTTAGGGAATAGGTTTTTCGGATAATGCTCTTATTCTTTTTTGTCATTCTTAAAGAAGGAGAAAATGGAAAAACAAATTTGAGACCCATCTTTACCAAACCTGAGAATTTTTTGAAAATGCTGGTTTAATATTAGTTTGTAGACAAATTTGACCCGGTGCCTTTGGCCCAGGAATTCCAAAAACACAACCACAATTAACCATCCCAATAACCTTTAGAAGAATCCCGCCAAAACAAACAAAAGAGGAAGGCCCAACGTCTAAGCATTTATCAAAATTAAAATATCCCACTTCGAGCCTCAAACACGTCTTCCACTAATCTTGCTGCTATTAATTCATCAAGTTTTCATGGGTACTGCATATCTTTGGACTACTATTCACGAAAATAAAGTTTGGGTTTAACCTTCAATTTGGCCTTGAACCAACTATCTTAATTTGGAAGGGAAAAAAAAGAGAGAGAGAGAAGCATGTGAAAACTTTCAATATCATTCAACATGCAGTTGTAAGAATGCCCAGTTAGGTAACCAACTTCCTAGAGTAAACTCAAGCAACAACAAAACGAACAATCTGGAAACAAAAATAAATAAATAAAATCACCTCAATGTTAGATTGACATTGTATGAGAAATATATACCAGAAGTCCTCTGCAACATTTAGTAACCCAGAAAACTCAGTCTTCAAGTGTTCAGTCACTGTCAATTCAAGATGAATTTGTTACTTAAGGAAACATAAAAAAAAAAATAAAAAAAAAAAAAAAAACCCTTTAACATATTGAGGCAAGCAATCTAAAAATTCACCAGAGAGTAATGAATACACTTCCCAAATTTGTATATCCCAACTGTGGCTCCCAACACACCATTATAAGGAAATTTGTGTATTACCATTCGGGAGCTCTATATCAAATCACGATTTTACTCAGATTTGAGCAAAACTTTGAGGGTCGGGGATGGCCTTAAAGCACCTCTTTTTTTTTTTTTAATTTTTTTATTGTATTAGATATAAACTATTAATCATCTAGCAAGCACAAACACACATTCAACTCGAAGATTTTCCTAGTTTAGAGCATTATCTCAATAAATTACTCCCTCCATCCCATATTAAGAGTCTCTTTTGGGAATTCCAACTTATTAAGGGGACAACCTTGACTTATTAAGGGGACACACAAACTTATTAAGTGTGTCATTCCACTTTCCAATATTGCCCTATTTGAAATTCAAAATTATAGTGTCACATAAAAAAAGGAGAGGGAAGAGTTGGATATAATAAAGGGCAAATTTGGAAAGTGTGTATTAAAGTACTTTGACTTTTCAAAGAGGACTCTTAAACTGGGACATCAAAAAATGGCATCAAGGACTCTTAATATGGGACAGAGGGAGTAACAAACTTGAATAACACACATAATAATAAACTGATAAAAACAACTCACCCTACCTTAATCTAACACACACCACATTGGGCATTTCAGTCTCCTACTTCATGATCATCGGGAAGGGGAAAAAAAGGCAGAAAAAAATAAGGATGCCAAAAACTTGAAAAGCAAAAAGTAACGAAAGTTAAGAGTTTCAAATTCTATATTCACAGAAAAAAGAAATGAGGAAGAAAGCCATTGGCTGAAGATCATCGACTATATAGAGCAAATGAAAGATGTCAAATCAAAAGCGATATATACCTGAGACGTAGGTTGAGCACACTACATGTGAACCTTTAGTAATTACGTGAGTCTGAAAAAATAAAACAAACCCATTAGCTCAAAAATCAATGATTCAAAAAAATAATAAAGTTACAAAAAAATAGGTGGAAGAAAGCCAAGTGTTGGTTTCTAGGTGGACTAATTGAAGACAAAATAGTGCTATGGTTCTCAAATTTTCCCCCAAAGCATATGTGTGGAACCAAAATAAAATTACACATGCGCACGTCTTTAGCCTCGGAAACCAAACATACCCAACTATGTCTGAGAAAAAACAACGTCACAGAAGGTTTAATCATAGCCTAGTCATAATCTGCGACAATGACTCTGCATGTTGGAAGCTAATCTTCCTAGCAAAACCATACTACTTAAGCCTCTAGTTGCAACAAAGTAAACATTTGGAATACCAAATTGCTTATTAAACAATTGGGGCAGCGAACCTAAAGATTAACTCGATGAAAAAAAAAATGTCTTGTCCACACTCCACACCATAATTGAATCAACACACACGAAGCTATATATTGATTTAAGCTCTTTCCCATTAAACCCAAACAACTACCTTTGACCAATAAAAGAATATGCACTTTTAGATTCATAGGATAGATATGTATCCTGTTTGCTGACAAGGTAAGAGAATATGTAAAGATGCTTCCACCAATTCCAAGTTTGTTTGCTGACAAGGTAAAGTAAAAGAAAACAAATTCGACTTTTGAAAATTTCATAGCTAGGATTTGATAAGACAAAATTTCCCAATTTGCTAATGACAATTCTGGGAGGCATTTCCCTAGAATTATCCATATATAATTGTACATAATGCAAGTTGATTTTATACATTTATATAAAGTTCTGATAGCAATCGAAGAGACCAAAGATAGTCTTGATCTAAAGAGAGCAAAGATAGTCTCGATTATACACAGTTACAATATTACTGTAACGGATCTAAGAAACCAAATGGGAAAAAAAAAACATCTCCAAACCTATACTATATAATATGGAAAAGCATATTTGAATAAGAACATGACTAGGAGCCTTAGCTGATCATTAATTTTGAAGGGTTGACTATACTCGCATCAGTTGATATCTCATCACACTAACCAATTGCAAAACCAAATTATCTATGATGCTAGGGGAGCAACTGATCACAGCAATAGAAGCTAGGTGGGACTATAGACACTCGTACAGAAAAGCCATTTTCATGGAAGCATGTTGAATGTCAACGCATCAATGACACTCATTAGAAACATGTCACCTTTTGTTTTTAAACTTCTAAGACACAAGCTTCTGGAGATAAAAAAAAATGGTCAATGTGTAGCAGTTGAGTTTGCGCCTAACGTAGTAGCTACTTGCTATGGGCATTGATTATTATAGTTCATACGAAAATAAAATGTAAAATGCTGTACAAAATACAATGTTATTCATGTCAATTTTCCCAAAGAAATTTAAAAAAAAAAAAAAAAAAAAGGGGGAAAAACTCCCCTTTCAGTTTTTAAGTAATCGGTTGAAGCTTTAAAAATAATTTACTGACACTAAAAATGCATGTTTGGCACTCGCATAAAAGAGTTTCAAACTTTTCTAATTTGACCAATTGGAATTGGTTTGCCACAAACAAGAAAACAATTGATTTGCAATTCTTGTTTGTGGCAATTTTTGTGTTTGGTTAGACCTAAAACTAAAATAGAATTCTACCCAATTCTTGTTTTAGGGGGTTTACAAATCCGACCAAAAGTGATCGGATTTATCAAGAATTCATTTCAATTTTATTCTATTTTGTTCTATTCAATTTCAAGATCAAACCTAACAGAGGGTAAAGTGAAAAGGAGAGTTAAATTTCGTATACGTACACATATATAAATATATAAAATTGTAATATAGTTCTTTTAACCTGGAGAAGTGTACAAGATCGAAACAATTCTACTCAACAAATGCATTGTAACGTTTCTGAAAAAGTGTAGTTGTTTCATTATAGTAAATTGAAACTCAAATTTTGCAAATGTAATTGCTCACTACAACTATATAAACTTAAAGAAGCCAAATTATAAGTATTTGATTACAAGAAGATCATATTCATAGCTACTAAGAAACAAAAGCCAAAAAAGAAAAAGAAATAAAAGTAAACAAAGATATGTACAAAATAAGGATCACCTGAACAACAAACCATTGTGTGTGTTTAATGTGAATTACAAGGGAGAGAGAGAGAGAGAGAGAGAGAGAGAGAGAGAGAGTCAAAACTCCAAACCCATTGTGTGTGTGTTTAATGTGAATTAGGTTGAAAAGCTTCACATGAACAACAAACCACACATCTGATTTCTAGGGCATAGAATGAAAATCCAAAAAAAATTATAGGTTGAAAACCCTAACCTGATTCTAGGGCACATAGATTTCAAATCTAAAACAAAAAAATACATCATAACAATAGAAGAAGAAGAAGAAGAAGAAGAAAAAGAAGAAGCACCACGTTATAAGAAGAAGATGAAGAAGAAGAATAACCTGTGAGCAGGAGCTCGGCGGCGGTGGCTTTGGGTGGTCGGAGGCAGGAGGTCGGCAACGGTAGGAGATGGGTAGCAGCAGGAGGTCGGCGACGGCAGGAGGTGGGCGACGGTAGGAGGTCCGATGTGGATCTAGCTAGGGATAACTTTCCCCCCTTTCTCCTCTCCTCTCTCTAGCTCCTTTCTAGTTTTATGAATAGATAGAACTCCCGATGGTTTCTTAATGGAAAAATATATATTTTTTATTTTTTATTTTTTGGGATCAATTTTGCAACGAATATAAACGTTACAAAAATAAAAACACCCGTTACCAAAATTAAGTAACCAAAATAATGGTAAATAGTAACGATTTTCTGAAATTTGTAACGGATATATCCATTACGAATTAGTAACGGGTATTCCCGTTACAAATCATAAAACCTCTCTGTTACAAATTTGCCCATATGGTGTAGTGGTCACACATATAATTTCTTGTTTTGTAGGTTCATTGTTTTAAAATAATTATAATTACATAGTACAAATGGTTTTATAATAATTGCATTTACCAGATGTTATAGATGTACTAATATGGAATGCTACTTTTTTTTCCTTTGGTCACACCACTGAATGCTAGTCAAATATAAAAGCAAACAAAGAAAAATCATGGAATAACATTTATGAGCTTCAAAATGCATCTTAAAATTTCTTTTGAAATTTAGACGAAAGTCCGCAGAAGTAACTGTCTAGAGTTTAAAGTCCAATTTTATTCTTAGTTTTGTTAACAAGCTCCTCAAATCTCGAGTTAAGTGAAATTTCACTTAATATTCATGTGCAGATTCACTGAAATTTTATTTAACATTTGTCACATATATCAAGTGAATGGTGCTATTCAAAAAAAAAAAAAAAACATATATCAAGTGAAATTTCACTTAATATTTTATGTGGAGGACATTTCTCTAATTAAGAAGTTTAATTGTCCTTGACTCCAAAAAAATCTTATCACAATTATGTTATTTTCATTAATTGACCCAAATTTCTTTCTACATAGGAAGAATGTGTTCATTGTCTAAAAGAAATTTATGATTGCATTTAGGAGTTCCCATAATTTCTGCTATAATTAATTGTGGAATCGGAAAACCAAAAAAACAAAAGCTAAACAAAGAAACAAAAACAAAAACTAAAAACAAGCATTTGTATTTTGTTTTCCATGATATAATTAAGGCTCGATTTATTTAGGAGTTAGATGTCGAAAGACAATGCAAAAGAAAGGAGAAAAAGTGAGGGAAAAAAAATTAGAAAGTAAAAATTGTAAGAAATCAGTAACAGAGTAAGGAAAGCGACATTTTATACTTAAAAAATATTATTTTACATCTTATGCTATGATACTTTTCTTCATTTTTTTTCTTTATTATTTTTCAAGCAATGATATACTTCTCAAATTTGTATCTCAAATGGTTCCTAGACATATGTGACAGTGAGATCACCTGGTTTTGTTATACTTTACTGGATGTTGATATGGTCTCACTGCTATCGAAAAGAGCAATGCTATGCTTCCCAAATTTTTTTCCTAAAAGTGATTCCAACACATGTGGTAGTGGACCCAGTTGATTTTAATTGGTTGATGTTGAAGTGGTCTTACCATTAATGAAGAGGAGCCTACTGCCATACCATGTGTTGGGAAACACTTTTTGGGAAAAAAAATTGGTAATCATAGCATTACTCCTATCGAAAATAGTCTCATTGCCATATGATATTTGGGAACCATTTGGGATAAAAAAATATTTCAAAAACGTAACATTACTCTGATTTTTCTTAGTAATGATTATAGAAAATTGATTTACTTATTACACTCTTTTTTTCGTCACTAAATTCACGAACCAAATAAAGTCTTGAGACATAAAGTTCGTAATGTGTGAATTTTGTAGATGATGCCCAGCTCATATCCAATTGGAATGCAATCAGAGAACACTAAACCTGAGATTAATTAGTCAGCCTTGGCATAAGAATGGAGAGTGCCCGGAAGGAACAATCCCAATTAGAAGAACTCACAAGCATGATTTTCTTCTTCAAATTTTCTACTTTGTATGAAAATTGCACATTTATATGAGTCCATAAGGTTAGATAATATGTCTCACAGGAAATAAACATGGGGTTGGCTATGACATCTCCACCTAATAGCTTAAGCTTTTGGGTTGGATCCAAAGTTTCTTCACATACATCTAGGTAATTGAATGTTCCACTTGATGTGGAAAGAATTCAAAAGGCAAAAATGATTCATGCACATAAAATGTGAACATAAAGATTTGGGCCATTAATTTCGGTGGATCTCATATATGCAGGCATGGACCCCACCAAAATGAATGGCTTAGATCTTTGTGTGCACACTTTATGTGCACATAGCATTACCCAAAGATTAAATAACACACCAACCACATCATTTATTAAATAACAACACAAATCTTATAAACAACCTTAAACACACACATTGTTCCTTTCATTTATTTTTTCTTCATTTCTTACTTCTCATTTCAAGCATAAACAAAATGTTCCTTTCATTTTTTTTTTTTCATTTCTTACTTATCATTTCAAGCATAAATAGATTGTTCCTTTAATTATTTTTTTTTTTTGAAACTCGGCAGAGCGAGGAAGATTGTATTGAATTAAAAACCAGAACACCAAAAGAGAGGGGGGGCATTAGACCGTACCCTCCAATAGCGACTAAACCATCAAGACAAAAACCAAACAAAAAAATAGCCACTTCCAAAAGGCTGATTTGCCTTTGCCAAAGTGCAAAAAAGAGAGCAGTAAACCACTGAAGCTGTACATCAGCCCAAGGAAAAAGCTAAGAAGAAACAAAAACCAGGGCTCTGGGCAAAAAAAAAAACACAAAAAGCCAAAAACAGAACATTGAGACCATATAAAACCAAAAGAAAGCTGTGTATGCGAGTATGTAGCCAAAGACTCTTAATGACCCAGCATTGACTTCTTCCCAAACCAAAAGAATTCAAAACAGGGTCACCCTTCACAGTGAAAAAATAAAAGCAATGTCACTGCCCCAAATGATGAGATAAAAGAGCCTTGAAAAACAAAGAATCTGGAGACAACTAATTGTGCAATGAACAACAATGAAATCATCTTCCAAAAAAAGTGATTAACCCGCCAGAACTCCCAATTGAATCTGCGAACTTGAAACTCAAAAGGAGAGAAAGAAGTTCCCCAAAGATGCTAGATAGTTCTTTAGCTAACTAAGCTCGGCTTTGAATCTTGGATAAACAAAATGTTGGGTTATTCTGCTCAAACCATGACCTTAATAGATCCATGCAATTCACTTCGGTGTAGCCCTCGAACATTCCAAGAGAAAAGATTCCTTGCGGCAGAGAGATACCTGCAACAGCTGATTAGAAATTTGTGCTCCGCCAAATAAGGCAAACACACCAAACCTTCCAAGACACATGACAATGAAGCAGTAGGTAGTCCACTGTTTCTTTCACAAAACCACAAAAGTTATTCATTTTCTCTTCTCTCGAATTCATCCCAATCACGAATTTCCAAATTTTCCATAAATTTAACACCGTCTAAATCCTTTACGGGAGCAAATGCACCCAATTTTTTCCCCAAATCCCAACACCCACTAGCCTCCTTTAAGATGGCCTCTTTCCTTATCAGGGAACTGTCATCACGAGCCGAAGAGCTTTCTGTGAGATTGCTAAGTCGAGTAGAGGGACCAGCTAAACCCTTTGTTGGCTTTGGAATCATGTGAATGCTGGATCTATTGTTATTAGAGATTTTTGGATCAGAAACTTTGCCCTTCCCTTTTGATTTTGATGCCACTTTAGCTTTGAGCTTGATAAGCTTAACAGCACCTCCGTAGATCATAGAATTATCGAGAGATCCCTTTTTCTTGCCCTTACATTTCCTCAAATTTTTATGAAGTTTGAACTCCAACAATTCAGCTCGTTCGTCAGTTGCAAGAAGAGGGGCTGAGACCTGCATAATCTATCTTATCATTCAGGGTCTTGACACTAGTGTTACTGTTTGGGCTTAAAGCTAATTGTTTGGGCCCTTTTGGAAAGGGTAAAACAACTTCCAAGTATTTATTTCCTTTAATTTATTTTAATTTTTATTTCAAGCATAATCCCAAGTATAAACAATTGGATTATACTTGAAGCCATTCAGATTACACTTTAAGCCATTTAGATTACAAGCCATTTGAAGCTCTCCCTACAAGAGAGGACAATAGTGTCTTGTGAAGTAGCTAAATTTTCTATTTGATGACGAATTTATCATATTAATTTATTTTTTTTGAAGTGTTCTTCCTTTATTAGTGAAATAGAAAAAACAAAATAGGTATTTGTTTCAACATTTTAGGAATTAAATGAGTGTTGTTACTTTAGTGTAGTGAAATAAAAAATGTGATACCTACAACACTTTTTTTATGCATTCTCTTACAAACATGATGTGAAAATAAATGTTATAAAAAATTCACTGAATTTAAAATAAATGTGATACCCCACTCGTACAAACATTTGTAGTAATATGAGAGTTTTTACTTTTGTAGTGAATAGAATACATGGAATAATAAGGGTACAATATTTCTTAATCATCGAACAATACGGGTACAATATTTCTTAATCATGGAACAGTACGAGTACATAATATCTTAATCATAGAACAATAACGGTATATAATATATTGATCATGAAACAATAATGGTACAAAATTTCTTAATCATGGAACAATACGGGTATAGAATATCTTAATAATGAAACAATAAAAGTACAGAATTTATTAATGATGGAACAACAAAGGTACAGAATATCTTACATGCATACTTAAATAGTTGTTCACTAAACAACATTGTCTTGAAAAAACATACTTAAAGCTAAACAAAGCATACCATAATGGAACTAATCAGAAAGGATGTCCAAACCAGATAAATCACCATAGTATTCATAATAATAGAAAGGTTGTCCATCATCTCTGATTAGACACTCTGGAAGAAAACGTTGAAAATCTCCATCAACATCATCTTTAGTATAATCCAGTATATTGTGCACTGTCAATGAATTTTAACTTGGAAATGACTATACTCTGACACATCACTCACGTTGTACCTACTATGGCAGTCATAGGAGGGAGAATACTATGAATAGGATATAATGAATAGAATGTGATTGACAGTTCCGATGAATTGTCGACATCAATCACTCACTCAGAAAGTATAGTCCCATCACTGAAAAATCTGTACCTTGTCACTTTAATGAAAGCTACAATAGGTTGTCGACATCACTACGAACATTTCCAATGAGTTGTCCATATACCTCACTCAAATGTGTCACTTTTAATCTTTTTGTAGAAATTAATCTTTAATTAATTCAAAAAGATTATATTGTTAAGGAACTACTCACAAGTAGGCAACAATAAGTGTTTTGGTGAGTAAGCAATGGTACAGAATTTCTTAATTATATAACAATAAGAGTACACAATTTCGTAATCATAGAACAATAAGGGTACAAAATTTCTGAATCATGGAACAACAAGAGAACAAAATTTCTTAATAATGGAACAACATCTAATACCCTATATTTCCGGATACATGGTTATATAAATAAGATCATGTATGCTTGTATGAGCCCTTGGTGTAGAACATTTCTCAATCGATCGAACTCATCTTGATCAATTGAACTTGTGTTTTCTCAAGTGATCGAACATACTTCGAGCGATAGAAACTCTGCCTGTCACGCCCCGACGTAGCATAAATATGGAAAGCGTTTAATTTCCTTTATGGACCCGTAGGTCGCGACAGTTTGAAGGATCGATTCCGTCCCAAAAACTTCTAACAACATAAAACTATTAATCAGAGTAGGGTAAACAGGGCTCATAAAAATTTTTCTAACTTATTACAACTTATGGTACGGGGTTAACTAAGGCACAGACCGCCTTAAAATAAAACAATAACTTAAAGTCTATTACAGTCATCCTTATTACAAAACCAAATCATATCTTAAAGCACATAAACATAAAGCATATAAAAGTAAATTCTCTTCTCAGCAGTTGATCTCAATTAGCATAGTCATATGGTTCATCCTGATTATAACCTGCAAAGCCTGAACACGAATGTCCAGGACGCATCAACGCCGTCAGCTTCAAGAAGCTGGTGAGTATTAAAAACATAACTCTGAATGTAAAACATACTCATTTACCTTTTTTTTCATTTCCATTTAAATACCACAAGTTTATATTTATGATAAAAAAAACTCGTTTTAGAAAACAACCACAACATTATTTAAAAGATAATTTCACACATATGTGACCGTGTATGAGAACAATGCACCATCTCATCTATCCGACTCTTTTCTCTCGACAACACCCAACAACCCTCTATCCTACTCCTGGTATCTTTGAAATACTAAGATAGCCACACTTTAGCAACGGGGCGCCAGGGAGTGTCCAGTTTGCCTCACACTTTGGTCCGGGGTACCAGGGAGTGTCCAATGCCTCACACTTTGAATACCCTAACCGCCATGCAAATACCGGGGCAACCCCCACACAGGTATCCAGACTCGAGTCATTCAGGGAGTGTCTATAGGCCACACTTTAGCACTTCCATGGGTGCCAGTGAGTGTCCAAGTTCGGCTTCACACACTTTAACGCTTCCATGGGCGTCAGGGAGTGTCCATTTTTGCCACCTTCGCATTTCAAAGACACCCTCATCCTCTTTTTCAACTCCAACCACAATCACATCCACAACCACAACCATAACCACAGCCACAATTACAACCACAACCACAAACACAACCACAACTCAAACTCATACTCTTTCCACACAATCATTACTCTTTTCCACACTATCATTACTCTTTTACACACTACCAACACTCACCATGCATGTACAACTGACTCCACATGAATGTCATCAAACTTTAAACATAAAGGAATTCACAGAATTAAAGAAATAATATGCGTACGGGGATTGAAAATTCGTAATTCATTGCCTTAATCATTTTAAACATAACTAATAGCATTCTAAAAACTGCTACTGAAATCCTCGTTTTCTGTCCAAACGGTGCAGAATCTGAGAAAATTGCATTTGACGAAAAGTGTGCAAAATCGAGTTTTGCTTGGGACAACGCGGGCAGAACCTTAAATTTCATTCGTTTTCCTAACAAAAATTTGAAAACAAAATTTTGCTACTGTTAAAATTAAAAGAGAAAATATTAGATTGAATTTCTAATATACTTTTTCTGCTACTGTAATCCTCATTTTCTGCCCAAACGGTGCAAAATCTGAGAAAATTGCATTAGACAAAAAGTGTGCAGAATCGAGTTTTACTTGGGACAACGCGGGCAGAACCTTAAATTTCATTCGTTTTCCTAACAAAAATCTGAAAACAAAATTCTGCTACTGTTAAAATTAACTACCTAAATCAGTAAATAAGGAATGAGTTACATTTGGAGTGAGTTAGTAATACTCACCGTGATTAAGTGCAAAGAGATTTGTTGAGAAAGATAACCAAATCAAGAAACCCAATACAAGCTTGGCTATGGAAATTGAGGAGCTCTTCTCTCTAGAAATTTTCAGCAAATTGAACTCTCAAACTTTCTCTTATCTCTCTATGTGACTCTCTCAAGCTCTCTATGTTAGGAGTGTAGAATGTGTAGTGTGATTGGGTGTATAAATACTCAAACTTCCACTTAGAAAACATTTGCCTAACATCCCACTCATTCTCCATTAATCTCCACTAATTACAAAGAAAGTGCAACAATGATGTGTAAATATACACTTGCAATTCATAATGCTCCATTGATAATTGAAAGGGTAGGTGGAGTTGGTGTGGGTCAAGGTGTGTTTGGGTAATCTAGCTTATGGCATAAGGACAATACACATACAACAACATTTGCCAAACAAGACCTAAGGAAAAGCATCAGCATAATAATTTGGGTATAAATATATTTGTTCAATCATTTACTTCCAAAATTCTGTGGAAGTTTAACACTGCGCGGACAGTTTTAAACTTACACTGGTATTTTCGTGATACGGTGTTTATCACAAAAATACAGAGAATTCATTTTAACGTTAGAAATAGTTCTCTGATTTCATAAAAATACAGTTTGAGTTTAAAAGAAATAATTCCACCGTTTTGAAATACAGTTTTGAATTTTAACACAGGTATTGCAAGTTTTATGAAAATTGCATTTTGACCCCAAAAGTAATTTCAATTATTCAAGGATTAAACTTTTCACATAAGAATCGAATTTAACATATAAACAGACAATATATATTAAATTTTGAATATAATAATGCCAATGATAATGAAAATTTTAAATATGATAATGCATGAAAATGCAGGTTATTACACCCTTCCCCCCTTAAACAGGATTTCGTCCCCGAAATCAAGACTAATTAGTCCTGAAACAACTCCGGGTACTTCTTCCTCATATCAGCTTCAACTTCCCACGAGGCTTCATTCTCGTCATGGTGATTCCACTGAACCTTTACCAACGGGATATCCTTATTCCTTAACTTCTTGATACTCTGATCCAGAATCTTCACAGGTCTCTCCTTGTAAGAAACGTTATGACTCGTCTCAATGTCGTCATAACTAACCACGTGCGAGGGATCTCGTATGTACTTTCTCAACATACTCACGTGAAACACGTTGTGAACCCCAGACATCTTTGGTGGTAGCGCCAGTTGATAGGCCACTTTCCCGATACGTTCCAAAATCTCAAACGGTCCAATAAAACGCGGAGCTAACTTCCCCCTCTTGAGACCAAAGCGTACTACTCCTCGTGTTGGTGAAACCTTAAGAAGTACGTGATCTCCAACACTGAATTCCAAATCTTTTCGGCGTCGATCAGCATAACTCTTATACCGGCTCTGAGCGGTTCTCATCCTTTCTTTGACCAAGGAAATCTTCTCGTTGGTTTCTCTAACCAAATCTGGTCCCAACAAATCTGTGTCCCCAACCTCTGCCCAACACAATGGAGAACGACATGGTCGTCCGTACAGTGCTTCGAACGGAGCCATACCGATACTCGCATGATAACTATTGTTATAGGCAAATTCAACCAAAGGCAAGTGTGTCTCCCAAGATTCTTCAAAATCAATCACACAAGCCCTAAGCATATCCTCCATGATCTGATTCACACGCTCAGTTTGTCCATCTGTCTGAGGGTGAAAAGCAGTACTCATCTTAAGCGAAGTTCCCATAGCTTCTTGCAGACTTTCCCAAAATCCAGAAGTAAAACGTGCATCACGGTCTGACACAATCGATACAGGTGCACCGTGAAGTCGCACAACTTGTTGTATGTACATCCGGCTCATCTTTTCCACCGGGTATGTCATACTGTAAGCAATAAAATGAGCTGACTTCGTCAATCGATCCACAATTACCCAAATAGCGTCATGATTCTGTTGCGACCGGGGCAATCCTACTACAAAATCCATCGTAATGTGCTCCCACTTCCAACCAGGAATAGGTAGCGGTTGCAACAATCCTGACGGTCTCTGATGTTCGGCCTTGACTTGCTGACACGTCAAACACTTGGATACAAACTCGGCCACATCCTTCTTCATGCCTTCCCACCAGAAATTTCTCTTCAAATCTTTATACATCTTAGTTCCTCCCGGGTGAACTGTATACCTTGATTTATGTGCTTCTTCCAGGATATCCTTCCTAAGCTCCCCAACCTCTGGCACACATAATCTATTCCTGCACCGATACCCTCCATCGACTCCCACTTTCCATTCTGTCGAGTCCTTTTCTGACACCTTCTTGAACCATGATTGAAATTTTTTCATCTTCTTTCTGAGCTCCAATAATGCGGTCAATGAGAACAGGCTGTAGGATAAGACATCCGAAAAGTTGTCCTTTTCCTCTTTCAGCACTCTGTATATCAAACTCTGCCAACGTCTCCAATGCTCGCCATTCTCTAACCATTAAGGAGGCGATCGTCTCACGAGTCTGCCGACTCAAAGCATCAGCGACCACATTAGCTTTACCAGGGTGGTATTCCAATGTGAAGTCGTAATCTTTGATCAACTCCATCCATCTGCGCTGCCTCATGTTCAACTCTTTCTGTGTGAACAAATACTTCAGACTCTTGTGATCGGAGAACAAATCAAACTTCTCACCGTAGAGATAATGTCTCCAAATCTTGAGTGCAAAAACCACTGCTGCCAACTCCAAATCATGAATAGGATAGTTCAACTCATTCGGCTTCAGCTGTCTGGATCCATAGGCTATAACTCTGTCATCTTGCATAAGTACACACCCTAGTCCTTGATATGATGCGTCACTAAAGATAGTGAACTTCTCACCAGGCTTGGGTATTGCTAGTACTGGTGCGGTAGTGAGTCTCTCTTTCAACTCTAGAAAGGCTCGCTCATGCTTCTCTGTCCATTCGAATTTCAAATTCTTCTTCGTCAACCCAGTCAATGGTGCAGCTATCTTGGAGAATCCCTCAACAAATCTCCTGTAATAGCCTGCGAGTCCAAGAAAACTCCGAACTTCTGTAGGGTTGCTTGGCCTAACCCAGTTGGATACAGCATCGGTCTTGGACGAATCCACAGAAATTCCTTGAGATGACACCTTGTGTCCCAAAAATTTCACTTCTTGCAACCAGAACTCACACTTACTGAACTTGGCATACAAGTGGTGGTCCTTAAGCGTCTGCATCGTAATCCGTAGATGTTGCTCGTGTTCTTCTCCTGACTTAGAATAGATCAAAATATCATCAATAAAGACGATGACAAACTGATCTAAATAAGGCTTGAATACTCTATTCATCAGATCCATAAACACTGCCGGGGCGTTCGTCAATCCAAACGGCATCACCAGAAATTCATAATGACCATATCGGGTTCTGAAAGCAGTCTTAGGTATGTCTTCCTTCCGTACCCTCAACTGATGATACCCCGACCTTAGGTCTATCTTGGAAAATATCGTAGCTCCTTGTAGTTGATCAAATAAATCGTCGATCCGAGGCAAAGGATACTTGTTCTTGATTGTCACTCGATTCAATTCTCTGTAGTCGATACACAGCCTGAGCGTCCCGTCCTTCTTCTTCACAAATAATACCGGTGCTCCCCAAGGCGATGTACTAGGACGTACAAAACCTAGGTTCTCGAGCTCTTGAACTTGTCCCTTCAATTCCAATAGTTCTGTGGGGGCCATTCTGTAGGGAACCTTGGTAATTGGTACGGTACCCGGTATAAGCTCAATACAGAACTCTATACTTCTCTCGGGCGGTAATCCAGAAATGTCTTGAAATACTTCTTCGAAGTCCTTGACTACAGGTATAGATGATGCTGTCACCTCTGTACTGACGACTTCAATGTTGGCTAAACATCTTGTGAGGAACATATCTCCCGAAGGGTTACATTGAAAATCAAAGGGTTGATTCTCATTGTCGGAGAATGTAATTCTCTTCCTCGCACAATCCAACTTCACTTGATTCTGAGACAGCCAATCCATTCCTAGGATTATGTCAAACTCCTTCATCGATAGGACGATCAACCTTGCAGGGATTTCTCGGTCTCCTAATCTTAAGGGACAATCCTTGCACACATGTCCTAAACTGACCGCAGCTCCTATTGGTGATGTAGCCTTCAAAGCTTTCTCTAAGCGATGAGGTAAGATACCCAATCTCCGAATTGTATTAACAGATATGAATGAGAGAGCAGCACCCGTATCAAATAATACTCTAACATGGGAGTTAAATAGAGTCAATGTACCTTCCACTGCTTGCTGATCAGGTTGAGCTTCTCCATGATCTCCTTCTTCATATACAGCTCCATCATATCCAGCGGCATCAGGAATAACAGCATTCAAGCGGGTCTGACCCTGTTGCCCATAAGTCGCTTGCTTAGGAGCAGTGCAGAACCTGCTGATGTGACCTGGTTCACCACAGTTGAAGCAGACTATTCCTGGCTGAGCAGCACGCCTTGGTGCCTTGCAGTCCCGAGCCACATGTCCAGGGTTGCCACAGTTGAAGCACTTTACGCCACTACTTCCTTCTCCTACTCGGGGTTGAGTCGGATAGGTAATAGCTTGTGCCTTCTTGCTTCCGTCAAAGTTCCTCTTCTGCCCTTGGGTACGATTCATTGGTGGTCTATTCCCAAAATTACCCCTCTGAGGCGGTCGGAATTCAAATTGTTTGCGATATACTCGAGCATCTTCTTCCAGATCGGTAGCCAGGCCGACTAGTCCTTCAAACGATTTGTCTAGGTGGCCGAGAGTCAGGCGACGAATCTGCGGTGCCAACCCTTGGTTATACTTCCGGATCTTCTTCTCCTCAGTATCAACCATGTGCGGGGCAAACCGTGACAGCCTCTCGAACTGTGTGGTATACTCTTGCACCGTCTTGGTTCCTTGCGTCAGATCCATAAACTCCTTCTCTCTTCTGTGCCTCTCCGTAGCCGGAAAGTACTTCTCCAGGAATCTCCCTTTGAACGCCGTCCATGTCATCCCCATAGCAGCGGTGTTTCCGATAGTGGCTATGACCGAGTCCCACCAATCTGCAGCGGCGTCGGTTAGTTGAAAAGTAGCCAATCTCCTTTTGTCCATCTCGTTGCATTGGACAGCTTCAAACATGCGGTCCATCTGTCTTAACCATTGTTCTGCCTTCCAGGGATCCGTGGTACCCGCAAATTGCTCGGGTCTGAGCGCACGGAATCTCTCCAGCAGCTTATCTCCCGTCTGGCGGTCTCGTTGGTTTTCATTCGCATTACTAACCCTCTCGAGACGTCTGATAAAAGCTTCAAATATACCCGTGGGGTCGGCAGCCTCGGGCGCTCCTTCAATCAGATTTCTGTTCCTCCTTGGTCTTCCAGCCATTCTATGCATGATAGGGGTAGTAGAATGAGAAACATGCATGCAACAGTACTATGACGAAAATTTTCAAAGGAGTATTTATCACTATATCACATACTCGTATTATCACATAAGCATACAATAAAATATATATTAAGTACATATAATACTCGTATTCGAACTAGGGCTGTCTAATAGCAAAGAGGTCGTATTCTTATCCTCTAGACTCTGGGTTGTGGGCCATACTGACTGTTCCGAGATTTGACTCAGGAAGTTGGTCAGTGCCTAAGCTATTAATGAGGGCTATGGTATGCTTTAACTCCTTAGAAACTCGGCTACTATATGTCTGTAGGGGCATCGTAAAATATGGCTATCTCGGCTAATCCTAAATGGATATGTCTGAAGGTATATGGAAATTGCTATCATTCTTGTCGATGTGACAAGACAAACGGGTAATCATTTCTATGATAAAACCAACTTAGAATTTTAGTTTCTGAACTAAGGGTAATCCGTACTAAACTAAAACTAGAACTTGGTTATATAGCTTAGTAAAACTTAAGGGTAACCTATGTCACTAATCTATGGCGTGAAAAACTGAGCCTGGTCAATCTAGAAAACCTATGGCTCTGATACCACCAAATCCTGTCACGCCCCGACGTAGCATAAATATGGAAAGCGTTTAATTTCCTTTATGGACCCGTAGGTCGCGACAGTTTGAAGGATCGATTCCGTCCCAAAAACTTCTAACAACATAAAACTATTAATCAGAGTAGGGTAAACAGGGCTCATAAAAATTTTTCTAACTTATTACAACTTATGGTACGGGGTTAACTAAGGCACAGACCGCCTTAAAATAAAACAATAACTTAAAGTCTATTACAGTCATCCTTATTACAAAACCAAATCATATCTTAAAGCACATAAACATAAAGCATATAAAAGTAAATTCTCTTCTCAGCAGTTGATCTCAATTAGCATAGTCATATGGTTCATCCTGATTATAACCTGCAAAGCCTGAACACGAATGTCCAGGACGCATCAACGCCGTCAGCTTCAAGAAGCTGGTGAGTATTAAAAACATAACTCTGAATGTAAAACATACTCATTTACCTTTTTTTTCATTTCCATTTAAATACCACAAGTTTATATTTATGATAAAAAAAACTCGTTTTAGAAAACAACCACAACATTATTTAAAAGATAATTTCACACATATGTGACCGTGTATGAGAACAATGCACCATCTCATCTATCCGACTCTTTTCTCTCGACAACACCCAACAACCCTCTATCCTACTCCTGGTATCTTTGAAATACTAAGATAGCCACACTTTAGCAACGGGGCGCCAGGGAGTGTCCAGTTTGCCTCACACTTTGGTCCGGGGTACCAGGGAGTGTCCAATGCCTCACACTTTGAATACCCTAACCGCCATGCAAATACCGGGGCAACCCCCACACAGGTATCCAGACTCGAGTCATTCAGGGAGTGTCTATAGGCCACACTTTAGCACTTCCATGGGTGCCAGTGAGTGTCCAAGTTCGGCTTCACACACTTTAACGCTTCCATGGGCGTCAGGGAGTGTCCATTTTTGCCACCTTCGCATTTCAAAGACACCCTCATCCTCTTTTTCAACTCCAACCACAATCACATCCACAACCACAACCATAACCACAGCCACAATTACAACCACAACCACAAACACAACCACAACTCAAACTCATACTCTTTCCACACAATCATTACTCTTTTCCACACTATCATTACTCTTTTACACACTACCAACACTCACCATGCATGTACAACTGACTCCACATGAATGTCATCAAACTTTAAACATAAAGGAATTCACAGAATTAAAGAAATAATACGCGTACGGGGATTGAAAATTCGTAATTCATTGCCTTAATCATTTTAAACATAACTAATAGCATTCTAAAAACTGCTACTGAAATCCTCGTTTTCTGTCCAAACGGTGCAGAATCTGAGAAAATTGCATTTGACGAAAAGTGTGCAAAATCGAGTTTTGCTTGGGACAACGCGGGCAGAACCTTAAATTTCATTCGTTTTCCTAACAAAAATTTGAAAACAAAATTCTGCTACTGTTAAAATTAAAAGAGAAAATATTAGATTGAATTTCTAATATACTTTTTCTGCTACTGTAATCCTCATTTTCTGCCCAAACGGTGCAAAATCTGAGAAAATTGCATTAGACAAAAAGTGTGCAGAATCGAGTTTTACTTGGGACAACGCGGGCAGAACCTTAAATTTCATTCGTTTTCCTAACAAAAATCTGAAAACAAAATTCTGCTACTGTTAAAATTAACTACCTAAATCAGTAAATAAGGAATGAGTTACATTTGGAGTGAGTTAGTAATACTCACCGTGATTAAGTGCAAAGAGATTTGTTGAGAAAGATAACCAAATCAAGAAACCCAATACAAGCTTGGCTATGGAAATTGAGGAGCTCTTCTCTCTAGAAATTTTCAGCAAATTGAACTCTCAAACTTTCTCTTATCTCTCTATGTGACTCTCTCAAGCTCTCTATGTTAGGAGTGTAGAATGTGTAGTGTGATTGGGTGTATAAATACTCAAACTTCCACTTAGAAAACATTTGCCTAACATCCCACTCATTCTCCATTAATCTCCACTAATTACAAAGAAAGTGCAACAATGATGTGTAAATATACACTTGCAATTCATAATGCTCCATTGATAATTGAAAGGGTAGGTGGAGTTGGTGTGGGTCAAGGTGTGTTTGGGTAATCTAGCTTATGGCATAAGGACAATACACATACAACAACATTTGCCAAACAAGACCTAAGGAAAAGCATCAGCATAATAATTTGGGTATAAATATATTTGTTCAATCATTTACTTCCAAAATTCTGTGGAAGTTTAACACTGCGCGGACAGTTTTAAACTTACACTGGTATTTTCGTGATACGGTGTTTATCACAAAAATACAGAGAATTCATTTTAACGTTAGAAATAGTTCTCTGATTTCATAAAAATACAGTTTGAGTTTAAAAGAAATAATTCCACCGTTTTGAAATACAGTTTTGAATTTTAACACAGGTATTGCAAGTTTTATGAAAATTGCATTTTGACCCCAAAAGTAATTTCAATTATTCAAGGATTAAACTTTTCACATAAGAATCGAATTTAACATATAAACAGACAATATATATTAAATTTTGAATATAATAATGCCAATGATAATGAAAATTTTAAATATGATAATGCATGAAAATGCAGGTTATTACACTGCCGACCTGATTCTATGACATGGGCCTTTTCTTAAGTGATCGAACATCCTTCAATCGATAACAAAACTAATCAAAAAGGATGTCTAAACCAGACAAATCGCCATATCATTCATAACAAAAAAGGGTTGTCCATTATCTCTTATTAGACACCCAGGAAGAAAATGTTGAAAATCCCCATCAACATCATCTGCAGTATAATCCAATAGATTGGGATATACACCAGCGTAAGATGGATCATATTTAATATCTTGTATAGCAAAGACTAATGCTTTTTTGCATCTTCGATTGCGTGAAAACGCTTCAATTGTCGTTTCATCTGTCGAATCTCTTGGTTCAGAAATTGTATGACCCGATCGTCATCTCTATTTGGATTTCGCATGAAATTAAGAGCGCGAGTAATCGATACTGGTAACCTGTGCCAATGACAATATACTTCGCACTCACACCTTATGCGAAACAATTTTGTCCATCGTAGAACTGCATTGTTTGGTAGTCGAGCGTAAGCATCACCAATGATTATGTGGCCAACATTTGAGAAAGAGAAATCATAAGGTATTGGGGTGTTGACAAAAGGACGTCTTTTTTCATGCCAAGTTTGCCTTTTAGGATCAATGTAAGAGCAACATATATGCCATACATCGCTAATTGAAGGAGCATTACTAGCCCTTCTTCCTCTTCCTCCACTTCTCCCTCCACCTCTACCTCTTCTCATCCTAAGGAGATTTGAGTACACAGTATGTTGCTTGCCACCTCTCTTGCCTTTTTATAGAGTAGGAATTGTGCACTGTTAATGAATTTTAACTTGGAAATGACTACACTATGACAAATCAGTCACATTATACCTAC
Source organism: Hydrangea macrophylla (assembly GCA_033977485.1). NCBI lineage: Eukaryota > Viridiplantae > Streptophyta > Magnoliopsida > Cornales > Hydrangeaceae > Hydrangea > Hydrangea macrophylla. The sequence goes on from CM066991.1 coordinate 143,025,509, forward strand.
TATGACCAGGGTTTCATAGGAGAGATAGTACTATGAATAAGATATGATGGACAGTTCCAGTGAATTGTCGACATCAATCACTCACTTAGAAAGTTTAGTCCCATCACTGAAAAATCGGAGACTTGTCACTTTAATAAAAGCTATAGTAGGTTGTCGACATCATTACTCAGAAAGTTTAGTCACATCACTATGGCATTTCCAGTAAATTGTTCATATAACTCACTCAGATGTGTCACTTTTAAATATTTTGTAAAAATTAAAATTTAATTAATTAAAAGGATTATATTATTAAGGAACTATTCAGAAGTCTGCAACAATAAGTGTTTGAGTAAGCAACAAGAAGGGTACAAAATTTCTTATTCATGGAACAATAATGGTACAGAATTTCTTAATCATTGAACAACAAGAGTACAGAATTTCTTAATCATGGAACAAGAAGGGAACAGAATTTCTTAATCATGGAACAATAAGGGTACAAAATTTCTTAATCATGGAGCAATAATGGTACAAAATCTATTAATCTTAGAACAACATGGGAACATAATTTCTTAATAATAGAATTTGATTAAACACAGTCCATATAACATGCATATTTGTCCATATTACACACATAATTTCATTAAACACTTTGCCCCCTCAAATTACACATGCTTTTGCAATTCACACCCCGAACTTTAAAATGTCGTAATTCTCCACCTCCCCCCCCCCCCCCCGAACTATCTTTAGGATTGCAATGTCCCCCTGAACTTCAAAAAGTTGAAATGTCCGCCCTGAACTATCGTTTGTGTTGCAATGATCCCCCTAAACTATCTTTCATGTAGCAATGTCAACCCTACCATCACATTTCTTGAGGGAATGTGATGGAAGTACTATCATTTTCTTATTATTTATGAGGGGGAAAAATGGACATGTGAGAAATTTCTTATTATTTATGATTGTTAATTTAGAAGCAGAAGGTGAAATGTCATAAATACCCTTGAAATTTGGCATGTGCGTCTCACATAAGCAAATTCCATGACATTTCTTGATGAAATGTGATGACAGGGTTGATATTGCAACATGAAAGATAGTTCAGGGGGAACATTGCAACACAGACGATAGTTCATGGGGGACATTGCTTTTGTGTAATGAAATAAAAAAGAGTAATATTTGGGGCACTAACAAATTCCACTAACACTAACACCCACACTCTATCTCTCTCCTAGTGGCACTGTGGGGTCTGCAGTGGACCCAAAGTACCACTAGGAGAGAGATAGAGTATGGGTGTGAGTGTTAGTGGAATTTGTTAGTGCCCCTAGCATTGTTGAATAAAAAATGTGATACCTACAACAATTTTTTATGCATTCTCTTACAAACATGACTTGAAAATGAAATTTATAAAAAAAACAATTACTTAAGTGAAAATAAATGTGATACCCCACTCGTACAAAGATTTGTAGTAATATGAGTATTCTTATTTTAATTTGTAGTGAATAGTATACATGGAACAATAAAGATATAATATTTCTTAATCATGGAACAATAAAGGTACAGAATATCTTAATCATAGAACAATAAGGTTACAAAATTTCTTAATCATGGAATAACAAGGGTACAAAATATATTAATCATGGAACAATAAGGGTACATAATTTCTTAATCATAGAATAACAACCGGTATAGAATATCTTAATCATGGAACAATAATGGTACAAAATATATTAATCATTGACCAAGAATGATACAACAACTGAGTGAATATAGTGGTATCATAGTTGTTCATCTAACATAGTCCATATTACATGCATACTTAAATAATTGTTCACTACACAACCTTGTCTTGAAAAAAACATACAGCTAATTAAACAAAGCATACCATAGCGGAACTAATCACAAAGGATGCTGAAACCAGATAAATTGCCATAGTATTCATGTCACACCCCAACCTACCACATGCGGATTAGGACAGTGTAAAAAGAGTTACCCAAAACAAAACACCCTTTAAAAGCAATAAAAATAAGAGTCAAACATAGTAAAAGGAATTCATTAGCTTAAAATGATCCAAGGGTAAAGTGGCCATTAAGAAAACATAGTCAAATTTTATATCAAAATATAGCCCTTCGAGTCTCGGTTCCAACACAAATAACGGCATGCGAATCCGAATTTTCTAGAGAGAGTTATGTCCATTTCCATAAAAGTCGATAGGCCAAAAAATAGACTTGCGGATTCTACAGATCAAATTTCTACACCAGTTTCCCTGTTTTAAGAGTTAAAAACATAACCAAAACCAAATTACACATACAAACTCATTCTCATTCATTACCAACTGATCCACTAACATGTCTATGACACCTTGAAACTAAGAATTAAACTAGTTTATTACAAATCCTTACACTAACTAGTCTCAATTTCCAAAACATATAACATGAGTTTCTAATTAGAAATTTTACAACAAACTCCCAACCCAACGGAGTACACCCACAAACAATGTATTAACATACACAACAAAAGAAACACACTCCCATGTTGTCCAGAACCCCGTGATTCAACGCTTCTCACTATGATGTTCATCCGATCCTACGTGGTCATTAGCCACAAAATCGACTAAACTTTCGCTCGGTGAGTGTAATACTTATCATGCAATTGGAATATTTTATGAATCATAAACATCAAATATACATTCACATTAATAAATGCTCGCCGGCGTGTCAAGTAATCAATCAACATCGTTTTGGACCCCTGATATATTCCGGGCCTTTCTCACTTTTTCCGTCGCATATAGCAAATTCACACTCATTTTTTCGTGACCGTAGTTAATTCGTTGTGGGCGTTACCACTTTTCCCTTTTCTTGTTTTAATGAAGTGAAATGGATTTAATTTGTCCAAAAAGAGAAATAAAAACCTTAGATATGTAATAAGTTAGCATTTCTTTTTAAAGTTATAATTATAAATGAAAAATATTAACCCTTTCATTCCAAAATGATTGTCAAACTTTCCATTTATAGATTAATGCTATGCTTCTCAAATTTGCATCTCAAATACTTCTCAACTACATGTGGAAGTGGGATCAACATCAATAATGGTGGGACAACTCTAACATTCCATAATTAAATTAATGTGGATCCACTGTCACATGTATTTGAAAAGCATTTGCACTATAGATTTTGGAAAAGCATAGCATTATTGTATTTTTTTAAACACTTAATACTTTTAATATTATAATTATATTATAAAATTTATTTTTCCTCTTTTATAAGATAAATTTAATGTTCTTGTTTTAAGAGTACAGTTTTGCTCACTCCAAAATTGCTCATTCTTTGTTCAACCTCCTTTTCCATTGACCTATGCTGTGGGGGTTAAGTACTACTTTGCACTATTAATTAATTCTTATTTAATTTTGGGTCCTACTGTATTAGCCAATAGGAGAGGAGGGTGATCAAAGGGTAAGCAACTTTGGGGTGAGCAAAAATGTATTCTTGTTTTAATTAGGTGAAATGAATTTTATTTGCCAAAAAAGGAAAATAAAAACCTTAGATATTTAATAAATTAGCATTTATTTTTAAAGTAATAATTATTAAAGATCAAATAAAATAGATTGTTTTATAGAAGGGAGGTAGTTTTTTGGACATTTTGGTGACCGGATACCTTTTTGCAGGTGGAAGTTTAAAACCAATAGTTGATTTTTTTGGAAAACTCTGGTTTTGTCATGAATGGTCAAGATTTCATCCACCACCAATCCAATGGTGGAACATGGCCGCACATACAACCAAAACCATCCATCCGTATGGTAGCCTGCTCGTTCCTCACTTTTAATTTTTGAAAACATCTTAAAAGTTATTACTACGAGTGACAGAACATGACGTCTCTCTGTATATTCCATATATCCATTCACTTTCAATTTTTTTTTTTTTTTTTTTTGGCAAATTACACACTTTAGTCCATTAAATTATACACCTGTTTTTATTTGGGTCTATAAACTTTTTTTTTTTGCAATTGGGTCCTTAAATTTAAAAAATTCATTCAATCAGACCCAAATTCTGATACTATTAGCTTAAATTATTAAAAATTGTCACGTATATTGCGCGTAATACTTACCTGTCACATATTAGGTTAAAATAAACATGAGAGACTGTGAATGACTAAAAAATGATGTGATTTTGGGTATATTTGAATGCAATTTTGGAATTTTTTTTTTCTTTTAACCGGAAAAAGTATATTGAAATCAAAGCAATAGCTTTTCAATTACAAACCACCAAGATACTATACATCCCCTACAGCATACAATATTCCACACTAAAAGGACCATATAACACCCGAAACCAAAATAATCCTTAACAGATGACAAGTCATTCTATCCCATATACAATCACTCTCTGACCAAATGTTTAATTTGGCAAAAGTTCTGCCACAAAAGTATCCATCTAAAAACTAATTAACCCCACAAACTTATGTACATACTTGAAGGCAGAGCATCCCCAACAGTTGCTGTTAGTGAGAAGCCTCCCACAAATACCCATCCGAAAGTACAAAACCCACCTTGAACCCATATATAAGTCCATCTCTCAAGTGCACATATTTGCAACCACCACCCAATTTGGTCACTTTAAAAGGATGGAGACAAAAACCAAGTCATCACTAGAAAATTAGCAGAATGAAGCTCCTCAAAGTCTACAGAGTGTGTTTTGGATCTAGCCGAATGTGTTTTCGAATTTGATTGAACGTGATTTCAGATCTGATTGAATGCGATTTTTTGCACTATTCACAATCTCCCGTGTTTGTCTTAACCTAACATGTGACAGGTAAGCATTATGCACAACGTACGTGACAATTTCTAATAGTTTAAGCTAACAGTATTAGAATTTGGGTCTGATTGAATGAATTTTTGAGTTCAAGGACCCCATTGCAAAAAAAAAGTTTATGAACCCAATTGAAAATAGGCTATAGTTTAATGGACTAAAGTGTAATTTCCCCCTTTTTTCCCTTTTTTCAGAACAATTAAAACACTACAATTAAACTAATAATATATTTAGGGAATTACTATATATGGATGAACCAAGGCATTCCATACAGTGTATGGAATACATGGTACCACATACTTTGAGAGTCATACCATGGAGTACGTACCTAGGTTCAATTTTGGAGTGTCAACATACATAGCCTATATTTAATATCAATAAAATAAGGGTTAACTAGTATTAAATCATATATACTCCTGTGAGAAAGTCTATATATAATTATGAGATTTAATATCCAAAAATGGTTATGCTTAATATATAGATATCAATAAATACCTTTTTTTATGCACATTAAATACCTTATTTAATTACTATACGTATTTATATTCTATATATACATAAGGGTAAAAGTGAAAACGGTCACACAATATCATAAATTTTGGGATTTTAGACTGATTTTTAAAAAGTTCATGATTGATAGGACGTATTAATGTAAATTTTTTTTTTTGAAATGGACATTATCCAAAAAAAAGATAGGTAAAGATGGATTTTTGGGTAGATTACTATTTACTAATAAAATCAAAGTAATAACATATTTGGTGACTCCAGGTTTGCTCCAGATTACACTAACATGGATACTTCTGAAATCTTTTGGCTCAATTTAATTCTGTGGGATTAAGTTAAATCTACAATTTCGGAATCTGCTTGTCATAATTTCGGAATCTGGTGTTAAAAATTATTGTAATAAACTTGTTACCATGTTAGTGCTTGTAAATAAACTTGTAGCCTATGATTTGGTTGCCTGTTGTCCATGCTACCCTTTGTACAAACAGTCAAGTGCAAGTTTAACAAAACTATATAAGATATATATACAGAGAGAGAGAGAGAGAGAGAGAGAGAGAGAGAGAGAGAGAGAGAGAGAGAGAGAGGTGCATGTTGCTTAAATGCAAAATGGTAGACGCAAATTATGAAAGTATAGTTTCATGCGTCACTTTTGTGTTGATAACCATTGTGTGCATACTGAGCCATCAGGTTGTTGAAGGCAGACATGATGTAGTTGAAAAGTATTCAGACAAGCCTAAAGGAACATTGAAAACCATAGTGGTAACTTACTGCTGTCATTATAAATCTCTCCGGTGTGCGTATGTGTGTGTGTGTGTGTGTGTGAGTGGATACTAAATTCTTGGGAATGTAATTGTCTGCTGGGATTTCCTTTTGCAGAGTGAAGATCGAGATGTGATTGATTGTGTTGATTTTTACAAACAGCCTGCTTTTGAGGATCCCCTTATCAAGAACAACATCCAGGTTTATTAGTTATTTTCAAATGACTTATAGTTTCCTCCATATTTAATTGATTTTATGAGATCTTCTACTCTAATGGAATATGCTAGTTTTTTTTTTTTGTGTGTGTGTGTGTTATATAACTTATCTTCCTTCATTCTTTTCTTTAATATTTTTTTTTTTCTTTGTAATCATACCACATAAATTTGTTTTACTAATTGGATTATTAATTTCTCAGAACATGAACCATGCAAAAAAAAGTTTAAAGTCTTAAAATCGTTGTTATTATGTCTGGATTTGCAGATGATGCCCAGCGCATATCCAAGTGAAATACAATCAAATAGCACTCAACCTGAGGTTACTCAGCTTTGGCATAAGAGTGGACAGTGCCCGCAAGGAACAGTCCCCATTAGAAGAAGAACTCAAAAGCATGAGAATCACAAATATCACTCCCATAGAATAATACAACCAAATCAAACCAATTCAGAAAGCAGTCATTTGGTATACATATACAGATGTGTTGTTTATATACAAACAATTTTGTTGTCACATGCACATTTTTTAGGAGTCACAAATATTATTGAACTTCGTGTTTCATTAACATGCATATATGTGGTTTTTTTTTTTTTTTTTTTTTTTTTTTTTTTTTTTTTTTGTGTGGACTAGTACTCCACAGTTGCAGTAAGAAACGGTCAATATTATCATGGAGCACATGCATCAATTAATGTGTGGAACCCCAAAACGGATGATCAGATTGGGTCTTTTAGTGTATCTCAAATTTGGGTCGCTCAGGACTTGACTGAAGATATAAATACTATTGAGGTTGGATGGGCGGTAAGTCTAACTAGCTCATGAAATCCCCACTTGAGCAACCATCGATCCCAGATGTGACAACTTTGCAATTATTTCTGACAATTAAAACTCTTTTGTGATCTTAATTAGGTGCTACCCCATAGATATCAAGACACTCGAACAAGATTTTTCATTTACTGGACAGTAAGTTTCCTTGCTAAGCTCTTTTATATACAGCTCAATTGGAGGAATATATATATATATATATATATATCTTAGGGTACTACCCAAAGGATAATGGTTCGAGTGGCCAGCCCTTGGTCATACCATGCACATGGTCCACACCAGTGACAACTAGGGGTGGAAATCGTGTCGTGTTGGGTCATAATCGTGTCGTGTCATAATCGTGCCGTGTCAATAATCGTGTCATTTCTAAACGTGTCAAAAACCTAAATCCATACCCGCCTAATGCATTTCACGTGTCACCCATTTAACCCACCAACCCGTGTAATGAACAAGCCGTTTTCTCATAATTTTTTTTTTTTTTGCTTGTATAACATGACATATTTAATAGATTGACTTCATGTAATAAAAACCAAACATAGAGGAAAAAAAAATAAAGAGGCACGATTTTAAGAACACAAGTTTTACCTAATGTACCAACTACCAACATATCAACAACAATAAATGATCAATTGTTCCAAATTTAAGCTAATTAAGTCTCAAATAACAATATCTAACTATTATACAGGTATTAAAAATATATATATATTACTTGCTTTAAAAAAAATTATTAAAAAAATATATATTTCCAAAAATACCCTTTATAATCGTGTTAAATGGGTTGACCCAATTAAAACATGACCCAACCCGTTTATTAATCGTGTTAAACGGGTCGACCCGTTTATGACTCATACCCGTATAAGCTAAACCCAAACCCGTTTAATTCGTGTCGTGTCGAAAATTGCCACCCCTAGTGACAACTTATAGAATCCAGTGAAGTTATAAATAAATAAAATAACAAATTTGCTTGGACAATTTTTATGAGTTTTTATAAGGGTAACTTAATATATCGTCCTTATATAAACACCTAATTAGAAATTAAACCCTTTTTAAAATGAAACTAGAAATAGGTCCCTAATTTATTTTGAGTACCAAAATACCCCTATATAATTATATGTAGAAATATATCTATACACATATATAGTATTTACTTCTCACAATCAAGGTTTTAAAATTCAAAACCCATATTAACTATATATATATATATATAGAAAGAGAGAGAGAGAGAGAGAGAGAGAGAGAGAGAGAGAGAGAGAGAGAGAGACAAAAGTTGAAGGAGAGAAAGAAATAAGACTTCGCAACAACATGTCCACCACCTTCCATCATAGGTGATTCATGAAGATCGTCGACACAGAAGCTTGATTCACTATCGACTACGTATTCTTAGAATTTTGGTACAAATTTCTCACAATTTTGGAACAAGTAGCTTCGATTCAAACATTGGAATTTTCTAAGAAAAATGGTTATTGTTTTGATTAGGGCTTGGCTTCACACTAAAAGTTTTCGATTCGACGACGACGATTGGAAGACTGCATGACTGCAATGGCTAGAACACTAACTCGAGTCTTTCGTTTAACCTCTATAATCTTTTTCATTTTTTTATACATTACATTTGTTTTGTTTGTAGTTTTTTAGTGATGTGGAAAATTTCATAATCTCTAAGAGAATAATAGTGATAAATTTGTTTGTGTGTATATATATTTGAATGGAAGTTTCGCAAAGAATTCGTCTTATTAAAGTTTTTGTTTTTGAACAGAATTGGAAATTTCTCATCAAATTTGTGGTTATTTGGTGAGAACTTCTCACTTTGTTAATGAGAAGTGATAAATTTCTGATACATATGGTCTGCAATGTGTGTATATATTTGAACAAAAGGTGAGAAATTCTCACTAAATAACCACAATTTTCTCACCTTACATAAAAAAACTCGAAAAAAAAACCTTTGTTAATATCATTACGCATATACATAACACAACTATGATTATTTTTAAAAGAAAGACATGCAAACATACTGAGAAGTTTTTCACTTAATAATGAGAAAATATTCTTACACATTAAGTGAGAAATTCTCACTAAATAATAAGAAAATTATCCGTTGATTTTAGAGATATTAATCTCAATATCCATGATCTCCTAAAAATACGCTTCCCATAACTGTATATAACACAAATTTGGAAGTATTTTTATTATACACAGCTGAATATATATATATATATATATGAAAGGTGAGAAATTCTCGCATTACTCTTTTAAATCGAAATCTCTTGATATTAGGGATATTAATTCCCTTATCCATGATCTCCTAAAAATTCGTTTCCCATAACTGAATATACCACGATTTTGGAAGTATTTTGAATATACACATCTCTCTCTCTCTCTCTCTCTCTCTCTCTCTCTCTCTCTCTCTCTCTCTCTATATATATATATATATATTTATATGTATGAATTTCGCACTATATTAAGAGAATTTCTCACCTTTTTATCAGCAACCTTCAATCTTCCACATAAAATAATCTTATTTCTCTGATTCAAATCAATATAAAATATACTGAACATTTTCTACTATAAACGTATTACATACATATCATTTTATTAGAGTGAGTAAATTCCTTGATTTTAGCAAACAAATTTGAAAGTTGAGTAAAATAAAGAAACTACTTGATTTTAGTAATATTTATTCTCTTATCCATGATCTCCATGGATTACGCTTGCCATACCCGTCATTCACATGCCTTATTTGTGCTGGTGGTACATATATACATATATACATCTAATCATATGGCCAATTTCGATTGCTTTAATAACAAATTTCTCACTTAGTAATAGAAATTTCTCACTTTTTGAATGGATATAATAGTACGAAATTTCCCACAACTAAGTCACTTCTTCCAACAAGATTATCACCAAATTCTCAAATTATGAATTCCAGCATGATTTTGCACTATATAGTGAATTACAGTTATGAATTTCGCACTATATTGTGAGAATTTCTCACCTTTTTATCAGCAACCTTCAATCTTCCACACAAAATTAGCTATTATTTCTATGATTCGAATCAATAAAACATACAAATCATTTTCTACTATAAACATATTACATACAGATTTAAAAAAGGCATTGTTTTGAACTACAAATCAACATAATTTTTGGAATAAAAATCATTATCCATGATCTCCTTACAATCCGCTCCATTTATTAACTACTTTATATAACTTTATTTGAATTTCACATGTGTCATATATATGTGTATACAATACAGTTATATATATATATGTCTGACAAGGGTATAATGGTCCGGACGGTACAATGAAAGGGAGTTGGAGTAATAGCCAAAGCGCAAGCAGAGTCAACAGGAGAGGGTGGATCGAGCAAGAAAAGGGCCAAATTCGTGACATTGGGAAGATGAGGAATTCTACTATCACTGTGTTTGTGGACAACATCAATCCTTTTGTTGACGCTATGATGCTTCGTAGACATTTCTCTTGGAAGGGACATATAAAGGATGTTTTCATTCCGAAGCGATGGAGGAAAGGTAGAAAAGATAAGTTTGGATTTGTGAGATTCATAGATCTACGGTCGGCCAGGCAAGCAGTCTCCGATCTCAATGGGACCATGTTGCTCGGATTCAAACTTAAAGTTAAGATTGCAGAGTTTGGAGGGTACAACCAAGATAAGAAATACTGCCCTCCTAATTTTGTTGAGTCGGAGACCCACATATTAAGAGACAAGAATGGCGATCAGAGACTTTTCTCTGAAGTGGTAGGTGGAGCGATGAAGAGGAATGTATCTAAAGAGAGGGTGGAGATAAATGATCTTCTTCATCAGCAGGCGACGGTGGCTTCAGAGGAAGTCTCCCTTGCTGGAAAGAGGATCAACATGAAAGAGTTATTAGTGCAACCTAGAGAGGAAGAACTAGAATGGCTGAGTAGATGCGCTGTGGGGATTGCTCGATTTCCGAGGGAGGTGGAGTTGATTCAAGATCAATTTCAAGCAGAAGGAGTCATGGACTGCCTGGTCAAACCGCTGGGAGGGGATGAAGTACTGCTGGAGTTTGAGAACCACCTGATGATGACAGAATTTCTGAAACTGAGCAAATCGTGGTTGTGGAGATGGTTCATTTTTATTCAATCATGGTGTGATAAAGTGAGAGGCGTGGAGCGTGTGATATGGCTCAAGTGTCTGGGAGTGCCATTGCAATTATGGAGTGATAATTTCTTTAAGGAAATCGCAAACCGTTGCGGCGAATTCGTGTCTATGGACGTTCGAACGGAAAATCGATCTCAGCTGATCGAGGGGAGAGTACTATGCAAAACCCAACATCACAAGCTGATTGACATGGAGATTCCGGTGATTGTGGGAGGTGGCACAGTCATTGTGAGGGTGTTGGAAGATAGAATCCCAGCGACAACCAAGACGTTATCGATCAACAAGCAAGATATGAAGGGGTTTTCGCCGGTTAGGCTTGATTCCGATAGATGCGAGGATAAAGGGGACCAACCCAACTCCTCCAAACAAAGCAGATCGGCGACGAAATCACCGGGGAGTCATGTTCAGAGCGTGGGTACGAATCGTGACGCCAGCAAAAGCCTAACCCACGTGACAGATGGGACACAGCTGGATTCGCCTTTCCATAAGTCAGAGACCCCACGTTTCAATGATAATTCAAATTTGAATCCCACTGGGCCGGGTATAGTGGGCCAACATACTTCACTTCGTAGGAAACCAGAGTTGGTAGTTGGGGTTAGTGAAGTTGGGTCACATCTAATTGGTGGAATTGAAGTGGTCCTTCCTTTGCCCATGTTGGATGACAAGGACCAAGCCCAAATGGTGCCATCACAGGAATCTAGCCGGCCCAAGTCACTTCAACTGAGCAGTAGCCTGGAATCTCAAATTGGGGATTCGGTAGAGATTGCTGTCGAAGAGGAGGACAGACAATGTCAATCGAAATATAGGGCTCGAAAGAAAAAGAGAAAAAGTTCCATCAAAGGGCCATTGATGGGTACTTGCAGAAGGAGAGTCCTGGCTCTTCACCATAAGAACAATAAGGGAAGGTCCAAGGGTGTGAATAAGAAGAAGATGGGTGGTGAGAGTAGCGACGAATGGCGGAGTGGCGGCCAGAAATCGAGCGAGGACACAATTGTCCCATTGAGTATCTCAACGGTGGAGGATATCCGTACGGAGGTAGAAGAAACCCATAAAATGATAGCCAGTTTGGATTTGGTACAGGTGGTAGAAGATGTGGTGGTAAAAGCCAGAATTGCAGAATTGGAGAACAGGGGTTTGGAAGAGTGGGCTTCCAAATCCTAAGGTATACTGCCCAGTTTCTTCACGTCGGGTGTTTGTTTTAGTTTCCCAATGATGAAAATAATTTCGTGGAACGTGAGGGGCTTGGGGAGGCGAGAAAAAAAGAGAGCGGCTAGCAGAGTAGTCCGCAGCCAGAGACCTAGTATGATGCTCATTCAAGAAACAAAATTGAATTCAATCAATGCGACATTGTTCAGGCAAATTGGTGGAGGTTCTCTGAACAAGATGGAGAGTGTGGAAGCGGCAAATTCTGCGGGAGGCTTGATTACAATGTGGGATGATACGGTTTTCGTCTCATCCCGGATAATCCGACAACCAAGGTTTTTGGTATTAATTGGAACTATCAAAGGATGGGAATTGGAGTGTGCTATATGCAACATCTACGCCCCAAACGGGGATGTGGAGAGGGCCAATTTTTGGGGTGAACTACTTTCTCTGAAAGAGCATCTGCAGATGCCATGGTGTGTGGCTGGGGACTTTAACGTGGTGCGCTTTCCTCACGAAAGAAAAGGAGGCATATTCCTTGCTGGTCCTAGCAGGGATTTCGAGACATTCATTCAACTTGGTGAACTGTTGGATTTGGAGCTTTGTGGGAGATCTTACACTTGGAATAACAACAGAGCAGCTTCTAGGCTGGACAGATTTCTGGTCCCGGTGGAGTGGGTTCAGAGAGCGCCAGGCCTGAAACAATGGGGGCTTAACAAAGGGCTGTCAGACCATTGTCCAATATTGATTGGCGAGGCGGTCGTGAATTGGGGTCCCATCCCATTCAAGTTCTTCAACCACTGGCTTGAGGATGAGGTTTTGTCTGGGTGTATTGATGAGACATGGCAGCTATTCAATGGAGCAGGTCCGGCCGGAGTCGTGGTTAAGAAGAAATTAAAGTTTCTAAAGGGAGCTCTGAAAAGCAAGATCAATCAGAAGCCGAGAGGTCAACAACTTATAGAGGCGCTAGAGATCCAAATTAATACTTTGGACCTTAAATTGGAATCCGTTGGGTTGAGTGAAGATGAAAGTACCCTTAGAAGTAACCTCAGGCTCGAATTATGGAAAGCCTATAGAGTGGACGAGGTGTCGTGGAGACAAAAGTCTCGTATCAAATGGCTCAAGGAAGGCGATAGGAATACATCCTACTTTCATGCAGTGGTTGCCGCTCGAAATAGATCAAACTATTTGGGGTTCTTATCTGTAAATGGCCATGAAGTTCGGGGAGTGCAGGAGGTGAGGGAGGCGGTGTTCCACCATTTTGAAGCGCAGTTCCAAAAAAGGGAGGGGGGCCTCCTTTCTATGGAGCACTACACTTTCAGGTCTATTAGCTCTGACGTGGCAAGAGGTCTGGAAGCACCTTTCTTGGAAGCCGAAGTACTCAAAGCACTGGGAGAATGTGACGGGAACAAGGCACCAGGGCCAGACGGTTTCAATTTGGGGTTTATCAAGAAAAAATGGGGTGTGCTAAAAACCAACATTATGAGCTTTCTTTCAGATTTTCACTCTCAAGGTAAGTTGGCAGAAGGTCTGAATGCGACGTTCATCGCCTTGATCCCAAAAACAAAGTCCCCAGAGACATTGGATGAATTCTGCCCTATTTGTTTAATTGGTTGTATATACAAATTGCTAGCAAAAATTTTAGCCATTAGACTCAAAGGTGTGATGGATTTGGTGGTGAATAAGCATCAATCTGCCTTTATTGAGGGCAGAAATATTCTTGAATCAATGCTCGTTGCGGAAGAAGTGGTGGACTCAATGAGAAAAAGTCCAGAGGGGGGCTGCTTATTCAAAGTGGACTTCGAGAAAGCGTACGACTCGGTTCATTGGGACTTTTTGTTGGGTGTTTTATCAAAAATGGGTTTTGGGGCCAAATGGAGAGCTTGGATTGAGGAGTGCATATCAACAGCTTCTATGTCAATACTTGTCAACGGCTCGCCGACGAAAGAATTCCGTATTCGCAGAGGATTAAGACAAGGAGACCCACTTTCCCCTTTCTTATTCAACATCACGGCCGAGGGTTTAAGTCTCCTGATCTCAAAGGCAGAGGAGGGTAACTTGATTGAAGGCATTCCAGTTGCAGCCGGAAGATTCACTATTTCACATCTACAATTTGCCGATGATACTCTTCTGTTCTGTAAAGCCGCTCTACCACAACTTATGGCCATCAAACGGATTTTGCGATGCTTTGAGTTGATTTCAGGGCTGCGGATCAATCTGGCAAAAAGTGTGATCGTGGGTTGCAAGGTTGAAGAATCTCAGCTGGAGGGGTGGGCATCTACAGTTAAATGCAAGTGTGGAGTTTTACCAATTAAGTACTTAGGCTTCCAGCTGGGTGCAAATCCGAATAGAGTGGCGACGTGGGCAACAGTGGTGGACTCCATAAGGCGGAAGCTTTCATCCTGGAAAGAAAAACTCCTATCAATAGGCGGGAGACTGATCCTGATTAAATCAGTGTTGGCAAGCATGCCACTATATTTCTTGTCCATGTTTCTTGTCCCAAAATCGGTTGCCGACAAGATTGAACGGCTACAGAGGCAATTTCTGTGGGGCGGATCGGAGGAGAAAAAGAAGATTAATTGGGTGGCTTGGCCAAAAATATGCAAAAGTAAAGCTGTGTTATGCACCAAATATGGGTTGAGTCCCAATAGCAATCTCCCCAAATTTCAGAACAGTAGGGGACTGTCACCTTTTGCAAAAGGTTTGTACTTGTTAACCTGTGGGCCAGGCGAACACGCAACACTTGTCCGAGAAGGTTTCAAGCGATTGGTAGGCAATGGAAAAGATATTGATTTTTGGAACGATCGTTGGTTGGAGGAAGGTAAACTAAAGACTTTATTCCCTCGTATCTTCGCCTTGTCCACTCTTAAAGAGGGGCCAATTTCGGAGTTTGGCCATTGGGAGTCTAGCGGCTGGATTTGGGATATCTCTCTGCGTCGTTGCCCTTTGGACTGGGAAACAGGTGAATGGAATAATTGTTTGGCACTCCTCAATAAAGTGGTTCTTAATCGGTCAAGAGATGATCGGTTGTGTTGGAAATACGAAGTAAACGGAGCTTTTTCGGTGAAATCCTTTTGTCGAGAGATGGAAAACAGGAGATTAGAACCTGGGAATAATAACGAGTGCATATGGGGTTGGGGCGTTCCGCCCAAAGTAGAGTTTTTCGGATGGCAAATTATGCAAGGGAGAATTGCAGTTAAACAAAACCTTGCTTTTCTGGGGTTTTTTCCGCAAAATGATTTGAGCTGCGTCTTTTGCAGAGATAATATCGAAACTGTTGATCACTTATTTCTCAACTGTTCGGTGACATGGGCGATGTGGGGAGCATGTCTCAACCCGTGGGGAGTGAAAGGGTGCTGCCCCCTAACATTAGTTGAATGGTGGAATCAGTGGGGAAGTTTGGGTGTTGGTCAAAAGTCAAAAATGGTCTGGAAAATGCTATTTTTGGCTTTCATTTGGTCTATTTGGATAACAAGGAATAGTATAGTCTTCAGAGGGGAGGTGCTGAACCAAACAGAGACTGTGGAGAGGGTCAAACTTACACTATGCTGGTGGTTTAAATCAAAAACTAGTGAGGCAAATTTGTCCATTAATGATATGCTGCTCAACATCCATGTGGCGTGCAGTCGAGGCAGCCAAATAGCAGCCATGAGGCCTCATTCTTGGACTACTCCTCCAAAGGGTTCCTTTAAATTCAATGTTGACGGAGCAGCCAGAGGGAAACCGGGTCCGGCTGGAATTGGCGGCGTCCTTAGAGACCACGAGGGTAGTGTAAAATGTTTGTTCTCAAGACCGGTGGGAACGGCCGACTCAAATGTAGCAGAATTTCTAGCCATCTTGGAAGCTGTTAGACTATGGCCCCCTGAATGTCGCACGTCTCACTCACTAATTATTGAGAGTGACTCTACGGTAGCCATTTCTTGGGCAACGAGTACGGAATGTTTGAACTGGAAGTGCATTTTTCTTTTCAACGAGTTACAGAACCTTTTGAGCGAAAGCTTTTATCATAAATCAATTTGTTTCAAACATGTAAATAGGGAGAGGAATTCGTTTGCAGACAACTTGGCAAAATCGGCGATTGATAGAGAGGCACCGTTTTTGGCATGGATTTAATCCTATATCAAGGGCGCGATGGGTGTGCTCTCCTGGGCTGGGCCGGGTGCATTCTCTGTCTGCTGGTGAAGGCTCCAATATTATCATGGCGCTGGTCTCTAAGAGTGGGATCTGGTGCATTTTTTGTTGCTGCGAGTCCAGGCTTCGGTTTAGTCTTTTTTGGTTTAATTCGTTTTGTGGTACACATTTAGAATTGAGCTTCCATCTGGTATGGTGATCCTGTGGTCTCTTGGCTGTTTATAGTCTGGGATATAATTTGATTGTTTGACCATGGTGGTTGGGGTTCCTATTTTTAGTTCCTGTTTTGTGGTTGGGTTTTTGGGTGATAGTTGTTGGGGTGGCTTGATTTTGGGGTGTTTAGTAGCTTGGGTTGGACCTGCACAGTGTGCTTAGCATTAGGCTAAAGGTGTTATTTCAATTATGAATACATTGGCTTCTCATAAGGCAGTTGGAGCTAATGAAAAGTCGGAAGTCGATTTAATTGATGCTCTGGTTTGGTAAAGATTTATGGTGAGCAGGGGCAGTGTGTTTTAAGTATTATTCTTGTGAGAAGTTAGCCATCTTGTTGATTGCCTAGCTCAACCTTTTGGGGCTCGGCGGTGAACAATGTGGATTGGTTCTGGAAGGTGTGGGCCTTTGGAGGGTTGAGGTGTAGTGGAGCATTCCAGCTCCATGCAGTTTTTGCATGAGGGCGGCGAGTACGTTCCTGGTTGCTTCGTTATTCTCGTTGTGGGCTCTGTGAGATTGCGTATTGTGGAAGTGTGTGATTTGTTCTATTGGAGTGCCGTTTTGATCCAGCTGGGTGCCTGGGGCAAGTGTGGGAATATATGTGCAGTTAGTGGATGGTGTTTTTTTGATTCCCTGGAAAATGTATAGTTTGGTAGGGCTGGGAAATGTAGTGTCTGGTTTGATGTTTTGGTGTAACCTTGATGCTTCGCATCTTTTTAATACATTGAGTGCTTTTCAAAAAAAAAAAAGGGTATAATGGTCCGGATTTATACTAACCATTTAGGAATAGGGACTAATTATTGATTTCTGTTGCAAATTAAGGATTAATTTCTATACACCAAATCAAGTTAGGATCAATTGCTATTAATGGCCATAATTAGGGACCAAATTGTATATTTAAACTCATTAACGTGCATGCTACCGGAGTAACCGAATCAAAATCTATAAAAACTAAGAACCCTTGCTTGTTGCAATTCGAATTACAGAAGTCAAAATATTGTCATGAACAAGTTTACTTTTAAACCAAGTGTTTTGATTGTACAATCAGATTAATTACGAGGTTCTAAGTCAAATATTCTTGGGGAAAAAAAGTAGAACACAGCGAAATTTATTTGATCATATCTTAAGCTAGGAACTTATTCATTTTAAGATGATTGAATGGTGCTATAATCTAGTTTTTGGAATTGATACCACATATTTTACAAAACTTACTTTCTTGTCGCTGTTAGAGAGATGGCTACAGGAACACAGGATGTTATGATCTTGATTGTGCCGGTTTTGTTCAAACAAATAGAAAATTCGCGCTTGGTTCTGCCATAAGGCCTATTTCTACCTACGGTGGACGACAATTCGACACATCTATTAATGTATACAAGGTACATATATTCTACTACTGCAAAAGCTGCAAATTAATTGTTGAACGAAAACGAAGCAAAGATAATGTAAACCTAACTTATATATCAACGTGACAAAAAATATTTCAGGACAAGAAGAGTGGAAATTGGTGGCTTCAACTACAAGGCATTGCCTTAGGATACTGGCCCTCTACCATCTTCACAACGTTAGCGGACAGTGCATCAATAATTGTTTGGGGTGGAGAGATTTACGATCCATCTCCAAGTAGTCCCTCCACATCTCAAATGGGAAGTGGTCATTTCCCTTATGAAGGTTACGGAAAATCAAGCTTTTTCAGAAATCTCAAAGCCATTGATAAGTCAGACACTCAAAGAGACCCAGTTAATCTTGCACCATTGGTGACTGCTCCTGAATACTATGGTTTACACCTCATGCCAAATGCACGGTCTACTTATGGAACCTATTTCTACTATGGCGGTCCAGGATTTTCACCTAAATCTCATTAGACTGCAAATGTACTCTACACACATAGAAAACAAGAAAAGGCTTTTTATTTGCTTATGATTTGGAGAAACAGTATTTATATATCTTTGATTCTTTACCAATTTAGAGCATGCATAAATGCAGCAATATCATATTTTCCAACAACGACGTGCATGCCAAAAATTGATGAACAACACCACATTATTCTAAATCCTTTTTCAATAGCTGTTATTTCAATTATTTGGAAATAAGTAAATGAAATCAGCCAAAAATATTAAATAAAGAAAATGAAATGCAGACTAAAGATTTTGATAGACAAAATAAAGAGAATATCTTTCTTTGTGATATGGTTTAAAATGAATCCTTTCATTGTCTTTATTGATTCAGACCATGAGAAAGCGTTCAACTGTTCTTATGTTTTTTCTTAGATTATTATAAACTTTAGGGTCAAATGTATTTTGGTACCCTCTGCTTATAGCGAAGTTTCACTTCCGGCCCTCTATGTGATCCTTTCTGTTATACTTTTTTTAATGTCGTACGATTGTTCCTGATTGAAACTAATTTCTAAATTAAGGACGCAAAGTATTGCAATCGAAAATATAGGATCCAAAGTGAAACTTTACTATAAATACAAGGTACCAAAGTGTTTTTTAGCCTAAAAGTTAACCATCGTTTTCTTAAATGAGTGTGTACCAGGTTTAGTTGGATAGGCAGAAATTGAAAGTTTTTATTATTTGTTTAATTGTTAGGGAAGGGGTGGGGATGGAAGCTTGACCTATTCAATGAAGAGATTAAGATCCAGTTTGGTGTTAAATGAGCTATACTATATATACTCACTTAGCAAGGACATTCAAATTTTAAAGTGAAGTATTGAAAAAGAAAAAGAAAAAGAAAAAATTGTTCTCGCGATAAATGTTTCATTTTTCATTAAAAACAAATATTAATAATATAATACTTATAATTAGAGAACAGTGTTTTCTTTACAGTGCAAAAAAAGATAATTTTAGTACTTGAAAAAGATAATGCAAACAACAGCCTATGCAAGTAGTTTTTGAAACTTTGTTAATCTTTAAATAAACAAGTGACAGAACACATAATCTATCTCAATATATTCCATATATCCAATCAGTTAATAAAGTTTTTCTTTTTCCAGAACAATTAAAACACAGCAATCAAAGTAATTCACTCCTGTATATATATCCTGATATGTGTAGCCTTTCATCCATGCTAAACTTCATACAAAGAGTGCAAGGATATATAACTTATGTGTGTGCATACATGTATGTAACAGATATCTAAATATATAGAGAGGTCTTATAAAAATCTTAAATGGCAACCTTAAAGCATGAAAATATAGTTCTATGCATCACTTTTGTATTGATATCCCTTGTGTATATGTTGAGCCATCAAATTGTTGAAGGCAGACATGCTGTAGTTGAAAAGTATTCACACCTTGAGCACAAAGGAACAGTGAAAATCATACAGGTGATCTATTATTTTCTTTGTGAAGAGTAATGCTATGTTACCAAATTTGAATATCAAACTTGGTTCAAAGATGCTTTACCTTTTGTAACACATACACTGGTATATGGCACAACCAACCACAACCGCTGCGTATGGAAAAATTGTTTAAATATTGGGAATTTGAGAAGCATAACACTATTCTTTCTTTAATGTCTCTAGAGTGTGTGGCTATGAAAATTAACATCTTTGGGGTGTACTTCATCTTCTTAAATTTCTTTTACAGAGTGAAGATAGAGATGTGATTGATTGTGTACTAGATTTCTACAAACAATCTGCTTTTGATGATCCACTTGTTAGGAATAATATCCAGGTTTTGTTTTATTTGAGAAGTTATCCCAAATGACCGTTACATCGTGTGACAGCCACTTGTGGACCGTTAATAATGTGATCTATCACGCGGGACACACAGTGAACAACGGACAATAAGTGTAGTGACCCGGAAAATTTTAAAGCGTATATTAAAATTTATTAATTTTTTTCATCAGAGAAAAATACCAGATTTGAGATATTAGCAGTGTAACTTTTACCTGTGTGTGTGCGTCATCGCGTGAGCTCAGATCACACAAGGATTTCCCTTGTGAACTTGGTGCCAAAATAATCAAAAGTGCACAGTGTGTGCGTGTGTTTTTGTTTGTGCAGTGTGTATAGGAGTGTGTTGTGTGTGTTTTGGGGGCCAAGCAAAGGCAATTATATATACACACCTCCTATCTCCTAATCTCTCACAACTCTCATCAAACTCTCTGTCCCTCATTAGCTCTGTCTCTCGGGTACACACATGCCCACATATATTACACACATATATAAGGAGATGCATAAACTTAGTTTGAAATCAAAGCTTGATTTCTAATTTGGGAGTTCTCTACCTTTCTCAGTAATTTCATTTGGGTAAGTTCTCAAATCAATTCCATATATTGATTTCAATTTTTTTTAGAGCTGTTGATATAGATAGATATATATAGAATTCATTTATATATATACATAGTTTTCATGTATATATTCATGGTGATTAAATTCAAAGCTTCGAATAATTGAAGTTGGGTAAGCTTTCAATTATGATTTATGGTTTTAGTTTGGTTGAAGCACTGTGATATAGATATATATATATATATATAGAACTTCATATATGTATGTATATATATATACCGTTAAGGGTCCGAAAATAGCGGGCAGAAAAACAGTTAAGAAAACATGATTTCTTAATATCAAATGAAAGGTCTCGATCCCACGAGGATCCCTTTTGAATTTCAAAAGCTAATTCGCAACAGTTGCTACGAACGGTCGATTTGAAGTTTTGTCGTCGTTCGGTTTTTCAATAAAATCAAGAGCTGTGATTTGATTCATGAAAATATGATTTTATATTTGGAATCTACGTGGAAAAACAAAGAGTTTCATATATTGAAAGTCATGTTTTGATTAAGTTTTCAAAATGGGTAAAAACCAACTTTTGATTTCAAAACAGGGGAAAAATAAGGAAGAAGACGACTCTGTGACACCTCGCGCTCGCGACCCGCGTGAGCGAGGGGTCGCGCGAGCGGCCCGCGCACACGAACAGGCATAATTTTGAAAACTATTTTAAATTGAACCCGTGGCCTTAGTAAGCAAAACTCGCCCGAGCGACCCGCGCGAGCGAGGTATCGCGCGAGCGAGGTCCCGCTCGAGCGGCCCGCGCGAGCGGCCTGAGGCAGTTTGTTGAAAACTTCTGTTTTGCTGTACTTGAATTAGTTTTGAGCTAAGGGGCCTTGTACCCTATGCTTTAAGAGTTGTACTTTACTTTAATAGTAGTTGTACTTGTGCTTAAAAGTGTTGTACCTCACTGATATACGCGCATTATTGTATATCGAGATTTGTAACAGATTGAGCAGTTCCAGTTTCTGTTCTGATTAATTATTTAGACTATCCTCGGTGAACGGTAGTTCCGTATAACCCTCAATAAAGTTGTATAACATGTTAACAGTGTACTTATATGTTTATATGAACTGTGATGCTTTATGCGTTTACTTGAGCTGCTATGCCTTAAGTGGTTAATTGAGTTAGTATGCTTTATGTGTTTACTTGGGTGATTTTCAGTATGTCTATTGTGTTGCTTTAAATAATAGCATGTCTTGATAATTTGTCTTATGAAATATTGAATATATCTGGATGCTTAGAGCTCGCATATGTCATAGCATTTCACAAGCATGAGCATGATCACGAAAATCACGAAAATGATTTTTAGGATGAAAGACCTTAAAGGCTTTCGATTTCAAAAAGGAAGATCTCAAAGACTTCTAGATTTTGAAAAGGGAAGACCTTAGAGGCTTCCATGCATAAAACCCTCTAGGAGGGATTTTGTTTTAAAAGATAGAAATCCCAGATTTGTGGGTAGGCGTGTGAGATGGGTACCACTAGGAACTCGAATTGCGGGATGTGCTGCAAGAAACCCCCGTAATGGTAAAGGCTAGGCCTCCGTGTAATTCGTAAGGCCCAAAGTCCCGTACGTTTGAGGCTAGGCCT
Organism: Hydrangea macrophylla; assembly: GCA_033977485.1. Taxonomy (NCBI): domain Eukaryota; kingdom Viridiplantae; phylum Streptophyta; class Magnoliopsida; order Cornales; family Hydrangeaceae; genus Hydrangea; species Hydrangea macrophylla. The sequence continues at coordinate 143,048,065 of CM066991.1, forward strand.
ACGTGGACGGGAAGCCCATGGTCCGGGTAATGATATTGATGATCGAGAGTGAGTGTTTGAAAATGCACGAAAAGTGATTTTCATACATGACATTGGCATTCATTGCACTCACGCATGTTATATAACAGATGTTATTGTGCGGTTATATGACTATACGAGCCTTTTGGCTTATGGACTATCAAACCTTTCCTTTTCAGGTGATATAGATAAGGGTAAGGCTCCCGAGATTTGATGAACTTTGCTTTGTTTGAAGGTCGAGTTATGGGATTTTAATTTAATTGATGGTTCAAAGAGCATGTTATGATTTAATTGGACAAGTGTTAGTCCACCTGCTTTTAAATAGCATGATAGCTTAACTCTGATTTTTCGTTGCTTATCTTGAAAACGATTTGTTTCAAGAAAGGATAGTTTTCAAATGAAAACCGGATTTCTGTGTTATTAATGTTTTCCAAATGATGAATAAAATTTTCAAGCCCGGAGTAGAGTTTACTCGTGAAGATCCCATTTAGGGAAGAAATTGTGAGATCGTGATAATTTGTATTCTTAAAAACCTTGGGTTTTTATTATAAGAGTTTCTAACGTTTGAGAAAAAGACAGTAAGTCATTGTATTACTTTTCGATATGTGAAACCAAGTTGGAGTTTCTATTTAAAAATTGTATTCTAAAGTTTGAGAATGAGATTGATAAATGTTTATCCAATCTATATATTTTTCCACTGCACTGTTGTTCATTTGATGAACCGATAAAGATTTTCTATTAATGTCTTTTAAATTGACAAGCAAATCTTTTCAAGAGATTAGTTGAATGTTTCCGCTATAGTTTTACTCAGATCCGTGAATCTTTAAAGATTTTGTTTTCCCACCAAAGATTTTGAAAGGCTATTCTATGCTTCCGCAGTAACTCTCGGAGTCTAGGACTCGAGGCGTTGTAAAATGGTACCAAAGTTATGAGGTTTCAAAGTTTAAATGTTTTAGAGCTTTGAACTTTAAATGATTTTAAAGTTTAAACGTTTATTTTTCTAAAGATAAAGTTTTTCAGATAAGCTTCGGGTCTAGGACTCGAAGCATTACAAGTACGTTTAGTCCTTCTACTCTTGGTTATTATATTATTATTTTATTATATTAGCACCCCCTCACCTGCGGGACCCGTGTCGGGGCGGGGCGGGGGGCTACAATAAGTGGCTGCCACACATATAATTTCTTGCTTTGTAGGTTCATTGTTTTAAAATAATTATAATTACATAGTACAGATGGTTTTATAATAATTGCATTTACGAGATGTTACAGATGTACTAATATGGAATGCTACTTTTTTTTTCTTTGGTCACACCACTGAATGCTAGTCGCAAACAAAGAAAAATCATGGAATAACATTTATGGGCTTCAAAATGCATCTAAATTTTTTTTTTGAAATTTAGGCGAAAGTCCGGAGAAGTAACTGTTTAGAGTTTAAAGTCCAATTTGATTCTTAGTTTCGTTAACAAACTCCTCAAATTTCGAGTTAAGTGAAATTTCACTTAATATTCATAGACGACTTCACTGAAATTTTATTTAACATTTGTCACATATATCAAGTGAAATTTCACTTAATATTTTATGTGGAGGACATTTCTCTAATTAAGAATCTTAATTGTCCTTGACTCTAAAAAAATCTTATCACAATTATGTCATTTTCATTAATTGACCCAAATTTCTTTCTACACAGGAAGAATGTGTTCATTGTCTAAAAGAAATTTATGATTGCATTTAGGAGTTTCCATAATTTTTGCTATAATTAATTGTGGAATCGGAAAACCAAAAAAACAAAAGCTAAACAAAAAAAAACAAAAACAAAAACTAAAATCAAGCGTTTGTATTTAGAATTCCATGATATAATTAAGGCTCGATTTATTTAGGAGTTAGATATCGAAAGACAATGCAAAAGAAAGGAGAAAAAGTGAGGGAAAAAAAATTAGAAAGTAAAAATTGTAAGAAATCAGTAACAGAGTAAGGAAAGCGACATTTAATACTAAAAAAATATTATTTTACATCTTATGTTATGATACTTTTCTTCATTTTTTTTCTTTATTATTTTTCAAGCAATGATATACTTCTTAAATTTGCATCTCAAATAGTTCCTGGACATATGTGACAGTGAGATCACCTCATTTTGTTTACTTTACTGGATGTTGATGTGGTCTCACTACTATCGAAAAGAGCAATGCTATATATGCTTTTCAAATTTTTTTTCCCAAAAGTATTTCCAACACATGTGGCAGTGGACCCAGTTGATTTTGATTGGTTGATGTTGAAGTGGTCTTACCATTAATGAAGAAGGGCCTACTGCCACATCATGTGTTGGGAAACACTATTTGAGAAAAAATAATTGGTAATCATAGCATTACTCCTATCGAAAATAGTCTCATTGCCACATGATGTTTGGGAACCATTTGGGATAAAAAAAATTTGGGAAGCATAACATTACTCTGATTTTTCTTAGTAATGATTATAGAAAATTGTTTTACTTATTACTTTTTTTGTCACTAAATTCACGAACCAGATAAAGTCTTGAGACATAAAGTTAGTAATGTGTGAATTTTGTAGATGATGCCCAGCTCATATCCAATTGGAATGCAATCAGAGAGCACTAAACCTGAGATCAATTAGTCAGCCTTGGCATAAGAATGGAGAGTGCCAAAGGAATAATCCCAATTAGAAGAACTCACAAGCATGATTTTTTTTTTGAAACAGCAAGCAAGTTTTATAAAAAGGACCAAAAAGGTCAATGATACATTACACCAACTTCAGCCCACTCAACAAGCTAGAGCCCCTAAAATTGATACAAAGTAAACAAGAACCACCCCAAAATCACAAAGTGATAAAAAGAAAAAGCAACCCAACAACCAAAAACAGAAAGTCATGAGGTCATAAGTTAAAGCAGCATTAAGATAAGCAGCTTCAAATTTTCTTTAGCCTCAGAGCCGCAACTATCAGTCATAAAAGCATACATGTTCGATCCATGCCAATGCATCCCCACACTTTGATTTAAATTGAGACTAACAGCAAAGCAGCAAAACCAGCATCAGCCCACCGAAAAGACAAACAAGTTATCCCAGTAGATGTGAAAATGTTAAAATTGAACCCATGAGAAAAGCATAAATCAGGATCAGACCCAATAGTGCATACATCCCCCATCAGCCCTCCACCATAAGCATCATTGGTTATTTTGAAACAGCTAGCATTTAATCAAGGGCCATGAAGGGCAAAGAGGATACACCAAAAGACCCCAAAAAAACTGTGACAAAACCGAAAGAAGCAGAGAAAAAATCCAAAAAGCAGCCCAAATCACAAAGTGTGAGAAAGGACAAAGCAAAGAGCTGAGAGCCGAGTCATAAGCAACAAGCAAATATGTTTGATCCAAGACCGCAACATCCCAAACACTTAAACTCCACAAAGGCCAAACAAAATCTCAAATTATGCAGCAGACTCCAAATGTGAATGAATCCAAGGCAAGCACATTAACCTCAAATAAGCCAAACAAATTCTCAAATTCTGCCGCAGACCCCAAATGAAGCAGCAATCCAAAGCACCAAAATCTGTAGAAAGCTCTTCAAAATAGCCCGTCCAAATGTAAACGCACCGCCGCCAGGGTAACTCAACAACAGAAAAACAGCAGCAACCACAAGATTCGATAGAATAATTGTTGAAACCAAACCCGTGTAAGAGCGACGCATCAAAATCAATCCAAAACCAATCAAACCATAACACCAAAAGCTACATGAATGTCCCATCAAAACCATGAGCACTGTCTCTGCATGATACCCCAAAGCCTTGCAAAAGCAAAATAGCGAAAACAATCCAAATAGAAGCATCCCATGACTTTGAATTGATCCAAATTGAAGCCTCCAAATTGCAACTCCATCGAGAGACAGCAAAATAACTACCATAATTGTCCCATCGAAACAATGAACCCATGACTTTTTATAATGGCCAAGGTCTAAAGGAGCAAAACAACACACAAACACACGCACCCTTCGAGGAAACACCAAACACTCCCCTCAAAAGAAAGCACACAACCACCCCCCCCCCCCCCCCCCCCAAAAAAAAAAAAAACCCCTGAAACAGACCCCAAAAATGCACTCTAATGACACAACACCCATGAAAAAAGACACAATGGCCAAAAAAAAGAAAAAAAAAACCCACAAGAAAAGCCTCGACACACACCTCCCGACAAAGCCTCGAACAACACACACCTCTCGAAAAAGCCTTGACGACCTAAGACAAAACAAACACCACAAAACCATTCACACACCCGTCAGTAAAACACAGCATGATCAAAAAAATTTGCCACCCAATCAGAAGGCACACCCAAAACTTTGCCCTGCCACCAAGCTTTAAAAAAACCATGGCAAGTAACCCCTTTTTTAGCTAGACCATCTGCAAAAGCATTTCCTTCCCTATAAATGTTAATAATAAAAACTGCCCCAATCTTAACCAAGCATTGATTAATATCAATGAAAGTGTTCCAAAGTTTCCAAGGCCTCAAATCCTGCTCTTTGACCCATGCCACAGCTACCCTTGAATCGGATTCAATAATTAACTCTTTCTTTCTCACCCAACCTACTTCAATAAACAACTAAGAGCATGATGAATAGCTTCGAGCTCAGCAACATTTGAATCCACAATTCCCAACTAGCCATAAAAAAATGCAATTACCTCACCCGAGTCATTCCTTAACACGTCCCCGCACCCCGCCAAACCAGGCTTGCCCCACACTGATCCATCAACATTGAATTTCAAAAAGCCCGAAGGTGGAGCCTCCCAATTCACTATTTCCCTTATCTCAGCTGATTTCAGAAATTTTTGACTTCCTAATTTAGTAGGATCTTCACACCAATCATGATAAGAATAGTCAAAGTAAGTTTCAAGAGCCTGAACCCAGTGAAAGGATCTGAGTTTAATAATTTCAAACAGTTGCTCAACAGACCACACCTTATTTTTGAAACATACGTTATTCCTTGCCAACCAAATGGACCACAAGCCAGCACAGCCAACAACTTTCCACCAAGTTCTAAGATCACATGGAAGTTGAAACCCCTCCCATTGGATCACAAAATCATCCACTGAAGAGCCACAGCACCAAGACACACCCCACCAATTCCACACCAAACACCACACCATCCAAACCCACTTACATTGGAGCAAAAGATGATTATGATCTTCTTAAAATATATTACACCAAGGGCACAGTAGATCAGAGTGATCAAAATGCACACCCAATTTTCTAAGAAACACCTTTGTCGAGATTCTTCCTTGAACTGCAAGCCAAATAAAATAAATAACTTTAATTGGTGCTTTACACTTCCATAATGAAATAGCCCTGCTGCAAGAGTGATTATTAGCGGCTGCCTTAATAAATTTAAAACATTTCTTAACAGAAAATTGATCGTTATCAGCATGTATCCATATTAATCTATCCTCAATATCGTTTTTTAATGAGAAAGAGTGAGTAACATCAGCTAGCCCTCCCTATCAATTTCTTCCCATTGCCAAAGCCTTCTTCGAAAATCTAAATTCCCTGTTGACAAAACCTCCCTAACCATTGCATCTTTGGATTGTGATAAAGAGAAGAGTCTTTGGAAGCATTCTTGAAGAGGCATTTCCAAACACCAACAGTCATTCCAGAAACTGATTGATTTACCATCTCCCAAAACCCATATAAACCCATTAGAACCAACACATTGATTTAATCCATTTATGACATTTAACTTCATAATATTTGCCCAAACCTTAGAGAAACATTGAGAATCAATAGAGGAGAACCGCCAATCATTGTGATCAATATTATATTTTTCTCAAATCAACCTTCTCCAGAGAGCTGTCTTTACCTTGCCAAATCTCCACCACCATTTGGCTAGAAGAGCTGAATTCAACGACTTTAAGGGTATCACTCCTAGCCCAACCACTTCCTTTCTAGAACACACATTTTTCCATTTGACTTTGCTAATCCATTTTTGCTTTATCCCCGCCCCCCCAAAGGAAAGCTCGCCTAATCTTATCCAACTTATTGATGATGCCGGCCGGAATTCTGAAAAGAGACATAAAGTAGACGGGAAGATTTGACAATGCCGCTTTAATCAAGGTCAAGCGACCACCGAAGAAAAGTAATTTCCTTTTCCATCCTGACAACCTTTTCTGGAACTTTTCAACAATAGAATCCCAAGTTTTCACTCTTGCTGGGCTAGCTCCAAGTGGTACCCCGAGATATGAAAAAGGTAAATTACCATGCTTATAGCCGAAAAAATGAGCCAAATTTTGAAGATCGCCTGTTGTTCCACTCAGTGAATATAAACAGCTTTTATTATAATTAATTTTCAAACCAGAGATGAGCTCAAACACAATTAAAATCCTCCTGATATTTCGAAGTGTATTTTTCCCACCATTACAAAAAATAATTGTATCATCTGCAAATTGGAAATGGGAAACAGAAAATCCCCCGTCACCAACCCCTATTCCTTTAAGTAAATCCAGACCTTCTGCTTTTGATATCAAAAGATGAAGAGCCTCTGCCACAACAAGGAACAGGAAAGGAGAAAGGGTATCCCCTTGACGCAGACCCCGATGCATGCAAAATTCTGAAGTTGGGCTTCCATTGACCAAAACTGAAACTTTTGGTTTAGTGATACATTCTCGAATCCACCCACACCATCTCGTGCCGAACCCTATCTTTTTCAAAAGAAGAAGGAGAAACTCCCAGTTTACATAGTCATATGCCTTTTCAAAGTCAAGTTTTAAAATCAAGCCATCCTTCTTCTTCTTCTTCATTTCATCAATCACCTCATTAGCCATCAAAATTCCGTCTATTATCTGTCTTCCTCCCACAAAAGCAGTCTGGTTATTACTAATAACCTTCCCAATCACCCTCTTCAACCTCATACATAGAACCTTCGAAAAAATCTTATACAATGAAGTAATAAGACTAATAGGTCTAAAATCTTTAAGATCCACCAGTCTATTGATCTTAGGAATCAGGACAATAAAAGATGAATGGATTCCATTGGGCAAGAACCCGAAGTCAAAGAAGTGTCTGAAACATTGGAAAATTTCACATTTCAGCTCACCCCAGAATTTCTTGATAAAAGTAAAATTGAAACCATCCGGGCCTGGAGATTTTGACCCATCACAACTCCGCACAGCTTCTCTGATTTCTTCCTCAGTAAAAGAAGACTCCAGAATAGAAGCTTCTACCACCGAGATAGATTTAAACTCCAACCCCTCAAAAGATGGCTCCACCCAATCAGTAGCTTTGAAAATATTTTCATAAAATCCCACCACTCCCTTCTTGACTCAATTCCTTCGAATCCGAAGTCCAAACTCCATTGATGAATATTCCTTTCAAAGCATTCCTAGAGGCTCTGACCCTAGCAATACTATGAAAAAAGCGAGTGTTGTTGTCTCCCTCTTTTAACCATCTAATGCGGGATTTTTGGCGCCATACACACTCTTTTTCTCTATAAAGCTTCCAAATTTCATGCACTATTACATTCTTTGCCTCGATTTCCTCAGTTGTGAGGTCTCGATTATTTCCAATAAGATCATAATTTTCCAACATGCCTTTTGCTTGCTCAATCTTTTGGTCGATCGCGCCAAAGACATAACGATTCCATCCTCTAATCTTACCCTTCAGTGACTTAAGTTTCCCGACCAAATTGGGAGAAACACCATTAGAACTTTCAAATTCCAACCAGCTAGATTTGACAAAATTAGAAAACTTGGGGTGTTTGAGCCAAACATCAAGAAATCTGAATGGTTTTGGACCCCAGTCTACCTCATCAGAAGCTAGCAAAATAGGACTATGATCTGAGAGCACCCTTCGCAACCCTCTTTGTGAAAGATCTGAAAACATCTGAAGCCAATCCTCCGATATTAAGAATCTGTCGAGTCTACTTCTTCTATTCCCCATGCCATACAAAGTAAACTTCCTTCCAATCAAAGGTAAATCCAAGAGCTCAACTTTTTTAATAAACGAATTGAAATAATCCGAGCCCCTACCATTGGAGCTGCAACCTTTTCCTTCCTCTAGAGAGCAAATTGAATTAAAAATCCCCCGCGAAACACCACAGAATTGGTAGAGTTGCTTTTAGATTCAATAAAGTCTCCCATAAGATTTTCTTATCCCTTTCCGCATTAGGAGCGTAAACATTGACTATCGCACACCTGCCATCAACCCCTGACCATCGACCCCAAATACAAATCCAGTTATCATTGGATAAATTCCCTTCTAACACGAAGGCCTCCTTATTCCAAATAATACCCAATCCTCCCGATAGACCCGTCGCATGCGATGAAACAAATTTGAAATCCTCTGAACCCCACACCATACGACCATTTATCCTATCAAAATTCTAAATTTTGGTTTCTTGAAATAGCACCATATCAACCTTGTTTTGAGAAATTACCTTCCAAAAAGCCTTACACCATTCAGATTTCCCCAAGCCCCTCACGTTCCATGAAAGAATCTTCATATAAGAATTGAATAGGAACACCTCAATCCAGAAGGAAACCTAAGCAGTAGGCTCCTCATTCGAATCCTGCAATAGTACCTTACCCAAATTATGATAAACTAAAATGGATACTATATTTTGCGTAACCGCTCCATCATCACCTTTTAGCTTAACACCCAATCCGTTTCCCATATTAAGAATTACTTTTGCTTCCTTCATAAATACAGAATTTCTATGCTTGACATCACCATCAGATAACGAGGCATTCACAACCACTGGAACACAATCAACAAACCTTGGGAGGTCCGATTTCTTCTTGTTTTTTCTCTCTTTCTTCTTTATTCTCATCAGGACTTTGGAGCTCGACGCATTGCAACAATCCTTAATCATTTTCCACTTCTTCTTGTTTGTTTTAAGGGTTTTATCCCTCAAACCCAACCAATCTGTAGACACCTCCATAAAATCTGATTGAGAATCATCATTAGTTGAAATGACATCCACATTTGGGGCTTCCACCTCCGTCTTCTCCTATTCAAGAGGTGATTCGAATACCCTAGAGATTGAGTCGACACTTACTGCAAAAGTCGGAGTAGAATCAGTCCCCTTTGATTCGGAGCAGCGACCTGGGTTTGGTTCACTTGATGGACTGGGATATAATGGGCTGCGTCCATCTCCTTTTTCAATGTTACCCTCTTAAGATTTGTTTGACTTACTCATAGTACATGGGCCTAAGCCCATATCACCTCCTTGTTGGAAGCATGGACTCCACTGCATATTTGACCCCACCTCATCAAGGGACAGAGAGTTAACAAAGATATTTTTATTGGAACTTCCACCGCCGACCCTTTCCATCAACACCCCCACATGCCCAACTTTATTCATGTTTTTAAAACTATTATTGTTACCCACATTACTATCATTATCTTTAGCTGCCTCAACACCCAAGTCGTCCTTGGGTAAAGGGAAATCAGGTTGGACGAGGCCTTCATCATCATTATTCGGTGACTCTACCGACAGTGAGTCTGCAATGAAAACACCAAAGCTGGAATTTGATCCAAAATCGCCAGTGATATCACAATCTTCATCCATTTCTTGAACTCTGACTTTAACGAATTTTCCATCAATAATCAGCTCAATAATCCCATTAATTCTGGCCGTATCTGTGATCGCAGATAGCACCATTCCGTATTCAAAACATTTAAGTTTCATTGTATCAACATCCATGCCCAGAAGCAAACCCCAAAGCTCTGCAATACTAATAAAAGTTTCAGCGGACCAAACAGAAATAGGAATGCCTGAGCATTTCAGCCATGCACTTCTTGTACAAGAAGAAAATTTATCATTCCATCTTACAATCTTTAAGAACCATCTCTTAAGAAAATCCCAGTTATCCTTTTCATGAGCCGTTAAGTCATTCTCATCCTCAAACGTTATGAGGAAACAATTTTTGCCTAACGATCTGATTGACAAATCCGTAATGCCTTCCTTTGCAAAACAATCAACCAAGAAGTCAGTGTTACAGTGCTTACTTAAAACCACCACACTCTTGGATAGCCATGCACTTGTGACAGTATTCTTTGACCCAACACATTGTTTTGGCTCAGATGAAGCAACATAATTTTTGGTCTTCGAAATGCAACCTTCATTGTCTAATTCTGGTAGACCACTAACATCTTCTGCATGTTCCTTCGCAACTTGGGCATAAGAACGACCCATTCTCATCGCTCGATTGTGAATGACTTTACTAGGCTCTTCTTTTCCCATATCCTTCCTTAAGATCTTCTGTTCCTTCCCCCTTCTGGACTGCTTCTCTGGCTTTAACCCAAACTTTGCTTTCCTCTCTTCTTTTTCATCATCTTATTTGTTAAATCTTGCATGATTAACCCCCAAACAATTATCAAGAAACCATACCTTGTTAAAAGATCTAACGGCCATTGAGGCAGCCCTCATATTATCAAATCTTACAAACCCAAATCTTTTCCCACCTTTATTACTTTTTGATGGAATAAACACGTCTACTACTTTACCGCATTTTTCAAAAATCCCCTTAATCCACAGAGAATCAACCCTATCAGGATTGTTATTTACAAAAACGGAGAACACCTTTTTATTAGACACCCTCCACTCTTTATTTAAAACATTCCTTGTCTTCTTCTTCACTTCTTGCCATTCTTCGCCGTCAACGTCCTCCTTATCTTCACAACCAGAATATTCAATAAAACTTTTCTTGTTACCTCTTTCAACATGGGCCTCACGTTGATCATCATCCGAATGATGGTAAGTGGCACCACCATCTGGTCTTCTTGTTCCTACCCACGAGTAGGGGAACTTTCTCCCTTCATATTCTCTAATTGTAGCTTTGATTCGATCTCTCTCCATCTGGTCTTTTTTAGTCATGATTATATTTCCTACCTCTTTTTCTGATTTCTTGGTTTCTTTGATCAGAAGAAAAGGATCAACACCTTTTCTCCAAAGAGTTGATTTTCTTTGCTTAACTCACAAGCATGATAAACACAAAGCTCTTCAATTTCACTCCTCTTCTTGTTCCTACCCACAAGTAGGGGAACTTTCTCCCTTCATATTCTCTAATTACAGCTTTGATTTGATCTCTCTCCATCTAGTCTTTTTTAGTCATGATTATATTTCCTACCTCTTTTTTTCTTATTTCTTGGTTTTTGTGATCAGAAGAAAAGGATCAACCCTTTTCTGCAAAGTGTTGATTTTCTTTTCTTAACTCACAAGCATGATAAACACAAAGCTCTTCAATTTCACTCCCCAAAGTCCCCATAAAATACAACCAAATCAAACCTCTTTAGCAACTTGACATGAGGTAGCTCGCATTCCAATTTTAAATCTATTTTTTTATTTTTTTTACTCAATGTAGACATATGATATATACAACTATTTTCATTAACATTTATATTCATATATGGATTAGTATGCCAACGTTTCAGTTTCCAACGGTCTTTATCATAGAGCGGATGCATCAATTGATGTGCGGAATCCCAAAACGGAGACAGAGGATTTTAGTAATTAAATCTCAAATTTGGGTTGTTTCAGACTTTGTACGTAAATACTAAACACTATTGAGGTTGGATGGATGGTAAGTCTTATTAGTTGATGAAATACCACACTTGGGCAAAGATCTCGAATGTGACAACCCTGCAATATGTTTGACAAATTTTTTTTGTGGTCTTAGGTTTTTCCCCATAGATACGGAGACACTCGAACAAGATTATGTTGGAACTGTAAATAGAATAGGAACAAAATCACCTGATCAGCAGTCTCTTATTCACCAGTATCAAGATACCATTGCATAGAGTCTAAAGATTTGGAAGAATTTGTAGCCAAGAATGCCTGATGTTGCACATTAGAAGCATCTAGGAAAGATGAATTAGAATTGACTGATGAGTCTACATACCAATTTTCTTGAGGAGATGGATAAGATGAAATATGAGGAAAAGAAGATGAAGAGAAAGATGTAGAATTATCAAATTGATTTTGTGGAGATGAAATTGGAAGATTAGGTGTGGGAAAAAGAGGAAGAGACTGAGTATTTTCTTTAGAAGACTGAAAATTAGGAAAGTTAGGAACAGCAATATGAGCTAGAGGTGGATTAGAAGAATTGTTGGGCTGATAAGAATGGTTAATACGATGGTAACACTCGGAAGCACTATGGTTACTTTTGCCACAGATTTGGCAAAAAATCTTATGATTTGAAGATCTTCCATAGCTATTGTTTCTACTTCTACCTCTAAAACATCCCTTGTTTCTTCCTCCTCTTTGGGAAAAATGACTAGGGTTTTGACCTCCAGATTTAATGAATTAACTGTTGCCACAGATTTGGCAAAAAATCTTATGATTTGAAGATCTTCCATAGCTATTGTTTCTACTTCTACCTCTAAAACATCCCTTGTTTCTTCCTCCTCTTTGGGAAAAATGACTAGGGTTTTGACCTCCAGATTTAATGAATTAACCAATACTTTGATTGTGAAAGGGCTTAAAAGAATTATTGTTAATCGACATAGCCAAGAAAGTTGTGTTGATTTGGTTTGTGGGTTTCATTTTCCTGTTCATGTGAGATTCCTCAAACCTAAGCATTGCATGTAAATCACCAAGAGAAGCGATTGAGTGTTGGTTCTCAAAGAGGTTTTTAAGGAAGCATAATCACTCGAGAGACCATTAATGGTGTATAGAATTAAATCTTCATCACTCACAGGGGATCCAGCAGCAACTAATCTATCAGCACAAATCTTGATAAAATCAAGATACGAATCCATTGATCCCTCTTTTGAAGCATTTAACAACTTGAGTTTAATCTCATGAATATGAGATTTTGAATGTGATATGTATCAATTTTCAAGATGGTGCCAGATATCACATGCGTGATTGAAACCAATGATTTGAGGTAAAGTAGATGGAGATATAGTTGCATTCAGACTTGAGGTAAAGTAGATGGAGATATAGTTGCATTCAGACAACTTACCAATTAAGAATCAATGTTTAACCATTCACTCAAAGCTGGATTAGAAACAATCTGACCTGATTCGTTCATAATTTGGGCGGCAGGTTTGGGAATCGAACCTTCAACAAAGCCAAGCAATTGATTAGCTCTTAGGGCATTGCGCATGATCTATAACTGCCAGATCATGTAATTTTCTTAATCCAATTTGATGTTTACTAAAGAATTGAGATTCGAAATGAAGAAGATTAGGGTTGGTGGAAGATTGAGATTAGGAATAATCGCCATTGTTGCGAGAAAGTTTGATCGTTCAGCGGAAAAAAAAATCAGGAGGTAGGAGTTGAGGCTCTGATACCATGTAGAATCTTATGCATAACATGAATTGATTCTCATTGATTGTAAAATGAATGTACAGAGAGTGATTTATACGGAGGATAGAGAGATAGAGAGAGAAAGCTTGAGAGATAAAGCAGTTAGAACTAGTCAGAAATTAACTAAACAGAATTGCTTGCTAACAGAAATTATAACAGACAAATGTATCAACTAGTTGTACTCTAGAGTACAAGGGCCTAATATAGTATATATTTAGATGAGTGGTGTATTGGCTTAATAAGACAACTACGAAAACACAAGTTGTTATCATCTTGACTGTGCTGGTTTTGTGCAAACATATAGACAATTTGCGCTTGGTGCTACCATATGGCCTATTTCCACCTACAGTGGACAACAATTTGAAATAATTCTTACTATATACAAGGTACATATATACTAGTATTGTGTTGAAGCTTGATATACATTGTTGGGCCCATTCTCTAACAGCTTAAGCTTTTGGAGTAGTTGGAAACTTAACATGGTATCAGAGCCTTGTTTGTGGAAGGTCCTGGGTTCGACTCTCCATCCCCGCTTTGTTGTGCATATTTGCACTTTGTTATTTGTCTCCACTATGATGGAGTTTGGTTTGTTTGCTCTCCACGTGCAAGTCGGGGTTGCACGTGAGGGAGGGTGTTGAAGCTTGATATACATTGTTGGGCCCATTCTCTAACAGCTTAAGCTTTTGGAGTAGTTGGTAACTTAACATATTGCATAAGCAGCAAATTTGTTTACCTACTAAAAACAAGCAAAGATCAAAGTAATATTGACGTACATTCCAAAGAGAAAAAATTGTTTCAGGACAAGAATAGTGGAAATTGGTGGCTTCAGCTATATGACATCGTATTAGGATACTGTGCCCTCTACCATCTTCACAAGTTTAGGGAATAATGCTTCAAGAATACAATGGGGTGGAGAGGTTTTCGCTTCAACTCCCGAGGGATGTCACCCACAACTCAAATGGGAAGTGGCCATTTCTTTTTTGAAGGACACGGAAATCAACTCAAATGGAGAGAGATTGTAAAGTGGTGTGGATCCCAGTGGACTCCACAGTCTCTCTCCTCTCCCCATTAATCCACATCAGGGTGTGAATTGATGAGTATAAAATTTGGGTGTGGGACTAGCATTACCCAAAAAAAATAATCAGGAGTCGAAATTGGTGGCTTAAGGTACAAGACATTGTTTTAGGATACTGTCCCCTCTACCATCTTCACAAGTTTAGCGAACAATACCTCGGCAATATTACAATGGGGTGGAGAGATTTTTGATTCAACACCAGGGCAAAGTCACACCACAACTCAAATGGGAAGTTGCCATTTCCCTTATGAAGGTCACGGAAAATCAAGCTTTTTCAGTAATCTTGGAGCCTTTGATAGCACATACACTCTAATAGACCTCATTGGTGATTAGTCCTGCATACTACGCAAGGGCGAAGCATAGTGATGACAGGTACGTAGGGGTCATGGCCCTGCAAGATTTTGCAAACTTTGCAATTTTACCCGATAAATTTGTAATAATTGTACATACTACATACATTTGGCCCTTACAAAAATTTTGAATAAAATGGGTATGTATGTTTATTGTAAATTTTGAAATTAGCTTACATATTGGCCCCTTTAATATATAATAACTTTTACACAATGGCCCACGCTAATATCCACATTAATGTAACACTAATTGTAACCTAATCCACCCCTAACAATTAGAGAAGTTATAAATTACAAGTAAAGAGAAGTTGAACTTTTATGGGTCATTTCTAATCACTTCTCAATTTAGCCCAAAACCAAATTGATTTACAAAATCCAAAAAAAAAAACAAAAATCGATGTAACACCAAACCAAGCTTTACGAATTATAGTATGTGATCAGACTTTAGTATCCGAAAAAAGTGACAATATATACAAATAGACCTAAAAAAATATATGAAATACCCCAAAAAAATTTGCATAGGGAGATTTGCCTCCAAACCACCGTTTTGGCCCTTTTGCGCCATATATGGTTAAACGATGTTTTTCTTTGAGACCTTCATCATTTTAGAGCATGCATAAATGAAGCAATATCAAATTTTTCTATGATGGAGGGCCAAATAGTGATGAAGAACGATCTACCTTCGATCTTGGCTTTAAAAAATCTTGCATTTTTTTTCCTCTCCGCCAATCCACGCACTCAATCTAAGGGAAGATTAGATATACATAGCCTTAGCCACAAAGACAATTAAAAACACGACCTCTTCAATAATATGATTTGGGTCACCTTCACAGCTTCAGTGATTGGTGGTGGGAGCTCACATGGACTTTAGTTTCCAAGAAAATAACTCTTGTACGCCACAAGGCCAGCTCATGAGCAGGAGCAACGGAGGATCTAGCAAGAGGAATCGGTTATACGCAATTTGAGTAACTTGAAGGAGCAAACATCTTTAAAAGATTGAATTGCAAGGAACTTGCTTTGGTACCGTTAACCCAGTCCTGTGCAAACTGTCCCTCTCACAGTTTACATAGTATTTTTTCAAAAACCTTTTTTTTCTTTTTTATTGTGCAAACTATGTCACAGTTTGCACAGAAACTGTACCGAAGCCAGTTCCGAATTGCAAACCTCGGGGTTCATGGTGGATGTTTTTGGGTGTATGGTAGATTTTTTTTTTTGTTTTTTTTTTGGGTCTCGAGAAAACACCATTAGTTAGTTAGTGTGAGAAGATGGACGGGGATCAAACCCTTGACCTATTAAGGAGTGGAGCACTAACCCTTCACCACTTGGACTGAACCATTTTCTTGAGTTTGTGCTACAGGGATGCTCCCATACTAAACTATTTTCAATGTGACATTCAAAAGAAATATCTCTTCTTAGATATCTCTATGCATTTGATTTAATTTTTCCTTCTCTTTTCTTTCCTCTACTAAATTCAATAAGCAATCAGGGCTTACTGCACTCTTAGAATTGTAATTCTAAAACCGGGGTTTAATACCACTCCTAGTTAATTTGACACAATTTTTTAAAAGGTATGGTGAAGATAACAGCCCTGTTTGGTACTTTGCTTTTTATGATTAAGTTTGATCATAATAGAACTTTAGTAAAAAGTCTCTCATTTTAGACTTATTAAGTTTAAAGGACATCCCATTTTTTATTTTGGTCAAATCTCCACGATTAGTGGAACTTAATCGTATCAAGTCCCTATATTTTAAAAGTTATGTGAAATTTCACATAACTAGTTCAATTTTAACAAAAGCTATGTTGGGGAAAAATTGAGATTATGAATAAAAAGCAGAAAATTTTAAGGCTCCAAACGCGTCTAATGACACTGTCTTTAGAATATAATTTGCCCCCACTTAATTCAGTTTGCTATTGGGTTGCAGGCAAAGTTATTCCCAGGATTAATCAAAGCCTTTGGGTGAAAATAGCAGTTAGCAATGACTGATATTTTCCAAATCGAAATCTTTGTAAAACTGTGATTCTTTTTAAGAGAGAGAGTGCGTTTTTTCATTAGTAATATCCTATGCGGGGTGTCTTCTGTATTTAATAACATCGAAAGACTGTTTATCCAAAAGGTCATAACTTTTCTCAAAGTGTATTGGTTCAGAAAAGTCACGTACGCCCACCCTTTCACACAACTGTCTTGTCCTGCATAAAGTAACTGCCAAAGCGGCTAAGCCACTGAACATGACGTTTCAATATGACAATCAATTAGGGACTGTTGATCAGTCAGTCCATATTGACCGAATGAAAAGGATACAAGACTGTACACCCTTGACAACTAATATTAAATAACCAACAAACCACATTATGCATTATATATATAGACTTACCAATACTTTTAGATATAGTACTTGGACTATTAAAAAATATATATATTTTGTTTTCTTTTTGTTTTATTTTAACTATCAAACTAGTTAGATATTAAATGAACAAACAAACATTAACAATCCCCCACTTTGATAGTTAAAATAAAATTTAATAAAAATAATCTCTCTTTCAGAACAACACAAAATATCATTATGAATACAAGAAGGTGTTTAGCAACTTAAACCCTCAATTAGTATAAGTACATCAAAGTTTAATCAGAGTCATTGGTAGCTAGGCTTTAAACCAAGTACTCTATAAGAACAAACCGGAAATACAATACACACAATAATATACTGTTTACAAAGATTTCTAATCTGCTCAGCACTATTAAGGCCATGTGCTATCTCCTGGATTCATGAACGATCAAAGAGTAAACCTGACTCTCTTGAGAAGCGGCACCACTTCTACGTCCACATAGGTGAAATCACATTGTATTCCCATTACTTCAAACACGTCTGACTTCATTAAGAAACTAATTCAACCCTACTTAACGTAATGGTCAACACTGATTTTCTTCAAATTGTCTCAGAAATGGGCTCACAAAGCAAATCAGTGTTACTCGATCACTTATCAACAACTTGTTTTTACCCATTAAACCCGTTACTAGAGGTTTTCTAGTTTTGGGTTGGGTTACCATTGTTGGTGATCATTGTAAACGGTTTTAGCCCCATCTCATTAGATGTCACCCTTACCACTTCTCTAGGCAAGCCTTTGGTAAAGGGGTCAGCCAAGTTCTTACTTGACTTCACATATGTAATTGTAATTACTCCGTCCTGAATCAATTGTCTTACAAACTCGTGCCTCAGACTTATGTGCCTAGACTTTCCATTGTAAGTACTGCTATAAGCTCTTGACAGAGTAGCCTCACTATCGCAATGAATAGAAATTGGCGGCATTTGATTAGGCCATAACTTAATGTCTAACAATAAGTTTCTGATCCACTCAGCCTCTTTGCCTGCCGCTGCTAATGCTATGAATTCTGATTCCATAGTAGAATGAGATAGACAAGTCTGTTTTTTAGATGCCCAAGAAACAGCACCCCCACCAAGAATAAACACCCATCCTGAAGTAGACTTATTATCTCCTTGGCTAGTAATCCAACTAGCATCAGTATATCCTTCGAGCACAGCAGGATATTCATTATAGAATAACCCAAGTCCCATGGTCCTCCTAAGATAACCAAAGACTCTAGAAACTGCCTTCCAATGCTCTCCACTAGGATTACTTGTAAATCGACTCAACTTACACACAGAAAATGCAATATCTGGTCTAGTACAATGCATAAGATACATTAAGCTACCAATTACACTAGCATATTCAAGTTGTGCAACCGCTCTACCCGAATTATCACTTAACTTAATGCTTGAGTCAAACGGAGTATTAACTTCCTTAATACTAAGGTGTTTGAATTTCGAAAGCATGTTCTCTATATAATGTGTTTGGTTCAAAGCGTAACCCCCACTATGCTTTCTAACCTTAATACCTAAAATAGTATCAACTTCTCCAAGATCTTTCATTTTGAAATTAGAAGTCAAATACTTCTTTGTTTCAAGTATGCCTAACATGTTTGTACCTATGATCAACATATCATCTACATACAAGCATATTATCACACCATATTCTTTGGTAAACTTTGAATAAATGCACTTATCTGCACCATTTGGAATAAAGCCATTTGACAATATACATGAGTCGAATTTGTGATGCCACTGTTTAGGTGCTTGCTTCAAACCATATAATGATTTAATAAGCTTACACACTTTCTTTTCATTTCCAGGTAGGACAAACCCTTCAGGTTGATCCATATACACTTCTTCATTCATATCTCCATTCAAAAATGCAGTTTTAACATCCATTTGATGGATCTGCAAGTGATAGATGGAAGATAACGCCATAAGAACTCTAATAGAAGAAATTCTGGCCACGGGTGCATATGTATCAAAGTAGTCAATACCCTCCTTTTGCCTGTAACCCTTGGCTACTAATCTCGCCTTAAAGGCTTGCACTTTGTGATCAGTACCATATTTTCTTTTGAAAATCCATTTGCAGCCAATAGGTTTAGAACCTGGGGGTAAATCTACTAATGTCCAAGTGCCATTTCCAACGAGTGAATCTATCTCATCATTAATGGCTTCTCTCCAGAATGCAGAATCTCTGGAACTAATGGCTTCTGAGAATGTCTTAGGATCAGCCTCAACATTTAACACTAATGGCATCTTATTTGTCACTTTGTCTCTATCTCCTTCTACTAGAAAGATTATAGAGTCGGTTGAGACAAAATCTGGATGCAAACTTTTCTCTTTCCTTGGTCTCTTACTTCTTCTAGGTTCCTCTTTGGAAAACACACGATCTTTGACTTTATTTGGAGGTTCTAATCTCTGAATAGAGTCAAGATCAGAAGTTTGGGTCTCTACAACTTTAGAGTCTGCATAAAATTTATCTTCAAAAAATTCTACATCACGAGACTCTACAATTGTGTTAGACTCTAGATCAAGAAGTCTATAAGCTTTGCTATGTTCAGCATACCCAACGAACACACTTTTTTGTGCTCTAGGACCTAACTTAGTCCTCTTAGGATCAGGGACCCTGTAGTATGCCAAACACCCCCACACTTTGAGGTATCCTAAATTAGGCTTTCTACCCTTCCATATCTCGTAAGGACATACATTTGTTTTCCTAGAAACAATTCTGTTATGTAAGTGACATGCGGTATATAATGCTTCTCCCCACAAGTACATAGATAACTTAGCATGCATTATCATACAATTTACCATTTCTGTTAGAGTACGATTTTTCCTTTCGGCCACTCCATTTTGCTGTGGTGTGTAAGGTGCAGAACTTTCATGAACAATACCATGTCTTTCACAAAAATCATCAAATTCATTTGGAAAATATTCTCCTCCTTTATCGCTCCTCAAAACTTTAATTTTTTTATTTAACTGATTTTCGACTTCAGCTTTATAAATCTGGAATTTGACGAAAGCTTCATCTTTGGTCTTTAAAAGATAAACATATGTATATTTAGAAGAATCATCAATAAACGTGACAAAATATCTTTTTCCACCGCGAGTTAAAACACCATTTAATTCACATATATCCGTGTGAATTAAATCAAGAATTTCCGAATTTCTTTTAACACTAGGAAAAGATTTCTTAGTCAATTTAGATTCTGCACACACTACACACTTGTCACAGTTTGAATCATGATAATTAATTAAACCAAGTTTGCTCATATTTTTTATTGATCTAAAATTCAAGTGTGCTAATCTACTATGCCATAAAGAAAAAGACTCAACAATATAAAAAGAAGCACTGTTATTATTATTATTAATACTCAATTTGAACATTCCATTACAACCATAACCCTTTCCAACAAACATCCCATTCTTAGTTAGGATTAATTTGTCGGATTCGAAAACAACACGAAATCCTCTTTTACACACAAGATCAACAGAAACTAAATTCTTTCTCATATCAGGAACATGAAGAACATTCAGAAGAGTCAGAGTCTTCCCAGATGTAAAGTTCAATTCAACACTTCCTTTTCCAGCAACTTTAGCGCAGTCTTTATTTCCCATTTGGACCTCTTGTCCATCGACCGCCTCATAAGTTTTGAAAAGTGACTTGTCTTTGCACACGTGAACAGTAGCCCCAGAGTCGAACCACCATCCCGAGAAGGTGTCTGCCATGTTGATTTCAGTCACCATGGCCACAAGGTTCTCTTCAACCATATTTGCAGAACTTTTGTGTTTCTTATTCGAACGACACTCTTTGGCATGATGTCCCAAGATTCCGCATTTATAACATTTATCATTCTTTTTGTTCCTCTTCCTCTTGTTAGAAGCACGGTTTTTGGTTGACTGATCATGTTCTTTCTTTGTATGGCCCTCCACAATATGAACATTAGTTTTAGCGATTTCTCCTTTACCGTCTCGTTTACGAGTCTCCTCTTCAATTCGAAGATGTTTCTGAAGTTGTTCTAAAGAGAAATCTTCTACCTTATGCAGAAGTTTCTTCCTATAATCTTTCCAAGATGGTGGAAGTTTCGCAATAATTGCTCCAACTTGGAAAGATTCAGGAAGCTTAATGTTCATAACAGTGAATTTATTAACAATGCTCTGTAACTCATGAATTTGATCGAGCACAGACTTGTTATCAACCATACAAAAATTGAAGTATTCAGAGATTAAAAATTTATTTGTACCTTCCTCTTGAATCTTATACTTGAAGTCCAATGCATTCCATATTTCTGTAGCAGAATTTGTTTCCTTGTAAAAATTGTATAAACGATCAGACAGCGCGTTCAGAATATGTCCACGACAGAGGAGTGAATCTTCAGCGCGCTTCAGCCTTGCATCCTTTTGACTCTGTGTGTCTTCGCTTGTAGGTTCTGGAAGAGGCAGAAGAGTCGGATCCAGAATGTAATATAACTTCATGGCAGTGAGAAAGAAAATCATCTTATCTTTCCAACGCCCAAAATTACTTCCATCAAACTGATCGAGTTTGATAATTTCCTGATTCATTATCTTGGTAGAACACTTGGTTGTTTCTGCCTCCATTGCCATTGCAAATAATTATATTCTAAAATTGTTGGGGAAAAATTGAGATTATGAATAAAAAGCAGAAAATTTTAAGGCTCCAAACGCGTCTAATGACACTGTCTTTAGAATATAATTTGCCCCCACTTAATTCAGTTTGCTATTGGGTTGCAGGCAAAGTTATTCCCAGGATTAATCAAAGCCTTTGGGTGAAAATAGCAGTTAGCAATGACTGATATTTTCCAAATCGAAATCTTTGTAAAACTGTGATTCTTTTTAAGAGAGAGAGTGCGTTTTTTCATTAGTAATATCCTATGCGGGGTGTCTTCTGTATTTAATAACATCGAAAGACTGTTTATCCAAAAGGTCATAACTTTTCTCAAAGTGTATTGGTTCAGAAAAGTCACGTACGCCCACCCTTTCACACAACTGTCTTGTCCTGCATAAAGTAACTGCCAAAGCGGCTAAGCCACTGAACATGACGTTTCAATATGACAATCAATTAGGGACTGTTGATCAGTCAGTCCATATTGACCGAATGAAAAGGATACAAGACTGTACACCCTTGACAACTAATATTAAATAACCAACAAACCACATTATGCATTATATATATAGACTTACCAATACTTTTAGATATAGTACTTGGACTATTAAAAAATATATATATTTTGTTTTCTTTTTGTTTTATTTTAACTATCAAACTAGTTAGATATTAAATGAACAAACAAACATTAACAAGCTATGTGAAATTTCACATAACTGTTATAACATGTGGACTTTTTACTAAAATAAAAAACGGAATGAACCTAATAATAAAAAAAAATTATTTCAGAGGAATTTTAACTAAAATTCCCTTATCATAAAAGCAAAGCAATAAGCTTCAATAGAAGATTATCATTTGATAGTAATCCACTGTAATTGTAATTCTAATAGCGAAATTGGTAAATTTAATCATCCAAATAATTGTGACAAACACCGCCCAGGTACTTTGGATATCAGTCTAATGCAAATAGGACCTGAGATCTGAATTTGAGAAGATACCAAATACGAACTAATTGGAAATAAAAAAATCTCACTATGCATACTTAACCCCAAGGAAGATGAAGTACAATTTTTTAAAAAAATCTCACTATGAATACTTAAGATTTACAATCACTCAACCGATCTCTTCTCAAAGTGTGACGCCCCGCAATCACTCAACCGATTTTTTTTTTCTGTGTTGATTGCTATCTTTGTGCGAATTTTGCGGACGAAATTTCTTTTAAGGTGGGTAGGATGTAATACCCCGTATGTTATTTTCGAAATTTTTATTAATCGAATAATAGCAGTTTTGGATTTAATCAGTATAAATTTTTACCTGCGAATGTGTATCATCGCATGAGCTCAACACACCCAAAAATCCCCCTTGTTAAGATTGGAGACCACACAAAAGTTGGTGCGCAGTGTGTGCGTGTGTATTGCATATGTTTATATGCTTGGTGCCCAAGCACACTGATCCTATATGTACACCTAACCCCCATCTAATCTCCCATTCTCTCAACTATCTATTCTCTCTACTGTCTCTCTCTCTCTCTCTCGGCTAGATTACACACATGAACACATATAATAATCTATACACACCACACATATGAGTTAATACACATACACACCTAGATAATTAGACATATTCATATACACAAATTCAAGGAGTTTCAATCCAAGCTTTGGATTTTGGAATTGGGTAAGTTTACAATTGTAATTTGTAATTTCAGTTTAGTTAAACTGTTAAGTGTAGGTATATATAGATAATCAGATTCATGAATACAATTTCAAGGTGATTGAAATTCAAGTTTTAAATTCAAACTTTAGATTTTGTTAAGCTTTTATTTTGATTTCACTTCACTATAAACTGTGAATATAGATACATATATATATATATATATATTTCATAAATATATCAGTAAGGGCCCAAAAATAGCGAGCAGAAAAACAGTCGCAGAAACTTGATTTTTTTATATCAAATGAAAGGTCTCGATCCCACGAGACTCCCTTTCGAATTTTAGAAGCTAATCCATAGCGGTTGCGACGAACGGTCGATTTAAAATTTTGTCATCTCTCGGTTTTTCGATTAATCTGAGAGCTATGCTTTGATTCATGAAAATCTGATTTTATATTTGGAATCTACGCGGAAAAACGAAGAGTTTCATATATTGAAAGTCATGTTTGGATTAAGTTTTCAAAATGGGTCAAAACTAGTGTTTGATTTCAAAACAGGGGAAGGAAAGGGAAGAAGACGATTCTGTGATACCTCGCGCGCGCGACCCGCGCGAGCGAGGGGTCGCGCGAGCGCGACCAGGCTAGTTTTTTTTTTAAAATTGTTTTGAAAATAACCACGTGGCCTTACTGAACACAATTCGCCTGCGCGAGCGACCCGCGCGCGCGACCTCAGGCAGTTTGGTGAAATCTTCTATTTTGTTGTATTTAAGTCTGTTATGAGCTAAGGGACCTTGTACCCTAAGCTTTAAGAGTTGTAATTTGCCTTTGTAGTAGTTGTACTCATGGTTTGAGGTGTTGTACCTCACTAATATACGCGCATTACTGTATATTGAGATTTGTAACAGATTGAGCAGTTCCGGTTTCTATTCTGATTAATTATTCAGTCTATCTTCGGTGAACGATAATTCTGTATAACCCTCAATAAAGTTGTATAACATGTTAATAGTGTATTTACATGTTTATTTGAGCTGCTATACCTTAAGTGGTTAATTGAGTTGTTATGCTTTACGTGTTTACCTGGGTGATTTCAGCATGTCTATTGCGTTGCTTTAAATGATAGCACGCCTTGATAATTCGTCTTATGCAATATTGAATATGTCTGGTTGCTTAGAGCTCGCATAGGTCATAATATTTCATAAGCATGAGCATGAACACGAAAATGGTTTTGGGATGAAAGACCTTAGAGGCTTTCGATTTTTGAAAAAGGAAGATCTTATAGACTTCAAGATTTTGAAAAAAGGAAGACCTTAGAGGCTTCCATGCATAAAACCCTATAGGAGGGATTTTGTTTACAAAAGTTAGAAATCCCGGATTTGTGGGTAGGCGTGTGAGATGGGTACCACTAGGAACTCGAATTGCGGGATGTGCTGCAAGAAACCCCCGTAACGTTGAAGGCTAGGCCTCCGTGTAATTCATAAGGCCCAAAGTCCCGCACGTTTGAAGCTAGGCCTACGTGGACGGGAAGCCCATGGTCCGGGTAATGATATTGACGAATGAGGGTGAGTGTTTGAAAAGGCATGTAAATGGTTTTCATGCATTAACATTGGCATCATTGCACTCACGTATGTTATATAACAGATGTTATTGTGCGGTTATATGACTATACGAGTCTTTTGGCTTATGGACTATTAAACTTTTTTTTTCAGGTGATATAGATAAGGGTAAGGCCCCGAGACTTGACAATACTTCCGCTATAGTTTGAAGACCCCGTGTATGGGGATTATCATTTAAATTAATGTAATACAATTTGGTTTCAAAGAACCTATTATGTTTAAATTTGACAAATGTTATTTCACCCGCTTTTAAATAAAGAGATAGCTTAACTCTGATTTTTCGCTGCTTATATTGAACGTTTTGTTTTAAGAAAAAATATCTCAAATGAAAACCAGATTTCTGACTTATAAATGTTTTCCAAATGATAAACGTTTAATACAAGTAACCCTCGAAGTCTTGGACTCGGGGAGTTACCAATTGGTGTTAAAGCCTACTGTTATTACTGTTATTGTTGTACTTTCGCCGATTGACACCCCGTCGCCAGGACTCGTGGCGGGGCGGGGCGTCACACAAAGTCCCTCTAGTCCTCTCACCCACAAGTTTAGTTTGCCTCTCAATAAAGCTCACACACCCCTCTCTAAATTAATATAAATAAGGTAATACTTTTGTGAGAAGCTTCTCACATGAGAAGGTGAGTTTTAACCATTGAATGAGCATCTAGTCTTAAGATTTCCAAGAATCTGGGGAGAATCTTATGACTAGATACCCATCCAACGGTTAAAACCCGTCTTCTCATGTGAGAAGCTTCTCACAATAACATTGCTCATATAAATATCTCACAAAAATGGACACCACAGGAGGGGAAAAAAAATTATTTGATTTCTTCAATCCCTCAGATATAATTTTTAGAACCCTAAAAATCCAAATTTATACTAATTCAACCAAAAATACTCGGTGCCTCCGAATATCCATACAATGTCTACCCCTGAAGCCAAGTCTTGGCTCCGCCCCATAGACAAGTACTTTTTGAAAACATATTAATCTTTAAAAGAAAGAACTGACAACACATGACCTAATATCTCGTTATATATTCCATATATCCAATCAGTTAATAAATTAAGTTTTTTCTTTTTTCGTAATAATTAAAATACAGCAATCAGAGTAATGACATATTTACTTCAGATTTAGGCTAAAACGTGCATGGACATTGAGTAATAACATGTTTACTTCATATTCACTTCAGATTTAGGCCAAAGCATGCATGAACATTCCTTAAAGTACCGGACTCAAACTTGCAACTTTTTCAGAATAATTAAAATACAGCAATAAGAGTATAATAGCATATCTACTTCAGATTCACTTCAGATTTAGGCTAAAACATGCATGGACATTCCTTAAAGAACCGGACTCAAACTTGCAACTTTTTCAGAATAATTAAAATACAGCAATCAAAGTAATTAACATATTTATTTCAGATTCACTTCAGATTTAGGCTAAAACATGGACATTCCTTAAAGAGCCAGACTCAAACTTGCAACTTTGTGGTATTAACATGAAATCTTTTGACAATGACGCAAAACCCAAGTGGCAAAGGGGCACTTAGTGCCATATTGTGTATCCATATTGTGTATCCAGGTTCTATATTCGAACCTTCCACCTCCTCATGTAATTTAAAAAAAAAAAACATTAAATATTTTGGTTCAGTTTGATTTTGTGGGATTGAGTTAATCTATGTTAGTCAAACCTGCCTTTTCAGATTCTGTTGGTCAAAATTTTTGGAATCTGGTGTTCAATATTATGGTACTAATTAAACTTCTTACCATTTAGTGCTTGTAAATATTTGGTATTTCATTTGATGAAATAAGACCCTCAGTCCTATATACATAGCCTCTCATTTGAGTCTGTTGTCCAGGCTAAACTTTGTACAAAAATTGCAAAGTTAGATAGGAGACATAGATACAGGGGTTTTGCAAAAAATCTAAAATGGCTGATGCCAAACATGAAATTGTATTTTCATGCTACATATCTGTATTGATGGCCATTGTGTACATGCTGAGCCACCAAATTGTTGAAGGCAGACATGTTTTAGTTGAAAAGCATTCAGACCTAAAGCATAAAGGAACAGTGAAAACCATAGTGGTAACCTATTGCTTTCTTTATGAGTAATACTATGCATATCAAATTTGAATTCCAAAATTGGTTCTAAAATATTTTACCACTTGTAACACATGCAGTGGTACATGGTATCACCTACCACTGCCATAGTAAATGATAAAATTGTTAAAATATTTGGAAACCAACAGATTTGAGATTCAAAATTGAGAAACATAAGTACTATTAATTCTTTCTGTTATATATATGGTGTGTGTGGCTATGAGAGTTAAAGTCTTTGAGGGTGTACTTTGTCTTCTTGAATTTCCGTAGAGTGAAGATGGAGATGTGATTGATTGTGTTGATTTCTATAAACAACCTGCTTTTGATGATCCACTTATCAAGAAAAATATTCAGGTTTGTTTTCTAAGTTCATTATCTATATTCAAATAATTGAATGATTTCAGTTGGCTCTATATTTAATCAACAATGCTAGGGGTGCACTCTTACACACCCAAAAAACATCCACAGTACCTTGAGGTGGACCAATGCAAAGAGACTGAAAATGGATCCCGCAATCTCTCTCTCTCTTCTCATTAGTCAACCTCAGGGTGTGGATACTTTTTGAGTATGTAAGGGTATGCCCCAAACATTACTCATATTTAATTGCTTTTATGAGAAGAACTAATATGCACCCCCTCCCCCTTTTTTTGGATCAAAATGTTGACTGTTATTTCAGCTTTTCATACCACCCACTGGGACAGGAGTGTCAATAAAATCGATTGGACCAAACCAACCGACCGAATCAAAATCGATTGATCGGTTCTGAAACCTCCCCAAAACCTGAATGATATTCCTATGGACAACTAATAAAATTTTCCTTGTTACAGGACATACGGACACCCACTTTGACAACAAATAAACTCTCCCTATAATGGAAAAACACATATAAAAAGAGAATTAGGTAAACATTACCTACCTTCTTTGAGGTTTGACTTGAATACATAGATCTCTCTCACGTACATTTCAGGAATCTCACTTACCTCTCTTATTTTTGAATATTAGTTTCAGGTCACCCCCCACCCCCAAATCTCCCTTTAACAAATCGGTAGAATATTTAAGAGAATCTAACACTTAAATTCAAAAATAAGGGAGGTAAGTGAAATTTCTTAAACGAAAGGGAAGGTATGTGTACTAAGGCCAAATCTCAGCGGAGGTAGGTGATATTTACTCAAAGAAATGTTCTAGGTAAAATAAAAACACATATGTAAAAATAAAATAAATAAATAATAAAATAAATAAAATAAAAGATGTACTCCCCTCCCATGTCAAAGTCTCGTTTTGGAAAGTCTAACTTTTTAAATCTTACTATAACTTTTCACCATTGTCCATTTTGAATTTCAAAATTTGAGTATGACATAAATAAATTGAAAAAATGGTAAGAGTTTTATATGATAAAATTAATTAATTAAAGTCTTGACTTATCAAATGGATTTTTAAAATGTGACAGCTAAAAATGAAATAAAAAACTCTTAATTTGACATGGGAGAATAATAAGTCAAAAGGAAATGATTATGTAGTTTGTTTTCAGTGATATAGGCTCTGGTAGTGTTTGGTCAGTTAGGAGCCTAGATAACAAAATAAAAGAAAAAGAAAGAAACGTTTTTTATTTTAATGGAAAGTAAAAATGGTAAGAAATCAATAACAGGGTAATTAAGGGAAGTGACATGTAATATGAAAAAATACATGTTTTACATCTTATGGTATACAACTTATAGCTTCCTTCTTTATTTTCTTTTTGGGCAAGTCTATAGTGAATAACTTCTCATATGAGAAGTCGGATTTTAACCGTTGGATGAGCATTAGGCAATAAATGCATCTCCAAATTCTTGAGAATCTTAAGGTCAGATGCTCATTCACCGATTAAAACTTCTTTCTCATATGAGAAGCTTCTCACAATAAACTTATCCGTTCTTTATTATTTTCCTTAGTAGTCAAATTATAGAAAAATTACTTTTTTTTAGATGACTTACCTGGATGACTCACGCCACACACACACGCACGCATACACCCCCACACACACACTCCAAGTAGTAGAACCCAAGAGAGACCAGACAAAAGCGCACGGGATATTCTACAATGAAGGAGGGAAAAACCCCTCCCACTCCCCCATGCAGAGATTTGAACCCATCCACTCTCAACCACTTGGGGAGAGGAGGTTATGCCACTTGACCACAAGGGTCTTGGCCCAAATTTTTTACTTATACTATATATTCTTTTTTTCAGCACTTAATCTACTAATCAAACAAAGCTTAAGACTTTAAATCAGTAATATGTGTGGATTTTGTAGATAATGCCCAGCTCATATCCAAGTGGAATGCAATCAGATAGCACTCAACCTAAGCTTACTCAACATTGGCACAAAGATGGAGAGTGCCCAGAAGGAACAATCCCCATTAGAAGAACTCATGAAAAGCATGATAATCACAAAGCTCTTCAATTTCACTCCCACAAACTACAACCAAATCAAAACATTCTAGGGCATGAGGTAGCCTACACTGCAACTTCAAATCTTTCTTTTTTCCTTAAGACTCGATATATATACACACATATATACTCCCTCTGTCCTATACTCCTATATTAAGGTTATTTTTTTGGGGAATTTAACTTTTTCAGGATATTTTATTGTTGTGAAATTTTACATTTTTCATTATTGTCTCTTTTGAATCTAAAAGTTCTAGCTTCACATTAAAAGAAAAGTGGGAGAATTTTTATAATAAGGGGTAAACTTAGAAAGTGTGTAGTTCAAATTCATTAACTTTTTCAAATGTCAAAAAATGGAATCAATGACACTTAATTTGAGAGAGATAGTATATAAATAAATAAAATAATAAAAAAAATTACGTTACACATGTTGTAGGAGTCACTTGAACTTTGTCTTCATTAACTTGTGTACATGTATATATATATATATATATATGTGTGTGTGTGAATTAGTATGCTACAGTTTCAACAGTCAACGGTGAGTACCATGGAGCACATGCATCAATTAATGTGTGGAACCCCAAAATAGAGGTGGAGGGTGGTTTTAGTTTATCACAAATTTGGATGGTTTCAAACTGGAGTGGAGATATAAATTCTATTGAGGTTGGATGGATGGTAAGTCTAATTAGTTGATGAAATCGTGTACATAATTTAGCAAAGATTTGATATGTGACAACCATGCATGGAATATGGCTAACAAATTGTTTTGTGGTCGTAGGTCTTTCCCTCTAGATATAAAGACGCTCGAACAAGATTATTCATTTATTGGACAGTAAGTTTTCTTGTTCGATCAACTCTTACATCTAACTCAATTGCAAGAATCACATAGCGCACTACTTCAAGATTAATGGTTCGAGATAAACAAATTGTTTTGCTTACTTGCTTTGACATAGGTGTCAAATACATTTCAGCACCCTTTGCGTTTTTTTTCAAAGTTTCACTTTGTGCTTTGTGTTTTCAAATATTGCAGCATTTAAAATAGGGTAAATTGCATGTTTATCTCCTAAAGTTTGGGTGGTTTGGCACTTTAGAACTTCAAGTTTCAAAAGTGGCAATTTGGTCCCTAAAGTTTGAGATGAGTGAGAATTTGGCCCTCGAAGACTTTTTGCAACGAAATTTTAACTTTTAATGACGAAAATATTCATCACTAAAGGGTTAATTGGGCTTATTTGCCGTAGTTATGAAACTTTGGAGACCAAAATACCACATTTGGAACCTTAGGGTCTAAAGTGCCAACCTACCCAAACTTCACAAGGGTAAAAAGTAAAATTTACCCAAATAGGTTTAAAATATTATCAATTGAGGGTAAATTTTTTGGATGCCAGCTGATTTAAGGACCCTGCTTGCTGCAATGCGAATTAGAGCACCCAAAATATCGTCACCAACTATTTGACTATATGCTTGAACTAGTAACTTAAGTCATTTTAAGATGATTAAAGGGTGCTATATTCTAGTTTTTGGAATTGATACTACATTACATGTTTTACAAAAAACTTACACTCTTGTGGCCATCAGAGAGATAACTACAGAAACACAGGTTGTTATGATCTTGATTGTCCCGGTTTTGTTCAAACAAATCGCAAATTTGCGCTTGGTAGTTCTATATGGCCGATTTCCACATACGGTGGACAGCAATTCGACATAACTCTTACAGTACACAAGGTACATATATACTAGTACTGCATAAGCTACAAATTTGCTTTAACAAAAAAAGAAGCAAAGATCAAGTAAACCTAACTTTCCAAAGTGAACAAATTGTTTCAGGACAAGAATAGTGGAAACTGGTGGCTTCGACTACAAGACGTCGTGTTAGGATATTGGCCCTCTACCATCTTCACAAGTTTAGCGAACAGTGCTGTGACAGTACAATGGGGCGGAGAGGTAACTTCGGGGGGAAGTCACGCCACAGCTCAAATGGGAAGCAGCCATTTCCCTTCTGAAGGTTTCGGAAAATCAAGCTTTTTCAGAAATCTCGGAGCCATTGATAGCTCAGACACTCGAAGAGACCCGGTTAATCTTATACCATTGGTGACTAGCCGTGCATACTATGATTTAAAACTCAGCCCAAATACACGCACTGGTTATGGAACCTTTTTCTACTATGGGGGTCCAGGATTTTCACCCTAAATCTCATTATGGCTACAAATGAACTACACAGAGAAAATAAGAAAATGCTTTTTTATTGGCATCTTATATGGTGAAACAATGTTGTTCTTCCATTCTTTACCATTTTAGAGCATGCATAAATGAAGCATTATCACATTCTCCTGTGATGGAGGGTCCAAAGCATTATCACATTATCACATGCATCAATGGTTTGATTGCAAATTCAGGTTCAGCGATTGACATGGGCGGAGCTAGGGTTTCATTTAGGGGGCACATATGGGTTCGGGTGTAGCGATCCCGATCTTTTTTTTTTTTTTTTTTTTTTTTTTTGTAAAATTGGTATACTATCCAACCTTGAAAATTGTGTGATTTTTCCGTGAATTTCACCTTTAGTGGATACCTATTCAAAGACAAACAAATCTCTCTATTACTCCTAAAAAAAATTCAGTCATTAGTTTCACCTGTAAATCATATACTCCCTCCGTCCCATAATAAGTGTTCACTTCCATTTTGCACATTGTTTAAGAAAGTTGTCTGATATTAGTTTTTTGGGTTCATTAAATGGCCACTTTCCAATTTTACCCTTAGATGTGATGGGTGTTTGACTTTTTACTTGTTTTGAGACCACAAATAAATACTAGTTTGTCTTTATTATAAGGGTAGTTTTGGAAAGTAAATAAAAGCTATATGCCAATTTAGGAAAGTGGACACTTATTATGGGACATCCAAAATAAGAAATGTGGACACTTATTATGGGACGGAGGGAGTATTTATTTGAGTAAAATTTTGAAAAAATTGAGGATCAAAGTGAGATTTCTGAGTTTAGGGTAGAACAATAACTCCACCTTTGGAAATCAAACCATTGACCTATTGAGGAGTGGAACACTATACTTGTTGCCCTTTTACCACACTGATTGAGCACTATCACTAGTGTGTGCTACATGATTACTCCCATTCAAAGTATTTTCAATTAAAACTTAGAAAACGTTATAAAAAATTTTAATTCCGGAACATGGGTTTAAAATCTTAATTATCACCCAGATTGGCCAACATGGTTTAGATTTTGCCGGGGATTAAAGCATTAACAATAATCTACTTCTCTGCCCATGGATTTCAGTCTCTCTGTCTGATCTATTATGCTGTTTTAAAAGTATTTTGACACCAACTCATCAAATCTACATAACTTATAGTACATAGGACCATTAAATTTATTCAGCATCAAAGTTTCATTATTGAATCCACATTCGGAAACAAAAATGGACACCACATAGGTAAAACTATATGCTTTTTCAATCTCTCAGACACAATATTAATTTACAAAAATTAACACAAGATTTGGGTTTGGGGGGGGGGGGAGGGGGGTTTAAAAAAAAGTGAACAAAAAGCTCATGTCAAACATTTTATCAAGTATGCATGTACTAAATGGTCATTACACGCAAGCGTTGTGTCATTGGTTACGAGCCACTTACCATACGTGAGACAACCTCATCATACTGTTTCCTTTCCTCTTGAATGGACTGAAAAATCCGAGCTGCCGATTCAGGAGCTGATCGAGGGTTGTGAGGTACAACCTTGATTACCTGTGTCCGATGCTCGCAACTATGGGTCCCACCGGGCTCGTCCGAAGCCTGAGCCGTTGGGACCGTAGGAAAAAGAGCATTGCTTCGTACCATCGCAGGACTGCTTGCAGTACTGCCCTGAAAGTCACTCTCTCTTGATTCCTGAACATTTCTAACACTTTTTTCGCTCAGTGCGTTACACGAGTTATTATAAGGTATGGTGAAGTTAACACCCCCGACGGACACCTGATTATCGTGGCCGTTGGATCGGACTCTGGCTGCTGAGCTGGAAAAAGACGGGTTCACGACTGGCATGCCATAGGGTGGAAAGTAGGTCTGTCCCATTGGAGGAGTGCCCGGGAGAATTCCAATCCCTTGATGGTGAGAGGGTGGAACAACATATGGTATGGCCAATAAGTCTCTGCCAAGTGGATTTACACTCGTGGGCCCACAGCCACCGTAAAATGGTGCAATGAAACCTGAGGTTGGATCGTAAGGCTTGTAAACGAGTCCTTCGGAAGGTGACATTACAGGAACCAACCACTGGTTGCCAGGTGGAGGGTGTAAATACCATGGAGGTGGTTTATCGGTGACCGGAGATGGTGTTGGCGGATTTGCAGTACTAGGTTTGTAGGTTGTTTGTTGAGAAGCGAGCCCTTTGTTGGTATCAATGCCCTCTTTAGGCTTAACTGTCAAAGGTATCGGTTCTAGAACAAACTCGGATGTCGAGTTCTTCAAAGGAGAGACTTTCATAGAAGGTTTTCCCAAATAAATGTTTTTCTCGAGCAATATATTTGGTGATCCAGCGATCAATCTTTGTACCTGTTTCAATTATTACACTGTTGAGTAAATAATATCTTCCCCCAACCACAGATACTATTAATGTGGAAAAAACAGAGAGAGACAAATAATAAATCAGTTTAGGGCAAATACCAGCTTACCTTTATTAGCCTATGCAATTCAAATACTTGCACCGCAAAAACTCTCTGCTGACTGAAAATAGAAGCACTTCATGATTACACGCAAAGACATAATTGAGTAATAGAATACATATAAAACGTGTATATATACACACACACACATATATGGAGCGAATTATATGACACTAACGCAAAAAAAAAAAAAAAAAAAAAAAAAAAAAAAAAAAAAAGAAGAAACTGGCCAAGCAACCAAACAGAAACAGACAGATTAACAAACAGGATCTCCCCGAAATCAAACGAGTGCTCAAGTTGATATGAAACTCTCAGCCACAGCTACGCAATTTGGTTGTGCACTTCTTAGTCAAAATCTGTATACAGGATTCACATACTAAC
The DNA here is from genome assembly GCA_033977485.1 of Hydrangea macrophylla. Classification (NCBI taxonomy): domain Eukaryota; kingdom Viridiplantae; phylum Streptophyta; class Magnoliopsida; order Cornales; family Hydrangeaceae; genus Hydrangea; species Hydrangea macrophylla. The sequence goes on from CM066991.1 coordinate 143,082,617, forward strand.
TTTGCACTAATCAAAAAACAGGGCAAATCCTTCCTAAATTACGCTAATTCATTTGCTTTAGCCATGTTGAACATTGCGACCTTGGCTCTGGGAATGATCCCAATGCAAAAGTAACAGGATGAAACAATTTCGTGTGTAAAGCTGCTAACAATGATTGTGTAACGCGAAACAATTAGCCTCAACACTGAAGTTTTTCCTTATAATAAACAAGGTCATGACAATAACTTCAATATAAATCATGTAGTTACAAATTTACATGTATCTAACACTCTCAAACATGAGACTTTCCAGAAGAAGTTTTGAGAGAGAGAGAGAGAGAGAGAGAGAGAGAGAGCATAAAGATGGTAATAATGACACAAAGAATCTATAACACAACCAAAATCCAATAAAGCATAAATATGGTAGTGATCCTAATACTGACCATCACCATTTTTCAAGAACTTGTGAAACTATACGTGGAATCATCTCATAGAATTGTTCAATCCAGTAGCAGAATGGATAAAGAAACACCTAAAATAATCATAATTGCTGAATTACATTAGCAGAGGCAGATGAGTAACACAACAATTTGCACATGGTACTGAAAATAAAAGTAATGGAAATTCTAAATACACTTAGACGTATGTTGTATCATGTATGGCAATACATGTCAGTTTCAACATTGTCAAGCTGTGCAAAGGTACATAGCAACCACCAGTTAGAGAGACTTACTGGACAATAGCTCGTCTCGCTTTCCAGAATTGTTTCTGACCTATTACTCCCACAACATCATCAGGGGATACATTAACGCCCGAGACAGATTCCACCATGGATGTGACCGAGTCGTCATCATTTTTGTCTACATCTCCTACTTGTAAAGACCCACATTCCTGATCTTCACGGCACTCGCTAACGATTTCACGCATGTAAGGATTTCTATGATTGTCCTGATGTGACGGCCGGGAATCCGATAAACCTGAAATTGAATTGTTTCTCTTCGCTGTTGCCTTCTCAAGCTCCATTGAAGCACCACCCTTGAGGACCTTGTTTTCTTGCAAACCTCTATACTCTTGATGTGACCGTTCATTTAAATCGTGTAAACTATGCAAACTATCCACCAAATTGCTTTTCTTTTCTTGGTTTAAAGATACATGCACTCGCTTCACTGATTCAGATATCTTATCTCCATTTGACAAAATGGAAGCAGGCTTCTTAACATGGTCGTGACTTGACTGACAGAGATTTGGGTTCTCCTCGGTTTGATTCCCCAAGCGCCGCCATGACTTTGGCTCTGTGGTGCTAGTTCGGTTCAGATGCTTTTCACAGGTAGTTTTAAGGAGCCTAGAAGACTTTGAGCTCGAGATAGAAACTTTCTCAATATCTGTGTTTTGTTCTCTATTACCACCACTTGGAATTCTTCCCAACTGGGAAAAAATTGGAGTTTCAAAATTGTCCTCATCTCCAAGGTTCTTCACAGAAGAATTCTTAGAGTTAGAGAAACCGTGTGGTTGAAACAAGCTGAAATTTCCATCTGTTGAAAAATTCCCTTTAGGTTTCATTGGTCTCCGTTCGAAATTCGTAGGAGTGGTATTTACATTCATGCCACTAGAAGAATAAGAATTTGCCCTCTCAGGTAAATGAGAAGATGCAGATGAACTGATGAACGGAGAAAATAGAGTCTTTGTGTGGCCACCACCCTGCAACCAAGAATGACTCCATCTAAGCGAGCAAGCAGACAATAAAAAAAGCAATAGGGGCCGTGAACTCAAGATATATAACTAGGTTTCAAGGAAACCAACATGATTAAAAGTCATTTAAAAACTTCACATGAAAAGTACTCTCTCAACAATGGTATTTCATATTTGCGTTGAATTGGGGCATCCAACCCAAAACCAATTGACAATGGATGAAGTAGCCTCATTATCTTATATATTGAGTAGCAAGGCTTTAAAATCGCGATGTGGGATTATAATCTCAACACACCCCCGCACGTGTGGCATGACTGAGAGCCAAACACGTCGATTACTGAAATAGGGCAACGTGGAGCACACGTGGCCAAACTAGGCTTAACAATAACCTGCTCTGATACCATGTTGAATATTATTTTGGCAAAGCTTAGGATTGACAACTTGTCAGACCCCTTTTATATTAAAACAAGAGCAAGAGATTAAATATGCTGAATTGGAGCATCCAACCCAAAACCAATTGGCAATGGGTGGAGTAGCCCCATTATCTTAGAATCCCGATGTGGGATTATAATCTCAACAATTTGCACACCCAAAAGTTGAAAATCAACAATGGTATGTAATTCCCAATAATCATAGTTGCATGTATCTCATGTGTCACAAGTTTTTCTAATCATGGGAGAGTGCACATATGTGCTTGCACGGGAGTAATACACCATGTAGTATAAAGAACTTTGTAAAATATTTGATGAATTCTTCTAATAAATAAAAAATATGCGATAACCAATATAGGTTTTGAACGACTTCCAACTAGTCACAGGAAGGGGACCAAAAGTCCACATTGGACCTACATAGTGACTTGAGGGTTATCTGAACATCTTTGCACCTACAACTAAACTTGCTAGAGCGGAAAACTTGTACTAATACTTCTTCAAAACTACTGCAAATACCATTATATCACCATCCACAGTAAATACTAGGACTAAACAATGCTCTGACTAATGTACACAATTTCAAGAACATTAAGATCCCAACCAGTTGAGAGAAAACAAATAATTACAGAGATTACTCCAAGATCACACTAACTGTATAATCTTCTATTTAGTTAGGATTAAATGCATAAAATAAATATATTCTCTACACAATCTAAAAGTTGAAGGCCATGATTTCTAATATTCAGAATTGAGGCAATCAAATATCCACTACAAAATGTATAACAATTCACTTTTTTTGCAGACCAGGCTCAAATTGCAAGCAAGATCATTATCACTGAAGGAAGCATATATTATATATATTTATATATTATGCATAACATGAAACTATATAGATTCTGAACTCACTTGACTGGAGGAAGTTGAAGGAGCAAAATTACTGATATTGTTGGGGGGGAAAGGGGACATAGATGCTGACCCAGAGGTGAACCTTTGAGAAGGGATGCTAAGCTGTTCATAAAGAGCCATCTTGTTCCTAGGAGGTGCCCTTGGTCCTCCTTTCTCTGTATCATTAATATGAAGCCTAGGAAACATAGGACTCTTTAACTTCTCCTCCTCTGTAACCCCTTTCATATTCCTCTCTTTCTCAGACTCTCAACACAAATCCCACTTCCAGAATGAAACCATTTCATTAAATTCACAATAAAATCCCATCTCCAACTCTTTTCCTCCAAAACACAACTTTGCAAAAAAATAATAATAATAATAATTTATTTTGCAAGTACAGAAAATCAGCCCACCTCGAAAAAACAAATCTTTTGGCTGGAACTCAAAATCCAACAAAAAGAACCCAGTAAAAATTTTTACGACAAAAACAAATTTACAAGTACCGAATTCGGAAAAGCAAATCTTTGAAATGAAAACCCAAACCAGAGCAAAATTAAGCTGTTTAGATAAAAAATAAAAAATAAAAAAAAAATTAATGTATTAATAATACCCAGGCTTGAACCCCACCTCAAAATAACCAAATCTTCAAACTGAACACAAACATTAACAACACATAGAAATCGTTAGAAAATGAAAAATTAACAGTACCCACTACTAACCCACCTCAAATAATCCAATCTTGGAGCTGAATTTCGAACAAAAACAGCAAAAAAACACATATAAATGCGCTTATAAACACATATAAAACAGTACCAATGAGATAGAGATATAGTGAATGTGAAGGTGGATGAAGATAGGTTGAAGAGTTACCTTTGGATTTTGGAATATCAAAAGATGATCTCATGAACCAAAGAAGAGAGAATAAAAATGTAAAAGGTGTGGCCATTATGGGACCCAAGTGGATAGAACTGAGTTCTTTAGGTAATTATGTGTTAAAAGGCCTAAACCAAGAGGTGAGAATTGGGCAGTGACCGAGTCCCTCCAACCGAGTGTTTGCTTAATAGCCACATGTATATATCTAATATCTATATCTGTAAATGTATTTTTTTTTTTTTTTTTTAAAGAATTTGGCAAATCTTTTAACGAAATATTAGTTAAAAGATCGCGTTCATAGAGAGCATGTGTTTCTAACCACGAGTCTTTGTCTAGCCGCCGTTTAGGAGCGTGTTGTATACCCACCATATCAGACTAATCAGTGATCTGATACGGAGTATTTTATTTAGATATACCTATTGAAGTAATTATGGTGTCCACGTACTTTGAAAGCGCGTGTGAGAGATTAAAGGCCTTACAAGGAGATTTGCTTAACCCGTTTTGGGGGAAAAAGATTGTGTTGAATTGCATGTAAATACTGCTTGGATACACTAATTAAATCACACGTGACATTTTACAGGTTAAGAAAGAGGGAAAGTTTATACTAATGATTTATCAACTCATGACATGGCAGGTACACATGGAGGGGCCACAACTTGAAGTACACAGGTGGCATTGTCCAAATGGATGTTCTGGATATTGCATTTCAATGCTAAAAATTGGATAAGTTTGAAGTTTCGGGCCTTTTTTTTTTTTTTTTAATATAATTCTATTGTGAGAAGTTTCTAATATGAAAATGTGGTTTTAACCGTTAGATGAGCATCTAGTCAAATATATGACTAGATGCTCAGCCAACGGTTAAAACTCGCTTTCTCATATGAGAAGATGCTCACTATAAACTTGCCATTTTTTTTTATAATAACATCAGGAATTTTCATTTCAACAAACAAAGGTAAGTTTCAAAAGAAACAAGAATAAATCAAAAAAGAGAAAAATAACAAAGTAAAGTACAATAAATCTCCTAAGATATACTGCAATCACCAAGTCCAAAGATATCTCGAATTGTAGTGCAACTCAACCCAGAGCCAGAACTAAAGGAGAAAGCTACCAACATACTTCAGCAAAGATTACTCAAAAAGCACTATAATTGCGAAAAGAGCCCATCCATGAACCGATCTAACGAAAAAATGCTAGATCTGCGATAGACAAGGTCGAATCCAACCACAGAACAAAGAACTCAAGAGATCTAGCAGAGCACCAAGTGACCAAATAAAAAAAAAAACTATCTTAAAGAAGGACATCTTGGAAAAATTTATTGATATAAACAGAAACAGATTATGGATTACAACTATTGAAAAAAGGAAAAATTACAATTGGATAGAAATCAGAATTACAATATGTAAACAGAAATCAAAACTAACAAACTGAAATAAAATCAAACCGAGGCCTGTGAAGTTTCACAGTTTCCTTAAAACAGATTCGCCGCCTCACCAGAAGTGCTTGAGGATATCTCCGGCGTCTGTCTCCCAGGATACAGCGGCAATAACCAGCAGTAGACAAGCACGGTGTTCGACTGCTCCGGCGAACCAACTATGTTCTGTGTCTCTCTCAGGAAGGAATATTGGAAGGAAGGAAAATAGCTCTTGTTTTTCTGACTCTGAAATTTCTGAGGAGAAAGCTCAGAATATATAGGACTAAGGGGAGAGAGGATTCATTGGATGTACATTATGAATTTGTGGATTCGTCCATGTATATCCATTATGAATCTATAGATTCATCCATGTATATTCATTTGTACATTATGTATTTGTGGATTCATCCATGTATATCCATTATGAATCTATAGATTCATCCATGTATATACATGATTCATCTATGAATGTGCATTATCCATGAATGAGAATAAATACACTCATGTATATACATTTTTCCCATGCATTCATGTATGTACATTATATAAATGTATTCAATGGATTAATTTCTCATTCACTCCACAATAATTTTGGACATGTAAATATCCAAAATTCATCTCCTCATGGAGAAGAACACAAATCCACAAGGACCCCATTCAAACTCTAAATGGATCCCACATTTATTTGACCTCAAACATGGCCAAAATTAATTTTTATCCAACAATCCCCCACATGAATGAAATTAATCGAAACGATGTGAGACAACATAGACTCGACAAGAGAGAGCACAACGGATCACTCCTGCAAAGGATAGGTAGCTTTTGGCTTTGAACCTTCCCTTGTGACAATCTATCAGATTTACTGGCTGACCAGTGAACGTATAGTCTTGAACTGATTGCCATTAGTGTAAACAACCGACAGACATCACACAGGAGCTTTCCAAACATAGTTTAGTTCTTACACTTGTGTTCATTTTGGCCTTGAACACTCGCCTGGTTCAGTGAATGTTTATCAAAGAATTTCGCCTTTCTCAAATTCTTTTAGAAGCGGCCCCACTTCACATTCACATAGGTGACTATTTAGAGTATCCTACTATACTCCGCTTGGTTATACCAACGCACATAGTCATTAAAAGCTAAGCTTACCCTCACGCCATGCAGGTATCACTGTTGAATTATGGAAATGGGCAGAAGAACATATCTTCTCAATGATTCTCTTAAGGTACATGAAATTAGGTTGTCCCTTTGAACCTAGATCTTGGGATCTCCAGTCAACTAGGTTGGGTTTCCATTTCATTCCCTTGCAACGTCATAGGCTTTAGTCCCATTCCTCTAGATGATTTGTTAACTAACTCTCGATTTAACCCTTTGGTTAGCGGATCCGCAATATTGTCCTTTGACTTTACATAATCAATTGTGACAATCCCACTAGAGAGTAGTTGTTTAATGGTATTGTGTCTACGACGAATATGTCTAGACTTACCATTATACATATTACTTTGTGCCCTTCCAATAGCAGATTGGCTATCGCAGTGTATGCAAATAGCTGGCACAGGTTTTGACCATCTAGGAATATCTTCTACAAAATGGCGAAGCCATTCAGCCTCTTCAGCTGCCTTGTCTAGCGCAATGAATTCAGATTCCATTGTCGATCTAGCAATACAAGTTTGTTTTGAAGATTTCCATGATACAGCTGCACCACCAAGTGTGAAAACATATCCACTTGTAGATTTTGAATCTTTCATGTCGGATATCCAGTTCGCATCACTGTATCCTTCTAATACAGCTGGATATCTCATGTAGTGCAATCCCTGATCACGTGTATATCGTAAGTACCGCAGTACCCTTATTATCCCTTTCCAGTGTTCAGCACTAGGATTACTAGTGTATCTACTCAGTCTACTAACTGAATAAGCAATGTCAGGCCTTGTACAACTCATCAAGTACATCAAGCTTCCTATCACTCGAGAATATTCTAGTTGAGAAACACTCTCACCAGTATTCTTGGATAGGTGTAGACTTAAGTCCACAGGCGTCCTGGCTACACTTGTATCAGACTTGCTGAATTTCTCTAGAATCTTGTCTATATAATGTGACTGTGATAAAACAAGTCCATTGGTATTTCTAGAGATCTTGACGCCCAATATAACATCAGCAAGTCCCATATCTTTCATGTCAAATTTAGAATTCAACATTTTCTTAGTAGATTTAATGATCTTATCATTACTACCCACTATTAGCATGTCATCAACATATAGACATAAGATGACATAGCCTTCATTCGTGTCTTTGACATAAACACATTTATCACACTCATTGATTTTAAACCCACTAGAGAGTACGGCTTTGTCAAATTTTTCATGCCATTGTTTTGGAGCTTGTTTCAAGCCATACAATGATTTAACAAGCTTACACACTTTATTTTCTTGCCCTGGAGCAGAAAATCCTTCAGGTTGTTCCATGTAGATTTCTTCATTCAAATCTCCATTAAGGAAGGCTGTCTTAACATCCATTTGATGTATTTCGAGACCTCGCAAAGCTGCGATCGCAATAATCATACGAATGGAAGTTATTCTCGTAACAGGAGAATACGTATCAAAGTAGTCTAGACCCTCCTTTTGTCTATACCCTTTAATGACAAGCCTTGCCTTATACTTATCAATAGTACCATCCGTCTTCATTTTCTTTTTAAAAATCCACTTGTAGCCCAACGGCTTACAACCAGGAGGAAGATCTACCAGTTCCCAAGTATGGTTTTGTAGGATAGAATCAATTTCACTCTTGATTGCTTCTTTCCACAATGGACCATCTGGTGATCTAATAGCTTCATTATAACTTTGAGGCTCACTTTCTATAACATAAGTTAGAAAGTCTGGACCAAAAGATTTTGAGCTCCTAGTGCGTTTCCCACGTCTAGGCTCAACATTAACATCATCTTCTTGGGTTTTATTAGTTTCCCCAACAGTCTCAAATGTGCATTTTTTAGAAGTATATTCCTCTTTACAAGGAAATATATTCTCAAAGAACGACGCATTTCTAGACTCCATGATCGTGTTCTTGTGTATATCTGGGTTTTCAGATTTGTGTACAAGAAACCGATATGCACTACTATTATGTGCATAGCCAATAAATAAACAGTCAACAGTTTTTGGACCTATCCTCTCTTTCTTAGGAGTAGGTACAAGAACTTTTGCAAGACACCCCCACATTCGTAAGAATTTATATGATGGTTTTCGACCATTCCACTGTTCATACGGGGTTTGATCAACTTTCTTTCGAGGCACCTTATTTAAAATGTAATTTGCAGAGAGAATTGCCTCCCCCCACAAGTTCTGTGGCAATCCAGAACTTATTAACATAGCATTCATCATTTCTTTTAAGGTACGATTTTTCCTTTCAGCAACTCCATTTGATGGAGGCGAATAAGGTGCAGTGGTTTGGTGAATAATTCCATTTTGTGCACAATAGTCACCATATGGTGCTACATATTCACCACCTCTATCACTTCTTAACACCTTAATCTTTTTCCCAAGTTGATTCTCAACCTCTGTCTTGTATAGAATGAACTTATCCAAAGCTTCATCCTTACTTTTTAGCAAATACACATAACAGTATTTAGTGCAGTCATCAACAAAAGTAATAAAATACTTATTGCCACCTCTAGATTGAACCATTTTTAAATCACATACATCAGTATGAATTAAACCCAATGGTTCAGTGCTTCTTTCAACTGATTGAAATGAAGTCTTTGTTAATTTTGCTTCAACACAAGTTTCACATTTCTCACTTGTGTCAATATGGAAGTTTGGTATGTGGTCTAATTTAATTAATCTTCGCAAAGAATTAAAATTAACATGTCCTAGTCTACCATGCCACAAATTGGAAGACTCAAGCAAGTAAACAGAAGAGGTGCTCATTTTATTAATTTTTGGGAATACAGTCGCTACATTCAATTTAAACATCCCATTACACATATACCCCTTCCCCACATACATTCCTGCTTTGGTCAACACCACCTTGTCTGACTCAAAGACCATACGGAAGCCATGCTTGCTTAGGAGAGAACCGGATACCAAATTCTTGCGAATTTCCGGTACATAAAGGACATTGTTGAGAGTTAGCTCCTTTCCTGAAGTCATCTTCAGAATTATTTTCCCTTGCCCTTCAACATCTGAGGAGGCAGAATTTCCTATATACATCTTCTCACCATTAGACATTGGTTCGAAGGAAGTGAACATAGCCTTGTCGGAGCATATGTGGCGAGTAGCACCAGTGTCTATCCACCATTCCCTTGGGTTTGAATCCACCAAGTTCACTTCAGAGACCACAGCAGACAGATTAATGTCAGAGACATCCCTTGAGATAGAATCTAACTCAGTCATATTAGCTTGATTATTCTGGACTTTCTTTGGCAGGCGACATTCAGAAGCCCGGTGTCCAGTCTTGCCACAGTTGTAGCACTTGCCTTGAAACTGAAATTTCGGCTTCTTGGCGATACCACCTTTTGGCCCCATCTTGTACCCTTTGCCAGAAGGAATTTTCTTCTTCCCACGTGATTTTTGACCATGCTCAACCATATTAGCCTTGGCCCCAAAATCCCCCAATTTCCAGTCAGCCCCTTTGTTGTCTTCTTCAATTCGAAGCCTTACGATGAGATCTTCAATCTTCATCTCCTTTCGCTTGTGCTTCAAATAGTTCTTGAAGTCCTTCCAAGCAGGGGGTAGCTTTTCAATTATAGCAGCAACTTGGAAAGTTTCGCTTAAGGTCATCCCTTCAGCATGGATTTCATGCAAGATCACTTGCAGCTCTTGAACTTGACTGATCACAGTTTTCGAGTCCACCATTTTATAGTCGAGGAATCTCCCCACTACAAATTTCTTTGAACCGGCATCCTCGGTTTTGTACTTTCTGTCTAAGGACTCCCACAGTTCCTTAGCAGTGGTCTTAACACTATACACATTATAGAGTGTATCGTGTAAGCCATTCAATACATAGTTTCGGCACAGAAAGTCCGAGTGCTTCCAAGCATCAATAGCCAGCACAACCTCTCGGTCTTGTTCGTTTTCATTAGGCACGGGAGCCTCTTCCTTCAAGAACCTCGCAAGGCTCAAGGTGGTAAGGTAGAACAGCATCTTTTGCTGCCACCTCTTGAAATCCATGCCATTGAATTTCTCGGGTTTCTCCCCGTGGTTCACAGGAACCGTTTGGATTGAGGGAACCTTCACCGGTATGGAGCCAATCACGACGGTGTTGGAGCCAGTAGCACCGTCGGTTGCAGTGTTCACATTCTCATTTGCCATTTCGAAAATTATCACAAGAGAAAAGAAATTAAATCTAATATATTTTTTTTCCTTTCTCTTTTAATTTTAACAGTAGCAGATTTTTGTTTTCCGATTTTTGTTAGGAAAACGAATGAAATTTAAGATTCTGCCCGCGTGTCCCAAGAAAAACTCAATTCTGCACACTTTCCGTCTAATGCAATTTTCTCAAATTCTGCACCGTTTGGGCAGAAAACGAGAATCACAGTAGCAGTTTTTTGTAAAACGAAAACTGTGTTTCCAAAATATGATTTCTGTTTTTTGTTTTGAAAAATATCAAAATCTGTTTTAAGATTCTTGGAAAAATTTATTGATATAAACAGAAACAGATTATGGATTACAACTATTGAAAAAAGGAAAAATTACAATTGGATAGAAATCAGAATTACAATATGTAAACAGAAATCAAAACTAACAAACTGAAATAAAATCAAACCGAGGCCTGTGAAGTTTCACAGTTTCCTTAAAACAGATTCGCCGCCTCACCAGAAGTGCTTGAGGATATCTCCGGCGTCTGTCTCCCAGGATACAGCGGCAATAACCAGCAGTAGACAAGCACGGTGTTCGACTGCTCCGGCGAACCAACTATGTTCTGTGTCTCTCTCAGGAAGGAATATTGGAAGGAAGGAAAATAGCTCTTGTTTTTCTGACTCTGAAATTTCTGAGGAGAAAGCTCAGAATATATAGGACTAAGGGGAGAGAGGATTCATTGGATGTACATTATGAATTTGTGGATTCGTCCATGTATATCCATTATGAATCTATAGATTCATCCATGTATATTCATTTGTACATTATGTATTTGTGGATTCATCCATGTATATCCATTATGAATCTATAGATTCATCCATGTATATACATGATTCATCTATGAATGTGCATTATCCATGAATGAGAATAAATACACTCATGTATATACATTTTTCCCATGCATTCATGTATGTACATTATATAAATGTATTCAATGGATTAATTTCTCATTCACTCCACAATAATTTTGGACATGTAAATATCCAAAATTCATCTCCTCATGGAGAAGAACACAAATCCACAAGGACCCCATTCAAACTCTAAATGGATCCCACATTTATTTGACCTCAAACATGGCCAAAATTAATTTTTATCCAACAGGACAAACTCTCCTAAAGAGAGATAAACAAACAACGAATAAGAACCAAGGGCTCCCCCATGGCCATTAGAAGTGTTCAACCAAACATCGAAACCGACCATACGACCGAATTGAACCGATCGGTCGGTTTATCCAAAAAAAAAATGCCCTAGCTAAAAACTGAACCGAACCTGACCGAACCGACCAGTTCGGTCGGTTTATAAAACACGAAAAAATCGGGGAAAAAACTGACTGAACTAACAAATGAACACCCCTAATGGCCATGGGAGCCCTGAAAAATCGCCGACAGTGAGGGTTTTTAGGTTTGAGAGAGTGGAAGGTTAGAGAGTGAAAAATCAAGTTTCAAATCGGTTTTGAAAATGATTAATATTATGTTCCCTAAATTTAAATACAAGGTTCTGGTATTATATACTTCTAATGTATTACCACTTGCAAAGTATTTGAAAATAAAATTTTTTATTCAAATATGAAAAATATAGAATTATTATTTGAATATACTGAGATTATTAAATTTCATCTTTATTTGGTTCTAATTTTATGTTGGTTTGAAGAGTTATTCTTGAAGTTTTAAGTGTGCCACAAAATTTTTGTTGGCCTGAAATGGAAACCCTTAGAGGGGGGGTGAATAAGGTTTTAGCGGAAAATAAACATTTTTAAAATTTAATTGCAAATTAAACACAACTACAAACAATAATGTAAAGAGAGAAGGGAATAGGCACTTGCAAACCGAGTTTTCAAGTGGTTCGGCAATCCGCACATCGCAGCCTACGTCCACCCCTCAAAAACACCTCTTGAGGATTCTTTTAATCCAACCAACTTCACGGGTGTAAATCAAACCGTTACAAAAGTCTTCAACTCTCCCAAAGAAGAACACACCTTTGCACACAAGGGTTACTAACCTTCACTCTTTACAAATAAAAGAGTTGGGTATAAATGATAACTCTCTCTCTAGAGTGGATGGATGCAATAAAAGCTCATACAACAATTCCTTAATGAGTGGATGATACAAATGAAAGATCGCTACAATTTACTCTCACAAAGATATACAAATTAAGAATTAGAGCAAATATTAACTTACACAACTAGGGATCAAATGTGAATGATTAAAGATCAACAAGTTGTGTGATTCAAATTATGTTTTCCAATGGAATGATCAACCTTAAAATGGTTTGGAAAAACATATATTTATAGGCCTTGAAAGATTATAGCCGTTAGTGGCAAAATGGTAAATAAAAGGCCTTTCAAAAAACTAGTTGTTACTGCTGTTCTGCGCAATCCAGTCGACTGAGGTCACGATCCAGTCAACTGCTTTTCACACAGTTAGAATTGCACTATAAAACCAGTCGACTGGAGTTAGGGTATGGTCAACTGTTTTTCAAATAGTTTAGAAATATGCCATAAAACCAGTCGACAGAATTAAGGGTTCGATCAACTGAAACCTTTAAGCAACCTATATTTTCAAAAACATAAACCATGCCACTCCTTTCACCATCGGTCGACTGAACTTTGAAGCACCCAGTTGACTGGAAAAACAGTCATTGGAAAACGATCCAATCGACTATTTTCCAATGAAAAACAATTTTTCTGTTTTGAATGATTTTAGAAAAACTTTAAACCTTTAAGCCCTTGTGAGTGATGTTCAAGATGCTTTACATGTAAATCCTACACTCAAACAAAGATGAAAAATCTTCAAGTCTTCAAGCTTGATCCTTATTGAGCTTCAACACTTTCGGGCTTCACCATATGTAATCTCAAGAACTCAAACAAAGTTAGAATATTTAAGTGCATAAATAAAGAGATTAGCACAACGAAAATGACAAGATAATTGATTGGAATAAAACCATTAAGAACATGAAATTATCAATAGATTTTCTATTATCAAAGCAAACATAAATAATGCCTTAAAGAAATTCAAGGCTAACAATTTTCTCCTTTATGATGATGTCAAAACATGTAATAGAGATATAGCAATTAAAGCACAATAAGAGTCATTTTCATGTTATCATTCAAAGTAACAAGGTATGCAAAGTATGAATTTAAGAATGATAACTTTCTAATAAGCTCTATTATCATTTTTCCCATTTTTAAATATCTTTATCATTTTTCCCCTTTTTGACAATAACAAAAAGATAAGGGGTTTGAACTAAAAGTTTTCCCTCAAGATAAGCGAACATGTCATGGAGGCAACAAGATACCAAATCAACTAAAGTACATATGATAATATGTTCCCCCTCGACATATGCATATATGAATAAATACCAATTATAAGATCAAAATTATGCATTATCTCCTTAGGAGGATGGATAAAAATAACGTGCTATTCGAAATGCAAGCATGATTTCACAATCAAAACAAATCAATGTGATAAACCAAACATGATTAGCATGCTATCAAAATCAAGAAGAATATCAAAACAAATTGATCTATCCTGCTCCTACTAGACTTAAGGTAAAAGATTTAACCATTGTACAAGCATCTTTTATATGCTTCATTTGCCAAGATGGTAGAAGAGGATCCCTTCACAATCCAAACCATGTTAATTTTCTTTCGAAATGAACATTTATAATTAACATGCCCCTTTTTCATGCAGTAATGACAAGTTACATGGGAAAGGGTCTCATTTGAGATCGATTCCTCAACAAAGAAATTCTTGTGAGAATTTTGAGAGATTGAAGGTTTCTCAAAGAAATTTTTATACCTCATTTCTTTGTTTGTGGGATTGAATCCCAAATCGGCCGTATCAAAAACACATTTTTGTTTTCCCAAAAGTATATTCAAATTTTGTTCACCTTGGGTAAATTTGACAAATTGGCCAAAGCTTTTTGTCAAATTATCAACCTCCTTTTCAATTCAACATTTTCTTTTTCAATGAACTCAACTGAAGGTTGATTGGTTGTCACACCCTAACCCACCCCTGGTGGATTAGGACATGTGTAACACCCAAAACACACACTAATTAGAAAGAAAATGTGGATAAACCACTTAAAAGAACAACATTATGACAAAACAGCCCCCAAGGGCAAAATGGTCAGTAAGAAAGTATGTAACATTTTATACCAAAAGTTATATTTTTGAGTCCCGATTCCAACGCAGCAAACGGCACGCGAAACCGAATTTTCTAGAAAGAGTTATGCACATTTCCGTAAAAGCGGACGTGCTGTGAAAAATACAAGCGGATCGATCCCTTCAGAAAACCCGGATCGATCCATTTATAAGATCCACTAACAGAATGCTCCTCGGAAAGGCCAGATCGATCCCTTCATAAACCCGAATCGATCCGCGACCTGCAAAACAGGTTCTGCTGCTAAATTTTGCTGTCAAAACATTACCAAAATCTACCAACACTGATCCAAACCACATGGAACTTGCAAGAAACTTCCCAAACACATTTCTAAATACATTTTAGAACTATCCAAGTATGTGGAACACATTCACACTTATGATTGGATCAAACCAACTATGAATTCACCTCAATTTGAATCAAAAACAAGTTTTGAAGTTGTAAACTCAATTCTCATCCAAAGTTGATATAACTTACTAGACATGAACCCGAGATTATAACCAACATTACACATACAAATTTAACTTGTCAACAACACTTGCGACTCATCCGGACTTGCCAAGATGGTCCCAACTACCAACTTACGCCATTTGAGCAAAACAAGAGAGTTTATACATTGATTCTCAAATTCACTTCCAACTACCAAAATACTAATTTAGGATGCAAACTCTTTTCCTACAACCTAAATATGAACATTAACATAAAAGAAACCATAATTTACATCATTTTACAAGTTCAAAAAAGTTCTTATACTCAAGATCCCAAATGTCTCCCATCGCGCGTCATTTCCTCTCCGGATAAGGCTTCGAAACTGCAGTAGTTGTTATGTACCACAACAGAAATAGGAAAACGGTTTTCTTAAGCAATTTGCTTAATGAGCATTCTAAACATGATTGTATGTTTAACACATGCAATGCTATAATTAACACATAAAACACAACCGTAATCGCAGAGTCACCGGTTATATGGTTCATTTAGACCCGAAGACCTCCCTTGGTCCCGTGGCCACTTCTATTCCTTGGACTTCCGTATTTATCGAATTCTTCTTCTACACCACCCTTATTACTCCCAACAATGAACCATTTCCCCCGTGCTCATTGACTACCACATAGACATCTAAGTACATAAACACATATTCATGTATCAACATATACTTTTCATAGAATTGACATGGAATTCACATAATTAACATCTTTATAACTCCTAATCATGAATTATCATCTCTAACATCACATATAGCTTTGAACCTATTAAATACAATCATTTGGTTTGTATAGAAAAAAAACTCACCTTAAGCAAGATTATACCTAAATTCAAGCTATAGAAGTGCTGAATTTCTCCAATTAGAGCTCAATTTCAACACCAAAATGAATCCTACAAGAATTCGATAGACGACGTCTCACCTCCACAAGTTCGAAAATGGCTTCAATTCGTGAATCCGACGAACGGCGGCGACGGAACGGCGAGATTTCGACGTTGGCGTCTCGAGCTCATCTTCTCTCTCAGTGAACTCTTTTCTTTTGTTTAATTTCTGCTGTGAATTGAGAGACTCACTCAATGATTGACACACATGCTTTGCATGTTGAGGTGTCAAGCTACAATTTTTCCTTCTTTTCATTTACACCCCCAGATTGCTTAAGTTCTTATTATGAAACCACCCAAACATTCCATTAACTACTCAATTACTTAATGTGTGTTTGCTAAGTTCCGTATGGGTCCCAACGTGGGTCCCATATATTTTGTGAAATTGTTATCGCACCTACAAATTTTAAATCTGTTTCATTTATACCCTTATAACACCAAATGCTACACATATATCAACATGTAATATGAAAGCATGTAAGCAAATATTCATGTAATCACATATAATGCATTTAATCATTAAAAATGAAAATTACCAATTTACCCTTCGCTGGGTTCCATTTCAATACCTGTCCCACCTCACTGGGGACTTTTCCAACTAGTGTCCCTCTCTGAACACTTTTTATATGGGCGAGTCCAAGCCTCCACATGGGCGAGTCCAAGCCTCCCCTTAATCTGTTTATACACTAATTATACTAATTAATACATATTAACACAATAATTAACCCATTTTTCGGGTACGAATGTCACATTTCTCCCTCCCTGAAAGGAAGTTTGGTCCCCAAACTTATTCTTACCTCAAGAATCAAAGAGATGTGGGTATTTGGCTTGGATTTCATCCTCCCGCTCCCAAGTAGCCTCTTCCACCGAATGGCTTCGCCATTGAACCATCACCAAGGGAATTACCTTAGTTCTCAAGTCTTAATCTTTCCTATCAAGAATTTGCACTGGATGCTCCACATAAGTCAAATCTTCTCCAATCTCTAACGGTTTCAGAACGATTACATGTTTTGAATCCGGCACATAACGTCGAAGCATTGACACGTGGAACACGTTATGAACATTCTCTAATGCTTGTGGCAGCTCTAACCGATAAGCTAATGGCCCGACTTGGTTAAGAATCAAATACGGTCCAACATATCTCAGACTGAGCTTACCTCGCTTACCCAAACGTGATATGCCTTTTGAAGGCGAAACTTTCAAAAACACATAGTCACCCACTTCAAACTCCAACGGTCTTCTACCCGTATCTGCATAACTTTTGTAACGACTCTGAGCCGTTTGCAGTCGCTGTTTTATCAATCGAATTTTATCGGTAGTAATTTGCACTATCTCTGGTCCCAAAAGCTGTTTCTTTCCAACTTCTGTCCAACAAACCGGTGATCTACACTTTCTTCCATATAGTGCCTCGTAAGGCGCCATTCCAATACTAGTTTGAAAACTATTATTGTAAGAAAACTCGATTAAAGGCAAGTGGGTCTCCCAATCGGCCCTGAAATCCATAACACATACTCTCAACATATCTTCCAAAATCTGAATCACCCTCTCGAACTGACCATCGATCTGGGGATGAAATGCAGTACTAAAATGTAAAGTCGTCCCCATAGCCCTCTGTAAACTCTCCCAAAATCTTGATACAAACTAGGTATCACGGTCTGACACTATCAAAACTGGTGCTCCATGAAGCCGAATAATCTCTATGATATAAATCTCTGCAAGTTTGGATGGATCTTTGGTCTTGATAGGTAGAAAATGGGCTAACTTAGTCAATCGGTCCACGATGACCCAAATGCTATCATTCGACTTTTGAGATTTTGGAAACCCCGATACGAAATCCATCGTAATATGCTTTCACTTCCACTCTGGTATCTCTAGCGGGTGTAGTTCTCCTCCGGGTCGTTGATGTTCCAGTTTCACCTTTTGGCAAGTCATACATTTAGACACAAATTTTGCGACTTTTCGCTTCATACCACTCCACCAGTAAATTTCTCACAAGTCTCGGTACATTTTGGTACTTCCCGGATGTATCAAATATCTGGTATTGTGAGCTTCTTCCATAACTTTATTTCTCAAATCACCAACTTTAGGAACACATAATCGATTTATGTATTTCAGAACACCATCTAGGAAACTGAATTCTGGCCTTTTCCCTTCAGGTAATTCATCCACAATCTTCTTGAATTCTGGGTCTAGAAATTGATTTGTCTTGATTTCACCAATTAAACTAGGCTGTGCCACAATCGCCGCCACTAAACCACCTCTAATCTTGGGAATCACCTCAAGTTCTAATTGTTCAAATTTTTTTACCAACTTTTCCTGTCCAGTCAAGGCATAAGCTAAGTTTTCCGACGACTCCGGCTCAAAGCATCGGCAACTACATTTGCCTTTCCAGGGTGATAATGAATCTTCAAGTCATAATCTTTCCTGAGTTCCAACCACCTTCTTTGTCGCATAGTTAGATCTCTCTGACTGAACAAATACTTCAAACTTTTGTGGTCGGTGAAAATTTCACAAGTCTCCCCGTATAAATAGTGCCTCCAAATCTTCAAGGCAAAAATAACCGCTGCTAACTCCAAGTCATGTGTTGAGTAATTCTTCTCGTGAGATCTCAACTGCCTTGAAGCATAGGCTATGTAATAACCTGCATTTTCTTGCATTGTCATATTTAAAATTAAATATACATTGTCTGCCTTTATTTAAATTTCAATTCTTATGTGTAAGATTTATTTCTTGACTGATCTCATAATTGAAATTACTTTTGGGGTCAAAATGCAATTTGGCAATACTTGTGTTGAATTTCAAATCTGTATTTCCAAAACGGTGAATATAAATTCTTTTAACTCAAACTGAATTTTTATAAAACCGGAAAATTGTTTCTTTCAATAAAATGAACTCTCTGTATTTTTGTGATGAACACTGTGTCACGAAAATACCAGTTTAGGTTTAAAACTGTCCGCGCAGTGCTAAACTTCCACGGATTTTGGAAGTGACTGATTGGACAATTACTTTATATACAATCAATGTTGCTAATGATTTTCCTTAGGCCTTGTTTGGCAATGCTTGTAGTATGTGTGTTTTCCTAATGCCATAAGCTTAAAATCCCAAACACACCTTGACCCCTATCGATCTACACTACCCTTTCAATATTAGTGAAACTATATGTGCATTAGTGTATGTTTACATCATCTTGTATAAACTACCAATTAATTAGAAGTTAGTGCATTGTTAGGCCATTATGTTTGGTTATTTATACACTAATATTAGTGGAGTTATATGTGCATTGGTGTATGTTTACATCATCTTGCATATTCCTTATAAACTACCCATTAATTAGAAGTTAGTGGTTAATAAGTGGATTGTTAGTCCATTGTCTCCAAGTGGAAGCTTGGCTATTTATACACTCACATACTCTCTCAAACACACACATTCTACACTTCTAGCATAGAGAGCTTGAGAGAGTCACATAGAGAGATAAGAGAGTGCAGAGAGTTCATAATTTCAGAATTTGAAGAGCTCAATCCTCCATAGCCAAAGCTTGAAATTGGAGATTCTTAATTCTTGTATTTCTTTCTCAACAACTTCTTCAATCTACATCACGGTGAGTATTACTAACTCACTCAAAATGTAACTCATTCCTTATTTACTGATTTAGGTAGTTAATTTTAACAGTAGCAGAATTTTGTTTTCAGATTTTTGTTAAGAAAACGAAGGAAATTTAAGATTCTGCTCGCGTTGTCCCAAGCAAAACTCGATTCTGCACACTTTTCGTCTAATGCAATTTTCTCAGATTCTGCACCGTTTGGGCAGAAAACGAGGATTACAGTAGCAGTTTTTTTTAAAAACGAAAAACTGTTTTCCAAAATATGATTTCTGTTTTTCCAGAAACAAATCTGTTTTTGGTTTATAAAATATATATAGAATCTGTTTTAAGATTGTTTAAAAAAAAAATACATTGATTACAACTAATTAATAAGACGAAGCTACTGCACAAACTCGCGCCACCACCGCGCGAGCGACTTGCGCGAGCGGCCCGCGCGCGCGAGTTTTGACAGTTTGTGTTTTTTTGTCTGTTTTGTGTTTAAGGACTGTTTGGTTCAACTTTTATATACTGTTAATGTTCTGTTTGGGAAATTTTGTTAATCAGAACTCTTTTTGGTTACATTTGAATGATTAAAACATATCAGTATGACTTATCAATCCCCGTACGCATGTTGTTCTTTTAATTTAGTATTTTGCTTAAGTTCAAGTACACATCATTCATGTGGAGTCAGTGGTACATGCATGTGGGTGTTAGTATGTGTGGAAAAGAGTAATGGTAGTGTGGAAAAGAGTAATGATAGTGTGGAAAGAGTATGAGTTTGAGTTGTGGTCGTGGTTGTGGTTGTGGTTGTGGTTGTGGTTGTGGTTGTGCTTGAAAATGTGGAAGAGGGTGTCTTTGAAATACGAAGGTGGCAAATATGGACATTCCCTGACGCCCATGGAAGCATTAAAGTGTGTGACGCCGAACTTGGACACTCACTGACACCCATGGAAGTGCTAAAGTGTGGCCTATGGACACTCCCTGATACTCGAGTCTGGATACTGTGTGAGGGGTTGCCCCGGTATTTGCATGGCGGTTAGGGTATTCAAAGTGTGAGGCAATGGACACTCCCTGGTACCCCGGACCAAAGTGTGAGGCAAACTGGACACTCCCTGGCGCCCCGTTGCTAAAGTGTGGCTATCTTAGTGTTTCAAAGATACCAGGAGTAGGATAGTGGGTTGTTGGGTTTTGTCGAGAGAAAAGAGTCGGTTAGATGAGATGGTGCATTGTTCTCATACACGGTCACATATGTGTGAATTTATCTTTTAAATAATGTTGTGGTTGTTTTCTAAACGAGCTCTTTATCTTAAATATAAACTTGTGGTTTTTAAATGGAAATGGGAAAAAGGTAAATGAGTATGTTTTACATTCAGAGTTAAGTTTTTTAATACTCACCAGCTTCTTGAAGCTGACGGCGTTGATGCGTCCTGGACATTCGTGTTCAGGCTTTGCAGGTTATAATCAGGATGAACCTTATGACTATGCTAATTGAGATCAACTGCTGAGAAGAGAATTTACTTTTATATGCTTTATGTTTATGTGCATTTAAGATATGATTTGGTTTTGTAATAAGGATGACTGTAATAGACTTTAAGTTATTGTTTTATTTCAAGGCGGTCTGTGCCTTAGTTAACCCCGTACCATAGGATGTAATAAGTTAGAAAAAAATTTATAAGCCCTGATTGTCCTACTCTGATTAATAGTTTTATGTTGTTCGACGTTTTGGGACGGAATCGATCCTTCAAACTGTCGCGACCTACGGGTCCATAAAGGAAATTAAACGCTTTCCATATTTATGCTACGTCGGGGCGTGACAGGATTTGGTGGTATCAGAGCCTTGTTTTCTAGATTGACCAGGCTCAGTTATTCACGCCACAGATTAGTGACATAGGTTACCCTTAAGTTTTACTAAGATATACAACCAAGTTCTAGTTTTAGTTTAGTACGGATTATCCTTAGTTCAGAAACTAAAATTCTAGGTTAGTTTTGTCATAGAGATGATTACACGATTGTCTTGTCACATCAACAAGAATGATAGCAGTCGCCATATATCTTCAGACGTATCCATTTAAGATTAGCCGAGATAGCCATAATTTACGATGCCCCTACAGACAGATAGTAGCCGAGTTTCTAAGGAGTTAAAGCATACCATAGCCTTCATAAATAGCTTAGGCACTGACGAACTTCCTGAGTCAAATCTCGGAACAGTCAGCATGGCCCACAGCCCAGAGTCTAGAGAATAAGAATAAGAATACGACCTCTTTGCTATTAGACAGCCCTAGTTCGAATACGTGTTTAGTGTATTATATGTACTTGATATATATTGCATGTTTAGATTTTATTGTATGCTTATGTGATATAGTGATATTTACTCTTTTGGATGTTGTCACTGTTTAAACTGCTTTATGTTACTACTTCATGCATGTTCCTCATTCTGTTATCATTATCATGCATTAAGAACGGCTAGGAGATCGTGAAATCCCTGCAAGGTTGATCGTCCTATCGATGAAGGAGTTCGACATAATCCTAGGAATGGATTGGCTCTCTCAGAATCAAGTGAAGTTGGATTGTGCGAGGAAGAGAATTACATTCCCCGACAATGAGAATCAACCCTTTGATTTTCAATGTAACCCTTCGGGAGATATGTTCCTCACAAGATGTTTAGCCAACATCGAAGTCGTCAGTACGGAGGTGACAGCATCATCTATACCTGTAGTCAAGGACTTCGAGGAAGTATTTCAAGACATTTCTGGATTACCGCCCGAGAGAAGTATAGAGTTCTGTATTGAGCTTATACCGGGTACCGTACCGATCACCAAGGTTCCCTACAGAATGGCCCCCACAGAACTATTAGAATTGAAGGGACAAGTTCAAGAGCTCGAGAACCTAGGTTTTGTACGTCCAAGTACATCGCCTTGGGGAGCACCGGTGTTATTCGTGAAGAAGAAGGACGGGACGCTCAGGCTGTGTATTGACTACAGAGAATTGAATCGAGTGACGATCAAGAACAAGTATCCCTTGCCTCGGATCGACGATTTATTTGATCAACTACAAGGAGCTACGACATTTTCCAAGATAGACCTTAGGTCGGGATATCATCAGTTGAGGGTACGGAAAGAAGACATACCTAAGACTGCTTTCAGAACCCGATATGGTCATTATGAATTTCTGGTGATGCCGTTTGGAATGACGAACGCCCCGGCAGTGTTTATGGATCTGATGAACAGAGTGTTCAAGCCTTATTTAGATCAGTTTGTCATCGTCTTTATTGATGATATTTTGATCTATTCTAAGTCAGGAGAAGAACACGAGCAACATCTACGGATTACGATGCAGACGCTTAAGGACCACCACTTGTATGCCAAGTTCAGTAAGTGTGAGTTCTGGTTGCAAGAAGTGAAATTTTTGGGACACAAGGTGTCATCTCAAGGAATTTCTGTGGATTCATCCAAGACCGATGCTGTATCCAACTGGGTTAGGCCAAGCAACCCTACAGAAGTTTGGAGTTTTCTTGGACTCGTAGGCTATTACAGGAGATTTGTTGAGGGATTCTCTAAAATAGCTTCACCTTTGACTGGATTGACGAAGAAGAATTTGAAGTTCGAGTGGACAGAGAAGCATGAGCGAGCCTTTCTAGAGTTGAAAGAGAGACTCACTACCGCACCAGTACTAGCAATACCCAAGCCTGATGAGAAGTTCACTATCTTTAGTGACGCATCATATCAAGGACTAGGGTGTGTACTTATGCAAAATGGCAGAGTTATAGCCTATGGATCCAGGCAGCTGAAGCCGAATGAGTTGAACTACCCTATTCATGATTTGGAGTTGGCAGCAGTGGTATTTGCACTCAAGATTTGGAGACACTACCTCTACGGTGAGAAGTTTGATTTGTTCTCCGATCACAAGAGCCTAAAATATTTGTTCACACAGAAAGAGTTGAACATGAGGCAACGCAGATGGATGGAGTTGATCAAAGATTACGACTTCACGTTGGAATACCACCCTGGTAAAGCTAATGTGATCGCTGATGCTTTGAGTAGGCAGACTCGGGAGACGATCGCCTCCTTAATGGTTAGAGAATGGCGAGCATTGGAGACGTTGGCGGAGTTCGATGTACAGAGTGCTGAAGAAGGAGAAGGACAACTTTTCGGATGTCTTATCCTACAGTCGCATTATTGGAGCTCAGAAAGAAGATGATAAATTTCAGACATGGTTCAAAAAGATGTCAGAGAAAGACCCGACAGAATGGAAAGTAGGAGTCGATGGAGGGTATCGGTGCAGGAATAGATTATGTGTGCCAGGTGATGGAGAGTTAAAGAAGGATATCTTGGAAGAAGCACATAAATCGAGGTATACAGTTCACCCGGGAGGGACGAAGATGTATAAAGATTTGAAGAGAAATTTTTGGTGGGAAGGCATGAAGAAGGATGTGGCCGAGTTTGTATCCAAGTGTTTGACGTGTCAGCAAGTCAAGGCCGAACATCAGAGACCGTCAGGATTGTTGCAACCGCTACCTATTCCTGGTTGGAAGTGGGAGCACATTACGATGGATTTTGTTGTAGGATTGCCTCGATCACAGCAGAATCATGACGCTATTTGGGTAATTGTGGATCGATTGACGAAGTCGGCTCATTTTATCGCTTATAGTATGACATACCCGGTGGAAAAGATGAGCCGGATGTACATACAACAAGTAATGCGACTTCACGGTGCACCTGTGACGATTGTGTCAGACCGTGACGCACGTTTTACTTCTGGATTTTGGGAAAGTCTGCAAGAAGCTATGGGAACTTCACTCAAGATGAGTACTGCTTTTCACCCTCAGACAGATGAGCAAACTGAGCGTGTTAATCAGATCATGGAGGATATGCTTAGGGCTTGTGTGATCGATTTTGAAGAATCTTGGGAGACACACTTGCCGTTGGTTGAATTTGCCTATAACAATAGTTATCACGCGAGTATCGGTATGGCTCCGTTCGAAGCACTGTACGGACGACCGTGTCGTTCTCCATTGTGTTGGGCAGAAGTTGGTGATACGAAATTGTTGGGACCAGATTTGGTTAGAGAAACCAACGAGAAGATTTCCTTGGTCAAGGAAAGAATGAGAACCGCTCAGAGCCGGTATAAGAGTTATGCTGATCGACGCCGAAAAGATCTGGAGTTTAGTGTTGGAGATCACGTACTCCTTAAGGTTTCACCGACCCAAGGAGTGGTACGTTTTGGTCTCAAAAGAGGGAAACTAGCTCCGAGATTCATCGGACCATTCGAGATTTTAGAACGTGTCGGGAAAGTGGCCTATCAACTGGCGCTACCACCAAAGATGTCTGGGGTACACAATGTATTCCATGTGAGTATGCTAAGAAAGTACATACGAGACCCCTCGCACGTGGTTAATTATGACGATATTGAGACGAGTCATAACGTTTCTTACAAGGAGAGACCTGTGAAGATTCTAGATCAGAGTATCAAGAAGTTGAGAAATAAGGAAATTCCGTTAGTGAAGGTTCAGTGGGATCTCAACTGCCTTGAAGCATAGGCTATGTAATAACCTGCATTTTCTTGCATTGTCATATTTAAAATTAAATATACATTGTCTGCCTTTATTTAAATTTCAATTCTTATGTGTAAGATTTATTTCTTGACTGATCTCATAATTGAAATTACTTTTGGGGTCAAAATGCAATTTGGCAATACTTGTGTTGAATTTCAAATCTGTATTTCCAAAACGGTGAATATAAATTCTTTTAACTCAAACTGAATTTTTATAAAACCGGAAAATTGTTTCTTTCAATAAAATGAACTCTCTGTATTTTTGTGATGAACACTATGTCACGAAAATACCAGTTTAGGTTTAAAACTGTCCGCGCAGTGCTAAACTTCCACGGATTTTGGAAGTGACTGATTGGACAATTACTTTATATACAATCAATGTTGCTAATGATTTTCCTTAGGCCTTGTTTGGCAATGCTTGTAGTATGTGTGTTTTCCTAATGCCATAAGCTTAAAATCCCAAACACACCTTGACCCCTATCGATCTACACTACCCTTTCAATATTAGTGAAACTATATGTGCATTAGTGTATGTTTACATCATCTTGTATAAACTACCAATTAATTAGAAGTTAGTGGATTGTTAGGCCATTATGTTTGGTTATTTATACACTAATATTAGTGGAGTTATATGTGCATTGGTGTATGTTTACATCATCTTGCATATTCCTTATAAACTACCCATTAATTAGAAGTTAGTGGTTAATAAGTGGATTGTTAGTCCATTGTCTCCAAGTGGAAGCTTGGCTATTTATACACTCACATACTCTCTCAAACACACACATTCTACACTTCTAGCATAGAGAGCTTGAGAGAGTCACATAGAGAGATAAGAGAGTGCAGAGAGTTCATAATTTCAGAATTTGAAGAGCTCAATCCTCCATAGCCAAAGCTTGAAATTGGAGATTCTTAATTCTTGTATTTCTTTCTCAACAACTTCTTCAATCTACATCACGGTGAGTATTACTAACTCACTCAAAATGTAACGCATTCCTTATTTACTGATTTAGGTAGTTAATTTTAACAGTAGCAGAATTTTGTTTTCAGATTTTTGTTAAGAAAACGAAGGAAATTTAAGATTCTGCCCGCGTTGTCCCAAGCAAAACTCGATTCTGCACACTTTTCGTCTAATGCAATTTTCTCAGATTCTGCACCGTTTGGGCAGAAAACGAGGATTACAGTAGCAGTTTTTTTTAAAAACGAAAAACTGTTTTCCAAAATATGATTTCTGTTTTTCCAGAAACAAACCTGTTTTTGGTTTATAAAATATATATAGAATCTGTTTTAAGATTGTTTAAAAAAAAAAATACATTGATTACAACTAATTAATAAGACGAAGCTACTGCACAAACTCGCGCCACCACTGCGCGAGCGACTCGCGCGAGCGGCCCGCCCGCGCGAGTTTTGACAGTTTGTGTTTTTTTGTCTGTTTTGTGTTTAAGGACTGTTTGGTTCAACTTTTATATACTGTTAATGTTCTGTTTGGGAAATTTTGTTAATCAGAACTCTTTTTGGTTACATTTGAATGATTAAAACATATCAGTATGACTTATCAATCCCCGTACGCATGTTGTTCTTTTAATTTAGTATTTTGCTTAAGTTCAAGTACACATCATTCATGTGGAGTCAGTGGTACATGCATGTGGGTGTTAGTATGTGTGGAAAAGAGTAATGGTAGTGTGGAAAAGAGTAATGATAGTGTGGAAAGAGTATGAGGTTGAGTTGTGGTCGTGGTTGTGGTTGTGGTTGTGGTTGTGCTTGAAAATGTGGAAGAGGGTGTCTTTGAAATACGAAGGTGGCAAATATGGACACTCCCTGACGCCCATGGAAGCGTTAAAGTGTGTGACGCCGAACTTGGACACTCACTGGCACCCATGGAAGTGCTAAAGTGTGGCCTATGGACACTCCCTGATACTCGAGTCTGGATACTGTGTGAGGGGTTGCCCCGGTATTTGCATGGCGGTTAGGGTATTCAAAGTGTGAGGCAATGGACACT
Source organism: Hydrangea macrophylla (assembly GCA_033977485.1). Taxonomy (NCBI): domain Eukaryota; kingdom Viridiplantae; phylum Streptophyta; class Magnoliopsida; order Cornales; family Hydrangeaceae; genus Hydrangea; species Hydrangea macrophylla. Next base: position 143,109,880 of record CM066991.1, read on the forward strand.
CCCTGGTACCCCGGACCAAAGTGTGAGGCAAACTGGACACTCCCTGGCGCCCCGTTGCTAAAGTGTGGCTATCTTAGTGTTTCAAAGATACCAGGAGTAGGATAGTGGGTTGTTGGGTTTTGTCGAGAGAAAAGAGTCGGTTAGATGAGATGGTGCATTGTTCTCATACACGGTCACATATGTGTGAATTTATCTTTTAAATAATGTTGTGGTTGTTTTCTAAACGAGCTCTTTATCTTAAATATTAAACTTGTGGTTTTTAAATGGAAATGGGAAAAAGGTAAATGAGTATGTTTTACATTCAGAGTTATGTTTTTTAATACTCACCAGCTTCTTGAAGCTGACGGCGTTGATGCGTCCTGGACATTCGTGTTCAGGCTTTGCAGGTTATAATCAGGATGAACCTTATGACTATGCTAATTGAGATCAATTGCTGAGAAGAGAATTTACTTTTATATGCTTTATGTTTATGTGCATTTAAGATATGATTTGGTTTTGTAATAAGGATGACTGTAATAGACTTTAAGTTATTGTTTTATTTCAAGGCGGTCTGTGCCTTAGTTAACCCCGTACCATAGGATGTAATAAGTTAGAAAAAAATTTATAAGCCCTGATTGTCCTACTCTGATTAATAGTTTTATGTTGTTCGACGTTTTGGGACGGAATCGATCCTTCAAACTGTCGCGACCTACGGGTCCATAAAGGAAATTAAACGCTTTCCATATTTATGCTACGTCGGGGCGTGACAGGCTATTACCTTGTCATCTTGTGTTAGCACGCATCCCAAACCTTAGTGAGAAGCATCACTATAAATTCTAGAATTTCCAGTGCCTGTTAGAATTGTAAGTATCGGTGTCGTTGTTAATTTCTCCTTCAATGCTAAGAAGCAATTTTCACACTCCTTATTCCACTCAAACGGTACATCTTTTCTCATTAACCTTGTCATCGGAGTCGCGATTATAGAAAAGTCTTTAACAAACCTTCTGTAATATCCGGCTAACCCCAAGAAACTTCGAATCTCGGACACATTTGTCGGCCTTGACCAATTCATAATAGCTTCAATCTTCTGTGGGTCTACAGAGATACCTTCTTTAGAGATCACATGCCCCAGAAAAGTGACACTCGTCAACCAAAACTCGCTTTTCTTCAATTTCCCAAACAACTATTTTTCTCGTAGTCGCTGCAAAACTAGTCTCAAGTGTCGTTCGTGCTCCTCCGAACTCTTAGAATAAATAAGAATGTCATTAATAAAAATAATCACAAATTCATCCAAATACGATTTGAACACCCGATTCATTAAATCCATGAAGGCGGCAGGCGCATTAGTAACCCCAAACGGCATCACTAGAAATTCATAGTGCCCGTAGCGAGTCCTAAAGGTTGTTTTCTCCACATCCTCAGCTTTAACTTTCAGTTGATGGTACCCAGATCGTAAGTCAATCTTTGAAAATACCTCAGCCACTTGAAGTTGATCGAATAGGTCGTTAATACGTGGCAACGGGTACTTGTTCTTGATTGTTACTTTGTTGATTTCCCGATAATCAATGCACATCCGCATTGTACCATCCTTCTTCTTCACAATTAGTACCGGTGCACCCCACGGAGACACTAGGTCGGATAAAGCCCTTGTCTAGCAACTCTTGCAACTGTATCTTTAACTCTTTCAACTTAACTGGTGCCATACGATATGGTGCTCATGAAATTGGTTGAGTTCCTAGCATAACATCAATACCAAACTCAATCTCTCGATCAATTAACACACTAGGTTATTCTTCTGGAAACACATCCAAAAATTCTCTAACTATCAGAATATCCTCAAGTTTCAAATCATTACCCCTAGTATCAAGAATACTACACAAGAACCCTCGGTAACCTTTCTTCAACAAATGACATGCTTCAATAGCTGGCACGATATACGAAGGTGATACAACACCCTTATCTTGAAAATAAAACTCATCTTGATTCGGAATACGGAATGCTACTCCTTTAGTGTTACAATCAATATTAGCATGATTAGCCGCTAACCAGTCCATACCCAATATAACATCGAAGTACTGAATAACTAACGATACCAAATCAATGGTTAACTCTTTACCATTCACATTAATCTCACATTTTCTAAACACACCCGAACTAACCAATGGAGCCCCCAACGGTATCGCGACAGATAAATCATAGTTTAGGAACTCTAATGGTTTATCTAGACGTTTAGCAAAGTGGTGTGACACGAATGAGTGTGTGGATCCCAAATCTATAAGTACATTTGCTAGATGTTAGCAAATGGGAACCATACCTGAGACAACAATGTCGGCAGAAGCGGTATCTCCCGGCCTGAGTTGAAATGATCTTGCCTCTCGCTGCTCCCTCCTCGGAGGTTGAGTAGTCCTTGGTGTGATAGTGCTGGCTGCGGAAGAACCAGAATCTGAAGCTCCTTGGCATCTAGTAGGACAGTCCTTAGCTTGATGTACCAACTCCTTACAAGTAAAATATCGGCCCCTCATATGCATACTCTGATTTGGACAATTCCTAGCGATGTGGCCTGGGTGTCGACATATGTTGCAAGTGATTAGATTTGGAAGTTGATTACATCGGCCCCAATGAAATTTCTGACAAGTCTGACATCTCGACTTATTTCCACTAGAACCACTACCGACACTAGCCGATGATCCCCCTGAACTCTGCCTCTTTGCACTCCCCTGACCACTGAACTAACTTGATCCCAGCTGTTTACTTTGTTGACTCGGTGGTGGTGGCATACTTGATGTATACCCAAGATCTCTTTCAGCTATAGAGGCAATGTCAAGCGCCTTAGCGAACGTCTTGGGTCGGAACACAGTCACTCGTCCCCGGATATCACTTCGAAGCCCTGCCACAAACTTCCTTGCTTTTACTTTCTCTGTTGTTATCATATCCCCCGCAAACCTTCCCAAACTTGTAAATTGTGTTGAATATTCACGGACTGACTTGCCCCCTTGCACTAACTCCATAAACTCATGTGCTTTCTGATCTCCAAATGATTCTGAAAAGTATTGTTCATTAAATATCTCTAGGAAGTGATCCCATATAGTCGGTTGACCTGGGCCAAGCTTAGTACGCAACCAATATTGCACTTCATCCTTTAACGTATCGTCGACAAATAGAACTTTCTGTTCCTCTGTACACGGTAACACCCTAAAGATTTTCTCCATATCAGAAACGTAAAAGTTTGCCTTCATTGGATCGGCTTCCCCACAGAATATTGTCGGCTTCTGCTTATGAAATTTAGAAATAGTGACAACTTCCTCTCTTGGATTCGGATTTGGTTGCACCGGTCATTCTTCGACCACATGAGTTTCAGCTACTCGTACCAACCCTTCAATTGCTCTTTCAACCCGTTCCATTCGATTTGAGGTGTCACCTCCAAACATAATGCCTGGCACCCACATTATTACACACACACACACACACATGTTACTTTTAAATAAACACATGACATGCTAATCAATGATAAAAGCATGCTAAGTAAACGTATATGCATGTTTATGCAACTACGTGTCGTTATATGCACACTACGCGTTGTATACGTCTCTCGTCCCCGAAGGCTCTAACCTATTACTCTGATACCAAAAATTGTCACACCCTAACCCACCCCTAGCAGATTAGGACATGTGTAACAAGAGTAACCGCACCCAAAACACACACTAATTAGAAAGAAATGTGGATAGACCACTTAAAAGAACTCCATTATGACAAAACAGCCCCTAAGGGCAAAATGGTTATTAAGAAAGTATGTAAAATTTTTATACCAAAAGTTAGATTTTTGAGTCCCGGTTCCAACGCAACAAACGGCGCGCGAATCCGAATTTTCTAGAAAGAGTTATGCACGTTTCCGTAAAAGCGCACGTGCTGTGAAAAATACAAGCGGATCGATCCCTTCAGAAAACCCGGATCGATCCATTTATAAGACCCACTAGCAGAATGCTCCTCGGAAAGGCCAGATCGATCCCTTCATAAACCCGGATCGATCTACGACCTGCAGAACAAGTTCTGCTGCTAAATTTTGCTGTCAAAACATTACCAAAACCTACCAACACTTATCCAAACCACATGGAACTTGCAAGAAACTTCCCAAACACATTTCTAAATACATTTTAGAACTATCCAAGTATGTGGAACACATTCACACTTATGATTGGATCAAACCAACTATGAATTCACCTCAGTTTGAATAAAAAACAAGTTTTGAAGTTGTAAACTCAATTCTCATCCAAAGTTTATATAACTTACTAGACATGAACCTAGATTATAACCAACATTACACATACAAATTTAACTTGTCAACAACATTTGCGACTCATCTGGACTTGCCAAGATGGTCCCAACTACCAACTTACACCACTTGAGCAAAACAAGAGAGTTTATACATTGGTTCTCAAATTCACTTCCAACTACCAAAATACTAATTTAGGATGCAAACTCTTTTCCTACAACCTAAATATGAACATTAACATAAAAGAAACCATAATTTACATCATTTTACAAGTTCAATTCTTATACTCAAGATCCTAAATCTCTCCCATCGCGCGTCATTTCCTCTTCGGATAAGGCTCCAAAACTGCAGTGGTTGTTATGTACCACAACAGAAATAGGAAAACGGTTTTCTTAAGCAATTTGCTTAGTGAGCATTCTAAACATGATTGTATGTTTAACACGTGCAATGCTATAATTAACACATAAAACACAACCGTAGCCGCCAAGTCACCGGTTATATGGTTCCTTCAGACCCGAAGACCTCCCTTGGTCCCGTGGCCACTTCTATTCCTTGGACTTCCGTCTTTATCGGATTCTTCCTCTACATCACCCTTATTACTCCCAACAATGAACCATTTCCCCGGTGCTCATTGACTACCACATAGACATATAAGCACATAAACACATATTCATGTATCAACATATACTTTTCATAGAATTGACATGGAATTCACATAATTAACATCTTTATAACTCCTAATCATGAATTATCATCTCTAACATCACATATAGCTTTGAACCTATTAAACACAATCATTTGGTTTGTATAGAAAAAAACTCATCTTAAGCAAGATTATACCCAAATTCAAGCTATAGAAGTGCTGAATTTCTCCAATTAGAGCTAAATTTCAACACCAAAATGAATCCTACAAGAATTCGGTAGATGACGTCTCACCGTTAAGTATGAGCTACCAAAATCTAGCAATTTAAACGTAAATTAAGGGTATTGAAACGTTCGTCCCATCTCCACGAGTCTGAAAATGGCTTCAATTCGTGAATCCGACGAACGGCGGTGACGGAACGGCGAGATTTCGATGTCGGCGTCTCGAGCTCGTCTTCTCTCTCGGTGAACTCTTTTCTTTTGTTTAATTTCTGCTGTGAATTGAGAGACTCACTCAATGCTTGACACACATGCTTTGCATGTTGAGGTGTCAAGCTACAATTTTTCCTTCTTTTCATTTACACCCCCAGATTGCTTAAGTTCTTATTATGAAACCACCCAAACATTCCATTAACTACTCAATTACTTAATGTGTGTTTGCTAAGTTCCGTATGGGTCCCAACGTGGGTCCCATATATTTTGTGAAATTGTTATCGCACCTACAAATTTTAAATCTGTTTCATTTATACCCTTATAACACCAAATGCTACACATATATCAACATGTAATATGAAAGCATGTAAGCAAATATTCATGTAATCACATATAATGCATTTAATCATTAAAAATGAAAATTACCAATTTACCCTTCGCTGGATTCCATTTCAATACCTGTCCCACCTCACTGGGGACTTTTCCAACTAGTGTCCCTCTCAGAACACTTTTTATATGGGCGAGTCCAAGCCTCCCCTTAATCCGTTTATACACTACTTATACTAATTAATGCATATTCACACAATAATTAACCCGTTTTCCGGGTACGGGTGTTACATTGGTTGAGATAAGTTTTACTTGTCTCAAAATATCATTTTGAGATTTTAAATCTTCCAATTTCTTTCTCAACTCCAATTTTTTTTTTCAAGCTCATTTGAAGATTGTGCTCTTGAAACATGTTTTTCATTTTCAATCTTCAAACATTCATTTTGGGATTTCAAAATATTTAACTCTTTTGAAAGCATAGCAAAATTCGTTTTGAAAGTCATGTATATTTTGATTCCCATATTCTCCAACTCCTCATGTAACTTCTCAAATATACATTGAAGCTCATTATAGTTAGGAGATTCAACAATAGAGGTAGGATTAGAGTTTACCAAATTCTCTTGTGCACCTTCTTGGTCACATGAGTCATCATCGGATGAGTCATCGTCATCCCAAGTGGCCCCTTTTGCCATTTTCTCATTCTCACCATCTTCATTTGCAAATAGGCACACTCTTTCCTCTTCACAAATTAGGTTAGTCGTAATATGAAAATTTTCTAAACATAACCAAATTTCATTTGTACTAGAGCATGAACGAATTCTATTGTATGAAATATCATCTAAAACTTATGTTAAATTTTCATAGCTCTAAGATTCAATCGAAAGTTATTTTGATCACTTTCATTCCATTCAATCTTTGGTTTAGGAGAAAAACCATTTTTGACAATGTTCCAAAGATTTATGTCAAGTGATATAAAATGAATTTCTACTCTCCTCTTCCAATGATCATACTTATGATCTTTCAACGATGGAAGAGTGGTAATGCAATAACCTTCTTGAACTTTTGTTTCCATAAAACTTGACTCAACATTATGAAATTCAATAAAATCATTAGAGTCATTAAAAGAGCAAGAAGTAGAAGTTACCCCATGTCACAGCCCGGTCCCACAATAGCAGAACTGGAGCCCGTGGCACGCCACCGAAGATACTCTAATTCATTAACGTTCCTAAAAGTTAGTTTAAGAACACACAGTGGAAAACAAATTAGTTCATTTTTTTTAAAACCAGTAGTCCAGTCGAGTGGGTCGGGGTCTCAGTCGACTGACTTGGAGTTGCAGAGAACAAGAAATCTCCAACAACCTATTCTAGTCGACTGACTCCGAGGTCCGGTCGACTAATGCCTTAAATGTTTAGTCGATTGGCTCGTCCGGTTGACCGAACCCAACCTGGCAGAGCGTCTAGTTTTTGTGCAGAAACAAGTTGACTATTTCCTAGGGATCAATCGACTGATCCTCTGTAAAACCAAAAAGAAAAGTGCCTCAACCTGGAACCCAGTCGATCGAAATCATGACTCAGTCGACTGTTTTCCCACTGCAGGGCATTCTGCAGAATTTTCCAAGTTTGAAAGTTTTCTGAAATCACCCAGAGTTTAAATATATACTTCAAATTCAAACCAAAGCGATCTTAACTGAATTGTAACATTACTAAAACGTAATTATAAAAGATTCCCATCTATTACAACAGTATGAATCCGATCCATGATTCTAAGTTAAACATAGGTTGAATGCAATAAAATCCTTATAACAACATTCCTATCACCAAAACTACAAGGTAAGCATTCGGGTTGCCTTCTAAGTGAACTCCTAAACCAACGTGCTCATTTCTGCGATTCCTAACCGACATTCACACCTGCAATGGTTATTTAAATAACCACACATATTTCAATTTGTTTAAGCTAACGCTTAGTGAATAAAACGACAATGCACATGAATGATAAACGCGGTCGCATTCACATCTCTACAATTCATACTTGTCTCCGGAGTCTCACGTGCACGTTCCACACTCCTAATCCGCGACTCCTTTCTAATAAGTCCACACGAAAAGGTAAGACCCACGTCTCTTTTATTCAAATGTGCGACCTTATGACTATAACGGCTCCACAACGATGGCTTGATACACGCACTCCGTTGACACAAATAGCAACTAAACATGCTCAAATACATTTCACCATGCTATCGACATAATCAAAATATTTCACCGTACAATTGGTCCTACTTATCAATATAGACGCCCCATATGAACTACACAATATATATCTATCCACTAACACATGCTTTTCCTTACAAAACATGAATACATGTCAAGAAATCATTCCAGAACACATAAATGAATCACTTACCTCCGATTAATGCTCTTAAAATTTGATCTAAAGAAAACCCAAGCACAAAGATCGTGCAGAAGTCCGTCTAGTACAATTCTTATCAATCAAAAGTCTGATTATCAATTTTATAGGAAAATTCTAGAAAAAGAGTTTTCGAAAAACTTATCCAATTGATCCAAAGAAAACCTAAGTACAAAGATCGTGCAGAAGTCCGTCCAGTACAATTTTTATCGATCAAAAGTCCGATTATCAACTTTATAGGAAAATTCTAGAAAAGGGGTTTTCGATAAACTTATCCAAACGAGTCCTAATAGATATCAATATGACAGCCTTACCTCGAGGAGTTCGAATATGAAATCTAGGAGAAAATAAACGGATGAACGATCGTCATTTGGCGTCGAGAAGTCCGAAGCTTCAAAATCCCCCTTTGGCCTCTTTAGCTTTTAGGTTAGAAAAGTTATGTAAAATATCTAAGTTATCTCTATCTATATATAGGCAACACTTTCGAAAATTGTGTTTACCTTCCCACGAGTTCTCAAAACTCCCAATATCCTCTGAAACTTCTTACACGCCTAATTCATCGTTCCACGAATGAAAACTAAAAATTATAAAAGTAATGGCCTAAGTTCTGTTTGGTTGCTAAAATGCGAATTCTACATAATTTTACAAAATTGCTAATTAGCCTACCAATTTTGTAGCGTGTTAATTTGTCCTCACTAGGATACTAAAATTAACAACAGAAACATAATCTAATCTAGAAATTAATACAGATAGTAAAATACACAGGTAAACATTTATTTTTAGATAAACATTTAAGGTATTCCACGATGAACGTCTCATACTCGGAGAGACTTCACAACACCAAAACACTCATCTATATACCCAAATCAACTCGTAAGTCAAAACTCACTCACACATGTGCCACAAATGCACAACACATCACATTATCATGCATGACACTGTAATGAAATGGGACAACACTTATACGGGTGTTATACCCCATTTTCTATTGCCATGAGACAAAGGTTGACGATCTTATCTTCATCTGAGTTGTCATCCGATGAATCACTTTCGGAACTACTTTCAGTCTCCTTCATTGCTTTCGTCTTGCGTTTTTCATCTTTAGGAGGCTTCTTTCTTGATTTTTCTTTCCTTAGAAACTCTGCAAATTTTTGGGTGATCAAAGCCATATCCTTATCCTCATCACTCTCATGATCTTACCTTTTTCTTTGAGCTTGAGGACTTCAAGGCCATGTCTCCTCTTTTGATCTCTTTTACTTCCCTTTTCTTGTCTTTTTCGACAAGCATGACTAACTCCATTTCATGGGTAATGAGTGATCCCATGAGTTATTCAATTGACAAATTTGTCAAATCCTTTGCCTCCCGGAAAGCCTTGACCTTCAGTTACAATTGCTTTGGCAAAGCCCTAAGGATTTTCTCAATAATATCTTCATTAACATAAACTTTGCCTAGATTTTTCAAGCTATTAATAATAATAGTAAAACGAGAAGATATTTTCCCAATAGATTTGTCACGACCCATCCCACTACGCGTGGAAATAGGACACGTGGCACGCCACCAAGGCTCAACTCAAACAATCATATAAATATACGCAGCAGAAAAAAAAACTTTAAAACAATCTTGGGTATTTAAAACTTAGGAAACATTCCCCCTTTGAGTTTATAAAATCCATTAAAATCAGAGTTTAAAAGAAATTTGTTCAATTAAAAGTGTTCACAAGAATCCATTCCAAATACAGAGGCTCAGTCGACTGCACTAGGGTCCAGTCGACTGTGCCTGGCAGAAACTCAAACCCTAAAACCTTACCAGAGGTCCAGTCGACTGCCCAGTCGACTGTGTCAAGCAGAACCAAAACCAGTCGACTGCTCTGGGGACCCAGTCGACTGCTTTTCAATTAATAGAAGCAGTAGCCAAAACCAACAGTGTTCAGTCGACTGTCTAAGGGGTCAGTCGACTGCTTCTCTTATAATATACTTTCAGAGTCTCAAATACACGAGATCCAGTCGACTGGTCCAGGGTCCAGTCGACTGCTCCCCTGCTGGCAGCCCTGTGATGAAAATTAATCAACACATGCTTCTCAAAACCAACAACAATCACAACCAACCCCAATTCCATCATATAAAAACATAACTATAGGCGTTCAATTACAAGATTACAATACTGTGAAACTGATCTATGATTCTATTACAACATATTATTACAATACCCAATCCTTATTCAAGTTTAGGATTTAAATACAAAAACATTTACAAAGGTGATTCCCCCGGCGTTCATCGGCCTCACTCATCGCGCTTCTTCTTGTCCTTCTTCTTTCCTGCAATGGAGTACATCTCCACTGCTCAGCTATATGCTGAGCGTACAATTCTAAATGTATGCTTATATGACAATTCATGGTTTAAGCATCTAAAACACATAGAAATAGTCTCTGGAGTGAGTGGTACGCATTCATCCGGTCGATGCCGTAGGAGGCCCACCTCTCCCACGCATCTCGTACACTGGTTGGCCTTCCTCCATACCAGATACCGTGTACTGGTTGGGCCCACCTCCAATCCAGACACAACCACAATTCCAATTCCATAACAATCACAATCAAAGTTCCAATCCTCAAGGTTCGAGGAGCTTACCCCGGATGAATTTGCACCAAACTCCCCTTTGACCCGAGTAGACACATAACATGCTCACATAAACAGTTATACGTGCTTTTATCATAATTTCACGTGCATAATTAACGGGCCTAATTAATACATGAATTTCGCCCGGATCCAAGAACGTCAAAGTTGATGTTCAAAACATGAAAATCCATATATTTCATAGATCTAGAATTCATACCTCGTGCGAATCTCTTCAAACTTTGAAGGATCGTCTAGAGGACTAATTAATCGCCGGATTTCAAATTATACGTGATTCCTATGAGTTTTACCTGATTTTTCCCAAAAGTCCAAAATTAAGATTTTCACAAAACTTTGCCAAACATGACCTAAGTAGTGCCAAAACGTAGGTCTTACCTCCACGAGTTCAAATCTTGAATCTGGAGAAAATCTGACAGACGGAAGGTCGTCAAACGGCGTCGCAAAGCCCGTGGCAACAATCTCCTTTCTCTCTCCTCTCTCTCTAGATATTTTTGGCAAGTTTGGATGAGAATGAATCTCATCCTCATCTATATATAGACAAAATATTTGGAATTTACGTTTACCTCCCCGCAAGTTTCTCAAACTTCTAATTAACCCATGAAACTTCGCACACATCCATTTTATGCCTTTACGAGTGAAAACTATAAATTTCAAAAGTTTTCGACTAGGTTTCGTTTGGGTCCAAAATCACGTCCGAAAACTAAATTATGTGGAATCTCTACACAACCTACCTTTTTGATTAACGTGTCACTCACGTTCTCACCACAGTTTCAAAATGATATATAACAATATCACTATTACCAGAAATTATCAACACAGGCATAAAAATTACTATTCACAAAATACCAGATAAGGTCAAATAACATTTAAATCATATAAATGCCATTTACTCATGTCAATGCAATATGAACTTCCATGTTCCCGTGTCCTCACTGACACCTTACCGTTGACTCACAGTCAACCTCATCACCATTATCAATTAACATTGATAAACTCTCAGTTTACAATTATGCATGATAAAACTATAAATTTTTGGAATGGGTGTGACAAGATTCATATGGCAACATTTTAAACATTTCATAAGATTAACAAGCAAATTAATTTTAGACTTTTTGACTTGGCTTGTTCCCTCATGAGTTATTTCAAGTTTATCCCAAATTTCTTTTTTTGGATTCGCAAGATGAAATTCTATTGTACTCATTTGGGTCTAAACCGCAATATAACAAATTCATTGCCTTAGCATTTAATTTTATGAGTTTCTTATCAACATTATTATACTCATCTTCCGCTTTTGGAATAGAAATACCATTTTCAATTTTTTGTAGGAAGAGGAGGCCCTTTGACCACTATTTGCCATAAATCAAAATCTTGAGAAATCAAATAGATTCTCATTCTATTTTTCCAACAAGCATAGTTTGAGCCATTAAAACATGGTGGTCTAGAAGCCGATTGACCCTTACTACAAAAATATGAAAGAAGAGTTTGTTTCCATTCGATCTTAACTCTAGATTGTAAAATCTTTTGAAAAATAGAAGGGCCGACGCTCTGATACCAATTGTTGGCCCAAAATGGAAACCTTAGGGGGGGATGAATAAAGTTTTAGCAGAAAATAAATCTTTTTAAAACTTAATTGCAAATTAAACACAATCACAAATAATAATGTAAAAAGAGAATGGAAGAGGCACTTGCAAACTGATTTTCAAGTGGTTCGACAATCCGCACACCGCGGCCTACGACTACCCCTCAAGAATACCTCTTGAGGATTACTTTAATCCAACCTACTTCAGGGGTATAAATCAAACCGTTACAAGAGTCTTCAACTTTCCCAAAGAAGAACACCTCTTAATTACACACAAGGGTTATTAACCCTCACTCTTTACAAATAAAAGATTTGGGTACAAATGATAACTCTCTCTCTAAAGTGGATGGATACAATAAAAGCTCACACAATAACTCCTTAGTGAGTGGATGATACAAATAAAAGCTCACTATAATTTTCTCTCACAAAGATATACAAATGAAGAACTAGAGCAAATTGATTAACTCACACAACTAGGGCTCAAATGTGAATGATTAAAGATCAACAAGTTGTGTGATTCAAATTATGTTTTCCAAATGGAATGATCAACCTTAAAATGGTTTGGGAAAATATGTATTTATAGGCCTTGAAAGATTATAGCCGTTAGTGGCAAAATGGTAAATAAAAGGCCTTTCAGAAAACTGCCATTACTGCTATTCTGCGCAATCCAGTCGACTGAGGTCATGATCCAGTCGACTGCTTTTCACACAGTTAGAATTGCGCCATAAAACTAGTCGACTGAAGTAAGGGTATGGTCGAATGTTTTTCAAACAGTTTAGAAATATGCCATAAAACCAGTCGATTGAATTAAGGGTCCAGTCGACTGAAACCTTTAAGCAGAACCTATGTTTTCAAAAACACAAACCAGGCCACTGCTTTCACCATCGGTCGTCTGAAATTTGAAGCACCCAGTTGACTGGAAAAATGATCCAGTAAACTGTTTTTCCAGTGAAAAACTGTTTTTCTATTTTGAACGATTTTAGAAAAACTTTAAACCTTTAAGCCCTTGTGAGTGATGATCAAGATTCTTTACATGTAAATCCTACACTCAAACAAAAGATGAAAAATCTTCAAGTCTTAAGCTTGATCCTTGTTGAGCTTCAACACTCGGGCTTCACCATATGCAATCTCAAAAACTCAAACAAAGTTAGAACATTTAAGTACATAGATAAAGAGATTAGCACATCGAAAATGACATAATAATTGATTGGAATAGAACCATTAAGAACATGCAATTATCAATAGATTTGCTATCATAAAAACAAACATAAATAATGCCTTAAAGAAATTCAAGGCTAACAATCTTATTTACCTAAAATACAATTACACGAAAACAAAAATTTTATATAAATCTGTTTCTGTGAACCATAAGATTGGTTCTTAAAATGCCTAAACAATCTCTTGAATTTATTTATATGTTTTCCTAAAATGATGATGTTTTAGGACGGTGGTGGTGATAAAAAATATGTTTGGGAGAGAAAAAAAAAAGAAGAGAAAGTCTGAAGTGATGAAAGAAAAGAAAAGAAGAGAAAGGATGGTGGTTTCTTTTCATCTTGTTTTGGAGTTTAGGAGAGAAGAGAAAGTTACTTTATTTACTTTTGTGTGCAAGTTGAGAAGAAAAGAAAATAAAACAAAGAAAGATACCATTCTACCCATCAAGAACTTCAAGTAATGGAGAGGAGAGACACTCAATCGTTAATGGAGATGAGAGAGAAAATCACGGTCGTAGATAATCATTTTTATGAGACTAGATTAGTTGTTTTTGTAGAGACAAAATACATGTATGTTGTGTATTATAGAGGCCTTGGACCTAAATGGAATTAAAATTAGATAAAACCAAATGAAAGGATATTGTGGGTATTAAAAAAATTCATTAATGCCCACTTTATTTTCTCTCATTTTCTCCCCAATTTGGTGAGAAAGATATTAAGAGAAAGTGGGGGTTAGTTTTATCTTCTGTTCTCTCATTTTCTCTCATTACTAAAATTCTCAAACGAGATAAAGCTAGAGAAAGTGGGGTACTCTCTCTCATTTTTTCCTTTTTTTCTCTCTATTTTGGAACTCACAAACATTTTAGGTTTGGCCCGGAGGTGGGAGACCAAAGCCCTGTGAAAGCAACTCTCTCTCTCTCTCTCTCTCTCTCTCTCTCTCTTTCTCTCTCCCTCTCTCTCTCTCTCTCTCTCTCGTGCTAATAACTTCTTTTGCATCTTTTTAAATTGAAAGATTACATATGCTTGAGAAAATTCACAAATTGTCAAAAAAAAAAATAGTAATTTTTCCTTAAAACTGTTTGAAAATTTTAAACATTTATCCCTAAAATTTGATTTCCATTTGATGTAGTATTAACATCTCCTAGAATCGAGACTCTCCCACTGTCAAATCATTTAGGAGTTATGACCTTGGTTTTCATAGGAAGAACACTACCTTACTATTAAATCATTACAACATAGAGTTAACAACTACCAAACAAAAAAGAAGGAAAGGAAAAAATGAAGCTTACGAGTCCAGCTTTACAATACAAGGGTGATACCTCGTCATAAATATCACCACACTAATACATATAGTTATAGTACTTATGTGGACATTGGACACATGTTTTCCTTAAAATTGGGACACCCATTATAATTGAATATTTTCTCCACCTCTATATACTTGTCCTTGCATATCATTCAAAGCAAAATACTATGCCTCTTTGCTAGGATTATGTATTATAATATGCAAAATTAAATTCCAATTACGTACGTGTAATTACAAGAAAAAAAGGTCTTCTACCAAACGACCTAACATATGTTGAAAATTTCAAAAATTCAATTCTCTAATATATATATATATATACGTGCGTGTGTGTGTATATTAGTTGCTGGAAACTTTCAAATTAAATCAAATTGAACCATCGGTTGTAAAAGGTGTTGCCATATGTCATGGATATACAATATGAAAAGGTACATGTTACGGACATATATGAAGAGATGCCATGTCCATGTATGAAAAGTGGCCATAGGCAACTGCCCATTTCATTTTGTTCTTGTTCAGTGCTTAAGGCACTGTTAGGTGCAACTGGTATACAGACAGGCACCTTTTAACGGTTATAATAACATGTTGGGTAATTCATCTTTATAACCGTAATAGTTTCTAAATTACAGAAATTGTGTTTAACGTTCGTAAAGTTGAAACTGTTCTCCAGCAACATTACTTTCCAAGTATCTTGTAACATCTTCAAGTCGAAGGTTCTGAAAGTTCAGGGTGTTCTTAGGTTGTGCAATCCTTCGAACACTAATAAGTGAATTTGGATCCACTATATCTTGGGGACTATTTATCACAAGCGCTTTCTTGCACTCACAATTTACTGGAAGTACGGCAAATTTGTCTTAAAGATAACGATTCATCGTGCCTTGGTTCCTAAATTTTCTTACTCGCTATTTATATTATTGATATACTTCCTGCAATTTTAAGACAAAATTTCATCAATTGAGAGTTTGGCTTCGATCGTACAATCGATTCAAATGATGAATCAAAACTTGGTCCGACTAGATCGTTTCAATGGTCAATTTTTCACTCAATGGCAACAAAAGGTTTTATTCTTCCTAACAACGTTGAAACTCGCCTATATATTGAAAGACGATCTTCCACCGATTCCGGTTGAAATTGCAACTAAGTCCGATGACATCAAGCAACAAAGGGTGAAACGGGTTGAGGATGATTTTCTATGTAAGGGGCACATTCTTAATGCATTGTCGACTAATCTCTACAACACTTTTCGACACACTCCATCGGCTAAGGAACTTTGGACACGTTTGGAGAACAAATATAAAACAGAGGAAATAAGTGCGCGTAAGTTTTTAATTGATAATTATATTCACTTTAAAATGGTTGATGGAAAATTCATTATCTCTCAAATGGAAGACTTACAACTTCTTATGGATGATATTTCCATTAGAGGAGTTAAAGTGGATGAGGAATTTCAAGTTGGAGTTATTTTTGCAAAATTACCTCTAACTTGGAATGACTACAAAAAGAGGCTTAAGCATCAGGAGAACAAATGTACTTTAGAGGAATTAGCACGTCATCTTCGTATTGACGAAGAGTCTCGAAATAGAGATTGAGACATAGACAAACTTGTTGATAATTTCTCTAAAGCACATGTGGTTGAAAGGGGAGTTTACCGACAAACCCAAGAAAAGTAGTGTTCCTCCTAAGAAAAATGTAAGCTTCAAGAAAAAGGGAAACAACATCAATGGGTACAATAAGAAGGGCTATTTCTTTTGCCAAAAACCTGGTCATATCATGAAGAATTGTCGCCTTCACAAGAAGTACATCAATTCTCAAGTGAATATGACCAATGAGAATACCGACTTTACTGCGGTTGTGATCGCTGAAACAAACCATGTTGATACCTACGAAGAATGGTGGCTAGACACTGGAGCCACAATCCATGTTGCAAAGTGCCGAGATGCTTTCATAAAATATGAAAGTGTATCCGATGGACAAGTTATTAGAATGGGCAACAACGGGACTGCAAAGGTTATGGGAATTGGGTCAGTCGAACTCAAATTCACTTTTGGCAAGACAGTCACTTTGACAAGTGTTCGTCATGTTCCTGAGATGAGCAAGAATCTTGTGTCGGGTGATCTTTTGAACAAGGCAGGATTTAAATTGGTGTACGAATCTGATAAGTTTATTGTATCCAAAAATGGAATTTTTGTTGGGAAGGGTTATTCTTGTAATGGGATGATTAAGCTTGATATTAATAAAACTATGTCTTCTGTTTACATAATTGACTCTTTATTTTTATGGCATAATAGATTAGGGCATGTTAATTATCAATCTATTAAACGCATGAGTAACTTAGGTTTAATACCAAATTGTGATGATAGTAATATCTCTAAATGAGAAACATGTGCTCAAGCAAAAATAGTGCGTAAACCATTTCATCAAGTAGAACGTAGTTCAAAAATTCTTGATCTTGTACATTCTGATGTGTGTGATCTCTAGAATTTTGTAACTCGTGGAGGAAAGAAATATTTTCTAACCTTCATTGATCATTTCTCAAGGTATACTTATGTATATTTGTTGCATAGCAAAGATAAGGTGTTTGAGAAATTCAAAATTTATAAAGCTGAAGTTGAAACTCAACTTAGCAAAAAGATTAAAGTGTTAAGGAGTGATCGTGGGGGAGAATATTTTCCAGATGAATCTAAATTGTATTGTGAGACTCATGGAATTATTCATCAAACGTCAGCTCCCTATACTCCTCAACAAAATGGCCTTGCTGAAAGGAAAAATAGAACTTTGACTGAAATGGTAAACTCACTTCTAATTAGTTCAGGTCTTCCTAATAGTTTATGGGGAGAATCAATTTTATCGACTTGTTATATCCTTAATAGAATACCACAAAAGAAATCCAACGTGACTCCATATGAGTTATGGTACAATAGAAAGCCCAATTTGAGCTATATTAAAGTTTGGGGATGCCTTGCTTATGTAAGGATACAGACATTAAAAGGACTAAATTGGGATCTAAAACTTATAAATGTGCTTTTGTTGGATATTGCAAGGATAGTAAAACGTATAGATTATTAAATCTTATGACAAATGAGACAATAGAATCTAGAGATGCTGAGTTCTTTGAGCATATTTATGCTAAGGACAAGTTGAAGCAATTAGAATTGCATCGTGATGAGCATAATAACACAAATCAAGAATCGTTGTTCAAGAACAAAATAATCAAAATGATCCTAACTCGAGATCGAGCTTCTAAAAGAGCTAGAACCACAAACTATTCTTTTAGACCAGATTTCTATCTTTTCCTTGTTGAAGGAATTAGAGGAGAAATTTTGAAGGAAATTAGATATGTGATGAATATCGAGGGAGATCCTAATTTCTATGTGGAAGCTATGGCTTCACCAAATGCATCTCTTTGGAGAGAAGTAATTGAAGAAAAATTAGATTCTATTGTTTCTAATGGAACTTGGAAGTTAGTTGATTGTCCTCCAGGATCACAACCAATTGGTTGTAAGTGGCTTTTCAAAAGGAAGTTGAACACCGATGGTTCAATAAATAGGTTTAAAGCTAGGCTTGTGACCAAAGGTTTTAAAAAAAAGAGAAGGGATTGATTTCTTTGACACATATGCTCTTGTGGCGCGAATTAGTTCGATTCGCTTACTCATTTCTTTGGCATTGATTCACCATTTAGTGATCCATCAAATGGACATGAAAACGACCTTCTTGAGTGGTGATCTAGATGAAGAAATCTATATGGAACAACCTAAAGGGTTTGTTCAATCTGGCCAAGAAAAGAAAGTGTATAAGCTCATTAAGTCTTTATATGGACTTCAGCAAACTCCTAAATAGTGGTATGAGAAATTTGATAAGGTTATACTTGTTAGGGATATATACTAAAAACCTTGCTTTATGTAGTTGATTTATTATTCATTTAATAAAATCAATTAATCCATTTTTATGAGAATCTGTGTGGGCAACGTTTGTATTACATTGTTTATTTAATATTGTGCATGTGTGTCTTTCATTCTACATAGTAGGTGGTTTGGTGTATAGAGTTCAGCTTACACACGGAAGATCAGACCATCGGATCTTGTAGAATGTAAGATTTTGGTTTACAGTCTTAGATGGATTGGACACACCATCGGTAGGACTGCAGCATGGTGTTGTAGTAGGTTTGTCTTGACTGCGGGAAACGGTATAGTTTCAACTCACTATGCTGGTACACTTTGTGTATCAAACAGGACTGACTTGGGGTAATTAATCTTATACTGACTTATAAGATAATTAATACCTCATGACTATTATGAGTGCGTATGCTCTAAATCCTAAGTTAATTTATAGACACGTACATTTGGTGTTTACACTTTGATCCCTAAAAAGGTGAGATCCTTAAATGGGTCAATATCTCATTGGATTGGGTGACAATATTAATTGTGTGGTGGATATTAATTAATGATGGAATCCATGTCTCAATTTTGGGATTGATGATATCCCCTTGAGAAAGCTTATAAGTTTTGATTATGTCAAACCCTGCAGGTGGATTTTGTATCCGACATATCAGATAAGTTAAGCAGAGGATCTTAAGAAATTTTAAGAGATTAATTAAATATGATTGTCAGTATTTATACTTAATTAATGGATATCTGTAATCTTAACATGGGGGATAATAAGCATTTAATAACATGGAGCTCGAAATACATTTTTGAGATAAGGGTAGGAGTGCAATTATAATTCTTTAGTGGTATGAATTATAATTTATGGAAATAGGAATCTGATTCAGTTCGAATTAGGGTTTCCTAATTCCATAAGGAAGCCTATTCCTTATTGACTTCTTATGGTCCCTATCGTAGCCTATATATATGCTGCTTTGGCTCTCTCCTCAGTTTGCGTTTTTCCATCAAGAGTATTATAACTCAGAATAGAAAAGAGAGCGTAAAAAGAGAGAGCAGAAACATAAAGGATTTCGAAGGAGCCCACACTCAGTTCGATATTCTGGCAGCAAAGGAATACGATAGAAGATCGTGAGCTGTTATCGAGCCCGTGTTCTCGATTCGTCTACTACATCAATCTGTTTTAGCAGTTTAAGGTAACCCTAGTTCTGCTCTTGTAGGGTGATTGTAGTTTTCATGTAATTTTTTGCAGTACTAACTTATATGCGCTGTCAATGGATTCTGGGAACGCAGTTTCCTAACAATACTATCAAATGGTTTCCGTATAAACAATGCAAATAAATATATCTACAGTAAATTTAGCAATAATGGAGGTATTATCATTGGTTTATATGTAGATGAAATGCTCATTTTTTTGGAACCAACTTAAAAGTTGTGATAGAAACTAAGGAATTTCTTTTTGCTAATTTTGATATGAAGGACATGGGGGAGGCCGATGTGATCTTAGGTATTAAGATCAAGAAAAATAACAATAGCTTAGCACTAGTGCAATCACACTACATAGTGAATGTGCTAAAGAAGTTTGGTCATTTTGATCAAAAACCAGTCTCAACTCCATTTGATCCTAATACCAAATTAGTGAAGAACATTGGGAGAAGCAAATCGCAATTGGAGTATTCTAGGTTCATTGGGAGTTTAATGTATTTAATGCATTGTACTAGACCAGATATTGTGTTTACAGTAGGTATGTTGAGTAGATTCACTAGTAACCCAAGTCAAGAACACTGGGAAGGAATTTCTCGAGTACTTAGGTACCTGAAGGGCATGATCGATTATGGATTACACTATCAAGGTTACCCATTTGTTTTAGAAGGATATAGTGATGCTAGCTGGAACGTTGATATGGAATCCAAATCGACAACTGGGTGGATTTTTACCCTAGGAGGAGGAGCAATTTCTTGGGGATCCAAGAAACAAACATGCATATCACACTCGACGATGGAATCTGAGTTGATTGCCCTTGGGGTTGCGTGTAAAGAAGGTGAGTGGCTATGGAATTTAGTTATGGAAATTCCTCTGTGGAAAAAGCCTACTCCATCAATTACTATCTATTGTGATAGTCAAACAACATTAGCTCGAGCATCTAGTAAGATGTACAATGGGAAGTGAAGACACATTGGTCTTAGACATAACTATACTAATCAACTCCTAAGAGAAGGAGTAACTAGTGTAACATATGTCAAATCAATTGAAAATCTGGTAGATCCTTTGACGAAAGGACTTGCCCGTGATATGATTAAGAAAACATC
This sequence comes from Hydrangea macrophylla, assembly GCA_033977485.1. NCBI lineage: Eukaryota > Viridiplantae > Streptophyta > Magnoliopsida > Cornales > Hydrangeaceae > Hydrangea > Hydrangea macrophylla. The sequence goes on from CM066991.1 coordinate 143,130,840, forward strand.
AAAAGGAATGGGACTAAGGTCTGTAATATAACTATTACCTTCGATGGAAACCCAACCTAGGCTTTGAAACACAAGCTAGGTTCAATGGGAAAAACAAGTCGAATGAGTGATAACGATGAGATAACGCTAGAAAATAATTTTTGTTTCATTCTTGGATGATAAACTCTAGTGAATTTTTGGGACACTTGTCATTTTGGAGGGTGAGTATTATACTCTTAATAAGTCTATAGTGCTATACTGAGATGTAAAAGACAAGGACATCTTTGATAGACTTACCTATATGAGTGAGGAGGTTTAGCCGCTTCTGATCGGGAAAGAACAAATCCTAATTACACGCCTTAATTCACATTTATTAGCAGTTTTTATCCTGTTTTTGTGTATTTTTACTTTATTTTCTGTTTTCTGTCAAAATTTGGAGAAAAGTAAGGATTTCAGGCTAAATGGGGTGAAAAACGAGAAAGAAAGAAGCTGAAAAAGACACCTCGCGCGCGCGGCTCGCTTGCGCGACAATCAGGAACCTCGCTCGCGCGACCTCCCAATATCGCGCTCGCGCGGCCCGTTTGCGTGACCTACGTAAAAATCAAAGTTGCATATTTTAGTGTACTGAAGATCCCCCACGAACGAAACTACCTAATTACGTCCAGATTGTAAAATATAGCAGTTTCAGTGCGAATAGGTTTAGGAAAGCTTCCAAACTTACTCCAAATCTATATATACCATATTATAATTCAATTTAGAGGTTACACACCCATATACACGATAATATACAACAAAACTTTCAGCCATTGAAGAGAGAAAAGCAAGGAGAAGAAGAAGAAGAAGAAGAAGACCAAAGATTTTCATGGCCTCCTCCATCAATCTCTTGCCGTTCATCGCTTCCATGGCCAACTAAACCTAGATCGAGAGTTTCAATGAAACCCTAGCCAAGTAATAGGGAGTTATTTATGTTTTTATTTTAGTTTTATTATGTATAGATGATGATTACATGTTTTGAGGATTTCTATAATAAATTCGTACTTCTATTGGTTAAATCATTGCTTTCAAAGTTTATTCTTGTCTTAGATCTAATTTGAATGTGATGTGCTCAATGATCTATATTTACTGTGCTTGTATGGATTATTTATATGTAATGGTGCTTAATTGAATTGTACTATCAAGTATCCAAATAGTCCATGCTTAGGTTAGACGGATTATGCCACAATCCTAGTTTAGTGTGGGATAATTCGTGCTAACCAAAGATGGATTATGTTGGTGCTTGGACCATAGTTATCTTCTTGACAGAAGAATTGGGTTTGTAGCTACAATTCCCCATTATCATCAAACTTATTATGAAGTCAGTGGTGGATTTGCAATCATAGGTTCCTTAAACATATTTATAAAAACAACTTTAAATCGCTTTCATAATTTAGATTTACTTTCATTGTTCTTAGTTTAATTAAAATCACAGTCAAAATCCGTTTTTCTTAATTAATTAGATTTAGGTTTTAAAATTAAAGTGCTTTAGTAATTCAATCTCTGTGGGTTTGACATTTACTTCCACGCTACAAATCCTTGAAAAGTAAAGTATACTTTTATATCTTGATTCTGATAAGATCAATTTTTGGCGCCGTTGCCGGGGATTGCAAATTACTACCTTTAGCTTTAAAATCTTAGTTTAGTTAATTCGTAAATATTATGTTATTTTTTATTTTTTTTATTTTCTGTTTTTGTTTTTGAGTTCCTAATTTTTCTTTTTGTTTTGTAGTTTCTCAAGTAATCAAATTCTAGCGTGTCAAAGTGGAAAAGATTAGCACACCAAAGGAGCTTACACAATTAAAATAAAATAAAATAAATATAAATCACTTCCTTTAAAAATTCGCATCAAATCATTGCAAGTCAGGGCGCTGAGACGCAATTACTTGTATTAGGTTAGGTGTGGAGTGAGCACTGCATTAGCTAGGAAACCCAGGGAGCTGGGCTTTGATGCAAATCACTACATAAGGATAATTACATGCATCATAGTAGTATTGTGTGCTTGCGTGCTTGATTACTTGCGTAGTTATTTTTGTTTTTGTTGAGTCAGTCGTTGTTTTAGTTTATTATCTTTTAGTTCATGTTTGGTACACGTTCAAGAAAACCTAAATTACATCCGCTTAATCTTGAACTTGAACGCAGTCTTAGAGTCCTTAGGTCATCAACCCAAACTTCTAGAGCTCGGTTGATGTTAGACGACGATTCGACACCGAAACTGTCATTGTTGTTTGAGTCTGAAATACGGAGTACCTTAAAATGACTAAAGAAACCACGCGTGAATACCATTGAACCGATTCCAATGGCCGACTTAGGAAACAACGGAAACAACGTGAACAACCAAAACAACGGAAATAATGTAAATAATCCTAATATACCCCCGCCTCATCCGCTTAAAGATTATTTCATTCCTACGGCTTATACGCCACAAGCAAGCATAGAATTACCAGAGGTGACGGCATCTCACTTTGAGATAAAGTCATCTACCATCGCACTACTTCCTTCATTCTATGGCCGTCTTAAAGAAGACCCTTATTAGCACTTAGGAGATTTCCAAGATATATGCTCTACTTTGAAAATACAAAATCTAAATGATGATGAATTAAAACTGCGACTCTTCTCATTTTCTTTAAAAGATAAAGCTAAATACTGGCTCCAGTCTCTAGAGCCAAACAATTAAAATATGGGAAGCCTTACACACTGCATTTTTACAAAAGTTTTTCCCCATCACAAGTGTCATGACCCGAATAATTGAAAATAAAATTTAGAAAATTATAGGAAATATCTTTTAAATATATATATATATATATGCCTAAATTACGTTTATTATACACTACGAAATTTATGTGAATTTCTGACCACACCTCACAGCTTAACTTTACCTGATTTTATGTTTTGCAGTGTAAAAATACCTGAAATTGACACATGTCAAAATCCTTGTAGGAAACAAAGATTTGGCCATATCATTTTCATTCACATGGTTTTCAATTCATCCACCTACCACTTTCATTTTAAAAGAAAAAAGAAAAGAAGGTGGCACATGATAGATCATATTTCATCAATAAAATAAATCATACTTAATTTAAAAGAAAAACAAATAAGATTTTAAAAAGAAAAAGAAAAGAAAGTGGCACATGATAAATCATATCTTTTTAATAAACTAAAACTCTACTTAATTTAAAAGAAAAATAAATAAGATTTTAAAAGAAAAAGAAAAGATATTGGCACATGATAGATCACATCTTACTAATAAATAATGAATTAAATGAAAAAGAAAATAAAGTAGGAGTATCAATGTAATAAATTAAAACCTTACCTAATTAAATTAATGAAGCACTACATCTTTTTCTTGCTATATAAACACACATCCATGAGTTATTTTTCACACCACAAATTCCTCACCACTTCATAAGTTTATGTTTGGAGAGAGAGCTAGGAAGTAAAAGAGTGAGAATTCTTGTATTTTCCTATCATCAAATCAAGGTAAGTTCTTTTCTTCTCTATATTTATATAGTTTATAAATACTCACATTTACATTATTTTCAGTTATAATTAGATCCTATTAGCTTAATTTAGGAAGGGTTAAATTAATTATTAATCTAGAATTAAGAACATAGCTAGAGTTGATCAAAATGGTAAAATTTTTATATCTCTTTACTCCGACCACATTAAATTCTGAAATTTTAGAGGTAGACTCTTAAAATACCCATGAAACTACCCTTAAAACAGTTTTTGATTTTCTTGTACCGTTTGGGTTTTATTTAGGATTCGTCTTAAAGGGTAAATTGGTCATTTCACATTCTGTGATTCGAGTTTGCTAAAACCGACTTTAGATTTGGATTCTCCACGAAATTTCACTCAAGATAGACACTGATTTCACTTAAAAATGTTAAGAAATGAGTGAGTTATGACCATTAGAAGTTTGGAATTACAATCTGCCAAACAGGGCATTCTGCCCAGTTTATTTCCGAAAATTACATTTACATCCCTGAAAACTTTAAACGAACATATAAAGGTCTACCGACATCGGATTTGATCACGGTTTCAAGCGTAGAACTTATAATTCTGTTAATTACAATCTGATATAGTAAATTTACAGTTTTTGGATATTTTTTTACATGATCCCTGTATTTCGGTATATTTACAGAATGACCCCTAAACTTTTAAAAAGGGTATTTTTGGTCATTATGGGATTTTGTAAACTCATTATAAATCATTTATATTTCAATAGTATTCTGTATCTTAGGATATAACAAATAGATATTACAATTAGAAATATTGGGATGCTAAATACGAATAACTACTAATTCCTTTATATCCTTTGGTAATAAAATTGGTAAAAGAAAAATAATACGTTATTAATATTATGATTTTATAAAGAATAGTTTAACAAATAAATTCTCACCCTTATGGAGATTATATATGTGCTTTACGGCTCAATAGTAACTATTTAAAAATAGTATTTTAACTTCCAAATTCGTAGTAAATAATCTATAACTCAGAAAAATATGCTGTCAATTCCTTTAGTCTTAAAATAATGTCTAGCATCATATTTAAAAGTTTGGAGACAATCCAACATTGTCTAAAATACAGCTTATTTGTAAAATCCACGTTTATGTAGTTTTGAAATAGGACCTGCTACGGACTCCAAATTGAGTCCAGTTAGTGAGGTTGAACTTAGCATAGTGTAAGGAACATTATAGTGAAGGTTTGACATAGTTTTAGCATATTTACAGAAATACCCTAGAAAAGCCTTAATTGCAGTTATACCCTTATGCTTACAACCTATGATTAAATGTCTAGTTCTTTTACCTGTATTGATGTAGGAAATGTTTCATCGTCAATTCCTAAGTCACCAAGGTGAGTGTTCATACCCGGTATTCAGTTCAACTCCATATGTGAGTGTTCATATTCTTTTTGCTGATTCTACTCCTCACGAGTGGATCTGATTCTACCTTCAGTTATTAATAATATTATATAATTGTTATAATTCATTTTTGGAACATTATCGTTTGGTTCCACTGAAAAAGGGATTATGTTAATATTTGTTATGCCATTGTGCAATTCATTCATTGTTCCCAATGTCAATTACCACTACAACGAACTATAAAGTATAGCCCTAAGTGGTTGGTCCTATTGGGCCCATGTAATGAAGCCCAAGTGGCTGGTCCTTTTGGACCCATGAACCCGACTAGCAGGGTTGCCTTTGATCACTGTGCCATGTAATGAAAGGAACGTGTGTGTGAGTGGGTGGTTGGTAATTTGACATTCATGTAAAGATGTTATTTCCATGCAAATTATATAAATCATGTCATTATATTTCTAATTTATCGTATGAAATTTCTACTGTTATTATCTTATCTTTTCTAGAAAGCAAACCTTTTAAATGATTATTTCCAAGGGTATGTTCATTCACTGAGCCTTCAGCTCACACTCTCCATATATTTTTAAAACCCTTTTCAGGTGACGAAGTGACGATGATAGGCTATTACAAAACCCTTAGAAGAACAGAACATTTCGATAGAAGATAAAGATTATCTTCTTGATGCAAATGAGGAGTAGATGATTGTTAGATATGTAGAATGTTTAGAAGAGTTATGCCTTCAAATGTAAAAATATTCTCAAGATTTATGTAGACTTCAATATATAAATAGATTTAAGCTATGTTTGCTTCCGCTAGAGCTCTATTTAATTATGAAGAGGCCTAGAGGCCGGTCTCGAGCCCAGAATTTTGAAGTCGAATTTTGGGGTCGTTACAGTTGGTATCAGAGCAATAGTTCTCGGATCGCTAGAAGAGCATAGAGCAATTATGATTAGGAAGTCTAAGGTTAAGATACAGACACATAAGAATTTATTAGAAAGTTTGGGATACAGCTTAGGACCAGATATTATCTTGCTCGGAAGTCTAGAAGTTGGACTCTTTTTGTATAGAAAGAACATAAGGAAGAGAGATAAGATATCTAGCTAGAACCTATATGATTTTTTTTTTATGATTTGAATATTCGTGAGTCTAGAATTTAATTGTAGAAGTCTTACCTTTATGACATGGAAGGTTAATTTTATTTACCAATAGAAATATTATTAACACGCAACGACGTTACAATGATAACGAACTTTATTTTACTAATAACTCCAAGGTGACGTTTCATAACTCATTGTAAATCTATTAAGAGTTATAGAGTGTTTGATAACAACAACTACTAGGTGTGGTACAAACTAGTGTCTTAAATATATAAATTTGAATAAGTAGGAAAAATAGGAAGTACCCTACTTTCAAAATTTTTTGTAAAAAAGAAAAAGAAAAAGAGAGAGATTAGAGAACACAACCACGAAATAGTAGAACAAATATTGTAATAGTTGAAACACGCATACACGGAGTAATAGGAAGAGTAAAGAAATTGAAATTGGGTACAACATAAATTCTTATTCATTAGTCTTAAACCATACTCACATATAACTGAACTACTATAGTGAATTCTTACATATATGGGTGTCTATAAATAGTACACGATAATAATTTATACCTGCCATTTTGTGAAATTCCAATTGACTAAATTTAGAAATAAGTTAAGGGACTAATCAAATAGAAGTGGAAAATGTGACTTAAAAGAGATATAATAAAACATTTGTGTATTTTACTAAGTGTACATTTGTTTATTTTTCCTAGTAATTAATGTTTGCATAATTGGGGGGTACGCGTTGAGAATTCAGAATTGACAATTGAATCCTTATTATCATATCAATGATCGGAGCTGACAGTAACAACGTATCCAGAATTCTTATCTTGGGTATCTAGATCTTTTATTTTCGACGGGTCCTTATAGTCATCTGGTTTTCTGATGGGGATTCTATTTTTACGGATATTCTGGATTTCTTATGATGCTGATATTACGGATATTCTGGAATTCTTATGATGCTAATATTACGGATATTCTGGATTTCTTATCATGCTGATGTTACGGATATTCTGGAATTCTTATGATGCTGATATTACGGATATTATGGATTTTCGCATTATGCTGATATTACGGATATTGTGAGTGGGGATATTATCTACTCAATCCGACGACATCCTACATTTTATGTGAGAATTTCTGGAATCATGGTATTGCAAGACATGGGTATTCCAATCGATTGAGGAGTAATACGGGGTATTTAAAGGGTGCTTGTGTTTCATATCTAAGTTCATATTCTCAATTTGCATGCATTAATAATGTGTTAAGTGATTTACAAAAAAAAAAAAATGCTATTATGATATTTATTCAAACTCATGACCGTAAGTTAGCAATATAAAAATTTACTAGTGTGGACCGTCGCGAATGGAGGAGGAGGTCCTGGCGCTCTCCCTCGATAGTGTCCCGGGACGGATCCCAAGGAGCACACTTCAGGGAAAACTAGGACTTCCTCACGCGATCCCAGAGACAAAGAGTCGCCACCTAATTTTTATCGGGAATTAGGAAACCCAAGTTTGACTCGCCCAAAATTGAATAAGGTTACTCGCCCTTCATTACCAGAAACAAGGTTCGGGGGTCTTGGTACGAGAGGGGAAGGAGCCCAAGCAGGACTAAAGCACCCCCTCCTCGCCCTACCAAATGGTAGGCCTTGATTCAAATATCCTTGTTATTAATTCATAATAGATGTTGTTTCCTCAAACATACTAGATAGATATATACATGGCAAAAAGAAACATCTAATGAAAATCATTTCAAGAGACTAAATCAAGTAGAAAGCGGATGCTCATGCAATACAAGGGAGAAGTATACTCACAGTGGCTAGTCCCGCCCGGGACCGATGCAAATAAAGTAAACATGTCATGATATGCAAAGGGAACGAGAAGACTTACATTGGTTGACTCAAGCGGAGTCGCGAAAGCAAAAAGAATGTAAACGTGCAATGCAATCATGCAACAATCCTAGATAAGATGTCTCTAACAAATAATCATATAAACGGAGACTTATCCTAAAGGAAATGTGTCGTTGAAATCAAAGTTGTAAACCTAGAAAAATTCTAAGAGAAAGGATAGAGATAGTACACGATACATGGGCACTAAGCCACATGTAGACGAGGCAAACCACAAATCGATTTCCGGGTCCGAGGCACTTAATTCTCTGCACTAAGACACCAAAGAATACCCAAAGCATTGCAAAAATACAAGCAAACAAATGATATGCATGATAAACAAAGAAAACATGTCATCAATCAAATTTCCAGATTCAGCAACCTCTAATGAATCCTATCAAAAGTGGTCTTAAACATGAGCTGGATAAAAACCCTTTTACAGAAAGTTAGATACATGTCTTAGGGAACTTCTCCAAAAAGTGGGACCTCAATATCAATTTTATTGTTTGAGAAATAAATGTTTTGGGAACAGTGGATCAGGACTGTCCACTGTTCTTGTAAAAATCATAATTAAATCTACAAAAATCATATGAAGCTCTATTTGGTGTCAAAAGAAAGCTATTTCATTGTAGTATATGATAAAAATAAACCCATGGACATTCTGTAATCACAAGGTTTCTGAAAAAGTGTTTTAAACAGACTCTGTTATTCTGGAAATTTGGTATCATTTGACAAATGAATGCAAAACATAATAGAAGTATAATAGAAGTTCATGAATCATGTTAACCAAGTTGATTTAAGCTTTTGATCTCTCATCCATTTATCCTAGGTGATTTCTAAACCAAGTTTTATTCATCAATTGTTGTTGAGTGATCAAGGTATGACCATTTTGTATACATAATCATATTTGTAATTAAACTTAGAAAATTCCAGAATAGTTGTATCAACTTTAAACGCTTAGAAAACGATCCTAACTCGATCGTATGCTCACGATTTTACATCGGCATATAGATATATGAGTTAGGAATCATCCCCAAAAAGCGGAACGTCGATAACTATTATAGATTTTCTGAAATTCAAGCACAAAGAGACGATGTTCAAATCTGTCAACCGATTTCTCAACAATTTCTAAAAATAGTATATGAATCCTAAAAGCTCTCAAAACGGACCGGATGAAAGCTAATTCATCAAAGTTTACCCAGAAAATTTGAAATCCATCAAACTATGGGTTTTGATGTACCAAATCTAATGGACAAAACCAATCTGCTTTGCTGAATTTTTATCTAGTTCATTTTAAAGTGTGAGGAAAACATTTTAGTGATAGTTGAAGCTTATTAGAGAGATCAAACTCATAGATCAACTTAATTATCATGATTCCCAATCAATTTAGCCCTCAAGTTCTATGAAGAACTTTTAGATCAAGGATCAAAGGGACTTATAAATATCATGTTGGAGATGAAATTCAATAGGAATTCTAGGTAATAGGAATAATCAAGAGATAGGTATGAACATAGAAATCATCCTTCTCATAGATCATATTTCCAAACCATCATGGAATTCAAAATAGATATATGTATATATATATAATCATGTATGCATGAATCTAAACTAAAATTGAAGAATGAAACCAAAATTGAAAATCAAAGTGAAAAACAATCTCTAATTGTAAATTATCAATAAAAATCAAAGAGATTTGGATCTAACTATGTGAGTGTGTGAAGAACATGAGAGGAAGAAGATGAGTGTTCTAATAAGTAGAAATAGAACTAAGTTAGATCCAAATCTTATAGATCTATATATACAAAGTAGGAATTAGAGATGAACTATAGTGTTTACCTCTTGGAGGATTCTCAATTACAAGACCAAAATTGATTTGAAGATCTTCTTCTTCAAGTGTTATTCAAGTGTTCTTCAAGCACTCATCCATGGAAGTTGAGGGAGGCAATTGTTGTTCAAATTGTGGTCTAATTAGCCTAAGTTAATCTAAATTCAATTCATAATTTTCTCTCTCTAGAATTCACCTAAATTGAAAGTATATTCAAAGTATACTTATCTCTCTTGTATGTGCTTCTATGTGTGTTTGTATCTCCAAGTATATTCAAGTGTATCTCTTCCAAGTGTCTAGTGTGTTAAGATGTGATCTCATATGAGATGTATGAGATCTTATATAGAGTTTTGAAGACTTAGCTCTTAAGTTTCAGGGTTAAAACAGGATTTTTAGAGCTTAAAAGAGGGTTAAAATGGCCATTTCGGAGCTTAAACGCAATTTCCAGGCAATTTCCTCGCAGTGGGAAGCTTCTAGAAGGGTCTGGAACTCAAAAAGCTCCGTGGAGGACACAAATGGAAGTGGCAGTTATGGTGGGACCCGCCACCCCCATACCCAAAACCGCCACTTACTATTTGGGTCCCTCTGGTCACCCACAAGCTCTGTTTCAAATTTCATGCGCACTGCTTTTCCAGATTTTTGTAAAAATGCTTTTTGGTGTCCGAAATCGTCCGTTTACGTACCGTTGGAAAGCTGTCAGGTTGAATTTCAGTATAAAAATATTTCCAGAGGTTTTATAATGAGAATTGAAGTCCAATTGAAGTCCGGAAGTCCTCCGGAACTTTCGTCGTCTTTTTGAAATCAAATGACGTCTTTTCCAAAATTGCTTTCAAATGTGCGTCGATTTCGAACTTTTCTTTAAAATTGAATCTCTGGATACCTAGAATACTGCGTTTAGAACACTTAATGTTCATATAACCCTGAGAGAATATGAATTCTGAGAGATGATTTTGACAAAACCGGGATTTATCCATGGAAAAGGGCTTTTCTGAGCTTGAAGTCACTTTCCGAAGTCCGATCTTCTGATTGTGTGGAATCCAGTACCTTCCACGGGGTACTTTTCATCATCGAATCCTCCAAGACGTTGTCCACCCTAAATTCTATCAGTGTGGTCAAAATTGGGTGTCTACAGTTTGCCCCTCTTTGGCAGAGCTTGTTGTGAACAACGTGAACTGCAAGTGAGTGCCAAAGCCTTGAAGGCACCCAAATAACCATACTGAGAGGTTTTAGGAAAAACAAAAAATTCGCAAAATCAAGAAATTCAAAATCAGAGAAAATCAAGAAATTACGAATGCAAGAATGCAATGCAATGCTGGGTAGAGGCGGCTAAGTTGAAGCTGATGCTGGTCGTGCTCCGCTGGAGCTGCCTACGTATCCTTTCCAGGAATCAGACCAGGGCGTAGTTCAAGCGCGCGAGAAGACGGAAAACAAACAAACAACAACAATGCGGATGAAATGCTCCTATCCTAGGATGCTGGTGCAATATGAAAACATGAAATGTGAAAGTGCTGGAGGAATCATCCTCAAGGGTTCCCTAGATGCAAAATCTAATGCAAAGGATGCAACGACTCTCTCTCACAGTCGAATATGCTAAAGGTATCTTGGATGATTCTCGAGGTTTTTGTCAAAGTTATTCTTCTGATCTTAAGGCTCGTAGGCGTCATCTGTATCCTGGACGACTCTTGAAATAGCGAAGTATCTTGGATGAATTCTGAGTCATGTCAAACAACTGGACGATTGCTGGTGTAGAGTCCTTCTGCTGGGGACGATTACTGATGTAGAGTCCTTCTGCTGGGGACGATTGTTGATGTAGAGTCCTTCTGCTGGGGACGATTGCTGAAATAGGTCCTTCTTCTGTGGACGATTGCTGATGTAGAGTCCTTCTGCTGGGGACGATTGCTGATGTAGAGTCCTTTTGCTGGGGACGATTGCTGGTGTAGAGTCCTTCTGCTGGGGACGATTGCTGATGTAGAGTCCTTCTGCTGGGGACGATTGCTGATGTAGAGTCCTTCTGCTGGGGACGATTGCTGATGTAGAGTCCTTTTGCTGGGGACGATTGCTGGTGTAGAGTCCTTCTGCTGGGGACGATTGCTGATGTAGAGTCCTTCTGCTGGGGACGATTGCTGAAACAGGTCCTTCTTCTGTGGACGATTGCTGATGTAGAGTCCTTTTGCTGGGGACGATTGCTGATGTAGAGTCCTTCTGCTGGGGACGATTGCTGATGTAGAGTCCTTTTGCTGGGGACGATTGCTGATGTAGAGTCCTTTTGCTGGGGACAAATCTTCTGAAACAGGTCTCTCTGCCGGAGACAAATCTTCTGCTCTTCTGAAACAGGTCTTTCTTCTAGACAAATCTTCTGTAACAGGTCTGGAAACAAGTCTTCTGAAACAGGTCTCTCTGCCGGAGACAAATCTTCTGTTCTTCTGAAACAGGCCCTTTTTCCGAGGACAAATCTTCTGTGGCAGGTCTAGAAACAAATCTTCTGAAACAGGTCTCTCTGCCGGAGACAAATCCTCTGTTCTTCTGAAACAGGCCCTTCTTCTGAGGACAAATCTTCTGTTCTGATGCACGGATTCTGAGAGATACACAAATTCTGAGAGATGACCCTTCTTCTGAGAGCAACCCACGGATACACGATTCTGATTTTGAGAGAAACCCTACATTCTGGAGGCAACCCTGATATGCGATGCTGAGAAATACATGATTCTGAGAGAAACCCTACATTCTGGAGGCAACCTTGGATACACGATTCTGATTCTGAGAGAAACCCTACATTCTGGAGGCAACCCACGATTCTGAGAGAAACCCCACATTCTGAGAGCAACCCACGGATACACGATTCTTGGCATAAACCTTGTATTCTGGAGGCGACCCACGATTCTGATTCTGAGAGAAACCCTACATTCTGGAGGCAACCCACGATTCTGAGAGAAACCCTACATTCTGGAGGCAACCCTGGATACATGATGCTTGGCATAAACCTTGTATTCTGGAGGCGATTTTGATGCTCAAATTCTGAGAGATACCCTTTATCTGGAGGCAACCCGTGGATACATGATGCTTGCGAGAAACTTAATTCTGAAAGTTCTCTACTGGGGAGATCCTATGATTCTGAGAGATGCACGAATTCTGTTATACCTTGACAATATCTGGAAATTCTCTGCTTGAGGAGATATCTGAGGTTTCTGGGACGCGAGCACATATTCTGGAGGCCCTGCTGATTCTTTCTGAGACTCATATTGGTGCTTCGACCAACGCAATCATTCTTGCAACACGTCAGGCTTACTCTAACCCTTTCTGAACATCTCGCATTCTGACCCATCTTCTGAAAGTCCTTTCTGGATGTAATTCTCAAGCGACAGTAGACTCAAATGTCCATTTTCTAAGACAACTCATAATCAATCCCAAAACGACGGGAGTTTGCCGTTTCTCGGCCACTTTCAGGCTGCGGTGCCTTTGATTCTTCTCATCTGGGGGACTTTTTTTTTTTTTTCAATTCTTGAATGGATTTTTACCAAGATTCAAATCTCCAGAGGTCCTCTAGACCAATTCCAACAAGTTTCGAGCACTCTTTATGCATCAAGATTGGACCAATCTGTGGTCAAAATAAATTGTGGGGTCAATTTGCAGAGAGTAGAGCTGGTTTAACAAAGGCACAAATAATATGCGGAAAATGCTGCTGAAGTGCATGTCAAATGCAGAGCATGATTAGTGTTTGATCTAAATCCAACTTTCTTGACGAGGCAGGCCTTCTTGGCAATTCATACATCTAGATCCCAATCTTAAAGCAAAACTCAAATCCTAACTCTTAGGCTGTTCAAGTCTCCTGATATCTCAATTCTGATCCGTGACTGATAGGTACTCAAAAGACCTGATGACTTTGACGTGCTTCATAAATCAATTTTAGCAGATATTCATGTAATGCATACAGATCTTGTCTCAATAACAGCTCAACTCAACATCCAAGGCCGGTCTTCTGATCGACACTTCATCTCGACTAGGTTTAATTGATGCAATAACAATGTTTGGAACTTCTACTTGTATCCACCTTCGGATACTTTGAAAATTTTACAATTATAGATCACTTCGGACCCACACACTCGAGATCACAGACTAGACGACGACAGACTTGACCACGACAAACATTGACACAGGAAGATGACACACTTGACACTGAAATAGAAGTTTGGAGGAGACAACTCAACTTTGCCATTTACATAATGCGCATTTGTCATGTTTGACGTATCTCTTTGCTTTCATGTGCTCTTCTCATTTTATTGTGATAATACTCAGTTGATAAAATAATGCTTTGAAAATATTCCATATGGATCTCAATCAATCCTTTGCTTTTACCAAAAAGGTGCTTCGAATTAGTGCCTTTAGCTTATAGAATAAGAGACAATTCATTTCAAATGTTTTCAAAAATATACTTGACGGCTTGGGATTCGCTTATAATGTAGAAAGGGTATTGGCAAACGATGTTTGCCCCTAGTTGACAGGGATAAATGAAAGCTTGGGCAAACGCAGTTTGCCCCTAGTGTGGTAGTGATATCTTGAGGTTCTGGGCAAACTTTGAAAGTTTGCCCCTAGTTTGCAAGGTTCAGGGACCGAGAACCAGGGAAGCTCGCCTACTTATCCCCAAGTGGGAATCAGGTCCAAAGTAGTTCGGCTAAGTCTTGAAAGAAGGTATTTGAGATGTGGCTGAGTGTTTCAGGAGCAGTGACCGAACCGAGTAGGTTGCCTACGTATCCCCAAGTGGGAATCAGGTCAAGCGTAGTTCCTCGAAGGCTGGAGGTTTTAAAAGAGCAAGGATTTCAAGAATTAGGGGCTTTTCAAGCCATGTCATCAGACAGATTTTTTTTTGAAGTAGGTCACTTTTGGTAGCGTTGAAAGAAACTAAACTACCTCTCCCTTTTTTTTTTTTTTTTTCTTTGACGGTTGATTCTTTTCACCTTTTCACTAGCCAGTCAATTTTACATCACTCATCATACAGCAGGATTAGCCCTTCAAATCTTTTAGGCTTACTCAAAGAATTTACAAATCAAAGTTTTGGGACAATTTATGTTCCCGATTTCTTAATCTTCTTCATTCTTCTTTTTTTTTTTTTTTTTTTTTTTTTTTTTTCTTCTTCTCTTCTTTCTTTTCTTTTCTCTCTAAAGTCTTGATTGGCTAGGATCAAGTTCTTGAAAACAACGCGCAAAATTTTCTTTTCTTCTATGCTCTAACTTTTGCCTAGGCGCCCTTTCGGGTTTTCATCCTAGCGAGCTTCTTCTTTTTTTTTTTTTTTTTTTTTTTTTTTTTTGCTCTAACTTTTGTCTAGGTGCCCTTTCGGGTTTTCATCCCAGGGAGCTTATTTTTTCTTTTTGAGAGAAGTAGTTTATTTGAAATGTTTGGCTACCATCAAGGACAAAGAGTACATGGCTTGCAGTTTAGACAGGTTTGAATGACCCATTTTTCTGGGCTCAAGATTTTTGAAGTGGGGAGAAAAGGGAGTTAAGCTAGTCCCGAGTTACTATCAAGCATATCTTTTCAAGATTCGAGCAAAAGCATCTCAAGATTCTTAAAGTAAAACTAATCAATTCTTAGCTTTCTTTGGCATTAGCGCAAAATCAACTTTGATCCTTTCAGGATTCTTTTCAATGCAAAAATTGATCAACAGAGTATTTTTCACAATAGTCAGAGAAATTACACTTTCAGCTTAGTGATTCATTCATTCATGACTAGGCGCATTAAATCAAGCAAATCAAGTTTTCATTTCATTACTAGAAATAGAAGGATTACAGTACTCGACATAAACTCAAACACAACTTGACGATGGACAGACTCGACAACAAGACTCAAAACAATAGACTCGGCTGAACTCAACTCGATCTCAAGTGGAGCGTCACAGTGACTTGCTTTTTCCTTTTTTTAAACATCCATTTGGTTTCAACAAACAGCTATTCCAAACATCATCACCCAATCCTCAAACCTTCTAAAGTGCCTTTTTCTAATGTCTTTGCTGAATCTGGCTCTGCCTTTCAATCACCCTCTGGATCTCTAGGAAATACTCAATTGATAATTGGATGGAGGCGGGAATTCGTGGAAAAGGTGCCGCAATCCGCTCATGCCATGCAGTAGTGAAAGCAGTAATCAATGAAGACCGCAGAATGGAATCTCTTATAACCCCGATGGCATCCTCAGAAGTGTCCTGTCTACAGCCATACTGCCTGGCTACTCTGTATGGGATGGAAAAAGTGGTAGCATGTAAACCAAGAAGCCATATCCCGCTCCTTCCTGGAAATCTAACAGTAACTGAACAATAATCCCAACGGGCGCAGACCCAACGGATGTCCTCAGTGGTGAGACCGCTTAGCCAAACAAACCAAACCTCAGAGTTGCTGAAAAATCTTCGTACCTTCCTCTGATCTAAAGAAGGGATCCTGCAAAGACCGCGAGGATACACTAATAAACTGAGTCGCTCAAGAAGCCAAGTTTGTAGCACTAAAGGGGCACCAGAAAGCAGTACTGTCCCATCAGTATGTGCCTGATCTAAACCCATTAGAGTTTCTGCTAAGACCAAAATCATAGGGTTTTGTCGGGAACGGAGTCCACAAGCAACTGGTATGAGGGCATGAGATGAGGAAGAAAACAGGAAGTACGAAATCATAGCCAATGTCAAGGCACCCCATCCAGATACAGAATGATCAAAATGTCCTCCCATGGTAGTACAATAGCGAGCAAATAATCGGGGAAAATCAACCTCCTGATCAGAAATCATGGACCGAGCAACAGAAGGAGAACAACCAAGAAGTGATGATAGGTTCTTTACATATCCAGCCTGAATAGTGGGAAGGATCAGATCGGAGTAAGGGCTGAAATCGAGAATGGCACTGAATTCTTCAAATAGTGGTGAGATCTCTTGATGTCCAAATCGAAATACATGGAATTCTGGATCCCAACATCGAATGGCGGCACGCATAATATCTTCTTCAAATTTCACATTCCTCAGCTGAAAGAGAGTACTAAGGCCAAAATATCTGAAATGTAGATGATCAATACCGGTGACCTCATCCATCCATGAAAACAAAGCCTGAGGATCAAGAGGAGCCATCTTGTTCGCAATGTTACTTCTTTCTGCTCAAATTCAGGGAGTTCAATCCTTCTACTCTGATTTATTAAGGCTTTTCAAATAATCAGGTATCTTTATTGCAAAAGAATTTTTCAAAGAATGATATAAGAAGGTGGATTTACAAAGATGGAAATCATAAATGGAAAATCATTTCCTTTTTCAAAAATATTTTTCTTAAAATCAAAAGAAATCTTTTCAAGCTTTCAAAATTCTGAGGAAAACAAATCTTTTCTTTTGAAAGTATATTAGAGGCGTCGCACTCGTGAGTCGTATATGCAATGCTCGTGTAGTGCATGCAATGCAGATGAAATGCAATCTAATCTAAATGCAATGCACCTTAATCTAGCTTAGACCTAGCATATCAACACATAAGCACATAAGATTCCTTGAGTATGCTAATCACCCTACTAATCCAATCATTATCCAAGGATTTTGAGTTTTGAAATTCTTGATGGTTCATGTTTTCAAAATTGAAATTTTTCATGAAAATCTTTGAAAGAGATGGGGAGTTTTGTAATTTTCAAAAGAATTTTTGAACCATCAATGCTTGTGGTGAGAAATCATGATTCTTAAAAATTGAGGTGGGAATTTTGAAATTCTAAGATCTGAGAGGAAGATTTTGAAATTGAATCATCATGATTTCTTGAAGACCAAAGTAAAATTTTTTTTTTTTTTTTTTTTTGAAATTCTCTAAAATCTAGGAGAATTTGAAATTGAATCATCAAAGTGTGATCATGATTTCTGGAAATAGGAATTTTGAAATTCTCTAAAATCTAAGGAGAATTTTGGAAAGATTTTGTGAAAGTGAATCTCAAAGCAAATTTTCAAAAGGGATATTCTTGGAATTTTCGAAAGACTTGGGGTTTTTCAAAGAAGTGCTTATAATTTCAAAAATTTTCAAAATTGTCCTCAAATAGTGATTGGATGTTCGGATAAAGACCATACTACCCTAGAGGAATCCACCATACAAGGTTTGATGATGCCTTTGCATACACGTCCTCATCATCCACATAATCCCTTACGGGCAAGCGCAAATAATTCATCACATTGTCCTAATCAAAGATGATAATCAAGATCCTAATTGAAGGGTTCTATAGAAACTATATGCAAAGGCCGGGTTTTAGTCTCATAAAGGGTCCATTAGCAAGCTCAGCGGTGTGGTTGACCGCCTCCCCGAGGGCGTGCCGTTCACACATGGGCTCTATATACCGCACGCGGTACAAGGCTAACGGTGACTACATGCTACCAAAACTCTTGACAAATAGAGGAAAGAGGGCCCTCTATCTTCAAGGCAATGATCTCAAGCAGTCGCGGTGAAAGAACAATGCAAGTGCAAATGCAGGCAGAAACAACATGATTATTGAATTAATAACAAGGATATTCTTTGGCTCAAGTCAAACCCTCGAAGAACAAGAAACCATCGGTTTCATGTTCAAATCCCCAGTGGAGTCGCCAGATTGTGGACCGTCGCGAATGGAGGAGGAGGTCCTGGCGCTCTCCCTCGATAGTGTCCCGGGACGGATCCCAAGGAGCACACTTCAGGGAAAACTAGGACTTCCTCACGCGATCCCAGAGACAAAGAGTCGCCACCTAATTTTTATCGGGAATTAGGAAACCCAAGTTTGACTCGCCCAAAATTGAATAAGGTTACTCGCCCTTCATTACCAGAAACAAGGTTCGGGGGTCTTGGTACGAGAGGGGAAGGAGCCCAAGCAGGACTAAAGCACCCCCTCCTCGCCCTACCAAATGGTAGGCCTTGATTCAAATATCCTTGTTATTAATTCATAATAGATGTTGTTTCCTCAAACATACTAGATAGATATATACATGGCAAAAAGAAACATCTAATGAAAATCATTTCAAGAGACTAAATCAAGTAGAAAGCGGATGCTCATGCAATACAAGGGAGAAGTATACTCACAGTGGCTAGTCCCGCCCGGGACCGATGCAAATAAAGTAAACATGTCATGATATGCAAAGGGAACGAGAAGACTTACATTGGTTGACTCAAGCGGAGTCGCGAAAGCAAAAAGAATGTAAACGTGCAATGCAATCATGCAACAATCCTAGATAAGATGTCTCTAACAAATAATCATATAAACGGAGACTTATCCTAAAGGAAATGTGTCGTTGAAATCAAAGTTGTAAACCTAGAAAAATTCTAAGAGAAAGGATAGAGATAGTACACGATACATGGGCACTAAGCCACATGTAGACGAGGCAAACCACAAATCGATTTCCGGGTCCGAGGCACTTAATTCTCTGCACTAAGACACCAAAGAATACCCAAAGCATTGCAAAAATACAAGCAAACAAATGATATGCATGATAAACAAAGAAAACATGTCATCAATCAAATTTCCAGATTCAGCAACCTCTAATGAATCCTATCAAAAGTGGTCTTAAACATGAGCTGGATAAAAACCCTTTTACAGAAAGTTAGATACATGTCTTAGGGAACTTCTCCAAAAAGTGGGACCTCAATATCAATTTTATTGTTTGAGAAATAAATGTTTTGGGAACAGTGGATCAGGACTGTCCACTGTTCTTGTAAAAATCATAATTAAATCTACAAAAATCATATGAAGCTCTATTTGGTGTCAAAAGAAAGCTATTTCATTGTAGTATATGATAAAAATAAACCCATGGACATTCTGTAATCACAAGGTTTCTGAAAAAGTATTTTAAACAGACTCTGTTATTCTGGAAATTTGGTATCATTTGACAAATGAATGCAAAACATAATAGAAGTATAATAGAAGTTCATGAATCATGTTAACCAAGTTGATTTAAGCTTTTGATCTCTCATCCATTTATCCTAGGTGATTTCTAAACCAAGTTTTATTCATCAATTGTTGTTGAGTGATCAAGGTATGACCATTTTGTATACATAATCATATTTGTAATTAAACTTAGAAAATTCCAGAATAGTTGTATCAACTTTAAACGCTTAGAAAACGATCCTAACTCGATCGTATGCTCACGATTTTACATCGGCATATAGATATATGAGTTAGGAATCATCCCCAAAAAGCGGAACGTCGATAACTATTATAGATTTTCTGAAATTCAAGCACAAAGAGACGATGTTCAAATCTGTCAACCGATTTCTCAACAATTTCTAAAAATAGTATATGAATCCTAAAAGCTCTCAAAACGGACCGGATGAAAGCTAATTCATCAAAGTTTACCCAGAAAATTTGAAATCCATCAAACTATGGGTTTTGATGTACCAAATCTAATGGACAAAACCAATCTGCTTTGCTGAATTTTTATCTAGTTCATTTTAAAGTGTGAGGAAAACATTTTAGTGATAGTTGAAGCTTATTAGAGAGATCAAACTCATAGATCAACTTAATTATCATGATTCCCAATCAATTTAGCCCTCAAGTTCTATGAAGAACTTTTAGATCAAGGATCAAAGGGACTTATAAATATCATGTTGGAGATGAAATTCAATAGGAATTCTAGGTAATAGGAATAATCAAGAGATAGGTATGAACATAGAAATCATCCTTCTCATAGATCATATTTCCAAACCATCATGGAATTCAAAATAGATATATGTATATATATATATATAATCATGTATGCATGAATCTAAACTAAAATTGAAGAATGAAACCAAAATTGAAAATCAAAGTGAAAAACAATCTCTAATTGTAAATTATCAATAAAAATCAAAGAGATTTGGATCTAACTATGTGAGTGTGTGAAGAACATGAGAGGAAGAAGATGAGTGTTCTAATAAGTAGAAATAGAACTAAGTTAGATCCAAATCTTATAGATCTATATATACAAAGTAGGAATTAGAGATGAACTATAGTGTTTACCTCTTGGAGGATTCTCAATTACAAGACCAAAATTGATTTGAAGATCTTCTTCTTCAAGTGTTATTCAAGTGTTCTTCAAGCACTCATCCATGGAAGTTGAGGGAGGCAATTGTTGTTCAAATTGTGGTCTAATTAGCCTAAGTTAATCTAAATTCAATTCATAATTTTCTCTCTCTAGAATTCACCTAAATTGAAAGTATATTCAAAGTATACTTATCTCTCTTGTATGTGCTTCTATGTGTGTTTGTATCTCCAAGTATATTCAAGTGTATCTCTTCCAAGTGTCTAGTGTGTTAAGATGTGATCTCATATGAGATGTATGAGATCTTATATAGAGTTTTGAAGACTTAGCTCTTAAGTTTCAGGGTTAAAACAGGATTTTTAGAGCTTAAAAGAGGGTTAAAATGGCCATTTCGGAGCTTAAACGCAATTTCCAGGCAATTTCCTCGCAGTGGGAAGCTTCTAGAAGGGTCTGGAACTCAAAAAGCTCCGTGGAGGACACAAATGGAAGTGGCGGTTATGGTGGGACCCGCCACCCCCATACCCAAAACCGCCACTTACTATTTGGGTCCCTCTGGTCACCCACAAGCTCTGTTTCAAATTTCATGCGCACTGCTTTTCCAGATTTTTGTAAAAATGCTTTTTGGTGTCCGAAATCGTCCGTTTACGTACCGTTGGAAAGCTGTCAGGTTGAATTTCAGTATAAAAATATTTCCAGAGGTTTTATAATGAGAATTGAAGTCCAATTGAAGTCCGGAAGTCCTCCGGAACTTTCGTCGTCTTTTTGAAATCAAATGACGTCTTTTCCAAAATTGCTTTCAAATGTGCGTCGATTTCGAACTTTTCTTTAAAATTGAATCTCTGGATACCTAGAATACTGCGTTTAGAACACTTAATGTTCATATAACCCTGAGAGAATATGAATTCTGAGAGATGATTTTGACAAAACCGGGATTTATCCATGGAAAAGGGCTTTTCTGAGCTTGAAGTCACTTTCCGAAGTCCGATCTTCTGATTGTGTGGAATCCAGTACCTTCCACGGGGTACTTTTCATCATCGAATCCTCCAAGACGTTGTCCACCCTAAATCCTATCAGTGTGGTCAAAATTGGGTGTCTACAACTAGTCCAACATCATGGTTAAGGAAACATGTGCATTAATGATTAGATTCAGTTACTGAAATTTAGAAATGATTAAATAGACAAATGGAATAGTAATGTGTATTATATAGTATCTTTGTAACATAAAATCTATGAGTATATTTCGCATGAAATTTTTACTTACCACAATATAATAACTTGAATCTTTTCTACATCTTGTAATTGTAGCTATTATTTTAATAAGTATGGTCAAAAATCTATTTTATTTAAAATAGACTATTTATGCTAAAAAAAAAAGATAATAATAATAATAATAATAATAAATAAATAAATAAATAAATTCGAACCATTAATTTTCAAGAGTTAGTTTATTTGTATCTCCTCACAATCTCTACACACAGAACATATAACCACAAGATATGTAATATATAAGAAACCGAACTGTTCTTTTTGGGAAATATTTTAGGTATTATTGATTATTCTGATTATTTAGTTAGTGTAATAATTTCGTTTTTAACTGTTAGAATATTTTAATATTTTACTATTTTAATATATTTTGAGTTTGTAAATTAGGAAATTATTCTAAAATTTTGATCGTTTTTTTTAGCACCTGATAAGTTAAGTTTGGGGACCAAACTTTCTAAGTAGAGGAGAATGTCATGACCCGAATAATTGAAAATAAAATTTAGAAAATTATAGGAAATATCTTTTAAATATATATATATATATGCCTAAATTACGTTTATTATACACTACGAAATTTATGTGAATTTCTGACCACACCTCACAGCTTAACTTTACCTGATTTTATGTTTTGCAGTGTAAAAATACCTGAAATTGACACATGTCAAAATCCTTGTAGGAAACAAACATTTGGCCATATCATTTTCATTCACATGGTTTTCAATTCATCCACCTACCACTTTCATTTTAAAAGAAAAAAGAAAAGAAGGTGGCACATGATAGATCATATTTCATCAATAAAATAAATCATACTTAATTTAAAAGAAAAACAAATAAGATTTTAAAAAGAAAAAGAAAAAAAAGTGGCACATGATAAATCATATCTTTTTAATAAACTAAAACTCTACTTAATTTAAAAGAAAAATAAATAAGATTTTAAAAGAAAAAGAAAAGATATTGGCACATGATAGATCACATCTTACTAATAAATAATGAATTAAATGAAAAAGAAAATAAAGTAGGAGTATCAATGTAATAAATTAAAACCTTACCTAATTAAATTAATGAAGCACTACATCTTTTTCTTGCTATATAAACACACATCCATGAGTTATTTTTCACACCACAAATTCCTCACCACTTCATAAGTTTATGTTTGGAGAGAGAGCTAGGAAGTAAAAGAGTGAGAATTCTTGTATTTTCCTATCATCAAATCAAGGTAAGTTCTTTTCTTCTCTATATTTATATAGTTTATAAATACTCACATTTACATTATTTTCAGTTATAATTAGATCCTATTAGCTTAATTTAGGAAGGGTTAAATTAATTATTAATCTAGAATTAAGAACATAGCTAGAGTTGATCAAAATGGTAAAATTTTTATATCTCTTTACTCCGACCACATTAAATTCTGAAATTTTAGAGGTAGACTCTTAAAATACCCATGAAACTACCCTTAAAACAGTTTTTGATTTTCTTGTACCGTTTGGGTTTTATTTAGGATTCGTCTTAAAGGGTAAATTGGTCATTTCACATTCTGTGATTCGAGTTTGCTAAAACCGACTTTAGATTTGGATTCTCCACGAAATTTCACTCAAGATAGACACTGATTTCACTTAAAAATGTTAAGAAATGAGTGAGTTATGACCATTAGAAGTTTGGAATTACAATCTGCCAAACAGGGCATTCTGCCCAGTTTATTTCCGAAAATTACATTTACATCCCTGAAAACTTTAAACGAACATATAAAGGTCTACCGACATCGGATTTGATCACGGTTTCAAGCGTAGAACTTATAATTCTGTTAATTACAATCTGATATAGTAAATTTACAGTTTTTGGATATTTTTTTACATGATCCCTGTATTTCGGTATATTTACAGAATGACCCCTAAACTTTTAAAAAGGGTATTTTTGGTCATTATGGGATTTTGTAAACTCATTATAAATCATTTATATTTCAATAGTATTCTGTATCTTAGGATATAACAAATAGATATTACAATTAGAAATATTGGGATGCTAAATACGAATAACTACTAATTCCTTTATATCCTTTGGTAATAAAATTGGTAAAAGAAAAATAATACGTTATTAATATTATGATTTTATAAAGAATAGTTTAACAAATAAATTCTCACCCTTATGGAGATTATATATGTGCTTTACGGCTCAATAGTAACTATTTAAAAATAGTATTTTAACTTCCAAATTCGTAGTAAATAATCTATAACTCAGAAAAATATGCTGTCAATTCCTTTAGTCTTAAAATAATGTCTAGCATCATATTTAAAAGTTTGGAGACAATCCAACATTGTCTAAAATACAGCTTATTTGTAAAATCCACGTTTATGTAGTTTTGAAATAGGACCTGCTACGGACTCCAAATTGAGTCCAGTTAGTGAGGTTGAACTTAGCATAGTGTAAGGAACATTATAGTGAAGGTTTGACATAGTTTTAGCATATTTACAGAAATACCCTAGAAAAGCCTTAATTGCAGTTATACCCTTATGCTTACAGCCTATGATTAAATGTCTAGTTCTTTTACCTGTATTGATGTAGGAAATGTTTCATCGTCAATTCCTAAGTCACCAAGGTGAGTGTTCATACCCGGTATTCAGTTCAACTTCATATGTGAGTGTTTATATTCTTTTTGCTGATTCTACTCCTCACGAGTGGATCTGATTCTACCTTCAGTTATTAATAATATTATATAATTGTTATAATTCATTTTTGGAACATTATCGTTTGGTTCCACTGAAAAAGGGATTATGTTAATATTTGTTATGCCATTGTGCAATTCATTCATTGTTCCCAATGTCAATTACCACTACAACGAACTATAAAGTATAGCCCTAAGTGGTTGGTCCTATTGGGCCCATGTAATGAAGCCCAAGTGGCTGGTCCTTTTGGACCCATGAACCCGACTAGCAGGGTTGCCTTTGATCACTGTGCCATGTAATGAAAGGAACGTGTGTGTGAGTGGGTGGTTGGTAATTTGACATTCATGTAAAGATGTTATTTCCATGCAAATTATATAAATCATGTCATTATATTTCTAATTTATCGTATGAAATTTCTACTGTTATTATCTTATCTTTTCTAGAAAGCAAACCTTTTAAATGATTATTTCCAAGGGTATGTTCATTCACTGAGCCTTCAGCTCACACTCTCCATATATTTTTAAAACCCTTTTCAGGTGACGAAGTGACGATGATAGGCTATTACAAAACCCTTAGAAGAACAGAACATTTCGATAGAAGATAAAGATTATCTTCTTGATGCAAATGAGGAGTAGATGATTGTTAGATATGTAGAATGTTTAGAAGAGTTATGTCATCAAATGTAAAAATATTCTCAAGATTTATGTAGACTTCAATATATAAATAGATTTAAGCTATGTTTGCTTCCGCTAGAGCTCTATTTAATTATGAAGAGGCCTAGAGGCCGGTCTCGAGCCCAGAATTTTGAAGTCGAATTTTGGGGTCGTGACAACAAGAACTAATCAGATAAGAAAATCGATAACAAGCTTTGTGATGCAAGATGGGGAAACGCTTTATAACACTTGGGAACAATTTAAAGAATTGTTATGCTCATGCCCACATCATCAGGTTCCCAAGTGGCAATTGGTTCAGGTCTTCTACGAGGGACTTGTTCTCTCAATACGTAATACTGTCGATGCTGTTTATGCGGGTACCTTCCTACACAAAAGCGCCGACGAGGCATGAAAATTTTTTGAAACGTTAAGTGAGAATTCAATGCACCAAGCCGTGTCGGTACGTCCTAAGGGGTGTCTTCCACCTAAACTCAAGCGAGAGGAGCGTTTTGAGTCGAGTCAGTCAATAGAAATACAAGAACTATCCAAAAAACTTGACCGATTTTTAACAATAAACCAAATGACAGCCCCACTTGCTCATGAAACTTGTCAAATATATTCCGACCCTTCACATTCTATACTTGCATGCCCATCGGCGTCTCAATTTTCAAAATTCATGGAGCAACACATACATGCTATTCAACAATTCCTACGAAATAATTATAATCCTATGCAGACTAATTTTCCTAATGCTTATCGACCCTAATTTCAACATAATCAATACCAACACCCCCTCCTAATCCTAACCCCCCAAGGGTTAGCGCTTTTGAGGAGACGGTGTTGGCTTCCCTTAAGAATATCGAAGCGCAAGTACATGCACAAGCACAAATAGTGCACTCTCACACACAATCCATTGCTAAGCTTGAGTCCCAAATGGGACAGATAGCTAATGCAATGAGTCGTAGAAACGAGGGTAAGTTGCCGAGTCAAACTATACGAAACCCTAAGGGACAATATGAGGGTGGGGGTTCGAGTGAGCAAGTAAATGCCGTCTCGACTAGGAGGACTATTCGAGAGGAAGAAGTTGTTGAAATTCTGAATGAGAGTGAGAAAAAAATGAATATTAACTTGAATAAAGAAAAGGGTGAGGACATGAGTACAATTCGGAAAGATAAGGAACCAACTCCAACAAATTATATTATGAAAATGCCCTTTCCACCAAAACGTTGACGAACCGTCACATTTTTCAAAGAAATGGTAAAAAATGGAGGATATACTCGAGGTGTTTAAACAAGTTAAAATCAATATTCCATTCCTCGATGCTATTAAAAAAATTCCCGCTTACGCTAAATGTCTAAAAGACCTATGCACTCAAAAGCGCAAGTTGCGCAGTCATATTCCGAAAAAGATCTTTCTCACAGAAAAAGTAAGTTCAATTTTCCAACATGCTCCTCCAAAGTATAAGGATCCTGGTACACCAACGATCTCATGTATCATAGGTGACACTATCATTCATCGTGCTCTCCTTGGCTTAGGAGCGAGTGTGAATCTCGTACCCTACACAGTTTATAAATAATTAGGACTAGGTGAACTTAAACCCACGGCCGCTACCATACAATTAGCGGATCGTTCTATTAAAATCCCTAGAGGAATCGTCGAGGACGTCTTAGTAAAAGTTGATAAATGTTACTATCCCGTCGATTTCATGGTCCTTGACACCAAACTTGTGCTAGATGCTAGGAGACACACTCCTGTCATTCTAGGTCGTCCGTTCTTAGCCACGGCCAACGCACGTGTCAACTGTCGAACGGGGGTAATGAAAGTGTCGTTGGGAACATGAACTTAAAATTGAACGTTTTTAACGCTATTGATCAACCTCCTAACGACGATGCTTATTTATTATGTGTGGCGAAAAGTGAGGTTAGACAACCTAGTGAACCTACTACAGAAATAAATGTGAGTACGGAAATAATATAGTGAAATATGGGTGGACAAATTCAAATAATTAATCCGGATCCTAATGATGAATTTACTCGAAAGGTGAGAAATTGATTTGAACATGATCAAGGAAAACCGTCGAATGAACTAACTCATAACGACATTATTTCTGCTTTCCACCGAAATCGAAATACGGCCTCCATAAGTCTTTAGCTAGAACGGTCTAGCTGAAGATGTGAAAGACAGCGCTTCTTGGGAGGCAACACCCAAGCTTTTATCGTTTTGTTTTCTCATTTTTGTTCACTTTTCAGGTTGTTTTGAGTCAGTTTTGGTAATTCTGAACAGGTTTGGGGGTCGAGATGAATTTATTTTCAACTTATTTACACTGAATGAAAGAAAAAAAGAGAAAAGGACTACGTCGCGCGCGCGACAGGTCGCTCGTGCGAGAATTTTCCTTGGTGAAATTTTTTTTCAATTTTATATATATATAGCCTCAGTTTCAGGTCGTGCCTGGAATCGCCCGCGCGAGGGTCTCGCTCGAGCAGCCTGCTCGTGCGATCTGCTGCCTTAGAATTTTTCAGTTATCAACGTAAAAAGTAGCCTCAGCTTTGCCTCGCGGAGGGGTTTGCGCGCGTGAAGCTCGCTCACGCGAGGTGGGGTTTTTGAGATTTTTTTTCTTTTGTTCTCGTACCTTCTTTTTCCCAAACCTGGTTAATTTTTTTTTATTTTCAGTCAGTTTTCTTATGCACCTATAGAGTCAGTCCTTCCTTATTTTGATACTTCTATTTGTTTTCATTGAGTCTTTTGAGTTTAGTTTAGTTTATTAACAAATATATTAAAAAAGAACAAAAAAAAAAAAAAAAAAACAAATCTGTATTACATATGTGTTTCTATTAGTTGTCATTGTTCTTTTAATTTCTTTTGTCGAGTATTGACAGGTGAAATAGTGGCTCTATTAGGAGTATTTGAACTTTCATTCCATATTCTTATACATTCACTTGTTTGTGCTTGCCGAGATCGAGGTAATGTCGTTCCTTCCTTACGTGTTCTCCTGTCTTTTGTTTTATTGTTTCATTGGGGACAATGAAAGGTTTAGGTTTGGGGGTATGCACTTACATGCACATTATTATGCACCAAATTATGCACCAATTTTTTAAAAAAATTTTGATACTTGTGCTTAAATAAACAATGTTACCGATGTTTTTGCAATTTTGAGTCGACACTTCTTGTTAAATAACTTCGATTGTTATAGAACGGTAAACAGAAGAAGATGTGATTAAATATTTGCTGAAGTTATGATGCGACGTTTGAGGTTATGTATCGTTCGAATCGTAGTTTTATATCATAGATTTGCACACGAAGTTATGCACTCCACGTGGTCACTTGAATACATGTTTGATGTGAACTATAATATGATTCGGATTTCTAGATAACGCAAGGTGGAGACTAAACCTAGTGAGCTTTTGAGCCTATATTTTCTTTATAAAGGGTTATAAATACATTGTGTTTGTCGAATTTCATTGAAATAGCGCATTAACTTGTTGTTTAGTCTCATTATTCTTGTTTTGGTTGATAGTCAAGTTAAAATATTTGCTACCATGCTAAATAATCTTCCGTCGTATACATTGAAGAACCATATCACCCTAGGAAATGATGGTAGGCCTTCTTTGTTTACTATCCAGATAAATGAATTTTTTTTTTCCTTAGATCGCCCATTTGAGTCGTAAAATGTCTTTTTTCTTTAATCACCATTATCCATTTTTTTGCTCCAACTTGACCAACTTGGAGTTTACCACTGAGAGATTCATCAACTTTTAGTGTTGATAAGGCGGTGTGTCAATTGAAAAGAAGAAGAAAATAATATGATGTTTGGGGTAGTTGCCTTGATATTCATTTCGAAAGCAACGAAAAGGAAAAGAATAAGGTTGAAAAAAGTGAAAAAAAGAAGAAGAAGAAAAAAAAAAGAGGAAAGAAATTAAAAAATATATATATGAAAAGAAGAGAATGAAAAGATGAAGTTGGTAGAAGAGACGAATGAAAAAAATCGAACATGCCTTACAATGCCATTCTAAAACTACCTAACAAATCCTTTCTATCCTTTTTCATTGCCCAAGCCACATTACAACCGTTGAAAAATCCTATTTGATCCTAGGAAACATGGTTTGGATATGAAAATGATGGGAAGGGGATTAAACCATGGTAATGATTCATTTTTCTTGACTGTTGGTGTCCTATCCATGAGACTACTGTTCTTTTGTGTCATGCGTCTTTTACGAGTCATATGTGAGCGTTTCTCGTTTTGAAAACATATTTCCTTTGCTTCCATATATTAGAGAAATTACACTTATTTTCTGAGTGTTTCATTTTAGAGTGTAATTAACATTGTGAGATTCGTAGTCGAAGCATAGTTGGATGGTTATCCGAATTATATTCCAAGTTTATGACATACACGTGTTCATTTGACTACCATATCACACGTGCAATTTTATGAGAAATTCTATTGATTTATACGATGCATGTGCTTGGGATTATTTTTTATGACGTAGGTGAACGTTTGATTCCATTTTTTCTTGTTCATTATTCTATTTCAAATCATTGTTTTATAATGAGGAGTATTGAATGTTATGTTTTTGTTTTTAATGAAACTTTTTAAATTTATAAGGTAATAAAGATGGTTGTGGGTGACTTGTTGACGAGAACCCTCACGAGACTTCACTTGTCCGACTAGGGATATCTAGAGGTTTAAAAGGCAAGTTGCATATGCTAAATGCAATCGCAATCTATGCGAAAATGGAGTAGGAATTTTATTATTAGTAGTTTTATTTTTTTATTCTTATTGCTCGAGGATTAGCAAAATGTAGGTTTGGGGGTGTGATCGGGAGAGAACAAATCCTAATTAATGCCTTAATTCACATTTGTTAGCAGTTTTTATCTTGTTTTTGTATATTTTTACTTTATTTTCTATTTTCTGTCAGGATTTGGAGAAAAATAAGGATTCCAGGCTGAATGGGGTGAAAAAGCAGAAAGAAAGAAGTTGGAAAAAAACACATCGCGCGCGCGGCCTGCTCGTGCGACAATCAGGAACCTCGCTCGCGCGACTTCCCAATATCGCGCTCGCGCGGCCCGCTCGCGCGACCTATGTAAAAATCAAAGTTGCGTATTTCAGTGTACTGAAGATCCCCACGTGAACGAAATTACCTAATTACGTCCAGATTGTAAAATATAGCAGTTTTAGTGCGAATAGGTTTAGGAAAGCTTCCAAACTTGCGCCAAATCTATATATACCCTAATATAATTCAATTTAGAGGTTACACACCCATATACACAATAATATACAACAAAACTTTCAGTCATTGAAGAGAGAAAAGCAAGGAGAAGAAGAAGAAGATCAAGGATTTCCATGGCCTCCTCCATCAACCTCTTACCGTTCATCGCTTCCATGGGCAACTAAACCTAGATCTAGGGTTTCAATGAAACCCTAGCCAAGTAATAGGGAGTTATTTATATTTTTATTTTAGTTTTATTATGTATAGATGATGATTACATGTTTCGAGGATTTTTATAATAAAATCGTACTTCTATTGGTTAAATCATTGCTTTCAAGTTTATTCTTGTCTTAGATCTATTTTGAATGTGTAAAATCGTACTTCTATTGGTTAAATCATTGCTTTCAAGTTTATTCTTGTCTTAGATCTATTTTGAATGTGATGTGATCAATGATCTATATTTGCTGTGCTTGTATGGATTTTTTATATGTAATGATGCTTAATTGAATTGTGTTATCAAGTATCCAAATAGTCCATGCTTAGGTTAGACGGATTATGCCACAATCCTAGTTTAGTGTGGGATAATTCGTGCTAACTAAAGATGGATTATGTTGGTGCTTGAACAATAGTTATCTTCTTGACGGAGAAATTGGGCATGTAACTACAATTTCTCCATTATCATCAAACTTAATAAGCTAATTTAATTCATAAATACCCTTATAATGAAGCTAATAGTGGATTTGCAATCATATATTCCTTAAATATATTCATAAAAACAACTTTAAATCGCTTTCATAATTTAGATTTACTTTCATTGTTCTTAGTTTAATTAAAATCACAGTCAAAATCCGTTTTTCTTAATTAATTAGATTTATGTTTTAAAATTAAAGTGCTTTAGTAATTCAATCTCTGTGGGTTCGACCTTTACTTCCACACTACAAATCCTTGAAAAGTAAAGTGCACTTTTATATCTTGATTCTGACAAGATCAGTTTTCAAAAGAGACTGGGACCTTTTTCAAGTGCACTCATGAAAATCGGGTTACGCACATGGCCATAAACGTGCAGACTTAAGAACTTTAGAACTTATGTAAAGTCAAATATGCTTGATGTGTTCGTGAAGTCATAAAAGGTCGTTGGTTCAAAACTACGATTACCATAGCACCTGACATAGCTTGATACATCAGTGCTAACTAGAGGTTCAAGTCCAAAGACACCTAACCAATTATGTATTTGCTGCAAAGAATGCTACAAGAAATACTTAAGGAAAAATGTAAAAATGTATTTTGAAATGGGGGAGTACTGTTGGAAATTTCAAAAATTCAATTCTCTAATATATATATATATATATAATATGTATGTATATATATATATATGTGTGTGTGTGTGAGCGTGTGTGTTAGTTGCTGGAAACTTTCAAATTAAATCAAAATGAACCACCGGTTGTAAAAGGTGTTGCCATATGTCATGGATATACAATATGAAAAGGTACATGTTATGGACATATATGAAGAAATACCATGCCCATGTATGAAAAGTGGTCATAGACAACTGTCCATTTCGTTTTGTTCTTGTTCGGTGCTTAAGGCACCGTTAGGTGCAATTGGTATACGGATAGGCACCTTTTAACAGCTATAATAACATGTTCAATTTCAGTGGGTAATTCATCTTCTTAACCGCAACGGTTTCTAAATTACAGAAATTGTGTTTAATGTTCATAAAGTTGAAACTGTTCTCCAACAACATTACTTTTCAAGTATCTTGTAACATCTTCAAGTCGAAGGTTCTGAAAGTTCAGGTTGTTCTTAAGTTGTGCAAATCCTTCGAACACTAATAAGTGAATTTGTGTCCACTGTATTCTGAGGACTATTTGTCACAAGCACTTTTTGCACTCACAATTTATTGGAAGTGCGGCAAATTTGTCTTAAAGATAACGATTCATCGTGTCTTGGTTCCTAAATTCGCTTACTCTCTAATTTATATTATTGATATACTTCCTACAACATATACTAATTTCTTTTTTCGATAGGAAAATACAGATCGAAATGGAGTATTTTTATTCCCCCATTACTTATTCAAGTATTTTATTGGAATGACTATATGGGGTCCATCACTTTCATATCTATGCACCCCATTGAGTGAGCTACATGCTCACTTAAATTTCAGTGGAATATTTGGGTAAGTAACAATGGATTAGCAAATGTTTGGTGAACAAAAATGTTCTGGAAAAAGAATGGTCCGGGGTGCTGGCACTTGTATCCTGACATTCACACGTGCGGCATACTATTTTGGATTTCCTCACGTATAGTCGAGAGGCTTTGAGGCCATTTTGTAGATGAATTTGGGCTGGGCTGGCCGAATCCCATCTGGGCTACTGAAGTTAATTTGAATTGCACAGAGTTTTTTTAGTACAACCCTATTTAGTGAAATTGTAATGGCCCGAGTTTGACCTACCTGGGCTCATCTTGCTTTGAGAAGGCAGAGGCGTCAAGAAAATTTGAGTATTGTCACTGCACTAGTAAGTGAACGCCCAAAACCCAGCAATTCAACTGGAGACAGCCTCTTAAATATTTAAAAAAAAAAAAACTAAAGAGACTAGGAATTACTGGCTAATGCTTTTGCGGATTTAGAAAGGAGAAAAAACAAATTCATTTTTATTTTTTTGGACTAAACAAATATTTAAAGTAAATTTATTTTAAAATATAGCTGTTTCAAAGTAAAATTAATGTAACTTACAAAAAAGTAAAAATTGTGGAACATATATCTAGCTATTGTTTCCTTTCTCTCACTACATACAGTACGTAGAGCATAAGTTAATTAAGTTCAGAATCTACGTTGTTTCGTGGCTTGGATTCCATTGCTAGCTAGGTAGCTAAAATTGTGGAACAAATTAGTTGAAATATTAAATTAGTCCAGTTTAATTCCAATTCCAGTATGAAATTATTATGCAACACCATATATAATATGAGTTGAGCTGAATATTAAGTACCAATAATTTGACAAATTGACACCCAGTGGTTAAAATTGTGGGGTGTCTGAAGCTTGTGTAGGTCAGTATCATGAAATATGGATGCAAGAGCCAGCTTGGGAGTTCTATGAATAACACTGGAGTGAGAGTGAGAGTGAGAGTGAGAGTGAGAGAGAGTGTGTGTGTGTTTGTGGGGACTGAGAAATTAAATGTTTGGGGGGCGAAAGAGACGGTTCATAATTCTGATTGGGGATAAGAGAGGCAGGCAAGCCATTTCTGGCCATGGCGGGGGGTCTTTTTGGTCTCTTAGTGGGTGGGGTTGGGTGAGTTGTTGTGCTAGCCGCCTTTGAATGCGACGAAATCAATATTGTTGTGTACATATATATAATACAGATATTTATACATATTATGTATACAAACATTACACATGAATGCATGCATGCATGAACTTAAAAACCTTGGCCGGAAGAACCAGCTGCAATCTACGACCCAGATGTCTCCCTTGATGAGTATGTATTTATTCTTCTTTGATGTTGGCCTTAATTTGTCATCTCTCTAACTCTCTTCGAAGTAATTTTTAGGATTGTTACTAAATTAATTTCACTATTTACGGTTACAAAATTATCTTCACAAACGGAATACCAACAATATATACTCTATCTATCTATCTATTACTATATCTAAAAGTTGAGAGTATAACCACTTCCCTTGTGGCCGGATGGCAGGACCTCTGGGTATAACACCCAGAGGTCTCAAGTTCGAATCTCAAGGGGGTGGCCACAGGTGATTCACCAGGACGCCCTGGCCTCGTGGGATTAGTCGAGGTGCACGCAAGCTGGCCCGGACACCCACAGTTAACAAAAAAAAAAAAAAAAAGTTGAGAGTATAGGGTCTATATGCAAAAATCCTACAGTGACGAGCATCACCGATTCATTTATGTCAACACTTAAAATTTAATGTCAAACCTTATACTCCCTCCGTCCCATATTAAGAGTCTCTTTTGGGAATTCCAACTTATTAAGGGGATAACTTTGATTTTGGTGAGATTTTTAAACTTTTCAATATTGCCCTTTTTGAAATTCAAAATTATAGTGTCACATAAAAAAAAAAGAGGGAAGAGTTGGATATAATAAAGGACAAATTTGGAAAGTGTGTATTAAAGTACTTTGACTTTTCAAAGACATCAAAAAATGACATCAAAGACTCTAAATATGGGACAGAGGGGAGTAATGAATACTTTTACATGTGTGTTGTTCTTTTACATTATCACTATATCAGTTTGCTTATTGTGACAGTAACAATTCACTCGATCAATAAATAATGTAATTCTCTCTCTATTTAAAGCTTATTAAATAATACCAAAATCGTCTCTCTATCTTTTTGCAATATTAAAGAATTTGCAACTTGGTGATAAATATATATATATATATATATATATGCAACTTGAACCACATTGGGAGGATTTCGACAGACTCCTCTACAAGTCATGAATTAGAGCCTGAACATACCAAAATGCTAGCAAAGATAGTATAACAAGTTGCATACCAAATTAGAGCCTGAACAACAATTTGTTGTGTGGTACCCCTTAAAAAATGAGGTGATTTTTTGAAAAAACAAAGTAACTTTCAAAGAAAAGAAAAGCCAAAAAAAAAAATAAAAAATCAGAAATAAAAAATAAAAAACCTTTCCAACTTGGAGTCATATGGGTTACTGAAAGAGAATTCTTTAATAGTTAACTGTTAGGATATATTTAATCGAGGATACTAAATAAGTGTGTGTGTGTGTGTCACGACCCATCCCACTACGCGTGGAAATAGGACACGTGGCACGCCACCAAGGCTCATCCAACAACATCTAATAATACGCAGCGGAAAGAACTTCTATAAAACAACCCTGGTAGTTTAAAACTTAGGAAACGTTCCCCTCTGCGTTTGTAAAGTACATTGAAATTTGAGTTATAAAAAGTTTTGGCCATTGAGAACACATTCAAAAGAAAATATTTGAAAACAGAGGTTCAGTCGACTGACCAGTCGACTGCACTAGGGTCCAGTCGACTGCTACGTCGACTGAGTCTGACAGAAACTAAAACCCTAAATCCACAACAGAGGTCCAGTCGACTGCCCAGTCGACTGTGTTAAGCAGAACCAAAAATACATCATATTGCAAAGGGGTCCAGTCGACTGCTCAGGGAACCCCAGTCGACTGTGTTATGCAGAACTAAAATTTAACATTGCTCATCAGGGGTTCAGTCGACTGATCAGGGAACCCAGTCGACTGCATTGGTTACTATTTGGATCAGTAGCTAAAAGTCTACAGTGTTCAGTCGACTGCCCAAGGGGTTCAGCCGACTGCTACTCTGATATACACTTACAGTATCCCAAATACACGAGATCCAGTCGACTGATCAGGGGGTTCAGTCGACTGCTCCCCTGCTAACAGCCCTGTGTTGAAATATTCACAACTCATACCTCTCAACACCCACCGTGGTGCAATCATAACTGATTTAACGCATTAAAACATAACTACAGATGTTCAATTACACGATTACAATACTATAGAAGCTAATACATGTTTCTATTACAACATACTACAATACTCAAATCCTTATACAAGTTTTAGGATTTAAGAACAAAACATTTACAAAGGCGATTCCCCGGCGTTCATCGGCCTCACTCCGCACACTTCTTCTTGTCTTTCTTTTTACCTGCAATGGAGTACATCTCCACTGCTCAGCTATATGCTGAGCGTACAATTCTAAATGTATGCTTATATGACAATTCATGGTTTAAGCATCTAAAACACATAGAAATAGTCTCTGGGGTGAGTGGTACGCATTCATCCGGTCGATGCCGTAGGAGGCCCACCTCTCCCACGCATCTCGTACACTGGTTGGGCCTTCCTCCATACCAGGTACCGTGTACTGGTTGGGCCCACCTCCAATCCAGACACCACCACAAATTCCAATTTCAACAAGATCACAATCCTCAAGGTTCGAGGAGCTTACTCCGAATGAATTTGCACCAAACTCCCCTTTGACCCAAGTAGACACATAACATGCTCACATAAACAGTTATACGTGCTTTTATCATAATTTCACGTGCATAATTAACGGGCCTAGCTAATACATGAATTTCGCCCGGATCCAAGAATATCAAAAGTGATGTCCAAAACATGAAAATCCATATATTTCATAGATCTAGAATTCATACCTCGTGCGAATCTCTTCAAACTTTGAAGGATCGTCTAGGGGGCTAAATAAACGTCGGATTTCGAATTTGGTACGATTCCTATAAGTTTTACCTGATTTTTCCCAAAAGTCCAAAATTAAGATTTTAACAAAACTTGGCCAAACATGACCTAAGTGGTATCAAAACGTAGATCTTACCTCCACGAGTTCAAATCTTGAATTTGGTGAAAATCTGACAGACGAAAGGTCGTCTATCGGCGTCGCAAAGCCCGGAGCAACCAAATCTCCTTTCTCTCTCCTCTCTCTAGATATTTTTGGAAAGTTTGAGAAATGAAATCTTATCCTCCACTATTTATAGAAAAACTTCTCGGAAATCGTGTTTACCTCCCCGCAAGTTCCTCAAACTTCTAATTAGCTCTCGAAACTTTACGCACATCCATTTCACAACTTTACAAGTGAAAACTATAAATTTCAAAAGTTTTCGACTAGGTTTCGTTTGGGTCCAAAAATCACGTCCGAAAACTAAATTCTGTAGAATCTCTACACAACCTACCTTTTAATTAACGCATCTCTCACGTTCTCACCACAGTTCTCAAGATAATACTATCATATCCAAATATCAGAAATCATACTACACCGGTGTAATACACTATTCATCGAATACCAGATAATTCAATTAACACTTAAATCACATAAATGCCATTTAACCGTGCCAATGCAAAATGAAAGGCCATGTTCTCGTGTCCTCACTGACACCTTACTGTTGACTCACAGTCAACCTCAACTCAATCCAATTATCAAATAACATTGATATACTCACAACTTTCCAAACATGTACGATAAAAGTATGAAATTTTGGAACGGGTGTGACAACTCTCCCCTCCAAAAAGGAAGTTTGTCCCCAAACTTGTACCTCAAGCGTCGAACAGGTACGGATACTCATTCCGCATGTCTTCCTCACTTTCCCATGTAGCTTCTTCTACTGTATGACTACGCCATAGTACTTTCACCATTGGAATAGTCTTGGTTCTCAAAACCTGTTCTTTGCGGTCTAGAATCTCCACTGGTTGTTCTACATAAGTCAAGTCTCCCTGAATTTGCAACGGTTCAGGTACAATGATCTTACTCGTGTCAGTCATACAACGTCTCAACATAGACACGTGAAACACATTGTGCACATATTCCAACTCTGATGACAAGGCCAAACGATAAGCTACTGGACCAACCCTCTCTAGGATTTCAAAAGGTCCTATGAATCTCGGATTGAGCTTTCCCCTCTTCCCAAATCGTACAATGCCTTTTGAAGGCGATACTCGCAAATATACGAAATCTCCTACTTCAAAATTCATCGGTCGTCGCTTAGAATCCGCGTAACTCTTATATCGGCTCTGAGCTACCTTAAGTCGCTCTTGAATCAACTTCACTTTCTCAGTAGTCACCTGTATTAACTCAGGTCCTAACAACTTCCTTTCTCCAACTTCGGTCCAACAAACTGGTGATCGACATTTACGCCCATACAAAGCTTCATACGGTGCCATCCCGATACTTGACTGAAATCCGTTATTATAAGCAAATTCAATCAACGGCAAGTGGTGCTCCCAATCGTTCCCAAAATCTAATACACAAAGTCTCAACATATCCTCTAACGTCTGAATCATGCGTTCTGACTGCCCATCGGTCTGAGGATGAAATGCAGTACTGAAACTCAATTTCGTACCTATAGCTTCTTGCAAACTTCCATAAAACCTTGACGTAAAACTACTATCACGATCTGACACAATCACAGCTGGGACTCCATGTAGTCTTACAATCTCTTTCACATACAATTCCGCTAACTTGGACGGTTTAGTCGTCTTGATCGGTAGAAAATGAGCTGACTTTGTTAATCGGTCAACTATAACCCAAATCTTATCATTCTTATTGATTGATCGTGGAAATCCTGAAACAAAGTCCATCGTAATCTCATCCCATTTCCATTCCGACACTGGCAAAGGTTGTAGTAACCCCGCGGGTACTTGTCTCTCTGCCTTGACTTGTTGACATGCCGAACATTCGGATACAAACTTGGCAACTTCACGCTTCATACCCTTCCACCAAAAGTTTTCTCTCAAGTTTCTGTACATCTTATTACTCCCCGGGTGTACTGAATATTTCGTACTATGAGCTTCTTCTAAAAGTCGTTCCTTTATGTCCTTCACATTCGGTACACATAACCGATTTCCCAGTTTCAACGTTCCTTGTTCTAATACAAAACCAGGTCGCTTTCCCAAAGATATCTCATCTCTCATCTTACACAAGTAAACATCATGAAACTGTTCCCTCTTGATTTCATTTATAATATCTGGGTGTGCTACAATCGCCATCATTAAGCCATCGTTGGTCCCTGGAATTACATCCAATTCTAAGCGTTCCATTTCTTTTACTAAATCCTTTTGTTGCGTTAGCTCGTCGGCTAAATTCCTCGGCGTCTTCCGGCTTAATGCGTCGGCTACTACATTCGCCTTCCCCGGATGATACTCAATCGAAAGATCGTAATCCTTCATCAATTCCAACCATCTTCGCTGTCTCATATTCAAGTCCCGTTGGGTGAAAATATATTTCAAACTCTTATGATCCGTGAATATCTCACACTTTTCTCCGTACAAATAATGTCTCCAAATCTTCAAGGCATGAATTACTGCAGCTAATTCCAGATCATGAGTCGGATAATTAATCTCATGTGTCTTCAACTGTCTAGATGCATAAGCGATCACTTTACCCCCTTGCATCAACACGCATCCCAACCCTTTGTGTGAAGCATCACTATAGATCACAAATCCCTCGGTTCCGGATGGTATTGTCAGAATAGGTGCCCTCGTT
Organism: Hydrangea macrophylla; assembly: GCA_033977485.1. Lineage (NCBI taxonomy): Eukaryota > Viridiplantae > Streptophyta > Magnoliopsida > Cornales > Hydrangeaceae > Hydrangea > Hydrangea macrophylla. The sequence goes on from CM066991.1 coordinate 143,170,271, forward strand.
AGTCGTGCTTTCAATTCCTGGAAACTGTCTTCACATTCCTGACTCCATTCAAATGTAACTCCCTTCCTCATTAACTTTGTCATAGGCAATGAAACCTTCGAGAAATGTTCGATAAAACGGCGGTAGTATCCCGCAAATCCCAAGAAACTTCGAATTTCGGATACGGAGGTCGGTCTTTGCCAATTTAATACAGCTTCTATTTTGTGAGGATCAACCGATACTCCATTCTTGTCAATCACGTGACCAAGAAAAGTAACGCTAGGTAACCAAAATTCACATTTCTTGAATTTCCCAAACAATTGTTTTTCTCGTAATCTCTGAAGTATCAACCTCAAGTGGTTCTCGTGTTCTATCTCACTCGGTGAATAAACAAGAATATCGTCGATGAACACTATCACAAAATCATCCAAATAGTCCTTAAAGACTCGGTTCATAAGATCCATGAACGCAGTTGGTGCATTAGTAACCCCAAATGGCATAACTAAGAACTCATAATGTCCATAACGCGTTCTGAAAGCTGTTTTCTCAACATCTTCGGCCTTCACTTTCAACTGATGATAACCCGATCTTAGGTCTATCTTGGAGAATACTTGTGCCCCACGAAGTTGATCAAATAAGTCATCAATTCTGGGTAGTGGATACTTGTTCTTGATTGTCAATTTGTTCAGTTCCCGGTAATCAACACACATACGCATGGAGCCATCTTTCTTCTTCACAAACAATACTGGAGCTCCCCACGGTGATACACTTGGTCGAATGAAACCTTTGTCAAGTAACTCTTGCAATTGAACTTTCAGTTCCTTCAATTCTACAGGTGCCATTCTATACGGTGCTTTGGATACCGGCCTTGAGTCTGGTATAACCTCAATAGTGAACTCGACCTCTCTCTCAATAAGGACATCTGGTAGCTCATCAGGAAATACATCTGGATATTCTCGTACTATCGGAATGTCTTCCACTTTTAATTCGGTTGCTGAGACGTCAGTCACTGAACATAGAAATCCCTGACATCCCTTTTTCAATAATTTTCCTGCTCGGATAGCTGAAATCAAGTACGGCGGCGGTGTAACCCCACTCCCTTGAAAACAAAAGTTCCCATGTATCGGTGATCGAAAATTAACCTCTTTCCGTTCACAATCTATCGTAGCTTGGTTAAGGGCTAACCAATTCATCCCCAATATCACATCGAAATGGTTCATTACGATCGGTATAAGGTCTACAGTCATCAACTTCTCGCCTAGTTTGATTTCACAGTTCTTATATATAGTAGATGTCACTACTGACTTACTAAGTGGCACGGCAATGGATAATTCATATCCTAGTGGCGCGGACTTAACAGTTAAATGTTCCACAAAGTTATAAGATACAAACGAATGTGTAGATCCCGAATCAACGAGTATGCGTGCTAAGTGCGAACATACAAGCACCATACCTGAGACCACTGTATCAGTAGCAGCCACGTCTCCAGGGTTCATCTGGAATGATCTTCCCTGACGTTGCTCCGTCCTTTGTCCCCCGTCACTAAACTGCTTAGGCTTCGAACCACTAGAAGCCATAGAACTTGCCCCTTGTTGAGAACGCTTCTTTGGGCAATCCTTCGCTCGGTGTCCCAAGGTACCACAGTCAAAACACTTGAGTTGCGAATGAGTCGCAGAACTCACACTGTTTCCCCCTGTAGATCTATTCTGAAAGTTGGTCAGAAAACATCGACCGGTGTGTGGTCGGTTGCAAAGTGAACACAACGGTATGTTACTGGGTATTCTCTTAGAATCATTAAAACCCGAACTAGAGCTTCGTGAAAACGGCCTCTTAAAAGATCCACCTTGACTTCGGTCACCACCCTCATGACTTCGCTTTCCTTGGTGATTTTGTCTCGATCTCTCTATTCCACTTTCGGCTACTAGTGCCGTCTGCTGTACTGCTGCAACAGTCGAGTGTTCGTAAGTTTCTACCCTCAACCGGATATTTTCCCTTAAGCCTTCTTCAAATTTCCTTGCCCTTTCTTCCTCTCCTGGCACAGAACCTTTACCAAATCTCAACAACGCATTATACTTGGAAGTATATTCGGTTACAGTCATATCTCCCTGCCTCAAGTTATCAAATTTTCTCTTCTTTGCATTGTAGGCGGCTCGTGGAAAGAACCGGCGATTGAATTCCGCCTTGAACCCTTCCCAAGTAATCGGTGCCCCTTGATCTAGTACATTCACCCACCAGTTCTGGGCTTCACCCTTCAGCACATCACTGGCATTCTCAATTTTCTCCTTATCGGTCATCGGAATCGATCGGAAAATTCTCTCCATATCCATGATCCAATGTTCTGCGAGCGTTGGGTCGGGTGTCCCATGAAATTCCATCGGTTTCTTCCGGGCAAACTGTTCTGATATTGACCTCATACCCCTATTTTCAGGCGCATGTACTACAACTATCGGTTCTGGCTCCAATGGAGGTGTTGGAGGTAATCTGTCCGCTATATTTCGTATCATCTCTCCCATGTTCCCCATCATCTCTGCCATTTCATTCATTCGGCGAGTATGTGGCGATAATTCTCGTTCTTCGTCACTCATGATTACAATCCTGTAGTTCTCAATGCATAAACACTATGCATGTACAACAATAACAATAGTATGTATGTAAAACAACATCCATATGCATCAAACATCTCTAAGATGCATGAATGCAATTGAAAACATGTGGCAATTCACTCAACACTCCACTCGTCGTCGAACGTTCCCAAAGTTTTGTTACCTCTAGCTCTGATACCAATAAATGTCACGACCCATCCCACTACGCGTGGAAATAGGACACGTGGCACGCCACCAAGGCTCATCCAACAACATCTAATAATACGCAGCGGAAAGAACTTCTATAAAACAACCCTGGTAGTTTAAAACTTAGGAAACGTTCCCCTCTGCGTTTGTAAAGTACATTGAAATTTGAGTTATAAAAAGTTTTGGCCATTGAGAACACATTCAAAAGAAAATATTTGAAAACAGAGGTTCAGTCGACTGACCAGTCGACTGCACTAGGGTCCAGTCGACTGCTACGTCGACTGAGTCTGACAGAAACTAAAACCCTAAATCCACAACAGAGGTCCAGTCGACTGCCCAGTCGACTGTGTTAAGCAGAACCAAAAATACATCATATTGCAAAGGGGTCCAGTCGACTGCTCAGGGAACCCCAGTCGACTGTGTTATGCAGAACTAAAATTTAACATTGCTCATCAGGGGTTCAGTCGACTGATCAGGGAACCCAGTCGACTGCATTGGTTACTATTTGGATCAGTAGCTAAAAGTCTACAGTGTTCAGTCGACTGCCCAAGGGGTTCAGCCGACTGCTACTCTGATATACACTTACAGTATCCCAAATACACGAGATCCAGTCGACTGATCAGGGGGTTCAGTCGACTGCTCCCCTGCTAACAGCCCTGTGTTGAAATATTCACAACTCATACCTCTCAACACCCACCGTGGTGCAATCATAACTGATTTAACGCATTAAAACATAACTACAGATGTTCAATTACACGATTACAATACTATAGAAGCTAATACATGTTTCTATTACAACATACTACAATACTCAAATCCTTATACAAGTTTTAGGATTTAAGAACAAAACATTTACAAAGGCGATTCCCCGGCGTTCATCGGCCTCACTCCGCACACTTCTTCTTGTCTTTCTTTTTACCTGCAATGGAGTACATCTCCACTGCTCAGCTATATGCTGAGCGTACAATTCTAAATGTATGCTTATATGACAATTCATGGTTTAAGCATCTAAAACACATAGAAATAGTCTCTGGGGTGAGTGGTACGCATTCATCCGGTCGATGCCGTAGGAGGCCCACCTCTCCCACGCATCTCGTACACTGGTTGGGCCTTCCTCCATACCAGGTACCGTGTACTGGTTGGGCCCACCTCCAATCCAGACACCACCACAAATTCCAATTTCAACAAGATCACAATCCTCAAGGTTCGAGGAGCTTACTCCGAATGAATTTGCACCAAACTCCCCTTTGACCCAAGTAGACACATAACATGCTCACATAAACAGTTATACGTGCTTTTATCATAATTTCACGTGCATAATTAACGGGCCTAGCTAATACATGAATTTCGCCCGGATCCAAGAATATCAAAAGTGATGTCCAAAACATGAAAATCCATATATTTCATAGATCTAGAATTCATACCTCGTGCGAATCTCTTCAAACTTTGAAGGATCGTCTAGGGGGCTAAATAAACGTCGGATTTCGAATTTGGTACGATTCCTATAAGTTTTACCTGATTTTTCCCAAAAGTCCAAAATTAAGATTTTAACAAAACTTGGCCAAACATGACCTAAGTGGTATCAAAACGTAGATCTTACCTCCACGAGTTCAAATCTTGAATTTGGTGAAAATCTGACAGACGAAAGGTCGTCTATCGGCGTCGCAAAGCCCGGAGCAACCAAATCTCCTTTCTCTCTCCTCTCTCTAGATATTTTTGGAAAGTTTGAGAAATGAAATCTTATCCTCCACTATTTATAGAAAAACTTCTCGGAAATCGTGTTTACCTCCCCGCAAGTTCCTCAAACTTCTAATTAGCTCTCGAAACTTTACGCACATCCATTTCACAACTTTACAAGTGAAAACTATAAATTTCAAAAGTTTTCGACTAGGTTTCGTTTGGGTCCAAAAATCACGTCCGAAAACTAAATTCTGTAGAATCTCTACACAACCTACCTTTTAATTAACGCATCTCTCACGTTCTCACCACAGTTCTCAAGATAATACTATCATATCCAAATATCAGAAATCATACTACACCGGTGTAATACACTATTCATCGAATACCAGATAATTCAATTAACACTTAAATCACATAAATGCCATTTAACCGTGCCAATGCAAAATGAAAGGCCATGTTCTCGTGTCCTCACTGACACCTTACTGTTGACTCACAGTCAACCTCAACTCAATCCAATTATCAAATAACATTGATATACTCACAACTTTCCAAACATGTACGATAAAAGTATGAAATTTTGGAACGGGTGTGACAGTGTGTGTGTGTTTTTTTTTTTTTTTTTAATGATAATTTGCTATTAGTGTATTACAAGCACTTTCAATTTAATTTAAAAACAAAATAACTTGAATGACAGAGGTAAGAAAGTGCAATTTATCCACGTGCAAAGGATTCCATAGCTTAGATTACCCTCTATTTTCTTTCTTTATTATTATTATTATTATTATTATTATTATTATTGTTGTTGTTGTTGTTGTTGTTGTTATTATTATTATTATTATTATTATTATTAGCAATTTCTAGTTTGACAATAAATTACAATATTTTAACATTAAAAATGATGTCAAAGTGTTACTCGATCCCTTTGTCTCATTTTGTTTGACTTTATTCGTATATCCGACTTTTTAAGCAAACATCATTTAATGCATTGGATGTCTGACAATAAATTTCTTTTATTCTTCTAAATATATTCTTTTAGACAAACCTCACAACAAATTTGTTTCCTTTTATTAACTACTCCAGATTTCAAATATGAGATGGGCAGTGTCGGAAAATGAATGAAATATATGTATTTAAGTAGTCAAAGTAATCACTAATTTTAGAATAACTTAAAAAGAAAAAAAATAATCATATAAAGTAGGACTGAGGAGTATAACTTAGGAGTAGATGATACTGATACATACTAATTAAACCAATCTAAATTAAGAGGTGAATTCAAATACAAGTGAATGGTCCCAGTTACATCCCCCTCCCAACTGTGTTGCTGATTTCCCATTTGCCAGATTGCTATCCCCGTTTGGTGTCTAGCCAATAGGGAGCTGCCAAGTGTGAATAAAAGCATTGGAGTTCACGTGTGACCCCGTAATAATGGAAGATTGGGAACACAGTGGGCCCTGAGTTGTTCGAATTGGGAATTGGGATAATAAGCTGGCTGAGCCGAGTTTCGCCCAAAAAAAAAAAAAAAAAACCTCAATGAGCCGAGCCGAATCAAGGTAACATTCGTGCAGATTCATACCCGGCGTGAAAGTGATGTCGTCAAAGCCGACAACTTACGTCCCTGTTTGGCAGAAACAACGCTGGTGGGATAACATCATAACTTTTGACCAAAAAAAAAAAAAGGATAACATCATAACAGGAAGGCATTAATGGAGAGATCTAGACACTCTAGAGAGAGAAAGAGACACTTGGACCAATTTTTTTTTTTTTTTTTTTAATTCATTCTTCTCACTTCAAAATTATTTATTATTTTCTCATCCTCTTCTCTCATTAGTTAATTAATATAGTAAAATTTAATATTAAATAAGAATTAATTAATGGTATAAAATATTGAGCCGCACTATATTAATAGAAGGGAAAGGAGGATGAGCAATTTTATAATGAGCAAAACTATACATATGTATATATATTTTTCCAGAGACACTATACTGTCAATGGGTACATTACTCATTTTTCTTTATAGAATGTCTTTAGAGTGATATTGATGTGATTTTCAAATTTAAATTCAAAATTAAGTTTTGAATGTTTGTCAGTTTACCACACGTAATAATATGGGGTACCAAATGATACAATATACTATTGTATGTGGTACATCAGTTAAAAAAGTTAGAATCTTTGTATACGATTCATTTGGGAACCATATAATTATTTCTCATTTAATAGTTCTCTTAATTTAATTGAACAATTTACACTTTAGTCTATCAAACTATACACATGTTTTTAATTGAGTTCATAAACTATTTTTTTTTTTTAATTGGGTCCTTGAACTTCAAAATTTCATTCAATTAGACCTAAATTCCTGTTAGCTTAAATTATTAGAAATTGTCACGTACGTTGCACGTAATACTTGCCTGTCACATGCTAAATAATTATCCGATTTTGGGTATGATTGAATGCAATTTTGGATCTAGTCGAATGTGTTTTCGAATTTGATTGAACGCAATTTTGAATCTGATTGAATGCGATTTTTCACACTATTTACAATCTCCCATGTTTGTCTTAACCTAACATGTGACATATAAGCATTACGCGCAACGTACGTGACAATTCCTAATAATTTAAGCTAACAGTGTCAGAATATGGGTTTGATTGAATAAATTTTTGAAGTTCAACGACCCAATTGAAAAAAATAATAATAAGCTTATGGACTCAATTGAAAACAGGTGTATAATTTAATGGACGAAAGTGTAATTTGCCCTAATTAATTTGAAAAGTTGATCGATTTTGATTAGACACTTTCAATTAAGTCATTATTCAAGTCTCATTTTTTGTTTGATGTGAAAACTGAAAATTTAAACTTAGAATAAGGGTAATAACTAATAACGAAAATTTTAAAATTTGATCACCCTCAAGTTAACCTTACTTAAATAACTAGAATTCTCATAAGAGTACCTTAATTTGAGATAGAAGGAGTACTTGGTAATGTGCATAGCGTATGATAAAGACCTGAATAACTCTTGAATTTATAAGTGATTTTGACCCTCCAAAACGTTTTGTACTATAAGTCTATAATATAACAATCATAATTTGTCCTAAAAAAAAAAACCGGAGGTATGATGTTTGCTTATGATTTTTTCAGGCATATAAAGGAGAGAAATATTCATTGTAACATAGATATGATGCTTATGAAATTTTTTTTTTTTCAGCCTATTCATTTCTATCTCCTCATGTGTACCTATAATTTTTCAGCCTTATATATATATATATATATATATATATTTTATATATGTAACATAGGTATAATGCTTGAACGATGCCAAAAATGCGTGAGCCTATTTTTAGTTTTCTGTCATCACTTCCTCACGTGCTAACCTTAATTTGTTGTTTGGGTTGGGTGGAGTGCGGGTGGAGTTTTAAATTTTTTTGGTGAAGGTATTAATATGCTCTTTTTGTTTATTTAGTTTTGTATTTTGATTGGAGTAATGTTATGCTTTCTAATTTTTTTTTTCCTTTTCAAAAAGTATTTTTCAATACATGTCCCATCACATGTGGCAGTACTGGGACTCTCTTTGATAATAATGGGATTACTTCAACACTAACCAATTAAAATTAACTAAGTCCACTGCCATATGTGTTGAGAAATTTTTTTGAGAAATTTTTTTTGAAAGCATAGCATTACCCTTTTGATTGGAAACTGATTTTGAATGGACGTAGACAATGAAGTGTTTAACCTTAAACATGCGATATGCATCATCGTATTGCTCTATATATGAATGTTGTAAATGAAGTAGCTTTTGTAGTAATGATGCTTAATATATATACATATATATATATATATGTTAAGTGTTTCTGGTATTGTTACTTTGTTATTTTCATGTTGTACTTTGTCCGTGTACGTTGCATCTATTGTTTTTGTCGGGTCAATGCTTCTTAGATTCTCACTACCTTTCTCTTGATTAATTTTAAGTACTTAGCAATATTTCTGTCCATGTATGATATTGCATGGATTGGATTAGTAATAATCATAGTACTCTTCATATGTAAATTACTCTGTTGAATCCTAAAATTTAAGTCATCTAATCATTGTGAAGGTGAAGCAATTCTAGGTTTGCCACGCTAGGAACAAAGCAATCCTAAGATAGCCAAAAGAAGCTATTGGTCTGATGGTCGAAAATGCAACCTACTCTTACGTTAGAAGGCCAAAAGAATCTCTCTCTCTCTCTCTCTCTCTCTCTCTCTCTCGTGTGTGTGTGTGCGCGCAGCGAAATAGGATTCAAGTGGGCATTTCTTAACACACCACTTATTTCCCTTCCATATATAGTTTGTGCTATAAGGCAAATATTAAATGGGTATATATATATATATATATCTTAATGGATCAAATATCTCCTCTCTCTAGAGGCTTCATATATTGTCTTTTGAGATATCCTTAAGTTAATTTACTCATGCCCTTGTTTCCTTTGTTGTCCAGAGAAGGTGAAGAAAAACATGAGAGTTGACATGAGAAGAGATGTTAATTAATACCATTTCCAGAAAGAGATGTTAATCAAGGGTGTGAGAAAAGAAGCAAATTAAATGATATGGGAACCCATTCATTGAGCTGTAATGATGGGGTGCATGTCACAGATACCCCCCCCCCCCCCCCCTCTGTCTCTCTCTCTCTCACTCAGTAACAAAACTAAATTTATTTAATTTGGGATAAAAAAAAAGGGACAAATTACACTTTAGTCCATTAAATTATACACCTGTTTTTAATTGGATCCATAAATTTTTTTTTTTCAATTGGGTCCTTGAACTTCAAAAATTCATTCAATCAGACCCAAATTCTGATACTGTTAGCTTTAATTTAGAAATAGTCACGTACATTGCACGTAATGCTTACTTGTCACATGTTAGGTTAAGACAAACACAGCAGGTTGTGAATAGTGCAAAAAATAACATTCAATCATATCCGAAATCGTATTCAATCAAATTCGAAAACACACTTGACTAGATTCAAAATCACATTCAATCATACCCAAAATTGCATTATTTTTTAGTCATTCACAATCCCACAATCTCCGTGCTTGTCTTAATCTAACATGTGACGGGTAAGCATTACGCACAACGTACGTGACAATTTTTAATAATTTAAGCTAACATGAGTGTCAGAATTTACGTCTGATTAAATGAATTTTTGAAATTCAAGAACCCAATTAAAAAAAAAATTTTATAGACCCAATTAAAAAAGTGTATAATTTAATAGACTAACGTATAATTTGACCCAAAAAAAATTGATAAGACTAAGATGTGAAGAGACAAAATAGCAACTTGCTAGTGCTATCTTCTTAATTAACTTCTGACTCCTTTTGCTTGCCTGATAACAATCTTTTAAATTTCAAACCTCACCACTTCTAGTTCCATCTCTTCAAATTCCCAATCCTAAAAAAAAAAAAAAAACAAAAAAAAAAGCCAACCCTGCCGATCTCTATAAAAAAATAAAAAAATAACTCTGTTTCAGTTTCACCGCTGTAAAATGTAAAATCAAGTATTTTGCATAGAAAAAAAAAAGTTATTTTGCAGAGCTTATTCGGGAAAATGAGTAGTGTTATGTTTGCCAAATCTAAATTTCAAATCATCCATCTTAAATGATGTGGCATTAATTAAATTTAGTGGGCTCACCAACCATTCTGAAGTCACTTGAACATTCTTCAATCAAAATTCAATGAACCCACATCCACGTTATTTGAGATAGTAATATGAGATTTGAATTTAGGAAACATTGCTCTGGAAAATTATCATTGTGACCATCACATCACATTTATGTGACACCACTGGCGTTTGAGTGTTTCGTAGGTTCCACGTGAATTTCACTGGAAATCACATTTGTCGTCACACGATGTGATGGTCACATGAGACAAGTTCTCACTTATCACATACCAAATTTGGTAGTTCCAATATTATACGCCCCCACGACATTACGTATGTGAAAATAGAGTAATGCTATGCTTCACAAATTCAAATCTCAGGTCCACATTTTAAAATTTCAAATGATGTGGCAGTGGACCAACTGAGGGTCACTGAATTTTAATTGGAGGATGTTGAACTAGCTAGTGAACCCACAGTGAGTCCATTGTCATATTATTTGGGATGTACTTGGATTTAAGATTTGATTTGGAAATCATAGCATTACTCATGCAAATATATATACAATGATATATATATATATAATATATCTATATTATATTCTAGGATAAATTGCAAATTACACCCCTATAGTTTGAGGGTTGTGACAGTTTGGTCCTTGTGGTTTCAATTTTGGCAATTTACACCCTATAATTTAAAATTTGTGCAAAATCGACCCAATTATATATAAAAAAAAAAAAAAAAGAAAAAAAAAGAAAGCAAGGGCACAATGGGAATGTCACATTATTTCTAGCCAAAATGACCCCATGTGCAGGGGCAGACCCATGACTGTAATTCAGTGGGAGCAGGAGCTTATACGGGGGTTCGGAGGCAGCACCCCCACCCCCACCCCGATCCGATTTTTGTTTTGTTGTCTTTGTTGTTGTTGTTTGTTTGTTTTCTGTGTGTGTGTGTGTGTGTGTGTGTGTGTGTAGAAATAGTACAATTAATTCTATGAGGGTTTTTTTTTTACAAAATAATCTATCCCATAATTCTTTCACAAAAAGTTCATATTATAAGCTTAATTAGTTATTTGTATTTACCAATTTCACTTTGATATTTGTGTGGTAGTGCGTGTCCAACTTGAAATGTATTATATTGTTTAAAAGATTATAAATATTATGAGATGGTTTAAAAGAGTACAATATAAGATATTATCATGTTATAAGCTTTAAGTATATAAAATTGTTTAAAAAATTATAAGTTATTTATGGGATAGATTAGTTTGTACAAAAAAATCACATAGATTTACACTATTTCTACGCATAAAAATAAATAAATAATAAATAGTGTCGGGGGCACTGCCCTAGAACCATTATATAAGCTTTTGCTCCCACTGAACTATACTCCTGGGTCCGCCCCTAGACATGGGGTCATTTTGGGCTAGAGCCTGGAGATAATATGATATTCCCATTGTGCCCTTGCTTATTTTGTAATTGGGTATAGATTTTGCACAATTTTCAAACTGTAGGGTGTAAATTGCCAAAATTGAAATCGCAGGGACCAAACTGTTTCAACACTCAAACTACATGGGTGTAATTTGCAATTTATCCTATATTCTATTACATGTGATACAATTAACAAACCATTTGAAAACCAAATTTAATACTGTATTAAACTTTGGAAAGCATATATAGCATTACTCTACTCTTTTTCTCGTTGCTTATGTCCTCTTTTGTAACTATAACAATTCTCTATTTAAAGAGACCCATGTTTCTTTCTTCGTATTTGGCCATTTAAATAGATTTTTTTTTACTGAGCCAGTTACATCACGTCATTACACTTATATGGTGTGACTACCTAATTTTAACTATATACATGCTTTTATTTCAGCGGTTTATAATTAGTATAGAACGCCAACCACTTGATCCCGGCCCCTTGGAATTAAATAGTGCCCATGTGTATGGGTTAAGATTATTTGGTCACACCATGATACCATGTTATATGGTGTGGCAAAATAATCTTAACCCATGATTACGAGATGTGACAGACTCACTAAATAATTTTTCACTTATATATTTATATACATATATACATAGATTGCTTATGATTTCTTTGTGCTTACTGTTAGTCTGACACACTCTCTCTCTATGCCTATCAGGGATGAGAGACATGACATATGATCGTCTTTTCTTAAAATCTTTACAACAATGATAGGAATACACGCTAAATGACATGTCAAACGATAAATTGTGCTTTAAATACATGTACCCCATGCTGTTTGAATTTTTCACACTTTTCTGTGCATCACTTACACAATACAGGGTACATGCATTTAAAGCTGGTGTATCGTTTAATTTAGTGTATCGTTTGGTGTATATCCCTATCATTTTTTATATCTTTATATTTCTTGTTTAGATCTATTTTTTTGGATTACTAAAACAAATTAGCAGTGACTATGCGTGCCATGTCAACCGCCAACTGATCAGCCGGTTTAAAATGAGAAATGCTAAGCACATAAAATATTTTATAACATATTTTACAATATGATTTTAAATGTATGTAATTTGTGATGTGTAAGTTGTGCATAAAAAAATGTGAAAAATTCAAACAGCACAGGGTACAATACATTTAAAATCCTATTATGGAATATGTTATGTGCCTAGCATTTTTTATATGAAATTTAGGTAAATTGTTTCATTGAGTGCTCTAGCATTTTCCTATTATATTATAGACCAGTCCAAAGATAAAATAACTTATGACTAGGACAAGAAAATATGACTAGGATGATGATTGGACAATTTTAATGGGTAGATTTGATGACTGAGACATCAAATAAGTATTTTGGTATGTACGTGTAAATTAATTATCATACCCCTTACATAGTAATTTGAATAGCATCTCTCTCTTCCGGTCCCTAAATTGGAAAATGTTTTGCAAAAATTTAGGTAGTTATCCTCATTTTCAACCTCATTCATTACGGTATGTTATTGTTTACTAACTAGACAGTTTTGGAATTAAGATCAAGAATATAATAAAAGAAACTGTTAATAGAAATCTTTGATTGGGAATAATTTGATGGTCAGTTTAGAAAATAAGGTCAAAATGGTAAGAAAAGAAAATATTAAAACACCTAATTACCAAAGAAAAAAAATGTAAACAAAATTTGAATAGGCAAAATTTGAGAGACAACTTATGAAATAATGTCAATATGGGACTAAAAAGAGTGCAATTTTGCTCACTCTAAAATTGGTCACTGATTGGTTATTTGAGTGGGACCCATGATTACATGGCGATTAATTAATAGTGTAAAATCATGGGTTCCACTCCATTAGCCAATGAGTGAATACAATGAGCATGCAATTTTGAGATGAGCAAAAACGCAGAAGTAAAGAAAATATTAAAACAAAAATTACTGTAACGATTCGTTTCTCAAAATGTGAGTCGGACACATATTGATGTTTTAGATCTATATTATATTGTAGATCAGTCCAAAGAAAAAAAAAACTTATTACTAGGACAAGAAGATATAACTAAGATGATGACAGGACAATTTTAATGGGTAGATTTGATGACTGTACATCAAATGAGATTTTGGTATGTGTAAATTAATTACCATGTACCTTAAATGCTAATTTGACTAGCGTCTCTCTCTTCCAGTCCTTAACTATGGAAGATATTTTGCAAGAATTTGGGTAAGTAATCCTCTTTTTTAACCTCATCCATTCGGTGTATTATTGTGTATTAAACATAATATTGGAATGGATAGTTTTGAAAATAAGATCAAGACGATAATTGTAATACCCCATATTTTATTTTCGCGTTTTAATTAAATAATACCAGTTTTGGGTTTATTGGCAGTATAAATTTTACCTGCATGTGTGTATCATCGCATGAGCTCAACACACACAAGAATTGTTGAGCTTGGAGACCAAACAAAAATCAGTGCGCAGTGTCTGCGTGTGTACTATATGTGTGTATATGCTTGGTGCCCAAGCATTTTGTAGTTATTTATACACACTAACCTCTCAATCCCTCATAAGAGTATCTCTCAACAACTCTCTCAACGACTTTTTGTCTCTCTATTCTCTCTCTCTCTCTCGCTCTCTCTCTCTCTCTCTCGCTCTCTCTCTCTCTCTCTCTCTCTCGGGTACTTAGATACTCACACACACACAATTACTTATACACACATATATTTACATACTCTTTCAAATCAAGCTTGGATTGTCAATTGATATCTCTGTATATCTCAGTAATATTCGAATTGGGTAAGTTTACACTTGTAATTTGTAATTTCAGTTTATATAAACTGTTAATATATATATATATAGATCTCATATATGTACCGTTTAAGGGTATGAAAATAGCGAGCAGAAAAACAGTCATGAAAACTTGATTTCTTTACATCAAATGAAAGGTCTCTATCCCACGAGGCTCCATTTCAAATTTCAAATTTCAAAAGCTAATTCGCAACGGTCGTGACGAACGGTTGATTTTAAATGTTGTCGTCTCTCGGTTTTTCAATTAATTCGAGTGCTATGATTTGATTCATAAAAATCCGATTCCATATTTGGAATCTACGCGGAAAAAGGAAAAGATTCACATATTGGTCGGAAGTCCTATTTTGGTTAATTTTTCAAAATGGGTAAAAACCAACCTTTTATTTCAAAACAGGGGAAGAAAAGGGAAGAAGACGATTCTGTGACATCTCGCACGCGCGACCTGCACGAGCGAGGGGTCACGCGAGAGGCCCGCGCGCGTGACTGGGCATATTTTTGAAAACTGTTTTAAATTAAATCCGTGGCCTTTCTATACAATCTCGCGCGAGTGGCCCGCGCGAGCAACCCGCGCACGCGACCTCAGGCACTTTAATAAAATCTCCTGTGTTTCTTATACTTGAATTAGAAATGAGCTAAGGGACCTTGTACCCTAAGCTTTAAGAGTTGTATCTTACTTTAATAGTAAGTATACTTGTGCTTAGAGGTATTGCACCTCACTAATACACTTGTATTATTGTTAACGATAGTTGTAACAGATTGAGCAGTTCCGGTTTCTATTCTGATTTCTTATTCAGTCTTCGGTGAACGGTAGTTCCGTATAACCCTCAATAAAGTTGTATAACATGTTAATAGTGTACTTACATGTTTACTTGAGCTGCTATGCCTTAAGTGGTTACTTGAATTGCTATGCTTTATGTGTTTACTCGGATGATTTCAGCATGTCTATTGTGTAATTTAAATGGATAGCATGCCTTGATAATTTGTCTTATGAAATATTGAATATGTCTGGATGCTTAGAGCTCATATATGTCATAACATTTCATAAGCATGAGCATGAACATGAAAATTACGAAAATGATTTTGGGATGAAATACCTTAGAGGCTTTCAATTTTTGAAAAGGGAAGACCTTAGAGGTTTTCAAGTTTTGAAAAGGGAAGACCTTAGAGGCTTCCATGCATAAAACCCTCTATGAGAGACTTTGTTTTGAAAAGATAGAAATCCCAGATTTGTGGGTAGGCGTGTGATATGGGTACCACTAGGAACTCAAATTGCGGGATGTGCTGCAAGAAACCCCTGTAACGTTGAAGGCTAGGCCTCCGTGTAATTCGTAAGGCCCAATGTCCCGCACGTTTGAGGCCAGGCCTACGTGGACGGGAAGCCCATGGTCCGGGTAATGATATTGACGATCGAGGGTGAGTGTTTGAAATGGCATGAAAATGGTTTCATACATGGCATTGACATTCATTGCACTTACGCATGTTATATAATAGATGTTATTGTGTGGTTATATGACTATACGAGCCTTTTGGATTATGGACTATTAAACCTTCATTTTAGGTGATATAGATAAGGGCAAGGCCCCGAGACTTGACAATGCTTCCGCTATAGTTTGAAGACCCCGTGTGTGGGGATTATCTTTTAATTAATGTAATAAAATTTGGTTTCAAAGAACGTGTTATATTTCAGTTGGACAAATGTTAGCCCACCCGTTTTTAATAAAAGATAACTTAATTATGATTTTTTCGCTGCTTATATTGAAAACGTTTTGTTTCAAGAAAGAATATTTTAAAAGAAAACCATATTTCTGTTTTATAAATGTTTTTCCAAATGATGGACATATTTCTCAAGTAATCCTTGGAGTCTAGGACTCGGGGAGTTACCGTTTGGTATCAAAGCCTACTGTTATTGGTTATCGTTGTGCTTCCGTCAGATGACACCCCGTCGCCGGGACCCGTGACGCGGTGGGGCGTCATAATAATAAATAAAACTGTTAGAACAAATCTTTAATTGGGAATAATTTGATAGTAAGTTTAGGAAATAAAGTCAAAATGGTAAGAAATGGAAATATTAAAACATTTAGTTACCAAAGAAAAAAAAATTAAACAAAAATTTGAATAGGTAAAATTTGAGAGATAACTTAGGAAATAAGGTCAATATGGGACTAAAATGAGTACATTTTTGCTCACCCATTGGTTGTTTGATTGGGATCCATGATTACATGACGATTAATTAATGGTGTAAAATCATGCATGGGTTCCACTCCACTAGCCAAAGGGTGAATTGAGTGAGCAATTTTGGGATAAACAAAAAGGCAGAAGTAAAGAAAATATTAAAAACAAAAATTACCGTAACGATTTGTTTCTCAAATTGTGAGTTGGACACATATTAATGTTTTAGATCTAAACTATATTGTAGATCAGTTCAAAGGAAAAAAAAAACAACTTATTACTAGGACTAGAAGATATGACTAGAATGATGGCTGGACAATTTCAATGGGTAGATTTCATGACTGTGCATCTAATGAGTATTTTAGTATGTGTAAATTAATTACCATATACCTTAAATGCTAATTTAACCAGTGTCTCTCTCTTCCAGTCCCTAACTTGGAAAATATTTTGCAAGAATTTGGGTAGTAATCCTTTTTTCAACCTCATTCATTACAATTTATTATTATGTATTAAACATAATATTGGACTGGACAATTTTGAAAATAAGATCAAGACGATAATAAAAGAAATTGTTAGAACAAATTTTTGACTGAGAATAATTTGATGGTTAGTTTAGGAAATAAGTTCAAAATGGTAAGAAATGAAAATGTTAAAACCTTTAATTACCAAAGAAAAAAAAAATTTAAACAAAAATTTGAATGGGCAAAATTTGAGAGACAACTTAGGAAATAAGGTCAATATGGGAGTAAAATGAGTACATTTTTGCTTACCCTAAAATTGCTCATCCATTGGTTATTTGAGTGTGACCCATTATTATATGGCGATTAATTAATGGCGTAAAATCATGGGTTCCACACCATTAGCCAATGGGAGAATTGAGTGAGCAATTTGGGGTGAGCAAAAAAGCAGACTTAAGAAAATATTAAAACCAAAATTATTATAATGATAGGTTTCTCAAATTCTAAGTTGGACACATATTGATGTTTTAGATCTATATTATATTGTAGATCAGTCCAAAGAAAAAAAACAACTAATTACTAGGACAATATATAAGGTATGACTAGGATGATGATTAGACAATTTTAATACATAGATTTCATGACTGTACATCAAATGAGTATTTTGGTATATGTAAGTTAATTACCATATACCTTAAATGCTAATTTTGACTAGCGCCTCTCTCTTCCAGTCCCTAACTTGGAAATGTTTTGCAAGAATTTTGGTAGTAATCCTCCTTTTCGGCTTTGTTCATTACGGTGTATTATTGTGTATTAAACATAATATTGGACTGGACAGTTTTGGAACTAAGATCAAGACGATAATAAAAGAAATTGTTAGAACAAATCTTTGGTTGGCAATAATTTGATGGCCACTTTAGGAAATAAGGTCAAAATGGTAAGAAATGAAAACATTAAAACCTTTAATTACCTAAGGAAAAAAAAATTAAACAAAAATTTGAATAGACAAAATTTGAGAAACAACTTTGGAAACAAGGTGAATATAGGACTAAAATGACTACATTTTTGCTCACCCCAAAATTACTCACCCATTGGTTATTTGAGCGTGACCCTTGATCACATGGCGATTAATTAATGATGTAAAATCATGGGTTCCACTCCATTAGCCAATATGTGAATTGAGTGAGCAAAACGGCAGAAATAAAGAAAATACTAAAACAAAAATTACTCCAATGACTTGTTTCTTAAATTGTGAGTTGGACACATTGATGTTATATATATATATATATATATATTATATTGTAGATCAGTCCAAAGATAAAACAACTTAGAGCAGTGCTAGGCACACAATACATTCCACAACAAGGCATTGAATGCTTTTGTACCTGTGCTGTTTGAAATTTTCATATTTTTCTATGCACCACTTACACAGCACAGGGTACATGCATTTAAAGCCCTGTTGTGGAATGTGTTGTGTACCTATCATTTTTTAATAACTTATTAGCAGGACAAGAAGATATGATCAGGATGAAGACCAGACAACTCTAATGGGTAGATTTGATGACTGGGACATCAAATGAGTATTTTGGTATGTGTAAATTAATTACCATATACATTAAATGCTAATTTGACTAGCGTCTCTCTCTTCCAATCCCTAACTTAGAAAATATTTTGCAAGAATTTGGTTTGTAATCCTCTTTTTCAACCTCATTCATGATGGTGTATTATTGTCAATTAAACATAATATTTGACTTTGATACTTTTGGAAATAAGATCAAGACGGTAATAAAAGAAACTGTTAGAACAAATCTTTGATTGAGCATAATTTGATGGTCCGATTAGGAAATAAGGTCAAAATGGTAAGAAACGAAAATATTAAAACCTTAATTACCAACGATTTTTTTAAAACAAATCTTCGATTGGGCAAAATTTGAGAGATAACTTACGAAACATAGCACTAAAATGAGTACATTTTTGCTCACTCCTAAATTGCTCATCAAATTCATCCTTTGGTTAATGGAGTGAGACCCATGATTACATGGCAATTAATTAATGGTGTAAAATCATGAGTCCCACTCCATTAGTCAATGAGTGAATTGAGTGAGTAATGTTGGGGTGAGAAAAATGGCAGAAGCAAAGAAAATATTAAAACAAAAATACTATAATGATTTGTTTCTTAAATTGTGAGTTGGACACATATTAATGTTTTAGAATATTACAACACGCGTCATGATTGTAGATTATGAAAATTTGAGGTATAACTTAGGAAATAAGGTCAATATGGTACTCAAAGAATGGAGTGCATTTTTGTTCACCCAAAAATTGCTCACCCAACCCACCCATTAGGCATTAGTTAACCATATCACCTAGCTGATATGGCCAGGGTCCACAACCCGTAATTGGGTGGTTGTGGGTTCGAATCCTAGGAGCCGCATTAGGGCCGGAGTTTTCTTTAATGTGGGTTTTGGCTCCCCATGTGCCATCGCGCCCCTTTGTGTGTGTGTGTGTGTTACTAACTACTAACTCCCAGTAACGGTGGCCAGCAATACCAGTAAAAAAAAAATACTCATTACTTAATGGAGTAGGATCCACGATTAATTTGTGATTAATTAATCATGTAAAGTCATGGGTCCCACTCCATTAGCCAATGGGTGAATTGAGTGAGCAGTTTTGGGGTGAGCAAAAATACGCTCCTAAAAAAAGTAAGGGAAATATTAAAACAAAAATTACTGTAGTGATTTGTTTCTTAAATTGTGAATTGGATACGTATCGATATTTAGAATATCACAATACCAGTCATGATTGTAGATTATGGAATACATTAAAATCTATTTATATAATTATTCATTGGGTATCCTACTATATCGTTTTTCGATTTTCTATTTTTTTTTCCTAAATTGTGTGTTTAAAATAGTCAAAGTTGTTTAAATCCCCAATCGTGCATGATTGTAAATTATGGGGAAAAAAATGAAAAGCCATTTATTTATGATTAATGCTATGGTTCCCAAATATATATATCTATATATTTTTTTCCCAAAAATATTTCCCAACAAATGTGCCAGTGAGCTCAGTTGATTTTGATTGGTTGATGTTGATGTGGTGCTACCATTAATGAAAGAGGGGCCCACTGCCATATGTGTTGAGAAACACTTTTTGGAAAAAAAATTTAGAAAGCATAACATTACTCTTTATTTATTTTATATATTTCCTAAAGTGTGAGGTAGATACATATTTTGAAATTTTAGAAGACTAGGTATAATCCGTGTCAAAAGGCATTACTGAGTAATTCGTGAGTTTATCCAATAACTAAGTACACCTTCAGCAGGGGCGGGTTTAGAAAATCAATTCAGGGGGGCTTGATATGCTGCCCCCAAAATTTTTTTATGGACCTATTTATACATATTTTGGACTTTCTTACGCATATTTTAGATATATTTATACATTATTTGTGTATATTTTGGACCTTTCTATACATATTTTATAATTAGCACAAAAACTTAAGAGAAAGGAGACTTAGTATGATAATTTTATAATATCGGGAGGGCTTAGTAGGCAATTTTCATAACTAGTGGGGCTTGAATGGAATTTCGGGGGGGGGGGGGGGCTTGAATGTAAAACATTTTTGCTCATAAGGTAACATTTGTAATTTTTGAAAATCTGGTGAGGGGTTGGGGCTTCAGCCCCCCCTTGCCCTTTAATCTGTCCGCCCTTGACCTTCAGCATTTAACTGAGTAAGACTATGCTTTAAAATTCAAGTCCCACATATGTTATATCAAATGCTTTGTTAGTAGTATCATATGCAAAAATTCAAGTGCAACAATCTTTCTAAATTTATCGCATATGGTATAACTAATGAAGTATTTGGGAATCAAATTTAGAATATGACATTACTCATTTTATCGACACGTGCATCACGCATGATTAGAATTATTCGATAATGCCTTTAAGCGCGGCAGCACGAATTATGTCTAGTATATATATACTCTATCTGTCCCAAATTAAGAGTCATTTATTTCATTTTTTATGTCCATTTTTAAGAGCTCTCTTTGAAAGTCATTAGATATTAACTACTACATATTATTCAAGTTTATCCTTTGTTATATAAAATTCTCATTATTTTTCTTTGATGTGACACTTAAATTTTAAAATTCAAAAGGACAATACTAGAAAGTTTAAAAAATTCATTAGAATCAAAAACTTACTTTAAAAAGTTAAAATTACCGAAAGAGACTTTTAATATGAAACAGAAGGAGTAAGAGCTGTAGTTGTGCATCATCATTTAAATTGGTCGCGTGGTTCCACACGTGTTACGGTGTGAGAGCGTTAGAAATAAATATATACATCTTTGTGCCAAAAATACACCGGCTTAAGCTTTTGGGTCAATTCTTTGTTACTAGTACATATTTTAGTCAATGAGAAGATTGCCCCAGGATAGTTCCCATTGTAATTAATATAAGGGAATTGTAGTTAAATTAACTTTTTAGTATTAAGTCGAACCATTTTTTATTTTAATTAATTGACTTTTTAGTATTAAGTCCAACTATTTTTTATTTTAATAAAAAGTCCATATGTTATAAAAATTATGTGAAATTCACGTTACTTTTGTCAAAAAAAATTTGAACTAAGACTACATACGAATGTAAATTGAAGCTTCAAGTCATTGAACCCATTGGATTATGGATATAGGAACTGAATAATATAGTTGAGATAATTAGATCCACCATCAATTTTATGCATTTGTTTTGGGAGTCAAAACAACTAATCACCTTTAATGTATACTTTTGGCCCCTGTCAATGTACAAATATCTTTTCCTGGCTAAAAGTATTGGAAGTAGTAAGTTAAAACAATAAAATGGTTATGATTAAAACTATGATTACAAGAAATCTTTTTGCAAAAAAAAAAAAAAAAAAAACAGTGGCACTGCTAAAGATGCTCACTCTCTCTGCACTTTCCTGAAACTTTCCAGAGCGCATGGAATAGCATGAGCTACCAAAAGGAGGCCAGAGCTTTCCCCACTTAATAAAATATATACTGGCACACACACATATATATATACAAAAAAGTAAAGAGCATAATACCAATAAATGATTAATAATCAATTAAAAATGATTAAAAAGAAAATGCTTATCGGAAATCAAATGCTCCCCATCTGCAAAAATGTACTCTTACAAGTTACAACCCCACCAAACAGACCAAAAAGCCTTATCTTTTTCCCACTACACCTTTTTCAACTGTTTAATCTATATATAATTTGCAAACTTCCAATTCTTCTATTATTTTTTCCCCCTCTCATATTTTAGATGTTTAATTACAGTGTTTACTTTAATTTTAAGTTAGCTAGACCATCTATTCTTACCTTCTATATAAGCATAATAGCTTTGAACAAACCTAATACCAAGAATCAAAATTGGGTCCTCAATATTGGCAGCTGAAGTTTATACCAAATTGTCTTCAATACATACAGAGTATGTATACATATGTATGTATTATATTATCTATCCTCTTTCATTGATCTTGGGATATTTCTTTCACTTGTATGTCTTGTAACATTATTGAAATTCTTTTGGTTTGTCTGTATTACATTGGGAGACAAAATCAAGTTGCTGACCTGACGTTATCAATTGTTATTGTTGTATTTGATGATCACAGTTTTCATGATATATATATGATGAATTAAAGATGTTTGTTAGAGCTGGTACGTACCAGATTGTACAGAAGCTAGCTGATATAAAGTTCATATAACCCATAATTCTTTTTAAAGAATTTCAATTTTGGCCTCTGCTAGATTTGTGGATCTGAAATTGGTATGTCTCTCTACTCTTAGTTGCTTTAATTCCATGAACTATATATATATATATATATATGTGTGTATTTATATATTGGTTTTTACCTTATGTACTGAGAAATCATATATATCTTCAACTTGTTGATAATGAAAACAGAGTCATTCAATGGACAGTCTGGATTGGGACGCCTCACCATTAATTTCAAACTCATCAAACTTGTGGAGCAATCATCAAAATGAAGTTCAAGAAAGCTTTTTGGTTTCCAATAACTTTGACCCAATTCAAATCCTTCAAAAACCCAACTCATGTCATGTTAATTCCAATAACTCTGTTTCACACATGAATTTATCTCAGCCTCACCAAGAATCTACAAGATTAGCTTCAAATACGAGTTGGGTCGAAGCTCTAATGCCTAATTTTGCTATGTCGGACCAACTTCGAATCATCAATGGCTTCCAAGAAGAAAAAGGCGGAGTTTCAAATACTACATGCTCTCTTGAGTCCCTTGATTGTCTTCTCTCAACAACTAATAGCAACACAGACACATCATTGGAAGAAGAAACAGTTTTTTCTGATCAACAAGTAGTGATCAAGAAGAGAACCAATATGAGCGAAACAACTTCTTACTTCGATCTTCTAAAATCCGATACTTCGACTACAGAAGGCGGGTTCAAGCTCATTTCTGACAACATTCCACCAAAACCAAAGAAACCCAGATCAGATATTCCTATGCTTCCAAGTTCATCAAACATCAATTTTCAACAGGCGGGTTCATCGGTTTCATCAGGGGACGAGCCAGATTCGGAGGCCATTGCACAGATGAAGGAGATGATCTACCGGGCAGCCGCGTTCAGGCCGGTGAACTTGGGGTTGGAAGTGGTGGAGAGGCCTAAGAGGAAGAATGTTAGGATATCAAGTGATCCACAGACTGTGGCTGCAAGGCAGAGGAGAGAGAGGATAAGTGAGAGAATTAGGGTTTTGCAAAGGCTGGTCCCTGGTGGGAGCAAGATGGACACTGCATCAATGCTTGATGAGGCTGCAAATTATCTTAAGTTTCTAAGGTCACAAGTTAAAGCATTGGAGAACCTTGGCCACAAGTTTGACTTGGTGAATTGTCCTAATCCAAACATGCCCTTCACTTCACTAACTTTCAACCACTCTTTTCCCATGCAAAACCCTTTTTTCACCCCAAACCCCTATTCCAATCCACCATCATCCCAATAGTTGGAAAAAAAAAATGTGACCGGCCAGTGGGGGAAAAAAAAAAAAAAACAAAACCAGTGTTTCATAATATTTCCTCAAAGCTCCCCAAGAAATTTTCCTAACCCTAGATTCCTAATCATACTTATCATCATTTCATCCCCAATTATCAACAGTATTCTAAATCCATTATTGCCAGAAACCCAAATCATATGTCTATCATTACATCTTCAGTGAACATCATGATGATAGCCACCATCTAAGAACAGTGCCCAAAAAAAAAGCCCAATATGTCCACTAAAGTTTTTGCTTCCTCCACTGTTATTTCGAGCTGACTTTGATGAAATAATAATGTGTTAGCAGTGGAAATAGCAAAAATGAGTGTGGAATAGCCACCCTTTTTCATAGAAAAAGCCCTAGTAATTATAAAACCTATGATTAAGATCAAGGGCTAAAAAAGTCATTGTAACTTTATCTTGTTGATCACTTTGTTTAATGTCATTCTGTGTACTTAAAAAGCTCACTTTTCGTGGAGATTTTTATTGGTGGTGTTTTTTATTTTATTTTAATGTGACTTGTTAGCTAACCAATACAAGGGACATTCTCTTAACACCTGTGAGTCCTAGTCAGTGGTCCTGTCTCCTTGATTCAACCCAAAGCGTGCCCCTTGAAAATCACCCCAAAACCTAATTGCTAAGCACATGTTTACATTACATATATAGAGAAATATGTATGCGCGCGCGTGTGTATGCATTATGTAATGTTCTTCATGATGATGATATGATGAGGGTCAGTCATAAATTTTGACATCTGGATTTTTGTAGTTTTGGGTTGTAAAGTTTGAAAAAGGGGTGTTTATGATTGGATTAAAATAGGTTTTCTTGTGGCTGTGGCTTTGTTTTCTAAATTTAGTAAATTCTGTTTTGAAAAGCACTGGATGCGCCCGGATCTCTCGCTTGGGCTTTAAGCTTCTTGGTCTTTTTAAACCTTCAAGTTGACAACATTTCAAAGTTCATGATCTCAAACTCAAAACAGCCAATACTTTTGCGTGTGCGTATAAAATCACTGAATTCTACTGAGTCTTGGTTTGCTTTCACACGTACAAGATTTTTGACTTTATTAGACAGTTGTGAACTTTGTGATTTGTTACATATATACTCACAAGTACAGCTACGTGCCCTCCAGATCAGACTTTACTAGCTTTTTTTGGCCACGCTTATCATCGGTCAGTGGTGGCTCGGTTGCCATAAACGGATTTATTGGAGTTTTGAGTATTTTTTGCTTTCTCAGATTTTTACTGCATGACATATTATTTCAGTAATTAAATTAATATTATAAGGATAAAATGAGAATGAAATGATTGAAATGAGACACATATCTTTCAGTGAATGTCTGGATAAATAATGGGTGAACAAATATGCCCTCTACGTATTATGTACTACCATAAAATCTTCATACGGGATATTTGTATCTTCGATCAACTTTTTTTTTTTGCCATGTATATTCAACTAATAGTATGCAAGTGTAGATGAGCACACACGCACACCAAAAAATCTTCATACTAGCTTGTATGTAAATGTAGTCTAAAAAAAAATTTAATAAATAATTATTAAGCCTGTTCGCCAATCGCCATGCATATCACATCATCGTACTGACGTAGCAGGACCATCAAATCATTAGGGTACGTTTGTATATGGGACCATAACAACTAGTTACTGATTTTTACCTACAAGTCATTTTCCCACATGGCCCCGCCTATTTACTTCTCTTATCTTAGCTTGCATTAATAGACACTTGTTAAAAAAAATTTAAAAAATTTACCCAGCTCGAATTGTTGGTTTGGTAGAAATTTATTTTCAGAATTTTAATAATTGAGAAATGCTATACTTCCCAAATTTTAGATCTCAAATTATTTCAAAATACATGTGGCAGTAGGACTACTTTCATTAAATGTGGGATCACTTCAACCTTCTCAAATCAAAATCTAGTAGGCTCACTGTCACATGTATTTGGTAAGCATTTGGGATATAAAATTCCATCATTACTATTTGACAGTATGTGTTCTATGTTGGGTCAAATGCACTTTGGTACCCTGTCTTTCTAGCAAAGTTTTACTTTAGACCATTAATTTCCAAACTTGCTCAATCAGAGATAATCATTTACGACACAAAAAAGTCGAACAGAATGAATCACATCGAGTTTCACTTTCGACACCGTACTTACAACAAAGTTTCACTTTGGGCCTTCATGTGGTTCATTCTGTTTTACTTTTTTAACGCCGTTAACGATTGTCCTTAATTGAAACAAGTTTGTAAGTTGTGGGTTTAAAGTGTTGCAATCGAAAATGTACAATACAAAATAAAACTTTGCTATAAATTCAGGGTACCAAAGTATTTTTTAGTCTTTTATGTTCACAATGTTAGACCGTCTCGGCCCACTTGTGTCGGGAGCCTAGAGAAGAATCATTGCACAGTAGACAAGGTGGGCCTTGAGAGAGCAACTAAATATGGATTTGTGGCTTTCAAATGGGCCAGCAAGTCGTGAGATTGGGTCCGGTTCAGTTTTGGTGCAGCCAACTTGAACACATTCTATAGAGGTCAAAGTGGACGTGGATTGGCTTATTTGGGGTTCTAGGACCACAATATCAACCTTTTTTTTACCAAGTGGACTCGGTAATACTTTGCGTTTAGGTCGGCACTACACTACTTGTCGGCAGATTCTCTTCTTTGTACTTTCGAGTTTCGTAGGCGTTTTGGCCTTCCAATTCTCCCTTTTTTCATAAGTTGTCAATTGATGTGGTTTGTTTTGAAAATCATAGAGTAGTAACTAGGACACAATTTTTTTACACAATATAATATATGTTTATCTATTTCCTATGTTACTATGGGATCACATGACAGAGATACACACATTTATTGAGTTGTGTAGAAAAAGTTATGTGAATGATTGTGTCCAAAGAATTACTCAAAACGAACCTACCTTGGTCTCGCTTCGCCCCCCGTACACAGGGGCGGTCCCGAGTATTTGGAGGCCCGAGACGAACTACTAAAAGGGAGGCCCCTTATTCAGGGGTTCGGGGGCAGCGCCCCCGAGACAATTTTTTTGGAGTCTACTTATACATAATTGGCTATTTTTTAGGGTTTGCTTATACATAATTGACGATTTTTTTGGAGTCTACTTATAATATGAGTCTATTTGTGAAACTTAAATATTGTATGGTGTCTTTCAAAATTCTAAGGAGGCCTATTTCTAAAAGTCAAAAAATTCTTAAACTAAAAGTATAATTTTCAAAATTCTAAGGGCCTTTGCTTTTGAGTTATATGTATATGTATATCAATATATATGTAGTTGATGACACTAAATTGGGCATTGGGTCCCTTTGGGGCCTAAACATAAGTTGAGGAGAGGCTTAAACATAATTAAGGGAGACCTAATGTAAAATGCTAAAAAAATCTCAAGGTAAAAATGTAATTATAAAAATTTTATGGGGGCCCTCAAAATTTGATGAACTTTGGTGGCCCGGGACGGTTGCCCCACTGGCCCCCCCTTTGGGCCGGCCATGCCCGTACACAAAAAAAAAAAAAAAAAGAATAAAAAATTGGTGAACTGACATTAGGACAAGCTATTTTAGAATAAATGACAACTAAAATAAAATATTGGTGGTAAGTCCTCCAAATGGTCATAGACACAAATACTCTCATCCTCGTCATTTAATCCTAACCACCATTACCACCACCCCCTGCCCTCTCTGACAATCTCGCCTGACCTCCGGTGACCACTACCATTTTCGACTGTTAAGTCACTGTATAAGCATCACTGAGTTGTACTTTCTTTCTATACAAGTGTACTTAGCCTAATTGTCTATTAAAACATTTGTTCAGAGAGTTAGTTATATTGGTTTTACATTCTATTTTAAAACAAAATATCTCTCTCTCTCTCTCCATCTCATATGTATATATCAACTTCTTGTATTCATTTTTCAGTAATGAGAACTCTTTGATTCAGTTCAATGATTTCTACATAGTATCAAATCTAAAGGTCCTATCACCTGAAAAGTTGTTCTTCTTCTTCGTTGATAGATAAACCCCAATTTTTTTTCTCTTTCTTTTCTTTCTTGATCAGCAATGGGGATACTCAATACACTAAATCTACCATCAAATTTAGCTTTCTCCGTCTCGAATCTCAATTCCTTGGTCAATATAAAATTGGATCAAAAGAACTTCATGATATGAAAATTGCAGATGCGCAATGCCCTAAAAGCAAATCAATTGCTCGATTTTGTTGAAGGAACAATTCCCAAACCTATTGCAGAGATCTCAAATGAGTCAGGTTAGATTGTTCCTAATCCCACTTTGAATGAATGGTTGAGTACAGATCGACAATTGGTTAGCTATTTGAATGCATGCTATTTCTTCATCCATTCTACCACAAATCATCGGTTTTGAACATGCATATGAAATTTGGAATCATCTAGAAAATCGTCATGCTTCACATTTACGATCACACATTCACGAGATTAAACTCAAATTGTTGAATGCTTCTAAGGAAGGAACTATGGATTCTTATCTTGACTTCATCAAGATTTGCGCAGACAGATTAGCTGCTATTGGGTCACCTGTGAGTAATGAGGATCTGATTCTTTACACTATTAATGGCCTCTCGAGTGAATATTAAGAACCAACACTCAGTCATTTACTCTGGGTCAATTACATGTTATGCTTAGATCTGAGGAATCTCATTTAAATCGAGAGTTGAAACAACCAAATCAGATTAATACTGCTTTTTCTGCTATGCCAGTCACCAACAATTCTTTCAAACCATTCAATAATCACAATGGTAATCAGTTTTCAAGATCTGGGGGTCATAATAATAATTAGTTTGTTACTTGAGGAGGAAGAAGTAGAGGTGGTTTTAGAGGTGGAAGAAACAATAGCTATGGTAGACATAACAACAATTCTCAGAAAGTTGTTTGTCAAATCTGTGGAAAAGGTAATCATAGTGCCTCTGAATGTTATCATTGTTTTAATCACTCTTATCAGACAAACCCACCTCAGATCGATTTCACCTTAAGCCAATCTTGCACTTCCCAATTTCCAGATTCTAAAAAGAGGAGCATCAGTCTTATCCCATTCTTCCTACACCTTCCTCTAATCCTCTTCTCTTTCCCCAAAATTATAATTCTCTTTGTTCTACTCAATTCTCTTACCCTTCAATCTCCACCACTTCATCATCTCCCCATGAGAACTGGTACATAGATCATTCTACACCTTCAAACTCTTCTTATCCTGATATTAGTTCTGTTCAACATCAAGCTTTTCTAGCTACACATTCACTTAAATCCTCTAACTCAGTTCAGTGGTACCTAGATATTGGGGCTTCAAGTCACCTTACTAAAAATCCTGATATCTTGAACTTGCAGATTCCTTACAAAGGTCTTTTTTCAGTCTCAGTTGGGAATGGACAAACTGTCTCTATCCACAACATTGGTGATGGAATTCTTCCCACTCCCACTGGCTCTCTGTCCCTTTCTCAAATTCTTCATGTTCCAGATATTAGTCACAATCAACTATCTGTCTATCAGCTCACAAGAGACAACAACTGCAGAATCATATTTGATTCTGATGGATTAACTGTTCAGGACAAGTCCACCAATCAAATCCTCATTCAAGGACCATCCAAACAGGGTATTTATCCTTTTTCCCTCGTCTATCCCTTCATCTTCTTCTCAGTCCTCCCCTACCACCATTGCTCTTGTCTTTGTTCTAACTCAACAATGGCATCTTAGATTGGGACACCCATCTTAAAAAATTATGAACATTTTTTCTTTCAAATATCAGATTCCCTTTTCTATCTCTTCTCTTAAACCTTGTCATCCTTGTCTCAAATTTAAGAGTCATAAACTTCCATTTTCCTCTTCTTTTTCCACTTCTACTTCACCTTTACAGTTTGTCCATACTGATGTTTGGGGGCCTTCCCAAACTCTTTCTGTTTCAGGATACAGATTTTATATCCTATTCATTAATGATTTCGATCTCCAAGTTCACTTGATTGTACCCCCTGCACCATAAGTCTTAAGTATTCAAAACATTTGTTCAGTTCAAAACCTTAGTTGAAAATCAATTCACTACCACAATTAAAATCCTTAGATCTGACAATGGAGGTGAGTTTGTTAACAATGCAATGGCTGAGTTTCTTAATACACATGGCATAATTCATCAAAGGTCTTGTCCCCATACCCCAGAACAAAATGGAGTCAGTGAAAGAAAACACAGACATCTAGTGGAAACCACCTTGGCTATGCTTAATCATTCTTCCATGCCTTTCAAGTATTGGGTTGATGCTATTCTTACAGCTACATTTCTTATAAACAGGCTTCCATATCTTGGTTTGAAATTTAAAACTCCATATGAACTCTTGTTCCACTTACCTCCTGATTACACTTCTTTTAGAGTTTTTGGTTGTACATGTTTTCCATGTTTAATACCATATCAAACTTCCAAGCTGGATTCTAAATCCAAATGTTGTGCCTTTCTGGGATATTCTTTTGATACTAAAGGTTATAGGTGCCTTGATGTTCAAACAGGTCAAGTCTTTATATCTAGACATGTTCACTTTGTGGAAACTGAATTTTCCCTTTTCTATTAGTTCTTCCCCAATCCCTCCTTCATCCACATATAAGTTGTTCACTGATAATTTGGTTCTTAATCAGCTGTCTTCCTCAGCCTCATCTACTTCTCTTCCTTATCCCGACTCTTCTATTTCAAATGTTGATCCATTACTTCCTAACTCTTCTCCTCCCATTTATCATTCTTTATGTCCTTTACTTCCATCTATATATTCCTCATACTTTAGACAATACTCATACTATGATTACCAGATCCAAAAGGGCATCTCCAAACCAAAAGTAGCATTTAGTCCTACTGCTAATATAGCCACAGATAGCTCTCTTCCCTCTGTTGAGCCATCAAATTTCCAGGTTGCTTACAAATCTTCTACATGGAGACAAACAATCTCTGAAGAATTTAATGATCTACTAGCCCAACAAACATGGACTTTGGTCTCCTTACCACCAAACAAACCTGTAATAGGCTAGAAATGGGTGTTTAAAGTGAAGAAACATGCAAATGGTACCATTGCAAGATATAAAGCCAGACTTGTAGCTAAAGGCTTCCATCAAACTAAAGGCTTGGACTATTTTGAAACTTTTAGTCCTGTTGTGAAGCAATCAACAATTAGAATAGTTTTCTCTTTTGCCTTATATTTCAACTGGCCTATTAGACAGCTTGATGTATCTAATGCCTTCCTCCATGGTTTTCTAGAGGAGGAAGTTTATATGAGTCAGCCTTAGGGATTTACTGATCCCACTATTCCTGTGCATGTCTGCAAGCTAAATAAGGCTCTGTATGGCTTGAAACAGGCTCCTAGAGCCTGGTTTTCTACTCTATAAAAGTTTCTTCTTGATCAAAAGTTTGATCATAGTCAAGCTGACAACTCTCTCTTTGTTCAACATTCTGCTACTTAAATTCTAATCATCCTTGTTTATGTTGATAATATTCTCATCACTGGTAGCAATCCCTCTGCTATCTCAGCCCTTATCAGAACAATGAGCTCAGCTTTTTCTATGAAAGATCTTGGACCCATCAATTTTTTTTGGGTATTGAAGTTCATCACCATACACCTCAAGGTCTCTTTTTTTCCCAAACAAAGTATGCCTCTGAACTTTTGATCAAGGCTTCCATGGTTGATTGCAAACCTACAGTTTCTCCCATGCCCACCAAATCACCCATTACTACTGATGATAGCCCGTTCTTTGATCCTTTATTATACAGGAGTTTGGTTGGGTCTCTGTAGTACCTTATAATTTCCAGACCAGATCTTTCATTTGTAGTTAATAAAGTCTGTCAGCACATGCAAAGCCCTATGATCTCACACTTCCAAGCTCTCAAGAGACTTCTTAAATTTGTCAAAGGATTAGCTTCTCATGGTCTTCTTTTCTAGCATAGCCCTCTTCAACTTACTGCATATTCAGACTCTGACTGGGCTGGTGACTCTCTCGATAGAAAGTCTACTACTAGACATTGTGTTTATTTGGGGAATAATCTCATTTCTTGGTAAGCTAAGAAATAACCCACAGTAGCAAAGTCAAGTACTGAAGCATAGTACAAAGCACTTTCTGCCACAGCAGCTGAGGCTATCTGGATTCAACAAGTTCTTTCTGACTTACATATCAAACTGTCTCAACCTCTTCTTTTATGGTGTGATAATATTAGTGCTCTTTCCTTGGCTGTTAACCCAGTCTTTCATGCCCGATCAAAACATATCATGGTTGATTATCAATTCATAAGAGAGAAGATTTACAACAAACAACTTCAAGCAGCACATATCTCCTCTGTTGATCAGCTTGCAGATCTCTTTACTAAGCCTCTCTTAGCTGCCAGGTTCAAGTATCTCAAGGATAAACTCATGCCATTTCAAGCTGCTACTACTTCACACCCCATATCAGTTTGACGGGGGATGTTAAGTCATTTGTATAAGCATCACTGAGTTGTACTTCATTCTATACAAGTGTACTTTTTATTAGCCTAATTGTCTGTTAAAAAATCTGTTTAGAGAATAAGTTATATGGGTTTTACATTCTATTTTAAAACAAAAAAATCTCTCTCTCTCTCTCTCTCTCACTCTCTCTCTACATCTCATCTGTATATATCAACTTCTTGTATTCATTTTTCAGTAATGACAACTCTTTGATTCAGCTCAATGATTTCTACATCGGTGACCACCACATTTATATCTTACTACCATACCCACCACTCCTAACCACCCCCAGCACTTGACTGACCTCGGCGACTACCACTATCACTATTGAAGATTGCTTTTTTGCTTAACAAAGTTGAAATTTCTCATAAAATATCCTAAGTGAAAATTTTACTTTAGATCTTCGCATTGTACCAAGCCTTAGGGTTTACAAGGGCAGTCATTGAAAATTGAAAAAAAAAAAAAGCACCTTACTAGGAAGGTAGTGGTGGCTCACGAGGTGGTGGTGGTAGTGGCTCACAGTAGTGCTGGTTGAAGATTGTCTTTTTGCTTAAAAAATGTGAAATTTTACTTAAAACATCTTAAGTAAAATCACTTAAATTGGTACATTCTGCAACATAAGTCATATATGGTGGCTAGGGGTGGACACGAGCCAAGCCATTCAACAAGGGCTCGTGGCTCGGCTCGATAACTGCTCGGCTCATTTAATAAATGAGCCATGCTCGAGCTTGAATGCCAACCTCGTTTAATAAATGAGCCAAGCTTGAACACACATGAGCTCGGCTCGATAAGGCTCGCGAACACGCTTGATTAAGACTCGTTAATAGGCATATGAAAAAGTTTGATAAAGGCTAGCTTGTTTGTGTATATATATATTTACATATATAAATTTATGTACTATACAAAAGAATTTTTGCAAAATTATTGACTCTAGTAGTAACTAAAGTCTCACGTAGATATAAATATAACCAAACCAAACCAAAGCCTTGTGTCCCAATCAATTGGGGTCGGCTGTATGAATCCTTTTTCTCTATTCTGCACGATCAAGAGCTATATGCTCATTTAAATTTTTATATATATTCATATCTTGTTACACTATATATTCCCAAGTCAGCCTAGGTCTGCCTCTCCCTCTAACCATTCCAGGCACTACGATCTTATCACTCTTTCGCACAGGTGCATCTATAGGTCTTCGTTCCACATGGACGAACCATCTAAGTCTATTCTCCCTCAACTTATCCTCAATATGTGTCACTCCTACAGTCTCTCAGATGTACTCATTTTTAATTCTATCTTTCCTAGTATTACCACACATCCATCTTAGCATCCCCATCTCCGCTACACTCACTTTGCTAATCTGTTGTTTCTTAGTTGCCCAACACTCTGTCCGGTAGAGCATAGCTGGCCTAATGGCTGTCCTATAAAATTTTCCTTTCAATTTTGCTGGTATTCTCCGGTCACATAATACTCCAGAAGCACTCCTCCACTTAAGCCAGTCCACTTTAATTCTATGGGTCACGTCATTACCAATCTATCTGTCTCTACTAATCTTTGAACCTAGATAGCGAAAGTGTTCCCTCTTTGGGATCTCCTGATCTTTGATCTTCACTGCTTCGTTGTCTCTACTTCCACTGTTGCTAAAAGTACATTCCATATATTCGGTTTTTGTCTTACTTATCTTTAGCCCCTTAGTCTCCAGTGCTTCTGTAACGACCCTGGTGTTGTGGGCGGGCTGCTGTAGGTGCCTTTGTGTCTGCAGTAAGTGCTGGCAGGCTACACACTATGGGAAGTTCGTCCCACATCATCTGGGTATGGAAAAGTAATGTGCTACATATGTGTGGTTCCAAGTCTCCCTAGTAAGAGGCCTTTTGGGTAGTGACCCAAGAACAAATCCGTGCAGGTTTGGGCTCAAAGCGGACAATATCTTACTGAGCGAGACTTGGGTCGTGACAGAATGGTATCAGAGCTAGACCCAGTTGGAAGTGTGCCAACGTGGACGTTGGGCCCTAAGGGGGGTGGAATGTAATGACCCTAGTGCTGTGGGCGGGCTGCTGTAGGTGACTTTATGGCTGCAGTAAGTGCTGGCAGGCTACACACTATGGGAAGTTCGTCCCACATCGCCTGGGTGTAGAAAAGTAATGTGCTATATATGTATGGTTCCAAGTTTCCCTAGTAAGAGGCCTTTTGGGTAGTGACCCAAGAACAAATCTGTGCGGGTTTGGGCCCAAAGCGGATAATATCTTACTAAGCGAGACTTGGGTCGTGACAGCTTCTCTCCAAGCTTCTAGTTTAATGTTGAGTCCCCTTTTAGTCTCATCAACCAAGACAATATCATCTGCGAACAACATACACCATGGGACCTCATCTTGAATGTGTCTAGTCAATTCATCTATAATTAGGGCGAACGAATAAGGGCTCAAGGCCGACCCCTAGTGCAGGCCTACGGTAATTGGGAATTAGCTTGTTTCTCCGGCTGGTGATCTAATTGTAGTAACCGCTTCATCATACATATCCTTCACCATGTCAATATAACCCTTGGTCACTCTTTTTTTCTCTAGCACCCACCAAATTAAATCTCTAGGCACTCTATCATAAGCTTTGTCTAAATCAATAAAATCCATATGTAGATCTTTTTTCTTCTCTCTATACTTTTCCATTAGTCTTCTAAGTAAATAAATTGCTTCCATAGTTGATCTCCTAGGCATAAATCCAAACTGATTTTCTGACACTGATGTTGCGCCTCTTAAGCGATGCTCCATCACTCTCTCCCATAGCTTCATAGTATGGCTCATCAACTTAATACCTCTATAAGTTGTTGCATTGTTGTACATCTCCTTTACTCTTATATATAGGCACTAGGATGCTCTTCCTCCACTCATCAGGTATTTTTCTAGTCATTAAAATCCTATTAAAAACTTTTGTAAGCCAAGATGCCCCCACATCTCCCAAGCATTTCCAAACCTCAATGGGGATCCCATCTGGTCCGAAGGCCTTGTTGGGTTTCATCTTCTTCAAAGCAAATTCCACCTCAAACTTCCTTATTCTTCGATAGAATCTATATTCTCTAGTTTCATCGTAACTTCCAGTTTCTTCTTCCATTGTGTTATCCATATATTTTTCATTTAGCAACTTCTCAAAATAGCTCTTCCACCTTTCCTTATTCTCTTCATCGTTCACTAATACCCTAGAGTCATCGCTTTTATACACTTAACCTGATTAATGTCTCTTGGTTTCCTTTCTCTCGACTTAGCAAGCTTATAAATACATTTTTCTCCCTCTCTAGTGTCTAGTTTGGTGTAGAAGGCATTATAGGCTTTCATTTTAGCAACTCTAACTGTCTTTTTAACCTCCTTATTTGCACATTTATAGCTTTTAAAGTGTTCCTCACTTCTATCATTTTACTAGTTCTTAAGGAAATCCTTTTTGGTGTTTACTGTAGCTCGTACCTCTTCATTCCACCACCAAGTATCTTTAGAAGCTAACCCTCTTCTCTTCGACTCTCCGAGGACCTTCTTCGATATTCCTGTGATGCACCCTGCCATTCTATCCCACATAGTATTGCTTCCATCTTCCAAATTCCAAGGTGCTTCTGTATACATTCTCTCTTGGAATATTGCTAGTTTCTCGCCTTTAAGATTCCACCACCTAGTTCACGGGTTTATAGGGTCTTTTCTAGTACGACAATGTCCTTTTATATGGATATCTAAAATAGTAAGTCTATATTGAGATGTTGAACTCTCTCCTGGGATGACCTTACAGTCTTTACATGCTAAGCAGTCTGCCTTTCTCACAAGGAACAAATTGATCTGGCTTCTATTAGATCCACTCTTAAAGATTATCAAGTGTTCTTCTCTCTTTTTGAAAAAGGTGTTTGCTACTACAAGATCATATGCTACGACAAAATCTAAAATACTCACCCCTGCCTCATTCTGATCTCCAAAACCATACCCCCCATGCACCCTCTCATATCCAGTTCTATATTTGCCTACATGGCCATTAAAATCTCCACCTACAATTACCTTCTCTCCTCCCGGTATTTCTTGCATTAAAGCGTCCAACTCATCCCAGAATTGTCTTTTAGTGTGATCATCCAATCCTACTTGGGGCGCGTATGCACTAATCGCATTAATTATATCCACTCCAACTACCAGTTTGATAAGAAATATTCTGTCTCATTTCCTCGTGAGTGTCACACCTTTATCCTTGAGGTTCTTGTTAACCACGATTTTGACACCATTTCTATGCCTATCTTTCCCTATATAGAACATCTTATACCCGGTCTTTTCTACCTTCTTAGCTTTCTCTCCAACCCACTTTGTTTCTTGTAAACATACTACATTAACCTTTCTTCTAATCATAGTGTCTACTAGTTCCATAGCTTTACCTGTTAAGGTTCCTATATTCCAAGTTGCTAACCTAAGCCTATAGTTCTGGACTAGCTTCTTTACCCATGGTGGCCCAGATAAGCGCAGGAACCCTTGCTTATTTAACACCGCACTCGGCCGTCGATGCGGCGCCCCTTGCACATTTTTCAAAACACCCGAAGGCAGGCGCAACGCGTTGCTTAAAGGGAACGCCCTAGCATTTACACGAGTATTCATATTTGGATTCATATCATAAGGATCCGATAGGTTTTTTACGTGCTGGCTGTCGAGCTACCTAACGCACTAACCCTCCTCTTTTGTCCGGGCTTGGGACCGACTCACGTAGATATAAATATAAAGAACATAAATACAATGATATTGGATTTTGGTCAAATCAACCAAGAGAGAAAACACCTAACAAATGGGTGACCGAAACTTCTGCCTTAAAATAATTCCCACATCGGTTAGAAAGAAGGTGAGAGGCAGGAAGATGGGTCTATAAAGTGCAGAGAGGCAATATGTTTTGCTTTAAGCTAGAATGTGCCTGGTGTGGGCTTGGGTTCTTTACAGACCCAGTCCATTCTAGCTTTGGCTTGAAGTGTTTAGTTTTTCAATAATGCTTGGGTGACCGAAAATGTGCACAGAATTGTGCACCGAAAAATAGTGGCCATTTATTTCGGTGGCCCCCACGCCGAAGTGTATGGGGCCCACTGAATGAATGGCACTGAGTTTTGGTGCACAAATTCTGTGCACATTTTCGATGCTTGTAGCATTATTGTTAGTTTTTACAAAAGGCTTGGTTCAAGCTGAGCTCAAACTCGAGCTTGAGTCGAGCTTTTTTTTTTGAGCTGGAGTTGTCATGCTTAATCGAACGAGCTTGAGCCGAGTTTGATTTTATTCATTCTCTATCAAGCCAAGCTCAAGCCCGCTCATATAAATTTTTATCGAGCTTAAGCCGAGCTTAATCTTGGTTAAGTTCAACTCGGCTCGGCTTAGCTCAAGTACACCCCTAATGGTGGTCTTGCATGGTGGTCGCCGGAGTTCGTTATGGCAGCGACATCTAGATCAATATCTAGATCTAGATCTCAATCACCGGTCAAGATCTAGATCTAGATCTGGATCTCAATCATGAGATTGCACGCCGTTGGAGATGAAAAGATCGATGGTCCTTAGAGATAAAGAAGATGATGGAGGTGATGGTGATGGTGGCGGTGGTGGTGCGATGGTGGTGGTGGTGGTTGGCATGACGATGGTGGTGGTTCATGTGCGATAACGATGGTAGTGGTAGTAGGGGCGGACCCAGGAGTTTTATCTAGGGGCAAAAACTTATACAGGGGTTCGGGGCAGTGCCCC
Source organism: Hydrangea macrophylla (assembly GCA_033977485.1). Classification (NCBI taxonomy): domain Eukaryota; kingdom Viridiplantae; phylum Streptophyta; class Magnoliopsida; order Cornales; family Hydrangeaceae; genus Hydrangea; species Hydrangea macrophylla. Next base: position 143,208,463 of record CM066991.1, read on the forward strand.
CACCCGTTTTGTTAAAGCTTAGAAGCATTTTTTTTAAAAGTTAAGGGGGCAATTAAAGGGAAAAATGAATAAAGTATGAAATATGTAATGTAAAAGAATTATTTTAAAAAGTTGAGGGGGAAATTAAGGGGCAAAAATGAATAAAGTATGAAATATATAAAAATGACTAATGTATGAAATATATAAATGTGGGGGAGGGGGGGGGGGGGGGGCAAATAAGGGGCAAAAATAAATAATGCTTGAAATTTATAGGGTAAAATAGTGATTTTGAAAAGTTGAGGGGGACAACTACCCCCTTATGCCCCTCTGTGCATCCATCCTTGAATGGTAGTGGCTCACGATGGCTATGGTGCGTGATGGTGGGTGGTGGCACAGAGGGGGTGGCGACCATGGTAGGGAGGAGAGAGAAGAGAGATGGTGACATGGAGGAGAGAGAAAGTTGGAGAGAGAGAAGAAAGATAGTGGCAGAGAGGAGAGGAGACAGAGAAGAGAGATGGTGGTGGTGGTCCTCCCTAGCTAGGGTACAATGAAATTTAAATTTTAGAGTACTTTAGGAGGAAAAGTTAAAATTCGGAGACTGTAGGAGGGAATGTTTTTTTAGAATGTCTCCTTGTTTGATTTTTTGTTTATGACTTGTCCTTTAGTCCAAATTGACTAAGTCTTAGACACCTTAGACGAAGCCTAAAAAAAAAAAAAAAAAAGGAAAAAATTGATGTGGTTTGCAAAATCTTTTGATAGTCGGACCAGACATGGGGGCATTAATTAATTCTCCTGTCGAGCTGAGGTCAAAAAAATCAAGGACTTTTCTTAGTAAAAAAAAATAGAAATATACAATTTAGTCCTTGAGTATAGGGTCAACATGTATTTAGTCACTTTGACTTTCCTAAGTTATAAATTGATCCTTAATTAGTGTTCTAACTTAAAAATCAGTCCTTTTTCCCAATTTGGTGAGTTTATTTATGACGAATCTACCCTTCACAGAATATATACAAAGATATATATATATATATAGTAACCAATTTGCATTAATTAGGTGAGATATTATTCCCTAAAATATGTGTGTATATACCATCACAAAATTAGGGATTTTAAATTAACTCCCAATTAAATGCAACCGTTTCTCTCTCTCTCTCTCTCTCTCTCTCTCTCTCTCTCTCTCTCTCTCTCTTTCTCATTATCCTACTGTGCCTCTATCAGGATTCTCTCTTTCTCCCCCTCTCTCTCTCTCTCTATAGTTTGAGCCACATACAGTACTTCATGCATCAATGGCATTTTCATCTCTGCAAGGTCCACTGCTTCTCTATCTTCTTCTCATTACTCTTAGCCCCAACCTCTCTTTTGAACCTCAGATCTACAATTTGAGCCTCCATTACTTGACAGCCGAAGCCCTAGAATTGTTGTCATCATCAACAATGCTCTTTACAGCGACTTGGATGGTGAAGAAATCGATCGGAGGTTGCAGCGTTGGAGAACAATGTATTACTACATCTCATATGGAGCTCTCTCTGCAGATAGAATTCCATGTCCAGCATGATCGGGAAGGTCCTACTATACAAACAACTTTCACATAGCCACTGGCCTTGCCCAACCCATGGAGAAAGTGATGCCGATGAAGATAAAATCGTACACATCGAGAGTTCTTATTATTGATATTTTTTTAAACTATTGAGAGTTTGTACTCATATATGTGTGTGTGTATATATATATATTCATATATACATATGCCAAATGATAAGACAAAACACTGTGTATAGATCATTATCACGAGCAGTGGCTATCTTTGACTGCTTTCTTTTAAAGAAAACTTGTGTATTATTAGTTTTTTTTTTTTTGAAACTATTGAGAGTTTGTATTATTAAATTTTCTCTTCAAATCCTTTCAAAACTGTGAGAAATTTGTATTATTAAACTTCCATCAAAATTCTAGAACTAATAATTTCTCACCAAATCCATGTGTATTGTGCTGCATTTTAGTGTTTTGACAGTTTGTGTATGAATTTTCGACAATGTGAGAGATTTCTCACAAAGTGTGGAGTTTTACTTTTGAGTTTTGAAGGTGAGAAATTTGTTTTTATTTGGTGAGAAAAAAGGTGAGAAATTTCTCACTACAACAGATAAAATTTCTCACATGTGGTCGGTATTTTGACAGTTTGTTTTTATTTGGTGAAAAATATCTCATCAAATACATTAAAAAAAGGTGAGAAATTTCTCACTATAATAGATAGATTGGAAAGTAGGTATATATATATATATATAAATATGTATAACAAATCAAGATTATGAATTTAAAAACCCTGATTTATGGGAGTCAGGGTATTTATTAAATTTTCTCTTTTAATTCTCTCTCTTTCTATATATCTATATAATATCGCAGCTCATACTTTTTGGCCAAAAAGAGATCTCAGCCATCCATTAATGGAGACACTTTTTAGCCGTCCGATGCACTGACACGCCCTCTCTCTTCTCTTTCTGTCCCACTCTATCTCTATGGGATTTTGAATTTCAAAAATGACTCCCAGCCCCCATCTCTCTCTTTTACGCATCTCTCTCTCTCTCTCTCTCTCTCTCTCCTATCAGCTGCTAGAACACATACACACTCGCTCTCTCTCTAACTTCTTGGTGCTCTCTCTCTCTCGCCTCTCTGTCTATCCCATGGTTGGAGATTGATCGCCATTTGCAGAGACCCTAACTCAGGTAATCTCCCTATCTATCTCTCTCTTTCTCTCTCTCTCTCTCTCACTCTCTCTCTCTGCAATGGTTTTTCTTCCTTTTTTTTTTAGAGTTTGTGCCATAGTTTTGTTGCATTCCTTTTTTAGGTACTCTCTCTCTCTCTCTCTCTCTCTCTCTCTCTCTCTCTCTTTCTCTCTCTCTCTCTCTCTCTCTCTCTCTCTCTCTCTCTCTCTGCAACCCTAATTTTGCATTTGGTTTGCAAGGAACTCTACCTTCTCTTCCCTAACTTTCTGATTTGGTTCTGTAATTGCAATTGCATAAAGTTTTGAGTGGGTGCTTCCGATTGATTGAGTGTTCATTCTTCTTTATGTCTGTGGCTTAGAAGGTGTCTATTTTTTATGGCGCAACTAGCTCAGCAAACAATGATGTGGCACTGTGGATATCGCATTTTTCTTACCCACAGCTTTTCTTTTAAAATGCTTTCTCAAAATCAATTTCAAAACAAATGAGTCGCCACTTAATTTTTAAAAGGAAAAATTAAGAAACCATCTTTAAAGCAAACTGATCTTTTTAGAAACCAGAGATTAACTAGGTCCGGGGATTATGGAATGAGAGAGGAAGGAGCCCGCCGGACTAAAACACCCTCTCTCATCCTATCTTGCGATAGGCCTCTACTCAACATCCTTCTAATCGAATTATTAATTTAAATGTGCCCTCAAATAATACATAGGTATTACCTATACATTACAAAAGCATGTCCAAAGGGTATAAGATTGCAAATGACAAAATATCATTCAAAAGCCATATAGTTCAAATAGCAAGCAAGATGATATGCGAATAAGGAACTAGGAAACTTACCCGGGATCCGGCCGTGAATATTTAAACGTGCAAATGCATGCGAATAGGTAAAACCTAAAAAAAGGGTCTCTAATCCATATATACAAGTAAAACAATTCCTAATTCTAAGGTATTGCGCATTAAGTCAAAAAAGTCAATAAAATCAATAAAATCAAAAAATGCAATAAACTAGAGAGGGGATGAGAAATTGTACCTCAAATGCGCTACAAAACAAAGATTAGTCCACATGCTTCATATAATAATATGATATCAAAACAATCAATCATGATCCTCTAGCTTAAATCTAATAAGCATGAAATCCAACTTTATTCAATAGCTAGTTCTAATCATAAGCATTAATGTACATGAATGAATGAATGTGAACAAGAATAAAACATGGATTTATTCACTAATTTGGATCACTTAGCCTCTGGATTTAAGCTAAATTATCGTTATTCAAAACATGATTTGGGTCCCAAGACATTAGGGAACCATTTGAGTTGAAATAAATAAGATTGGACAAAAATAGTAGCAGTTTTTTTATAAATTACAGAGAGCAGACCCGAAATTTAAAGAAATAAAAGGCATGGCTCTCGTGGTGTGATCTTGATGATTTTTGGACTCAATATGCCTCTGTGAGTCTAGTTTCTAACCCAAAAAGAAAATCAAGGTTTGAACGGTTAGATCTCCGGGAATTGGGCAAACACTAAACATCACTCAGCACTTCACAACTCTCTGTCCAGAGATTTTGTTTGATTTTTTAAAAATAGTAAAAAGATCAGAATTGCTTTGTTCTTTTTAGGGTGGTTTCCTAACACATTAATCTGCTTAGGAAAAATTATTTTGGGTCACAAATACTTTATTAAAGCTCTGATTTACTAATTTCAAAAACGTTTTACTGTTCTGAAACTATTCTGAAACTCTGGGCAGATTGTAGTTGACTCACAAAACTCATGATCAAACCCCTCTAAACATAAAACCACCTTAAAACAAAAATTATAGTGGTAGATTAATGTGTTATTGACACTTTCCCGTTGGTTTCACTTGATTTCAACGGTTAGATTTCGAACTAAAAATCTTTGATCAAAAACAGTTTGTGAACTCACTGTTTTCATTTATCAAGTTCAACTTTTGTTTGTTAACCCCAACTATCAAACCAATGAGTTGGACTTAAAACCAAACCATTTCTTCTACCATTTTATGGTCATTGAAGACTAAAGACATCGATATTTGGAGATTTCATTGAAGTATGAATGACCTTCATAAAATCTTGAGACGTATGAACCTAAACCATAGGGATTAGATTAGATTCAAACTATTTCTCCTACCATTTGATGGTCATTGGAGACTAAAGACATACATACATGTAGGTTTTAAATGAAGTATGAAGAACTCCTCAAACCTAAGAAAAAGATTAGCTTAAGCCATGGAGACGGACTTAAACTAGGCTACTTCTCCTACCATTTGATGGTCATTGGAGACTAATAACACTTGAACTCATGGGTTTCAATGAAGTATGAAGGACTTCATAAAACCTCAAAGTAATGATCTCAAACTATGGATGAAGTTTGGACTCATTAACTCAACATACTAAAAATAAAACCTCAATCCCCTCATGAATCATGAGTTTATAAGGACATTGAAGGCCTCTAAACACATGGATTTAAGTAAGACATTGAAAGTCTTATAAATCCAAGGAGATAAACATAATCAAAAGACAATGACCAAGGCTTTTCTTCAAAATTTTATTAAGCTTCAACCATTGAACTAATTAGTTTAGAGTTTTACCTCTAATGATCCTCAACTTCTTGGTTGCTTTAAGGCCTTCCAAATGGTGATTAAGCTCCTCCTTTGCTCTTTCTTCCAACAAACCTCTCTAATACTCTCTTGATTTTGGGTGAGAATCAATAAAGGACTCCCAACATTCTAATGTTCTCCCTTAACATTCTAATGTTCTACCCCTCAAACAAGGGATATACATCTTCTATTTATAGGCAATCTTTAGGGGGGCATTTTGGAAATTTCACAGCCAAAACCCTAATTTCCGCCGCCACTTGAAGGTATAAGCTTGACCTAATTTCGGACAAACTTTCACAAAAACGCAGCACTCACTGCGGGCCGTTGCACTGCAATTCAGCACTATTCAGCACCTTAATTTCATTTCATGTCATTTAAGTAAATGTCGTTTAATTTATGTATTTACTTAAGACATTAAATGTAATTAAGGAAATACCCCCCATTTGGATTCAATAAAAATATCTAAAAAATCAAAATCCTTAAGGAAAAAAAGTCAACTCTCCCTCCGAAGGCAAAATATCGATTTTCTGCACAATTCTCCTTAAAAGCCTTTCGATTTCACCATGATTCCTTTCGTTTAAAAATTCTTAAAAATCATTTCTAGCATAAGGGAGACCCAATGAACAATTACCGGGACTTTTCATCTTGAAATTCAAAAATTTTATGATTGACTCCCTTTTGACCCGTTGACTTTTCACTGGGTCAACTGTTGACTTTGTTTTTCGGGGTTCATGCTGAATTTCTCTCCTTTTTCTTTTATTTTTAAATTGAAAGAGCTTTCGGAAGAGTTTGAATCACCTGTGGAAGTCCTAGGTTAGTCCGGACATCGTCATCATCGGATCATAGAGGTAACACTCCCCTTAATTCGACGTTTGGTCAAAATTGGGGTGTCTACAGTTTGCCCCTCTTCGACAGAGCTTGTGGAGCAACGCGTGTCACAAGTGAATGTCGAAGCCTGTGTGAAGACAAGCCTTTGACCAGACCGTCGAATTTAGGTAAAAACAAAATGCGTTGCAAAAAAGAACATGCGTGCGGCAATGGTTCATGCTGGTCGTGCTCGATGATGAGCTGCCTACGTATCCATTCAGGAATCAGACCAAGACGTAGTTCGGGTAGGAGCCAAACATACACAAATGCAAATAGTCATACGGATGAATGCACCTATCTTATTGTGATGCACGTGCTCAAGCAATTTCGTGCTCCATATAATGCCTATGCGACATATTGTTCTTTCTTAGTACCAAAAAGCAACCTATGCCATTCTACTCATGATGTCATCCCATTCTGGGAGAGTCATGACCGTCATAGATGCGCTTACTATGTTTAATTCTCTGACATTCTTCAAGAGTCATCTAATCGTCTAGGATGCGCTACGCGTCTTATACCTTGGTGTCAAATTAGAAACCACGCTTTCCGAAAGATTGAGGTGCGCCTCGCGCCTTATAATCGGGTGTCTTCCAAAAAATCATCTGATCGACTGAGATACGCTACGCGCCTTATACTCTGGTGTCAAATCAGGAACCAACGCTGAAAGACTGAGATGCGCTACGCGCCTTATACCCCGGTGTCTTCCAAAAATCATCTGATCGACTGAGATGCGCTACGCGCCTTATACTCTGGCGTCAAATCAGGAACCAACGCTGAAAGACTGAGATGCGCTACGCGCCTTATACCCCGGTGTCTTCCAAAAACCATCTGATCGACTGAGATGCGCTACGCGCCTTATACTCTGGCGTCAAATCAGGAACCAACGCTGAAAGACTGAGATGCGCTACGCGCCTTATACCCCGGTGTCTTCCAAAAACCATCTGATCGACTGAGATGCGCTACGCGCCTTATACTCTGGTGTCAAGTCAGGAACCACGCTGAAAGACTGAGATGCGCTTCGCGCCTTATACCCCGGTGTCTTCCAAAAATCATCTGATCGACTGAGATGCGCTTCGCGCCTTATACTCCGGTGTCAAGTCAGGAACCACGCTGAAAGACTGAGATGCGCTTCGCGCCTTATACCCCTGATGTCTTTCAAAAATCATCTGATCGACTGAGATGCGCTTCGCGCCTTATACTCTGGTGTCTAACCAGGAACCACGCTGAAAGACTGAGATGCGCTTCGCGCCTTATACCCCGGTGTCCTCCAAAAATCATCTGATCGACTGAGATGCGCTTCGCGCCTTATACCCCGGTGTCAAACCAGGAACCACGCTGAAAGACTGAGATGCGCTTCGCGCCTTATACCCCTGATGTCTTTCAAAAATCATCTGATCGACTGAGATGCGCTTCGCGCCTTATACTTTGGTGTCGATGCGAGTTTTTTCTGAACAATCTGCAGCCCTTCGGCCCCGTCAAATATGTTTTCTCTGAACAATCCGCAGCCCTTCGGCCCCATCGGATTCTCTAAACAATCTGCAGCTCTTCAGCCCCGTCAGATATGTTTTCTCTGAACAATCCGCAGCCCTTTGGCCTCGTCGGATATGTTTTCTCTAAACAATCTGCAGCCCTTCGGCCCCGTCAGATATGTTTTCTCTGAACAATCCGCAGCCCTTCGGCCTCGTCGGATATGTTTTCTCTAAACAATCTGCAGCCCTTCGGCCCCGTCAGATATGTTTTCTCTGAACAATCTGCAGCTCTTCGGCCCCGTCAGATATGTTTTCTCTGAACAATACGCAGCCCTTTGGCCCCGTCGGATATGTTTTCTCTGAACAATCCGCAGCCCTTCGGCCCCGTCGGATATGTTTTCTCTTAACAATCCGCAGCCCTTCGGCCCCGTCGGATATGTTTTCTCAAGATTGTGAGTCAATCAGACTCAAATTCTTTTCAATTTTCAAAACTTGGAGTCGACTCGGCTAAACAAAAATTTCAATTTACAACATTGGAGTCAATTCGACTCAAAAGAATTTCAATTTTCAAAATGGGTAGTTTGAATGAGACTTGAAGAATTATTGAGGACTAATGCGAATGCGAGGTTGCCATTGATGACTAATGCAGATGCTCGGGAGGATTAGCAGGGACTGCCATTGATGACTAATGCAGATGATGTTGCCGTTGAGGACTAACGCATGTGCCATTGAGGACTAATGCAGATGCCAAATGATGCTGCCATTGAGGACTAATGCAGATGATGCTGCCATTGAGGACTAATGCAAGGTTGCCATTGAGGACTAATACCGATGATGCTGCCATTGAGGACTAATGCAAGGTTGCCATTGAGGGCTAACACAAATGATGCTGCCATTGAGGACTAATGCAAGGTTGCCATTGAGGACTAACACAAATGATGCTGCCATTGAGGACTAAAGATTAGAGAAGCTGCCATTGAGGACTAATGCAAGGTTGCCATTGAGGACTAACACCCATAATGCTGCCATTGAGGGCTAACGCGAGGTTGCCATTGAGGACTAACACCTATGGTACTGCCATTGAGGACTAACGCAAAGTTTCCATTGAGGACTAACACCCATAATGCTGCCATTGAGGGCTAACGCGAGGTTGCCATTGAGGACTAACGCCCATGGTGCTGCCATTGAGGACTAATGCAAGGTTGCCATTGAGGACTAACACCCATAATGCTGCCATTGAGGGCTAACGCGAGGTTGCCATTGAGGACTAACACCTATGGTACTGCCATTGAGGACTAACGCAAGGTTGCCATTGAGGACTAACACCCATAATGCTGCCATTGAGGGCTAACGCGAGGTTGCCATTGAGGACTAACACCTATGGTACTGCCATTGAGGACTAACGCAAGGTTGCCATTGAGGACTAACACCCATAATGCTGCCATTGAGGGCTAATGCGAGGTTGCCATTGAGGACTAACACCTATGGTACTGCCATTGAGGACTAATGCAAGGTTGCCATTGAGGACTAACACCCATAATGCTGCCATTGAGGACTAATACGAGGTTGCCATTGAGGACTAACACCCATAATGCTGCCATTGAGGGCTAATACGAGGTTGCCATTGAGGACTAACACCTATGGTACTGCCATTGAGGACTAACGCAAGGTTGCCATTGAGGACTAACACCCATGGTGCTGCCATTGAGGACTAACGCTAAGAGAAGAACTAAACAACATAGTAGGATATTGGTCAATAGCCACTCAGAGGCTTACAAGCAAGAATGATGGTCAACAGCCTTTCAAGGACTTATGTTGCGAAAGCGACAATCAACAGCCCTTTCGGGGACTTATGTTCCAATAGCAGAGATCAACGGCCTCGCAAGGACTTATGTTGCAAAACCAGAGATCAAACGAGAGTCATTCGGACTCAAACAAATTTGATTCCACCAAATTCGAAGTCATTTTGACTCAAATCAAGTTTGAATTCCACTTATTAGGAGTCAATCAGACTCCATTCGATTTCATTTTCTAAAATTCGGATTCAAAGAATTTGAACGGAGTTGATATAAAGAATGATTTTCTGCATTTGCGGACCTTTGGAAGAAACACATCGATTCTGTCGAAAGAGGGAAGTCACCTTTGCCCCTAGTCTTGGACTCTTCTTATATTGCCACTTTATGCTGTGATAGTGTTCGAAACCTCTGCTCATACTGCTCTTGGGATTCTCATGAAGACCTTTCAAATCTTTATTCGTCATCTTAAACCCACACATTTGAGACCATTTATTGACTCATCAAAGGAGGACAGACTTGACAAAGCTAGTTGCTCAAAATGACTAACTCAAACTCTATATTCATTATGAATCAATGTGCTTTCATTGTGAATAATGTATCATATCACTTTTCATGATTTATTCATCATTTTACAAATGGTAGTGCTTTGTTGATAAATCTAAACTTTGAAAACTTCCCCTTTTGATTTAGCAAATTCTTTGCCCATCTAGAATGTGCTTCAAATTAGTGCTTTAGCTTATAGAATGAAAGGCACTCTATTTCAATCCTTTCAAAACAAACTTGATTACTCGAGAACTTGCCTCTGGCATGGAGGGATTTTGGCAAACAAAGTTTGCCCCTAGTCTAAAGGACAAATAGGCTCATCCAAGGGTTTTGAGAACATGATGGTACAGGATGCCTGCAGTGCTTTTACTCCCAACCTAGAGATAATCATCATGAATGTGGTGGGCTGAAGCGGGAAACCCAATGCTGATAGGCAAACTTTGTTTGCCCCTGGTTTGGCAGTACACATATGGCTCCAGGCAAACACAAGTTTGCCCCCCCTAGTCTGAAAGAAGGAAACCAAAGGTGCATGGGGTGATGCCTGCGGTTAGGAATGGTTATGGACCAAGAACCATGGGAGGTTCGCCCACTTATCCCTAGTTTGGCTGAGGCTTGAAAGAGAAATATCACGTGGTGCAACGATGTTTGTGACCGAACCGCACAGGCTGCCTACGTATCCCCAAGTGGGAATCAGGTCAAAACGTAGTTCATCGATTCTGGAGGTCTTGAAAGAATAAGGCTTCAAGAATTGGTGGGCTTTTCGAGCCATATTGCCATTTGGGTCTAGGGAGTGCATGTCACTTGTGGTAGCCCTTGTATAGCATGATGAACTACTTCTTCCTTTATTCTTTTTCTTTCCTCTTTTCTTTTCTCTTTTTTTTCTTTATTTATTTGACGGTTGATTCTTTAACCTTTTCACTAGCCAGTTAATCTTTACAACTCTCATCATGTTTTATTCATACTCTATCATATTCATAAAGTAATATCAGCTCTTCAAATCTTTTTTTTTTTTTTTTTTCAAAGATATCTCTGCATTGTTTTAGGCTCACTTAGGATTTGAGCCTCCCACGAAAATTTTGAAGCTGATAAGTCTCTCTTTTTATTTTCAACATCTTTTCTTTGTTTAGAACAACACAAAGCCTTGAGATAGTTCATGTGCCAATGATCTACTTTGAAGTGCTCAAGAATTCTCAATCTATTCTCTGCCTTTTCTTTTCTTTTTTCCTTTCTTTTCTCTACCTTACTTTCTCTTATTCTTTCCATGATTTTGACTGGCTAGGATTAGGATTTTTGAGATCAACACGTATCTTATTTTTGCTCTAAATTTTGCCTAGGCGCCCTTCCGGGTTTTCATCCTAGCGAGCTCTTTCTTCTTTTTTTTTTTTTTTTTTTTTTTTTTTTTTTTTTTTTCTTGTGCTCTAACTTTTGCCTAGGCGCCCTTCCGGGTTTTCATCCTAGCGAGCTCTTTTTCTTTTTCTTTTCTTTTTTTTTGGAATAAGAAGTTCATTAAAATGTCTGGCTACCATCAAGGATCCAGTTTATGGCTTTAGACTGGTTGGGCTCATATTTTAGACTTGGTATTTGAGAGAAGGGGATGGTGAGCAAGTTTCAAGTTCCAAGTTCATCTTTTCAAGATTGAGCAAGAGCATCTTTAAATTCTTAAAGTAAAGCTAATCAATTCTCTACTTCTCCATGGTTTTGGCACAAAATTTGCTTTGATCACTTGGGGATCCTTTTCAATGCAAAGATTTATCAACAAAGTATTTTCCGTGATCATTGAATTTTTTTTTTTTTTTTTTTTTTAGGCTTAATGATCCATAAATTCACGGCTTGGCACAATGAATCAAGCAAATGAGATTTTATTCAACTAGTAGGGAAGGAGGATTACATCACTCGACTCGTTAATCTCGACAAAGACTTGCAAACAGACTTGATAACAGACTGACCAGAAGACTCGACTGGACTTGACATTCGACTCCAACCTAACATAACTCGACTACCAGACTTGACTTGGTCTCAATTGGAGTGTCACAGATGATTTTCAATTCATTAAATTTCCAAGAGCATCCATATTTACTTTAGCAGCAGCGGTTCCAAACACTATCACCTCACTAGCATTTCCTTCAGGTTCGTCATTCCCCTTCTGCATCTTTGTAGGAGCATCATTTGCCTTTATGGCCCAATTTTCAGTCGAATGGCCCTTCTCTAACTCATACCGAGTGTTGTCAATGCCTTTTTCGATTCTGTTGATTGGGTTAGGGCCAATTGGTTGTTGCACATTCATAGAGGCAACAAATTCCTTGAGAGTGCTCAGCAATGGCTGTGATTGAAAGGACTGCACGTCATGCCAAACGTCACTCGATGGGTTCAGCAAAGGAGTGATGATTTTATGCTCGATGAGATCTTGGATATCATGACGGAGCTTCATGCAATGGTTAGTCGTGTGACCAGGGGTTTGGTGGTAGGCGCAGTACCAAGAAAGGTCACATTTGCGAGGTAAGGGATTTGGTAGTGGCTTTGGGTCCAGGGGGTTGAGGTGACCATTCTTGACAAGGTGACCAAGGGACATGGATAGTGGCATGCCAAGGTTGGTGAAGATTCTCGGCTTGCGGGCTTGTTTTGATCTTGAATTCGACTCTAAGCTAGAGGTGGTTTTTGGGTTAAGATGTGGACTCGGAATAGCTCTTTGATTAGTTGGGATTGGGCCTGGATGTGGGCTTTGGTGAATGGTTAGATTTGGACATGGGCTTTGGTGATTGATTGGTCTTGGATGCATAGCTGGTTTTGGACATGGGCTTTGGTGCATGGCTGGATTTGGACATGGGCTTTGGTGATTGATTGCTCTTGGATGCATAGCTGGTTTTGGACATGGGCTTTGGTGCATGGCTGGATTTGGACATGCCTGTTGGTGCTTCTTTAAGCAATCCATTATTCTCTGATCCATCTTTTCCTCATCAAGGCCCATTTGATCTCTTAATAATTGAATGAACTCAAGCATGACCCCCTCCAATTGCTTCACCCTTGAATCTTGTTGCTCAACGGTGGCCTGCAGTTTGCTCACTTTCTCTTCCAAATCTCTTAATGCCATTGGCGGATCAATCTCAAAATGACGGTCCATGTTCTCCTAAAAATCAAGAAGACGAACCCAAGAGGTTAGAAGTGTCCTCACTCGGGGATCTGGTTGTTCCACTCTTTCTACAGGTTCACGACATGAAAAGGCCCGCATGCAGAATTGAATAGTAAGGGAATTTTTGAGGGACTTTGATCTTAACTGGGGAGGAGATGTTGTGAGTTTATATGCTATACATATGTAATGATATCGATTAGTGAGAGCGCAAAATGTACATGCTCTTATGATTTGATGCATGCACTGTACATATGGCACACGAATGAAATGCAAGTGTGTGTGCCTACTCCATATGCCAAAGCAAAGGAAAATTCTAATCCTAACAGGTAAACACATAAGCACATAAAATCCTCACCCATGTCAAGTGCAATAATTTCTCCTTTTATTGTGATCTTTACTACCCTTTCAAAGGTTGGATATTCAGAAAAATTTCGAAATTCATTTGAAAAGCATTTCTTTAGAACGATGAGATCTTTCAAAAACAATTCTCAAGAATTTTGAATTTTTTATTTAAAAAAAATGAGGATGTGAAAACATTTCTCAATGAAGATAATTTGATTAAAATTTTGCTTTAAAATTCATTTGAAGAGCATTTTTTTCAAAAAAAAATTCCCAAAGATTAGTTTGGAGCTTTAATCAAAAGTGAACTCCAAAGATTTTTGAAAGAGCAATTGAAAACTTTGGGATGAAGATTACAAAAATCCACTTGCTTTCAAAGATGGTCTTAAAATTCTTTCGGGGTAGAAGGATCACACGATCGGATTATTACCGTACTTTTCATAAATTTGGATGCATACAAGGTCAATGATGCTTAACTAAACATGATATAAAAAGTATAATCTTATAATCAAGGTTCGGCATGTCCTCCAAATGTCATGTAACACGAGGAGAAATTGCTAAAAGGTGATTAAAAGATTATTCATCTTTCATCAAGCAAGTATCGTCATCATCTCAAGTAATCCCTTCCGGGCATACAAAACTTCCTAACACATAACCCTAATCAAGAATTGATATCCTAAGATTGAAATGTTCTATAGAAACTACTATGCAAAGGCTGGGTTTTGGTCAAATAAGGGACCCTTGACACACACCCGATAGGATGCTTCATATACCAAATCATGGTACGAGATCAAGGGTGATCACACAGTCCCATGATGACTTGACCGACCGGGTTGCCCCGAGCCTCCAAGGTCATAGTTCCGTGCAATCGACTGGCTGGACATGCAAGTGAAATGCAACAGGCACCCAAAGATTAATTAATTCGATTAAAAGGATATTTTTCAAGTCTAATCCTCAAGTGAACCCAAAATCAGAATTCTGGTCTGCGAAACCAGAGATTCTGGGTTCGATCCCCAGCAGAGTCGCCAGATTGTGGATATCGCAGGTTGACTTACCCACAGCTTTTAAAATCTTTTTCCAAATTTCAAAGACAAAGAGTCGCCACTTAATTTTTAAAAGGAAAAATTAAGAAACCATCTTTAAAGCAAACTGATCTTTTTAGAAACCAGAGATTAACTAGGTCCGGGGATTATGGAATGAGAGAGGAAGGAGCCCGCCGGACTAAAACACCCTCTCTCATCCTATCTTGCGATAGGCCTCTACTCAACATCCTTCTAATCGAATTATTAATTTAAATGTGCCCTCAAATAATACATAGGTATTACCTATACATTACAAAAGCATGTCCAAAGGGTATAAGATTGCAAATGACAAAATATCATTCAAAAGCCATATAGTTCAAATAGCAAGCAAGATGATATGCGAATAAGGAACTAGGAAACTTACCCGGGATCCGGCCGTGAATATTTAAACGTGCAAATGCATGCGAATAGGTAAAACCTAAAAAAAGGGTCTCTAATCCATATATACAAGTAAAACAATTCCTAATTCTAAGGTATTGCGCATTAAGTCAAAAAAGTCAATAAAATCAATAAAATCAAAAAATGCAATAAACTAGAGAGGGGATGAGAAATTGTACCTCAAATGCGCTACAAAACAAAGATTAGTCCACATGCTTCATATAATAATATGATATCAAAACAATCAATCATGATCCTCTAGCTTAAATCTAATAAGCATGAAATCCAACTTTATTCAATAGCTAGTTCTAATCATAAGCATTAATGTACATGAATGAATGAATGTGAACAAGAATAAAACATGGATTTATTCACTAATTTGGATCACTTAGCCTCTGGATTTAAGCTAAATTATCGTTATTCAAAACATGATTTGGGTCCCAAGACATTAGGGAACCATTTGAGTTGAAATAAATAAGATTGGACAAAAATAGTAGCAGTTTTTTTATAAATTACAGAGAGCAGACCCGAAATTTAAAGAAATAAAAGGCATGGCTCTCGTGGTGTGATCTTGATGATTTTTGGACTCAATATGCCTCTGTGAGTCTAGTTTCTAACCCAAAAAGAAAATCAAGGTTTGAACGGTTAGATCTCCGGGAATTGGGCAAACACTAAACATCACTCAGCACTTCACAACTCTCTGTCCAGAGATTTTGTTTGATTTTTTAAAAATAGTAAAAAGATCAGAATTGCTTTGTTCTTTTTAGGGTGGTTTCCTAACACATTAATCTGCTTAGGAAAAATTATTTTGGGTCACAAATACTTTATTAAAGCTCTGATTTACTAATTTCAAAAACGTTTTACTGTTCTGAAACTATTCTGAAACTCTGGGCAGATTGTAGTTGACTCACAAAACTCATGATCAAACCCCTCTAAACATAAAACCACCTTAAAACAAAAATTATAGTGGTAGATTAATGTGTTATTGACACTTTCCCGTTGGTTTCACTTGATTTCAACGGTTAGATTTCGAACTAAAAATCTTTGATCAAAAACAGTTTGTGAACTCACTGTTTTCATTTATCAAGTTCAACTTTTGTTTGTTAACCCCAACTATCAAACCAATGAGTTGGACTTAAAACCAAACCATTTCTTCTACCATTTTATGGTCATTGAAGACTAAAGACATCGATATTTGGAGATTTCATTGAAGTATGAATGACCTTCATAAAATCTTGAGACGTATGAACCTAAACCATAGGGATTAGATTAGATTCAAACTATTTCTCCTACCATTTGATGGTCATTGGAGACTAAAGACATACATACATGTAGGTTTTAAATGAAGTATGAAGAACTCCTCAAACCTAAGAAAAAGATTAGCTTATGGAGACGGACTTAAACTAGGCTACTTCTCCTACCATTTGATGGTCATTGGAGACTAATAACACTTGAACTCATGGGTTTCAATGAAGTATGAAGGACTTCATAAAACCTTAAAGTAATGATCTCAAACTATGGATGAAGTTTGGACTCATTAACTCAACATACTAAAAATAAAACCTCAATCCCCTCATGAATCATGAGTTTATAAGGACATTGAAGGCCTCTAAACACATGGATTTAAGTAAGACATTGAAAGTCTTATAAATCCAAGGAGATAAACATAATCAAAAGACAATGACCAAGGCTTTTCTTCAAAATTTTATTAAGCTTCAACCATTGAACTAATTAGTTTAGAGTTTTACCTCTAATGATCCTCAACTTCTTGGTTGCTTTAAGGCCTTCCAAATGGTGATTAAGCTCCTCCTTTGCTCTTTCTTCCAACAAACCTCTCTAATACTCTCTTGATTTTGGGTGAGAATCAATAAAGGACTCCCAACATTCTAATGTTCTCCCTTAACATTCTAATGTTCTACCCCTCAAACAAGGGATATACATCTTCTATTTATAGGCAATCTTTAGGGGGGCATTTTGGAAATTTCACAGCCAAAACCCTAATTTCCGCCGCCACTTGAAGGTATAAGCTTGACCTAATTTCGGACAAACTTTCACAAAAACGCAGCACTCACTGCGGGCCGTTGCACTGCAATTCAGCACTATTCAGCACCTTAATTTCATTTCATGTCATTTAAGTAAATGTCGTTTAATTTATGTATTTACTTAAGACATTAAATGTAATTAAGGAAATACCCCCCATTTGGATTCAATAAAAATATCTAAAAAATCAAAATCCTTAAGGAAAAAAAGTCAACTCTCCCTCCGAAGGCAAAATATCGATTTTCTGCACAATTCTCCTTAAAAGCCTTTCGATTTCACCATGATTCCTTTCGTTTAAAAATTCTTAAAAATCATTTCTAGCATAAGGGAGACCCAATGAACAATTACCGGGACTTTTCATCTTGAAATTCAAAAATTTTATGATTGACTCCCTTTTGACCCGTTGACTTTTCACTGGGTCAACTGTTGACTTTGTTTTTCGGGGTTCATGCTGAATTTCTCTCCTTTTTCTTTTATTTTTAAATTGAAAGAGCTTTCGGAAGAGTTTGAATCACCTGTGGAAGTCCTAGGTTAGTCCGGACATCGTCATCATCGGATCATAGAGGTAACACTCCCCTTAATTCGACGTTTGGTCAAAATTGGGGTGTCTACAGGCACTCTGCCTACAGTTTTTGTACACAATATAAAGTTTCGACTTAAAGCCATTTTAGATTTAGAAATCCAATCTTTTTCAATTTGAAGGTTTTTGGGGGGTTTTTAATATCCCTCACAAACCGGTGCTCTCTCTTGTAGTGATTTATTTCTATGTAGTTATATTTCTCTAGAAAATGGTGCATTTCATTTTAATTTTATTCTCATCTTTTGCTATTTTAATTCAGGGAAGCCACTATTGATGGTGAAGCTAACGACATTAGCCATGGGTAATTCTATACTTTTTATCTTTGCAATTTTGTACACGGTGCTGTTTTCATACTCTATACTAGAACTCCATGCATGTTACATGTGAATTTTCATTTACAGGTATTTGTTCTCCTCAATGCACTATTGGAAATGCTGAATAAAAAACAAATTAGCCCCTTTTTTCTCCCATTTTTCTCAACTCTTATTTATTCCATGTTTGCTTGCATTAGCAAGGAGTTATGCCATATCTTGACTAGCATTTTTCTCAACACTTTCCATCTGTTTGCCTTTTATTACATAAATCATGTGGTAATGGGTGTATTAGAGCTCCTTAAAACTCTAATATTAGTAACACGCTAATATTGTCAAGTGTCAAGTGTTGTAGCTATCTAATATTAGCATTTGGATATTCTTCCATCTGTTTGCCTTTTTTGTCAAGTGTTGTAGCTATCTAATGAATTGGACACTAGAATATATGTTATCCTTCCAACTGCTCCTAAGAGTTGAATGAATTGGATACTAGAATACCTAAATGTTATCCTTCCAAATGCTCCCAAAGTTTTGATTTATTTAGCGTTTCTTTCTGTCAAAATTACCATTTCTGTGTAATATTTGTGATTATGATTCAACTAAGATCTGAAATTGATTAGTTTAAATAGAGGAGAATGAAGCCACCACAGTTAAAGCTCCAATTTAAGTCCCTTTACTTTCCCTTTAATCTATAGTCTTCGTTTACCTCTTTTTACCAAATTTTATTTCTTTTAGGCTCTATTTGGCTCATGATATTGGTGGGGGGAAGATAAATAAAACAGTGACGATTCATGATATTTGCAAGCGTGTGTTCAGATGACATAAGCGGTGTAAGGTGATTGAACTCTTTGTGTTGATTTTTGTAGTTTCACGTAGAAACATGCCATCTCACCTTGATCTCTTCTAATTCAGTGAGAAGAAAACGTTGGAGAAGCTAGAACACATGATACTCTAAAACACTCATCACACCCAAAATTTAAAACAATTAAGTAAAACGGTGTTAAGGTCAATTTGTTAAGTTGTGATATCTTGATTTATTTAATATTTTTTTTTAGTTTGGGCTTGATTCCAAACAGTCACTTGGTAGTTGGTAATTTGGGAAGGAATGTCATTCTTATGAAAGTCTCACTATGTGATTAGTATTATATTTAGTTGGATTTTTGTGTTTGGTTTCCTTCTTTTCTTTTTTTCTTTCTGATTAAGTGTCTATGGTTCCAAGAGGTAGTGATTTATATTTGTTGCAATTTACAATAACACCAATTGGCAACACCCCCAAGGCTTCTACATCGTTTCCCCGTTCAATTGAGTTAAAACCTAACATTGCTGCTTTTAGATTATGAAGATCCAGATTTTCTAATTTTTTAATCTGATTTGTATTTGTGCTAATGCTTGGATATGCCTAGGAAAAAAAATAAGTGAAGAAGAACATTGATTGAAAAGTTATAACTTATACAATTATACTTGGTCATTGATTTAATTCAATTCTTCATGGCTCAATTCTTTTGCGTTTCCCATGTATTGTAGGGGTGAGTTGTCCAACTTTTTTTCCCTTGCGCAACTGCGATTCAATTTCAAGTGACTTTTTTGTCTTTTCAAATATGCTGGCCTTTAAACATTGTAGACACTTAGATTTATTTGTTTGGGAAGATGTTTAGGATGATTGGAAGGGGTAATTGGTTCTAACTCATATTTATCAATCATACAATCAATTGGCTATTGAAAATTTCAATTTGTATAGGACTCAAATTGCATTTAGAGTTCAGGGCAATTTTGATATTTTGATTCACACCACTGACAGCTCCACAATGATCCGGGGAAATCTTAGAGTTCCCATGTTCTTCAGGTTGTATGATATTTTCTTGATACTCTTGATAACTTGAATTCCACATTTGATTCCCAAATGGTTTAATAGTTATACCAAATGGAAGTTGTTTTGGGTCATACTACAATCAAGCATTGGGAGCTAAATTTGAGAATCAAACTTGGAGATTTGTTTGTCTCATTTATATGGTTGTACGTTCTCTTGGCTTAGTTAATGTTTCTTTTACAGGTTTTTTATTCTAATATTTCGTGTTTAAATATTTAGTTTTAGCTTCCATCAAAATTGATGTATGATGTAATTTTTCGAATCTATTTGTGTTTCTCTTAACGGGTTAGGAGTATAATAGCAAGGTTGGCACCTTGCTATTAAACAGTTTTACGTGTCCACAATTTTTACTCGAGTTTCTTTTTTGGGTAGTGTCCATGAGCATTTGGTTGCACCCTTCCCTCAGATTTCTTCTCCTACATTACAAGTAGTTGGGAAACACTGTTGACAAATTTACTGATTCTATTTTTGGTTTGGTGCGTGCCTCCTCATTAACTGTAGTAAGGAAAGTTTGGGATATGATGGGGGTTTTCTTTCTAGGGATGCAAGAGTATTTTGAGGCTTTCCCTGCTTTGACTTTTTTTCGTTGAGTGCAGTTTGCTCATCCCAAAATTGCTCACCCTCCTCTCTCAATTTTTCCATGGATTTCTCATTGAAGCTTTTATTTCTTAACCACCATTTTTTTTCCCTTGGATGTAATAGATGTTGGTTTAGTTAATTTTTTTTTTCAAAAGAAATTGTGAATCGGATTCAATGTTGGAGAAACAAAGACAACTTGGTCAGCATAAGTTTTTTTTCTTTAAAACTGTAATTAAACATTTTTTTTTTTGCTTAGTGCCCTCGGGCACGGGCAATAACTAGTATATATATATATATATTTATATTTATCAAATTTGGGTTTTGAATTCAAAATCTTGATTTATGGGAGTAGGGGTATTTTGGTCCTCAAAATAGGTGAGGGACTAATTTCTAAGTTGACTTATAGAATAGATCAATTTCTAAAAACGGTTACAATAAAGGATTGAAATCTAAAGGAAAAAAAAAATAGACATGGTATTTTTGAGTAATAGTTTCTCCTGTTATTAGTCAACTGTATATCAATTGACATCTTTATTTATTTATTAATTTATTTATAAGTAATGACTAATTTACTATTACCATAGTCAATAAAAAGTTGACATGGTATGTTTTTTTTTTTTCCCCTAACATGTGTATGAATGTATATTTTTATTTTCTACTGGTAAATTTGTTCATAATATGTTGACTTTCAGAAAACAGAAATTACATTGTGTTTTAGGGTATATTAGTAATTTGAATACACCAGTAAAATAGTTTGGGTTTCTTCTATGATAGGGGAGACCATTGTAATTTTTCGTATCACAAGAAACGTCCCAATATTTTAACACTATCTCAAGGGAGATTAGTGTAATTACTCAATAATAAATCAAGACTCATATTTTCTTCCAACTATATGTGATCCAAACAAAAGTAGTAGCCTACTTATAGCAGCTAAAAACATGGATGATGAAAACAACATATAAGAGTATACATTTCCATTTCCATGGTTGACCCATTAAATTAACGTCAATGGAGTTTCAAAATGTCATCATCAACACTATGGGCCCTGTTGGAAAGCGCATAATGTCAGGACACCAATGGAGATCAATTTGATAGAAGTTCTCATGCATATCCCAATTTCTCATACATTGCCATTGACCTTCTTGTTAAGGCCCTGTTTGGCTCACAAAACAGTAAATGCGCCAAAAAAAAAAAAAAAAACGGAACAGATTTAATTACAAAGGAGTTTGATTTCCTTGAGTCACAATTTTTTCGAACAAAGCTACACAAGTGAAAATGAAATTTAATGTTATTTTTCGTTTCTCCTTTTCAGATTTCTAAACAGAGCAGACCAAATCATTGTTTTATTCAGTGGCAGATCTAGAAAATCAATTTAGGGAGGTTTGATGGAGACAGCCCCCGAACTTTTTTTTGTGGACCTATTTATACATATTTTGTGTATATTTTATGAAGATGATATAAACTAATGGTATAAAAATCATCACAAAAATATAGGAGGGAGGGTCTTTTATATAATTAGCACAAAAATATAAGAGAGAAGGGGCTTAATATGACAAATTTATAATGTCAGGGTTTTTTTTTTAATTTTCAGGGGGGCTTAACTATAAAAATTTTATTTATTTTAGTGCAAATCTACAATTTCTCAAAAATCTGGGGTGGGCTTGAGTCCCCCTTGGCCAAAACGTAGATTCGTCCTTTGTTTTCTTTACCCCTTCAGCGTAAACAATGAAATTGACTGATTGCAGGTACCTGCAGTGAAACTGCTACTCCCTCCATCACATTTCATGTATCCATCTTTTCTTTTTTGGCCGTCCTAAAACTATTGTCCACAAAGAATATCCCATGAATTTTTTTTATAACCATTTTCTAAAATTTCCATTATTGATTTTGAAATTACCCGACAAAAGGTAAAAGAAAAGAAAAAAATAAATAAGGATATTTTGGAACTTTTGCACTAATTCCAAACCATCTGAATCACTATCATTATGTCCCTTAAAACGTTGAACTCCCAAAGTTTTGACATATAAAATGAGACAGAGGGAGTAAAAAAAAGAGACGATCTTTCTGAATTATGGATCTTGGTTTTATCCTCTTGTGGTGATCTAGATTATTAGTAATAAAACTTAATTGAGTTTAGTTAGCCTAGCTCAGGTGTGCTGTTACTGTTGTACTTTCAAATGGACAACATAATATAATGAGACATACAATTTTATTGGGCCGGCCGGACTCATTATAAACCGGATAGATTTGCAAGAGTTTGAGCCCAGGTCGACCTGAAGTATAGTTGGGTTTGGCTGATAGTCCAAGTAATGTCTTTACTTGTGAGCTTCAGTTCTCATGTTGTAAAATCCAACTATTAGCCCAAAATCTGAATCTAATAGGCCCTTCGTAGGCTCGTTAATCGGGCTGATCTGAGCTGGACTCATGTAAGCTCGAGCTCAGTCCAAAGTCCATTAGGTTATTCCAAGCGTCCGCTCGGCCCTATCGACAATCCTAGCCCTACATGCCCAAAATGTTCCCTGGAACACCATAATTGAATTGTACCCCCCCTACATGCCTGATGCACTAAACGTTCACTGGAACACTAGAATTGAATTGTAGTGTTGGAATTAAATTTAATTGGGATACAAACATTATTTTCTAAACAATTTCCTCATTTATGTGAGAAAAAAAGTACAACCATAACACAATATACAAAGCAGTCTATCCCTTGGTGGGGAATACAAGTGTTCGGAAAAAGGCATATCTACAACTACAAGTCTACAAAAGGATCATAATAAGCACAAACTATCAAGTATCAACATGATATCATGAGTATACAGCAATTATTGAAGTGGAGTAAGTGTTAGAACAAACACACAAATATTTTTGGGGCAAGATAATATTACCTTGCTCTAGGGCCAAGGTCACTCTCCAGATTCATACCTGTGAATCCAATCTTATTGTCGGAAGATTCTGACTCGTCGCCGCGAGCTGTCTCCATGGCCAAACACTCCTTTAATTCCAACACCACAAAATTCATGGTTGGCCTTCTAGTGGGGTTGCGAGACACACAAACCATGGCTGTTTCTACAGCTTTCCACATAGAATTAACATCATAGTCTCCCCTCAACCTTGGATCAACAACATTTGTGATATCCCCCATTGTAAGCTTGGAATTGGCCCATTGAATGACGTGAACAGAGTCATTGCCTACTTTTTTTATTGCTGGTCGGCCTGTGATAATCTCCAAGATAACAACCCCAAAGCTATAAACATCGCTTTTCTCTGATATTTTATTTGATGTGTAATAACTGCAAGCCAAAAGGGGAAGGAAAAAAAAAACCAGTGCAATATTTCTTTAAGTTAAGGTTTTCTACTATTTAGCCAATTGTCTAGTAATTAAAGATTATAGTAGCGCTGCTCAATTTAAGAGTCTTTTATTCTAATTTGGAATGTCCCAAATAAAGAGTCCTCTTACAAAGTCCACCTAACTACGGACTTCCCAAGTTTAAATTTTGACCTTAAAAGAAGGGTAGTATTTGTGAAGTTATGAAATTTTCATATCCCAAAAAAAAAAAAAAAAAAAAAAAAAAAAAACCGTGCTGAAATGGTTGGAATTTCAAACACAAGTCCCCTTAATTTGGGAAGAAGAAGGTATTTAAAAAAGAATAATGGTATGCGCAAAAGAGAAAATAAAAATATTTACTCAGGATCAAGGTATCCAGGAGTCCCAGCCACAATTGTTGATACATGAGTGCCACTTTCAGTTGAAAAAGCTCTAGATAGCCCAAAATCAGCAAGCTTGGCTTGAAAGTTCTCATTTAATAAGATATTTGTAGACTTCACATCTCTGTGCACTATAGGTGGCTTACAACCTTGGTGCAAATACTCCAGTCCTACATTTCAAACTCCCATTCAGTCTAAGACCTTGATTGGCAATAACTTTTGAAGCCCGTTAGTTGTTATAGAACTCCCAAACTGTTATAAATTGCATCTAAAACTTCGCTACTGGGATCATTTCCAGAAAAAATTGAGTCATCACAGAAAATTATGATTGGCCAGAAGCTATCTTTGATAGGTTTTTTTTTTTTGTCAAATGCTATGTTCTATGATTCATACAGAAGTTGTTTCCAAACAAGCCCTAAAATGAGTCGTAATATAAACATGGAAAAGAAAAGAAAAAAAAACAAAGAGTGTAATTCATATGGGTTTACTACCTTGTGCTGCATCCATTGATATTCGAAGTCTCTCTTCCCAGCTTAAACTATTTGGATTTTTATCTGCACCAATGACTAGCAATTTCAATTAGCATAACTTTAAAGTAAATGAATGCATTTCACAGATGAAACTTTCCTTATATGAGATGTATACCAGAGAGATGTTGTTGTAAGTTTCCATTGGCCATGTACTCATATACGATTCCCATGCCGGTGCCTTCATTGCAATACCCGACAAGCGAAGTTAAATTTTTATGATGAACACTCATAAGAGTATTAGCCTGCAATTCATAGCCAGAATTCAATTCAATATATATACAATGCCTATTAGATTCTGTAAGAAATTTAATATTGTAGACTTACTAAAGATGCAATGTACGTACCTCTGCTTGGAATTCCTTATACCCTTGAATTGATGACGGAGAGAGCATTTTTACAGCAACTTGGGTTTCTCCTACAAAGCCATGGTAAACTGTTCCGAATCCTCCTTTCCCAACAACTGTTTGGAAGTTGTTTGTAATCGTCAAGATCTCGGAGTATGTGAACTGTCGATTCTTTACCTCGATTGACCTATCTCTATTGTTTATTTCAGTGTCTACCCTTCTGGCTTCTGAGATGGTCATAACAATATTTATAAAAAAAAAATGGAAAAAAAAAAACGAAGATATATTTTTTCGAATATCGTGAAATATTGTATTCTTTAGAAAATGTCTATCTTGAATTATATAAAGATATATAACGGTTGTCATACCTTGTGATTTTCTTTTTTTAATGAACCATAAGGTAACCAGGGCTGCAATTATGAGCACAACTACTACTGCGACTACAGATGCTACTATTGGAACAAGTTTGCTATTGTTGCCTGGGGATGATTGACTTGTATTTTTGTCTTCACCACCAATAACATCGATACTGTTAATTAATTATGAAAAAATGTTAGACTTAATTGGAATTCATAAATACTTTTTGATCATCCTATAATTTTTTTTTTTGAAAATTGTAGTGTGAAATTTTTTAGGACTCTGTAAATTAAATACAATGCGTGGTTAGTAGTTTTAAAGCTGTGTTTAGAAGTCCAAAGTACTCCTTGTCATTTGTCAGTGTTCCCAGGTGAGAATTTAGTATCCTCTATTGTATACTATATATAAGTACATGAAAGGTTCAAGTGGTTACAATAAATATTGTAACCTTATTATTAATTTTTTTTTTTTGAATGAAAAAAAAAAGAAGTTGAAAGTTATCAATATGATATTTCGAAAGGCCAAGTACTAGAGCTCTTGTACACCTCCAAAGTCCAAAGCAATGTATTAGTTATCAATATTTGACATGCATGTCCGAGCACAGAGCTTTTGATCTCCCCTGTCTCGCTCATCATCTTCATCGCTCATTAGATCTTCATCTCTAATCCACTTTCTTCATCTATTTCTCCTGTTCTTCATCTATTTCATCATCTTGAAAAGTTTTCCAGAATCAATGGTGAACCAGCTACAATCACTCAATCTACCCGCAAATTTAGTGTTCTTCGTATCAAATTTATCATCTCTTGTCAATGTCAGACTCGATCAGACAAACTATATGGTTTGGCAACTTCAAGTAAGGAATGCACTGAGAGCTAATCATTTATTGAAGTATGTTGATGGATCAAGTTCTCAGCCGCCTCGATTCTCAATAGATGAAGAAGGTAATCAAATTACAAACTCTGAATTTCTTGAATGGACTGATATTGATAATCAACTTGTTAGTTGTATGAATGCCATAATCTCACCTGCAATTCTTCCACAAATTCTGGGAATTGATCATGCTTCTGAAATTTGGGATTATCTAGCTAAGAGATATATGTCCTCTTCTCGTTCACATGTTCATGAATTAAAACTTAAACTACTAAATGCTAGTAAAGATCAAAGCACCATGGATGAGTATCTTGATAAAATCAAGGATTGTGCTGATAAACTTTCAGCAGCTGGATCTCCAGTAAATGAAGATGATCTTGTTCTTTATACTGTTAATGGACTCTCACAAGAATATTCTTCCTTGAAAACCACTCTAAGGGCCACAACTCAGTCAATTTCCTTCTATGATTTACATGCTCTTCTTCGATCTGAAGAAATTCACCAAAATCGTGAAAAAGAGTTAATGGCAATAGGGCAAAAAGTGTCTGCTCTAGCAGTAGTTGATAAGAACATGCAAGGCAAGTTATCTTCTTCATCTGGAAATTGTGGGCCTGTTAATGTTCCTCAAGCTTCATCAGAAAACTACCAGAATGTGCATAACTTTAATCAAAATTTTAGGGGTGGTGGTCGAAATAGAAACAACAGAGGAAGAGGAAATGGAAGAAATAATCAATTCAGAGTGTATTGTCAGATCTGTGGAAAGAGTAACCATGTTGCTGCTAAGTGTTTTCATAGGTATGATTCTTCTTTCCAAACTCCTTCTAACTTTCAGCATCAGTATAATTCTAATTCTCAGTCCAATCACAATGCATTCTCACAGTTTCATCCTCAGAACTCTCATCAAAGGCCTTTCAATCCTAATTTCCAAGGACATTCTCAAGCCTATCTGGTTCATACTCATCCACCATCTTCACTCAATTCCACTACATCTCTTTCAGATTCTTCTAACCCAATTCCATATCATAATTCCTTGCCTCTCCTACCCACTCCTCCTATTCAACATCTTTCTCAGTCTTATGACTCATCCTCACTCAACCCTGCTTCTCCAGCACCACCAGAATGGTACTCTTATTCTGACCCTCCAAATCCTACTGATTCCTCTAATTCTGGTTCTTCTGATCCCAATTCTCTTCATGCCTTTTTTACTCATACCTCCTCACCTTCTCAAGCTCAGTGGTTTCTTGACACAGGAGCTACAAGTCATCTGACCAATGATCTTACTCATCTTCCATTGCCCAGTCCATATCATGGTGTCAATACAGTCTCTGTGGCAAATGGGAATTCAGTTCAGATAGCACATACTGGAGATGGGCTTCTGTCAACTCCTTCTAAATCACTTCTACTCTCTCAAATTCTTCATGCTCCTCAGCTAAATCATAATCTCCTTTCTGTATATCAACTTGCCAGGGATAATAATTGTAGACTCATTTTTGATTCTCAAGGTTTTGTAATCCAAGATAAATTCACTAATCAAGTTCTTCTTCAAGGACCATGCCATCAAGGGCTTTATTCTCTGTCTCCTACTTCACTCAATAATTTGGCATCACCTTCTCCCACTGCCTTTACATCTATTCAGATCCCACCCACTTGGCATTATCGATTGGGTCATCCTTCTATCAAGATTATGAATCTTATCTCTCACAAACACCAAATTCCATGCTCAATTTCTTCTAACATCTCTTGTCATCCATGTCTAGCCTCCAAAAGTAAAAGGCTTCCTTTCTTTCCATCACAAACTTCTGCCAAAAATCCCTTAGAAATTATTCACAGTGATGTGTGGGGCCCCACTTCCACTCTATCAGTTTCTGGTTATAGGTTTTATGTTGTGTTCATTGATGATTTCTCCAGATTCACTTGGCTATATCCTTTAAAACTTAAATCAGATGTTTTCTCTACCTTTGTATCCTTTAAAAATCTGGTTGAAAATCAATTCACCACCAAGCTTAAGATTCTCAGAACTGACAATGGGGGTGAATATGTGAATAAGCCTATGGCTTCCTTTCTTGCTTTTCATGGTATTCAACATCAAACCACTTGTCCTCATACCCCTGAGCAAAATGGTGTCAGTGAAAGAAAGCACAGACATCTCCTTGAAACTACTCTCACCTTGCTCAATCATTCTTCTATGCCTCCTAAGTACTGGCCAGATGCCATACTTACAGCAACTTTTTTGATAAATAGGCTGCCATCTTCAGTCATTCAATTTAAGTCTCCTTATGAAAGTCTATTTCATCTATCCCCTGACTACTCTTCATTTAGAGTATTTGGTTGTTGTTGCTACCCTTGGCTTTTGCCTTATAGAACTTCCAAACTTCAGCAAAAGTCAAAGTGTTGTGTTTTCATAGGCTATGCTGCAAATTCCAAAGGTTACAGGTGCCTTGACATTCAATCTGGTCAAGTTTTTACTTCCAGACATGTTCAATTTGTTGAGAATCAATTTCCTTTTTCTACCTCATTCACTACTTCCATGTCTCCTTCCTCATCATCCTCATCTTCCCTTAGTCCTAGCACATCCAGATCTCCTTTTCTTCCTTCCTTTATTCCTTCTCCTACTACAGACATGTCTCTCTCAAATTCATCTTCCTCTACTTCATCCTCTGCTTCTATCTCTTCTCTTCCCACAGTTCCTATATCTTCCACAGTGTCTATCTCTGTTCCAGACTCTATTCCTATTGTCCATCAGTCTCCTTCTTCACCACCAATCTCCACTTCCTCTAATTCTCACTCTATGGTTACTAGACTAAAAGCTGGTATTTCCAAACCTAAAAAGCCTTTTCTTCCTTCAGCACATGTGGTTACTGTTACTACAGATTCTGAATTTTTAACTACTGAACCCCTTACCTTCCATCAAGCTAATTCCTCTTCAGTATGGAGGAGAGCAATGTCTGAAGAGTACAATGCTCTATTGGCACAGCATACTTGGTCTTTAGTTGATTTACCACCTGAAAAATCTCTTATTGGTTGTAAGTGGATATACAAAATCAAGAAAAATGCAGATGGTTCCATAGCTAGATACAAAGCTAGACTAGTGGCAAAAGGATTTACTCAGACAGAAGGATTAGATTACTTTGAGACATTCAGTCCTGTGGTTAAGCAACCAACTATTAGGTTGGTGATCTCTTTGGCTCTTCATTTTGGATGGCAACTCAAACAATTGGATGTTTCTAATGCCTTCTTACATGGTCTCTTAGAGGAAGAGGTATATATGTCACAACCACCTGGTTTCACTGATTCCACTCATCCTCAGAAGGTGTGCAAACTCTATAAGGCCTTGTATGGCCTAAAGCAAGCCCCTAGAGCCTGGTTTGCTACCCTTTCCAGATTTTTGCTGCAACATGGCTTTGTCAACAGCCTAGCTGATTCATCCCTATTTGTTCAGCATAATTCCAATCAAGTAATCATCATTCTTGTCTATGTGGATGATATAATAATCACAGGCAGTAGTTCACAATGCATTAGTCAGTTTGTCTCTGCAATGCAGTCCACATTTGCAATGAAGGACTTAGGGACATTGCATTACTTTCTGGGAATTGAGGTTCAGCATACCTCTTCAGGTCTTATATGTTCTCAGCAGAAATATGCTACAGATATACTTGCTAAAGCCTCTATGACAGATTGCAAGCCTACTGCTTCTCCCACAGCAGTTAAAGCATCTCTGTTATTGGATGAAACTCCATATAATAATCCTCTTCTCTACAGAAGCTTGGTTGGATCATTGCAGTACCTTACTATTACAAGGCCAGACATTTCTTATGCTGTTAATAAAGTCTGTCAGCATCTCCACAATCCTCTCAACTGTCATTTTCAAGCTCTGAAAAGAATTCTCAAGTATCTTAAAGGAACTCTAGACCATGGCTTAATTTTTCAATCTGGTCCTATTACTTTGCATGGTTTTTCAGATGCTGATTGGGCAGGTGATAGTCTGGACAGAAGATCTACTACTGGCTCTTGTATTTTCTTAGGTTCCAATCTACTCTCTTGGTCTGCTAAGAAACAGCCCACTGTGGCCAGGTCAAGTACAGAAGCAGAATACAAGGCCTTGGCCAACACTGCAGCTGAAGTGTTATGGCTCAAGCAACTTCTGACTGATCTACATATTGTGCTACCTAATTCACCCATTCTCTGGTGTGATAACATCAGTGCCTTGGCCCTTGCAGCTAACCCAATCTTTCATGCCAGAACAAAACACATCGAAGTCGATTACCACTTTGTCAGGGAGAAAATTGCAGCCAAGTCTCTGAAAGTGTTACATGTGTCTTCTCAACATCAGTTAGCTGACTTATTTACTAAGTCTCTTCCAATTCCAAGGTTTAAAGATTTGAAGTCTCGCTTAATGCCTCTTTCAGTCACTTCAAGATGATTCTGGCTCCCACCATCATCTTGAGGGGGGATGTTAAGAATAATGAGCTCACCAATTATAAAGTGTATCACTTACACTAGATATATGTTAGAATCTGTTATGATCAGTAACATTCTCTTAATAACGAATTCTGTTGTAACAAACTGTAGAAAAATGTCAAGTGCTCTTCTATAAGAGAGCACATGAGAGCTCTCTGTAATTCAAGGAAAAAGAAAAATCAATACAGAAAATATTCAGTTCTTCAATCTCTTGTTCAGTTTCTGAATTTCTTCAGAAAATCCTACTAGGTATTAAAAAGTTTGAAGGTTTTTTTATAACTCCAATAGCAATTTAATTAATTAGAACTACTTCAGATTCAACGTCATGGATAAAATCTATGGATATTTAATTTTTGGTAGGGAGAGAGATACAAAGATCTCTATATTTAAAAAAAAAAAAAAAATGTAAGGTCAACACTACTGGCTCTTTCGTATATGCCATAGAAAATTAAGTACTAAAATTAACTTCTTTGTTTGAAAATTTGATAATTTGGGTTTCAATTTCTAAAGATAAGAGCAAACCTTAGTGACAGCGATCCATCTTTTGACTTTGCAAGGAGTTCATTTGGAATTGAAGAGAAGTTGTTTCCTTTCAGGTTTCTGCAAAAGAAGAAAAAACTATAATCCCTTATTTTTATTCCATTAAAATAGATACATGAGTCAACGAAGTAACTTACAGGACTCTCAAGTTACCCATTTGAGAAAGAAAACTAGGCACTGGTCCAGTCAATTTATTGTTTGATAAATCCCTGAAATTACCCAAAAAAACAGAAAAAAGAAAAAGAAAAAAGACATATGCTTGTCATTGCATTGAGAGATTGCAACATCTACAGGTGTAGATTTGATTGAAAATAAAACTTACAGAGATTGTAACATTGTGAGGTTATATATGGAAGGCGTTATCTCTCCAGATAAATTACTCGACGACATGTCCCTGATGTGTAAATTTTAAGTGCCATAATTAGTATTTTGAATATATAGGTAGTTGAAGCTAGGATGATAATTAAGGTGTATGGCATGGACAGACCCACTCAGGGAAAAGGAGGCACATGCCCGACTAAGGATCCTCGGCTCCTTTGTGGACAGTACACATGTGGTGATAATTGCAAGTCTACTAATTTTTTTTTCCAAAAAAAAATACAAATTTGTGGTCCTGCAAACACCACATGAGTTTTGCCCACAAAGTGACCGCCGACAGTGGCGAATCCAGGAATCTCCGCCAGGGGG
This sequence comes from Hydrangea macrophylla, assembly GCA_033977485.1. Lineage (NCBI taxonomy): Eukaryota > Viridiplantae > Streptophyta > Magnoliopsida > Cornales > Hydrangeaceae > Hydrangea > Hydrangea macrophylla. The sequence goes on from CM066991.1 coordinate 143,240,238, forward strand.
GACTGCGTGTAACCCTGAGGCTAATTTTTTTTTGGGTCTATTTATATTTAGGCCAATATATTACATATAATAAGTTTTCTTTTTAATTTTTGGGAGAATGAAGTATAATTGGGCCAAGATATTATATATAAATCCTTTTTTTTTTTAGCCTAACACATTTTTTGGAGGGCTATATAATAAGTTTAATTATTTTGGAGGGGCCAAAGCTTAATAAATTTGAAATTTTATTTAAAATACATGTATAAAAGTGTAATTTTCCAAAAGCTATGGGTGACTTCCCCACTGAGTCTGCCGGGGATCCGTGCCCTCCTCAAACTTGTAATTTATCCATTCAAAACTCAGAAATCTCACTTTGATCCTTAAATTCCGTATTTAATTTAAATCCAAATAAAGATCTTATTTACTCAATTAGCCTCAATAAGTTATGACTAATAAATTATCATTTTGAGCATATTTAGGATTCTTTCTTTTACAAGTGAAACTAATAAATGTTAAAAAAATAATTAAGCATATGAACACAATTTTATGGATCAAAGAATTATGGGAGAGATTACTTTGCCTTTGAATAATTATATTTTACCCACTATATATAAAATCCACAGAATAACCACAAAATATTTAAAAACCTAGATTATATATAGTTTTTCTATGAAAAAAATTCAGATCCCCATGTAAGCTTGTGCCCTTTTAAGATAAAATCCTAGGTCTGCATGCATGTAATAGTAAACATACAGTGATACGATCCTAGGCGGGTCATAATCGGTGTAACTGCAGCGGATACCGATCCAAGCATAAACTTTAGGGCCACATGGATCTCCTTCCCAGTTTCTCGACAGTCCATATATAGACTTAATGCTCAAGATTGATGCAACTAATAGAGACAAGAACAAATAGTTGGAACATGGAGCAAAATAAGAAGTTAAGATAAACTAAAATTTAACGCATGTGTTAGACTCGATCGTCTTCACTTTCCGTGTTTTTTTAAAACTTGAAACTTAGGGTGCGTTTGATAAAATTGAAAACTAAGTGCTGAAAAATAAGTGCTGGATACTAAGTACTGAAAATTTAAAGTGATTGAATTTGTAATACTGAAAACAGTGCTTCAACTATTGAAATAGAATGCATTCAGTGATTAATTTCAGTAGAAATTTTTCAGTTAAAGTTTTTCAGTGATTTTTTGGCTACTTTTTCAATAAAGTGTATGTTATCAAACGCACTGAAAAAGAATAAGTGCTGAATCTTTTCATTTTCAGCACTTATTTGGATTATCAAACATACCCTTAGTCTTTTTTTTTTTTTCCTGAAAACTTGAAACTTAATCTCCTTTCGATCGTGTGCGAATACAGGACTTAGGCTTAGTTTGGCCCCCACGTGGCTTTTTAAAAGAAGATTATGAATTTATTACTAAGTTCTTTGATAATTTTATACAAGTGACACAATACTCTTCAAAAAGACATCATGATACCAAAAAGCAACCTTAAGATTTTACAAGCTCCATTCTAGAGCTTTTAAAAGCTCCCTTTAAAAAAGCCCTAAGTTCAATTTTTGCAAAGCTAATAAACTAGTTACCAAATGAATTAACATGAAATTGTGCTTTAAAAAAGGAGAAGCACCACGTGGGGGCCAAACTAAGCCTTAGAGGGGTTGATTATAACTTTGAAATGACAAGTATACCCCCCATCATTTTCAACATTTATAGACTATCTCAGGGCGGACCCATAGAGACCGGGGGGTGGGCATGGGCAAAAATTGAAAAGTTTGAGGGTCTATATAGAATTTTGAAGATTTGAAAATATTTTACATAGTGGTCCCATTAAATTTGTGACTTTATATATGGAGGTTTTTAACACATAGTGTCCACTTGACTTTCATTGTGTTGAAATGGTGATGTGTACTAGGAATCACATTTGGGGATAAAAAAATTTGAAAAGATTAACATTACAAGATAAATAACAATATCCATTAGTGTAACCGTGTGACATTAAAAGTTCCTATTAATAGTGAAGGAGAAGAGTCATATCCCCTTATTCAGCTCAGGAGATAAACAATATCTAAATCTAATTTGTCACAACTATGTCAACTACTCAGTCAAGTCTCTGTCTCACTTAAAAATAAAAAATATGTATAAATAACCGAAAAAGAATTTTCGCATACAACTTGACCCCTCTATCTTCTTCATAATGAAGTCCACCTCAACCCACACAACGTCTATTTGAGAGTCCGTGAATTGGAATGTGATTATTCATAATTTGTAAAAAGTATTTTAGTATTGAAACTAAAAATGGAAAAGTTCATTATGTTTTTTTTCGCCTGTGGTCATTCCTAACTTCTTTTTAGTAATTAATGAGTTTAAGCAATAATTATAGCATAATTACTAATTTTTCGAGGGAATTGATTTTGGTACTCCAAAAATTATCATTGGCACTCTATAGTACCACATTTAGTGCATGTAGTACCATATAGTTAATGCATTGCATGGAATGTCAATGGTAACTTTTGGAGTGCCAAAATCAATTCCCATTTTTCAAATGACCAAATTTAAGATGATAAGTTTATACCTTAACCACATCCCTTGTGGCTGAGTAGTAAACTTCTTGGGTGTACTACCTCAGAGATTTAGTGTTCGAGTCATGGCGAGCGTGACCATTGGCGAATTCACCCGGCAACTCTAGGACCTCGGAGAATTAGTCGAGGTGTGCGCAAGCTGGCCCGGACACCCCCGATTACCCAAAAAAAAAAGAAGTTTGTACCTTGAATTCTATGTAGATTATGAATGAACTCATTCAATTTCATTGACACGCTAATCGCTAGGCCCTCAATGTCTTAGATTTATTTCTATATGGTTGGAAACTTGGAGGTGGTGGATGGTTGAAGGTGAGCAACGGTGGTGACCCACCGGTGACATTGGTGGTTTTAAGGAAAAATGAAGAAAAAATCTTAGGAGAAAAATTTTCAAATCAAGAAATTTGTCAAAATTCGTCCCGCTTATAGAATTTTGAAATTCAATTATATTTCTGTTTAATCACAACCATGAAGAGTTAAGTTTTTTGAATTAAAGCCTAAATATGAGGAGATAAAATATAATTAATCCTAGATACAAATTGGAACACTCTTGGGCAGGGGCGCATCCATAAATTTCATTCAATGGGTACCAATTAACTTGATTGGGTTAAGAAAGTTATACTGGGATTCGGGGGCAGTACCCCCGATTTTTTTTTTGGTCGTCTATTTATACATTTTTGATAATAAGATAAGAAAAGATAATGAGAAAAATATATAAGGAGAGATAAATACAAACTATTTGATTCAACAAGGCATGGTGCCATGCACCTATCCAAGTAAAAAAAAAACCACATGGTATGGTGTCAACAGACAACAGGGTTTGTAATACTTAATTGGGTTGGGCTGAAATGAGAATAGACATAATAAGATTTAAATTAGGATGGTCGCGGGCTAGAATATCACATGAGCTATTTTGTATGGTGTCTAGTATTAGGTGGATTTATCTATAATTTGAATTTAGAACACTAAATCGGTTGGGCCTAAATGAGAATGGATATAATAAAGTTTAATAGTATGAAATATTATGGTGTGCTAAAATATCACATGTACTAAAAAAAATTCTCAAACTTCAAAAGTTGAGTGGGTACCATGGTACCCACTGGTTACCATGTCCCTACGCCCCTGCACTTGGGTGAAGTTCTTTAGGTGTGACTCGTTAATTTCCTTGGAATTTAAGATTAAAAAAATAATGTTAAAAAAAATTCTTTTTTTTAAAAAAATTGGTCCCACAATTGTGAGAAAGAACCTAATGAATCACACCTAAAGAACTTTACCGAAGTGTGTTCCATAAAAATTAACAATGTTAAATACATACCATCTTTGTCATCTGTTAAAGCATCAGAGAGTTGTTTGGTAGTAAAGATCTCGAGGGCATTGATTAAAGGCGGAAGGGTTGATCTTGAAGTCTTATTGATATGAACCTCGAACTTTGGGCTTGTCTTTGTTGGTAATTGGCTGTACACTGAATCTGCAGTCAAATACATAGGAGTAAAAGGACCATACCATAAATCCTGGTTCATGTAGATGTTGAATTCTCTTGTTTGATTGGTGGCTTGCAAGTTTTGAAGCTCAGCAAAGTGCATGAATACGTAGAATTGGTCTGTGGAATTCTCAGGTACCCAGTCGATCTCCAAGAAATCGGTCTCATTTGGCACTATGCATTTGCTCATGACGACAGGTGGTGGGTGGAATTTGTTGTTTTTAGAGTCAATGGTTGAGCCGGTTGTTAAAACTGAGGCATTGACATACTCAGCGGGCCACCATAACCGATCGTAGGGGTCATCCTTGTACCTAAGTGAAATCAAATTTTATTAGCATAGTGAGATACTTTTTAGGGTTAATTACACACATCTCTCTTGGGATTTAATAAAATTATACTGATTTCTCTTTTATATTATAAAATTATACAGATTTTTCCTCCAACATGAATTTACGTACTTACTAGTTATATTATCTGCAATTGCCTGAATCTCGAGGCGTTCTTCGAACCAATCATAGACTTTATTGAGATAGGTGAGACTTCCCTATTTTACCCCTTACTTTAATTTGTTTACTATATATTTTACTAAGTTACGCACACACACATCTCTCTCTCTCTCTCTCTCTCTCTACTGTGTGTATGTATAGATATAGATATAGATATACAAATACATACATAATGTATGGGCATATATATATATATATATATGAATTTGTTTAAAAAATAAAAATTTAAAACTCAAAATCAATTGTTCCCAAAACAAAATTTGTTCCTATGATTTAAACAAAAAATCAATTTATTCCAAAAACTGATTTGTTCCTAAGATTTAAACTCAAAATCAATTTATTCTAAAAACCTAAGATCTAAACCAAAATACCAAACCCACCTCAAAGATGTATACACGTATCTATGTATATATGTATTCAATGGTTATATTAATACAAATATGTATGTATATATGGTGTGTATGTATGTATATATGTATGGTACGTATATGTGGTGTGTATGTATGTATGTATGTATGCATGTATGTGTATATATATATAGTAGACACGGGTACAGGACGGATGCATGGGCAAGAGGGGGCAAAGCACTCCCCTCTTGAAATTCCATTCAAGCCTCCCCTAGTTATGAAAATTATCTACTATGCATAAAAATACCAAAATATGTATAAATAGGTCCATTTTTTTTCAAGGGCGCTGCCCCTGAACCCCCGTATATCAAGCCTCCCTGGATTGATTTTCTAGATCCGCCCCTGATAGTAGAGAGAGAGGAGGAGGATTATTTTTTTTGATAACTATGGGTATTTTCAGAATTAGCAAATTAAGAAGGGAGGTCTCTGTAAATTTTGCAATCTAGAGGGGAGGTGTGTGCAATGCAAATCCAAATCTCAAGGGAGGTCTATGTAATTTTACAATATAGAGAGGAGATCCGTGTAATTTTGCCAAAACTCAAAGGAGGTCCGTGTAATTAATCCTACTTTTTAATACGAGCAATTGGTTCGTTTGCCAAAATAAAAAAATGTAATACAAAAATTAAGAGAATCAAATAAAGAAAATTTTGTTTAACATTAATATGCTATCACAAGGGAATTAGGGTATTTTCAAATTAAAAAAAAAAAAAAATTGGGAAGTTATTGCTTTTAGATTAATCGCCTTTTCAAGTTTTTTGAAAATGTTGTTTGTTGAAAAGGTTGGTTCAAAATTATTGATTTATTCAATAATCTCAATTAATTGTTTCTCAAACGGACTGTTGGTATCACATACAGTACTAGTTTTCTTGCTCATTGTAGTCAGTTTCTCTAGATATTTTATTTTGAAAGGTGGAGAACTTTATTCAAATTGACCGGTGTATATGTAACGCCAATCATATATGCTATATATGCACTAGTTAACAGTTTGCCTTGTTACATTAGAATGGGAAGGCTTAAAAACACTTGAAAGTATACACCAAGTTTTTTTTCGCTTTCAAAACTTAATTTTAAACCTCTATTCCCAATAACATCACTTAAAGGGTGTTGATTTCAAATTGAGGACAATCTGTGACATATGTGACAGTTGAAAATTTGAGGGCCTTAAATGATTGTCCTCCATTAATTGAAACCAATTTTGCTATAGTTTTTGACTGAAATCCATTGAATAATTGATGATGTAATTTATAATAGATGATTCAAAATAAATGTATAAAGATTTAAAAAGCATTACTAAAATGTAATTGACTCAGCTTGGAACTAATTTCTCATGTTTCCCACAAATTAAAATTTATTTTAAAATTGTGGTTGGTTGGCGTCGTACGGCATCTTGATAAGACCAATTCTTTTGATTGAACCATGAACTCTCCTAAAATGGGTAAATTACGGTAACACCCCCTGAACTATGACCATTTTTCACTAACACCTCTTGAACTTTAAAATTGAACAGATTCACCCCTGAACAATTCAAAAATGAACAAACAACTCCCTGCAGAAGGGGTTTTATTGTCAACAAATGATAGTTTAGGGGGTGACTTTGTTCAGTTTTAAAATATAGGAGGTGTTAGTGAAAAATGGTCATAGTTCAAGGGATGTTACTATAATTTACCCAAAAAAAAAAAAGAAGAATGCATATGTATAAATTTACCCAAAATATGGTTCTCACTCAAGTATTTTATTGGTCAATGCAATTAACCCTAGGTCCCACTATATTGACCAATGGAATGCTTGGATGAGCATTGATAAACTATTTTTTGGTGAGCAAAAATGCTTTTTTTATTTATAGGGAGAATCAATGCTAGACGTTGATTATAGCGTCGCACCATGATCAATCACTCTGATACTTGCAAAACTCGATATATTGGCCCCCACCTCACTAGATATAATTCGTAGTAGTATTTAGTTTTGTTCCTTATTTTATTTTTTTTCTTTTTTTTTCCCCTACCAAAAATTCAAAAGCACGTTTGAAACAAAAGACTAACGTACCTCAGAAAATCTTTGGCCTTTGAACCACTGATATACAGACGCGAATATAAGTTTAGTGATCCAGACGCAGTTTCATACATAGAATTATCCAAAGGCCTTAACTCTAAGGCTGATATGATAGGTATCCCGAGTCCAACATTGATAAGACACACAGATATATAATCCGTAGTGGGGATATGTATGACCTCCAATATCCGACCATTATTTGTTTGGGGTAGGACCACCGTGTACCAGAAATTAACTCCGATGTGCAGATCGAATTGCGGTCGTTGATTATGGGCATCATAGTTTCCGTACATAAAGTAGGCACGTACCAGATATTTGTTACCTCTGCCACGCGCTGGTCTGAGAGTGTAACAGTTTCTGATTCCCCGAGGAAAGCTTCTAAGGGTAACGAATTGTTGTTGAAGTGAGTTGCTCCTAGAATCAGGAGATATGTAATTGTTCTCACCTGTGTCTACATACCCTGTATCTGACGTGTAATATAGCCCGGTCGTGTTATCGGTATAGCTAGAATTCTCAGCTATCCCACAATCTATGCTTATAAACCCTGAATATATATATATATATATATGTTTATATAATATTTATATAGATATAGTTAGAGAACTAAATTATTCTTAGCAAAAAAAAAGAGAACTAAATTATTAATTGAAATTCATTTCTAGAGAGAGGGTTTAATTCCAAACCTGATGTGTCCTGGGCATGAACCACAAATATAAAGGCAAAGCCACAAAGGAAAGAAAAGAGGAACCTTTTTGACATCCCCACCACCATTAATTCCTTTGATCTATTCATATTCTTCATGCTGATCAATATGGAAAAGCCTAACATGCCTTCCGACCTCACTTTTTTATATATATATATATATATATATATGCATGTTGACAAATTGCATGTTGTCTACTACTTAAATGATATACAATTTTGAGCTACATGCTGTCGTAAGAAAAATTAAGAGTAAATTATGTTGAACTCCCATGAGATAAGGTTAAAATGGAGAGACATCCCTAGTCATGGAATGGAAAATTACAGTGATCTCCATTAATGAAGTTGGAGATTAACACTTTTCTCCTTCTAGTCAATTGCTAATTGACCGCTCATTTTCTTTAATTTAAAAACTTTTATATAATGATCTACTTATTCTTACTAAAGTTAATAAAAAAATTTATATTCCATTTTTTTTTTTTTTTTTTGCAAGAATGGATGCAATAATATATTAACTCTCTACTGCTAAGTTTGTCCTTTTATAATTTGTTGCCTTTATTTAAATTAACAAATTTTATCCAAAAAATATTTAAATTAACAAATATACTTAGTTTAAGCGGTATATGGATAGTTTTGCAGGCATCACTTATTTTGTTGGTTCTATCTTTGATAAAAGAGGCTAGTGCAATTTTGCATATCACAAGAGATCGAGGTTCTTAATTGATTTTGACCTGGCGTAAGGGAAAGTAATTGTAATTATCCTAAAAATAAAATTGCTACTGAGTCAATTGCCTTGTTCCCCAGCATAAAACTATGGATATCCTTTTAGTACTCGAAGAATTATACAACTCAAATGACATCCAAAATGTCTCATTTGACTACTAGCATATATGAAAAAGAAAAAAAGAAAAAAAGAAATAAAAAATAAAGAAGTTAGGTTGGATAAGTTACCGAAAGAAAAAGGTTAGAGAAGTTTTTGTCCTTGCAGTTTTCCTTCAAACAATCTCAATTTTCCTCAATCAATAATTCAATTAGAACTCATCAAGTGGCCAAAACTTAATTCCAACTAGATTCTATTTAGCGCAATGTGCGGGTACGTTGCTGTCTACTAAATCATCAAATATTGATGAAAAATATTTTTATAAATTCATAATAATTGTTAAAAAACAAAGGCTTAGCCTAGATATGTGGTAAAAAAATTGTTCATGTCACGCTCATACTGAGGTTTAAACCTTGCCTCCCCTCTCTCAGGCCTTGACAAATATGCTATCACATAAGACCACTACACCAAATGATTTAAAAAGAAAGAAAGAAAGAAAAAAAAAAAAAAGAAAAAAAAAAAAAAGGAAGAGAGACTAATTTTTAAATATGGAAAAGGATTGTTCATATAATATAACATTAAGGGAAAAAAATAGACCGCATATCAGTAAGATCTGACATAACCCGCCAACCAATCTCGAGCAAAATAGTGAGAGTACTGAGTACAGGCCCGTAAGTTCAGGCTACTCTCTATTTCAAGGCTTGATTTCATAGCAAGACGTTCATAAAATAGTAAGACTCAATTTGCCCCAATTAAGTTAGCTGTCCTACAGTTAGGTTTGGCAAAATAGTTTTGGATGCTCCAATCCACCCAAGTTAACCTGAAAAAAAAACCAGTTTAGATTCGGTATAAATTATTGTGGGTTGAAAATGGGTAGGACAAATAAAATGTGTAGTTTAAAAATAGGTTGAAAGTGGTTAACTATTTGATAACCATTTCATTTTTTTTTTTGTTTTTATATTAGGAATTTTTGTGTTCATTTAAAAAAAAATAAATAAATAAAAAATGAGTTTGGTAACTTTGTTTTGTTTTTTTAAAAGAGAGAAAAAAACAAAAAAAAATGCATTTGATAACTATATTTTTATGTCAAAATTTTATGACTATTGAATAAAATGATTTTTTTGCATTTATATTTTCAAAATGTCATAATATGTTCCAAAAAAATCAGAATTTAACGTCGTCAAAATCTATGAGCTTCTGAAAACCATTTTGGAGCCTAGAGAATGTGTACGTCGTAAAATGACTAAGTTGCCCTTGGAGCTTACATATAAGAAGTTAACATTGTTAAAATTTTCAAATTATACGGAGTGACTTACCCCAAGGTTTTTTGACGTTCTGAGGGTCCATTTGGCCCGAATATATTTGTAAAATGATTATTTTACCCTTCAAATTTCAAAATGCCATTATTTGTTAAAACTAAATTAGAATTGAATGCTGTCAGAGCCTGTAAGCTCATATTTAAGATTAAGAACATTTGGGACCTAAAAATTACATATATGGTAAAATGACCAAATTGCCCTTAGGGTTTACATATATGAAGTTAATATTGTACGTTAAAGTCTTCAAATAATAGAGAGTGGCTTAGCCCGAGTACTTTCGACGTTCAGGATCCAATGGCATGGTCCATTTTACCTGAATATATTTGTAAAATGACTATTTTGCCCTTAAAACTTTAAATGCCATAACTTGTTAAAATAAAATCAGAATTTAACATCGTCAGAGCTTATGAACTTATTATAATATTAAGACCATTTGGGGGGCTAAAAAGCACATATGTGATAAAATGACCAAATTGCCCTTGAATCTTACATATAAGAAGTTAACATTGTTAAAATCATCAATTAATATAGAGTGACCTATCCCAAGGTGTTTTGACGTTCTGGATCCAATGACAGAGTTCATTTGGTCTAAAATATATTTATGAAATGACAATTTGCCCTTCAAACATCCAAAATGCCATAACGTATTAAGACTAAACTAGAATTCAACACCGTCACAGCCTTTGAGCTCATATTTAGATGAAGAACATTTGGGGACGTACAAGTATATGTATATATATGGTAAAATGACCAAATTTTCCTTGGGGCTTACTTGTAATAAGTTAACATTATTAAAGTATAAAAATAATACGGGATGACTTACACTAAGGTAATTCGACATTCTTATTCCAATGGAGGGGTCAATTTGGCCTGAATACATAAGGGCAAAATAATAATTTTACTGTTAAAAATTCAAAATGCCATAACTTGTTAAGATTAAATTAAAATGCCTAAAAAGTATAAAGATCATAAATTGATCAATTCTGGTTATATCTTAACAAGTTATGCATTTTTAAATATATAAGGGCAAAATAGTCATTTAATAAATATATTCATGCAAATATACCCTGGCATTAGATTTAGAACATCGAAAAATCTCAGGCTAGGTCACTCTGCATTATTTGAAAACTTTAACAATGTTAATTTCTTTTATGTAAGCCCGAAGGACAATTTGGTCATTTTATGATCTATATACTTTTTAGATTCCAAAATATTTTTCATAATAATATGAGTAAACAAAATGTTATGGTGGTCCGGTGTTGTTTCTGTAGTGGGTCACCTGTTGCTTGGGGTGTTTGTCCAGTGGGTATTTTTTGGGTGTTTTGATCCAAGGGCCGGGTTGGTTTTGGAGGGCTTGTTTAAGGACCTATTTGGGTGCTTTGGATGTTATATTATCGTTTTGGCCTTTTTGGCTATTTTATTAAAATTTGCTCTTCAATTTTTTTTTTAAATTACTACTTTATACCTATCGAAGAATTAAACAATTTCTCAAATGACCCCTCTCCTCTATGATGACTACTTTCAAAATCTCTCAAAAAAAAAAAAAACTACTACTTTGATAATTATTATTCCAAAAGTTGACAAGTGGCAACACTAAAAGAAGTTCAGAGAAAATTACACTGACCTAAGGCCAAAATACTGGAAGTTTCCTCATGGTTAAATTAGTTATACTAGCCTCCTTTTGGGTTTGATTTGAGTAAGACTAAGCTCCCATGAGGTTTTGTTAATTTTTTTGTTTAAAATTTTTAAGTCAAAAGAAAACAATATATATATATATATATATACAGATATACATAAAATTCTTAAATGTATCTTCCTTTGTCAGATAACTAGTTTTTAAAATTCTTCCAAAAAAAAAAAAAATGCAAAGACAAATAACTATTAAAATGATTATTTGACCCCTAGGTGTTGCAAAATTTAACTAATACTCTAGCCAAAACGACATTGCATGTGTTGACTAACGCTAATATTGTTTTCATCACCCTAATTCCACTATCATCCCAACCCCACTAGGGTTAAAATTTCCAGAATTGAATGATTGCTATGATTTTTCTTGGCTTTGAGTGAGGTATATTAGTCATTTCTAAAAATGTAGCTAAAATGTTTACAGTCAATTGATTGTTAACTAACGACCATCCTTGAATCGCATGAGTTAGGAGCTAGTTTTAAATAAATGAGTAATATTTGGGGCACAATTAAAGTCACAATATTTTGTTCACGACCTCTATTTTGTGTCCATCTCTCTCCTAATGGGCACTCTGGGGTCACTGGCACTGTGGGACCCATCAAGAGAGAGAGACACACACACAAAATGGAGATTGTGAGCAAATGGTTGTGACTTTGGTTGTGCCCCAAATATTAACCTAAATAAACCCCTAACTCTAGCTTCTGCTTATCTTCCAACCCTATGGTGTTCATAGTACTATCCCTCATTGTTAGATTATATATTTACACCACTTTGCCTATGGAAGCTTTTGACACGTTCATTTTGGCCCTCTTAGACCATTTTTAATGGGCATGTTATACTTCATGCATTGTCAAATTATAGCATGACTTACAAAAAAACCCCTCCTATGGTATGCCAAAACTCATATCAAATTATAGTAATGCTATACATATGCCTAATTTAGCATGACCTTTAGCATTGCTATAATTTAACATGACCTTTGACACACCATAGGCTCTTAATAAGTCCTCGGTCTCCCAAAAAAAAAAATGGTCTTTGGTCCGCTCTGAACTCACTCAAAAACAAGTATAAATTATTGCATACGTACATATATATTTCATATACCTACAAGTACATATATATATAAGTATATATACGGATAGAGAGAGGGATTTGAAAAGTTCAACGAAATTAACTTATTGCTAAACTAGCATCATATATAATATTGAGTTCTGACTTCCGTACCTAAGCACAAAAGGAGAATTCTTCCATGCAATCAGACGAAATCAAGTGATTTGTTCCGTGATAAAAAATATTTATACTGTTATAACAAATATTTGTACTAGTAAGATATGTTTGTTTCATAATTCGTAATGTTTATACTAGTGCAAGATTTTTTTTTTGTGCCAAGCATCAAGGAGGTTGTACCTTATGCATGTAACATTGTTCAAAACTTGTTTTGATAAGCCATGTTTGTTCCTTCATAAGAAATGTTTGTGCCCTTATAAAAAATATTTGTACTTGGTACGGCATATTTGTTCCACTATATATAGGAGATGATTGTTTTGTTCCTTAATAAAAAATGTCTGTACCCTTATAAAAAATGGGTGTTCCTTAATTTGGAGCATTAAACCAAAACCAATAATTGATTTAATTAGAAAAGATGGACGGTTGAGATTATCTTTAGATTTCATCTAAGTGCTATGGTAGTTTGGTTGTACCGTACAATCAAATAACTTAGTTGTACATATACATATATGTTTGTACCAAATATATATATATATATATATGTATATACCATTAGGGTGACCTTCTTGGTAGTGATAGCCCACCTACTAGCTAACAGGGTAAGATGAATATTCATATGCAACATTCGCAACAATATTTTCCTGATTTTTCTGTTTTGTTTTATTTTTCCCCCTAAATATTACTTTTCCAAAGGACATAATTAATCATCTTTAAAATTGTTAACTGTATCACAGAAGCTATAAAAAAGTTATCTATGCATCAACATACTATATACATTAATTGGTAATTTTGTCAACTTTTTGCCAAATGAATAGTGGACCATTAATTTTTAAAAATTTTTAAACATGGGCCACTATTATTTTATAAGTAACCGAATTTAGTAAGTGGAATTTGAGTACTCACATTTTAATTAGTACGTCTTTATCAAAATGTTATAATCCAGATTTACTTTTGCACCATGCTAGAAATTTGCCTGGTCTCGCATTAAATAAAGCACACTGATGTCATATCCTTAGAGAATGAGTCAATACTAGAAAATTGGCTCCTCTGTATGTGCTCCTACCTTAAAAATCATGGGACATCAATTATTCACCCATTTTATTTTATATTGTTTTTTGGGAGCGTTTAGATTTGAATGCTACCTTAAAGTGTATGTTTGCATTTTTGTAAATTACTTATGACAATATATTGTGATATCATCACAGCCCCTCCACGCTCACAGATATTGGCCATTTCATCTTCAACAATCAACCATACGAGAATATTTCAGTATGAATGTGCCTGCAGAAAACAACTGTAAATTAATTTGGATTCGTATTTTTGTGGATATCCATTAAAATTAGTGGTGACCCGGAGGGTCAAGACTAGAGATACCAAAATGTGAAAACAACCATTATGTAGTTTCGGTTATCCAAAAAGCAGATTGGAGAAGATGTAATTTGTAAAGTAGAGCAAGTTGGAATCAAGTGGAGTAGCTTTTTTGGAAATTTGCATTATCATTTCCTTGTTATAGATGGAACTAACTAGGGAAATTCCTGTTGCGTTATATATACCTCTTGTACAGCTATTCAATGCAACATGTGAGAGTAAGTAGGTGATGCATGTAGATGAATTTCTCAACCAACAAAGTTAATGGTGCGTGCAAAAATACCCAGACCCCCCTAAAACAGAACATAAGTTATCAATTTGAAAAAAAAAAAAACAAAACATTCATAATGAAAACTTTATCAGCATTAGAAAAAAAAATGCTTTAATATTCATAAAAGGGCAAGTTGATATTTCTCAAACATTTTAACAAATTAAGGGTCAACTGACTAACAAAAAGGGGAAAGCGTTACTCACATGCACACCTTAAGAGAGGTCATTTTACTTTTTTTAAATCACAAGAGAGATCCCTATATTTTGACCTTACTTTAAGATGAATAATGTCATAAGCACGCAGCAATATCTGGTAGTAGTATAACAATAACACAGCACACAAATCAGTTTTTGTATACAAGAAACCCCAAATCAAAGTCTATCCCTGACTCCCCAAATCAAGGAAGAATCTCCTTAATGTTCGCAACATTACTCCTGATTCTACCTGTCCGAGATACTCTTTTTGGAACGAGGATACCATTCACATTTTGAGGGATTGTCTGAAAGCTTGCAACATTTGGAAGATTATTCTGCCATCAACTATTGAAGTGCTGAACCTCTCCCTCTCTGGTACTCAATGAATACAGAATCGTATGTTAGATACTAATATGAATGCCTTTATCAATCTGCCTAGCTAATGATCTTCTTTTCAATGCAGGTTGTTGGCAATTGTGGAAAGAAAAAAACAATTTGGTCTTCCGAGGAAAACTAACCATGATAGACAAATCGCTATGTTGTCTAAAGATTTGGGGATTGATATTCTGAAAGCATTTAAGAGAGATTCTTCCTTGTGTTCTAAGTATAATGATAATCTCATTCGTTGGTTTCCTCCTATTGAAGGTACCCTAAAGCTTAATATGGATGGGAGCAGCCGAGGAAATTCAGGACAAGGAGATTTTGGAGGGCTCATCAGAGACGCACAAGGCCGATGGAGAGCAGGATAATACGGATATCTGGACACAAGTCTTTTCACCGAGATCCATGGAATCATAGAGAACCTTAAGTTAGCTTACCGAGAAGGGATGGAAAATGTCATTGTTGAAACTGACTCGATGTTCGCTTGTCATTTAATCCTCAACCATGATGATAATCACCCTCTCAAGGTGGTTTTAGAAGACTATAGGAGTTTAATTAAACTTTGTAAGGGTTCTATCACTCATGTGCTTAGGGAAGGCAATAGATGTGTAGACCTTCTTGCTAATTTTGGGGTGGATCATATGAATCCTCTTGTTTTGGTAGATGCCCATATCAGAGAACTTTGTATGCCTTTAATGGCAAATATTTGTGGAACTAGTTTCCGTCGAGGAAGCTAGTTTTGATGTTCCTTGTTTTTACTTTCTTCCTAACCAAAAAAAAAAAGTCTATCCCTTGGCGGGATTAGAAGTGTTAATTTACAGGTAGGAAAAGCATATCTCTGCACATGATATCATGAAGGAGTAATGTTATGTTTCCTAAATTTTGTATCCTAAATGTGGTTCCTAATACATGTAGTAGTGGGCACACATGATTTTCATTGAAGGATGTTTCCATATTATTGAAGGTGGTCCCAGTGCCACATGTGTGAGGAACCAATTTGGAATACAAAATTTGGGAATTAGTATAACATTATTAATCATGAATATACAACAATTTTCCAACTCAAATAAGATCTAGAACCAACAATTCGGCAACAAAAAAAAAGGTCTAGAACAAACCAATATTTTTCAATTCATATTACCTAGCTAGAGGACCAAGTTCACTATCCAGATTCAGATTTACAAATCCAATGTTTTTATAAAGGTCTGACTCGCCGAGAGTTGTCTCCATAGCCAAACTCTCCGAGTGGGGGTGCGAGACACACAAGCCATTACTATTTCTACAGTCTTCCACGCAGAATTAACATCATAGTCTCCCCTTAACCTTGAATCAACAACATTTGTAATGTCCCCTGTTGTAAGCTTGGAATTACCCATTGAACTATGTGAACATTGCCTTTTGTTATTGATGGTCGGCCTATGATAATCTTCAAGATAACAACACCAAAGCTATAAACATTTCCATTCTGGATACTGCAACACTAGTTGATAGTGGTGCAGATTTAAATTGTATTCAAGAAGGCATAGTTCCAACCAAGTATTTTAAAAAAACTAAGCAATCTCTTACATCAGCCAGTGGTAGTCGTATCGCTATACATTATAAACTGACAGAAGTCCTTATTTGCAATGAAGGGACTTGTATACCCTCAACCTTTTTACTTGTTAAAAATTTATAGCAACAAGTAATTTTAGGAACACCTTTCTTAAATATCTTAATACCTTTGAACAAGATTGATCAAACAGGCATTTACTGTACTTATAATAGTAATGATCTGGTTTTTACTTTCCTTAAAGAACCAGACCAGGATACTGAATGAACTAAATTCACTATATGCATATTGAGCAACAATTAAAAATGCCCAATATCATATTTAAAATAAAAAAATATATAGAAAAGGATTTCCAAACCAGTATCTGTAGTGAACTTCCTAATGCTTTTTGGTCAAAAAAAGAAACATATTGTCACACCCCGCAGTAGCAAAAATAGAGAAAATAAATTCCTTTTTGGACCCGTAGGCCATGACAGTTGAAAGGCACCACATTGTCCATAACCAAAGTCTATAATCAGAGTAAATTCAACTACACATTTGAAAGGTTCTAAGCTCGATATACAAAGTCAGAGTGTAATACTAAACTATTACAATACCAAAGTGTTTACAAAATGTAATTAAAGTACTCCGACAACATACGCCAATTATGAACTTAACTATGAGAACGGTCTCTAAAAACATAAGCATAAACTATCAACATCAAGCTCCAAATATTCAGCTTTTAGTCTAGTAACCATAGAGTGAGAATTAGAGGAAGTGGAGATTGGTGGTGAAGAAGGAGACTGATGGACAATAGGAATAGAGTCTGGAACAGAGATAGACACTGTGGAAGATATAGGAACTGTGGGAAGAGAAGAGATAGAAGCAGAGGATGAAGTAGAGGAAGATGAATTTGAGAGAGACATGTCTGTAGTAGGAGAAGGAATAAAGGAAGGAAGAAAAGGAGATCTGGATGTGCTAGGACTAAGGGAAGATGAGGATGATGAGGAAGGAGACATGGAAGTAGTGAATGAGGTAGAAAAAGGAAATTGATTCTCAACAAATTGAACATGTCTGGAAGTAAAAACTTGACCAGATTGAATGTCAAGGCACCTGTAACCTTTGGAATTTGCAGCATAGCCTATGAAAACACAACACTTTGACTTTTGCTGAAGTTTGGAAGTTCTATAAGGCAAAAGCCAAGGGTAGCAACAACAACCAAATACTCTAAATGAAGAGTAGTCAGGGGATAGATGAAATAGACTTTCATAAGGAGACTTAAATTGAATGACTGAAGATGGCAGCCTATTTATCAAAAAAGTTGCTGTAAGTATGGCATCTGGCCAGTACTTAGGAGGCATAGAAGAATGATTGAGCAAGGTGAGAGTAGTTTCAAGGAGATGTCTGTGCTTTCTTTCACTGACACCATTTTGCTCAGGGGTATGAGGACAAGTGGTTTGATGTTGAATACCATGAAGAGCAAGAAAGGAAGCCATAGGCTTATTCACATATTCACCCCCATTGTCAGTTCTGAGAATCTTAAGCTTGGTGGTGAATTGATTTTCAACCAGATTTTTAAAGGAAACAAAGGTAGAGAAAACATCTGATTTAAGTTTTAAAGGATATAGCCAAGTGAATCTGGAGAAATCATCAATGAACACAACATAAAACCTATAACCAGAAACTGATAGAGTGGAAGTGGGGCCCCACACATCACTGTGAATAATTTCTAAGGGATTTTTGGCAGAAGTTTGTGATGGAAAGAAAGGAAGCCTTTTACTTTTGGAGGCTAGACATGGATGACAAGAGATGTTAGAAGAAATTGAGCATGGAATTTGGTGTTTGTGAGAGATAAGATTCATAATCTTGATAGAAGGATGACCCAATCGATAATGCCAAGTGGGTGGGATCTGAATAGATGTAAAGGCAGTGGGAGAAGGTGATGCCAAATTATTGAGTGAAGTAGGAGACAGAGAATAAAGCCCTTGATGGCATGGTCCTTGAAGAAGAACTTGATTAGTGAATTTATCTTGGATTACAAAACCTTGAGAATCAAAAATGAGTCTACAATTATTATCCCTGGCAAGTTGATATACAGAAAGGAGATTATGATTTAGCTGAGGAGCATGAAGAATTTGAGAGAGTAGAAGTGATTTAGAAGGAGTTGACAGAAGCCCATCTCCAGTATGTGCTATCTGAACTGAATTCCCATTTGCCACAGAGACTGTATTGACACCATGATATGGACTGGGCAATGGAAGATGAGTAAGATCATTGGTCAGATGACTTGTAGCTCCTGTGTCAAGAAACCACTAAGCTTGAGAAGGTGAGGAGGTATGAGTAAAAAAGGCATGAAGAGAATTGGGATCAGAAGAACCAGAATTAGAGGAATCAGTAGGATTTGGAGGGTCAGAATAAGAGTACCATTCTGGTGGTGCTGGAGAAGCAGGGTTGAGTGAGGATGAGTCATAAGACTGAGAAAGATGTTGAATAGGAGGAGTGGGTAGGAGAGGCAAGGAATTATGATATGGAATTGGGTTAGAAGAATCTGAAAGAGATGTTGTGGAATTGAGTGAAGATGGTGGATGAGTATGAACCAGATAGGCTTGAGAATGTCCTTGGAAATTAGGATTGAAAGGCCTTTGATGAGAGTTCTGAGGATGAAACTGTGAGAATGCATTGTGATTGGACTGAGAATTAGAATTATACTGATGCTGAAAGTTAGAAGGAGTTTGGAAAGAAGAATTATACCTATGAAAACACTCAGCAGCAACATGGTTACTCTTTCCACAGATCTGACAATACACTCTGAATTGATTATTTCTTCCATTTCCTCTTCCTCTGTTGTTTCTATTTCGACCACCACCCCTAAAATTCTGATTAAAGTTATGCACATTCTGGTAGTTTTCTGATGAAGCTTGAGGAACATTAACAGGCCCACAATTTCCAGATGAAGAAGATAACTTGCCTTGCATGTTCTTATCAACTACTGCTAGAGCAGACACTTTTTGCCCTATTGCCATTAACTCTTTTTCACGATTTTGGTGAATTTCTTCAGATCGAAGAAGAGCATGTAAATCATAGAAGGAAATTGACTGAGTTGTGGCCCTTAGAGTGGTTTTCAAGGAAGAATATTCTTGTGAGAGTCCATTAACAGTATAAAGAACAAGATCATCTTCATTTACTGGAGATCCAGCTGCTGAAAGTTTATCAGCACAATCCTTGATTTTATCAAGATACTCATCCATGGTGCTTTGATCTTTACTAGCATTTAGTAGTTTAAGTTTTAATTCATGAACATGTGAACGAGAAGAGGACATATATCTCTTAGCTAGATAATCCCAAATTTCAGAAGCATGATCAATTCCCAGAATTTGTGGAAGAATTGCAGGTGAGATTATGGCATTCATACAACTAACAAGTTGATTATCAATATCAGTCCATTCAAGAAATTCAGAGTTTGTAATTTGATTACCTTCTTCATCTATTGAGAATCGAGGCGGCTGAGAACTTGATCCATCAACATACTTCAATAAATGATTAGCTCTCAGTGCATTCCTTACTTGAAGTTGCCAAACCATATAGTTTGTCTGATCGAGTCTGACATTGACAAGAGATGATAAATTTGATACGAAGAACACTAAATTTGCGGGTAGATTGAGTGATTGTAGCTGGTTCACCATTGATTCTGGAAAACTTTTCAAGATGATGAAATAGATGAAGAACAGGAGAAATAGATGAAGAAAGTGGATTAGAGATGAAGATCTAATGAGCGATGAAGATGATGAGCGAGACAGGGGAGATCAAAAGCTCTGATACCATGTCTCGCTCATCATCTTCATCGCTCATTAGATCTTCATCTCTAATCCACTTTCTTCATCTATTTCTCCTGTTCTTCATCTATTTCATCATCTTGAAAAGTTTTCCAGAATCAATGGTGAACCAGCTACAATCACTCAATCTACCCGCAAATTTAGTGTTCTTCGTATCAAATTTATCATCTCTTGTCAATGTCAGACTCGATCAGACAAACTATATGGTTTGGCAACTTCAAGTAAGGAATGCACTGAGAGCTAATCATTTATTGAAGTATGTTGATGGATCAAGTTCTCAGCCGCCTCGATTCTCAATAGATGAAGAAGGTAATCAAATTACAAACTCTGAATTTCTTGAATGGACTGATATTGATAATCAACTTGTTAGTTGTATGAATGCCATAATCTCACCTGCAATTCTTCCACAAATTCTGGGAATTGATCATGCTTCTGAAATTTGGGATTATCTAGCTAAGAGATATATGTCCTCTTCTCGTTCACATGTTCATGAATTAAAACTTAAACTACTAAATGCTAGTAAAGATCAAAGCACCATGGATGAGTATCTTGATAAAATCAAGGATTGTGCTGATAAACTTTCAGCAGCTGGATCTCCAGTAAATGAAGATGATCTTGTTCTTTATACTGTTAATGGACTCTCACAAGAATATTCTTCCTTGAAAACCACTCTAAGGGCCACAACTCAGTCAATTTCCTTCTATGATTTACATGCTCTTCTTCGATCTGAAGAAATTCACCAAAATCGTGAAAAAGAGTTAATGGCAATAGGGCAAAAAGTGTCTGCTCTAGCAGTAGTTGATAAGAACATGCAAGGCAAGTTATCTTCTTCATCTGGAAATTGTGGGCCTGTTAATGTTCCTCAAGCTTCATCAGAAAACTACCAGAATGTGCATAACTTTAATCAGAATTTTAGGGGTGGTGGTCGAAATAGAAACAACAGAGGAAGAGGAAATGGAAGAAATAATCAATTCAGAGTGTATTGTCAGATCTGTGGAAAGAGTAACCATGTTGCTGCTGAGTGTTTTCATAGGTATAATTCTTCTTTCCAAACTCCTTCTAACTTTCAGCATCAGTATAATTCTAATTCTCAGTCCAATCACAATGCATTCTCACAGTTTCATCCTCAGAACTCTCATCAAAGGCCTTTCAATCCTAATTTCCAAGGACATTCTCAAGCCTATCTGGTTCATACTCATCCACCATCTTCACTCAATTCCACTACATCTCTTTCAGATTCTTCTAACCCAATTCCATATCATAATTCCTTGCCTCTCCTACCCACTCCTCCTATTCAACATCTTTCTCAGTCTTATGACTCATCCTCACTCAACCCTGCTTCTCCAGCACCACCAGAATGGTACTCTTATTCTGACCCTCCAAATCCTACTGATTCCTCTAATTCTGGTTCTTCTGATCCCAATTCTCTTCATGCCTTTTTTACTCATACCTCCTCACCTTCTCAAGCTCAGTGGTTTCTTGACACAGGAGCTACAAGTCATCTGACCAATGATCTTACTCATCTTCCATTGCCCAGTCCATATCATGGTGTCAATACAGTCTCTGTGGCAAATGGGAATTCAGTTCAGATAGCACATACTGGAGATGGGCTTCTGTCAACTCCTTCTAAATCACTTCTACTCTCTCAAATTCTTCATGCTCCTCAGCTAAATCATAATCTCCTTTATGTATATCAACTTGCCAGGGATAATAATTGTAGACTCATTTTTGATTCTCAAGGTTTTGTAATCCAAGATAAATTCACTAATCAAGTTCTTCTTCAAGGACCATGCCATCAAGGGCTTTATTCTCTGTCTCCTACTTCACTCAATAATTTGGCATCACCTTCTCCCACTGCCTTTACATCTATTCAGATCCCACCCACTTGGCATTATCGATTGGGTCATCCTTCTATCAAGATTATGAATCTTATCTCTCACAAACACCAAATTCCATGCTCAATTTCTTCTAACATCTCTTGTCATCCATGTCTAGCCTCCAAAAGTAAAAGGCTTCCTTTCTTTCCATCACAAACTTCTGCCAAAAATCCCTTAGAAATTATTCACAGTGATGTGTGGGGCCCCACTTCCACTCTATCAGTTTCTGGTTATAGGTTTTATGTTGTGTTCATTGATGATTTCTCCAGATTCACTTGGCTATATCCTTTAAAACTTAAATCAGATGTTTTCTCTACCTTTGTTTCCTTTAAAAATCTGGTTGAAAATCAATTCACCACCAAGCTTAAGATTCTCAGAACTGACAATGGGGGTGAATATGTGAATAAGCCTATGGCTTCCTTTCTTGCTCTTCATGGTATTCAACATCAAACCACTTGTCCTCATACCCCTGAGCAAAATGGTGTCAGTGAAAGAAAGCACAGACATCTCCTTGAAACTACTCTCACCTTGCTCAATCATTCTTCTATGCCTCCTAAGTACTGGCCAGATGCCATACTTACAGCAACTTTTTTGATAAATAGGCTGCCATCTTCAGTCATTCAATTTAAGTCTCCTTATGAAAGTCTATTTCATCTATCCCCTGACTACTCTTCATTTAGAGTATTTGGTTGTTGTTGCTACCCTTGGCTTTTGCCTTATAGAACTTCCAAACTTCAGCAAAAGTCAAAGTGTTGTGTTTTCATAGGCTATGCTGCAAATTCCAAAGGTTACAGGTGCCTTGACATTCAATCTGGTCAAGTTTTTACTTCCAGACATGTTCAATTTGTTGAGAATCAATTTCCTTTTTCTACCTCATTCACTACTTCCATGTCTCCTTCCTCATCATCCTCATCTTCCCTTAGTCCTAGCACATCCAGATCTCCTTTTCTTCCTTCCTTTATTCCTTCTCCTACTACAGACATGTCTCTCTCAAATTCATCTTCCTCTACTTCATCCTCTGCTTCTATCTCTTCTCTTCCCACAGTTCCTATATCTTCCACAGTGTCTATCTCTGTTCCAGACTCTATTCCTATTGTCCATCAGTCTCCTTCTTCACCACCAATCTCCACTTCCTCTAATTCTCACTCTATGGTTACTAGACTAAAAGCTGGTATTTCCAAACCTAAAAAGCCTTTTCTTCCTTCAGCACATGTGGTTACTGTTACTACAGATTCTGAATTTTTAACTACTGAACCCCTTACCTTCCATCAAGCTAATTCCTCTTCAGTATGGAGGAGAGCAATGTCTGAAGAGTACAATGCTCTATTGGCACAGCATACTTGGTCTTTAGTTGATTTACCACCTGAAAAATCTCTTATTGGTTGTAAGTGGATATACAAAATCAAGAAAAATGCAGATGGTTCCATAGCTAGATACAAAGCTAGACTAGTGGCAAAAGGATTTACTCAGACAGAAGGATTAGATTACTTTGAGACATTCAGTCCTGTGGTTAAGCAACCAACTATTAGGTTGGTGATCTCTTTGGCTCTTCATTTTGGATGGCAACTCAAACAATTGGATGTTTCTAATGCCTTCTTACATGGTCTCTTAGAGGAAGAGGTATATATGTCACAACCACCTGGTTTCACTGATTCCACTCATCCTCAGAAGGTGTGCAAACTCTATAAGGCCTTGTATGGCCTAAAGCAAGCCCCTAGAGCCTGGTTTGCTACCCTTTCCAGATTTTTGCTGCAACATGGCTTTGTCAACAGCCTAGCTGATTCATCCCTATTTGTTCAGCATAATTCCAATCAAGTAATCATCATTCTTGTCTATGTGGATGATATAATAATCACAGGCAGTAGTTCACAATGCATTAGTCAGTTTGTCTCTGCAATGCAGTCCACATTTGCAATGAAGGACTTAGGGACATTGCATTACTTTCTGGGAATTGAGGTTCAGCATACCTCTTCAGGTCTTATATGTTCTCAGCAGAAATATGCTACAGATATACTTGCTAAAGCCTCTATGACAGATTGCAAGCCTACTGCTTCTCCCACAGCAGTTAAAGCATCTCTGTTATTGGATGAAACTCCATATAATAATCCTCTTCTCTACAGAAGCTTGGTTGGATCATTGCAGTACCTTACTATTACAAGGCCAGACATTTCTTATGCTGTTAATAAAGTCTGTCAGCATCTCCACAATCCTCTCAACTGTCATTTTCAAGCTCTGAAAAGAATTCTCAAGTATCTTAAAGGAACTCTAGACCATGGCTTAATTTTTCAATCTGGTCCTATTACTTTGCATGGTTTTTCAGATGCTGATTGGGCAGGTGATAGTCTGGACAGAAGATCTACTACTGGCTCTTGTATTTTCTTAGGTTCCAATCTACTCTCTTGGTCTGCTAAGAAACAGCCCACTGTGGCCAGGTCAAGTACAGAAGCAGAATACAAGGCCTTGGCCAACACTGCAGCTGAAGTGTTATGGCTCAAGCAACTTCTGACTGATCTACATATTGTGCTACCTAATTCACCCATTCTCTGGTGTGATAACATCAGTGCCTTGGCCCTTGCAGCTAACCCAATCTTTCATGCCAGAACAAAACACATCGAAGTCGATTACCACTTTGTCAGGGAGAAAATTGCAGCCAAGTCTCTGAAAGTGTTACATGTGTCTTCTCAAGATCAGTTAGCTGACTTATTTACTAAGTCTCTTCCAATTCCAAGGTTTAAAGATTTGAAGTCTCGCTTAATGCCTCTTTCAGTCACTTCAAGATGATTCTGGCTCCCACCATCATCTTGAGGGGGGATGTTAAGAATAATGAGCTCACCAATTATAAAGTGTATCACTTACACTAGATATATGTTAGAATCTGTTATGATCAGTAACATTCTCTTAATAACGAATTCTGTTGTAACAAACTGTAGAAAAATGTCAAGTGCTCTTCTATAAGAGAGCACATGAGAGCTCTCTGTAATTCAAGGAAAAAGAAAAATCAATACAGAAAATATTCAGTTCTTCAATCTCTTGTTCAGTTTCTGAATTTCTTCAGAAAATCCTACTAGGTATTAAAAAGTTTGAAGGTTTTTTTATAACTCCAATAGCAATTTAATTAATTAGAACTACTTCAGATTCAACGTCATGGATAAAATCTATGGATATTTAATTTTTGGTAGGGAGAGAGATACAAAGATCTCTATATTTAAAAAAAAAAAAAAAAAATGTAAGGTCAACACTACTGGCTCTTTCGTATATGCCATAGAAAATTAAGTACTAAAATTAACTTCTTTGTTTGAAAATTTGATAATTTGGGTTTCAATTTCTAAAGATAAGAGCAAACCTTAGTGACAGCGATCCATCTTTTGACTTTGCAAGGAGTTCATTTGGAATTGAAGAGAAGTTGTTTCCTTTCAGGTTTCTGCAAAAGAAGAAAAAACTATAATCCCTTATTTTTATTCCATTAAAATAGATACATGAGTCAACGAAGTAACTTACAGGACTCTCAAGTTACCCATTTGAGAAAGAAAACTAGGCACTGGTCCAGTCAATTTATTGTTTGATAAATCCCTGAAATTACCCAAAAAAACAGAAAAAAGAAAAAGAAAAAAGACATATGCTTGTCATTGCATTGAGAGATTGCAACATCTACAGGTGTAGATTTGATTGAAAATAAAACTTACAGAGATTGTAACATTGTGAGGTTATATATGGAAGGCGTTATCTCTCCAGATAAATTACTCGACGACATGTCCCTGATGTGTAAATTTTAAGTGCCATAATTAGTATTTTGAATATATAGGTAGTTGAAGCTAGGATGATAATTAAGGTGTATGGCATGGACAGACCCACTCAGGGAAAAGGAGGCACATGCCCGACTAAGGATCCTCGGCTCCTTTGTGGACAGTACACATGTGGTGATAATTGCAAGTCTACTAATTTTTTTTTCCAAAAAAAAATACAAATTTGTGGTCCTGCAAACACCACATGAGTTTTGCCCACAAAGTGACCGCCGACAGTGGCGAATCCAGGAATCTCCGCCAGGGGGGACTGCGTGTAACCCTGAGGCTAATTTTTTTTTGGGTCTATTTATATTTAGGCCAATATATTACATATAATAAGTTTTCTTTTTAATTTTTGGGAGAATGAAGTATAATTGGGCCAAGATATTATATATAAATCCTTTTTTTTTTTAGCCTAACACATTTTTTGGAGGGCTATATAATAAGTTTAATTATTTTGGAGGGGCCAAAGCTTAATAAATTTGAAATTTTATTTAAAATACATGTATAAAAGTGTAATTTTCCAAAAGCTATGGGTGACTTCCCCACTGAGTCTGCCGGGGATCCGTGCCCTCCTCAAACTTGTAATTTATCCATTCAAAACTCAGAAATCTCACTTTGATCCTTAAATTCCGTATTTAATTTAAATCCAAATAAAGATCTTATTTACTCAATTAGCCTCAATAAGTTATGACTAATAAATTATCATTTTGAGCATATTTAGGATTCTTTCTTTTACAAGTGAAACTAATAAATGTTAAAAAAATAATTAAGCATATGAACACAATTTTATGGATCAAAGAATTATGGGAGAGATTACTTTGCCTTTGAATAATTATATTTTACCCACTATATATAAAATCCACAGAATAACCACAAAATATTTAAAAACCTAGATTATATATAGTTTTTCTATGAAAAAAATTCAGATCCCCATGTAAGCTTGTGCCCTTTTAAGATAAAATCCTAGGTCTGCATGCATGTAATAGTAAACATACAGTGATACGATCCTAGGCGGGTCATAATCGGTGTAACTGCAGCGGATACCGATCCAAGCATAAACTTTAGGGCCACATGGATCTCCTTCCCAGTTTCTCGACAGTCCATATATAGACTTAATGCTCAAGATTGATGCAACTAATAGAGACAAGAACAAATAGTTGGAACATGGAGCAAAATAAGAAGTTAAGATAAACTAAAATTTAACGCATGTGTTAGACTCGATCGTCTTCACTTTCCGTGTTTTTTTAAAACTTGAAACTTAGGGTGCGTTTGATAAAATTGAAAACTAAGTGCTGAAAAATAAGTGCTGGATACTAAGTACTGAAAATTTAAAGTGATTGAATTTGTAATACTGAAAACAGTGCTTCAACTATTGAAATAGAATGCATTCAGTGATTAATTTCAGTAGAAATTTTTCAC
The DNA here is from genome assembly GCA_033977485.1 of Hydrangea macrophylla. NCBI lineage: Eukaryota > Viridiplantae > Streptophyta > Magnoliopsida > Cornales > Hydrangeaceae > Hydrangea > Hydrangea macrophylla. The sequence goes on from CM066991.1 coordinate 143,267,653, forward strand.
TTAAAGTTTTTCAGTGATTTTTTGGCTACTTTTTCAATAAAGTGTATGTTATCAAACGCACTGAAAAAGAATAAGTGCTGAATCTTTTCATTTTCAGCACTTATTTGGATTATCAAACATACCCTTAGTCTTTTTTTTTTTTTCCTGAAAACTTGAAACTTAATCTCCTTTCGATCGTGTGCGAATACAGGACTTAGGCTTAGTTTGGCCCCCACGTGGCTTTTTAAAAGAAGATTATGAATTTATTACTAAGTTCTTTGATAATTTTATACAAGTGACACAATACTCTTCAAAAAGACATCATGATACCAAAAAGCAACCTTAAGATTTTACAAGCTCCATTCTAGAGCTTTTAAAAGCTCCCTTTAAAAAAGCCCTAAGTTCAATTTTTGCAAAGCTAATAAACTAGTTACCAAATGAATTAACATGAAATTGTGCTTTAAAAAAGGAGAAGCACCACGTGGGGGCCAAACTAAGCCTTAGAGGGGTTGATTATAACTTTGAAATGACAAGTATACCCCCCATCATTTTCAACATTTATAGACTATCTCAGGGCGGACCCATAGAGACCGGGGGGTGGGCATGGGCAAAAATTGAAAAGTTTGAGGGTCTATATAGAATTTTGAAGATTTGAAAATATTTTACATAGTGGTCCCATTAAATTTGTGACTTTATATATGGAGGTTTTTAACACATAGTGTCCACTTGACTTTCATTGTGTTGAAATGGTGATGTGTTAGGAATCACATTTGGGGATAAAAAAATTTGAAAAGATTAACATTACAAGATAAATAACAATATCCATTAGTGTAACCGTGTGACATTAAAAGTTCCTATTAATAGTGAAGGAGAAGAGTCATATCCCCTTATTCAGCTCAGGAGATAAACAATATCTAAATCTAATTTGTCACAACTATGTCAACTACTCAGTCAAGTCTCTGTCTCACTTAAAAATAAAAAATATGTATAAATAACCGAAAAAGAATTTTCGCATACAACTTGACCCCTCTATCTTCTTCATAATGAAGTCCACCTCAACCCACACAACGTCTATTTGAGAGTCCGTGAATTGGAATGTGATTATTCATAATTTGTAAAAAGTATTTTAGTATTGAAACTAAAAATGGAAAAGTTCATTATGTTTTTTTTCGCCTGTGGTCATTCCTAACTTCTTTTTAGTAATTAATGAGTTTAAGCAATAATTATAGCATAATTACTAATTTTTCGAGGGAATTGATTTTGGCACTCCAAAAATTATCATTGGCACTCTATAGTACCACATTTAGTGCATGTAGTACCATATAGTTAATGCATTGCATGGAATGTCAATGGTAACTTTTGGAGTGCCAAAATCAATTCCCATTTTTCAAATGACCAAATTTAAGATGATAAGTTTATACCTTAACCACATCCCTTGTGGCTGAGTAGTAAACTTCTTGGGTGTACTACCTCAGAGATTTAGTGTTCGAGTCATGGCGAGCGTGACCATTGGCGAATTCACCCGGCAACTCTAGGACCTCGGAGAATTAGTCGAGGTGTGCGCAAGCTGGCCCGGACACCCCCGATTACCAAAAAAAAAAAGAAGTTTGTACCTTGAATTCTATGTAGATTATGAATGAACTCATTCAATTTCATTGACACGCTAATCGCTAGGCCCTCAATGTCTTAGATTTATTTCTATATGGTTGGAAACTTGGAGGTGGTGGATGGTTGAAGGTGAGCAACGGTGGTGACCCACCGGTGACATTGGTGGTTTTAAGGAAAAATAAGATAGTGGAAGAAATAAAATGAAGAAAAAATCTTAGGAGAAAAATTTTCAAATCAAGAAATTTGTCAAAATTCGTCCCGCTTATAGAATTTTGAAATTCAATTATATTTCTGTTTAATCACAACCATGAAGAGTTAAGTTTTTTGAATTAAAGCCTAAATATGAGGAGATAAAATATAATTAATCCTAGATACAAATTGGAACACTCTTGGGCAGGGGCGCAGCCATAAATTTCATTCAATGGGTACCAATTAACTTGATTGGGTTAAGAAAGTTATACTGGGATTCGGGGGCAGTACCCCCGATTTTTTTTTTGGTCGTCTATTTATACATTTTTGATAATAAGATAAGAAAAGATAATGAGAAAAATATATAAGGAGAGATAAATACAAACTATTTGATTCAACAAGGCATGGTGCCATGCACCTATCCAAGTAAAAAAAAAACCACATGGTATGGTGTCAACAGACAACAGGGTTTGTAATACTTAATTGGGTTGGGCTGAAATGAGAATAGACATAATAAGATTTAAATTAGGATGGTCGCGGGCTAGAATATCACATGAGCTATTTTGTATGGTGTCTAGTATTAGGTGGATTTATCTATAATTTGAATTTAGAACACTAAATCGGTTGGGCCTAAATGAGAATGGATATAATAAAGTTTAATAGTATGAAATATTATGGTGTGCTAAAATATCACATGTACTAAAAAAAATTCTCAAACTTCAAAAGTTGAGTGGGTACCATGGTACCCACTGGTTACCATGTCCCTACGCCCCTGCACTTGGGTGAAGTTCTTTAGGTGTGACTCGTTAATTTCCTTGGAATTTAAGATTAAAAAAATAATGTTAAAAAAAATTCTTTTTTTTAAAAAAATTGGTCCCACAATTGTGAGAAAGAACCTAATGAATCACACCTAAAGAACTTTACCGAAGTGTGTTCCATAAAAATTAACAATGTTAAATACATACCATCTTTGTCATCTGTTAAAGCATCAGAGAGTTGTTTGGTAGTAAAGATCTCGAGGGCATTGATTAAAGGCGGAAGGGTTGATCTTGAAGTCTTATTGATATGAACCTCGAACTTTGGGCTTGTCTTTGTTGGTAATTGGCTGTACACTGAATCTGCAGTCAAATACATAGGAGTAAAAGGACCATACCATAAATCCTGGTTCATGTAGATGTTGAATTCTCTTGTTTGATTGGTGGCTTGCAAGTTTTGAAGCTCAGCAAAGTGCATGAATACGTAGAATTGGTCTGTGGAATTCTCAGGTACCCAGTCGATCTCCAAGAAATCGGTCTCATTTGGCACTATGCATTTGCTCATGACGACAGGTGGTGGGTGGAATTTGTTGTTTTTAGAGTCAATGGTTGAGCCGGTTGTTAAAACTGAGGCATTGACATACTCAGCGGGCCACCATAACCGATCGTAGGGGTCATCCTTGTACCTAAGTGAAATCAAATTTTATTAGCATAGTGAGATACTTTTTAGGGTTAATTACACACATCTCTCTTGGGATTTAATAAAATTATACTGATTTCTCTTTTATATTATAAAATTATACAGATTTTTCCTCCAACATGAATTTACGTACTTACTAGTTATATTATCTGCAATTGCCTGAATCTCGAGGCGTTCTTCGAACCAATCATAGACTTTATTGAGATAGGTGAGACTTCCCTATTTTACCCCTTACTTTAATTTGTTTACTATATATTTTACTAAGTTACGCACACACACATCTCTCTCTCTCTCTCTCTCTCTACTGTGTGTATGTATAGATATAGATATAGATATACAAATACATACATAATGTATGGGCATACATATATATATATATATATATATGAATTTGTTTAAAAAATAAAAATTTAAAACTCAAAATCAATTGTTCCCAAAACAAAATTTGTTCCTATGATTTAAACAAAAAATCAATTTATTCCAAAAACTGATTTGTTCCTAAGATTTAAACTCAAAATCAATTTATTCTAAAAACCTAAGATCTAAACCAAAATACCAAACCCACCTCAAAGATGTATACACGTATCTATGTATATATGTATTCAATGGTTATATTAATACAAATATGTATGTATATACGGTGTGTATGTATGTATATATGTATGGTACGTATATGTGGTGTGTATGTATGTATGTATGCATGTATGTGTATATATATATAGTAGACACGGGTACGGGACGGATGCATGGGCAAGAGGGGGCAAAGCACTCCCCTCTTGAAATTCCATTCAAGCCTCCCCTAGTTATGAAAATTATCTACTATGCATAAAAATACCAAAATATGTATAAATAGGTCCATTTTTTTTCAAGGGCGCTGCCCCTGAACCCCCGTATATCAAGCCTCCCTGGATTGATTTTCTAGATCCGCCCCTGATAGTAGAGAGAGAGGAGGAGGATTATTTTTTTTGATAACTATGGGTATTTTCAGAATTAGCAAATTAAGAAGGGAGGTCTCTGTAAATTTTGCAATCTAGAGGGGAGGTGTGTGCAATGCAAATCCAAATCTCAAGGGAGGTCTATGTAATTTTACAATATAGAGAGGAGATCCGTGTAATTTTGCCAAAACTCAAAGGAGGTCCGTGTAATTAATCCTACTTTTTAATACGAGCAATTGGTTCGTTTGCCAAAATAAAAAAATGTAATACAAAAATTAAGAGAATCAAATAAAGAAAATTTTGTTTAACATTAATATGCTATCACAAGGGAATTAGGGTATTTTCAAATTAAAAAAAAAAAAAAATTGGGAAGTTATTGCTTTTAGATTAATCGCCTTTTCAAGTTTTTCGAAAATGTTGTTTGTTGAAAAGGTTGGTTCAAAATTATTGATTTATTCAATAATCTCAATTAATTGATTCTCAAACGGACTGTTGGTATCACATACAGTACTAGTTTTCTTGCTCATTGTAGTCAATTTCTCTAGATATTTTATTTTGAAAGGTGGAGAACTTTATTCAAATTGACCGGTGTATATGTAACGCCAATCATATATGCTATATATGCACTAGTTAACAGTTTGCCTTGTTACATTAGAATGGAAAGGCTTAAAAACACTTGAAAATATACACCACGTTTTTTTTCGCTTTCAAAACTTAATTTTAAACCTCTATTCCCAATAACATCACTTAAAGGGTGTTGATTTCAAATTGAGGACAATCTGTGACATATGTGACAGTTGAAAATTTGAGGGCCTTAAATGATTGTCCTCCATTAATTGAAACCAATTTTGCTATAGTTTTTGACTGAAATCCATTGAATAATTGATGATGTAATTTATAATAGATGATTCAAAATAAATGTATAAAGATTTAAAAAGCATTACTAAAATGTAATTGACTCAGCTTGGAACTAATTTCTCATGTTTCCCACAAATTAAAATTTATTTTAAAATTGTGGTTGGTTGGCGTCGTACGGCATCTTGATAAGACCAATTCTTTTGATTGAACCATGAACTCTCCTAAAATGGGTAAATTACGGTAACACCCCCTGAACTATGACCATTTTTCACTAACACCTCTTGAACTTTAAAATTGAACAGATTCACCCCTGAACAATTCAAAAATGAACAAACAACTCCCTGCAGAAGGGGTTTTATTGTCAACAAATGATAGTTTAGGGGGTGACTTTGTTCAGTTTTAAAATATAGGAGGTGTTAGTGAAAAATGGTCATAGTTCAAGGGATGTTACTATAATTTACCCAAAAAAAAAAAAGAAGAATGCATATGTATAAATTTACCCAAAATATGGTTCTCACTCAAGTATTTTATTGGTCAATGCAATTAACCCTAGGTCCCACTATATTGACCAATGGAATGCTTGGATGAGCATTGATAAACTATTTTTTGGTGAGCAAAAATGCTTTTTTTATTTATAGGGAGAATCAATGCTAGACGTTGATTATAGCGTCGCACCATGATCAATCACTCTGATACTTGCAAAACTCGATATATTGGCCCCCACCTCACTAGATATAATTCGTAGTAGTATTTAGTTTTGTTCCTTATTTTCTTTTTTTTCTTTTTTTTTCCCCTACCAAAAATTCAAAAGCACGTTTGAAACAAAAGACTAACGTACCTCAGAAAATCTTTGGCCTTTGAACCACTGATATACAGACGCGAATATAAGTTTAGTGATCCAGACGCAGTTTCATACATAGAATTATCCAAAGGCCTTAACTCTAAGGCTGATATGATAGGTATCCCGAGTCCAACATTGATAAGACACACAGATATATAATCCGTAGTGGGGATATGTATGACCTCCAATATCCGACCATTATTTGTTTGGGGTAGGACCACCGTGTACCAGAAATTAACTCCGATGTGCAGATCGAATTGCGGTCGTTGATTATGGGCATCATAGTTTCCGTACATAAAGTAGGCACGTACCAGATATTTGTTACCTCTGCCACGCGCTGGTCTGAGAGTGTAACAGTTTCTGATTCCCCGAGGAAAGCTTCTAAGGGTAACGAATTGTTGTTGAAGTGAGTTGCTCCTAGAATCAGGAGATATGTAATTGTTCTCACCTGTGTCTACATACCCTGTATCTGACATGTAATATAGCCCGGTCGTGTTATCGGTATAGCTAGAATTCTCAGCTATCCCACAATCTATGCTTATAAACCTTGAATATATATATATATATATATGTTTATATAATATTTATATAGATATAGTTAGAGAACTAAATTATTCTTAGCAAAAAAAAAGAGAACTAAATTATTAATTGAAATTCATTTCTAGAGAGAGGGTTTAATTCCAAACCTGATGTGTCCTGGGCATGAACCACAAATATAAAGGCAAAGCCACAAAGGAAAGAAAAGAGGAACCTTTTTGACATCCCCACCACCATTAATTCCTTTGATCTATTCATATTCTTCATGCTGATCAATATGGAAAAGCCTAACATGCCTTCCGACCTCACTTTTTTATATATATATATATATATATATGCATGTTGACAAATTGCATGTTGTCTACTACTTAAATGATATACAATTTTGAGCTACATGCTGTCGTAAGAAAAATTAAGAGTAAATTATGTTGAACTCCCATGAGATAAGGTTAAAATGGAGAGACATCCCTAGTCATGGAATGGAAAATTACAGTGATCTCCATTAATGAAGTTGGAGATTAACACTTTTCTCCTTCTAGTCAATTGCTAATTGACCGCTCATTTTCTTTAATTTAAAAACTTTTATATAATGATCTACTTATTCTTACTAAAGTTAATAAAAAAATTTATATTCCATTTTTTTTTTTTTTTTTTGCAAGAATGGATGCAATAATATATTAACTCTCTACTGCTAAGTTTGTCCTTTTATAATTTGTTGCCTTTATTTAAATTAACAAATTTTATCCAAAAAATATTTAAATTAACAAATATACTTAGTTTAAGCGGTATATGGATAGTTTTGCAGGCATCACTTATTTTGTTGGTTCTATCTTTGATAAAAGAGGCTAGTGCAATTTTGCATATCACAAGAGATCGAGGTTCTTAATTGATTTTGACCTGGCGTAAGGGAAAGTAATTGTAATTATCCTAAAAATAAAATTGCTACTGAGTCAATTGCCTTGTTCCCCAGCATAAAACTATGGATATCCTTTTAGTACTCGAAGAATTATACAACTCAAATGACATCCAAAATGTCTCATTTGACTACTAGCATATATGAAAAAGAAAAAAAGAAAAAAAGAAATAAAAAATAAAGAAGTTAGGTTGGATAAGTTACCGAAAGAAAAAGGTTAGAGAAGTTTTTGTCCTTGCAGTTTTCCTTCAAACAATCTCAATTTTCCTCAATCAATAATTCAATTATGTTATAAAATGTATCTACCACTACATTAATGGATGTCCTACCACTACATTAATGGATGTCTACCACTACATTAATGGATGTCCTACCACTACACTAATGAATGTCTATAAATTGAGCATCAACTCAATGAAGAAGAGATACGGAAGAATTAGAGATCTAGAACAGAGAAACAAGAGAGAAATAGAGAAGTGTAATATTGAGAGTTTCTACACTGATTATGTTTGGATTGTACTTCTACAAATCCCTCAATAATATATCAACTCCCTCCGCAGTGGACGTAGGCAAATTGCCGAACCACCTGAAATATTTGTGTCCCTTTGTGTAATTATTTATTTGTGCACCAGTTATTACTAGTTTTATAACACGTTATCAGCACGAGCCTATACCAACTGGGTTGATCATATCAAAGGGTAAGAATATCATTTTTATTGATTATACTTATACTTAACTGTCTTCATATATAATATATATGTATACATATATACACCCCTGAAGTGGTTATAATTTAAACTCCTCTTGATCAAAGGAATTTATTACAAACTTCCTGAAGAAGTAATTAGACAGTCCTCTTGAAGAGGCAATATTTTAAATGCTCCCGAAGAGTTAAAAAAAAAAAAAAAAAAAAAAAATTAAACCTCTTGAAGAGGTAATAGATAAAACTTCTGCAGAAGTACTTATTATACTCCTGAAGAGATACAGATATATCTATTTTTACTTGTAGATGCATATACTCTTGAAGAGTTAGTCTCTTAAAGAGATTATGGAGAATCAAACTAATTATCCTCCCGAAGAGGAAATTCTTATATTGTAGTATTGCATTATTTACTTGACATTAACATGTTTATTTACATGCATATGCATTTACTAGATTCTAAATATTATTATTTTTATATATATAGTGTTCTACAATATGTCAAATCTTGTCAAGCTTGATATTGTGGCTTTGGACATTTCTGGGAACAATTATCTGTTGTGGGCTCACCAAGCTGAAATCCGACTAAAATCAAAGAAACTTTGGAAAATTGTTGTAGAAGAAAATAATGGATTAGTACAAGATCAAGATAAGTTAGAGGAAGATCAATCCACGGCAATGATTTTCCTTCTCCACCATATCCATGAAGGTTTACAAAATGAGTATCTTACGGTCAAGGATCCTTTTATCCTTTGGACTAATTTAAAAGAAAGATTTGAACACATAAGATTGATCATTTTGCCAAAAGCTAAATATGATTGGATCCACCTGCGATTCCAGGACTACAAATCAGTTAGAGACTATAACTCTGCTTTATTTCAAATTAGTTCTCAACTGATGTTGTGTGGGGAAACTATCATTGATCTTCAAATGATAGAAAAAACATTGTCAACATTTCATGCCTCAAGTGTGCTCCTGCAGCAGCAATATCGAGCACAAGGATTCACAAAGTACTCCGCATTAATTTCATGTCTTCTTGTTGCGGAACAAAATAATGAATTGTTGATGAAAAATCATAATATGCGCCCCACTGGCTCGACACCATTGCCCGAAGCAAATGGAACCGTATTCCCTGAAGTGAATACAACTCCACACAATAAACATAGGCATGGACGTGGGGGAAATCATGGATATGGTCGTGGTCGTGGAAATAATCATAGTCGTAATCATGGTAGTGGTCAGAATCGTGGCCGTAACCAAGGAAAGAATAACCATTGGCATCGTGAGGGTTATCATCCATACAAGAACAACACACCTTACCACCCGAAGTGGAACAAAAATGCTAAAGGCAAAGGTGTACAAAGAGCTGTCAAGAAAGACGAAGATGGTTGCTACAGATGTGGCATGCAAGGGCATTGGTCGCGTAAATGTCATATACCAAAACACTTAGTAGATCTCTATCAAGCATCACTAAAAGGAAAAGAAAAAGAGATAGAGACACATTTTGCAGACCATAATGACCCATTGGATATAACCCACTTGGATGTTGCTGATTTCTTGGTCGACCCTAATGCTAATATTGATTGCTTAAACAACAACGAATCTGGGCTGAACAACTATGCTATGTATTAGATTGCCTTATTGTACTCCGCTTGTATCTTTGTTTTCTTAATAATGTATAAACAGTTTCTGTTGGTTATAATAATATATGCATCTTATTACTTGATAGATTGTACGATGAAAGATGGAGATATATGTCTGGTTGATAGTGCAACTACACACACCATTCTTCAAGACCAGAGATATTTCTGGAACTTGAAATTAGCAGAAGCTAATGTGAGCACAATATCTGGTACTACCAGTCTCATTGAAGGCTCTGGAAAAGCAAGCATTATTTTATCAAAAGGAACAACGATTCATTTAGAAAATGCTCTATACTCTAGCAAATCCCGAAGAAATTTGCTCAGTTTCAAAGATATCCGCCGAAATGGATTCCACGTTGAAACCATTAACGAGGGTAATATTGAGTACCTTTGCATCACTAAAGTCGTTTCAAACAAAAAGCATATTTTGGAAAAACTTCATGCACACTCCTCTGGATTGTATCAGACAACGATAAGTGCTATTGAATCACATGTTGTGGTGAACCAAAAGTTTTCTGACCCAAAAGTGTTTGGACTTTGGCATGATCGTCTTGGTCATCCTGGAGCTATTATGATGCGTAGGATCATTGAAACCTCAAATGGACATCCTTTAAGAAATCAGAAAATCCTTTTACCTCGTGATAATCCTTGTACTGCTTGTTCACAAGGAAAATTGATTGTGAGACCATCTCCAACAAAAGTGAAAATTGAATCCCCAGTATTTTTGGAACGTATCCAAGGGGATATTTGTGGACCTATTCATCCACCGTCTGGACCATTTTTCTACTTTATGGTCTTACTAGATGCTTCAACTAGATGGTCGCATGTTTGTTTACTCTCATCTCGTAATGCTGCATTTGCCAGACTTCTTGCTCAGATAATTCGATTACGAGCACAATTTTCTGATTTTCCTATCAAAACTATACGTCTTGATAATGCTGGGGAATTCACATCCAAGGCATTTGATGACTATTGCATGTCAATAGGAATTCATGTTGAACATCCCGTTGCTCACGTGCATACACAGAATGGTTTAGCTGAGTCGTTTATCAAACGTCTCAAGTTGGTTGCTAGACCCTTACTTTTGAGAACAAAGCTGCCTACATCTGCTTGGGGTCATGCCATATTACATACTGCATCATTAATTCGGATTAGACCAACTTCTTATCATGAATACTCCCCTTTACAACTTGTATTTGGACAACCACCTAATGTTTCCCATCTACGAGTTTTTGGTTGTGCTGTGCAAGTTCCTATTGCACCCCCACAACGCACAAAAATGAGTCCTCAGAGACGCCTTGGAGTTTACGTTGGTTTTGATTCACCATCTATAATAAGATATCTTGAACCCCTAACTGGTGATCTTTTTACTGCACGGTTTGCAGACTGTCATTTTGATGAGACCGTATTCCCACCATTAGGGGGAGAAAAGCTGAAACCTGAAGCTCAGCATGAAATTTCTTGGAATACATTGGCAATGTCTCATCTTGATCCTCGCACCAATCAATGTGAACTTGAAGTTCAAAGGATCATTCATTTGCAAAAGGTTGCAAATCAATTGCCTGATGCATTCACTGATGCAAAGAAAGTGATAAAATCACATATACCGGCTGTAAACACTCCAGCAAGAATTGAAGTCCCAAGAGGACAATCTGGTAGTGCAGCGGTAGATGAGTCTACGGCACGATTGAAACGTGGTAGACCTAGTGGTGCAAAGGATAAGGTTCCTCGGAAGAGAAAAATAAAAGGACATATTAACAAAGTGGAAACTCATACAGAGATCTCAAAAGGCGCTATAGAAATACTTGATAAATCCAACGTTGGTCAACAGGGTTCCCCTGGAGAGGAACAAGTAGCCCATGAAGAGGCACAAGTATTTGAGAATAAAGAGATCTCGATAAACTATATGTCCACTGGAAATATGTGGGATCGTAATGGCACGGTCATTGATCACATATTTGCCTTTACGGTAGCACTAGACATCACCCAAAGTGATGAGGATCCTGAACCACAAAATGTGGAAGAATGTCGACATAGAATTGATTGGCCAAAGTGGGAAGAGGCCATACAAACTGAGTTAAACTCATTAGAAAAACGGGAAGTGTTTGGGCCTGTAGTCCCTACACCTGAAGATGTAAGTCCCGTTGGGTACAAATGGGTATTTGTACGGAAACGTAATGAGCAAAATGAGATTGTGCGATACAAGGCCCGACTTGTAGCACAAGGTTTCTCACAGAGACCTGGCATCGATTACGATGAAACATATTCCCCGGTAATGGATGCAATTACATTTCGATTTTTGATAAGCCTATCAATGTCTGAAGGACTTGATATGCGCTTACTGGACGTGGTTACAGCATATTTGTATGGATCACTAGATAATGATATACATATGAGGATCCCCGAAGGATTCAACATGCCTGAATCATGTAAGTCAAAACCACGAGATATGTACTCCATTAAATTGCAAAAATCTCTATACGGATTAAAGCAATCCGGACGCATGTGGTATAATCGCTTGAGCGAATATTTATTGAAAGAAGGATATATAAATAATGCTATATGTCCATGCGTCTTCATCAAGAGATCAGAATCCGGTTTTGCAATCATTGCAGTATATGTTGATGATCTTAATCTTGTTGGCACTTCCGATGAGCTCACAAGAACAGCTGATTATCTAAAAAGGGAATTTGAGATGAAAGATCTTGGAAAGACAAAATTTTGTCTTGGATTACAACTCAAGCATTTCCCCGAAGGAATTCTCTTACATCAATCCTCATATACAGAGAAAATTTTGAAACGTTTCTATATGGATAATGCTCATCCATTGAGTACTCCTATGGTAGTCCGGTCACTTGATGTAAAGAAGGATCCCTATCGTCCTCGTGATGATAATGAAGAGTTACTTGGTCCTGAAGTACCATATCTGAGCGCTATTGGTGCTCTTATGTATTTGGCAAATTGTACTCGACCAGATATCGCTTTTTCTGTCAATCTGCTTGCAAGATTTAGCTCAGCACCAACTCGAAGACATTGGAATGGTATCAAGCACATTTTTCGCTATCTTCGTGGTACAATTGATTTGGGATTATTTTATTCAAAAGGATCCAAATCACCATTAGTTGGATATGCCGATGCTGGTTATCTCTCTGATCCACACAAGGCTCGATCTCAAACAGGCTATGTATTTACTTGTGGCAATACTGCCATCTCATGGCGATCTGTGAAGCAAACATTGACAGCCACTTCTTCAAATCATTCTGAAATCATTGCACTGCATGAGGCCAGTCGTGAATGTGTTTGGTTGAGATCTATGATCCAACATATTCGAAAATCATGTGACTTATCGCCTATCAAAGATATCCCGACAACACTCTATGAAGATAATGCTGCATGTGTGGCACAAATCAGAGGGGGATTTATTAAAAGTGATAGAACTAAACACATCTCACCAAAATTCTTTCATACACATGAGCTCCAAAAGGAAGGTGAAATCAATGTTCAGCAGATACGCTCTATTGACAATTTTGCAGATTTATTCACCAAGGCATTATCAACTTCAACATTCAAGAAGCTAGTGTATAATATTGGGATGCGCCGACTCCAAGAGCTTTCATAAAATCATACTGGTGTCAACATGAGTGGGAGACATTTATTCAATAATATAAGTTATAGACATTCAAGGGGGAGTGTTATAAAATGTATCTACCACTACATTAATGGATGTCCTACCACTACATTAATGGATGTCTACCACTACATTAATGGATGTCCTACCACTACACTAATGAATGTCTATAAATTGAGCATCAACTCAATGAAGAAGAGATACGGAAGAATTAGAGATCTAGAACAGAGAAACAAGAGAGAAATAGAGAAGTGTAATATTGAGAGTTTCTACACTGATTATGTTTGGATTGTACTTCTACAAATCCCTCAATAATATATCAACTCCCTCCGCAGTGGACGTAGGCAAATTGCCGAACCACCTGAAATATTTGTGTCCCTTTGTGTAATTATTTATTTGTGCACCAGTTATTACTAGTTTTATAACAAATTAGAACTCATCAAGTGGCCAAAACTTAATTCCAACTAGATTCTATTTAGCGCAATGTGCGGGTACGTTGCTGTCTACTAAATCATCAAATATTGATGAAAAATATTTTTATAAATTCATAATAATTGTTAAAAAACAAAGGCTTAGCCTAGATATGTGGTAAAAAAATTGTTCATGTCACGCTCATACTGAGGTTTAAACCTTGCCTCCCCTCTCTCAGGCCTTGACAAATATGCTATCACATAAGACCACTACACCAAATGATTTAAAAAGAAAGAAAGAAAGAAAAAAAAAAAAAAGAAAAAAAAAAAAAAGGAAGAGAGACTAATTTTTAAATATGGAAAAGGATTGTTCATATAATATAACATTAAGGGAAAAAAATAGACCGCATATCAGTAAGATCTGACATAACCCGCCAACCAATCTCGAGCAAAATAGTGAGAGTACTGAGTACAGGCCCGTAAGTTCAGGCTACTCTCTATTTCAAGGCTTGATTTCATAGCAAGACGTTCATAAAATAGTAAGACTCAATTTGCCCCAATTAAGTTAGCTGTCCTACAGTTAGGTTTGGCAAAATAGTTTTGGATGCTCCAATCCACCCAAGTTAACCTGAAAAAAAAACCAGTTTAGATTCGGTATAAATTATTGTGGGTTGAAAATGGGTAGGACAAATAAAATGTGTAGTTTAAAAATAGGTTGAAAGTGGTTAACTATTTGATAACCATTTCATTTTTTTTTTTGTTTTTATATTAGGAATTTTTGTGTTCATTTAAAAAAAAATAAATAAATAAAAAATGAGTTTGGTAACTTTGTTTTGTTTTTTTAAAAGAGAGAAAAAAACAAAAAAAAATGCATTTGATAACTATATTTTTATGTCAAAATTTTATGACTATTGAATAAAATGATTTTTTTGCATTTATATTTTCAAAATGTCATAATATGTTCCAAAAAAATCAGAATTTAACGTCGTCAAAATCTATGAGCTTCTGAAAACCATTTTGGAGCCTAGAGAATGTGTACGTCGTAAAATGACTAAGTTGCCCTTGGAGCTTACATATAAGAAGTTAACATTGTTAAAATTTTCAAATTATACGGAGTGACTTACCCCAAGGTTTTTTGACGTTCTGAGGGTCCATTTGGCCCGAATATATTTGTAAAATGATTATTTTACCCTTCAAATTTCAAAATGCCATTATTTGTTAAAACTAAATTAGAATTGAATGCTGTCAGAGCCTGTAAGCTCATATTTAAGATTAAGAACATTTGGGACCTAAAAATTACATATATGGTAAAATGACCAAATTGCCCTTAGGGTTTACATATATGAAGTTAATATTGTACGTTAAAGTCTTCAAATAATAGAGAGTGGCTTAGCCCGAGTACTTTCGACGTTCAGGATCCAATGGCATGGTCCATTTTACCTGAATATATTTGTAAAATGACTATTTTGCCCTTAAAACTTTAAATGCCATAACTTGTTAAAATAAAATCAGAATTTAACATCGTCAGAGCTTATGAACTTATTATAATATTAAGACCATTTGGGGGGCTAAAAAGCACATATGTGATAAAATGACCAAATTGCCCTTGAATCTTACATATAAGAAGTTAACATTGTTAAAATCATCAATTAATATAGAGTGACCTATCCCAAGGTGTTTTGACGTTCTGGATCCAATGACAGAGTTCATTTGGTCTAAAATATATTTATGAAATGACAATTTGCCCTTCAAACATCCAAAATGCCATAACGTATTAAGACTAAACTAGAATTCAACACCGTCACAGCCTTTGAGCTCATATTTAGATGAAGAACATTTGGGGACGTACAAGTATATGTATATATATGGTAAAATGACCAAATTTTCCTTGGGGCTTACTTGTAATAAGTTAACATTATTAAAGTATAAAAATAATACGGGATGACTTACACTAAGGTAATTCGACATTCTTATTCCAATGGAGGGGTCAATTTGGCCTGAATACATAAGGGCAAAATAATAATTTTACTGTTAAAAATTCAAAATGCCATAACTTGTTAAGATTAAATTAAAATGCCTAAAAAGTATAAAGATCATAAATTGATCAATTCTGGTTATATCTTAACAAGTTATGCATTTTTAAATATATAAGGGCAAAATAGTCATTTAATAAATATATTCATGCAAATATACCCTGGCATTAGATTTAGAACATCGAAAAATCTCAGGCTAGGTCACTCTGCATTATTTGAAAACTTTAACAATGTTAATTTCTTTTATGTAAGCCCGAAGGACAATTTGGTCATTTTATGATCTATATACTTTTTAGATTCCAAAATATTTTTCATAATAATATGAGTAAACAAAATGTTATGGTGGTCCGGTGTTGTTTCTGTAGTGGGTCACCTGTTGCTTGGGGTGTTTGTCCAGTGGGTATTTTTTGGGTGTTTTGATCCAAGGGCCGGGTTGGTTTTGGAGGGCTTGTTTAAGGACCTATTTGGGTGCTTTGGATGTTATATTATCGTTTTGGCCTTTTTGGCTATTTTATTAAAATTTGCTCTTCAATTTTTTTTTTAAATTACTACTTTATACCTATCGAAGAATTAAACAATTTCTCAAATGACCCCTCTCCTCTATGATGACTACTTTCAAAATCTCTCAAAAAAAAAAAAAACTACTACTTTGATAATTATTATTCCAAAAGTTGACAAGTGGCAACACTAAAAGAAGTTCAGAGAAAATTACACTGACCTAAGGCCAAAATACTGGAAGTTTCCTCATGGTTAAATTAGTTATACTAGCCTCCTTTTGGGTTTGATTTGAGTAAGACTAAGCTCCCATGAGGTTTTGTTAATTTTTTTGTTTAAAATTTTTAAGTCAAAAGAAAACAATATATATATATATATATACAGATATACATAAAATTCTTAAATGTATCTTCCTTTGTCAGATAACTAGTTTTTAAAATTCTTCCAAAAAAAAAAAAATGCAAAGACAAATAACTATTAAAATGATTATTTGACCCCTAGGTGTTGCAAAATTTAACTAATACTCTAGCCAAAACGACATTGCATGTGTTGACTAACGCTAATATTGTTTTCATCACCCTAATTCCACTATCATCCCAACCCCACTAGGGTTAAAATTTCCAGAATTGAATGATTGCTATGATTTTTCTTGGCTTTGAGTGAGGTATATTAGTCATTTCTAAAAATGTAGCTAAAATGTTTACAGTCAATTGATTGTTAACTAACGACCATCCTTGAATCGCATGAGTTAGGAGCTAGTTTTAAATAAATGAGTAATACTTGGGGCACAATTAAAGTCACAATATTTTGTTCACGACCTCTATTTTGTGTCCATCTCTCTCCTAATGGGCACTCTGGGGTCACTGGCACTGTGGGACCCATCAAGAGAGAGAGACACACACACAAAATGGAGATTGTGAGCAAATGGTTGTGACTTTGGTTGTGCCCCAAATATTAACCTAAATAAACCCCTAACTCTAGCTTCTGCTTATCTTCCAACCCTATGGTGTTCATAGTACTATCCCTCATTGTTAGATTATATATTTACACCACTTTGCCTATGGAAGCTTTTGACACGTTCATTTTGGCCCTCTTAGACCATTTTTAATGGGCATGTTATACTTCATGCATTGTCAAATTATAGCATGACTTACAAAAAAACCCCTCCTATGGTATGCCAAAACTCATATCAAATTATAGTAATGCTATACATATGCCTAATTTGGCATGACCTTTAGCATTGCTATAATTTAACATGACCTTTGACACACCATAGGCTCTTAATAAGTCCTCGGTCTCCCAAAAAAAAAAAATGGTCTTTGGTCCGCTCTGAACTCACTCAAAAACAAGTATAAATTATTGCATACGTACATATATATTTCATATACCTACAAGTACATATATATATAAGTATATATACGGATAGAGAGAGGGATTTGAAAAGTTCAACGAAATTAACTTATTGCTAAACTAGCATCATATATAATATTGAGTTCTGACTTCCGTACCTAAGCACAAAAGGAGAATTCTTCCATGCAATCAGACGAAATCAAGTGATTTGTTCCGTGATAAAAAATATTTATACTGTTATAACAAATATTTGTACTAGTAAGATATGTTTGTTTCATAATTCGTAATGTTTATACTAGTGCAAGATTTTTTTTTGTGCCAAGCATCAAGGAGGTTGTACCTTATGCATGTAACATTGTTCAAAACTTGTTTTGATAAGCCATGTTTGTTCCTTCATAAGAAATGTTTGTGCCCTTATAAAAAATATTTGTACTTGGTACGGCATATTTGTTCCACTATATATAGGAGATGATTGTTTTGTTCCTTAATAAAAAATGTCTGTACCCTTATAAAAAATGGGTGTTCCTTAATTTGGAGCATTAAACCAAAACCAATAATTGATTTAATTAGAAAAGATGGACGGTTGAGATTATCTTTAGATTTCATCTAAGTGCTATGGTAGTTTGGTTGTACCGTACAATCAAATAACTTAGTTGTACATATACATATATGTTTGTACCAAATATATATATATATATGTATATACCATTAGGGTGACCTTCTTGGTAGTGATAGCCCACCTACTAGCTAACAGGGTAAGATGAATATTCATATGCAACATTCGCAACAATATTTTCCTGATTTTTCTGTTTTGTTTTATTTTTCCCCCTAAATATTACTTTTCCAAAGGACATAATTAATCATCTTTAAAATTGTTAACTGTATCACAGAAGCTATAAAAAAGTTATCTATGCATCAACATACTATATACATTAATTGGTAATTTTGTCAACTTTTTGCCAAATGAATAGTGGACCATTAATTTTTAAAAATTTTTAAACATGGGCCACTATTATTTTATAAGTAACCGAATTTAGTAAGTGGAATTTGAGTACTCACATTTTAATTAGTACGTCTTTATCAAAATGTTATAATCCAGATTTACTTTTGCACCATGCTAGAAATTTGCCTGGTCTCGCATTAAATAAAGCACACTGATGTCATATCCTTAGAGAATGAGTCAATACTAGAAAATTGGCTCCTCTGTATGTGCTCCTACCTTAAAAATCATGGGACATCAATTATTCACCCATTTTATTTTATATTGTTTTTTGGGAGCGTTTAGATTTGAATGCTACCTTAAAGTGTATGTTTGCATTTTTGTAAATTACTTATGACAATATATTGTGATATCATCACAGCCCCTCCACGCTCACAGATATTGGCCATTTCATCTTCAACAATCAATGTAATACCCCGTATTTATTTTCGCGTTTTGATTTAAAAAAAAATACCAGTTTTGAATTTTGAGCAGTATAATTTTACCTGTGTGTGTGTATCATCGCGTGAGCTCAACACACACGATGATGTGAACTTAGTGCACAATGTGTGTGCAGTGGGTTAGTGCATATACACAGTGCGTGTGTGTGTGTATGCACTAGTGTGTGTACTTGTGTGTGTAGTACAAGCATATGGGAGACCAAATGATTTATACACCAAACTCTCCACTACTCTATGTCTCTCAGCAGCACTCTCTCTCTCGGCTATTCACACAAACACACATATATATGTATATTGAGCTATACACACACACACATTTAATTACTCATAGTCATATAGTATTCAAGGAGTTGTAATTCAAGTTTTGAAGTCAAGCTCTATATCTGGGTAAGCCTCAATATTGAATTCAGTATTTCCCTAACACTATCAGTACATATATACATATCTTGATAGATTGATTTGAGTTTTGAAATTAGAGCTTGGTAGTATTTGTGTATCATCAGAAATTCGAATTTGGGAAAACCTCATATTGAAATTCCATTTTTTTCATTTTGGTTGAAGCACTGTGATATATACACCATATTTGTTAGTTGGATTTCAGTTTATATATATACACACACATAAGTATATATATAGTCAGATTCTTGTATACTTACTCAAGGTAATTGAAATTCAAGTTTTAAATTCAAACTTTGAATTTTGGGTAAGCTTTTGGAAATTCATGTTGTTAAATTCAGTTTATATTTAAACTGTTAGTGTAGATATGTACATATATATAGATACACATATATATTTCATATGTATATTGTTAAGGGTCCAAAAATAGCGAGCAGAAAAACAGTCGCAGAAACGTGATTTCTTTATATCAAATGAAAGGTCTCGATCCCACAAGGCTCCATTTCAAATTTCAAAAGCTAATTCGCAATGGTTGCGACGAACGGTCAAATTAAAGTTTTGTCACCATTCGGTTTTTCGATAAAATCAAGAGCCGTGTTTTAATTCTTGAAAAATTGATTTCATATTTGAAATCTACGCGGAAAAAGGAAGAGATTCATATATTGGAAGTCTAATTTTGATTCAGTTTTCAAAATGGGTAAAAACCAACCTTTGATTTCAAAACTGAAAAAAAAAAAAAAAAAAAAAAAAAAAAAATAATAATAATAATAAATAAATAAATAAATAAATAAAAAAGGAGACGACATTGTGACATCTCGCGCGCGCGACCAGGCATAATTTTGAAAACTGTTTTAAATTGAACCCGTGGCCTTTCTGTATACATTCGCACGAGCGGCCCGCGCGAGCGAGGTCCCGCGCGAGCGGCCCGCGCGCGCGACCTCGGGCAGTTTATTAAAATATTCTGTTTTGTTATATTTAAGTCTATTATGAGCTAAAGGACTTTGTACCCTAAGCTTTAAGAGTTGTACTTTACTTTAATAGTAGTTGTACTCATGCTTTGAGGTATTGTACCTCACTAATATACGCGCATTATTGTATATTGAGATTTGTAACAGATTGAGCAGTTCCAGTTTCAATTCTGATTAATTATTCAGTCTATCCTCGGTGAACGGTAGTTCCGTATGACCCTCAATAAAGTTGTATAACATGTTAATAGTGTATTTACATGTTTACTTGAGCTGCTATGCCTTAAGTGGATTAATTGAGTTGCTATGCCTTATGTGTTTACCTGGATAATTTCAGCATGTCTATTGTGTTGCTTTGAATTGATAGCATGCCTTGATAATCTGTCTTATGAATTATTGAATATGTCTGGATGCTTAGAGCTCGCATATGTCATATCATTTCATAAGCATAAGCATGAACACGAAAATCACGAAAATGATTTTGGAATGAAAGACCTTAGAGGCTTTCAAATTTTTTTAAAAAAAGGGAAGACCGTAGAGGCTTCCAGGTTTTAAAAGGGAAGACCTTAGAGGCTTCCATGCATAAAACCCTCTAGGAGGGATTTTATTTTGAAAAGTTAGAAATCCCGGAATTGTGGGTAGGCGTGTGAGATGGGTACCACTAGGAACTCGAATTTGCGGGATGTGCTGCAAGAAACCCCCGTAACGTTGAAGGCTAGGCCTCCGTGTAATTCGTAAGGCCCAAAGTCCCGCACGTTTGAGGCTAGGCCTACGTGGACGGGAAGCCCATGGTCCGGGTAATGATATTGACGATTGAGGGTGAGTGTTTAAAAAGGCATGAAAATGGTTTTCATGCATTGACATTAGCATTCATTACACTCATGCATGATATATAACAGATGTTATTGTGCGGTTATATGACTATACGAGCCTTTGGCTTATGAACTATTAAACCTTTCTTTCAGGTGATATAGATAAGGGCAAAGGCCCCGAGACTTGACAATGCTTCCGCTATAGTTGAAGACCCCGTGTGTGGGGATTATCAATTAAATAATGTAATATAATTTGGTTTCAAAAACCCTATTCTGTTAAATTGGACAAATGTTAGTCCACCCACTTTTAAATAAAAGGATAGCTAAACTCTGATTTTCCGCTGCTTATATTAAAAACGTTTCGTTTCAAGAAAAGAATGTTTCATATGAAAACCAGATTTAAATTTTATAAGTGTTTTCCAAATGAATAATTTATATTATTCAGGTAACCCTCGGAGTCTAGGACTCGGGGAGTTCCCGATTAGTCTCAAAGCCTACTATTATTACTGTTATTGTTGTACTTCCGCCGGTTGACACCCCGTCGCCGGGAACCGTGGCGGGGCGGGGCGCCACAGAATGGTATCAGAGCGTAACCGGGTCGAATACTTTGGACGCCGGGTTATGTGCTCGCATATTTAATTTTGTTGACATGTTAGACATGTTAGTTAGTAAAAGACATATGTTTTGATATGTGTTAATATGTTACTTAGTAACTTGAGATGTTAATTGTTTACTTGTTATGCTTGACATACACGTGTGCTATTGAATACACTTTGTGATTAGATCATGTTGTGTGATTCGTTTACTCAATTTGAACTTATTATAGTTATGCCGCCGCGCCGTGAGAATCCCAGTATTGAGCTCGAGGCTGATGAACAGATAT
Source organism: Hydrangea macrophylla (assembly GCA_033977485.1). NCBI lineage: Eukaryota > Viridiplantae > Streptophyta > Magnoliopsida > Cornales > Hydrangeaceae > Hydrangea > Hydrangea macrophylla. The sequence continues at coordinate 143,289,723 of CM066991.1, forward strand.
CGGATGCTTCGGTCCCAATTAGAGGCAGAGGTCGAGGTCGTGCTCGAGGACGTGGTCAAGGTCGAGGCCGTGGTCGTGGTCGAGGTCGTGGTCGTGGTCGTGGTCGTGGTCGAGGTCACGTGCATGATGTTGCATTTGAGTCTGAAGCCTCCACAGGACCGAATGATATTCTTGATGGACCGCAAGGATTACAGAATGTTGTTGATGTAATTGCAAGGGCAGTTAGAGATGCTATGCCGCCTCCTTCCCCTCGTACTCCGAGAGGTGAGACCAATCCCGCTAGAGCTCGGGAGCGGCTGATTACCAAAGATTTCGATGCTAGGAAGCCGCCACAGTTCTCTGGAAGCTCTGACCCGATGGCTGCAGAGGATTGGCTTCAGCATATCACAAAGATATTCGAATTCATTGATCTTCAAGAGGATGCTCTCCGCATCAAGTTAGCTACATACTTATTTTCTGGAGAAGCTACGCATTGGTGGGATTGCACTATGAGTGTTCATCCACTTGCTGGCATGACTTGGAAGTCGTTTAAGAGTCTCTTCCTCGATAACTACTTTCCAGAAGTACAGAGGGACGCAAAAAGGGCTGAGTTCTTTACCCTTCAGCAAGGGGACATGTCAGTGACAGAATATGCTACTATGTTTTCCACCTTGGCTCGTTTTGCACAAGAGCAGTTGATCAGTGATCATTTCAAGGCTACACGTTTTGCCTCTGGTCTTCGACCCTACATTCGGAAGAGTCTGGCTAGCACGCCTATCACCACTTATGCTGATACTTTGACAAGGGCGTTGGGTGTTGAAAGTGTAGATTTAGATCTAAAAAGGGCCAGGGAGATGGTTACTCCAGCCAAGAGCACCGGTCAGTTTAAGAAGGCCAAGACAGAGACTAGGTCTCAATTGCAGTCCCAACCTCCACAACAACAGCAGCAACGAGCCCATTCACAACAAAGATCTTCTTATCGAAGTTCTCAACAATTGGGGTTACAGCGAGGTGTGAATGCTGCTGGGGAGAAAGTTTGTCTCCGATGTGGTGATCCAAATCATTTTATCAAGTTTTGCCCTCAACCACCACCCAAGAAATCTCAGTCGATCGGTTCAACACCATACTATCCACCGTCTCAGGCGATATCCGCTCAGAGCGTGAAACCCTACCAGAACAGAGGGAACCAGGGTAATTATCAGAGGACAGAAAACCGTGGTGGCATTCAGCCACAACAACACCAAGAACCTCAAGGAAGGAATTTTGCTCTCCCTGTGTCATCTGCTTATCATGTTTCTGGGAATGCCGGACCTTCTGTGATCCGAGGTATCGTCCCATTATTTAACTCTTGGGCATCTGTATTGTTTGACACTGGTGCATCACACTCATTCATCTCATCAGCATTCGCATCAGTATTGGGGTTAGAGATAGAATACTTAGAGCATGTATTATCTGTTGATACTCCAGTTGGAGGTATTATTCATTTGAATCAAGTTTGCCGTGGTTGTATGCTTTTGATAGCAGACCGGCAGTTGAGTGTTGATTTGATTGTTATGCCGAATCTAGGATTCGATGTCATCCTTGGGATGGACTGGTTGGTCGAGTACCGGGCTTTCATAGATTGTTTTAAGCGTCGGGTTACTCTTTTCACTCCTGAGGGAGACAGTTGTAGATTCGAGGGCGATCAGTTGGATTTGCCGCTACCCTCGTTGTTTTCACGGAGTAGTTTATATTCTTCTCTTGGAACTCTGGCTAGTTTATTGGCCATGGAGAGGGGCACTCCTCTTGTGGAATTGCCACCCATTGTTTGTGAATTTCCTGACGTCTTTCCAGAAGACTTATCCGAATTGCCACCTGTTCGTGCTATCGATTTTGCAATCGATCTTGTGCCAGGCACTTCGCCTATTTCTATTCCGCCATATCGTATGGCACCAGCAGAATTGAAGGAGTTGAAGCTTCAATTGGAAGATCTCCAGAGTAAGGGTTTTATTCGCCCGAGTGTATCCCCGTGGGGAGCTCCTGTTCTCTTTGTTAAGAAAAAGGATGGAACACTGAGATTGTGTATTGATTATCGGAAACTCAATCATGTGACGATCAAGAATAAGTATCCACTTCCAAGAATAGATGATTTGTTTGATCAACTTAAAGGTTCCACTTGTTTCTCCAAGATTGATCTGAGATCGGGTTATCATCAACTCCGTATTCGAGAGTCAGACATCTCGAAGACAGCTTTTAGGTCCCGGTATGGACATTTTGAGTTTATGGTTATGCCATTCGGATTGACCAATGCTCCAGCAGCATTTATGGATCTTATGCAACGAGTATTTCACGATTATTTGGATAAGTTTGTGATTGTATTTATTGATGATATTCTCATCTATTCTTCCTCTAAGGAACTTCACGAGGAACACTTGAGGATTGTCCTACAAGTATTGCGTACTCACCGACTGTTCGGTAAATTATCTAAATGTGATTTTTGGTTGACAGAAGTGAAATTTTTGGGACACGTTGTCTCGAGAGATGGAGTGTCAGTTGATTCATCAAAGATTGAATCTGTTATGGATTGGCAGCCACCTAAGAACGTATTTGAGGTACGTAGTTTCTTGGGTTTAGCAGGCTATTACCGTCGCTTTGTAAGGGACTTTTCTCGTATTGCTTCACCCTTGACTAAGCTGACACGAAAAGGGGTGAAATTCATTTGGACTGAGGAGTGCGAGAAAGCTTTTCAGCTTTTAAAGACTCGATTGACTTCTGCACCGGTATTGATTATTCCGGAGCGTGGTGTTGACTACGCAGTTTATTGTGATGCTTCACTTCTTGGTTTGGGGTGTGTACTTATGCAAGAAGGAAAGGTTGTTGCCTATGGTTCGCGCCAGTTGAAGCCTCATGAGCAGAATTATCCAACTCATGATTTAGAGCTTGCTGCAGTTGTGTTTGCCTTAAAGTCATGGTGTCATTACTTATATGGGGAACGATTTGATGTCTTTTCAGACCACAAGAGCTTGAAGTATATCTTTACTCAACGCGATTTGAATCTTCGACAACGTCGATGGATGGAGTACTTAGAAGATTATGACTTTAAACTACAGTATCATCCAGGGAAGGCAAATGTAGTGGCCGATGCGCTGAGTCGCAAGTCACGAGGTTCATTGGCTTGTCTGGCCATTCAGGAATGGAACATGCTCGATCAGATTGGGGAGTTTGAGGTTGAGCTCAACGATTGTGAGAATCGTGCTTCATTGTATTCTGTTATGGCTCAACCGTCGATCATTCAACAAGTGAAAGATGAGCAACAATCTGATCCTGTAGCATCTACTTTTCGTATGCGAATTCTTCGAGGTGATGTTATAGAAGGTTGGACTTTTGACTCCGAGCGTGGGTTGAAGTTCAAAGACCGTTTGTTTGTACCATTGGCAGTTCGTGAACAAGTGATGAAGGAATTCCATCATTCACGATTAGCGGTACATCCGGGAGGCAACAAGATGTACCATAATCTGCGACGTCAGTTTTGGTGGAAGGGTATGAAGCGCGATGTCGCTAAGTTTGTATCTCGTTGTTTGACTTGTCAACAAGTGAAAGCCGAACATCAGAAACCTGCAGGGTTATTACAACCATTACCAGTTTCAGAGTGGAAGTGGGAGCACGTGACAATGGATTTTGTGACAGCACTTCCTAGGTCACCACGTGGTCATGATGCCGTTTGGGTCATTGTGGATCGTTTGACAAAGTCTGCACATTTTCTGGGAATGCGTTTGACCGATTCGGTTGATGTCCTTAGTCGCTTGTATATCCGAGAGATCATTCGATTACATGGAGTCCCTGTTTCGATTGTGTCGGATCGAGATCCGCGGTTTACTTCATTGTTTTGGGAGGGTCTCCAAAAAGCTTTGGGAACAGAATTGAGATTGAGTACGGCTTTTCATCCTCAGACGGATGGTCAGTCAGAATGTACTATACAAACCTTGGAAGATATGCTACGAGCTTGTGTTATGGACTTCAAAGGTAGTTGGGAAGACCACCTACCATTGATCGAGTTTGCATATAACAATAGTTATCAAGCAAGTATTCAGATGGCACCGTTTGAGGCCCTATATGGACGACCGTGTCGTTCTCCTGTATGTTGGACAGAAGTTGGAGAAGCGTCTCTGCTGGGACCAGATCTAGTAAGGGAAACTACTGAAAAGATAAAGCTGATTCGTACGAGGATACTTACGGCTCAAAGCCGACAGAAAAGTTATGCTGACAAGAAGAGAAGACCTTTGTCCTTTGAAGTTGGAGATCATGTGTTTCTCAAGGTTTCACCTCGTCGTGGTGTACTTCGTTTTGGACAGGATAAGAAGCTTTCACCTCGTTTCATTGGACCTTTCCAGATTTTGGAACGTGTGGGTGAAGTTGCCTATCGGTTGGCTTTGCCTCCGCAGTTGGCAAAAGTTCATAATGTATTTCATATCTCGATGCTTCGGAAGTATGAGCCTGATCCGTCTCATGTTTTAGATTGGACTGATTTACCATTGGAGCAAGATGCGTCCTATGAGGAGCAACCAGTACAGATTCTGGAAGCTAAAGAGCATGTGCTTCGTGGTAGAACTATTCGTTTGGTTCGAGTACTGTGGCGACACCATGGTACTGAGGAGACTACTTGGGAGAATGAGAAAGAGATGCGCGATCGATATCCGCAATTATTTGCTTCTTGAGTTATGTTGTTTTTCTGTGTTGATTATTATCTATATGCGAATTTCGCGGACGAAATTTCTTTTAAGGTGGGTAGGATGTAATACCCCGTATTTATTTTCGCGTTTTGATTTAAAAAAAAATACCAGTTTTGAATTTTGAGCAGTATAATTTTACCTGTGTGTGTGTATCATCGCGTGAGCTCAACACACACGATGATGTGAACTTAGTGCACAATGTGTGTGCAGTGGGTTAGTGCATATACACAGTGCGTGTGTGTGTGTATGCACTAGTGTGTGTACTTGTGTGTGTAGTACAAGCATATGGGAGACCAAATGATTTATACACCAAACTCTCCACTACTCTATGTCTCTCAGCAGCACTCTCTCTCTCGGCTATTCACACAAACACACATATATATGTATATTGAGCTATACACATACACACATTTAATTACTCATAGTCATATAGTATTCAAGGAGTTGTAATTCAAGTTTTGAAGTCAAGCTCTATATCTGGGTAAGCCTCAATATTGAATTCAGTATTTCCCTAACACTATCAGTACATATATACATATCTTGATAGATTGATTTGAGTTTTGAAATTAGAGCTTGGTAGTATTTGTGTATCATCAGAAATTCGAATTTGGGAAAACCTCATATTGAAATTCCATTTTTTTCATTTTGGTTGAAGCACTGTGATATATACACCATATTTGTTAGTTGGATTTCAGTTTATATATATACACACACATAAGTATATATATAGTCAGATTCTTGTATACTTACTCAAGGTAATTGAAATTCAAGTTTTAAATTCAAACTTTGAATTTTGGGTAAGCTTTTGGAAATTCATGTTGTTAAATTCAGTTTATATTTAAACTGTTAGTGTAGATATGTACATATATATAGATACACATATATATTTCATATGTATATTGTTAAGGGTCCAAAAATAGCGAGCAGAAAAACAGTCGCAGAAACGTGATTTCTTTATATCAAATGAAAGGTCTCGATCCCACAAGGCTCCATTTCAAATTTCAAAAGCTAATTCGCAATGGTTGCGACGAACGGTCAAATTAAAGTTTTGTCACCATTCGGTTTTTCGATAAAATCAAGAGCCGTGTTTTAATTCTTGAAAAATTGATTTCATATTTGAAATCTACGCGGAAAAAGGAAGAGATTCATATATTGGAAGTCTAATTTTGATTCAGTTTTCAAAATGGGTAAAAACCAACCTTTGATTTCAAAACTGAAAAAAAAAAAAAAAAAAAAAAAAAAAAAAAATAATAATAATAATAAATAAATAAATAAATAAAAAAGGAGACGACATTGTGACATCTCGCGCGCGCGACCAGGCATAATTTTGAAAACTGTTTTAAATTGAACCCGTGGCCTTTCTGTATACATTCGCACGAGCGGCCCGCGCGAGCGAGGTCCCGCGCGAGCGGCCCGCGCGCGCGACCTCGGGCAGTTTATTAAAATATTCTGTTTTGTTATATTTAAGTCTATTATGAGCTAAAGGACTTTGTACCCTAAGCTTTAAGAGTTGTACTTTACTTTAATAGTAGTTGTACTCATGCTTTGAGGTATTGTACCTCACTAATATACGCGCATTATTGTATATTGAGATTTGTAACAGATTGAGCAGTTCCAGTTTCAATTCTGATTAATTATTCAGTCTATCCTCGGTGAACGGTAGTTCCGTATGACCCTCAATAAAGTTGTATAACATGTTAATAGTGTATTTACATGTTTACTTGAGCTGCTATGCCTTAAGTGGATTAATTGAGTTGCTATGCCTTATGTGTTTACCTGGATAATTTCAGCATGTCTATTGTGTTGCTTTGAATTGATAGCATGCCTTGATAATCTGTCTTATGAATTATTGAATATGTCTGGATGCTTAGAGCTCGCATATGTCATATCATTTCATAAGCATAAGCATGAACACGAAAATCACGAAAATGATTTTGGAATGAAAGACCTTAGAGGCTTTCAAATTTTTTTAAAAAAAGGGAAGACCGTAGAGGCTTCCAGGTTTTAAAAGGGAAGACCTTAGAGGCTTCCATGCATAAAACCCTCTAGGAGGGATTTTATTTTGAAAAGTTAGAAATCCCGGAATTGTGGGTAGGCGTGTGAGATGGGTACCACTAGGAACTCGAATTTGCGGGATGTGCTGCAAGAAACCCCCGTAACGTTGAAGGCTAGGCCTCCGTGTAATTCGTAAGGCCCAAAGTCCCGCACGTTTGAGGCTAGGCCTACGTGGACGGGAAGCCCATGGTCCGGGTAATGATATTGACGATTGAGGGTGAGTGTTTAAAAAGGCATGAAAATGGTTTTCATGCATTGACATTAGCATTCATTACACTCATGCATGATATATAACAGATGTTATTGTGCGGTTATATGACTATACGAGCCTTTGGCTTATGAACTATTAAACCTTTCTTTCAGGTGATATAGATAAGGGCAAAGGCCCCGAGACTTGACAATGCTTCCGCTATAGTTGAAGACCCCGTGTGTGGGGATTATCAATTAAATAATGTAATATAATTTGGTTTCAAAAACCCTATTCTGTTAAATTGGACAAATGTTAGTCCACCCACTTTTAAATAAAAGGATAGCTAAACTCTGATTTTCCGCTGCTTATATTAAAAACGTTTCGTTTCAAGAAAAGAATGTTTCATATGAAAACCAGATTTAAATTTTATAAATGTTTTCCAAATGAATAATTTATATTATTCAGGTAACCCTCGGAGTCTAGGACTCGGGGAGTTCCCGATTAGTCTCAAAGCCTACTATTATTACTGTTATTGTTGTACTTCCGCCGGTTGACACCCCGTCGCCGGGAACCGTGGCGGGGCGGGGCGCCACAGAATGGTATCAGAGCGTAACCGGGTCGAATACTTTGGACGCCGGGTTATGTGCTCGCATATTTAATTTTGTTGACATGTTAGACATGTTAGTTAGTAAAAGACATATGTTTTGATATGTGTTAATATGTTACTTAGTAACTTGAGATGTTAATTGTTTACTTGTTATGCTTGACATACACGTGTGCTATTGAATACACTTTGTGATTAGATCATGTTGTGTGATTCGTTTACTCAATTTGAACTTATTATAGTTATGCCGCCGCGCCGTGAGAATCCCAGTATTGAGCTCGAGGCTGATGAACAGATATCGGATGCTTCGGTCCCAATTAGAGGCAGAGGTCGAGGTCGTGCTCGAGGACGTGGTCAAGGTCGAGGCCGTGGTCGTGGTCGAGGTCGTGGTCGTGGTCGTGGTCGTGGTCGAGGTCACGTGCATGATGTTGCATTTGAGTCTGAAGCCTCCACAGGACCGAATGATATTCTTGATGGACCGCAAGGATTACAGAATGTTGTTGATGTAATTGCAAGGGCAGTTAGAGATGCTATGCCGCCTCCTTCCCCTCGTACTCCGAGAGGTGAGACCAATCCCGCTAGAGCTCGGGAGCGGCTGATTACCAAAGATTTCGATGCTAGGAAACTGCCACAGTTCTCTGGAAGCTCTGACCCGATGGCTGCAGAGGATTGGCTTCAGCATATCACAAAGATATTCGAATTCATTGATCTTCAAGAGGATGCTCTCCGCATCAAGTTAGCTACATACTTATTTTCTGGAGAAGCTACGCCTTGGTGGGATTGCACTGTGAGTGTTCATCCACTTGCTGGCATGACTTGGAAGTCGTTTAAGAGTCTCTTCCTCGATAACTACTTTCCAGAAGTACAGAGGGACGCAAAAAGGGCTGAGTTCTTTACCCTTCAGCAAGGGGACATGTCAGTGACAGAATATGCTACTATGTTTTCCACCTTGGCTCGTTTTGCACAAGAGCAGTTGATCACAAAGATTTCGATGCTAGAAAACTTTTCAAGATGATGAAATAGATGAAGAACAGGAGAAATAGATGAAGAAAGTGGATTAGAGATGAAGATCTAATGAGCGATGAAGATGATGAGCGAGACATGGTATCAGAGCTTTTGATCTCCCCTGTCTCGCTCATCATCTTCATCGCTCATTAGATCTTCATCTCTAATCCACTTTCTTCATCTATTTCTCCTGTTCTTCATCTATTTCATCATCTTGAAAAGTTTTCCAGAATCAATGGTGAACCAGCTACAATCACTCAATCTACCCGCAAATTTAGTGTTCTTCGTATCAAATTTATCATCTCTTGTCAATGTCAGACTCGATCAGACAAACTATATGGTTTGGCAACTTCAAGTAAGGAATGCACTGAGAGCTAATCATTTATTGAAGTATGTTGATGGATCAAGTTCTCAGCCGCCTCGATTCTCAATAGATGAAGAAGGTAATCAAATTACAAACTCTGAATTTCTTGAATGGACTGATATTGATAATCAACTTGTTAGTTGTATGAATGCCATAATCTCACCTGCAATTCTTCCACAAATTCTGGGAATTGATCATGCTTCTGAAATTTGGGATTATCTAGCTAAGAGATATATGTCCTCTTCTCGTTCACATGTTCATGAATTAAAACTTAAACTACTAAATGCTAGTAAAGATCAAAGCACCATGGATGAGTATCTTGATAAAATCAAGGATTGTGCTGATAAACTTTCAGCAGCTGGATCTCCAGTAAATGAAGATGATCTTGTTCTTTATACTGTTAATGGACTCTCACAAGAATATTCTTCCTTGAAAACCACTCTAAGGGCCACAACTCAGTCAATTTCCTTCTATGATTTACATGCTCTTCTTCGATCTGAAGAAATTCACCAAAATCGTGAAAAAGAGTTAATGGCAATAGGGCAAAAAGTGTCTGCTCTAGCAGTAGTTGATAAGAACATGCAAGGCAAGTTATCTTCTTCATCTGGAAATTGTGGGCCTGTTAATGTTCCTCAAGCTTCATCAGAAAACTACCAGAATGTGCATAACTTTAATCAGAATTTTAGGGGTGGTGGTCGAAATAGAAACAACAGAGGAAGAGGAAATGGAAGAAATAATCAATTCAGAGTGTATTGTCAGATCTGTGGAAAGAGTAACCATGTTGCTGCTGAGTGTTTTCATAGGTATAATTCTTCTTTCCAAACTCCTTCTAACTTTCAGCATCAGTATAATTCTAATTCTCAGTCCAATCACAATGCATTCTCACAGTTTCATCCTCAGAACTCTCATCAAAGGCCTTTCAATCCTAATTTCCAAGGACATTCTCAAGCCTATCTGGTTCATACTCATCCACCATCTTCACTCAATTCCACTACATCTCTTTCAGATTCTTCTAACCCAATTCCATATCATAATTCCTTGCCTCTCCTACCCACTCCTCCTATTCAACATCTTTCTCAGTCTTATGACTCATCCTCACTCAACCCTGCTTCTCCAGCACCACCAGAATGGTACTCTTATTCTGACCCTCCAAATCCTACTGATTCCTCTAATTCTGGTTCTTCTGATCCCAATTCTCTTCATGCCTTTTTTACTCATACCTCCTCACCTTCTCAAGCTCAGTGGTTTCTTGACACAGGAGCTACAAGTCATCTGACCAATGATCTTACTCATCTTCCATTGCCCAGTCCATATCATGGTGTCAATACAGTCTCTGTGGCAAATGGGAATTCAGTTCAGATAGCACATACTGGAGATGGGCTTCTGTCAACTCCTTCTAAATCACTTCTACTCTCTCAAATTCTTCATGCTCCTCAGCTAAATCATAATCTCCTTTCTGTATATCAACTTGCCAGGGATAATAATTGTAGACTCATTTTTGATTCTCAAGGTTTTGTAATCCAAGATAAATTCACTAATCAAGTTCTTCTTCAAGGACCATGCCATCAAGGGCTTTATTCTCTGTCTCCTACTTCACTCAATAATTTGGCATCACCTTCTCCCACTGCCTTTACATCTATTCAGATCCCACCCACTTGGCATTATCGATTGGGTCATCCTTCTATCAAGATTATGAATCTTATCTCTCACAAACACCAAATTCCATGCTCAATTTCTTCTAACATCTCTTGTCATCCATGTCTAGCCTCCAAAAGTAAAAGGCTTCCTTTCTTTCCATCACAAACTTCTGCCAAAAATCCCTTAGAAATTATTCACAGTGATGTGTGGGGCCCCACTTCCACTCTATCAGTTTCTGGTTATAGGTTTTATGTTGTGTTCATTGATGATTTCTCCAGATTCACTTGGCTATATCCTTTAAAACTTAAATCAGATGTTTTCTCTACCTTTGTTTCCTTTAAAAATCTGGTTGAAAATCAATTCACCACCAAGCTTAAGATTCTCAGAACTGACAATGGGGGTGAATATGTGAATAAGCCTATGGCTTCCTTTCTTGCTCTTCATGGTATTCAACATCAAACCACTTGTCCTCATACCCCTGAGCAAAATGGTGTCAGTGAAAGAAAGCACAGACATCTCCTTGAAACTACTCTCACCTTGCTCAATCATTCTTCTATGCCTCCTAAGTACTGGCCAGATGCCATACTTACAGCAACTTTTTTGATAAATAGGCTGCCATCTTCAGTCATTCAATTTAAGTCTCCTTATGAAAGTCTATTTCATCTATCCCCTGACTACTCTTCATTTAGAGTATTTGGTTGTTGTTGCTACCCTTGGCTTTTGCCTTATAGAACTTCCAAACTTCAGCAAAAGTCAAAGTGTTGTGTTTTCATAGGCTATGCTGCAAATTCCAAAGGTTACAGGTGCCTTGACATTCAATCTGGTCAAGTTTTTACTTCCAGACATGTTCAATTTGTTGAGAATCAATTTCCTTTTTCTACCTCATTCACTACTTCCATGTCTCCTTCCTCATCATCCTCATCTTCCCTTAGTCCTAGCACATCCAGATCTCCTTTTCTTCCTTCCTTTATTCCTTCTCCTACTACAGACATGTCTCTCTCAAATTCATCTTCCTCTACTTCATCCTCTGCTTCTATCTCTTCTCTTCCCACAGTTCCTATATCTTCCACAGTGTCTATCTCTGTTCCAGACTCTATTCCTATTGTCCATCAGTCTCCTTCTTCACCACCAATCTCCACTTCCTCTAATTCTCACTCTATGGTTACTAGACTAAAAGCTGGTATTTCCAAACCTAAAAAGCCTTTTCTTCCTTCAGCACATGTGGTTACTGTTACTACAGATTCTGAATTTTTAACTACTGAACCCCTTACCTTCCATCAAGCTAATTCCTCTTCAGTATGGAGGAGAGCAATGTCTGAAGAGTACAATGCTCTATTGGCACAGCATACTTGGTCTTTAGTTGATTTACCACCTGAAAAATCTCTTATTGGTTGTAAGTGGATATACAAAATCAAGAAAAATGCAGATGGTTCCATAGCTAGATACAAAGCTAGACTAGTGGCAAAAGGATTTACTCAGACAGAAGGATTAGATTACTTTGAGACATTCAGTCCTGTGGTTAAGCAACCAACTATTAGGTTGGTGATCTCTTTGGCTCTTCATTTTGGATGGCAACTCAAACAATTGGATGTTTCTAATGCCTTCTTACATGGTCTCTTAGAGGAAGAGGTATATATGTCACAACCACCTGGTTTCACTGATTCCACTCATCCTCAGAAGGTGTGCAAACTCTATAAGGCCTTGTATGGCCTAAAGCAAGCCCCTAGAGCCTGGTTTGCTACCCTTTCCAGATTTTTGCTGCAACATGGCTTTGTCAACAGCCTAGCTGATTCATCCCTATTTGTTCAGCATAATTCCAATCAAGTAATCATCATTCTTGTCTATGTGGATGATATAATAATCACAGGCAGTAGTTCACAATGCATTAGTCAGTTTGTCTCTGCAATGCAGTCCACATTTGCAATGAAGGACTTAGGGACATTGCATTACTTTCTGGGAATTGAGGTTCAGCATACCTCTTCAGGTCTTATATGTTCTCAGCAGAAATATGCTACAGATATACTTGCTAAAGCCTCTATGACAGATTGCAAGCCTACTGCTTCTCCCACAGCAGTTAAAGCATCTCTGTTATTGGATGAAACTCCATATAATAATCCTCTTCTCTACAGAAGCTTGGTTGGATCATTGCAGTACCTTACTATTACAAGGCCAGACATTTCTTATGCTGTTAATAAAGTCTGTCAGCATCTCCACAATCCTCTCAACTGTCATTTTCAAGCTCTGAAAAGAATTCTCAAGTATCTTAAAGGAACTCTAGACCATGGCTTAATTTTTCAATCTGGTCCTATTACTTTGCATGGTTTTTCAGATGCTGATTGGGCAGGTGATAGTCTGGACAGAAGATCTACTACTGGCTCTTGTATTTTCTTAGGTTCCAATCTACTCTCTTGGTCTGCTAAGAAACAGCCCACTGTGGCCAGGTCAAGTACAGAAGCAGAATACAAGGCCTTGGCCAACACTGCAGCTGAAGTGTTATGGCTCAAGCAACTTCTGACTGATCTACATATTGTGCTACCTAATTCACCCATTCTCTGGTGTGATAACATCAGTGCCTTGGCCCTTGCAGCTAACCCAATCTTTCATGCCAGAACAAAACACATCGAAGTCGATTACCACTTTGTCAGGGAGAAAATTGCAGCCAAGTCTCTGAAAGTGTTACATGTGTCTTCTCAAGATCAGTTAGCTGACTTATTTACTAAGTCTCTTCCAATTCCAAGGTTTAAAGATTTGAAGTCTCGCTTAATGCCTCTTTCAGTCACTTCAAGATGATTCTGGCTCCCACCATCATCTTGAGGGGGGATGTTAAGAATAATGAGCTCACCAATTATAAAGTGTATCACTTACACTAGATATATGTTAGAATCTGTTATGATCAGTAACATTCTCTTAATAACGAATTCTGTTGTAACAAACTGTAGAAAAATGTCAAGTGCTCTTCTATAAGAGAGCACATGAGAGCTCTCTGTAATTCAAGGAAAAAGAAAAATCAATACAGAAAATATTCAGTTCTTCAATCTCTTGTTCAGTTTCTGAATTTCTTCAGAAAATCCTACTAGGTATTAAAAAGTTTGAAGGTTTTTTTATAACTCCAATAGCAATTTAATTAATTAGAACTACTTCAGATTCAACGTCATGGATAAAATCTATGGATATTTAATTTTTGGTAGGGAGAGAGATACAAAGATCTCTATATTTAAAAAAAAAAAAAAAAAATGTAAGGTCAACACTACTGGCTCTTTCGTATATGCCATAGAAAATTAAGTACTAAAATTAACTTCTTTGTTTGAAAATTTGATAATTTGGGTTTCAATTTCTAAAGATAAGAGCAAACCTTAGTGACAGCGATCCATCTTTTGACTTTGCAAGGAGTTCATTTGGAATTGAAGAGAAGTTGTTTCCTTTCAGGTTTCTGCAAAAGAAGAAAAAGCTATAATCCCTTATTTTTATTCCATTAAAATAGATACATGAGTCAACGAAGTAACTTACAGGACTCTCAAGTTACCCATTTGAGAAAGAAAACTAGGCACTGGTCCAGTCAATTTATTGTTTGATAAATCCCTGAAATTACCCAAAAAAACAGAAAAAAGAAAAAGAAAAAAGACATATGCTTGTCATTGCATTGAGAGATTGCAACATCTACAGGTGTAGATTTGATTGAAAATAAAACTTACAGAGATTGTAACATTGTGAGGTTATATATGGAAGGCGTTATCTCTCCAGATAAATTACTCGACGACATGTCCCTGATGTGTAAATTTTAAGTGCCATAATTAGTATTTTGAATATATAGGTAGTTGAAGCTAGGATGATAATTAAGGTGTATGGCATGGACAGACCCACTCAGGGAAAAGGAGGCACATGCCCGACTAAGGATCCTCGGCTCCTTTGTGGACAGTACACATGTGGTGATAATTGCAAGTCTACTAATTTTTTTTTCCAAAAAAAAATACAAATTTGTGGTCCTGCAAACACCACATGAGTTTTGCCCACAAAGTGACCGCCGACAGTGGCGAATCCAGGAATCTCCGCCAGGGGGGACTGCGTGTAACCCTGAGGCTAATTTTTTTTTGGGTCTATTTATATTTAGGCCAATATATTACATATAATAAGTTTTCTTTTTAATTTTTGGGAGAATGAAGTATAATTGGGCCAAGATATTATATATAAATCCTTTTTTTTTTTAGCCTAACACATTTTTTGGAGGGCTATATAATAAGTTTAATTATTTTGGAGGGGCCAAAGCTTAATAAATTTGAAATTTTATTTAAAATACATGTATAAAAGTGTAATTTTCCAAAAGCTATGGGTGACTTCCCCACTGAGTCTGCCGAGGATCCGTGCCCTCCTCAAACTTGTAATTTATCCATTCAAAACTCAGAAATCTCACTTTGATCCTTAAATTCCGTATTTAATTTAAATCCAAATAAAGATCTTATTTACTCAATTAGCCTCAATAAGTTATGACTAATAAATTATCATTTTGAGCATATTTAGGATTCTTTCTTTTACAAGTGAAACTAATAAATGTTAAAAAAATAATTAAGCATATGAACACAATTTTATGGATCAAAGAATTATGGGAGAGATTACTTTGCCTTTGAATAATTATATTTTACCCACTATATATAAAATCCACAGAATAACCACAAAATATTTAAAAACCTAGATTATATATAGTTTTTCTATGAAAAAAATTCAGATCCCCATGTAAGCTTGTGCCCTTTTAAGATAAAATCCTAGGTCTGCATGCATGTAATAGTAAACATACAGTGATACGATCCTAGGCGGGTCATAATCGGTGTAACTGCAGCGGATACCGATCCAAGCATAAACTTTAGGGCCACATGGATCTCCTTCCCAGTTTCTCGACAGTCCATATATAGACTTAATGCTCAAGATTGATGCAACTAATAGAGACAAGAACAAATAGTTGGAACATGGAGCAAAATAAGAAGTTAAGATAAACTAAAATTTAACGCATGTGTTAGACTCGATCGTCTTCACTTTCCGTGTTTTTTTAAAACTTGAAACTTAGGGTGCGTTTGATAAAATTGAAAACTAAGTGCTGAAAAATAAGTGCTGGATACTAAGTACTGAAAATTTAAAGTGATTGAATTTGTAATACTGAAAACAGTGCTTCAACTATTGAAATAGAATGCATTCAGTGATTAATTTCAGTAGAAATTTTTCACTTAAAGTTTTTCAGTGATTTTTTGGCTACTTTTTCAATAAAGTGTATGTTATCAAACGCACTGAAAAAGAATAAGTGCTGAATCTTTTCATTTTCAGCACTTATTTGGATTATCAAACATACCCTTAGTCTTTTTTTTTTTTTTCCTGAAAACTTGAAACTTAATCTCCTTTCGATCGTGTGCGAATACAGGACTTAGGCTTAGTTTGGCCCCCACGTGGCTTTTTAAAAGAAGATTATGAATTTATTACTAAGTTCTTTGATAATTTTATACAAGTGACACAATACTCTTCAAAAAGACATCATGATACCAAAAAGCAACCTTAAGATTTTACAAGCTCCATTCTAGAGCTTTTAAAAGCTCCCTTTAAAAAAGCCCTAAGTTCAATTTTTGCAAAGCTAATAAACTAGTTACCAAATGAATTAACATGAAATTGTGCTTTAAAAAAGGAGAAGCACCACGTGGGGGCCAAACTAAGCCTTAGAGGGGTTGATTATAACTTTGAAATGACAAGTATACCCCCCATCATTTTCAACATTTATAGACTATCTCAGGGCGGACCCATAGAGACCGGGGGGTGGGCATGGGCAAAAATTGAAAAGTTTGAGGGTCTATATAGAATTTTGAAGATTTGAAAATATTTTACATAGTGGTCCCATTAAATTTGTGACTTTATATATGGAGGTTTTTAACACATAGTGTCCACTTGACTTTCATTGTGTTGAAATGGTGATGTGTTAGGAATCACATTTGGGAATAAAAAAATTTGAAAAGATTAACATTACAAGATAAATAACAATATCCATTAGTGTAACCGTGTGACATTAAAAGTTCCTATTAATAGTGAAGGAGAAGAGTCATATCCCCTTATTCAGCTCAGGAGATAAACAATATCTAAATCTAATTTGTCACAACTATGTCAACTACTCAGTCAAGTCTCTGTCTCACTTAAAAATAAAAAATATGTATAAATAACCGAAAAAGAATTTTCGCATACAACTTGACCCCTCTATCTTCTTCATAATGAAGTCCACCTCAACCCACACAACGTCTATTTGAGAGTCCGTGAATTGGAATGTGATTATTCATAATTTGTAAAAAGTATTTTAGTATTGAAACTAAAAATGGAAAAGTTCATTATGTTTTTTTTCGCCTGTGGTCATTCCTAACTTCTTTTTAGTAATTAATGAGTTTAAGCAATAATTATAGCATAATTACTAATTTTTCGAGGGAATTGATTTTGGCACTCCAAAAATTATCATTGGCACTCTATAGTACCACATTTAGTGCATGTAGTACCATATAGTTAATGCATTGCATGGAATGTCAATGGTAACTTTTGGAGTGCCAAAATCAATTCCCATTTTTCAAATGACCAAATTTAAGATGATAAGTTTATACCTTAACCACATCCCTTGTGGCTGAGTAGTAAACTTCTTGGGTGTACTACCTCAGAGATTTAGTGTTCGAGTCATGGCGAGCGTGACCATTGGCGAATTCACCCGGCAACTCTAGGACCTCGGAGAATTAGTCGAGGTGTGCGCAAGCTGGCCCGGACACCCCCGATTACCAAAAAAAAAAAGAAGTTTGTACCTTGAATTCTATGTAGATTATGAATGAACTCATTCAATTTCATTGACACGCTAATCGCTAGGCCCTCAATGTCTTAGATTTATTTCTATATGGTTGGAAACTTGGAGGTGGTGGATGGTTGAAGGTGAGCAACGGTGGTGACCCACCGGTGACATTGGTGGTTTTAAGGAAAAATAAGATAGTGGAAGAAATAAAATGAAGAAAAAATCTTAGGAGAAAAATTTTCAAATCAAGAAATTTGTCAAAATTCGTCCCGCTTATAGAATTTTGAAATTCAATTATATTTCTGTTTAATCACAACCATGAAGAGTTAAGTTTTTTGAATTAAAGCCTAAATATGAGGAGATAAAATATAATTAATCCTAGATACAAATTGGAACACTCTTGGGCAGGGGCGCAGCCATAAATTTCATTCAATGGGTACCAATTAACTTGATTGGGTTAAGAAAGTTATACTGGGATTCGGGGGCAGTACCCCCGATTTTTTTTTTGGTCGTCTATTTATACATTTTTGATAATAAGATAAGAAAAGATAATGAGAAAAATATATAAGGAGAGATAAATACAAACTATTTGATTCAACAAGGCATGGTGCCATGCACCTATCCAAGTAAAAAAAAAACCACATGGTATGGTGTCAACAGACAACAGGGTTTGTAATACTTAATTGGGTTGGGCTGAAATGAGAATAGACATAATAAGATTTAAATTAGGATGGTCGCGGGCTAGAATATCACATGAGCTATTTTGTATGGTGTCTAGTATTAGGTGGATTTATCTATAATTTGAATTTAGAACACTAAATCGGTTGGGCCTAAATGAGAATGGATATAATAAAGTTTAATAGTATGAAATATTATGGTGTGCTAAAATATCACATGTACTAAAAAAAATTCTCAAACTTCAAAAGTTGAGTGGGTACCATGGTACCCACTGGTTACCATGTCCCTACGCCCCTGCACTTGGGTGAAGTTCTTTAGGTGTGACTCGTTAATTTCCTTGGAATTTAAGATTAAAAAAATAATGTTAAAAAAAATTCTTTTTTTTAAAAAAATTGGTCCCACAATTGTGAGAAAGAACCTAATGAATCACACCTAAAGAACTTTACCGAAGTGTGTTCCATAAAAATTAACAATGTTAAATACATACCATCTTTGTCATCTGTTAAAGCATCAGAGAGTTGTTTGGTAGTAAAGATCTCGAGGGCATTGATTAAAGGCGGAAGGGTTGATCTTGAAGTCTTATTGATATGAACCTCGAACTTTGGGCTTGTCTTTGTTGGTAATTGGCTGTACACTGAATCTGCAGTCAAATACATAGGAGTAAAAGGACCATACCATAAATCCTGGTTCATGTAGATGTTGAATTCTCTTGTTTGATTGGTGGCTTGCAAGTTTTGAAGCTCAGCAAAGTGCATGAATACGTAGAATTGGTCTGTGGAATTCTCAGGTACCCAGTCGATCTCCAAGAAATCGGTCTCATTTGGCACTATGCATTTGCTCATGACGACAGGTGGTGGGTGGAATTTGTTGTTTTTAGAGTCAATGGTTGAGCCGGTTGTTAAAACTGAGGCATTGACATACTCAGCGGGCCACCATAACCGATCGTAGGGGTCATCCTTGTACCTAAGTGAAATCAAATTTTATTAGCATAGTGAGATACTTTTTAGGGTTAATTACACACATCTCTCTTGGGATTTAATAAAATTATACTGATTTCTCTTTTATATTATAAAATTATACAGATTTTTCCTCCAACATGAATTTACGTACTTACTAGTTATATTATCTGCAATTGCCTGAATCTCGAGGCGTTCTTCGAACCAATCATAGACTTTATTGAGATAGGTGAGACTTCCCTATTTTACCCCTTACTTTAATTTGTTTACTATATATTTTACTAAGTTACGCACACACACATCTCTCTCTCTCTCTCTCTCTCTACTGTGTGTATGTATAGATATAGATATAGATATACAAATACATACATAATGTATGGGCATACATATATATATATATATATATATGAATTTGTTTAAAAAATAAAAATTTAAAACTCAAAATCAATTGTTCCCAAAACAAAATTTGTTCCTATGATTTAAACAAAAAATCAATTTATTCCAAAAACTGATTTGTTCCTAAGATTTAAACTCAAAATCAATTTATTCTAAAAACCTAAGATCTAAACCAAAATACCAAACCCACCTCAAAGATGTATACACGTATCTATGTATATATGTATTCAATGGTTATATTAATACAAATATGTATGTATATACGGTGTGTATGTATGTATATATGTATGGTACGTATATGTGGTGTGTATGTATGTATGTATGCATGTATGTGTATATATATATAGTAGACACGGGTACAGGACGGATGCATGGGCAAGAGGGGGCAAAGCACTCCCCTCTTGAAATTCCATTCAAGCCTCCCCTAGTTATGAAAATTATCTACTATGCATAAAAATACCAAAATATGTATAAATAGGTCCATTTTTTTTCAAGGGCGCTGCCCCTGAACCCCCGTATATCAAGCCTCCCTGGATTGATTTTCTAGATCCGCCCCTGATAGTAGAGAGAGAGGAGGAGGATTATTTTTTTTGATAACTATGGGTATTTTCAGAATTAGCAAATTAAGAAGGGAGGTCTCTGTAAATTTTGCAATCTAGAGGGGAGGTGTGTGCAATGCAAATCCAAATCTCAAGGGAGGTCTATGTAATTTTACAATATAGAGAGGAGATCCGTGTAATTTTGCCAAAACTCAAAGGAGGTCCGTGTAATTAATCCTACTTTTTAATACGAGCAATTGGTTCGTTTGCCAAAATAAAAAAATGTAATACAAAAATTAAGAGAATCAAATAAAGAAAATTTTGTTTAACATTAATATGCTATCACAAGGGAATTAGGGTATTTTCAAATTAAAAAAAAAAAAAAAATTGGGAAGTTATTGCTTTTAGATTAATCGCCTTTTCAAGTTTTTCGAAAATGTTGTTTGTTGAAAAGGTTGGTTCAAAATTATTGATTTATTCAATAATCTCAATTAATTGATTCTCAAACGGACTGTTGGTATCACATACAGTACTAGTTTTCTTGCTCATTGTAGTCAATTTCTCTAGATATTTTATTTTGAAAGGTGGAGAACTTTATTCAAATTGACCGGTGTATATGTAACGCCAATCATATATGCTATATATGCACTAGTTAACAGTTTGCCTTGTTACATTAGAATGGGAAGGCTTAAAAACACTTGAAAATATACACCACGTTTTTTTTCGCTTTCAAAACTTAATTTTAAACCTCTATTCCCAATAACATCACTTAAAGGGTGTTGATTTCAAATTGAGGACAATCTGTGACATATGTGACAGTTGAAAATTTGAGGGCCTTAAATGATTGTCCTCCATTAATTGAAACCAATTTTGCTATAGTTTTTGACTGAAATCCATTGAATAATTGATGATGTAATTTATAATAGATGATTCAAAATAAATGTATAAAGATTTAAAAAGCATTACTAAAATGTAATTGACTCAGCTTGGAACTAATTTCTCATGTTTCCCACAAATTAAAATTTATTTTAAAATTGTGGTTGGTTGGCGTCGTACGGCATCTTGATAAGACCAATTCTTTTGATTGAACCATGAACTCTCCTAAAATGGGTAAATTACGGTAACACCCCCTGAACTATGACCATTTTTCACTAACACCTCTTGAACTTTAAAATTGAACAGATTCACCCCTGAACAATTCAAAAATGAACAAACAACTCCCTGCAGAAGGGGTTTTATTGTCAACAAATGATAGTTTAGGGGGTGACTTTGTTCAGTTTTAAAATATAGGAGGTGTTAGTGAAAAATGGTCATAGTTCAAGGGATGTTACTATAATTTACCCAAAAAAAAAAAAGAAGAATGCATATGTATAAATTTACCCAAAATATGGTTCTCACTCAAGTATTTTATTGGTCAATGCAATTAACCCTAGGTCCCACTATATTGACCAATGGAATGCTTGGATGAGCATTGATAAACTATTTTTTGGTGAGCAAAAATGCTTTTTTTATTTATAGGGAGAATCAATGCTAGACGTTGATTATAGCGTCGCACCATGATCAATCACTCTGATACTTGCAAAACTCGATATATTGGCCCCCACCTCACTAGATATAATTCGTAGTAGTATTTAGTTTTGTTCCTTATTTTCTTTTTTTTCTTTTTTTTTCCCCTACCAAAAATTCAAAAGCACGTTTGAAACAAAAGACTAACGTACCTCAGAAAATCTTTGGCCTTTGAACCACTGATATACAGACGCGAATATAAGTTTAGTGATCCAGACGCAGTTTCATACATAGAATTATCCAAAGGCCTTAACTCTAAGGCTGATATGATAGGTATCCCGAGTCCAACATTGATAAGACACACAGATATATAATCCGTAGTGGGGATATGTATGACCTCCAATATCCGACCATTATTTGTTTGGGGTAGGACCACCGTGTACCAGAAATTAACTCCGATGTGCAGATCGAATTGCGGTCGTTGATTATGGGCATCATAGTTTCCGTACATAAAGTAGGCACGTACCAGATATTTGTTACCTCTGCCACGCGCTGGTCTGAGAGTGTAACAGTTTCTGATTCCCCGAGGAAAGCTTCTAAGGGTAACGAATTGTTGTTGAAGTGAGTTGCTCCTAGAATCAGGAGATATGTAATTGTTCTCACCTGTGTCTACATACCCTGTATCTGACATGTAATATAGCCCGGTCGTGTTATCGGTATAGCTAGAATTCTCAGCTATCCCACAATCTATGCTTATAAACCTTGAATATATATATATATATATGTTTATATAATATTTATATAGATATAGTTAGAGAACTAAATTATTCTTAGCAAAAAAAAAGAGAACTAAATTATTAATTGAAATTCATTTCTAGAGAGAGGGTTTAATTCCAAACCTGATGTGTCCTGGGCATGAACCACAAATATAAAGGCAAAGCCACAAAGGAAAGAAAAGAGGAACCTTTTTGACATCCCCACCACCATTAATTCCTTTGATCTATTCATATTCTTCATGCTGATCAATATGGAAAAGCCTAACATGCCTTCCGACCTCACTTTTTTATATATATATATATATATATGCATGTTGACAAATTGCATGTTGTCTACTACTTAAATGATATACAATTTTGAGCTACATGCTGTCGTAAGAAAAATTAAGAGTAAATTATGTTGAACTCCCATGAGATAAGGTTAAAATGGAGAGACATCCCTAGTCATGGAATGGAAAATTACAGTGATCTCCATTAATGAAGTTGGAGATTAACACTTTTCTCCTTCTAGTCAATTGCTAATTGACCGCTCATTTTCTTTAATTTAAAAACTTTTATATAATGATCTACTTATTCTTACTAAAGTTAATAAAAAAATTTATATTCCATTTTTTTTTTTTTTTTTTGCAAGAATGGATGCAATAATATATTAACTCTCTACTGCTAAGTTTGTCCTTTTATAATTTGTTGCCTTTATTTAAATTAACAAATTTTATCCAAAAAATATTTAAATTAACAAATATACTTAGTTTAAGCGGTATATGGATAGTTTTGCAGGCATCACTTATTTTGTTGGTTCTATCTTTGATAAAAGAGGCTAGTGCAATTTTGCATATCACAAGAGATCGAGGTTCTTAATTGATTTTGACCTGGCGTAAGGGAAAGTAATTGTAATTATCCTAAAAATAAAATTGCTACTGAGTCAATTGCCTTGTTCCCCAGCATAAAACTATGGATATCCTTTTAGTACTCGAAGAATTATACAACTCAAATGACATCCAAAATGTCTCATTTGACTACTAGCATATATGAAAAAGAAAAAAAGAAAAAAAGAAATAAAAAATAAAGAAGTTAGGTTGGATAAGTTACCGAAAGAAAAAGGTTAGAGAAGTTTTTGTCCTTGCAGTTTTCCTTCAAACAATCTCAATTTTCCTCAATCAATAATTCAATTAGAACTCATCAAGTGGCCAAAACTTAATTCCAACTAGATTCTATTTAGCGCAATGTGCGGGTACGTTGCTGTCTACTAAATCATCAAATATTGATGAAAAATATTTTTATAAATTCATAATAATTGTTAAAAAACAAAGGCTTAGCCTAGATATGTGGTAAAAAAATTGTTCATGTCACGCTCATACTGAGGTTTAAACCTTGCCTCCCCTCTCTCAGGCCTTGACAAATATGCTATCACATAAGACCACTACACCAAATGATTTAAAAAGAAAGAAAGAAAGAAAAAAAAAAAAAAAAAAAAGGAAGAGAGACTAATTTTTAAATATGGAAAAGGATTGTTCATATAATATAACATTAAGGGAAAAAAATAGACCGCATATCAGTAAGATCTGACATAACCCGCCAACCAATCTCGAGCAAAATAGTGAGAGTACTGAGTACAGGCCCGTAAGTTCAGGCTACTCTCTATTTCAAGGCTTGATTTCATAGCAAGACGTTCATAAAATAGTAAGACTCAATTTGCCCCAATTAAGTTAGCTGTCCTACAGTTAGGTTTGGCAAAATAGTTTTGGATGCTCCAATCCACCCAAGTTAACCTGAAAAAAAAACCAGTTTAGATTCGGTATAAATTATTGTGGGTTGAAAATGGGTAGGACAAATAAAATGTGTAGTTTAAAAATAGGTTGAAAGTGGTTAACTATTTGATAACCATTTCATTTTTTTTTTTGTTTTTATATTAGGAATTTTTGTGTTCATTTAAAAAAAAAAAATAAATAAAAAATGAGTTTGGTAACTTTGTTTTGTTTTTTTAAAAGAGAGAAAAAAACAAAAAAAAATGCATTTGATAACTATATTTTTATGTCAAAATTTTATGACTATTGAATAAAATGATTTTTTTGCATTTATATTTTCAAAATGTCATAATATGTTCCGAAAAAATCAGAATTTAACGTCGTCAAAATCTATGAGCTTCTGAAAACCATTTTGGAGCCTAGAGAATGTGTACGTCGTAAAATGACTAAGTTGCCCTTGGAGCTTACATATAAGAAGTTAACATTGTTAAAATTTTCAAATTATACGGAGTGACTTACCCCAAGGTTTTTTGACGTTCTGAGGGTCCATTTGGCCCGAATATATTTGTAAAATGATTATTTTACCCTTCAAATTTCAAAATGCCATTATTTGTTAAAACTAAATTAGAATTGAATGCTGTCAGAGCCTGTAAGCTCATATTTAAGATTAAGAACATTTGGGACCTAAAAATTACATATATGGTAAAATGACCAAATTGCCCTTAGGGTTTACATATATGAAGTTAATATTGTACGTTAAAGTCTTCAAATAATAGAGAGTGGCTTAGCCCGAGTACTTTCGACGTTCAGGATCCAATGGCATGGTCCATTTTACCTGAATATATTTGTAAAATGACTATTTTGCCCTTAAAACTTTAAATGCCATAACTTGTTAAAATAAAATCAGAATTTAACATCGTCAGAGCTTATGAACTTATTATAATATTAAGACCATTTGGGGGGCTAAAAAGCACATATGTGATAAAATGACCAAATTGCCCTTGAATCTTACATATAAGAAGTTAACATTGTTAAAATCATCAATTAATATAGAGTGACCTATCCCAAGGTGTTTTGACGTTCTGGATCCAATGACAGAGTTCATTTGGTCTAAAATATATTTATGAAATGACAATTTGCCCTTCAAACATCCAAAATGCCATAACGTATTAAGACTAAACTAGAATTCAACACCGTCACAGCCTTTGAGCTCATATTTAGATGAAGAACATTTGGGGACGTACAAGTATATGTATATATATGGTAAAATGACCAAATTTTCCTTGGGGCTTACTTGTAATAAGTTAACATTATTAAAGTATAAAAATAATACGGGATGACTTACACTAAGGTAATTCGACATTCTTATTCCAATGGAGGGGTCAATTTGGCCTGAATACATAAGGGCAAAATAATAATTTTACTGTTAAAAATTCAAAATGCCATAACTTGTTAAGATTAAATTAAAATGCCTAAAAAGTATAAAGATCATAAATTGATCAATTCTGGTTATATCTTAACAAGTTATGCATTTTTAAATATATAAGGGCAAAATAGTCATTTAATAAATATATTCATGCAAATATACCCTGGCATTAGATTTAGAACATCGAAAAATCTCAGGCTAGGTCACTCTGCATTATTTGAAAACTTTAACAATGTTAATTTCTTTTATGTAAGCCCGAAGGACAATTTGGTCATTTTATGATCTATATACTTTTTAGATTCCAAAATATTTTTCATAATAATATGAGTAAACAAAATGTTATGGTGGTCCGGTGTTGTTTCTGTAGTGGGTCACCTGTTGCTTGGGGTGTTTGTCCAGTGGGTATTTTTTGGGTGTTTTGATCCAAGGGCCGGGTTGGTTTTGGAGGGCTTGTTTAAGGACCTATTTGGGTGCTTTGGATGTTATATTATCGTTTTGGCCTTTTTGGCTATTTTATTAAAATTTGCTCTTCAATTTTTTTTTTAAATTACTACTTTATACCTATCGAAGAATTAAACAATTTCTCAAATGACCCCTCTCCTCTATGATGACTACTTTCAAAATCTCTCAAAAAAAAAAAAAACTACTACTTTGATAATTATTATTCCAAAAGTTGACAAGTGGCAACACTAAAAGAAGTTCAGAGAAAATTACACTGACCTAAGGCCAAAATACTGGAAGTTTCCTCATGGTTAAATTAGTTATACTAGCCTCCTTTTGGGTTTGATTTGAGTAAGACTAAGCTCCCATGAGGTTTTGTTAATTTTTTTGTTTAAAATTTTTAAGTCAAAAGAAAACAATATATATATATATATATATACAGATATACATAAAATTCTTAAATGTATCTTCCTTTGTCAGATAACTAGTTTTTAAAATTCTTCCAAAAAAAAAAAAATGCAAAGACAAATAACTATTAAAATGATTATTTGACCCCTAGGTGTTGCAAAATTTAACTAATACTCTAGCCAAAACGACATTGCATGTGTTGACTAACGCTAATATTGTTTTCATCACCCTAATTCCACTATCATCCCAACCCCACTAGGGTTAAAATTTCCAGAATTGAATGATTGCTATGATTTTTCTTGGCTTTGAGTGAGGTATATTAGTCATTTCTAAAAATGTAGCTAAAATGTTTACAGTCAATTGATTGTTAACTAACGACCATCCTTGAATCGCATGAGTTAGGAGCTAGTTTTAAATAAATGAGTAATACTTGGGGCACAATTAAAGTCACAATATTTTGTTCACGACCTCTATTTTGTGTCCATCTCTCTCCTAATGGGCACTCTGGGGTCACTGGCACTGTGGGACCCATCAAGAGAGAGAGACACACACACAAAATGGAGATTGTGAGCAAATGGTTGTGACTTTGGTTGTGCCCCAAATATTAACCTAAATAAACCCCTAACTCTAGCTTCTGCTTATCTTCCAACCCTATGGTGTTCATAGTACTATCCCTCATTGTTAGATTATATATTTACACCACTTTGCCTATGGAAGCTTTTGACACGTTCATTTTGGCCCTCTTAGACCATTTTTAATGGGCATGTTATACTTCATGCATTGTCAAATTATAGCATGACTTACAAAAAAACCCCTCCTATGGTATGCCAAAACTCATATCAAATTATAGTAATGCTATACATATGCCTAATTTGGCATGACCTTTAGCATTGCTATAATTTAACATGACCTTTGACACACCATAGGCTCTTAATAAGTCCTCGGTCTCCCAAAAAAAAAAAATGGTCTTTGGTCCGCTCTGAACTCACTCAAAAACAAGTATAAATTATTGCATACGTACATATATATTTCATATACCTACAAGTACATATATATATAAGTATATATACGGATAGAGAGAGGGATTTGAAAAGTTCAACGAAATTAACTTATTGCTAAACTAGCATCATATATAATATTGAGTTCTGACTTCCGTACCTAAGCACAAAAGGAGAATTCTTCCATGCAATCAGACGAAATCAAGTGATTTGTTCCGTGATAAAAAATATTTATACTGTTATAACAAATATTTGTACTAGTAAGATATGTTTGTTTCATAATTCGTAATGTTTATACTAGTGCAAGATTTTTTTTTGTGCCAAGCATCAAGGAGGTTGTACCTTATGCATGTAACATTGTTCAAAACTTGTTTTGATAAGCCATGTTTGTTCCTTCATAAGAAATGTTTGTGCCCTTATAAAAAATATTTGTACTTGGTACGGCATATTTGTTCCACTATATATAGGAGATGATTGTTTTGTTCCTTAATAAAAAATGTCTGTACCCTTATAAAAAATGGGTGTTCCTTAATTTGGAGCATTAAACCAAAACCAATAATTGATTTAATTAGAAAAGATGGACGGTTGAGATTATCTTTAGATTTCATCTAAGTGCTATGGTAGTTTGGTTGTACCGTACAATCAAATAACTTAGTTGTACATATACATATATGTTTGTACCAAATATATATATATATATGTATATACCATTAGGGTGACCTTCTTGGTAGTGATAGCCCACCTACTAGCTAACAGGGTAAGATGAATATTCATATGCAACATTCGCAACAATATTTTCCTGATTTTTCTGTTTTGTTTTATTTTTCCCCCTAAATATTACTTTTCCAAAGGACATAATTAATCATCTTTAAAATTGTTAACTGTATCACAGAAGCTATAAAAAAGTTATCTATGCATCAACATACTATATACATTAATTGGTAATTTTGTCAACTTTTTGCCAAATGAATAGTGGACCATTAATTTTTAAAAATTTTTAAACATGGGCCACTATTATTTTATAAGTAACCGAATTTAGTAAGTGGAATTTGAGTACTCACATTTTAATTAGTACGTCTTTATCAAAATGTTATAATCCAGATTTACTTTTGCACCATGCTAGAAATTTGCCTGGTCTCGCATTAAATAAAGCACACTGATGTCATATCCTTAGAGAATGAGTCAATACTAGAAAATTGGCTCCTCTGTATGTGCTCCTACCTTAAAAATCATGGGACATCAATTATTCACCCATTTTATTTTATATTGTTTTTTGGGAGCGTTTAGATTTGAATGCTACCTTAAAGTGTATGTTTGCATTTTTGTAAATTACTTATGACAATATATTGTGATATCATCACAGCCCCTCCACGCTCACAGATATTGGCCATTTCATCTTCAACAATCAACCATACGAGAATATTTCAGTATGAATGTGCCTGCAGAAAACAACTGTAAATTAATTTGGATTCGTATTTTTGTGGATATCCATTAAAATTAGTGGTGACCCGGAGGGTCAAGACTAGAGATACCAAAATGTGAAAACAACCATTATGTAGTTTCGGTTATCCAAAAAGCAGATTGGAGAAGATGTAATTTGTAAAGTAGAGCAAGTTGGAATCAAGTGGAGTAGCTTTTTTGGAAATTTGCATTATCATTTCCTTGTTATAGATGGAACTAACTAGGGAAATTCCTGTTGCGTTATATATACCTCTTGTACAGCTATTCAATGCAACATGTGAGAGTAAGTAGGTGATGCATGTAGATGAATTTCTCAACCAACAAAGTTAATGGTGCGTGCAAAAATACCCAGACCCCCCTAAAACAGAACATAAGTTATCAATTTGAAAAAAAAAAAAACAAAACATTCATAATGAAAACTTTATCAGCATTAGAAAAAAAAAATGCTTTAATATTCATAAAAGGGCAAGTTGATATTTCTCAAACATTTTAACAAATTAAGGGTCAACTGACTAACAAAAAGGGGAAAGCGTTACTCACATGCACACCTTAAGAGAGGTCATTTTACTTTTTTTAAATCACAAGAGAGATCCCTATATTTTGACCTTACTTTAAGATGAATAATGTCATAAGCACGCAGCAATATCTGGTAGTAGTATAACAATAACACAGCACACAAATCAGTTTTTGTATACAAGAAACCCCAAATCAAAGTCTATCCCTGACTCCCCAAATCAAGGAAGAATCTCCTTAATGTTCGCAACATTACTCCTGATTCTACCTGTCCGAGATACTCTTTTTGGAACGAGGATACCATTCACATTTTGAGGGATTGTCTGAAAGCTTGCAACATTTGGAAGATTATTCTGCCATCAACTATTGAAGTGCTGAACCTCTCCCTCTCTGGTACTCAATGAATACAGAATCGTATGTTAGATACTAATATGAATGCCTTTATCAATCTGCCTAGCTAATGATCTTCTTTTCAATGCAGGTTGTTGGCAATTGTGGAAAGAAAAAAACAATTTGGTCTTCCGAGGAAAACTAACCATGATAGACAAATCGCTATGTTGTCTAAAGATTTGGGGATTGATATTCTGAAAGCATTTAAGAGAGATTCTTCCTTGTGTTCTAAGTATAATGATAATCTCATTCGTTGGTTTCCTCCTATTGAAGGTACCCTAAAGCTTAATATGGATGGGAGCAGCCGAGGAAATTCAGGACAAGGAGATTTTGGAGGGCTCATCAGAGACGCACAAGGCCGATGGAGAGCAGGATAATACGGATATCTGGACACAAGTCTTTTCACCGAGATCCATGGAATCATAGAGAACCTTAAGTTAGCTTACCGAGAAGGGATGGAAAATGTCATTGTTGAAACTGACTCGATGTTCGCTTGTCATTTAATCCTCAACCATGATGATAATCACCCTCTCAAGGTGGTTTTAGAAGACTATAGGAGTTTAATTAAACTTTGTAAGGGTTCTATCACTCATGTGCTTAGGGAAGGCAATAGATGTGTAGACCTTCTTGCTAATTTTGGGGTGGATCATATGAATCCTCTTGTTTTGGTAGATGCCCATATCAGAGAACTTTGTATGCCTTTAATGGCAAATATTTGTGGAACTAGTTTCCGTCGAGGAAGCTAGTTTTGATGTTCCTTGTTTTTACTTTCTTCCTAACCAAAAAAAAAAAGTCTATCCCTTGGCGGGATTAGAAGTGTTAATTTACAGGTAGGAAAAGCATATCTCTGCACATGATATCATGAAGGAGTAATGTTATGTTTCCTAAATTTTGTATCCTAAATGTGGTTCCTAATACATGTAGTAGTGGGCACACATGATTTTCATTGAAGGATGTTTCCATATTATTGAAGGTGGTCCCAGTGCCACATGTGTGAGGAACCAATTTGGAATACAAAATTTGGGAATTAGTATAACATTATTAATCATGAATATACAACAATTTTCCAACTCAAATAAGATCTAGAACCAACAATTCGGCAACAAAAAAAAAGGTCTAGAACAAACCAATATTTTTCAATTCATATTACCTAGCTAGAGGACCAAGTTCACTATCCAGATTCAGATTTACAAATCCAATGTTTTTATAAAGGTCTGACTCGCCGAGAGTTGTCTCCATAGCCAAACTCTCCGAGTGGGGGTGCGAGACACACAAGCCATTACTATTTCTACAGTCTTCCACGCAGAATTAACATCATAGTCTCCCCTTAACCTTGAATCAACAACATTTGTAATGTCCCCTGTTGTAAGCTTGGAATTACCCATTGAACTATGTGAACATTGCCTTTTGTTATTGATGGTCGGCCTATGATAATCTTCAAGATAACAACACCAAAGCTATAAACATTTCCATTCTGGATACTGCAACACTAGTTGATAGTGGTGCAGATTTAAATTGTATTCAAGAAGGCATAGTTCCAACCAAGTATTTTAAAAAAACTAAGCAATCTCTTACATCAGCCAGTGGTAGTCGTATCGCTATACATTATAAACTGACAGAAGTCCTTATTTGCAATGAAGGGACTTGTATACCCTCAACCTTTTTACTTGTTAAAAATTTATAGCAACAAGTAATTTTAGGAACACCTTTCTTAAATATCTTAATACCTTTGAACAAGATTGATCAAACAGGCATTTACTGTACTTATAATAGTAATGATCTGGTTTTTACTTTCCTTAAAGAACCAGACCAGGATACTGAATGAACTAAATTCACTATATGCATATTGAGCAACAATTAAAAATGCCCAATATCATATTTAAAATAAAAAAATATATAGAAAAGGATTTCCAAACCAGTATCTGTAGTGAACTTCCTAATGCTTTTTGGTCAAAAAAAGAAACATATTGTCACACCCCGCAGTAGCAAAAATAGAGAAAATAAATTCCTTTTTGGACCCGTAGGCCATGACAGTTGAAAGGCACCACATTGTCCATAACCAAAGTCTATAATCAGAGTAAATTCAACTACACATTTGAAAGGTTCTAAGCTCGATATACAAAGTCAGAGTGTAATACTAAACTATTACAATACCAAAGTGTTTACAAAAAGTAATTAAAGTACTCCGACAACATACGCCAATTATGAACTTAACTATAAGAACGGTCTCTAAAAACATAAGCATAAACTATCAACATCAAGCTCCAAATATTCAGCTTTTAGTCTAGTAACCATAGAGTGAGAATTAGAGGAAGTGGAGATTGGTGGTGAAGAAGGAGACTGATGGACAATAGGAATAGAGTCTGGAACAGAGATAGACACTGTGGAAGATATAGGAACTGTGGGAAGAGAAGAGATAGAAGCAGAGGATGAAGTAGAGGAAGATGAATTTGAGAGAGACATGTCTGTAGTAGGAGAAGGAATAAAGGAAGGAAGAAAAGGAGATCTGGATGTGCTAGGACTAAGGGAAGATGAGGATGATGAGGAAGGAGACATGGAAGTAGTGAATGAGGTAGAAAAAGGAAATTGATTCTCAACAAATTGAACATGTCTGGAAGTAAAAACTTGACCAGATTGAATGTCAAGGCACCTGTAACCTTTGGAATTTGCAGCATAGCCTATGAAAACACAACACTTTGACTTTTGCTGAAGTTTGGAAGTTCTATAAGGCAAAAGCCAAGGGTAGCAACAACAACCAAATACTCTAAATGAAGAGTAGTCAGGGGATAGATGAAATAGACTTTCATAAGGAGACTTAAATTGAATGACTGAAGATGGCAGCCTATTTATCAAAAAAGTTGCTGTAAGTATGGCATCTGGCCAGTACTTAGGAGGCATAGAAGAATGATTGAGCAAGGTGAGAGTAGTTTCAAGGAGATGTCTGTGCTTTCTTTCACTGACACCATTTTGCTCAGGGGTATGAGGACAAGTGGTTTGATGTTGAATACCATGAAGAGCAAGAAAGGAAGCCATAGGCTTATTCACATATTCACCCCCATTGTCAGTTCTGAGAATCTTAAGCTTGGTGGTGAATTGATTTTCAACCAGATTTTTAAAGGAAACAAAGGTAGAGAAAACATCTGATTTAAGTTTTAAAGGATATAGCCAAGTGAATCTGGAGAAATCATCAATGAACACAACATAAAACCTATAACCAGAAACTGATAGAGTGGAAGTGGGGCCCCACACATCACTGTGAATAATTTCTAAGGGATTTTTGGCAGAAGTTTGTGATGGAAAGAAAGGAAGCCTTTTACTTTTGGAGGCTAGACATGGATGACAAGAGATGTTAGAAGAAATTGAGCATGGAATTTGGTGTTTGTGAGAGATAAGATTCATAATCTTGATAGAAGGATGACCCAATCGATAATGCCAAGTGGGTGGGATCTGAATAGATGTAAAGGCAGTGGGAGAAGGTGATGCCAAATTATTGAGTGAAGTAGGAGACAGAGAATAAAGCCCTTGATGGCATGGTCCTTGAAGAAGAACTTGATTAGTGAATTTATCTTGGATTACAAAACCTTGAGAATCAAAAATGAGTCTACAATTATTATCCCTGGCAAGTTGATATACAGAAAGGAGATTATGATTTAGCTGAGGAGCATGAAGAATTTGAGAGAGTAGAAGTGATTTAGAAGGAGTTGACAGAAGCCCATCTCCAGTATGTGCTATCTGAACTGAATTCCCATTTGCCACAGAGACTGTATTGACACCATGATATGGACTGGGCAATGGAAGATGAGTAAGATCATTGGTCAGATGACTTGTAGCTCCTGTGTCAAGAAACCACTGAGCTTGAGAAGGTGAGGAGGTATGAGTAAAAAAGGCATGAAGAGAATTGGGATCAGAAGAACCAGAATTAGAGGAATCAGTAGGATTTGGAGGGTCAGAATAAGAGTACCATTCTGGTGGTGCTGGAGAAGCAGGGTTGAGTGAGGATGAGTCATAAGACTGAGAAAGATGTTGAATAGGAGGAGTGGGTAGGAGAGGCAAGGAATTATGATATGGAATTGGGTTAGAAGAATCTGAAAGAGATGTAGTGGAATTGAGTGAAGATGGTGGATGAGTATGAACCAGATAGGCTTGAGAATGTCCTTGGAAATTAGGATTGAAAGGCCTTTGATGAGAGTTCTGAGGATGAAACTGTGAGAATGCATTGTGATTGGACTGAGAATTAGAATTATACTGATGCTGAAAGTTAGAAGGAGTTTGGAAAGAAGAATTATACCTATGAAAACACTCAGCAGCAACATGGTTACTCTTTCCACAGATCTGACAATACACTCTGAATTGATTATTTCTTCCATTTCCTCTTCCTCTGTTGTTTCTATTTCGACCACCACCCCTAAAATTCTGATTAAAGTTATGCACATTCTGGTAGTTTTCTGATGAAGCTTGAGGAACATTAACAGGCCCACAATTTCCAGATGAAGAAGATAACTTGCCTTGCATGTTCTTATCAACTACTGCTAGAGCAGACACTTTTTGCCCTATTGCCATTAACTCTTTTTCACGATTTTGGTGAATTTCTTCAGATCGAAGAAGAGCATGTAAATCATAGAAGGAAATTGACTGAGTTGTGGCCCTTAGAGTGGTTTTCAAGGAAGAATATTCTTGTGAGAGTCCATTAACAGTATAAAGAACAAGATCATCTTCATTTACTGGAGATCCAGCTGCTGAAAGTTTATCAGCACAATCCTTGATTTTATCAAGATACTCATCCATGGTGCTTTGATCTTTACTAGCATTTAGTAGTTTAAGTTTTAATTCATGAACATGTGAACGAGAAGAGGACATATATCTCTTAGCTAGATAATCCCAAATTTCAGAAGCATGATCAATTCCCAGAATTTGTGGAAGAATTGCAGGTGAGATTATGGCATTCATACAACTAACAAGTTGATTATCAATATCAGTCCATTCAAGAAATTCAGAGTTTGTAATTTGATTACCTTCTTCATCTATTGAGAATCGAGGCGGCTGAGAACTTGATCCATCAACATACTTCAATAAATGATTAGCTCTCAGTGCATTCCTTACTTGAAGTTGCCAAACCATATAGTTTGTCTGATCGAGTCTGACATTGACAAGAGATGATAAATTTGATACGAAGAACACTAAATTTGCGGGTAGATTGAGTGATTGTAGCTGGTTCACCATTGATTCTGGAAAACTTTTCAAGATGATGAAATAGATGAAGAACAGGAGAAATAGATGAAGAAAGTGGATTAGAGATGAAGATCTAATGAGCGATGAAGATGATGAGCGAGACATGGTATCAGAGCTTTTGATCTCCCCTGTCTCGCTCATCATCTTCATCGCTCATTAGATCTTCATCTCTAATCCACTTTCTTCATCTATTTCTCCTGTTCTTCATCTATTTCATCATCTTGAAAAGTTTTCCAGAATCAATGGTGAACCAGCTACAATCACTCAATCTACCCGCAAATTTAGTGTTCTTCGTATCAAATTTATCATCTCTTGTCAATGTCAGACTCGATCAGACAAACTATATGGTTTGGCAACTTCAAGTAAGGAATGCACTGAGAGCTAATCATTTATTGAAGTATGTTGATGGATCAAGTTCTCAGCCGCCTCGATTCTCAATAGATGAAGAAGGTAATCAAATTACAAACTCTGAATTTCTTGAATGGACTGATATTGATAATCAACTTGTTAGTTGTATGAATGCCATAATCTCACCTGCAATTCTTCCACAA
Organism: Hydrangea macrophylla; assembly: GCA_033977485.1. Classification (NCBI taxonomy): domain Eukaryota; kingdom Viridiplantae; phylum Streptophyta; class Magnoliopsida; order Cornales; family Hydrangeaceae; genus Hydrangea; species Hydrangea macrophylla. The sequence goes on from CM066991.1 coordinate 143,325,070, forward strand.
ATTCTGGGAATTGATCATGCTTCTGAAATTTGGGATTATCTAGCTAAGAGATATATGTCCTCTTCTCGTTCACATGTTCATGAATTAAAACTTAAACTACTAAATGCTAGTAAAGATCAAAGCACCATGGATGAGTATCTTGATAAAATCAAGGATTGTGCTGATAAACTTTCAGCAGCTGGATCTCCAGTAAATGAAGATGATCTTGTTCTTTATACTGTTAATGGACTCTCACAAGAATATTCTTCCTTGAAAACCACTCTAAGGGCCACAACTCAGTCAATTTCCTTCTATGATTTACATGCTCTTCTTCGATCTGAAGAAATTCACCAAAATCGTGAAAAAGAGTTAATGGCAATAGGGCAAAAAGTGTCTGCTCTAGCAGTAGTTGATAAGAACATGCAAGGCAAGTTATCTTCTTCATCTGGAAATTGTGGGCCTGTTAATGTTCCTCAAGCTTCATCAGAAAACTACCAGAATGTGCATAACTTTAATCAGAATTTTAGGGGTGGTGGTCGAAATAGAAACAACAGAGGAAGAGGAAATGGAAGAAATAATCAATTCAGAGTGTATTGTCAGATCTGTGGAAAGAGTAACCATGTTGCTGCTGAGTGTTTTCATAGGTATAATTCTTCTTTCCAAACTCCTTCTAACTTTCAGCATCAGTATAATTCTAATTCTCAGTCCAATCACAATGCATTCTCACAGTTTCATCCTCAGAACTCTCATCAAAGGCCTTTCAATCCTAATTTCCAAGGACATTCTCAAGCCTATCTGGTTCATACTCATCCACCATCTTCACTCAATTCCACTACATCTCTTTCAGATTCTTCTAACCCAATTCCATATCATAATTCCTTGCCTCTCCTACCCACTCCTCCTATTCAACATCTTTCTCAGTCTTATGACTCATCCTCACTCAACCCTGCTTCTCCAGCACCACCAGAATGGTACTCTTATTCTGACCCTCCAAATCCTACTGATTCCTCTAATTCTGGTTCTTCTGATCCCAATTCTCTTCATGCCTTTTTTACTCATACCTCCTCACCTTCTCAAGCTCAGTGGTTTCTTGACACAGGAGCTACAAGTCATCTGACCAATGATCTTACTCATCTTCCATTGCCCAGTCCATATCATGGTGTCAATACAGTCTCTGTGGCAAATGGGAATTCAGTTCAGATAGCACATACTGGAGATGGGCTTCTGTCAACTCCTTCTAAATCACTTCTACTCTCTCAAATTCTTCATGCTCCTCAGCTAAATCATAATCTCCTTTCTGTATATCAACTTGCCAGGGATAATAATTGTAGACTCATTTTTGATTCTCAAGGTTATGTAATCCAAGATAAATTCACTAATCAAGTTCTTCTTCAAGGACCATGCCATCAAGGGCTTTATTCTCTGTCTCCTACTTCACTCAATAATTTGGCATCACCTTCTCCCACTGCCTTTACATCTATTCAGATCCCACCCACTTGGCATTATCGATTGGGTCATCCTTCTATCAAGATTATGAATCTTATCTCTCACAAACACCAAATTCCATGCTCAATTTCTTCTAACATCTCTTGTCATCCATGTCTAGCCTCCAAAAGTAAAAGGCTTCCTTTCTTTCCATCACAAACTTCTGCCAAAAATCCCTTAGAAATTATTCACAGTGATGTGTGGGGCCCCACTTCCACTCTATCAGTTTCTGGTTATAGGTTTTATGTTGTGTTCATTGATGATTTCTCCAGATTCACTTGGCTATATCCTTTAAAACTTAAATCAGATGTTTTCTCTACCTTTGTTTCCTTTAAAAATCTGGTTGAAAATCAATTCACCACCAAGCTTAAGATTCTCAGAACTGACAATGGGGGTGAATATGTGAATAAGCCTATGGCTTCCTTTCTTGCTCTTCATGGTATTCAACATCAAACCACTTGTCCTCATACCCCTGAGCAAAATGGTGTCAGTGAAAGAAAGCACAGACATCTCCTTGAAACTACTCTCACCTTGCTCAATCATTCTTCTATGCCTCCTAAGTACTGGCCAGATGCCATACTTACAGCAACTTTTTTGATAAATAGGCTGCCATCTTCAGTCATTCAATTTAAGTCTCCTTATGAAAGTCTATTTCATCTATCCCCTGACTACTCTTCATTTAGAGTATTTGGTTGTTGTTGCTACCCTTGGCTTTTGCCTTATAGAACTTCCAAACTTCAGCAAAAGTCAAAGTGTTGTGTTTTCATAGGCTATGCTGCAAATTCCAAAGGTTACAGGTGCCTTGACATTCAATCTGGTCAAGTTTTTACTTCCAGACATGTTCAATTTGTTGAGAATCAATTTCCTTTTTCTACCTCATTCACTACTTCCATGTCTCCTTCCTCATCATCCTCATCTTCCCTTAGTCCTAGCACATCCAGATCTCCTTTTCTTCCTTCCTTTATTCCTTCTCCTACTACAGACATGTCTCTCTCAAATTCATCTTCCTCTACTTCATCCTCTGCTTCTATCTCTTCTCTTCCCACAGTTCCTATATCTTCCACAGTGTCTATCTCTGTTCCAGACTCTATTCCTATTGTCCATCAGTCTCCTTCTTCACCACCAATCTCCACTTCCTCTAATTCTCACTCTATGGTTACTAGACTAAAAGCTGGTATTTCCAAACCTAAAAAGCCTTTTCTTCCTTCAGCACATGTGGTTACTGTTACTACAGATTCTGAATTTTTAACTACTGAACCCCTTACCTTCCATCAAGCTAATTCCTCTTCAGTATGGAGGAGAGCAATGTCTGAAGAGTACAATGCTCTATTGGCACAGCATACTTGGTCTTTAGTTGATTTACCACCTGAAAAATCTCTTATTGGTTGTAAGTGGATATACAAAATCAAGAAAAATGCAGATGGTTCCATAGCTAGATACAAAGCTAGACTAGTGGCAAAAGGATTTACTCAGACAGAAGGATTAGATTACTTTGAGACATTCAGTCCTGTGGTTAAGCAACCAACTATTAGGTTGGTGATCTCTTTGGCTCTTCATTTTGGATGGCAACTCAAACAATTGGATGTTTCTAATGCCTTCTTACATGGTCTCTTAGAGGAAGAGGTATATATGTCACAACCACCTGGTTTCACTGATTCCACTCATCCTCAGAAGGTGTGCAAACTCTATAAGGCCTTGTATGGCCTAAAGCAAGCCCCTAGAGCCTGGTTTGCTACCCTTTCCAGATTTTTGCTGCAACATGGCTTTGTCAACAGCCTAGCTGATTCATCCCTATTTGTTCAGCATAATTCCAATCAAGTAATCATCATTCTTGTCTATGTGGATGATATAATAATCACAGGCAGTAGTTCACAATGCATTAGTCAGTTTGTCTCTGCAATGCAGTCCACATTTGCAATGAAGGACTTAGGGACATTGCATTACTTTCTGGGAATTGAGGTTCAGCATACCTCTTCAGGTCTTATATGTTCTCAGCAGAAATATGCTACAGATATACTTGCTAAAGCCTCTATGACAGATTGCAAGCCTACTGCTTCTCCCACAGCAGTTAAAGCATCTCTGTTATTGGATGAAACTCCATATAATAATCCTCTTCTCTACAGAAGCTTGGTTGGATCATTGCAGTACCTTACTATTACAAGGCCAGACATTTCTTATGCTGTTAATAAAGTCTGTCAGCATCTCCACAATCCTCTCAACTGTCATTTTCAAGCTCTGAAAAGAATTCTCAAGTATCTTAAAGGAACTCTAGACCATGGCTTAATTTTTCAATCTGGTCCTATTACTTTGCATGGTTTTTCAGATGCTGATTGGGCAGGTGATAGTCTGGACAGAAGATCTACTACTGGCTCTTGTATTTTCTTAGGTTCCAATCTACTCTCTTGGTCTGCTAAGAAACAGCCCACTGTGGCCAGGTCAAGTACAGAAGCAGAATACAAGGCCTTGGCCAACACTGCAGCTGAAGTGTTATGGCTCAAGCAACTTCTGACTGATCTACATATTGTGCTACCTAATTCACCCATTCTCTGGTGTGATAACATCAGTGCCTTGGCCCTTGCAGCTAACCCAATCTTTCATGCCAGAACAAAACACATCGAAGTCGATTACCACTTTGTCAGGGAGAAAATTGCAGCCAAGTCTCTGAAAGTGTTACATGTGTCTTCTCAAGATCAGTTAGCTGACTTATTTACTAAGTCTCTTCCAATTCCAAGGTTTAAAGATTTGAAGTCTCGCTTAATGCCTCTTTCAGTCACTTCAAGATGATTCTGGCTCCCACCATCATCTTGAGGGGGGATGTTAAGAATAATGAGCTCACCAATTATAAAGTGTATCACTTACACTAGATATATGTTAGAATCTGTTATGATCAGTAACATTCTCTTAATAACGAATTCTGTTGTAACAAACTGTAGAAAAATGTCAAGTGCTCTTCTATAAGAGAGCACATGAGAGCTCTCTGTAATTCAAGGAAAAAGAAAAATCAATACAGAAAATATTCAGTTCTTCAATCTCTTGTTCAGTTTCTGAATTTCTTCAGAAAATCCTACTAGGTATTAAAAAGTTTGAAGGTTTTTTTATAACTCCAATAGCAATTTAATTAATTAGAACTACTTCAGATTCAACGTCATGGATAAAATCTATGGATATTTAATTTTTGGTAGGGAGAGAGATACAAAGATCTCTATATTTAAAAAAAAAAAAAAAAAATGTAAGGTCAACACTACTGGCTCTTTCGTATATGCCATAGAAAATTAAGTACTAAAATTAACTTCTTTGTTTGAAAATTTGATAATTTGGGTTTCAATTTCTAAAGATAAGAGCAAACCTTAGTGACAGCGATCCATCTTTTGACTTTGCAAGGAGTTCATTTGGAATTGAAGAGAAGTTGTTTCCTTTCAGGTTTCTGCAAAAGAAGAAAAAACTATAATCCCTTATTTTTATTCCATTAAAATAGATACATGAGTCAACGAAGTAACTTACAGGACTCTCAAGTTACCCATTTGAGAAAGAAAACTAGGCACTGGTCCAGTCAATTTATTGTTTGATAAATCCCTGAAATTACCCAAAAAAACAGAAAAAAGAAAAAGAAAAAAGACATATGCTTGTCATTGCATTGAGAGATTGCAACATCTACAGGTGTAGATTTGATTGAAAATAAAACTTACAGAGATTGTAACATTGTGAGGTTATATATGGAAGGCGTTATCTCTCCAGATAAATTACTCGACGACATGTCCCTGATGTGTAAATTTTAAGTGCCATAATTAGTATTTTGAATATATAGGTAGTTGAAGCTAGGATGATAATTAAGGTGTATGGCATGGACAGACCCACTCAGGGAAAAGGAGGCACATGCCCGACTAAGGATCCTCGGCTCCTTTGTGGACAGTACACATGTGGTGATAATTGCAAGTCTACTAATTTTTTTTTCCAAAAAAAAATACAAATTTGTGGTCCTGCAAACACCACATGAGTTTTGCCCACAAAGTGACCGCCGACAGTGGCGAATCCAGGAATCTCCGCCAGGGGGGACTGCGTGTAACCCTGAGGCTAATTTTTTTTTGGGTCTATTTATATTTAGGCCAATATATTACATATAATAAGTTTTCTTTTTAATTTTTGGGAGAATGAAGTATAATTGGGCCAAGATATTATATATAAATCCTTTTTTTTTTTAGCCTAACACATTTTTTGGAGGGCTATATAATAAGTTTAATTATTTTGGAGGGGCCAAAGCTTAATAAATTTGAAATTTTATTTAAAATACATGTATAAAAGTGTAATTTTCCAAAAGCTATGGGTGACTTCCCCACTGAGTCTGCCGAGGATCCGTGCCCTCCTCAAACTTGTAATTTATCCATTCAAAACTCAGAAATCTCACTTTGATCCTTAAATTCCGTATTTAATTTAAATCCAAATAAAGATCTTATTTACTCAATTAGCCTCAATAAGTTATGACTAATAAATTATCATTTTGAGCATATTTAGGATTCTTTCTTTTACAAGTGAAACTAATAAATGTTAAAAAAATAATTAAGCATATGAACACAATTTTATGGATCAAAGAATTATGGGAGAGATTACTTTGCCTTTGAATAATTATATTTTACCCACTATATATAAAATCCACAGAATAACCACAAAATATTTAAAAACCTAGATTATATATAGTTTTTCTATGAAAAAAATTCAGATCCCCATGTAAGCTTGTGCCCTTTTAAGATAAAATCCTAGGTCTGCATGCATGTAATAGTAAACATACAGTGATACGATCCTAGGCGGGTCATAATCGGTGTAACTGCAGCGGATACCGATCCAAGCATAAACTTTAGGGCCACATGGATCTCCTTCCCAGTTTCTCGACAGTCCATATATAGACTTAATGCTCAAGATTGATGCAACTAATAGAGACAAGAACAAATAGTTGGAACATGGAGCAAAATAAGAAGTTAAGATAAACTAAAATTTAACGCATGTGTTAGACTCGATCGTCTTCACTTTCCGTGTTTTTTTAAAACTTGAAACTTAGGGTGCGTTTGATAAAATTGAAAACTAAGTGCTGAAAAATAAGTGCTGGATACTAAGTACTGAAAATTTAAAGTGATTGAATTTGTAATACTGAAAACAGTGCTTCAACTATTGAAATAGAATGCATTCAGTGATTAATTTCAGTAGAAATTTTTCACTTAAAGTTTTTCAGTGATTTTTTGGCTACTTTTTCAATAAAGTGTATGTTATCAAACGCACTGAAAAAGAATAAGTGCTGAATCTTTTCATTTTCAGCACTTATTTGGATTATCAAACATACCCTTAGTCTTTTTTTTTTTTTCCTGAAAACTTGAAACTTAATCTCCTTTCGATCGTGTGCGAATACAGGACTTAGGCTTAGTTTGGCCCCCACGTGGCTTTTTAAAAGAAGATTATGAATTTATTACTAAGTTCTTTGATAATTTTATACAAGTGACACAATACTCTTCAAAAAGACATCATGATACCAAAAAGCAACCTTAAGATTTTACAAGCTCCATTCTAGAGCTTTTAAAAGCTCCCTTTAAAAAAGCCCTAAGTTCAATTTTTGCAAAGCTAATAAACTAGTTACCAAATGAATTAACATGAAATTGTGCTTTAAAAAAGGAGAAGCACCACGTGGGGGCCAAACTAAGCCTTAGAGGGGTTGATTATAACTTTGAAATGACAAGTATACCCCCCATCATTTTCAACATTTATAGACTATCTCAGGGCGGACCCATAGAGACCGGGGGGTGGGCATGGGCAAAAATTGAAAAGTTTGAGGGTCTATATAGAATTTTGAAGATTTGAAAATATTTTACATAGTGGTCCCATTAAATTTGTGACTTTATATATGGAGGTTTTTAACACATAGTGTCCACTTGACTTTCATTGTGTTGAAATGGTGATGTGTTAGGAATCACATTTGGGGATAAAAAAATTTGAAAAGATTAACATTACAAGATAAATAACAATATCCATTAGTGTAACCGTGTGACATTAAAAGTTCCTATTAATAGTGAAGGAGAAGAGTCATATCCCCTTATTCAGCTCAGGAGATAAACAATATCTAAATCTAATTTGTCACAACTATGTCAACTACTCAGTCAAGTCTCTGTCTCACTTAAAAATAAAAAATATGTATAAATAACCGAAAAAGAATTTTCGCATACAACTTGACCCCTCTATCTTCTTCATAATGAAGTCCACCTCAACCCACACAACGTCTATTTGAGAGTCCGTGAATTGGAATGTGATTATTCATAATTTGTAAAAAGTATTTTAGTATTGAAACTAAAAATGGAAAAGTTCATTATGTTTTTTTTCGCCTGTGGTCATTCCTAACTTCTTTTTAGTAATTAATGAGTTTAAGCAATAATTATAGCATAATTACTAATTTTTCGAGGGAATTGATTTTGGCACTCCAAAAATTATCATTGGCACTCTATAGTACCACATTTAGTGCATGTAGTACCATATAGTTAATGCATTGCATGGAATGTCAATGGTAACTTTTGGAGTGCCAAAATCAATTCCCATTTTTCAAATGACCAAATTTAAGATGATAAGTTTATACCTTAACCACATCCCTTGTGGCTGAGTAGTAAACTTCTTGGGTGTACTACCTCAGAGATTTAGTGTTCGAGTCATGGCGAGCGTGACCATTGGCGAATTCACCCGGCAACTCTAGGACCTCGGAGAATTAGTCGAGGTGTGCGCAAGCTGGCCCGGACACCCCCGATTACCAAAAAAAAAAAGAAGTTTGTACCTTGAATTCTATGTAGATTATGAATGAACTCATTCAATTTCATTGACACGCTAATCGCTAGGCCCTCAATGTCTTAGATTTATTTCTATATGGTTGGAAACTTGGAGGTGGTGGATGGTTGAAGGTGAGCAACGGTGGTGACCCACCGGTGACATTGGTGGTTTTAAGGAAAAATAAGATAGTGGAAGAAATAAAATGAAGAAAAAATCTTAGGAGAAAAATTTTCAAATCAAGAAATTTGTCAAAATTCGTCCCGCTTATAGAATTTTGAAATTCAATTATATTTCTGTTTAATCACAACCATGAAGAGTTAAGTTTTTTGAATTAAAGCCTAAATATGAGGAGATAAAATATAATTAATCCTAGATACAAATTGGAACACTCTTGGGCAGGGGCGCAGCCATAAATTTCATTCAATGGGTACCAATTAACTTGATTGGGTTAAGAAAGTTATACTGGGATTCGGGGGCAGTACCCCCGATTTTTTTTTTGGTCGTCTATTTATACATTTTTGATAATAAGATAAGAAAAGATAATGAGAAAAATATATAAGGAGAGATAAATACAAACTATTTGATTCAACAAGGCATGGTGCCATGCACCTATCCAAGTAAAAAAAAAACCACATGGTATGGTGTCAACAGACAACAGGGTTTGTAATACTTAATTGGGTTGGGCTGAAATGAGAATAGACATAATAAGATTTAAATTAAGATGGTCGCGGGCTAGAATATCACATGAGCTATTTTGTATGGTGTCTAGTATTAGGTGGATTTATCTATAATTTGAATTTAGAACACTAAATCGGTTGGGCCTAAATGAGAATGGATATAATAAAGTTTAATAGTATGAAATATTATGGTGTGCTAAAATATCACATGTACTAAAAAAAATTCTCAAACTTCAAAAGTTGAGTGGGTACCATGGTACCCACTGGTTACCATGTCCCTACGCCCCTGCACTTGGGTGAAGTTCTTTAGGTGTGACTCGTTAATTTCCTTGGAATTTAAGATTAAAAAAATAATGTTAAAAAAAATTCTTTTTTTTTTAAAAATTGGTCCCACAATTGTGAGAAAGAACCTAATGAATCACACCTAAAGAACTTTACCGAAGTGTGTTCCATAAAAATTAACAATGTTAAATACATACCATCTTTGTCATCTGTTAAAGCATCAGAGAGTTGTTTGGTAGTAAAGATCTCGAGGGCATTGATTAAAGGCGGAAGGGTTGATCTTGAAGTCTTATTGATATGAACCTCGAACTTTGGGCTTGTCTTTGTTGGTAATTGGCTGTACACTGAATCTGCAGTCAAATACATAGGAGTAAAAGGACCATACCATAAATCCTGGTTCATGTAGATGTTGAATTCTCTTGTTTGATTGGTGGCTTGCAAGTTTTGAAGCTCAGCAAAGTGCATGAATACGTAGAATTGGTCTGTGGAATTCTCAGGTACCCAGTCGATCTCCAAGAAATCGGTCTCATTTGGCACTATGCATTTGCTCATGACGACAGGTGGTGGGTGGAATTTGTTGTTTTTAGAGTCAATGGTTGAGCCGGTTGTTAAAACTGAGGCATTGACATACTCAGCGGGCCACCATAACCGATCGTAGGGGTCATCCTTGTACCTAAGTGAAATCAAATTTTATTAGCATAGTGAGATACTTTTTAGGGTTAATTACACACATCTCTCTTGGGATTTAATAAAATTATACTGATTTCTCTTTTATATTATAAAATTATACAGATTTTTCCTCCAACATGAATTTACGTACTTACTAGTTATATTATCTGCAATTGCCTGAATCTCGAGGCGTTCTTCGAACCAATCATAGACTTTATTGAGATAGGTGAGACTTCCCTATTTTACCCCTTACTTTAATTTGTTTACTATATATTTTACTAAGTTACGCACACACACATCTCTCTCTCTCTCTCTCTCTCTACTGTGTGTATGTATAGATATAGATATAGATATACAAATACATACATAATGTATGGGCATACATATATATATATATATATATATGAATTTGTTTAAAAAATAAAAATTTAAAACTCAAAATCAATTGTTCCCAAAACAAAATTTGTTCCTATGATTTAAACAAAAAATCAATTTATTCCAAAAACTGATTTGTTCCTAAGATTTAAACTCAAAATCAATTTATTCTAAAAACCTAAGATCTAAACCAAAATACCAAACCCACCTCAAAGATGTATACACGTATCTATGTATATATGTATTCAATGGTTATATTAATACAAATATGTATGTATATACGGTGTGTATGTATGTATATATGTATGGTACGTATATGTGGTGTGTATGTATGTATGTATGCATGTATGTGTATATATATATAGTAGACACGGGTACGGGACGGATGCATGGGCAAGAGGGGGCAAAGCACTCCCCTCTTGAAATTCCATTCAAGCCTCCCCTAGTTATGAAAATTATCTACTATGCATAAAAATACCAAAATATGTATAAATAGGTCCATTTTTTTTCAAGGGCGCTGCCCCTGAACCCCCGTATATCAAGCCTCCCTGGATTGATTTTCTAGATCCGCCCCTGATAGTAGAGAGAGAGGAGGAGGATTATTTTTTTTGATAACTATGGGTATTTTCAGAATTAGCAAATTAAGAAGGGAGGTCTCTGTAAATTTTGCAATCTAGAGGGGAGGTGTGTGCAATGCAAATCCAAATCTCAAGGGAGGTCTATGTAATTTTACAATATAGAGAGGAGATCCGTGTAATTTTGCCAAAACTCAAAGGAGGTCCGTGTAATTAATCCTACTTTTTAATACGAGCAATTGGTTCGTTTGCCAAAATAAAAAAATGTAATACAAAAATTAAGAGAATCAAATAAAGAAAATTTTGTTTAACATTAATATGCTATCACAAGGGAATTAGGGTATTTTCAAATTAAAAAAAAAAAAAAATTGGGAAGTTATTGCTTTTAGATTAATCGCCTTTTCAAGTTTTTTGAAAATGTTGTTTGTTGAAAAGGTTGGTTCAAAATTATTGATTTATTCAATAATCTCAATTAATTGATTCTCAAACGGACTGTTGGTATCACATACAGTACTAGTTTTCTTGCTCATTGTAGTCAGTTTCTCTAGATATTTTATTTTGAAAGGTGGAGAACTTTATTCAAATTGACCGGTGTATATGTAACGCCAATCATATATGCTATATATGCACTAGTTAACAGTTTGCCTTGTTACATTAGAATGGGAAGGCTTAAAAACACTTGAAAATATACACCACGTTTTTTTTCGCTTTCAAAACTTAATTTTAAACCTCTATTCCCAATAACATCACTTAAAGGGTGTTGATTTCAAATTGAGGACAATCTGTGACATATGTGACAGTTGAAAATTTGAGGGCCTTAAATGATTGTCCTCCATTAATTGAAACCAATTTTGCTATAGTTTTTGACTGAAATCCATTGAATAATTGATGATGTAATTTATAATAGATGATTCAAAATAAATGTATAAAGATTTAAAAAGCATTACTAAAATGTAATTGACTCAGCTTGGAACTAATTTCTCATGTTTCCCACAAATTAAAATTTATTTTAAAATTGTGGTTGGTTGGCGTCGTACGGCATCTTGATAAGACCAATTCTTTTGATTGAACCATGAACTCTCCTAAAATGGGTAAATTACGGTAACACCCCCTGAACTATGACCATTTTTCACTAACACCTCTTGAACTTTAAAATTGAACAGATTCACCCCTGAACAATTCAAAAATGAACAAACAACTCCCTGCAGAAGGGGTTTTATTGTCAACAAATGATAGTTTAGGGGGTGACTTTGTTCAGTTTTAAAATATAGGAGGTGTTAGTGAAAAATGGTCATAGTTCAAGGGATGTTACTATAATTTACCCAAAAAAAAAAAAGAAGAATGCATATGTATAAATTTACCCAAAATATGGTTCTCACTCAAGTATTTTATTGGTCAATGCAATTAACCCTAGGTCCCACTATATTGACCAATGGAATGCTTGGATGAGCATTGATAAACTATTTTTTGGTGAGCAAAAATGCTTTTTTTTATTTATAGGGAGAATCAATGCTAGACGTTGATTATAGCGTCGCACCATGATCAATCACTCTGATACTTGCAAAACTCGATATATTGGCCCCCACCTCACTAGATATAATTCGTAGTAGTATTTAGTTTTGTTCCTTATTTTCTTTTTTTTTCCCCTACCAAAAATTCAAAAGCACGTTTGAAACAAAAGACTAACGTACCTCAGAAAATCTTTGGCCTTTGAACCACTGATATACAGACGCGAATATAAGTTTAGTGATCCAGACGCAGTTTCATACATAGAATTATCCAAAGGCCTTAACTCTAAGGCTGATATGATAGGTATCCCGAGTCCAACATTGATAAGACACACAGATATATAATCCGTAGTGGGGATATGTATGACCTCCAATATCCGACCATTATTTGTTTGGGGTAGGACCACCGTGTACCAGAAATTAACTCCGATGTGCAGATCGAATTGCGGTCGTTGATTATGGGCATCATAGTTTCCGTACATAAAGTAGGCACGTACCAGATATTTGTTACCTCTGCCACGCGCTGGTCTGAGAGTGTAACAGTTTCTGATTCCCCGAGGAAAGCTTCTAAGGGTAACGAATTGTTGTTGAAGTGAATTGCTCCTAGAATCAGGAGATATGTAATTGTTCTCACCTGTGTCTACATACCCTGTATCTGACGTGTAATATAGCCCGGTCGTGTTATCGGTATAGCTAGAATTCTCAGCTATCCCACAATCTATGCTTATAAACCCTGAATATATATATATATATATATATATGTTTATATAATATTTATATAGATATAGTTAGAGAACTAAATTATTCTTAGCAAAAAAAAAGAGAACTAAATTATTAATTGAAATTCATTTCTAGAGAGAGGGTTTAATTCCAAACCTGATGTGTCCTGGGCATGAACCACAAATATAAAGGCAAAGCCACAAAGGAAAGAAAAGAGGAACCTTTTTGACATCCCCACCACCATTAATTCCTTTGATCTATTCATATTCTTCATGCTGATCAATATGGAAAAGCCTAACATGCCTTCCGACCTCACTTTTTTTTATATATATATATATATATATATGCATGTTGACAAATTGCATGTTGTCTACTACTTAAATGATATACAATTTTGAGCTACATGCTGTCGTAAGAAAAATTAAGAGTAAATTATGTTGAACTCCCATGAGATAAGGTTAAAATGGAGAGACATCCCTAGTCATGGAATGGAAAATTACAGTGATCTCCATTAATGAAGTTGGAGATTAACACTTTTCTCCTTCTAGTCAATTGCTAATTGACCGCTCATTTTCTTTAATTTAAAAACTTTTATATAATGATCTACTTATTCTTACTAAAGTTAATAAAAAAATTTATATTCCATTTTTTTTTTTTTTTTTTGCAAGAATGGATGCAATAATATATTAACTCTCTACTGCTAAGTTTGTCCTTTTATAATTTGTTGCCTTTATTTAAATTAACAAATTTTTATCCAAAAAATATTTAAATTAACAAATATACTTAGTTTAAGCGGTATATGGATAGTTTTGCAGGCATCACTTATTTTGTTGGTTCTATCTTTGATAAAAGAGGCTAGTGCAATTTTGCATATCACAAGAGATCGAGGTTCTTAATTGATTTTGACCTGGCGTAAGGGAAAGTAATTGTAATTATCCTAAAAATAAAATTGCTACTGAGTCAATTGCCTTGTTCCCCAGCATAAAACTACGGATATCCTTTTAGTACTCGAAGAATTATACAACTCAAATGACATCCAAAATGTCTCATTTGACTACTAGCATATATGAAAAAGAAAAAAAGAAAAAAAGAAATAAAAAATAAAGAAGTTAGGTTGGATAAGTTACCGAAAGAAAAAGGTTAGAGAAGTTTTTGTCCTTGCAGTTTTCCTTCAAACAATCTCAATTTTCCTCAATCAATAATTCAATTAGAACTCATCAAGTGGCCAAAACTTAATTCCAACTAGATTCTATTTAGCGCAATGTGCGGGTACGTTGCTGTCTACTAAATCATCAAATATTGATGAAAAATATTTTTATAAATTCATAATAATTGTTAAAAAACAAAGGCTTAGCCTAGATATGTGGTAAAAAAATTGTTCATGTCACGCTCATACTGAGGTTTAAACCTTGCCTCCCCTCTCTCAGGTCTTGACAAATATGCTATCACATAAGACCACTACACCAAATGATTTAAAAAGAAAGAAAGAAAGAAAAAAAAAAAAAAAAAAAAGGAAGAGAGACTAATTTTTAAATATGGAAAAGGATTGTTCATATAATATAACATTAAGGGAAAAAAATAGACCGCATATCAGTAAGATCTGACATAACCCGCCAACCAATCTCGAGCAAAATAGTGAGAGTACTGAGTACAGGCCCGTAAGTTCAGGCTACTCTCTATTTCAAGGCTTGATTTCATAGCAAGACGTTCATAAAATAGTAAGACTCAATTTGCCCCAATTAAGTTAGCTGTCCTACAGTTAGGTTTGGCAAAATAGTTTTGGATGCTCCAATCCACCCAAGTTAACCTGAAAAAAAAACCAGTTTAGATTCGGTATAAATTATTGTGGGTTGAAAATGGGTAGGACAAATAAAATGTGTAGTTTAAAAATAGGTTGAAAGTGGTTAACTATTTGATAACCATTTCATTTTTTTTTTTTGTTTTTATATTAGGAATTTTTGTGTTCATTTAAAAAAAAAAAATAAATAAAAAATGAGTTTGGTAACTTTGTTTTGTTTTTTTAAAAGAGAGAAAAAAACAAAAAAAAATGCATTTGATAACTATATTTTTATGTCAAAATTTTATGACTATTGAATAAAATGATTTTTTTGCATTTATATTTTCAAAATGTCATAATATGTTCCAAAAAAATCAGAATTTAACGTCGTCAAAATCTATGAGCTTCTGAAAACCATTTTGGAGCCTAGAGAATGTGTACGTCGTAAAATGACTAAGTTGCCCTTGGAGCTTACATATAAGAAGTTAACATTGTTAAAATTTTCAAATTATACGGAGTGACTTACCCCAAGGTTTTTTGACGTTCTGAGGGTCCATTTGGCCCGAATATATTTGTAAAATGATTATTTTACCCTTCAAATTTCAAAATGCCATTATTTGTTAAAACTAAATTAGAATTGAATGCTGTCAGAGCCTGTAAGCTCATATTTAAGATTAAGAACATTTGGGACCTAAAAATTACATATATGGTAAAATGACCAAATTGCCCTTAGGGTTTACATATATGAAGTTAATATTGTACGTTAAAGTCTTCAAATAATAGAGAGTGGCTTAGCCCGAGTACTTTCGACGTTCAGGATCCAATGGCATGGTCCATTTTACCTGAATATATTTGTAAAATGACTATTTTGCCCTTAAAACTTTAAATGCCATAACTTGTTAAAATAAAATCAGAATTTAACATCGTCAGAGCTTATGAACTTATTATAATATTAAGACCATTTGGGGGGCTAAAAAGCACATATGTGATAAAATGACCAAATTGCCCTTGAATCTTACATATAAGAAGTTAACATTGTTAAAATCATCAATTAATATAGAGTGACCTATCCCAAGGTGTTTTGACGTTCTGGATCCAATGACAGAGTTCATTTGGTCTAAAATATATTTATGAAATGACAATTTGCCCTTCAAACATCCAAAATGCCATAACGTATTAAGACTAAACTAGAATTCAACACCGTCACAGCCTTTGAGCTCATATTTAGATGAAGAACATTTGGGGACGTACAAGTATATGTATATATATGGTAAAATGACCAAATTTTCCTTGGGGCTTACTTGTAATAAGTTAACATTATTAAAGTATAAAAATAATACGGGATGACTTACACTAAGGTAATTCGACATTCTTATTCCAATGGAGGGGTCAATTTGGCCTGAATACATAAGGGCAAAATAATAATTTTACTGTTAAAAATTCAAAATGCCATAACTTGTTAAGATTAAATTAAAATGCCTAAAAAGTATAAAGATCATAAATTGATCAATTCTGGTTATATCTTAACAAGTTATGCATTTTTAAATATATAAGGGCAAAATAGTCATTTAATAAATATATTCATGCAAATATACCCTGGCATTAGATTTAGAACATCGAAAAATCTCAGGCTAGGTCACTCTGCATTATTTGAAAACTTTAACAATGTTAATTTCTTTTATGTAAGCCCGAAGGACAATTTGGTCATTTTATGATCTATATACTTTTTAGATTCCAAAATATTTTTCATAATAATATGAGTAAACAAAATGTTATGGTGGTCCGGTGTTGTTTCTGTAGTGGGTCACCTGTTGCTTGGGGTGTTTGTCCAGTGGGTATTTTTTGGGTGTTTTGATCCAAGGGTCGGGTTGGTTTTGGAGGGCTTGTTTAAGGACCTATTTGGGTGCTTTGGATGTTATATTATCGTTTTGGCCTTTTTGGCTATTTTATTAAAATTTGCTCTTCAATTTTTTTTTTAAATTACTACTTTATACCTATCGAAGAATTAAACAATTTCTCAAATGACCCCTCTCCTCTATGATGACTACTTTCAAAATCTCTCAAAAAAAAAAAAAACTACTACTTTGATAATTATTATTCCAAAAGTTGACAAGTGGCAACACTAAAAGAAGTTCAGAGAAAATTACACTGACCTAAGGCCAAAATACTGGAAGTTTCCTCATGGTTAAATTAGTTATACTAGCCTCCTTTTGGGTTTGATTTGAGTAAGACTAAGCTCCCATGAGGTTTTGTTAATTTTTTTGTTTAAAATTTTTAAGTCAAAAGAAAACAATATATATATATATATATACAGATATACATAAAATTCTTAAATGTATCTTCCGTTGTCAGATAACTAGTTTTTAAAATTCTTCCAAAAAAAAAAAAAATGCAAAGACAAATAACTATTAAAATTATTATTTGACCCCTAGGTGTTGCAAAATTTAACTAATACTCTAGCCAAAACGACATTGCATGTGTTGACTAACGCTAATATTGTTTTCATCACCCTAATTCCACTATCATCCCAACCCCACTAGGGTTAAAATTTCCAGAATTGAATGATTGCTATGATTTTTCTTGGCTTTGAGTGAGGTATATTAGTAATTTCTAAAAATGTAGCTAAAATGTTTACAGTCAATTGATTGTTAACTAACGACCATCCTTGAATCGCATGAGTTAGGAGCTAGTTTTAAATAAATGAGTAATACTTGGGGCACAATTAAAGTCACAATATTTTGTTCACGACCTCTATTTTGTGTCCATCTCTCTCCTAATGGGCACTCTGGGGTCACTGGCACTGTGGGACCCATCAAGAGAGAGAGAGACACACACAAAATGGAGATTGTGAGCAAATGGTTGTGACTTTGGTTGTGCCCCAAATATTAACCTAAATAAACCCCTAACTCTAGCTTCTGCTTATCTTCCAACCCTATGGTGTTCATAGTACTATCCCTCATTGTTAGATTATATATTTACACCACTTTGCCTATGGAAGCTTTTGACACGTTCATTTTGGCCCTCTTAGACCATTTTTAATGGGCATGTTATACTTCATGCATTGTCAAATTATAGCATGACTTACAAAAAAACCACTCCTATGGTATGCCAAAACTCATATCAAATTATAGTAATGCTATACATATGCCTAATTTGGCATGACCTTTAGCATTGCTATAATTTAACATGACCTTTGACACACCATAGGCTCTTAATAAGTCCTCGGTCTCCCAAAAAAAAAATGGTCTTTGGTCCGCTCTGAACTCACTCAAAAACAAGTATAAATTATTGCATACGTACATATATATTTCATATACCTACAAGTACATATATATATAAGTATATATACGGATAGAGAGAGGGATTTGAAAAGTTCAACGAAATTAACTTATTGCTAAACTAGCATCATATATAATATTGAGTTCTGACTTCCGTACCTAAGCACAAAAGGAGAATTCTTCCATGCAATCAGACGAAATTAAGTGATTTGTTCCGTGATAAAAAATATTTATACTGTTATAACAAATATTTGTACTAGTAAGATATGTTTGTTTCATAATTCGTAATGTTTATACTAGTGCAAGATTTTTTTTTTGTGCCAAGCATCAAGGAGGTTGTACCTTATGCATGTAACATTGTTCAAAACTTGTTTTGATAAGCCATGTTTGTTCCTTCATAAGAAATGTTTGTGCCCTTATAAAAAATATTTGTACTTGGTACGGCATATTTGTTCCACTATATATAGGAGATGATTGTTTTGTTCCTTAATAAAAAATGTCTGTACCCTTATAAAAAATGGGTGTTCCTTAATTTGGAGCATTAAACCAAAACCAATAATTGATTTAATTAGAAATGATGGACGGTTGAGATTATCTTTAGATTTCATCTAAGTGCTATGGTAGTTTGGTTGTACCGTACAATCAAATAACTTAGTTGTACATATACATATATGTTTGTACCAAATATATATATATATATATGTATATACCATTAGGGTGACCTTCTTGGTAGTGATAGCCCACCTACTAGCTAACAGGGTAAGATGAATATTCATATGCAACATTCGCAACAATATTTTCCTGATTTTTCTGTTTTGTTTTATTTTTCCCCCTAAATATTACTTTTCCAAAGGACATAATTAATCATCTTTAAAATTGTTAACTGTATCACAGAAGCTATAAAAAAGTTATCTATGCATCAACATACTATATACATTAATTGGTAATTTTGTCAACTTTTTGCCAAATGAATAGTGGACCATTAATTTTTAAAAATTTTTAAACATGGGCCACTATTATTTTATAAGTAACCGAATTTAGTAAGTGGAATTTGAGTACTCACATTTTAATTAGTACGTCTTTATCAAAATGTTATAATCCAGATTTACTTTTGCACCATGCTAGAAATTTGCCTGGTCTCGCATTAAATAAAGCACACTGATGTCATATCCTTAGAGAATGAGTCAATACTAGAAAATTGGCTCCTCTGTATGTGCTCCTACCTTAAAAATCATGGGACATCAATTATTCACCCATTTTATTTTATATTGTTTTTTGGGAGCGTTTAGATTTGAATGCTACCTTAAAGTGTATGTTTGCATTTTTGTAAATTACTTATGACAATATATTGTGATATCATCACAGCCCCTCCACGCTCACAGATATTGGCCATTTCATCTTCAACAATCAACCATACGAGAATATTTCAGTATGAATGTGCCTGCAGAAAACAACTGTAAATTAATTTGGATTCGTATTTTTGTGGATATCCATTAAAATTAGTGGTGACCCGGAGGGTCAAGACTAGAGATACCAAAATGTGAAAACAACCATTATGTAGTTTCGGTTATCCAAAAAGCAGATTGGAGAAGATGTAATTTGTAAAGTAGAGCAAGTTGGAATCAAGTGGAGTAGCTTTTTTGGAAATTTGCATTATCATTTCCTTGTTATAGATGGAACTAACTAGGGAAATTCCTGTTGCCTTATATATACCTCTTGTACAGCTATTCAATGCAACATGTGAGAGTAAGTAGGTGATGCATGTAGATGAATTTCTCAACCAACAAAGTTAATGGTGCGTGCAAAAATACCCAGACCCCCCTAAAACAGAACATAAGTTATCAATTTGAAAAAAAAAAAAACAAAACATTCATAATGAAAACTTTATCAGCATTAGAAAAAAAAAATGCTTTAATATTCATAAAAGGGCAAGTTGATATTTCTCAAACATTTTAACAAATTAAGGGTCAACTGACTAACAAAAAGGGGAAAGCGTTACTCACATGCACACCTTAAGAGAGGTCATTTTACTTTTTTTAAATCACAAGAGAGATCCCTATATTTTGACCTTACTTTAAGATGAATAATGTCATAAGCACGCAGCAATATCTGGTAGTAGTATAACAATAACACAGCACACAAATCAGTTTTTGTATACAAGAAACCCCAAATCAAAGTCTATCCCTGACTCCCCAAATCAAGGAAGAATCTCCTTAATGTTCGCAACATTACTCCTGATTCTACCTGTCCGAGATACTCTTTTTGGAACGAGGATACCATTCACATTTTGAGGGATTGTCTGAAAGCTTGCAACATTTGGAAGATTATTCTGCCATTAACTATTGAAGTGCTGAACCTCTCCCTCTCTGGTACTCAATGAATACAGAATCGTATGTTAGATACTAATATGAATGCCTTTATCAATCTGCCTAGCTAATGATCTTCTTTTCAATGCAGGTTGTTGGCAATTGTGGAAAGAAAAAAACAATTTGGTCTTCCGAGGAAAACTAACCATGATAGACAAATCGCTATGTTGTCTAAAGATTTGGGGATTGATATTCTGAAAGCATTTAAGAGAGATTCTTCCTTGTGTTCTAAGTATAATGATAATCTCATTCGTTGGTTTCCTCCTATTGAAGGTACCCTAAAGCTTAATATGGATGGGAGCAGCCGAGGAAATTCAGGACAAGGAGATTTTGGAGGGCTCATCAGAGACGCACAAGGCCGATGGAGAGCAGGATAATACGGATATCTGGACACAAGTCTTTTCACCGAGATCCATGGAATCATAGAGAGCCTTAAGTTAGCTTACCGAGAAGGGATGGAAAATGTCATTGTTGAAACTGACTCGATGTTCGCTTGTCATTTAATCCTCAACCATGATGATAATCACCCTCTCAAGGTGGTTTTAGAAGACTATAGGAGTTTAATTAAACTTTGTAAGGGTTCTATCACTCATGTGCTTAGGGAAGGCAATAGATGTGTAGACCTTCTTGCTAATTTTGGGGTGGATCATATGAATCCTCTTGTTTTGGTAGATGCCCATATCAGAGAACTTTGTATGCCTTTAATGGCAAATATTTGTGGAACTAGTTTCCGTCGAGGAAGCTAGTTTTGATGTTCCTTGTTTTTACTTTCTTCCTAACCAAAAAAAAAAAGTCTATCCCTTGGCGGGATTAGAAGTGTTAATTTACAGGTAGGAAAAGCATATCTCTGCACATGATATCATGAAGGAGTAATGTTATGTTTCCTAAATTTTGTATCCTAAATGTGGTTCCTAATACATGTAGTAGTGGACACACATGATTTTCATTGAAGGATGTTTCCATATTATTGAAGGTGGTCCCAGTGCCACATGTGTGAGGAACCAATTTGGAATACAAAATTTGGGAATTAGTATAACATTATTAATCATGAATATACAACAATTTTCCAACTCAAATAAGATCTAGAACCAACAATTCGGCAACAAAAAAAAAGGTCTAGAACAAACCAATATTTTTCAATTCATATTACCTAGCTAGAGGACCAAGTTCACTATCCAGATTCAGATTTACAAATCCAATGTTTTTATAAAGGTCTGACTCGCCGAGAGTTGTCTCCATAGCCAAACTCTCCGAGTGGGGGTGCGAGACACACAAGCCATTACTATTTCTACAGTCTTCCACGCAGAATTAACATCATAGTCTCCCCTTAACCTTGAATCAACAACATTTGTAATGTCCCCTGTTGTAAGCTTGGAATTACCCATTGAACTATGTGAACATTGCCTTTTGTTATTGATGGTCGGCCTATGATAATCTTCAAGATAACAACACCAAAGCTATAAACATTTCCATTCTGGATACTGCAACACTAGTTGATAGTGGTGCAGATTTAAATTGTATTCAAGAAGGCATAGTTCCAACCAAGTATTTTAAAAAAACTAAGCAATCTCTTACATCAGCCAGTGGTAGTCGTATCGCTATACATTATAAACTGACAGAAGTCCTTATTTGCAATGAAGGGACTTGTATACCCTCAACCTTTTTACTTGTTAAAAATTTATAGCAACAAGTAATTTTAGGAACACCTTTCTTAAATATCTTAATACCTTTGAACAAGATTGATCAAACAGGCATTTACTGTACTTATAATAGTAATGATCTGGTTTTTACTTTCCTTAAAGAACCAGACCAGGATACTGAATGAACTAAATTCACTATATGCATATTGAGCAACAATTAAAAATGCCCAATATCATATTTAAAATAAAAAAAATATATAGAAAAGGATTTCCAAACCAGTATCTGTAGTGAACTTCCTAATGCTTTTTGGTCAAAAAAAGAAACATATTGTCACACCCCGCAGTAGCAAAAATAGAGAAAATAAATTCCTTTTTGGACCCGTAGGCCATGACAGTTGAAAGGCACCACATTGTCCATAACCAAAGTCTATAATCAGAGTAAATTCAACTACACATTTGAAAGGTTCTAAGCTCGATATACAAGTCAGAGTGTAATACTAAACTATTACAATACCAAAGTGTTTACAAAATGTAATTAAAGTACTCCGACAACATACGCCAATTATGAACTTAACTATGAGAACGGTCTCTAAAAACATAAGCATAAACTATCAACATCAAGCTCCAAATATTCAGCTCGCGTAGTAGTCATCTCCAGCATAGCCTCCGTCATCATAGGCTCCATCCTCGTAGCCCCTATCCATGTAGGCATCACCTACATACTCATAACCCTGGCGAGCTGGATATTGAATATTCAACGACATAAACGCCATCAGCTATGAAAGCTGAGTGAATGCAAAATACTAATAGAGAATCTATAGAGTTGCAGGATATATAAACAACAACATCATTAAAAGGATCATCTCATTGTTCGCATGCATGTATGCACCAACTCCATATATCTCTACGGACATCATCCCAAATATAACATAGACTCTTGAGTCCATATTAATCAGACACGTAGTCCCATACCTACGTACGGTTTGTCATACCTGACACACATTCCCATGTATTCCAGCCAAACGGCCCGATATACTTTGGCCAACCCACCCTTTCTCTTTCACCTCTTATACCTCTTAGTCTCTGTCATGGACCAAAGTGACATATCCCTTAGTCTTTCCCATGGACTAAGGCGATATTCCTTTAGTCTCTATCAGACTAAGTTTCGACAACCTCAAATACATTTCGGCCAACACGCCCAATTGACATCTCTTTCACAATTGTTCTTCCTAGTCTCGGTCATGGACTAAAGTGGCATCTTTCAGCCTCTACTGGATCTCCCATCTCGGACTGAGGTGATGTACCTTTAGCTTCTATCAGACTAGGTTCAGGATGTATCCCTCTTAATCTCGATCATGGGCTAAAGTGACATATTCCTGTAACCTCTATTCGGATCTCCCGTCCCTGTCACGGACTAAGGTAATATTCCTTTAGCCTCTATCGTATTAAGATGATAACATCGGCATAACCCTCAATCTCAGTCTTGGACTAACGTGACCATGCCCTTATCTTTATTGGATCTCTCATGTCTTGGTCATGGGCAAGGTGATATTCTGTTAGCCTCTATCAAACTAGGGTGCTAGCCACATTACCGTTCTTGTAAATATGTATCCCTTAGCCTCTCTGGTGGACTAAGGCGATGTCAACCGTATATCCCTTAGTCTCTATCGTGGACTAAGGCAACATAGGTCACCCCATAAACCACATCTGTTTCCACAATCTGTATCCCTTAGTCTCTCTTGTGGACTAAGGTGATTCCACTACTATATCTGACAATCACGACTCTATATCTCTTAGCCTCTATCCTGGACTAAGACGATACCACTACTATATCTCACAATCACAACTTTGTATCTCTTAGCCTCTATATTGGACTAAGACAATACCACTACTTTATCTCTTAGTCTCTCCCATGGACTAAGGTGACATACGTTTACCGCAACCCACATTGTATGACAATGTGGTAACATGCAAATCATTAATATTTATTAATAAGTGAGATAAGTGGTTGACTGTGGTCAACGGAAGGTGTCGAGTAAGGACACGGTGATTCGATAATCATTAAGATATTCGTGTGATTAAATAACATTTATGTGGATTAAATGTTATTTAACTTTACGTGATTCCCATGAATAGTAAATTATACCCGTGTAGTATAATTTCTGGTAGTTTTATTGTCACTGTAGGGCATTTGGAGAACTGTGGTGAGAACGTGAGTGATATGTTATGTAAAAGGTAAGTGGTGTAGAGATTTCACAGAATTTAGTTTTCGGACGTAATTTTGGACCCAAACGAGACTTAGACAAAAACTTTTACAAATTTTAGTTTTCACTCGTGAAGTAATAAAATGGACGTGTGCGACGTTTCATGAAATAATTAGGAGTTTTGAGAACTCGTGGGGAGGTAAACATAATTCCCGAGAGTCGTGCCTATATATAGAAACTTGTGAATTGATTTCATTAGTTGAAAACCTAAATTGGAAATCAAAAGAGATGAGATTTAGGGATTTTGTTACTACGAGCTTTCCGACACAAATTGACGACCTTCTGATCGTCAGTGTTTTTTCAAATTCTAGATTTGAACTCCTTGAGGTAAGGGCTTCGTTTTGATACTAGTTAGGACTCGTTTGGTTAAGTTTTTATAAAAGTCCTAATGTTGGAATTTTAGAGAAAACATGCTTAAACTTGTAGGAATTCCTTATAATTGGAGATCCGACATTTAATTGGTCTCCTAATTCATCCTTCAAAGTTATAGCGAAATCGCATGAGGTATGAATTCTAAGCCTATGAATTATAGGAAATTTCATGTTTTAAGTATTGGACTTAATATTTTGGATTCGAGTGAAATTCATGTATTAAATAGGCCCGTTAATTATGCACATGAAAATGCCATGAAAGCACGTATATTTGACTATATGAACATGTTATGTGTCTATGTGGGTCAAAAGGAGAGTTTGATACAAGTTCATGCCGGAGTACGCCTCTCGATGTTTGAGATTTATAGTAGCGACGGCTACTTGTTTGGTTTGGAACCGGCCCTGCCAGAGCAGTTGGGTACAATGGTTGATAGACTCTGGGATTGCCATTGGCATCATGGTTGATAGACTTTGGGCTTGTCGATATACTGGATGAATGCGTGTCACTCTCCCTAGAGACTATTTGATGTGATTTAGATGTTTAATGCATGAATTGTTATATAAGCATATGATTAGATTGTGCACTTAGCATATAGCTGAGCAGTGGAGATTTACTCCACAGCAGGTGAAAGAAAGAAAGGAAAGAAGAAGCGTGAGGAGTGAGACTGCGGGAGCGACGGGGATTCTTCTCTTGTATATACTTTTGTTTCCATTCCAACAATGTAATTTTGAGTACATTGGGTTATGTTCTTCACTTAGAACTTGGATTGGATTAGTAAGTATGTAATATGTATCAAACACTTTTCAGTTATGTTGTAATGAATCCAAACTCATGGATTCGTGTTTTGAATGTATAACTCGTCAAACTCATTTTTTTTAGGCATGTAATAGAACTTTTATGTTTTGAAGGCAAACAAGCCTTAACTTGTTCTGTTATAGTTTCTTTTTGTAGATTAGTATGTCTTAATTATATTTTTGAAAGTTTTATTATCACTTGTGAAGTTGGTTGGGTGTACTCATGTTTAGAGAAATGAAAGGAGTGATGGTTGTTTATCCTTAGGGGCAAAATTTTGCTACTAAGGAGGAATTCTGCTGAAGGGACATTTGATCGGTCGAAGGGGGTCATTCTACCGGTTGAAATGACTCCTGTCATAATTCTTTTTCTTTACTTTTTGGAAATTTTTAAAAGGTTTTGACTTGTTCTTAGGGTACCTTTGTGATCCCTTTTAACATATGTTCATCCGATTCGAAATATAATTACGTTTTCAATTTTATACGGATTTTACAACTCAGAGGGAAATGTTTCCTAAAGTTTTATACACTCAAGGTTGTTTTGAAGTTCTTACCTTTGCGTATAGTTATTAAATGGTTGGATGAGCCTAGGTGGCATGCCACGTGTCCTATTTCCGCACGTTAGCGGGATGGGTCGTGACAGTATTGTTCCAATGCAACTCTCAAACATCAACGTTTGATAATAAACAGGTTAACACTTCATCATATATAAAAAAAAACTAAACAATTAACATTATGCCAAGTTCAATCGATTGAACTCAATTCAATCGATTGACAAAAAGTAAAGTTCAATTGATAAAACTAATTCGATCAATCGAGATTGGCCTGTGTTCAATTACTCGAGGTCCGTTCGATCGATTGAACGCAGTTTTCATCTCAAAACTGAACTAAACCATTCATGCACGTTCAGGGTCCATTCTTTCTTTCCGAAACACATACATACATACATATAAATGCTTCTAAGTGAGTAGGCACTCACTGGTAAAGACGCTGACATCGACGAGCTCGGGTGGCCGCGGGTTCCTCGATGTGGTCTCCTCTCTCTCTTTCTCTGTCTCCTTCTTTGCCTCTTCTCTGTCTCATCTCCTTCTCCTTCTTCTTCTTCATCTTCCATAAGAGTGTGTGAGTGTTTGTGAGTTGTGTGTATATATATATGATATACTATCTCTCTCTAACTCTCTAAAACTCAGCAACCTAGACACACACACAAACCACACACATATATATATAGGGAGGGGGAGGGTGCAGGTGGCAAAACATGTATGCTGATATTACAGGGTTCGATCGATTGAAGTGAGTTCGATCGATTGAGAACAGGTCGGACTGTGTTTGATCGATTGAGAGCAGTTCAATCGCTTGAGAAAAGAAATAAGTCATCAATTCAGGTCGGCAGAGGTTCAAGCGATCGAAGTAGGTTTGATCGATTAAAGGAACAAAAGTTCGATTGCTCGAATGAAGTTCGATTGATTGAGATTAAAAATACATGAAATGTAAATACAAATAGACTAAATCTCATTTATAGAAAAAGAGGTATAAAAGTACAATGTAAATACAAGGTATTACACATATTGTTTCTTTACCTCATAGAGCTGAATTTGATGAAAGAACTCAGATTCCCTCTAAAGCTCGTCCAAGCCAAATGAATTATGAATATTTGGATCTTTGTAAAAAGGAAATTTAGAGTTTTCTAGAAAAATAACTCATAAGGAAGAGCTATTCTCCTTGGAGTTGTACAACTTTCTATGTTAACATGAATACTGAAAAAGAAAGAGGCAAACCAAGACTTGTGGTTAATTATAAACCTCTTAATGATGCTCTTCAGTGGATTAGATATTCAATTCCTAATAAAAAGGATTTATTGGATAGACTACATGAAGCTTCTCTCTTCTCCAAATTTGATCTAAAATATGCTTATTGGCAGATCCAAATCAAAGAAGAAGAAAGATACACGACTGCATTTACAGTTCCATTTGGTCACTATAAATGGAATGTTATGCCTTTTGGCTTAAAAAATGTTCCTTCAGAATATCAGAACATTATGAATGATATTTTTACCCCTTATTCTGAATTTTGTTTAGTTTACATAGATGATATATTGGTTTTTTCCTCCTCTTTTGACCAACATATCAAACATCTTAAAATTATGAAAGATGTTATTAGAAATAATGGTCTTGTCTTAGCTAATCAAAAATGGTTTTATTCCAAACCAAAATTAGATTTTTGGGTTTTTTTCAAAGGACAAGTTTTACCTATTGATAGAAGTATTGCATTTGCTTCTAAATTCCCTGATGAATTAAAAGATAAAAATTAACTCCAAAGATTCTTAGGTAGTCCAAACAACATTGGTAATCATTACAAGAATCTAGCCCAGGATTATAAGCGTTTACATCAAAGGCTTCAAAAGAATCCTTTTACCATGGACTACAGAACATACTAAAGCAGTTCAAAGAATTAAATTGAGAGTTAAGCAATTGCCCTATTTTTGTTTGGCTAACCCACAATGGTATATAATTGTGGAAACCGATGCTTCCGATATGGGTTATGGGGGAATTCTTAAACAAAAAAACCCCAGTAACAATAATGAAGAACTCCTTAGATTTACTTCAGGAGTTTGGAAAGGTTCAACAAAGAACTATTCTACTATTAAAAAGCAAATGTTTTCCATAGTTAAATGTATCACTAAATTTCAGGATGATATTTTAAATCAAGCATTTTTTTATGAAGAATAGACTGCAGTTCTGCCAAGTTTATCCTTAAACAAGACATTAAAAATCTTGTTTCTAAGAAAATTTTGCTAGATGGCAAGTTGATTTTTCTGCTTTTGATTTCCGAATTGATTATATTAACGGAAATGAAAATTCTTTACCTAATTTTCTAACCAGCGAATTTTTGCAGGAAAAACAGGATACAACCTCCTAATAAAGGAGGATTTTAACTTACTCAGAGGTGTCCCAACAAAGGGAAAGGCCAGCAACAACAACAACCCACTAAGGGTTCTCAATCCAACAAGGATTCACAGCCACCAAAGTCTAAGCCATCCGCCAAGGATGTTCTGATTCAAGAAGCAAATTTTCAACACAAACATTTTTTTGGAAAATTTGTTGATTTTAGAAAAAGAAGACATTGGGCTTGAACTTGGTGCTTGGGGTCTTAAAGTGTCGCGCCCCGACGTAGCATAAATAAGGAAAGCGTTTAATTTCCTTTATGGACCCGTAGGTCGCGACAGTTTGAAGGATCGATTCTGTCCCAAACGTCGAACAACAAAACATAATAATCAGAGAAGAGCAATCAAAGCTTACAAATTATTCTAACTTAAACAATATTACAGCACGGGTTATCTAAAGGCACAAACCGCCTTGAAAATAAAATAATAGCTTAATGTCTGATACATTCATCCTTATTACAAACCAATTTAAAACTTAAAAACATGAAATAAATAAACAGTTTCTTCGTTCCGAAAGCAGCCATTCTTAATTAGCATAGTCGTACGATTCCTCCTGGTTATAACCTGAAAAGCCTGAACACGAATGTCCAGGACGCATCAACGTCGTCAGCTTCGAGAAGCTGGTGAGTATTAAAAACATAGCTTTGAATGTAAAGCATACCCATTTACCTTTTTCCATTTTTCAATTTGTATAAATCAAAAGAGTTAAACGGTAGAAAGAATTTATTTTATAAAGCAACAAGGAATATATTAAAAGTCGTTCATTCATAAAAATAGGTACTCGTGTATGAGACAATGCACCACACTCATCTTGCCGACTCTTTTCTCTCGACCGCCACAACAACCCACTATCTTACTCCTGGTATCTTTGAAACACTAAGATAGCCACACTTTAGCAACGGGGCGCCAGGAGTGTCCAGTTTGCCTCACACTTTGGTCCGGGGTACCAGGGAGTGTCCAATGCCTCACACTTTGAATACCCTAACCGCCATGCAAATACCGGGGCAACCCCTCACGCAGTATCCAGACTCGAGTATCAGGGAGTGTCCGTAGGCAACACTTTAGCACTACCATGGGTGCCAGGGAATGTCCGAGTTCGGCGTCACACACTTTAACGCTTCCATGGGCGTCAGGGAGTGTCCATATTTGCCACCGTCGCATTTCAAAGATACCCTCATCACAATTCTCAACCACAACCACAATCTCAACCACAATCACAACCTCAACCACAGTCTCATACTCTTTCCACACTGACCATTACTCTATCCACACTGACTGAAACCCACATCCACACTGACTGACACCCACATGCATGTACCACTGACTCCATATGAATGATATGCACTTAAACGAAAGCAAAATGCTGAATTAAAGGAACAACGCGCGTACGGGGATTGATAAGTCATAATACAATGTTTTAATCATTCTAACATAACCAAAAGAGTTCTGATTTACAAAATTTCCCAACAGAACCTTAACAGTACTTAAAAGTTGAACCAAACAGTCCTATAACAGAAAACAGACAAAAATAGAAACTGCCAGAACTCGCGCGCGCGGGCCGCTCGCGCGAAAGGTCGCTCGCGCGGGC
Organism: Hydrangea macrophylla; assembly: GCA_033977485.1. Lineage (NCBI taxonomy): Eukaryota > Viridiplantae > Streptophyta > Magnoliopsida > Cornales > Hydrangeaceae > Hydrangea > Hydrangea macrophylla. The sequence continues at coordinate 143,355,152 of CM066991.1, forward strand.
CGCTCTCGCGATATGCCCATTTTTATTTTATAATATAAACTTTTCTGTCTGCCTGAGAAAGTCAAGGTCGCGCGCGCGGATCGCTCGCGCGATAGGTATCTCGCGCGACCCTCGCTCGCGCGATCTGCCGAAAATTTCATTTATATATATAAACTTTTATGTCTGCCTAAGGAAGCATGCCTCGCGCGCGAGGGGTCGCTCGCGCGATTCTCGCTCGCGCGATCGTGGCGCGAGATGAAGCAGAGACTTCATCTTCTTCGTGGAACTGCTCTGTTTCAGCAAAACAGGGTCTAAACTGACCCATTTCCATTCTGTGAGTTACTAGGTCTTATAGTATATGATTCTCTTTGGTTTTTCACAAGGATTAAGAATCCATCATCAATTAAACACGATTCTAACTATAACTCTCCAATTTCATGAAAAACTAAAACATGTCAAAACTTATTTTCTAATATACTTTCTCATGTGAATGAATTAGGCTCTAAAACTTTAAACAAAGCATATATGATGTATAATCTTCCATAATCATCTCTAAAAACGGATTTTGGTTAAGTTTGAAAAGTTATGGTTTTCAACCTATGAAACTCATACGTAAAATTTCCATGGAGGTTTTACATACTAGGCTACACACACAGAAATTAAGCATGAAATTACATTCATAGTGAGTTGATAATACTCACTAGATAAAATTGAAGATAGATTGTTGAGAGAGAATAAGAAATTAAGAAATCCACTCCAAGCTTTGGCTATGGAGTCATGAAGCTTTCTCTCTCTATAATTTCAGAAATCAAACTCTCAAGTTCTCTCTCTATCCTCTCTGAAACTCTCTAACTCTCTGTGTATGTGAAGTGTAGAATGAGAATGTGTGTGTGCACAAGTGGTGTATAAGTAGACATCCCAAAGATTGAACTTGGAGGCCAAGCATCTTGTTGTTCACTCAACAAATGTTTTGTTTCTCAATTAACTAATGAGCCACAATTACACAGATACATACATACGTATATAACCTGCTGTATATGAGAGTAGGGGGTAATTAGATGTGTAGGGGTCAATTTGAGGTGTTTGGCAAACCCAGCTTTTGGCACAACAATTACACGTATAAGTTAAACATTCCCAAACATTGCCTTAGCCAATGATCACTTGCCATTAATAGAAATAAAGCATGAGTCATGTCAAACTTTACGTCATGTCCAAAAGCTGTGCGAGTTTAGTACAGCGCAGACAGTTTTGAAAGTAAACTGGTATTTTCGGGGCGCGGTGGTCACCACAAAAATACGGGAATTTCATTTTAACTTAAGAATTGATTTTCTGGTTTTAAAAAAATACTGATTGAGTCAATAGAAGTTATTTTCACCGTTTTGAAATACAGACTTTGAAATCCACACAGGTATTTACTAATTTTGTAAAATTGCAGTTTGGCCCTCAATAAAATTTAAATGCGAATTAGATAAGAAATTAATATTCCAAACATGTGACTGAAATTAAAATAAAAGCAGACAATGCTAATTGAATTTAAATATGCCAATGCAAATACAAATAAATTAAATATGGACACGAATATTAAATTAAATGGAAATGCAGGTTGTTACACCCTTCCTCCCTTAAACAGGATTTCGTCCCCGAAATCAAGACTAACTAGTCCCGAAACAACTCCGGGTACTTCTTCCTCATATCCTTTTCAACTTCCCACGAGGCTTCGTTCTCGTCATGGTGATTCCACTGAACTTTCACCAATGGGATATCCTTGTTCCTCAACTTCTTGATACTCTGATCCAGAATCTTCACAGGTCTCTCTTTGTAAGAAATGTTATGACTCGTCTCAATATCGTCATAACTAACCACATGCGAGGGGTCTCGTATGTACTTCCTCAACATACTCACGTGAAACACGTTGTGAACCCCAGACATCTTTGGTGGTAGCGCCAGTCGATAAGCTACTTTCCCGACACGTTCCAAAATCTCGAACGGTCCGATGAAACGCGGAGCTAACTTCCCTCTCTTGAGACCAAAGCGTACCACTCCTCGGGTCGGTGAAACCTTTAGGAGTACGTGATCTCCAATACAGAATTCCAAATCTTTCCGGCGTCGATCAGCATAACTCTTATACCGGCTCTAAGCGGTTCTCATCCTTTCCTTGACCAACGAAATCTTCTCGTTGGTTTCTCTAACCAAATCTGGTCCCAACAATTCTGTGTCCCCAACTTCCGCCCAACACAAAGGAGAACGACACGGTCGTCCGTACAATGCTTCGAACGGAGCCATACCGATACTCGTGTGATAGCTGTTGTTATAAGCAAATTCAACCAACGGCAAGTGTGTCTCCCAAGATTCTTCAAAATCGATAACACAAGCCCTAAGCATGTCTTCCATGATCTGATTAACACGCTCAGTTTGTCCATCTGTCTGAGGGTGAAACGCAGTACTCATCTTGAGCGAGGTTCCCATAGCTTCTTGCAGACTTTCCCAAAATCCAGAAGTAAACGTGCATCACGGTCTGACACAATTGACACAGGTGCACCGTGAAGTCGCACAACTTGTTGTATGTACATCCGGCTCATCTTCTCTACCGGGTAAGTCATACTATAAGCGATGAAATGAGCTGATTTCGTCAATCGATCCACGAGTACCCAAATAGCGTCATGATTCTGCTGCGACCGGGGTAATCCTACTACAAAATCCATCGTTATGTGTTCCCACTTCCAACCAGGGATAGGTAGCGGTTGCAACAATCCTGACGGTCTTTGATGTTCGGCCTTGACTTGTTGACACGTCAAACATTTGGATACAAATTCGGCCACGTCCTTCTTCATACCTTCCCACCAGAAATTTTTCTTCAAATCTTTGTACATCTTTGTTCCTCCCGGGTGAACTGTATATCTTGACTTATGCGCTTCTTCCAGGATATCCTTCCTTAACTCTTCATTACCTGGCACACATAATCTATTCCTGCACCGATATCCTCCATTGACTCCCACTTTCCATTCTGTCGGGTCTTTTTCTGACATCTTCACTAACTATGTCTGAAACTTCTCGTCTTCTTTCTGAGCTCCAATAATGCGGTCGATAAGAACAGGCTGTAGGATGAGACGTCCGAACAATTGTCCTTCTCCTTCTTCAGCACTCTGTACATCGAACTCCGCCAAGGTCTCCAATGCTCGCCACTCTCTAACCATTAAGGAGGCGATCGTCTCACGAGTCTGCCGACTCAAAGCATCAGCGACCACATTAGCTTTACCCGGGTGGTATTCCAACGTAAAGTCATAATCTTTGATCAGCTCCATCCATCTGCGCTGCCTCATGTTCAACTCTTTCTGTGTGAACAAGTATTTTAGGCTCTTGTGATCGGAGAATAAATCAAACTTCTCACCGTAGAGATAGTGTCTCCAAATCTTGAGTGCAAATACTACTGCCGCCAACTCCAAATCATGAATAGGATAGTTCAACTCATTCGGCTTCAGCTGTCTAGATCCATAGGCTATAACTCTGCCGTCTTGCATAAGTACACACCCCAGCCCTTGATATGACGCATCACTAAAGATAGTGAACTTCTCATCAGGCTTGGGTATTGCTAGTACCGGCGCGGTAGTGAGTCTCTCCTTCAACTCTAGAAAGGCCCGCTCATGCTTCTCTGACCACTCGAACTTCAAATTCTTCTTCGTCAACCCTGTTAAAGGTGCTGCTATCTTTGAGAATCCCTCAACAAATCTCCTGTAATAGCCTGCGAGTCTAAGAAAACTCCGAACTTCTGTAGGGTTGCTCGGCCTAACCCAGTTTGACACAGCATCGGTCTTGGACGAATCCACTGAAATTCGTTGAGATGACACCTTGTGTCCCAAAAACTTCACTTCATGTAACCAGAACTCACACTTACTGAACTTGGCATACAAGTGGTGGTCCTTGAGCATCTGCATCACAATCCGTAGATGTTGCTCGTGTTCTTCTCCTGACTTAGAATAGATCAAAATATCATCTATAAAGACGATGATAAACTGATCCAAATAAGGTTTGAACACTCTGTTCATCAGATCCATGAACACTGCCGGGGCGTTCGTCATTCCAAACGGCATCACCAGAAACTCATAATGACCATATCGGGTTCTGAAAGCAGTCTTAGGTATGTCCTCCTTCCGTACCCTCAACTGATGGTATCCCGACCTTAGGTCGATCTTGGAAAATGTTGTAGCTCCTTGTAGTTGATCAAACAAATCGTCAATCCGAGGCAAAGGATACTTGTTCTTGATAGTCACTCGGTTCAGTTCTCTGTAGTCGATACACAATCTGAGTGTCCCGTCCTTTTTCTTCACAAATAACACCGGTGCTCCCCAAGGCGATGTACTTGGATGTACAAAACCTAGGTTCTCGAGCTCTTGAACTTGTTCCTTCAATTCCAATAGTTTTGTGGGGGCCATTCTGTAGGGAACCTTGGTGATCGGTACGGTACCCGGTATAAGTTCAATACAAAACTCTATACTTCTCTCGGGCGGTAAACCAGAAATGTCTTGAAATACTTCTTCGAAGTCCTTGACTACAGGTATAGATGACGCTGTCACCTCTGTACTGACGACTTCGATGTTGGCTAAACATCTCGTGAGGAACATATCTCCCGAAGGGTTACATTGAAAATCAAAGGGTTGATTCTCATGGTCGGGGAATGTAATTCTCTTCCTCGCACAATCCAACGTTGCTTGATTCTGAGTGAGCCAATCCATTCCTAGGATTATGTCGAACTCCTTCATCGATAAGACAATCAACCTTGCAGGGATTTCTCGGTCTCCTAACCGTAAGGGACAATCCTTGCACACGTGTCCTAATCTGACTGCAGCTCCTAGTGGCGAAGTAGCCTTCAAAGCTTTCTCTAAGCGATAAGGTAAAACACCCAACCTCCGAATTGTATTAACAGATATGAACGAAAGAGCAGTACCCGTATCAAATAACACTTTAACATGAGAGTTAAACAGGGTTAATGTACCTTCTACTGCTTGCTGATCAGGTTGAGCTTCTCCATAATCTCCTTCTTCGTACGCAGTTCCATCATATCCAGCGGCATCAGGGATAATAGCATTCAAGCGAGTCTGTCCCTGTTGACCATAAGTCACCTGCTTAGGAGCACTGCAGAACCTGCTGATGTGACCTGGTTCACCACAGTTGAATCAGACTATCCCTTGCTGTGTAGCACGCCTTGGTGCCTTGCAATCACAAGCCAGATGTCCAGGGTTGCCACAGTTGAAGCACTTTCCGCTACTACTTCCTTCTCCTACTCGGGGTTGAGTCGGATATGTAATAGCCTGGGTCTTCTTGCTTCCGTCGAAATTCCTCTTTTGCCCTTGGGTTCGGTTCATTGGTGGTCTATTCCCAAAATTACCCCTGTGAGGCGGTCGGAACTCAAATTGTTTTCGGCTCACTCGAGCATCCTCTTCCAGATCGGTAGCCAAACCAACAAGTCCTTCAAACGATTTATCTAGGTGGCCGAGAGTCAGGCGACGAATCTGCGGTGTCAGTCCTTGGTTATACTTACGGATCTTCTTCTCCTCAGTGTCAACCAGGTGTGGAGCAAACTGAGACAGTCTTTCAAACTGTGTGGTGTACTCTTGCACCGACTTGGTTCCTTGCGTCAGGTCCATGAATTCCTTCTCTCTTCTGTGCCTCTCCGTAGCCGGGAAGTACTTCTCCAAAAATCTCCCCTTGAACGCAGTCCACGTCATCCCCATCGCAGCTCCATTCCCGATAGTAGCTATGACCGAATCCCACCAATCTGCGGCAGCATCAGTTAGCTGAAACGTAGCCAATCTCCTCTTGTCCATCTCGTTGCATTGGACAGCCTCGAACATCCGGTCTATCTGTCTTAACCATTGTTCGGCCTTCCAGGGTTCTGCGGTACCCGCAAACTACTCGGGCCTTAGTGCACGGAATCTCTCCAGCAATTTGTCTCCAGTCTGGCGGTCTCGTCGGTTTTCATTCTGATTACTAACCCTTTTGAGACGTCTAATGAAAGCTTCGAATATTCCCGTGGGATCGGCAGCCTCAGGTGCTCCTTCGATCAAGTTTCTGTTCCTCCTTAGTCCTCCAGCCATTCTATGCATGATGGTGATGAAAGGATGAGAAGCATGCATGCAACGGTGTTTATGAAGCAATTTAAATGACAACAACATTCAAAAGGGTATATTTTATATATATCACTTCTTGTCAAGTTGATACAAAAAGCATGTATGGTCAGATCAATGCCTACCCTATCTGTATGGGTTAGGACGCATGCAAGAGTTAATGTTACAAAAATAGGGTCATTGCCCTACACTCTAATGCATGTAAATACAGTTGCAAAAAGAGATAGAGCTAGTAGTCAAAAGTAGTTAATATGTACAAAGCCATGTCTAGAACGTCAATCATCTCCATAAGCGGTTATCAGGAGATCTAGCGAATCGACAGGGCGAAATCGCTGAACAATGAACGGTCCAACCCCGTCATAGCTGGGAGGGGTCGACGATGAAGCAGGTATAGGGGCATCTGCCTCAACTACCATCTCCTCAGGTAGAGCTAGCTCTAGTGCTAGCTCAGCCTCGAGCTCAGCGGCAAGATCATCTAGACCTATGCCGTCCTCTATAATCTCCCCACCTACTGGGACCACATGAACAACCTCAGCATCATCCTCAGCGATGGGAACTACTGGCGGGGGCATCTCCAGCTGAGCCATATGGGCATGCACAATCTGGATCTCGAGGGGGAGGTAGAAAGCATCACTATCGATCAACCTCAGAACCTCAACCAAAACCAAACGCTGAGCCTCGGCAAAGTAACGAAGCTCTAGGCGGATACGAGTCAGGTCAACTAGGCCTACCACGTGAACCTGGTGCCATACCTCAGATACTACAATCGCTGTGGCCAACTGCTCAACGGCCGCAAGATATAAGTCGAGAAAGGCTGGGATCACTGCCCCAGGTATCACAAAATGTCCTCCAAATCTGTCTGGTACATATAGCGGATGAGCTGGATCCATACCTGATAAGAAGGTACTACCTAAGTCAGAACAAAGATAATCTTAGGCGTTTGGGTTCTGAGTCTACCTTCCCTGTCGTGTCATCGGGTGTGTAACACTTAATGGAATGTGGAATCGGGTCTATACTGGTAAACCCTAACCTGGCTAAACTATCTTGAGATAAATAATAACCTGGCTCTGATACCACTAAATCCTGTCACACCCCGACGTAGCATAAATAAGGAAAGCGTTTAATTTCCTTTATGGACCCGTAGGTCGCGACAGTTTGAAGGATCGATTCCGTCCCAAACGTCGAACAACAAAACATAATAATCAGAGAAGAGCAATCAAAGCTTACAAATTATTCTAACTTAAACAATATTACAGCACGGGTTATCTAAAGGCACAAACCGCCTTGAAAATAAAATAATAGCTTAATGTCTGATACATTCATCCTTATTACAAACCAATTTAAAACTTAAAAACATGAAATAAATAAACAGTTTCTTCGTTCCGAAAGCAGCCATTCTTAATTAGCATAGTCGTACGATTCCTCCTGGTTATAACCTGAAAAGCCTGAACACGAATGTCCAGGACGCATCAACGTCGTCAGCTTCGAGAAGCTGGTGAGTATTAAAAACATAGCTTTGAATGTAAAGCATACCCATTTACCTTTTTCCATTTTTCAATTTGTATAAATCAAAAGAGTTAAACGGTAGAAAGAATTTATTTTATAAAGCAACAAGGAATATATTAAAAGTCGTTCATTCATAAAAACAGGTACTCGTGTATGAGACAATGCACCACACTCATCTTGCCGACTCTTTTCTCTCGACCGCCACAACCACCCACTATCTTACTCCTGGTATCTTTGAAACACTAAGATAGCCACACTTTAGCAACGGGGCGCCAGGGAGTGTCCAGTTTGCCTCACACTTTGGTCCGGGGTACCAGGGAGTGTCCAATGCCTCACACTTTGAATACCCTAACCGCCATGCAAATACCGGGGCAACCCCTCACGCAGTATCCAGACTCGAGTATCAGGGAGTGTCCGTAGGCCACACTTTAGCACTACCATGGGTGCCAGGGAATGTCCGAGTTCGGCGTCACACACTTTAACGCTTCCATGGGCGTCAGGGAGTGTCCATATTTGCCACCGTCGCATTTCAAAGATACCCTCACCACAATTCTCAACCACAACCACAATCTCAACCACAATCACAACCTCAACCACAGTCTCATACTCTTTCCACACTGACCATTACTCTATCCACACTGACTGACACCCACATCCACACTGACTGACACCCACATGCATGTACCACTGACTCCATATGAATGATATGCACTTAAACGAAAGCAAAATGCTGAATTAAAGGAACAACGCGCGTACGGGGATTGATAAGTCATAATACAATGTTTTAATCATTCTAACATAACCAAAAGAGTTCTGATTTACAAAATTTCCCAACAGAACCTTAACAGTACTTAAAAGTTGAACCAAACAGTCCTATAACAGAAAACAGACAAAAACAGAAACTGCCAGAACTCGCGCGCGCGGGCCGCTCGCGCGATATGCCCATTTTTATTTTATAATATAAACTTTTCTGTCTGCCTGAGAAAGTCAAGGTCGCGCACGCGGATCGCTCGCGCGATAGGTGTCTCGCGTGACCCTCGCTCGCGCGATCTGCCTAAAATTTCATTTATATATAAACTTTTATGTCTGCCTGGGGAAGCATGCCTCGCGCCCGCGAGCCGCTCGCGCGAGGGGTCGCTCGCGCTGGCCGCTCGCGCGATTCTCGCGCGCGCGATCGTGGCGCGAGATGAAGCAGAGACTTCATCTTCTTCGTGGAACTGCTCTGTTTCAGCAAAATAGGGTCTAAATTGACCCATTTCCATTCTGTGAGTTACTAGGTCTTATAGTATATGATTCTCTTTGGTTTTTCACAAGGATTAAGAATCTATCATCAATTAAACACGATTCTAACTATAACTCTCCAATTTCATGAAAAACTAAAACATGTCAAAACTTATTTTCTAATATACTTTCTCATGTGAATGAATTAGGCTCTAAAACTTTAAACAAAGCATATATGATGTATAATCTTCCATAATCATCTCTAAAAATGGATTTTGGTTAAGTTTGAAAAGTTATGGTTTTCAAGCTATGAAACTCATACGTAAAATTTCCATGGAGGTTTTACATACTAGGCTACACATACAGAAATTAAGCATGAAATTACATTCATAGTGAGTTGATAATACTCACTAGATAAAGATTGAAGATAGATTGTTGAGAGAGAATAAGAAATTAAGAAATCCACTCCAAGCTTTGGCTATGGAGTCTTGAAGCTTTCTCTCTCTATAATTTCAGAAATCAAACTCTCAAGTTCTCTCTCTATCCTCTCTGAAACTCTCTAACTCTCTGTGTATGTGAAGTGTAGAATGAGAATGTGTGTGTGCACAAGTGGTGTATAAGTAGACATCCCAAAGATTGAACTTGGAGGCCAAGCATCTTGTTGTTCACTCAACAAATGTTTTGTTTCTCAATTAACTAATGAGCCACAATTACACAGATACATACATACGTATATAACCTGCTGTATATGAGAGTAGGGGGTAATTAGATGTGTAGGGGTCAATTTGAGGTGTTTGGCAAACCCAGCTTTTGGCACAACAATTACACGTATAAGTTAAACATTCCCAAACATTGCCTTAGCCAATGATCACTTGCCATTAATAGAAATAAAGCATGAGTCATGTCAAACTTTACGTCATGTCCAAAAGCTGTGCGAGTTTAGTACAGCGCGGACAATTTTGAAAGTAAACTGGTATTTTCGGGGCGCGGTGGTCACCACAAAAATACGGGAATTTCATTTTAACTTAAGAATTGATTTTCTGGTTTTATAAAAATACTGATTGAGTCAATAGAAGTTATTTTCACCGTTTTGAAATACAGACTTTGAAATCCACACAGGTATTTACTAATTTTGTAAAATTGCAGTTTGGCCCTCAATAAAATTTAAATGCGAATTAGATAAGAAATTAATATTCCAAACATGTGACTGAAATTAAAATAAAAGCAGACAATGCTAATTGAATTTAAATATGCCAATGCAAATACAAATAAATTAAATATGGACACGAATATTAAATTAAATGGAAATGCAGGTTGTTACACAGAACACTATCTAGGAAACCATAATATTATGACCCATGAAACTAAACCTAGATATACCTATGAGGCAATGTTAACTAAAACAGGATCTATTCAAATTGAACATTTCTATCTTAACCCAAAAGATGTTAAGAGTGCCATTACTCATTCTAAATGCTATATGGTCAAGGTTCTCCATGAAAATGAATGGGGATTAAATCCTTCACAAGAAAAAACTTTAAAAGTCAATAGAAATTCTTTTAATTACTAGGATTATATCAAGGCATGGCATTGTGCCTTCTACTACCAGAACCTAGTCAAACAGGACACTTGGTTTTTTGTTATTAATGATGAAATAGTGAAAAAAAAAAGCATGAATACAAAATTGTTCCTCATTGGTTTTTTCACTGGTAGGAGAAAATGAGACCAGATGTAAGTATTGTTGCTCGTGAACTTCTTGATTACTTTACTACCTGGTATGACTTCCATCCTAAGCTTTTAGGAAAATATTTCATTGATCCTCCTATCGAGAAAAATGCTTTTTTTTCTTTTTTGCTGAATTCAGATTAGTCTGGATTTTAAAATGGGATATCCAATAGGGAGTTGATAATTTGAAGTTGCCAATACTTCAGAGGACTTTTTGGTCCAAGTGGTGGAGTGGTTTTAACTTAAAAACGGCTTTGGAAAAAATCCAAACCACCACCACTGAGTATATTAAGATTCAGGATAAAAAGGAAGAAATTAATGAAAATAAACTTACTCATTCTTTGTCATAGCCCGGTCCCACAGCAAGCAGAACCAAAGCCCGTGGCACGCCACCAAGGCCAACTCAATTAATTAACGTTCCCAAAAAGATTAGTTTAAGAACCCGCAGTGGAAAAAGAAATATAACTCTCATTTCAGTACGTATCGAAGTCAATCCAAAGTACACTTTTCGCCCGGAGACTTCAAAATTCGATCCAACTAATTTCCCTTCAAAAAGGTCCCAAAAGAGGCTTAAGTTTGTAATTAGAACTTTTGAAAATGTTTGGAAGTGGTAGAATCAACCAAGCTGGCAGGGGGTATTTCCACCGGTCTAACATCCCTCTCAACCGGTCGAAAGTCCCATCGACCAGGTGCCTTTGCTAATGTTTCAAGCAGAGGGGCATTAGACCGGTCGAATGGGTATCTTTGACCGGTCGAAAGTCTCTTTGACAGCAACCCACTTGTTTTTGTCCAACTTTCGACGTGATAAAAAGTACCCTCTCTAGATCTGTTTCTTTCGAAACTTTATGGAAGGTATTTAAACATATATAACAACATGTCACTTTAAGGAAAACATTTACAAAATTCATTAAAGACACGTTTGGCACAAATCTCAATAGTGCTCAAAGTTTTGAATAATATGGACTATTGACTCCTTTACGCGCTTAAACCCAAGCTCATGAGTTCTTTCACAACTCCAACATATCCAAAATACCTACGAAATATATTACTAATGTTTGGAATGTATCCAAAGTTTCTAATCTACAAGTTCTAAGTTTTATTACAATACTATCATAGATTCTATTACAAGTTCCTTAAACAAAATAATTAAACTAATGTTTCGATTAATAAGCCACGAGATAAACATGGAAAGTTGTCTTCTAAGTGAATACCCATCATCCCTCGATCACTTCCCCGATTCCTCATCGGCATTAACACCTATAATGGTTATTTAAATAACCATACATATTTTGATTTGTTTAAGCTAACGCTTAATGAATAAATCAACAATGCACATGAATGATAAACAAGCTCGCATTCACATCTCTACATTTTATACTAGTCTCCGGAGTTTCACTTGTACGTTCCACACTCCTAATCCACGACTCCTCCCCAATAAGTCCTCGCGAAAAGGTAAGACCCGTGTTTCTTTTCTTCAAACATACGACCTTATACTTATAACGGCTACACAACGATGGATTGGTACCACATGCTCCTTTGACCCAAATAGCAACTAAACATGCTCAAATATATTTCACCGTGCTTTCGACATTATCAAAACATTTCACAGTGCAATTGGCCTATCTATCAATATATACACCCAATATGAACTGCACAACATATATCTATGAACTAACACATGCTTTTCATACAAAACATGAATACATGGCACGGAATCATTCCAAAACACATATTTGAATCACTCACCTTCGATTTACGCTTCTAAAATACAATCCAAGGAAAACCCGAGTACAAAGAACGTGCAGTAATCCTTCTAGTACAATTCCTATCGATCAGAATTCCAATTATCAACTTTTTAGGAAAATTCTAGAAAAAGAGCTTTCAGAAAACTTAGCCAAACAAGGCCTAACGGATATCAAAATGAAGCCCTTACCTTAAGGAGTTCAAATATGAAATTTCGGGAAAAGCAAACAAACAGAAGGTCGTCGATTTGTGCCAGAAAGCTCTAAGCAACCAAATTCCCAAACCTCTTCTCTTGAATTTCTAATTTAGGGTTTAAACTAATAAAAATATCTCATAAGTTTCGATATATAGGCACGACTCTCGAGAATTATGTTTACCTCCCCACGAGTTCTTAAAACTCGTAATCAGTCTCTAAAACTTTCTACACAGCTAATTCATAGCTTCACGAATGAAAACTAAAATTATAAAAGTTTTCGCCTAAGTTCTGTTTAGGTACTAAAGCGCAAATTTCTACATGATTTTATGAAATTGCTAATTAGCCTGCTAATTCTGAAGCATATTAATTCGTCCTCACCAAGGTACTAAAATTAGGGTAAAATTACCTAGACCCCCTGAGGTTTGCCCCGATCACAGACGCCACCCCTCACGTTTCAGTAATATCACCTACACCCCCTGAAGTTTGAAGCGTGTATCACCTAGACCCCCTCCGTCAATTTATCGTTAAAAAAGTGATGGACTAACATAAATAAATAAAAAGCATACCCCTAAAAGTTTGGTCCTTGTGTCATTTTAGTACCCGTAGTTTCAATTAGGTCAATTTGGGCCCTGAAGTTTTAAATTGAACCTATTTGATCTAAATGTTCAATTCTGTGAGAAAAATTGACAGAATTTACTCACATACTATGCATTGCCATACTTTTTAAGGGCAAAAAAGGAATACCGTCAATCTCCCAACCTTCTTATTAGCGTAATTGTGCATAACAGTGGGTAAATTTTGTCAATTTGTTCCTCATATAATGGGGCATTTGGATCAAATTGATCCAATTTAAACTGTCGGGACCAAATTGACCCAATTAAAATTACAGGGACTAAAATGACACAAGGGCCAAACTTTTAGGGGTATGTTTTGTATTTATTTATGTTAGTCTGTCACTTTTTTAATGGTAAATTGACAGAGGGGGTCTAGATGATATGCGCTTCAAACCTCAGGGGGTGTAGGTGATATTACTAAAATGTGAGGGGTGGCGTCTGTGATCGGGGCAAACCTCAGGTGATCTATCCCCTAAAATTAACATCAGAAATAAATTCTAAACCAGAAAATAATATAGATAGAGAAATACACAGGTAAACATTTATATCCAGATAAACATTTAAGGTATTCCACAATGACCATCTCAATCTCGGAGAGACGTCACAATATCAAAACACTCATTCTACACAGTCTCAGAGGGTTCTATAACACAGACACCCAAATCAACTCGTGAGCCATAACTCACTCACATATGTGCCACAATTGCACAACAAATCACATCATCATGCATGACAGTGTAATGAAATGCAACAACACAAATACGGGTGTTATAATTCTCTCCCCCTTAAATTTAAAAGAAGTTTGTCCGCAAACTTACGCCGTCTCCTAGCATGACTGCTCCCACATGCTTTCCAACCTTGTCTTTTTGTTCACAATTTCCATCTCTCAGCTACAATGTCACAACTCACGAGGAAAGTAAATCCTCAAGTTCATAAGAAAAATAACTCCTCTGAACCCCTTCTATATCCACTTAAAGTGTCAATTGAACACATACAGCCAATCAACATTTCTCCCGAGTAAGAATATCAAAACTCAAGTAGATCATGCTCATTTTTTTTTTCTAATAATAGATTACACCACAATGTCCCATAGTCATTCTATCATACCTTTTTTGAAACCACAAACTTCAGTATGCAAACTGAGAAAATGAGTCAGCTCTCTTCACTTTCTTTCTCTTCGACCTACAGTCACTTACAATTGTCTCAGACTGTTTAGCAATTTCTTCTGATCCCATATCTCGAACGAAACTATAATCGAGTCGAACATTCGTACATATTCCAATAATATGTTGATTCTTCAACCAGTTAATTGATACGTTCGAAATCTAATCTCTTATTTTTTCCAACCATGAAACATTTGTGTAATACTTACACACTCAAGCTTCCTTCTATTTCTCACCATATATCAACGCTTCCCTTCTAAGCTATTCCACAATAGTAACCCTTGATATCTATAAATATCATTTTGTTGTCTTCTTTCCTTTCGACTTCATCAACCAACTCATCAATATATCCCCATTCATTCAATACCTCTTAAAGTGTCATTCTGGATTCCAACTGCAAATCTTTGCTATAACCAAACCTCCACAACTAATACCCTATTTACTCAGGCAAAGTCAAAATGTCGTAATATCTTATCCTCCAACAAGGCTTCCACTTGAACAAGCCATCGATTTACAAACAAAGAACTATCAGAAAATTTTAATCTAAAACTTTCACTAAAATAAATACATTTTCTACTTTTTGTTTTAAAAAAAACGTCTCATATTTCTTGTAACCTTTCCTTCTATATCACAACACTACCACTCCAACAACGTCTATTGTAACAACCACAATTGTTAACATGATTTGATCCACGTATTACTCAATACTCCTCGTAATTCCTTCAACATGTATTCTTCCTTGTAACATATTCAAGATCACAATATGATCTATGATATTCTGTCTATCTTATCGGTGACAATGATTACCTTTCTATTGAAGACGGTTACATCAATTCACTTTCATCTCATGACTCATGGAAATCATCCTTGACTAATCTTATCCCATTTTCAAATTCATCAATCTAAATTAAATACCGATAGAGCTATAATAGCCTCACAATCCCCAGTCTTAACATCAAACACCACTCATGTTCTTCTCAATTCTTAATATGTATCTCATAACCAATTAGTTTGTATTTAAAAAAAAACAAAACTTTTATTTCAAATAGCTTCAAATCCACTTCCAATAGCGATTTTAATTATTACCAAAATATTTTAAAAGTTCAAAACGTGTGTCCTTCAGACCACAGCTCTATAATTCCAGCTAACCATTCCTGAACCAACTCCTCACATAAACGAACCTCCATCGTAATCCCAATAGTTACTTCCTAGTCTCTTTCCCATCATTCCCATTTCTTCATCGGTCTTTTTCTAATATTAATCCCAATATTATATCGGTAACTTTTTAACAAGACATTTACCCTCGATCAAGGCCATTACAGTCTCGTCTCTGATTTGACAACTTTCCTTCACATTCATTCTTGTTCTGTATCTCCCTTCCACTTGTTGCCTTCACGACATCGTAACAAAATAAATTTTTCATACACATTTTATTTTCTTTAAAACAAATTCACTTAACCATAGCCAAGATCGTAAATTAAATTCACGTACCACCAACATCCATCATATTCACACCATTCACTTACTCATCAAGTGCATCTTTCCAATTTATACATTCACGTCCTTATAAAGTACCTTTTTCGTCCTTCTCTTCCCAAAACTCGTTAAAACACATTATCGATCAACATCTTCTACTTACAACTTGGCCCTCCACTTTCTGAAATGTATTCTCAATTCAATATTCACTTACCACATCAACACCTCAAGTGACAACGTGATAATTATCCTACTACGCACTACCTATTTCACCTCTAACAAATCTCATAAATTCTTAAACTTCTCATTTAACATATTCATTCATTTGCTCTCTTCATTGTTGTAAAGGTCAAAACCCCAAATTATTTTCTTTACATACACTCCTCCCATTCTCATTCACTGCTACCCCACCAATATTAAATCTACGTTCACATGAAATTCATATCTACTTGGGAACATCACAAGAGTCAAGTCCGCACCTGTAGACACCCCGTTTTGTTGGCTATCAGATTTAGGAGACCCATAGCTTGGTGGTTCATAATGATCGAAAAAGACTCAAAAAGGGCTCCTCGAAGTTAGTTCTATCTCTCAAAATGCTCAGAATGACCACAATGCCCTTGAAAGCCCCAAAACTCTCGAATTTGGACCAAAAGTTCTAGAAACATGCTACGTAAAAAAAACTAAAAATGAGTTTTGAAGCAAAATCACATGAAATTGTCAGCTCCCAGAGACTCCCGGAAGTCTCTGAAGTTCCCCGAAAGTCCCCATTGACCGGTTTGACCTAGGTGGATCCAAATTCGCTGAAAAGTTCCGAGATCATTCAAGATCATGAAAAAGTATTAAAACAAGTTTTAAAGGAAAATCGGACAAAAATGTCAGCTCCCGGGAGCTCCGAGAGGTTCCCAGAACTTCCTGGAGGTCCCTGGTTTGACCAGTTTGACCAAAAGTTGCATTTAAAACCGGAGTACTGTATCATTTTTCAGATATTTTTCATAGATACTAGAGGTCAATAGCTTTCCAAAGGTATACCGCACATAATTCTTGGATTTAAAATGAATTTATTATGAATTTCCGAAGGTAAAAAAGGCGATCAAATCAGCTTTTATCGCGAATACCGCAAAACTTTTCAAAGTGACCTATCTCCGAATTTTTTTTTTATGTAAAGTAGACTCCATTACCTTTCCAACGGTATATCACAACCTCAGTTTGGAGTTCATTCGCATTTTCTGTGAATTTCGGATGAAATAGGGTCTTTTTGCGAATACTGGAACCTCTACGGGCCTAAATACAAATTTTTGGGCGTCTGAGGAGCAGTGCCGCGGCGGCACTGGGCCACTTCCACGGCGGCACATGGCCAGTGCCACGGCGGCACTCAACCCCCACAAAGTCCATTTTTGTAATTTGTTTTGGGGGTCCAAATTGAATAATTGAAGACCAAAATGATGTAGTTTTATTTTCACATATGTTTGGACCAATGGAAGCACTTTCTAAATCCCAAAACTACCCCAAATTGGCCTATATAAACACCCCTTTGCTCTTCATTTTAGGGGGGGCAAGTGCAAAGTTTGAGAAAGTTGTAGAGAGAAAGAGAGATAGAGATAGGTTTAGAAGAGAGAAAGGGAGCTTCTCCCACTGATTTTTCCTAAGAAAGTGAGTTTTAATCTTGTTTTCTTCCATTACTTCTCTTATACTTCACATTCAAATCCTCCCCAACCACCATTCTTGAGTTAGGAAGCCACTTCCATGTCTAAATGTCAATATCTATGAGTGAAACACCAAGCTACAAGTCCAAAATCACATTGATTATCATCTATTGATTGCTATTATTTGATTGTTTACATATTATGTTCATCTATTCTTACCTCATTTCGTTTTGATTTTTCTTTGATTACTTGCATGTTTATCATCATCTAGATAACATGTTGTTTGAGGAGAGTGAATCCTTATGGATAGTAGCTCTTGACCTCAAAGACATGTTTGATGGATGATGATTCTAACTTCAATACATTCATATGTATTACTGAGGTCATATTCTCAAACAAAACTATGTTTGTGCAAACAATATTGGGAGTTCTTGATGATGAGTTTGATGTTGATTTCTTAAGTGGTCTTAATCCCATTTTTGTGCTGAAAATGTGCTTTTAAAACCCCTATTTCAAAACCCCTCTAAAATCCCAAAATTTTGATTCCAAGAAACAAGCCTTGTTTTCTCAAGAAATCTTCAAAACAGTGAATGATCTGAGTTCAAAGATTTCTCTAGAACTCAATACTCAATGTATGAATGCAAGAACACTTGGAAAGTCTTCCTAACTCATTATAAAACACCCCTGATTTTTGGTTTGGTTTGGAAACACTTGGAAGGGTCCCTTTTTGACCAAAACTTTCCTTCCATACATTTTGTTTTTACTGTCACAACATCTAGGTTGACTTTCAACTTGTTTTTTAGAAACCTTTTCTAAAAGGAGTGGTCCCAACTCATTTTTCCCTTGAACTTCAGTGTCTTAGGGAACTCTCTGTATAATATGGGCCTCTAGATCTTTTGTTTTCATTTTCTAAGATTTTTCAACATTTCGGTCGACAGTTTGGACTCTGTTTCTGAGTGACTTCTATTGTTTATATGATTTCTCTCAATATGTAATAGTTATTGAGGATTGGATTTTTGATATGTGTTCTAGACACAATAAGAATAATCTCCATAAAAAAAAAATCATGCATTGAAAACATTTCTAACCCTACTTTTCAATTTCCACAAGATCAAGTCACTGTTCTATCCACTATTCACAACAAGTATACTTTTACTTCCATCCTTTGATTTGATGCTTATATATACTTCAAATTAGTTCATATCCTAGGAAGTGGTCCATACCATGTTTTTACATATCCCATGATGACTTCTCCCATGCATTCATTCATCTTCTAGACTTCTATGTCACTTTAGAACATGTACACAAACACACCACAACCTTTGTACATTCCAAGACCATGCATTGCATCCATGCAAGATTTGGGATTTTTGTGACTTCTAATCTAAGAAGATTATAAGGAATGAACTTGATCACACGTTCATGTCCTCCATCGATTAATTCTTCCTTTCTCATCCGTCCCGGGGATTGAGCGGTCTTCTTTTCTCAAAGATTAACATGCACCATTCTAGCTTGCTAAGCATATTTTGATCTCTTTGATTATTTGTTTCAAGAACAATTCATGTCTCCTTTTAGATTAGGAAAACTTGATTACTTGATATGTGATTAGAAGATTTTTCCTAGGTTTGTTTGTGTGATCGTTCACTTTACATTGTGTGATATTTGGCTTAGGTCTTATAAATGATATCTTATCTTTTGATCTTCTATTTCAAGATTCTTATGTGATGTAATATACCTATCATATTATTATTTGTCAAACCAAGCATAGTATAAGATGATTATTTGGATGTTAATTGAGGCCCGTCGAAAGAAGGGGCGAGTTGAGGGTGTTTTAGTCATGACAAAGGCTCCTTCCTCTCTCTTATCAAAACCCCGAGCCAAGTTCTTTGGTTATGAAAGGCCAGTGCCCTTCATCTGTTTGGGTAAGTCAAATTTGGTTTCTTGGTTCCTCAAAGACCAAGTGGCGACTCTGTATCTGTTTTCAAAAGACATTTTTCAAATAAATTTCAAAACAAAGGAAAATCAATTCCGAAACCCCGGAAACAAGAAGCCGGGGGTGGGCTCACGGAGGCCGTGTGTCCACAGCACCGCACCCATCACAAGTCTCATTTGGATTGAGCTGTTGGCTCTTAGTATGAGCTCACTGTCCATGCATCCAATCGTTCTATCAATTCCACGTTTAATCTAAATCTTGAAATTTACACCACAAATTCTGTACTCAAACCTTAACCCCCTTTTTCTTCCCACGTTCATTCTGGCATCAACTTACTTCCAATACCAATTGACGTCGCATAACTCATCAAATCTTCAACCATATTCTCATTGCGGCTATTCCCAAATGCATATCGACCACTCATAGAAAAATCATCTCGCAAACTAGAGATAATAGATTCAGTTGAAAGATTCCTCAACATCCCACAATACTGACCATAAGATAGATTGAAAGATTCCTCAATCGTCCACTATCCCAATACCGTATTCCAGTACTCCCAATACTTACCGTAATATAGGTTGAGAGATTTCTCAACCATTTGATACCCACCATAAGATAGGTTGAGAGATTCCTCAACCATCCCATACCCCAATACTGTAAGGTAAGGGAAGAGATTCCTCAACTATACACCATACACAAAATATCTATATATACTTCTTGACGCTTGCTATCCCGTCAATTCTACCGTCATCCCCGATATACTCATGTCATAATCTCATATACTTATGTCACAATAGTTAAACCAATCCTGAAACGATAACTTCCAACAACCACTCACACTACCTATATACAGAAAGTACTTCTTTCAACATGTGAACCACCATCAAACTTCTTCTACTGTATACCATCCGAATTCCATCTCCACCTCGTACTTAAAGAAAACTTGTTCCCATCGGTTTTGAAAACTTTTAACGATTTAAGATTTTGAAAATCAAATGGTTACCAAGATGGTATCATCTATCACCTTCAACAACTCTATAGTGTCCACAGCACACACAAAAATTTGACCGTCATCCAATCTCATATCATTTATGGAACCGTTCTAAAATTACGTGTTGAGATCTTGGTACTGGTGGTGCATTAATATATCAAACCTCAACTGGTGGAGCCTGAATGTTCATCTGATCTCGTTCACTTACGGCTTAGACAAAATTCCCCACCACATCCACTATCTGATCCATAAGCGAATGTGGTGATAACCCTCTTATCGGATCAGTCATGTGGACAATGCATAAAGACTATGCGTGCTATGCCACAATACATATATGTGCACAGAACATCATTACCTTCAACAAATGAAACATATGAAGCATTTCTACAATGATAACAATATTATCGTTTCAATCACACACACTACTCGACGTCACTCAACATATAATGCCACTCATTCCCAAGACTCTAAAACTATTGATTTGATACCACTAAATGTCATAGCCCGGTCCCACAACAAGCGGAAACGAAGCCCGTGGCATGCCACTGAGGCCAACTCAATTCATTAACATTCCCGAAAAGATTAGTTTAAGAACCCGCAGCGGAAAAAGAAATATAGCTCTCATTTCATATATACCAGAGTCAATCCAAAGTACACTTTTCGCCCGAAGCCTTCAAAATTCGATCCAACTAATTTTCCTTCAAAAGGTCCCAAAAGAAGCTTAAGTTTGTAATTAGAACTTTTGAAAATGTTTGGAAGGAGAATCAACCAAGCTGGCAGGGGGTATTTCGACCAGTCGAATGTCCCTCTCGACCGGTCGAAAGTCCCATCGACCAAGTGGCTTTGTTGAAGTTTTGAAACAGAGGAGCACTAGACCGGTCGAATGGGTATCTTTGACCGATTGAAAGTCTCTTTGACAGCAACCCACTTGTTTTTGTCCAACTTTTGACGCAACAAAAAGTACCCTCTCCAGATCCATTTCTTCTGAAACTTTATGAAAGGTATTTAAACATATATAACAAAATGTCACTTTAAGGAAAACATTTACAAAACTCGTTAAAGACGCGTTTGGCACAAATCTCAATAGTGCTCAAAGTTTTGAATAATATGGACTATTGACTCCTTTACGCACTTAAACCCAAGCTCACGAGTTCTTTCACAACTCCAACATATCCAAAAGACCTACGAAATATATTACTAATGTTTAGAATGTATCCAGAGTTTCTAATCTACAAGTTCTAAGTTCTATTACAATACTATCATCCGATTCTATTACAAGTTCCTTAACCAAAACAATTAAACTAATGTTTCGATTACAAAGCCACGAGATAAACATGGAGAGTCGCCTTCTAAGTAAACACCCATCATCCCTCGATCACTTTCCCGATTCTTCATCGGTATTAATACCTGCAATGGTTATTTAAATAACTACACATACTTCGATTTGTTTAAGCTAACGCTTAGTGAATAAATCAACAATTCACATGAATGACAAATATGCTAGGATTCATATCTCTACATTTTATACTAGTCTCCGAAGTCTCACTTGCACGTTCCACACTCCTAATCCGCGACTCCTCGCCAATAAGTCCATGCGAAAAGGTAAGACTCATGTTTCTTTTCTTCAAACATATGACCTTATGCCTATAACGGCTCCACAACGATGGCTTGGTACCACGTGCTCCTTTGACCCAAATAGCAACTAAATATGCTCAAATACATTTCACCGTGCTTTTGACATAATCAAAACATTTCACCATGCAATTGGGCCTACCTATCAATATAGACGCCCAATATGAACTACACAACATATATCTATGAACTAACACATGTTTTTCATACAAAACATGAACACATGCCACAAAATCATTCCAAAAACACATAATTGAATCACTCATCTCTAATTTACGCTTTTAAAATACGATCCAAGGAAAACCTAAGTACAAAGAACGTGCAGTAATCCTTCTAGTACAATTCCTATCGATCAAAATTCTAATCATCAACTTTTTAGGAAAATTCTAGAAAAAGAGTTTTTGGAACACTTAGCCAAACTAGGCTTAACGGATATTAGAATAAAGCCCTTACCTCAAGGAGTTCGAATATGAAATTTGGGGAGAAACAAACGGACAGAAGGTCGTCGATTTGTGCCGGAAAGCTCTAAGCAACCAAATCCCCAAATCTCCTCTCTTGAATATCTAATTTAGGGTTTGAACTAATGAAAATATCTCATGAGTTTCTATACATAGGCACGAGTCTCGGGAATTACGTTTACCTCCCCATGAATTCTCAAAATTCTTAATTAGTCTTTGAAAGTTTCTACACAGCTAATTCATAGCTTCACGAGTGAAAACAAAAAATTATAAAACTTTTCACCTAAGTTCTGTTTGGGTACTAAGACACAAATTTCTACATGATTTTATGAAATTGCTAATTAGCCTACCAATTTTGAAGCGTGTTAATTCGTGTCACAGCCCGATCCTACAATAGCAGAACTAAAGCTCTTGGCACGCCACCGAGGCTAAACCAATTCATTAACGTTCCCAAAAATTTAGTTTAAGAACGCACATCGGAAAAGAAACAAACCATTTGAAAATTAGCAGTCCAGTCGATTGCACCTCGTGCCCAATCGACTGATACTGGTTCAACAAAAAGTTTGATTTAAAACCTAATCCAGTTGACTATTTTCTACGTCCGGTTGACTTGGGTGAAAAATTATGAGTCGATTGATCCGTCCAGTCGACTGAAGTCCAGTCTAAGCAAAAAGTATCTTATTCAGCAACACAACCTAGTCGACTGTGTCGATAACCCAGTCGACTGTGTCCCTACAAAACTGATGCAATGCCTTGTGAACAAAAGTCAGTCGACTGCACTAACAAACTAGTCGACTATTTTCCAGCAGCAAGGCATTCTGCAGAATTCCTCAAGTGTTAAAGCTTTCTGAATTCAACCAGAGTTTAAATGCACACACTGAACTTATTCCTATGTGATCCTAACTATATTGTAACATGACAAAAACGTAATTACAAGAGATTCCTATTTATTACATTATCACCAAACCGTTCTACGATTCTAAGTTAAACAAAATCAAAAGTCATGAAATTCTTATTACAACGACTCTATTACAAAACTACGAGATAGGCATGATAAGTTGTCTTCTACAAGAGCTCCCAACCCACGTACTCACTTTCCCGATTCCTCGCCGACATTAACACCTGAAATGGTTATTTGAATAACCACACATATTCAATTTGTTTAAGCTAACGCTTAGTGAATGAAACAATAAATGCACATGAATGACAAACATGCTCGTATTCACATCTCTATATTTCATACTAGTCTATAAAGTCTCACATGTACGTTCCATACTCCTAATCCGCGACTTCTCACCAATAAGTCCACGCGAAAAGGTTATAAGACCCACGTTTCTCTTTCTTCAAATGTGCAACCTTAATGCCTATATCGGCTCCACAAGATGGCTTGGCACCACGTGCTCCTTTGACCCAAATAGCAACTCAACATGCTCAAATGCATTTCACCGTACTTTTGACATAATCAAAACATTCCATGGTACAATTGGGCCTACTCATTAATATAATTGCCCAATATGAACTACACAATATATATATCTATAAAGTAACAGATGCCTTTCATAAAAAATAAATACATGTCAAGAAATCATTCCAAAACACATAGTTGAATCACTCACCTCCGATTAACGCTCTAAATGTTCGATTCAAAGAAAACCCGAGCACAAAGAATGAGCAGAAGTTCGTGTAGTATAATTCCTATTGATCAAAAATCCAATAATAAACTTTTTAGGAAAATTCTAGAAAAGGACTTTTCGAAAAACTTATCCAAACAAGATCTAGTGGATATCAAAATGATGGTCTTACCTTAAGGAGTTCGAATATGAAATTTAGAAGAAAATGAATAGGCAGAAGTTCAAAATTTGTCATCGTGAAGCTCTAAGCAACCAAAATCTCCCTTTGACCTTTTTCTTGATTTTAGGTTAGAAATTAACTTTATAAAAATATCCAAGTCATCTCTATCTATATATAGGCAACACTTTCGAAAATTGTGTTTATCTTCCCACGAGTTTTCAAAACTCGTAATCAGTCTCTGAAACTTTCTACACAGCTAATTTATTAAACTAAAAATTAATAAAGTTTTCGCCTAAGTTACGTTTGGGGTACTAAAACGTAAATTTCTACATGATTTTACGAAATTGCTAATTAGCTTACCAATTCTGAAGCGTATTAATTTGTCCTCACCAAGATACTCAAATTAACAACAGAAATATGTTATAAACTAAAAATAATACAGATAGTGAAATACACAGGTAAATATTTATTTTCAGATAAACATTTAAGGTATTCACAATGAACGTCTCATACTCGAAGAGACTTCACAACATCACAACACTCATTCAATACAGTCAAAGGGTTCTTTTACACAGACACTCAAATCGACACGTGAGTCAAAACTCGCTCACACATGTGCCAAAACGCACAACACATTACATTATCATGCATGACAATGTAATGGAATGTAATAACACAATTATAGGTGTTATAATTCTCTCCCCCTTAAAAGAAGTTTGTCCCCAAACTTGTACCACATGTATCGAAAAAGAGTGGATAATGAGTACGCATCTCCTCCTCTATTTCCCATATCATCTATTCTGTTGTTTGGCTACGCCATAATACTTTCACCTTCGATATTACCTTATTTCGCAGGACTTGATCCTTCCGATCCAAAATCTCTACTAGGTACGTAACATACGTCTAATCACTCTGAATTCCATTCGGCGTCGGAGTCATCACTTGATCTGTGTCTTCCGCCAAATGCTTACGTAGTAATGACATATAGAAAACGTTATGAACCTGGGCATACTCATTCGGCAAATCTAATCGATATGCTATGGGTTGGGTCCAACTTTTCCAATGATTTCAAGAGGTCCTACATATCTCAGGTTGAGTTTTCTATATCTCCCAAACCTAGTAATCCCCTTTGATGGTGACACCTTCAAATACACTAAATCTCCCACATCAAATTCCAACGGTCGCCTACGCTTGTTGGCATAACTCTTATACCTACTCTAAGCTGTCAGTAACCGTTGTCTAATTACATATATCTTATCCGTCATCTCTTGTACAATTTGCGACCCTTCAATCATTCTTTCTCCGACTTCTGTCCAACTAATCAATGAACGACATACATGACCATACAACGCTTCATAAGGAGCCATCCCAATACTCAACTGAAAAACTATTGTTATACGCAAACTCAATTAACGGCAAGTGGTCTTCCCAATCACCTTGAAAAATTGAGTACACACAAACGAAGCATGTCTTCCAAAATCTGGATTATTCTTTCTGATTGATCATTAGTCTGAGGGTGATAAGCGGTACTAAAATACAATTTGGTACCCATTGCTTCTTGCAAGGCCCTCCAAAGCTTCGATGTAAAACTACTGGCTCTATTCGAAACAATAAAAACTGGAATGCCATGTAGTCTCACAATCTCGTAATATACAACTTAGCCAAAGTCTTCAGCTTAGTTGTTCAAAGCGTTAGGAAGTGTGACAACTTTGTCAAACGGTCAACGATCACCCAAATAATAGCATTCGATCTCTTAGACCTCGAAAACCCACTAACAAAGTCCATTGTAATGTGTTCCCATTTCCACTTGGCTATCTATAACAGTTGTAACAATCCCGAAGGTACTTGGCATTCGACCTTTATTTGTTGACAACTCATACATCATGAAACATAGCGTGCTATTTCTCTCTTCATTCCTGACCACCAATAAACATATCTCAAGTCTCTATACATCTTGGTGCTTCTCGGATGAACGTTATACTTCATATTATGTGCTTCATCTAGAATGTTCTATTTCAACTCTTTCTTGTTAGGTACGCAAATTCTACACCTCAATCTCAGAACATCATTCTCAAAAGTGAATCATAAATTTTCTTCAAAGCCACATCCTGAAGTTATTTCTCCGTAATCTCATGAATCAAGAGTGGTTGTGCCATTATCGTCGATATCAAGCCACTTTCAATCCTTGGAATCATTTCAAGTTCCAAATTCTCCATATCTTAAATCAACTCTTTTTGAGAAGTCACATCCTAGGCTGTATTGGTTGGTACTTTACAACTAAGAGCATCGGCGACTACATTCACCTTGCCCAAATGATACTGAATTGACAGATCATAGTCCTTCATCAACTCTAACCATCTCCTTTGCCTCATGTTTAAGTCTCGTTGCGTGAACAAGTACTTTAAACTCTTATGATCCGTATATATCTCACATTTCTCTCTATACAGGTAATGACGCCATATTTTTAATGCAAAAACCGCGGTAGCCAATTCTAAATCATGAGTCATATAGTTCTTTTCATGCAGTCTAAGTTGTCTCGACGCATATGCAATTACCTTGTCACCTTGCATAAGAATGAAACCTAAACCTCTATATGAAGCATCACCCTCAAGTCTCCATCAAAACAGCTAAGATTGGTGCCTTCACCAGTCGACTCTTCAAGTCGTGTAAACTTTCTTCACATTCTGGACTCCATATGAAAGCATCTTTCCTCATCAATTGTGTCATCGGCATTGCTATACGTGAAAAGTCTTTTATAAACCTCCGATAATACCCAGCTAATCCTAGGAAACTTCAAATTTCTGTCACATTCGTCGGTCTCAACCAATTGGTAACTGTTTCTATCTTCTGAGGATCTACTAAAATTCCTTTTGCTGACACTATATGTCCAAGAAAAGCAATCTCTGTCAACCAAATTTCACACTTCTTGAATTTTTCAAACAATCTCTTCTCGCGTAATCGGTGTAAGGCTAATCACAAATGATGTTCGTGGTCTTCAACACTCTTGGAATATATTAGGATGTCATCTAAACACAATAACAAACTCAACTAAGTAGTCTTTGAAAACACGATTCATCAAATCCATGAAAGCAGCTGGTGCGTTAGTTATTCCAAACAGCATAACCAAAAATTTAAAGTGACTATATCGAGTTCTGAAAGCTGTCTTCTCAACATCTTCCTCCTTGACTTTCAACTAGTGGTATCCGGATCTCAAGTTAATCTTCAAAAATACCTGAACCCCTTGTAACTGGTCAAATAAGTCATCTATTTGCGGCAACATATATTTGTTCTTGACAGTCAACTTATTCAACTCTTGGTAGTCGATGCACATACGCATTGTCCCATCATTCTTCTTCACAAACAAGACCGGAGTTCCCCATGGTGAAACACAAGGTCGGATAAAACCCTTCTCAAGCAGCTCTTATAACTAAACTTTTAATTCTTTTAATTCTATCAGTGTCATTCGGTACGGTGCTTTGGATATCGGTTGTGACTCTGGTACTACTTTTATTGTGAACTCAAGCTCTGTTTCAATCACTGCATTGGGTAACTCATCGGGAAAAACATCCAAAAATTCTTGAACTACTGGAATGTCTTCTACTAGTGGTCTAAGAACTCGTGTGTCAATAATTGCACATAAAAAATCCAAACAACCTTTCTTCAACATCTTACTTGCTTGAATCGTCGATATCAAGTATGGCGGTACGATCACACCCTTACTCTGAAAAGTAAACTCTTCTTGTGCTTACAGATAGAAGCTAACTCGTTGCTGCTCACAATTAATCTTAGCTTGATTAATCGACAACCAATCTATGCCCAATATAACATCAAAGTAATTTACTGTCAACGGAATCAAATCGATGCTCAAGACCTTATCGCCTATCTTGATCTCACATGACTTGAATACCGAAGAAGTTACTAACGGCTCACTAGTGGGTAATGATATGCTCAAATCATATTGTAACGGTTCAGATTTAACAGTTAAATGCTTAGAAAAATAATGGGACACAAATGAATGCGTTAAACTAGAATCCATGAGTATACGTACATGATATGAACAAATAGGAAGAATACCTGATACAATAGTATCATCCGTAATCCCCGACCTAAGTTGGAAGTATCGTCCTTGTTGTTGCTCGACTCCTTTTCCTTTATCCATTTTTTGCACTGCCTTTGATCAGCTCAGCATACTCGATGCTCCGATACTCATTCTCGATTGTCTCTTACTCAAACATTTCTTCACTATATGCCCCGGTTGTCTACACTCAAAACATTTCCCCCTCATCTCTGGGTTGTAGCTCTTGGTGTTCGAGGTTTTGTTTGGTGTCATCACAGTCATATTCAGAGGACAATTCCTGGATATGTGCCTTAGTTCCTTACAAAGGTAACAAGTGCTCAATAGATAGCAAGTCCTTTTGAGTCGCAAGTTACATGTTGGGCATAACGGTCTTGAGTCTTCGGTGAACGTACTCCCTCCTTGGTTACCCACATACGATCTTGAACTTTGCGTAAATGGTTTCTTGGCATTACCTTGACTCTTACTACTACATTGGCTCTCTTACCTTGTTGTCCTTGTCGATATCGATCGACACTTTTTTCATCGATGCAAGCAGTTTTTTCTACTAGAGAAACGGTCGGGTGTTACAGTATGTCAACACAGCTATAGATATTCTCCCTTAGCCCTTCCTCAAATTTACATGCCTTATCTTCATCAATCGGGACGGTAGTTTTCCCAAAATGCAACAAAGCATTATAACAAGAAACGTACTCCCTTACAATCATGTCTTCCTAGACTAAACTCGCAGACTCTTGATGTTTATGAGTATGCGCTAATCTCGAAAAGAATCGCTTGTTGAATTCGTCTTTAAATGCTTCCCAAGTAGTTGGCTTCCCTTGTTCTAGCACATTATTCCACCAATCCAATGCTTCACCCATCAATGTATTAAATGTGAACAGAATTTTCTCCTCGTCGGTACATATCACAGTACGGAAATGTCTTTCCATGTCCATCATCCAATGGGCTAAGTCTATGTCAACTTGCCCATGGTACAAAGTCGATTTCTGCTTATGGAATTGTTCTACGATTGTGTGTTGAGGTTGCGGTACTGGTGGTGCATCAATGTAACGAACTTTAACTTGAGGGACCTGAACGTTCATCTGATCTCGTTCGCTTACGGCTTGAACAAAATTTCCCACCATGTTCACTATTTGATTCAAACGCGAATGTGGTGACAATTCTCTTATTGACTCTGTCATGACATTTTAAATACTCGTCATGATAGGTTCAATGCATAAAGATGACGCATGCCATGCCACAATATATATATATACACAGATCATTATCATAATCAACAAAGGCTAACATATGAAGCATTTCTACAATGATAACAATGTTATCATTTCAATCACACACTCCACTCGACGTCACTCAACATATAACATCACTCGTTTCCAAGGCTCTAAACCTTTTGCTTTGATGCCACTAAATGCAACATCCCGGTCCCGTAATAATGAAATTGAAGCCCGTGGCACACCACCAAGCTAAACCAATTCATTAACGTTCCCAAAAATTTAGTTTAAGAACACGCAGCAAAAAAGAAACAAACCATTTGAAAACTAGCAGTCCAGTCAACTGATATTGGTCCAGTAGAAAGTTTGACTTGAAACCTAATCCAATTGACTGTTTTCTACGTCCAATCGACTGGGGTGAAAAATTATCAGTCGAGTGATATGTCTAGTTGATTGAAGTCTAGTCTAAGCAAAAAGTATCTAATTCAGCAACATGACCTAGTAGATTGTGTCCCTACAAAACTGATGCAATGCCTTGTGAACAAAAGTCAGTCGACTGCACTAACAAACTAGTTGACTATTTTCCAGCAGCAAGGCATTCTGCAGAATTCCTGAAGTGTTAAAGCTTTCTGAATTCAACCAGAGTTTAAATGCACACACTGAACTTATTCCTATGTGATCCTAACTATATTGTAACATGACTAAAACGTAATTACAAGAGATTCCTATTTATTACATTATCACCAAACCGTTCTACGATTCTAAGTTAAACAAAATCAAAAGTCATGAAATTCTTATTACAACGACTCTGTTACAAAACTACGAGATAGGCATGATAAGTTGTCTTCTACAAGAGCTCCCAACCCACGTACTCACTTTCCCGATTCCTCGCGACATTAACACCTGAAATGGTTATTTGAATAACCACACATATTCGATTTGTTCAAGCTAACGCTTAGTGAATGAAACAACAAATGCACATAAATGACAAATATGCTCGCAATCACATCTCTACATTTCATACTAGTCTCCGGTGTCTCACATGTACGTTCCATACTCCAAATCTGCGAATCCTCGCCAATAAGTCCACGCAAAAAGGTAAGACCCACGTTTTTTTAATTTCTTCAAACGTGTGACCTTAATGCCTATATGGGCTCCACAAGATGGCTTGGCACCACTTGCTCCTTTGACCCAAATAACAACTCAGCATGCTCAAATGCATTTCACCGTACTTTCAACATAATTAAAACATTCTACCGTACAATTGGTCCTACTTATCAATATAATTGCCCACTATGAACTACACAATATATATCTATAAACTAATACATGTCTGTCGCGCCCGCACCCCCTGAATAGGCTGGCTATTGGTGTGGGCCCGGCTTCCTGAGAGTGGGTGAAATACGATTGATTTTTTTATTGGAAATGGTGAAAAGAGTATGTTAGGGCCAATTTGAAATGTTTAGAGTCGCCACCTAACATTTGGGGTGTTAGGACCCCTACAAAGACAATTAAAGTAATTCATCTTTGTCTTTTGAAAAAAAAACAGTTTTAAGAAAAGTGGGCCCTTTTAAAAGTGTGATTCTTAATAGGCATGCGAAAATCAAAGATCTTTTAAAATATGGGTTCGGGGACTCGGTTATGTCAAGGGAAGGTGTTAGGCACCCTCAAACATCCGCACAAGCACGGTTGCCGATTCTAGTGAATTTCATGATAATGGGACATAAGTAAAAGAAATAAAGTGTGAGAATGTACAAGTATTGAAAAAAAATGTGATTATGGCCGCAACCAAGTGAGGGGTTACATACTTATATATCTCAAGTCGAGAATCAGGTCGTACATAGTTCTGTGCCTTGTATATGTGAGTGTGTGCAAGTGTTTTGAAAAGTTGGTCGATCTAGACCATGCAAATCGGAAGCAGTATTTTGAGCAAAATATGGTATAGCTAGGGCTGCTCAATATCCACCCGACTCACCTGTAGCCTTTTTATTGGTTTTTAAACAATGTGGGTGGAGTCACAAGTCTTGGGGGTGGAAACCTGACAGTTTCGGGTGGAGTCACAGGTCCAGGGGGTGAAAACCCGATTCACCCGACCCGACTCGAAACACACTTAATTTTTAAAAAAATATATATGTAATATGCTTATATCAATATATGCATTATGTATTATATAGTCTTTAATATATATGTGTAATATGCTTATATCAGTACATGCATTATGTATTATATAGTCTTTAAATATATATATGTTATATTCTTGTATCAATAAAATATACATGTCACTAGCGGAGATATAAAAACATTAAAACCATCAAACTAGCACATGACTATGTTTTTATTTTTTATTTGGTCAGAGCTTTGGTTAGCCCATGACTATATAGACAAAAACATTCTAAGCAAAAAAAGAAAAAAGAAAAAAGAAAAAAGAAAATGAAGACAAAGTCATGTGTAAAGCAAATGCTTGATTGAGACAAATGAGACAGTCGTGTTTCACCTGGCTCGACCCGACTCACCCGACAAAACGAGTGGATGACGGGTGGAAGGAGGGCAAACCCGACTATGTTCGGATGGATGAGTGGATGAGGGCCAAACCCGACTCACCCTACTCGTGAGCACCCCTAGGTGTAGCTAGGAACTTTAACCTGTACGGTGTAGTCCTAGACTTGAACCTTTGAAGTAGTGAGTTTTGAAAAGTGATTTGAGTGAAAAATGGTGTAACTAAGAATTTTAAAAAGTGATTGAGATTAAAATGAACTTATGCAAGCAAGTGAAGAATTAAGTGTTTTTTTTTTTTTTTGTACTTTTCATTTTTTTTCTGTTCTTTTAATCCTATGCCAGAAGTAAGGGTCAGTGCTCAACTTTTAAGAAAATATGAGAACGTACATGTAGGATAAGAAAACTTACCTGACTTTACCTGTGTTGCTTGCAGATCTTGAACAAGGGAGGCATTTGAGTTAAGAGATGTCCATTTTTTTTGTATATATTTTTTTCTTATTTTTTATTTTGGAAGAAAGGGTCGGTACCCAAAAGATTGAAAAGATATTTTTTCTGTATTTTATTTTGTGCCGGAAGTAAGGGTCGGTGTCCATTAAGAGTGAGAAGACTTACCCGTCTTACTTGTCCTGTTTGCAGATTCCAAGCAAATGTGGCATTGGAGTTTTATTTTGAGAAAGTCCATTTTTTGCATTTTTCTTTTCGTCTTTTTTTTGTATTTTTTTATTTTTGTATCGGAAGAAAGGGATGGTGCCCAAAAGAAATAAAAGAAATGAAGTGTGTGTAGGATAAGAAGACTTACCTGTGAAGATCTCTGAATGCAGATGCGGTTGTTGAGTCCAATTAGTCCTTTTTTTAATTTTTTTTTTATATTCTATTATGTAAGTTAAGCAATCTTTCTAATTTAGACATCGATTTCTGTGTTAGAGAACAACGTAGTCCCCAGTAAAACATAGATCTCCGTATTTGCAATCACATCATCCCCAGTAGAACATGACTCTCCGTATTAGAAATCACGTGATATTTCTGTATTAGGAACCATGCAATCTTGAGTAAGACGCGATTTTTATATTGGAAATCAAGTAATCTCGAATATGACGTGGATTATTATTATTTTTTTTATTATCAAGCAGGAATAAGGATGATATGTAGAAGAAAAAAAATCTACTAGAATTTTGATGGTAAGTGACTAGGATGTTGGGTAGTGATTTGAGGCAGTATGATGACGGCGGTGGTACAGTGGCCCTGAGGTATGTTGATGAGAATCGATATGATATGATAGCTAGGTGGAGGGTAGTGATTGTAGTGGTGACCTTGATGGTGATAGTTAGAAGGGGTGGTATGATGGTGAAAAACAATGCAAGCTCCTTTTTTTTTTTTTTTTAGGGTTTATTGTATTTAATGATGAAGTGAGGGAGATGGAGAGGATGATGAGGGAGATGCAGAGAGAGAGTAGTTTTTTCTTCGTTCCTCCCCTTCTAAATGAGTATGTAATTATCTCGTTTTATAGGCCAACAAGAGTCCTTTCCTTTTTTTATTTTTTTTTATTTTTATTATTATTATTTAATTTTTATGGAAAAAAAGGCACTCCATTATATATCAAAAGGATACCTAATCTCCTTAGCTGTTTTTTTTTTTTGCTTTTGCTTTGCCTTTTGCTTGACAGCCATCCCACTAAGTCTGTCTCCAATTAGTGTGTGAAAAATAATTGTGTGTGGTAGGATGCATGCATAATTCTTGACCTCTTAACCCCATAGCTTTTGACTTGCAGTATCTTTTCCATTCGAGGTCAGATTAGGATGATTCAAAAAAAGTGGCAGGCTTGTGTCAACAAACACTCTATTTTGAAATGATTGGATTGAGCAAAAATTGGGTGTCTATAATGCCTTTCATAAAAAATATGAATACATGCCAAGAAATCATTCCAAAACACATAGTTGAATCACTCACCTCCGATTAACACTTTTAAAGTTCGATCCAAAGAAAACCCGAGCATAAAGAACTAGTACAATTCCTATCGATCAAAAATCCATTCATCAACATTTTAGGAAAATTCTGGAAAATGACTTTTCGGAAAACTTATCCAAACAAGACCTAGTGGATATCAAAACGATGGCCTTACTTTAAGGAGTTCGAATATGAAATTTAGAAGAGAAAAAAATGGGCAGAAGTCCGTCGTTTGTTGTCGTGAAGCTCTAAGCGACCAAAATCTCCCTTTGGCCTCTTTCTTGATTTTATGTTAGAAAGTTTATAAAAATATCCAAGTCATGTCTATCCATATATAGGAAACACTTTCAAAAATTGTGTTTACCTCCCCACGAGTTTTCAAAACTCCTAATCAGTCTCTGAAACTTTCTACACAACTAATTCATAGCTTCACGAGTGAAAACTAAAAATTATAAAAGTTTTCGCCTAAGTTCTGTTTGTGTACTAAAACGCAAAATTTCTACATGATTTTATGAAATTGCTAATTAGCCTACCAATTCTAAAGCGTGTTAATTCGTTCTCACCAGGATACTAAAATTATTAACTGAAATATATTCTAAACCAGAAAATAATACAGATATGAAATATACAGTTAAACATTTATTTCCAGATAAACATTTAAGGCATTCCACAATGAACGTCTCATACTCGAAGAGACTTCACAACATCGCAACACTCATTCAATATAGTCTCAAAGGGTTCTCTAACACAGACATCCAAATTGATATCGTGAGTCAAAACTTACTCACACATGTTGCAAAACGCACAATACATCACATTATCATGCATGACAATGTAATGGAATGCAATAACACAATTACGAGTGTTATGATTTGTCCTCACCAGGATACTAAAATTAACATCAGAAATAAATTCTAAACCAAAAAATAATACAGATAGAGAAATACATTGGTAAACATTTATTTCCAGATAAAGATTTAAGGTATTTCATAATGACCGTCTCAATCTCGAAGAGACGTCACAACATCAAAACATTCATTCTACACAGTCTCAGAGGGTTCTATAACAGACACCCAAATAAACTCGTGAGCCATAACTCACTCACACATGTGCCACAATTGCACAACACATCACATTATCATGCATGACAATGTAATGAAATGACACAACACAAATACGGGTGTTATATTCTTCCAAGATAAATTTATTTAATCTTCTTCTTTATTCAATTAAGAATAAGTATCCCCATCTCTCCTTTAGAGAGCAAAATGTCAAGGTTATGGAAGCCCTCAAAGATTAGTTCATGGCCTCACAATTGGCATAACAACAGAACTAGTCTACCTAGCCAAACAACTTTGGCTGTTTAGTAGAAAAAGCTCAAGATCCCTATGAAGATGATATGGGAATAGCTTCATCTTCATCCAGCCAAGCTCCTTTGATGGAAGATTTCTTTGATGCCATCATTAAACTCTAGGCAAGGCAGGACCCAATGGAACTCACTGCTAGTGGAAAGGATAAAGTGACGTAAGCAATAATGTCATAACCAAGGTGACACATGCACTGACGTTTCCTCCAAGGTGACGCATGCAATGTCGTTTCCTCCACTGGTTGACAGAATAAAGTCACAAGGACCGACTCCACTACTTTAGGACAGGTGTACGCATTTTGTCATTATATCTTTTTACTAATAATCCACAGTGACCTGTTCTAGATTGATGGATTTGTTTGTCTATTTAAAGATGACCTCCCACCTGTGGTAAGGCATCTTTCTCTTCCCCCTCTTTCTTATCTCCCCCCCCCCCCCCTCTCTCTCTCTCTCTCTCTCTCTCTCTCTCTCTCTCTCTCTCTCTCTCTCTCTCTTGTAGCCTCCAACTCCTCTGTAAATCTGGTTGCCAAGTAAGTAATAATATTTATTTTCTTTTTGTTATTTTGGTCCTATTGATAACTGTGGTATTAAATGGTGGAGGATGAAGAAAAAAGGGGTCCTTTTATTCCCTCTTATCTTCAATTTGAAAACAAATCTTTTTATGCTTAATGGATTTTAGTCCTGATTCTTTTGCTAGACATGCTACAAATCATGAATTTATGTTCTACAGTTTTAACATGATCTTGGGATATAAAATTAAAATATCCTTGTTTATAAATTTGTTTTGAAGATATGGATGGAATTGTCCATTCATTCAACTGTTGCGTCTAATCATACGCAACTAGTTCTGTATTAACAATATTACAATTGGATCTTGAAGTTGATCTTGGTCCAGATTTGGATGCTCTTTTGAACATTCAAATGATAGGCACCCATGATATATTGTATAAATAATATATTTAAATTATAATATATTTCCATATAGTCTTTATAGAGGGATTGCCAATCAACAATAGTATAGCCAAAACGGCAATCCTCATCTCTTAACAGGCCCAACCCATGTGACAAACGGCAATAAAACTCCGAGAAGACAAAATATAAGAATGTATCAAATTCTAATATAATTTCTAAACAATATACCATGGTGGCCTTACTGGAACACTATAATTGAATTGTAACCCTACATGCCTGATGCACAAAATGTTCACTGGAACACTAGAATTTTGAATTGTACTAGTGTTGGAATTAAATTTGGGCTACAAATTTTAAAAACATTATTTCATTTTTTAAACAACTTCCTCATTGATGTGAGAAAAAAGGTACAACCATATCACGATATACAAACCAGTCTAACCCTTGGTGGGGAATAGAAGTGTTCGGAAAAGGCATATCTACAAGGACTATAATAAACACATACTATTAAGTATCAATATGATATCATGAATATACAACAATTATTGAAGTCGAGTAATTTTAGAACAAACACACAAATATTTTTGGGCCAAGATAATATTACCTTGCTTGAGGACCAAGTTCACTCAGATTCATACTTGTGAATCCAATCTTATTGTCCGAATATTCCGACTCGCCGCGAGCTGTCTCCATAGCCAAACACTCCTTTAATTCCAACACCACAAAATTCATGGTTGGCCTTCTAGTGGGGTTGCGAGACACACAAACCATTGCTGTTTCTACAGCTTTCCACATAGAATTAACATCATAGTCTCCCTTCAACCTTGGATCAACAACATTTGTGATATCCCCCATTGTAAGCTTGGAATTGACCCATTGAATAACGTGATTAGAGTCATTGCCTTTTTTTATTGCTGGTCGGCCTGTGATAATCTCCAAGATAACAACCCCAAAGCTATAAACATCGCTTTTCTCTGATAATCTATTTGATGTGTAATAACTGCAAGCCCAAAGGAAAAAAAAAATGTGAAAAACATGCATTTCTTTATGTTAAGGTTTTGTACTATTTAGCCGATTGTATAGTTAATGATTATACCAGCGCTGCTCAATTTAAGAGTCTTTTAATATTCCAATTTGAAATGTCCCAAATAAAGAATTCTCTTTACAAAGTCCACTTAACTACAGACTTCCCAAGTTTAAATTTTGACCTTAAAAGAAGGGTAGTATTTGTGAAGTTATGAAATTTTCATATCCCAAAAAAAAAAAAAAAAAAAAAAAAAAAACCGTGCTGAAATAGTTGGAATTTCAAACAAATTCCCTTAATTTGGGACAAAGAAAGTATTTAAAAAGAATAATGGTATGCGCAAAAGGGAAAATAAAAATATTTACTCAGGATCAAGGTATCCGGGAGTCCCAGCCACAATTGTTGATACATGAGTGCCACTTTCAGTTGAAAAAGCTCTAGATAGCCCAAAATCAGCAAGCTTGGCATGAAAGTTCTCATTTAATAAGATATTTGTAGACTTCACATCTCTGTGCACTATAGGTGGCTTACAACCATGGTGCAAATACTCCAGTCCTACATTTCAAACTCCCATTCAGTACTAAGACCTTGATTGGAAATTGTTATAGAACTCCAAAAACTGTTATAAATTGCATCTAAAACTTCGCTTCTGGGATCATTTCCAGAAAAATGTGAGTCATCACAGAAAATTATGATTGGCCAGAAGCTATCTTTGATAGGTTTTTTTTTTGTCAAATGCTATGTTCTATGATTCATACAGAAGTTGTTTCCAAACAAGCCCTATAATGAGTCGTAAACGTGGGGAAATAAAAAAAAAAAAAGAGAGTGTAATTCATGGGCTTACTACCTTGTGCTGCATCCATTGATATTCGAAGTCTCTCTTCCCAGCTTAAACTATTTGGATTTTTATCTGCACCGATGACTAGCAATTTCAATAAGCATAACTTTAAAGTAAATGAATGTATTTCACAGATGAAACTTTCCTGATATGAGATGTATACCAGAGAGATGTTGTTGTAAATTTCCATTGGCCATGTACTCATATACGATTCCCATGCCGGTGCCTTCATTGCAGTACCCGACAAGCGAAGTTAAATTTTTATGATGAACACTCATAAGAGTATTAGCCTGTAATTCATAGCCAGAATTCAATTCAATATATATACAATGCCTATTAGATTCTGTAAGAAATTTTATATCGTAGACTTACTAAAGATGCAATGTACCTCTGCTTGGAATTCCTTATACCCTTGAATTGATGATGGAGAGAGCATTTTTACAGCAACTTGGGTTTCTCCTACAAAGCCATGGTAAACTGTTCCGAATCCTCCTTTCCCAACAGCTGTTTGGAAGTTGTTTGTAATCCTCAAGATCTCGGAGTATGTGAACTGTCGATTCTTTACCTCGATTGACATATCTCTGTTGTTTGTTTCAGTGTCTACCCTTCTGGCTTCTGAGATGGTCATAACATTAATAATAAAAAAAAAAATGGAAAAGAAAAAAGAAGATATATTTTTTTCGAATATCGTGAAATATTGTATTTTGTAGAAAATGTCTATTTTGAATTATATAAGGATATATAACGATTGTCATACCTTGTGATTTTCTTTTTTTAACGAACCATAAGGTAACCATGGCTGCAATTATGAGCACAACTACTACTGCGGCTACAGATGCTACTATTGGAACAAGTTTGTTATTGTTGCCTGATGGGGATGATTGACTACCATCGATACTGTTAATTATGAAAAAATGTTAGACTTAAGTGGAATTCGTAAATTCTCCTACTTTTTAATCATCCGGTAAATTTATTTTGAAAATTGTAGTTTGAAATTTTTTAGGATAAATTAAATACAATGCATGGTTAGTAGTTTTAAAGTTATGTTTATAAGTCCAAATTAGTTGTCATTTGTCTGTAGAGTAATTCTTTGGTAACAACTTTCATACGTACAACCTCTTAAAAAGACGTGTCTATCTCTATCCTATGATGAGGAGAGAGATAGACACATCTTTTTAAAAGATTGTATGAAAGTTGTCACTAAAGAATTACCCTTGTCGGTATTCCTAGGTGAGAATTTAGTATCCTCTAGAGTATACTAAATATTGTAACCTTTTTTTTTTTGAATGAAAAAACAAGAAGTTGAAAGTTATCAATATGATATTTCGAAAGGGCAAGTACTAGAGCTCTTCTACACCTCCAAAATATTTGACATGCATGTCAAGTCGCACCTCACGAAAATCCTACTAGGTATTAAAAATTTTGAAGGTTTTATATCTCCAATAGAAATTTAATTAATTAGAACTACATCAGATTTAACGTCATGGATATATAAAATCTATGGATTTAATTTTTAGTAGGGAGAGAGATATAAAGATTTATATGCCATAGAAAATTAAGTACTATAATTAACTTCCTTGTTTGAAAATTTAATAATTTGGGCTTCAATTTCTAAAGATAAGAGCTAACCTCAGTGACAATCCATTTTTTGACTTTGCAAGGAGTTCATTTGGAATTGAAGAGAAGTTGTTTCCTTTCAGGTTTCTGCAAAAGAAGAAACAACTATAATCCCTTATTTTTATTCCATTAAAAAAGATAAATGAGTCAACGAAGTAACTTACAGGACTCTTAAGTTACCCATTTGAGAAAGAAAAACAGGCACTGGTCCAGTCAATTTATTGTTTGATAAATCCCTGAAATTACCAAAAAAAAAAAAAAACAAGAAAAAAGACATGCTTGTCATTGCATAGAGAGATTGCAACATCTACAGGTATAGATTTGATTGAAATACTTACAGAGATTGTAACATTGTGAGGTTATATATGGAAGGAGTTATCTCCCCAGACAAATTACTGGAGGACATGTCCCTGATATGTAAATTTTAAGTGCCATAATTAATATTGTGAATATATAGATAGTTCAAGCTACGATAATAATTAAGGTGTATGGCATGGACGGACCCACTCAGGCAAAAGGAGGCAAATGCCCAGCTTAAGGATCCTCGGCTCTCTTGTAAACAGCACATGAATACTGCCGAGAATCCGTGCTCCACTTGCCTCTCTTCAAACTTGTAATTTACCCATTCGAAACTCAAAAATCTCATTTTGATTCTTAAATTTCTTATTTAATTTAAACCCCAAATAGAGATCTTATTTACTCAATTAGCCTCAATCAGTTATGACTAATAAATTATCATTTTGAGCATATTTAGCATTAATCTTTATTTTACAAGTGAAACTAGTTAATGTTAAACAAAAAATTAAGCATATGAACACAATTTTCTTGAAAGAATTATGGGAGGGATTACTTTGCCTTTGAATAATTATGTTTTACCCACTATATATAAAATCCACAGAACAACCACAAAAGATTTAAAACCTAGATTATGTATAGTTTTTCTACGAAAAAAATTCAGATCCCCATGTAAGCTTGTGCCCCTTAAGATAAAATCATGGGTCTGCCAATTAAGATGTTTTTGAAAGCCAAAGTAAACATACAATGATACGATTCTAGGCGGGTCATAATTGTTGTAACTGCAGTTAATGCCGATCCAAGTATAATCTTTAGGGCCACATGGATCTCCTTCCCAGTTTCTTGACAGTCCATAAATAGACTTGATGCTCAAGATTGATGCAACTAAGAGTTATAAAAAAAAAAAAAAAAGTATTAGACACAAGAACAAGTAGTTGGAACATGGAGCAGAATACGAAGTTAAGATTAACTTAATTTCGTCGTGCTTTTTTAAAACTTGACATTTAGCCTCTTTTTGATCGTGTACGAAATACAAGACTTAGAGGGGCTGGTTGTAACTTTGAAATGACGAGTATATCCTCCATACATTTATGTCTATCTTCTTCATAATGAAGTCCACCTCAACCCACACAGCGTCTATTTGCGAGTCCATTAATTGGAATGAGATTATTCATAATTTGTAAAAAGTATTATAGTATTGAAACTAATCATTTTGAATTTGTTCATTTCGAAGAATGGAAAAGTTCATTATGTTTTTTCACCTAACAAGGATTTGCGGCTCGGCTCGATAAATTAAGACTAGACTCGGCTTAGCTCGAACGAGCTCGAGAACACATTTAATCAAAGCACGGGAAAAAGCTCGTTAATAGACTTAATAAAGAGTTAGCTTGTGTACTGACTTTCATATATATATATATATATATATTGATTATAAAACTATCTAATTTTAGAGAAAATAAGACAAATCTCGTAAATATATAGACTTGATAAATAACTAATTTTATCAAACTATGTAGTTTTAAAAGGCGTGCGAAAAGCTCGTTATCACTTGAAAGCTTGACTCATTTAAGCCCGTGAACAAGCTCGCGAACTTATGAGCTCGGCTCGTATAGGCTTAGTTTGGCCCCCATGTGGCTTTTTAAAAGGAGCTTATGAAATTTACTACTAAGTTGTTTGATAATTTTGTACAAGTGACATACTACTCTTCAAAAATATATCATGAAACCAAAAAGCCACCTTGAGCTTTTAAAAGCTCCATTCTAGAGCTTTTAAAAGCTCCCCCCAAAAAGCCCTAAGTTCAATTTTTACAAAGCGCATAAACTAGTTACCAAATGAATTAATATGAAATTGTACTTTAAAAAAGGAGAAGCACCAAAAGGGGGGCCAAACTAAGCCATACTCCCCTAGCTATCTGTGGTCATTCTTAGTTTTTTTTTTTTTTTTTTTTTATATGTAATTGACGAGTTTAAACAATAATTATAGCGTAATTACTAATTTTTCAAATGACCTAATTTAAGATGGTAAATTTGTACCTTGAAGATTATGAATGAACTCATTCAATTTCATTGACACGCTAATAGACCCTCAATATCTTAGATTTATTTCTATATGATTGGTGGTGGTGGATGGTTGAAGGTGCACAACGGTGGTGACCGGCCACTGGTGACAATGGTGGTTTAAGGGGGGGGGGGGGGGGGGGGGAAAGATAGTGGAAGAACTAAAATGAAGAAAAATATCTTAGGAGAAAAAATTTCAAATCAATAAGTTTTTCAAAATTCGTCCGGCTTATAGATTTTGAAATTCTATTTCAATTTAATCACAACCATCAAAGGTTAAGTTTTCAGAATTAAAGCAGAAAAAGGCCTAAATATAAGGTGATAGAATATAATTAATCCTAGATAAAAATTAATAATGTTAAATACGTACCATCTTTGTCTTGTGTTAAAGCATCAGAGAGTTGTTTCGTTGTATAGATCTCGAGGGCATTGATTATGGGCGGAAGGGTTGATCTTTTGGTCTGATTGATATAAACCTGGAACTTTGGGTTTGTTGTCGTTGATGGTGATGTGCTCCACACTGTACGTGCAGTCAAATAACTAGGAATATAAGGACCATACCAAAAAACCTGGTTCGTGTAGATGTTGAATTCTCTTGTTTGGTTTGTGGCTTGCAAATCCTGAAGCTCAGCAAAGTGCATGTAGATGTAGAATTGGTCTGTGGAATTCTCAGGTGTCCAGTCGAAGTACAAGAAATCGGTACCATTTGCCACGTTGCAAGTGTTCATGACGACAGGTGGTGCATGGAATTTGCTGTTTTGAGAGTTAATGGTTGAGCTGGTTGTTAAAGTTGAGGCATTGGTAATCATATCGCGTAACCATAACCGATCGTAGGGGTCATCCTTGTACCTAAGTGAAATCAAATTTTGTTATCATATATAGTGAGATACTTTATAATTGGAGCAATTTCTTCCTTCGCCAAAATTTTTTTTTTTAAGAGAATTTAAAAAAAAAAAAAATATTTGAAAAAAATTTGTTTTAACATTAGTTTGCTATCACAAGGTAGGGAATTTTAGTATATTCAAATTTTATAAAAAAAAAAAAAAAAAAAATTCTATGTTATTACTTTTAGATTAGCCGCCTTTTCAAGTTTTTTGAAAATATTGATTTTTGAAAAGGTTGGTTCAAAAGTATTGACTTTTTCAATAATCTCAATTAATTGGTTCTCAAACGGGCAGTTAGTATCACATACTGTACTAATTTTCTTGCTGATCATAGTCTGTTTGTTGGGATATTTTATTATGCAAGATGGAGAATTTTATGCAAATTGATTGACGTACAGTGTCATGCTTGACACTCCAATCATATATTTTAGCCTTGTTGCATTAGAATTGGAAGGCTTAAAAACACTTGAAAATATACACCTCATTTTTTTCCCTTTCAAAACTTAATTTTAAAACCTCTATTCCCAATTTTATTACTTAAGGTTCTTGATTTCTAATTGAGACAATTGTGACGTATGTGACAATTGAGAATTTGAGGCCCATAAGTGATTGTCCTCCATTAATTGAAACTGATTTTGCTATGGTTCTCGACTGAAATCAAATGAATTTAATAATTGATGACCTTAAACGTTGTCGGTTCAAAATAAATTTAGAAAGATATATCGCACAATGTATTACTCAACTTGGAACTAATTTCTGATCATGTTTACGACAAATTAAAATTAATTGCAAAACTGAGGTTTGTTGGCATCAGACATCTCGATAATGAACTCTCCCAAAAAAAAAAACACAGAACGCATATAGATCAATCACTCTTAACAACTTGCAAAACTCGATACGTTGGCCCCCACGTCACTAGAAATAACATGTATTGAGTTTTATTTTTTCTTTCCTTTTTTTTTTCCCTACCAAAAATTCAAAAGCACGTTTGAAACAAAATACTAACGTACCTGACAAGATCATTGGACATTGAACCACCGAAATTCAGACGATAATATAAGATAAGTGATCCTGACACAGTTTCATACATAGAATTATCCAAAGGCCTTAGCTCTAAGGCTGATATGATTGGTATCCCAAGTCCTGTATTTATAAGACACACATATATATAATCCGTAGTGGGGACATGTATGACCTCCAATGTATAACCTTGATTTGTTTGAGGCAGGGCCACCGTGTACCAGAAATTAACTCCGATGTGCATATCGAATTTCGGCCGTTGATTTTGGGCATCATAGTTTCCGTACATAAAGTAGGCGCGTACCAGATATTTGTTACCTCTGCCACGCGCTGGTCTGAGAGTGTAACAGTTTCTGATTCCCTGAGGAAAGCTTCTAAGGGTAACGAATTGTTGTAGAAGTGAGTTGCCCCTAGAATCAGGAGATATGTAATTGTTCACACCTGTGTCTACATATCCTGTATCTGACGTGTAATATATCCCAGTCGTGTTATCGGTGTAGCTAGAATTCTCAGCTATCCCACAATCTATGCTTATAAACCCTGAAAATATATATATATATATATGTATATAGATATAGTTAGAGAACCAAATTTTTAATTGAAATTCAATTCTAGAGACAAACCTGATGTGTCCTGGGCATGAACCACAAATGTGTAGGCAAAGCCACAAAGGAAAGTTAAGAGGAA
Organism: Hydrangea macrophylla; assembly: GCA_033977485.1. NCBI lineage: Eukaryota > Viridiplantae > Streptophyta > Magnoliopsida > Cornales > Hydrangeaceae > Hydrangea > Hydrangea macrophylla. The sequence continues at coordinate 143,399,773 of CM066991.1, forward strand.
CCATTTTGACATCCCCACCACCATTTCCTTTGATCTATTCATATTCTTCACGCTGATCAAGATGGAAAAGCCTAATATGCCTTCACAAGCTGATGTACACTTATATATATATATACATATATGTATATATGTTGACAAATTGCATGTTGTCTACTACTTAAATGATATACAATTTTGAGCTATACGGTCAAAAAAAAAAAAAAAATTAAGAGTAAATTATATTGAACTCCCATGAGATATAAGGTCAAAATACAAGGACCTCCCTATGGAATGAAAAATTAGAGTGATCTCCCTTAAAGTTTGAGATTAACACTTTTCTCCTTCTAGTCAATTGTTAGTTGGCCGCTCATTTTCTTTAAAAACTTTTACATAATGACCAATTTATTCTTACTAAAGTTAATAAAAATTTTACATACCATTTTTATTTTTTTTGGCAAGAATGGATGCAATAGTATATTAACTCTGTAATGCTCAGTTTGTCCTTTTATAATGTATTGCCTTTTAAATTAATAAATGTAGTTAGTTTAAGCGGTATATAGATAATTTTGCATGCATCACTTATTTTGCTGGTTCTATCTTTGATAAAAGAGGCTAGTTCAATTTTGCATATGACAAGAGAGGTCCTTAATTGATTTTGACCTGATGTAAGGGGAGTCAATTGTAATTATCCCAAAAATAAAATTGCTACTGAGTCAATTATTTTGTTCCCCAGCATAAAACTATGGATATCCTTTTAGTCGAAGAATTATACTACAACTCAGATGGCATCCAAAATGTCTCATTTGACTACTAGCATGAAAGGAAAAAAAAAAAAGAAAAAAAAAACAAGAAGAAGAAGTTAGGTTGGATAAGTTACCGAAAGAAAAAGGTTAGAGAAGTTTTAGTCCTACTTGCAGTTTTCCTTCAAACAGTCTCAATTTAATTTCCTCGAGAATTCAATTAGAAATCATCAAGTGGCCAAAACTTAATTCCAACTAGATTGTATCCAGCGCAATGCACGGGTACATTGCTATTTACTAAATCATCAAATATTGATGAAAAATATTTTTATAGATTCAGAATAATTGTTAACGAGCAAAGGCTTAGCCCTTGTGGGAAAAGAGTTTTTCATATTTTGCTCCTATCAAGATTGATACCTCCCTCCACTGGCGGACCTAGACATATTTTAGGGGTAGCACAGGCTTCTTTTGAATTTTTAGAAATTACAAAATTATATATAATAGTTTATAGATTTTAGAACACACCCCCCCGTGGCGGACCTAGGCATATTTTAGGGGTAGCACAGGCCTCTTTTGAATTTTTAGAAATTACAAAATTATATGTAATAGTTTATAGATTTTAGAAATAGGTCCTCTTAAGTTTAACACAAGCCACCCCTGAACTCCTGAAAATTCTAAATTAATTTGCGTGTAATATTTAACAAGTTTTAGACATAGACCCTCTTGTACTTTTGAAAATTCTATACTTACATGTAATACTTAAATAAGTTTTAGACATTGGCCCCTCGTACTTTTGTAAATTCTATACTTACATGTAATATTTTAAATATTTTAGACATAAGCCCCTGAAATTACATGATTCATCCCAAATTATGGGTGTTAAACCAATCCTATATACGATTCTACCATTTCACACATAATTATGTATAGTTAGATCCAAAAAAATTCACCTCAGGAGCGCTACCCCTAAACCCCCGTATAAGTTAGCCCCCCTGTCCAAAAAACCAGGGTCCGCCACTGCTCCCCTTCCCCTGGCCCTAACAAATATGTTCTCACACAAGACCACTATACCAAATGATTATAAAAAAAGAAAGAAAAGAAGAGAGACTAATTTTTAAATATGGAAAAGGATTGTTAATAGATTATAACATTTAAGGAGAGAAAAAAAAAGACCGCATATATATCAGTAAGATTTGACATAACCCGCCTGCTCGAGCAAAATAGTAAGAGTATTGGCGGCCAGTAAGTTCAGGTTACTCTCTTATTTTGCTCCAAGCCGTCCTACAGTATTCAGCGTATTGATCGTATTGTATTTGTCATGATAAACATGCATGTAAAAATGTATCATTAGTAATTTAATTTCTTAACTTAAAGGTTGTTTTAACAGTACTCCAATACAACTTATTCTCTAAAACATGAAGTCAATTTGAGCTTTGACAAAAAAAAAATTAATAATAATAAATTTGAGTACAATTTTATATCTAAATGCGTTGTTGTAATTGTTTGTTTTTAACAAATTAGTTTTAGGTCATATTAGACTTTTTATTACATAAAGGTTATCCTTAGAAGAAGTATTTGATATTGACCATGAAAGGTACATGACAATTTTGGGGGAGAATTTTATGATATGACCTAGTATTTGATATTGACCAAGAAAGGTTATTTAGTATTTGACATTGGCCAAGAAAGGTACGTGACAATTTTGGGCCATATCATACAACCACAATATGGGTATAATATTTTGAGACTTAAGCAAACATGCATGGATATAATGTTTTGTGATTTATGTACAATGTATTGAGAAATAAATAAAGAGTTAATTAGTATAATGTCTATTTTACTCTAAGTTTCTTTTAATAGGTTCAACGTATGAAATAATTTACTCTCAAGTCCACACCACAAATCCGGACCAAACTACCCTTTTCATTTCCCATTCAACACTGCAATAAATAACCCCAATATTTTGGGGGTTTTCAAAATTCAAAACCCAAATACATAAATGAGAATAAATCACATTTTATATCCATTTTACTCTCTCTCTCTCTCTCTCTCTCTCTCTCTCTTTCTCTCTCTCTCTCCTGAGAAGAATGAAGCTCTCGGAGAGGAATGTCCTTCTCAATCATCTTCTATGCTATGTTATCGCCAACATTTTAATGGCGGACGGAGGTCTCAACATCAGATTCACCGATCGGGTCTCTGAATTGCCGAGAGATTCGTCAAATCAGCCTCTGAAAACTGCATTTTTACCCTCGGTAGCTTTTGGAGATCAGAAGCGGTTTTTGGATGCTTGCCCGGAGTTGTAAGGACGACCGTTGGTTACGCCGGTGGATCTAAAACTAACCCCGTATACCGAAGCTTGGGCGATCACGCCGAGTCTCTCCATATATTCTCTCTCTCTCTCTCTCTCTCTCTCTCTCTCTCTCTCTCTCTCTACGTTTTATTACATGATCCATGGCGCATGATTCAATTCGATTGGGGTTATTAATTCATATTTAGTTTTGTTTGATTTGTTCTTATATACTCTAATGTCATCGACATAACTTTTTGTCTCTGGCAGATTTTTCGGCGATACTGTTGATGAAATCGAGAAGTGATGTTGTGGGTTCTTGTGGAGGTGTTGTCCTCCGTAGGAAGGGTGGTGGCTGTTGGTGGCGACGATTGTTGGTGATGGCGGTGGCGGCGGCGAAGGCAGAGGCATGAAATGAAAAGCTATTGTCAGATGGATTCATTTGTAGCCTTGTTTTTAGTGATAAGACAGTGTTAAATTTAACACTAGTGTTCTTGTTTCAAAGGTTGTGAAGTGAAAATGTATACTATATTGTGGTTCAAAAGGTTGTATTGTAAAATTTAACACTAATATTCTTGCTTCAAAAAGTTTTGATGTGAAAATGTATATTATGTTGTAGTTCAAAGATTGTGGTTCAAAATGTTATAGTGTAAAATTTATGTAAAATTTAACACTAATGTTCATCGTTCACATGATGTGATGCGAAATTGTATACTATGTGAAGAAAAATTATGATATCTTGCAGTTAGTGTAAAAAAGATCCGTGTAATATTAAACAGAATCTAACCTATAAAGCCATACAATCATGGCATTTAGTAACTTCTCAAAATATATGCAACATTTATGGGATTAAGTTTGGTAACTTCCCAAAATATATGCAAGATTTATGGGATTGAGTTTGACCAATTGCAGTATAAAATAAGTTTGGTAACTTCCCAAAATATATGCAAGATTTATGGGATTGAGTTTGATCAATTGCAGTATAAAATTTCACACTAATGAACTAGTTGCAATGTAAAAACAAACCAGTTGCAGTGTAAAATTTCACACTAATGAACCAATTGCAGTGTGAAACGAACTAGTTGCAGTGTAAAATTCAATACTCGCATAAATGTATGGTGCATAGTAACAGATTAATATGTTATGTGATCAATGATTATTGGTAGAATATACAAAAATGGGATACCCACATAAAAAATGACGTTAGAAATATTCAAAAGACCCATAATATACAAGGCTAAAGTTATAGGATTTTATTTCCATATATTTGATATGCAAATCAATGGGATCTTTAAAATAGAGTTATTACCATATATATATATTTCTATATATGTATGCCTGTGTATATGTATAGGGGTAAAAAAGTCACTAAAACTATCTATAATTGGGGATTGTGGACTAATCTCTAACAACATTCATAATTATAGGGTCTCTCATTGGGAAGTACCAATTGATGGATCTATTATAACAAACATTAGTAGAATAGGATTTTCCACTAAATTTTTCATCAATAAATATAATAATAATAATAATAAAAGAGTAAAAAACCATAAAAATATCGTGTGACATGGGTGCAATATTTTGTGAACTGACAATTGTACTCCTGGCTTCCTCTTTGTTACATGTTTGTCATATGATAAGATCAAATCGTGTAGCTCATATGCTAGATTCTCCCAATTTAGAAAGGGATGTACGGCCACTTCAAATGGTACGTTAATTAAGAAAACATGATTAAATGGGGAAAAAAAAATGCTCAAGTGAAAAATTATGATTAAATTCTTGATTTTTTTTTCAAGAAAACATATAAATGGCTATATGATATGAATTACGATAAAATCTCATTCTTATCTAAATAATAACTTCCTTTTCAACGATGGATTTTACTCTAAAATACAGCATTATAAATATGAATGACATTATTCAAATTCAACTAACAACCAAACAATACATACTATAAGTGTTTGAATGGTTCGTTGCAATAAATTTCATAGTTTTTTTTTTGGGTAAACAAATTTAATAGTTTCTTTGACGTAACAATATGGGCATGAAAGTTCAATGATCCAAAGATGCCTTCTTGACCTAAAAACTCAGTTTATTCTTTTCACATAATTGTCATTATCTTTGAATAAAATTCAAAGCCTAATCCATTCGTGCATCTGCTTTCCCCCATAATGGACAACACTTTGGTGCAAGTTCTTTGGTATCGATGGTAGAATGGTACAATTACATAATTAAAATTGATTCATGTGCTTTAAGTGCAATAGACATATTTTTGTGTTTGAGTCAACTCCTAAATTTCGTAACTATATACATATATTAGAAATTGAAAACAGCTACTTCCGGTTGTTAAGAGTAGGGGTGGTAATTTTCGACCCGACAAAAAAATAAATGGGTTTGGGTGACCCGTATAGGAGCAGTAATCATAAACAAGTTGACCCGTTTAACAATAAACGGGTTGAAGAGGGTCAACTCGTCTCCCGATTAAGTATTTAAATGTAGTTGCATGGGGCATATTTTTTTAGTTTTAAAAATAATTTTTAATAATCTGGAAGTCTAAAATACAAATAATATAAATAAGAATTAAAAATATATTATTTTAAGAAAATATATATATTTTTAAATATATGTATATATATATCAACTAAATTTTTTTTTTTTGCTCACAAAAAAAAGAGTAGTTACCAACTTACCAAACAAGTAAATTTATATATAATAATTAATAACTAATGTAAAAAAATATTAATTAATAACTAACAATGGAGGGAGGAAGCTAGAGCCTGGAAGCATTCATGCATCAAGCATTGCATAAAATAAAAAAAAAAAAAAAGAATAATAAAAAAAGCGAGAAGCCCATTGGATTGCTGGATTTGGAAGGGAGACAAATTAGTCAATTAGATAAATACAACTGTTAATCTTAATTCTTGATGAATGGCAAGTGACGAAATTTATTTATATAGTTAGTAAAAATGATATTTCTTCTTATTCATTTTGTTTGGATGTGCTTGAGTTTTAAGTTTATAATAGTTGTAAATTGTTATATTTGTAGTATTTTAGTATTTAAGATGTACGTGTTAATAATTGAAACATTTGATGACAGACTTGTTTGTGTTATTAGTAGGACTGTACGCTTTTTTCGAATAACTGAACTGAGCTAACCGGTCGGTTTTCTTAAAATTACCTACAACTAAAAACCGATTCTACCGCCCAAATTGGCAAAATTGACCATTAGGCAAAAAAATCGACCGAACCGACCACTTCGGTTGGTTTTCAAAACATGAAAAAATCGAAAAAAAAAAAAAAAAAATAATCCGAACCGAACCGAGACACCCTACATGGGTTAGACGGTGACCCGTGTATGACCCGACACGATTATGACCCGACACAATTATGACATGCACGTTAAGAATGACGTACACAATTATGACCCGACAAGATAATGACCCGGCACGGTTATGACCCGACACGACCCGATTGCCTCCCCTAGTTAAGGGTAAAAAAATATAGGGACTTCTCTCATAGTCTTAAAAACTACACCGACCTCTCTTGAGGTTTGGTCTCTTGAGGTTTGGTTTGAGTAGGGGTGTATACGAGCCGAGCCGAGCCTGCTCGCGAGCTTTCTCACACGAGCTCAAACGAGCCGAGCTTTCAAGTGTTCACGAGCTTTCTAACGAGCTTTTTCGCGCGCTCTTTTAAACTAACTAGTTTAATAATAAAATAATCATTCATCAAGCCTATTTACGATATATGTCATATTTTCTCTAAAATGATATAGTATAATAAATATGTATATAAAAGTCACTATACAAGCTCTTAATCAAACCTATTAACGAGTTTTTTCACGAGTCTTAATCGATCGTGTTCACGAGCTCAAATAAGCGAGCAAGGCCTAGTCTTTATCGAACCGAGCTTCGAGTCCTTGTTGATCGACTCAGCTCATTTACACCCCTAAATTTGAGTAATATTAATTTTCTCCTTTCGTTAGTCAATTATCAGTTGACCATCAATTTTTTGGTTACAGCTTTTTAAAATTACTACTTTACACCTATCGAAGAATTAAACAATTTCTCAAATATCTCCTCTCCCCTATGATGGCTACTTTCAAAATCTCTCAAAAAAATAAAAATAAAAATATACTACTACTTTGATAATTATTATTCTAAAAGTTGACAACTGGCAACACTAAAAAAGTTCAGAGAAAATTAGACTGACATACTTAGGCCAAAATCCAGGAAGTTTCCTCGTGGTTAAAAGTTATACTAACCTCCTTTTGGGTTTGATTTGAGTAAGACTAATTAACCTCCCATGAGGTTTTGTTAATTTGTTTGTTTAAAATATTAGAGTCAAAAGTACCCAAAATTTTTTTTTTTCCTTTAATTAATTGTATCTTCCTCTCTCAGATAACTAGCGTTTAAAATTCTTCCAAAAAAAAAAAAAAAATACAAAGGCAAATACCTATTAAAATGATTATTTGACCCGTAGGTGTTGCAAAATTTAACAAATACTCTAGCTAAAACGACATTGCATGTGTTGACTAACGTTAATATCGTTTTCATCACCCCAACCCCACTAGGGTTAAAATTTCCAGAACTGAATGATGCTATTATTTTTCTTGGCGTTGAGTGAAGTAAATTAGTGATTTTAAAAAAAAAAAAATGTACTAACTAAAAGTTTGCAGTCAATTGATTGTTAACTAACGACCATCCTTGAATCGCATGAGTTAGGAGCTAGTTTTAAATAAACCCCCAACTCTTCTGCTTATCTTCCAAGTCCTATATATGGTGTTCGTAGTCCTATCCCTTCCTGTTAGATTATATATTTACACCACTTTGTCTATGGAAGCTTTTGACACATTCATTTTGTCCCTCTTAGCCTATTAATAAGTCCTCGGTCTCCCAAGTATATAAAATAATACAAAATAATAATAAATAAAAAGTCTTTGGTCCGCTCTTTGCTGCAACCACTCACTGTAGAACTCACTCAAAAACAAGTGTAGATCATAGCATACGCACATATATGTTTTATACATATATATATAAGTATATATACGGATAGAGAGGGTTTTGAAAAGTTCAACGAAATTAACTTATTCTTAAACTAGGATCATATCTAATATTGACTTCCCGTACCTAAGCACGCAAGGAGAATTCTTCCATACAACCAGACCAAACCAAGTGGTTTGTTCCATAATAAGAATTAAATGTTTATACTGTTATAAGAAATACTTGTACTTAATAAGGCATGTTTGTTTCATAATATGAAATGTTTATGCCAGTGTAGGATTTTCTTGTGCCAAGTAAGCATCAAGGAGGTTGTATATTATGCATGTAACATTGTTCAAAACTTGTTTTGATAAAGTATATTTGTTCCTTAATAAGAAATGTTTGTACTCTTATAACAAATATTTGTACTTGGTAAGGCATGTTTGTTCTACTATATATAGGAGATGTTTGTTTTGTTCCTTAATAAAAAATGTTTGTATCCTTATAATAAGAAATGTGTGTTCTTTAATTTGGGGCTTTAAACCAAAACCACTAATTGGTTTAGTTTGAAAGATGGACGGTTGAGATTATCTTTAGACTTCATTTAAGTGCTATGGTAGTTTGGTTGTACCGTACACCCAAATAACTTAGTTGTACATATACATATATGTTTGCACAAATAATCAAATATACATGTATTTGCATTAGGGTGACCTTCTTGATAGTGATAGCCCACCTACTAACAGAGTTCGTACGCAACATTCGCAACAATATTCTCCTAATTTTTCTGTATTGTTTTATTTTTTTTCCCCCTAAATATTACTTTTCCAAATAATATAATTAATCATCTTTAAGATTGCTAAATGTATCACAGAAGCTATAAAATGTTATCTATGCATAAACATACTATATACATTAGTAATTGGTAATTTTGTCAACTTTTTGCGAAATGGATAGTGGACCATTGTTATTTATTTATATTTTTAAACATGGGCCACTATTATTTTATAACCGAAATTAGAGAGTGGAATTTGAGTACTCACTTTTGCACCATGCTAGCAATTTGCCTGGTCTCGCATTAAATAGAGCACACTGATGTCATAATATCCTTATTATGGCATGTTTGGTTGTCCTTGAATGAAATAATTTCATTCATGTTTTCATACACAATTTTATATAAAAAGATGAAGAGCATGAATGGTTTCATTTAGAAAACGGATGCTCGTCTCAAAAATGAGGCTTGCAATCATGAATTTTGGCATTCTAGAAAAATGAACAAATTGCATCATAAGAAGAAATATGGTGAAATCTCCCATATTTGTAAATGAATTCATTCATGGTGATGAATTTTGCCTTTACCTTCTGTACAAAATTTGAACGAAATCATTCAATTTAAACGGACAACCAAACAGGCCCTTAAGAATGGATCAATACTAGCAATCTGTATGTGTTCTTACGGTCCTATACCTTACAAATCATGGGACATCAATTGTTCACCCATTTTATTATATTTTCATTTTTTTTATGGAGCATTTAGATTTCAATGCTGCATACATTCCACAGAAATTCTTTAAAGTAATATATTACAGTGTATGTTTGCATTTTTGTTATTTAATTATGACAATATCTTGTGACATCAGCACAGCCCCTCTATTATAAAAATGTAACTCGGGGCATGTTGAGGCTCACAGATATTGGCCATTTCATCTTCATCAAACAACAATGCGAGAATATTTTAATATGAATGTGCCTGAAAATAACTGTAAATTAATTTGGATTAGTATTTTTGTACATATCCATTAAAATTGACTATTTGAAAGGTAAGTATGTACAGTGAAGTAAGGATGACAAATGGAGGTGTGGTGACCCGGAGGGTCCAGACTAGAGATACCAAAATCTGAAAACAACCATTATGTAGTTTCGGTTATTCAAAAAGCAGATTGGAGATGATGCGTGTAATTTGTAAATTAAAGCAAGTTGGATCAAGTGGAGTGGCCTTTTTGGAAAATTTGTATAATCATTTCCTTGTTATAGATGGAACAAACTAGGGAAATTCCTGTTGCATTATATATACCTCTTGTACAGCTATTCAATGCAACATGTGAGAGTACATAGGTGATGCATGTAGATACAAATTCTCAACCAACAAAGTTAATAGTGTGTGCAAAAATACCCAGACCCCCCTAAAACAGAATATAAGTTAATCAATTTGAAAAAAAAAACACATTATTAATGAAAACGTCATCAGCATTAGAAAAAAAAAATACTTTCATATTCATATAAGGGCAAGTTGATATTTCTCAAACATTTTAACAAATTAAAGGTCAATTGACTAACAGAAGGGGAAAGCATTACTCATCTACACACCTTAAGGGAGGTCATTTTTACTTTTTTAAAATCACAAGGGACATCCCTATATTTTAACATTACCTTATGATGAATAATGTTATGCTTTCTAAATTTGAATCCTGAATTTGGTTATTAAATACGTTATTGATCGTAACAGAAGCACGCAACAATATCTGGTTGCAGTGTAACAATAGCACAACACACAAATCAATTTTTGAATACCAGAAATCGGACAACACTTCAGTACAGTTGTTTCAGTACATTTTGTTAGGTTCCTCTCACAGTTTTTAAAATTGTTTTTTTAATATTGTATTTTTTGAAAACAATTGTTTTGGAAATTGTGCATCTATGTGAGAGGAACCTAATGAAATGCACTGAAGCAACTTTACTGAAGTCTTGTCCACCAGAAACCCCAAATCAAAGTCTATACCTTGGCGGGATTAAAAGTGTTTATAGGTAGGAAAAGGCATATCTCTACACATGAGATCATGAATGAGTAATGCTATGTTTCCTAAATTTTGTATCTTAAATGTGGTTTCTAATATATGTGACAGTAGGCAAACACAATTTTCATTGAAGGATATTCCCACATTATTAAATGTGGTCCCAGTGCTACATGTTTGAGGAACTAATTTGGAATACAAAATTTGGGAAGCATAACATTATTAATCATGAATATACAACAATTTTCCAACTCAAATTAGAACCAACAATTCGGCGACAAAAAAAGAAAAAAAAAGAAAAAAAAAGAAAACTAGAACCAACAAACAAATATTTTTCAATTCATATTACCTAGCTAGAGGACCAAGTTCACTATCCAGATTCAGATTTGTGAATCCAATGTTATTATACAGGTCCGACTCACCGCAAGCTGTCTCCATAGCCAAACACTCCTTTAATTCTAACACCACAAAATTCATGGTTGGCCTCCGAGTGGGGGTGCGAGACACACAAGCCATTGCTATTTCTACAGCTTTCCACGCAGAATTAACATCATAGTCTCCCCTTAACCTTGGATCAACAACATTTGTAATGTCCCCAATTGTAAGCTTGGAATTGACCCATTGAACTATGTGAACACTGCCTTTTGTTATAGATGGTCGGCCTGTGATAATCTTCAACAGAACAACACCAAAGCTATAAACATCACTTTTCTCTGATAATCTATTTGTTGTGTGATATCTGCAAGCCAAAAAAACAAAGGAGAAAGATTCGTTCCCGTTAGCTGGGACAGGACAGGCTTATTTATATTAAGGTTTTTTGTTAAGCCAACTATCTCGTAAAAGAATGTATATCTAAAAAGATTAATGGTATGCCCAAACAAAAAAAGAAAATAATCTTACTCTGGATCAAGGTACCCAGGAGTCCCAACAACAATTGTAGATACATGACTCCCACTTTCAGTTGAAAAAGCTCTAGATAATCCAAAATCAGCAAGTTTGGCTTGGAAGTTCTCATTCAATAAGATATTTGTACACTTTACATCTCTGTGTAATATAGGTGGCTTACAACCGTGGTGCAAATACTCCAATCCTACATATTAAGTTCCCATTTAGTACTCAAACCCTACTTAATTGACAACAGTTTTTGGAGCCCATAAATGATTATGGAACTCCAAAAGCTAATTATAAAACCAATTATAAAACTTAGCTTCTGCAGTTCAATCATAGAAAAATGTGAGTCAATCGAAGAAAAAATTCAATTGACTAGAAGCTGTCTTTAACAGCTTTTCTCTGGTGCAATTTTCTATGATTTGAGTAGAAGTTGTTGACAAACAAGCCCTAAAACGAGTTGTAAAACTGGAAGGAAAAAAATGCAATTCATTAGCTTACTAACCTTGTGCTGCATCCGTTGCTATTCGAAGTCTCTCTTTCCACCTTAAAGCATTTGGATTTTTCTCTGCACCAATGACTAGAGATTTGAAATTTGAATGGATATAATTTAATGAATTCATTTTACAAATGAAACTTTCCTTATATGAGATGTATACCAGAAAGATGTTGTTGTAAGTCTCCATTGGCCATGTACTCATATATGATCCCCATATTTGTGCCTTCGTCGGAATACCCAACAAGCGACGTTAAGTTTTTATGATGAACACTCATAAGAAGATTAGCCAACAATTCAAATCTAGAATTCAATTCAACATACAACTATTAGATTTTGTAAGAAATCTTTTCTTTAGAATATTAAAGATACGATATACCTCAGCTTGGAATTCCTTATACCCTTGAGTTGATGAAGGAGAGAGCATTTTTATAGCAACTTGGTTTTCACCTAGAAAGCCATGGTAAACTGTTCCAAATCCTCCTTTTCCAATAACTCTTTGGAAGTTGTTTGTGATCTTCAAGACCTCAGAGTATGTAAATTGTTGCTTCTTAACATTGATCATCTTATCTCTGTTGTTTATTTCAGGGTCCACCCTTGTGGCTTCTGATATCTTATCAATATAGATTAGTTAGTATCATGAAAATTTCAATATTGTGTTGTTAACAAATTTAAATCTTGAAATATTAGGATAATGGTTCTCATGCCTTGTAGTTTTGTCTTTCTAATGAACCAGAAGGTTACTAGGGCAGCAATCATAAGCAGCACTGCTACTCCAACAACAGATGCAAGTGTTGGAACAAAAACTTCGTTCTCTTTATTTTTTCTTGGGGATGACTGAGTTTCATTTTCACTCGCAAAACCATCAATACTGATAATGACAACAAAAAGTTAGACTAATAATTTTGTTAATAGGTTTTAGACATAGCAAGTTATTTGCAACTTCGCATTAATGATTTTGTAAATTTGATAAATCAAACTGATATTTTTTTTAGAACCAGAGAGAGAGAGAGAGAGAGAGGAATATCCTATTATAAATGGTCTCTGCCATAGTCTGAATTTTGAAAACTAAGACTGAAATTCACAATTTTGAAATTTTAGATCATTAGGAAAGAGCAAACCTCAATAACAATGATCCACCACTCGACCTTGCAAGGAGTTGGTTTGGAATAGAAGAGAAGTTATTGCCTTTCAAGTTTCTACATAAGACGAACAAGCATGATCCTTAATATTTGTGCCGTTGAACTAAAGATTTAAGGATCCATAACAAAGTAACTTACAAGACTTTCAACGAATCCATTTGAGCTAGAAAATTAGGTACGGGACCAGTTAAGTTATTGTCCGATAAATCCCTGAAAAGAAAAATGATCTTTGTCATTACTTCTGGAAAATATTTGGATCTGAACGGAATTTTGGATCACCGTAAAAGTAACATCTATAGGTTCATTAAACAAGAAATAGTAATGATGCGCGCGCACACACACATACACACAAAACTTCACACATTTTTTCATACCCAACGCTCTTGGCCCTTGATTCCAGTGGATCCTGTCACACCCGTTCCAAAAATTGCATGCATTTTATTTCACACATGTGGTAACAAGTGAATATTACTAATGTTGATTAATAATTGAATTGAGCTTGACTAGAGGTCAACGGTGAGTGTCAAGTGGAGACACGGTAACTTGAAAGTTCATTTGCATTATCACTATTAAATGACATTTATGTGATTTATATGTTATTTGATATACATGGTATTTCGTGAATAGTAAATTTACCTGTGTAGATTAATTTTCTGGTAGTTGAATGTCATTAGAGAGCATATTGAACACTGTGGTAAGAATGTGAGTGATACGTCTTATAAAATGTAGGTTGTGTAGAGAATTCACAGAATTTAGCTTTCGGACGTAATTTTGGACCCAAACAAGACTTAGTTGAAAACTGTTGTAATTGATAAATTTCACTCGTAAAGACATAAAATGGATGTGCGCGACGTTTCAGGAGTTACTTATAAGTTTTGAGAACTCGTGGGGTGGTAAACGTGATTTTTGTAAAGTTTTTCTATAAATAGGAGGGGATGAATTTTCATTTGTTCCAAGCATTTCAAAATATCGTTAGAGAGGAGAAAGAAAAGGGAGATTGTTGCTACTGGCTTTGCGACGATAATCGGTGACTGTTTGTCCGTCTGATTTCAACCAAATTTCATATTTGAACTCCCCAAGGTAAGAGCTACGTTTTGATACCACTTAGGCCTTGTTTGGTTAAGATTTTTATAAAATCTAATTTCTAAGATTTTGGAAAAAAACGTGTAAATACTTGTAGGAATCTTTCGAAATCGGAGATCCGACGTTTATTTGGACCTCTAGTTGATCCTTCAAAGTTAGGAGAAATCACACGAGGTATGAATTCTAAGCCTTTGAATTATATGGAATTTACATGTTTTGAATATAGAATTGATATTTTTGGATCCGGGCGAAATTCATGTATTAATTAGGCCAGTTAATTATGCACATGAAAATGCGATAAAAGCACGTACAAATGTTTATGTGAGCATGTTATGTGTTATATGGGTCAAAGGGGGGTTTAGTGCAATTCCATCCGGGCGTAAGCTCCTTGAAGTTTGAGGATTGTAACATTGATTGTGGTTGTGTCTGGTATGGAGGAAGGCCCAACTAGGACACGGTACCTGGTATGGAGGAAGGCCCAACCAGTGTACGGGATGCGTGGAAGAGGTGTGCCTTCTACGACATCGGTTTCATTTATCGGATGGAAGCGTACTACTCACCCTAGCGACTATTTTGATGTGTTTTAAATGTTTAGAACATGAATTATCATAGAAGCATATGTTTAGAATTGTGCACTCAGCATATAGTTGAGCAATGGAGATTTACTCCATTACAGGTATGAAGAAAGGAAAGGAGAAGTGTGAAGAGTGAGGCCGTGGGAATGCCGGGGATCACCTTTTTGTTTACGTTGATTTCCTTTCCAAATGTTGTAATAATGAAAGTGTAGAACTAGAACTATGTTTTACTCTTAACTTGAAAAGCCATGGAATGGTTATGAAATGTTGTAATAGTTAGTGGAATTCTTTTGGTTATGTTTAAAACAATTTAGAACTCGTGAGTTCATATTTTGAAAGCTTAACTTGTCAAATTCGGATTTTGAAGGACTGTGGATAGAGTTTTGCCAAACAAGCGTTAGCTTGTTCTACTATTGTTCCTTTTCATAGAATTATAAGTCTAAACTTTGTTTTTGATAGCATGCTAGAGCTTGTGAAGTTCAGTTTTGGGTTGTTGTTGGAGTAATGTTGAAGTGAAGGTCGGATTGGATCTTTAGGCAAAATTCTGCAGCATTGTGCAGGATTCTGCTAAAGGGTCATTTGACCGGTCGAATACCCCCTGCCAGAAATCTTTTTCTACTACTTCCGAAAATTTTCAAAAGGTTTTGATTGGTTCTTAGGGTACCTTTGGGACCCCTTTCAACATTTACTCAATTGTTTTGAATTATAATAACGTTTTCAATTTTATTTGGATTTTACAACTCGGAAGATGTCGTTTCCAAAAGTTTTAAACACTCAAGGTTGTTTTTAGCTCTTTTTCCGCTGCGTATAACCGTTTAATGAATTAGATGAGCTTTAGTGGCGTGCCACGTGTCCTATTTCCATGCGTAGTGGGATGGATCGTGACAATTATTGGTATCAGAGCAATCGATTTTAAAAAGAAGTTTATGGAATGCGATATACGAATAAGTTTAGAACCTTGGGAGACGAGAGACGACGTCTTGAGATAATATGGTGTGAGATCACTTATAGAGATGCATATATATAAGGAACATGGCATGTGAGTGCATGTCACGACATGATAATTCAAATGAATTATATAGCATAATGTTTTGCATGTATATGGTATAACATGCATGATATATATTGTCATATGTATTATGTTAACGAATCGGTAGAATCATTCGGGCGTAGAACCGTGTGGTGAGATGAAGTTTCTGTGGGTCATCATAGACCTTATGTGGTGATACAAGGAAGTGATGATATCCTGGTAGTGCTGAACCATTGAAATTTTAAATAAAAATGAAATGATTTTTGATTGAATTGGTGAATTTTGTAAATGATGGTAATGAGTGCTCTTTGAGAGTGTTAACCGAGAACGAGGTCCGAATAGTGAACTATCGAAAAGATTTCATTGGGGGTTCACACAGAAGGCAAAAGTGATTGCTCGTAGTTGAGTTTTGGGATTAAAATTGATGGATAAGAGTTCTATTTCAGACAAGGGTTTAACGCCGTGAAGCGAGAGAATATAGATGGATAGTTGGGGTTTATAACAAAAAGATAGACCAGCAATATGTGTTGCTCGTGTATGGGGTAGGTGAGGAATCTCTCACCTTTTCTTAATTATGGTGTTAACTATAGTGTGATCGCGCAGATTATCTTATGGTTTCTCTTATACGGTGTGTATTGGGTAGTTGAAGAATCTTTCAACTGATTTTACGGTAGTGAGATGATTGGATGGTTGAGGAATCTCTCAACCTATCTTATGGTATGTATTGGATGGTTGAGGAATCTCTCAACCTATCTTACGGTATGTATTGGGTGTTGAGGAATATCTCAACGGATTGTGAATATCATGGTTGTTGAGGAATCTCTCAACTGAACCTGGCTTCGAGTGGTCGTGGTACCATAGTGGATTTGGAGGATTAGTAGCGGATGCTACCGGTAGAGGGTATAAGTGGAAAGGTTGGATTTAAGGATTAACCTACGATGAGGGGTTGAGAATGGAAATGATAGAGTATGCTTGGATAGTTAAAACAATTGGTGGGAGCATAGTCGAGGATGGACCTCTGAAGCAGTTGCTTAGATTTGATGATTATGTGTGTATGAATGTAACGATAAGGACGACATAGGTCGGAAGAGATATGGTAGAACTTCTTGATGGGGATTAAAGGAATGGAAATGAATATGAATAAGAGTTTATTGGTGGTTTGAGGTGTGGTTTATCAAAGGAAGTAGAACAAAGGATGTAGGAATATAGATTTTAATGTGAAAGATATGTGTGATTGATTTAACATGATAAGAGATTTGGATAATTCAAATGGATATCAGATATCATGAAGATAATGAGATCTTAGTAGTGAATCCTATAGAAAAGTCTTTATTACAGTGAGTTGTAGTGCGGATAACCATGAACCACGTATAGTTCGGTGAGTTTTCGATGTTTTTAAATACTTTTTGATGGTTCCAAAGTGGTTGGGAAGTAGCCCCAATTTCCATGTGAGGTTGGGGACTTTTAAAGATGTTAAATGGAGGAAAATAGGGTCCAGGTGGTACTTGGACCGGTCGAAAGGGTCAGTTCGACCGGTCGAACACCCCTCTGATCCAAACAGTGATTTTGAGAACATTTTTCGTCGACTTTTTATAAATGATTATTTTTCCCTTGGGGCTGTTTTGTCACTGTAAAGTTCTTTTATGATGCCTAATGCATGCTTTCTTTGCCAATTAGTGTATTTCGACTAAAATGGAATCTTTTAATCCTTTTAAAAACATTGTTGAGTATTTGTAGCGAGTTGTCGTGAACGGAAAGTTGGAGTATGATAGTTATTACGATACTGAACAAGAGCAGTTATAGAAATGGCTAAGTAAAGTGACTTTGGGATAAGTCAAGTGAGAGAGATGAAAATGTAAGTTGGGAAGATGAGGCTTCGACGAGTAAGTGAACATGAACGGTCCGAGTGGGATGAAGACTTGGTACATCGAGTACATTATCAGATATGATAGAAGAAATGTAAAGCAGTTAGAGGACAATGGTAGATATAATGGAATGTTATCTTAGTTGTCTTGGATTCCAACGAGGTTGGAGGGTTTTGAAAATGTCAAATTTTACCCCAAGTAAATTTTAAAATGTTTGAAATGTTTTAAAACATAACTTTTGTTAGAATAAGAAAAGTGGTAATAGATACATATGAGAAGGTATCAAGTGGACTTTAGAAGTCGAGTATCGTGGAATGATATGGTATATCTGGTACTGGAGACGCATCGATGTCTGTTGAACGAGTGAGTCCTATGTGAATCAAGTATGAATTAGAATTTCTAAAGTAAAGAAGTGGTGAGGTGTTGTGCACCTGGATTTGGTAATTGGAAGTTAAGACATTAAGGGATTTGTCGTGCGTATTGTTCCAACAGGGACTCAGTTTTGATTTAAGAATTGGAATAACCTGAGATAATGAATGAGTTAAAGTTTTGAATAATCAGGAACTTAATGGGATCTGTAAAGTATGAAACACTGGAAAGACAACAGTTATGAATCGGTTGACATTAGTAGCCGGAGTGAGAATAGGACCTTAGGTATTGTCACGAAAGGAATGTAAATTGGAAGTTGGCAGGGAATTTATTGAACACAATGAGACTTTAGTACTTGATTGGGAAGATCAAATTACTGAGTTATCTTCAAATGACTACAGGAATAGTATGAATACTTGGGCAACAGGTTCTTTGAGAACAACGAATTTGAGATCCGAATAGCAAAGATAAAGGATTGAAGAATCTGAATTGGAGTTGAGTCAAGTTGACTAGAATTGTGAAATATTATATTGTTAAATGTAGTAAAGCCTTGAGATGTTATACAAAGAGTATATGTTCAGTGTAAAGGGTTGTCAGAAACTCAATAAGGGTGGAGATACAAGAGAATGATTGGTATGGACTTATGTAAAGGTAAAAGTGAAACGCCAGAGACTTATGGAGTCATATAACTACGTAAAAGGGTATAGGACCTACCTAGAGTGATAAACTAAAGGATAGTAGACAAGAATGATATATGTATAAGATGAGAAGGGATTACATTACAATTGAGATCTATGACAGAGAAGTAACTGACTCAAGGTGTGTGTACACTATGTGAGTAGAATGAATTGTGAATGGTCAAGGGTTTGAGACAGAAACAAGGTATGTGCTAAGCATGGGAATATGTTTTGATGAGCTCTGTGGTAGGTGTACGATTGACTAAGTTAAATTGGGTTAACAACGTTACTTGTTGTGACGGATATTAGGAAAATTGTGTTGTGAAAGTATTATGCGCAATTTAAAATAATTAGTTTTAAAACAAAAAGGGGGAATATGTATTTGACTTTGTTAAAAGTTTTAAATTGAAGGTATAAAGTAAAATCTCCTATGTTAATCGACAGTAGTTCGAGTACAGAAGTGAGAGATAAAGGGGCAAGTGTGTTAACCATTCGGGACATCGAGTGGGTTCGAAGAGGTAGAATGATATGAAATTACTAGTTAGGAATCTGGATAGTATCTTACGAGGCATATATGATGGGAAGTAAAATACGAGGATGGTTAAACCAAAATGGAATGATGACCATTGTCAGAGACAGAGAGAGAGTACTAGTATGATTTGCTACTGACAAATTGATGGTTATGTAAACTGATGTTACGTTATATGGATTCCTTTGGAAAGGAAGATTTGAATTTGTAAGAAATGAGAGATATTTAGAAAGGTGTCATTCTACAAGTATTTTGCAATTAACAAGATAAGGGATTGAATCCAAGGTATATGAAATAGTTGGTTGAGGCGTTGACTTATCGACAGAGTATGTAAGTATGATAGTGCTCAGTTTTGGTTCACTTCAAGATGAAGAATCATGGACGGTTGTTAATCAGTGGGTATGTATTGAAAACAACTTTTAGTCGAAAAAAATATGGGTGAAAGTGAGATGAGTTACTTCTTTTATTTTGGGTATTGTGATAAAACCATTGAGTTTCGGCAATGATATGTGACAAGTACAATGAAAGTATATGTGAGTTGACGTTGCGACATCGCTAGGAGATTGTATACTAGGTTCGACTATTGAGTATGATTTACTCAGGTATTGATATCCTTACTTATCGTGGTGTTTCGATGTATTACTAGAATGGGGGTTTGAATCTTCAATCGGATTTAGAAGGGGGGCTCTAAGGATTTATTTTCCTTCAGAGCCTGGGGATATATTTTTCTCATGAGATTGTAATAACTTGGGAAAGATGTGTAGTTTGTAATAAGACAAACGTTGGAAGTACTTGTGGGGAGTCTTGTAACTTGAAGAGATGGCATAAGTTTGGGGACAAACTTCCTTTTTGGAGGGAAGAGTTGTCACTCCTGTTCTAGAAATTGCATGCATTTTATTTCACACATGTGGTAACAAGTGAATATTACTAATGTTGATTAATAATTGAATTGAGGTTGACTAGAGGTCAACGGTGAGTGTCAAGTGGAGACACGGTAACTTGAAAGTTCATTTGTATTAGCACGATTAAATGACATTTATGTTATTTGATATATCTGGTATTTTGTGAATAGTAAATTTACCTGTGTAGATTAATTTTCTGGTAGTTGAATGTCATTAGAGAGCATATTGAACACTGTGGTAAGAATGTGAGTGATACGTTTTATAAAATGTAGGTTGTGTAGAGAATTCACAGAATTTAGCTTTCGGACGTAATTTTGGACCCAAACAAGACTTAGTTGAAAACTGTTGTAATTGATAAATTTTACTCGTAAAGACATAAAATGGATGTGCGCGACGTTTCAGGAGTTACTTATAAGTTTTGAGAACTCGTGGGGTGGTAAACGTGATTTTTGTAAAGTTTTTCTATAAATAGGAGGGGATGAATTTTCATTTGTTCCAAGCATTTCAAAATATCGTTAGAGAGGAGAAAGAAAAGGGAGATTGTTGCTACTGGCTTTGCGACGATAATCGGTGACATTTCGTCCGTCTGATTTCAACCAAATTTCATATTTGAACTCCCCAAGTTAAGAGCTACGTTTTGATACCACTTAGGCCTTGTTTGGTTAAGAATTTTTATGCATAATTTCTTATGTTGGGAGCCAGAAGCTTACATTCGAAAAATTCTCTATTTTCTCACTGGGATTATATTACGCAATAATTGAGATTGTTGAATCACATGCCATTATGAGCCAGAAGCTTAAAGGAACCAGGAGACGGTACCTGGTATGGAGGAAGGCCCAACCAGTGTACGGGGATGCATGGAAGAGGTGTGCCTTCTACGACATCGGTTTCATTTATCGGATGGAAGCGTACTACTCACCCTAGCGACTATTTTGATGTGTTTTAAATGTTTAGAACATGAATTATCATAGAAGCATATGTTTAGAATTGTGCACTCAGCATATAGCTGAGCAATGGAGATTTACTCCATTACAGGTATGAAGAAAGGAAAGGAGAAGTGTGAAGAGTGAGGCCGTGGGAATGCCGGGGATCACCTTTTTGTTTACGTTGATTTCCTTTCCAAATGTTGTAATAATGAAAGTGTAGAACTAGAACTATGTTTTACTCTTAACTTGAAAAGCCATGGAATGGTTATGAAATGTTGTACTCCCTCCGTCCCATAATAAGTGTCCACTTCTATTTTGTACATTGTTTAAGAAAGTTGTATTATTTTAGTTTTTTTGGTTCATTAAATGGTCACTTTCCAATTTTGCCCTTAGATGTGATGGGTGTTTGACTTTTTGCTTGTTTTGAGGCCACAAATAAATGCTACTTTGTCTTTATTATAAGGGTAGTTTTGAAAAGTAAGTAAATGCTATATGCCAATTTAGGAAAGTGGACACTTATTGTGGGACATCCAAAAAAGGAAATGTGGACACTTATTATGGGACGGAGGGAGTAATAGTTAGTGGAATTCTTTTGGTTATGTTTAAAACAATTTAGAACTCGTGAGTTCATATTTTGAAAGCTTCACTCGTCAAATTCGGATTTTGAAGGACTGTGGATAGAGTTTTGTGAATCGAGCCAAACAAGCCTTAGCTTGTTCCACTATTGTTCCTTTTCATGGAATTATAAGTCTAAACTTTGTTTTTGATAGCATGTTAGAGCTTGTGAAGTTCAGTTTTGGGTTGTTGTTGGAGTAATGTTGAAGTGAAGCTCGGATTGGATCTTTAGGCAAAATTATGCAGCATTGTGCAGGATTCTGCTAAAGGGTCATTTGAACGGTCGAATACCCCCTGCCAGAAATCGTTTTCTACTACTTCCGAAAATTTTCAAAAGGTTTTGATTGGTTCTTAGGGTACCTCTAGGACCCCTATCAACATATATTCAACCGTTTTGAATTATAATAACATTTTCAATTTTATATGGATTTTACAACTCGGAAGATGTCGTTTCCAAAAGTTTTAAACACTCAAGGTTGTTTTAAGCCTTTTTTCCGCTGCGTATAACCGTTTAATGAATTGGATGAGCCTTGGTAGCGTGCCACGTGTCGTATTTCCACGCTTAGTAGGATGGGTCGTGACAGATCCCATGTAGATCACACATGGGTCCCACGCGGGAGCACATAAGGTCCACTAGAATCAAGGTCAGGATTTTTGGGTGTGGAAAAGTGTGTAGAATAATATGTGTGTATATCATTATTGAACAAAAAATGATCGATACTTACAAAGTTTGTAGCATTATGAGGTTGGATATGGAAGGACTTATCACCCCCAATTGACTAGAAGACAAGTTCCTGTTTCAATATAGATTGAATTTTGTTAATCAATTACTTGAGTTCTAATCAAAAAGCAAGTATGGTTATTGGAAAGTGCAGAATAAAACATACATTGATATGATTCTAGGGGGGATAGAACCATCATTGTTGTTGCAGGTGATGCCCGCCCACACATAATCTTTAGGGCCACATGGGTCCCCTTGCCAGTTCCTTGACACTCCGTATGCAGACTTGATTGTCAACATTGCATCAACTAATATTTCAAGAATATACACATGAGAGAAACAATTAGAACATGGAGACGAATAATAAGAATTAAGGCACATATAAAGTAACTAACCTGCCCTGGCCTACTATATAACCAGAAGTCATAAAATTACCCTTCTCCAATAAGTAATCAGTTGGACTTTGTAGCATAAGTAAAGTTTAAGAAACTTTTATGTGGGATAAAGCTAAAACACAAACTCATAATTAATATTGCAACATATATAATATAATTGTAAAAAAAAAAAACGTACCATCATTGTTGTCTGTCTGCGTGCCTGAGAGCTCTTTTACCGTGTAAATCTCGAAAGCATTGATGATGGGTGGAAAAGTAGAGGTACTTGTTTTATTGAGTGTAATCTCATAGTTGGGATAATTCTTAGATGGTGTTGTACTATATATTGTATTTGTGCTCAAATAACCTGGAACAACAGGTTCTTTGTAATAGAGTTCCCCATTCAAATAAACGTTGAACTGTCTAGATTGGTTGGGTTGCAATAATTGAACCTCGGCGAAGTGCAAGTAGAAATAGAATTGATCGGTGACATTGTCAGGTTGCCATCTGAGATACACAGAATCAGTACTAGCATTGGGTACCATCGCAGTTCTCATCACAATTGGTGGTGGGGCATATGTATTGGGTTTAATGGTATCACTGGTAGATTTCCTCATTAGTGATGAGTAGCCAGTTAAGAGAGAGGGCCTCCATATGCGATCATAGACATCGTTTTTGTCCCTAATTAATGGAACAACACTAATGCAATTAGATATATATTTATATACACTACAACAAATATGCTTTTAAGCGACGTATATTATTTGCCACGTGCGAATTGCGCGGCAAATAGTATTTATCTGCGATGCACTAACTTTTCCGCGACACGTTAATAAAGCGTGGCAAATATTTACATGATAAGGTCAAGGGTTAATATTAGCCATGCATATATGCGTCGCAAAAAGTTTTACTATTATCTGCAACGCAATGCGCGCATGGCAAACAATTTACTTTGTATTTGTGACGCTTTAGGTGCGTGGCAAATAAGTTCTAATTCAAAAGTAAGTATTTGCTACACACTTGTGCGCTATAAAATACGATACTATTATCTGCAACGCAAGACACGCTTGGCAAATAATTTACTTTGTATTTGCCACGTGTGTGATGCGTGGCAAATAAGTTCTAATTCAAAGAGTAATTATTTTCCATGCATTTACATGTGCTGCAAAAATGTTTAACTATTATCTGCAACACAAGACGCGCGTGGCCAGTAATTTACTTTGTTTTTTCCACGCGTGTTGTGCATGGCAAATAAGTTCTTATTCAAGAGTTTTCATAGGTGCTTTTGATTTCAATCTCGATATTCTTTCTTCCCACCCCTTTCCCCAACCCATCCACACCACCATCATCATCATCATCAGCCACCGCTACCCACCTGCACAACCCCTACCAGCCACCGAGACCTCCAAAAGCTGCCTTCTCCTTCCCTCCTTCTCTCAGCCACTGATCGAATTAGCTTCCGAGGTCGAGCAGTCTCAATTTCACTACAGGATTTGCGAATGAATGCTGGGCTGGGCCACCTCGAATGGCGTGAGCTGCATGCGGGGAGACCCGTACGTACGGTTTTTAGGGGGATCTGGTCGAAAGACCGGCCGGCGCCCACCCGACTAGAGGGACTGAGAAATTAATAGAGTACAAAACTTATCTTCGAGCTTTACCTTATTCTGATCGTTCAAAGGGCGATCGCGGGGTCACTAAATGAAGTCCTCCGTTTCTTTCGGAGGTGCTGACCCGGATTCCACCTCTGGCCGCTACACCACCAATCACCACCAACCCCACCAGTCGCCCCTCACCAAACCACCAACCACCCCCTCCATTTCTCTTCCTCCACAGCAAACCTCCATCCATAAGGTTGTCCAGTTTGTAGAAATTTTCGAATCTATTTCAACTTATTTGTGCTTCTGATTTCACTTGTAAGGAAACTTTATTCTTATACTGATTTCACTTGTTGGTTTTATTTTCCATATTTCAGGCACAATCAAGAATTTACTTCTTCTTAATTTATTATGGAAGGTACCCCATTTATACTCATTAATAGTTAAAATATTATAGATACAAGTTTATACTTTAATTTGAATGAATAGTAGGTTATGTAGTTCAAAATTTGAATAATAATGAGCATTTTTTAGAATAATAATGAGTATTTTAATGAACAAACGGCAAGTAATTCCTACACAGGGTTTGCAAGTTAAGCGAAAATATACAAAATAATCTTCTTAGGCCTTTTATAACTAAGTTTTGAGGTTTTGGGAGTCCAAAACGAGTTCTGGCCCAATTTGCAAGTCACGCGGTAATACGCAAATCGTTTTTAATATCTTATTTTTACATTCGATTGTTATAAAAAATTTGAGACTATTGTTTTTTTTTTCTTCCAGATTGGAAAGCTCTAGGACTGGCATTCGGTGAAGAGATTTTTGTTCAAATTCTGTCCTTAGACATATTTACCTTATTGCTGTACTAATGTATTAGGACATTTTTTAGTTCTTGAAGTATGCAATTGATATGTTTTTTTAGATGTTTTGAATATATTATCAGCAGGTTATTAGAATGAATGGACGAAACAAGAAATTACATTTTGTTTTTGACATATATATGTTGGAGTGTAGCAGGTTAATTTGTCATGTTTACAGGTTCAAAAAAAAAAAACATTCAGGAAAAGGGGCAAATTATGTCAGAATCTATAGTTTTTATTAGTGATGCACTTATAGCGCGGCGGATAAACAGTTCAAAAATAATAACTTGATTATTTAGCACGCACTTATAGTGTGGCTGATAAAAGTCGGAATACTTGGAGTGTTTATTTGTCACGCACATGTGCGTGGCAAATACGGGTTTATTAGCGACGCACATTAGCGTGGCGGATAAACTATCCAATTACTAACTTTACTATTTGCCACGTATTAATGTGTGGCAAATGCTATCCTATTAGTGACGCACAAGAGCGTGGCTGATAATTTTACAGCTTATTAACGACGGATCAAAACCGTCGCTAATAATCCATTTTTTAGTGATGCCGTTGTGTTTACTAACTAAGATTTCTATTAGCCACGCGCTTTATGATTATTTGCCACGCCAAAGTCCGTCGCAAATAATACTTTTATCAGTAATGCGTTGATTGTGTCGCAATTTTTTTATTTGCGTTGCGATTATCCACCACCCTATTAGCGACGCTAATCGTTATTATTAGCGATGCGCGGCAACGTTACAAAAGAGCTGATTTGTTGTAGTGATATATATATATATATATATATGAGGAATGCTAACCTACAATACGGCGCCCATTTACCGTCGAAAAAAAGCTTTTAGCAACAAAATTTTTCAATACTAAAAGTCCAGGTTTTTAGCGACGAACAATGTCGTCACTAAAAGCTGGTGTACGCACTGCTACCCTACAATCACCGTGTTGTAGCTTGGCAGCACCATATATATATATACATATATACTAAATAAATCTCACTCTAACTAGCTTCTGTCTCTATCCCTAGAGAATTTTCTGGGTACATGTAGGGTATCACGTAGGTATCCACGTGCCATACTCACGTGATACCCTCCTATTATGGATGTATATGAGTTGAGCCACTCAACAAGTACTCGTGAACATGTTCGATAAAGGCTCAGCTCGGCTTGACTCAGTTCGACTCGTTTAATAGGCATGCCAAGCTTAAGCCTAGATTTTGGGCTCGTTTAATAAACAAGACAAGCTCAAACACTCATGAACTCGGCTCGATAGAGCTCGTGAACATGGTTGAATAAGATTTGTTAGTAGCCTCGTTAATAGGCTTGATAAGCAGCTTGTATGCTGACCTTTATACATATATCTATTCTAAAATCATATAAATTTAGAGGTCGGCTTGTAAAAAAGTTCGTGAATAATCTTGATAAAAGGCTTGTAGATTGAGCTATTTCTACATATCTATTATAAAACTATTAGTTTTAAAGGGCGTGTGAAAAAGCTCATGATCTTTGAAATTAAGAGTTATTTTTATAGACAAGCCAAGCTCAAACCTGAAATTTTGGCTCATTTAATAAACAAGTCAAACTCAAATGTACATGAGCTCGGCTCGTATACACCCTTACTTCCAGCCAATCGAAAGGGCTCCCACATTCAAAAGTGCCACCCATATGTAGGGGACATGAGTCCCACCCAAAAGAGCCCTTCCCATTAGCTAGAGATACCACATAGACATGCCACATGGTACCCTCCATGTATCCAAAAACTTCTCCTACTTTTTCCACTCTAGCTTGCTTTTTTTTTCAATTATAACAAATATTGATATGTACTACAAAGAAAACGTAATTTTGCCAAACGGAGCATCAATTCTCTATCTTCTTTGCAATAGATTTCACCTCAATTATTAATTTTTATTTTTATTTTCCAGTCTAAATCCATGAACTTGAAAATGAAAAGAACAGGGACATCATAACAGAAAAAAAAAAAAAAAAATTGGCAAACCTGAAAACTCCAGTAGATGTTGAACCATAATCAAAACGATTATACATGTTCAATGATCCAGACGTAGTTGGATACATAGACATCTGCAAAGGCCTTAGCTCCAACGTCGATATAAAAGGCGTTCCTCGATTTGTATTCACTAGACACACTGATATATAATCCCTTGGAGGGACATGTATTATCTCGTGCCTCCGCAAAAAGGTGGCATCACGATTTAATGAGACAGTCTCCCAGTAATCAACTCCAATGTGCAAGTCAAATTCGGGAACTTGATCCTTGGTGTCATAGTTTCCATACATAAATCTGGCCCTTATCAAATATTTTTTTCCTCTGCCACCTGATGGCCTTAATGTGTAACAGTTTCGGTCTCCGTCTGGAAAGCTTCTTAATGTCCAGAACTGCCGATCATATGATGATGTTCGGTATTCAGAAATTACTGTTTCGGGCACACCACTGTCCACAAAGCCTGTATCAGATGTGTATGTTATGCCTGTTGCGCCATCCGTGTAGCTCAAATTATCAGTTGTCCCACAATCTATGCTTATGAACCCTGATATACATATATATATATATATATGTATAGAGAGAGAGAAAAAAAAAAAAACAAATAGTGAGAAAGAGATGTATGCTTTGTTATTAAAAAAAAAAAAAAAAAAAGAAAGAGAGAGAGAACAGATATACTTAAGTGAGAATGATGAAAAACAGAGAGAGTGTTGGTGTTTCCAAACCTGGGCGTTGGGCATGTACTTCAAATATTGTAAGGGCAAAGCTACATAGAAATAAAAAAAGAGAGATTTTTGAAAACGCCACCATTTTGAATCTATTGATCAGATTCTTTATGATGATTAAACATTAATGGAAAAGCCGAATGCCTTTGGGGGGTTTTTATGTACAAAAATGGATACAATGACACACAAAAAATTGTACCTACCTTTTCACGTTAGTCATTTCCTTATTTGTTTGTTTCTGTTGATGTTTAAATGAATGGTGGAGATTCATTTTCTAAAATCCAATGGCTCTCAGAAGATTACGTATGATACGGTGAAAACAAGTGGGAGCCCCCCACTTCTGTCGCTCTCTCAAGTCTTTGGAGACGACTATATATGCACACGAGTAATGATATATGCACAAAAAAAAAGTGCACAATAAAATGCACAACATGTTTTAATTTGTTGGATCTCATGCTAAAAAAATTGTACACTTATTTTTTTGTCTTTTTGTGTGTACAAACGTTTTAGCACAAAATCTAACAATTTTAAGTTGGTTGTGCATTTTATTGTGCACTTTTTTTGTACACCTAACATTTCCGATATGGACACCGGGCAGAGAGCAACGACTAGGTGTTGACTAGCTGCTAGCTGAGAACATTAAAAGGAATCTAAATTTATGTTGATTTTGGTTCTGCTCATTCACACGAGAAGGATGACCCAAAATTGAGAAGAAGGAAAGAGAACACATTTGCTCACCCTGGGTGACGCTCACCCAGGCATCTCATTGGCCAATGCAGTGGGACCAAGGTTACTTTATTCCTGGGTCCCATTGTATTGGCCAATGGGATGCCTGGGTGAGCGTCACCCAGGGTGAGCAAAAATGCTCTCAGAAGGAAATTACTAATGCAGCTTTGGGTGGACCGTAACCGAGGTCTTGAAAAGGCGTATAAAAGGGGTGTAAAAGTATGTAAAAGTGGGAGTAAGATCAAATAAAATTCAAAATCGTCACCTAATATTATTCGAGAATATTATTCGAGAGTTAGGATTTGTTTAAAGACAATTAAAGTAATCATTTATGAATTTTCAAAACAGTTTTGAGAAATGAGAGCCCTTTAGTGTGACTCTGAATAGTCATGCCAAAATTAAAGATTTTTTAGATGGGATCGGGGACTCGATTATGTCTAGGGAAGGTGTTAGGCACTCTCCAACATCTGTGCAAGCACAGTTGCCGATTTTAGTGATTTTCATGATAATGGGGCATGAGTGAAAGATAATAGAGTATGAGAATGTAATAGAAAAATAGAAAAAGATGTGTCTATGGCCGCACCCAAATGAGGGGTTGCATACGTATCTCAAGTCGAGAATCAAGTCGCGCATAGTTCTGTCTTTCATGTGTGCGAGTGTATGCACGATTTTTTTTTTTAAGTAAAAGAAAAAGTGATCACGTTTGACCGTGCACGTGTGATATAGTGATTTGAGAAAGAGTCGGTGTAGCTAGGAACTTTAATCCACGTTGTATAGTCTTAGATTTTAACCTTTGAAAAGTAATTGAGATTAAATGAGATTATGTAAGTGAGTGGAGAATGAAGTATTTTTATAATACTTTTCTATTGTTTATTTTTTCTGTCCTTATAGTCCTACACCGAAAGTTAGGGTCGGTGCCCAAATGATTGAAAAGTGTACCGAAAATAATGGTCGGTGCCCAAATGATTGAAAAGAGATTTATTTATTTATTTATTTATTTATATTTTTTATTTTTATGACGGAAGTAAGGGTCGGTACTCATTTAAAGTGTGAAGACTTACATGTCTTACCTGTACTGTTTGCAGATGTCACAGCAAAGGTAGCATTGAAGTTTTATTTTGAGAAAGTCCATTTTTTTTTTGTAATTTTTTTTTTTTTGTATTTTTTTGATTTTATGTTAAAAGAAAGAGATGGTGCCCAAAGAAGAATTGATTTTTTTGAATTTTTGAAACTGCGTTGTCTTTAGTAGCCCATAAATCCCGTATTACAAAACCACATAGTCTCTAATAGCCCATGGATCTCGTATTAGAAAACCACATAGTTCTCAATATCCCACAGATTTCGTATTAGAAAATCGCATAATCCTCAATTGGACACGGATCTCTGTATTGGAAAACATGTAATCCTAAGTCGAACGTTGATCTCTGTATTAGAAAACTCATATTCCTGAGTTGAATGCAGGATTTTGTATTGGAAAGCACGTAATCCTGAATCGGACATGGTTTTAAATTATTTAAATTTTTGTATTTTTTTGTGTGAGAAGTAAGGGTCGGTGTTCGAAGGAGAATGTTCGAATTTTCCTTTTATCAAAGTTATTGAGCAACTTGATAAATTAGGAGTATTCGGTAAAAGAAAAAAAAATCTTTTTTTTTTCTTTTAGTTTTCACAGCTTTTGGGATGAGTATTCCAAAAATGGAATGGAGAGGTTTCGTTACTTCTATTTTTCTGAACATTTGAGAAACCTTCCCAAATGAGTCTAGTTTCTATAGGAGAAAACTGTTTTGCAATATCATCCATGGATTGGGAGGAATTGAATTTAGAAGCACCCTCACTCAGAAACAGTGACTGCACTGTCGACTAAAAGTAAACAGTTTTTTTTTAAAATAGAAGAAGGATTTTAAAAATTCTCAAAAACTTTACAAAGATAGATAAGAGGTTGAGGTTGATGAAAAAAAATATAGAAAAGAGCAAAACAGCCAGCTTAAGAGGTCCAAAAGTGAGACGTTATTTAGTAATCCTGTTGTGATGTTTCTAACAAATTGTATGCCTTGTGTGTTTGTTCTTTAAAAATGGGCCATACAATTTTTGTAAATTCTGAAGAAGAAAAAGATCGTAGGAAACTATCATTGAGCTAGGAACACTCTCCAATTAATTTCATTTGAATTGAATCAAAAATGAATTCATAGTGATTTTTTTTATCATTATCACAGCAGTGGACTTTGGCAAGCAGAGGTTGTTTTGTGCTTCAATGGTGTAGTGAGGAGGATGAAGATGCAGAAAGAAGAAATGAGAGAGGGCCAAACAAGGCCTTAGAGGGGAGAGGCTGCTGCTCCCCCCTTTGAAAGTGCGTATATTAAGTATATATATATATAGGTACTAGGGAGAGAGAGATGTTTTTGTTTTTATTTTATGTTATTATTATGTTTTTTTTCCCTTCTTTTTCCTTCATTCCTTTTCTTTTGTTTTTTGTTTTTTTTTTCCTTTACAGTCATCCACCGAGATTATCTCCATTAAGTTTGTGGAGAATGATAAATTATTGGGTATGGACAGTCCACATGGCTATGTTGGTTTTTGATCGCGATTTTTTTTTTTTTGCAAAACTTCTTATTTTGACCTTGAAATGATTTTGCATTCTTTGAAATCTTTTTTTTTTTTGACAATAACAAACATTTTTGTTTTCCTTTTTCCTTTTTTTTATTGGGTAAAAATGGAGTATCTACAGAAGTCTCTTTTGGCCAAAACTGTCACCCCGACCCCACCAAGGCGGGGTTTAAGGACAACTAATGATTTTCACTTTGGTATAGATCCCTAACCAAATAAATATCTTAGGCAAAATGACAAAATAAAACGGAGTACATCTCTCACCATGTGAGTGTACGCGCTCCAAAAATTTCCAAAAGAAATTGCACAGGCGCGTCTCACTCCCCCAGCCCGCTTGCACCATGTGCGTGCACAAACTATAGTAGCCTCTATTTCGAAAATGTTTCTCAAACTTTAAACCTCCGTAATTTTTTATCTATAACTCCAATTTTACAAATTTATACCGTTGGAATCATCTGGACGAGAGCTACAAAACTAGTACTATTGTTGATATGTTTTGACCAAAGAAAATTTTGAAATTTTCAATAAAATTTTTTCACATGAAAATTTTCAGTAGATTTTTGGTTGCTTTTTGAATTACGTGATACATTATCAAACGGACCGGCACAAATTAAGTGCTAAAAATTTTCAAGTAGTCAAACACACCCTTAGTGTTTTATTTTCTTGTCTTTTCTCTAATTAACCAAACATAGACTAATATATTATTTTAAACTGATAAAACGGATCGAGTCTCCCTTTGGTGGAGACTGACTGGTAAGAAAAGACAATTGTACGAGGGCCGTGATAAAACACACACTCTATTACGTAATTAAAAAGGAATTCAATCCCAAAATTCAAAACTTTTAATCTATTTTAAAACTTATTTCCCTTTCTTACCTATTTATCTCATTGTTATTTGAGAGATTTACACTTCAATCAACTTTTATATTAAATTTAGAAACCAGTCTACTACATTATAAAAAATTAAAAAGTCATTAACAAAATAAAAATTATAATAAAAATTCAACTTTTGAATAGTTAGTATGTGTTTTAGTCTACTTTATCTTTTTTAACATTGTGAAGTTGCACTAAAGCGTTTGATAATTGCTCCCAGCATTATGAAGAATTGCACCCGGCGTTGAAACGAGTTGCCCTCTGCGTTCTGAATAGTTGCTCCGAATATTCCAAAGAATTGCTCCCATCATTATAAAGAGTTGCTCCGAAATATCAGGTAAATTTGATGACTTTACAAAACAAGTGGACTGAAAGTTAATTATCCCTTTTTTTATCCTTATTAATTAATCTCAAGAAAATGCTTTCCTCTATATATTCTGTTCTTTCCCCCATTATTCCAAGAACCAAACAAAGCCTTAGTATATCTTTTCTTTTCTCTAAAGAAATCCATGAATCAAACATAGCCTTTTGGTTTAAATCGATAAACAGGTCTTAACAAAGTTTCCTCATTTATGTGGATTGAAGTCACCATACAAATCGTGCAATCCATAGACCAGTAAAAGAAAGAAAGTACAACCATTTTAAACTCGTTATACAAATAAACCAGTTGTTGCTGCCCAAGAAACCCAGATCAAATCCCCCTTTGTTGGAAAGGAAAAGACAATTCTACAAGGATCATGATATAAACACACACTACATATGACACAATACATATACAACATGGAATCAACTCAAAAAACTTTTATACCCACCTAGCACATAGTATTGGGGCAATGTTAGCTAGGTCTCTCTACCTTGCTTGAGGAATAAGTCCACTTTCCAAGTTCATAGCAGTCATTCCAATGGCATCATTAGTGGACGGTGGCTCACTTCGTGCTATCTCCATTGCCAAACACTCCTTTAATTCCATCACCACATGATTCATTGTTGGCCTTTTCGTGGAATTGTGAGACACACAAGCCATTGCTGTTTCTACAGCTTTCCAAACAGAATTAACATCGTAATCTCCTCGTAATTTTGGATCAACAACATTTGTGATATCTCCCATTGCAAGCCTTGAATTCACCCATTGAATTATGTGAACCGCGTCAGTGCCTTTTGTTATTGCAAGTCGGCCCGTGATAATCTCTAAGATAACAACTCCAAAGCTATACACATCACTTTTTTCTGATAGTCTATTCGATGTGTAATAACTGCAAACAAAATGTATGAAAATCTGTAATTTTCTTATAGTTTATTGAAATTTTGATTTCTATGATTAAAGGTATGTTTGAGAATGCATGAAATTAGATCAAATGCAGCATTATTCCCAAAAAATGCTTAAGCCAATTTGGTTAAGTTTTAAAGAATATAATCTAATTAGTATAGGCCAGGTATGCCCGAAAAAATAAACTTACTCAGGGTCAAGGTATCCAGGAGTTCCAGCAACTATTGTGGAGACATGAGTTCCATCCTCGGTTGGGAAAGCTCTGGATAGTCCAAAATCAGCAAGTTTGGCTTGGAAGTTTACGTTCAACAATATATTTGTAGTCTTCACATCTCTATGGACTATGGGTGGCTTACAACCATGGTGCAGATACTCGAGTCCTATAATTCAAATTCACATTTTAGTACTTAAATTAGTAATTAACCAACAAAAAAAATTTTGATTTTTTTTTTCTGCATATAGCATTTTCATGCATGAGGCTCAAAAAATTAAAATTGCGAACCAGGCAATTAAAAAGTTACTATTCAAAATAGAGATTGAAGTGGGTTATTAGCTAAAATAGCTAGCACTGTTGATAGTCTTACTAACCTTGTGCTGCATCCATTGAAATTCGGAGTCTCTCTTCCCAACTCAATGCATTTGGATTTCGTTCTGCATTAACAAGTAACAATTTCAAATTAACTAGCCTACAAGCCGAAAAGTGCATACGTATTAGAGTGAAATTTTTTCTATTAGGAGATGTGTACCTGACAGATGTTGCTGTAAGTTCCCATTGGCCATGTACTCGTATATGATTCCCATGTTAGTGCCTTCATTGCAGTACCCAACAAGAGAAGTTAAGTTCTTATGATGAACACTCATCAGAAGATTAGCCTGCAGTTCAACATATGTACATCAATGAGCTTATACAACTATGAGATTTTTATTATAATGGAGATTTAAAGTTACCTCAGCTTGGAATTCCTTATACCCTTGTACTGATGTAGGAGAGAGCATTTTTACAGCAACTTGAGTTTGATCTACAGAGCCATAGTAAACTGTTCCAAATCCTCCTTTTCCAATAACTCTTTGGAAGTTGTTTGTGATCCTCAATACCTCAGAGTATGTAAACTCACGATTCTTTACCTCAACCAACCTCTCTTTGTTGTTTATTTCAGGGTCTACCCTCCCAGCTTCTGAGATCACGTCAACAAAGATTTACAAGTTTCATGAAAGTTTTAATATTGTGTTGTTTATAATTTATCAATCTTGAACTATAAGGGCAATTGTTCTTATACCTTGTGGTTTTCTCTTTTTAATGAACCAAAAGGCAACTAATGCCGCAATTATGAGCACTGCTACTCCAACGACAGATGCTACTACTGGAACAACAACATTCTTCCCGTTGGTTTTGCTTGGAGAAGACTGACTTGTATTGTTGTTTCCACCCCCAAAGCCATCAATACTGTTCATCTCAACAAAATGTTAAAGACTTCTAATTTATTTATTAATTAGTCTTGAGTCATATCTTGCGGTATGTCAACTATAGCAATTAAAGTACAACTCAGCAGCTCCTAATTAACGAATTAGCAAATTGAATAAATTAATCTAACTGATTCTTTCTTTCAGAGAGAGAGAGAGAGAGAGAGAGAGAGAGAGGGAGAGGGGAGAGATTCCTATTACAAATGGACTAGATCTGCCATAGTCTGAATTTTAAAAACTTAGTATCGAGTTCTTCATTTGGGAATTTTATAATATTGGGTATATGGTTTATAAGGAAAGAACAAACCTCAATGAAAGTGATCCACCATTGGCCTTTGCAAGGAGTTCCTTTGGAACTGAAGAGAAGTTATTTCCTTTCAAATTTCTGCATAAGAAGAACAAACATAATCCCTTGTCTTTGTATGCTTGAACTTAAGATCGATTTAATTATGGTCCCATAACAAAGTAACTTACAAAACTTTCAAGGAATTCATTTGAGATAGAAAATCAGGTACTGGTCCAGTAAAGTTATTGTTTGAAAGATCCCTGAAAATTAAAAAAAAAATAATAATATTAACAATAAAATAAAAAACATTTTTTTGTCATTTCTTTTGGAGAGGATTGGATACGAATAAAATCAACAAAGGTGACATCTATAGGGTCATATATAAAGGAAATGATACTTACAGAGTTTGTAGCATTGTGAGGTTGGATATTAAAGGAGTTATCACCCCCAATTGACTGGAAGTCAAGTTCCTGATTCAAAGTTTACTAATTTTGTCAAGAGACAAAGTGAATTATTATTAAGAGAAAGTATGGTTATTGAAAAGGCATAAAAAATAAATAAATAAAAAAACACATACAATAATATGATCCTAGGGGGGTTAAAACCATCGTTGCTGCAGCCAATGCCGAGCCAGATATAATCTTTTGGGCCACATGGATCTCCTTGCCAGTTTC
The DNA here is from genome assembly GCA_033977485.1 of Hydrangea macrophylla. Lineage (NCBI taxonomy): Eukaryota > Viridiplantae > Streptophyta > Magnoliopsida > Cornales > Hydrangeaceae > Hydrangea > Hydrangea macrophylla. The sequence continues at coordinate 143,435,811 of CM066991.1, forward strand.
TTGACAGTCCATATATAGACTTGATGCTCAATATTGCATTTACTAATATTTCACAAATTTGTATGAAAGAAAGAGTTAGAACAAATATGATGGCAAGTGTTGTAACATGTAATGAAAACTTCGAGGCGCTAAGACATGAAAATATTCAAGACAACAATGGTACTATATCGTCATATCTGAATTATCTAACTTATACCTATGGCTATGGCTATGGATATGATATTGTTGATGTTTGAAGATGTTTTTCTTGAAATTAAAATAAGAATTCAGTAAACTTTGCATTTACATTGGATATTTTTTTCATGTACTAAACTAATTCTCCTATAAGGTATTAATTGCCTCTACTTGAAAGAGTTTGCTACGCATTGAGTAGACTAGGGTGCATGGGCTATAACAACCCCCATTTTTTGAGAAAAAAAATAATTGTACGCATAAAAAATTTAGTATAATATGCATAATTAGACCCCACCCAAATTCAAATTTTGAAAGGGAAAAAAAAAGAGAAGCTTTGATGTATAATAAAGTGGTCCAATTGTAGTTCAACACACCTTAGATATTTATCTCGATCGGTCTATCACATTCTCTTATTTAGTTCAACCCAAATTATTTTACCATCTGTCAACCATAGACATTAAAACAGACAACCAACTCTTATTACAAAAATAATAATAATAATAAGTGATGCACAAAAAAATCAAACCTAAAGTATGTGAACATATAGACCCAAAAACTTTGCCCCAGACACCCATATGTATTAAGTGTTAAAATTAACCAGAATTTTTTATTTTTTTCAAAAATCTTTGAAAAAACCCCAATCCAATCACAGATTTTGAAAAAATAAATAAAAGAACAAAACAAATAAATAAAAATAAAAATAAATTTTAAAAAACCAACTATTGCTCATAGAGAAAAAGTTATCCCGAACGAAGTAATATTGCAATAGAAAAAATAGAACATTACAACATACCATCTGGGTTGTATGTCTGCGCGTCTGAGAGTTGTTTAACGGTGTAAATCTCAATAGCATTGATTATAGGTGGAAGAGTAGAGGTACTTGTTTTGTTGAGTGTGATCACATGGCGTGCAGAATTCCCAGTTGAGTCTGTACTATATATTGTATTAGTCTTCAAATAACCAGGAACAACAGGATCATCATACCAAAGTTTACCATTCAAGTAAACATTGAACTGTCTAGATTGGTTGGGTTGCAATAATTGAACCTCGGCAAAGTGCAAGTACATGTAGAATTGGTCGGTGATATTGTCAGGTGTCCAGCTGAGTACTACAGAATTAGTAGAGATGGGCACCATGGCAGTGCTCATTACTAGTGGTGGTGGGTGGAATATATTGGAACCAATGGTAGAATTTGTGGACAATGATGTGTAGCCGTCAAACAGAGACTGTGTCCATATGCGATCATAAACATCGTCTTTGTACCTAATGATTCAAACATTATTGATACAGTGAGATATGTTTTAAAGCTATTACTTGGTTTAATTTTCGAGTATTAATGTTATATAGCATGCTTCCCAAATTTTTATATTTAAAATGTGGTTCTACCACATTAATTTGTTGAAAACAGGGCCGACCCTGAGATTATGAGGGCCCTACTCGAACTTCTAAATGGGGGCCCTCTGTATATTATAGCATAAATATTACAAATATTACTTATTGATTACTTAAATAATAAATTTGAGTTAGTATTTTTTTAGAGTGAGTCCTGCCTAAAGGAGGGCCCTACGCGACCGCGTGTGCCGCTTCCCCTCAGGGCCGACCCTGGTTGAAAACCACACATGGCATTACTCTTCGTTTACACAATTTTAAAATAGCACTCGCCATCGGAAATATTCTAAATCCGTGAACGTGAAAATGAAAGAACAAGGACACCTTAAACAAATAGTAAATTATAAGTAACACAAAAAGGCAGGCGCACCTGACTAATCCGCCGCTTGACGTTGTACCTAAATCCAAACGTGTAAAGCGGTTCAGAGATCCAGATGTGGTTACATACATAGACCTATCCAAAGGCCTTAGCTCCAACGTGGATATAAAAGGCGTTCCTTTATTCGTATTCACAAGACACACAGATATATAATCCGTAGTAGGGGCATGTATTATCTCTAGCCTATACAAACTGGAGGCATCATTCGGTGCTACCGTGTCCCAATAATCAACTCCAATGTACAAATCAAATTCGGGAATTTGATTCTTGGCATCATAGTTTCCATACATAAATCTCCCCCTTATCAAATATTTATTTCCTCTGCCTTGCGATGGCCTTAAGGTGTAACAATTTCGATCTCCGTCTGGGAAACTTCTAAGGGTCCAGAATTGTCTATCATATGAAGTGTTTTGATACTGACGTGATACAGTGTTGCTCACACCACTATCCACAAATCCTGCATCTGATGTGTAATACATGCCTGTTGTGTCATCCGTGTAGCTCGAATTATCCACTATTCCACAATCTATGCTTATGAACCCTGCAGATATATCTATATATGCATGTGTGTGTGTATGTGAGATTAGATGTATGCCTTGTGAAAAAAGAACAGATTTAATTAGTGAGATTAATGAGCAGAGAGAGTGTTTCCAAACCTGATGGGGGCTGGGCATGAACCACAAATGTTGTAAGGGCAAAGATATAGAGAAAAGAGAAGAGAGAGCATTTTGACATCCCTACCATTTCCACTCTATTGATCAGACTCTTCGTGAGGACTCAAATGAAATGCCCAAGCCTATGGGGTGTTTCATGTACATATATTCCTACCAACCAAGTGCGCAGCAATATTCGTTACAGTTTGAGTAAAATATTTGATTAATGTAAAATATATATTTTTTTAATTAACTCCGGATTTTTTTTTAATTATTATGTGCTATTGAAAGTCATTGTTGTGACCAATTCCAATCCTTTTTTTTTCCCCATATAATGCGAAGGACGTGTATTTTGTGTTTCCGGTCAACTCTCCTCATTTTTTGAGGACATTTCTTCTTTCCTGCCAACGTCATTGCTGAATGGTTTATAGTCTTTTTTTTTTTTTTGTTTTTTTATAAGAGTAATATTTGGGACACAATCTTCATACAACTTTCATACAACCTCCCCAAAAGATGTGTCTATCTCTCTCCTAGTGATGTCACTGGACCCCACAGTGACACAGGAAAGAGATAGACACATCTTTTGGGGAGGTTGTATGAAAATTGTATAAAGGTTGTGCCCCAAGTATTACCCTTTTTATAAACTAAAGTCTGAAGATGTCAATGAAGTGGTGCTAGTCATTGGTACTGTGTAAATATATATATATTTGCATACATATGTCAAAGAGCAACTTATCATTAATTTTTTTTTTATTGGCTGTTTGGGACGACAAAAGAACAAGTTATATGATTTATGACGTTTTCTTGTCAAGAGTATGTGACAACTCCAAAATATTTAAACATAACCCTAATTTCATGATAATCGCTTAAAATTAAGATTTAAATTACACAAGATCATGTTTTATGAGCACCTAAAAAATAATCTTAAACTAGCTAATTTCAAATCAAATAGTGATCAAGTGACAGAGAGAGACTTCAAAATGTCAAACAAAATCAGCTTGCATGTCCTTACGCTAGCCAATGTCCAATCAAATGCTTAGGACACGCAATGTATATGTACTAGATTGGGACTTTGTCAAGTTTTTGCCAAGAGAATAAGTTTACTTTAATTTGTTTAAAAATAAACGAAATGGGAGAGTAGACTTTGATTGTCCTTTTATTATTGAGATGATACACATGGCATGGCCTTATCAACCACAAATGTTTATAATCGAGTTTACATACTGGCGTTGTGGTAGCAGCTTGGCTGTTCTATTCATATTATAAAGAAAGACTAGAGTCACCGGCGGACGTAGAAATTTAAAGTTGGGGATGAATGAAATCTAGAAATTGCATCTCAGAGAGACCGAGTTTAAGCACCCCTGAAATAAATTTTTTTGAGTCTATTTACATGTATTCTTGGATAAATTATATAAATTAATGCTATAAAAACCAATAAATAAATTAATGCTATAAAAACTAATACAAAAATTTAATTAGTAATAAACCAGTGGAATTTTTTTTTTTTTTTTTGGGGGGGGGGGGGGGGGGGGGGGTTTTGTGTTTGTTGGGGTTTAAGTGTAAATTTTTTTATTTTTACGAGAGTATCTCAAGTTACTCAAATCTAAGTGGAGCTCAAGCTCCCATTTGACTTGAAATATATATATATATATATATATATTTGGTAGAAAGGAAAAAAGAAAGCGGGTATCCATGGGGAAAGCTAATACCTAACAAATCCGTCAGAACATGCTTACAGAGATCCCGAATAAGAGAGTTTAACAAAACAAGTGGGTTAAATTGATTAACCCCAACATTTGCTAATAAATCCGCACATTGGTTTCCTTCGATTCTCTCTTAACATGTGGGATTACCCTTAACAAAAATTTGTATTCTTTAATGATGCTTTTGAGGGGATGGTTTCCGTCTTTCTTCAAAATCAACTGGCAAGCAGCGGTAGAATTGGATCTGCCCCTGACTAGAGTAATTCTACGTTTCTTAAAATTTTATATTCCAAATGCTTCATGAATATATGTAGTAGTGGACTCATTGGATTATGATTGGAGCTAGAATGCATGTTGAAGTAGTTTCATAATTGTTGAGTCATGGTGCCATGAGAAGTTATTCTGTGAGGTTGTTACGTACACTACGTCACCATATATGCTAATGTGGTGTGACAATTTAATTGTATGGAGACATGTGACTTTTTTTAAAAAAATGGTGAAAATGACTTGTATGGAAGTTGTGCCCTGAAAATGGGGGTATGCTTATTTGAAAATTCTGTAAGGACACATGTCATGTCTGCATTCTTTTAAATGCCACATGTAAGGACACATGTAAAATTTTTTATTTTTAAGAGAGTAGCTCAAGTCACTACAAGAAAAGTGATATTTAGTGGCTACCAGAATTTTTTCATTAAAACATATCTTTGAGTGAAAAGAATTAAGTTGCCACTAAAGGATCTCTATAGCCACAAAAGTGAGTTTTGTGGCTAATTGTTCGTGACTAATATTTTTGGGGGGGAAATTTTTCCAGCGCGCGGGACTACACTAAATATTTTTGCCACTATAATGCTATTGGTAGTGAGTAAATATTTTATATTTTTGTGGCATAAATTATATTGTGAGTAAATCACATCCAGAATGTTTAGTCTTGACTTTTTGCTAGGCCAAATGCCTTTTCAAGAATAAAAGGGTATTCTGAAATCTCCAAACGAAATCTCCACCAGATACACTCCTACCCGCCCTCACTCTCTCTCCATTCGATCTCATTCCTCCAAAATCACAATTTCATCGATCCTCCGACTGGTGCACTCATCTCGATGGGACAATCGGTTCGAGTTCTCCATGTAGAAGTCTCATGTAATTCTGAAATCTCCAGACAATCTCCGACTTGTGATCGACTATCGCCTCACTTTCTGCATTAATGTTGTTCTCTCCCTCAATCGAACAATACCTTGGTGGCAATAGCTTTATAAAAAACTAGTTAAGGTTGTGCAAAAAAAAGGCTAGATCAGTTCCTATTGTTTTGACCAATTTTCGTTCTTTCTATGGAAATACAAATTGAGTTCTCATGATTTTTTGAAGAATGAGTTCCGATACATTTTGGTTTTTCTCCTTTTTTTCTTTTTGTGTTAGATGCCTTTGTTTAGCCTCTAATTGTTAGATTTTATACTTTCTTTAAAGCCCTAATGATTTTCATCTTGATTATCTTCTGTGTATTCTTTATTTGGGGTTGATTATCCTTTGTATTTTTTGTATTTTTGTCTCTTAACAGTGTTGGTGGGTGCAACCAATCCTTTTAACTGGTGTGGTGGTATTGGTCATTTACTCCTTCTATTATCTCATAGTGAGCAGGTTCATGCTTTAACTTTCAGAGAGTGATTGTTTGGTAAAATGTATGTTGTTTGGTTGATTTGCTGTATCTTGCTTTGATTCTGAAAAAATCTAGATGTTTTATGACCATTATTTCTTCTCTCTATTAGTTTACTGTTTAACTATACATTGATTTGTTTGTTGACTTTGTAATTGGTTTGACTTTGATGTTTGAGTTTTTTTGGGCAGGCTATGTGCTGGGTTTGGGGCTGGAATCGAGTTTTCTTGGGTCTGCTTTTATGGTGTTTGTTAAAATGCTTAAGAAGGTAAGTACTCTTTTGATGTCTTGCTTTTGTTCACTTTGTAATTGGTTTATGATTATTGAGTGAAAGTGTACGTAAAAATAAAATGTAGAATCTAATAAAAATGTTATAATTATAATAAATAAAATGTACATTTGTTAGTACTCTTTTAGTGTAAACTTAACTTAACGGTTTAGGCATTCATTCAGTTGTCTTTTTTTTTTTTTGTCTTTTTTTATAACACCCGCTTTTGTGTTATTGCATTTGCATTACATTGTCATGCATGATAATGTGATGTGGCGTGTCTTATGACACATGGTTGAGTGAGTTTTGACTCACGAGTTGATTTGGGTGTCTGTATTAGAGAACCCTTTGAGACTGTTGTGATTGAAGAGTTATTGTTTGTGACATCTCTCCGAGTGTGAGACGGTCACTGTGGAACACTTTAAATGTTTATCTGAAAATAAATGTTTACCTGTGTATTTCAATATCTGTATTATTTTCTGGCTTAGAATATATTTCTGATGTTAGATTTAGTATCCTGGTGAGGACGAATGAACACGCTATTAATTTGGTAGACTAATTAGTAACTTCGGAAAAGCCATGTAGAAATTCGTGTTTTAGCAACCAAACGAAACTTAGTCAGAAACTTGTATAATTTGGAGGTTTCACTCGTAAAGCTGTGAATAAGTTGTATAGAAAGTTTCAGAGACTAATTAGGAGTTCGGAAACTCGTGGGGAGGTAAACGTAATTCCCGAGAGTTTTGCCTATAAATAGGAAGTGATGACTTCCATATTTTATAAGTTTAACCTAAAGTTCAAGAAAGGAGGCTAGAGGGAGATTTGTTTTGCTTAGAGCTTTGCGGCGCCAAACGACGACTTTCCGTCAGTTTGTTTTCTCCTAGATTTCATATTCGAGCTCCTCGAGGTAAGAGCTTCGTTTTGATATATGTTAGGACTTGTTTGGCCAAGTTTTTCAAAAAGTTGTTTTCTAGAATTTTTCATAAAAGTTGATAAATGGAATTCTGATCCATAGGAATTGTACTAGACGGACTTCTGCACGTTCTTTGTGCACGGGTTTTCTTCAAATTGAATTATAAGCGCGTAAATCGGAGGTGAGTGATTCAACTATGTTTTGGAATGATTTCTTGGCATGTATTCATGTTATGTTTGAATAACATGTATTAATCCTTAGAGATATATTGTGTAGTTCATATTGGGCAATTATATTGATAAGTAGGCTCAATAGCACGGTGATATGTTTTTATTACCGCGAGCATGGTGATATGTATTTGAGCATGTTAAGTTGCTTATGTGGGTCAGAAGGAGCACGTGGTCACCGTGCCATTTTTGTGGAGCCGATATAGGCATTAAGGTCGCACGATTGAAGAAAAGAATCGTGGGTCTTACCCTTTCGCGTGGACTTATTGGCGAGGAGTCGCGGATTGGGAATATGGACGGGCACGTGAGTCTCCGGCGACTAGTATGAAATGTAGAGATGTGAATGCGGACATGTTTATCATTCATGTACATATGTTGATTTATTCACTAAGCATTAGCTTAAACAAATCGAAATATGTGTGGTTATTCAAATAACCATTTCAGGTGTTAATGCTGGCGAGGAATCGAAGATATGAGCACGGGGGTTATGGGAGTTCGCTTAGAAGGCAACTCAATGCTTTAATCTCGTGATTTTGTAATCGTATAGTCTATTTCATTTGAGTTGTTAAGGGACTTGTAATAGAATGGAGAGTCGTCTTGTAAACGTTTTATATTAGTTCCAAATCCTGTAAGGAATTACTACGTTTTGTTTTGACTTTGAAAGCATGGTTTGGGTTGTTTAAGTTATCATGTACATGAACCTAGAGTTCACGGTTTGAAATGTTTTACTTGTCGACTTTATGTCTTGTATTAATGTTGAGATAGTTTGCGGTCGCAAGAGTCGTTTGACCTTAGGCAATTTCCTTGTGTAAGAAGGATTGCTGTCAGAGGGTCATTCGACCGGTCGAAAGGGACAGCTCGACCGGTCGAAGTACCCTCTGTTGTGAAGGATTATTGCCGAGGGTCATCCGACCGGTCGAAAGGGGAATCTCGACCGGTCGAAATGACCCCTGCATGAAAACTTTTTATACCCCTTTCGCAACTTATTTAAATGTTTTGATTGGTTGTTAGGGCACCTTTGGGATCCCTTTGAATATAAATTCATTCGTTTCAAAATATAATTACGTTTTCAAATTTATATGGATTTTATCAACTTCGGGTATATTGTTTCAAAGGAACGACTACTATTTGTTATATTTAAAGTTTATTTTCCGCTGCTACAACTTTGAAATGAGTAGGAAGAGCCTCGGTGGCGTGCCACGGGCTCCGGTTCCGCTATTGTGGGACCGGGCTGTGACATTTTTCTTTCATTGTTGCTGCTCTTTCCTTTTTCTTTTTTTCCCTTTCATTGTTGTTGCTCTTCACTTGGTAGGAATCACTCCTATGGATGATATGATTTTCTTCTCTCTTTCTTTTTGATTTATGAAATTAGGTACCCACAACGGTACAACCTATTTGCACCTTTTGAAGTCATCTCATAAAAAAGGTAGCACTTTCTTGCACTTAAATAAATAAGTTACAAGTTTCTAGCACCAACTTTGGTTTGCACATAGCATACTTCATTTGATGCTTATTTGATGCTTTTTACTTCAAGCAGATCACACTAGGAGATGTTGATGCAAAAAAAAATACACCAAAGTTTAGCATCACTAGTCAGTAAATCTTTCTTTGTGGGTCGCAGTATGGTGCCAAGTATGGCTCTTGAAGTTAGAATTCTACTTTTGTTAGAATTGAATAAATTTGGACAGCTAACTTTGAATTAACAAAGTGGACTTTGTAAAAAAAAAATTACAACAGTGTTTGTAAACATTATGCAATATTATCCAATTGTCACATTTGGTTCACACTTCAACCACCACCTCTACTCTCTCCCTCTTTGCTAAATTTGTCCGCCCCTAAATTTAAATTTGTTCAATTTGGTCTCAGCATTGCTTCATTAGGCATGTAGATGGAACACTAAGGTATAATTTCTCTGCATACAAGCGGCCATTACAAGAAGAGCATCCGAGGTATAATTTCTTAGAGCATTGAGCGAAAAAAGAAAAGAATAGTGAGAGGTATAAAATCCTAATGGTAAAGGAACATTTTTAGTTTTGGTTGCAACCACAATTGATTAACCTCTTGATTGGTTTTGTCTGTCATTGGGATAGGTAAGGGAGGCACTCTCTATCTCTCATTAATAATGAAGAGGAAATCTGGCATGAAACTGCACTTTCTAGCTCTCAAGTTGAAAAAAAAAAAACATGAACTCTATTTGATTCTCTACTCTAATCTTTACTGTTATTTTCTGCTCTTTTTCTATTTGATTCTTTTATCTATCCGAGTCTTTGGTAGGTAAGTTAGGCACTTTCTAGCTCCAAACACATGATTATTTCTCTCCATATATTTTTATTTTATTGGTATAGAATGTGATCATATTTGTAGGTGGCTTATGCTGACCAGTGACCATTAATGGAGGATTTCAAGGTCATGTGGTTCATACATTCCAGCAACCCCTGGTTTGCTCTAATGTTTTGCTTAAATTCAATTTCGTATGTAATTCTTCTGATGGTAAGATCATGTTTCGTGATTTTGACACTTGAAATTGTCTCTTCTTATGTGCAATTTAAGAACAAGGTAACAAAGTTTAGTTAATTTTGCTTACACATATACATAAGCATCCCCTCTAATGTTTTTGCCTTCTCTATAATCCCCACTCTTTGTTTGGTTGCTTATAAAATAGACTAGGGATAAAGGAAAGAGTAGTTCTATGGTTGCATGTTCTCTTGGCTTCCATTTGGCTTTACATACTAGACTATACGAGATCTACCTCTAGGTACTCTTCCTGTTTTTTGAGAATTAATTTCGTGTAGGTTGTGACCTCAATATTCTGCTCGGATATGAGTAAGTTACGCGAAGCATGATGATGGGGAGGGCTATGGCTGCAATAAATACATAAGCAAATAAACCTCTTTCTTTGTTTCATGAACTAAGAGGGTGCTTTATGACAAATGAAAAAAAAAAATAAAAGAAAGAAAAAACGGAAAACAACGGTAACAAAATGAACAATATTGATCGAGTTTCCTAACATTTTACATGTAGTTCTTTCTGTTAGTATCATGGGATTCCACGAGTTTTTGATTTTTTTTTCTTGTTTTTTTGACTGTTTATAGTAGATAACATAATAGGTCAAACCAATGTTGGGGAAATAACTAACCTCGTCAAGTGTGCAATAATTGGTTTCCATTCCATAGTGTTGATTATCAATTCATTGGACATGTTATCCATGCAAAAAGTTTGGCTACTCTATTGCATTGCTTAATTTTGTGTTTCAAGTGCCTTATAATTTAACAACATTTAGGACATTTTTATTAATATTAATTATGGTTCTTTTCAGTTGATAAATTCACAAATACTTGTAGCACCAAGGATACCAGTTAAAAGATTTATGCTAACCTTCCCAAGCATCATTGTGTCTTTGATGGAGAAGGTAAGGCACTAAAAGTTCTTGCTATGTTTGTTAATTGAGCTATTTGTTTATTGGTCTACATTTTTATGCACAAAAGAGGATGTAAGACAATTCCATGTTTGTATATATTAGTTTGTTTAGATGTTGTCGTTGCTCTCTGTATCCTCGTGGTGTTCATCGTAGGTGTTCAACTAGACTGCTATTTAAGTTGTTTTGACGATTAAGTTAGACAAGTTGCTCAGCAAAAAAAAAAAAAAAAAAAAAAAGATTAAGTTAGACAAGTTCAAGCAATATTTCCCAATGAATACACAAATGGCTGGTTACTATTTTAGTGGGAGTAATGCTATGCTTCCCAAATTTTGTATCCCAAATGTGGTTCCCAACGCATGTGGCAGTGGGACCACTTCAACATCTTCCAATAACAATCAAGTAGACTCTTTGCCACATGTGTTGGGATGCAAATTTGGAAACCACGTGCTAGCACATTTGGGGTGCAAATTCAGAAAACATAGCAATACTCTGTTAGTGTTGGCAATTAGTTCATATTACCTAAGAAGCACCGACACGGAAACGGTGACACACGGACACGACACGACATGATACGGCAACACGGCAAATCTAAAAAAAGGCCGACACAACACGACAGCGACACGGAAACTAGTAATTATACTATATATTTTTATATGTAACGATACAATATAAAAATAAGGGGAGCTCAAGCCCCCATTTGACTTGAAATATATATATATATATATATATTTTGTAGAAAGGAAAAAAGAAAGCGGGTATTCCCTGGGGAAAGCTAATACCTGACAAATCCGTGAAAATAGGCTTACAGAGATCCCGAATAAGAGAGTTTAACAAAACAAGTGGGTAAAATTGATTAACCCCAACATTTGCTAACAAATCCGCACATTGGTTTCCTTCTCTCTTAACATGTGAGGGATTACCCTTAACAAAAATTTGTAATCTTTAATGATGCTTTTGAGGGGATGGTTCCCTCTTCTTCAAAATCAACTGGCAAGTAGCGGTAGAATTGGATCTGCCCAAAACTAGAGTAATCTACGTCTCTTAAAATTTTATATTCCAAATGCTTCATGAATATATGTAGTAGTGGACTCATTGGATTATGATTGGAGCTAGAATGCATGTTGAAGTAGTTTCATAATTGTTGAGTCATGGTGCCATAAGAAGTTATTCTGTGAGGCCGTTACACTACATCACCATATATGCTGACGTGGTGTGACAATTTAATTGTATGGAGACATGTGACTTTTTTTTTTTAAATGGTGGAAATGAAGTGTATGGAAGTTGTGCCCTGAAAATAGGGGGTATACTTATTTGAAAATCCTGTAAGGACACATGTCATGTTCGCATTATTTTAAATGCCACATGTCATCATACAATTACGATGTCACACCACATCAGCACGATGATGTGACGTGACGGCTCACTGAATAATTTCTCCATTGCTACATGTATTTGAAAAATATTTGTTGGAAAAATTGTATTAACAAAATTGAAAATAAACAAAAAACAGGTTCTGGATTACAAAATATGAAACAGGAAAATTAGAACTTGGACAGAAACAGAAAATTGACACTGCCTATAGAAATAAAAATTACAGCAAATAAACGAAAGCAGAAGCTGAAAAAATTGATCAAACCGAGGCCTGTGATATTTTACAGTTTCCTTAAAACAGATTCGCCTCCTCAGTAGAAGTGCTTGAGGATATGTGATTTATCACAGAGTCTTTTCATCAGTCTCTGTAACTCTTTCAGAAATCCCAAAGGTTTATGCAATGCTAAACATGTGCAGAAATTTCAAGGGTCTCTTAATACAGAAATAGAAAAAGCCAAAACTTGAGGGGTCTAAAAAGAAATACTGTGTGGGTCACACCCGCACCCACGACCACGACCCGGCCCGGCTCGGCCGGTCAGACGGCGGCCGCGGCGCGCACGCGTGTGTGGAGTAAACCCAAATGGCCTTAGGTCCTCCCGCTTCAACAAAACTGGGTATCCCTTGGGGTCCAAACCCAAAATATGAAGTAGCCTAATAAATACACTAAAGACTACTTCTATTTTTTCTATGTGGGACAAGGCAAGTTGTGAACCTTTTTTATTTCAACAGCTCCTTGTAAGGGGCAACCTTTGAGCATTAATTTCTTATTCATCCATCAATAGTTTGGACATGTGAATATCCAAACTTCATCTCCTCATGGAAGAGAACACAAATCCACAAAGGACCCCACTTAAACTCTAAGTGGATCCCACTTTTATTTGACCCTAAAATTGGCCAAAACTCAACTTTAATTAGAGGTGCTCACGGGTCGGGTGAGTCGGGTTTGGCCCTCATCCGTTCATCCATCCGAACATCGTCGGGTTTGCCCTCCTTCCACCTGTCATCCACTCGCTTTGTTGGGTGCACCCGACTCATCGGGTGAATCGGGTGAGTCGGGTCGAACCGGGTGAAACCCGACTGTCTCATTTGTCTCAATCTAGCATTTGCTTTACACATGACTTTGTTTTCATTTATTTATTTATTTATTTTTGCTTTGAATGTTTTTGTCTGTATAGTCATGGGCTAACCATAACTCTAACCAAACAAAAAATAAAAACATAGTCATGTGCTATCTTGATGGTTTTAATATTTTTATATCTCCGCTAGTGACATATATATTTTATTGATACAAGAATATTACATTTATATATATTTAAAGACTATATAATACATAATACATATATTGATATAAGCATATTACACACACACATATATATATATACATATATTAAAGACTATATAATTCATAATGCACATATTGATATAAGCATATTACATATATATTTTTAAAAAATTAAGTGTTTCGATTCGGGTCGGGTGAATCGGGTTTCACCCCCTTGATTCGTGACTCCACCCGAAACTGTCGGATTTCCACCCCAAGACCCATGACTCCACCCACATTGTTTAAAAATCAATAAAAAGGCTATAGGTGAGTCAGGTGCTCGGGTGAGTCGGGTGGGCGGGTGAATTTTGAGTAGCCCTAACTTTAATCCAACAATATTTGGGATAAAATATTTGAAAAGCGTAACATTACTCTTAAAGAAAACAACAAAATGTCAAATCTTTTACATAGGTTGGCATAGCTCAAGTGGCAAAGAGCTTGATATTAACAAAAATCTCCTCCAATGTATAGGTTCGGTATTCGAACCTCATCCCCTCCCCTATATATTAAAAAAAAAAAGGGCAAATTACACTTTAATCCATTTAACTATACACCTGTTTTCAATTGAGTCCATAGACAAATTTTTTTTTCAATTTGGTCCTTGAACTTTAAAAATTCATTCAATCAGACCCAAATTCTGACACTGTTAGCTTAAATTATTAGAGTACGTTACGCGTAGTGCTTATCTGTCACATGTTAGGTTAAGACAAATACAGGAGATTGTGAATGGCTTAAAAATGATGCGATTTTGGATATGATTGAATGCGATTTTGGATCTAGTCAAGTGTGTTTTCGAATTTGATTGAATGCGATTCGGATCTGATTGAATGAGATTTTGTGCACTATTCACAATCTTCCATGTTTGTCTTAACCTAACATGTAACAGGTAAGCATTACGCGCAACGTATGTGACAATTTCTAATAATTTAAGCTAACAATGTCATAATTTGGGTCTGATTAAATGAATTTTTGAAGTTCAATGATTCAATTTAAAAAAAAATAGTTTATAGAACCAATTAAAAATAAGTGTATAATTTAATGGACTAAAATTTAATTTGTCCAAAAAAAAATTGTCAAATCCTTTGTTGGCGATGGAAAGTATTGGTCAATGCTAGGAATTTGGATCACCTAACACATTCGAGTCTGTTTAGATTTACTTTGTGAATGAGAAATTTGTTATTTGAGAAATTTTTTATGCAGATACATCTTAAATACCAAGAGGCAATTGGCTTTAGTGGAAAATGGCTCTAGTCGCTTAAGTAAGGGTTTTAAGTTCGAATCCTTGTGGATGCAGAAAATTATCTTGAGAGAAGCTTCGACGCCCGATCATAACTCGAATGATTACTCTGGGCAAAAGGGCTAGGAATATCTTGGGAAACCAAAATATATATATATATATATATGTCTTAAATAGTTGTTAAATGTTTGGTAATGCTAATATTTTTAGCACCTGTCCTTTTTTTAAAAGGAAAAAAAAAAATCCAATTTGTTGTTTATAAATTATAAAAGCTAGAAACAATTGCTTGGTAAACTAGCTCAACTTTTTCAATAATATTAAATTATTTGTTACCAAAGGGCATTTACTTTGCGAATTTAAAGTTTTGATTCCACTCCCAATAAAATTATTCAGAACATTGTTCTCCTGACGATTTTTTTTTAAAGGAATTTGCTAACTTACAGTATAGAAGATTTTTAGCGATGAAAAACAAGGTTTTAGTGACGAAATTTTTCGTCGCTAAAAGTTGAAACCTTAGCAACAAAAATTCCGTCGCTAAAAACCTGTTTTTTCGTTGCTAAAAGGACTGTTGTATGCTGCTAACTTACAACCATCAGGTTGTATGCTAGCAGCCCCCTTTTTAAAAATATATATGTATATGTATATGAGTAATGCTAGGTACACTTAAATAGGACACTTAAACTATCCACATGTATTAATTGATATCGAAAACACAGTCGACTAGATCCAAATGGATTAATTAATATCTTTTAGACACAAATAGGGGGGAAAAAATGAGTGGTAAAAATGGAGAGAACCTTGATAGAGGGACAATACTAATCCAACGTGAAAAGTTATCTCATGAGCACTTCACACCATATGACAACTTTATGGAATAATTTTTGAACATCCCATTTTATTTGTCCATTTTTTTTAATTTAGTCGTCCCAAAACTACTTTTCATAAAGGATATTCTATGATAATTTTTTTAACTAATTTCCAAAATTACCTTTATTGATTTTGAAATTACCAAACAAAGAATAAACAGAAAGGGGGAAAAAAAAAAGTAAGTGTATTTTGAAACTTTTGCACTAATTTTATGTCATTTGAATAACAATCATTATCTCCTTTAAATCATTGAACAACCAAAGTTGAACACATAAAATGGGATGCAAGGAGTATAGAGAAGTTGTCTCTTGATTGTTGACTCTCCAGCCCCAAGTGCCCTATTGCTCGATGCCTCGATGGTATGACCCTTGCTCATTTCTCTTTGGAGATGTGGGGGATTAAACTCTCCCAATGGAGAAAATCCTGTATGTGAGATTTTGTGGGCATTTGGCCATTCTCCATGCCTACGATGTGGCTTTGAGCCCCGTCATCTCCTACCCACACTCCCCCTGTTTGTGTGTGTCTACAGTGAATATATGTGTGTGTGTGAATTATCTAAGACTTAATAAAAATAAAAATAAATGATTGTCGAATAATTATTAGTTTTGACAGTTGTATGCATGACATGGTATCATAAGTCAATCACGATTCTATATTTGTCCATTTGCCCCTTATTTTCAGGAGAAAAACATCTCCACACAAGTATGACTTCTCAATCTATTAGAGAGGTTGTAAGTAGTGGCGTGGTACATCCGTTGTTACCAATATTTTTTTCTTTGGCTTCAAAAATAGGAAAAACACTAACTACTCCCTCTGTCCCTAAATAAGCGTCTACTACATTAATTGATCATGAAATTCTAGAAAAAAAAAACCTACAAACTAAGAAAATAAAAAATTTTAAAAAAAATTTGCATAAATATAACAAAAACATATTCCTTTCGTAAAATTGGCTACATAGGTGCATAGATCTCGAAAAGAAAAAAAAAACAGCGAATCAAAACATAATCACCCAAAAAGCCCAATAATTGAGAAAGTTATCGTCATTAATATAAACATATAATATTATATGCCTTTAGATCGATAGATAAAACAGATACCATTATCCATTAGACAAATAAAATCTCAAAATCAAGCTGCAACGTATCTTTCTTTTTCCTTTTTTGTAAAATTTTCATGCCCATTGCATAGATCTTGAACAAATACAAACAAAAAAATCATTTCAAAAGGCCAAAAACTAAAATTAAAAAATTTGTGATTGCTATAACTTAATAATATATGTCACAGATAATATTATCTGTCTTGACTGATAAAATTTTAAAAAAAAAATGAGGTTTCAAATTACTTTCTTTCGTACAATTTTCAACTTCGTTGCGTAGATCTTGAATAAATACATGAAAAAAAAAGGCTAAAAAAATGACTGAATCTATCAAAATAGATTATCTGTTTTGACAAATAAAAAAAAAAACCAAAATGAGGTCCTAAATCACTTTCTTTTTGTATAATTTAAACTTCAATGTATAGATCTTGAAGAAATACATGAAATAAAAAAAAATACTCAAAAAGGTTATAAAAAATGAGTGGGTTGTGTTGATTTAAAGTTTACGGATAAAATAAAAAAAATAAGGTTCCAAATTACTTTCTTTTCTACAATTTTCAACTCCATTGCGTTGATCTTGAAAAAAATACATGAGTTCAAAAAACAAATCACTCAAAAATGCTAAAAAAAAAATGAATGAGTTATAGTAGTTTAGGTTTAAAGTTCACAGATAATATTACCTACTACCTAGTCATTTTTCTGTTCTAAGAGGGGCTTTACACCAAATTCAAAAAGTAGCGAGGGGCTTTATAAAAATGACCAAATCATATGGGTTTTTGGCTATAACACTTAATTTTAAGAGGTTTATCACCAAATTATTCTAAAAAAATTAATAATAAATAACAATAATAATATAAGCCGATGCCCTTTTAATTGAAATAATCAAGCTCTTATCCAAACGAATGATTACATCACCGATCATTACGTATTAAATAAAAAATAGAAAAATCAAGCGGGGTTTGCCCATGTGTGACATCTTTCTGTCAAGTGAGGAGATTGAGGGTTCGACTCCCCTTAGAGAGGATCTTTGCTTGCCCTCATGTTTATTTTCCAATTGGAATGATTGATCATTGTTGGGCTTTATTATGGGCCATTATAAAGCTTTGAGATTGAATTGAGCTAAGTTAGGTTGGAGTTGAGGGGTGTGTGTATATGTCCATCTGTAATTCCGCTAAGTATCAAAATAAATAAATAAATAAACAAATAAATAGAAAATTATGCTTAAGTCTTATGAGTTTGAAGGACTTTTTTACCCTTTTGTGAAAAGTTCTAGCTCACGTGTAAATTTTGTAAAAAAATACATGTGACATATACATAGCATAAGTGGTCCAACTTCAATGGATTTGTTTGAATTTTTGGAAAAACTGCTCCTGTTATACTTAAGTCTTATGAGTTTGAAGGATTTTTTTACACTTTTGTGAAAAGTTCTAGCTCACGTGTAAATTTTGTTAAAAAATACATGTGACATATTGTTTGGATCATAAATTATTTTTATTTGTATTAATATATAAAGTCATCTTATATTATGTTATATTGTTATATAGTATATTTATAATTATCACATGGAAAATCAATTCAAATTGGTTGATGGTTATTTGGAAGTTGATTGAGGGACACTTGGCATTGCAAGGGGAGATCAAGATTGGTTACTTGAAGATCAATGGTAATGATGAAGATGGAAAGACACTTGTCATTGTAGGAGCATCTCCCACTAATTGGTGGTTGTAGGAATTTGAATTATTAGTTATTATTGTTGGAGGGAAATGTAATTCAAATTCAAAGTAGTTATAGGTTTCTCTATAAATACTTGTAGTATACTCCTTTGTAATGGTCCTTGACCACACAAACAAATGCATTAATATATCTACTTTATTTTCTTCATCTATTCGGCCACCATGGCCATTAGTTTAGGTAATTTAATTTAGCCTAGTTATGAGTAGTGTACCTTTACTTTGCTTTTACTTGCAATTCTTAGGAGTAGGAGTAGTTATAACATAGTTTAATCACTTCGAAGGTATCCTTCGAACTCTCTCTTCTTCTTCTTCTTCTTCTTCTTCTTCTCCTTTCTTCTTTTTAGTTTTCTAGTTCATCTCACACAATAAAAAGTCTTTGTTAAGGCATCAAACGTCACCACAATCTCCCTGGTGAGGCGCAGTTTGGATTATCACATTTACACATTGGCAATTTGCTTACCTGACACGCTCGCACACACTTATAAATTTTCCAACCAAACATTTTTGGCACGCCCGGTGGGACCCAAGTGTCAAGATGAATTTTGAACGGATGAATGTTTTACCCTTTTCAACACCATATTTTGGTGATAACAATTTCGAATGGTTGTATATCTTACCACCAACACCATATTATGGTGATAAAAATGGTTCACTAATTTTATTCCATTATTGGAACAAGTAAAGGACCAATTGTTTATTTTAGAAAATGAATTTCACAAAATGGCTCGAGGGGTGTCAACTGTTCTTCAAAAATATGAGCCAATGAATGAAAATAAATTTATTATGAAGGATCTTCATGATCCTTTAATGGTGGAAACAAGAAAATCACCAATGCCATCATCACCTCTATTGGTTAATCAACCAAATGATTGTGAAGAAAATACACTCGGGGGTCCATTTTACAACCAAGTATATATGGTTGAGAATCATGAACCAACTTTTGTTCATGAATTCAAAATTTGCAACATTACTATACAAAATGTTGAAATTTATGAATTATTTAAGCCATTCTATACCTTGGCTTTAATTGTTCAATACCCACTTTGGTTTTGTGGTGCTCATAAACAATGGGTAATGACCATGTGGTTTTTCCTTCGGCAATATTTTTATGAAGAAAACATAATAAATTGCTTGTATTTGTATTTGTATTGACCATATAAAAATCAATTTTGGTCACTTGTGCTTACTTAATTGGACAGAAATTGGAAGAAATATACATTTGATTCTCAGCAGTTGGGTCTCTGTAATGGCCACTGTAATGGTTATTTGAAGTAGAAGGGAGATCATGATTTATAAGCAACAATGGGGTCAGAAGCATTGATGTGGGTCCCAAATTATATGGCTTTGTTTTTGCCTTTATCAAGGAAAATTAACAAGGCTAAATGTGGTGGTGGTTTCGTGTCCAATCCAAACCAAGGCTGATATTATCGGTCAAAATTGTGTACCGATCAAAGTGGTGCTGCTTATGGGTACATATACTTGGGAATAATAAATTTATTTGATGTACCAATATTGATCAGTTGAACGGTGGTATGTTCGAAGCTCTTACATTAGCCTCAAAGCCGATTTAATGCCATTATTTTGGTGTTCGAATCTTTTGTATTGGCTTCGAAGCAAGTTTAAACTCACCTATTTTGTATTCAAACCTTTTATATTTGTTTCGAAGTAAGTTTAAAGCCGTCATTTTGGTAATTCAAAATAATGATATTGGCTTTGAATCAAGTTAAAGCCATATATTGGTGGGAAGCTATTACTTTGGCTTCAAAGCAAATTACAAATAATTTATTTTATATTCGAAGTTATTTTATTGGCTTCGAAGCAAGTTTAAGCCATTATTTTGATGTTAAAAGTTAGTTTATTGGTTTCAAACCAATTTAAAAACAGTTATTTTGAGTTTGAAATTTTTATTTTGACCTTGAAGCAAGTCATTTGATGTTTAAATCCTTTTTGTTGGCTTCAAATTAAGTCTAAAGCCATTTTTTTGGTGTTTTCAGTTAATCTATTGGTTTTAAACCAATTTAAAAACAATTTACATTGCGTTCGAGGTTATTATTTTGGCTTCAAATCAAGCTTTAATTCTTTATTTTGTGTTCGAAACCATTTTATTGGCTTCAAAATAGTTTATTTTACACTCAATGATTATTATATTGCCTTCGAAGCCAATTAGAAGATATGTTTAAGGCGATTCAAATCCTTTTTGTTTGCTTCGAATTAAGTTTAACGCCATTGTTATGGCGCTCGAAGCTATTGTGTTTACTTCGAATTCAGTTTTAAGCCATCATTTTGGTGATTTGAAGCAATTATATTGTTTTCGAAGCATGTTTTAGCAATGTTATTAGCTTTGAGGCAAATTTAAGCCATTATTTTGTGTTCAAAATAATTATAGTGGCTTCAAAGCCTTCAAGGCTATTTCATTTTATTCGAAAGCCAATTTAAAGCAATATTTTGTATATTCGAGACTTTTATTGGCATCAAATCAGTATAAAAGCAGTTTATTTTGTGTTCAATATTATTATCTTGGCTTCGAAGCTAATTCGAAAAACTGCTTTAGATTGTTAATTTGGTCCATTTCGAACCTACTAATTGGATCGAACAATGTTATTTCGACTCTCTAAGAACTTCGTTCTTAAAGAGCCACGGGGGGTATGTTTGGACCATAAATTATTTTTATATGTATTAATATATAAAGTCATATTATATTATGTTATATTGTTATATAGTATATTTATAATTATCACACGGAAAACCAATTCAAATTGGTTGGTGGTTATTTGGAAGTTGATTGAGGGACATTTGGCATTGCAAGGAGAGATCAAGATTGGTTACTTGAAGATCAATGGTAATGATGAAGATGGAAAGACACTTGTCATTGTAGGAGCATCTCCCACTAATTGGTGGTTGTAGGAATTTGAATTATTAGTTATTATTGTTGGAGGGAAATGTAATTCAAATTCAAAGTAGTTATAGGTTTCTCTATAAATACTTGTAGTATACTCCTTTGTAATGGTCCTTGACCACACAAACAAATGCATTAATATATCTACTTTATTTTCTTCATCTATTCGGCCACCATGGCCATTAGTTTAGGTAATTTAATTTAGCCTAGTTAGGAGTAGTGTACCTTTACTTTTCTTTTACTTACAATTCTTAGGAGTAGGAGTAGTTATAACATAGTTTAATCACTTCGAATGTATCCTTCGAACTCTCTCTTCTTCTTCTTCTTCTTCTTCTCCTTTCTTCTTTTTAGTTTTCTAGTTCATCTCACACAATAAAAAGTCTTTGTTAAGTCATCGATTTGGATTATCACATTTACACATTGGCAATTTGCCTGCCTGGCACGCTCGCACACACTTATAAATTTTCCAACCAAACACATATACATAGCATAAGTGGTCCAACTTCAATGGATTTTTTTGAATTTTTGAAAAAACTGCTCCTATGTAATTGTTTTTCTTACTGACGCATCGTAAACCCTAAAAACTAAGACGATGGAAGTGGTGACGTGCGATGTCAATACTGAAATTAGTTTTTTGAATTTCACAAATTCAGTACAAAAGTATTTTGTGAAATTCGCAAAATTTCACAAACGAAATTTGTGAAAATGCGTAGGGACTTTTCTTCAAGTGCGGAAACTTTTCACTAAAGTGATTTTTTGGTTGGACTTAAGGTTATATATATTTATTTTTTTCATAGAGGAATGTATAAGTACTCTAAATGTCTTTATCGGTAATTAACCCATAAAAAACTCACATAATGACATTTAAATTGACAATGCTATTATGAGAAGCTTTTAAGATGCACATATTTAATCTCCACATCATAGTACGTAAAAATGTTATTAAATTACTATTTATTTACAACGATTAAGTGATTTTTTTTTTGGCTGATGGCAAAGCTCCAAAGGACACCCACACACACAAGAGGGGGAGCAAAGCCCACACCCCAACAAACTCCACTAAGGGAGTGACTCCCACAGGAGTCAAACCCTCCCACTCCAGGAGGGAGAGAGAGTGTCATGCCCCGGAACCAACAAGGTGGTCCCAGGTCACGTGGCACGCCATCAAGGCTTATCAACGATAATTTAAGTTCTTGAAAAGGTTTAATAAAAGTTTTGCTCCAAGAAAACCAACTTCCAAATAGTGTTTCAAGGGTTATTTAAAACACGTGCCTAAACACGCCTTATCGAGTTTCGTTTTCAAAAGTAACATTTTCATAGGTCAAAGGGTCCCCAAAGGTACCCCCATATCTAATTAGAAGTTGTTCCGAACATTAGAAAAAATAGTTCAAAGTTTCGTGCATGGGGTATTTCAATCAGTCGAACTGCTCTGTTTGACCGGTCGAATGTGCTCCATAAGACTGTATTCACAATTGCGGTGTTCTTTTGCAAATACTGTTAAATATCGGCACTTCCCTAACGTCGTTAATTTCCAGCGCTTCCGCGACAAACGTCACTAATAAATCAATACCTATTTTACCAAAAGAAACCAAACCAACAAAATCATTTCAACCAAACCATTGCAAAATAAGTCAATTCAAAAGCTTTGTTAAACATTCTAAGGACTTGCAAAAACATACACACCATTTATACAACCACCACAAACCCCTCCCGGATTACAAGTACCAAAAGTACAAGCTTCACATATCTCAGCAAACTAGGTCCTAATGTGAACCAAGTGTCGTACTCGCATATGTAACAAGTCTTATTACATGCGGCACAGTTAAACAACTGGCATAAGTTAAACCTTCATTACAAACGTGGTATAAGTTCTATAAACATAAGGAGCTCCTGGTCCTTCCTTGTCTCATTACCCGCGATTCTCTCCTCTAGTCCTTGCCCCTGAATGGTTATTTATATAGCCACAAATATTTGGCTTTGTTTAAGCTAACGCTTAGTGAATAATATCAATCAAGCACACGGATGACAATTATGTTCTAATTCATCACAACATATAACTATTCGGTCTCTAGGGAATAAGTGCACATTCACTGATCCAAAGTCTTAAGACTCAATCACGACCCATGCCCCTTCGACATGTCGCATTAATGCCTGTCTCAACAATTGACCGTCGCCACTACTAACCCTCCCACATCAAGAGGACGTATAGCAACTTGTATTTTTGCACCCATAATAATAAATAAAATGTCTTTTTTATTTATTTACTATGTATTAATTTTAGTTGTGGTTTTATTGGTATAAATGAATAATGACTATGTTGCTCAATTAAATACAATGCCAATTTTATTTTTACTATTGTGTATTATTAATTAGCTATTAGAGTTTTCCATAAATGATTAACATGTATGTTGTAATTTATAATTATAAGACTTTTATTATGTGACCCTTAGTAATTTTAATTGAATTAGTTATGCTTAAGATTGTACCCCTAAGTTACCCTATAATTTGGGATTAAAACTATTAATAAAATATCACTACAAGAAAAATGGCTTTTTATGTCACTTTAAAACTTGTATTTATGTCACTTTTATTTTGAGTGACATAAATATTTCTAGCTGGGTCTTTTTATGTCACTTTTTTAGTATTTATGTCACTTTTTAAAAAAGTGACATAAATACTGGATTATTTATGTCATTTGTTTAAAAAAGTGACATAAATGATAACGTATTTATGTCACTTTTTTAAAAAGTGACATATATAAAAACGCGGTGGCAAACATGTAAATAATACAAATTTCTTATTTATGTCACTTTTTGAAAAAGTGACATAAATAATAATACTTTTATGTCACCTTTTAAAAAGTGACATAAATAAAAACGCGGTGGCAATTTTGTAAATATTGCAAATTTTTTTATGTCAGTTTTTCAAAAAATTGACATAAATATACAAAAATTTTACAAAAAGTGACATAAAAGTCATCTTGCGCGCGGGAAAGGGCGGGGGAATTGATAAATGTTCAGAATGAGAAAACACAAACCCAAACCATTGATCTCTCTATCTCCATTCCCAATCCATCTCTCCATCTCCATTCCTAAATCCTCTCTCCATCTCCATTCCCAAACCCAAATATAATTAACCCAAACCCTAGCCTCTCTCCATCTCCATTTCCAAACCCAAACCCAAACCCTATCTCCATATCCATTCCCAAACCCAAACCACTCAACCGCCGTCGCCTCCATTCTACCGCCGCCGCCGCCGTCGCCGCCTCCATTCTCTGCGCCGTCGCCGCCACCGCCGCCGCCTCCATTCTCTGCGCCGCCGCTGCTTCTCTGCGACGCTGTTGCTCTGCCTAGCTTCCCCTTGATCTCCAGGTCTCTCTCTCTCTCTCTCTCTCTCTCTCTCACACACACACACACACACACACACATTTATATATGTACGGGGCATTAACATGAGAAAAGGCTTTGTCTTTGTATGAATGAGATTTGGGACATTTGTTTTGCTTCTTGTAGATTTTGATTGGCCATTTGTTTGTCATCTCTTATTAATTTGAGTACTAATTAATGTGGATTTACACGAATATGCCTTTTTCAAGATAAATGCATCTATTTGGGGAAGGTGATCAGTCTCCACAACTTAACATATAGAGTCTGTATAACATGGATATGCTTCCTTTGGTTTTGTATTTCGAAACCACAGGCTGGTCAATTAGATAGAGTACTAAATTCCCGTCATTATGGATTATTCAAGATTCCTAATTATTATTTTTCTTAATGATTTTCAATATTTTTGCTCCTCTTCATCTCTATGGTTTTATTTATAGGTTTTGTAATCTAATTGGAGCCCCTTAGGTACTCCAACATAGCATTTCCTGTATAGAAATTATGTACCTATACCTAGGATTCTAATCTAATTATGAAATATTTTGCCCACGTGTGTGTATCAATGTGGGATGGATTAATAGCTACAATTATTTTTCTTTTGATTAATAATTAGTCTTGAGAGAGGTGATTTAGAGGTCATGTTAAGGAATAATGACTTCAAATGTCAATAATTGTGTAAAAGTGAGAATGCTGAGATGGGTGATTAGCAAGCAAGAAAGAAAACGACAGAAAATGGGTAATGAAGAGGTTGCTTTGTCATAAACATATAAAGGTAGTCTTTTGGCCGCTGTAAGATGTTTGTGTTATAGAGTGAAATCTTAGTATTCTCATGAAGTTACTCTGACCTTAGACATTTCATAATTAATTTAGAGGTTGATGAGAGCTGTTAAAATTCGTTGTGCCCTCAAGTTTTGCTTCTAAAAACACACCTAAGTTATCTTTAATTACTTGGCTTTTAGGATCTACATTTCTTGAAACCTTTTCTTTCACAACACAATACCAAATATCTGTGGACTTTGGTTATAGTCTGTTAGAAACTCATCCAAAATGAAAGACAAAAGTGATTTCTGTATGTTTGAAAGGGAGCATTTTTAATTTATAAATCACTTGTGCGGTCCTTACATGGAAGCCACCTCTTTTATAGATAGTGATTGGTGATTTATCCAAAAGTAATTTTCATCTTTTAATCGAATGCTCTTAGACAAATGCTTTTTAGTTGTCATAAGATAAATAGTTGTTGATTAGACAAGGCAATACCCGGATACACTTGTTGAAAAGGCTGAAATTTTTGGCCAATAAATACTCCACTTTGGTCTAAACTAATGCAAAGAATTTCAGTATCATTTAGGTAATACAGCCTAAGAGCAACTCCAACCCACCTACCAAATACCCTACTAAAGTCATAAAATGAAAGCTCTTAAAATTCCACCCACTCCAACGCATAACTAAAGGGTCTACCAAAAAATGAAAAAGCTATTTGTATTGTCATATTTGATATCTCAAATGACTATTGTCAAATGAGGGGCCCAGCCGGTGACACACCAGACAAAAGCCACAACGGCTACATTTTGAATACTTTCCCCAGGATCCAACGTGGGTCCTTGCCACGTGTTAGTTCAACGGCTATTTTTTTTTTCCTCAACTTTCAACGGCAGTTTGTTTTTTGGCTGCTTCAACATTTTGGTTCACAATTTTGTATCCTCTATTCCTCCTTCAACGGCTATTTTTTTTTTGTGCTTTTACTTTTTTACCATTCCAAATGTCTATAAATATAAACTTGAACTCAATTTTTATATTGTGCTCTCTTGTCTAATTGTATTGTTTTTGTTTTTTCCTTACAATTTTTTAGAAGAAAAAATGGAAACATTGAGAATTTCTCAGTAAACATTGAGAATTTCTCAGTAAATATGAGAATTTTCTCATATTATATGAGAAATGTTTCACTAAACTATGAGAAATTTCTCAGTAAACATTGAGGATTTCTCAGTAAACATTGAGAATTTCTCAGTAAATATGAGAATTTTCTCATATTATATGAGAAATGTTTCACTAAACTATGAGAAATTTCTCAGTAAACATTTAGGATTTCTCAGTAAACATTGAGAATTTCTCAGTAAATATGAGAATTTTCTCATATTATATGAGAAATGTTTCACTAAACTATGAGAAATTTCTCAGTAAACATTGAGGATTTCTCAGTAAACATTGAGAATTTCTCAGTAAATATGAGAATTTTCTCATATTATATGAGAAATGGTTGATAGAAGAAGAATGGTAATTGAGAATGGTAGTTGGGAATGGTAGTTGAAAGTTGACTAGGAGAATGGTAATTGAGAATGGTAGTTGGGAATGGTAGTTGAAAGTTGACTAGGAGAATGGTAGTTGACCCAAAATTTGGCAGTTTGGATGAAATTTACCATTGGAGCAGTATTGTCAAAATATAGCTTTTTGGTACTGTAGCAGTGTCAAATTATAGCTTTGAGATGAAAAAAATGACTTTTTGCATTGGAGATGCTCTAAGGCGATCGTGGGAAACTTGATTTGATGACCAGCGTATCACTCACCTGCTTACATTTTCCACGATCTCGAGATCAAAAGCATCATGTTCAAACCTTTATGGTAGAGTGATTGAGCTTTAAGGTGTGATCATAGTATCCAAATTAATGCACATTTTTACGTCTTTTTCTAACCGTACAATCATTGATTTTAATAACCACATCACGGCAATCGTGGAACAGATACTCAACTTTCTTCGAGTATATCCTTACAACACCTAGAAAAAGGTAACCTAGTATTCTATATGTGACAACAGGAACTTCATCTACCAAAATCTTGTCTGAATTAAACAGAAAAAGAGGAGAAAAATTAGAAAGGCATCAAAAACTAAGAAAACTGCAAGTAAAAACATATAAAATGAAGTTCGCAAATCCATTAATAATTGAAACTAAACCTTCCAATCTCAATATCTCTCAACGATATAAACCATTCAACTATTGCTTGTCAAAATTCTCAAACTTATGTTTAGAACAAATCACCCAGGCTAACTTTCCTTACGAGGTACAATCACAATGGAGCATATGCACCAATTCTAAGTATAGGACTTACATGATAATTTGCAACAATATGATATCGTCTCAAAATTAATAGCTAATAGGATTCAAACATGTTCTAGGCATTATCCTTAGGGTTCCTAATTTGTCAACTTCCTAAGTTCACGTAGAGTAGGTATATTACCACATGCTAACTCATAAATAACTCCTAAGTTCAAAGACACCTTTACTCAAGGATACATAAAGCATAGACGGCCTAAAGTCTTCCAATTATATAAGTTAGTGAACGTCTCCAACTCTTAACGACAAATACACCAAGCTTTAGAAATAATAAATCAGCATCCCTTTATCCTCAATATTTCTTTAAACTCCAAATGTCTAAATGATACATTAGTCCTTGACAACATTAGACAAAGATAATATAATATCCGAGGCAAAATCCACCAACCGCTCTATTCCTTCATAAGTACTCTCTATATTTGTACCAAACATTGCATCTTAGTTTACCTAAGCATGTCAAATAGAGATACTAACATTGTATCTATCTCCTCAAAGTCCTAGTTTGTAAAAGCCCCTTTTTAAGCTTTATAGGAACATAACAAAATAATAACACTTCCAATTTTCAACTTACTACTACCAATTAGTATTTCTGTTTAACATCAACCATGGTAGGGTAAACACATAACTTCACATTTTGTGCAAAATCCAACACAAAAGTATGTCAATAGTTCACTAATAACACACACAAATTCATTCCCAACACTTTAAACATAGAAATCTAATTTCCTTGCAATGTAAGGGCACATTAACATGGGTGGGAGGGAGAGAGAGAGAGAACTCTCGGTTGGGGAGACAAAGACAGAGAGTTAGAGAAGAGATAAGGAAGAGAAAGAAATAAAGAAAAGAAAGAAAAGTAAAAGAGACAGAGAGAGCGAGAGAGAGAGAGAGAGAGAGAGAGAGAGAGAGAGAGTAACGTGAGATACAAAAGGGAGGGGGGAATTGTGTGGTGGGAAAGAGTGGGAGTGGGGTCCACAAGTCAAGTCTCTCGACTTGCCACATAAATACACACATCAATATATATATATATATACATACAATACACACGTATATATGGGTCTTTACAGTAACAATCTTGGATAGATAAGAATTGAGGATAAGATTTGTAGAAATGCTACTCATTAGCCTTGTTTGGACTCTTGTAGATAACCATTCTTTACTAACCGATCACCATACTTTGAATTGTCAATAATCATATCTTTAACAAATTGTGTATACATATTTCTCTCTCTCTCTCTCTCTCTCTCTCTCTCTCTCTCTCTCTCTCTCTCTCTCTCTCTCCTCTCTTATAACTCATCTTAGATCCTTATGTTGTATTTTTGCATTTCTTTTCGTGGCCTTTGTTTCCTTGCGCACACAGTAGCCCAGTGTCAGCATGCGAGCAGCACGGTGAGTGAGACCTCTCCCGTGCACACTGATTTTTTAGACCCCTTTTACGTGCTTTTTTCAGTGCAAATGTGTTAAAATATAGTCTTATGCCTAACTATGCATTAAAAGCACAGGCCGTAGCTCCCAAAACATCCCCGGCACGTTCTGTGGCACGTAGCCGCGCTTGGGCAGCACGCGCATATGAGACCCTCTCCGTGCACACTAATTTTTAGAACGTTGGCGTGTGCTTTTTTCTGGGCATATGACTTAAACTGCATTAAAATGTCTATGCTCCAGTTTTCATAGTTTGTGCACATGTTTAGCACACTGTTTTGTATACTTCTTGTGTACGTTCACGTGAAAAATGTGCACTGACTTGCATATGTGCTCATGACGATTCTCTATATATTTATATATGCTCTATGATTTTTTTTCTTTTCTGTCTCTAAATTCATGAGCCCAGTAGAACTCTATGCTCTATGATGGATTTCTCTAACCATCATAGATGGTGTAGCAATAATTAGTTTAAGGCCCATCCTTTTTTATTGAATTCATTGTTCTTTTATGTTGGTTGGAGTAGGATTATATATACAAAACATGCAAATTAAAGGTTGCTACGTTCTTTGTTCTAGGATATGGATAGGTCTTGGATGAAGAAAGGGCTATTGTCGAATGAATACAGGGAAGGGGTTCAACATTTTCTTAATGTTGTTGAAGATGGTGCGAAGGATCTGAACTCAATTCGGTGTCCATGCACTCAATGTCAGAATTTTTATAAGTTAGAACTGAAAGAGATCCAATTTCATCTCACTAGATACGGTATTGATCCCAGCTACACCATATGGAAGTGGCATGGGGAAGATGATCGGAATGAAATACCGCCAAATTTCAATGTAGACGAGCCTATCTCCAAAGATGATGAAGAGGAGACCTTTAATGATGTTGCAAGAACAATAGAAATGGTTCAGTCTGTAAATGCAAGTGCCTTAGGTGATAATGAAGGATTCCAAAAATTGCTTGAAGATGCAAAGAAACCTTTGTATAAAGGGTGTACGAAGCACACTAAGTTATCTGCAACAGTGAAGCTCTTCAATATTAAGGCCAAGAGTGGGTGGAGTGATAAAAGCTTTTCGGATGTCTTGGCATTGTTCTCCGACATGCTTCCGGAAGATAATGAATTGCCCTTGTCAACCATTGAGGCTAAGCGTATCTTGTCGACATTTGGAATGGAATACAGGAAAATACATGCATGCCCCAATGATTGCATACTCTATAGAAATGAGTATGAAGATTCAACTACATGTCCAAAGTGTGGAGTGTCAAGGTATAAGGTGAAGAAAAATATGCCCACAGAAAGTAAGGATAAACAAAACAAGGGTGTACCTGCCAAAGTATTATGGTACTTTCCACCCATTCCAAGATTTAGAAGGTGGTTTCAATCTGCCCAGACGGCAAATGATTTAACATGGCATGCGAAAGGAAGAGAAGTTGATGGTCAATTGCGTCACCCAGCAGACTCGCCAACGTGGAAAATAATTGATGCTAAGTGGCCCGAGTTCGCAGCAGAACCGAGAAACCTACGGCTGTCACTTTCAGCGGATGGAATTAATCCGTACGGTACCCTTAGTACTAGGTACAGTTGTTGGCCTGTTATGTTGAACACATACAACCTTCCACCGTGGTTGTGCATGAAGAGAAAGTTTACGATGTTGACAATGTTGATTTCAGGTCCAAAACAACCTGGCAATGATATAGATGTTTATTTAGCACCTCTGATTGAGGATTTGAAAACATTATGGGAGGATGGAGTTGAGGCTTATGACGCCTATCAAAAACAATCTTTCACCTTAAAGGCCGTGTTATTATGGACAATTAACGATTTTCCTGCATATGGAAATTTGTCTGGTTGTACCGTTAAAGGATATTTTGCTTGTCCAATATGCAATGAGAAAACATATTCTCGTAGACTGACACATTGTAGTAAGTGTATTTATACAGGGCATAGAAGATATCTTCCACGGAATCATCCGTTTCGAAATCAAAAGAAGGCTTTTAATGGTGATCAAGAGTTTGGGTCACATCCCGAGCCATTGAGTGGTGAACAGATATTATTAAAGGTGGGGGGGATCAAGGTTTCATGGGGAAAGAAAAATTTCAAAAATAAGAAATCAACATCAAAGAAGAGGAAGAAAGGAAATAAGAAAGAAAATGCACACAATGTTGACGTTACAAGTTGGAAGAAGAAGTCTATTTTTTTTGAGCTCGAGTACTGGAAACATCTGCCTATTCGACATAACTTGGATGTCATGCACATTGAAAAGAATGTTTGTGATAATATCATTGGGACCCTACTCAACATTCCAGGGAAAACAAAAGATGGAGTTAATTGTCGAAAGGACCTTGTAGAAATGGGTTTAAGGAAAGAATTGGCACCGCAAGTTAAGGGGACAAGGACGTACCTACCACCAGCATGTTATTCGTTAACTAGAGCAGAAAAAATAATGGTGTGCAAATCGTTGCTTGAGCTTAAGGTCCCAGACGGATATTCTTCAAATTTTAGAAGTCGTGTGTCAATGGAAGATTTGAAATTGTATGGACTTAAGTCCCATGATTGCCATGTCTTAATGCAACAACTTATTCCTATTGTAATACGAGGTGTGTTGCCAAAGCATGTGAGATATGCTATTATCAGAGTGTGCTTCTTCTTCAATGCTATTTGTGCCAAAGTTGTGGATGTGCAGAAGCTACAAGAAATCCAAAAGGAACTCGTGGTCACACTATGCTTGCTGGAAAAATACTTTCCACCATCATTCTTCGACATAATGGTGCATTTGATGGTGCATCTTGTTAGAGAGGTTGAACTTGGTGGTCCGGTTTTCTTTAGATGGATGTACTCACCCGAGAGGTCAGCGTATTAAAACATTTGATTTAATTATTTACTACCATTAGCAAGTACTCATCATGGTAATTTTAACTTTATCATGATTTATATTATAGGTACATGAGAGTGTTGAAGGGTTATGTGAGAAACAAAAATCGACCAGAAGGGTGCATTGCCCAATGTTATATCGTAGAAGAGGCGATTGAGTTTTGTTCCGAGTTCTTAAATAATCTAGATCCAATCGGAGTTCCGTTTGCTAGAAATGAAGAAAAACCTTTCGGAGGAGCTAATGTCATTGAAGTTGACCGTGTGTCCTTGAACCAGGCACATCTTTATGTGTTACATAACACAAATGATGTTCAACCTTATATAGAGTAAAGACTTTTCAATTTCTCCTTAGTATGAATGTTTATTCCTATGTTACTTTTTAAAAATGGTTTATGATGTATTATTAATAACTTAATAGGGCACATGAGGAGTACTTGAAAGAAGCCTACCCTCGTAAAGGGAAAAATAAAAAATTCTTGGAAGATGAGCACAACCGTACATTTATTGATTGGTTACGTACAAGGGTATGATTCATATAATATAGTTATATTATATCTCCTATTTGATAATTGTGACTAAATTAACTTCTTAAAAATCAGGTCGAAACAGAGCAACAAGTCTCAGACACCTTAAAATGGATAGCCCTTGGACCTCGCCCAGATGTTGTAAAATTCCCTGGCTATGTCATTAACGGTTTTCGTTATCAAACGAAGGACCGTGATGATGTACGGGTCAACCAAAATAGTGGAGTGTGCATAGTGGCAAAGACGTTGCAGGTTGCTAGCGCAAAGGATACCAGACCTGTGACTACAGAAATGATTTTTTATGGCGTGATTAAAGAGATATGGATGCTTGATTATATCTCTTTCAAGATTCCAGTATTCAAGTGTGATTGGGTTGATAGTAAAAATGGAATCAAGGTGGATGAACTTGGTTTCACGTCAGTTGATCTTTCTAGAGTGGGCCATAAATAAGACTCTTTTATTTTGGCATCTCAAGCGAAACAAGTCTTTTATGCCCCTGACCAATTGGATCCTAAATGGTCAATTGTTCTATCATCTCCTCAAAGAAAATATTATGACGAAGACAATGATGATGACCTTATCGGAGATGAAATTTCCGTTAACGTACTCCCAAATGCTGAAATCTTCGATGTGATTGATGAGTCATCATCAACTTATGCACGTGATGATTGTGATGAGGGGACTTGGATCGACCATTCAAAATCTTAGTTACATTTTTACCCTTTGGATCACTTGTAAAGCAACAAAACTTATTACATTATGACCGTTCTATAATGTAACTTTTTGTTTCTGTCAACTTCTTCAGTTGGATTTGTAGTTAATAATGTTGCCTAACATGCCCCTTTTGAATTGAATTGTGTCATTTGAATTGTTTCATTTCTTCAGTTGAATCGTTTTATTTCTTCATTTATTATTGGATTTGTAGTTTATTCATGTTGTATAGTCCAATTATTTCATTTAGTTGGTGTTACAATCTCTGAATTTTACAGCCTCAGTGAAGTGTTCATCTTATCATGGAGGTGGAAAATGACAAAAATTCAGAAGAAATGTCCTTTGGTAATAAAGGTCGAGGACCAGCAAAGCTAAAGGATGTGATGCAAATAACCAACAGTGAAGAAAGGTTGAAAATCATTTATAATTCCAAAGGACAGCCCATTGGTTCACATAAAAAAAAGCTAGCAGGTTACATGGGTCTATTGGTGAAGTCTTTTGTGCCAATAACTTACTTAACGTGGCACAAGGTGCCAGAGAGCTTAAAAAGAAGCTTGTGGGCAGCTCTACAGGTGATAGAATTTGTTCTTTGTACTTCGTAGAAGATGGATTATCTCTCTATGTTTAACTGATTCTTGTCTTTCTACATCTGAAGGTTAAATTTGATGTAGACCCAAACACCAAAAAGTCGAGCTTATCATCCATGGCTACTAAGTGGAGGGCATTCAAAACAAACCTCACTAGAGAGTGGATAAATAAGTTTAAAGACAAGCCCGAGCTTCTTAAAGACCCGCCACAGAAGTATAAAAAGTATATTGATCAACCGACATGGGATGAATTTGTCAAAGTTAGGCTCTCCGAAAATTTTAAGGTATAATTCAAAAGAATTATTGAATGTATGCAAAGTAGAGTTGGGTTTTATAACGTTAATACTAATTTTATTCCCATCCTTATGTTTTGTAATTATAAGGTTCTAAGCAAGGAGCAACGTGAAAGGCGAGCAAAGAATATATATAATCATCGTATGAGCAAGAAAGGCTATGCTGGTTTGGCCGAAGAGTTGGTAGGTTTAATTTTGAGAATCTTTTATATGATACTATCAATGCAAAGGTATTGATTATATTTTTTACACTTTATTGTGATGATAGAAAGAGGAGTTTGGACCCAAATATGAAGATGATCGAAGTTTCTTATGGACAAAAGGCCGAGAAAAAAAAGGTGGCGGATTTGGAGACGATGCTACCAAGGAAGTGGTTGACAAAGTGGTAAGTACTTTGCAATCAATATCAGCATTGTGCTCTCTCTCTCTCTCTCTCCATTTTTTTAAATATGCTTTGTCTATATTTATACTTGACACTTATCAACCTTCTAGGTTACAATGAAAAAACAAGTTGAGGATGGGAGTGTAGTAATAGAAGGAAGTTCTGACATCCTTAGTATGGCATTGGGCACTTCCGAGCCCTCCGGTCATGTGAGAGGTCTAGGATTTGGAGTCACCCCCTCCAACTACTTTAATCTACCTAGACGTGCATCAAGAAAATATATAAATGAGTTGGAGTTCAAATTGAAGGAGGAACAACAAAGGAGAATAGAGGCAGAACAAAAGTTTAGTCAATTGCAACACCAATTGCTTAAGGGACACTCATCTGAGAAGGTTGCTTCCAATACTCAAAAAAGTGATAACAGAAATTGTGAGTTCTCTTCGAAAAGGATAATGTGGGGTACAAGTGGTAGCAAGAGTGAATCAGGTTCAAAAAGGGTAATGGAAATCATTGTACAATTCTATATCATGTCTTATTTTAGGGTTTTTTTGCGATGAATCTAATTTTTTTTTTCTTTTATGCATAGTTAAAAATTGATGGGACAGCAAAGGCTCATGAACATGCATCACCTCACGTATCAAGTATTGGAAAGGCATGTATTTTTTTTAAATGAGTGTTATCCTTGCAATTTTATTGTTGGATTTTGAAATTTGGCATGGTCGTATTTATTATAGGAAAAGAGATGCAGGTTGGCAATTGGCACCACAAACAACATTGTTGCAGTGGGGATGGTCTTTGAGAAGAGTGGACCTCATGAGAAAATTCATAATGTTAGTTTGGGAGAACAAAATGTACGTGTCTCTATTAGTAAAGTAACGGAAGCTATTTTCTCAAATGTTGCACTCCCTATACCGGTTGGTGATGAGATGACACAAATTAAAGATGCTATTGGGTCAATTGTTGCTTGGCCTAAAGAGCTTGTGCTCATTGGTGTTGAGGTAAAATATTTACTAATTAAGTGATATAAAAAGAGAGTAAATTAAAACGCATTATTTAACTGATCTTTTTCTTAACTATGAAAAAAAGGAAGAAAAAAATGATGATGCTGGTGTCCAGAAAAAAAGTAAGACGAAAGATGATGCTGGTGTCCTGAAAGAAAGTGAGAAGAAAGATGGAAGTGGATGTGAAGTTATTCATACATTCAACCAATTGTTAACAACCACGGAGATTAATCAAATAAGAATTCCAATAGAGAAGGAGATGTTTGGAGATGATACTACCGAATGCTATATTTTCAAGCAAGACTTGGTCGATTTTTGTGAGATGAAGCCCTTAGATGTCACGTGTATTAAGGCGTACATGAGGTAAGAGATGAAATTAATTTCTACTGTCTTATTTGATTGTCTTTGATAAACTAATTATTTATTTTATGGTTTAGGCTTTTGTATGTGAAACTTGAAAAGTCTCAGAGAACTGTTATATTTTTCAATTCTGAATCATTCAATACTGCCTCACATCAAGCAAAAAGAAAACTGGTTAAGGAAAGATTGCAAAATGCAAAGAGGAACCAAGTGTGCTTTATTCCATACAACATTCAAACGGCGTAAGTTATTTCATTTTTCTTCTTAATGCATAATAATCTTCAATATGAAAATGTTAAGTTTTATGTTAACTTACACAGGTTTCATTGGGTCTTACTTGTCATCGATCTCTCTATCATGGAGTGTTATTGGTTCGATCCAAAAAGTATGACTAAACCGAGTGAACAAGTGAAGCTACATATCAATACGTGAGTAAAGACTTATTTATTGAATTTTCCCTCATTGTCTATAACATGTTTGCAATTAATTCAAAACTCTTTGCCTTGAAGTGCGCTCGTATCACTGCATATTGATGGAATGAGAATGCCAAAGCCTATTTGGAAAATCCCAAAGGCAAGTAAATAAGAATTAAAATGATTCGTTTAGTTCTTTAATATTAACTACTAAAGTTTTCTCTATGAGACTTAATATAGTGTCCACAACAAGAAGGGGGTGTTGAATGCGGATACTTTTTGATGATGTTCATGAGAGACTTGATTGGGGATCCTTCTCTTTCCCTTGAGAAAAAGGTTTTTGTTTTTTTTATTGAGTTTTGATCATTAATTAACTTTTCGCATATTTTTTGTTTTTTGATGATCATTAATTAACTTTTGTTTTGAATTGTTTAGATGAAAAGGTTGTGTGATAAAAAAACTTACACACTTGAAGATATCAACGAAATGCGGACTGAGTTCATAGATTTCGTTGTGGAACATATACCCGAATGAAAGCATAGGTAATTAACTTGCTTATATCACAATAAACATGCATCTTCATATGTCCAAAATTGCTTTTTCTATTATTTATTTTTTCGAAGCCCGCTTTGCTATTGCAAGTTTGGAGTGTTTTAGTTGTGAATAGTTATTGCAATTTTCTAGTGAGATTTCAAGTGGTTAGTTCTTGACCTTGAGCATAGTATTCTCATATGTTTAATTTAATAGAGGAACGCTACGTTAACCAAAAGTTAGTTTTGGGGGTTTTGAGTAGTGAATCGATAAATCGCTTAACCAAACGCCACGAAACCTTACACGCACCTCGAACATGTCTAAATAAACTTGCGGGAACTATGAGAAATTTTTCAGTAAACATTGAGGATTTCTCAGTAAACATTGAGAATTTCTCAGTAAATATGAGAATTTTCTTATTTATATGAGAAATGTTTCACTAAACTATGAGAAATTTTTCGGTAAACATTGAGGATTTCTCAGTAAACATTGAGAATTTCTCAGTAAATATGAGAATTTTCTCATTTATATGAGAAATGTTTCACTAAACTATGAGAAATTTTTCAGTAAACATTGAGGATTTCTCAGTAAACATTGAGAATTTCTCAGTAAATATGAGAATTTTCTCATTTATATGAGAAATGTTTCACTAAACTATGAGAAATTTCTCAGTAAACATTGAGGATTTCTCAGTAAATATTGAGAATTTCTCAGTAAATATGAGAATTTTCTCATTTACATGAGAAATGTTTCACTAAACTATGAGAAATTTTTCAGTAAAATGGATACCCATATACAACTCCCGTTGGAGTTGCTCTTAGGCTTGAAAAAAAGTTAGTTTTTGGGGTTTTGAGTAGCGAATCGGTAAACCGCTTAACCAAACGCAACGAAACCTTACACGCACCTCGAACATGCCTCAATAAACTTGCGGGAACTAACGGAATGAATAATGGATTCACGGTTCACAAAAAATGCAAAAAAATTACTATTTAGTCACTTAGGCTCGAAAAAAAAATTAGTTTTTGGGGTTTTGAGTAGCGAATCGGTAAACCGCTTAACCAAACGCCACGAAACCTTACACGCACCTCGAACATGCCTAAATAAACTTGCGGGAACTAACGGAATGCATAATGGATACACGGTTTACAAAAAAAGCGAAAAAATGACTATTTTGTCACTTAGACTTGAAAAAAGTTAGTTTTGGGGGTTTTGAGTAGTGAATCGATAAACCGCTTAACCAAATGACACAAAACCTTACACACACCTCGAACATGCCTCAATAAACTTGCGGGAACTAACGTAATGCATAAAGGATACACGGTTTACAAAAAAAGCGAAAAAATGACTATTTAGTCACTTAGGCTTGAAAAAAGTTAGTTTTGGGGGTTTTGAGTAGTGAATCGATAAACCGCTTAACCAAACGACACGAAACCTTACACGCACCTCGAACATGCCTCAATAAACTTGCAGGAACTAACGGAATGCATAAAGGATACACGGTTTACAAAAAATGCGAAAAAATGACTATTTAGTCACTTAGGCTTGAAAAAAAGTTAGTTTTGGGGGTTTTGAGTAGTGAATCGATAAACCGCTTAACCAAACGACAAGAAAACTTACACGCACCTCGAACATGCCTAAATAAACTTGCGGGAACTAACGGAATGCATAATGGATACACGGTTTACAAAAAAAACGAAAAAATGACTATTTTGTCACTTAGGCTTGAAAAAAGTTAGTTTTGGGGGTTTTGAGTAGTGAATCGATAAACCGCTTAACCAAACGACACAAAACCTTACACACACCTCGAACATGCCTCAATAAACTTGCGGGAACTAACGTAATGCATAAAGGATACACGGTTTACAAAAAAAGCGAAAAAATGACTATTTAGTCACTTAGGCTTGAAAAAAGTTAGTTTTGGGGGTTTTGAGTAGTGAATCGATAAACCGCTTAACCAAACGACACGAAACCTTACACGCACCTCGAACATGCCTCAATAAACTTGCGGGAACTAACGGAATGCATAAAGAATACACGGTTTACAAAAAATGTGAAAAAATGACTATTTAGTCACTTAGGCTTGAAAAAAAGTTAGTTTTGGGGGTTTTGAGTAGTGAATCGATAAACCGCTTAACCAAATGACACGAAACCTTACACGCACCTCGAACATGCCTAAATAAACTTGCGGGAACTAACGGAATTAATAACGGATACACGGTTTACAAAAAAAGCGAAAAAATGACTATTTTGTCACTTAGGCTTGAAAAAAGTTAGTTTTGGGGGTTTTGAGTAGTGAATCGATAAACCGCTTAACCAAATGACACGAAACCTTACACGCACCTCGAACATGCCTCAATAAACTTGCGGGAACTAACGGAATGCATAAAGGATACATGGTTTACAAAAAATGCGAAAAAATGACTATTTAGTCACTTAGGCTTGAAAAAAAGTTAGTTTTAGGGGTTTTGAGTAGTGAATCGATAAACCGCCTAACCAAACGACACGAAACCTTACACGCACCTCGAACATGCCTAAATAAACTTGCGGGAACTAACGGAATGCATAACGAATACACGGTTTACAAAAAAAGCGAAAAAATGACTATTTTGTCACTTAGGCTTTAAAAAAGTTAGTTTTGGGGGTTTTGAGTAGTGAATCGATAAACCGCTTAACCAAACGACACGAAACCTTACACGCACCTCGAACATGCCTCAATAAACTTGCGGGAACTAACGGAATGCATAAAGGATACATGGTTTACAAAAAAAGCGAAAAAATGACTATTTTGTCACTTAGGCTTGAAAAAAGTTAGTTTTGGGGGTTTTGAGTAGTGAATCGATAAACCGCTTAACCAAACGACACGAAACCTTGCACGCACCTCGAACATGCCTCAATAAACTTGCGGGAACTAACGGAATGCATAAAGGATACATGGTTTACAAAAAAAGCGAAAAAATGACTATTTTGTCACTTAGGCTTGAAAAAAGTTAGTTTTGGGGGTTTTGAGTAGTGAATCGATAAACCGCTTAACCAAACGACACGAAACCTTGCACGCATCTCGAACATGCCTAAATAAACTTGTGGGAACTAACGGAATGCATAAAGGATACACGGTTTACAAAAAATGCGAAAAAATGACTATTTAGTCACTTAGGCTTGAAAAAAAGTTAGTTTTGGGGGTTTTGAGTAGTGAATCGATAAACCGCTTAACCAAACGACACGAAACCTTACACGCACCTCGAAAATGCCTAAATAAACTTGCGGGAACTAACGGAATTAATAACGGATACACGGTTTACAAAAAAAGCGAAAAAATGACTATTTTGTCACTTAGGCTTGAAAAAAGTTAGTTTTGGGGGTTTTGAGTAGTGAATCGATAAACCGCTTAACCAAATGACATGAAACCTTACACGCACCTCGAACATACCTCAATAAACTTGCGGGAACTAACGGAATGAATAACGGATACACGGTTTACAAAAAATGCGAAAAAATGACTATTTAGTCACTTAGGCTTGAAAAAAAGTTAGTTTTGGGGGTTTTGAGTAGTGAATCGATAAACCGCTTAACCAAACGACACGAAACCTTACACGCACCTCGAACATGCCTAAATAAACTTGCGGGAACTAACGGAATGCATAACGGATACACGGTTTACAAAAAAAGCGAAAAAATGACTATTTTGTCACTTAGGCTTTAAAAAAGTTAGTTTTGGGGGTTTTGAGTAGTGAATCGATAAACCGCTTAACCAAACGACACGAAACCTTACACGCACCTCGAACATGCCTCAATAAACTTGCGGGAACTAACGGAATGCATAAAGGATACATGGTTTACAAAAAATGCGAAAAAATGACTATTTAGTCACTTAGGCTTGAAAAAAAGTTAGTTTTGGGGGTTTTGAGTAGCGAATCGGTAAACCGCTTAACCAAACGCCACGAAACCTTACACGCACCTCGAACATACCTAAATAAACTTGCGGGAACTAACGGAATGCATAACGGATACACGGTTTACAAAAAAAGCGAAAAAATGACTATTTTGTCACTTAGGCTTGAAAAAAGTTAGTTTTGGGGGTTTTGAGTAGTGAATCGATAAACCGCTTAACCAAATGACACGAAACCTTACACGCACCTCGAACATGCCTAAATAAACTTGCGGGAACTAACGGAATTAATAACGGATACACGGTTTACAAAAAAAGCGAAAAAATGACTATTTTGTCACTTAGGCTTGAAAAAAGTTAGTTTTGGGGGTTTTGAGTAGTGAATCGATAAACCGCTTAACCAAACGACACGAAACCTTGCACGCACCTCGAACATGCCTAAATAAACTTGCGGGAACTAACGGAATTAATAACGGATACACGGTTTACAAAAAAAGCGAAAAAATGACTATTTTGTCACTTAGGCTTGAAAAAAGTTAGTTTTGGGGGTTTTGAGTAGTGAATCGATAAACCGCTTAACCAAACGACACGAAACCTTACACGCACCTCGAACATGCCTCAATAAACTTGCGGGAACTAACGGAATGCATAAAGGATACATGGTTTACAAAAAATGCGAAAACATTGAGGATTTCTCAGTAAACATTGAGGATTTCTCAGTAAACATTGAGAATTTCTCAGTAAATATGAGAATTTTCTCATTTATATGAGAAATGTTTCACTAAACTATGAGAAATTTCTCAGTAAACATTGAGGATTTCTCAGTAAATATTGAGAATTTCTCAGTAAATATGAGAATTTCTCAGTAAACATTTAGTGGGTGGTTTGGTGTATGTGTGTGTGTGTGTGTATCATTTTTGAATTTCTCAGTAAACATTTCAATTGTAGCACACTGTTTATAGCCGTTGCAAACAAAATTGAAACCCAACTGCTATGAACAGTGGCGTCTGACATTTCCCACCAAATTATGGATCTCCCCCCTTTCTCTCTCCATCGACTATAAATTTGGGTCCCCAACCATGGTGGATGCATTTTGCATACCCATATGCAACCTCCGTTGGAGCTCAATTTTTTTGACAAAAATTGCCAAAATGGCAGTTATTTAAAATGGATACCCATATACAACTCCCGTTGGAGTTGCTCTTAGGCTTGAAAAAAAGTTAGTTTTTGGGTTTTGAGTAGCGAATCGGTAAACCGCTTAACCAAACGCAACGAAACCTTACACGCACCTCGAACATACCTCAATAAACTTGCGGGAACTAACGGAATGAATAATGGATTCACGGTTCACAAAAAATGCAAAAAAATTACTATTTAGTCACTTAGGCTTGAAAAAAAAGTTAGTTTTTGGGGTTTTGAGTAGCGAATCGGTAAACCGCTTAACCAAATGCCACGAAACCTTACACGCACCTCAAACATGCCTAAATAAACTTACGGGAACTAACGGATTGCATAACGGATTCACGGTTCACAAAAAATGCGAAAAAATGACTCTTTCATCATTCCTAGTTCCCCGAACACATTGTGGTCTCTCGAAACCCCCAAACATAGTTTTACTCTTTTATTATTTTAATCATATACAACTAATTAATGAAATCTGTATCTTTTTTGTAGGTACAAAGTTTCACATTTTGATGGAAGGTTCTAACAAACAAACCACACTTTTTGTTGGGCTAATTAATTCTTTTTTGTTGCTTTCATAGGTTTGTTCGTGCTTTTTGATGAATATGTAATATGTATATATATGATATTAGATTTGCACTTGACTCTGATCGATTGTATATTTTTTTTGTTCATTCTAATTAATTGGTTGATATTGAGATGAATCTATATGAAATTTAGTAGTTGAAATATTGAGTTGGATTTAATTTTGTACAGGGTGCATGCATGGTATTGTATATATGTACAGGGTGGTATATATTGTTTTTACAGGGTGGTATTTATGTCACTTTTACAGCATTTATGTCACTTT
This sequence comes from Hydrangea macrophylla, assembly GCA_033977485.1. Lineage (NCBI taxonomy): Eukaryota > Viridiplantae > Streptophyta > Magnoliopsida > Cornales > Hydrangeaceae > Hydrangea > Hydrangea macrophylla. Next base: position 143,478,608 of record CM066991.1, read on the forward strand.
TAAGGCTCTTATGTAATAATTTTGTTTGGTATTTATGTCACTTTTCTACTTTTATGTCACTTTAGGTTAAAAGTGACATAAATAAAATGGTATTTATGTCACTTTTAAGTATTTATGTCACTTTTAAGACTTCGATGTATTAATTTTTGTTTGGTATTTATGTCACTTTTCCACTTTTATGTCACTTTAGGTTAAAAGTGACATAAATAAAATAGTATTTATGTCACTTTTAAGTATTTATGTCACTTTTTAGTCTTTGATGTTATAATTTTGTTTGGTATTTATGTCACTTTCTACTTTTATGTCACTTTATGTTAAAAGTGACATAAATAAAATGGTATTTATGTCACTTTTAAGTATTTATGTCACTTTTTATTAACAAATTTGTTGGATTTATGAAACATTTATGTCACTTTTTCGAAAGTATTTATGTCACTTTTAAAACATTTATGTCGCCTCCATTTATGTCACTTTTTACTGAAAAAAAAAGTGACATAAATACCTATTTATGTCACTTTTTAAGTGACATAAAAGGCCTTTTTCCTTGTAGTGTATTAATCACGTTATTTATATTTTTGGTCCCTATTATTTATTTGGGATATTTTCTTAGACTACTCAGACCAACCTACCTAATCAAACTCATATAACTGAACTTAACTGGACTGATGGTACGCCATCAATCACACAGTTGTATATGCTCTAAATCATTTTGTTGCAAGTTGCCTCACTGATTGGGAGTTTATATAAACACAACGCACATACATACTCAGACCATAGTTTGCAAAGGAAAAGCAATATACACACATTCTCATTTTGGAGAACTATTACAGTAGGCTTTCAAAACACAAACTCTCCTTCTCCATTTGCTCTCATCTCCATTGCTCTATTGTTCTTACTCTCAAATGCACACACACTAATATTTCTGGAAGTTAAAAGGAATCACAGCAAGATATTGTATGTCATAGTAGCTTCAAAAGCCATAGCCAAAGAAGCTTGGATTTCTTATAATATAGTTTTCAGAATTTCTTTGTCAAGTAGCACAGCCCAAACTAACAATCGGTGAGTCTCTTGAACTCACTTGTAATGCAGTCATTGTGCACAAGTCGGGGATATCAAATATAGAGATATACATGTATAGACATATATTTAGTTTTGAAGCTTCAAAAATGGTGGTCTCTAAAATCTTGACGAAAATGATTTCTATAAATTGAAAATGAAATATTACAACTCCAGTTACTTCTATTTCAAATATTAGACCTTAATTTGTAATGGTTGCAATGTACAGTTAAAGTGAAGTTTTGGCGACTCTTGGATTTTAACATATAAGTAGAGCTATGTTAGTAATTAAGGCTTAAGACTTACATATTCGTAATCTACGCGGAAAAATGAAAAGAATGGTATATTACATTTAAAAATGCTTTTGCTCACCCAAAAAATGGTTCACCAATGCTCACCCAAGCATCCTGGGTTTAATCCTGGGTCCCCCTGCATTGACCAATGGGATGCTTGGGTGAGCATTGGTGAACCATTTTTTGGGTGAGCAAAAATGCTCTCATTATACTTGATGTATCATTTAAATTTGTAAAACTCGTATTTTGCTCTGCACCTGTACAGTCTGGAGGTTGAAGACGACCAGGATCAGTCGCGCTATTTGACTAGGACCTATCTTGACCATGACCGATCCTGAATCATGACCAGGACCGGTCCCGACCATGATCGGTTCCGCTATATGACCATGACCGGTCATGCCCTTCTGAGGCAGAATGATTAGTCATACTTGCTATAATTATATTCACTGCTTAAGTATAGTTGTACTCTTTGTTGTAGGTTATTGTACTTAGTAATAACCATATATGAATGATGTTGTCAATATCAAGATATAAAAGTATACTTTACTTTTCTAAAGATTTGTAGCAGTGAAAGTAAAGGTCGAACCCACAGAGATTGACTTACTACGACTCTTAATTTTAAAACCTAAATCTAATTAATTATGAAAATGATATTTTGATTTGAATTTTAATTAAATTAATGAAACTAATGAAATTAAATCTAAATTATGAAAGCGATTTAAAAGTGTTTTTATAAATATGTTTAAAGGAACCTAGGATTGCAAATCCACCACTAGCTTCATAATAGAAAAATTTATGCATTCAATTAGATAATTTAGTTGGATGATAATGGGGAATTGTAGCTACAAGCTCAATTCCTCCGTCAAGAAAATAACTATAGTTCAAGCACCAAAATAATCCATCTTCGGTTAGCACGAATTATCCCACACTAAACTAGGGTTGTGACATAATCCGTCTAACCTGGGCATGGACTATTCGGATACTTGATAGCACAATTCAATAAATCACCATTACATGTAAATAATCTATACAAGCACAGTAAATATAGATCATTGAGCACATCACAGTCAAAATAGATCTAAGACAAAAATAAACTTTGAAAGTGATGATTTAATCAATTAGAAGCACGATTTATTTATAAAAATCCTCGGAACATGTAATCATCATCCATACATAATAAAACTAAAATAAAAACGTAAAATACTCCCTATTACTTGGCTAGGGTTTCATTGAAACCCTAGATCTAGAGTCTAGTTATCCATAGAAGCGGCGGATGGCAAGTAGTTGATGGAGGAGGCCATGGGAATCCTTGGTCTTCTTCTTCTTCTCCTTACTTTTCTTCCTTCAATGGCTGAAAGTATGGTTGTATATTGTGTGTATAACAATTACCAACCCTTTAATTGAAGTAAAATAGGGTATATATAGATTTTAGGCAAGTTTTGGAAGCTTTCCTAATCCAATTCGCACTAAAACTGTTGTATTTAGCTTTCCAGACGTAATTAGGAAGTTTCTTTCGCATAGGAATCATCAGTAGAGTGAAATACACATATTTAATTTTTACACAGGTCGCACGAGCGCAATATTGGGACCTCGCGCGAGCGATTTCTGGGATTTCGCGCGAGCGGGCCGCTCGCGCGAAGGGCTTTTTTCAGCTTCTTTCTTCTTGCTTTTTCACCCTGTTTAGCCTGGTATACTTGATTTCTTCCAAATCCTGTCAGAAAATAGAAAATAAAGTAAAATATACAAAAACAGGATAAAAAAGTACTAACAAACGTGAATTAAGGCATATAAATAGGATTTGTTCTCTCGCGATCACACCCCCAAACCTACATTTTGCTAGTCCTCAAGCAAAACTAAAATAAAAACTAAACTACTAATAACATACTATTCCATTTTCGCATGGATCACGATTGCATTCAGGATATGCAACAAGCCTTTTAAACCTCTAGGTGTCCCTAGTCGGACGAGTGAAGTCTCGTGAGGGTTCTCATCAACAAGTCACCCACAACCATCTTTATTAACTTATCAATTTAAAAACTTTTATTAAAAATGAAAAACATAATATTCAATACTCCTTATCATATAACAAAGATTTGAAATAGAATAACGAACAAGAAGAAACGGAATCAAACGTCTACGTACGTCATGAAAAACAAACTCAAGCACATGCATCGTATAAATCAATAGAGTTTCTCATAAAATTGCACGTGTGTGATATGGTAGTCAAATGAACACGCGCATGTCATGAACATGGAATATACTTCGGATGACCATCTAACTATGTCTCGACTACGAATCTCACAATGTTAATTACACTCTAAAATGAAACACTCAGAAACAGGTGTAATTTATCGGGTATATGCGAGCAAAGAAAATATGTTTTCAAAACGAGAAACGCTCACATATAACTCGAAAAACACGCATAACATGAAAGAAAAGTAGTCTCATGGATAGGATGCCAACAATCAAGAAAAATTACTCATTACCATGTTTTAATTCCCTTCCCATCGTTTATATATCCAAACCATGTTTCTAGGATCAAATAGGACTTTTCAAAGGTTATAACGTGGCTCAGGTAATGAAAAAGGATAGAAAAGATTCATTAGGTAGGTAATCTCAGAATGGCATTGTAAGGCATGTACGATTTCTTTCATTCGTCTCTTCTACCAACTTCATCATTTCATTATCTTCTTTTCCATATATTTTTTCTTTACTTTTTTTTTTTCTATTCTTCTTTCTACTTTCAACTTTTTTTTTTTTTTTAATCCTTATCTTTTTTCTTTCCTTCTCGTTGCTTTCGAAACGAATATTCAATAAAGAACAAGGCAACCACCCCAAACATCATCTTATTTACTTCTTCTTCTCAATCACACATCGCCTTAAAACCACTAAAAGTTGATCAATCTTTCAGGGTTGAACTCCAAGTTGGCCAAATTGGAGCAAAAATAGGATAATGGTAATTAAAGAAAAATGGCATTTTAATGGCTCAAAGGGGCGAACTAAGGAAATTTTATAATTTATCGGTGAGTAGCAAACAAAGTAGGCCTAACATCATGTCCTATGGTTATATGATTCTTCAACATTTACAATGGAAGATTATTCAGCATGGTAGCAAATATTTTAACTTGACTATCAACCAAAACAAGAATAATGAGACTAAACAACAAGTTAATGCGCTATTTCAATGAAATTCGACAAACACCAGATGTATTTATAACCCTCTAAAGAGAAAAGATAGGCTCAAAAGCTCACCGGGTTTAGCCTCCACCATGTGTTATCTAGAAATCCGAATCATATTATAATTCACATCAGATATGTATTCAAGCGACTATGTGCAGTGCATAGGTTTGTGTGCAAATCTATTATATAAAACTACGATTCAAACGATACATATCCTAGAACGTTGCATCATGACTTCAGTAAATATTTAATCACATCTTTCCTTGTTCATTATTCTATAACAATCCAAGTTACATAACAAGAAGTATCAAATTGAGATTGCAAAAATGTCGGTAATCATCATTTATTTAAGCACAAATATTGAAATTTTTTGAAAAATTGCAGTATAATGTGCATGCGTGTGCATACCCCCAAACCTAAACATTTCATTGTCCCCAATGAAACAATAAACCGAAAGAAAGGAGAGTACGTAAGGAATGAACGACGATACCTCGATCTTGACAAGCATAGAACAGGTGAACACAAAGGAATATAGCAATAAAGATCAATGTTACCTGTTACTTCTTGATAAAAGAAAACAAACAAACAAACAAATAATAAAAGCTAATACATAATACATATATTTTTTTTTAATTAATAAAAATAGAAATAAAAACTAACTTGACTTAAAAAGACTTAATAATTAAAATAAAAAAAAACAAACATAAACGAAACTATGAAAATAAAGAACAGAACAAATGAAAATACCGGACCAGGTTTGGGAAACAGAATGTAAAAGAACAAAAAAAAAGTGGAAAATCCCCACCTCGCGCGAGCGAGTTTCGCTCGCGCGAATCCCTCCGTGAGGTAAACCTGAGGCTTGTTATTAATTTTTTTAGAAAAGTTTCTAAGGCACAAGCTCGCGCGAACAGGCCGCGCGAGCGGACCCCTCGCGCGCACGAATTTAAGCGCCAGTAGATACTGAGACTATATATAAAAAAACTTGAAAATTTATCTATGGGGGAATCTCGCGCGAGCGGGCCGCGCGAGCGATATGTTGCGCGAGCGGGTCGCGCGAGCGACTTTTGTCTTTTCCTCTTTTCTTTATTTTAATGTAAATATGTGACGCCCCGCAAAAATAAGCGTATTTCCATTGAAAAATTAAATAAATCACACTTGATTCTTTAAAATAAAAATACAAAATTTCTTTAAAACTCCCAGCAGGTCCATATTCTCCACGGATCTCCTATATCATCCTTAACCTTATCTCCCTTCTAGGCTTCGGTTACCGGCACTGCCTGCATCTAAAAACCATACCGGGAAGTATACAATATGACATGAATAATAAAGGCTCAAAAGGATAATGACAATCAAATACATAGAACGACATCAAATCAATTGACCAGTCTCACAACCCAACTGCTCACACTACCCAAACGCTCATACCAATAGCATCATACCAGGTTCCTCTTGATCACATAGCAAGAGACACCTCACCTCACCTCACCCGTCTCCAGTACGTCGGTCCCTGAGGCCTGTTGGACTGTTGGTAGGTGCTCCTTGCTCATGACCCTTTAGTCCCATAGCACTTAGCAATAAACACATACTCATTGATTCCAAATGAAAACACAACATAACTGCAAAAAGAGTACAAGTAGAGATAACAAAGAAATACTCCGGAGAATTTAGAAAGCATATTGTACACAACCCGGTACCTATAAATGATGTTGAGCAACTCCCAAACACTTCTCTTCTTCTTCTTCTTCTTCTTCTAACTCGAGGTGTATGTATATCTATAATTGTGTATATATATATATAAATCTTTCTCTATGTGACTCTCTCAAGCTCTCTATGCTAGAAGTGTAGAATGTGTGTTTTTGAGAGAGTATGTGAGTGTATAAATAGCCAAGCTTTCACTTGGAGACAATGACCTAACAATCCACTTATTAACCACTAACTTCTAATTAATGGGTAGTTTATAAGGAATATTCAAGATGATGTAAACATACACTAATGCACCTATAACTCCACTAATATTAGTGTATAAATAACCAAACATAATGGCCTAACAATCTAATTATTAACCACTAACTTCTAATTAATTGGTAGTTTATAAGGAATATGCAAGATGATGTAAACATACACTAATGCACCTATAACTCCACTAATATTAGTGTATAAATAACCAAACATAATGGCCTAACAACCCACTAACTTCTAATTAATTGGTAGTTTATAAGGAATATGCAAACTAACTTCTAATTAATTGGTAGTTTATAAGGAATATGCAAGATGATGTAAACATACACTAATGCACCTATAACTCCACTAATATTAGTATATAAATAACCAAGCATAATGGCCTAACAATCTAATCATTAAAAGAGAAAATATTAGATTTAATTTCTAATATACTTTCTCATAAAAACTGCTACTGTAATCCTCGTTTTCTGCCCAAACAGTGCAGAATCTGAGAAAATTGCATTAGACGAAAAGTGTGCAGAATCGAGTTTTGCTTGGGACAACGCGGGCAGAACCTTAAATTTCCTTCGTTTTCCTAACAAAATTCTGAAAACAAAATTCTGCTACTGTTAAAATTAAAAGAGAAAATATTAGATTTAATATGACTCGAAAAATCTTAACTTCCAACACGAATACCAAATCATTTAATCTCACGCAACTTTTCCCAAAAAAAATATATTTTTAGTTCATGACTTATAAAATTGAAAAAATGACCAAAATACCCCTGTGACCAATTTTCGCTAAAATCGCACACGAAGTCTAAATCGTCAATTTAAACATGAAAACACGGGTTACTACAATCTACCCTCCTTAATAGAGATTTCGTCCCGAAATCTAGAGATAAAAGCATTTGGTAAAAAAAACTTCGTAAATTTCTTAAAATAATGTTTAAAACAAATATAGCATATTTTGTTTTATAAAATAACAAAAAAAAATTTTTATTTTTTTTTTCAACCTTCTCTGACTGCTCCCAGGCGATGTAGACTATCTAACCTTGACATAGTCCTACATTTCCGGCTGGGGACAGGCTCTGATACCATTTGTGACGCCCCGCAAAAATAAGCGTATTTCCATTGAAAAATTAAATAAATCACACTTGATTCTTTAAAATAAAAATACAAAATTTCTTTAAAACTCCCAGCAGGTCCATATTCTCCACGGATCTCCTATATCATCCTTAACCTTATCTCCCTTCTAGGCTTCGGTTACCGGCACTGCCTGCATCTAAAAACCATACCGGGAAGTATACAATATGACATGAATAATAAAGGCTCAAAAGGATAATGACAATCAAATACATAGAACGACATCAAATCAATTGACCAGTCTCACAACCCAACTGCTCACACTACCCAAACGCTCATACCAATAGCATCATACCAGGTTCCTCTTGATCACATAGCAAGAGACACCTCACCTCACCTCACCCGTCTCCAGTACGTCGGTCCCTGAGGCCTGTTGGACTGTTGGTAGGTGCTCCTTGCTCATGACCCTTTAGTCCCATAGCACTTAGCAATAAACACATACTCATTGATTCCAAATGAAAACACAACATAACTGCAAAAAGAGTACAAGTAGAGATAACAAAGAAATACTCCGGAGAATTTAGAAAGCATATTGTACACAACCCGGTACCTATAAATGATGTTGAGCAACTCCCAAACACTTCTCTTCTTCTTCTTCTTCTTCTTCTAACTCGAGGTGTATGTATATCTATAATTGTGTATATATATATATAAATCTTTCTCTATGTGACTCTCTCAAGCTCTCTATGCTAGAAGTGTAGAATGTGTGTTTTTGAGAGAGTATGTGAGTGTATAAATAGCCAAGCTTTCACTTGGAGACAATGACCTAACAATCCACTTATTAACCACTAACTTCTAATTAATGGGTAGTTTATAAGGAATATTCAAGATGATGTAAACATACACTAATGCACCTATAACTCCACTAATATTAGTGTATAAATAACCAAACATAATGGCCTAACAATCTAATTATTAACCACTAACTTCTAATTAATTGGTAGTTTATAAGGAATATGCAAGATGATGTAAACATACACTAATGCACCTATAACTCCACTAATATTAGTGTATAAATAACCAAACATAATGGCCTAACAACCCACTAACTTCTAATTAATTGGTAGTTTATAAGGAATATGCAAACTAACTTCTAATTAATTGGTAGTTTATAAGGAATATGCAAGATGATGTAAACATACACTAATGCACCTATAACTCCACTAATATTAGTATATAAATAACCAAGCATAATGGCCTAACAATCTAATCATTAAAAGAGAAAATATTAGATTTAATTTCTAATATACTTTCTCATAAAAACTGCTACTGTAATCCTCGTTTTCTGCCCAAACAGTGCAAAATCTGAGAAAATTGCATTAGACGAAAAGTGTGCAGAATCGAGTTTTGCTTGGGACAACGCGGGCAGAACCTTAAATTTCCTTCGTTTTCCTAACAAAATTCTGAAAACAAAATTCTGCTACTGTTAAAATTAAAAGAGAAAATATTAGATTTAATATGACTCGAAAAATCTTAACTTCCAACACGAATACCAAATCATTTAATCTCACGCAACTTTTCCCAAAAAAAATATATTTTTAGTTCATGACTTATAAAATTGAAAAAAATGACCAAAATACCCCTGTGACCAATTTTCGCTAAAATCGCACACGAAGTCTAAATCGTCAATTTAAACATGAAAACACGGGTTACTACAAAATAAGTGCAAAATAATTTTACTCCGACCCCCAAACCTGTTCAGAAAACTCAAAAAGGACTCAAAATCGACCAAAAACAATCAAAAATAAGAGAAACCGACGAAATAAAGCTTGGGTTGCCTCCCAAGAAGCACTTTCTTTTACATCTTTAGCTAGACCGTTCTAGCTCAAGATTTTATGGAGGCTGAAAATCGGACTTTATACCCCTAAGGATTTCAGGAAGAGCCCGGTGGTAAGCAGAAATAACGTCGCTTTGGATTAATTCAATTGACGATTCATCCTTATTATGTTCAAATCTATTTCTTACCTTCCGAGTAAATTCATCTTTGGCATTATTCAAATTCATCTGCTCATCACTAACAATATTATTTTCCTTGCCCATGTGTAGTGCATTTGTAGGTTCAATTTGTCGTATAACCTCACTACCCTCTATACATAGATAATCATCATCTTTGGGAGGTTGATCAACAGCATTAAACACGTTTAATTTTAAGTTCAAGTTCCCGAATGACACCTTCATCACCCCCGTTCGACAATTGACACGCGCATTAGCGGTGGCTAAGAATGGACGACCAAGAATCACAGGGGTGTGCTTTCTAGCATCTAGGACATGTTCAATGTCAAGGACCATAAAATCAATAGGATAAAAACATTGATCAACTTTAACTAAGACGTCCTCGATGATTCCTCTAGGTACTTTAATAGAACGATCCACTAATTGAATAGTAGCGGTCGTAGGCTTAAGTTCACCTAGTCCTAATTGTTTATAGACGTGATAAGGTAAGAGGTTAACACTCGCACCTAAGTCAAGGAGAGCCCTATGGATGAAAATGTCACCTATGACACATGAAATAGTTGGCGTACCAGGATCCTTATACTTTGGAGGTGAGTGTTGAAAAATAGAACTTACTTTTTTCGTGAGAAAGACCTTTTTCGGAGTATGACTACGCAATTTACGCTTTTGAGTGCATAAGTCTTTAAGACATTTAGCGTAAGCGGAAATTTGTTTAATAGCATCGAGGAATGGAATATTAATTTTTACTTGTTTAAATACCTCAAGTATATCTTCCGTTTTTGACTTTTTCTTTGGTAAATTAGACGGTTCCTCAACGTTTGTTGGAAAAGGCATTTTCGGAATATAATTCGTTGGGACCGGTTTATTCTCTTTCCTAACTCTATCCACGTCCTCACCCTTTTCTGTATTCAAATTTATATTTTTATTTTTCTCACCCTCATTTGGAATTACAACCACGTCCTCATCTGGGGTAATCGTCCTAGTCAAAACAACGTTCACGCTCTCACTCGACCCCCCCCCCCCCCCCCCCCCCCCTCCCTTTTCGTATTGTCCCTTAGGATTTTGAACAGTTTGCGCAGGCAACTTTCCCTCGTTTCTACGACTCACCGCAGTAGCTATTTATCCCATTTGGGATCCATGCTTCACAATAGATTGTGTATGAGAGTGCACTATTTGTAATTTATCGGGTATATGCGAGCAAAGAAAATATGTTTTCAAAACGATAAACGCTCACATATAACTTGGAAAACACGCATAACATGAAAGAAAAGTAGTCTCATGGATAGGATGCCAAGAATCAAGAAAAATTACTCATTACCATGTTTTAATTCCCTTCCCATCGTTTATATATCCAAACCATGTTTCTAGGATCAAATAGGACTTTTCAAAGGTTATAACGTGGCTCAGGTAATGAAAAAGGATAGAAAAGATTCATTAGGTAGGTAATCTCAGAATGGCATTGTAAGGCATGTACGATTTCTTTCATTCGTCTCTTCTACCAACTTCATCATTTCATTATCTTCTTTTCCATATATTTTTTCTTTACTTTTTTTTTTTTTTTTTTTTTCTATTCTTCTTTCTACTTTCAACTTTTTTTTTTTTTTTAATCCTTATCTTTTTTCTTTCCTTCTCGTTGCTTTCGAAACGAATATTCAATAAAGAACAAGGCAACCACCCCAAACATCATCTTATTTACTTCTTCTTCTCAATCACACATCGCCTTAAAACCACTAAAAGTTGATCAATCTTTCAGGGTTGAACTCCAAGTTGGCCAAATTGGAGCAAAAATAGGATAATGGTAATTAAAGAAAAATGGCATTTTAATGGCTCAAAGGGGCGAACTAAGGAAATTTTATAATTTATCGGTGAGTAGCAAACAAAGTAGGCCTAACATCATGTCCTATGGTTATATGATTCTTCAACATTTACAATGGAAGATTATTCAGCATGGTAGCAAATATTTTAACTTGACTATCAACCAAAACAAGAATAATGAGACTAAACAACAAGTTAATGCGCTATTTCAATGAAATTCGACAAACACAAGATGTATTTATAACCCTCTAAAGAGAAAAGATAGGCTCAAAAGCTCACCGGGTTTAGTCTCCACCATGTGTTATCTAGAAATCCGAATCATATTATAATTCACATCAGATATGTATTCAAGCGACTATGTGCAGTGCATAGGTTTGTGTGCAAATTTATGATATAAAACTACGATTCAAACGATACATATCCTAGAACGTTGCATCATGACTTCAGTAAATATTTAATCACATCTTTCCTTGTTCATTATTCTATAACAATCCAAGTTACATAACAAGAAGTATCAAATTGAGATTGAAAAAATGTCGGTAATCATCATTTATTTAAGCACAAATATTGAAAATTTTTGAAAAATTGCAGTATAATGTGCATGCGTGTGCATACCCCCAAACCTAAACATTTCATTGTCCCCAATGAAACAATAAACCGAAAGAAAGGAGAGTACGTAAGGAATGAACGACGATACCTCGATCTTGACAAGCATAGAACAGGTGAACACAAAGGAATATAGCGATAAAGTTCAATGTTACCTGTTACTTCTTGATAAAAGAAAACAAACAAACAAATAAATAATAAAAGCTAATACATAATACATATATTTTTTTTTAATTAATAAAAATAGAAATAAAAACTAACTAGACTTAAAAAGACTTAATGAAAATAATTAAAATAAAAAAAACAAACATAAACGAAACTATGAAAATAAAGAACAGAACAAATAAAAATACCGGACCAGGTTTGGGAAACAGAATGTAAAAGAACAAAAAAAAAAGTGGAAAATCCCCACCTCGCGCGAGCGGACTGCGCGAGCGAGTTTCGCTCGCGCGAATCCCTTTGCGAGGTAAACCTGAGGCTTGTTATTAATTTTTTTAGAAAAGTTTCTAAGGCACAAGCTCGCGCGAGCAGGCCGCGCGAGCGGACCCCTTGCGCGCACGAATTTAAGCGCGAGTAGATACTGAGACTATATATAAAAAACTTGAAAATTTATCTATGGGGGAATCTCGCGCGAGCGGGCCGCGCGAGCGACATGTTGCGCGGGCGGGTTGCGCAAGCGACTTTTGTCTTTTCCTCTTTTTCTTTATTTTAATGTAAATAAGTGCAAAATAATTTTACTCCGACCCCCAAACCTGTTCAGAAAATTCAAAAAGGACTCAAAATCGACCAAAAACAATCAAAAATAAGAGAAACCGACGAAATAAAGCTTGGGTTGCCTCCCAAGAAGCACTTTCTTTTACATCTTTAGCTTGACCGTTCTAGCTCAAGATTTTATGGAGGCTGAAAATCGGACTTTATTCCCCTAAGGATTTCAGGAAGAGCCCGGTGGTAAGCAGAAATAACGTCGCTTTGGATTAATTCAATTGACGGTTCATCCTTATTATGTTCAAATCTATTTCTTACCTTCTGAGTAAATTCATCTTTGGCATTATTCAAATTCATCTGCTCATCACTAACAATATTATTTTCCTTGCCCATGTGTAGTGCATTTGTAGGTTCAATTTGTCGTATAACCTCACTACCCTCTATACATAGATAATCATCGTCTTTGGGAGGTTGATCAACAGCATTAAACACGTTTAATTTTAAGTTCAAGTTCCCGAATGACACCTTCATCACCCCCGTTCGACAGTTGACACGCGCATTAGCGGTGGCTAAGAATGGACGACCAAGAATCACAGGGGTGTGCTTTCTAGCATCTAGGACATGTTCAATGTCAAGGACCATAAAATCAATAGGATAAAAACATTGATCAACTTTAACTAAGACGTCCTCAATGATTCCTCTAGGTACTTTAATAGAACGATCCGCTAATTGAATAGTAGTTGTCGTAGGCTTAAGTTCACCTAGTCCTAATTGTTTATAGACGTGATAAGGTAAGAGGTTAACACTCGCACCTAAGTCAAGGAGAGCCCTATGGATGAAAATGTCACCTATGACACATGAAATAGTTGGCGTACCAGGATCCTTATACTTTGGAGGTGAGTGTTGAAAAATAGAACTTACTTTTTTCGTGAGAAAGACCTTTTTCGGAGTATGACTACGCAATTTACGCTTTTGAGTGCATAAGTCTTTAATACATTTAGCGTAAGCGGAAATTTGTTTAATAGCATCGAGGAATGGAATATTAATTTTTACTTGTTTAAATACCTCAAGTATATCTTCCGTTTTTGACTTTTTCTTTGGTAAATTAGACGGTTCCTCAACGTTTGTTGGAAAAGGCATTTTCGGAATATAATTCGTTGGGACCGGTTTATTCTCTTTCCTAACTCTATCCACGTCCTCACCCTTTTCTGTATTCAAATTTATATTTTTATTTTTCTCACCCTCATTTGGAATTACAACCACGTCCTCATCTGGGGTAATCGTCCTAGTCAAAACAACGTTCACGCTCTCACTCGACCCCCCCCCCTCCCTTTTCGTATTGTCCCTTAGGATTTTGAACAGTTTGCGCAGGCAACTTTCCCTCGTTTCTACGACTCACCGCAGTAGCTATTTATCCCATTTGGGATTCAAGCTTCGCAATGGATTGTGTATGAGAGTGCACTATTTGTGCTTGTGCTTGGACTTGCGTTTCTATGTTTTTAAGGGAAGACAACACCTTCTCCTCGAAAGCGTTAACCCGTGGAGGATTAGGATTAGGATTAGGAGGGGGCTGTTGGTATTGACTTTGTTGATATTGGGATCGATAAGTATTAGAAAAATTGTTCGACATAGAATTATAATTATTTTGTGGGAATTGTTGCATAGAATTAACGTGTTGCTCAACAAACTCCGGGAATTGAGATGCAGAAGGACATGCAAAGATATTATGAGACGGCTCAGAACATAATGCACATACTTCTGAAGAGGGTGGATTGGACCTATTCCCCATCCTTATAAGTTGGTCAAGTTTTCTATTTAATTCTTGTATTTTAATTGACTGACTCGACTCAACTTTCACCTCTCGCTTAGGTTGAAGGTACCCCTCAGGACGGACAGACACCGCTTGGTGCATCAAATTCTCACTCAAAGTTTCAAAAAATTTCCAGGCCTCGTCGGCGCTTTTGTGTAGGAAGGTACCCGCACAAACAGCATCGGCGATATTACAAAGTGATGGAACTAGTCCCTCATAGAAGACCTGAACTAATTACCACTTGGGAACTTGATGAAGTGGGCATGAGCGTAATAATTCTTTAAATTGTTCCCAAGTGTCGTAAAGCGTTTCCCCATCTTGCATCACAAAGTTTGTTATTGATTTTCTTATCTGATTAGTTCTTGTGATTGGGAAAAACTTTTGTAAAAATGCCGTATGTAATTCTTTCCATGTTTTTATAGTGTTTGGCTCCAAAGATTGGAGCCAATACTTAGCTTTGTCTTTTAATGAAAACGGGAAGAGGCACAATTTTAACTCATCATCAGTTAGGTGTTGGATTTTTAAAGTAGAGCAAATATCTTGAAAATCACCTAAGTGCTGATAAGGGTCTTCTTTAATTCGGCCATGGAAAGACGGTAATAGCGAGATGGTAGATGACTTTATCTCAAAGTGAGATACCGTCACCTCCGGTAATTCAATACTAGCCTGTGGCGTGTAGGCCGTAGGAATAAAATAGTCTTTAAGCGGAGGAGGTGGAGGTATATTAGGGTTATTTCTGTCATTTACGTTGTTTTTGTCGTTGGCCATTGGAATAGGTTTTATGTTAATAAATCGAGTTTTCCTTAACCTTTTAAGGGTACTTTGAATTTCGGCCTGAAATAACGACGACGGTTTCGGAGTCTGACTGACTCTAAGGGTACGTTCAAGTTCAGGATCGATAGAAAATAATTCCGGTTTACTAGAATGTGTACCAAACATAAACTAAAAAGAAAAGAAATTAAAATAAGGACTGACTCAACAAATACAAAAATAATCACGCAAATCAGACAACAGGCAAGCACACAGTACTACTATGATGCATGTAATTATCCTTATGCAGTGATTCGTGTCAAAGCCCAGCGCCCCGGGTTTCCTAGCTAATGCAGTGCAATTAACCCTAAACTAATGCAAATAGTGCGTCACAGCGTCCTAACTTACAGTGGTTTAAAGCGAGTTTCACAAGAAGCAATTTACTTGAATTTTTTGTTTTTTTTTTATTTGCATAAACTCCTTTGATGTGATTAGCTAATCCACTCGGAAATGTTAGAATTTTGACGACTCGAGAAACTACAAAATAAAATAAAAAGTTAGTAACTCAAAATAAACGGAAAAATAAGAAAAAGAAAACCTAATCTAATATTTACAAATTAACTAAACTAAGATTATAAAACTGAAGGTAGTAATGCAATCCCCGGCAACGGTGCCAAAAATTTGATCTTGTCAATATCAAGATATGAAAGTATACTTTACTTTTCTAAAGATTTGTAGCAGTGAAAGTAAAGGCCGAACTCACAGAGATTGACTTACTACGACTCTTAATTTTAAAACCTAAATCTAATTAATTACGAAAACGATATTTTGATTTGAATTTTAATTAAATTAATGAAACTAATGAAATTAAATCTAAATTATGAAAGCGATTTAAAAGTGTTTTTATAAATATGTTTAAAGGAACCTAGGATTGCAAATCCACCACTAGCTTCATAATAGGAATATGTATGCATTCAATTATATTATTTAGTTGGATGATAATGGGGAATTGTAGCTACAAGCTCAATTCCTCTGTCAAGAAAATAACTATGGTTCAAGCACCAATATAATCCATCTTCGGTTAGCACGAATTATCCCACACTAAACTAGGGTTGTGACATAATTCGTCTAACCTGGGCATGGACTATTCGGATACTTGATAGCACAATTCAATAAAGCACCATTACATGTAAATAATCCATACAAGCACAGCAAATATAGATCATTGAGCACATCACAGTCAAAATAAATCTAAGACAAGAATAAACTTTGATAGTGATGATTTAATCAATTAGAAGCACGATTTATTTATAAAAATCCTCAGAACATGTAATCATCATCCATACATAATAAAACTAAAATAAAAACGTAAAATACTCCCTATTACTTGGCTATTGAAACCCTAGATCTAGAGTCTAGTTGTTCATAGAAGCGGCGGATGGCAAGTAGTTGATGGAGGAGGCCATGGGAATCCTTGGTCTTCTTCTTCTTCTTCTCCTTACTTTCCTTCCTTCAATGGCTGAAAGTATGGTTGTATATTGTGTGTATAACAATTTCCAACCCTCTAAAATAGGGTATATCTAGATTTTAGGCAAGTTTTGGAAGCTTTCCTAATCCAATTTGCACTAAAACTGCTGTATTTAGCTTTCCAGACGTAATTAGGCAGTTTCTTTCGCGTAGGAATCATCAGTAGAGTGAAATACACGTATTTGAACTTTACACAGGTCGCGCGAGCGGGCTGTGCGATCGCGATATTGGGACCTCGCGCTAGCGGATCGCGCGAGCGATTTCTGGGATTTCGCGCGAGCGGGCCGCGCGCGCGAAGGGTTTTTTTTCAGCTTCTTTCTTCTTGTTTTTTTACCCTATTTAGCCTGGTATACTTGATTTCTTCCAAATCCTGGCAGAAAATAGAAAATAAAGTAAAAATATACAAAAACAGGTTAAAAAAGTACTAACAAATGTGAATTAAGGCGTATAAATAGGATTTGTTCTCTTCCGATCAATGAATCACTTTGATATCTTTATAAGAAATGTGTAATCTATACTGAAAGGACTGATGTAATTTCTGTTGGGATTGTATGCCCTTACAGCCACTCGTTAAGACATTTTATTATTAATAAATTGAATTTATTATTGATTGTTATTACATATTATGGGTACCTGTATCATTTCAATACATGAGCAGTGTATTGACGTGTCTTCAAGTTGAATTGTAGATGATCTAGGTGTATGGAAAGGATTCACACATGGGAGTTCGTGATCATCAGTTCCTTTCAACTTGAAACTTGGTTCATAGTTAGTATGAATTTGGGACAATTTATATGGATGACTATAACATATAGTTGCTACATGGTGGGGTGACATAACTCTGTCATTGGAGTGGTTGAACTCACAACTTATATGTTATCGTGGTTGATGCGTTGAACAGGATCGCTAACTAGATTACTACACTAAATGACTGTCTCTTAAGTGTTTATTTATCTAGCTCATTAAATTGTAAATTACTCTTAATCTTAAGGAGATAAATAGACTCAGCACTCTTATGCTAGTTACTTTGATATACTACATAGTGATATTTTATGATCAATACCTAGGTATTTTGGGTGATAAGTATATGAGGTCAGTGAATGTATATCTTCAATATGGAATCCATGTTGGATAACTTTTGGATAGTTTCATTCGATCCCAGAAATCTGAGTACTCAGTTGGGTTTTTCCTAAACCAGTTTTAATATTATACATTATTTACAGTTAAAGAATAATTATTTGCAAAAGGGTAGTATGGTCTTTCCATACGTGATCGATTGTGGATAACTAGAGTTTCCAAAAGTGGAAAATAATAGGTGACCAAAAAGGTATACAGTCAATTAATATTTTACCTTGTGTTGCTTATTTACGTGGAGGGGCATATTTGCAGATAAATTTAGTGAGTTGGGCCTTAATATAATTTCCATTTTCTTGGAGTGCAATTACAACATTGTAATAGGGTGTGTTTGTAAATAATCAGTTTTAGTTAGATCAAGGATTGATCAGATTGGCTAAGATGTGATTGGAAGCCAGGAAAAAGGATGGCCGTCAGATCCCATCATTGGCTCCTAACCGTAGGGTGCATACTAATGTTGTGTATGGTGTTTATATATAACAGATTGTATTTATATATAAGTATATGGATAATTTATCTTTTTGTAAAGATAAATATATACATATATTAAATTAAAATTAATTTTAATTTGAATTTAAAAGAGAAGAGATTTAGTGCTACTATATCTTTGTATCCATATCTTATATATACATGTATATCTGTTAGGAAAAACTAACGTTCTGAAATATCACATACACCATATTGAGAGCTTTGAGTGGCTTGGGAGATTCCTACCATTTTCCTGTGCATCTGAAGGTTGGAGAACAACGGTGAAGGTCCGGTGGTGACAAAGGCTACATACTATATCATCTTCAACTTCAGAGCTTCAGGTAACAAATAAAAAATAATATTGTTTTACTTAATCGTTTGATTAATCAACCACTGTGAGGATCCAGAAAATTTTTGAAATCCTTCCGCTGTATTTTCTATAACATTTCCAACACTTTCTACTTCAAAACTTGTACCACATTTCTACTGTCTTATTAAAGGAAATGAAAGTAGACTTTGAAAGCAAGATTGGAATTTTAAATCATATGTAAAAAAAAAACTCTGATGCCATATGAAGAATATGTAAGAGAAAAGTAGGAATTGCTCTGATACCACTATAAGGAAGATTTAAGTCATATCACTCTAATACTTTTACAGGAAAATATGTAAAGTTGGACAAATCGTACGTCCGCTCTGATACCTTTAGATAAATAAGAAAGAGTATATGTTATACATTTGCATAGTGAAGCTGGCATGTTTGAAAGAGGTCATGTGAGTTAACATGCATGGTGTGTGATGGTGAGATTTGAAAAGTCAAGAGAGGATGTTTTGATTGTGGTAGCCTTAATTTTCCTAGGTCGCTCTAGATACGACAGATTAATTAGGAAGTATTGAACCAAGGTCGCTCTAGATACGGTAGGCCAGTCAGAGTCTTGTGATAGCTTTAATTATTTCCAGGCCGCTCTAGATACGACAGATTAATTAAGAAGGTTGAGCCCAGACCGCTTTGGATACGATAGGCCAGTCTTGTGGTAGTTTTAAATTAATCCAGGCCGCTTCAGATACAGTAAATTAATTTAAGTATTCCACAGGTTATTGTAATCTTGAATGTCTAGATACGTCCAGGCCGCTCTAGATATGGTAGACATATTGACATGTATTCTAAATTAACAGCCTTGAGCCGGGGGTTCTGGGAAATTGCTTGTGTTGGGTTTTGTGGTTGAGACAAAAGAGTCAATAAGACGAGATGATTCATTTATTCATGCACGATCATTAAATATTCATTACTCAAACTGTCATTAATTGTTATTATGTGATGATTGGAATAACGGATTAATCGTACTCTGAGGTACTAAACATTAATAAAAACTGTTAATGTACTTTTATATACATTGCTTGTGTATTCATTATACTCATTCGGCTTTCATTAGTTGATGATTTTATTTTGTCTTGGATATCAAATGTTCAGGAAATAATTATGCAGAGCAATATGACTATGCTAGCTAGAGAAGTCTGCGGAGATGCTTTTATTTAAATAAAATTGTAATAAGAATATGGATGATGTTTTAAATTTGAATAAGGCGATCTGTGCCTTAAATATATTTTATTTAAGGATAATGTAATATTATTGAAGTTGTAATAATGTTTAATATTATCTTCCCTGTTGCTTTATATACTCTATTTTTTTGGTGCATGTTAAGCTAAGTACAAGATGAACAATCCATCACCTGTCATGACCTACGGGTCCAAAACAGAAATGAAATTTTTTCCTTATTTTGCTACGCTAGGGCGTGACAGGATGCTCACGGTGAATTAGCACAAATCCTTTAACCCATATAGGCACATAAACATTAACACATTTTACCATGTTTTTCACTCCAACATACCTTGGGCCTATTTTACACATTAGCTTTGCCCAATATGAACTACACATGGTAACTATATACAATCCCTAACATATTAAATGGATTAAACTATGGAACCATCCAATAATTGAGATTGAGATCACTCATCTCAAACGATTTCCTTAAGAACGTGATATAGAAGTTCACTTTTACATCGGGTTCAATTCTTACACAAATTCGGCTAATTTTGGATTATAGGTCCCACATGGGCTGCCAAGAGTCTATCGATTAAACTCAAAATAAAATATAGATATACGTAGGCCTTACCTCTGTGAATATATTAAATAATCAAGAAAACAATAAATGAAAAAGAGAAAAGAGAGCTAGAGTTTCTCATAACACAAAAATTGATTGAATGAATACAATAGAAAAGAAGAGACAATAATAGTATCCAGGTATACAGTATTACCCTAATAAAAAGTAAAAGACTAAACTACCCTAAAGCTAATAAAACTAATAGCTAACTCTAATACCCCCCCTCCCCCCTCAAACTCACAATGATGCAGCTAGAAGTATATAGAGTTTGCCAACTAAAAAACAAAAACATTGAATCGGATGTGACTTTGTAAACAAATCAGCAATCTGCGCAGAAGAAGAAACAAAAGGTAAAGTGATAGCTCTATGCTTAAGGTGATGACGAATAATATGACAATCAATCTCTATATGCTTGGTCCTCTCATGGAAAACTAAATTGTGAGCAATCTGAATAGCACTTTTATTATTACAATACATAGGTGAAGGGCGAGGAGGGTAGGTACCCATATCTGTAAGTAGCAGGCGAAACCAAATAACCTCACGGGTAGTTGAAGCCATAGCATGATACTCAGCTTCTGTGGAAGACACAACAACAACATCTTGCTTCTTGCTCTTCCAAGAAATGAGATAATCACCCAAAAATAGACAATATCCAGTAACAGACTTGCGATCTATAGGATTACCGGCCCAATCAACATCAGAGTATGCACGCAGCTCCAAGGAAGAAGATGACAAAAGTAAAAGACTTTAAAACCGAGTGCCTCTCAAGTACCTCAAAATACGATGAACAGCAGCCCAATGAACTGTAGTAGGGGAAGTAACAAACTAACTAACAACATGAACAACATGAGTAATATCCAGACGAGTAATAGTAAGATAAACCAAGCTACCAACAATAGTGCGATATAAGGTAGTGTAGACACCCCATTTTGTCGGCTATCAGATTTAGGAGACCCATAGCTTGATAGTTCACTATGATCGAAAAGACTCAAAAGGACTCCTGGAAGTTAGTTCTATCTCTCAAAATGCTCAGAATGACCAAAATACCCCTGAAAGCCCGAACGCTCCCGGATTCAGACCAAATGTTCTGGAAGCGCGCTACGTCGTAAGAAAAGTAATAAAATGAGTTCTAAAGCAAGACCAGATGAAATCGTCGGCTCCCAGAGACCCCTAGAAGTCCTGGAAGTTCCCAGAAAGTCCCCGTTGATCGGTTGACCAAGGTTTGACCAAGTTTGACTGAAATCATCCAAATTCGCCGAAAAGTTCCCAGATCATTCTAGATCATGTGGAAAATACTAAAGTGAGTTTTAAAAGAAAATCGAACAAAAACGTTAGCTCCTGGGAGCTCCAGAGGTTTCCAGAACTTCTTGAGAATCCCAAGTTTGACCGGTTTGACCAAAAGTTGACTTTAAAACTGGAGCACCGTATCATTTTTCAAATATTTTTTATAGATACTAGAGGTCAATAGCTTTCCAACGGTATATCGCACATAATTTTGGGATTTAAAACGAATTTATTATGAATTTTTGAAGGTGAAAAAGGCGATCAAATCGGCTTTTATCGCGAATACCGCAAACTTCTCAAAGTGACCTATCTCCAAACTATTTTTCATATAAAGTAGACTCCATTACCTTTCCAACGGTATATCACAACCTCAATTTGAAGTTCGTATGCATTTTTTGTGAATTTCGGACGAAATAGGACCTTTTCGCGAATACCGAAACCTATAGGGGCCTAAAAAGGATTATCTGGATGAATGAGGAGCAGTGCCGCCATGGCACTGGTCCACTGCCCCCATGGCATAGGTCCAGTACCGCCGCGGCACTCTCCCCCAGAATGGTCTATTTTTGTTATTTCTTTTGGGGGTTCATTTTGATTAATTAGAAACCAAAACGACGTAGTTCTATGTTCATAGATGTTTGGGACCAATGGGAGTACTTCTAAAATCCCAAAACCATCCCAAATTGGCCTATATAAACCCCCCATTGACTTCTCATTTTGGGGGGTGTCAAATGCAAGCTTGAAAAAGTTTTAGAGAGAAAGTTGCAGAGATAAGGTTAGAATAGAGAGAAAAGAAGCCTCCTTCTTTGATTTCCAAACAAGAGAGTGAGTTCTAAACTTTGTTTTTACTTCATTACCCATTTACTTCATACTCAATACACCCAATCACCATTTTAGTGAGCATTTAAGCGAGAGAAAGCTACTTTCATGTCCAATGTCACCACATATGAGTGAAACACCAAACTAAAAGTCCAATACATCAATATCATCTATTGATTGTTTATATACTTGTTTTCTTACTTTGTTGTTCATCTTCTCTTACCTCATTTCCTTTTTGTTTTCTTTATTTACTTACTAGTCTATCATCATCTAGATGATGACATGAAGTTTGAGGTGAGTGAATCCTTATGGATAGTAGCTCTTGACCTCAAAAACATGTTTGATAGATGATTTCAACTCCAATACATTCCTATGTATTCATGAAGTTGTCTTTAAAATGGAAATAATACTTTCCAATAATCTTGGAGGTTCTTGATGTGAGTCAAATGTTGACATTTTAAGTGGTTATAATCTTCATTAAGTATTAAAAATATGTTTTCAAAACCCCCTCTTAAACCCCTTATTTTGATTTCAAGAAATAAACCTTATTTTCTCAAAACCTTCAAAACAGTGAGTCATTTAACTTCAAAGAATTATTTTGAGTTCAATACTCAATATATGAATGCAAGACCACTTGGAAAGTCTTTCTAACTCATTATAGAACACCCATGATTTTTGGCTTGACTTGGAAGCATTTGAAAGGGGTCCATTTTTGTCCAAACATTCCTTCCAAACATTCTGCCTCTGTTGTCACAGCAGCTAGGTTGACTTTCAACTTGTTTTACAGAAAACTTTTCCAAAACGAGTGGTCCCAACTTATTTTTTCCTTACACTTCAATGTCTTAGGGAACTTCCTGTATAATATTAGCCTCTAAATATTTTGTTTTCATTTTCTAAGATGTTCTAACATTTCAGTCGACAATACGGACACTATTTCTGAATAACCTCTATTGTTTATATGATTTCTCTCAATCTGTGATAGTTATTAAAGATTGGTTTTTTGGGTTATGTTCTAGACACAATAAGAAAGCTATCTATAAAATATCATGCATTGAAAACATTCCTAACCCCTCATTTTAATTTCTAAAAGATCATGTTACTGTTCTATCCACTATTCACAACAAGCATACTTTTACTTCCATCCTTTGATTTGATGCTTACATGTACTCCAAATTAGCTCATGTCTTAGGGAGTAGTTCATACTACATTAGTACATATCCCATGATGATTTCCTTCATTCATTAATACACATTCTAGACTTCTAAGCCACTTTAGAAAGTCCATGTACACAAACACACTACAACCTTTGCACATTCTAGGATCATACATTGCATTCATGCAAGATATGGGGTTTTTGTAACTCCTAATCTAAGAAGATTATAAGGAATGATCCTGATCACACGTTCATGCTTCCCCTCAATCTAATTCTCCTTTCTCATCTGTTCCGGGGATTGAGAGATCTTCTTTTCTCAAAGATTAACATGCATCATTCTAGCTTGCTAAGGATCCTTGTTTTCTTTGATTTATTTGTTTCAAGAACAATTCATGTCCCCTTAGATTAGGAAAACTTGATTACTTAATATATGATTAGACGATTTTCCTAGGTTTATTCATGTGACCTTTCACTTTTGCATTGCATGATGTTTGGCTAAGATCTTATGAACGATATCTTATCTTTTGATCTTCCATTTCAAAAGTCTTGTGTGATGTAATATACTATCATAGTATTAATTGTCGAACCATACATAGTATAAGATGATTATTTGGATGCTAATTGAGGCCCGTCGAAAGACGGGGCTTGTTGAGGGTGTTTTAGTCGCGACAAAGGCTCCTTCCGCTCTCGTACCAAAACCCCGAGCCAAGTTCTTTGGTTATGAAGGGCCGGTGCCCTTTATCCATTTGGGTGAGTCAAAATTAGATTTTTTGGTTCCTTAAAGATCAAGTGGCGACTCTGTATCTATTTTCAACAGACCTTTTCCTTTCCTTTTTAAAAAACAATCTGAAAACAAAACCAAAAAGAGTGGATGAGCGGTTCCGCGTGTCCACAGGTTGGATCAGGAACAGGAACACCATCAGAAGGAAAACAACGAACATTAAGCTCTAAAGGGGTATCAACAATCTTATTATCAGTGAGGCGAGCACGCTCAAGAATGTCACCTGTATACTTAGATTAAGAAAGAAGATAACCTTTTGGAGAAAACCTAATTCCTTCATTTTAAAACAACGAGCTAATTCAGACTTCAACACTGCAATCCCATTAACATCATTACCAGTAATAATCATGTCATCAACATACAAAGAAAGCATAATATGACCAGCAATGATACACCTGAAAAAGAGAGCTAAATCATTCTCACTCGGGGAAAACCCAAATGAGGTAATCACAGTGGAAAACTTCTCAAACCAAGCTCGAGAGGCTTGTTTAAGACCATATAAGGCTTTCTTAAGCCTGCAAACTTCACCAGGACCATGAGGAACACCCGAAGGAGGAACCATGTAAACCTCCTCTTGGAGGTCTCCATTCAAGAAAGCATTTTTAACATACATCTGAGTTATATGCCATTAACGAATAGAAGCAACTGCAATAAGAATATGAATAGTAGTCATTTTAGCAACAGGAGCAAAAGTCTCCTCGTAATCCATACCATATTGTTGGGAAAAACCCTTGGCAACCAATCTTGCTTTGTACCTCTCAACAGACCCATCTGACTTGGTTTTGATTTTATAAACCCAACGAGAACCAATAGCACTCTTACCAGAAGGTAAGGGAACCAAACTCCAGGTGTCTGTCCTATACAATGCAGAGAGTTCCTCTGCCATAGCCTGCTGCCAAAGAGGATCAAGATCTGCCTCTTTATAGGACAGAGGCTCAGAGAGATCATGTACTGAAGATAAAAAGGAAGCAAAAGAATCCGAATAACAAGAATAAACAAAATCAAGTGATTGAGTGGACTTATGAGTGTGAGCAGGATAACGAGGAGGTTCCACAGCCTCAGCAGGTGATTGGGTGGCCTCTGGAAGCGAGGTAGCATCAGGTGGCAAGGTCCCAGTATCAGCAGAAGTAGAACCATATGGTGAGACAATATCAGTGGTGCATGGGGATGAAGAGGGCACACTATCAGTATCATCAGAGAATGGGTCAAGATGGATAAGATCAGATTTAGTCAACTCATGATGATTATCAAGAATAGAAAAGAAAGGTATGTGCTCAAGAAACACAACATGGCGAGAGACATATAGTTTCTTAGTAACTGGGTCAAAGCAATGATATCCCTTTTGACCCTCACCATAACTTAAAAAAAGATAAATAGCAGACTTTGGTGACAATTTAGTACGCTCTACACGAGGTCGAAGGACAAAACAAGTACAACCAAACACTTTTAAGGAAGAATAATCAGGAGCATGCCCATACAATTTTTTAAAAGGTGACAGACCTGAGCAGTAAGAGGACGAAATTTTATTAATTAGATTGATAGCAGTAAGGACAACCTCTCCCCAAAAATCACTAGGGACATATGCAGATAATAAAAGAGAGCAAACAGTTTCAACAATATGTCGATATTTCCTTTCAGCAACACCATTTTGCTCAGGAGTGTCTGTACAAGAGGACTGGTGAACAGTTCCATCTAAAGTAAGCAACTCACGAAATTTATGATAGGTATACTGTGGAGGCCTATACGAACGCTGCTGAGATTGGTTGTCAGATTTCCAATGAAAAGGTTGAGGTTGTTGTTGTTGTGGTGGTCGACCATATGAGGGTTGGTTACTGCTATTAGGCTAGTTTGCTCAACCCAATCTAGGACATTGAGCCTTCTAATGACCCTTCTCCTTACATTAGCTGCATACATCACTACCAACTCTCGAGTAAGGCTTATTTTGATTGTTGGATGGTGGTCGAAAATGGGCTGCTAAAACAGACAGAGTAGAGTCTGGGAAATACCCTTTCCAAACTGAGTCTTGATGTATTTCCTCGGCTACTAACTCATGGACAACATAATCAACTAACGGAAGTGGGCTACAATGGAGAATGGACCCACGAAGGCCCTCAAAATCATCACATAGAGCCATAAAAAAACTGAACCAGACGTTGTTCCTCCCTACTAGCGATATATGGTGCAATCGCCCGCAATTCGGGCGACTCCATAAGAGCCAACTGATCCCAAAAATCTGTCATTGTAGAATAGAACTCCTGAATACTCAAATTTTTTTGTTCAAGGTCAAGAATATCACACTCTAATTGGTACCTTTTCGCACAATTAGACTGTGTAAACAATTTAGCCAAATGATCACACACCTCCTTTGCATATTCAAACTTTGCCAATTGCATACCTATCGAGGGAGCAACAGAGTTGTTGATCCAAGTAATTATTTTCAAATTGTTTGTTTCCCAAACATCTAGCAATTCTGCAAATTTATTAGCCTGTTCATTCGTAGGTTTACTGAAATCTCCATTGATATAACCCCACATCTTCTTTCCCTTCAGAAAATTTTTCATCACATAATTCCAATATGCAATCCATCGAGTTTAACACTAATCGCTTGAAGTGAATCATCGCATTCAGCAGCCATTACGAAAACAAAGCAACACAAATGAACTAAAATCAAAAACAGATCCAAAAACACAAAACAAATGAACCAGAATCAGTGACAGATCCAAAACTGAACGCGAATCAATTCGAGATCCAAATACGAATCCGAATCAGCGAGAAGCCAAATACGAATCCAAATCAGCGAGAAATCTAAAAACGAACTAGAATCATTCGAAAAAAAAAGAAGAGACAATAAATCATCCGATAAATCCAAAAACGAACTAGAATCCAAATCGTGAATAAGATTCAAACCTGCTCTGATACCATGTGAATATATTAAATAATCAAGTAAGCAACTAAGGAAAAAGAGAAAAGAGAGCTAGAGTTTCTCATAACACAAAAACTGAATGAATGAATACATTAGAAAAGAAGAGACAATAATAGTATCTAGGTATACAGTATTACCCTAATAGAAAGTAAAAGACTAAACTACCCTAAATCTAATAAAACTAATAGCTAACTCTAATAACCTCCACGTGTCCAAAACCGATATCGTATCGAAGATTTGAGGTCTTTAGATACTCTAATAGTCGAGAAAAGATCAAGAACACCCAAGCTCTCCTCTCCTTCTCTCCTCTTGTCTCTAACAATATGTATAAAATAAGAAAGAAGACTAAGTCTTCTTTCCCTCTTTCCTTCTTTAAATATCTAAACCCATTATGGGTATTTTTAGTAAGTCCCCTATTAGTTTTACTTCATTTTAATTACACACCCACTAGTTATTAAACTAACTAGTTAACTACCCAAAAGTCTTTGAGCATTCATCTAAGCGGTCCCACACGTGGTCCTACAAACAAATTTTACAACGTTACTCATTAGCTTACTAATTATGCAACGTGTCGAATTTCGTCCTCACCAGGTATCTAATGACCCCCAATGAGTCGTTATCAATAATATAATAATCAATTATATTCACATATACGTAAATAAACATTTAAACACATAATTATGAGTTATTACTCATTTTTTCAACCATAGGGAATTCTTACCTGCCCAACTTCTGGACTGCTTTCAAGGCCAAATACTGGATTCTCAAAAAATGCCCCAAACAACTAGTGAGTCATCACTCAATTCACACGGGTTAATTAACACAATAGTGAGCATACCATGCATGCTAAAATAATATAGTTAAATACCGCGAGAGTGGGTATGACATCCTCTCCCCCTTAAAAGAAGTTTATCCCTAAACTTTCAATACCTCATGCCTCAAACAGAAATGGATACTTGACCTACATCTCATCCTCTCTTTCCCACATGGCTTCTTCCATTGAGTGATTTCGCCACAAGACCATTTCCAATGGAAATGTCTTATTTTGTAAAACCTTATCCTTTCTATCTAGGATTCTCACTGGATATTCAACATACGTCAAGTCTTCTCTGACTTCTAATGGCTCTGGAGTAATCACATGACATGAATTAGATACAACCCTTTTCAACATCGACACATGAAATACATCGTGTACATTAGCCAAGTCTTGTGGTAACACTAGCTGATAAGCTACTGGTCCCACTTTTTCAATAATCTCAAATGGTCCAACGTATCTAGGATTCAACTTCCCTCGCTTTCCAAACCTCGTAATCCCCTTGGAAGGTGAAACCTTCAAGAATATACACTCACCTACTTCAAATTCTAGTGGCTTTCGCCTCATATTCGCGTAGCTTTTGTAACGACTTTAAGCTGTTTTCAACCGTTGTTGTATTACCTTTACTTTATCCGCTGCCAACTAAACCATCTCAAGTTTTTCTAGTCTGCATTCCCCTACCTCAGTCCAACAAATCAGTGATCGACACTTATGCCCATACATTGCTTCATATGGTGCCATCTTAATACTAGGCTAAAAACTATTATTGTAGGCTAATTCAATCAATGATATATACTTTTCCTAGTCACCCTTAAAATTAAAAACACATAGTTGAAGCATATCCTCCAATATCTGAATCACATACACGGACTGTCCATCCGTCTATGGGTGAAAAGCTATACTAAAGTTTAACTTTGTACCCAAAGCTGCTTGTAGTCCTCTCCAGAATATAGATAAGAAACTACCATCTCTATCTGAAACTATAGACACCGGCGCTCCATGTAGTCTCACGATCTCCTTAACGTACAACTCCACAAGTTTCATCAATTCCTTTGTCTTAATGTGCAAGAAATGTGCGGACTTAGTCAATCGATCTACAATTACCCAAACACTGTCATTCGATCTTGTAGTCCTTTGAAATCCTGATACAAAATCCATTGTAATCTTTTCCTATTTTCATTCTGGTATATCCAAAAGTTGTAATAATCCTGCAGGCCTTGCTCTGCTTTGACTTACTAACAGACCAAGCATTTGGCTACGTGCTTAGCTACTTCTCTTTTCATTTTAGACCACCAGTATACCTCTCACAAATCTCGGCACATCTTGGTACTACCTAGATGAACTGTATACTTAGTGTTATGAGACTCTTCAAGTATCAACTCTTTAATCCCATCTACATTAGGTACACATACCCAATTTTTGAATTTCATAATATTATCCACAAAGGTATACTCTGGCTATTTATCTAGCGGTATTTCATCACAGATCTTCTTCAAAACTAGGTCTTGAAGTTATTTAATCTTTATCTTATTTATCAATATTAGTTGTGCTACAATAGCTGCAAGCAAACCTCCCTCAGTTATTGAAATGAACTTCAATTCCAACCTTTCCATTTTCCAAATAAGTTATTTCTATGAAGTCAAATCACAGGCCAAATTATTAGTGGACTTGCTGCTTAATGCGTTAGCAACTACATTTGCTTTTCAAGATTATAGTGAATCGATAAGTCGTAATCTTTCATCAATTCCAACCACCACCTCTATCTCATATTCAGTTCTTTTTGAGTAAACATATACTTTAAGCCCTTGTAATCTATGTAGATATCACACTTTTACCTATAAAGATAGTGCGTCCAGATTTTCAATACAAAGATCACTGCTGCTAACTCAAGATCATGAGTTGGATAATTCAATTCATGTACCTTTAACTAATGTGAACCATAAGCAATCACGTTGTCGTTCTGCATCAGAATACACTCAGTCCTCTATGTGAAGCATCATTGTAGATCCTTTTGTAAAAATGATTTTGTGAAAATGCTTTGATGAGAATGCTTTGATATCATGAGTGGATCCGTCGTGGATTCTTTTGAGAAAATGATTTAATGAGAATTGTTTGACGAACGTGAACTAGTAGAAGCATTACTTGAAAAGAAATTATTGTACTTCTTTTCTTTATAGGTAAGATTGAAACCCAATCTGGCTTTATCAAAAACACATCTTTGTTTTCCCAAAATCATATTCAAATTTTGCTCTCCATGAGTAAATTTTGCCAATGTTTTTGTCAAGTCTTCAACTTGTTTCTTCAACTCAATGTTTTCCTTTTCAAAATCAGTTGTAGGAATTGTTCTTAAAGAAAGCATTTCATTTTCTTTTCTCAAGGACTTATTTTGTGATTTTAATTTACTAAGCTCATTGGAAAGTGAGGTGAAATTCTTTTTGAGAACTAGGTACTTGGTTCCTAAATTTTCCGATTCCTCATGCAATTCATCAAATGCATTTTGAAGCTCATCATAGTTATGAGACTCATTACAAAAATCATAGTTAGAGTCTAACTCATTACTTTCGTATGCTATGAGACAAATATTAGTGTGGACACGCAGAATCGAAGAGTCCACCCCCGTTTCGTTTCCCGATGGGGTTTCAGAATTGATTTTCCTTTGTTTTGAAATTATTTTGAAAAAGGACTGTTGAAATTAGATACAGAGTCGCTGCTTGGTCTTTAAGGAACCAATAAACCTAATTTTGACTCAACCAAACGGATAAAGGGCACCGGCCCTTCATAACCAAAGAACTTGGCTCGGGGTTTTGGTACGAGAGAGGAAGGAGCCTTTGTTTCGACTAAAACACTCTCAACTCGCCCCATCTTTCAACGGGCCTCAATTAGCATCCAAATAATCATCTTATATTATGCTTGGTTCGACAGTTAATACTATGATAGTATATTACTTCACACAAGAATTTTGAAATGGAAGATCAAAAGATAAGATATCATTCATAAGGTCTAAGCCAAATATCACACAATGCAAAGGTAAAATATCACACAAACAAACCTAGAAAAAATCGTCTAATCACATATCAAGTAATCAAGTTTTCCTAGTCTAGAAGGGGACATGAATTATTTTTGAAACAATTAATCAAAGAAAACAAATATGCTTAGCAACCTAGTATGATGCATGTTAATCTTTGAGAAAAGATCTCTCAATCCTCGGGACGGATGAGAAAGGAAGATTAGATCGAGGGGGAGCATGAACATATGATCAAGTTCACTCCTTATAATCTCCTTAGATTAGGAGTCACAAAAACTCCAAATCTTGCATGGATGCAATGTATGATCCTAGAATGTGCAAAGGTTGTAGTGTGTTTGTGTACATGGACTTTCTAAAGTGACTTAGAAGTCTAGAGTATGCTTGAATGTATGAAGAAAATTATTATAGGATGTATACAAATGTAGTATGAACTACTTCCTAATATATGAGCTAATTTGGAGTGCATGTAAGCATCAAATCAAAGAATGAAAGTAAAAACATGCTTGTTGTGAATAGTGGACATAATAGTGAGTTGATTTTGTAAAAATGAAAAAGTGAGGTTAGAAATGTTTTCAATTCATGATTTTTTGTGTACATCATCCTTATAGTGTCTAGAACACAAAACAAAAACCCAAATCAAGATTGTATTTACAGATTGAGAGAAATCATATAAACAAGAGAGGTTGTTCAGAAATAGAGTTCGTATTGTCGACTGAAATGTACAAAAATCTTTGAAAATGAAAACAAAACATTTAGAGGCCCATTTTATACAGAAAGTTCCCCAAGACACTGAAGTTCAAGGGAAAATGAGTTGAGGCCACTCTCTTTGGAAAAGTTTTTTGGAAAAAAAGTTAAAAGTCAACAAAGCTTCTGTGACAGCAAAAACAGAATGTTTGGATTGAATGTTTGGGTCAAAATGGAACCCTTCCAAGTGTTTTCAAGTCAAACCAAAAATCAATGGTATGATTTAATGAGTTAGGAAGACTTTACAAGTGGCCTTGTAATCACCCATTGAGTATTGAAGTTAGAATGACATTTTAAAGTTTGAACAACTCACTGTTT
The DNA here is from genome assembly GCA_033977485.1 of Hydrangea macrophylla. Lineage (NCBI taxonomy): Eukaryota > Viridiplantae > Streptophyta > Magnoliopsida > Cornales > Hydrangeaceae > Hydrangea > Hydrangea macrophylla. The sequence goes on from CM066991.1 coordinate 143,511,008, forward strand.
TTAAGATTTGGGGAAAAATAAGTGTTTTAGTTTTGGAAATCAAAATTAGGGGTTTAAGAGGGGTTTTGAAAGTATACTTCCAGAACTTGGATGAATATTCTAACCACTTGGAATATCAATTCCTAACTCATTTCAAGAACTTCCCAAGTATTTGTAAAATATTATTTTATTTGGAAACCAAACTCAAGAATCCATGGAAGTATGATACATGAGAGGATAGATGATACATGGTATGATACAATATGCTAAAAGTGGTAAAGAATATGTTCATGGGATGTGGGTTCATCTAGATACAAGAGAGTGTTGCATCAAAGTATGAAAGTCAAAAAGTGGTCTGCTGTGAATAGTGTTCAGGTTGTGTACATCACTTTATAAAATCATAATAGAAGGTCAAGCATGCCTAGGAAAATGTGGGAAAAATCAAAGAGCCTCCCTAGTGTGTCTAGAGTACACTTAAAAAGACTAAACTTTAATATCTATCACAGATTAAAAGAAACAAATCATAATGTACAGATGACTCAGAAACAAAAGCTGCACTGTTGATTGATTTTGTATGATTTTTCATAAATCAAAGAAAACCTTCCTGATAGCCCATTATATACCGAGAGTTCCCTAAGACACCCAAGTTTTATATAAAAAAAATCAGAAAAGATGTATGCACAGTGACAAAAATGTCCAGAATAAGTGCAAGAAGTCAGGTAAACATTCTATTAGAATAGAGGCAGATTATGAATATGAACGTCTAAAATACAGAAAACACATTTTCACATTTCCTAAATTAATGAGGTAAAAAATGGGTGTAGACTAAAATGTATTAGGAAGATTTTCCAAGTGGTCTTGCCTCAATACCTCAACTATTTAATTCTAGAAAAATCTTTGAACTCAAATCATTCACTATTTTGCATCACTGTTAAGAAAATCCATTAAGTTTTTTAGAAAACAGTTTGGGTTTTTGAATGGGGGTTTTTGAATGTGGGTCAGTGCCGCTGTGGAAGTCAACCCCCCGGTTGACCAAATTTTGCTTTTAGGCCCCCAGAACTCTCGAAATTCATAAAACGACCCTATTTCGTCCAAAATTCACAAAAAAATCATATAAAATCTAAATTAAAATTGTGATATACTTTCCATAAAAAATAGTTTGGAGTTGGGTCACTCTAGACACCCTGATTTTGACCAAACGTCGAATTAAGGAGAGTGTTACCTCCATATCCGATGATGACAATGTCCGAACTTATCTAGGACTTCCAAAGATGATTCAAGCTCTTCGAAAGATTCCCCAACCCAAAACAAAAAGAAAAAAAAGAAAGGAAAAGAAAAAGAATAAGCAGAACGGCATTCTGTGATTGCCGCAAATTTCATCAAGTGCCGCAAAAATAATGAATTTTATGAAAAAAGGCAGTCCCTGGAGTTATCTGCGGCATTCAGTGAATGCCGTTCCGACAGTCAGTGAATGTCGCACCGACATTCACTGAATGCCGATGCGGCATTTACTGAGTGCCGCTTCCATCTTCGGTGAGTGCCGCGTCTTTACAACAGACAGCTGGCATACAGCACATTTTGTACTATAAAAAGGATGCCTAAATTAGGTTTTCAATCCTGAAATGAGTTAAATACCCCTTTAAAATTGTCTATAAATAGAGGATGAATATTCACTTGCAAAAAAAAGAAGAGGGAGAGATTTTCTTTGAATCTAGAGGTTATATAAGTGTTTTTCTTGCCTTAATCTTCATAAATAGGAGTGAGTTTAGAATAGTTTAAAGAAAGAGTTGTGTGAATTAGTATAGAAGAGCTTGATTGGTCTTTGGAAGTCCTCCAAAATCACCAAGTTGAGGATACTTTGGAGGTAAACTCTAGCGTAATTAGTCTTTGTATAAATTTAATTATGGTATGCATTGAGTTTCTTTAGTTTCCTTTTTCTCATTTTTGTGTTCATCCCTTGGATTCATAAGACTTTCAATGTCTTACTTGAATCTCTTGGTTTAAAATCCCTAAATCTCCTTGTAATCTTGTGATTCAAAAGGGGATAAAGGTTGATGTTAGAATATTTAACATAATGGACTTAAACCTATCCTCATGGTTTGAGGTTTGTAATGATTAAGTTTCATGAAGTTCTTCTATACTTATTTGAAATTTACAAACATAAGTATATTTAGTCTCCAATGACCATCAAAAGGTATGAGAATTAGCTTTAGACAAGCCTAATTCCATGGCTTACTTGTCTAAAGTTAATAGGAATGAAGTAAATTAACCCAATGAGCAGTGAGTTCACAATTTGTTTTTAATCATAGATTTTTATCCGAACATCGAATCGTTGGAATAGAATGAAACCAACGGAAATGTGTTTATAACTCAAAGTTCTACCACTGTAATTTTTGTTTTAAGGTTGTTTTATGCTTTGGGTGGTTTGATCAAGGGTTTTGTAGAACAACCAAAATATGTTCAGAATTTCAGAACAGTAATACTCTTTTGAAATAAGTAAATTAGAACCTTAATCAAGCACTTGGGACCCAAAATATATTTTTCTAAGTAGATTAATGTGTTAGGAAGCTACCCTAAAAAGAACAAATTATTTATGATTTAATTACTATTTTTAGAAAATCATGCAAGAACTCTGGAAGGAAGGTTGTTAAATCCTGAGTGATGTCTGGTGTTTGTCCAATCCCAAGAGATCTAACCGTTGACACTTTGATTTCTTTTTTGGGTTAAAAACTAGACACACAGAGGCATCTTGTGTCCAAAATTCACCAAGAACAAACCATGGGAACCATGCTTTCTATTTCTTTAAAGTTCTGATCTGCTCTCAGCAATTTCCAAAATTCTGCAATAATTTTGATCAATCTCATAAATAATGGCTTAGATGACATTTTCATGAGTTAAGGTTCAAACCATGTTTCAATAACAATTAGGTAAGCTTGAATTTAAAGTTTAAGTGACCTAGAACAATAAGTATTCTGTAATAACCTGCATTTTCTTGCATTGTCATATTTAAAATTAAATTTACATTGTCTGCTTTTATTTTCAATTCTTATGTGAAAAATTTATTTCTTGACTAATCTCATAATTGAAATTTCTTTTGGGGTCAAAATGCGATTTTCATAAAATCTGGCAATACCTGTGTTAAATTTCAACTCTGTATTTCCAAAACGGTGAAAATAATTTCTTTGGATTCAATCAGTATTTTTATGAAACCAGAAAATCACTTCCTACGTTAAAATGAATTTTCTGTATTTTTGTGATGAACACCGTGTCACGAAAATACCAGTTTAGGTTTAAAACTGTCCGCGCAGTGCTAAACTTCCACAGAATTTTGGGAGTGACTGATTGGACAAATTTCTTTATACCCAATTATTATTACTAATGATTTTCCTTAGGCCTTGTTTGGCAAATGCTTGTAGTATGTGTGTTGTCCTAATGCCATAAGCTTGAATTCCCAAACACACCTTGACCCACATCATCTCCACCTACCCTTTCAATTATCAGTGGAGCTTTATGAAATGCAGTGTATATCTACATCATTCTGCACATTCCTACTAATTAATGGAATTGAGTGGTTAATGAGTGGAATGTTAGGCCATTGTCTATAAGTGGGAGTTTGATTATTTATACACTCACATACACTCAAACACACTACACATTCTGCACTTCTAGCACAGAGAGTAATTCAGAATTCACAGAGAGATAAGAGAGTGCAGAGAGTTTTTCAAATTTTATAGAGAGAGAGAAGAGCTCAATCCTCCATAGCCAAAGCTTGAAATTGAAAATTCGTATTTCTTTCTCAACAAACTTCTTCAATCTATATCACAGTGAGTATTCTAAACTCACTTGGAATGTAATCTTATATTTATTTACTGTTAGTTTAGTCTAATTTGAAGAACACCATTGTTAATTTTCGTATGAAAGCTTGAAACTCAAAAATGGTAATTTTTCAAACTTAACCAAAATCAATTCTGTGAATCGGGAATGAAAGATCTTAGTCCCAATAAGATGTGGTTCGAATACTACAGCTTAATTCATCCGTATTGCGACGTATCATTGATTTAAAGTTTTGTCACCTCTCGGTTTTACGTGAAATCCGAGAGCTACGATGAAAATTAGTTAAAACCGATTACGTATTCGTAATCCTTGCGAGAAAAGGAAGAGGTTCATATATTGTGAGACATATATAGTCACAGAATCGAAATGGGTCAAAAAGACCCCTGTTTTGCTAAAACAGAGCAGTTCCTGCGGAGAAGATGAAGCCTCTGCTTCATCTCGCGCCACTATCGCGCGCGCGAGAATCGCGCGAGCGGCCCGCGCGAGCGATCTTTCGCGCGAGCGGTCCGCGCGCGCGATCCTCGTTTCCACAGGCAGACAGAAGAGTTTATATATATAAAGGAAAATTAGGTTGGTCGCGCGAGCGAGGGTCGCGCGAGAATCCTTTTGCGCGAGCGATTCGCGCGCGCGACCTTGGTTTTCTCAGGCAGACAGAAAAGTTTATAATAATAAAGGAAAATTGGGCATATCGCGCGAGCGGTCCGCGCGAGCGATCTTTCGCGCGAGCGGCCCGCGCGCGCGAGTTCTGACAGTTTGTGGTTTTTGTCTGTTTTGTGTTTAAGGACTGTTTTGTTCAAATTTTATATACTATTAAGGTTCTGTTTGGGAAATTTTGTTAATCAGAACTCTTTTTGGTTACATTTGAACGATTAAAACATTTCAGTATGACTTATCAATCCCCGTACGCGCGTTGTTCTTTTAATTCAGTATTTTGCTTATGTTCAAGTGCATATCATTCATGTGGGGTCAGTGGTACATGCATGTGGGTGTCAGTCTGTGTGGAAAAGAGTAATGGTAGTGTGGAAAGAGTATGAGTTTGAGTTGTGGTCGTGGTCGTGGTTGTGGTTGTGGTTGTGGTTGTTGTTATGGGTGAGATTGTGGAGAGGGTATCTTTGAAATGCGAAGGTGGCAAATATGGACACTCCCTGATGCCCATGGAAGCGTTAAAGTGTGTGACGCCGAACTTGGACACTCACTGGAACCCATGGAAGTGCTAAAGTGTGGCCTACGGACACTCCCTGATACTCGAGTCTGGATACTGTGTGAGGGGTTGCCCCGGTATTTGCATGGCGGTTAGGGTATTCAAAGTGTGAGGCATTGGACACTCCCTGGTACCCCGGACCAAAGTGTGAGGCAAACTGGACACTCCCTGGCGCCCCGTTGCTAAAGTGTGGCTATCTGAGTGTTTCGAAGATACCAGGAGTAGGATAGTGGGTTGTTGGGTTTTGTCGAGAGAAAAGAGTCGGTCAGATGAGATGGTGCATCGTTCTCATACACGGTCACATATGTATGAATTTATCTTTTAAATAATGTTGTGGTTGTTTTCTAAACGAGCTCTTTATCTTAAATATAAACTTGTGGTTTTTAAATGGAAATGGAAAAAGGTAAATGAGTATGTTTTACATTCAAAGTTATGTTTTTAATACTCACCAGCTTCTTGAAGCTGACGGCTTTGATGCGTCCTGGATATTCGTGTTCAGGCTTTGCAGGTTATAATCAGGAAGAACCTTATGACTACGCTAATTGAGAACAACTGCTGGAAAGAGAATTTACTGTTATCTGCTTTAAGTTTATGTGCTTTAAGTTATGAATTAGTTTTGTAATAAGGATGACTGTAATAGACTTTAAGTTATTTCAAGGCAGTCTGTGCCTTAGTTGACCCCGTACCATAAGATGTAATAAGTTAGAAAAATTTTATAAGCCTTGATTGCTCTACTCTGATTAATAGTTTTATGTTGTTCGACGTTTGGGACGGAATCGATCCTTCAAACTGTCGCGACCTACGGGTCCATAAAGGAAATTAAACGCTTTCCATATTTATGCTACGTCGGGGCGTGACAGGATTTAGTGGTATCAGAGCCAGGTTGTTTCCTAGATTGACCAGGCTCAGTTATTCACGCCACAGATTAGTGACACAGGGTACCCTTAAGTTTTACTAAGCTATACAACCAAGTTTCTCTAATAATAGTCTGATTTACCAAGCTCATATTTACCAAACCACCAAGTTCCAGTTTTAGTTTAGTACGGATTATCCTTAGTTCAGAAACTAAGTTCTAGGTTGGTTTCGTCATAGAGAAGATTACACGATTGTCTTGTCACATCGACAAGAATGATAGCAATTTCCATATATTTTCAGACATATCCATTTAGAATTAGCCGAGACGGCCATAACTTATGATGCCCCTACAGACGGATAGTAGCCGAGTTTCTAAGGAGTTAAAGCATACCATAGCCTTCATAAATAGCTTAGGCACTGACAAACTTCCTGAGTCAAATCTCGGAACAGTCAGCATGGCCCACAGCCCAGAGTAAGGAGAATAAGAATAAGAATACGACCTCTTTGCTATTAGACAACCCTAGTTCGAATACGTGTTTAGTGTATTATGTGTACTTGATATATATTGCATATTTAGATTTTATTGTATGCTTATGATTAAATACGAGTATGTGATATAGTGATATATACTCCTTTGACAATTGTCGTCATTTAAATTACTTCATAGTACTGTTGCATGCATGTTTCTCATTCTGCTATCACTATCATGCATAGAATGGCTGGGAGACCAAGGGGAAACAGGAATTTGATTGAGGGAGCACCTAAGGCTGCCGATCCCACGGGAATATTTGAAGCTTTCATCAGACGTCTCGAAAGGGTTAGTAATGCGAATGAAAACCAACGAGACCGCCAGACTGGAGATAAGCTGCTGGAGAGATTTCGTGCGCTCAGACCCGAGCAGTTTGCGGGTGCCACGGAACCCTGGAAAGCGGAATAGTGGTTAAGACAGATGGACCGCATGTTCGAAGCTGTCCAATGCAACGAGATGGACAAGAGGAGATTGGCTACATTTCAATTGACTGACGCCGTTGCAGATTGGTGGGACTCGGTCATAGCCACTATCGGAAACACAGCTGCTATGGGGATGACCTGGACCGTATTCAAAGGAAGGTTCCTAGAAAAGTATTTCCCAGCTACAGAAAGGCACAGGAAAGAGAAGGAGTTCATGAATTTAACTCAGGGGACTAAGTCAGTGCAAGAGTACACTACTCAGTTCGAGAGGCTGTCTCGGTTTGCCCCTCACATGGTTGATACTGAGGAGAAGAAGATTCGTAAGTATAACCAAGGGCTGACACCGCAGATTCGCCGTCTGACTCTCGGTCATTTGGATAAGTCGTTTGAAGGACTTGTTGGTTTGGCTACCGATCTGGAAGAAGATGCTAGAGTGAACCGTAAGCAGTTCGAATTTTGACCACCTCAGAGGGGAAATTTTGGGAATAGATCACCGGTGAATCGTACCCAAGGGCAGAAGAGGAATTTTGACGGGAGCAAGAAGGCACAAGCTATTACCTATCCGACTCAACCCCGAGTAAGAGAAGGAAGTAGTGGTGTAAAGTGCTTCAACTGTGGCAACCCTGGTCATTTGGCTCGTGATTGTAAGGCACCAAGGCGTGCTGCTCAACAAGGGATAGTCTGCTTCAACTGTGGTGAACCAGGTCACATCAGCAAGTTCTGCACTGCTCCTAAGCAAGTGACTTATGGACAACATGGTCAGACCCGCTTGAATACTGTTATTCCTGATGCCGCTGGATATGATGGAACTGTATATAAAGAAGGAGATTATGGAGAGGCTCAACCTGATCAGCAAGCAGTGGAAGGTACATTGACTCTATTTAACTCCCATGTTAACGTGTTATTTGATACGGGTGCTGCTCTATCATTCATATCTATTAATACAATTCAAAGATTGGGTATCTTACCTCATCGGTTAGAGAAAGCTTTGAAGGCTACCTCACCATTAGGAGCCTCAGTCAAGTTAGGACATGTGTGCAAGGATTGTCCTCTACGGGTAGGAGACCGTGAGATCCCATCTAGATTGATTGTCCTTTCAATAAAGGAGTTCGACATAATCCTAGGGATGGATTGGCTATCTCAGAATCAAGCAACGCTGAATTGTGCGAGGAAGAGAATTATATTCTCCAACAACGAGAATCAATCGTTTGATTTTCAGTGTAATCCTTTGGGAGATATGTTCCTCACAAGGTGTTTAGCCAACATCGAAGTCGCCAGTACAAAGTTGACAGTGTCATCCATACCTATAGTCAAGGACTTCGAGGAAGTATTTCAAGACGTTTCTGGCTTACCGCCCGAGAGAAGTATAGAGTTCTGTATTGAGCTCATACCGGGTACGACTCCGATCACCAAGGTTCCCTACAGAATGGCCCCCACCGAATTGTTGGAACTTAAGGGACAAGTTCAAGAGCTCGAGGACCTAGGTTTTGTACGTCCAAGTACATCGCCTTGGTGAGCACCAGTGTTATTTGTGAAGAAGAAGGACGGGACGCTCAGGCTGTGTATCGACTACAGAGAACTGAACCGCGTGACGATCAAGAACAAGTATCCTTTGCCTCGGATCGACGATTTATTTGATCAACTACAAGGAGCTACGATATTTTCCAAGATAGACCTTAGGTCGGGATATCATCAGTTGAGGGTACGAAAAGAAGACATACCTAAGACTGCTTTCAGAACCCGATATGGTCATTATGAATTTCTGGTGATGCCGTTTGGAATGACGAACGCCCCGGCAGTGTTTATGGATCTGATGAACAGAGTGTTCAAGCCTTATTTAGATCAGTTTGTCATCGTCTTCATTGATGATATTTTGATCTATTCTAAGTCAGGAGAAGAACTCGAACAACATCTACGGATTGCGATGCAGACGCTCAAGGATCACCAGTTGTATGCCAAATTTAGTAAGTATGAGTTCTGGTTGGAAGAAGTGAAATTTTTGGGACACAAGGTGTCATCTCAAGGAATTTCTGTGGATTCATCCAAGACCGATGCCGTATCCAACTGGGTTAGGCCAAGCAACCCTACAGAAGTTCGGAGTTTTCTTGGACTCGCAGGCTATTACAGGAGATTTGTTGAGGGATTCTCTAAAATAGCCGCACCATTGACTGGATTGACGAAGAAGAATTTGAAGTTCGAGTGGACAGAGAAGCATGAGCGAGCCTTTCTAGAGTTGAAAGAGAGACTCACTACCGCACCAGTACTAGCAATACCCAAGCCTGATGAGAAGTTCACTATCTTTAGTGACGCGTCATATCAAGGACTGGGGTGTGTACTTATGCAAGATAGCAGAGTTATAGCCTATGGATCTAGACAGCTGAAGCCGAATGAGTTGAACTATCCTATTCATGATTTGGAGTTGGCAGCAGTGGTATTTGCACTCAAGATTTGGAGACACTACCTCTACGGTGAGAAGTTTGATTTGTTCTCCGATCACAAGAGTTTGAAATATTTGTTCACACAGAAAGAGTTGAACATGAGGCAACGCAGATGGATGGAGTTGATCAAAGATTACGACTTCACGTTGGAATACCACCCTGGTAAAGCTAATGTGGTCGCTGATGCTTTGAGTCGGCAGACTCGGGAGACGATCGCCTCTTTAATGGTTAGAGAATGGCGAGCATTGGAGACGTTGGCGGAGTTCGATGTACAGAGTGCTGAAAGAGGAGAAGGACAACTTTTCGGATGTCTTATCCTACAGCCTGTTCTCATTGACCGCATTATTGGAACTCATAAAGAAGATGAGAAATTTCAGACATGGTTCAAGAAGATGTCAGAGAAGGACCCGACAGAATGGAAGGTGGGAATCGATGGAGGGTATCGTTGCAGGAATAGATTATGTGTGCCGGATGTTGGAGAGCTTAGAAAGGATATCCTGGAAGAAGCACATAAATCAAGGTATACAGTTCACCCAGGAGGAACGAAGATGTATAAAGATTTGAAGAGAAATTTCTGGTGGGAAGGTATGAAGAAAGACGTGGCCGGATTTGTATCCAAGTGTTTGACGTGTCAGCAAGTCAAGGCTGAACATCAGAGACCCTCAGGATTGTTGCAACCGCTACCTATTCCTGGTTGGAAGTGGGAGCACATTACGATGGATTTTGTAGTAGGATTGCCTCGATCACAGCAGAATCATGACGCTATTTGGGTAATTGTGGATCGATTGACGAAGTCGGCTCATTTTATCGCTTACAGTATGACATACCCGGTGGAAAAGATGAGCCGGATGTACATACAATAAATGGTGCGACTTCACGGTGCACCTGTGTCGATTGTGTCAGACCGTGACGCACGTTTTACTTCTGGATTTTGGGAAAGTCTACAAGAAGCTATGGGAACTTCGCTCAAGATGAGCACTGCTTTTCACCCTCAGACAGATGGGCAAACTGAGCGTGTCAATCAGATCATGGAAAACATGCTTAGGGCTTGTGTGATCGATTTTGAAGAATCTTGGGAAACACACTTGCCTTTGGTGGAATTTGCCTATAACAATAGTTATCACGCGAGTATCGGTATGGCTCCGTTCGAAGCACTGTACGGACGACCATGTCGTTCTCCATTGTGTTGGGCAGAAGTTGGAGACACGGAATTGTTGGGACCAGATCTGGTTAGAGAAACTAACGAAAAGATTTCCCTGGTCAAGGAAAGGATGAGAACCGCTCAGAGCCGGTATAAGAGTTATGCTGATCGACGCCGAAAAGATCTGGAATTTAGTGTTGGAGATCACGTACTTCTTAAGGTTTCACCGACACGAGAAGTAGTACGCTTTGGTCTCAAGAGAGGGAAGTTAGCTCCGCGTTTCATTGGACCGTTTGAGATTTTGGAACGTGTCGGGATAGTAGCTTATCGACTGGCACTACCACCGAAGATGTCTGGGGTTCACAACGTGTTTCACGTGAGTATGTTGAGGAAATACATACGAGATCCCTCGCACGTGGTTAGCTATGACGACATTGAGACAAGTCATAACGTTTCTTACAAGGAGAAACCTGTGAAGATTCTGGATCAGAGTATCAAGAAGCTGAGAAATAAGGATATCCCGTTGGTGAAGGTTCAGTGGAATCACCATGATGAGAATGAAGCCTCGTGGGAAGTAGAAGCTGATATGAGGAAGAAGTACCCGGAGTTGTTTCATGACTAGTTAGTCTTGATTTCGGGGACGAAATCCTGTTTAAGGGAGGAAGGGTGTAATAACCTGCATTTTCTTGCATTGTCATATTTAAAATTAAATTTACATTGTCTGCTTTTATTTTCAATTCTTATGTGAAAAATTTATTTCTTGACTAATCTCATAATTGAAATTTCTTTTGGGGTCAAAATGCGATTTTCATAAAATCTGGCAATACCTGTGTTAAATTTCAACTCTGTATTTCCAAAACGGTGAAAATAATTTCTTTGGATTCAATCAGTATTTTTATGAAACCAGAAAATCACTTCCTACGTTAAAATGAATTTTCTGTATTTTTGTGATGAACACCGTGTCACGAAAATACCAGTTTAGGTTTAAAACTGTCCGCGCAGTGCTAAACTTCCACAGAATTTTGGGAGTGACTGATTGGACAAATTTCTTTATACCCAATTATTATTACTAATGATTTTCCTTAGGCCTTGTTTGGCAAATGCTTGTAGTATGTGTGTTGTCCTAATGCCATAAGCTTGAATTCCCAAACACACCTTGACCCACATCATCTCCACCTACCCTTTCAATTATCAGTGGAGCTTTATGAAATGCAGTGTATATCTACATCATTCTGCACATTCCTACTAATTAATGGAAGTGAGTGGTTAATGAGTGGAATTTTAGGCCATTGTCTATAAGTGGGAGTTTGATTATTTATACACTCACATACACTCAAACACACTACACATTCTGCACTTCTAGCACAGAGAGTAATTCAGAATTCACAGAGAGATAAGAGAGTGCAGAGAGTTTTTCAAATTTTATAGAGAGAGAGAAGAGCTCAATCCTCCATAGCCAAAGCTTGAAATTGAAAATTCGTATTTCTTTCTCAACAAACTTCTTCAATCTATATCACAGTGAGTATTCTAAACTCACTTGGAATGTAATCTCATATTTATTTTCTGTTAGTTTAGCCTAATTTGAAGAACACCATTGTTAATTTTCGTATGAAAGCTTGAAACTCAAAAATGGTAATTTTTCAAACTTAACCAAAATCAATTCTGTGAATTGGGAATGAAAGATCTTAGTCCCAATAAGCTGTGGTTCGAATACTACGGCTTAATTCATCCGTATTGCGACGTATCATTGATTTAAAGTTTTGTCACCTCTCGGTTTTACGTGAAATCCGAGAGCTACGATGAAAATTAGTTAAAACCGATTACGTATTCGTAATCCTTGCAAGAAAAGGAAGAGGTTCATATATTGTGAGACATATATAGTCACAGAATCGAAATGGGTCAAAAAGACCCCTGTTTTGCTGAAACAGAGCAGTTCCTGCGGAGAAGATGAAGCCTCTGCTTCATCTCGCGCCACTATCGCGCGCGCGAGAATCGCGCGAGCGGCCCGCGCGAGCGATCTTTCGCGCGAGAGGTCCGCGCGCGCGATCCTCGTTTCCACAGGCAGACAGAAGAGTTTATATATATAAAGGAAAATTAGGTTGGTCGCGCGAGCGAGGGTCGCGCGAGAATCCTTTCGCGCGAGCGATTCGCGCGCGCGACCTTGGTTTTCTCAGGCAGACAGAAAAGTTTATAATAATAAAGGAAAATTGGGCATATCGCGCGAGCGGTCCGCGCGAGCGATCTTTCGCGCGAGCGGCCCGCGCGCGCGAGTTCTGACAGTTTGTGGTTTTTGTCTGTTTTGTGTTTAAGGACTGTTTTGTTCAACTTTTATATACTATTAAGGTTCTGTTTGGGAAATTTTGTTAATCAGAACTCTTTTTGGTTACATTTGAACGATTAAAACATTTCAGTATGACTTATCAATCCCCGTACGCGCGTTGTTCTTTTAATTCAGTATTTTGCTTATGTTCAAGTGCATATCATTCATGTGGGGTCAGTGGTACATGCATGTGGGTGTCAGTCTGTGTGGAAAAGAGTAATGGTAGTATGGAAAAGAGTAATGGTAGTGTGGAAAGAGTATGAGTTTGAGTTGTGGTCGTGGTCGTGGTTGTGGTTGTGGTTGTGGTTGTGGTTGTGGGTGAGATTGTGGAGAGGGTATCTTTGAAATGCGAAGGTGGCAAATATGGACACTCCCTGATGCCCATGGAAGCGTTAAAGTGTGTGACCCCGAACTTGGACACTCACTGGCACCCATGGAAGTGCTAAAGTGTGGCCTACGGACACTCCCTGATACTCGAGTCTGGATACTGTGTGAGGGGTTGCCCCGGTATTTGCATGGCGGTTAGGGTATTCAAAGTGTGAGGCATTGGACACTCCCTGGTACCCCGGACCAAAGTGTGAGGCAAACTGGACACTCCCTGGCGCCCCGTTGCTAAAGTGTGGCTATCTGAGTGTTTCGAAGATACCAGGAGTAGGATAGTGGGTTGTTGGGTTTTGTCGAGAGAAAAGAGTCGGTCAGATGAGATGGTGCATCGTTCTCATACACGGTCACATATGTATGAATTTATCTTTTAAATAATGTTGTGGTTGTTTTCTAAACGAGCTCTTTATCTTAAATATAAACTTGTGGTTTTTAAATGGAAATGGAAAAAGGTAAATGAGTATGTTTTACATTCAAAGTTATGTTTTTAATACTCACCAGCTTCTTGAAGCTGACGGCGTTGATGCGTCCTGGACATTCGTGTTCAGGCTTTGCAGGTTATAATCAGGAAGAACCTTATGACTACGCTAATTGAGAACAACTGCTGGAAAGAGAATTTACTGTTATCTGCTTTAAGTTTATGTGCTTTAAGTTATGAATTAGTTTTGTAATAAGGATGACTGTAATAGACTTTAAGTTATTTCAAGGCAGTCTGTGCCTTAGTTGACCCCGTACCATAAGATGTAATAAGTTAGAAAAATTTTATAAGCCTTGATTGCTCTACTCTGATTAATAGTTTTATGTTGTTCGACGTTTGGGACGGAATCGATCCTTCAAACTGTCGCGACCTACGGGTCCATAAAGGAAATTAAACGCTTTCCATATTTATGCTACGTCGGGGCGTGACATATTCCATGACCTTTTCTTGTTTATGTTTACATTCATTCGTGTGACTTGACATTCATGATTAGGATTCTTATGCTTTAGGTTAACTACATTCTGTAGATTTAGGTTAGAGGCCTGAGATCATTATTCAATTTTTTTTATGTTGTATATCATGGGGACTAGCCCTTGTTTTGTAGCGCTGATGAGGTATGACTTTTCGACTCTCCCTTAGCTTAACTGTTCTTTGATTTTATCGATTTTATGACTTCATGCACGACACATTAGAATTAGGTTTTTGCCTTATGTGAATACATGTGATTAGAGACTCTTTTCTAGGATTTTCTTTCATTTGTTTGCATTGCACGTTTAATATCGCGGATGGATCCCGGGTAAGTTCTCTCGTTCTCTATTGCATATCATATCGCTTGCTACTTGAATTATGTGATTTTTGAATGATATTTTATCACTTGCAATCTTGCACCCTTTAGACATGCTTTTGTAATGTATCTTTATACATATGTATTAATTGAGGACATGCTTAGATTAGAAATTCGATTAAAAGGATGTTAAGTAGAGGCCTATCGTGAGATAGGATAAGAAGAGGTGTTTTAGTCCGATGGGCTCCTTCCCTTCTCATTCCATAATCCCCGGACCTAGTTAATATTTGGTTTCACAAAAAGATCAGTTCCCTTTTGAAATGGTTTCTTAGTTTTCCTTTAAAAAAATTAAGTGGCGACTCATTTGTTTTGAATTTGAAATTTTAAGAGAATTTTAAAAGAAAAGTCGTGGGTAAAAGAAAGAAAATTGCGATATCCACAATCTGGCGACTCTGCTGGGGATCGAACCCAGAATCTCTGGTTTTGCAGACCAGATTTATGATTTTGGGTTAACTTAAGAATTAGACTTGAAAAACATCCTTTGATTCAAATTTATTAATCTTTGTGTGCCTGTTGCATTTCACTTGCATGTCTAGCCAGTCGATGGCACGGAACTATGACCTTGGAGGCTCGGGGCAACCCGGTCGGTCAAGCCATCATGGGACTATGTGATCACCCTTGATCTCGTACCATGTGTTGGTATATGAAGCGTCCTATCGGATGTGTTTCAAGGGTCCCTTATTTGACCAAAACCCAGCCTTTGCATGGTAGCTTCTATAGAACCTTTCAAGTCTTAGAAAATCAATTCTTGATTAGGGTTATGTGCTAGGAAGTCTTGTGTGCCCGGAAGGGATTATTTGAGATGATGATGATACTTACTTGATACGAGACATGTAAACTCTTAATCGCTTTTGAGCAATTCCTCTTCATGTCCGATGACATTTGGGAATATGTTAGATTTTGATTATAAGTTTACATCTCTTATATTGTGTTTAGCTAAGCATCATTGACCTTGTATGTATCCAAATTCATGGAAAAGTACAGTGATGATCCGATCATGTGATTCTCCTACCCAAAGAGTTTTAAGTCCATCTTTGAAAGCAAACAGATTTTACTATCTTTTTCCCGAGGTTTTCGATCACCCTTTCGAAAAATCTTTTGAGTTCACATTTCAATTAAAATTCCAAAACTAACCTTTGTTAAGGCATGTTTTTACTTGAAAGAAAAAGTTTGAAAATCTTTGGAATTATTTTTGGAGAAATGCTTTTTGGATAAATTTCAAAATAAAAATCCAATCATTTTTGTAGAAGAATGTTTAACATCCTCATTCTCAAAAGCATTCTCAGGCATTGTTTTAAAAATAAATAAATAAATAAAATTTCATCCAAGGAATACTTTCTAAATGATTTTCAAAATTTTTTGAATATCCAACCTTTGAGAGGGTAGTGAAGATCACAATGAAAGGAGAAGTTGGCGCACTAGACATGAGCGAGGATCTTATGTGCCTATGTGCTTATGTGTTAGGATTTAGCATTTTCTTTTCTTTAGCATATAGAGTAGGCACACACACACACACACATGCATTGCATCCGTGTGACATATAAAAGAAAAGTTTTTTTCAAAATGTCTTTGTGTGACAAAAGGAAGCAAATAAAAAGTTTTTAAAAAGGAAAATTTCAAAATTTGTTGTAGGGGCAAAAATAGCATCAAGATCAAATCAAGCCTAGTTTAGGGATCCCACGGCAAGGCTGGTAAGAAGAGAAGACGCTGACATGGCGGAAGAAAGAAACAACGAGGAAATAGCCGGGTTAAGAACACTGGTAGAACAACAAGCGGAGCAAATGAGGCGGCAAGCCAAAAATATCAACAGTATGATGGGAATGATAGAAGAACTGAATCGCCGACCACCGCCTATAGTTCCGCCAGCTATGGACCTGTCTCATGGGAGAGAAGGAGATTGGTTTGATGATCAGGGGGCACAATAGGCTGATGCGCTACAGGTCAACAGGAAAGGGAGAAAGCTGAGAAAGAGAAGCTACTGACCGAGAAAATAGAGAAGTTGGAAAGGGTGATGCGCAAGGCTCAGGGAGTTGATACCTATCTGATGGAACTGGAAGGGTTATATGACGGAGTACGTGAGATACTGCCTTCCGGGTTTAAGATGCCAATTTTTGACAAATTTGATGGGACCGGGAATCGTCGCAGCCATGTAAGAATGTGTATTGGAGCTTTCCAAGCGAGTGGGCTGAGGACAACCATGATGGCTGTCTTATTCCAACAGACTCTAACTGGAGCTGCTTTATCCTGGTATCTTACCCTCGAACCAAGCAAAACCAGGGTTTGGGAAGAAGTGATCAAAACAGTTGTGGCGCAGTATGAGTACAAATCAAGATTTGGATGTCACTGTCCGAGATTTGGAAACCACTAGGCAAGGGAACAAAGAATCGTTCACCGAATATCTGAGCAGATGGAGGGGAAAAACAGCTAAAATGGTACAAAGGCCGTCTGAGAAGGACCAGATCCGAATGCTGATGAAGAATCTACAGCCAGTGTATCAAGAAAAGATGAGGTTTCAGTCAATCAACACCTTTGCCGAGGTTTTCGATGTCGGAACAAGGATAGAGGATGCAATCCAAGAGGGGGTAATTAAGAAAGAGGAGCAACCAAACCGGTACAGGAGACCAAACTATAGGTCCAACAGAGGACAAATGGGGGGTCACTCTCGCCCCACCGATGTTAATGCACTGAACGGGCCGGAGAGGAAATTTGACATAACGCCGAGGAGAGGAGGGGACAAAGCACCAAGAAAATTCTCAGATCTAGGAGTGTCACTTTCGGCTGCCCTCGATAGACTGTTAGCAAAGGGGCATCTCCGTCAGTTGGAACCTCGACATCTACCAAGTCCTCTTCCGCCAAGTTTCCAAGGGGATCTCTTTTGCAAATTTCACCAGCATAAGGGTCACTCAACGGATTGGTGTATGAGATTAAGGCACGAAATCCAAGACCTCATCGATAACAAGGTAATTTCAGAACCACCTACCAAAGCTCCAAACGTTACTAGAAATCCACTTCCGAATCATCAAGCTGTGCCACCATCGCAGGGCCTTTATTTCTTGGGGATAGAAGAAGCAACCTTCGATCCGTCTAGGCTAATCACTAAGGTTGGGACACCAAGAAAGCCATACCAGCTGCTGAAGGATTCGATAATCTGTACTTTGGAGGATTAGTCGGAGAAAAGTAAAATAGAACAGACAGACTGGTAGGTTCAAGGGAGTGACAGTCAAGATGTGAGCCAGGTAGAAGATGATCTTTGGTATGGGAGCGACAAAGAAACGGAGATGGTGGAGGATACTTTGAAAGTTGATTCAGAAGTTGACAATCTATCGGCAAGGGAAGAAGTCAGTCATTTAACTCGATCGGGCAGACACTTTAAACCGCATGAGCTTGAGGAAGATCATCCAAGGAGAGAATTGGACAAGGGAAAAGGGAAAATGAACGAGGAAGAGGAAGAAGACAGGGTTCTAAAGCAGATGAAGAAAACTCAGGCCAATATCACCATTTGGGGGTTATTGATAGCATCAAAACGCCACAAGCAGGCAGTGTTGGACGCCCTAAACCAATCTGATGTTCCCATCAACATAGCACCGGAAGATATTGTGGGAATGATTGGCAGAATCCCAACCTTGGCTATTACCTTTTCTTCAGATGACGTACCCCCCGGAGGACCCATTCACAACAAGCCATTGTACGTCACTGTCGAATTTTTGGGGAACACTGTACCCGCTTGTCTCGTTGACAACGGGTTTGCTCTGAATGTGTGCCCCTTCTAAACAGCCAAACGGATGGGCTTAGATGAATCGTCCTTCGTGCCGTCCAAGTAAAACGTCAGGGCATATGACAACACTCAGAGGACGGTCATGGGCATCATCTTTCTTAATCTCGTTATTGGACTAGTTGATAAAGAAGCTGAATTCCAAATCATTGATATCCCCGCCTCTTTTAATTTATTGCTAGGGAGGCCATGGTTGGATAGCTTGGGTGCCATACCGTCCACCATTCATCAAAAGGTCAAATGGGTTTGGAAGAGCAAAGTCTGCGACATCCTTGGGGATAGCTGGGCTCGCTCGTATGAAGCCTCGTCAAGCGCACCAGTTCTAGAATTATAGCTGCAAGAAGAAGAAGCAAACATGGGAGGGTTCGAGTTCGTCGGCATGATTGAGGAGGAAAAGCCAAAAGAATTCCTGCTACTTTACTTTGACCAATACACAAGCCCATTGGTCACAGGGATCATGAAAAAAATGGGTTTCTTTCCAGGTTTGGGATTGGGAAAGAACTACCAAGGCCTACCGGAGTTTCCAAAAATCCCTACTCAGACTCACACTCATGGTTTGGGGTACCAACCATCCAAGAAAGGGCAAAAAGAAAAGAAGAAGGCCGTCGATGCGCCATTAGACCCTTACCAAAAGATGCTCAATGGATATTTTATGAAGGAAGGAGAAGATTTCCCTTTTTGCGGCTTCCCAAAACCATAGGTGGACCAGAAAGATAAATGTTTGAAGCCAGGGTTTGAGATCTTCTTTCCCCACGAGTTTTCTGCATATGAAGATCCATACTTGCAGCTGCCTGCCAAGTCGGTTACTGCCAAGGATTGGATTGGTGCGCTAGATGGCTCTGTCATGAAAGATCTGTTGGTAGAAGGGAGCACAGAAGTTATGAAAGCGGGTCATGGAAAGGCCAAAGATGAATACGTTGAAGGTCTGGTGGAGGAGGCAGCCGAGAGTGAGAAAGATGAGGAAGATTAGAGGGAGACCGACAAAGGAAGGGCCGAGAAAGAAGAGATGGAGGAAATTACCAAGACAGGGGATCTGGAAGAATGCTTCATCACTGATCTGGGAGGAGAGAACAAGAAAGAGTGGGTTTTTGAGTCTAGTAATAGGTATCCCCCACACCCAGAATCTGTAATGGCCCAAATGAGTCGTCTTTCAATTTCCATGTCTGTTGTAATCACTCCAAAGAAAACCAATGAAAACATGATTGATTCTGCCTACTCGAATGCACTTAATGAATGTGATGATAATGAAATACCCATTAAATTGCAAAAATTAATCAAAAAAGAAAAAGAATCTGCATGTAAAATCATTGAGGACACTCTAACAATGAATCTAGTAAATGAAAATAATCCTCAAAATGTCTTTATCGGCTCTACACTTGGCAAAGAAGAAAGCGAAGAATTAATCAAACTATTAAGTGAATTCAAAGATGTTTTTACATGGTCTTATAATGATATGTCGGGCATTGATCCAGAGATAGTCCAACACCACATCCCCATTTTCCCAAATTCGAAACCAGTAAAATAAAAATTGAGGCGAATGAGGCCTGAATGGGCACTCAAAGTCAAAGAGGAAGTTGAAAAGCAGTTAAGAGCCGGATTCTTAATGGTCACCGAGTATCCAGAATGGATCGCCAATATAGTGCCTGTCCCGAAAAAGGATGGTCGTGTTAGGGTTTGCATTGATTTTCGAGACCTAAATAAAGCAAGCCATAAAGACGATTTCCCTTTTCTATATATCGACGTCCTTGTTGACAACACCGCCGGGCATGAGCTCCTGTCCTTCATGGATGGATTCTCAGGGTATAACCAAATTCTAATGGCGCTTGAGGATAGGGAGAAAACCACCTTTATCACACCATGGGGAACTTACTGCTATAGGGTGATGCCATTTGGGCTTGCAGGAGTAACATATCAGCGACCGCTACCACGTTATTTCACGACATGATCCATAAAGAGGTGGAAGTGTATGTGGACGATATGATTGTGAAATCTAAGGATAGGAGAGGACACTTGGAGGCTCTGAGGAAGTTTTTTGGGAGGTTAAGGGAGTTTATGATGAGATTAAACCCACAAAAATGTACCTTCGGGGTCACCACCGAAAAATTGTTAGGATTCCTTATTACTCAGAGGGGAATTGAAGTAGACCCGACCAAGATAAAAGCCATAGTTAAAATGCAGCCACCCAAGAATGAAAAAGAGCTGAGGGGGTTCCTAGGTAGAATACA
This sequence comes from Hydrangea macrophylla, assembly GCA_033977485.1. Taxonomy (NCBI): domain Eukaryota; kingdom Viridiplantae; phylum Streptophyta; class Magnoliopsida; order Cornales; family Hydrangeaceae; genus Hydrangea; species Hydrangea macrophylla. The sequence continues at coordinate 143,531,427 of CM066991.1, forward strand.
ATTCATAAACCGTTTTATCTCAAAACTCACCATGACCTGCGATCCGCTATTTAAACTACTCAAAAAAGGAGAGAAGTTCGAGTGGGACACCTTGTGTCAGAAAGCCTTCGATAAAATCAAAACTTACCTCCAAAACCCACCTGTCCTGTCACCACCCTCACCCGAGAAGCCTATGCTGCTGTACCTTTCTGTGACCGAGGATTCAATGGGATGTATGATGGCCCAAGAAGGAGAAGAAGGGCATGTAGAAAAGGCCATTTATTATTTGAGCAAGAGGATGACCGGATACGAGTTGAAGTACTCACCCTTAGAGAAAGCCTATTGGGCTTTAGTCTGGTGTACCTGTCGCCTTAAGCAATATATGTTAGCCTTCCTCGTGATCTTAATCTCTCGAATGGACCCGCTCAAATACCTGTTTGAAAAACCCACCTTGACCAGTAGGATTTCCCGATGGACCATGATGCTAGCCGAGTTTGATATCAGATATGTCACCTCCAAATTTGTCAAAGGGAGAGCCATCGCCGAGTACCTAGCTGACCTTACCGTAGAAATTGGGGAGAAAGGAGAATTCAGGTTTCCTAACGAATGAGTGATGGAGGTAAGGGAGGATTTATGGAAGATGTGTTTCGATGGGGCCGCCAATCAACTAGGCTATGGAGTCGGAGTTATCCTTGTGGCACCTGACGAAACCCCAACCCCACTGGCCATCAAGCTTAAATATAACTCAACCAATAACACAGCGGAGTACGAAGCATGCATAGTGGGAATGGAGGCGGCGCTGGCCTTAAAAGTTGATGTGTTTGGGGATTCCAATTTGATCATATCCCAAGTGCGGGGAGATTGGAGGGTGAAATACGAGAAGTTGAGGCCATACCATGACTATTTGGAGAGTTTAAAAGAACAATTCAAGAAGATATCATTCTACTACCTTCCCCGAGAGGAAAACCAATTGGCAGATTTTGTTGCAACCCTGGCATCAATGATACAGATCCCCTCAGGGGTCATGATGGTCCCATTATCCATAGAAATCAGAAATCAACCCTTATTTGAGACAGTCACGGCCATAGAAGACGAGGGAGAAATGCCGTGGTATGTGGATGTGTGGAAGTTCATCAAAGAAGAAGAATACCCTGAAGGAGCCTCAGAAAAGAACAGAAAGGTGATTCGAAGGTTCTCAGCCCAATTCGCGATCTATGCAGATAAGCTATGGAAAAGGTCATACACAGGGTATAATTTAGAATGTCTATATGGAAAAGAGGCCAAAAGAATGATGGAGGAAATACATGAAGGAGTCTGTGGGCCCCACATGAATGGGCATATGCTAGCAAAGAAGATCATTCGGCAAGGATATTATTGGACGACTCTGGATAAAAATTGTTGTGACTATGTCAGAAGATGCCACAAATGCCAAATCCATGCCAATCTAATGCATACCCCGCCTTCCCAACTCTATAGCATGACCACGCCTTGGTCTTTCTCTATTTGGGGCATTGATATCATCGGTGAAATAGTTCCGAAGGCTTCCAATAGGCATCGATATATAATTGTGTCGATAGACTACTTTACTAGATGGGTGGAGGCCGCGTCATACGCCACATTAAAAGCTAAGGATGTTTTTAGCTTCATCGAAAAGAACATAATCTACAGGTATGGGGTCCCCAACGAGTTCATCTCAGATCATGGTAGCCATTTCCAGGGAGAAGTTATCCCATTTTTGGAAAAGTACAAGATCACCCGCCATCAGTCCTTTCTATATAGGCCTCAAACAAACGGAGCGGTAGAAGCAGCTAATAAGAATGTTAAAGCAATCTTGGGGAAAACAACAGATACATACAAAGATTAGCATAAGAAGCTACCGTTTGCACTATGGGGGTACCGGACCTCTGTAAGAACTTCTACAGGAGCTACACCTTATTCACTGGTTTATGGTATGGAGGTTGTTCTCCCAGTCGAGGTAGAGATGCCCTCTCTTAGGGTCTTGGCAGAATGTGAGATCACCGAATTGGAATGGATACGAGGAAGGTATGAGGAGTTGATGTTGCTCGATGAGAAGAGGTTGGCCGCAATAAACCATACTCGTGGATATCAGAAAAGGATAGCTCGTGCTTTCAACAAAAAGGTCCGCCCAAGGAAGCTTGCTGAGGGTGACCTGGTCCTCAAAGAATTGAAAGTGCCCGTTTATGACCCCAGAGGAAAATTCAAACCCAACTGGGTCGGGCCGTACATCATAAAGACCCTCCTCTCTGGAGGGGCGGCCTATCTCATGGACCTGGACGGGGTTGAATTTAAATAACCGATTAACCTCGATCGCCTCAAGAAATACTTTGCTTGAAACCATTCCTTTCAAAACTTCTTACCTCGATGAACTCCGCTTGACCTAATTCCCGTTAGGGGATACGTAGGCAACCTACTTGGTTCGATCATTAAAATAAAACTGCTCGAGCGGCATCTTCCTTTAAGCCTTAAACCGAACTACTGCAGGCCTGATACCCATTCAGGGACAAGTAGGCGGGCTCTCAAAAGCCTTCGGCCCATGAAAACCTAGAAAGAACCCTGTGCTAAACTAGGGCCAAACTTGCGTTTACCTAGAACCACTTCAAAGCCCCAAAACCAAGGGCAAACTCCGTTTGCTACCCGAAGAACCCACATATTTACCTTAAAACCATCTCTGGATCTACTGACTATCAAATGAGTACTATAAAGAAATAAATGTGAATTCATGGTATAGAAAGAGTAAAACTTTAAGCAGGACACAAAGCAAAGTAAAGAGCCAAGAAAAGACATTATAAGGAGAATTTTTCATAAAAGATTAATTGGAGGAGTGAACATTGTGATTAAACATGCTAGAACTTTTCCTAAAGATAAAAGCACTTTTTGAAGAAATAAATAAAGAAAATCTCATTCAAAAGCATAAAAAAGATGGGCAGGACTTGTCTGAAATTTTTCGTAAAGAAGAACTTTGTCCTGTTTGTTTTACTTTTGTCAAAAAATATCTATGAAGACTGTCTCTAGATCAGAGTTTGAATCTGCAAAAAGTACTCAGCGGTAATCACGATCGAAGCCGGGATTCTCCTGAAGGGAGCTGAAACTCTGTCATGCCAAGCCTTAATGAAAGCCTTCACAATAGAAGAGCTCAAAGTGGAATCCCTCGTGAAATCAGCGATAACAGTCTCAGTAATGTCCTACAAGAGTCCGAACTGATGAACCACCCAACCAGGAATGTAGAAAGTGGTAGCATGCAAACCAGGCAACCAGATGCCAGGCCGTCCAGGAAGTCGTACGACGATAGAGCAGTAAACCCACTGCGGGCAGACCCAGTAAATATCACCAGAAGAAAGGTCTCGGAACTAGCCAAGCCAAGCATCGACTGAGTGGAATAGGCAGTGAACCTCCATACGGTCATAGAGAAGTGGCCCACGTAGATGTGAGGGGTGTATGAAGAGATCAAGGCATTCCATGAGCCAAACCTGTAAAACAAAAGGTGCTACTACGGATAACATAGCCTCAGCAGTATGGGCGTGGCCCAAACCAATCAGAGTTTCGCCAAGAATCAGTATAACAGCACTCTTCATCTCTCGCAAACTGCAGGCAATGGGTATGAGAATGTCGAAAGATGACCAAAAGAGGAAGTAAGAAAGCATTGCAATCGACAGGGCACTACGCCGAATGATCTGATACTCACCATCGTAAGGGTCTCCTATAGGAGCATAAATGGAGTAAAGGGGCTCGAAGTCAATCTGCCTGTCGCAAACAAAAGGGCCCGCCGTGTTCCGAGATACATGGAGGATAGTGGCTAAGTCCCGAACGTACCCGGCCTGAGCCAAAGGAACTATCAACTCAGCAAAAGGATCAGTGTGCAGAATAGAGCTAAATTCCTCAAATAAAGGACAAGTTTCCTGAGAACCGAAACGAAAGACGTTGAGAGAGGGATCCCAACACTGAATGGCAGCTTGAAGTAGGCCCTCATTCAAATTCATCGTTCGAAAAGAGAAGAGATCATTTAGTCTGAAACATTCAAAGTTGAGCATGTTAATGCCAGAGAGGGTATCCATCCATGGGAAGAGGATTTAGGAGCTGATGGGGGCCATTTGAGAAGGAATAAAGGAGAGAGAAGAGTGTTTTTGCAGGGTGTTTGGGGGGGAAAAGGGGGCATAAATAGGGGAATAAAGTATTCTACCCATTCGCGGCAGTCAATAAAGCAGATCGGCACTCCGTGAAGTGCCGCGCGGCCCGTGAATGCCATTGCGGCATTCACTGACTGCCGTTGCGGCAGTCACTGAGTGCCGCTGAGACCTAACCGAGTGACGTTCTGAGCCTCATTTTGGCCAGGGTTTGTTTGTAATGATTCAGCCCACTTGCAAACAAAAGATAGAATAAACATGCACATCATGCAGTACGTACAAGCAAGACCAGGCCCTAATCACATACATTCAGTCATTTATTCATTCATACATTCATAGAAGCATTTAAGGTTAAAATAAAAGGGGGGGCAAGCTATGGCCCCACATATAAAAAAGAAATAATCAGCATAATAAAAGAATTCAGCACAAATATAAAAGGACCAAGCCATGGTCACACATATGGCGAAGTAATGATAAAGGTAATGCAAGTGCCTATCCTACCGGCTATCCTGAAGCCATCAGCAAGAGTAAAGTGTGCGTATGTGTATATACAATCATCCAAAATAGAGTATAAGTCCTCTCCAAGAACACTCAAAAATAAAAAAGAGAGAAAGAAAAGTCAGCCCCGAGTCTGGCGAGTGACGCATCGAAGAGGCTCATCCTCTGACTCTGTCCCGCTCCCGCCGCATCCACCTCCTCCTCTGCCCCTGCCTCTACCGCTACTGGTGCCCTCACCACCGCCTCCACCACGTCTAGTACCGCTGCCTCCAGGGGCATCGCTGAGAGGGATGCCGAACTGCTGAAGCCGCTGTTGGAGCTCTCCCACCTGCTAGGATAGAGCCCCCACCTGTTCCTCCTGGATGGACAAAGCAAGTCAAATTACCAGATCATAGTAAAAATAGTTTAGAAAGCAAGATAAACAAATAAAAAGGAGCATTTTCGTTCTTACCAGAACTCTCGTATGAGCCTCAGCAGCCGCTCGTGCCCCCTCAGCCTGAGACAAAGGAAGAAGGGTTAGAATGTCTGAATAAAACTACAGTTTTAAATAAAGCAAGATTTAGAAATTACCCTCCACTCTCAGCCGTAAATCCACTCTCTCACGCTATGATCATAGAGCAAGCCCTCCTCTACATAGTCCCGCGGGACATGATCGTACTGGAGAGGAATGGTGGGAGCACCCGCTTGATATCTGGGGACCGTGGTAGTAGTCTGCTCATCGTAGGAGACTGTCCTAAGACTCCAATCTCAGGGCGATAGAGCAGGAGCCCGAGCAGCAGCAGGGACGGGCTGCAAGGAAGAATGCATCCAATAAAAGATAAAACACGTATGTTTAAAGGAAATAAAGGAAAAGTCTGAAAGAAACTTACCCGGGTCACCTCCATCAGGGGAAAGTTCCCCATCAGCTTTGCAGCACGGAAAGCTGTATATCCCGTTGGAGGCTCCACGAAACCCTGAAGAGACAGACCAGCTAGGTCAACCATAGGCGCGGAACCCTGGAGGGTATCCGTAGCTCTCATAGACTTCGGCGGGGGGTATGGCACGAAGAAAGACTCGGCCGTCAAGGACTGTCTGGTTATCCTCTCTCCCAGGTACCACGCCCTAGCCTCAGGTCTGTCCAGCAAGATCCTCTGTGGGTCATACCCAGCTGATTCCTGTATCCCCTAGGAGGTCTCTGGAAGTACGTCAAGCCAGGGCTGCCATCGGACATACTGCTCTCGTAGGTTCGTCAGGAAGTTCCTGAACGAGATAAAATCATGAGCTCCGATCTTCTGCCCGACCCGATCCTTTGCCTACTCAACCCCTGGGGCATGATGAGGGCGTCTGCTGGTTACGTCTCAGGCGACATCATGTGCAAGTACTCATGGGACCAAATCTACAAGAAAGAGGGAGGAGCATAAGTATTGGAAGAGCATGAATAAAGAAATTTAAAATAAAAATGCAAAGTTTAATTCAGGATTAGGAAATTAATAATAGAAGAGAAGTATACCTCCCAGGCCCTCCAAAAGCTGCTAGTAGAGGCTGGGCGATCCCGGGATATCTCTCCTATATGCTGGTAGAGGATGGTTAGCCCTGCCCCAGCCTAGTCATACTGATATATCTGATCCATATGCTCCAGGGACCCCAACAGTGTCACGGAGATCCGATCTCCCTTGGTGCTCAGCAGAGAGCACCCCAGCACATACATCATAAAACCCCGGGCCATCTGCTCGTCAGTAAAGCCCTGCCGGCCTCGAAAAGTATCCATAAACCACTTGGCCATGACCAAGGGCTCCTCTAGGACAGCTCCCAGCAGCGGCTCGATCTGATCCCACTCCCTTACCGCATCCAGGTAGTGAAGACTCTCTCTCCCAAAAGGGATCCCGGTGATCATGGAGAAATCCAGCGGCGTCATCGTCATCTTGCCGAATGAAAAGTGGAATGTGTTGGTGGTATCCTACCACCTCTCCGCCAATGCGTGAATCTGCCTCAGGTCATTGGAGCTCTTCGTCAAAAGTTTGATGAAGTCTCCAAAGCCGGCCGCGGTAATAAAGCCCTTCACCGGCTCGCTCAACTCCGTGTACCACTCATAACCGTGGCTGAGACTGCCATGCCCCTTTAGCACGTTGGGCTGCAACTGCAAGAAAGAATCACAAGATTTGATGTCAGTAAATGGATAAAGAAAGAAAAAGCAAGAAAAATAAATAGGTGATAATAAGGAAATGGGAGAAAAGCAACATAAGAATGAATAATAAGAGAGAGAAATGAAGAATCTAGAAATATTCACAGGAAAATTCACAAGCATGGTACTCGTTTGCATTCATACTAAGTTCAGTAGTCGTTCACACAACAATAAAAAGTGAATGGTGAAAGCATTTACAGTACTGAAGAGATTTCCAGAAAAGGAAAAGAAGAGATGATTCACTTCCATGGAGTTTCAAAAGAAATTCAGTTTCAAAAGAAATTTGGGTTCAAAAGATGTCTAAGCCGGAATTAAAATAATCAAAAGGCAGCAATGGCGCCCGAAAAACAAATAGTCGCTATTCATTAGGAGCATGTGCAAGATCTTGATTAACATACGTCACGCCCAGAAATCCTTTGAGGAAGAAAAGATAGTGAAATTAAATATGCACAGATACAGGTGAAACACCCGGGAATTCATAATCACAGTGGTTGTATTTATGAGGGAATGTGAAAATTTCAAATAAAGCGGTTTGTGTTCATGAACTTTAATAATAATAATAACAAAATAAGGTCAAGGGACGATCAAATTAAATAGGTGAGCAAGCACAGATACGATTGGAACACCCGAAAGATCAACAAGCATGAGGAGGTATTAGAAATTATATTGATTGTGCATAGCATTCATGAGGTTCAAAAAGAAAAGAATTGAAAGAGAAAAAAAAAAAAAGAAGAGAGAAAAGGCGTTGACCTCGCGCTTGAATGCGTGGGCGGATAAGTGCTCATCTGGATCCAGGAGCAAGAGTGTAGGGTTGGGATGAGGAGTGGCCCGATATTTGGCCTTCTTCCCGCTGCCGGAACCGCTCGCCATAATCTGTCAAGAAACAGGAAGATTCGCATGTTAGATTCATGAAAAATTCAAAAAAATAATGAAATGAAAGAGATTAACTGAGTTCTGATCGTGAGAAACTAACCTAATAGCCCTGGTAAATCGATCCAAGCAAGAAGAGGAAAGGGGGAAAATTTTCTCCAGAGGAATCCACGAGAGAAGAGATGAGAGAATGAAATGAAAATGAAAATGAACTCTCGGTATAAGCCACTGCCGCTCAAACGTGGCACTCGATTTTCGTGCGCGGTAGTCAATGAACTGTCGTGCGGCATACTCTGAGTGCCATAGCGGCACTCCTTGAGTGCCGCACGACAGTCACGGACTGCCGTAGAAACCTGCGTGTACTGCGATTGAGGCGGTTCAAAAACCCTTCACTTTTCCCCCAAAATTCAAATTAGGTCCCAAAAATTGAACTTAAACCCCTCAAAATTTGCCCTCAGTGCATTTCTAGCCCCAAACTTTGAAAATCGGAATAAATTTGAGCCCGTGGGCTCCCAACTTTGAAAGATTGAAATTGAATTTGTGCCCACGGGCTCTAAATTTTGAAATTTGAAATAAATTTGAGCCCGTGGGCTCCCAATTTTAAAATTTGAAATAGATTTGAGCCCGTGGGCTCCCAAGTTTGAAAATTTGAAATAGATTTGAGCCCGTGGGCTCCCAAGTGTGAAAATTTGAATAGATTTGAGCTTTTGGGCTCCCAAGTTTGAAAATTTGAAATAGATTTGAGCCCGTGGGCTCCCAAGTGTGAAAATTTGAAATAGATTTGAGCCCGTGGAAAAGTTTGTGGACTCCAAGTTCATCTGAATACGATTACCCCATTTTTGAGAATATAACAGATTTATATTCTCGGTCTTCGTATCAGATTTACGTTGATCCTTTGTTTTGAGAGTGTAATGGATTTACAATGTCGGTTCTCGCAACTGATTTGCGTTAACCCTCATTTTGAGAATATAACAGATTTATATTCTCGGTCTTCGTAACAGATTTACGTTGATCCTTTGTTTTGAGAGTGTAACGAATTTACATTCTCGGTTCTCGCAACAGATTTGCGTTAACCCTCATTTTGAGAATATAACAGATTTATATTCTCGGTCTTTGTAACAGATTTACGTTGATCCTTTATTTTTAGAGTGTAACGGATTTACATTCTCGGTTCTAGCAACAGATTTGCGTTAACCCTCATTTTGAGAATATAACACATTTATATTCTCAGCCTTCGTAACAAATTTACGTTGATCCTTTGTTTTGAGAGTCTAATGGATTTATATTCTCGGTTTTCGCAACAGATTTGCGTTAACCCTCATTTTGAGAATATAACACATTTATATTCTCAGTCTTCGTAACAAATTTACGTTGATCCTTTGTTTTGAGAGTCTAACGGATTTATATTCTCGATTCTCGCAACAGATTTACATTAACCCTTATTTTGAGAATATAACAGATTTATATTCTTGGTCTTTGTAATAGATTTATGTTGATCCTTTATTTTGAGAGTGTAACGGATTTACATTCTCGGTTCTCGCAACAAATTTATGTTAACCCTCATTTTGAGAATATAACAGATTTTTATTCTCGGCCTTCATAACAGATTTACGTTGATCCTTTGTTTTGAGAGTGTAACGAATTTACATTCTCGGTTCTCGCAACAGATTTGCGTTAACCCTCATTTTGTGAATATAACAGATTTATATTCTCGGTCTTTGTAACAGATTTACGTTGATCCTTTGTTTTTAGAGTGTAACGGATTTACATTCTCGGTTCTCGTAACAGATTTACGTTAACCCTCATTTTGAGAATATAACATATTTATATTCACGATCTTTGTAACAGATTTACGTCGATCCTTTGGCTGAGAGTGTAACAGATTTACATTCACGATTTTTCACAATGGATGTGCGTTAACCCTCGATTTTTAAATCAAAAGCATCTTCTTGACCCCTGTATCAGATTCTGCATCAGTCAAAAATTCGGTAATCTTCTCTAACTAGCGCATCATGTAATGTGCGTCATACGTAGAGAAGACATGATATAGAGTAAGCATGACGCTTGTATAATCATGTCTATTCAGAAAATACCATTACATAGCTAATACATCACGACAGGATAGGTGCATCCATCCGTGTGACTACTTGTGCTTGTGCGTGTTTGACCCCATGCCTGAACTACGTTGTGGTCTGATTCCTGATGGGATACGTAGATAGCTCATCTTGGAGCACGACCAATTAAAATTTCACCGCGTGCTTGTTTCCTTTTGCAACGCATTTTGTTTTTCCTGAATCCGACAGTTTGGTCAAAGGATTGTCTTCACACAGGCATCGACGTTCACTTGTGGTTCGCGTTGCCCCACAAGCTCCGTCGAAGAGGGGCAAACTGTAGACACCCCGATTTTGACCAAACATCGAATTAAGGAGAGTGTTACCTCCATATCTAATGATGACAATGTCCAAACTTATCTAGGACTTCCAAAGATAATTCAAGCTCTTTGAAAGATTCCCCAACCCAAAACAAAAAGAAAAAAAGAAAGGAAAACGAAAAGAATAAGCAGAACGGCACTCAAGCCTTTCTGCGACAGTCACAGGATACTGTTGTGGCAGTCTTTGGATTGCTGGACGGCATTCTGTGATTGCCGCAAATTTCATCAAGTGCCGCAAAAATAATGAATTTAATTAAAAAAAGACAGTCCCTGGAGTTGTCTGCGGCATTTAGTGATTAATGCCGTTCCGACAGTCAGTGAATGCCGCGCTGGCATTCCCTGAATGCCGATGCGGCATTTACTGAGTGTCGCTTCCATCTTCGGCGAGTGCCGCGTCTTTACAATAGACAGCTGGCATACAACACATTTTGTACTATAAAAAGGACGCTTGAATTAAGGTTTTCAGTCCTAAAATGACTGAAATACCCCTTTAAAATTGTCTATATATAGAGGATGAATATTCACTCGCAAAAAAAAAAAAGAAGAGGGAAAGATTTTCTTTGAATCTAGAGGTCATATAAGTGTTCTTCTTGCCTTAATCTTCATAAATAGGAGTGAGTTTAGAATAGTTTAAAGAAAGAGTTGTGTGAATTAGTGTAGAAGAGCTTGATTAGTCTTTGGAAGTCCTTCAAAATCACCAAGTTGAGGATACTTTGGAGGTAAACTCTAGCATAATTAGTCTTTGTACACTACACCATATGGGCAAATTTGTAACGGGCAGGTTTTATGATTTGTAACGGGTATACCCGTTACTAATTTGTAACGGATATATCTGTTACAAATTTAGAAAAACCGTTACTAATTTCCATTATTTTAGTTACTTAATTTTTGTAACATATGTATTTATATTTGTAACGTTTATATCCGTTACAAAATTAATCCCAAAAAAAAATTAATAATAAAATAATGTTTACAATAGAAACCATCGGGCTCTTGGGGGGATTTTCACTTTTCATAAAACGCAGAAAGGAGAGAGAAATGAGAGAGAGAGAGAGAGAAAAAAAAGGGGAAACCCTAGATCTACAACGCCCACCTCCTGCCGCCGACCAACCAAAGCCGCCGCCGCCGACCAACCAAAGCCGTCGCCGCCGACCTCCTTACGGTACCCTTCTTCTGCATCTTCTTCTTCTTCTTCTTCTAGATTAGATTCAAACCATAGAAGGCCAATCAAACCCAAATCCATGAACCCTAGGACATTGAGGAGATTCTTAGACAGAGAAGCAAGAGTACAACTAATTGCAGGAGTCCCATGACTTTGAAGGTTAATTCGTTTATGCACTTCGCCGATAAAGGTAAATTATGGGTGTGGTGTTGTTATTCTGGTTGGTTGCTGGTAAAAGAAATGAAAACTATGAGGATTGTCCCTTAATTGTGGGTTTGATTTTTTTTTTTTTTTTCGTTTTGTTTTGTTTTTTTTTTTTTCTCTTCCAGAGGCGTATTTAGTAGCCAAAGAGAGTTTATTAGTGAATCTAATTTGGGTTATAATTTTTGGATGAACCTCATTTTTACTTGAACTTGTTCTATAGCTGGAATGGGGTTGACTGACTAGTGTTAGATGTATGTTGGAAGCAAGAAAGGGAAAAATAAACTCTCCAAACACTTCAGCTATATATCCTCTAAATAAGGGATGCTATGATAAAAAGAAATTTAGACTTCCTTTTGCACCATACACTTGGTATCTTACTCTAAAAGCTTTATTATCTATTTATAGTAGATGTATGTATCAAGAAATTTCTTAGTTTGCAAATTGTTGTGCAGAGGACTAAAGATCTGGACACTCCTGAATTGCTTGAACAACAACTAGCTTTGCAAATAGCTTCTCTTCTGCGTTCTTGGTTACCAGGTAAATACATTCTACGCTCTACTATACACAAATGGGTAACATCACCAATAATAATTCAGAAACATTCATGCAGTCATAAGGAGCAGCAGTTCATAATTTTGTTCAATTGGCACTTCAATAATAAGTAAGGTTTTTAAATAGTTGCTTTAGCCATAGCTTCTGTGAAGTAACTTGCATAGTTGCATTTACTCTATTACCTATTAGGGGAATCATCTCTCTCTATTTTATGTCTTAAATATTAGTATTTCTAGGCAGAGAGGTTGTCGGAGTTCAATGGTCGTTTCTTGACTTAGTCACATTGAAACAACATTTATATTATTGGGGGGATTTCGCGTATATTTGTTCTGTAGTTCCCAAATTTTTTTCCTAATTTGTGACAGTGGGACCAATAGTGATGAGCTATAGGTATGCGTGTGTACAAAGTTAGTTTAATTATAGGTTGTATTTCCATGTGCTAACAAACCTGACCTTTCTCTCCTACGTCCTCTCTCTCTCTCTCTCTCTCCAAACATCCCAGCACCATTCGGCTTTTTAACTCACTCCATTCTAACAACTCATTTTATGGTTTTAGTTTCAACACTCATATTGAATTGCGGTAGGTACCACTTTAGTCCAAAGGCACAAGGGGGTTAGGTGACCACTTTTGAACCACAAGGGGGGTAAAGTGAAAATGGGCTTAACCACAAGGGGGTAAAATGTAATTTACCCTTCTATAAATTGTTAGTATGCAAGTTATTACCTGTGCAAAGTGCAAACATTGTCAGTGTAAGTGTGTAAATTGCAAACAGTCATTGTTAGTGTGCTTCAAATTTTCCAACGTATTAAACAGAGTCAAAAGTTGAGAAGTAAATTAAACATTTTGAATGTTGTGAGTCATTTTCCTTCAATTATTCATATATTATAATTACATATTCATTTTAATTCTGGAAAACACAAAAGAAAACATGAGGGAATTACTAGTTTTCTTCTCATTTTCATTCCCTTTTCTTTTCCTCACAAAATTCATGAACCAAACAAACCTTTAGTGTTTTCCTTTCTGCTCCTTCAATAAATTCACGAACAAAACACAGCCGTAGTTCTAGGTAGATATGAAATTTTCTGTTTGGGCACTCACATTGTTCCCGTTGGGTAGAACCATTCTTAGACCTATTGACAACATCAAGGCCATTACAGAAAAATATATCCAAGATTACATTTCCACCCAGTATGCAGCTCATAGAATGGTATTTAAATGGATACTATGAGAGTATGAATCTTGCTTATTGATAGTTAATTGATTGTGTTGGTTTATGCTTGTAATTTACGTTTATTGTTAACTGCACATCTCTGCACCCTTTTCTGGTAGGTATTTTTTAATTTTATTTTGTAATTGCATTCAGGTAATTTCTACTGCTGGGTTTGAGCCGACAATTTTATCTAGTGAGCCGACACTTTTATCTAGTGTGCCGAAAATTTTCACTGGTTTTGAGGTGCTTTTTACAAGGCCACCTTTTTGAATCTTGAGCCAAAGGTAATTAAAGATTTGGGTTATGTTTCCGTTCTTTTTATTTTGTTTTATACCCCTAGTAAAATTTAATTTGCATTTCTAATTTGTTGCATTTCCCTATAAACACCTCCCAAATCAGGCAATACCAGCTCCCAATCAGCCTCTAAACAGTCCCCACTCTGCCTCTGAATCATCCCCCAACCAACCCCCTATCGAGCTTGCTTTCATGCCGTGGTGAGGAAGTTAGCTTTTTGATTTTATTTAGTTCTTGTTACCTGTTCCGCCATCAAACTTTCAGGAAAAGGGTACATATAGAAGTATTGTGATAGAATGCATGCTCAAAAAAAAAAAAATAACAACACGTCTTAGATTTGAACCCACTAATTTTGGGTTATACTACATTTCATTTTAGGGACGGGGCAACACTCATCATACATAACCCCACAAGTGGCTGCTGTAGCAGTGGATGTAGTAGACTAGTAGTAATGGTTGTGCTGTTGGTAGTTATGGGGACAAAAGTTGCCACAGTGATGGCAGCAGGATTGGCAACACCAATAATCTATTACTGAGATTAATGTTGTAGTAGAAAAGGTGAAGATGAAGGTTTACTTGACTAGGTAGTTTCCTAATGAATATTCCTAATGAAAGTTTTTGGGGTTCTCTCTCTCTCTCTCTCTCTCTCTCTCTCTCTCTCTCTCTCTCTCTCTCTCTCTCTCTCTCTCTCTGTTGTCTCATTAGTTTAGAATTTTAGTTTTCCTTTTTGATGAAAAATCCACATATATTAACCTTCCCTTTGTAATTTAGTACTTCATGTTTTGGAAGGTCAGTTTTAGATCTAAGTTGGAAATTTGAGTTTGTTGAATATTTATGCTTGACTTGCTTGGGAGACTTGAAGGGGGAAAAGATAGAAGAGAAACTTGGACAGATTTGTGCTTTACAATTTTAACCTCTAATAAATTTAACTAGCAACAAAATCCATTTTTTTTAAAAGTAATTTGGTGCTTTACATTTTTTTTTCTTGCTTGTGTTCTGGATAGATTTGTACCCACCTATAAACAAATAGTTGAGCAGTGTTGTAAATTTCGTTTGCTAGACAATTTGCTGGCCAAGCTATTTGTTTGAAAGCACAAGGTGTGTAATACCCATTTAATTAAATATATATATGTATATATAAATAATATTATTATCGCTTATACTAGTTGACCTTATTGTTATTAAATTATCTATTAGTTATGGGCACATATTGTACAACTAGCAACAGTTGTAAGTTTGGGTATCAAATTTTTGTTACTTTTTGTACTTCCATGTATTTTTGGGGAAACAATAATTATGTTTTTGTAGACTTCTACCTTAGTAACTATATGCCACCTATTTAGGGTAATGCTACGTGCACAAAAAGTGTGCACATAAAGATCTGAGCCATTCATTTTGGTGGGGTCCATCCCTGCACACATAGGACCCACCAAAATGAATGGCCTAGATCTTTATGTGCACATTTTATGTGCACATTTTATGTGCACGAATCATTACCCACATATTTAATGTGGTACAAGTAAGTGACAATTGGTCATATAATGACCAGTTACAAATTTTAATACACCAAAGATATATATATATAAATATATGTATAAATAATATAAAATAAAATGATGATACAGTTTGGTGCCATCTCTGATACAATGAACTAAATCTACCTAAGTTGGATTTTTTTTTTATTTTTTATTTTTTATTATAGGGTAGGATAAACTAGCTAGAGTGAGGTGGCTTGTGTCATGATATGATCCATGACATGATTTAAGAATTTATGTGAGAACAAATCCCACCAGCATACACTATTGTATCTATAAATAGAGATGGTTTGGGCTTGCACTGTGCACACCAACAAAAAGGGGAAGATAGACCCACTAACCTTTGGGTTATTTTCTTTTAGTCATAAAAAGAAAAAAAATCACAAGTTGAGAGTACTTATCAGTATTGAGTTCATACTTCTAAAAAAAAATAATAATAAATAAATGAAATAAAAAATAATTCTGACAGACTAAATTTTAGAGACTCTTATTACAATAATAAGTGTTTTAAATATATATATACATAAATATGTAGTAGCAGTAAGACTAATATCTACCGTTACTATTTATGTTTCGTCGTTCTTAAAAATTTTCTAACTGAACAAGTGCTCAATAGATAATATTTTTGTGTAACTAATTAATGAAATTTCAAGTGACGTAGTGGGGGGGGGGGGGGGGGGCATGCCCTTGACCCCATGGTTTAGACCTCAAATCTTGTCCCCTCCAAGGGTTATATTTTATATTTTTGGAAAGAATAGCATAGGTCCATGGAATGGACTCTTAGTGTTGACGCCCAACTAGGGGCTGTTTGGGGAGAGATTAAAATAATTTGATTCAAAATATATACTCTTAAAGTAATTCGTAAATATTTATATTTCATCATGTTTTGTTGTTTTTTTTTTTTTTTTACTCTTATAAATTTTGGGTACATTAAATTCCCACCATTGTACAAGGGATTTAGTAATTATTAATTGTAGGTTTATCTATGGGAATTTTATATCAATTATTGGGACTATTGTGGTATAAAAATAAAACCAAGTGAGTCATGTGAAATTTTTTCTCACAAATCTGAGCCTAATCTATGTTTATTCCTCACAAATCAGGATGAATCTATGTTTAATTCTCACGAATCTGCTCCAAATCAAGAGGGTTTCTGCTGCTAGAAATAGATTGAGCGTGAATAATGAAACTAGATCTAAGAAGAAGAGAGACAAAAATAGGAGAGAGAGGGAGAGATGGGCTTACCTTCATACATTGGGTCCTTAGTAGCTCTCTCTCTCTCTCTCTCTCTCTCTCTCTCTCTCTCTCTCTCTCTCTCTCTCTCTCTCTCGCCAAAGATGCTAGCTAGTTTACTTGATCACTCCAAAGATGAATATCTTTTAATCAAGAACTCTTAATTATGTCCTATTGTAAAAGTGAAGTGATGACGAACTTCAAATAATGTCCTTCATATTAGCCTTAACTTCTTCTATTAAAGTAGATTGTTCATGCTCCTTCGCTAATTAGAGTGGAGAATACTTTGGGTTAGATCAACAGTGAGGAAAACTAGGGTGAAGATTAAATTATAAATAATCCCCATTAGTATTAGTGCTAATTAGAACTTCTTTAAATAATTTCCTTTATTCACCTTCTTGTTTAATTAGTAGCATTCCCATTACTTTATTTCACTTTTCAATGTTGTATTGCAGAATGGCCCGTACCATAAACAAAGAGTGGATGAATGAAAAAAATAGAGTTAGCCCGGTATATATGAAGGGAGTTGAAGAGTTTCTTGAATTTGCGAATGCAAACAATGTTGCACACTTCACCACGTTACCTTGCCCGTGTGTAAATTGTCGGAATAGGACACGACGTAAACCATTAGATGTCAGAAACCATCTTATTAGGGCTGGTATAGATAGGTCATATTCTGTATGGGCTTTGCATGGTGAAAAGCCATATAAGAATTTGATACATCGTTCGCCAGTAGAAGATGCTCATACAGAAAACATTGAAGGTGAAAACATCGAGGTTGGAGGGCTTGGGATGGAGAATCTTGTTGATACTTCTTATGGAATGCGCGAAGAACCTCATGAAGATGATGGCAATGGTCAGGCTGGAGTTGAAGAAGAACCATATGCCGGTAATGAGAGGTACAATGAATACAGAAGATTATCAACTGAGAAATTGTACCCTTCATGTGAGGGCCCTGAGACTACTCTTTCTGCAATTGTGGAACTGCACAACATAAAGAAGCAATTTGGTTGGTCGGGAAATAGTGTGACGGCACTTTTGTCCATCTTGAAAAGGTGGCTCCCGAAAGACAACACTTTACCGGAGAAGTATCCGCGCATGAAGGGTATGATGAAAGACTTAGGGATGAAGGCAAACTTTATTCATGCATGCGTCAATAATTGTGTTCTATATTGGGATGGTAATGAAGATAAAGAGCAATGTCCTCAATGTGGAGAACCAAGATATGCTGTGAAAACAAAGAAGGGGGGGAGAGTTTGCAAAGAACCTTTGAAAGTATTGAGACATTTCCCTTTGATTCCAAGACTTGTGAGATTGTATACTATACCATGGATTGCCCACGAAATGACATGGCACGATCGATCGACCTCTTCATGGGATCTTCTACGCCATCCATCTGATTCTCCACAGTGGAGAATGTTTAAGGATAAATGGCCAAAATTTGCTGAAGAAGGGCGTAACGTTTGGCTTGCAATTGCAACCGATGGGTTTAATCCGCGTGGTATTCAGTCCTCTAGTTATAGTTGTTGGCCTGTTATCACGGTGCCTTATAATCTCCCACCTTCGTTGTGCATGAAACGAGAGTTCCAAATGTTGTCTTTGCTAATTCCTGGGCCAAAGGCACCGGGTCAAGACATTGATGTTTTCCTTCAACCTCTAGTAAAGGAGTTGAAGCAGCTTTGGGAAGAAGGAGTGTCGGCTTTTGACATGTACAAAATGCAACATTTTACGTTAAAAGCTATGCTAATGTGGGGTATTCATGATTTTCCCGCTTATGGGAATTTATCTGGGTGTATAACACATGGTTATAAAGCATGTCCTAGTTGTGGAGATGACACTCAATCCATCCATCTACCGCATAGTAAGAAAATAGTTTACCCAAACTACCGTATTTTCCTTAGCACGGATCACCCGTTTAGGAGTGGTGGGTCTGTGGGGTATAGGTTATCTGAACATAGTCATCCACCTCCTCGGTTAAATGGAGATGCACTTTTAGAGAAGTTGCGACAGATAAAGTACGTTCCTGGCAAGATCCCAAAAGTTTCGGGTAGGAAAAGGAAGACGTGCACTGAGGATGATGGTAGTAATGTTGAAACTACAGAGGCATGGTATAAAAGGTCCATCTTGTTTGATTTGGAATACTGGAGCTCTCATCACGTTCGTCATGTTCTTGATGTGATGCACACCGAGAAGAATGTCGCAGAGCATCTAATTTTCTCAATCCTAGATGATAAAAACAAGTCAAAGGATACACTCAATGCACGTTTGGATATGAAGGCAATCGGCATACACGGTGGCCAATGGATGAGAGTAGATGACCACACAGGCAATCAGATAAAACCAAAAGCGTCATTTCACTTGGATAAAGATGAGAAGCGAGAATTTTGCCAAATCTTGAAAGACTTGAAGCTCCCTACTAGTTTTTCATCTAACCTGAGCAACATTGTCACTGTTAACCCACCCAGTTTGCATTCATTGAAGTCACATGATTTTCATGTTATTGTAGAATATTTGTTACCCGTATTGCTTCAACATGCATTTCCGAAACACCGAGATTTGCGGAGAGCTATCCATCAGATAAGCTTATTCTTTAACCTATTGTGCTCAAAAGTCTTAATACGGAAGGATATCCAAAGAGCCAAATACATGGTTGCCGAGGCATTGTGTGTGTTGGAAAAACACTTTCCACCATCATTTTTTGATATCAGTATCCATCTCATGGTGCATCTAGCTGATGAAGCATTGATTTGTGGACCTACCGGACCTCGGTGGATGTTTCCTTTTGAACGGTAAACTCTTTTACTTATATTCTAATTCCGTACATATTCAGGAGTGTTAACGACTTTATTGACTAACACTTCTACATATACAAATAGGCAAATGAAGGAATTTAAAGACATACCTAGCAATAAGAGGTATATTGAAGGATCTATTGCAGAGTCCTATGTTGTTGGAGAATCCGTTAGGTATTGCATGGAATACATGCCAAATCCAATGGATGGAAATCACAAACGTACTCGTGAAGCTTTCTTAGAGGAAAACGGCGAGTTCTCTGACGAAGGGCCTTTGCTCGACGGTTGTACCCTAAGGTTGGAACCTAGTCAATTTCAACAAATACGTCGATGGGTACTGTTTCGACTTAATGTTGACGGACTTGCGGAATACTACAGGTTCGAGTTCTTCGAGCATATTTCCTATCCTTCACCTATAACAACTAATATCCAAACTTGTATCTACAAATTTCAGTGAGTATAAAGCGCTTTTGGAATCCACTTCTTGTGGTAAAGGAAAGGGGATTACAAAGACAGAAGTAGACTTACAAACTTCTTTCATCCTTTGGTTATATAAAAAGGTATTCTTTTCATTAATGAACATCCTGAAATATGGTCCATCCTTAGTTAGATTCTTATTGTCCTTTGTTTCCTTTTCACAGTTGCTGTCTTCTGGAGAGACGGAGACAAATGCTATTTTGTGGCATTTAGTTCAAGGGCCCTCCCACATGGTTAAAACATACAAAAAGTACCGCGTTAATGGTTTTGTATTTTCTCCTAGGTATCACGATGACACTGTTGTCACGCAAGATAGCGGTGTTTGCATGAAGGCATGGACTCAATTTAGGGCCAAAAAAAGTGATAAAAGGCTCAAGGATGCTTGGACTATGTGGTATGGGGTTATCAAACATATAATGGAGTTAGACTATATAATATTTAAAGAGGTAGTGTTTTATTGTGACTGGGTGAGGGTGGAGGACAAGACCAATGGTTGTAAGCATTGTCCGGACTCTAATTTGGTTCTAGTAAATTTTGACAAGTTGAAGAGTGTTAGTAGTGAGCTAGATGAGCCTGTCATTCTTGCTTCCGAGGCGAGTCAAGTCTTCTATTCGAAAGACATTAGAAATCCCAATTGGTGGGTTGTTATACATTCACCGAAGAGATTAACCAAGCGAGTAGACGAGTTAGAGATACCAACGGTCTTCCAATCTACTCTTGAAGACCAACCTCATTTGGAAAACCTGCTGAAGTAGCATGACTCTGCCTAACTTTTGGCTTTTGCATTACTTGCTACTATGTTGAGATTGTAATTGCTACCTTTATTGTAAAAATTTCCTTACAGTTAGTTAATTGTTGCTAATTTTGGAATGTAATTGCTACCTTTATTGTAAAAATGTCCTTGTGGTCCGTTAATTGTTGCTATGTCATTTAATATTGTTATTATATCCGTTAATATTGATTACGAACTAACACCTTATTTTCAAATGATAGGCATTTGGTATAATGTCAACAAATGCAGGTAATTCAAACCCGAGTTTATCTCAACCATCTTCTTCAGCCCCGCCCGCATCTGAGTCATCAGGAAGCAAAGCCCCAAAGGGCCCGAAGGAGAAAATGAAAGTCATAATTCAAGCTGACGGGTCTGTTGTGGGGCAATATGCGAAGATATGGAGTAGTCGTACGGGGGATTTTGTGAGATGCTACCTTCCAATTGAATATAAAGATTTTCGACTTGTGCCAAAGAACTTTAAAGACGATGTTTGGCAAGCTTTAATGGTAAACTTTTGATTGTATGCTCTTTAATCAGTTAGTTGTTTTGCTTTAATTATTTACTTTTAACATAGCTATCTTATTCCACTACTAGGGTGAATTTGAACTAGATGTTCCACCAGATGTGGCTCGACCATTGGCGGAGAAGTCGTGGCCCCAAAAGTTTAGGTCTCACAAAAACAATTTGAGGGCCCTTTTGAATGAAGAAGTCGGGCCGGCCGGTATTGATCCCCATATTTGGAGAAAGTTTGTAGAAAATGAGAGAGATCCAAAAAAGAAGCAGCAAAATGTTACAAATTGTAACAATCGAAAACAACAAGAGACTCCCCATACTCTTGGGCGTTGTTCCTATGCTCAAAAACAATTCTTAATGGTTTGTATCATTTTTTCACATTTTGTGTATTAGCAACTTTTTTTTTTTAACTAACTCATTAAATTCCAATGTCTAGGAACAAGAAAATCCTGGAAAAAAAATTCGTCGCGTAGACAAATGGTTGGCGGCACATGAGCGTAGAGATGGGACTGTGTTGGAGAGTGCTAAGAGTAAATATGTGAGTAACATATTTGATTTTTTGTAGGTTTAAAGTTTAGCATAATTATTTTATTTTAATACTACAAGTTTCACTTTTATATACTTTAGGACGAAGTTATAGCTGCTGGAATTAGAAAAAAAACCCAAACCTTGTCTGACTCGGGATGTACTGACACGTGTGAAGACCTTGACAATGATGAATTAGCAGAAGTATTTGGGAAGGAACTCAAGGGAGGTGGGGTTCGTGCGGTGGGTTCTCATGTCACTAAGAAGCAACTAAGTCAACTTGGGGTGGCAAGGTCAATAATTGAACAAAAAGGTAAGACAAATGAAGAAGACAAATCATTTAAGGATGAAGTCATCTCAAGACTTAACAATTTTGAGGGTGTAATGATGTCCTTTATTACCAAATTTTCAAATGTGAGTACCCCTCCAATGGTGACTACT
The DNA here is from genome assembly GCA_033977485.1 of Hydrangea macrophylla. Taxonomy (NCBI): domain Eukaryota; kingdom Viridiplantae; phylum Streptophyta; class Magnoliopsida; order Cornales; family Hydrangeaceae; genus Hydrangea; species Hydrangea macrophylla. Next base: position 143,553,218 of record CM066991.1, read on the forward strand.
CCTTCAAGTGATATTGCATCCAATTCAGTTAATCGCCCTATTCATTTAGGTCAAAACTTGAATAACGTTTTTTGGCGCGATAGAAAATCGAAATTCTCTTCATTCTATGCCTACTCCCACCGACAAACCCCCGGTTATCTTACTTGATAAATTTGGGAAAGAATTAGCAAAGGGGTATGTTGTGACAGATGCTAGTGCTAAAAAGTGTCACTTCAAAACCGTTGGTATTGACGAAAAGAAAGTTTATATCGAGGAAGTGATTGATCCGAATGCTCATTTGTTCGACCCTCCTCAAGGTGGTTTCGATACTTTGGGAGGCTTTGTTCAAGGTGGATATGTGATTTGGCTTGAGAGTAGGTTAAAGTATGTATGACTTCAATTATCTTATTTTGTATAACTCTTTAAATTTCGGACATGCTTTGTTATAGTTAGTTTAAGTTTGGTCGGATTATGGATTATGTTTGTTTTGTGTAGTATGGATTATGTATTATGTTTGTTTTGTGTAGTATGGATATGGATTAAGTATTATGGATTATGTTTGTTGTGCTTGGTATGAATTAAGGATTATGTTTATTGTTATTTATTTATTTATTTTGGTGTTTCATATGGATTATAATGCTTCTTAATCAGGTGGAAAAAAAAATGGGAAACATTTCAAATAAATTTTTTTTTTTGTAATTACAATTTGTAACGGGTATATCCGTTACACAATCCGTTACTAATATTATACATTTTGTAAATAAGTAACGGATATAAGCGTTACTAATTTTTTTGCAACGCCAAACAAATAGGATATTTATTCGTTACTAATAGATTTTGTAACGGATATACCCGTTGCAAAAAAAGATTTAGTAACGGGTATATCCGTTACAAAATCCGTTACAAATTTGTAACGGATATATCCGTTACAAACATCCGTTACAAATTTGCAACGCCCTATTTGTAACGGGTATATCCGTTACAAATATTTTTTGTAACGGATATTCCCGTTACAAATCGGCCCATATGGTGTAGTGGTATAAATTTAATTATGGTATGCATTGAGTTTATTTAGTTTCTTTTTTCTTATTTTTGTGTTCATCCCTTGGATTCATAAGACTTTCAATGTCTTACTTGAATCTCTTGGTTTAAAATCCCTAAATCTCCTTGTAATCTTATGATTCAAAAGGGGACTAAGGTTGATATTAGAATATTTAGCATAATGGACTGAAACCTATCTTCATGGTTTGAGGTTTGTTATGATTAAGTTTCATGAAGTTCTTCTATACTTCTTTGAAATTTACAAACATAAGTATATTTAGTCTCCAATGACAATCAAAAGGTAGGAGAATTAGCTTTAGACAAGCCTAATTCCATGGCTTACTTGTCTAAAGTTAATAGGAATGAAGTAAATTAACCCAATGAGCAGTGAGTTCACAATCTGTATTTAATCATAGATTTTTATCCGAACATCAAACTGTTGGAATGGAATGAAACCAACGGGAAAGTGTTTATAACTCAAAGTTCTACTACTACAATTTTTGTTTTAAGGTAGTTTTATGCTTTGGGTGGTTTGATCAAGGGTTTTGTGGAACAACCATAATCTGTCCAGAATTTCAGAACAGTAATACTCTTTTGAAATAAGCAAATCAGAACCTTAATCAAGCGCTTGGGACCCAAAATATATGTTTCTAAGTAGATTAATCTGTTAGAAAGCTACTCTAAAAAGAACAAAGCATTTTTGATTTTTTTGCTATTTTTAGAAAATCATGCAAGAACTCTGGACGGAAGGTTGTAAAATCCTGAGTGATGTCTGGTTTTTGTCCAATCCCCGGAGATCTAACCGTTGAAACTTTGATTTCTTTTTTGGGTTAAAAACTAGACACACAGAGGCATCTTGTGTCCAAAATTCACCAAGATCAAACCATGGAAACCATACTTTCTATTTCTTTAAAGTTCTGATCTGCTCTCAGTAATTTCCAGAATTCTGTAATAATTTTGATCAATCTCATAAATAATGGCTTAGATGACATTTTCATGAGTTAAGGTTCAAACCATGTTTCAATAACGATTAGTTAAGCTTGAATTTAAAGTTTAAGTGATCTAGAACAATAAGTATTCCATGACCTCTTCTTGTTTATGTTTACATTTATTCGTGTGACTCGACATTTATGATTAGGATTCTTTTGCTTTAGGTTAATTACATTCTGTAGATTTAGGTTAGAGGCCTAAGATCATTATTCAATTTTTTTATGCTGTATATCATGGGGACTAACCCTTATTTTGTAGCGCTGATGAGGTATGACTTTTTGACTCTCCCTTAGCTTAACTGTTCTTTGATTTTATCGATTTTATGACTTCATGCGCGACACATTAGAATTAGGTTCTTGCCTTATGTGAATACATGTGATTAGAGACTCTTTTTTAGGATTTTCTTTTATTTGTTTGCATTGCACGTTTAATATTGCGGCTGGATCCCGGGTAAGTTCTCTTGTTCCCTATTGCATATCATATCGCTTGCTACTTGAATTATGTGATTTTTGAATGATATTTTATCACTTTCAATCTTGCACCCTTTAAACATGCTTTTGTAGTGTATATTTATACATATGTATTAATTGAGGACATGCTCTGATTATAAATTCGATTAAAAGGATGTTAAGTAGAGGCCTATCGCGAGATAGGATGAGAAGGGGTGTTTTAGTCCGATGGGCTCCTTCCCTTCTCATTCCATAATCCCCGGACCTAGTAAATCTTTGGTTTCGCAAAAAGATCAGTTCCCTTTTGAAATGGTTTCTTAGTTTTCCTTTAAAAAATTAAGTGGCAACTCATTTGTTTTGAATTTGAAATTTTAAGAGAATTTTAAAAGAAAAGTTGTGGGTAAAAAGAAAGAAAATTGCGATATCCACATTCACTTTGGAAAATTTTGCGATATTCACGATAAAAACCGATTTGATCGCCTTTTTCACCTTCAAAAATTCATAATAAATTCAATTTAAGTCTCGAAATTATGTGTGATATACCGTTGCAAAGCTATTGACCTCTAGTATTTGATAAAAATATTTTGACATTGTAAAAATGACTTTGACTTTTGGTCAAACTTGCGGTCAAATCAGCCAAATTGTGCACTTTCAGGAAATTCTAGAAAGTTTTGGGAGCCTCTGGAGACTAACGTTTATGTCCGATTTTCTTTTAAAACATATTTTAAGACTTTTTAAATGATTTATAATGATTTCGGAGCTTTCGGGCGACTTCGGAAAATTTTGGTCAAACCTTGGTCAACAGGGACTTTCTGGAAACTTCTGGGATTTTCGGGGGTCTCTGCGAGTTGATGATCTCAAATTTTTATCTTTTTAAAATACTTTTTTTTAACGACATTGATGATTTCTGATATTCTGGTCCAATCCGGAGAGTTTTGGGCTTTTAGGGGCATTTTGGTCATTTCTTTGACTTTTTTAGAGTTAGGAGGCAATCTCTAAAAATCCGATATTTCTAATCATCGAGGTTTGACATGCTTGTGGCCTCCTAAATCAATTTGCCAACAAAATGCGGTGTCTATAGCTAGCAACTTCCTCATCACATTATTCATCTTCAGATCTCTCATTTTCGAAATCATCCCAAGTTATTGCCTTCATTGCCTTTTTCTCTTTTTGGTTGAAGTTCTTCTTTAACAATGAGCAATCGGCTTTGATGTGTTCGGGCTTTTTGCACTTGAAGCAAATGATTGGTTCCTTCTTAGCATCATTAATTATCTTTTAGTCCCCTTCTTCCGAAGGTTTTGTCTTTCCTCAAGAACCTTTTGAACTTGCGGGTGATCATGGCCATTTCATCATCTTCATCACTATTATCATCTTGGTTATTTGAAGCTTTTAGACCCAAGTTCTTCTTCTTGTCTTCATTGTCAAAGACAACCAATTCATTCCATGAGTGATGAGAGATCCCATGAGTTGTTCAATCGAAAGCCTTGAAAGTTCCTTTGCTTCTTGGACTACTGTGGCCTTCGGTTGCCAATGATTTGGTAAAGGCCTAAGCACTTTCTCAATCATCTCGTTAGGATACACTCTACCAAGATTTTTCAAACTACTAGTAATAGTAGTAAAACGAGTAGACATTTTGTGACGCTCCGCAAAAATAAGCGTATTTCCATTGAAAAATTAAATAAATCACACTTGATTCTTTAAAATAAAAATACAAAATTTCTTTAAAACTCCCAGCAGGTCCATATTCTCCACGGATCTCCTATATCATCCTTAACCTTATCTCCCTTCTAGGCTTCGGTTACCGGCACTGCCTGCATCTAAACACCATACCGGGAAGTATACAATATGACATGAATAATAAAGGCTCAAAAGGATAATGACAATCAAATACATAGAATGACATCAAATCAATTGACCAGTCTCACAACCCAACTGCTCACACTACCCAAACGCTCATACCAATAGCATCATACCAGGTTCCTCTTGATCACATAGCAAGAGACACCTCACCTCACCTCACCCGTCTCCAGTACGTCGGTCCTTGAGGCCTGTTGGACTGTTGGTAGGTGCTCCTTGCTCATGACCCTTTAGTCCCATAGCACTTAGCAATAAACACATACTCGTTGATTCCAAATGAAAACACAACATAACTGCAAAAAGAGTACAAGTAGAGATAACAAAGAAATACTCCGGAGAATTTAGAAAGCATATTGTACACAACCCGGTACCTATAAATGATGTTGAGCAACTCCCAAACACTTCTCTTCTTCTTCTTCTTCTTCTTCTAACTCGAGGTGTATGTATATCTATAATTGTGTATATATATATATATATAAATCTCTCTCTGTGTGACTCTTTCAAGCTCTCTATGCTAGAAGTGTAGAATGTGTGTGTTTGAGAGAGTATGTGAGTGTATAAATAGCCAAGCTTCCACTTGGAGACAATGGCCTAACAATCCACTTATTAACCACTAACTTCTAATTAATGGGTAGTTTATAAGGAATATGCAAGATGATGTAAACATACACTAATGCACATATAACTCCACTAATATTAGTGTATAAATAACCAAACATAATGGCCTAACAATCTAATTATTAACCACTAACTTCTAATTAATTGGTAGTTTATAAGGAATATGCAAGATGATGTAAACATACACTAATGCGCATATAACTCCACTAATATTAGTGTATAAATAACCAAACATAATGGCCTAACAATCTAATTATTAACCACTAACTTCTAATTGATTGGTAGTTTATAAGGAATATGCAAGATGATGTAAACATACACTAATGCACATATAACTCCACTAATATTAGTGTATAAATAACCAAACATAATGGCCTAACAATCTAATTATTAACCACTAACTTCTAATTAATTGGTAGTTTATAATGAATATGCAAGATGATGTAAACATACACTAATGCACATATAACTCCACTAATATTAGTGTATAAATAACCAAACATAATGGCCTAACAATCTAATTATTAAAAGAGAAAATATTAGATTTAATTTCTAATATACTTTCTCTGCTACTGTAATCCTCGTTTTCTGCCCAAACGGTGCAGAGTCTGAGAAAATTGCATTAGACGAAAAGTGTGCAGAATCGAGTTTTGCTTGGGACTACGCGGGCAGAATCTTAAATTTCCTTCGTTTTCCTAACAAAAATCTGAAAACAAAATTCTGCTACTGTTAAAATTAAAAGAGAAAATATTAGATTTAATTTTAAATATGACTCGAAAAATCTTAACTTCCAACACGAATACCAAATCATTTAATCTCACGCAACTTTTCCCAAAAAAAATATATTTTTAGTCCATGACTTATAAAATTGAAAAAATGACCAAAATACCCCTGTGACCAATTTTCGCTAAAATCGCACACGAAGTCTAAATCGTCAATTTAAACATGAAAACACGGGTTACTACAATCTATCCTCCTTAATAGAGATTTCGTCCCGAAATCTAGAGATAAAAGCATTTGGTAAATAACTTCATAAATTTCTTAAAATAATGTTTAAAACAAATATAGCATATTTTGTTTTATAAAATAACAAATTTTTTTTTTTTTCAACCTTCTCTGACTCCTCCCAGGCGATGTAGACTATCTAACCTTGACTTAGTCCTACATTTCCGGCTGGGGACAGGCTCTGATACCACTAAATCCTGTCACGCCCCGACGTAGCATAAATATGGAAAGCGTTTAATTTCCTTTATGGACCCGTAGGTCGCGACAGTTTGAAGGATCGATTCCGTCCCAAACGTCGAACAACATAAAACCATTAATCAGAGTAGAGCAATCAGGGCTTATAAAATTTTTCTAACTTATTACATCTTATGGTACAGGGGTCAACTAAGGCACAGACCGCCTTGAAATAAGACAATAACTTAAAGTCTATTACAGTCATCCTTATTACAAAACTAATTCATAACTTAAAGCACATAAACTTAAAGCATATAAAAGTAAATTCTCTTTCCAACAGTTGTTCTCAATTAGCGTAGTCATAAGGTTCTTCCTGATTGTAACCTGAAAAGCCTGAACACGAATGTCCAGGACGCATCAACGCCGTCAGCTTCAAGAAGCTGGTGAGTATTAAAAACATAATTTTGAATGTAAAACATACTCATTTACCTTTTTCCCATTTCCATTTAAAACCACAAGTTTATATTTAAGATAAAGAGCTCGTTTAGAAAACAACCACAACATTATTTAAAAGATAAATTCACACATATGTGACCGTGTATGAGAACAATGCACCATCTCATCTGACCGACTCTTTTCTCTCGACAAAACCCAACAACCCACTATCCTACTCCTGGTATCTTTGAAACACTAAGATAGCCACACTTTAGCAACGGGGCGCCAGGGAGTGTCCAGTTTGCCTCACACTTTGGTCCGGGGTACCAGGGAGTGTTCATTGCATCACACTTTGAATACCCTAACCGCCATGCAAATACCGGGGCAACCCCTCACACAGTATCCAGACTCGAGTATCAGGGAGTGTCCGTAGGCCACACTTTAGCACTTCCATGGGTGCCAGTGAGTGTCCAAGTTCGGCGTCACACACTTTAACGCTTCCATGGGCGTCAGGGAGTGTCCATATTTGCCACCGTCGCATTTCAAAGATACCCTCTCCACAATCTCAACCACAACCACAACCACAACCACAACCACAACCACAACCACAACCACAACCACAACCACGACCACAACTCAAACTCAATCTCGATCTCATACTCTTTCCACACTGACCATTACTCTTTTCCGCACTGACTAACACCCACATGCATGCACAACAGACTCCATATGAATGTCATGAACTTAATACAGAAATTTAAAGTACTGGGAACGATAACCATGGATATACGAGAAGAAATCAAATCTTATATTAACAACCTGTGAATTCATCAAAGAATGCTTTAACATGCTTTTATCGCTATTAGAAACACAAGTGGGTCTACTTTGAAGTAATGCCATCAAAAATGAGTTATAATTTGTATACATGAATTACATATCAACAGAAAGCTCTTTGAGTCTAGTTTCCAACGCTTCAAACCGTGCGCGTTTTCGAGTTTCCTAGAGGAAGTTATGGCCGTTTTACTAAAAGTCGTCAGTGCTGAAAAAGTGCAATCGGGTGGAAAAAAAATGCAACCGGTTGGAACAAAAAAATGCAACCGGTTGGAACAAAAGTGCAACCGGTTGGAACAAAAAAAGTGCAACCGGTTGGAAAAAAAGTGCAACCGGTTGGAATCAGCTGTTTCTCCCGTGTTACGAATTTAGAACCTGTTTTTGACCCATTTCTGAAATCTACTTCAACCAAGACATGTAATATATGAATTTCTTCGTTTTTCCGCAAGGATTACGAATACGCGATCGGTTTTAACTAATTTCAATCGTAGCTCTCGGATTTCACGTAAAACCGAGAGGTGACAAAACTTTAAATCAATGATACGTCGCGATACGGATGAATTAAGCCGTAGTATTCGAACCACAACTTATTGGGACTAAGATCTTTATTCCCAATTCACGGAATTGATTTTGGTTAAGTTTGAAAAATTACCATTTTTGAGCTTCAAGCTTTCATACGAAAATTAACAATGGTGTTCTTCAAATTAGACTAAACTAACAGTAAATAAATATGAGATTACATTCCAAGTGAGTTTAGAATACTCACTGAGATTAAGTGCAAAGAGATTTGTTGAGAAAGATAACCAAATCAAGAAACTCAATACAAGCTTGGCTATGGAAATTGAGGAGCTCTTCTCTCTAGAAATTATGAACTCTCTGCACTCTCTCAAGCTCTCTATGCTAGAAGTGCAGAATGTGTGTGTGATATTAATCCGAGAGAAAGAAAGACAGTGGAGAGTTGCTGGAGAGTTGAGAGTCTGATGAGAGTTGTTAGAGAATTGGTGGTGCATATATAACATGAGTGCATGTCTCCACAAACATCCCAACTAGTGTATACTCCACTCACAAACTTTCCAACTAATGCACACTCCACTCACCCACTAAAATCTCCACTCACTAAACACACGCACACACTGCACTAACATTTTGAGTGGATTCCAAGTTGTTCAAGAGATATACGTGTGTGTTGAGCTCACGCAATGATACACACACACAGGTAAAAATTTTACTGCTCTGAAAATTCCCAAACTGGTATTTTTGTGACACGGTGTTCATCACAAAAATACAGAAAATTCATTTTAACGTTAGAAATAGTTTTCTGGATTTATAAAAATACAGTTTGAGTTTAAAAGAAATAATTCCACCGTTTTGAAATACAGATTTGAAATTTAACACAGGTGTTACTAAATTTATAAATTGCAGTTTGACCCCAAAAGAATTTTAATGCACAATAAAATAGGCCATAAGGTTATAAAACGTGACCTCACAGATAATACAATTTTGAATTTAAATATAAAAATGCAATGAAAATGTAGGTTATTACACCCTTCCTCCCTTAAACAGGATTTCGTCCCCGAAATCAAGACTAACTAGTCCTGAAACAACTCCGGGTACCTCTTCCTCATATCAGCTTCGACTTCCCACGAGGCTTCGTTCTCGTCATGGTGATTCCACTGAACCTTCACCAACGGAATGTCTTTATTTCTTAGCTTCTTGATACTCTGATCCAAAATCTTTACGGGTCTCTCCTTGTAAGAGACGTTATGACTTGTCTCAATGTCGTCATAACTAACCACGTGCGAGGGATCTCATATGTACTTTCTTAGCATACTCACATGAATACATTGTGGACTCCAGACATCTTTGGTGGTAGCGCTAGTCTATAAGCCACTTTCCCGACACGTTCTAAAATCTCGAACGGTCCGATGAAACGCGGGGCCAACTTCCCTCTCTTGAGACCAAAACGTACCACTCCTCGGGTCGGTGAAACCTTAAGAAGTACGTGATCTCCAACACTAAATTCCAAATCTTTCCGACGTCGATCGGCATAACTCTTATACCGACTTTGAGCGGTTCTCATCCTTTCCTTGACCAGGGAAATCTTTTCGTTGGTTTCTCTAACCAGATCTGGTCCCAACAATTCCGTGTCTCCAACTTCTGCCCAACACAATGGAGAACGACATGGTCGTCCGTACAGTGCTTCGAACGGAGCCATACCGATACTCGCGTGATAACTATTGTTATAGGCAAATTCAACCAAAGGCAAGTGTGTCTCCCAAGATTCTTCAAAATCGATTACACAAGCCCTAAGCATATTCTCCATGATCTGATTCACACGCTCAGTTTGTCCATCTGTCTGAGGGTGAAAAGCAGTACTCATCTTGAGCGAGGTTCCCATAGCTTCTTGCTGACTTTCCCAAAATCCAGAGGTAAAACGCGCGTCACGATCTGACACAATCGACACAGGTGCACCGTGAAGTCGCACAACTTGTTGTATGTATATCCGGCTCATCTTTTCCACCGGGTATGTCATACTATAAGCGATAAAATGAGCTGACTTCGTCAATCGATCCACAATTACCCAAATAGCGTCATGATTCTGCTGCGACCGGGGCAATCCTACTACAAAATCCATCGTAATGTGCTCCCACTTCCAACCAGGAATAGGTAGCGGTTGCAACAATCCTGAGGGTCTCTGATGTTCGGCCTTGACTTGCTGACACGTCAAACACTTGGATACAAATCCGGCCACGTCTTTCTTCATACCTTCCCACCAGAAATTTCTCTTCAAATCTTTATACATCTTCGTTCCGCCCGGGTGAACTGTATACCTTGATTTATGTGCTTCTTCCAGGATATCCTTCCTTAACTCTCCATCACCTGGCACACATAATCTATTCCTGCAACGATACCCTCCATCGATTCCCACCTTCCATTCTGTCGGGTCCTTCTCTGACATCTTCTTGAACCATGTCTGAAATTTCTCATCTTCTTTCTGAGCTCCAATAACGCGGTCGATAAGAACAGGCTGTAGGATAAGACATCCAAACAGTTGTCCTTCTCCTCCTTCAGCACTCTGTACATCGAACTCCGCCAATGTCTCCAATGCTCGCCATTCTCTAACCATTAAGGAGGCGATCGTCTCCCGAGTCTGCCGACTCAAAGCATCAGCGACCACATTAGCTTTACCAGGGTGGTATTCCAACGTGAAGTCGTAATCTTTGATCAACTCCATCCATCTGCGTTGCCTCATGTTCAACTCTTTTTGTGTGAACAAATATTTCAGGCTCTTGTGATCGGAGAACAAATCAAACTTCTCACCGTAGAGGTAGTGTCTCCAAATCTTGAGTGCAAATACCACTGCTGCCAACTCCAAATCATGAATAGGATAGTTCAACTCATTCGGCTTCAGCTGCCTGGATCCATAGGCGATAACTCTACCATCTTGCATAAGTACACACCCTAGTACTTGATATGATGCGTCACTAAAGATAGTAAACTTCTCATCAGGCTTGGGTATTGCTAGTACTGGTGCGGTAGTGAGTCTCTCTTTTAACTCTAGAAAGGCTCGCTCATGCTTCTCTGTCCACTCGAACTTCAAATTCTTCTTCGTCAATCCAGTCAAAGGTGCTGCTATTTTGGAGAATCCCTCAACAAATCTTCTGTAGTAGCCTGCGAGTCCAAGAAAACTCCGAACTTCTGTAGGGTTGCTTGGCCTAACCCAGTTGGACACAGCATCGGTCTTGGATGAATCCACCGAAATTCCTTGAGATGACACCTTGTGTCCCAAAAATTTCACTTCTTGCAACCAGAACTCACACTTACTGAACTTGGCATATAAGTGGTGGTCCTTAAGCGTCTGTATCGTAATTCGTAGATGTTGCTCGTGTTCTTCTCCTGACTTAGAATAGATCAAAATATCATCAATGAAGACGATGACAAACTGATCTAAATAAGGCTTGAACACTCTGTTCATCAGATCCATAAACACTGCCGGGGCGTTCGTCATTCCAAACGTTATCACCAGAAATTCATAATGACCATATCGGGTTCTGAAAGCAGTCTTAGGTATGTCTTCCTTCCGTACCCTCAACTGATGATATCCCGACCTAAGGTCTATCTTGGAAAATGTCGTAGCTCCTTGTAGTTGATCAAATAAATCGTCAATCCGAGGCAAGGGATACTTGTTCTTGATCGTCACGCGGTTCAATTCTCTGTAGTCGATACACAGTCTGAGTGTTCCGTCCTTCTTCTTCACGAATAACACCGGTGCTCCCCAAGGCAATGTACTTGGATGTACAAAACCTAGGTTCTCGAGCTCTTGTACTTGTTCCGTTAATTCCAATAGTTCAGCGGGGGCCATTCTGTAGGGAACCTTGGTAATCGGTACGGTACCCGGTATAAGCTCAATACAGAACTCTATACTTCTCTCGGGTGGCAAACCAGAAATGTCTTGAAATACTTCTTCGAAGTCCTTGACTACAGGTATAGATGACGCTGTCACCTCTGTACTGACGACTTCGATGTTGGCTAAACATCTTGTGAGGAACATATCTCCCAAAGGGTTACATTGAAAATCAAAGGGTTGATTCTCATTGTCGGGGAATGTAATTCTCTTCCTCGCACAATCTAACTTCACTTGATTCTGAGAGAGCCAATCCATTCCTAGGATTATGTCGAACTCCTTCATCGATAGGACAATCAACCTCGCAGGGATTTCTCGGTCTCCTAATCGTAAGGGACAATCCTTGCACACGTGTCCTAATCTGACTACATCTCCTAGTGGCGAAGTAGCCTTCAAAGCTTTCTCTAAGCGATGAGGTAAGATACCCAATCTCCGAATTGTATTAACAGATATGAATGAAAGAGCAGCACCCGTATCAAATAACACTTTAACATGGGAGTTAAACAGAGTTAATGTACCTTCCACTGCTTGCTGATTAGGTTGAGCTTCTCCATGATCTCCTTCTTCATATACAGTTCCATCATATCCAGCGGCATCAGGAATAACAGCATTCAAGTGGGTCTGACCCTGTTGTCCATAAGTCACTTGCTTAGGAGCAGTGCAGAACTTGCTGATGTGACCTGGTTCACCACAGTTGAAGCAGACTATTCCTTGCTGAGTAGCACGCCTTGGTGCCTTGCAATCACGAGCCAAATGACCAGGTTTGCCACTGTTGAAACACTTTCCACTACTACTTCCTTCTCCTACTCGGGGTTGAGTCGGATAGGTAATAGCCTGGGTCTTCTTGCTTCCGTCAAAATTCCTCTTCTGCCCTTGGGTACGATTCATTGGTGGTCTATTCCCAAAATTACCCCTCTGAGGCGGTCGGAATTCAAATTGTTTACGGTTTACTCGAGCATCTTCTTCCAGATCGGTAGCCAGGCCGACTAGTCCTTCAAACGACTTGTCTAGGTGGCCGAGAGTCAGGCGACGAATCTGCGGTGCCAACCCTTGGTTATACTTCCGGATCTTCTTCTCCTCGGTATCAACCATATGAGGGGCAAACCGAGACAGCCTCTCGAACTGAGTAGTGTACTCTTGCACCGACTTGGTTCTTTGCGTCAGATCCATGAATTCCTTCTCTCTTCTGTGCCTCTCCGTAGCCGGGAAGTACTTTTCCAGGAATCTCCCTTTGAACGCCGTCCACGTCATCCCCATAGCAGCTGTGTTCCCGATAGTGGCTGATCGGGAGAGAACTAATCCTAATTATACGCTTTAACGCGCATTTGTTAGACCATTTTATCCTGTTTTTGTATATTTTTACTCTGTTTTCTAGTTTCTGACAGGTTTTGGAAGAAATCAGCTAAACCAGGCTAAACAGGGTGAAAAGTCAGAAAGAAAGAAGCTGAAAAATGCAAGTCGCGCGCGCGATCCGCGGGCGCGAGAATCCAGAAGTCGCGCGCGCGATCCACTCGCGCGAGACCCCAAATAATTCGCTCGCGCGATCCGCGCGCGCGAGGTACCCAATGTCGCGCTCGCGCGACCCGCTCGCGCGATATGCCCAAAAACCAAAGTTGCGTATTTCAGTGTACTGAAGACTCCTGTGCAAACGAGACTGCTAAACGACGTCCAGATTGTAAATTACATCAGTTTCAGTCCGTTTCGAGTTGTAAAGGCTTCCAAAACATGTTGTAAATCTATATAAACTCTATTTTTATTCAATTAGAGGGTTGGCAATTATTATACACACATTCTACAACCATACTTTCAGCCCTTGAAGAGGGAGAAGCAAGGAGAAGAAGAAGAAGACCAAGGATTTCCATGGCCTCCTCCATCAACTACTTGCCGATCTCTACTCCCATGGACGGCTAGATCATTGATCTAGGGTTTCAATGAAGCCCTAGATGAGTAATAGGGTTTTATTTATGCTTTTATTTTAGTTTTATTATGTATGGATGACAGTCACATGTTTAGAGGATTTTTATAAATAAATCGTACTTACATTGATTAAATCATTGCTTTCAAAGTTTATTCTTGTCTTAGATCTATTTTGATTGTGATGTGCTCAACGATCTATTCTTGCTGTGCTTGTTTAGGTTGTTTACATGTGATGGTGCTTTATTGATTCGTGCTATCAAGTATCCGAATAGTCCATGCCTAGGTTAGACGGATTAGATCACAACCCTAGTTTAGTGTGAGATGATTCGTGCTATCCGCAGATGGATTATGTTGGTGCTTGAACCATGATTATCTTCTTGTCGGAGGAATTGGGCTTGTAGCTACAATTTCTCATATTCATCCAACGTAATAAGCTAAAGTAATTCATAGATATTCCTATTATGAATCTAGTGGTGGATTTGCAATCCTAGGTTTCCTTTAAATATTATTTAAAAACACTTTTAATTGCTTTCATAAGTTAGATTTATTTTTATTGTTATTTAGTTTAATTAAAATCAAATCAAATCTGTTTTCCTAATTAATTAGACTTAGGTTTTAAAATTAAATCGCTGTAGTAATCAATCTCTGTGGGTTCGACCTTTACTTCCACACTGCAAATCTATTGAAAAGTAAAGAATACTTTTATATCTTGATATTGACAACATCAATTTTTGGCGCCGTTGCCGGGGATTGTATTACTACTCTTAGTTTTATAATCGTAGTTTAGTTAATTCGTAAATATTAGATTAGTTTTTATTTCTCTTATTTTCTGTTTTTGTTTTTAGTTACTAACTTGTTTTTTTTATATTTTGTAGTCAACGTTTCCGAGTGGAGTAGCTAATTACATCAAAGGAGCTTACACAAATAAAATATAAATAAAATTAAATAAATTGCTTCCTTTGGAAATTTGCTTTAAACCGCTGTAAGTCAGGGTGCTGTGACGCACTATTTGCATTAGTTTAGGGTTAATTGCACTGCATTAGCTAGGAAACCCGGGGCGCTGGGCTTGACGCGGTCATTGCATTACACGATAATATTCATGCATCATAGTAGTTGAGTGCTTGTTGACCTAGTTGCGTGATTGCTTGCTATTTGTTTTTTTTAGTTGAGTCAGTCTTTGTTTTTAATTTCTTTTCTTTTCTTTTAGTTTATGTTAGGTACACGTTCAAACAAACCGGAATTACAACCTTTAGACTCTGAACTTGAACGTACATTAAGACTTAACAAGTCTTCAAACTTAAATTCTGGAACTAGGTTTGTAATAGACGACGATTTGACACCAAAACCAACGTCTTTATTTGAAACCGAAATACGTAGTACTCTTCAAAAACTAAAGAAAACACGCTTTAATAACATAGAACCAATTAAAATGGCAGACATAGGAAATAATAACGAAAACAATCAAAACGACGGTGCTAATATGAATAATCTTAATATACCGCCACCTCCTCCACTTATAAACTATTTTATTCCTACTACTTACACGCCGCAAGCCGGTATCGAATTACCGGAGGCGACGGCATCTCACTTTGAGATAAAGTCGTCTACCATCTCGCTGCTTCCATCTTTTCATGGCCGTTTAAATGAAGACCCTTATAAACACTTAGGAGATTTTCAGGACATATGCTCCACTTTGAAAATTCAAAATCTTACTGATGATGAATTAAAAATGCGGCTCTTTCCATTCTCATTAAAGGACAAAGCTAAATATTGGCTCCAATCTTTGGAGCCAAACACAATTAGAACATGGGAAGACTTACACACCGCATTTTTACAAAAGTTTTTCCCGATTATGCGTACAAACCAGATAAGAAAATCAATAACCAATTTTGTAATGCAAGATGGGGAATCACTTTACGACACGTGGGAAAAATTTAAAGAATTACTACGCTCGTGTCCACATCATCAAGTCCCTAAGTGGCAACTTGTTCAGGTCTTTTATGAGGGGCTTATTCCCTCTGTTAGGAATACCGTCGATGCCGTTTGTGCGGGAACCTTCCTACACAAAAGCGCCGACGAGGCCTGGAAAATGTTTGAAACGTTAAGCGAGAATTCAATGCACCAAACGGTGTCTGTCCGTTCGGAAGGATATCTTAATCAACCTAAGAGGGATGTAAAATTTGAGTCAAGTCAATCAATTGAAATAAAAGAACTATCTAACAAACTTGACCGACTTCTAACAATGAACCAAACGACAGCCCCACCCGCTCGTGAAATTTGTGCATTATGTTCCGATCCTTCACATTCGATACTTGCATGTCCATCGGCGAGTCAATTTCCGGAATTCGTGGAGCAACACATTAATTCTATTCAACAATACCCACGAAATAATTATAATGCAACTACTAATAATCCGGATGCGCCATGGAGAAACCATCCTAACTTCTCGTGGAAAAATAACAATAATAATCCTAACGAGGCGACTAATTTTCCTAATGCGTATCGACCTCAGTTTCAACCTAACCAATACCAACAACCGTCTCCTAATGCTAATCCTTCAAGGGGAAATATTTTTGAGGAAAAGGTGTTGGCGTCCCTTAAGACTATTGAAACGCAAGTTCAGGCACAAGCACAAATAGTGCACTCTCATACGCAATCCATTGCGAAGCTTGAATCCCAAATGGGACAACTAGCTACTGTAGTAAGTCGTAGAAACGAGGGGACGTTACCTAGTCAAACAATCCAAAATCCTAAGGGACAATATGAGGTTAAGGGGTCGAATGAACAAGTGAACGCCGTCTCAACTAGGTTGACTACCCGAGAGGAGGAGGTAATAGAAAGTCCGAATGCGAATGTGAAAGGTATGAATATTAACTCTAATAAAGAGACGGGTGAGGACATGAGCCAAAATAAGAACGACAAAGGACCGGCCCCAACAAACTATATTCCGAGAATGCCATATCCACCTAATGTTGAGGAGCCGTCTAATCTTACAAATAAAAAGTCTAAGGTTGAGGATATACTCGAGGTGTTTAAACAAGTTAAAATCAATATTCCTTTCCTCGATGCTATTAAACAAATTCCCGCTTATGCCAAATGCTTAAAAGACCTTTGTACTCAAAAGCGCAAAATACGGAGTCATACTCCTAAAAAGGTCTTCCTCACGGAAAAAGTAAGCTCTATATTCCAACACGCTCCTCCAAAATATAAAGATCCAGGTACGCCTACGATTTCATGTGTCATAGGTGACACTATCATTCATAGGGCTCTCCTTGACTTAGGAGCTAGTGTTAATCTTATACCTTATCACGTCTACAAACAACTAGGACTAGGTGAACTGAAACCTACGGCCGCTACTATTCAGTTAGCGGATCGTTCTATTAAAATACCTAGAGGAATCGTCGAGGACGTTTTGGTTAAGGTTGATAAATGCTATTATCCTGTTGATTTCATGGTCCTTGACACTGAGCCCGTGCTAGATGCTAGAAAACACACTCCTGTCATTCTAGGCCGTCCATTCTTAGCCACGGCCAACGCACGTGTTAACTGTCGGACGGGAGTGATGAAAGTGTCATTTGGGAACATGAATTTAAAATTAAACGTTTTTAATGCTATGGATCAACCTCCTAAAGACGACGATTACCTATGTGAGGTGGAAGGTGAGGTAACACGGAATAGCGAGCCTACTAAAGAAATAAATGTGAGTGGGGAAAACAATGTAGCGGACGATGATGAGTGGATGAATCCTAATCCTGTGGACCCTAATGCGGAATCTACTCGGAAGGTAAGAAATCGATTCGAACATAATGACAAACCGTTAATCGATTTAATTCAAAGCGATGTAATTTCTGCTTACCACCGAGCTCTACCTGACATCCTTAGGGGTACACAGTCCGATATACGGCCTCCATGAGTCTTATGCTAGAAAGGTCTAGCTAAAGACGTAAAAGTTAGCGCTTCTTGGGAGGCAACCCAAGCTTTATTTCATCCGTTTATCTTGTTTTTGGTCATTTTTGGGTCTGTTTGTGTCTGTTTTAGACATTCTGGATAGGTTTGGGGGTTGGAATTAAGTTATTTTGAAAGTATATACATAATTTTAGCCACACAGTGGAAGAAACCAATCTCGCGCGCGCGGCCCGCTCGCGCGAGACGTCGCTCGCGCGGCCCGCTGGCGCGAGATTGCCCCTTAGTATTTTTCTTTCCTTTTCTTTTATTATGAGCCTCAGTAGTTACTCGCGCCTCATTTCGCGGGCGCGAGGTACCTCGCTCGCGCGATTTCCCCATTATCTTGTTATTTTCTTTTCTTTTCTATATCCTTCCCCCGTACTTGTTCTGATAATGTTTTTGTTTCTGTTTTTGTTTATTACGCCATTTTCGATCGAATTAGTTATTGTTTTCCTTATTATATTTATACTTTTTCGTTTATTTCTTTTCCATTTATTCGTTTAGTGTAATTTAGATTAGTTTTTCAATTTCTATTTTATATTTCTGTTTCTTTTACTTTTAATATTCTTTTGTTAGTTCTTTTCACTTTTCTAGTAGTAACAGGTAACATTGAACTGTATTGACATATTCCTTTGTGTCACCTGTTCTTTGATTGCCGACATCGAGGTATTATCGTTCCTTCTGTACTCTCCGTTCTTTCGTTTTATTGTTTCATTGGGGACAATGAAAGGTTTAGGTTTGGGGGTATGCACACGCATGCACATTAGTTTATGTAAAATTTTAAAATTTTCAATAAGTGTGTTTAAATAAACGATGTTACCGACGTTTTTGCAATATAAATTTGATACATCTTGTTATGTAACTTGGATTGTTATAGATTGGTAAATAAGAGAAGATGTGATTAAACATTTGCTGAAGTTATGATGTAATGTTTTAAGTTATGTATTGTTTGAATCGTAGTTTTATATCATAGATTTGCACATAAACTCATGCACTGCACGTAGTCACTTGAATACATGTTGGTTGTGAACTATAATATGATTCGGATTTCTAGAAAACACATGGTGGAGACTAGACCCAGTGAGCTTTTGAGCCTATCTTTTCTTTTTAGAGGGTTATAAATACATTGTGTTTGTCGAATTTCATTGAAATAGCGCATCTACTTGTTGTTTAGTCTCATTATTCTTGTCTTGGTTGATAATCAAGTTAAAATATTTGTTACCATGCTAAATAATCTTCTGTCGTAAACATTGAAGAACCATATAACCATAGGACATGATTTTAGGCCTTCTTTGTTTATTATCGACCGATAAATGAAAAAAAATTTCCTTAGTTCGCCCCTTTGAGCCGTTACAATGCCTCTTTTTCTTTGTTCACCATTATCCTCTTTAAAAGCTCCAACTTGATCAACTTGGAGTATACCACTGGAAGAGTGATCAACTTTTAGTAGTATTAAGGTGATGTGTTGATTGAGAAGAAGAAAATAAGATGCTATTGGGGTAGTTGCTTGATATTCGATAAATAATCAGTTGAGAAGCGAGAAAAGAAAAAGGAAAAGAAACAAAATAAAGAAGAAAAGGAGAAAAATGAAAGGAAAGGAATGAAAAGAAAGAAAAGATGAAAAGTTTGTAGAAGAAGAATGAAAGAGATCGAACATGCCTTACAATGCCATTCTGAAACTACTTGTTATATCCATTCTATCCTTTTCCATTACCTGAGCCACATTACAACCTTTGAAAAAGTCCTATTTGATCCTAGGAAACATGGTTCGGATATGTAAATGATGGGAGGGGATTAAAACATGGTAATGATTAATTTCTTTTGATTATTGGCATCCTATCCATGAGACTACTGTTCTTTCGTGTCATGCGTCTTTTTCATGTCGTATGTGAGCGTTATTCGTCTTGAAAACATAATTCCTTTGCTCACATATTTTAGAAAAATTACACATGTTTCAGAGTGTTTCATTTTAGAGTGTAATTGACATTGTGAGATTCGTAGTCGAAGCATAGTTTGATGGTTATCCGAGTTATATTCCGAGTTTATGACATGCGCGTGTTCATCTGACTACCATAGCACACACGTGCAGTTTTATGAGAAACTCTATTGATTTATTCGATGCATGTGCTTAAGATTGTTTTTCATGATGTATGTAGACGTTTGATTCTATTTATTTATGTTCGTTATTCTATTTCAAATCTTTGTTGTATAATAAGGAGTATTGAATATTATGTTCTTTGTTTTGATTAAAAGTTTTTAAATTAATAAGTTAATAAAGATGGTTGTGGGTAACTTGTTGATGAGAACCCTCACGAGACTTCACTCGTCCGACTAGGGACACCTAGGGGTTTAAAAGGCTTGTTGCATAAGCTAAATGCAATCGTGATCCATACGAAAATGGAATAGATTTTTATTAGTAGTTTTTATTTTAGTTTTGCTCGAGGACTAGCAAAATGTAGGTTTGGGGGTGTGATCGGGAGAGAACTAATCCTAATTATACGCTTTAACGCGCATTTGTTAGACCATTTTATCCTGTTTTTGTATATTTTTACTCTGTTTTCTAGTTTCTGACAGGTTTTGGAAGAAATCAGCTAAACCAGGCTAAACAGGGTGAAAAGTCAGAAAGAAAGAAGCTGAAAAATGCAAGTCGCGCGCGCGATCCGCGGGCGCGAGAATCCAGAAGTCGCGCGCGCGAGACCCCCAATAATTCGCTCGCGCGATCCGCGCGCGCGAGGTACCCAATGTCGCGCTTGCGCGACCCGCTCGCGCGATATGCCCAAAAACCAAAGTTGCGTATTTCAGTGTACTGAAGACTCCTGTGCAAACGAGACTGCTAAACGACGTCCAGATTGTAAATTACATCAGTTTCAGTCCGTTTCGAGTTGTAAAGGCTTCCAAAACATGTTGTAAATCTATATAAACTCTATTTTTATTCAATTAGAGGGTTGGCAATTATTATACACACATTCTACAACCATACTTTCAGCCCTTGAAGAGGGAGAAGCAAGGAGAAGAAGAAGAAGACCAAGGATTTCCATGGCCTCCTCCATCAACTACTTGCCGATCTCTACTCCCATGGACGGCTAGATCATTGATCTAGGGTTTCAATGAAGCCCTAGATGAGTAATAGGGTTTTATTTATGCTTTTATTTTAGTTTTATTATGTATGGATGACAGTCACATGTTTAGAGGATTTTTATAAATAAATCGTACTTACATTGATTAAATCATTGCTTTCAAAGTTTATTCTTGTCTTAGATCTATTTTGATTGTGATGTGCTCAACGATCTATTCTTGCTGTGCTTGTTTAGGTTGTTTACATGTGATGGTGCTTTATTGATTCGTGCTATCAAGTATCCGAATAGTCCATGCCTAGGTTAGACGGATTAGATCACAACCCTAGTTTAGTGTGAGATGATTCGTGCTATCCGCAGATGGATTATGTTGGTGCTTGAACCATGATTATCTTCTTGTCGGAGGAATTGGGCTTGTAGCTACAATTTCCCATATTCATCCAACGTAATAAGCTAAAGTAATTCATAGATATTCCTATTATGAATCTAGTGGTGGATTTGCAATCCTAGGTTTCCTTTGAATATTATTTAAAAACACTTTTAATTGCTTTCATAAGTTAGATTTATTTTTATTGTTATTTAGTTTAATTCAAATCAAATCAAATCTGTTTTCCTAATTAATTAGACTTAGGTTTTAAAATTAAATCGCTGTAGTAATCAATCTCTGTGGGTTCGACCTTTACTTCCACACTGCAAATCTATTGAAAAGTAAAGAATACTTTTATATCTTGATTCTGACAACATCAGTGGCTATGACCGAATCCCACCAATCTGCAGCGGCGTCGGTCAATTGAAATGTAGCCAATCTCCTCTTGTCCATCTCGTTGCATTGGACAGCTTCGAACATGCGGTCCATCTGTCTTAACCACTGTTCCGCTTTCCAGGGTTCCACGGTACCCGCAAACTGCTCGGGCCTTAGCGCACGGAATCTCTCCAGTAGTTTATCTCCAGTCTGGTGGTCTCGTCGGTTTTCATTCGCATTACTAACCCTCTCGAGACGTCTGATGAAAGCTTCAAATATTCCCGTGGGATCGGCAGCCTCGGGTGCCCCCTCAATCAAATTTCTGTTCCTCCTTGGTCTCCCAGCCATTCTTAATGCATGATAATGATAACAGAATGAGGAACATGCATGAAGCAGTAACATAAAGCAGTTTAAACAGTGACAACATCCAAAAGAGTAAATATCACTATATCACATACTCGTACTATAACATAAGCATACAATAAAATCCAAATATGCAATATATATCAAGTATACATAATACACTAAACATGTATTCGAACTAGGGCTGTCTAATAGCAAAAAGGTCGTATTCTTATTCTCCATACTCTGGGCTGTGGGCCATGCTGACTGTTCTGAGATTTGACTCAGGAAGTTCGTCAGTGCCTAAGCTATTTATGAAGGCTATGGTATGCTTTAACTCCTTAGAAACTCGGCTACTATCTGTCTGTAGGGGCATCATAAGTTATGGCCATCTCGGCAAATTCTAAATGGATACGTCTGAAGATATATGGCGACTGCTATCATTCTTGTCGATGTGACAAGACAATCGTGTAATCATCTCTATGACAAAACCAACCTGGAATTTAGTTTCTGAACTAAGGATAATCCGTACTAAACTAAAACTGGAACTTGGTTGTATAGCTTAGTAAAACTTAAAGGTACCCTGTGTCACTAATGTGTGGCGTGAATAACTGAGCTTGGTCAATCTAGGAAACATGGCTCTGATACCATTTGTGACGCCCCGCAAAAATAAGCGTATTTCCATTGAAAAATTAAATAAATCACACTTGATTCTTTAAAATAAAAATACAAAATTTCTTTAAAACTCCCAGCAGGTCCATATTCTCCACGGATCTCCTATATCATCCTTAACCTTATCTCCCTTCTAGGCTTCGGTTACCGGCACTGCCTGCATCTAAACACCATACCGGGAAGTATACAATATGACATGAATAATAAAGGCTCAAAAGGATAATGACAATCAAATACATAGAATGACATCAAATCAATTGACCAGTCTCACAACCCAACTGCTCACACTACCCAAACGCTCATACCAATAGCATCATACCAGGTTCCTCTTGATCACATAGCAAGAGACACCTCACCTCACCTCACCCGTCTCCAGTACGTCGGTCCTTGAGGCCTGTTGGACTGTTGGTAGGTGCTCCTTGCTCATGACCCTTTAGTCCCATAGCACTTAGCAATAAACACATACTCGTTGATTCCAAATGAAAACACAACATAACTGCAAAAAGAGTACAAGTAGAGATAACAAAGAAATACTCCGGAGAATTTAGAAAGCATATTGTACACAACCCGGTACCTATAAATGATGTTGAGCAACTCCCAAACACTTCTCTTCTTCTTCTTCTTCTTCTTCTAACTCGAGGTGTATGTATATCTATAATTGTGTATATATATATATATATATAAATCTCTCTCTGTGTGACTCTTTCAAGCTCTCTATGCTAGAAGTGTAGAATGTGTGTGTTTGAGAGAGTATGTGAGTGTATAAATAGCCAAGCTTCCACTTGGAGACAATGGCCTAACAATCCACTTATTAACCACTAACTTCTAATTAATGGGTAGTTTATAAGGAATATGCAAGATGATGTAAACATACACTAATGCACATATAACTCCACTAATATTAGTGTATAAATAACCAAACATAATGGCCTAACAATCTAATTATTAACCACTAACTTCTAATTAATTGGTAGTTTATAAGGAATATGCAAGATGATGTAAACATACACTAATGCACATATAACTCCACTAATATTAGTGTATAAATAACCAAACATAATGGCCTAACAATCTAATTATTAACCACTAACTTCTAATTAATTGGTAGTTTATAAGGAATATGCAAGATGATGTAAACATACACTAATGCACATATAACTCCACTAATATTAGTGTATAAATAACCAAACATAATGGCCTAACAATCTAATTATTAACCACTAACTTCTAATTAATTGGTAGTTTATAAGGAATATGCAAGATGATGTAAACATACACTAATGCGCATATAACTCCACTAATATTAGTGTATAAATAACCAAACATAATGGCCTAACAATCTAATTATTAACCACTAACTTCTAATTAATTGGTAGTTTATAAGGAATATGCAAGATGATGTAAACATACACTAATGCACATATAACTCCACTAATATTAGTGTATAAATAACCAAACATAATGGCCTAACAATCTAATTATTAACCACTAACTTCTAATTAATTGGTAGTTTATAATGAATATGCAAGATGATGTAAACATACACTAATGCACATATAACTCCACTAATATTAGTGTATAAATAACCAAACATAATGGCCTAACAATCTAATTATTAAAAGAGAAAATATTAGATTTAATTTCTAATATACTTTCTCTGCTACTGTAATCCTCGTTTTCTGCCCAAACGGTGCAGAATCTGAGAAAATTACATTAGACGAAAAGTGTGCAGAATCGAGTTTTTCTTGGGACAACGTGGGTAGAATCTTAAATTTCCTTCGTTTTCCTAACAAAAATCTGAAAACAAAATTCTGCTACTGTTAAAATTAAAATAGAAAATATTAGATTTAATTTTAAATATGACTCGAAAAATCTTAACTTCCAACACGAATACCAAATCATTTAATCTCACGCAACTTTTCCCAAAAAAAATATATTTTTAGTTCATGACTTATAAAATTGAAAAAATGACCAAAATACCCCTGTGACCAATTTTCGCTAAAATCGCACACGAAGTCTAAATCGTCAATTTAAACATGAAAACACGGGTTACTACACATTTCACTAATAGTTTCATTTGGAAGCATTTTGAACATTCTATATGATTGAACAAGAAAACCAATCTTAGACTTTTTGACTTGATTAGTTCCTTCATGCGTAACTTCTAATTTATCCCAAATTTCTTTAGCCGATTCATATGAAGAGATCCTATTGTACTCATTAGGGTCAAAGCCACAATATAAGAGATTCATAGACATAGCATTCATTTTAACAAGTCTTTTGTCACTATCAACGTATTCATCTTCCGTCAAAGGAACGGTGACGGTGCCTACGGTCTTAGTGGAGGTCCTTTGACTACGATTTGCCATAAATCAAAGTTTTGAGCAATAATGTAAATTCTCATCCTATTTTTTGAATAAGCATAGTTGGTTCCATTGAAGCATGGAGGGCTTTGGGATGATTGTCCCTCAACATAAGTGATATTGGTACTAGTGTTTTCCATGTGATCTTTAACTCAAAGATATGTAAAATCAATACAAGAGCCCTTACTTTGACACCAATTGTTGGCCCAAAAGTAATCCTTAGGGGGGGGGAGGGGGGGGGGGGGGGGGGGGGGGGTGAATACGATTACTAACGATTAATGGCAAATTAAAAAACTAGGCAAGCACAATATCAAATTAAAACAGTAAGTAAAGAGATAAAGGAAAGAAACACTTGCAAACCAAAATATTCAAGTGGTTCGGCAATCCGCAATTCGCGGCCTACGTCCACCCCTCAAAAATACCTCTTGAGGATATATTCCACTAAACAATCTTCTTTAGGTGATGATCAAACCACTCCTTACAAGTTCTTCTTGAACTACTTTTACACCTTTAATGAAGAAACCCTTCACTTGGAGCAAGGGTTACACCAATCCTCTTTAAAACTTCAAGGATGGAAGATTGTTTGATTACAACTGAAGTAATACTCTCTCTCTCTCTCCTAGAGTAGATGGAAACAATAAATATCTCTCTTCTAATGTTCTTAAGGGATTACAATGAAAAACAAGAGCATGTAGAATGAATCTCACACAACTAGGGCTTAAATCTTTGATTGCAAATGATGAGTATTCAATGTAATGTGTTAAGTGCCCAACAACCAAATTCAAATGAGTATATATACTCTCTCTTGAAAATCCAAACATTTGAGGTAGTTGGGAACATTAATGCTAAAGTAAAACCCTAGAAAAAGAGCCGCTACTATATTTGCGCAGTAATCCAATCGACTGGGCTCATGGTCCAATCGACTACATTTCAAATTTAATGAAATGCGTCAATAAGACAGTCGACTGAATGAGGAGTCTGGTTGACTGAAAGTGGTGAGACTGAACCTCTATTTTTTTTTGCAAAAACCAGCCGATTGTTTTCATCTAACGGTCAACTGAACCTTGAAGGGTCCAGTTGACTGTTTTTCTTGTGAAAAACAGTTTTCTTGTTTTATTTCTTTTATCAAAGTTTTAAGCCCTTGTTCTTAGATAAACATCCTATCTAACTTCACAAACATCCTATCTAACTTCACATAGAGTCCTATGGGTGCAAATACAAATGAAATGATCTTTCCAATAAGCTTCCCTTTGAATATTCATCAAGTTTATAAAGCTCTGTTTGGACACAACACTCAAGATAATCATAAGTACTCAACTTCATAGTTTGTTAATCATCAATTACTTAAGGTAAAACCCTTGGGGCTAATAGACATAATTAGTGCTAGAGCAGGTGGGCGAGGTTTGAACTCTAGTAACTAGAAATCTCCCCAAAAATCCCTATTTACTAAACTTTTTTAGTTTAGACCCACTCCTCATTTAATTGTACAGTTAGACCCAAACAATCAAAAAGTATTTGGTGATTGGTCCACACCCCCAAATTAGTGTGAATAATGGTACAATTTTACCCCTGGATATATACATACATGTCAGATATATATACATATATATATATATGGAAATCATTAAATTCAAACATCAATTGGTCAATAAATTTCATATATAACCGAATTTGGATATAAATTCCATAATTACAGGGATTTAAATCACATAAATCTATATTGATTACCTTATAAAACAAAATCTATATTGATTACATGATTTCCATTTCTTTAATAATTTTCATATCTGCATATTTCAGAATGACATACACATAAACAACAGTGTAAAATTCCTTTTATCCAATCAATTTGTTAACGATTGTTCATTTTTTTGTACACTAGATGTTCTGCAATGACAAATCGAGTAATGGATTTTTGCACCCACATGATTTTGTTATGAGTATGTGCGGTTTGATAAGCTAGATATACCAAAAAAAAAAAAAAAAGAGTGTGTAAAATATGCCACCATGGTATAATTTTATACTGCATTAGTCCAAAAGAATCAATGAGTACCATTATAATTTTAATACTGCATTATAAATGACTATGAGAGTAGAATTTTACACTGTATTATAAATAACTACAAGAGTAGAATTTATACATTGTAGTATAATTTGCAATGCATTGCATAACAAAAAAAGAAATAAGTGAATAATGTTACACTGAAAATCAACACAATAGTCAAATCTTGCTGGCTATAATTTTTACACTGAAAATGTTACAGAATAACACATGAACCAAAAAAGTAGCATACAATTTAACAAAAAGGGACCGCCTTGACAGAACACAATTAACAGAGGCAGCATCAATTGTGAACTCAATCCCAGGACCACACCAAACGTTAGGAACAACAATAGAGTTTGATGATGAGTTTGTAGCCCCCATTTTTAAAGCTTGATTTGGGTTCTTGTTCTTCTTCTATTTTAGATTTCTCTGCTTCTTCTTTCTCACCTTCTTCGCTTTCCAATTCGCCGATGTTTGAATCACGGCCGGGACAGAGACCTGTGAAGAAGCAGTGCATTCGAGTCGCTTGAATGTTGCAGATGTAAAGTTCTTTCTTCTTGGTAGTGTTGTCATTGGGGGTGAATGAGTTGAGGATGATAGAGGAAATGATAGATTTACAACGAGTGGATTGGATTATAGATGGGATTTGTGGTGGGTTTAGGCTTAGATTTGTGATGTATGGGATGGTTTGGTTTTTGGGTTTTCTGTATCTAATGTGTTCTGCCATGGTTGAGCTCTTTGCAACAACTACATGCATGATTTGGATTCAACAAAATGGGGGGAGAGAGAGAGAGAGAGAGAGAGAGAGAGAGAGAGAGAGAGAGAGAGAGAGAGAGAGAGAAAATAGCTAGAAAGAGAATGTATTGACTTTAGAATCAAATGGGCAAGTTATAAAAAAACTAATTTAGAGAGAAAAATCTGTGTTTGAATTTTAAATCCTATAATGCCTCAAATCACTGCACTGTTTTAGGTGGATTTTGAGTAACAGTTAGGAATGAAAGCTGTGTTGTGCTGGGAATAGCAGTGGGGATAGTATTGTCCTAAAAATATTGGTGGACCTATCACTAAATTCTTTTTTGGGTTGGATCTATTGTAACTAAGGTATAGTTAATAGGATTTAATATTAATTAATCCATAATTAGTGCTAGAGCTAGGGGGAGGTGGGCGAGGTTCGAACCTTGTAATATATATATGCATGACGTGGAGAGC
Organism: Hydrangea macrophylla; assembly: GCA_033977485.1. NCBI lineage: Eukaryota > Viridiplantae > Streptophyta > Magnoliopsida > Cornales > Hydrangeaceae > Hydrangea > Hydrangea macrophylla. Next base: position 143,581,310 of record CM066991.1, read on the forward strand.
CTTTTTACCAACTAGGATATACTTAAATAACATAAGAAAAATTTAAATAAAAAATTCATTAAACATAATTATATTATATGAATAAAAGAAGGAAAACCACACACAACATTTAAAACTTTTAATGTCTATTTCTAAACTTGTTTTCTTTTCTTACCAATATTTTTCTCCCCATTCAATAAACAGTCCTTTAATTTCATCAGCTCGTAAGGACCTCATTTTATTTTTTATTTTTCAGTTTTTTTTCTTTTCAGATTTTGTCTTTGACTTCTGCCTTTTTGTGTGACTTCCCTTGTCACAGTCTTCATGTTCTAAGCTCATTGCTATAATCTGGAGTATGCTCCTTGTGCATTTATGCACATCTATTTTTGAAATATCTTTACCATTTTTCGCAAAAAAAAAAAACAGTGAGGCTTGGGTGGACCGTAAGATCCGAAACAGAGGGTTTTGCGACGGTCAAGCCTTGGAAAGGTTAGATTATTCTAGATAGGTACTTGAACCTATATGGAATTATGGATGTGGGCTGTAGATAGAGAATATTGAATGAAGAGTAATGTTAGGCACACTTTGAAATCCACACTGAATTTGACACCTAACTTTAAATGCATGTATCATGTGCTATGTAAGTAGTGCACAAAAAAATGTGAAAAATTCACACAGCCCAAGGTACATGTATTTAAAGTATAAGATGTCAAATTCAGTGTGGATTTCAAAGTGTGCCTAGCATTACTCTTGAATGAAATAAGGATGTCAAGTCATTATCTATTCATCCATTCGAGTGCAAATTTGCTCACTCTAAAATTGCTCAATGTTTGCTCACTCTCCTCTTCTGTTAATGCATTGGGCTTAGTACTTTACACCATTAATTAATTCTCATTTAATATTAGATCTCACTGTATTAGCCAATGGGAGAGAGGGTGAGCAAATGAGGAGCAATTTTGGAGTGGGCAAAAATGTATTCCATCCACTCACTTATTTGAAAATTCTGCTACTCGAAGTATGGGTCAAATAAATAAATAAATAAAAGGGAATGTTAACTTACAACACGGAACCCTTTTAGTGATGAAAAAAACTCTTTTAGTGAAGAAAATTTTCACTTTTAATGACAATTTTTTTTCACCTTTAGCGACGAGATATTTTTAAAAAATTTGTCGCTAAAAATGTTTTTGTTTGTAGGATAGCAGCCCCATAAATAAATGTTTAAAGACACTTTAGTGTATTTTGGTGAAGTTTCACTTTCCCAATTTTCAATTGCAACATTTTGGGCCCTGTAGTTTCAATCTCGCTGTAATACAGGTCTTGCCTCTAACTCCGTCAATGCAATTAGATGGTAAGTTTACATGCATTGCACGAGTCTACTTATTAAAGATTAACGATATTTTGGTACTCTATAATTTGGGTGAAGTTTCACTTAATTTGGTCCCTATAATTTGGGAATCGTTGCATTGTGGGACCTGTCTCTATAAATGAATGGTTTTATAGTTCAGCGATATTTAAAAAGTTGTTTGGTATTTGGTTTAGCTAAGGAAACACTAGATTTTTCTGAACAAGAGTGTTTGGCAAAAACTTGAAAAAAAAAAAAGGAAGTTGTTTGTATAAAGACTTAGGCTTAGTTTGGCCCCCACGTGGCTTTTTAAAGGGAGCTTATGAAATTTATTATTAAGTTGTTTGATAATTTTATACAAGTGACACACTACTCTTCAAAAATATATCATGAAACCAAAAGGCAACCTTGAGCTATTAAAAGCTCCATTCTAGATCTTTTAAAAGCTCTCCCAAAAAAGCCCCTAGTTCAATTTTTGTAAAGCTCACAAACTAGTTACCAAATGAATTAACATGAAATTGTGCTTTAAAAAAGGAGAAGCACCAAAATGGGGGCCAAACTAAGCCTTAGGGACCTAGGTTCTTAACTGTGAAAAAACATTAAGGGTGCGTTTGATAAAACTGAAAATTAAGTACTGAAAATTAAGTGCTGAATTTAAGTGCTGAAAATTTTAAGTGATTTGCATTAGCAAAACTAAAAGCAGTGTTTCAAAAACAAAAATAGACTGCATTCAGTGATTATTTTCAGCAGAAAATTTTCACTTAATGTTTTCAGTGAATTTTCTACCACTTTTTCAATTAAGTGGTATATTATCAAACGCACTGAAAAGATTTAAGTGCAGAAAATTTTTATTTTTACCACTTAATTAGGTTATCAAACACACCCTAACTTTTAGGAAAAATTAGATGGGAATTCCTAGTTAGGGAAATATATTGGTTTAAGGACAATTAATTATTTTCACTTTGGTTTAGGTCCCTAACCAAATAAATATCTTAGGCAAAAGGACAAAATTAAACAGAGTACATCTCTCACCATGTAGTACGCGCTCCAGAAATTTCCAAAAGAAATTACACAGGAGTGTCTCATTCCCCCAACCCGCTTGCACCGTGTGAGTGCACAAACTATAGTAGCCGCAATTTTGAAAATGTTTCTCAAACTTTAAACCTCCGGAATTTTTGATCTACAACTCCAATTTTACAATTTTACCGTTGGAATCATGTTGACGAGAGCTACAAAACTAGTACTATTGTTGATATGTTTTGACCTAAGAAAATTTTGAAATTTTCAATAAAAATTTTTCACTTGAAAATTTTCTGTGGGTTTTTGGTTGCTTTTTCAATTACGTGATACATTATTAAACAGACTAGCACAAATTAATTGCTAAAAAATTTCAAGCAGTCAAACACACCCTTGGTGGTTTTTTTTCTTGTCTTTTCTCTAAGTAGCCAAGCATAGACTTATATATTATTTTAAAGTTTAAACTGATAAACAGATCTTGACATTGATGTAGTTGCCTCATATATGTGGATATGGCTCACCATACAGAATCACAGATATCGATTTACCTACTGCACCAAAATGGCTGATTTGTCACTGCTTTGGAGGTGATAAAAGGCCTTTGTCACTGCTCTTGACCGTGACAATTCCAGGGGTGACAAAAAAACTTTGTCACTACTCCTAGCAGTGACAATTTCGTGTGTCACTGCCCTATTGAGGACCCCTTAAATGGTTAATTTCCTTCTCTTTGTTACCGCTACGAACCGTGACAATAATTTTAAATTTATCACTGCTAAAAGCAGTGACAATGTTGGTGACAATAATTTTAATTTTAGCTGTGACAATTTTGGTAACAATAATTTTAATTTTGTCATTGCTCTGAGCGGTGACAATGTTGGTGACAATTTATGATTTTATCATCCAGTTTAATTACGACAAATACTAGTGACAATTAATTTACCTGTACAATTGCATTCCAAAACAATTTAACTATAAACAACACAAGTTGCAAATTGCAATCAAGTACGAAGTGTACTAATTAAACACCATTTGTTCAAATTAGAGAAAAAACACAGTATCTATTTAAATTCGAAAAAAGATTACAACAAATTATGGTCTTCCTCCAGTCTTTTTTGACTCAAAAGAACTAATTAAAACATTAGAGTAGTAATACTTGAGAACCTCCCAAATATCCTAGAATGTAAGGCGAGTCTCAAGAACGAGTATATACAAATCATGAATGATCAACATTGATCAAATCTGAAACCTAATAAACAATTGAATTCAAGGGCTTTAAATCTCATTCAAGAACAATTTAGAACTTCTCAACTCTATATCCTTGCAATTTGAGTGTCCCTGAAAATAGAAAATAGAAAGTAGTATGTGAATAAACAATGGATAGATAGAGTAGTCATCATGGAATTGGTTGTCGATTTAATGGAAAAAAAAACAACTAAATGAAGATAGAGGTAAAGCAACAAATTTAATTAAAAAAAAAAACAATTAGAATCAACTTATGGCAAGTAGGAACTATGAAGACCATGGCTTTAGAACCTTGAGAACTGTGTAGTGATCGGATAACTGTTCGAAAAAGATACTAAGATAACCAATAGCATGTTTGATTCATTTCAATTCAGATTTTATCATCAATTTGTGTTTTTCATCATGGAATCAGAGCCATAGATCTTCCCTGTTCTTGCTCATCATCGCCATTACAGATTAAGATTTGTTTTTCTTCATCTCTGTTTTTCGTTTCTTCTGTATTTGTTCTTCATTTATTAAAATCTTCAAGATCAATTCAATGACAACATCTACGAAATCTCTCAATCTTCTTGCAAATCTGATCTTCTTTGTATCAAATTTGTCTTCAGTCATCACAGTTCGACTTGATCAAGCAAATTATATGGTTTGGTAGCTTCAAGTAAAGAATGCACTACGAGCAAATCATTTGTTGGAGTATGTGGATGGAACAAAACCTCAACCTTCATCAATTACAGTCAATGGAAGGTAAACAAATTCCAAATCCTGAATTTCTGGAATGGACTGATATTGATAGACAGCTTGTGTAACTGTTTGAATGCAATTATTTCTCCTGCAATACTTCCCCGAATTGTTGGATTCAATCATGCTTTTGAGATTTGGGGATACCTAGCTGAAAGATACATTTCATCTTCTCGTTAGTATATTCATGAATTGAAACTCAAACATGTCAATGCAAGTAAAGATCAAAGTACTATGGATGAATATCTTGATAGAATTAAAGATTGTGCTGATAAGCTCTCTACTGTTGGTTTACCTGTTAATGAGAAAGATTTGGTTCTCTAGACTGTTAATGGTTTATCTCAAGAGTATTCCTCTCTGAAAACCACACTTAGAGCCACAACTCAGACAATTTCCTTCTATGATTTACATGCACTGTTAAGATCTGAGGAAATTCATCAAATTCGTGAAAAGGAATTGCTGCATTTAGGAGAGAAAGTTTCTGCTTTGTCAGTTGTTGATAAAAATATACAAGGAAAATTGCCTGAAATATCTCAGTTTGTAAAAGTTTCTCAAATACCCCAAGAACAATATCAGCATTTCAACAATTTCAATCAAAATTTTAGAGGGGGTGGTCGAAATAGGAACATGAGAAGAAGAGGAAATGGGAGAAATAATCACTTTAGAGTGTGGTGTCAGATTTGTGGTAAGAATAATCATGTTGCTGCTGAGTGCATTCATAGGTATAATCCCAACTTTCAGATTCCCTCTAATTCTCAACACAATTCAGCTCAACTCTCTTTACGAAATTGATAAACATGTCTTAACAAAGATTCCTCATTTATGTGGATAGAAGTCACCATACAAATCGTGCAATCCATACACCAGTAAAAGAAAGAAAGTACAACCATTTTAAACTCGTTATACAAATTAACCATGTTGCTGCCCAAGAAACCCAGATCAGATCCCCCTTTGTTGGAAAGGAAAAGACAATTCTACAAGGACCATGATATAAACACACACTATATATGACATAATACATATACAACATTGATTTAACTCAAAAACTTTTATACCCACCTAGCACATAGTATTGGGGCAATGTTAGCTAGGTCTCTCTACCTTGCTTGAGGAATAAGTCCACTTTCCAAGTTCATAACAGTCATTCCAATGACATCATTAGTGGACGGTGGCTCACTTCGTGCTGTCTCCATTGCCAAACATTCCTTTAATTCCATCACTACGTGATTCATTGTTGGCCTTTTCATGGAATTGCGAGACACACAAGCCTTTGCTATTTTTATAACTTTCCAAACAGAATTAACATCGTAATCTCCTCGTAATTTTGGATCAACAACATTTGTGATATCTCCCATTGCAAGCCTTGAATTCACCCATTGAATTATGTGAACCGCGTCAATGCCTTTTGTTATTGCAGGTCGGCCCGTGATAATCTCCAAGATAACAACCCCAAAGCTGTACACATCACTTTTATCTGATAGTCTATTCGATGTGTAATAACTACAAACAAAATGTATGAAAATCTGTAATTTTCTTATAGTTTTTTAAAATTTTGATTTCTATGATTAAAGGTATGTATGAGAATGCATGAAATTAAATCAAATGCAGCATTATACCCAAAAAAAATGCTTAAGCCAATTTGGTTAAGTTTTAAAGAATGTAATCTGATTAGTGTAGGCCAGGTATGCCTGAAAAAATAAACTTACTCAGGGTCAAGGTATCCAGGAGTTCCAGCAACTATTGTGGAGACATGAGTTCCATCCTCGGTTGGGAAAGCTCTGGATAGTCCAAAATCAGCAAGTTTGGCTTGGAAGTTTGCGTTCAACAATGTATTTGTAGTCTTCACATCTCTATGGACTATGGGTGGCTTACAACCATGGTGCAGATACTTGAGTCCTATAATTCAAATTCAAATTTTAGTACTTAAATTAGTAATTAACCAACGAAAAAAAAAAACTGCATATAGCAATTTCATGCATGAGGCTCAATTAACAATTAAAATTGCGAACCAGACAATTATAAAGTTACTATTCAAAATAGAGATTGAAGTGGGTTATTAGCTAAAATAGCTAGCACTGTTGATAGTCTTACTAACCTTGTGCTGCATCCATTGAAATTCGGAGTCTCTTTTCCCAACTCAATGCATTTGGATTTCGTTCTGCATTAACAAGTAACAATTTCAAATTAACTAGCCTACAAGCCGAAAAGTGCATACGTATTAGAGTGAATTTTTTTCTATTAGGATGTTGCTGTAAGTTCCCATTGGCCATGTACTCGTATATGATTCCCATGTTAGTGCCTTCATTGCAGTACCCAACAAGAGAAGTTAAGTTCTTATGATGAACACTCATCAGAAGATTAGCCTGCAGTTCAACATATGTACATCAATGAGCTTGTACAACTATGAGATTTTTATTATAATGGAGATTTAAAGTTACCTCAGCTTGGAATTCCTTATACCCTTGTACTGATGTAGGAGAGAGCATTTTTACAGCAACTTGAGTTTGATCTATAGAGCCATAGTAAACTGTTCCAAATCCTCCTTTCCAAATAACTCTTTGGAAGTTGTTTGTGATCCTCAATACCTCAGAGTATGTAAACTCACGATTCTTTACCTCAACCAACCTCTCTCTGTTGTTTATTTCAGGGTCTACCCTCCCAGCTTCTGAGATCACGTCAACAAAGATTTACAAGTTTCATGAAAGTTTTAATATTGTGTTGTTTATAATTTATCAATCTTGAACTATAAGGACAATTGTTCTTATACCTTGTGGTTTTCTCTTTTTAATGAACCAAAAGGCAACTAATGCCGCAATTATGAGCACTGCTACTCCAACGACAGATGCTACTACTGGAACAACAACATTCTTCCCCTTGTTTTTGCTTGGAGAAGACTGACTTGTATTGTTGTTTCCACCCCCAAAGCCATCAATAATGTTCATCTCAACAAAATGTTAAAGACTTCTAATTTATTAATTAATTAGTCTTGAGTCATATCTTGCAGTATGTCAACTATAGCAATTAAAGTACAACTCAGCAGCTCCTAATTAACGAATTAGCAAATTGAATAAATTAATCTAACTGATTCTTTCTTTCAGAGAGAGAGAGAGAGACACACACACACACACACAGAGGGAGAGGGGAGAGATTCCTATTACAAATGGACTAGCTAGATCTGCCATAGTCTGAATTTTAAAAACTTAGTATCGAGTTCTTCATTTGGGAATTTTATAATATTGGGTATATGGTTTATAAGGAAAGAACAAACCTCAATGAAAGTGATCCACCATTGGCCTTTGCAAGGAGTTCCTTTGGAACTGAAGAGAAGTTATTTCCTTTCAAATTTCTGCATAAGAAGAACAAACATAATCCCTTGTCTTTGTATGCTTGAACTTAAGATCGATTTAATTAAGGTCCCATAACAAAGTAACTTACAAAACTTTCAAGGAATTCATTTGAGATAGAAAATCAGGTACTGGTCCAGTAAAGTTATTGTTTGAAAGATCCCTGAAAATTTTTTAAAAAAAAAATATTAACAATAAAATAAAAAACACTTTTTTTGTCATTTCTTTTGGAGAGGATTGGATACGAATAAAATCAACAAAGGTGACATCTATAGGGTCATATATAAAGGAAATGATACTTACAGAGTTTGTAGCATTGTGAGGTTGGATATTAAAGGAGTTATCACCCCCAATTGACTGGAAGACAAGTTCCTGATTCAAAGTTGACTAATTTTGTCAAGAGACAAAGTGAGTTATTATTAAGAGAAAGTATGGTTATTGAAAAGGCATAAAAAATAAATAAAAAAAAGCACATACAATAATATGATCCTAAGGGGGTTAAAACCATCGTTGGTGCAGCCAATGCCGAGCCAGATATAATCTTTAGGGCCACGTGGATCTCCTTGCCAGTTTCTTGACAGTCCATACATAGACTTGATGCTCAATATTGCATTTACTAATATTTCACAAATTTGTATGAGAGAGAAAGAGTTAGAACGAGGAACGGGTGAGAACAAGGGACTTTGAGGTGAAACTAGAACAAATATGATGGCTGAAGAAATGTAAATGTTTTCTCATTGATTCAGATTCTAATCAATACACAGACCTTCTCTTATAGAATTGAGAGAGGTTAGAGATGCAGTTACAAAACAGTTGGATTGAGTACAATCAGCAAAACAGAAAAGATTCTAACTAACTCAAGTTGTATATTGAGGGAAAACAATCTCATGTTAAGGAGTACATAGTAACATTCGTGTACCACATCAGAAGTTAGCACAAACACTGTATATCATGTTCTAACAGGCCCCCACAAGCTGATGTGCTCAGCCAAGCAGTTGAGGAGAATCAAACAGTGCTTGAGAGGGCATCAGCTTGTCTTTGAGATATTGAAACCTTGAAACAGGGAGAACTTTGGTGAAAATATCAGCTATTTGATCAGTGGATGAGATATGTGCAACTCTTAGTTGTTTGGAAGCCACTTTCTCTCTTACAAAGTGAAAATCCACCTCAATATGCTTGGTTCGTGCATGTAGAACAGGGTTAGCTGCTAAAGAAAGAGCTCCAAGATTATCACACCATATAGTGGGAACAGAGGGTAGTGGTATATGAAGATCCGTCAGCAATTGATGAATCCATAGTATCTCAGCAGCAGAGTTAGCCAAGCCCTTGTACTCTGCCTCTGTACTGGAACGAGCGACAGTGGCTTGTTTCTTGGCAGACCAAGATAGGAGATTAGCACCAAGATAAACACAGTGACCAGAAGTAGATTTTCTGTCAATATTATCTCCAGCCCAGTCAGAATCTGTGTAAGCAAATAAATCCAGAGGACCAGCTTGAAACACTAAGCCATGGTTGCTGGTTCCTTTTATGTACTTCAAAATCCTTTTTACAGCAACAAAATGATGATTAAGAGGAGTTTGCATAAATTGACAAACCCAATTAACTGCATAAGAGAGATCTAGACGGGTAACAGTTAAGTACTGAAGAGAACCCACTAAACTTCTGTACAAGGATGGATTAGAAAAGGGAGTTGTGTCCAGAGTAGTTGGTGGTTTGGAGGCACTGGGGGATGAGCAGGGTTTGCAATCTTGCATAGATGCTTTAACGAGGAGTTCTGAAGCATATTTACTTTGAGAAACAAGGAGACCCTGAGGTATAGACTTAGCTTCAAGACCCAGAAAATTATGAAGAGTGCCCAGTTCTTTCATGGCAAAAGGGATTTTCATTGCTGAGATAAGAGTTGTAATGTCAGCAGAGTTGCTGCCAGTGATTAGTATATCATCCACATATACTAGAACTATCATGACATGACCAGAATGATGGTAAATAAAGAGAGAGTTGTCAGCAGCACTGTTACTAAATCCATATTTAATCAGAAACTTGGAAAAGGTAGCAAACCAGGCTCTTGGCGCCTGTTTCAACCCATAGAGTGCTTTATTCAACTTGCAAACATGATGAGGTAATGAAGAATCTATAAATCCTGGGGGTTGTACCATGTAAACCTCTTCTTCAAGTACCCCATGCAAGAATGCATTAGAGACATCAAGTTGCTGCACTTTCCAGCCAAAATGCAGAGCTAAAGAAATCACAATTCTGATGGTGGGTTGTTTAACAACAGGGCTAAATGTTTCAAAATAGTCAAGACCTTCAACTTGATGAAATCCTTTGGCAACTAATCGAGCTTTGTATCTGGCCACACTACCATCAGCATGATGTTTTATTTTAAACACCCATTTGCAGCCTATGGCAGATTTCTGAGGAGGAAGGGGAACAAGATCCCAAGTATGTTGGGAGAGAAGAGCATTATATTCATCAGACATTGCAAGTCTCCAGACATGAAAAGTATTGGCTTGAGAAAATGTAGTGGGTTCTTGGATAAGATAAGGTTCAGAAGAAAAGATTTTAGACACATGAGCTGAAGGCTGAAAAGGATGCTTAGGCTTGTAGACACCTACTTTGGACCTTGTGACCATTGGATGTGAGTTAAGTGGAAAAGAGGATGATGGTGCTATGGAAGAAACTGAAGGAACTGAAGAAGGGGAAACAGAAGAGATGTTGGAGGAATTTGGAGAAGAGGATATAGATGGAGAAAGAGTAGGAGATTCAAAAGTAGAAAGAGGATTTACAAAATCATAGAAAGAGAAGGGATTAGAGTGAGGAGCTGAATCAGGAGTAGGGGCAGAAGAAAGAGGATAGATGTACTGGTTGAAGGTAGAGGAGAAGGGAAATTGATCCTCAACAAATCTTACATGTCTAGAAACAAAGACAGTGCCAGATTGGGGATCTAAGCACTTATACCCTTTAGTATCAACAACATAACCTAGAAAAACACATGGTTTGGATTTGGGAGACAGTTTAGAAGTCCTATAAGGCTGGAGCCAAGGATAGCAACAACACCCAAACACTCTCATGACAGAGTAATCTGGTGGTATGTGAAAAAGTAATTCAAAAGGACTTTTGTAATTAAGAGTAGCTGAAGGTAATCTATTGACCAAATAGGTAGCAGTGAGAAGAGTGTCGGGCCAATACTTGGAAGGAACTGAGGAGTGTTGCAGTAAGGCAAGAGTGACTTCAACAAGATGCCTGTGTTTACGTTCACTGACACCATTTTGTTCAGGTGTGTGTGGACATGTTCTTTGATGAATGATTCCATTTTGAGAAAGAAAAGTGAGAAAAGAAGTATTGATGTATTCACCACCATTATCAGTTCTCAATACTTTGATAGGAATTTTGAATTGAGTATCCACCATTCTTTTGAAGTGCACAAACTTAGAAAACACCTCTGATTTGTGAGTGAGAGGATATAACCAAGTGAACTTAGTATAATCATCAATGAAGAGAACATAAAATCGATAACCAGAGGGTGAAGTGGAGACAGTAGGACCCCAGACATCACTGTGAACCAGAGCAAAAGGTTGAGTAGAGGAAGTGATGGAGGATGAGAAAGGTAATTTGTGACTTTTGGAGATGTGACAGTAGTGACAATCAGAAATGGGACTTAGAGAGGGTATTGAAGTAGGATTATTTTTGCCAACCATTGACAGAATGTGTGAAGAGGGGTGACCTAAACGAAAATGCCAAAATTGGGATGAGATAGAAATTGACACAAGTGCACTGGTGGATGAAGAATCTGAAATACAAGAAGGAACAGAATAGAGGCCTTGTTAACAAGAACCTTGAAAGAGAATCTGATTGGTGGATTTATCTTGAATGAAAAAAATATTGGAGTCAAAAATCACCCTACAATTGTTATCTCTAGCTAGCTGATGAACTGAGAGAAAATTGTGCTTAATTTGGGGAACATGAAGAATGTTAGAAAGAATAAAAGATTTTGATGGAGTGGGTAGGATGCCATCACCAGTGTGAAGAATTGGAACTTTTTCTCCATTTCCTACAATCACAGATTCTGAACCAGTATAGGTTTTGAGAGAATTGAGTTGATTCAGATTATTAGTTAAATGACTTGTTGCACCTGTGTCAAATAACCAATCATTGTTGGAAGATGTAGAGAAGGCACTAAGAGCAGATGTGTGAGTAACAAAGGCAGTGGGTGGTTGAGAATCTGAAGGAGAGGGTAGAATGGAATTCTGAACCAGAGATGAGTCCAAGACTGAAGAAGAATCATTATACCAAGATGGAGAGGGTAAAGGATTAGGTGAAGAAAGAGGCTGAGAGACAGGAGCCATAGTGGATGAGTAGAAGGGATTGGGATTGGGATTAAAAGGGGGGTTAGGATAGGGATGAGGAATAGGATTAAAGGAAGGGTTATGATTGGGATAAGGATTGGGAATGGGGTTAAGTTGTGGAATAGAATGAATAGGAAAATTTGACTGAGACTGAGATGGAATTTGAGTCACAGGTAGTGAAAATCCTGATTGATGAGCATGTGGTTGAGCAAAATAAGCATGAGGAACTTGATGTTGTGAGTGAATGTGAGAATTCGAGTTGTGTACATACTCATGAGATTGATTAGGAGAAGAAATTTGAACCTGAAATGCTGGATTAAACCGATGATAACATTCTGATGCATTGTGATTGTTCTTTCCACAGATCTGACATTGGAGTTTTGTAAAATTATTCCTCCCAAATCCTCGTCCTCTCGAGTTTCTGTGTCTTCCTCCCCCTCCTCTGTAATAACTAGAATTCCCAAAATTCTGAGAAGACTGTAGAGAAGGATTGAAATTCTGAACATACTGCTGTTGTACTTCCATGGATTGAGGTTTTGCAGATGGCACATTCTGATTTGCCACAGCAGTTAGTGCTGTTGTGTTTTCTACACAATTGATCATTTTCATTTCACGAGCAACATGAATTTCTTCTAATCGCAATAAGTTTTGAAGATCAGAGAAAGAAATTAACTGCGAAGTAGCTCTCAGAGTGGTCTTCAAAGATGAGTATTCTTGAGAGAGACCATTTACAGTATATAACACTATATCTTCTTCACTGATTGAAACTCCTGAAGCAGAGAGTTTGTCAATACAATCTTTGATACCATCAAGATACTCATCCATGGAGTTTTGTCCTTTTGTTGCATTGAGAAGCTTTAGCTTTAGTTCATGAACATGTGATCGAGATGAAGAAGCATATCTTCTGGCCAAGTGTTGCCAGATGTCTGAAGCATGATCAAAACCTACAACTTGTGGTAGGATCGATGGTGATATAATAGCAATCAGACAGCTTACAAGTTGTCTGTCAATGTTATTCCAAGCTGTAAATTCTGGATTTGTGATGAGATTATCTTGATCATCTGCAATTTCTTGAATTGGTGGAGATGCAGATCCATCCGCGTAAGAGAGTAGGTGATTTGCACGAAGAGCATTGCGTACTTGCAATTGCCAAACCATGTAATTGGTTTGATCTAGCCGAATTGTGAATAGAGAATTCAAGTTTGATACAAAAAAATATGAGATTAGGAGGAATATTCAGACTATTCAAAGTAATCGCCATTGAATACAGATTGGAGTTCTTCGAACAGAAGAAGAAGAAGAAGAACAGGCTTATTGATCACTGAGCTTTGATACCATGAAGAAATGTAAAGAAATGTAAATGTTTTCTCATTGATTCAGATTCTAATCAATACACAGACCTTCTCTTATAGAATTGAGAGAGGTTAGAGATGCAGTTACAAAACAGTTGGATTGAATACAATCAGCAAAACAGAAAAGATTCTAACTAACTCAAGTTGTATATTGAGGGAAAACAATCTCATGTTAAGGAGTACATAGTAACATTCGTGTACCACATCAGAAGTTAGCACAAACACTGTATATCATGATATAACAATGGCAAGTGTTGTAACCTGTAAAGAAAAATTCGAGGCGCTAAGACAAGAAAATATTCAAGACAAAAATGGTACTACATTGTCATCTGAAACCCAATTGACCCTACCCGAATCCAAATCCAACCCGGCCCACCTATATATCTACCCACCGATATATCTACCCAAACCCAAGCCTAATCTGCCCAACAAAGCCCACCTATATATATATATATCTACCTAAGCCCAATCTGCCCAAACCAAGCCCAATCTGCCACATTCCCTCTTTATACCCTAACCATAAAAAAAAAAACCCAACCATCTCCTATTTCTATGGAGCACCATAGAAATAGCCCAATCTGACTTTCTTGTTTATTTGATTTCAAGAAATAGCTCTACCTCCCAAAATAAACACATAGTTAATGGTATACAACGACCCACCTCCTAGGGTGTTCCAATTCCATCACTATACATTTCTAGTACAACAGAAACCCTTTGATTAAGTAAACCAAAATTCATAATTTCTTTAATTATATCTCATTACAAAAGTAACTGTATTCAATGTTTCATCTTGGAAATCCCAAGGTATCACAAGCTTCGTCTTAATTGGTTAATCCAAGGAATCATGCAATTTAAAGTTTTCACTCTCATGTCATCTTGGAAATATCCAAAGCTATCAATTTTAATAATCTTAGATTAAAACCAAGACTAACCCAAATTATTCATCTTGGCGAATCTGCAAGACAATCACAAAACAGTCATCTTAGATAATATCCAAGGTATCACATGCCATCATCTTGGAGTAAATCCAAGGTACACAATCTTATATTGATGTACGTGTCTTCACTTTCTCTTATGATGGCTAGTTGACTTGTGATTAGCTCGAGCAAAACAATCCCGAATCTATAAACATCACTTTTTCACTCAATTGTGTTGAGAAAATCACGTCTAATCTTCCCACATGATCTGTAAGAAATTAATGCAAGGACGAAAAGAAAAAATATAGAATAAACACAAGAACCCCAAATTTCTACGTGATTCGGTCAATTGTTCTTACGTCTACACCGTTGCAAAGTTGTATTATACTTTAAGGTTACAAAGATAAGAAAAGACAATTGTACGAGGACGTGATAAAACACACTCTAATACGTAATTAAAAAGGGAATTCAATCACAAAATTCAAAACTTTTAATCTATTTTTAAACTTATTTCCCTTACTTACCTATTATTCTCATTGTTTTTTTGAGATATTTACACGTCAATCAACTTTTAAATCAAATTTAGAAGTCAACCTACTACTTTTTAAAATTAAACAAATATCAACATTGATTTAAAAAATTAAAAGTCATTAACAACTAAAAAAATTTTTAAAAAAAAATCAACTTTTGAATAGTTATTATGTGTTTTGTCTAACTTGCACCAAAGCGTTGTGATGATTGCTCCCATCGTTATGAAGTATTGCACCCAGCATTGAAACGAGTTGCCTTCTACATTCTGAAGAGTTGCTCCGAACATTTCGAAGAGTTGCTCCCATCGTAATAAAGAGTTACTCCAAAATATCATGTAAATTTGATGACTTTACAAAAAAAAGTGGACTGGAAATTAATTATCCCCTTTTTTTCCTTATCAATTAAACACCACAAAATATTTTCCTTATCTATTCTTTTCTTTCCTCCATTATTCCAAAAACCAAACAAAGCCTTAGTGTATCTTTTCTTTTCTCTAAAGAAATCCATGAATCAAACATAGCCTTTTGGTTTAAATTGTTAAACAGATCTTAACAAAGTTTCCTCATTTATGTAGATAGAAGTCACCATACAAATCGTGCAATCCATACACCAAGTAAGAAAGAAATTAGTACAACCATTTTATAAACACGTTATACAAATTCAGCAGTTTTTGCTGCCCAAGAACCCCAGATCAAATCTCCCTTTGTTGGAAAGGAAAAGACAATCCTACAAGGAGTACCATGATATAAACACACACTATATATGACACAAGACATATAAAACATTGATTCAACTCAAAAAACTTTTTTACCCACCCAGCACATAGTATTGGGGCAAGGTTAGCTAGGTCTCTCTACCTTGCTTGAGGACCAAGTCCACTTTCCAAGTTCATAGCAGTCATTCCAATGGCATCATTAGTGGATGGTGGCTCACTTCGTGCTGTCTCCATTGCCAAACACTCCTTTAATTCCATCACCACATGATTCATTGTTGGCCTTTTCGTGGAATTGCGAGACACACATGCCATTGCTGTTTCTACAGCTTTCCAAACAGAATTAACATCGTAATCTCCTCGTAATTTTGGATCAACAACATTTGTGATATCTCCCATTGTAATCCTTGAATTGACCCATTGAATTATGTGAACCGCGTCAGTGCCTTTCGTTATTGCGGGTCGGCCCGTGATAATCTCCAAGATAACAACTCCAAAGCTATACACATCACTTTTTTCTGATAGCCTATTTGATGTGTAATAACTGCAAGCCAAAAGAGAGAAAAAATTTCTTTATGTTAGATAGAAGTTTATTAGAATTTTTTTCTATGATTAAAGGCTATGTATGAGAATGCATGAAATAAGATCAAATGTAGCATTAGTCTGAAACAAGGCTTAAGCCAATTGAGTTATTTAAAGAAAATAGTTTTAATACTTTACTAGGATGCCCCAAAAAATAAACGTACTCAGGGTCAAGGTATCCAGGAGTCCCAGCAATTATTGTGGAGACATGAGTTCCATCCTCGGTTGGAAAAGCTCTGGATAGCCCAAAATCAGCAAGCTTGGCTTGAAAGTTTGCGTTCAACAATATATTTGTAGTCTTCACATCTCTATGGACTATGGGTGGCTTACAACCATGGTGCAGATACTCGAGTCCTATAATTCAAATTCACATTTTAGTACTTTAATGTGTAGTAAATAACCATCACAAAAATGATTTTTTCTGCATAGACCGTTTTTAAGCGGCTCAAAAAAATTTGGAACTAGACAATTAAAAAGTGACTATTTTAAATAAATAAGTGGAGTTATAATTAGCTAAAATATCTAGGACTGTTGATTCTCTTATTGACCTTGTGCTGCATCCATTGAAATTCGGAGTCTCTCTTCCCAACTCAATGCATTTGGATTTCGTTCTGCATTAACATGTAACAATTTCAAATCAGCTAGCCTACAAGCCGAAAAGTGCATACGTATTAGAGAATATTTTCTGTTAGGAGATGTTTACCTGACAGATGTTGTTGTAAGTTCCCATTGGCCATGTACTCGTATATGATTCCCATGTCGGTGCCTTCATTGCAGTACCCAACAAGAGAAGTTAAGTTCTTATGATGAACACTCATAAGAAGATTAGCCTGCAGTTCAACAAGAGACAACTCAGTTCAACATATGTACGTCAATGAGCTTATCCAACTACGAGATTTTTATTATTATGGAGATTTGAAGTTACCTCAGCTTGGAATTCCTTATACCCTTGAACTGATGAAGGAGAGAGCATTTTTACAGCAACTTGAGTTTGATCTACAGAGCCATAGTAAACTGTTCCAAATCCTCCTTTCCCAATAACTCTTTGGAAATTGTTTGTGATCCTCAAGACCTCAGAGTATGTAAACTCGCGATTCTTTACCTCAACCAACCTCTCTCTGTGGTTTAATATTTCAGGGTCTACCCTCCCGGCTTTTGAGATCACGTCAACAAAGATTTATGATGAGTTTCACGAAAGTTTTATTATTGTGTTGTTTATAACTTATCAATTCTGAGCTATAAGGACAATTGTTCTTATACCTTGTGGTTTTCTCTTTTTAATGAACCATAAGGCAACTAATGCCGCGATAATGAGCACTGCTACACCAACAACAGATGCTACTACTGGAACAACACTGTTCCCGTTGTTTTTGCTTGGAGAAGACTGACTTGTATTGTTGTTTCCACCCCCAAAGCCATCAATACTGTTCATCTCAACAAAATGTTATGACTTCTAATTAATTTATTAATTAGTTTTGATCATATCTTGCGGTATGCCAACTATAGCAATTAATGTACAACTCAACAGCTCCTAATTAAAGAATTAGCAACTTGAATAAATTAATCTAACTGATTCTTTCTTTCTTTGAGAGAGAGAGAGAGAGAGAGAGAGAGAGATAGAGATTCCTATTACAAATGGACTAGATCTGCCATAGTCTGAATTTTGAAAACTTAGAATAGAGTTCTTCATTTGGGAATTTTATAATTTTGGGTACATGGTTTATGGGAAAGAACAAACCTCAATGAAAGTGATCCATCATTGGCCTTTGCAAGGAGTTCCTTTGGAACTGAAGAGAAGTTATTTCCTTTCAAATTTCTGCGTAAGAAGAACAAACATAATGCCTTGTCGTTGTATGCTTGAACTTAAGATCGATTTAATTAAGGTCCCATAACAAAGTAACTTACAAGACTTTCAAGGAATTCATTTGAGATAGAAAATCAGGTACTGGTCCAGTAAAGTTATTGTTTGAAAGATCCCTGAAAATAAAATAAAATAAAATAAAACACACACTTTCTTTGTCATTTCTTTTGGAGAGGATTGGATACGAATAGAATTTTGTATCACCAACAAAGGTGACATCTATAGGGTCATAAATAAAGGAAATGATACTTACAGAGTTTGTAGCATTGTGAGGTTGGATATTAAAGGAGTTATCACCCCCAATTGACTAGAAGACAAGTTCCTGATTCAAAGTTGACTAATTTTGTCAAGAGACAAAGTGAGTTATTATTAAGAGAAAGTATGGTTATTCGAAAAAAGCATAAAAAAACATACAATGATATGATCTTTGGGGGGTTAAAACCATCGTTGCTGCAGCCAATGCCGACCCAGATATAATCTTTAGGGCCACATGGATCTCCTTGCCAGTTTCTTGACAGTCCATACATAGACTTGATGCTCAATATTGCATTCACTAATATTTCACAAATTTGTATATGAGAGAAAGAGTTAGAACGAGGAACGGGTGAGAACAAGGGACTTTGAGGTGAAACTAGAACAAATATGATGGCAAGTGTTGTAACATGTAATGACAACTTCGAGGCGCTAAGACAAGAAAATATTCAAGACAAAATAATGGTTTGAAGATGTTTTTCTTGAAATTAAAATGAGAATTCAGTAAACTTTTCATTTACATTGGATATTTTTTTCATGTACTAAACTAATTCTCCTATAAGGTGTTAATTGCCTCTACTTGAAAGAGTTTGCTACGCGTTGAGTTTTCAAGTAGACGAGGGTGCATGGGCTATAACAACACCCCATTTTTTGAGAAAAAAATAATTATACGTGTAAAAAATTTAATATAATATGCATAATTAGCCCCCAACCAAATTCAAATTTTGAAAGGAAAAAAAAAAAAAAAAAAAAAAAGAAGCTTTGATGTATAATAAAGTGGTCCAATTGTAATTCAACACACCTTAGATATTTATCTCAATCGATCCATCACATTTTCTTATTTAGTTCAACCCAAATTATATTACCATCTGTCAACATTATATATTAAAACAGACATCCAACTCTGATTAAAAAAAAAAAAACAAGTGATGCACAAAAAATCCAACCTAAAGTATGTGAACAAATAGACCCTAAAAATTAGCCCCGGACACCCATATGCATTAAGTGTTAAAATTAACCAAAATTTTTTATTTTTTTCAAAAATCTTAGAAAAAAACCAATCCAATCACAGATTTTGTAAAAATAAATAACAAAACAAAACAAAACAAAATAAAAATAAAAATAAATCTAAAAAATCCAATGATTGTTAGTAGAGAAAAAGTTATCTCGAAGGAGGTAATATTGCAATCAATAATGCTAGGGGCACTAACAAATTTCACTAACACTTACACCCACACTCTATCTCTCCTAGTGACACTGTGGGGTCCATTGCGGGCCCACAGTGCCACTAGGAGAGAGATAGAGTGTGGGTGTGAGTGTGAGTGTTAGTGAAATTTGTTAGTGACCCAAATATTACTCTATTGCAATATAAATAGAACATTACAACGTACCATCTGGGTTGTATGTCTGCGGGTCTGAGAGTTGTTTCACGGTGTAAATCTCAATAGCATTGATGATAGGTGGAAGAGTAGAGGTACTTGTTTTGTTGAGTGTGATCACATAGTGTGCAGAATTCCCAGTTGAGTCTGTGCTATATATTGTATTAGTCTTCAAATAACCAGGAACAACAGGATCATCATACCAAAGTTTACCATTCAAATAAACATTGAACTGTCTAGATTGGTTGGGTTGCAATAATTGAACCTCCGCAAAGTGCAAGTATATGTAGAATTGGTCGGTGATATTGTCAGGTGTCCAGCTGAGTGATATAAAATTAGTAGAAATGGGCACCATGGCGGTGCTCATTACTAGTGGTGGTGGGTCGAATATATTGGATTCAAGGGCATCGACGGTAGAATTTGTGGATAATGTTGTGTAGCCGTCCAACAGAAACTTTGTCCATATGCGATCATAAACATCATCTTTGTACCTAATGATCCAAACATTATTGATACAGTGAGAAATGTTTTGTACTTAAAGCTATTACTTTGTTTAATTTTCGAGTATTAATGTTATATAGCATGCTTTCCAAATTTTTAAATTTAAAATGTGGTTCTGCCACATTAATTTGTTGAAAACCACGTTAGGGATACCAATTTGAGAATCATGGCATTACTCTTAGTTTACATTATTTCAAAATAGCACTCTCCATCGGAAATATTCTAAATCCGTGAGCTTGAAAATGAAAGAATTAACAAGGACACTTTAAACAAATAAATTATAAGTAAAACAAAAAGGCAGGCGCACCTGACTAATCCGGTTGACGTTGTACCTAAATCCAAACGTGTAAAGCGGTTCAGAGATCCAGATGTGGTTACATACATAGACTTATCCAAAGGCCTTAGCTCCAACGTGGATATAAAAGGCGTTCTTTTATTCTTATTCACAAGACACACAAATATATAATCCGTAGTAGGGACATGTATTATCTCTAGCCTATACAGAGTGGAGGCATCATCCAATGTTACCGTGTCCCAATAATCAACTCCAATGTACAAATCAAATTCGGGAATTTGATTCTTGGCATCATAGTTTCCGTACATAAATCTCCCCCTTATCAAATATTTATTTCCTCTACCTCGCGTTGGCCTTAAGGTGTAACAATTTCGATCTCCGTCTGGGAAACTTCTAAGGGTCCAGAATTGTCTATCATATGAAGTGTTTTGATACTGACGTGATACAGTGTTGCTCACACCACTATCCACAAATCCTGTATCTGATGTGTAATACATGCCCGTTGTGTCATCCGTGTAGCTCGAATTATCCGCTATTCCACAATCTATGCTTATGAACCCTGCAGATATATTTATATATGCATGTGTAATGTGTGTGTGTGTGTGTATATATATATATATAGAGAGAGAGAGAGAGAGATTAGATGTATGCTCTGTGAAAAAAGAACAGATTTAATTAGTGAGATTTTGATGAGCAGAGAGAGTGTTTCCAAACCTGATGGGGGCTGGGCATGAACCAAAAATGTTGTAAGGGCAAAGACACAGAGAAAAGAGAAGAGAGAGCATTTTGACAGCCCTACCATTTCCAATCTATTGATCAGACTCCTCATGAGGACTCAGATGAAATGCCCAAAGCCTAGGATGGCGGGTTTTATGTACATATATTCGTACCAACTACCAACCAAGTGCGCAGCAATATTCTTTACAGTTTAAGTTATTCGATTAATGTAAATTAATTATTATTTTTAATTAACTCCAGATATTTTAATTAGTTTTAATTATGTGCTAATGAAAGTCATTGTTGTGACCAATTCCAATCCTTTTTTTCCCATATAATGCTAAGGACGTGTATTTTGTCTTTCTGGTCAACTCTAATAATTTTTTGAGGACATTTTTTTTTCCAGTCAACGTCAGTTGTCTGAATGGTTTATGGTCTTTTTTTTTATTGTTAGGCATACATTTCAAATCACACTCTAAATCACACTATATATTTTAAATGCATATATTTTGTGTTGTTTGAATTTTTTACAATTTTCTGTGTACTACTTACACAACACAAAATATATATATATCTAAAGCAAGAGTGTGATTTGAGGTGTGATTTAGAGTATGTGCATAGTATTATTGTTTTTTATCAACTAAAGTCCGAAGATGTCGATGAAGTGGTGCTAGTCACGGCTAACATGTTATCCGTGGCTTCTGGGTAGCGAATGTATATTATATTTGGGGATCTAACGAAATTCAGTAATACTTAGATAGTGGATTTTTTTTTTTTTTTTGGTAATCGGGGGTATCCGGGCCAGTTTGCGCGCACCTCGATTAATCCCCCGAGGCCTGGAGACACCGGGTGAATACTCCAGTGGCCACGCTCCCCATGACTCGAACACTAAACCTCTTGGGTAGTAGACCCAAGAAGCTTACCACTCAGCCACAAGGGACTTGGTTGATAGTGGATTTTGTTAGTGCTTCTAGTATTGCCTATGTGTAAATATGTTTAGTGTAACATTTGGGGCACTAATAAATTCCACTAACACTCACACCCATACTCTATCTCTCTTCTAGTGGCACTGTGGAGTCTCCAGGGTGTGGGTGTGACCGTGTGAGTGTTAGTGGAATTTGTTAGTGTCCCTGACATTGTTGATATGTTTATATCCATGTATATATATTTACATACATATATGAAAGAGCAACTTAATTATCATTAATTTATTTTTATTGGCTGTTTGGGAAGACAAAAGAATAAGTTTTATGATTTATAAATGAACCACTACTAAAACTTAGATTTATAAATGACTTTTTTCTTGTCAAAGAGTATGTGACAACTCCAAAATATTTTAATATAACCCTAGTTTCATAAAAATCGCTTAAAACTAAGATTTATATTACACAGCCTCATGTTTTTTGAGCGCTTAAAAAATAATCTTAAACTATCTAATGTCAAATCAAATAGTGATCAAGTGGCAGAGAGAGACTATAAAATGTCAAATAAAATAAACAATAATACTAGTCACACAGCACAATCCACAATCATATTTTAAATGCATGTATGTATATCTTGTGCTTTTCAAAAGAGTAAAAGTCCAGTGTGAAAAATTCACACAGCACAGAATACATGCATTTAAAGCATGTGTTGTGATTTATGTTGTGATTGGTATTGTATGTCTAACATTATTAATAAAATAAACTTGTTCTTAATTATGCTAGCCAATGTCCAATCAAATACTTAGAGCATCTCCAGTGCTAGAGTCAAATCCATTATCAAAGCTAAAATTTGATAAAGTTGCAGAAAATGTGTGCTCCAATACAAGGTCATTTGTGTTGTCAAAATTTGATAAAGTCATTTACTTTCCCAAATATAGCAGAGGATTTGGCTTTTGCCAAATTTTAACCATTGTACTTTTTTTTTCTTGTTTTTCGTTCCTAATGCACAACAACAATCCAATGTACAACATTAATTGCTTTTGTATAAAAAAAATATCATTTTTTTATTAGTTGTGGCAAAACTAGTGTACAAAACACACTGCCCAATGTGCAAGATTAATAGCTTTTGTGCCAAAAAATGATATTTTGTATGACTTTTTGCATTGGAGTATAATTATCAAATTATAAATTTTTGACACCAAAGCATTATTAAAATATAAATTTGAAAGATGCAAAATAGTTTTTTGCATTAGAGATGCTCTTAGGACACAATGTATATAGAATGGGACTTTGTCAAGTTTTTGCCAAGAGAATAAATTTTCTTTAATTTGTACATTAAAAAAAACGAAATGGGAGAGTAGACTTTGATTGTCCTGTTATAATTGATATGATACACATGACATGGCCTTATCAAACACAAATGTTTATAATCGAGTTTACATGCTGGCGCAGCGGTAGCAGCTTGGCTGTTCTATTATAAATTCATATTATAAAGAAACACTAGAGTTAGGAGAGGATGAGAAATTTAAAGTTGGAGTATTTGGTATGGATAAAATCAAGAAATTGTACCTCAGAAATGCTGGATTGAGAGAGGTTTGGGGTAAAGTCTTCGATATGATTTTTTTTTGGTCTATTTATAAGTATTTTTGTGTAAATTATGTACTGTAAATTAATGCTATAAAAAATCAATACAAAAATTCAATTGCTAAAAAAGAGGAGAGGGGGGGCAATTGCTAAAAAAGAGGAGGGGGGGGGGGGGGGGGGGGGGGGGGGGGGTGGGCCTAAAGTGTGAAAATTTTTATCTTTAAGGGTATATCTCAAGTTTACTAAAATCTAAGGACCGGGGAGCTCAAGTCCCCCCTTTGACCCTTGAATTTTTTTGTTTTTTTAGGGTACAAAAGAAAAGGAAAACAGATTTGCTTTCTCGGGGAAAGCTAATACCTGACAAATCCGCCAAAAGGGCTTACGGAGATCCTGAATAGAAGAGTTTAACAAAACAAGCGAGTTAAATTGATTTTTTAACCCCAACGTTAGCTAACAAATCGGCACATTAGTTTCCTTCTCTCTTAACATGTGAAAAAGTACCCTTACTTCTAGATAACAAAAATTTGCAACCTTCAACGATGCTTTTGTGGGGATGGTTTCCCACGTTCTTCAAAATCAACTGGCAGGCAGTGGTAGAGTCGAATCTGCCCCTGACTAGAAATGCTACATACATCTCGTAAAATTTTATATTTCAAATTCTTCCTGTATATATGTGGTACTGGACTCATTGGATCATGATTGGAGCTAGAATGCATGTTGAGTTAATCCCATTATTATTGAATCATAGTGCCACGAGAAGTTATTCAGTGAGCCCGTCACACCACATCACCATATATACTGACGTGGTGTGGCGATTTAATTGTATAAAGACATGTGCCTCTTTTAAAAAGGTGAAAATGACATGTGTGGAAGTTGTGCCCCTGAAAATAAGTGGAATGCTTATTTGAAAATCCTGTAAGAACACATGTCATATCCGCATTCTTGCAAATGTCACATATCGGCATACAATTACGGTGTCACACTACATCAGTACGATAACGTAGTGTGAAGGACTCACTAAATAATTTCTTTAATACCTCATATATTTAAAAAAAATTATTTAAAATACAAAATTTAAAAAGTATAACAAAACAACAAAATGTCAAAACCTTTGTTGGCGATGGAAGGTATGGGTCAATGCTAGGAATTTGGCTCAACTACCCCATTCGAGTCTGTTTAGATTTACTTTGGAAATGAGAAATTTGTTATTGAGAAATTTTTCATGTCGATGTATCTTTAATAGTTGTTAAATGTTTGGTAATGCTATTTTATTAGCCCTTTTTTTAAAAAAGAAAAAAAAAATCCAATTTATTGTTTATAAATTATAAAAGCTAGAAACAATTACTCGGTAAACTAGCTCTACTTTGTCAATAACATTAAAATATTTGTTACAAAAGGGCATTGACTTTTCTAATTTAAAGTTTCGATTCCACTCCCTACAAAATTATTCACAACATTGTTCCCATGACGATTTTATATATATTGAATCAAATGTCCCCCTTGTATTGAATGCATGGGAACAGTAAAATATTTAACATTTGGTCCCAGTAAAATCTACCACTAACTTATTTGTATCTTTGAAATGGGAATAATGTCTTTTCTTTTTTTTTGGCCATGTTAATTAATTAATATCTTTTAGACACAAATAGGGGCAAAAAATGAGTGGTAAAAATGGAGAGAAACCTTGATAGAGGGACAATACTAATCCAACGTGAAAAGTTATATGATGAGCACATCACACCATGTGACGGACTCATGGAATAATTTCTCAACGTCCCATTTTATTTGTCCATTTTTTCTTTTTTAGTTGTCCCAAAACAATTGTCCACAAAGAAATATATTCTATGATAATTTTTTAACTAGTTTTCAAAATTACCCTTATTGATTTTGAAATTACCAAACAAAGAATAAACAGAAAGAGAAAACAAAGTAAGTGTATTTTGGAACTTTTGCACTAATTTCATGTCATGTGAATAACAATTAGTATGTCCCTTAAACTGTTGAACAACCAAAGTTAGACACATAAAATGGGATGTAAAGAGTATAGAGAAGTTGTCACTTGATTGTCGACTCTCCGGCCCCAAGTGCCCTATTTCCCGATGGTATCATGACCCTTATTTCTATTTGGAAAGGTGGGGGGATAGACTCTCCCAATGGAGAGAGTCCTGTATGTGAGGCTTTGTCGGCCTATGGCCCTTCTCCATGCCGACGATGTGGGTTTGAGCCCCATCATTCCCTCTCCACAGTCCCCCTATTTGTGTGCGTCTGCAGTGAATATACGTGTGTATGAATTATCTAAGACTTAAAAAAATAAAATTGTCATACCCAAACCACCCTGGCAGATTAGGACACGTGTAACAAGGCTATACGCACCCAAACATACACTAATTTGGAGGGAAAATGTGGAATAAACTACTTTACCAAACTTTATTGTGACAAAAATAGCCCCAAGGGAAAAATGTCATTAACAAAGTATATCAAATATTTATACTAAAAGATTGGTTTTCGAGTCCCGGTTCCAACGCAAAAAACGGCGCGCGAATTCGAGTTTTCTAGAAAGATATATGCATGTTTCCGTAAAAGTGGACATGTTTCCGTAAAAGTGGACAGTTGCTAAGAAACAGGGGCGGATCGATCCGCCCACAAAACTCGGATCGATCCGATTTGATTATTTCTCGCAGAATGTCCCCATGAAGGGCCGGATCAATCCACCCTTTGCACCCGGATCGATCCGGTTTCCTGCAAAACAGTTTCTGCTGTAAAATTTTGCTGCTACAAGTTGTAAAAACATGCCCAAAACATATCCGAACCTCACAGGAACTTCAGGAAACTTTGATGGAACATTTCAAACACATTTTAAGACATCATAAGGCATTTACCAAGCATGTAGAATATGAATAAAACTATAATTGGATCATATTAGCCATGAACTTAACCCTCCTTGAGCTTAATTACATTCTTGATTCTCATTTCTATCAAACCAACCACAAATGATTCTTGTTGAAAAGAAGTTCAACATTTAAACCAACAACATAATTACACAAAGGGACTTGTCCAAACGCTAGCGACATGACACAAACTTGCCGGATGGGCTCAACACGACAACATTCACTTAAACATCCAAAACATAGGAAATTACATAGTGTTGACTAGATTCGCTTTCAAAATGTTCAAAGGTCAAGTTTAAGTTCTAGGTTCCATAAACACAACCAGATTACCTACTATATCATGGAAGGAACTACAATTTACGTTATTTTACAAGTTTGAAAGAAATTCTTAAACACAATTCTCAAATCTCCCCCATCTCTTTTATCTCTCCCATCATTTCCTCTCTGCGTATTGCTCCGTACCTGCGATGGTTGTTATTTACCACAACAGAAAAGGAAAACAGTTTTCTTAAGCATTACGCTTAGTGAGAAATCTAAATATGATTGAATACTTAACACGTGCAATGCTACAAATAAGCACATATCTCAAACTCATAATCGCCGAGTCACCGGTTCTATTGTTCATTCAGACCCGAAGACATCCCTTGGTCCCGTGGTCACTTCTATTCCTTGGACTTCTGTATTTATCGGATTCTTCCTCTTCACCACCCTTATTACTCCCAACAATGAACCATTTCCTCGGTACTCATTTATTACCACATAAGCATATAAACATTTAAGCATATAAGCACATAAGCATGGCAATTCTTCACATAATTAACATAGAATTCACAACTTAACAATATTATAGCTTCTAAGCATAATTTCATCAACACAATATATATGTAAACATTGAACACTTTAAACCCCAATCACTTGTTAATTAGAAAACTCACCTTAGCAAGATTATACCCAAAATTACACCAAGAAGATGCTAAATTTCACCAAATTTAATCTCAATTCCTACTCCAACGAGATTCCTACATGAACTCGGTAGACGATGTCTCACCAATTAGTACGGCTACTCAAAATCTAACGATTAAACACAAATTAAAGATATAGAAACGATCATCTCACCTCCACGAGTCCGAAAATGACTTCGGTTTGCGAATTGGACGTCGGACGGTGACGGAACGGCGGAATTACAGCGTCGGTGATGGTTTCTCCAAGCTCTCCTTCTCTTTGCTTTTAATTTCTGTAAATTTTGAGAGTCTCCCTCTCTCTAACACCTATACATGCATGTAAATGAGGTGTCTTCACCTCATTTTTCTCTTTTTTCATTTACACTCCCATAATTTCTAAAGTTCTTATTATGAAATCCCCCAAACTTTCCATTAACTACCCAATTATCAAATAAGTGTTTGTCTAAGTCCCGTATGGGTCCCAACGTGGGTCTCACATATTTTGTGAAATTGCTATTCCACCTACTGGTTATGAATCATTTTCATTTACACCCTTATATAAGTATCCAAACTATTACCGAATACTAACATATAACATTATAATATGAAAGCATTCTTAAGAAAATATTCATGTAATCATATAAATGCATTACACACATAAAATGCAAATTTATTTTATTCAGGCACTTCACTGGGTCCCACTTCAGTAACTGTCCCTCCTCACTGGGGACTTTTTTAAATGGTGTCCTTCTCTGAACACTTTTTCCCACGGGCGAGTCCAAGCCTCCCCTTAATCTATTTTATACACTAATTATATTAATTAATGCATATTAAAAATAATAATTTACCCGTTCTCCGGGTACGGGTGTTACATTTCTCCCTCTCTAAAAGAGAGTTTGGTCCCCAAACTTACTCTTACCTCAAGAATCAAAGAGATGCGAGTACTTGGCTCGAATCTCGTCCTCTCGTTCCCAAGTTGCTTCCTCGACGGAATGGCTACGCCATTGAACCATCACCAAGGGAATTACCTTAGTTCTCAAGACTTGATCTTTCCTATCAAGAATTTGCACTGGATGCTCCATATAAGTTATATCCTCTCGAATCTCTAACGGCTCTGGAATAATGACATATCTCGAATCTGATACATAACGTCAAACCATCGACACATGGAACACATTGTGAACATTGGCTAACTCTTGAGGCAATTCCAATCGATAAGCTAACGGTCCAACTCGGTTAAGAATCAAATAAGGTTTAACATACCTCGAACTGAGCTTACCTCACTTACCAAAACGTGTTATTCCTTTCGAAGGCGATACCTTCAAAAACACATAGTCACCCACTTCAAATTTCAACGGTCTTCTACTCGTATCTGCATGACTTTTATAACAACTTTGAGCCATTTGCAATCGCTGCTTAATTAATCGAATCTTGTCAGTGGAGATTTGTACTATTTTCGGTCCCAAAAGCTGTTTTTCACCAACTTCTGTCCAACAAACCGGCGATTTACACATTCTTCCGTAAAATGCCTCGTAAGGCGCCATTCCAATACTAGTTTGAAAACTGTTATTGTAAGATAATTTGATTAAATGCAAGTGGGTCTCCCAATCAGCCTTGAAATCCATTTCACATACTCTCAGCATATCTTCCAGAATTTGATTTACCCTCTCGGATTGGCCATCAGTCTGGGGATGAAACGCAGTACTGAAATGTAAAGTTGTTCCCATGGCTCTCTGTAAGCTCTCCCAAAATCTTGACACGAATCGAGTGTCAAGTTCTGACACTATCGAAATCGGTGTCCCATGAAGCTGTATAATTTCCCGAGTATACATTTCTACAAGTTTTGATGGATCTTTGGTCTTAATAGGTAAGAAATGGGCTGACTTAGTCAACCGGTCCACAATAACCCAAATACTATCATTCGACTTCTGAGATTTTTGGAAATCCTGATACAAAATCCATCGTGATATGCTCCCACTTCCACTCTGGTATCTCTAGAGGGCGTAACTCTCTCCCAAGTTTTTTGATGTTCCATTTTCACCTTTTGACACGTCATACATTTAGACACAAATTCTATGACTTCTTGCTGCATACCACTCCAGCAATAAATTTTTTGCAAGTCTCGGTACATTTTAGTACTACTCGGATGTACTGAATATCTTGTATTATGAGCTTATTCCATAACCTTATTCCTCAAATCTTCAACTTTAGGAACACATAACCGGTTAATGGATCTCAAAACTCCCTCTTGAAAGCTAAACTCGGGCCATTTTCCCTCAGGTAACTCTTCAATAATCTTCTTGAAATCTAAGTCGAGAAGTTGCTTTGAATTTATTTCACCTATTAAGCTTGGTTGTGCCACAATCGTAGCCATCAAACCACCCTTAACTCTAGGAATTACATCATGGTTTAATTGTTTAAATTCTTCCACCAACTTTTCTTGTCCAGTCAAGGTATAGGCTAAGTTTTCTGATGACTTTCGACTCAAGGCATCGGCGACCACATTTGCTTTCCCATGGTGATACTGAATTTTCAGGTCATAATCTTTCATAAGTTCCAACCACCTCCTTTGTCACATATTAAGATCTCTCTGAGTAAATAGATATTTCAGGCTTTTATGATTAGTAAAGATTTCACAAGTCTCCCTGTACAAATAATGTCTCCAAATCTTCAAAGCGAAAATTATCTCAGCTAACTCCAAATCGTGAGTCAGATAGTTCTTTTCATGAGGTCTCAACTGTCGCGAAGCATAGGCTATTACCTTGTCATCTTGTGTTAGCACGCATCCCAAACCTTGATGAGAAGCATCATTATAAATTCTGAAATTTTTGATACTAGTCAGAATTGCGAGTATTGGTGTCGTTGTTAACTTCTCCTTCAATGCTAAGAAGCAATCTTAACACTCCTTATTCCATTCAAACGGTACATCCTTTCTCATCAACTTGGTCATTGGAGTCGCAATTCTATAAAAGTCTTTAACAAACCTTCTATAATATCTAACTAACCCCAAGAAACTTTAAATCTCTAACACATTTGTCTGTCTCGACCAATTCATAATAGCATCAATCTTCTGTGGATCTACAGAGATTCCTTCTTTAGAAATTACATGCCCTAAAAACGTGACACTTGTTAACCAAAACTCGCTTTTCTTCAATTTTGCAAATAACTGTTTCTCTCGAAGTCGTTGTAAAACTAACCTCAAGTGTTGCTCGTGCTCCTCCGGATTCTTGGAATAAATGAGAATATCATTAATAAAAACTATCACAAACTCATCTAAATACGATTTGAACACCCGATTCATTAAATCCATGAAAGCTACAGGCGCATTAGTAACCCCAAGCGGCATCATTCAAAATTCATAGTGTCTGTATCGGGTCCTAAAGAATGTGGTACCCTGACTTTCAATTGATGGTACCCTGACCTCAAGTCAATCTTTGAAAATACCTGAGCCCCTTGAAGTTGATCAAATAGGTCATCGATACGCGATAATGGGTACTTGTTCTTGATTGATACTTTGTTGATTTCCTGGTAATCAATGCACATCCGCATTGTACCATCCTTTTTCTTCACAAATAACACCGGTGCACCCCACGGGGATACACTAGGCCGAATAAAACCCTTGTCTAGCAACTCTTGCAACTGAATTTTTAACTCTTTCAACTTAATTAGTGACATTCGATATGGTGCTCGTGATATAGGTTGCGTTCCTGGCATGACATCGATACCAAACTCAATCTCTCGGTCAATTAGCACGCTTGGCAACTCTTTTGAAAATACATCTGGAAATTCTTTAACTACCTGAATCTCCTCAAGTTTACGATTGACACCTTTAATATCAAGAATACTACACAAAAATCCTCGACAACCCTTCTTTAATAGCCGACATGCCTCAATGGACGACACAATATATGGTGGTGCTACAACAACCTTACCTTGAAAATAAAACGCATCTTGATTTGGAAC
The DNA here is from genome assembly GCA_033977485.1 of Hydrangea macrophylla. Lineage (NCBI taxonomy): Eukaryota > Viridiplantae > Streptophyta > Magnoliopsida > Cornales > Hydrangeaceae > Hydrangea > Hydrangea macrophylla. Next base: position 143,612,716 of record CM066991.1, read on the forward strand.
ACAGAATTCTACCCCTTCATTGTTACAATCAATATTTACGTGATTAACCGCTAACCAATCCATGCCTAATATGACATCGAAGTGTTGAATAACTAACAGTACCAAATCGACGATCAATTCGTTACCATTCATGTTAAGCTCACATTTTTGAAATACACTCGAACTAGCCAATGAAGCCCCTGACGGTACTGCAATAGATAAATCATAGTCTAGAAGTTCTAATGGTTTATCTAGTTGCTTAGCGAAGTGATGTGATACGAACAAGTGAGTGGATCCCGAATCTATAAGTACATTTGCTAGGTGTGAGCAAATGGGAACTATACCTAAAACAACAGTGTCAGCTGAAGTGGTCACTTCCGGCCTGAGTTGATACGACCTTGCCTCCCGCTGCTCTCTCCTCAGAGGTTGTTGAGGAGATCTCGGTGTAATAGCACTTGCCACATATGAACCAGAACCTGAAACTCCTTGGTGCCTCAACTCCTTGCAAGTAAAGCATCGGCCCCTTATATCGACATTCTGATTTGGGCAATTTCTTGCCATATGTCCCGGTTGTCGGCAAATGTTGCAAGTGATCGGATTTGGAAGTTGATTGTACCGGCCCTAATGAAATTTCTGACAAGTCTGACACTTTGATTTATTCCCACTAGAACCACTGCCACTACTAGCCGATGAACCTCCAGGATTTTGCCTCTTCGCACTACCTTGACCACTGAACTGACTTAATCACACAGTCGTTTATTTTGTTGACTCGATGGTGGTGGCATGTTTGAAGTATACCCAAGGTCTCTCTCAGCAATAGAAGCAATGTCCAATGCCTTAGCATAGGTCTCTGGACGGAATACGGTCACTCGTCCCCGGATGTCGCTCCGAAGCCCTACCACAAATTTTTTTGCTTTCACTTTTTCAGTTGATATCACATCCTCGGCAAACCTTCCCAAACTCATAAATTGTGTTGAGTACTCTCGAACTGACTTTCCTCCTTGTACCAACTCCATAAACTCTTGAGCCTTTTGATTCCAAAACGATTCTGAAAAGTATTGTTCATTGAAAATCTCAAGAAATTGATCCCACGTTGTTGGTTGACATGGGCCCAACCTGGTACGCCACTAATATTGTGCTTTATCCTTTAACGTGTCGGCAGCGAATAAAACTTTTTGTTCCTCTGTACATAGTAATACCCTGAAAATCATCTCCATATCTGAAATCCAAAAGTTTGCTTTCATCGGGTTAGCCTCCCCACGGAATATGGTTGGCTTCTGCTTGTAGAATTTTGAGATTGTGACAACTTCCTCCCTCGGATTCGGATTCGGTTGTACCGGCCTTTCTTCGACCACATGAGTTTCAACGACTCGTACCAATCCTTCAATAGCTCTTTTGACCCGTTCCATTCGGTTTGAGGTGTCACCTCCAGACATAATGCCTGGCACTCACATTATTACACATACACACACGTTACTTTAAATAAACACATGGCATGCTAATCAACATTTGAAAGCATGCTAAGTAAACGTGTATGCATGTTCATGTAACTACGTGTTGTTGTGTGTACCCTACGCGTCGTATACGTCTCTCATCCCAAAGGCTCTAACATACTGCTCTGATACCAAAAATTCTCACACCCCAACCCGCCCTGACGGATTAGGACATGTGTAACAAGGCTATACGTACCCAAACATACACTAATTTAGAGGAAAATGTGGAATAAACTACTTTATAGAACTTTATTGTGACAAAAATAGCCCCAAGGGCAAAATGGTCTTTAATAAAGTATACCAAATTTTTATACCAAAAGATAGGTTTTTGAGTCCTGGTTCCAACAAAAAAAAAAACAGCGCGCAAATCCGAGTTTTCTAGAAAGAGATATGCATGTTTCCGTAAAAGTGAACAGTTGCTGAGAAACAGGGGTGGATCAATCTGCCCACAAAACCCAGATCGATCTAATTTGATTATTTCTCACAGAATGTCCCCATGAAAGGCCGGATCGATCCACCCTTTGCACCCGGATCGATTCGGTTTCTAGCAGAACAGTTTTTGCTGCAAAATTTTGTTGCTACAAGTTGTAAAGCATGTCCAAAACATATCCAAACCTCACATGAACTTCAGGAAACTTTTATGGAACATTTCAAACACATTTTAAGACATCATAAGGCATTTACCAAGGATGTAGAATATGAATACAACTATAATTGGATCATATTAGCCATGAACTCAACCCTCCTTGAGCCTAATTACATTCTTGATTCTCATTTCTATAAAACCAACCAAATTACCTACTCCAACGAGATTCTTACATGAACTCGATAGATGACGTCTCACCAATTAGTACAGCTACTCAAAATCTAACGATTAAACACAAATTAAAGGTATAGAAACGATCGTCTCACCTCCACGAGTCCGAAAAATGCTTCGGTTCGCGAATTGGACGTCACGGCGGCGGAACGGCGGAATTACGGCGTCGGTGACGGTTTCTCCAAGCTCTCCTTCTCTTTGATTTTAATTTCCGTAAATTTTGAGAGTCTCCCTCTTTCTAACACCTATACATGCATGTAAATGAGGTGTCTTCACCTCATTTTTCTCTTTTTTCATTTACACCCCCATAATTTCTAAAGTTCTTATTATAAAATCCCTCAAACATTCCATTAACTACCCAAATATCAAATGAGTGTTTGTCTAAGTCCCGTATGGGTTCCAACGTGGGTCCCACATGTTTTGTGAAATCGCTATCGAATCTACTAGTTATGAATCATTTTCATTTATACCTTTATGTGAGTATCCAAACTATAACCAAATACTAACATATAACATTATAATATGATAGCATTCTTAAGCAAATATTCATGTAATCATATAAATGCATTTCACATATAAACTGCAAATTTATTTTATTCGGGCCTTTCACTGGGTCCCACTTCATTAACTGTCCCTCCTCACTGGGGACTTTTCCAAATGGTGTCCTTCTCTGAACACTTTTTCCCACGGGCGAGTCCAAGCCTCTCCTTAATCCATTTTTATACACTAATTATATTAATTAATGCATATTAAAAATAATAATTTACCTGTTCTCCGGGTACGGGTGTTACAAAAATAAAATAAAAGATTGTCGAATAAATATTAGTTATGACAGTTGTATGCATGACATGGTATCATAAGTCAATTACAATTCTGCATTTGTCCATTTGCCCCATATTTTCTGGAGAGAGAGCTTGTAAGTAGTGGCGTGGTACACCCGTTGTTACCAAAAAAATTTCTTTGGCTTCAAAAATAGGAAAAACATTACTCCCTCTGTCCCTAAATAAGTGTCCACTACATTGATCATGAAATTCTGGAAAAACAAATTCTAACAACAAAGAAAATATGAAAAAAAGAAAATTAAAAAAATAAAAAATAAAAAATAAAAAACTTTTTTTTATGCATAAATATAACAAAAGCATATTCTTTTCGTAAAATTGGCATCATAGGTGCATCGATCTCGAGAAAAAAAAAACTGCGAATCAAAACATAATCACCCAAAAAACCCGAGAATTGAGAAAGTTATCGTCGTTAATATAAGCATATAATATTATATGTCTGTAGACAGATAAAACAAATAATATTATCAGTTAGACAGATAAAATCTCAAAATCAGGCTGCAACGTATCTTTTTTGGTAAAATTTTCACGCCAATGAGCAGATCTTGAAGAAATGCATGAATATAAACCAAAAAAAAAAATTCATCCCGAAAGGCCAAAAAATAATAAAATTGTGATTGTTCAACTTAATATTATCTGTCACAGATAATATTATCTGTTTTGACAGTTGAAATTAAAAAATGAAGTTCCAAATTACTTTCATTTGTACAATTTTCAACTTTGTTGCGTAGATCTCGAAGAAATACATGAAATTAAAAAAAAAATCATTCAAAAAGGCTAAAAAAAAATGAACGAGTTGTGATGGTTTAAAGTTGACAGATAATATTAATAATATTAATATTGTGAATATTTAATAATTTTATTAATAATACCTGTTTTGACTGATAAAATAAAAAAAAACGAGGTTCCAAATTTCTTTCTTTTGTACAATTTTCAACTCCATTGCGTAAATCTTAAAGAAATACATGAAATAAAAAAAATCACTCAATAAGGCTAAAAAAACGAGTGAGTTTTGGTAGTTCAAAGTTGACAGATAATATCAAAACATATAATATTATCGATCTGTTTTGACAGATAAAATAAAAAAAATGAGATCCTAAATTTCTTTCTTTTGTATAATTTTTAACTCCATTGTTTAGATCTTGAAGAAATGCATGAAATAAAAAAATAAAAAATAAAAAAAAAACACTCAAAAGGCTAATAAACGTGTGAGTTATGGTTGTTTAAAGTTGACATATAGTATTAATATTATCTATCAAAACAGATAATATCATCGGTTTTGATAGATAAAATCAAAAAATGAGATTCCAAATTACTTTCTTTTATACAATTTTCAACTCCATTGCGTAGATCTCGAAGAAATACACGAAATAAAAAAAAAAATCATTCAAAAACGTTAAAAAAAACAAGTGATTTGTGTTGGGTTAAAACCAGATGATATTGACAGATAATATCATCTGTTAAAAATGAGGTTCCAAATTACTTTCTTTTGTACAATTTTCAATTTCGTTGCATAGATCTCGAAGAAATACATGAAATAAAAAAATGAAGCACTCAAAAATGCTAAAAAAAATGAGTGAGTTATGATGGTTTTGAAGTTCACAGATAATATTGCCTTAGCCATTTTTTTAACCATGTCAGGAGGGGATTTTCACCAAATTCAAAAAGTAGTGAGGGGCTTATAAAAAATGGCCAAATTATGTGAATTTTTCGCTATAACACTTAATTTAAGGGATCTATCACCAAATATCCCTAAAAAAAATTAATAATAAATAGCAATAATTATATAAACCGATGCCCTTTCCCCTAAAAAAAAATTAATAGACAAACCAAGCAGGTTTTGCCCCTAAAGTGTGACATTTTTCTTCTTAGTGGGGAGATTGAAGGTTTAACTTCCATTAGAGATAGTCTTATCTTGCTCTCATGTTTGTTCTTCAATCGGAATGAGTGGCCCTTGTTGGACTTTGTAGTGGTCATTGTGGGGCTTTGGGATTGGGTTGGGTTGGGTTGGGTTGGGGTTAAGGGGTGTGTGTGTATGTCCAGCTATAATTCAGATACATATCAAAATAAATAAATAAATAAAAGAAAATTATAGTTAAGTCTTATGAGTCTGAAGGACTTTAAAAATTACACTTTTGTGAAAAGTTCATGCATGCGTGTAAATTTTGTAATTACATGTGACGTATATGTAGCATAAGTGGTTCAACTACAATAGATTTGTTTGAATTTTGGTAAAACTGCTCCAGTACAATTGTTTTTCTTATTGGCGCATCGTAAACCCTAAAAAATAAGGTGATGGAAGTGGTGACGTGCGATGTCAATACTGAAATTTGTTTTTTTGAATTTCAAAAATCCAGTTAATTTTACAAAAGTAATTTGTGAAAATGTGTAGGGACTTTTCTTCAAGTGCGGGAACTTTCACTAAACTACTTTTTTGGTTGGACTTAGGGTTATATAAGTACTCTTTGTTTTTTTTTTCCCATAGCAAGATGTATAAGTAATTTGAAATGTCTTCATCAGTAATTAACCCATAAGAAACTCACATAATGACATATTTAAATAGGCAATGCTATTATGAGAAGCTTCTAATATGTACATATTTAATCTCCACATCATAATAAGTAAAAATATTATTAAATTACTATTTATTCACAGTCTCGATTTAGTTATCCAATAATTTGGAGTGTTTGTGTATATGAGAATCTTCTCGTAATAGCATTGCATGCTCCTATTTAAATATCTAGTTGCAACTAAATGCGCTGTCCATTTGATAATGTAAAAGAAAGCGAGGTCATGAATAGGTTGCTTTCTATAAACTAGTTACACTGCTTGGTCTCCTATTTCAGTTTCAATAATGCTAGACCCACACAAAAATTCATACAAAATTTCACACAAAACAATCCCGGCCCTTGATTCTAGTGTGCCCCATGTGGGGAACACATGAGTCACGCGAGATCCACCAGAATCAAGGGCAAAGATTGTTTTGTGTGAATTTTTGTGTGGGTCTAGTATTACCCAGTTTCATTTTATATAATCAATGGCTAATCAAACATGACTTGAAACATTAAGACTTAAATATTAAGGGAAAATTACACTTTACACCCTTGTAGTTTGGGTGTGATGTCACTTTGGTCCCCGTAGTTTCAATTTTGTCATTTTGGTTCTTGCAGTTTCAGTTTAAGTTCAATTTAGTCCATTCATGAAATTTTCTACAACTTTGGACAGAAATAGGCCATGTGATCATTAGAGTCATAAAGGTAGTTCTGACACCCAAAAATCTAAAAAAGTAATCCCTGTCCCTCTCTGGAAAAATAGCAGATTCATTCGAACTTTAAACAATGATTATTACTTTGCCCCGTGGTTCGATTTTGACGATTCAAAGTCTAGGGACCTTGTATTTATGAGCTATTTATACCCGTCGGACTCGATGTACATTATCTGTCTGCCTCTTTGTAGGTGGGCAAAAATCGAGTGTATACAGCTGATCCGACATGCTTTTGAAACCATGCTAGTGGATATTCAAATTGACGATAACTTGATGATTTGACATTTGATTTGACCTCCGGATATTTTGATTAGGACTCCAGCTTTTCCTTCCTCAATTTACGTGCCCGGTGGGCTCCCTATGCGACAATTATTTTTTTTTTGGCAGGTTAAAATGGGGCGTCTACACCTGAACTTGTCAACCCGAGCCCAGTTTGTGAATTAGTACTACAACCCGAGCCCGAGCCCGAGCCCGAGCCCGAATTGCAATTTTTTTTTAGTGCAAACTGATTTTTAATAGGTAAACAACAATATTTAGAGTATCAAATCTATTTTTTTTTTGTTTAGATTTGAGAAAAAACATTCATCTATTAATTTAGTGCTAGAATAATATCTAATAGTGTATTATTATCACTAAAAAACACTATAATTAATATAATGTAAAAAATAATACATAAATAGATTTTGGGCTCGGGCTCGGGTTCTACGTGTTGGAAATTCTGTCCAAGCCCAGCCTGAATTGAACTCGGGCTTGCATTTTTCTGTCCAAGCCCGCCCATGGTGAAAGTACTGCGTGCCCCGGCCCAGTAAATTTTGGGCCGAGCTCGGACTGACCACGAGTTAGCCCGCTCGAGTTGCACCCCTATTGCACATGGGTTATAATATTTGTGAACTTTGTCAATCATTTGCGAAAAAATGTGGCATATATGAATGTGAAATTTGACACGCATAATCAATGAAATATGCTAATCTGACATTCAATTTTGAGTAATGATTCGTGCACATAAAATGTGCACATAAAGTGTGCACATAAAGATCTAGGCCATTTATTTTGGTAGGTCCTATGTGTGCAGGGATGTATCCCACCAAAATGAATGGCTCAGATCTTTATGTGCACACTTTATGTGCACATTTTATGTGCACGTAGCATTACCCTTCAATTTTATACTACTTGTTTCAGATTGTTTTATACTCGCTGTAACATCTTTTAGTTAATTAATTGTTATGTGGAGACAGTCGCATTATGACAATCATATGAGATGTTCGCAATAGAAAGTGATGACGACCATGGCTTGTCATTTGTTTTCCATAGCTTATCTTTGGTCGGGTTCGATATAATCCATGATTTGCTAAACACAATAGGAGATCTTAGACACTAGAAGAACATAAAGCCCAAGAACAAGCGAAAAATACTCGGCGAACTAGCAAATTGAAATGCTTCTCTATTGACGGATGTTAGATGGATGTAGTTATGGCCTTTTGGATATTTGTCTAAATACTGCAGTTAGGTTGTTTGTGTGAAATCTACAAATATGATGTTTTGAATGAAAATTGGAGATAGGATTTTTGTTTGAATACTGCATTTTTGTTTGAATACCGCAGATATGATATTTTTGAGTAAAATCTGTTATATTATATCACTCATCTTTAGTTTACTGTCAATATATTCAGGTATGATGAATCCTCAATTTTTTTTGTTGATCTTGTTCCTATTTGGTGTATCTATCAGGTGAACATTTGTGAGGTATATAACCAACCACAATTAATGCATTAATATACAGAAATGTAAAATTTAACACTACAGTACACTCTTAAAATATGTGAACAATATGTAATACCAGTAATTTTTTTTCTCTACTTATAATAATATTAGTTTTCTAAATTTCCATATTTGGTCTATTATTATATTATTTTATCTATGTGACTGTATCAGTGTAATGTAATTACTAATTAGACTATAAGTACCGCACCGACTCGACTGTAATTAGACTTAACATAGTCCCATACCTGGACCCGGACATTAGAAATAATACCCGTTTGCACGTAAATCGAGACTGACGTGCATAACGAGGACTTATGCACGCAAACCGAGGAAATGGCACAAAACCCGAGGTGGGCCCCACAATGGCCGGCCACTTGTGACACATGCAACTCCCAAGACACGTGTAACCCTCTCCCATGACACTTGTCCATCCATTGGACACTTGTCCACCACTTTGACACATGTTAATGCATGCACACATGTACCCATGCACAATGACACCTAGCACATGCAAGGCTCTATATAAGCATACATATACTCTTCCATACCATTTTTCTTGGCCATTACAATCTGCATGAAGAGGGAAAGACAGGAGATGAACTCCATGGTGGGATGAAGGAAGTTAGAAGAAGAAGAAGTTTCCACCATTGAAGTTGAGTTCAAGCTTCCTAAAGTTCAAATTCAAAGCCCAAGCTCAATTTCAAGACTTGGTGAGTTTACTAACTCACTTTAGAACCTATATAGTATGTAGTAATGTTTAGTGAGTGTTTGATGTTGTACCTTGGGGTTTCTATGCAACATGCACATCAAATCTTCAAATCTGGGAAGCAGAAACTTCCAGCAGAATGTAGTTTAGAAAAATGAACATTTTGAGCAGTTCAAAAATGGGAATGAGGCTAGGTTTTTTTTTGGTCAAATCTAACTGATTTATCTACAAATAACTCTTCTATATCTCAGTCTGAAAATCAATCCTTCATAGGTGAAATGTACGTACAACGCAGTGCTAAAAATCTGGGACAGAGCAATCCGAAAATTAAGAAATGTCTAAGTAAAATAAATATTTTGAGCCACTCAAAAATGTAGTTGAAGCTAGATTTTTTTGTACATGAAGATAATCCAATTACCTACAATGTTCTAGTTTTGAGTATGACCTACAAAGCAATATTTCATGCCCAAATAAATCATATTAATTCTGTCAACACAGTGAAAATATATCCTGGCAGATTGTACAGCTTTTTGTATGATGTTTGTTTATGCATGGTGTTGATTGATGATGGTAGTTTTCTGGTACCTTTGTTGTTATGAATATTTTGTGCTATGGTAGTGCTATCGCGTAGATGAATAAGTTATCATCTATATGCTATTGGTATTAAATCCATGAGCTACACGCTAGTTTTCCGTTGTTATGAATATAGTGCGATGACCATTGAGAGTTCATACCCAAGCTATAAGTAGGTTGTATGGCACAATTATTGAATTGATAGTGATTGGGAAAGTTTCCATCGTAAGTATATTGAGGGGTAAAATAGAAGTTCAGATGTATAGTGGAATCTTGACGGTTACAATTGGAAGTCATTTCGTGAACCAAACTCCTTAATAAGTGACGCGTGCGTGGTCGGGTATGCGTGTGAGTATTAGCTGTGTAATGTCGGGAACAGCTTATACTGAGATTAAGTGTCGACTAGTTAAACCAGACCGCAGAGGTCGGGATAGTGAGAAAAAATTTATGGTTATGGGGTTGTGAAAGTTGTGTATCCTTTCGGTTCTTCATGACGAAAGGGATATGGTGATTACTTCGGTTCTTCGTGAAGAAGTGATGGTTATTGTGTATCCTTTCGATTCTTTGTGACGAAAGGGATACGGTGACTACTTCGGTTCTTCATGACGAAGTAATGGTTATTGTGTATCCTTTCGGTTCTTTGTGACGAAAGTGATATGGTGATTACTTCGGTTCTTCGTGACAAAGTGATGGTTATAGTGTATCCTTTCTATTCTTCGTGACGTAAGGGATACAGTGATTACTTCAGTTCTTTGTGACGAAGTGATGGTTATTGTGTATCCTTTTGGTTCTTTGTGACGAAAGGGATACGGTGATTACTTCGATTCTTCGTCACGAAGTGATGGTTATTGTGTATCCTTTCGGTTCTTCGTGACGAAAGGGATACGGTGATTACTTCAGTTCTTCATGACGAAGTGATGGTAATTGTGTATCCTTTCCGTTCTTCGTGACAAAAGGGATACGGTGATTACTTCGATTCATCGTGACAAAGTGATGGTTATTGTGTATCCATTCTGTTCTTCGTGACGAAAGGGATACGGTGATTACTTCGGTTCTTCATGACGAAGTGATGGTTATTGTGTATCCTTTCGATTCTTCATGACAAAAGGGATACTGTGATTACTTCGGTTCTTCGTGACGACATAATGGTTATTGTGTATCCTTTTGATTCTTTGTGACGAAAGGGATACGGTGATTACTTCGATTCTTCGTGATGAAGTAATGGTTATTGTGTATCCTTCCGGTTCTTCGTGACGAAAGGGTTACAGTGATTACTTCGGTTCTTCGTGATGAAGTGATGGTTATTGTGTATCCTTTCGGTTCTTCGTGACGAAAGGGATACAGTGATTACTTCAGTTCTTCGTGACGGAATGATGGTTATTGTATATCATTTCGGTTCTTCGTGACGAAAGTGATACGGTGATTACTTCGGTTCTTCGTGACGAGAAGATGGTTATTGTGTTTCCTTTCGATTCTTCGTGACGAAAGGGATACGGTGATTACTTCGGTTCTTTGTGACGAAGTGAAGGTTATTGTGTATCCTTTCGGTTCTTCGTGACGCAAGGGATACGGTGATTACTTCGGTTCTTCATGATGAAGTGATGGTTATTGTGTATCCTTTCCGTTCTTCGTGACAAAAGGGATACAGTGATTACTTCGATTCTTCGTGACAAAGTGATGGTTATTGTGTATCCTTTCGGTTCTTCGTGACGAATGGGATACGGTAATTACTTTGGTTCTTCATGATGAAGTAATGGTTATTGTGTATCCTTTCGGTTCTTCATGACAAAAGGGATACTGTGATTACTTCGGTTCTTCGTGATGAAGTACTGGTTATTGTGTATCCTTTTGATTCTTTGTGACGAAAAGGATACGGTGATTACTTCGGTTCTTCGTGATGAAGTGATGGTTATTGTGTATCCTCCCGGTTCTTCGTGACGAAAGGGATACGGTGATTACTTCGGTTCTTCGTGACGAAGTGATGGTTATTGTGTATCATTTCGGTTCTTTGTGACGAAAGGGATACAGTGATTACTTCAGTTCTTCGTGACGGAATGATGGTTATTGTGTATCATTTTGGTTCTTCGTGATGAAAGGGATACGGTGATTACTTCGGTTCTTCGTGACGAAGAGATGGTTATTGTGTATCCTTTCGGTTCTTTGTGACAAAAGGGATACGGTGATTACTTCAGTTCTTCATGACGGAGTAATGGTTATTGTGTATCGCTTCGGTTCTTCGTGACGAAAGGGATACGGTGATTACTTCAGTTCTTCATAACGAAGTAATGGTTATTATATATCCTTTCGATTCTTCGTGACGAAAGGGATACGATGATTACTTTGGTTCTTCGTGACGGACTGATGGTTATTGTGTATCCTTTCGGTTCTTCGTGACGAAAGGGATATAGTGATTACTTCAGCTCTTCATGACGGAGTGATGGTTATTGTGTATCCTTTCGGTTATTCGTGATAAAAGGGATACAATGATTACTTTGGTTCTTTGTGACGAAGTGATGGTTATTGTGTATCCTTTCGGTTCTTCGTGACGCAAGGGATACGGTGATTACTTCATTTTTTTGTGACGTGGTGGTTGGTGAAAGATGTTTGTTTGATGAAAGATGGTTTGGTTAGTACAAGATGGTGTCGTGAAGGTTTGGAGGAAAACACTCCGGTTGTTCGTGACGAAGTGAAGGTTAGAACTGGTTTGGTTAATGAGAGATGGTTCGATTAATGCGAGGTGGTTCAATTATGAAAGATGGTTTTGGTTAGTGTGGTGCCAGCCTTCTGGTGGTGTTGTTCAGAGTTGGGACTTCGTGTCAGGCTCTGTCAATGGACTATGATAATGTTTCGGGTTGTTGAAGTGAGTTGTATCAATTGTTCGTTTTCTCTTCGAATACCTGTATGGGCACTTTAGTGGTTATAGTTCGACGGTGAGAACGTGGGAGAACTTTAAAAGACTTAGTAGAAGTAGTAAATATATTTCTTGTTGTGTGTGACTATATAAGTTTCATTTGATTTAATTTTCTCACTCGGCTTTCATAAGCTGACGACTTTCATGTCGTTGGACATTCTCATGTCCAGCTTTTCCAGATAACGATTGCACTGGATATGATGCTGGCCAGGAGGAGTACAATGAGGCAGAATTCATCAAGGAGGACTATGGCTACGCTAGTTAGAGAGAAGACTGGTGTATGTATCTTGTAAATGTTTTTGGTTGTAACCTCTAGCACAGAACTTCATCTATCTTTTGTAATAGTTCTGTAAGGCCCTAGAGCCATAAGACTCTGATGTATCTACCATGGTATAATAGCTAACTAGTATTGTGGCCTCTCATTGTAATATATCCACGTAAGCTGATGTTGGTTTTATCCTTTTGGTTACGTTGATTATTATTAGTATTTGGACATGGACAATTCGGTGAATGCAACCAGTCACGTGCCTCAGGGTCCAAGATGGAAATTTTAAAATTTTCCCTATTTTGGCTACGGCTGGGCGTGACACAATATTCAACAGTGTAAAATTTTACATTGGTATAACAACATAAAAAGTGCTCGTAGAAATAGGTATAATATCAAACAGAAAGTACTCATATAACCTCAATCCATTACATAGTTACAGAAAATCTATATATTTAATATCATTATAATTTGTCCACCTAAAATTGTGGGATTTAAATATCTCCATGTACCACATAGGCAAAATCAAAGGGATATTGTTGTAACAGATTGATTCCATAAAAATCCATATATACGTATGTGTATATATATATCCAGCTATTTGTAGGCTTGAAGGGTAAAATGGTCAATAGATTTACTCGAATTGGGGATTGTGGACTAATTGCTACAAACATTCACCAAACTAGGACCTATTGATATGAACATATAATTGAAGGGTCATTCCAAAAATGTTAGGTAGAATAGGACTTTTCACTATATTTATCTTCTTCTTCTTTTTTTTCTTTTTTTCTTTTTTTTTTTTATGAAAATACATGATTTTCATTTGATCCAAAAAAAAAATTAAACTTCATATAAAAGAAAATAGAATCAAGGAGAGGAAGTTTAGGATTGACCAATAATGTAAACATTATATACATGATTTTCATTTGATCAAAAATAAATTAAACTTCATATGAAAAGGAAATAGAATCAAGGAGAGGAAGTTTAGGATTGACTAATATCTGTTGCTTGAAATTATCTATTATATATATACATATTAGAAATTCATAAAATATGACACGTGGCAGAACCTAAGGATTTTGTTTTCATATATATATATATATATATTATATTGTAGATCGAATATGACTTAGACACAATTTTGTCAGAGAACTAATTTAATTCAATCATTAAAAAAAATTAAACCATTGTATGTGCGCCATTGTGTGTGTGAGCATCAAGAGTAATCTGTGTGCGTGTATGTGTGTGTGTGTGTGTGTGAAACTATGTGTACGAGATAGCGTATGTATGAGAGAAAACGTGTGTGGGTACATGTAATTAAGGGTGCGTGAAACAGTGTGTATGTATGACCGTGTGTGGGTAATGGTCAATAGTGTTTGTGAAATTTTGCATTGCGATTGGATGTATCATGTTATTGTCACGCCCCGACGTAGCATAAATATGGAAAGCGTTTAATTTCCTTTATGGACCCGTAGGTCGCGACAGTTTGAAGGATCGATTCCGTCCCAAACGTCGAACAACATAAAACCATTAATCAGAGTAGAGCAATCAAGGCTTATAAAATTTTTCTAACTTATTACATCTTATGATACGGGGTCAACTAAGGCACAGACCGCCTTGAAATAAGACAATAACTTAAAGTCTATTACAGTCATCCTTATTACAAAACTAATTCATAACTTAAAGCACATAAACTTAAAGCATATAAAAGTAAATTCTCTTTCCAGCAGTTGTTCTCAATTAGCGTAGTCATAAGGTTCTTCCTGATTGTAACCTGAAAAGCCTGAACACGAATGTCCAGGACGCATCAACGCCGTCAGCTTCAAGAAGCTGGTGAGTATTAAAAACATAACTTTGAATGTAAAACATACTCACTTACCATTTTCAAATTCCCATTTAATTCCATGAGTTTACATTAGAGTAAAGAGTTCATTTTAGAAAACAACAACAATATCATTTGAAAGCTATAATTCACATATATGTGACCGTGTATGAAAACAATGCACCAAACTCATCTTACCGACTCTTTTCTCTCGACAAAACCCAACAATCCATTATCACACACCAGTATCTTTGAAATACTCCGATAGCCACACTTTAGCACAGGGGTGCCAGGGAATGTCCAGTTTGCCTCACACTTTGGTCCGGGGTACCAGGGAGTGTCCAATGCCTCACACTTTAATACCTAATCCGCCATGCAAATACCGGAGGAACCCTCACGCAGTATCCAGACTCGGGTATCAGGGAGTGTCCGTAGGCCACACTTTAGCACTACCATGGGTGCCAGGGAATGTCCAAGTTCGGCTTCACACACTTTGACGCTACCATGGTCGTCAGGGAGTGTCCAATTTTGCCACCGTCGCATTTCAAAGACACCCTCGCCGCAATCTCAATCACAACACACTTTGGTACTCACTTACCAGGGAGTGTTCACAACACAATCTCAACCGCACTCACTATACCACACTGTCCATTACTCTTTTCCATACTGACCAACACTCACCATGCATGTACAACTGACTCCATATGAATGATATGTGACTTAATACAAAAATATAAAGTACTGGGAATGATAACCATGGATGTACGAGAAGAAATCAAATCTTATATTAAACAACCGGTGAATTCATCAAAGAATGCTTTAACATGCTTTTATCGCTATTAGAACACAAGTGGGTCTACTTTGAAGTAATGCCCTAAAAAAATGAGTTATAATTTGTATACATGAATTACATATCAACAGAAAGGTCTTTGAGTCTAGTTTCCAACGCTTCAAACCGTGCGCGTTTTCGAGTTTCCTAGAGGAAGTTATGGCCGTTTTACTAAAAGTCGTCAGTGCTGAAAAATGTCAATCGTAGCTCTCGGATTTCACGTAAAACCGAGAGGTGACAAAACTTTAAATCAACGGTACGTCGCGATACGGATGAATTAAGCCGTAGTATTCGAACCACAACTTATTGGGACTAAGATCTTTCATTCCCAATTCACAGAATTGATTTTGGTTAAGTTTGAAAAATTACCATTTTTGAGCTTCAAGTTTTCATACGAAAATTAACAATGGTGTTCTTCAAATTAGACTAAACTAACAGTAAATAAATATGAGATTACATTCCAAGTGAGTTTAGAATACTCACCGTGATATAGATTGAAGAAGTTGTTGAGAAAGAAATACAAGAATTAAGAATCTCCAATTTCAAGCTTTGGCTATGGAGGATTGAGCTCTTCAAATTATGAAATTATGAACTCTCTGCACTCTCTTATCTCTCTGTGTGACTCTCTCAAGCTATCTATGCTAGAAGTGCAGAATGTGTGTGTTTGAGAGAGTATGTGAGTGTATAAATAACCAAGCTTCCACTTGGAGACAATGGCCTAACAATCCACTCATTAACCACTAACTTTCTAATCAATTGGTAGTTTATAAGGAATATGCAAGATGATGTAAACATACACTAATGCACATATAGCTCCACATATTAGTGTATAAATAACCAAGCCTCCACTTGGAGACAATGGCCTAACAATCTAATTATTAACCACTAACTTCTAATTAATTGGTAGTTTATAAGGAATATGCAAGATGATGTAAACATACACTAATGCACATATAGCTCCACATATTAGTGTATAAATAACCAAGCCTCCACTTGGAGATAATGGCCTAACAATCTAATTATTAACCACTAACTTTTAATTAATTGGTAGTTTATAAGGAATATGCAAGATGATGTAAACATACACTAATGCACATATAGCTCCACATATTAGTGTATAAATAACCAAGCCTCCACTTGGAGACAATGGCCTAACAATCTAATCATTAACCACTAACTTCTAATTAATTGGTAGTTTATAAGGAATATGCAAGATGATGTAAACATACACTAATGCACATATAGCTCCACATATTGAAAGGGTAGTGTAGATCGATAGGGGTCAAGGTGTGTTTGGGAATTTAAGCTTATGGCATTAGGAAAACACACATACTACAAGCATTGCCAAACAAGGCCTAAGGAAAATCATTAGCAACATTAATTGTATATAAAGTAATTGTCCAATCAGTCACTTCCAAAATCTGTGTAAGTTTAGCACTGCGCGGACAGTTTTAAACCTAAACTGGTATTTTCGTGACACGGTGTTCATCACAAAAATACAGAGAATTCATTTTATTGAAAGAAACAATTTTCCGGTTTTATAAAAATTCAGTTTGAGTTAAAAGAATTTGTTTTCACCGTTTTGGAAATACAGATTTGAAATTCAACACAGGTATTGCCAAATTTTATAAAAATCGCATTTTGACCCCAAAAGTAATTTCAATTATGAGATCAGTCAAGAAATAAATCTTACACATAAGAATTGAAATTTAAATAAAGGCAGACAATGTATATTTAATTTTAAATATGACAATGCAAGAAAATGCAGGTTATTACAGTTATGATTGTTTTATCAATGACGTTTTAGACTTTTAGTGACTAATAATCTCATTTTTAAGATATTGATGGCCATATTATGTTTTTGGTTAATGGTCAACAGTTTACATGGTTCCATACTAAGGAAGTATAGACTAAATCCCAGTCAATTTATTAGGAAAGTGACTCAAAGTCTCAAATGGTAATTTGAGCATATGAATTTCCTTCCTTGGCAATTTTAACTTGGGTGATGACTTTGGATGCATTTAATATTAATTTTATGTTTATTATTTTTCATAAATTTACTTTGGAATTAAATTTTAAAAATTTAGAAAACATAAAATTCAGACTACATAAAATATAGAAATTGGTAAAATTGTGGTTTATTATTTCCTGACTGAACATTTTTTAAATTTACTTTAAACATTTTGTTTTTTGAAATTAAAATTTTCCTTTAAACATTGTAGATGTGTTTTTATAGTTTCCTTAAGGAGTGTTCCTTAAATTTAATTGTAATCCATGCCACAATTTAATTATAAACTTGTGAACAATCATGTCTCATATATTTAATTTTCCTTTATGTAGTATATGTTATGTGATTAATTTTTTTTTACAATTCCTGGAGGTATTAGAAGACTAACACATGCAATTCAATTCCAAGAGATATTTGAAGACTGGCAATAAGTGTCTAAGCTGGAAGTGGGGATTGTGGCAATATTTCAGTTGAGTCTAATTGTTTTTTGTACAAAATAAGTTGAAGTGCATTGATATGGTCAACTAGCCTACCTATAACCAAATAGCTCCTAATTAAGCCCAACCCTAACCCAAATCATCCTTAATTTCTAACACTAATCTTAAACTAGTAAACTCTTACTCAATTTTAGTGAATTTTTTTAAAATTTTATATGGAAAAACTTCTTTTTGGCTTAAGTTAGTTTGGCTTAGTGACTTTTTGGTTTAGTGTTTTGTCGTAATTTATCGGGAATTACTGTTGAAGATAGGGGTGTCATTTGGATGGAACGGATCAAAAATTGGTGTTTCAGAAAATATTCCAAAATTTTCATAATGTAGAAATCAATTCCTATTCCAAAATTTCGAAAATTCCAAGTTCATTCCCAATACCAAAATTTCAGAAATTCTGGAATTTTCGAAAATGTTTCGGAAGTGGCATTTTTTTTTGGATATTTTCGGAATTTTTTGGCATTTTCACTAAATGCAACCATTCACTACACAAAATCCACAAAATCCAAAGAGATTGACCTACAGATTCAATAAAATCCATAAACATATCTCACACAGATTGAACAAAGAATACCAATTTTTCACAAAATCTAAACAAATCTCACACAGATTTGAACAAAGAATACAAATTTATACGTATTTGACTAAAAAAAATGTGCGTATATACATATCTAATATATTATAAGAAAATTCAGAAATTATCGAAAAACGTGATTACGAAATAATTTTAGAATTTTCAGAATTTTCGAAAATCCTAAAATAATTCTGATTCCATTCCAAAATTTTTGGAATTTTTGGAAATCGGAATTTCGGAATTCGGAATTCAATTTTAGCTTCCAAAATCAGAATTTTTTAAATTGGAATCGGAAGGAATCGGACGGCATCGAAATTTTCATTCCGAATGACACCCCTAGTCTAAGACATGTGGAATCCATTATGGGTTGAAGGCATTCACGGTTAGAAATTGGATCATGAGGGTCCTAAATTAAGGTCTCCAAAGTATAGTTCAAGAAACACAAAAAATTAGTCCAATTTTTTGTCATCTCTAACAGTGAACAGTAAACACCCCCCCCCCCCCCCCCCCCAAAAAAAAAATAATAATAATAATAATAAAAAAAAACATTGAACAATCACATAATGTGAACCTTTGTACTTTGTTTGGCATGTGAGCCTTTTTATTTTATTTGGCCTCTGAGTATCGATGTTTATTGGATCATGTTCTTCTATCTTTGTTGTTAAAACATCACAGACTCAAACTTTACATCATATTTCAATCGTATTAAGTGTCGAAGGCAAGTTTATTTAGATACGATTGCGACACACACACCAAGTAATTGTGCGATAGTGCATTTAGGCACGGGCAATTACTAGTATATGGAGTATATATTATAGATATACTAGTTATAACCCGTGCCCGAAGGAACGAAGTGAAAGAAAAAAAAGAGGCTTTTTCTAAGCTTTTGGAAAGAAACAGAAAAGGAAAGCAAAACTTTTGTGGTTATTTAGCCTATATTTGGGAAGCAGCATTAATCATTTCACTAATTGGCCCTATGGACTACTGATTCGAGGTGAAAAGTGCATAATCATAGCATATTATATAGTCTTTTATGCATACTTTTATCCCTAAAGTTCCTACATTTAGGTGCATTCTAATAACAATGTTCTTTTTATTGTATTAATGCTAAACCATATATTTATGCATCGTTTTATAGGTATTAGAATGCAAATCAATGAAGTGAAGCTAAAGAAAAGTGATTCTCGTGAAGAGAATAACAGAAGCAGCTGAGAAAACGCCAATTTTGACAATGAAGACTTCATATTTAGAAGATTTTCCTAGAGATATGAAATGTAGATCTTTGAGTTACGGCCTCGTGGCCATAAACGGGAGGTCAATTTGAGGTCCGAGTGAAAAGTTATGGCCATTCTCCCATCGGTGCACAGAGCTGTCAAAATCAGAGAGTTCAAGCCCTTGAAGAGAGTTCAAGCCCTTGAGACTTCGATCGATCGAGCTAAGCTCGATTGCTTGAGCTCTATTTTCTCCCAAAAGTTGCGTACAGTCTGCGGGAACCCTATAAATAAGCTGCTATAACACCAGACGAGGACAGGACGCTCCAGAACGCAAAAAAAAAAAAGAAAAAAAAATAGCAGTTTTAGGGTAGTTTTAGGGGTTAGATTAGTAGTAGATTAGGTTAGATTCTTATTTTTCTTCCTCTTTTTCATTATTATACTGAAGATTATTGAAGATTCAAGTTATTTACAAGTTATTATCAGATTATTCCAGGTTTTACTTTCTCTTTTCTTTATTTGATTGTTTATGAATCTAGTAGTTATGATTGTTATGTTTTACTGTTTCTGCACTAGTTTATTTATGTTTCCGTAGTTAAGAAGCTGGGAATATGTGATGAATTATTGATTCCCAGCCTCTGTCACGCAATATTTAGAAACCTGGGCTCGATCGATAGAACCAGAGCCATAGTCAAGCGATCGAAGACATTTCGATCGATTGAAGGATGGTGCTGTCCGATCGATCGAGAGCGCTTCGATCGATCGAACATGTTAATTCCTGAGATGATTCTTTTAAGTATTCCATGACTTTCTGTTTTAGAAATCTGTTATCAAATTGTCCCTATAAGCTCAGTTTGTCATAACAGTTTTTAGAACTTAAAGCCTTAAGGCTATTTTCATTAATGACTTTTGAAAACCACTTTGAATGCTAACACCATTTAGAGTGCAAGTAATAACCATTGTTTTAAACCGTCTTCTAAGTATTTTAAATCACTTGTGATGATATAGTCCCGGTCATGAAAGGGCTATTGATTCTATATCTTTAGAAAAATACGGAATACTGAAGAGTAATGAACTCCATAGAACATTAATGAGTATGCATGGTAGATGGTTAGGATCAATGTGGATTCTCGCATTTTCAACACCGTTAGTTTATTTATTTAATTGGTTATGTTTCTATATGCTTAGTTTATTATTTAGTTTAATTCAATTAAGTAGGATTCATTAGAACCTCCAATCCTTCATTTTTATTTTCTTTTCTTTAGGTTGTATGTAATACCCGTACCCGAAAAAGGTAGTAACATTTATTTTTACATGCATTAATTAATATAATTAATAGCATGTGATGATTTGGGTAAGTTCCAGTTACCCCGATGTGATAAGTGCTTGATAAAGGGCACAGTTGGACATATGTGAAATGGGACTCATGGGAGGTTCAGATTGGATAAATTGCATTTAGTTGCATTTATGTGATTAAAATGGTAGACATGTAAATGTAAATGTAAATGTGTGCATTATAATACATGTTGATGCCATATAATTATTTAATTGATAAAAAAATGTAATTGCTTTAATATTCTATTATTGTTTATGTTTATTTATGGGACCAGTTTGGATACCCTTGTGAGGGTGTAATTGAACACATGACATAATTAGTAGGCTAATTAGTGCCTTCATACGATATTTGGGACCACATTTCGGGCCCATACGTGACATAGATATAAACCTACTTAGATATTGGGATAGTAACATAATTAGGTTGGATCTTATAATAGAACTTAGAAATATGTGGGGGTGTAAATAGAAATAGAACTAAGTTAAAGAATATTCCAAAGAATATTCTCTTTTGTCTCACAAAAAAAAAGAAAAAAAAAATAGAAAACAAATCCGTGAATGTGTGTGAGTGTGTAGGCGGCGAGGGTGTGTCACGTGTGTGTATGTATAATATATATATATATATATTAAGCTAGATTTTGAGCCACTCAAAAATGTAGTTGAAGCTAGATTTTTTTGTACATGAAGACTGTCACGCCCCGACGTAGCATAAATATGGAAAGCGTTTAATTTCCTTTATGGACCCGTAGGTCGCGACAGTTTGAAGGATCGATTCCGTCCCAAACGTCGAACAACATAAAACCATTAATCAGAGTAGGGCAATCAAGGCTCAAGGCTTATAAAAATTTTCTAACTTATTACATCCTATGGTACGGGGTTAACTAAGGCACAGACCGCCTTGAAATAAAACAATAACTTAAAGTCTATTACAGTCATCCTTATTACAAAACCAAATCATATCTTAAATGCACATAAACAATAAGCATATAAAAATAAATTCTCTTCTCAGCAACTGATCTCAAATAGCATAGTCATACGGTTCATCCTGATTATTACCTGCAAAGCCTGGACACGAATGTCCAGGACGCATCAACGCCGTCAGCTTCAAGAAGCTGGTGAGTATTAAAAACATAGCTTTGAATGTAAAAACATGCCCATTTACCTTTTTCCCATTTCCATTTAAATACCACAAGTTTATATTTATGATAAAGAGCTTGTTAGAAAAACAACCACAACAATAATTAAAAGATAAATTCACACATATGTGACCGTGTATGAGAACAATGCACCATCTCATCTAACCGACTCTTTTCTCTCGACAAAACCCAACAACCCTCTATCCTACTCCTGGTATCTTTGAAATACTAAGATAGCCACACTTTAGCAACGGGGCGCCAGGGAGTGTCCAGTTTGCCTCACACTTTGGTCCGGGGTACCAGGGAGTGTCCAATGCCTCACACTTTGAATACCCTAACCGCCATGCAAATACCGGGGCAACCCCCACACAGGTATCCAGACTCGAGTCATTCAGGAAGTGTCTATAGGCCACACTTTAGCACTTCCATGGGTGCCAGTGAGTGTCCAAGTTCGGCTTCACACACTTTAACGCTTCCATGGGCGTCAGGGAGTGTCCATTTTTGCCACCTTCGCATTTCAAAGACACCCTCATCCTCTTTTTCAACTCCAACCACAATCACATCCACAACCACAACCATAACCACAGCCACAATTACAACCACAACCACAACTACAACCACAACTCAAACTCATACTCTTTCCACACAATCATTACTCTTTTCCACACTATCATTACTCTTTTACACACTACCAACACTCACCATGCATGTACAACTGACTCCACATGAATGTCATCAAACTTTAAACATAAAGGAATTCACAGAATTAAAGAAATAATACGCGTACGGGGATTGAAAATTCGTAATTCATTGCCTTAATCATTTTAAACATAACTAATAGCATTCTAAAAACTGCTACTGAAATTCTCGTTTTCTGTCCAAACGGTGCAGAATCTGAGAAAATTGCATTAGACGAAAAGTGTGCAGAATCGAGTTTTGCTTGGGACAGCGCGGGCAGAACCTTAAATTTCATTCGTTTTCCTAACAAAAATCTGAAAACAAAATTCTGCTACTGTTAAAATTAAAAGAGAAAACATTAGATTGAATTTCTAATATACTTTTTCTGCTACTGTAATCCTCATTTTCTGCCCAAACGGTGCAAAATCTGAGAAAATTGCATTAGACAAAAAGTGTGCAGAATCGAGTTTTACTTGGGACAACGCGGGCAGAACCTTAAATTTCATTCGTTTTCCTAACAAAAATCTGAAAACAAAATTCTGCTACTGTTAAAATTAACTACCTAAATCAGTAAATAAGGAATGAGTTACATTTTGAGTGAGTTAGTAATACTCACCGTGATGTAGATTGAAGAAGTTGTTGAGAAAGAAATACAAGAATTAAGAATCTCCAATTTCAAGCTTGGCTATGGAGGATTGAGCTCTTCAAATTCTGAAATTATTATCTCTCTATGTGACTCTCTCAAGCTCTCTATGTTAGGAGTGTAGAATGTGTAGTGTGGTTGGGTGTATAAATACTCAAACTCCCACTTAGAAAACATTTGCCTAACATCCCACTCATTCTCCATTAATCTCCACTAATTACAAAGAAAGTGCAACAATGATGTGTAAATATACACTTGCAATTCATAATGCTCCATTGATAATTGAAAGGGTAGGTGGAGTTGGTGTGGGTCAAGGTGTGTTTGGGAATCAAGCTTATGGCATTAGGACAACACACATACTACAAGCATTTGCCAAACAAGGCCTAAGGGAAAACTTTAGCAATAATAATTGGGTATAAAGAAATTTGTCCAATCAGTTACTCCCAAAATTCTGTGGAAGTTTAACACTGCGCGGTCAGTTTTAAACCTAAACTAGTATTTTCGTGACACGGTGTTTATCACAAAAATACAGAAAATTCATTTTAATGTTAGAAATAGTTTTCTGATTTTATAAAAATACAGTTTGAGTTTTAAAAGAAATAATTCCACCGTTTTGAAATACAGATTTGAAATTTAACACAGGTATTGCCAGTTTTTATGAAAATTGCATTTTGACCCCAAAAGTAATTTCAATAATGAGATTAGTCAAGAAATAAATTTTTCACATAAGAATTTAAATAAAGGCAGACAATGTATATTTAATTTTAAATATGGCAATGCAAGAAAATGGGGGTTATTACACCCTTCCTCCCTTAAACAGGATTTCGTCCCCGAAATCAAGACTAACTAGTAAGAAACGTTATGACTCGTCTCAATATCGTCATAATTAACCACGTGTGAGGGGTCTCGTATGTACTTTCTTAGTATACTCACATGGAATATATTGTGAACCCCAGACATCTTTGGTGAAGTTGATAGGTCGAACGTTCCAAAGGCTTGTGGGGTATCAGACTGTTGGTATAGGGTTTAGAAACAATGCATGTACTGGATGGATGGGAACAACACATATGATTGTTTGCTCATGTATTTACACGATCCTTGATCGGCACAGATGAGGGAAGAGTTGCGTTCAAGGAGGAGGAGTGAATAAGAAATGAGGGAGAGAGAGAATATTTATACCCCTTTTTTTTTTTTTTTTTTTTTTTGAAAGAGAGTAAAAGTTTTGAGAAAGTGGAGCAACCTATTGATTTGGCAATGAGATGATTTGGACAATTGCGAATGCACTAGTGCTGTTTTGGATTTGGTAATATCAATGTTCGCAGTATGGATTTACATGTGCTGCCATTGTATCGAATTGGGCCTGAATGAAGGATTAGGAATGATCAAGCATGTCATGTCAGCCTTTGAGCTAGTTTAAATTGATGATAGCAAACACAAGTGGATCGTGAAAGTGATGGGGATTAGAACCCTCTTTTTAGAAAGTGCACTTATGTTACTAACAAGAGATAGTATTTCCACAGCTGATTCTTGAACTGATAGCCCAATGTTTAGGGTACATTACATAAGAAGCGAAGATAGTGCTAAGGAGGGTTTTTTTTTTTTTTTTTTTTTTTTTTTTATAGATATGAAAAGTTACAATGATACAAATGTACATTTGGATTTTGCTGAGTGGGAACTGAGTCCTGCCAACGTGAGGCTTCCCTCCAGAGATCGAATGCTAACGACATCCTACACACTTTTCAGCAACCATATAGATCCTATAGTCCGTTCCACAGAACCCTGAGTTAATGTTCTTCAGGACTTAC
The DNA here is from genome assembly GCA_033977485.1 of Hydrangea macrophylla. NCBI lineage: Eukaryota > Viridiplantae > Streptophyta > Magnoliopsida > Cornales > Hydrangeaceae > Hydrangea > Hydrangea macrophylla. The sequence continues at coordinate 143,637,854 of CM066991.1, forward strand.
TTCTGAGGACAATACCGTCCTGGGATGCTTACCCTCCCAGTTGCCCTATAAAACAATACCCAATGATCCAAACTACATTAAGCTGGTGGAGGGACATGCATAGTAAGACATATGGGCTCAATCCCACGCACACTCGACGTACAGGGACTACCTCGAATACGGACCATGATGTTCATTCCATTTTTTTTTTTTTTTTTTTTTTTTTTTTTTTTTTTGAAGAAAACACAAAAAAAAAGAGCCTTAGTTTTGAGGCTCAAGCCACCTCGCGACCTTTTTTCCTTTTCTTTTAGAGACACGTTGACTCTCCACCATGTCAATTAAACCCAAGAAGGAGCTTTGAGCTAAGTTATTAACAGTGAAGAAAGAGTAAGGATCAGTGGAGGGAGTAGGTGTTTTTGATGAACTTGCTTGAAGATTTGGGAGGAGATTTGGATATCTTGGGACCTCTGGTTTTTTCGTTTGCTCCAAGGGAATCCGGGACTTGTTAGATTGTGAGTGTTTAGACCAGCAGGAGCAAGTTGGAGTAACAGAGGTGGTGGGGGCAGGACGAGAGACTGGAGAAATTGCGTCGGGAGTAGCGAGATCCAGTGGTGTTGGAGAGGTTTGGTGGTTGGTGCTAGATTGTAAGGACTGGACTGGAGAAATTGTGTTGGGAACAGCGAGATCCAATGGATTTGAAGAAGTTTGGTGGTTGTTGCTAGATTGTAAGGACTGGACTGGAGAAATTGTGTTGGGAGTAGCGAGATCCAACAGACTTGGAGAGGTTTGTTGGTTGTTACTGGACAGTAAGGACTGGATCAGATTACACCAAGGAGAGGTTGTACAAATTTGAGTGACAGGGGGAATACAGGTAGGGCTAGAGATTTCAGAAGAGATTGGAGTAGTTGTGGTGTGAGAAATGAGATTGGAACACTTTCGAGGGTTTTCTATGTCGTGATCTAGATCTACCATGGCATAGTTGAGCCAAGGATCTGGATCAGGCTCTTTGGATTGTTTGGGTGACTCTTCTTTTGATTGAGCTTGAAGTTGTGAGACTTGTTCTTTCGTTTCAAGAACTTGTTGTTCGAGAAAAAGGATGTAAGAAACACAACCCAAAATGGGATCTTGAAGCCTAGCTGTGGCTTCAAACACAAGGGATTTGATAGTTTGTAGATGATCTACCTCAGGTACCCTTTCAATAAGGCGTAGAAAATTCCTATATCCGAAAAGGCCGTGAATTGCCTCATAATCCTTCACACTCCCAGCATATTGAAAGTAGGGAGCCAAGGAACAGTCACTTCTGCACCGTCTTCTGTTATACTCGCATGCACCACAACGACTTGCGTTAACAACCTTCTTAGAAACCATTTTTGGCTTGTTTTAGATTCCTTTTATTAAGATCTGGGTTGGGTGAGGTTTTTTTTTTTTTTTTTTTTTTTTTTTTTTTTTTTTTTTTTTTTTAGGGGAGAGATGAGTTTCTGCCAAGAGGCAAAAGGAAGAAGAAGAAGAGAAGAAAGAGATGGGGAGGGTCAGACGGAGAAAGGCTCATGGTGAGAAGGATAGAGAGATATGGGACATGGATGGTCTTTAAAAGGAGAGAAAGAGAGAGAGAGCACGAGAAGAGTGACAGAAAGAGAGAGGGCAGGTGAGAAAGAAAGAAAAGAGAGAGAGAGAGGATCACTGAGAGTGACAGAGAGAGAGAGAGAGCACGTGAAGAGTGACAGAAAGAGAGGGGGCAGGTGAGAAAGAAAGAAAAGAGAGAGAGAGAGAGGATCACTGAGAGTGACAGAGAGAGAGAGAGAGAAAGAAAGAGAGATAGTGGGGCGTTGAGAGTGACAAAAAGGGAGAGAAAGAGGGGGTTAGTGAGAGTGTCATAAAGAGAGAGAGAAAGAGAGCGGGGTCGGTGAGAATGAGAGTGACAGAAAGAGAGGGGGCAGGTGAGAAAGAAAGAAAAGAGAGAGAGAGAGGATCACTGAGAGTGACAGAGAGAGAGAGAGAGAGAGAAAGAAAGAGAGATAGTGGGGCGTTGAGAGTGACAAAAAGGGAGAGAAAGAGGGGGTTAGTGAGAGGGTCATAAAGAGAGAGAGAAAGAGAGCGGGGTCGGTGAGAATGAGAGTGACAGAAAGAGAGAGAGAAAGAGAGAAAGAGAGAGGGCAGAGAGTGATGCATCAATATTAATGCACGTGTAGAGAGTGAGAGCATGTGGAGAGGCTGATGTCTAATAGTAAAGAGGTCGTATTCTTATTCTCCATACTCTGGGTTGTGGGCCATACTGACTGTTCTGAGATTTGACTCAGGAAGTTGGTCAGTGCCTAAGCTATTAATGAGGGCTATGGTATGCTTTAACTCCTTAGAAATTCGGCTACTATATGTCTGTAGGGGCATCATAAGTTATGGTTATCTCGACTAATCCTAAATGGATATGTCTGAAGGTATATGGAAATTGCTATCATTCTTGTCGATATGACAAGACAAACGGGTAATCATTTCTATGATAAAACCAACTTAGAATTTTAGTTTCTGAACTAAGGGTAATCCGTACTAAACTAACACTAGAACTTGGTTGTATAGCTTAGTAAAACTTAAGGGTAACCTATGTCACTAATCTATGGCGTGAATAACTGAGCCTGGTCAATCTAGAAAACCTATGGCTCTGATACCATTTGTGACGCCCCGCAAAAATAAGCGTATTTCCATTGAAAAATAAATCACACTTGATTCTTTAAAATAAAAATACAAAATTTCCGTAAAACTCCCAGCAGGTCCATTTTCTCCACGGATCTCCTATAGCATCCTTAACCTTATCTCCCTTCTAGGCTTCGGTTACCGGCACTGCCTGCATCTAAAAACCATACCGGGAAGTATACAATATGACATGAATAATAAAGGCTCAAAAAGGATAATGACAATCAAATACATAGAATGACATCAAATCAATTGACCAGTCTCACAACCCAACTGCTCACACTACCCAAACGCTCATACCAATAACATCATACCAGGTTCCTCTTGATCACATAGCAAGAGACACCTCACCTCACCTCACCCGTCTCCAGTACGTCGGTCCCTGAGGCCTGTTGGACTGTTGGTAGGTGCTCCTTGCTCATGACCCTTTAGTCCCATAGCACTTAGCAATAAACACATACTCATTGATTCCAAATGAAAACACAACATAACTGCAAAAAGAGTACAAGTAGAGATAACAAAGAAATACTCCGGAGAATTTAGAAAGCATATTGTACACAACCCGGTACCTATAAATGATGTTGAGCAACTCCCAAACACTTCTCTTCTTCTTCTTCTTCTTCTAACTCGATGTGTATGTATATCTATAATTGTGTATATATATATATATATATAAATCTCTCTCTGTGTGACTCTTTCAAGCTCTCTATGCTAGAAGTGTAGAATGTGTGTGTTTGAGAGAGTATTTGAGTGTATAAATAGCCAAGCTTCCACTTGGAGACAATGGCCTAACAATCCACTTATTAACCACTAACTTCTAATTAATGGGTAGTTTATAAGGAATATGCAAGATGATGTAAACATACACTAATGCACCTATAACTCCACTTAGAGACATTGGCCTAACAATCCACTAACTTCTAATTAATGGGTAGTTTATAAGGAATATGCAAGATGATGTAAACATACACTAATGCACCTATAACTCCACTTAGAGACATTGGCCTAACAATCCACTAACTTCTAATTAATTGGTAGTTTATAATGAATATGCAAGATGATGTAAACATACACTAATGCACCTATAACTCCACTAATATTAGTGTATAAATAACCAAGCATAATGACCTAACAATCTAATTATTAACCACTAACTTCTAATTATTAGATTTAATTTCTAATATACTTTCTCATAAAAACTGCTACTGTAATCCTCGTTTTCTGCCCAAACGGTGTAGAATCTGAGAAAATTGCATTAGACGAAAAGTGTGCAGAATCGAGTTTTGCTTGGGACAACGCGGGCAGAACCTTAAATTTCATTCGTTTTCCTAACAAAAATCTGAAAACAAAATTCTGCTACTGTTAAAATTAAAAGAGAAAATATTAGATTTAATTTTAAATATGACTCGAAAAATCTTAACTTCCAACACGAATACCAAATCATTTAATCTCACGCAACTTTTCCCAAAAAAATATGTTTTTAGTTCATGACTTATAAAATTGAAAAAATGACCAAAATACCCCTGTGACCAATTTTCGCTAAAATCGCACACGAAGTCTAAATCGTCAATTTAAACATGAAAACACGGGTTACTACAACCCTATCTCGGGTTCCTCTTGGGCACCAAGTTTCGTGCATAAGCCAGAGAAGCCAGCTACGGTCAAGCCCAAAACCAATCAAAGGCAAGAAAAGACCATCCGACTTATCATATCTTGCTGGCTCTCAACAATACCACGCAAGGAAATAACCTCTGCATCGGGTTCGGTAGATACTGTCTGAGATGAGCACGACGAAATTTTTTTCGTCACTAAAGACCTTTAGTGACGAAAATCTGACCTTTAGCGACGAAAATTTTCATCCCAGTCCGTCCCCCGGCCGGCACGCGGCAACCCGCTCTCGCCACGTGAGCAGCTCGAGCAGTCCACCGACAGCCGACGGGTTCGGGACTGGGACCCCCGTGCCCACTAAATCCTGTCACGCCCCGACGTAGCATAAATATGGAAAGCGTTTAATTTCCTTTATGGACCCGTAGGTCGCGACAGTTTGAAGGATCGATTCCGTCCCAAACGTCGAACAACATAAAACCATTAATCAGAGTAGGGCAATCAAGGCTCAAGGCTTATAAAAATTTTCTAACTTATTACATCCTATGGTACGGGGTTAACTAAGGCACAGACCGCCTTGAAATAAAACAATAACTTAAAGTCTATTACAGTCATCCTTATTACAAAACCAAATCATATCTTAAATGCACATAAACAATAAGCATATAAAAATAAATTCTCTTCTCAGCAACTGATCTCAAATAGCATAGTCATACGGTTCATCCTGATTATTACCTGCAAAGCCTGGACACGAATGTCCAGGACGCATCAACGCCGTCAGCTTCAAGAAGCTGGTGAGTATTAAAAACATAGCTTTGAATGTAAAAACATGCCCATTTACCTTTTTCCCATTTCCATTTAAATACCACAAGTTTATATTTATGATAAAGAGCTTGTTAGAAAAACAACCACAACAATAATTAAAAGATAAATTCACACATATGTGACCGTGTATGAGAACAATGCACCATCTCATCTAACCGACTCTTTTCTCTCGACAAAACCCAACAACCCTCTATCCTACTCCTGGTATCTTTGAAATACTAAGATAGCCACACTTTAGCAACGGGGCGCCAGGGAGTGTCCAGTTTGCCTCACACTTTGGTCCGGGGTACCAGGGAGTGTCCAATGCCTCACACTTTGAATACCCTAACCGCCATGCAAATACCGGGGCAACCCCCACACAGGTATCCAGACTCGAGTCATTCAGGAAGTGTCTATAGGCCACACTTTAGCACTTCCATGGGTGCCAGTGAGTGTCCAAGTTCGGCTTCACACACTTTAACGCTTCCATGGGCGTCAGGGAGTGTCCATTTTTGCCACCTTCGCATTTCAAAGACACCCTCATCCTCTTTTTCAACTCCAACCACAATCACATCCACAACCACAACCATAACCACAGCCACAATTACAACCACAACCACAACTACAACCACAACTCAAACTCATACTCTTTCCACACAATCATTACTCTTTTCCACACTATCATTACTCTTTTACACACTACCAACACTCACCATGCATGTACAACTGACTCCACATGAATGTCATCAAACTTTAAACATAAAGGAATTCACAGAATTAAAGAAATAATACGCGTACGGGGATTGAAAATTCGTAATTCATTGCCTTAATCATTTTAAACATAACTAATAGCATTCTAAAAACTGCTACTGAAATTCTCGTTTTCTGTCCAAACGGTGCAGAATCTGAGAAAATTGCATTAGACGAAAAGTGTGCAGAATCGAGTTTTGCTTGGGACAGCGCGGGCAGAACCTTAAATTTCATTCGTTTTCCTAACAAAAATCTGAAAACAAAATTCTGCTACTGTTAAAATTAAAAGAGAAAACATTAGATTGAATTTCTAATATACTTTTTCTGCTACTGTAATCCTCATTTTCTGCCCAAACGGTGCAAAATCTGAGAAAATTGCATTAGACAAAAAGTGTGCAGAATCGAGTTTTACTTGGGACAACGCGGGCAGAACCTTAAATTTCATTCGTTTTCCTAACAAAAATCTGAAAACAAAATTCTGCTACTGTTAAAATTAACTACCTAAATCAGTAAATAAGGAATGAGTTACATTTTGAGTGAGTTAGTAATACTCACCGTGATGTAGATTGAAGAAGTTGTTGAGAAAGAAATACAAGAATTAAGAATCTCCAATTTCAAGCTTGGCTATGGAGGATTGAGCTCTTCAAATTCTGAAATTATTATCTCTCTATGTGACTCTCTCAAGCTCTCTATGTTAGGAGTGTAGAATGTGTAGTGTGGTTGGGTGTATAAATACTCAAACTCCCACTTAGAAAACATTTGCCTAACATCCCACTCATTCTCCATTAATCTCCACTAATTACAAAGAAAGTGCAACAATGATGTGTAAATATACACTTGCAATTCATAATGCTCCATTGATAATTGAAAGGGTAGGTGGAGTTGGTGTGGGTCAAGGTGTGTTTGGGAATCAAGCTTATGGCATTAGGACAACACACATACTACAAGCATTTGCCAAACAAGGCCTAAGGGAAAACTTTAGCAATAATAATTGGGTATAAAGAAATTTGTCCAATCAGTTACTCCCAAAATTCTGTGGAAGTTTAACACTGCGCGGTCAGTTTTAAACCTAAACTAGTATTTTCGTGACACGGTGTTTATCACAAAAATACAGAAAATTCATTTTAATGTTAGAAATAGTTTTCTGATTTTATAAAAATACAGTTTGAGTTTTAAAAGAAATAATTCCACCGTTTTGAAATACAGATTTGAAATTTAACACAGGTATTGCCAGTTTTTATGAAAATTGCATTTTGACCCCAAAAGTAATTTCAATAATGAGATTAGTCAAGAAATAAATTTTTCACATAAGAATTTAAATAAAGGCAGACAATGTATATTTAATTTTAAATATGGCAATGCAAGAAAATGGGGGTTATTACAAAGATAATCCAATTACCTACAATGTTCTAGTTTTGAGTATGACCTACAAAGCAATATTTCATGCCCAAATAAATCATATTAATTCTGTCAACACAGTGAAAATATATCCTGGCAGATTGTACAGCTTTTTGTATGATGTTTGTTTATGCATGGTGTTGATTGATGATGGTAGTTTTCTGGTACCTTTGTTGTTATGAATATTTTGTGCTATGGTAGTGCTATCGCGTAGATGAATAAGTTATCATCTATATGTTATTGGTATTAAATCCATGAGCTACACGCTAGTTTTCCGTTGTTATGAATATAGTGCGATGACCATTGAGAGTTCATACCCAAGCTATAAGTAGGTTGTATGGCACAATTATTGAATTGATAGTGATTGGGAAAGTTTCCATCGTAAGTATATTGAGGGGTAAAATAGAAGTTCAGATGTATAGTGGAATCTTGACGGTTACAATTGGAAGTCATTTCGTGAACCAAACTCCTTAATAAGTGACGCGTGCGTGGTCGGGTATGCGTGTGAGTATTAGCTGTGTAATGTCGGGAACAGCTTATACTGAGATTAAGTGTCGACTAGTTAAACCAGGCCGCAGAGGTCGGGATAGTGAGAAAAAATTTATGGTTATGGGGTTGTGAAAGTTGTGTATCCTTTCGGTTCTTCATGACGAAAGGGATATGGTGATTACTTCGGTTCTTCGTGAAGAAGTGATGGTTATTGTGTATCCTTTCGATTCTTTGTGACGAAAGGGATACGGTGACTACTTCGGTTCTTCATGACGAAGTAATGGTTATTGTGTATCCTTTCGGTTCTTTGTGACGAAAGTGATATGGTGATTACTTCGGTTCTTCGTGACAAAGTGATGGTTATAGTGTATCCTTTCTATTCTTCGTGACGTAAGGGATACAGTGATTACTTCAGTTCTTTGTGACGAAGTGATGGTTATTGTGTATCCTTTTGGTTCTTTGTGACGAAAGGGATACGGTGATTACTTCGATTCTTCGTCACGAAGTGATGGTTATTGTGTATCCTTTCGGTTCTTCGTGACGAAAGGGATACGGTGATTACTTCAGTTCTTCATGACGAAGTGATGGTAATTGTGTATCCTTTCCGTTCTTCGTGACAAAAGGGATACGGTGATTACTTCGATTCATCGTGACAAAGTGATGGTTATTGTGTATCCATTCTGTTCTTCGTGACGAAAGGGATACGGTGATTACTTCGGTTCTTCATGACGAAGTGATGGTTATTGTGTATCCTTTCGATTCTTCATGACAAAAGGGATACTGTGATTACTTCGGTTCTTCGTGACGACATAATGGTTATTGTGTATCCTTTTGATTCTTTGTGACGAAAGGGATACGGTGATTACTTCGATTCTTCGTGATGAAGTAATGGTTATTGTGTATCCTTCCGGTTCTTCGTGACGAAAGGGTTACAGTGATTACTTCGGTTCTTCGTGATGAAGTGATGGTTATTGTGTATCCTTTCGGTTCTTCGTGACGAAAGGGATACAGTGATTACTTCAGTTCTTCGTGACGGAATGATGGTTATTGTATATCATTTCGGTTCTTCGTGACGAAAGGGATACGGTGATTACTTCGGTTCTTCGTGACGAGAAGATGGTTATTGTGTTTCCTTTCGATTCTTCGTGACGAAAGGGATACGGTGATTACTTCGGTTCTTTGTGACGAAGTGATGGTTATTGTGTATCCTTTCGTTTCTTCATGACGAAAGGGATACGGTGATTAATTCGGTTCATCGTGACGAAGTGATGGTTATTGTGTATCCTTTCGGTTCTTCGTGACGCAAGGGATACGGTGATTACTTCGGTTCTTCATGATGAAGTGATGGTTATTGTGTATCCTTTCCGTTCTTCGTGACAAAAGGGATACAGTGATTACTTCGATTCTTCGTGACAAAGTGATGGTTATTGTGTATCCTTTCGGTTCTTCGTGACGAAAGGGATACGGTAATTACTTTGGTTCTTCATGATGAAGTAATGGTTATTGTGTATCCTTTCGGTTCTTCATGACAAAAGGGATACTGTGATTACTTCGGTTCTTCGTGATGAAGTACTGGTTATTGTGTATCCTTTTGATTCTTTGTGACGAAAAGGATACGGTGATTACTTCGGTTCTTCGTGATGAAGTGATGGTTATTGTGTATCCTCCCGGTTCTTCGTGACGAAAGGGATACGGTGATTACTTCGGTTCTTCGTGACGAAGTGATGGTTATTGTGTATCATTTCGGTTCTTTGTGACGAAAGGGATACAGTGATTACTTCAGTTCTTCGTGACGGAATGATGGTTATTGTGTATCATTTTGGTTCTTCGTGATGAAAGGGATACGGTGATTACTTCGGTTCTTCGTGACGAAGAGATGGTTATTGTGTATCCTTTCGGTTCTTTGTGACAAAAGGGATACGGTGATTACTTCAGTTCTTCATGACGGAGTAATGGTTATTGTGTATCCCTTCGGTTCTTCGTGACGAAAGGGATACGGTGATTACTTCAGTTCTTCATAACGAAGTAATGGTTATTATATATCCTTTCGATTCTTCGTGACGAAAGGGATACGATGATTACTTTGGTTCTTCGTGACGGACTGATGGTTATTGTGTATCCTTTCGGTTCTTCGTGACGAAAGGGATATAGTGATTACTTCAGCTCTTCATGACGGAGTGATGGTTATTGTGTATCCTTTCGGTTCTTTGTGACGAAAGTGATATGGTGATTACTTCGGTTCTTCGTGACAAAGTGATGGTTATAGTGTATCCTTTCTATTCTTCGTGACGTAAGGGATACAGTGATTACTTCAGTTCTTTGTGACGTGGTGGTTGGTGAAAGATGTTTGTTTGATGAAAGATGGTTTGGTTAGTACAAGATGGTGTCGTGAAGGTTTGGAGGAAAACACTCCGGTTGTTCGTGACGAAGTGAAGGTTAGAACTGGTTTGGTTAATGAGAGATGGTTCGATTAATGCGAGGTGGTTCAATTATGAAAGATGGTTTTGGTTAGTGTGGTGCCAGCCTTCTGGTGGTGTTGTTCAGAGTTGGGACTTCGTGTCAGGCTCTGTCAATGGACTATGATAATGTTTCGGGTTGTTGAAGTGAGTTGTATCAATTGTTCGTTTTCTCTTCGAATACCTGTATGGGCACTTTAGTGGTTATAGTTCGACGGTGAGAACGTGGGAGAACTTTAAAAGACTTAGTAGAAGTAGTAAATATATTTCTTGTTGTGTGTGACTATATAAGTTTCATTTGATTTAATTTTCTCACTCGGCTTTCATAAGCTGACGACTTTCATGTCGTTGGACATTCTCATGTCCAGCTTTTCCAGATAACGATTGCACTGGATATGATGCTGGCCAGGAGGAGTACAATGAGGCAGAATTCATCAAGGAGGACTATGGCTACGCTAGTTAGAGAGAAGACTGGTGTATGTATCTTGTAAATGTTTTTGGTTGTAACCTCTAGCACAGAACTTCATCTATCTTTTGTAATAGTTCTGTAAGGCCCTAGAGCCATAAGACTCTGATGTATCTACCATGGTATAATAGCTAACTAGTATTGTGGCCTCTCATTGTAATATATCCACGTAAGCTGATGTTGGTTTTATCCTTTTGGTTACGTTGATTATTATTAGTATTTGGACATGGACAATTCGGTGAATGCAACCAGTCACGTGCCTCAGGGTCCAAGATGGAAATTTTAAAATTTTCCCTATTTTGGCTACGGCTGGGCGTGACACAATATTCAACAGTGTAAAATTTTACATTGGTATAACAACATAAAAAGTGCTCGTAGAAATAGGTATAATATCAAACAGAAAGTACTCATATAACCTCAATCCATTACATAGTTACAGAAAATCTATATATTTAATATCATTATAATTTGTCCACCTAAAATTGTGGGATTTAAATATCTCCATGTACCACATAGGCAAAATCAAAGGGATATTGTTGTAACAGATTGATTCCATAAAAATCCATATATACGTATGTGTATATATATATCCAGCTATTTGTAGGCTTGAAGGGTAAAATGGTCAATAGATTTACTCGAATTGGGGATTGTGGACTAATTGCTACAAACATTCACCAAACTAGGACCTATTGATATGAACATATAATTGAAGGGTCATTCCAAAAATGTTAGGTAGAATAGGACTTTTCACTATATTTATCTTCTTCTTCTTTTTTTTCTTTTTTTCTTTTTTTTTTTTATGAAAATACATGATTTTCATTTGATCCAAAAAAAAAATTAAACTTCATATAAAAGAAAATAGAATCAAGGAGAGGAAGTTTAGGATTGACCAATAATGTAAACATTATATACATGATTTTCATTTGATCAAAAATAAATTAAACTTCATATGAAAAGGAAATAGAATCAAGGAGAGGAAGTTTAGGATTGACTAATATCTGTTGCTTGAAATTATCTATTATATATATACATATTAGAAATTCATAAAATATGACACGTGGCAGAACCTAAGGATTTTGTTTTCATATATATATATATATATATTATATTGTAGATCGAATATGACTTAGACACAATTTTGTCAGAGAACTAATTTAATTCAATCATTAAAAAAAATTAAACCATTGTATGTGCGCCATTGTGTGTGTGAGCATCAAGAGTAATCTGTGTGCGTGTATGTGTGTGTGTGTGTGTGTGTGAAACTATGTGTACGAGATAGCGTATGTATGAGAGAAAACGTGTGTGGGTACATGTAATTAAGGGTGCGTGAAACAGTGTGTATGTATGACCGTGTGTGGGTAATGGTCAATAGTGTTTGTGAAATTTTGCATTGCGATTGGATGTATCATGTTATTGTCACGCCCCGACGTAGCATAAATATGGAAAGCGTTTAATTTCCTTTATGGACCCGTAGGTCGCGACAGTTTGAAGGATCGATTCCGTCCCAAACGTCGAACAACATAAAACCATTAATCAGAGTAGAGCAATCAAGGCTTATAAAATTTTTCTAACTTATTACATCTTATGATACGGGGTCAACTAAGGCACAGACCGCCTTGAAATAAGACAATAACTTAAAGTCTATTACAGTCATCCTTATTACAAAACTAATTCATAACTTAAAGCACATAAACTTAAAGCATATAAAAGTAAATTCTCTTTCCAGCAGTTGTTCTCAATTAGCGTAGTCATAAGGTTCTTCCTGATTGTAACCTGAAAAGCCTGAACACGAATGTCCAGGACGCATCAACGCCGTCAGCTTCAAGAAGCTGGTGAGTATTAAAAACATAACTTTGAATGTAAAACATACTCACTTACCATTTTCAAATTCCCATTTAATTCCATGAGTTTACATTAGAGTAAAGAGTTCATTTTAGAAAACAACAACAATATCATTTGAAAGCTATAATTCACATATATGTGACCGTGTATGAAAACAATGCACCAAACTCATCTTACCGACTCTTTTCTCTCGACAAAACCCAACAATCCATTATCACACACCAGTATCTTTGAAATACTCCGATAGCCACACTTTAGCACAGGGGTGCCAGGGAATGTCCAGTTTGCCTCACACTTTGGTCCGGGGTACCAGGGAGTGTCCAATGCCTCACACTTTAATACCTAATCCGCCATGCAAATACCGGAGGAACCCTCACGCAGTATCCAGACTCGGGTATCAGGGAGTGTCCGTAGGCCACACTTTAGCACTACCATGGGTGCCAGGGAATGTCCAAGTTCGGCTTCACACACTTTGACGCTACCATGGTCGTCAGGGAGTGTCCAATTTTGCCACCGTCGCATTTCAAAGACACCCTCGCCGCAATCTCAATCACAACACACTTTGGTACTCACTTACCAGGGAGTGTTCACAACACAATCTCAACCGCACTCACTATACCACACTGTCCATTACTCTTTTCCATACTGACCAACACTCACCATGCATGTACAACTGACTCCATATGAATGATATGTGACTTAATACAAAAATATAAAGTACTGGGAATGATAACCATGGATGTACGAGAAGAAATCAAATCTTATATTAAACAACCGGTGAATTCATCAAAGAATGCTTTAACATGCTTTTATCGCTATTAGAACACAAGTGGGTCTACTTTGAAGTAATGCCCTAAAAAAATGAGTTATAATTTGTATACATGAATTACATATCAACAGAAAGGTCTTTGAGTCTAGTTTCCAACGCTTCAAACCGTGCGCGTTTTCGAGTTTCCTAGAGGAAGTTATGGCCGTTTTACTAAAAGTCGTCAGTGCTGAAAAATGTCAATCGTAGCTCTCGGATTTCACGTAAAACCGAGAGGTGACAAAACTTTAAATCAACGGTACGTCGCGATACGGATGAATTAAGCCGTAGTATTCGAACCACAACTTATTGGGACTAAGATCTTTCATTCCCAATTCACAGAATTGATTTTGGTTAAGTTTGAAAAATTACCATTTTTGAGCTTCAAGTTTTCATACGAAAATTAACAATGGTGTTCTTCAAATTAGACTAAACTAACAGTAAATAAATATGAGATTACATTCCAAGTGAGTTTAGAATACTCACCGTGATATAGATTGAAGAAGTTGTTGAGAAAGAAATACAAGAATTAAGAATCTCCAATTTCAAGCTTTGGCTATGGAGGATTGAGCTCTTCAAATTATGAAATTATGAACTCTCTGCACTCTCTTATCTCTCTGTGTGACTCTCTCAAGCTATCTATGCTAGAAGTGCAGAATGTGTGTGTTTGAGAGAGTATGTGAGTGTATAAATAACCAAGCTTCCACTTGGAGACAATGGCCTAACAATCCACTCATTAACCACTAACTTTCTAATCAATTGGTAGTTTATAAGGAATATGCAAGATGATGTAAACATACACTAATGCACATATAGCTCCACATATTAGTGTATAAATAACCAAGCCTCCACTTGGAGACAATGGCCTAACAATCTAATTATTAACCACTAACTTCTAATTAATTGGTAGTTTATAAGGAATATGCAAGATGATGTAAACATACACTAATGCACATATAGCTCCACATATTAGTGTATAAATAACCAAGCCTCCACTTGGAGATAATGGCCTAACAATCTAATTATTAACCACTAACTTTTAATTAATTGGTAGTTTATAAGGAATATGCAAGATGATGTAAACATACACTAATGCACATATAGCTCCACATATTAGTGTATAAATAACCAAGCCTCCACTTGGAGACAATGGCCTAACAATCTAATCATTAACCACTAACTTCTAATTAATTGGTAGTTTATAAGGAATATGCAAGATGATGTAAACATACACTAATGCACATATAGCTCCACATATTGAAAGGGTAGTGTAGATCGATAGGGGTCAAGGTGTGTTTGGGAATTTAAGCTTATGGCATTAGGAAAACACACATACTACAAGCATTGCCAAACAAGGCCTAAGGAAAATCATTAGCAACATTAATTGTATATAAAGTAATTGTCCAATCAGTCACTTCCAAAATCTGTGGAAGTTTAGCACTGCGCGGACAGTTTTAAACCTAAACTGGTATTTTCGTGACACGGTGTTCATCACAAAAATACAGAGAATTCATTTTATTGAAAGAAACAATTTTCCGGTTTTATAAAAATTCAGTTTGAGTTAAAAGAATTTGTTTTCACCGTTTTGGAAATACAGATTTGAAATTCAACACAGGTATTGCCAAATTTTATAAAAATCGCATTTTGACCCCAAAAGTAATTTCAATTATGAGATCAGTCAAGAAATAAATCTTACACATAAGAATTGAAATTTAAATAAAGGCAGACAATGTATATTTAATTTTAAATATGACAATGCAAGAAAATGCAGGTTATTACAGTTATGATTGTTTTATCAATGACGTTTTAGACTTTTAGTGACTAATAATCTCATTTTTAAGATATTGATGGCCATATTATGTTTTTGGTTAATGGTCAACAGTTTACATGGTTCCATACTAAGGAAGTATAGACTAAATCCCAGTCAATTTATTAGGAAAGTGACTCAAAGTCTCAAATGGTAATTTGAGCATATGAATTTCCTTCCTTGGCAATTTTAACTTGGGTGATGACTTTGGATGCATTTAATATTAATTTTATGTTTATTATTTTTCATAAATTTACTTTGGAATTAAATTTTAAAAATTTAGAAAACATAAAATTCAGACTACATAAAATATAGAAATTGGTAAAATTGTGGTTTATTATTTCCTGACTGAACAT
Source organism: Hydrangea macrophylla (assembly GCA_033977485.1). Classification (NCBI taxonomy): domain Eukaryota; kingdom Viridiplantae; phylum Streptophyta; class Magnoliopsida; order Cornales; family Hydrangeaceae; genus Hydrangea; species Hydrangea macrophylla. The sequence continues at coordinate 143,653,296 of CM066991.1, forward strand.
TTTTTAAATTTACTTTAAACATTTTGTTTTTTGAAATTAAAATTTTCCTTTAAACATTGTAGATGTGTTTTTATAGTTTCCTTAAGGAGTGTTCCTTAAATTTAATTGTAATCCATGCCACAATTTAATTATAAACTTGTGAACAATCATGTCTCATATATTTAATTTTCCTTTATGTAGTATATGTTATGTGATTAATTTTTTTTTACAATTCCTGGAGGTATTAGAAGACTAACACATGCAATTCAATTCCAAGAGATATTTGAAGACTGGCAATAAGTGTCTAAGCTGGAAGTGGGGATTGTGGCAATATTTCAGTTGAGTCTAATTGTTTTTTGTACAAAATAAGTTGAAGTGCATTGATATGGTCAACTAGCCTACCTATAACCAAATAGCTCCTAATTAAGCCCAACCCTAACCCAAATCATCCTTAATTTCTAACACTAATCTTAAACTAGTAAACTCTTACTCAATTTTAGTGAATTTTTTTAAAATTTTATATGGAAAAACTTCTTTTTGGCTTAAGTTAGTTTGGCTTAGTGACTTTTTGGTTTAGTGTTTTGTCGTAATTTATCGAGAATTACTGTTGAAGATAGGGGTGTCATTTGGATGGAACGGATCAAAAATTGGTGTTTCAGAAAATATTCCAAAATTTTCATAATGTAGAAATCAATTCCTATTCCAAAATTTCGAAAATTCCAAGTTCATTCCCAATACCAAAATTTCAGAAATTCTGGAATTTTCGAAAATGTTTCGGAAGTGGCATTTTTTTTTGGATATTTTCGGAATTTTTTGGCATTTTCACTAAATGCAACCATTCACTACACAAAATCCACAAAATCCAAAGAGATTGACCTACAGATTCAATAAAATCCATAAACATATCTCACACAGATTGAACAAAGAATACCAATTTTTCACAAAATCTAAACAAATCTCACACAGATTTGAACAAAGAATACAAATTTATACGTATTTGACTAAAAAAAATGTGCGTATATACATATCTAATATATTAGAAGAAAATTCAGAAATTATCGAAAAACGTGATTACGAAATAATTTTAGAATTTTCAGAATTTTCGAAAATCCTAAAATAATTCTGATTCCATTCCAAAATTTTTGGAATTTTTGGAAATCGGAATTTCGGAATTCGGAATTCAATTTTAGCTTCCAAAATCAGAATTTTTTAAATTGGAATCGGAAGGAATCGGACGGCATCGAAATTTTCATTCCGAATGACACCCCTAGTCTAAGACATGTGGAATCCATTATGGGTTGAAGGCATTCACGGTTAGAAATTGGATCATGAGGGTCCTAAATTAAGGTCTCCAAAGTATAGTTCAAGAAACACAAAAAATTAGTCCAATTTTTTGTCATCTCTAACAGTGAACAGTAAACACCCCCCCCCCCCCAAAAAAAAAAAATAATAATAATAATAATAAAAAAAAACATTGAACAATCACATAATGTGAACCTTTGTACTTTGTTTGGCATGTGAGCCTTTTTATTTTATTTGGCCTCTGAGTATCGATGTTTATTGGATCATGTTCTTCTATCTTTGTTGTTAAAACATCACAGACTCAAACTTTACATCATATTTCAATCGTATTAAGTGTCGAAGGCAAGTTTATTTAGATACGATTGCGACACACACACCAAGTAATTGTGCGATAGTGCATTTAGGCACGGGCAATTACTAGTATATGGAGTATATATTATAGATATACTAGTTATAACCCGTGCCCGAAGGAACGAAGTGAAAGAAAAAAAAGAGGCTTTTTCTAAGCTTTTGGAAAGAAACAGAAAAGGAAAGCAAAACTTTTGTGGTTATTTAGCCTATATTTGGGAAGCAGCATTAATCATTTCACTAATTGGCCCTATGGACTACTGATTCGAGGTGAAAAGTGCATAATCATAGCATATTATATAGTCTTTTATGCATACTTTTATCCCTAAAGTTCCTACATTTAGGTGCATTCTAATAACAATGTTCTTTTTATTGTATTAATGCTAAACCATATATTTATGCATCGTTTTATAGGTATTAGAATGCAAATCAATGAAGTGAAGCTAAAGAAAAGTGATTCTCGTGAAGAGAATAACAGAAGCAGCTGAGAAAACGCCAATTTTGACAATGAAGACTTCATATTTAGAAGATTTTCCTAGAGATATGAAATGTAGATCTTTGAGTTACGGCCTCGTGGCCATAAACGGGAGGTCAATTTGAGGTCCGAGTGAAAAGTTATGGCCATTCTCCCATCGGTGCACAGAGCTGTCAAAATCAGAGAGTTCAAGCCCTTGAAGAGAGTTCAAGCCCTTGAGACTTCGATCGATCGAGCTAAGCTCGATTGCTTGAGCTCTATTTTCTCCCAAAAGTTGCGTACAGTCTGCGGGAACCCTATAAATAAGCTGCTATAACACCAGACGAGGACAGGACAGGACGCTCCAGAACGCAAAAAAAAAAAAGAAAAAAAAATAGCAGTTTTAGGGTAGTTTTAGGGGTTAGATTAGTAGTAGATTAGGTTAGATTCTTATTTTTCTTCCTCTTTTTCATTATTATACTGAAGATTATTGAAGATTCAAGTTATTTACAAGTTATTATCAGATTATTCCAGGTTTTACTTTCTCTTTTCTTTATTTGATTGTTTATGAATCTAGTAGTTATGATTGTTATGTTTTACTGTTTCTGCACTAGTTTATTTATGTTTCCGTAGTTAAGAAGCTGGGAATATGTGATGAATTATTGATTCCCAGCCTCTGTCACGCAATATTTAGAAACCTGGGCTCGATCGATAGAACCAGAGCCATAGTCAAGCGATCGAAGACATTTCGATCGATTGAAGGATGGTGCTGTCCGATCGATCGAGAGCGCTTCGATCGATCGAACATGTTAATTCCTGAGATGATTCTTTTAAGTATTCCATGACTTTCTGTTTTAGAAATCTGTTATCAAATTGTCCCTATAAGCTCAGTTTGTCATAACAGTTTTTAGAACTTAAAGCCTTAAGGCTATTTTCATTAATGACTTTTGAAAACCACTTTGAATGCTAACACCATTTAGAGTGCAAGTAATAACCATTGTTTTAAACCGTCTTCTAAGTATTTTAAATCACTTGTGATGATATAGTCCCGGTCATGAAAGGGCTATTGATTCTATATCTTTAGAAAAATACGGAATACTGAAGAGTAATGAACTCCATAGAACATTAATGAGTATGCATGGTAGATGGTTAGGATCAATGTGGATTCTCGCATTTTCAACACCGTTAGTTTATTTATTTAATTGGTTATGTTTCTATATGCTTAGTTTATTATTTAGTTTAATTCAATTAAGTAGGATTCATTAGAACCTCCAATCCTTCATTTTTATTTTCTTTTCTTTAGGTTGTATGTAATACCCGTACCCGAAAAAGGTAGTAACATTTATTTTTACATGCATTAATTAATATAATTAATAGCATGTGATGATTTGGGTAAGTTCCAGTTACCCCGATGTGATAAGTGCTTGATAAAGGGCACAGTTGGACATATGTGAAATGGGACTCATGGGAGGTTCAGATTGGATAAATTGCATTTAGTTGCATTTATGTGATTAAAATGGTAGACATGTAAATGTAAATGTAAATGTGTGCATTATAATACATGTTGATGCCATATAATTATTTAATTGATAAAAAAATGTAATTGCTTTAATATTCTATTATTGTTTATGTTTATTTATGGGACCAGTTTGGATACCCTTGTGAGGGTGTAATTGAACACATGACATAATTAGTAGGCTAATTAGTGCCTTCATACGATATTTGGGACCACATTTCGGGCCCATACGTGACATAGATATAAACCTACTTAGATATTGGGATAGTAACATAATTAGGTTGGATCTTATAATAGAACTTAGAAATATGTGGGGGTGTAAATAGAAATAGAACTAAGTTAAAGAATATTCCAAAGAATATTCTCTTTTGTCTCACAAAAAAAAAGAAAAAAAAAATAGAAAACAAATCCGTGAATGTGTGTGAGTGTGTAGGCGGCGAGGGTGTGTCACGTGTGTGTATGTATAATATATATATTGTAGACACCCCATTTTGACCCACCAAAAAAAAGAGAGAAAATAATTGTTACAGGGGGCCCACCAGGCACTCTAATCGAGGTAAGAGCTCCAGAATCCAAACAGGGATCCCCGATGTCAAATCAAAGTCAATACAGAGCCCACAGCTCATCAATCAGGAGTCCCAAAACCCAGGATCGTCCGACGACGTTTTCAGCCAGAATCGAAGTTCAGTACAAATTCAAGACCGGAATCAAGTCCGGGACAACCAAAAGTTGAATTCGATTACATCAAAGCTGAACATGAATCAACACCGGGCCACGGAACTTCAAATCATCAAATTCTGATAACCGACGAAGAATCGGTCTCCGATCGAAGCTTCGGCGCACCGAAATCGAGAAAAAAAGGACACGATCGTCAATCTGGAGACACCATAAGTCCGACTGGACATGATTGACTGAAATACGGAGAAAAACAGAGATTCTGTGACTTGAATCAGTCCAATCGGGCGATCGGAGAAGAAACGGTGTTCGATTCAAGTTTTTACGGCTCGATCAAACATCAACAATGACATACATGTCAATATCCGGGCTCAAGATCTCTGATCCAACCGTACGGATATGAAGAGGACGACATTACGAGTCCATAGCTTCTTGAATCAGAAAGATCGGACGATCGGTTAAAAAATAAATAACAATCAAAGTTCCGGAACGATCGGACGATCAGGATCAGAATTGCACCGATCAACCGGTGTCTCACCTACATGGGATCGGAGCCCATGTAGGTTTTGCCTATAAAAGCAACACTTTGCTTCGTCTGGAGGGGGAGCAGCTGCGCAAAAAAAAACTCTCCTCCCAAGGCTCTGTTTGGCCAGATTTTTTCCAAAGGCTTTGTTTTGTTGGTTTGATCAATAAACCTCACCAAACACAACCACATCACCACCATCACACCACCACTGTCTCCACCACTCAAAAACCATAAACTACACTTCATTACCCAGTCCCCCTAAAAAAATCAGCTTCTAAACACACCCAGAAAGCCCAGAAAAGCTGCTCAAACCAAACAGGGCATTGAACCTTCCCAGAATCTGAAAACTCAACCAAACAGGCCCTTACAGAGCTCTCTGCATCTCACCTCCCCATCCAGTGGGTCCGACAGGCCAAGACGAAGCCAACTCCGCTGGTCCCGCCACCAAACCACCTCCACAGAAGGCCCACGCGCCGCCCAAACGCACCACGCGCCGCCGCTGCACAGATTCTCCTCCGACGAACATTCCGGCCACTTTTTCCGGAAACCACCACCACCTTCCTCATCGTCTGGACCAGACGATCAAGATCGCGGTGGTCCGACCTCCAAAGGCCACCGGAAACCGCCGCACGCGCAGCACGCGCCACCAGCGCGACGTTCCGCCTCCGCACGCGCGGTCAACAGTCAGCGCTGAGTTAGCGCTGACTCAGCAGTTGACCTGCCAATCAGAATCTGCCACGTGGAAAAGATGCCAAGTCAGCAGTCCAGTCAGTGTGCCACGTCACCTGCCACGTCAGCATTGACGGTCCAATCAGAGACTGCCACGTGGCATCAACTGCCACGTGTCACTGCCACATGTCTGCCACGTCGTCATTGACGGTCCAATAATAGATTGCCACGTGGCATCATCTGCCACGTGTCACTGCCGCGTGTCTGCCACGTCATCGCCACATCAGAATTGGTTGACCAATCATAGTCTGCCACGTGGCATCACCTGCCACGTGTCAGTACCACGTGTCTGCCACGTCACTGATACATCAGCAACTGCCACCCAATCAGAGGCTGGCACGTGTCCACTGTCTGCCCAGTCAGCGTGTTTAGTCAGCGCCTCGTCAGCTTTGACCAGCCAACCAGAAGGCGCCACGTGTCTTTGACTGACACGTGGCATGCTGACGTGGCACTTGGGCCCCACTTATGGTTTTTCCCAATTTTCTCCATTCCGGGTCCAGATTTCAACGAACGGACACTTGTTCCCAGCTAATTTGGCCGTTCCGGACGCACCGGTGACCTCAGAATTGGCCGAATCCAACCTTTAGGACCTGTTTGGCATTCTATAAGTCCATTTCAGGCTCTCCCGGCCAGTTCTAACCCCCGCGGGTCCCGCTCAACTCAGCCCGGACCCTTTCCGGCCCGCCTTATGACTATTCTGACTATTTCGGCCCTTCTGGATCCAACTATGACATCCATTCAAGTCGATTTCGCGTCGAAGTACGACTTTGGCCTTATTGGGCTATTTCTGCTACGTTTCTCGGTTTTCTTTCTCAACAATCACCGATTGGGCTTCAATAGCCCCCTTCTTCACAGGTAACATCACTCTAATTCATATTCTCACTCACTGGGCACCGACCCATACTTCCGGTACATTCTCTCACTCAAATGGGCACCGACCCTTACTTCCGGTACAAAAAATAAAAAAAATAATAAAAAAAAATCTTTTCTTTCTTTCGGGCACCGACCCTTACTTCCGGTATTCAAATCCTTTCTAAAACCGAACATTTCGATTAGTTACGTTGTTCAATAACGTTAACAACTTGAATGTTCAAGACTCAAACGGGCACCGACCCTTACTTCCGGCAACCTTTTCAAAACCGAACATTTCGATTAGTTACGTTGTTCAATAACGTTAACGACTTGAATGTTCGAGACTCAAACGGGCGCCGACCCTTACTTCCGGTAACTTTCAAAAACCTTTCTTTCAAAATGAACATTTCAAGTTATCCCGTTGTTCAATAACGCCGATAATATGAAGGTTCAAAACGGGCACCGACCCTTACTTCCGGTATTCAAATCCTTTCTAAAACCGAACATTTCGATTAGTTACGTTGTTCAATAATGTTAACGACTTGAATGTTCGAGACTCAAACGGGCACCGACCCTTACTTCCGGTATTCAACCTTTTCAAAACCGAACATTTCGATTAGTTACGTTGTTCAATAACGTTAACGACTTGAAAGTTCGAGACTCAAACGGGCACCGACCCTTACTTCCGGTATTCAACCTTTTCAAAACCGAACATTTCGATTAGTTACGTTGTTCAATAACGTTAACGACTTGAATGTTCGAGACTCAAACGGGCACCGACCCTTACTTCCGGCAACCTTTTTCAAAACCGAACATTTCGATTAGTTACGTTGTTCAATAACGTTAACGACTCGAATGTTCGAGTATTCAAATGGGCACCGACCCTTACTTCCGGCACATAATCAAGGTTAAAGTCTAGGACTCGATTACGGTGATCGACGTCCTAGCTACGCCGACTTTTCAAAAACACTATAACACACGAGCACGGTCAAACGTGACCAAAAATTTCAAAAAAAATAAATAACAAGTTAGAGCTACGTTTGGCCTGATTCTCAACCCGAGATACGTATGCAACCCCAAAAGGGTGCGGCCATAACTTTTCATCTTTTTTTTCTTTTTGTAAATTCTTATTCTTTTATCTTTATGCCCCGTTATCATGAAAATCGCCAATTTGGCAACCATGCTTCGTCATGGATGTTCGAGGGTGCTTAATACCTTCCCTCGACATAACCGAGTCCCCGAACCCCTTTCTAAATCTCTGGTTTACTTGTCAAAAACATAGGCCCACTTTCCCAAACTGTAAAAATATAAAGATATATTTCCGTATCTTTATCGGGATCCTAACACCCGTACAAAGTTAGGTGGCGACTCTGAAAAATCTACTTGGCCTATTTTTCAAAATAAAAAAATACTTCCCCCACATTCCTCTTTTTCCATTTTTCTTAAAAAAGAAACTCTCTTTCTTATATTTAAAAAAACCTATATTTTTTCCCGTCGCGGTGCGACAGCTGGCGACTCTGCTGGGGATTAACTTAAGAGGACTCAAGCCATTACTTTGGCGATCTTCATACTAACGGGGCATTTTCTTTTACTAATTTCTTTTCTTTCTTTTTCAGTCTTGTAAATATTTTTGCTTGCACAGGATTTGCGGCCAATGCCAAAAAAACAAATTGCAAGGCCAATGCCAACTTTATTTTGCTCAAGCATTATCACGCACACTACACATTGAGCATGTTCATAACCCGGTTCCGAGGAACCACCCTTAAGATTAGATAGGGAGTTGAGTAGGTGGCGTGGCCGTTGCGGTGTTACCGTCGGTACCAGCACTGAAATTCTCCCGCTCGAACCACCAACCTGAGAAGGTGCTCCGGCGCTGGAGGTTTGAAGGTTTGGGGACCGGACCCGATTTAAGTCTACATTAGACGTCAACCTCTCCACATAGTCACATTTTTACACGTGAATTCAAAACCTTTCAAAATACGAAACGGCGCCGAAGGGATGCCCATTCTCACTTATCCTCTCCTTACATTTTAACAAGGATGGATTCACTTTTTCAAAAAAAAACTCAAAAAACGGCGCCGGAAGGCTGCCAGACTTTTTCCCAACTCGTTCTCACCTTTTAAAGCAAGAATAAAACTTCCCAAGGACAAATCCACTTTTCAAAGACATTTGGTGACGCCGAAAGGCTATCCAGATTCACCTCATACCTTGGGAACACACATCACACTGGGGCACTACTCTCCCATCTCTAACGAGTCACTGGGAGAAGAATCCCCATTTCTTTCCTTTGAAGCGACTTACTAACTATACTTCTTCCAACCTTCGCTGCAAGGTACACTTCTGACAGAGGTCAACATGGGAAGCCTCTACACGCTCAGCCTACTCCCTGCATCACCAACTTCTCCACGGATCGAAAAAAAAACTTTGAATGGACAACCAGTCCAAACAACTCCGAATTCCGACTCCAAACATGTTTAAGCGTCAAACCTGAGCAAGATCGGGTGACAAAACCGAGGAGATCAAATCCGAGCAGTACCAGTGCATTTGTGATTGTTCAAACCCTCAAGCTGCTGAACCAATAGGCATACTTCTACCCATATACATCCACAAGCTCTGGCCATGCCCAAAACGATCCTTGTGAAGGACCAACGCTCAGCCCACTATCTCGAAACATTACTTCTCATCATATGCCACACAGGGGCAGTTTGTCCATACTATAGAATTTATGCTTTGTCTGCTTTGTATAAGTGTACATACTTTTAAATGAAAAAAAAAACAAAAACAAAAACAAAACTCATTCTTTGCGTCATTCAATAAATGTCATCTGCTCTCATTCCTTAAATCTCACGAGTATGTTGGATATGACTGTCTTATTGCTTGTTGAATACGAATTAGACATTGTACGAGACTTTCGGACGTAACAAAGCTATGTTCGATTCCACCTGAAAGTACGACCAACACAAGGTCATGTCGAGAAACGACTCAAGTTCACAAATCGGCCATTTCATCCTCTGACGATGCTCACATCTTAACAAGAATCAGGTGACAAAAGCATACTTCTCTATGACAGCTTGATGTCGTCTGAGTACATAAGGACAGAATAAACTGCCGATGACCATTCATGGACAAGAACACCTCAGTCCATTCTCATGATCATGACACACATCGACTGGGGCAGTCTTCGCCCCCACAGCTCAGCAAAAGAGGTCATCACGATCACTGCTGGCCCACATGGGGCCCCTCAATTCTCACCATGAGAATAAATACGCATTCCCACGATCTCTAACTTCAATGATGCATATATGTGATCTCTGAGCCCGACTCGACTTGTGTCAAAATGATTAGAGGCAATCATTTCAGCTATCTATACACTACTTTCCCTCGTTAGCCCACTTGAGCCATACGATGATTTCTTTTCAAACTTAAACCCCTGAGGATCACCCCCTAAACTGGGGCAATGCCAAAAGAAAAAAAAAAGAGAAAGAGAAAGCAAACAAAAAGAGAACTCAATGCAAAGCTGGAGCAAATCCACAAAAGATACGATCCGACTTGGATATATACTTCAAACTGGGGCAATTCTCCCCAGTACATACTTTACTCAGCAATGACATACCCCACACTAGATTGGGATGAAGAAAAAAAAAAACAAAAAAAAACAAAAAAAAAAAAAAAAAGAAAAATCAAAAGAAGGATAGACGCAAGGCATAAGGTGATCTCAGGAATCTCAACCGACTTTTCAAAACAAACTTTGAGCCTTCATGCGATCCTTTCATTTCTCAACCCATGACCCTGGCCTACGTTACAACCCAGTAAAGTCCACTTTGATTGACACAGGCCTTGTTGGGTTCACTAAATCACATACTTGCATCATTCCAAACGACGGGAGTGCCACATACTTTCAAATCACAGGATGTACTGAAGTGCAATAATCACATAACCGGATTCGGTGAAAACCCGTGAGGGCGCCGAAGGTAAAAATGGTTTCAGAGAGAAAGAGAGCTCGAGAGAAATCAAATACTAAAAAACTGAGTCCTTCTGAAGGACGATCACTGGGGCCCTGAGCCCACACAGTCAAGCACTTTGTCTTCTAGTACTCAACAGGCGACAAGACAGTCAATGTCCACTAACTCATGAACATTCTTTCGCAGATGATAAACTCATGCATCACATACTTTTGTAAATACTTTTTACATGGCATAACATTGCGTTAAAAAAAAAATACACAAAAAACAAAAAAAATCATTCATACTTTACAGCATAGCAGAAAATGCATATCTTTTGTAATAGGGGCAACTAGTCCTGATATCTCCATCATCCTTGTAAGGAGAACACTCACCACTGGCCCAACATGCTTCCAAAGCCCAGCCACTGGCCCAACTTTCAAAAGCATCACCACTAACTGAGCCATGATATCAACCCTTGCCCAGACTCGCCAACTTTACACTGATCCATCTACTTGGATCCACATATCACCAGTATTCTCCTCGGTGGATTGTCAAGAAATCTATCTCTCGCTCAGGTCTAACCGTTCACGCTCAAATCAAGAATCAGGTATGAGACCCTCAAGCGGCATCCTGTTCACTCGTCATCAGAATCCATATCAAAATCAGGAGTAAGTCCTTCAAATGGCATCCAATTCACATCTCAAGCTCAGGAGTGAGTCCGTCAAGAGGTATCTTGTTCACAAATCTTACTATTGGGAATGAGTCCGTCAAGTGGCGTCCCGTCTACAGCTTCAGCACAGGAGTGAGTCCGTCAAGGGGCATCCTGTTCACAAATCTTACTATTGGGAATGAGTCCGTCAAGTGGCATTCCGTTTACATCTTCAGCACAGGAGTGAGTCCGTCAAGGGGCATCCTGTTCACAAATCTCACTATTGGGAATGAGTCCGTCAAGTGGCGTCCCAATCACATCTCAAGCTCAGGAGTGAGTCCGTCAAGGGGCATCCTATTCACAATTGGGAATGAGTCCGTCAAGTGGCGTCCCGTCTACAGCTTCAGCACAGGAGTGAGTCCGTCAAGGGGCATCCTATTCGCAAATCTTACTATTGGGAATGAGTCCGTCAAGTGGCGTCCCGTCTACAGCTTCAGCACAGGAGTGAGTCCGTCAAGGGGCATCCTGTTCACAAATCTCACTATTGGGAATGAGTCCGTCAAGTGGCATCCCGTTTACATCTTCAGCACAGGAGTGAGTCCGTCAAGGGGCATCCTATTCACATCATCGTCTATCAATCATCAGAATCAGGAGTGAGTCCGTCAAGTGGCATTCTGTTCATATCACCTACCATCAGGTATAAGTCCTTCAAACGGCATCTAACTTATTTTGGCATCAAGTATCAGGTATTTCTCTTACCCTCAAACATTCACAGCAATCACGCTCCGACGCGGCATTTTGCTCTCTTATTTCACAGCGATCACGCCCCACGTGGCATTTCGCTATCTCACACACAGCAATCACGCCCCGACGTGGCATTTTGCTCTCTCGTCTCACACTTTTCATCACTTTTATTCTATCGTAGCAATGAACTACGCTCGGTCTGATTCTCCCGACGGGAGATACGTAGGCAGCTCTAAGAGCTCGACCATACCCTTACTTCCGGCTCGACGTGGCGTCCACTAGCATGCCTTCGAATCGGAAAATTTTCAAAACTCGGCTCGACGTGGCATCCACTAGCATGCCTTCGAATCGACACTTTTAAAATACACTTCTCAATTTTCGGTTAGAATTCAAGATTACGCGGCTTCGCACTTCTTGATTACACCAACTTTCTCCTTTGCTTCAAAACGGCAAATTTTTGTTCACCGAACGTGGTGTTCCCTGTCTCGCCCAACGTGGCATCTCTCACATTTGCTTCAAAACGGCAAATTTTTGTTCACCGAACGTGGTGTTCCCCCTCTCTCGCCCAACGTGGCATCCCTCATTTTGCTTCAAAATGGCAAAACACTCAAATTCTAAGTTCGCACGAACTACACTCGGTCTGATTCTCCTCACAGGAGATACGTAGGCAGCTCGGCAGCTCGACCATACCCTCACTTTACTACATCTTGGTTAAAGATCGAGATTACGCGGTTATGCACTTCTCGACTACACCATTTCTTTTCTACTCGATTCTCACATGAATCCCCAACAGAGTCGTTCACCCGCTCTGGCAATACTCCCAATCCCCAGCTGCCTACTTTGGCATACCTACACTTGCCTACGATGGCATTCCGCATTCACTTGCCTATGATGGCATCTCATACTCGCTTGCCTACTTTGGCACATCTTTTTACTTTTTCTTATTACCTAAAAGAAAAGGGTCAAAATGGGTCGTCTTATTTCTTTGTCACGATTTGCTTCGCAAAACATGACAAAGAGGGGCAGCTGTAGACACCCCATTTTGACCCACCAAAAAAAAGAGAGAAAATAATTGTTACAGGGGGCCCACCAGGCACTCTAATCGAGGTAAGAGCTCCAGAATCCAAACAGGGATCCCCGATGTCAAATCAAAGTCAATACAGAGCCCACAGCTCATCAATCAGGAGTCCCAAAACCCAGGATCGTCCGACGACGTTTTCAGCCAGAATCGAAGTTCAGTACAAATTCAAGACCGGAATCAAGTCCGGGACAACCAAAAGTTGAATTCGATTACATCAAAGCTGAACATGAATCAACACCGGGCCACGGAACTTCAAATCATCAAATTCTGATAACCGACGAAGAATCGGTCTCCGATCGAAGCTTCGGCGCACCGAAATCGAGAAAAAAAGGACACGATCGTCAATCTGGAGACACCATAAGTCCGACTGGACATGATTGACTGAAATACGGAGAAAAACAGAGATTCTGTGACTTGAATCAGTCCAATCGGGCGATCGGAGAAGAAACGGTGTTCGATTCAAGTTTTTACGGCTCGATCAAACATCAACAATGACATACATGTCAATATCCGGGCTCAAGATCTCTGATCCAACCGTACGGATATGAAGAGGACGACATTACGAGTCCATAGCTTCTTGAATCAGAAAGATCGGACGATCGGTTAAAAAATAAATAACAATCAAAGTTCCGGAACGATCGGACGATCAGGATCAGAATTGCACCGATCAACCGGTGTCTCACCTACATGGGATCGGAGCCCATGTAGGTTTTGCCTATAAAAGCAACACTTTGCTTCGTCTGGAGGGGGAGCAGCTGCGCAAAAAAAAACTCTCCTCCCAAGGCTCTGTTTGGCCAGATTTTTTCCAAAGGCTTTGTTTTGTTGGTTTGATCAATAAACCTCACCAAACACAACCACATCACCACCATCACACCACCACTGTCTCCACCACTCAAAAACCATAAACTACACTTCATTACCCAGTCCCCCTAAAAAAATCAGCTTCTAAACACACCCAGAAAGCCCAGAAAAGCTGCTCAAACCAAACAGGGCATTGAACCTTCCCAGAATCTGAAAACTCAACCAAACAGGCCCTTACAGAGCTCTCTGCATCTCACCTCCCCATCCAGTGGGTCCGACAGGCCAAGACGAAGCCAACTCCGCTGGTCCCGCCACCAAACCACCTCCACAGAAGGCCCACGCGCCGCCCAAACGCACCACGCGCCGCCGCTGCACAGATTCTCCTCCGACGAACATTCCGGCCACTTTTTCCGGAAACCACCACCACCTTCCTCATCGTCTGGACCAGACGATCAAGATCGCGGTGGTCCGACCTCCAAAGGCCACCGGAAACCGCCGCACGCGCAGCACGCGCCACCAGCGCGACGTTCCGCCTCCGCACGCGCGGTCAACAGTCAGCGCTGAGTTAGCGCTGACTCAGCAGTTGACCTGCCAATCAGAATCTGCCACGTGGAAAAGATGCCAAGTCAGCAGTCCAGTCAGTGTGCCACGTCACCTGCCACGTCAGCATTGACGGTCCAATCAGAGACTGCCACGTGGCATCAACTGCCACGTGTCACTGCCACATGTCTGCCACGTCGTCATTGACGGTCCAATAATAGATTGCCACGTGGCATCATCTGCCACGTGTCACTGCCGCGTGTCTGCCACGTCATCGCCACATCAGAATTGGTTGACCAATCATAGTCTGCCACGTGGCATCACCTGCCACGTGTCAGTACCACGTGTCTGCCACGTCACTGATACATCAGCAACTGCCACCCAATCAGAGGCTGGCACGTGTCCACTGTCTGCCCAGTCAGCGTGTTTAGTCAGCGCCTCGTCAGCTTTGACCAGCCAACCAGAAGGCGCCACGTGTCTTTGACTGACACGTGGCATGCTGACGTGGCACTTGGGCCCCACTTATGGTTTTTCCCAATTTTCTCCATTCCGGGTCCAGATTTCAACGAACGGACACTTGTTCCCAGCTAATTTGGCCGTTCCGGACGCACCGGTGACCTCAGAATTGGCCGAATCCAACCTTTAGGACCTGTTTGGCATTCTATAAGTCCATTTCAGGCTCTCCCGGCCAGTTCTAACCCCCGCGGGTCCCGCTCAACTCAGCCCGGACCCTTTCCGGCCCGCCTTATGACTATTCTGACTATTTCGGCCCTTCTGGATCCAACTATGACATCCATTCAAGTCGATTTCGCGTCGAAGTACGACTTTGGCCTTATTGGGCTATTTCTGCTACGTTTCTCGGTTTTCTTTCTCAACAATCACCGATTGGGCTTCAATAGCCCCCTTCTTCACAGGTAACATCACTCTAATTCATATTCTCACTCACTGGGCACCGACCCATACTTCCGGTACATTCTCTCACTCAAATGGGCACCGACCCTTACTTCCGGTACAAAAAATAAAAAAAATAATAAAAAAAAATCTTTTCTTTCTTTCGGGCACCGACCCTTACTTCCGGTATTCAAATCCTTTCTAAAACCGAACATTTCGATTAGTTACGTTGTTCAATAACGTTAACAACTTGAATGTTCAAGACTCAAACGGGCACCGACCCTTACTTCCGGCAACCTTTTCAAAACCGAACATTTCGATTAGTTACGTTGTTCAATAACGTTAACGACTTGAATGTTCGAGACTCAAACGGGCGCCGACCCTTACTTCCGGTAACTTTCAAAAACCTTTCTTTCAAAATGAACATTTCAAGTTATCCCGTTGTTCAATAACGCCGATAATATGAAGGTTCAAAACGGGCACCGACCCTTACTTCCGGTATTCAAATCCTTTCTAAAACCGAACATTTCGATTAGTTACGTTGTTCAATAATGTTAACGACTTGAATGTTCGAGACTCAAACGGGCACCGACCCTTACTTCCGGTATTCAACCTTTTCAAAACCGAACATTTCGATTAGTTACGTTGTTCAATAACGTTAACGACTTGAAAGTTCGAGACTCAAACGGGCACCGACCCTTACTTCCGGTATTCAACCTTTTCAAAACCGAACATTTCGATTAGTTACGTTGTTCAATAACGTTAACGACTTGAATGTTCGAGACTCAAACGGGCACCGACCCTTACTTCCGGCAACCTTTTTCAAAACCGAACATTTCGATTAGTTACGTTGTTCAATAACGTTAACGACTCGAATGTTCGAGTATTCAAATGGGCACCGACCCTTACTTCCGGCACATAATCAAGGTTAAAGTCTAGGACTCGATTACGGTGATCGACGTCCTAGCTACGCCGACTTTTCAAAAACACTATAACACACGAGCACGGTCAAACGTGACCAAAAATTTCAAAAAAAATAAATAACAAGTTAGAGCTACGTTTGGCCTGATTCTCAACCCGAGATACGTATGCAACCCCAAAAGGGTGCGGCCATAACTTTTCATCTTTTTTTTCTTTTTGTAAATTCTTATTCTTTTATCTTTATGCCCCGTTATCATGAAAATCGCCAATTTGGCAACCATGCTTCGTCATGGATGTTCGAGGGTGCTTAATACCTTCCCTCGACATAACCGAGTCCCCGAACCCCTTTCTAAATCTCTGGTTTACTTGTCAAAAACATAGGCCCACTTTCCCAAACTGTAAAAATATAAAGATATATTTCCGTATCTTTATCGGGATCCTAACACCCGTACAAAGTTAGGTGGCGACTCTGAAAAATCTACTTGGCCTATTTTTCAAAATAAAAAAATACTTCCCCCACATTCCTCTTTTTCCATTTTTCTTAAAAAAGAAACTCTCTTTCTTATATTTAAAAAAACCTATATTTTTTCCCGTCGCGGTGCGACATATATATATATTAGTTGATCAATATAAAACAAAAGGAAAGGGAAAAAAAACAGAGAGTTCACAGAAAGTGTAATAACCCCCATTTTCTTGCATTGCCATATTTAAAATTAAATATACATTGTCTGCCTTTATTTAAATTCTTATGTGAAAAATTTATTTCTTGACTAATCCCATAATTGAAATTACTTTTGGGGTCAAAATGCAATTTTCCTAAAAACTGGCAATACTTGTGTTAAATTTCAAATCTGTATTTCAAACGGTGGAATTATTTCTTTTAAACTCCAACTGTATTTTTATAAAATCAGAAAACTCTTTCTAACATTAAAATGAATTTTCTGTATTTTGTGATAAACACCGTGTCACGAAAATACTAGTTTAGGTTTAAAACTGTCCGCGCAGTGTTAAACTTCCACTGAATTTTGGGAGTAACTGATTGGACAAATTTCTTTATACCCAATTATTATTGCTAAAGTTTTCCCTTAGGCCTTGTTTGGCAAATGCTTGTAGTATGTGTGTTGTCCTAATGCCATAAGCTTGAATTCCCAAACACACCTGGACCCACATCAGGCATATAGTAGCCGAGTTTCTAAGGAGTTAAAGCATACCATAGCCCTCATTAATAGCTTAGGCACTGACCAACTTCCTGAGTCAAATCTCAGAACAGTCAGTATGGCCCACAACCCAGAGTATGGAGAATAAGAATACGACCTCTTTACTATTAGACATCAGCCTCTCCACATGCTCTCACTCTCTACACGTGCATTAATATTGATACATCACTCTCTCTCCATGTGGTCTCACTCTCTACACATGCATCACTCTCTGCCCTCTCTCTTTCTCTCTTTCTCTCTGTCACTCTCATTCTCACCGACCCCGCTCTCTTTCTCTCTCTCTTTATGACCCTCTCACTAACCCCCTCTTTCTCTCCCTTTTTGTCACTCTCAACGCCCCACTATCTCTCTTTCTTTCTCTCTCTCTCTCTCTGTCACTCTCAGTGATCCTCTCTCTCTCTCTTTTCTTTCTTTCTCACCTGCCCCCTCTCTTTCTGTCACTCTCATTCTCACCGACCCCGCTCTCTTTCTCTCTCTCTTTATGACCCTCTCACTAACCCCCTCTTTCTCTCCCTTTTTGTCACTCTCAACGCCCCACTATCTCTCTTTCTTTCTCTCTCTCTCTCTCTGTCACTCTCAGTGATCCTCTCTCTCTCTCTCTCTTTTCTTTCTTTCTCACCTGCCCCCTCTCTTTCTGTCACTCTCATTCTCACCGACCCCGCTCTCTTTCTCTCTCTCTTTATGACCCTCTCACTAACCCCCTCTTTCTCTCCCTTTTTGTCACTCTCAACGCCCCACTATCTCTCTTTCTTTCTCTCTCTCTCTCTCTCTCTCTCTGTCACTCTCAGTGATCCTCTCTCTCTCTCTTTTCTTTCTTTCTCACCTGCCCTCTCTCTTTCTGTCACTCTTCTCGTGCTCTCTCTCTCTTTCTCTCCTTTTAAAGACCATCCATGTCCCATATCTCTCTATCCTTCTCACCATGAGCCTTTCTCCGTCTGACCCTCCCCATCTCTTTCTTCTTCTCTTCTTCTTCCTTTTGCCTCTTGGCAGAAACTCATCTCTCCCCTAAAAAAAAAAAAAAAAAAAAAAAAAAAAAACCCTCACCCAACCCAGATCTTAATAAAAGGAAGCTAAAACAAGCCAAAAATGGTTTCTAAGAAGGTTGTTAACGCAAGTCGTTGTGGTGCATGCGAGTATAACAGAAGACGGTGCAGAAGTGACTGTTCCTTGGCTCCCTACTTTCAATATGCTGGGAGTGTGAAGGATTATGAGGCAATTCACGGCCTTTTCGGATATAGGAATTTTCTACGCCTTATTGAAAGGGTACCTGAGGTAGATCATCTACAAACTATCAAATCCCTTGCGTTTGAAGCCACAGCTAGGCTTCAGGATCCCATTTTGGGTTGTGTTTCTTACATCTTTTTTTCTCGAACAACAAGTTCTCGAAATGAAAGAACAAGTCTCACAACTTCAAGCTCAATCAAAAGAGGAGTCACCCAAACAATCCAAAGAGCCTGATCCAGATCCTTGGCTCAACTATGCCATGGTAGATCTAGATCACGACATAGAAAACCCTCGAAAGTGTTCCAATCTCATTTCTCACACCACAACTACTCCAATCTCTTCTGAAATCTCTAGCCCTACCTGTATTCCCCCTGTCACTCAAATTTGTACAACTTCTCCTTGGTCTAATCTGATCCAGTCCTTACTGTCTAGCAACAACCACCAAACTTCTTCAAATCCATTGGATCTCGCTATTCTCAACACAATTTCTCCAGTCCAGTCCTTACAATCTAGCACCAACCACCAAACCTCTCCAACACCACTGGATCTCGCTACTCCCGACGTAATTTCTCCAGTCTCTCGTCCTGCCCCCACCACCTCTGTTACTCCAACTTGCTCTTGCTGGTCTAATTTAGTCCAACACTCACAATCTAACAAGTCCCGGATTCCCTTGGAGCAAACGAAAAAACCAGAGGTCCCAAGATATCCAAATCTCCTCCCAAATCTTCAAGCAAGTTCATCAAAAGCACCTACTCCATCCACTGATCCTTACTCTTTCTTCACTGTTAATAACTTAGCTCAAAGCTCCTTCTTGGGTTTAATTGACATGGTGGAGAGTCAACGTGTCTCTAAAAGAAAAGGAAAAAAGGTCGCGAGGTGGCTTGAGCCTCAAAACTAAGGCTCTTTTTTGTGTGTGTGTGTTTTTTTTAATAAAAAAAAAAAAAAAAAAAAAAAGTGGAATGAACATCATGGTCCGTATTCGAGGTAGTCCCTGTTCGTCGAGTGTGCGTGGGATTGAGCCCATATGTCTTACTATGCATGTCCCTCCACCAGCTTAATGTAGTTTGGATCATTGGGTATTGTTTTATAGGGCAACTGGGAGGGTAAGCATCCCAGGACGGTATTGTCCTCAGAAGTAAGTCCTGAAGAACATTAACCCAGGGTTCTGTGGAACGGACTATAGGATCTATATGGTTGCTGAAAAGTGTGTAGGATGTCGTTAGCATTCGATCTCTGGAGGGAAGCCTCACGTTGGCAGGACTCAGTTCCCACTCAGCAAAATCCAAATGTACATTTGTATCATTGTAACTTTTCATATCTAAAAAAAAAAAAAACCCTCCTTAGCACTATCTTCGCTTCTTATGTAATGTACCCTAAACATTGGGCTATCAGTTCAAGAATCAGCTGTGGAAATACTATCTCTTGTTAGTAACATAAGTGCACTTTCTAAAAAGAGGGTTCTAATCCCCATCACTTTCACGATCCACTTGTGTTTGCTATCATCAATTTAAACTAGCTCAAAGGCTGACATGACATGCTTGATCATTCCTAATCCTTCATTCAGGCCTAATTCGATACAATGGCAGCACATGCAAATCCATACTGCGAACATTGATATTACCAAATCCAAAACAGCACTAGTGCATTCGCAATTGTCCAAATCATCTCATTGCCAAATCAATAGGTTGCTCCACTTTCTCAAAACATTTACTCTCTTTCAAAAAAAAAAAAAAAAAAAAAAAAGGTATAAATATTCTCTCTCTCCCTCATTTCTTATTCACTCCTCCTCCTTGAACGCAACTCTTCCCTCATCTGTGCCGATCAAGGATCGTGTAAATACATGAGCAAACAATCATATGTGTTGTTCCCATCCATCCAGTACATGCATTGTTTCTAAACCCTATACCAACAGTCTGATACCCCACAAGCCTTTGGAACGTTCGACCTATCAACTTCACCAAAGATGTCTGGGGTTCACAATATATTCCATGTGAGTATACTAAGAAAGTACATACGAGACCCCTCGCACGTGGTTAATTATGACGATATTGAGACGAGTCATAACGTTTCTTACTAGTTAGTCTTGATTTCGGGGACGAAATCCTGTTTAAGGGAGGAAGGGTGTAATAACCCCCATTTTCTTGCATTGCCATATTTAAAATTAAATATACATTGTCTGCCTTTATTTAAATTCTTATGTGAAAAATTTATTTCTTGACTAATCCCATAATTGAAATTACTTTTGGGGTCAAAATGCAATTTTCCTAAAAACTGGCAATACTTGTGTTAAATTTCAAATCTGTATTTCAAACGGTGGAATTATTTCTTTTAAACTCCAACTGTATTTTTATAAAATCAGAAAACTCTTTCTAACATTAAAATGAATTTTCTGTATTTTTGTGATAAACACCGTGTCACGAAAATACTAGTTTAGGTTTAAAACTGTCCGCGCAGTGTTAAACTTCCACTGAATTTTGGGAGTAACTGATTGGACAAATTTCTTTATACCCAATTATTATTGCTAAAGTTTTCCCTTAGGCCTTGTTTGGCAAATGCTTGTAGTATGTGTGTTGTCCTAATGCCATAAGCTTGAATTCCCAAACACACCTGGACCCACATCATCTCCACCTACCCTTTCAATATTAGTGGAGCTATATGTGCATTAGTGTATGTTTACATCATCTTGCATATTCCTTATAAACTACCAATTAATTAAAAGTTAGTAGTTAATAATTAGATTGTTAAGCCATTATGTTTGGTTATTAATACACTAAATATTAGTGGAGTTATAGGTACATTAGTGTATGTTTACATCATCTTGCATATTCCTTATAAACTACCAATTAATTAAAAGTTAGTAGTTAATAATTAGATTGTTAAGCCATTATGTTTGGTTATTAATACACTAAATATTAGTGGAGTTATAGGTACATTAGTGTATGTTTACATCATCTTGCATATTCCTTATAAACTACCAATTAATTAAAAGTTAGTGGTTAATAATTAGATTGTTAAGCCATTATGTTTGGTTATTAATACACTAAACATTAGTGGAGTTATAGGTACATTAGTGTATGTTTACATCATCTTGCATATTCCTTATAAACTACCCATTAATTAGAAGTTAGTGGTTAATAAGTGGATTGTTAGGCCATTGTCTCCAAGTGGAAGCTTGGCTATTTATACACTCACATACTCTCTCAAACACACACATTCTACACTTCTAGCATAGAGAGCTTGAGAGAATCACATAGAGAGATAAGAGAAAGTTTGAGAGTTCAATTTGCTGAAAATTTCTAGAGAGAAGAGCTCCTCAATTTCCATAGCCAAGCTTGTATTGGGTTTCTTGATTTGGTTATCTTTCTCAACAAATCTCTTTGCACTTAATCACGGTGAGTATTACTAACTCACTCAAAATGTAACTCATTCCTTATTTACTGATTTAGGTAGTTAATTTTAACAGTAGTAGAATTTTGTTTTCAGATTTTTGTTAGGAAAACGAATGAAATTTAAGGTTCTGCCCGCGTTGTCCCAAGCAAAACTCGATTCTGCACACTTTTCGTCTAATGCAATTTTCTCAGATTTTGCACCGTTTGGGCAGAAAATGAGGATTACAGTAGCAGAAAAAGTATATTAGAAATTCAATCTAATATTTTCTCTTTTAATTTTAACAGTAGCAGAATTTTGTTTTCAGATTTTTGTTAGGAAAACGAATGAAATTTAAGGTTCTGCCCGCGTTGTCCCAAGCAAAACTCGATTCTGCACACTTTTCGTCTAATGCAATTTTCTCAGATTCTGCACCGTTTGGACAGAAAACGAGGATTTCAGTAGCAGTTTTTAGAATGCTATTAGTTATGTTTAAAATGATTAAGGCAATGAATTACGAATTTTCAATCCCCGTACGCGTATTATTTCTTTAATTCTGTGAATTCCTTTATGTTTAAAGTTTGATGACATTCATGTGGAGTCAGTTGTACATGCATGGTGAGTGTTGGTAGTGTGTAAAAGAGTAATGATAGTGTGGAAAAGAGTAATGATTGTGTGGAAAGAGTATGAGTTTGAGTTGTGGTTGTGGTTGTGGTTGTGGTTGTAATTGTGGCTGTGGTTATGGTTGTGGTTGTGGATGTGATTGTGGTTGGAGTTGAAAAAGAGGATGAGGGTGTCTTTGAAATTCGAAGGTGGCAAAAATGGACACTCCCTGACGCCCATGGAAGCGTTAAAGTGTGTGAAGCCGAACTTGGACACTCACTGGCACCCATGGAAGTGCTAAAGTGTGGCCTATAAACACTCCCTGAATGACTCGAGTCTGGATACCTGTGTGGGGGTTGCCCCGGTATTTGCATGGCGGTTAGGGTATTCAAAGTGTGAGGCATTGGACACTCCCTGGTACCCCGGACCAAAGTGTGAGGCAAACTGGACACTCCCTGGCGCCCCGTTGCTAAAGTGTGGCTATCTTAGTATTTCAAAGATACCAGGAGTAGGATAGAGGGTTGTTGGGTTTTGTCGAGAGAAAAGAGTCGGTTAGATGAGATTGTGCATTGTTCTCATACACGGTCACATATGTGTGAATTTATCTTTTAATTATTGTTGTGGTTGTTTTTCTAACAAGCTCTTTATCATAAATATAAACTTGTGGTATTTAAATGGAAATGGGAAAAAGGTAAATGGGCATGTTTTTACATTCAAAGCTATGTTTTTAATACTCACCAGCTTCTTGAAGCTGACGGCGTTGATGCGTCCTGGACATTCGTGTCCAGGCTTTGCAGGTAATAATCAAGATGAACCGTATGACTATGCTAATTGAGATCAGTTGCTGAGAAGAGAATTTACTTTTATACGCTTTATGTGTTTTAAGATATGATTTGGTTTTGTAATAAGGATGACTGTAATAGACTGTAAGTTATTGTTTTATTTCAAGGCGGTCTGTGCCTTAGTAAACCCCGTACTATAGGATGTAATAAGTTAGAAAATTTTTATAAGCCCAGGTTGCCCTACTCTGATTAATAGTTTTTATGTTGTTCGACGTTTGGGACGGAATCGATCCTTCAAACTGTCGCGACCTACGGGTCCATAAAGGAAATTAAACGCTTTCCATATTTATGCTACGTCGGGGCGTGACAGGATTTAGTGGTATCAGAGCCATAGGTTTTCTAGATTGACCAGGCTCAGTTATTCACGCCATAGATTAGTGACATAGGTTACCCTTAAGTTTTACTAAGCTATACAACCAAGTTCTAGTGTTAGTTTAGTACGAATTACCCTTAGTTCAGAAACTAAAATTCTAAGTTGGTTTTATCATAGAAATGATTACCCGTTTGTCTTGTCATATCGACAAGAATGATAGCAATTTCCATATACCTTCAGACATATCCATTTAGGATTAGTCGAGATAACCATAACTTATGATGCCCCTACAGGCATATAGTAGCCGAGTTTCTAAGGAGTTAAAGCATACCATAGCCCTCATTAATAGCTTAGGCACTGACCAACTTCCTGAGTCAAATCTCAGAACAGTCAGTATGGCCCACAACCCAGAGTATGGAGAATAAGAATACGACCTCTTTACTATTAGACATCAGCCTCTCCACATGCTCTCACTCTCTACACGTGCATTAATATTGATACATCACTCTCTCTCCATGTGGTCTCACTCTCTACACATGCATCACTCTCTGCCCTCTCTCTTTCTCTCTTTCTCTCTGTCACTCTCATTCTCACCGACCCCGCTCTCTTTCTCTCTCTCTTTATGACCCTCTCACTAACCCCCTCTTTCTCTCCCTTTTTGTCACTCTCAACGCCCCACTATCTCTCTTTCTTTCTCTCTCTCTCTCTCTGTCACTCTCAGTGATCCTCTCTCTCTCTCTTTTCTTTCTTTCTCACCTGCCCCCTCTCTTTCTGTCACTCTCATTCTCACCGACCCCGCTCTCTTTCTCTCTCTCTTTATGACCCTCTCACTAACCCCCTCTTTCTCTCCCTTTTTGTCACTCTCAACGCCCCACTATCTCTCTTTCTTTCTCTCTCTCTCTCTCTGTCACTCTCAGTGATCCTCTCTCTCTCTCTCTCTTTTCTTTCTTTCTCACCTGCCCCCTCTCTTTCTGTCACTCTCATTCTCACCGACCCCGCTCTCTTTCTCTCTCTCTTTATGACCCTCTCACTAACCCCCTCTTTCTCTCCCTTTTTGTCACTCTCAACGCCCCACTATCTCTCTTTCTTTCTCTCTCTCTCTCTCTCTCTCTCTCTGTCACTCTCAGTGATCCTCTCTCTCTCTCTTTTCTTTCTTTCTCACCTGCCCTCTCTCTTTCTGTCACTCTTCTCGTGCTCTCTCTCTCTTTCTCTCCTTTTAAAGACCATCCATGTCCCATATCTCTCTATCCTTCTCACCATGAGCCTTTCTCCGTCTGACCCTCCCCATCTCTTTCTTCTTCTCTTCTTCTTCCTTTTGCCTCTTGGCAGAAACTCATCTCTCCCCTAAAAAAAAAAAAAAAAAAAAAAAAAAAAAACCCTCACCCAACCCAGATCTTAATAAAAGGAAGCTAAAACAAGCCAAAAATGGTTTCTAAGAAGGTTGTTAACGCAAGTCGTTGTGGTGCATGCGAGTATAACAGAAGACGGTGCAGAAGTGACTGTTCCTTGGCTCCCTACTTTCAATATGCTGGGAGTGTGAAGGATTATGAGGCAATTCACGGCCTTTTCGGATATAGGAATTTTCTACGCCTTATTGAAAGGGTACCTGAGGTAGATCATCTACAAACTATCAAATCCCTTGCGTTTGAAGCCACAGCTAGGCTTCAGGATCCCATTTTGGGTTGTGTTTCTTACATCTTTTTTTCTCGAACAACAAGTTCTCGAAATGAAAGAACAAGTCTCACAACTTCAAGCTCAATCAAAAGAGGAGTCACCCAAACAATCCAAAGAGCCTGATCCAGATCCTTGGCTCAACTATGCCATGGTAGATCTAGATCACGACATAGAAAACCCTCGAAAGTGTTCCAATCTCATTTCTCACACCACAACTACTCCAATCTCTTCTGAAATCTCTAGCCCTACCTGTATTCCCCCTGTCACTCAAATTTGTACAACTTCTCCTTGGTCTAATCTGATCCAGTCCTTACTGTCTAGCAACAACCACCAAACTTCTTCAAATCCATTGGATCTCGCTATTCTCAACACAATTTCTCCAGTCCAGTCCTTACAATCTAGCACCAACCACCAAACCTCTCCAACACCACTGGATCTCGCTACTCCCGACGTAATTTCTCCAGTCTCTCGTCCTGCCCCCACCACCTCTGTTACTCCAACTTGCTCTTGCTGGTCTAATTTAGTCCAACACTCACAATCTAACAAGTCCCGGATTCCCTTGGAGCAAACGAAAAAACCAGAGGTCCCAAGATATCCAAATCTCCTCCCAAATCTTCAAGCAAGTTCATCAAAAGCACCTACTCCATCCACTGATCCTTACTCTTTCTTCACTGTTAATAACTTAGCTCAAAGCTCCTTCTTGGGTTTAATTGACATGGTGGAGAGTCAACGTGTCTCTAAAAGAAAAGGAAAAAAGGTCGCGAGGTGGCTTGAGCCTCAAAACTAAGGCTCTTTTTTGTGTGTGTGTGTTTTTTTTAATAAAAAAAAAAAAAAAAAAAAAAAAAAAAAGTGGAATGAACATCATGGTCCGTATTCGAGGTAGTCCCTGTTCGTCGAGTGTGCGTGGGATTGAGCCCATATGTCTTACTATGCATGTCCCTCCACCAGCTTAATGTAGTTTGGATCATTGGGTATTGTTTTATAGGGCAACTGGGAGGGTAAGCATCCCAGGACGGTATTGTCCTCAGAAGTAAGTCCTGAAGAACATTAACCCAGGGTTCTGTGGAACGGACTATAGGATCTATATGGTTGCTGAAAAGTGTGTAGGATGTCGTTAGCATTCGATCTCTGGAGGGAAGCCTCACGTTGGCAGGACTCAGTTCCCACTCAGCAAAATCCAAATGTACATTTGTATCATTGTAACTTTTCATATCTAAAAAAAAAAAAAAACCCTCCTTAGCACTATCTTCGCTTCTTATGTAATGTACCCTAAACATTGGGCTATCAGTTCAAGAATCAGCTGTGGAAATACTATCTCTTGTTAGTAACATAAGTGCACTTTCTAAAAAGAGGGTTCTAATCCCCATCACTTTCACGATCCACTTGTGTTTGCTATCATCAATTTAAACTAGCTCAAAGGCTGACATGACATGCTTGATCATTCCTAATCCTTCATTCAGGCCTAATTCGATACAATGGCAGCACATGCAAATCCATACTGCGAACATTGATATTACCAAATCCAAAACAGCACTAGTGCATTCGCAATTGTCCAAATCATCTCATTGCCAAATCAATAGGTTGCTCCACTTTCTCAAAACCTTTACTCTCTTTCAAAAAAAAAAAAAAAAAGGTATAAATATTCTCTCTCTCCCTCATTTCTTATTCATTCCTCCTCCTTGAACGCAACTCTTCCCTCATCTGTGCCGATCAAGGATCGTGTAAATACATGAGCAAACAATCATATGTGTTGTTCCCATCCATCCAGTACATGCATTGTTTCTAAACCCTATACCAACAGTCTGATACCCCACAAGCCTTTGGAACGTTCGACCTATCAACTTCACCAAAGATGTCTGGGGTTCACAATATATTCCATGTGAGTATACTAAGAAAGTACATACGAGACCCCTCGCACGTGGTTAATTATGACGATATTGAGACGAGTCATAACGTTTCTTACTAGTTAGTCTTGATTTCGGGGACGAAATCCTGTTTAAGGGAGGAAGGGTGTAATAACCCCCATTTTCTTGCATTGCCATATTTAAAATTAAATATACATTGTCTGCCTTTATTTAAATTCTTATGTGAAAAATTTATTTCTTGACTAATCCCATAATTGAAATTACTTTTGGGGTCAAAATGCAATTTTCCTAAAAACTGGCAATACTTGTGTTAAATTTCAAATCTGTATTTCAAACGGTGGAATTATTTCTTTTAAACTCCAACTGTATTTTTATAAAATCAGAAAACTCTTTCTAACATTAAAATGAATTTTCTGTATTTTTGTGATAAACACCGTGTCACGAAAATACTAGTTTAGGTTTAAAACTGTCCGCGCAGTGTTAAACTTCCACTGAATTTTGGGAGTAACTGATTGGACAAATTTCTTTATACCCAATTATTATTGCTAAAGTTTTCCCTTAGGCCTTGTTTGGCAAATGCTTGTAGTATGTGTGTTGTCCTAATGCCATAAGCTTGAATTCCCAAACACACCTGGACCCACATCATCTCCACCTACCCTTTCAATATTAGTGGAGCTATATGTGCATTAGTGTATGTTTACATCATCTTGCATATTCCTTATAAACTACCAATTAATTAAAAGTTAGTAGTTAATAATTAGATTGTTAAGCCATTATGTTTGGTTATTAATACACTAAATATTAGTGGAGTTATAGGTACATTAGTGTATGTTTACATCATCTTGCATATTCCTTATAAACTACCAATTAATTAAAAGTTAGTAGTTAATAATTAGATTGTTAAGCCATTATGTTTGGTTATTAATACACTAAATATTAGTGGAGTTATAGGTACATTAGTGTATGTTTACATCATCTTGCATATTCCTTATAAACTACCAATTAATTAAAAGTTAGTGGTTAATAATTAGATTGTTAAGCCATTATGTTTGGTTATTAATACACTAAACATTAGTGGAGTTATAGGTACATTAGTGTATGTTTACATCATCTTGCATATTCCTTATAAACTACCCATTAATTAGAAGTTAGTGGTTAATAAGTGGATTGTTAGGCCATTGTCTCCAAGTGGAAGCTTGGCTATTTATACACTCACATACTCTCTCAAACACACACATTCTACACTTCTAGCATAGAGAGCTTGAGAGAATCACATAGAGAGATAAGAGAAAGTTTGAGAGTTCAATTTGCTGAAAATTTCTAGAGAGAAGAGCTCCTCAATTTCCATAGCCAAGCTTGTATTGGGTTTCTTGATTTGGTTATCTTTCTCAACAAATCTCTTTGCACTTAATCACGGTGAGTATTACTAACTCACTCAAAATGTAACTCATTCCTTATTTACTGATTTAGGTAGTTAATTTTAACAGTAGCAGAATTTTGTTTTCAGATTTTTGTTAGGAAAACGAATGAAATTTAAGGTTCTGCCCGCGTTGTCCCAAGCAAAACTCGATTCTGCACACTTTTCGTCTAATGCAATTTTCTCAGATTTTGCACCGTTTGGGCAGAAAATGAGGATTACAGTAGCAGAAAAAGTATATTAGAAATTCAATCTAATATTTTCTCTTTTAATTTTAACAGTAGCAGAATTTTGTTTTCAGATTTTTGTTAGGAAAACGAATGAAATTTAAGGTTCTGCCCGCGTTGTCCCAAGCAAAACTCGATTCTGCACACTTTTTGTCTAATGCAATTTTCTCAGATTCTGCACCGTTTGGACAGAAAACGAGGATTTCAGTAGCAGTTTTTAGAATGCTATTAGTTATGTTTAAAATGATTAAGGCAATGAATTACGAATTTTCAATCCCCGTACGCGTATTATTTCTTTAATTCTGTGAATTCCTTTATGTTTAAAGTTTGATGACATTCATGTGGAGTCAGTTGTACATGCATGGTGAGTGTTGGTAGTGTGTAAAAGAGTAATGATAGTGTGGAAAAGAGTAATGATTGTGTGGAAAGAGTATGAGTTTGAGTTGTGGTTGTGGTTGTGGTTGTGGTTGTAATTGTGGCTGTGGTTATGGTTGTGGTTGTGGATGTGATTGTGGTTGGAGTTGAAAAAGAGGATGAGGGTGTCTTTGAAATTCGAAGGTGGCAAAAATGGACACTCCCTGACGCCCATGGAAGCGTTAAAGTGTGTGAAGCCGAACTTGGACACTCACTGGCACCCATGGAAGTGCTAAAGTGTGGCCTATAAACACTCCCTGAATGACTCGAGTCTGGATACCTGTGTGGGGGTTGCCCCGGTATTTGCATGGCGGTTAGGGTATTCAAAGTGTGAGGCATTGGACACTCCCTGGTACCCCGGACCAAAGTGTGAGGCAAACTGGACACTCCCTGGCGCCCCGTTGCTAAAGTGTGGCTATCTTAGTATTTCAAAGATACCAGGAGTAGGATAGAGGGTTGTTGGGTTTTGTCGAGAGAAAAGAGTCGGTTAGATGAGATTGTGCATTGTTCTCATACACGGTCACATATGTGTGAATTTATCTTTTAATTATTGTTGTGGTTGTTTTTCTAACAAGCTCTTTATCATAAATATAAACTTGTGGTATTTAAATGGAAATGGGAAAAAGGTAAATGGGCATGTTTTTACATTCAAAGCTATGTTTTTAATACTCACCAGCTTCTTGAAGCTGACGGCGTTGATGCGTCCTGGACATTCGTGTCCAGGCTTTGCAGGTAATAATCAAGATGAACCGTATGACTATGCTAATTGAGATCAGTTGCTGAGAAGAGAATTTACTTTTATACGCTTTATGTGTTTTAAGATATGATTTGGTTTTGTAATAAGGATGACTGTAATAGACTGTAAGTTATTGTTTTATTTCAAGGCGGTCTGTGCCTTAGTAAACCCCGTACTATAGGATGTAATAAGTTAGAAAATTTTTATAAGCCCAGGTTGCCCTACTCTGATTAATAGTTTTTATGTTGTTCGACGTTTGGGACGGAATCGATCCTTCAAACTGTCGCGACCTACGGGTCCATAAAGGAAATTAAACGCTTTCCATATTTATGCTACGTCGGGGCGTGACAGAAAGATAGAGTCCGCGAGATAGAAGAGAGGGTACAGTGAGATTTCACATTTTCGACGCCATAGCTTTATTATTTGTTGTCCAAATCGTGATACGAAATCATATTTGGATTCGTGGGGGTAAGCCTAACCTTATGGTATAATTTATTTTCAGTTTCATTGATAGGTTTTTCGTGATCCAAATGGGTTGGTAATATTTAGTTTACCAAAAATGTGTAAGATTAGCTGCAGGTTTATATTTGGACTGGATCTACAGAAAATTCGGAGTTTCTAGGCTTATTTGATTATTCGTAGAGGTGAGTGTCCTAATCCCAAAATTGGATGTTTAATGTTATTTATTTGTTATTAAATGCTTTTAAATTGCTTAATTGTGATTAAGTAGAAAAGCATGTGATTAATTATTATTTAACATGTCTAAAATGTTGAAATTGCCATGTTGACATGTTAAGCTGCTTATGTGCTTATTTGGGTCAAAGGGTGTCAATTGATAATCACCATTATTTAGCCCGTATATAAGGGACGCCCATTCCTCAGAGAAAAATAGGATGATGATGAAGTCCTCAGAGAAAAGGAGACGGTGGTGACGACCACCAGCGAATTGACTACGGTCACGAGTGAATATGAGTGATTTCGCTATATGCGACGGAAAAAGTGAGAATGGCCCGGAATCAGGGGTCCAGAACGATGGTGATTGATTACTTGACACGCCGGCGACCATTTATTGTTGTGAATGTTTAATTGGTGTTATGAATCATTGAATACTCCAATTGCATGATTAGCACCACGTACTCACTAAGCGAAAGCTTATTCGATTTTTTTTGTGGCTAATGACCATGCAGGTTCAGATGAATACCACAGTGAGAAATGATCGGGACTACGGGGCTGGGTTGCTAAGATGGGTTTTGTAACATTCATCTTATCTATTTATTTTTAAATCACAAGTTAGAGATGTACGTTGGGAGTTGTATAATGATTATAGTTGTTATGTATAAGAATATATTAGAGTTTATGATTTTAACTTTTATTATGTTAGAATGAATCTGTATATTTAATTGGGTTTTGATGTGGTTTGGAATATTTAAATAAATAAGTGCAGCAGGGGTTAAAAATGTTTTAATTTATGAAAACAGGGTGAATGGTGCTGTAATAGGGGAAACTTTGCCCGAGTACCATTTGATGGTTTAAAATTATATTTTATTAATTCATTTGATAAAAGGATATTTTACCCCTGGTATTTCAATAAGAAAAAAAAAAGTAATTTTTGGAACGTTAAAAAAATGATTGTTTGGTCCTTGGCTTTGTTACACGTGTCCTAGCCCGCGGGGGCGGGTTGGGGGTGTGACAGATTTTGGTATCAGAGCAATATGTTAGAGCTTTTGGGTACGAAAGACGAATACGATGCCTAAAAAATAAATAAATAAATAAATAGAAAAAAAAGCATGTAAACTGATAATCATGACACGCTACATGTAGAGGCATACATGTTTAATGCATGTGATTTAAATGTTGTTAAGCATGCATATCATGTTGCATGCATTCTACATATTATAATGTGTGGAGAGATGGTTGGAAGCTTTATTGTGAAAAAAAAAATGGAGTATAAAGGGAAATATTTTCTCATATGATGAATGAATTCACTTGGAAAGAGGGATTGAGAATTTAGTAAGAGAAATATGAGTTGAGAATATTAGTGGAATTTGGGTTCAGAATTCAAGAGTTGAGTCAGTCATCCTGAAATGATTTGACTGGTATTATATTATCAAGGGTATTGACTTGATGAAGGGTTATTGAGTATTGGGTATGATTGTGGGTATGGAGTTCTTTCCGAATATTATCGGGTATTATTATTATTTGTGAAGAATATTTCTTATTTTCTGTCAAGAAAATGGATATCTGGATTCCTTTATTTACGGTGGGTCTTCTAGTATTCAAATATTATAGTTTG
This sequence comes from Hydrangea macrophylla, assembly GCA_033977485.1. Classification (NCBI taxonomy): domain Eukaryota; kingdom Viridiplantae; phylum Streptophyta; class Magnoliopsida; order Cornales; family Hydrangeaceae; genus Hydrangea; species Hydrangea macrophylla. The sequence continues at coordinate 143,685,439 of CM066991.1, forward strand.
GGGAATTCTGGATTTCGTATGATTTATATGGGCCTCATGAGCAGATATGGTATTATCGTTATCTCTTATTTCTCCATTTCATTCGGTAATGATCTTTGGGATTATTTATCGAACTTCTTATATATTCTCTTGGGATTGAGGATGGAATACTGAGTTTGTCGGGGTGATGAGATATTTGGGGATTTTATTCAGTTGTTTGAGTTATCTTGGGTTGTTGAGGAATCTCTCAACTCTATTTGGGTTACATTAGTTTGTTGAGTAATCTCTCAACTCTATTTGGGTTATATCAGTTTGTTGAGGAATCTCTCAACATAAATTTATTTATTGTTATTTATCGGGATGTCTCTCTTATTGTTGAATAATGATTGGTTCTCCAACATGTCAGTATGGATAGTAGATTTGAGGTTGACTAAAAGTAAAAGACTTTCTTATTGTGTTCCTATCGATTGGGTATCGCTACGGTTATAAACTATTCTTTTCTGCTTAAGGATATGGTTGATTGGGATCAAAACTAAGCAGTTGTATTAACTTATTCGGTTGATTGGCTATACGAGGTATCAGAATTTTCTACCAGAGATCTGAGTTTGAAAATGGGTTTATAAGTTTAATAAGTAGTAATTTCTTTGATATCCAAACCACTGCAAGTTCCGTTAAATCACCATGTGTATCAGGTAATAGTATTTTTATTATTTCTTTGTACTTTATATGGAAATAATCAAGATTTGACTATTGCACTGCACTGTAGCAATTGTCAAATATCCTAGTATATCACTAGAAACTTTCAGACTTTGGATTTAGTTACTAATAATGTATTAGGAATTTTTGGGATATTTGAATGACGTTAAATGAGTTTATATATGTTTAAATGAGTAGAAAAATTTTTGAAATTATCTTTTGTGAAAAAAAATCTGATTTATTGTGAATCAGGAAGTGTTTAAAAAAATTATTTTTTGATAAATGTAAGCTATTGGATTTGACCCAAGCTGGGTAGAAGAGGAAAACTAGTGAAAATAATTTTAATCAAATGTAGGTATTTTCATTGTTGTTTAAAGGAGTTATTAATGGAAAATATTTCGAGATAGTTGTGTAAACGTTTTTATTTTATGGAGAGAGATTTTAAATGAATACTATTGGGCTAGAAGCTCAACTGAGTACACTACCTTTACATATTAAATTTTTAAATGAATTCCAAATGACTTTGGTAAGAAAAAGGGTCTGAAAGTAACTTGTGATATTATATGTATTATTTTGAATAATGTTTGTTGCGGATACATGATTTTGGTTGATGGGTTATAAGGAGTATCAATTTATTTCTTGGGAATTGAGTTGGGATACTCTTGGTTATAAGGTGAGTATGATAAGGAGATGAAGCACTTTATTTTAAAGACATGTTCTGGATATCTTTAGGTTATCGCTTGTTGCTTGGGATTACAGTCGGAGATCAACGAGTAATTTTGTTTGCATACAATTGACACCCTTAAAAAGGGCACTACATACTTGGGTAAATACGAGAAAATTTGATATTGAGGGGTGTTGGATAATATTCAAGTTTTATTACGACAAAATCAGTTGGTTATTGATTGTAAGTGCTACAAGGAGGAAACAAATGAGTATATCGATTTCTATATATTGGGGCTTAGACAGTGTAAACCGAAAGACAAGTAAGCTCTACAATCTGAATAGTTTGAGAATTATGAAGCTTTCCCGTATGTTGAATATCTGGTGGATGAGTTGTTGTATTTTTAGAATATGGGATTTAAAAGAATAGAAATTTCATGGGTGTCATCAGAAATTAATCAATTGGGACTTATGAAGGTGACATGAATTCGAAGTTACGGGATTGATTGGGTATTATTGAAAAATGTATTGAGAATTTATTCTCTGGACGAGTACACGTATGAAAATTATATTGGTTACAGTGAAGATTTTCTTCTATGATGATATTGATATTATTATTGCAAAGGTTTGTGTTGGGATTGGATTATGTGGATGCAACAGTAAGTTATACTGCATATGGATGAAATTTCATAAAATGGATTATCTGGTACAAGATTTAGAATTCATGATATTTTTTTATATTGAGCATTTACCAGTGATTCTTATGAGCCTGAAATTTATATTAATTATCGTGACTTGGAATATTTAGTTATAGAATTAATGACTATTGAATAGGCAGTACAGAGAACAGTTGGAACTGTGATAGCTACAGTTTGAAATTTTATATTAATCTGGTGAAGATAAAATGGTTGTTGTGTTTGAATTAGAGAGCAACATGGGTTTAGTGGGGTCGTTGACTATTCTGAAAAAAAAATTTGAACCAAGATTCAAAATTTATTAGAAACTGCATTTGTTCCTGAAATTGGGTAAAGAATGATGGCAATAAATTGAGATTAATCAGCATTACTATAATAGATGAGCGGAAATTGACTTGAAGATCAATTTGGGTTTCTGTTTAATTAAAAGAGAGAAAGAGAAATTATTGAAGGAATACTGAAAGGGAAGCGCTTTGGGTATCACTCTATAAAAGATGTGTTGCATTCTAGAAGCCTATTATATATTTTGAATGTAGTTAGCTTAAGAAATGGATCTTTGAAGAAATATTGAAGCTCATAATGGGATTATAGAAAGATACGTTAATAAGATGATACGTGACTACGCTACCTGTATTTTATTATACATGATAACTCGTTAATCGATTACAGGGGATAAAAGCTTTCAAGGATAAATTTAAAATTCGGGTATCACCAATTAGCAGTTAAAGCTACAATGTTGAGAAGATCACCTTCAGATGAGAATTGTAAAACATACTGAAGATGTGTGGTTTAATAGAAAATGAAGACAAAAATATCGAAAAGTCATGGGTTATTGTCAATGATATTAATGACCAAGTGAAAATGGGTATCTGTTGTGATGAACTTCGTGACTAGATAGTCAAAGTCAGCAGAGATTAGATATTGACAGATGAATCACCATAGACATGTGATTGACTTTGATTGTGTTAATGATCAGAAATACAAATTTGTGTTAATCGATTTGCATGTGAAAAGGAATTGTGAAATTCTATGCATGCTGATATCTATCATCATCGAGTTGAATATTTGATTTGTACTGATAGTTTGGGAGGTTGCACGAGGTGATGGAAAAGAAACTGAATTGTGGAAGAGTGCCTTCCACAAGTTGATAATTTTTGACAAGTCAGCGATTGGTTGAGAATATATCACAGGTAAGCGAGTCTTGTTTCCAAGAAGTTGATAGAAATTAATGTCTACTACACGGACAGAAATATTCTAAATGTATTATCATCAGAGAATGATATGGTTGCAGAACTCAGTGATTCGATAGAATCATTTGAAATGTCAAAGAGAATGGTAATCAGAAGACTATCAACTGAGATTGTAGTCGGTATTAACCAATGGTGTAATGCATTCTATATTGTGTGTTATAGTGTTAAAAGTCAGATTTGAACCGTGAGTTGAGTTTGGACCATTGAAGGGTTGAAGGAAAGTATTTATATGCAACCGGTACTTGAGATAAGAAAAGTTTGGGGACAAACTTCCTAAAAGGGAGGGAGAGATGTAATACCCGTACCCGAAAAAGGTAGTAACATTTATTTTTACATGCATTAATTAATATAATTAATAGCATGTGATGATTTGGGTAAGTTCCAGTTACCCCGATGTGATAAGTGCTTGATAAAGGGCACAGTTGGACATATGTGAAATGGGACTCATGGGAGGTCCAGATTGGATAAATTGCATTTAGTTGCATTTATGTGATTAAATGGTAGACATGTAAATGTAAATGTGTGCATTATAATACATGCTGATGCCATACAATTATTTAATTGATAAAAAATTATAATTGCTTTAATATTCTATTATTGTTTATGTTTATTTATGGGACCAATTTGGGTACCCTTGTGAGGGTGTAATTGGACACATGACATAATTAGTAGGCTAAATAGTGCCTTCATATGATATTTGGGTCCACGTTTGGGGTCCATACGTGACATAGATATAAACCTACTTAGATATTGGGATAGTAATATAATTAGGTTGGATCTTATAATAGAACTTAGAAATATGTGGGGGTGTAAATAGAAATAGAACTAAGTTAAAGAATATTCAAAAAAATATTCTCTTTTGTCTCACAAAAAAAAAAGAAAAAGAAAAAGAAAAAAAAATAGAAAACAAATCCATGAATGTGTGTGAATGTGTAGGCGGCGAGGGTGTGTCACGTATGTGTATGTATAATATATATATATATATATATTAATTGATCAATATAAAACAAAAGGAAAGGAAAAAAAAACAGAGAGTTCACAGAAAGAGAGAGTCCGCGAGATAGAAGAGAGGGTACAATGAGATTTCACCTTTTCGACACCATAACTTTATTATTTGTTGTCCAAATCGTGGTACGAAATCATATTTGGATTCGTGGGGGTAAGCCTAACCTTATGGTATAATTTATTTTCAGTTTAATTGATAGGTTTTTCGTGATCCAAATGGGTTGGTAATATTTAGTTTACCAAAATGGTGGAAGATTAACTGCAGGTTTATATTTGGACTGGATCTAGAGAAAATTCGGAGTTTCTAGGCTTATTTGATTATTCGTAGAGGTGAGTGTCATAATCTCAAAATTGGATGTTTAATGTTATTTATTTGTTATTAATGCTTTTAAATTGCTTAATTGTGATTAAGTAGAAAAGCATGTGATTAATTATTATTTAACATGTCTAAAATGTTGAAATTGCCATATTGACATGTTGAGCTGCTTATGTGCTTATTTGGGTCAAAGGGTGTCAATTGATAATCACCATTATTTAGCCCGTATATAAGGGACATCTATTCCTCAGAGAAAAGGGGGTTGATTATGAAGTCCTCAGAGAAAAAGGGACGGTGGTGACGACCACCAGCGAATTGACTACGATCACGAGTGAATATGAGTGATTTCGCTATATGCGACGGAAAAAGTGAGAATGGCCCGGAATCAGGGGTCCAGAACGATGGTGATTGATTACTTGACACGCTGGCGACCATTTATTGTTGTGAATGTTTAATTGGTGTTATGAATCATTGAATACTCCAATTGCATGATTAGCACCACGTACTCACTAAGCGAAAGCTTATTCGATTTTTTTATGGCTAATAACCACGCAGGTTCAGATGAATACCATAGTGAGAAATGATCTGGACTACGGGGCTGGGTTGCTAAGATGGGTTTTGTAACATTCAACTTATCTATTTGTTTTTAAATCACAAGTTAGAGATGTTGGGAGTTGTATAATGATTATAGTTGTTATGTATAAGAATATATTAGAGTTTATGATTTTAACTTTTATTATGTTAGAATGAATCTGTATATTTAATTGGGTTTTGATGTGGTTTGGAATATTTAAATAAATAAGTGCAGCAGGGGTTAAACATGTTTTAATTTATGAAAACAGGGTGAATGGTGCTGTAATAGGGGAAACTTTGCCCGAGTACCATTTGATGGTTTTAAAATTTTATTTTATTCCTTTTTATTAATTTATTTGATAAAATGATATTTTACCCCTGGTATTTCAATAAGAAAAAACAAAGTAATTTTTGGAACGTTAAAAAAATGATTGTTTGGTGCTTGGCTTTGTTACGCGTGTCCTAGCCCGCGGGGGCGGGTTGGGGGTGTGACATTGTAACTTAGTATATTTTCTTCCTATTCCTTCCCTGTGGGATCGACCTGGACTTCCAGTACTATATTACTTGCATGATCACCTACACTTGGGTGTTGCACAAGAGCGCACAACTTTTTAGTCGTGTCAACTACTACATCAAAACTGATAAAACTAATCAAATGACCTATAAAAAAGGTGGAACTAATCAAACTGATAGCAAAATTTACAACCAAGTGATGGAAAAATCTTTTTTCTAGATAAGCAATAGAATATAACAAATACGCTTCCCAGATTTTAAAAAAGTGCAAGTGAGAATACATTTCTTGAGACTTGAATTATGAAATCCATTGTTGAAACCCACTTTCTAAACTTCAACTTTCTGTAATTTTCCACTCATATTATATCAATTTCTATATATATATATATTTGTAGAGAGAGAGAGAGAAAGAGAGAGAGAGAGAGAGAGAGAGAGAGAGAGAGAGAGAGAGAGAGAGAAGTCATTTGGTCGGAGTCACGGAAAGGAAAAAAGAAAAACCTACATATAAAAAAAATAAACTCTATCCTAAATAATATAGCACAAATGCATCTTCATAGTTAGTGTTTGGGAGTGATCAAGTGTGTGTATGTGTGTGTGTGTGTGTGTGTGAGAGAGAGAGAGAGAGAGAGAGAGAGAGAGAGTGTGTGAGTGAGTGAATTGGAGGATAGGAGCAAATTCAAAACTGATTTGGTGTGTGTTATGGAGAGAGAGGGAGAGAGAGAGAGACGTGAGGGGTATGGGAATTTTGTTTCCTGTTATATGAGTAATGCTAATGTGAGATGTGAGAGAAAGAGAGATTTAATATGATTTAATTAACAAATTATAATTAATTTGGAGGATTTAATTTCCCTACTTAAATTAATTTTATTTTGGCAACAATTTCCCTATTTAAATTGATATCACTTCATATATAAGGCAATATATATATATACACATGCATATGCGTGATCTATGTATGCACTTTTGATCTGACGGTTTAAAATATCCAACTCTGTCTCAATGGTTAAGATTGAAAATTGCTAACTTGAGAGGGACACTCTAACTTATTATATAGATTAGACTTAACTTTTGCACTCATTGCAATAAAAAAAAAAAAGTGTACAAAACATATTGCTTAAAATACAACAAGACTTGTGCCAAAAAATAGCAATTTTTAGAATGTAGCATGGAGCGGAAATGTCAAAATATAGTATTTAACTACCGTAGCAATGCCAAAGTAAAGGTTTAGCATAGAGAAAATGACATGTTGTATCGGAGATGCTCTTAATGCCATTTTTAATTATTATTACTATAATGTTAGACTTATATTTTGACATTGCTACAGTGCTGAAATGTTGTATTTTAGCATATGTACTCCAAAGGTTCATGCCAAATGGAATGTTGTTCATTTCTTTATATTGGACAAAATTAAAGCATTGCCTTGTTGGCATGCCAAATTATAGTATGAGCCTCTAAAAATGCATTTTCAATGGTGTGCCAAAGGTCATGCAATAAAGTTATAGCAATGCAAATTTGGCAGAGGATACATCATTACTATAATTTAGCATAAGCTATGACATACTATCACAGAGGGATTTTTTAAGGTCATCTAGTAATTTGGCAACATCTTGAGATATAGCATGCTCATTGGAGATGGTCTTAGGGTAATAAATTAGTAAAAATTAAAGAGAAAGGTTATTTGCACTCCAAAATTTATGAAATGCACTCCATAAAACCACTCCCAAAATATGTAGTATCATGCACAATATGCATTCTATGGTGTGCATTTAGTAATCCATGCTATTCACACTCCATATGGACCATATATGAACTAATGGACTCTATGAAATGCATTAATTACATATGTAAGTTGTACCCATATAATACATTAGTTAACTTTTGGAGTGTAAATAGCAATTTCCATAAATTGTTTTGTTTTATTCAGAGAAAATTTACAAGTCCATTATAGTCTATAGCAGGTTTTATTTTAAAGGATAGTTAAGAATCCAATCCGGAATGATTGTAATGGTATCTCTGAGGTTAATTAATAATATTTTCTTTCCCATCAAAAAAAAATATATATATACATACACTTTTGCTCACTCAAAAATTGGTTCACCAATGCTCACCTAAGCATCCCATTGTCCAATGCATCCAAAAATTGGTTCACCAATGCTCACCCAAGCATCCCATTAACTGCATTGGACAATGGGATGCTTGGGTGAGCATTGGTGAACCAATTTTTGGGTGAGCACTGCATTGACCAATAGGATACTTGAGTGAGCATTGATGAACCAATTTTTGGATGAGCAAAAATGCTCTAAAAAAAATCCGGAATGATCAATTATACATGAATATTTAATGGAAATGCCACTGTATTTCATAGACCTATTTATTCGTCGACCTGTCAGGGAATAAATTTAGAATTAAATGGAAAGTTAATATTTTTACCCTTAACTAAGTGAGAGATTTACTCCAAAGTCCAAACGAACAAAAAGTGAGATTTTCTCAATTTGCCGTGGTAACAGCAGTGATCTTTTAGTTTTGAGTAATATAATGCTTTCCAAATTTGTATTTTAATTCACTTCTTGTAGTAGTGAATTACCTTTATTAATTATATATAGGACCACTTTAACATAATCAAATTAAAATTCAATAGACCATTGACACATCATATGATATGTGAATTTAAGATTAAGATTTCGGAAACATAGCATTGCTGTTTTTTTATTTATTTTTTTGGTCAAATAGCATTACACTTTGGTTTTCCATAATTTCCAGCAGTGATTTTGTCTCAACGCAACGGCTGCTAGACTACTAGGGTTTTGATTTCATAGAGAAAGAGAGAGTCTCTGAGAGAGAGAGAGAGAGAGAGAGAGAGAGTCGAAAAGGAGTGCTTACAAAGGGTGCAAAGTCTTGTCATTGCTTGGAAGGTAATTCGTTTAACATATGATATGATAGCATCCAACTTGTTTTCTTCCATTTGATTTCACAGAAATTTTAGGGATAAAAATAGACATCTTTGCCTTTAATATTTGTACTTCCTTTGGCTAATCTTTTTATTTTATTTATTATTAACGAAATTTGAGAAGTTGTGAAAGAAAACAACTCTCTTTTTTCTGGGCTTTTTCCCAGAGTACTGTTGGAAAGTTTTTATTTATTCTGTTTTTATTTTTTTTTGGCTGAGTGGGAAGTTCAAGTACTTGGTTTTCATGTTTAATATTTTTGTGTTCTCAATTTACAAGCTTCTATGTGTGTGTGCGTTTTTTTTTTTTTTTTATCGGAAAAAAGCTTCTGTGTGTTTTGGTAGAAAAGGATTGTTCCAAAAAAAAAATTTCGAGTAATGCTACGGTTTTTCTGACTTGTAACTCAAATGTGGTTCCAATGAATGTGACAGTGGCTACTAGATTTTCATTGAAGGATGTTGAAATGCTCTCACCCTTAGTGAAGGTGGTCGGTGGTGGTCCCACTACGGCATGTGTTGGGGAACAAATTTGAGATATAAAATTTGGGAAGAATACAATTACTCTCTGTTTTTTTTTCTTTTTTTTTTCTAGGTGAATTGCCCTAAAAAGTCCTCTTCATCTTCAACCACATTACCTAAAATTTCTCTAATTTTTTTAGCCAAAATAGTTAAAAAGCTATTTTAGTTAATCACTTTTAAGCCCCTAACTCCAACCATGTTCTCCATTATGGGGAGGTTTGCATTATTATACTAAATTTTTATACAAAAGTTCAAAATTTTAATGAATATGGTATATATTATTTTTCATTATTTTACTTATAAGTAATCACCTATATTCAATCTCTCCTCAAATGTGGAGAACGTACCAAAGAGGGATTTCCCAAAATGGAGAACCTTTTGGGGAAACTGACAACTCGTTGGAGCTCCAAATATGCAGTTTAGTTTTCTAAAATAGCTAGAAAGTGACTATGGATAATGTGGTTAGAATTGTTGTCATTTTTATTTCTTTGGTGGAAATGTTTTTCCATCAAAGTTTTTGGTATCAAAGAGCATCTCTATTAATAGAAAATTTATTTGAAAATGGCTACTCAAATCCCTCATTTTGCCAAATGCTCTCCAACTATTAATACAAAACAAGTAGTCATTTTAATATTTTAAGTATTTGTGTTACTCTAATCTTAGATTTTATATTGCAATCCAATGACTATAATCCTACCCTCAAAGTTTGCACACCCATTATCTCTTCACATATAGTAATTAAAAATGCCTACACTTTTCACTTATTTGCCATTTGCCAACACTTTTAGTGATCCTGTTAGAGTGCCGACCCAAATTAGTAGTTATTGAGTTTGCCTACCAATTTGGCTCTATAGAAGTTTCTCTAAGCAGAGCTTAGTTTCTTTTTCTTCTTGTTTTTTTTTTTTTTTTTAAAAGTGAAACAACCTCACTTTCTTTGGTTTCCTGTGAAATCATTCCTCTAGAGAGCAACGATATTTAAAGTCTTATTGTTTTTCTCTTTTCGGGTAAGTGAGTTCTACTTGTTGTCATAGTTATTACAAGTGAAAGGTGCATTTAGGTACAAAGGCCTCCCGAGGCCTAGGCTCAAGATGCAAAAAAATAATAATAATAATAAAAAATAAATAAAAAATAAAAAAAGAGGAAGAAAAAGAAAAAGAAAAAAAAAAGCGTGCATTTGAGGGAAGTAAGGTGCACTTTAAAAAGGTTTACAAATTAAAACAGCTAATCAAATACAAAAAAACTCATAACTTAACATATACATGTAAAACATCAGAAAAATAAATATCTTGGCCTATTAGCTCGTTTGGCCAAATAGTAAGCCACCTCTCTGACACATTATAAAATACTCCAACGTAGAATAACATACTAAAGACCTAAGCAAGTAGGAAACTACAAGAAATTTAAAAAAAATGATTCTCATGTAGATTATTGGTACAATTAGACATTTTCCTTTCTGTTTTCTTTTCCTTCTTAATTTTGTGAACCAATATTTTTCTATTCTAAAGAATGTGATCATTGTGTTGAAAGTTGTAATGGGTCTAATATATGTCCGAAGCTAATAAGAGTTGATTCATGATCAGTTGGATCAAATGCTAACATTAGTTAAATGCGAATATATGCATTATTGTTCGTACTAATTATGTTTGTTGATGCATAATTTTATTGAGGCGTGGGTTTTGCGCCTTGGGCTTTTATGAGAAAGGGCAAGAAAAGTGCATCTAGGCTGGGCTATTTCAATGGACTTTGCCTAGGGCAGGGCAAAGCCCAGAGGCTGAGCCTGCCTGAGTCTGAGCCTCAGGTATAATGTTAACAGGAGTAGTTGTTTTTTGTCAAGAAGAAGAAGAAGAAGAAGAAGAAGAAGAAGAAGAAGAAGATGATGTTTCGCTCAATGACTTTCAAAAGATGCATTGGTACTATTGCTACTAACTTCTATGGGAAGTGGCTTCCCAGTTCACACTGTGAACTAAGGTTAATTGAACCGAGTTTTGTTTCAGTAGGCTAGTAGGTTTATCTCGCATTATGTTGATCTTTAATCAATTATGTCTTTGTCACTATAAAAATACTGAAACTTGTTGCCTTAGATATCAGCAAATTGGTACTTTAGTTCGTTTTTATTTGTGAAGTGCTGCTTGGATTGATAAATTTGGTACTTCCTAGATATTCGAAGGAAACAGGAAGTGAAGGATTTTCGGAATACCATATATGGACGAGATTACAACTGGTATCGATCGGATCTCTCAATTACCAGAACCCATTTTGCAACACATTCTTTTCTTCCTAACCACAAAAGATGCAGCTCGCACGACTATTTTGTCCAGGACTTGGAGTCATCTGTGGGCTTCACTCCCTATTTTTAGTTTTGACCTTGATGAAAGCTCTTTTAGAGAACCAATGGTATACAGAGGGAAGGAACTAAATTACACACTAGTGCTGCAATCCGAGAGGCAGGAACGAAGTTTCCAAGTAAACAAAGAGCTCTTGAGTTTAGTTGAAGACTCATTGATCAGACTTCACGGGCAGAAGTGTAGAATACAGAGATTCAGGCTTGTTATGATGCTTCATGATTGCGAGTTATTTCCTTCTGTAGACCATTGGATAGAATTGGTCACAAAGAACTACATCAGAGAGTTAGAACTTGACTTCCGAAATGGACGGGAAGATGACCGGAAGGAGAATGACTGGTACAGTTTGCCCCAGGCGACCTTTGCTGCCAATTCGTTGATGGTTCTAACGTTAAGTGGTTGTAAGTTGAAGCAAGCCCTGTTCAGTGAAAGTACTAAGTTTGCTTGTTTGCAAGAGCTGTCTCTAGTGAATGTATTGTTGGATGAGGAGATAGTCCGGAAGCTCATATTTAGTTGCCCTTCCATTGAGAACTTTTCTTTTACACGCTGTTATGGGGTGAAACATCTTCTAGTTTCTAACCTTACTAAACTTAAGAAAGTTGCGGTGGACCAAGGCAATAGTGATCTATGCGAAATTCAGAGGATTGAAATTGAAGCACCAAATCTTGAAAGGCTTTATTATAGAGGGAGGAACATTCTATTTGAAATTGATGTGGGTCCTTTCAGATATCTTAAAGAGTTAGTGATAGTCTTTGCTAAAATTACAAACCAGTTGTTCGAAGACATTATATCTAAATTACCCCTCCTTGAAATCTTGGCCTTGCGATTTTGCTTCAAGTTGGAGAGGGCTAAGATTTCAAGTCAATTGCTTAAGAAGCTCTGTTTGTGCCTCTTCGATGGTCTGGTAGAGGCTGAGATTGATACCCCGAATTTGCTTTCTTTGGAATATGCTGGGGGGAAATTACCATCCGTGTTTCAAGTAAATGCTCCAACTCTCCAAGAAGGTTACATCAAATTCATCCTCAACCATAAGCTTGATACCCTTTGGTTTGTTAGATTGAGGGAATTTCTTGGAAAGTTTAACCAACTCAAGGCTTTGTCCTTCCACATTAGCTCCATTAATGTATGTCTCCGTAACTTCATGATTCCATTTCTCATCTGCCTTTTGATTTTGTCATTGGTTGTATTTATTTATTTTTCCTTTTCCTTTACATGCTCTTGATTTTTTAAAGAATACGTTCATTCCCGAAGAATTGAGAGAATTTTCAGTACCTCCACCATCTGGTGTCAACAAGTTAGACCTCGAATACATTGGGTCAGCATTAGATTATGCATCTTTGTTGAATGGGTTGCTTTGGAGCTGTCATCCGGAGACTCTTACTGTAGTTACAGGGCAAGGACCCAATAACGAACTTATAAAGGTAATCTCATTGATTTCTTTTTATTTACAGTTTTAAGTGCATGCATATATGTATTATTGTTTTGCATTCTCATATCTTTTCTCGCTACAGTTTCTATGCAAGAAGCTAATAAATGCAGAGAAAAGCCTGATTTGCTGTGGCTCTTCTTGTACCAAATGTTGGTGGCATAACATAAAAGGAATAGAAATGGAGAGCTCTGCTGGGACTGAAGATATGAAGGGTCTTCTTCACTACGTTGCACTATTGGAGTCATTACCAACCCTCGAGCCAGGCCAAGAAATTCGTTTTATATTAAAATGGTGAGGAAGCATTTGCATCAAAGATCTTGTTGTATGTGTTTTATTTATACTCCGGAACCAGATTGGTTTTACACTTGATTGTTTATCTCTGATTGATTAAAGTAAAACGAAGCCATTTTTCTTTCAAAATTCAAAGGGAAATGTTTGGTACACACACTTTTTGACACACTTTTTGACACACTATGCTTTAAACACATGTACTTTGTGCTGGTTGAATTTTTCACACTTTTCTGTGCACTCCTTACATAGCACAAGGTACATGCATTTAAAGCTGTGTGTCAAAAAGTGTGTCAAAAAGTGTGTGTATGTAGCACTACTCAAATTCAAATTATCAATGGAATACTACATGATCTGGAAATGTATACCTTTTCCCACTACCTTATAACATGGGGTATGTTGGGGTCATGCAGCGTGATGATGCAAAAATCTTTCAAAGCATGGACTTGCCCAAGTGATGCACAAAGTGGAACAAGAAAAGACTTTGGGGGTGGGGTTGGGGTTTATAGGTTATCTCGAACTAATCTTTGATAACACATGAAAATTAAGGATTTATAGTTATGATAATTTATCCCCATCAATATTGCCCATGCAGTAGTATTCCTTCTTCTTCTTCTTCTTCTTCTTCTTATTATTATTATTATTATTATTATTATTATTATTATTTTGGTCCCCATCGTAGAAAATCAGAAAAGAGAACTGTAGTTACTGTATGCAGGGAATAGAAATATGCTTTGATGGACAATGATCATCATACAAACTTAAAATAAGATTATGTTTTGCAGTTCTTTTCTTTAGTTTTGTGCTTTTGCTTTCCTTCCTCTAGCATGCATGCGGACTTTATTAAATCATTTCAAATAAGAATGCTCTGTCTATTCATTTAAATTTGTAGGTTGTAGGAAGCCGGGTGCATGGAAGTGAAGAATTGCCCATCCATGGCAATTGCTGAAAATTGTGAGGATTTGTGGAACTCTTAGTATTATAATTATTGTTATTATGCTTCGTTATAATTATTATTTTTACTATTCTTATTATTGTCACTGTTGCGGAGTGCTGTTAACTTGAAGAAGATGGATTCTCTATTTATTTTCTGTGGGATGTTGGAGGTGTGTTGGATTTTGTTTCTGTCTACTCTTATGTACCATGCCAACTTGGTTTTGTGTGTGTGTGTGTGTGAAGTTATTGCATCATATTTGATGGTATATTAGTTTAAACACACTCTTTTTATCTTTTTCTTTCGTTATTATTATTTTTTTATTTTATTTTTTATTTTTTTTATACTAGTTTAAACACACACTCAAACACACATATACACTCATAATGTATGGACGGAGTAGCACTTGTTACACAGTTGGAAAATGGTTTAGGCAGGGAAGCGCATGTATGGGGATTGGAAGCAAAAAAGTTAGCTTTCAGAAATTAAGGGTAATGTGGTAGTTGTACACTTCGTTTTAACACTTTTTAGCTGAGCTAATTACTTGAAGAGTGAACATGTTTTGTTCTAAAGTTCAAGGTGCTGTGTGTTTGGGCAACATAGTTCAGGGGTGTATGTGTAATTATCCCTAATTTTTAACCATCATGAAGGTTTAATTGTGCCATATTCAGTACACTCTCTCTCAAAGTGAGTGATAGAAATAGATTCAGATCCTCGGCCGAACAGTCCCTTGGCAGCGCCTACGTGGCGTTGGTAAGACCACACGATGTGGTTTTTTTCATTTTTCAAAAAGATATTTAAAAAAAAAAAAAAAAAATTCATCATGTGGTCTTGATCCTGCCTGCCACGGAGGCACCGTCAATGTGCTCCCCCGCGGTGCGGCCGAGGATCTGCACTTTTTTTTTTTAGTTCACATTTGCTCACCCTGGGTGAGCATAACCCAAGCACCACATTGGCCAATGCAGTGGGACCTACGATTAAACAAGTGTGTTGTTTAATCGTAGGTCCCACTGCATTGGCCAATGGAGATACCCTTAAATGGATGAGCAAAAATGCACTCTTTTTTTTTTTTTTTGGGCAAAAGAGGATCTGCACTTGATAGAAACAGTTTGGTGGTTATAAATGGCGGGAACTTCGTAGTTTTTCGGGCCAATGTTGTTTTCGGCCGTAGCCCTATTTAAAGGCCGGTTAGATTTATTGGGCCAAGACATTAAAATTGGACTTGTTTGTGTTAGTCCACTTTTATCAAGCCAAGTTGTCTAGTCCCAGTTTAAGTGGGTGGCCCAAGTTAGTCTCTTGTGGCCTTACATGGGGATGGACATAATTTGGAAAACGTCTTTACCCCTATGCTAGGTCTTGTTTCATTTTATCCCTTTCTGCGTCAAAAGTAGGCCCCTAATCATTTTGTGGTTTTAGACTAAAGTGAAATTACTAAGATTTTTTTCAAAATAATCTCACATGGGAATTAAGTGTTACAGTTAGCCCCACATGGAGAGTTTCAGTGTCAAAATTAACTCCACATAGGCAGTTAACAATAAAATTAGTCACACAAAGAGGTTAAGTGTTAAAAATGATACCCGCGTGGATGAGTTAAATTAAATGGCCGCAATATCATTCCTGTATAGGAAATTCAATCCCAAAATTAACCTCACAAAGAGGGGTTAAGTGTTAATTTTTTTTGGCCAATTTCAAATTTTCATCAATTTTGAGGAAAATTTTAACAGTTTAACTTTAGTCTGAAACCAAAGGAGGAGAGTTAAGTATCCACTTTTGAACCACATGAGTAAAGTGCAACTGAGCCTAACCACAGGGTACAATGTAATTAGCCCAAAATAAAATTACAAGAAAAAAAATAAAAATAAAAAATGATCTGGGTTGGTGAAATACTGGGTTGATTTTTGACATCGGTCTACAAGTTCTGTTTCTCTTTACTAGAATGTCCATAGTATAAGAAATCCTTAAATTTTGAACTTCTTAGCTGAATTTAAAGAGCGAAATTGAGACCGTTTGGGTTATCTGAAATATTAAGTTAATATTTTTTTAGTGATGAAATATTAAGCTATTTGGTGTTTGGTTTAACCTATATAATAACTGAATGTTTTAAACAAGAGTGTTTGGCAAACAAGTTGTAAAAAATAACTGTTTGTATAAAATGACCAAAAAGGATAACATGCAAATATTTTTCAATATCGCTAAAATTTTAGGGTATGGAGGGTATTTTTTGTCTTTTAATAACTTAAAAGTGAAATCAAGTGATTGTTCAAAAAATAAGTATATTTTTTCAGCTGATTTATTGAAGTTCTGAAATTTTGAGCTAACCAAACACTTCTATTTTACAAAACAATCACGCTTTTTTTTTTTTTTCAAAATCTATAATTCATCACTAAAATTTTAATTTTCAACCAAACCAATCAAACTTTTAAAGAACTTGAGAAAAAGGCTGATTTTTTTAACATAAGGGACTATCCCAACGAATAAGAGAAAAAACTCAGCAATCATCTATATTATAAATCCTTAATTTCGTGATGACAAACCAAAGAGAATGACAAACCACAATGAAAATGACAATGAAAACTAATTATATTGGAAACTTACCGATCCAGTAATTAAAAGAGAGAGAAAGAGAAATGAAGGAAAGCACTGCGCAAACATGAAATACCTATAATAGCAAAAGGATGTTTATATGGATAAGGCGTGTGCGTGGTCCTAATTACTTGTTTCCGTATGCTATTGCTATAAACATTATGTTTTCTTTGCAGGCTCGGGTTATTTTTGTTCAACTAAAATACGCTGTTTATGAATTTTGTTCATCCATATATACCCACTCCGTATGTATCTTACCCTATTCTACAAGTTGCCCACCTTTGAAGTTTTTATCTACGAGTAATATGTTGGTATTAGAAAATTAGCTTTATTTCCAACCTCAACGACCATTTTGCGCAATTTCAGAAAAAAAAAAAAAAAAAAAAAAAAAAAAAAAAAGGAAATGACAAAAACAAAGTACTTCTCACTTCACTAAAAGAGAACACTAAGGCAATTCAATAATGAGGTCCTTAAGATAATTTAGTTTAGTTCATTGATTAGATTATTTTAGTGCTGTGATTCTAACAAGATGACATGGACATATTAGACTAATGCTATACTCGACACATCTACTTCACATCTAAAAATTCACACTCACTCACAATCATTGTTACAATCACTGTTGGTGGACCCATAGTGTCAGTGGGCCCCACAGTACCACATAGGATTTATTGTCAGTGGGTGTGAGTTTTTGGGTGTGAAGGTGTAGCATCACTCTGCACATTATGGGTACACAATTAAGTCCTGAAAATGAAAATATTCAGCACATACTTTTTTTTAGTGCGTTTGATAACGTACCATTTAATTGAAAAAATAACCAAAAAACCACTGAAAACTTTAAGTGAAAAATTTCTACTGAAAATAATCATTGAATGCATTCTATTTTAGTAGTTGAAGCATTGTTTTCAGTATTACAAATTCAATCACTTAAAATTTTCAGTACTTAAAATTCAGCACTTAATTTTCAACACTTAATTTTCAGTTTATCAAACGCACCCTATATGTATATTTTTAGACATGTAGTAGGGTAATCTTAAGGGGCGGAGTCAGGAATTTTGGTCAGGAGGGCCCTACTAGTGTAAATTAGGGGTAGAGTCAGGATTTTTCTATTGGGGCTGGGATTGAGGGGCATGCATATAGTGGCCAAGTTATACGTGGGTTCGGGGGTAACGCCCTAGATGCGATTTTTTTTTGGTCAACTTATACATAATCATGTGCACAATTGGTTTTATGCCACCATTTTTCGATCATAAGGATTGATAACTTATTATAAATTGTCAAGCCTGTTAATATCTGAAAATACCCTCTTCATCACCTCAATTCACAAATCCACATATTCAATTTTAATTCACAAAGACATCCTAAATCTTTTGAGTAATGCTACGATTTCCAAATTTTGTATCCCAAATATATGTGGTAGTGACACCACCTTAAATAATTGTGGAATTACTTCAACAACCTCCAACCAAAATCAAGTGGGCCGACTATCGCATGTATTAGAGAAGTATTTGGAATTGGGATACAAAAATTTGGGAAACATAACATTACTAAATCCATTTTTTTCTTCTTTTTTCTTATAAGCGTGGGTGTCCGGCCAGCTTGCGCGCACCTCGACTAATCCCACGAGGCCAAGGCGTCCGGGTGAATCACCTGTGGCCACCCCCTTGAGATTCGAACTTGAGACCTTTGGGTATAACACCCAGAGGCCTTGCCATCCGGTCACAGGGGAAGTGGTTTATAAAATCCATTTTTACACACCCAATTAGTGTAAAAATGCAATATGAGGGGATTCCATTCCTAAAAATCTTTAAAAATCACAGCTAATTTTGTAGTTTTCAAAAGCTCAGGGGAGACTGGTGTCATAGACAGCCAGTTTGGAGGGCCAAAGTTGGGCGCAGGTCGTGGCATTGCTTAGAACAAGAGAAATTTTGGTGGAGGCTTGGGCAAATCTAGAAGATTCTAGAAGGGTCCAGAGTGTTCTAGAGTAGTCCAGAGTGGTCTGGATACGTCTAGAGAAGTGTAACAAGTCCTAGAGAGTTTCTGGAAGGATTCGGAAGGTTCCAGAGGAGTCTAGAAGATTGAAGACAGGTTTGGAAGTTCGCGGAATGTTTTGGAAGACTATAGAGGATTGCAGAAGCTACTATGTTTTAGGAGTGAATAGAAGACTCTAGAACTTAGTGGAAGCTTATGGAGAATGGTAGAGTTCCAAGAGTGCTCAAGAATGTTCTGGAGACTCATTGGCTATCGTTGGATCAAGAGCTTCTCATCTGTCCACTGGGGAGGGAGATGGCTATAAAAGGGGATATGCTTCATTTGTACAAGCATAACAGAAAGTGTGGGGGCTTCAATTGTGAGCAATTGAGAGCTAGTGAGGTAGAAAGCTTTGTAGTGGCTAAGAGAGTGCCTTGTAAAGAACTTTGTACACACATTGTTTTGTATAGTTGAGTTCTTACTCTTAAACCATCTTGTGTGCCTTGTGTGTTGTGTGCTTGTATTTCTTCTAAGTGTGGTTAGAAGATACTTGTCTCACTAAGGCTTGGAAAAGGGTTGAAGAATCCTAGGAAGGCTGATTTTGGTGTGGAATAAGTCGACACTGGAGTGCCGCACGAGCGCGAGTAGGTGTGAAAGTCTTGGCCTGTGACACTGGGCACACCCTGGCCCAAGCATGCCTCCGACCCTAACTAATCCTTACACACATACATATAGTGACATATATGAACATATGTACATATTTAAATGTGTGGGTGTACGTACACATAAAAGATATAGAGACATACAGGAGGTTAAGTAATCTTTACACACAGATATATGTGTGAACAAAGTGACAAAGCGCGGAACTTGGCTCACAAAAATAACCCCATCAGAAAAATACATATTTATTTTTAATGGGATAGCATAGAGAAACAAGTAAGGAGCATGCACACCTACTTATTGTCAACTGAATTCCTCTTTTGGCTCTTTTAGGTATGTGCGATATGAGTGATAGAATCTCTCATTTTCCTAGTATTTTTATTTCCTTTTTTTTTTTTTTGTCTTTAATGACCATTCTAAACCAACATAGTTTGTTGACATTATCGTCACGTAAGTAAGCATTTTAACAAATACACACTTTAATACGAGTTTTGGTATGAAAACCATGAGGCAGTTAGATGGATAATATACTTACTACTGGAACCATTATAATAATTGTCATTATCGTTTTTGTAAATTTCTTCTCATATACTTGTTTCTTATCTCTTATTACTGTATCCAATAAGGTATATAGAATGTCATTATAAAATTACATGGGACTTCGCAAGTAAGAAAAATATGCTGGATCCAACTGAAACTAACATTGTGGATATTCGATTTCATGCCTTCAATGATACCAGTGGCTTGTAAGTGATTGCCAATAAACGTGGTTTATGCAATAGGGTCTCCTCGTCGGGTATTTTGCCTTGAACTTTGTGGGGGTACTACGTTAAAGCTCATCAGAAAAAAGTATTTGCTAACTAGTGATCAAAGTGATTTATAATTGTTGTAATCACCGAAACTATAAAATGTCGTTTTAGGACTTGCACATTTGGCATGAGCTACCCATGCGTCTTGCATATTAGTTTGACCTAACCATGGTCCATATGGATTTCCCACACTTTGGATAAGGATTCTAAATTGGGAGCAGAAGCTAGGTAGCAATCAAGTTCTGCTTTCCAACCCTCAAATAGGGGTGCCACTAGAGCAAGTCAACTCGTGGTCAGCCCGGGCCCGACCCAAAAATTGTCGGATTTGGGCCTGTGGTACTTTCACCATGAACGGCTAGAAAAAAGCGAGCATGAATTCAATTCGGGCCAGGCTTGGGCAAAATTTTGCTAACCTGTGGAACTCGAACCCGAGCCCAAATTCTATTTTTGCATTATTTTTTATATTAGATTATAACATTTTTTAGTGACAAGAATACACTATTTGATATTATTCAAGCACTAAATTAATAGATGAATGTTTTTTTCCAAATCTAAAAAAAAAAAAGAATTGATACTCTCCATATTGTGTTTACATACTAAAAATCGGTTTGCACAAAAAAAAAAGAGCAATTCGGCCTTGGGCTCATGCTTGCGCTCGGGCTCGGGTTCGGGTTCGGGCTTAGCACTAAATCACAAATCGGGCTTGAGTTGAAAAGTTCGGGTTTATATCGGACTCGGGCTCAGGCTTGGACAGACTGCTCGAATTCGGGCTCAGGCCTGGACAGAGCCAAAAACCTTTGAGTCCCGCCTCGAGTTGCGCCCCTACCCTCTAAGGCGATGAGACAAATCGCTGGAGAAAGCACACACGCTCTCTTAAAACCTCAAAAGGCAATAAAACTTAAACACATATATTAGGGTAAATTAAATTGAGTAAAGATTTGGGCACAAATACTCCACAAACAAATTACACTAATACTAGTGAGAGACTGCTATGTGGTAGAGTTGTCTTCCACACAGGGGAAAAAAGGTGTCAATTCTTGCACATTCCCATTGATGTTAGTTTAATTTGTTTGTGGAGTGTTTGTGCACAAATCTTTACTCAGTTAAATTTCGCAGCCTGTAATTTATATCAACAACTCTTTGGGCACAAGCAAAATCTACAAACACATTCCACTAACACCAAAATGTGTCTATCTCTCTCCTCTATGGACCCCACACTGTCAATGGACCCCACAGTGTTAGTAGACCCATCCAGGAGAGAGGTAGACAGATTTTGGTGTTTGTGGATTTTATTTGTGCCCCAATTTTTATTCAATTTATATTTTGTCATTTTAGTCTTACAGTCTCAATTAAGGTTCAATGTAGTCCATTCATCAAATTTTCTTACACACTTTTTAACATATATAGGTTCAATATATATAGGTAGGGGTGTACATAGGTTGGTTTTTTCCTATTTTTTCACGTTTTAAAAACTGACCAAATTGATCGGTTCGGAGTTGGTTCAGTTCGATTTTTAGCTGTGTGTAATTTTTGGAAAATAAACCGAATTGATCGGTTTGATCCGTAGGCTCGGTCCACAGGTTTTTTTTGCTCATCCCTAAATATAGGTGTATAAAGTACAATTTGTCTAAGTAAATTTATCATTATGCTCTTAATGATACCTCACGAGTGCATCATATAATATACTTCTGTCAAAATTTGTACGAAAATTTCATGAGTGACCTACATTGAACCTAAACAGAAATTATAAAAATAAAGTGAAAAAATTGATACAACAACGACCAAAATGACATCACACTCAAACTATAATAATGTAAAGTGTTATTGCCCTGTACATGTCTAAGTATATACGTGAATTGCAAACAACAGTGTATTGCCAGTAGCATAGCAAAGGGAATCGAGCAAGGACCTCGCACACGAGAAATTATCCCAAGTGGAATAATTTTCACTTGGAATAATTTATCCTCCCGCGCCTACGTATCATATCAGTTCCTCTTTTGGATGGACAATATTGCCCTGCGCTTCCAAGAATCTTTAGGGATCAACAAGCACTTGAGTAGTTTCTTTTTTTCTTTTTCTTTTTTTTTTTTTATTTATCGCAAAGCATGAAAATTTCATTTCACAAAAGGTAATTTACAAGGAACAAATACAAGCAGAAGAAGGAAAAAATACATGATAAATTTCAACAATTTTCTGGTTTGTACTACAATCTCCAAAACTATAATATCGCGGACTGTGGCGTAGCTCAAACACTAAGCTGTCTAAAGGAGAAAGTTGCCAACAACCACAGCAAAGATCTGAGCTTTAAAACCACTATGACTGTGTCACACCCCAACCCGCCTCGGACGGATTAGAACACATGTGACAAAGCCCACATGCCAAAACACCCTTAATTACTAAGAAAAACATGGATTATACCTCTTTGAATAGCTTCGCTGGCACAAAACAGCCCCAAGGGCAAAATTGTCATTTATAAAGTATATCAAAATTTTACACCAAAAGATAGATCTTTGAGTCCCGGTTCCAACGCAAAAAACGGCGGGCGAATCCGAGTTTTGTAGAGAGAGTTATGCTTGTTTCCGTAAAAGTCAGCAGCTGCCAAAAACAGGGGCGGATCGATCCGCGAAAAGGGCGGATCGATCCATCTCATTAATTTTCAATTAGAATGTCCCCGAAAAAGGGTGGATCGATCCGCGGGAAGGCCGGATCGATCCGGCCTTGGTAGAAAAGCTCCCTGCTGCTAAAAACTTCAATTTTTCATGTCCCAAAACATTTCCTAACATCCCAAACTTTGTGAAACCATTAAAAATCATTCTCAAACATTTCCAAATGTTTCTAAACATTAACACAACATCCCCCAAGCATGGATTGACAATCAAACACACAAATTTTTCCCATGGATCATGATTCTACATCAAAATCCACATTTTAACCCAATGCTTGCATAATTTATCAACCAAATAAAACTAAGCTCAATTTACAACCAAAGTTACTTACTACTCCAAGTTTCCTTTCCAATATACATAAGGTGTGACTTGCAAGTGCAATTTATACCAAAAGACCCTTACTACCCAACTTGAATTAACATATTACAAGAACTTTCAAATCATAAGTTGTTTACAACACTTGAAGTGTAAGGATTACAACTAAACCAAAACATCTATAGATATAAACATGAAACACATCTCACAACCCCACGCCCAACCCGTCGTGCGGATCATTTCCTCTCCTCTTCCCGTGCCGTACCTGCGATGGTTATTCAATAACCACAACAGAAATATATTTTCGTTTACGCTTTCGCTTAGTGAGGGAACTAATCATGCTATTGGAATGTTTACTATGCAAATGCAACAATCATTAAAAACATCAACCAATTGATCTCCGGAAAGTCAAGTAACTCAAGCCACCACCCCCGGGTCCTTCTCAACCTGGAATTTCTCACTCTTTTGGCGCATATAGCACAACACACACTCTCTTGTGACCCCGAAGGCGTCACCGGCATTTCATTGTGGTCGTCACCACGTCCTACTCATTGAGGACTTCCTATCCCTTACATATGGGACCTATAAATGGTGCTCACTACTTGACTTCCCTTTGATCCACATGAGCATTTAAGCAACTTAGCATATAGGCATATAAGCATATCAATTTCATAACTTTGACATGCTTTTTACTCAATTCAACAACACATATAAGTATAAACATGGATTAAGCATTCTAAGCCAACAATTATCACACCAACATATCTAAACACCCAATTTTGGGATTAGAGCACTCACCTCTTTGATTTATACGCAACTAAGCTTAGAATCTCCCAATTCCTTCCCAAGTTTAGCTCAATTTCTAGTTAGTGATAATCCTACACAAGTTTGGTACCAAGAACATCGTTTATTAAGAACGGCCGCCGTAAAAACGTTGCCGAAAATGAAAATAAAGGACGTGCATGTGATCCTCTTACCTCCACGAGTCCAAATCCGGTCTCGGTTCGTGAATCCGATGCCGGACGACGAAGATACGGTGAGAAACGTCGTCGAGAATTTCGTCGCCGACCCGAGCTCTCGTTCTCTCTAAATTGCTGGAGATGTATTGTGAATGAGACACATATGCCTCATGCATATGTGTTGTCATTGACTTTCCCTATATTGCATTTACACCCCCCCAATCTTTTTAAGCTTTATTATGAAACCCCCATGTTAATTACGTTAACTATCCATCTTTTCTAAAAGGATTTAATCTAAGTCCCGCGTAGGTCCCAAACGTGGTCCCACATAATTCATGAGGTTGCTATTAAACCTATCAATCATTAATTTTATTCAAATGCGCCCTCACATGGGTACCCAAATTGGTCCTCTTTCCTATCATGAGATATAATAATATCAATAAGCATTTAAACAAGTAATCATATAAGCACATAATGACATCAAAATGTAAATTGTTTTAATTAGACCCTCGTTGGGCCCCACATTTATACCAGTCCTGTCCTTTTTACAGAACTTTCATCTGTGCCCGCATTTGAGCACATTTTCACATGTGGGTTCATAACCCCACCTTAATTCATCTCATGCATTAATTATCTTTAATTAACACACATCAACACTAAATTAATCTTCTTTTCCGGGTACGGGTGTTACAGACTGCGAAGAAGGCCCGAACAAACAACAAATCTAATGCAGATCTGTGTGGAATAGGGCAAGTTCCAACCACAGAATACGAAGACAAAGAGATCTAGTTGCATCAACCAACCAAACCAAACAAAAAATAAAACAAACCCTCAACAAGGAGGGACAAAACCCCCAACAAGGAGGGACAGAACCCTCAACAAAGAGGGACAAAACCCCCATCACATCACAAGCGGGGACATATTATTAGAAGCAATAAAAAATAACATAGAAAATGGTTAAGGGCTCTTGCATGGTCGATGAGAGAGCCCCTAAGGGGTGGCCGCAAGGAGAGCACAAAAGTTAGAGAGAAGAGAGAGTAAACTCTAATTCTTTGTTTGTTTGTTTATTTTCCTTGAGTAGTTGAGTGGAACTAAATCGAGGTCTTTTTTTTTTTTTTTTTTTTTTTTTTGGGGGGGGGGGGGGTGAAGGGTGAAAAAGTAACTGTAATGTCAAAGGGAATCAAAAGGATGTATTCTAGGGTAATGTTAAGTTATTCACAAAAGGATGTGATATCCTATATGGCATTACATGGGTTGAGTTTATTGTGGTGGGTCTTACTGCCACATGGATATATGTCACATCTTTTTGTGAACATTTCTTTGTGAACCTTTTGTGTCCCAAACATTGCCCTATATTCTATGAGTCATTCTTGAAAGCAACCAAATAGTCTTAAAAAGGAGATTATTACACTCCAGGTAAAAAATTAGCTCTAAATAACATCCAAATTCCAAACCAACAAAGGTTTTGAATTTATTTAAGCCTTTTTTTTCATAATTATGGTGGTCACTATTGACTCTGCCTGGGTTGTTTCAACACTGCCGGTCCCAAGCCCGGATAAAAGAGGAGGGTTAGTGAGTTAGGTAGCTCGACAGCCAGCACCTAAAAAAACCGTCGAATCCTTATGATATGAATCCAAATATGAATACTCGTGTAAATGCTAGGGCATTTCTTTAAGCAACGCGTTGCGCCTGCCTTCGGGTGTTTCGAAAAATGTGCAAGGGCGCCGCATCGACGCCCGGGTGTGGTGTTAAATAAGTAAGGGTTCCCGCGCTCATCTGGGCCATCGCGGGTAAAGAAGCTAGTCCAGAACTATAGGCTTAGGTTAGCAACTTGGAATATAGGAACCTTAACAGGTAAAGCTATGGAACTAGTAGACACTGTGATTAGAAAGGAGGTTAATGTAGTATGTTTACAAGAAACAAAGTGGGTTGGAGAGAAAGCTAAGGAGGTAGAAAAGACTGGGTATAAGATATTCTATACAGGGAAAGATAGGCATGGAAATGGTGTCGGAATCGTGGCTAACAAGAACCTCAAGGATAAAGTTGTGACAGTCACGAGGAAAGGAGAGAGAATATTGCTTATCAAACTGGTAGTTGGAGTGGATATAATTAATGTGATTAGTGCATACGCGCCCCAAGTAGGATTGGATGATCACACTAAAAGACAATTCTGGGATGAGTTGGACGCTTTAATGCAAGAAATACCGAGAGGAGAGAAGATAATTGTAGGTGGAGATTTTAATGGCCATGTAGGCAAAGAAATAACTGGATATGAGAGGGTGTATGGGGGTTATGGTTTTGGAGATCAGAATGAGGCAGGGGTGAGTATTTTAGATTTCACCGTAGCATATGATCTTGTAGTAGCAAACAACTTTTTCAAAAAGAGGGAAGAACACTTGATAACCTCTAAGAGTGGATCTAATAAAAGCCAGATCGATTTGTTCCTTGTGAGAAAGGCAGACCGCTAGCATGTAAAGACTGTAAGGTCATCCCAGGAGAGAGTTTAACATCTCAACATAGACTTACTATTTTAAATATCCATATAAAAGGACAATGTCGTACTAGAAAAGACCCTATAAACCCGCGAACTAGGTGGTGGAACCTTAAAGGCGATAAACTAGCAATATTCCAAGAGAGAATGTATACAGAAGCACCTTGGAATTTGGAAGATGGAAGCAATACTATGTGGGATAGAATGGCAGGGTGCATCACGAGAATATCGAAGGAGATCCTTGGAGAGTCGAAGGGAAGAGGGTTAGCTTCTAAAGATACTTGGTGGTGTAATGAAGAGGTACAAGCTGCAGTAAAAACCAAAAAGGATTGCTTTAAGAAGTGCCAAAATGATAGAAGTGAGGAACACTTCAAAAACTATAAATGTGCAAATAAGGAGGTTAAAAGGACAGTTAGAGTTGCTAAAATGGAAGCCTATGACGCCTTCTACACTAAACTAGACACTAGAGAGGGAGAAAAATGTATTTATAAGCTTGCTAAGTCGAGAGAAAGGAAAACAAGAGACATTAATCAGGTTAAGTGTACAAAAAGCGATGACTCTAGGGTATTAGTGAACGACAAAGAGATTAAGGAAAGGTGGAAGAGCTATTTTGAGAAGTTGCTGAATGAAAGACATATGGATAACACAATGGAAGAAGAAACTGGAAGTTACGATGAAACTAGAGAATACAGATTCTATCGGAGAATAAGGAAGTTTGAGGTGGAATTTGCTTTGAAGAAGATGAAACCCAACAAGGCCTTAGGACCAAATGGGATCCCCATTGAGGTTTGGAAATGCTTGGGAGATGTGGGGGCATCTTGGCTTATAAAAGTTTTTAATAGGATTTTAATGACTAGAAAAATGCCTGATGAGTAGAGGAAGATCATCCTAGTGCCTATATGTAAGAGTAAAGGAGATGTACAACAATGCAACAACTATAGAGGTATTAAATTGATGAGCCATACTATGAAGCTATGGGAGAGAGTGATGGAGCATCGCTTAAGAGGCGCAACATCAGTGTCAGAAAATCAGTTTGGATTTATGCCTGGAAGATCAACTATGGAAGCAATTTATTTACTTAGAAGACTAATGGAAAAGTATAGAGAGAAGAAAAAAAGATCTACATATGGTTTTTATTGATTTAGAGAAAGCTTATGATAGAGTGTCTAGAGATTTAATTTGGTGGGTGCTAGAGAAGAAAGAAGTGACCAAGGGTTATATTGATGTGGTGAAGGATATGTATGATGAAGCGGTTACTACAATTAGATCACCAGCCGGAGAAACAAGCGAATTCCTAATTACCGTAGGCCTGCACCAGGGGTCGGCCTTGAGCCCTTATTTGTTCGCCCTAATTATGGATAAATTGACTAGACACATTCAAGATGAGGTCCCATGGTGTATGTTATTCGCAGATGATATTGTTTTGGTTGATGAGACTAAAAGGGGACTCAACACTAAACTACAAGTTTGGAGAGAAGCACTGGAGATTAAGGGGTTAAAGATAAGTAGGACGAAAACAGAATACATGGAATGTACTTTTAGTAATAGTGGAGAAGATCGAAGATCAGGAGATCCCAAAGACGGAACACTTTCGCTATCTAGGTTCAATGATCAGTAGAGACGGAGAGATTGGTGATGACGTGACCTATAGAATTAAAGTGGGCTGGCTTAAGTGGAGGAGTGCTTCTGGAGTATTATGTGACCGGAGAATACCAGCAAAATTGAAAGGAAAATTTTATAGGACAGCTATGAGGCCAGCTATGCTCTATGGGACAGAGTGTTGGGCAACTAAGAAACAACACATTAGCAAAGTGAGTGTAGCAGAGATGAGAATGCTAAGTTGGATGTGTGGTAAGACTAGGAAATATAGAATTAGAAATGAGTACATCCGAGAGACTGTAGGAGTGACACATATTGAGGATAAGTTGAGGGAGAATAGACTTAGATGTTTCGGCCATATGCAACGAAGACCTGTAGATGTACCTGTGCGAAAGAGTGATAAGATCGTAGTGTCTGGAATAGTTAGAGGGAGAAGCAGACCTAGACTGACTTGGGAATATGTAGTGCAACAAGATATGAATATATATTTAATTTAAATGAGCATATAGCTCTTGATCGTGCAGAATGGAGAAAAAGGATTCATACAGCCGACCCCAATTAATTAGGACACAAGGCTTGGTTTGATTTGGTTATGATTGTCACTATTGCCAAAGTAAATTGGTTATGTGATAAATACATATTCAATTTACTTTGACAATAACTACTATTCCTTTAACAACAGTGGTATCCTTCAGAATTTAAAGGTTCAAAACTAATCTTTTGGAAGTAAATTATCTATTTTGTCCAACTTCTATCTCCAAGTGTATGGCTCAAAAGTAAATGCTTCTCTCCGTCTGAGCATCAAAGACTTAACCGCCTATGAGCCCGTTCGTCATTGTGTTTAGGTGTCAAAAACTCTGTTCTAGGGAGCTGAAATTTGTTCTTGGGTGTTTGGTTCCCCAAGTTGGAATGTCAAACGCAGCTTTGGGGGTGCAAAACTCAGATCTTCATAAGCAACCCCTTGGCTGCCTTTTCATGAATCGTGATGCTGTCATCACTACACATGGTAAGAAATTACATGGTTGCCCCTAATCTTTTCCCTTTATTACCATGTAAGTTCTAATAATCCAAAAATTGCATTCCTCTTTCATGTGAAATCTTATTAACTTGTAAAATCTTATTTTCTCAATATAAATATAAAAAGTAATATATTAAAATTATTAAGTAAAATATTTAAGAAAGGGATTTTTGGTCACAACTCCCTCAAAATTAAGTGTATTAGCTAAAAACCTAACTGATTTGGCCATTTTTTAAAAAAAATTTCCTTCGCTACTTTTTTTTTTTAGGGAAAACCTAAATGACAGATAATATTATATGTGTTCGTAAACAGATAATATTATCTGTTTCATTACCTGTCAACTTTAAAACTCTATAACTTACTCATTTTTGGCCTTTTTGTGTGATTTTTTTTAAAATTTTTATTTTTATATCATGCATGTATTTTTTCGAGATCTATGCATTGGACTTGAAAATAATAGTTAATTAAGAGTCAGTAATGCAAATACGTAGTGACATACGTCTAACATACAAATATTATAGTCTAAGGGCACAATTGACTTTTGTACATTCAAAACCACGTTCTACTTTTTTGGAACCAAATACAGTCATAAGCTCTCCTGACAATATAATCAGTTGCACACGTATCAACCAAACACCCAAACCATGATAAGTCGTTATACTTTTAAGCAGATCTACCAATCACGATCAAAATTGCATAAGCATAAGCAGAGACAAATGGGCTCTATGTATGTGAGAATATCATAGAATTACAAATGAACAAAAGTAAAGGACCTTAGAACACTTGGTGTAAAATTATTCTAATGCCTCATTTTAATTAGTTGCATGTACATTTTTGTCCATTTAAAATTTGAACACAATATACCATCTTCATGTTGTAGGATAGCAGGCCTCTTGTATGTGTGTATGTATGTCTGTGTAAAGACTAACCTACAACTACTACATGTCTAAGAATATATACTTTTTTCGGGACAAAAATGTCCTTGTCATCCTTTAGAATGAGAGCGCTAACGAACTAAATTAAGTAATTTTAAGGACCTCGTTATTGAATTGCCTTAATGTTCTCTTTTAATGAACTAAGAAGTACTTTTTATTTACGTGAACACAAAGTTATTTTGAAACGAGTTCTTGGTCATTATCGATTTTTAATTGCTCTAAATGGTCATTGAAGCCGGAAATAAAGCTTGATCATTCAAAATTTCAAATCAAACATCAACATGTTACTAAAACAAACTTCAAAGGTGATCAACTTAGATTAGTGTAAGATATTACATGCGAGATTGGTATAGATGGATGAACAAATTGATAAATTAATTGATTGTGTATTTTAGTTGAACAAAAATAACCTGAGCCTGCAAATAAAAACATAATTTTTATAGCAATAGCATAGGGAATCAAGTAATTAGGACCACGCACACCCCCTTATCCTTATCAATTTCCTTTTTCTATTCTAGGTATTTCATGTTGCTTTCCTTCATTTCTCTTCACTCTCCTTAAATTAACCTCGATCGGCAAGTTTCCAATATTACTCTTTTTCATTGTAAATATCATTCTTATTGTGGTTTATTAGGCTAGTTGGTGTGATCAACAAAAGTGTAGAATGTCACTTTAGGACAATGTCTAATTGAGCGAAAGCAATCCATTTTTGGTATGAGCCTACATCAAAATATTATCCTTCTAGCAGAATCCGATTGCTTGCCTCTTATCCATATGCATGTTACTCTTAACCATCTCTCTCTCTCTCTCTACAAAGAGCCCATTCATACACAAGTATGACACAACTCTTGCTAGCTCTTTTCCACTTATTGTATTTGTGAAAAGAAACCAAGAAAAATAAAGCTCATTCTTGTTGTCAGTATGGAAAAATTCCAGTTGATGGAGTAGACTTCGACATGCAGCAGGCTGGGACAATCGCCACTTGACATACATGATAAGAGTATGTCTTTGTACTCCATCACATGGTGAAATATTTATTTAAATGTGTGTATTCCATGAATACATAGGTATATAGTGCATAAGATTTATACATACATACGTATATAAATATCATATATATGTGCATGCTTCTCTTTCAGTTAAAGTTCGCTATCTTACTGGGTTTTTTGTGTTTGAAGTTCAAATATGAAGATTGTCATTGGAAGAGGATACCGGTTCCACTCAAAGAATCTCATGTCGTTTGTTGTGGTGTCAAAACATTCAATGCAGTTGAAGCGGTAATTAATTAGCATAAGCTAATTAAGTACTGCTTGCTGTTTAGTTCTCCTCCAACTATGTATATAGACACAAATATTCACTAATATTTGCATTTGTTGGCATACGTACAATGTCCAGGATGTGGAGATGTGGGCAACGGTGCGGATACTGCAAACCATGGGAATGCCTATCGTCGAAGAAGAGGGACGTATGCCTGTTATGATACTGGAAGCTCGTGGTCTACCACTGAATGCAGGGGCAAATCCAGGAATTTGGCCCAGGGGGCTATCTTTTATGTATTACAAGACTTAAGTAGGCTTTTCATATTTGACGATTAAAGATATATGAAGAAGTAGAGAAAGCACATAAGTATGCACTTTTCCTACTCGGTCAATAATCTGCATAATTCTACGAAGAGTAGTTTTCTTCTCGAGAACTTTATAATTCTTGAAGAATTTTAATGATGGCCACTCTACTTATAAATAATAGTTAGTACGGTCAATGGGCAGGATTTGCATAAGGGGTGATCATCCAATGGAATAGAAACTCATGATAATATTTTAGAAGTGTTGCACA
This sequence comes from Hydrangea macrophylla, assembly GCA_033977485.1. Taxonomy (NCBI): domain Eukaryota; kingdom Viridiplantae; phylum Streptophyta; class Magnoliopsida; order Cornales; family Hydrangeaceae; genus Hydrangea; species Hydrangea macrophylla. Next base: position 143,717,424 of record CM066991.1, read on the forward strand.
TTCTAATAAAGTAATCTTTCTTGAAAGTCACCCTACTTATAATATTATGTACAACTCTCTAAAATACTCTAGATAATTTAATGAATCTATTTAAGTCTAGGAAGTTCCGAACATTCTATATAAGTCCATGCAAAACCACCAGCACAGTAAAAGTTTTTTAGAGTTTTTATTTATTTTATTTTTTTCGGACAGAGAAAAGTTCCCTAATTTAATTACCATAACACATTCCTTAAACATTTTGGGTGGTCAGAATAAGAGGCATATAACTTTTATCCTATTTTACGTTTACTGGCGCCATCGGACAAAATAAAAAAGTTAAGTCTTTATCCCACGGAGAGTGCAATAACTCTAACCCAATAAAAGGGGGGGGGGGGAGGGGTTGGGGGGGGGGGGGGGGGGGGGGTTGTTAGAAGTTTAAGATAACTTCTTGGGACCCAAAAAAAACTTTTTTTTTTCTTTTTTTTTTTTTCAAATCTCCTTTTTTCTTTTCTTTTTTCATATATATATATATATTTTTTTTTTTTCTATTTCATTCTCAGACCTGTTTTGTTTTTTTCCAGATCCTTTTTTTTTTCTTTTCTCTCTCTTTCACTTTCAGATTTTTTTTTCAAATATCTTTTTTTTCCTCTTTTTTTTTTTTTTTTTTTTTTTTCAGATCCTTCTTTTTTCCTTTTAATTTTTTTTTTCACTTTCAGATCTTCTTTTTTTTTTTCAGATAACTTTTTTTTCCCTTCAGATCTACTTTTTTCTAATCCATTTTTCCCCTTTTTCATTTTCAAATTTATTATTTTATTTCAGATTTGCAATTTTTTTGGTGTTAAAAAGTAATAATTTAGCTATTATCCGGAACTTACATTCGGGCACGTTCCAAACACAGGACAACATAACAGTTTATCAGACAAAATTACTATCCTATCAGATCCTGGCTTATCCTGTCTTATCCGCCAGTTTTATCCGGCCTGCCAAACGAGGTGTTTGCTATATTTTGTAGTTCGGGCGTGCCAGAGCCTTGTGAGGTAGACCCAAGCCTATAAAAAAAAAATTTCCTAAAACTACTTGTGTGAGTGATACACAAGGTTTCATAATCTATCTTCTAAGAGGCGATTGTGAAATGTGAGTAGGAAAGTACCCTCACCTAAAGGTCCCTAGACAGTGTTGAAGCACACAAGTCTAGAAGTGATGGACATAAAAAGAAAATAAATAATTAAAATAAAATTTTATTTAATACTTGAAGAGAATATTACAAGAAAATAAAGAAAATAAAAAGAGTGTTTTTTATTTTGCCTAAAAACGAAGAATGCTTTGTAGAATGCATTTTGGATGTGGTAATCGAGAGAGAGACGCGGAGTAAGTAGCTTCTTTGGGCGGCCTGCATAGTTATAGCTGCTTGACTGGTAAAGATAAGATAAGTAGATATCTTCCATAATTATCTGGTATAAAATATCAAATTTTTCTCCCAATCTTGATCATGAATTTGGTCCATATATTAGCTTCATTCGGCTAACTTTCCCTCCAAATAAAAGATATACCCATAATATCTTATATTATTTTCAAATATTCTAATAATATTATCCCAAAATATGACAATATCTTGAAATATTATCTTCCCTAATCAGATAATGCATTGACATTATCTCTCATATTTAAACTGATAATATCAATTATAGAGATTTTAGGAGTGATAAACTTCCTATATGTGATTGAATCAGCATGGTAAGTTTTACCAATTTTCCCTGACTTGGGTACCATCAGAATATCTTTCCCACCGTAATACACCAATTAAAGTGGCCATGCAAGTTAATTCTTGACAAACATGAGTCCGAATGAATACACTGCCAAATGCATTAGGCTTGCTTTATTGGATAGTTGAAGTGGGCCGTCAAAGTTGGTGATTGGTCAATGGAAGGCATGGTACGAGCAAAAACAAGGACTGAGTAACAAAGTACACAATGGTCAACCAAAGTGATACTCCCTCCGTCCCATTTTGAGAGTCCATCTTTGGGAACTCAACTTATTAAGGGGACAAAAAGAATCTACACTTACTTTCCACAATTGCCCCTAATCATTACAACAACTTTTTTAGTTTTGTCTTGGTGCAGATTTCAAGGAGGGATAATTTTGGAAAGTAAGTAAAAATTGTACATCAATTTCAGGAAAGTGGACACTATTTTGGGACATCCCAAAATGGAATAATGGACTCTCAAAATGGGACGGAGGGAGTAGAATTTATCTAAAGGTTCACCATAGTGTCAGCTCGATTTGTTGTACGCATGAGGTGACCAAACATGTAACCAGCCCGAGGATACATCAAACACAGGCTAAATTGATGTACAGGCCCAACCAACGTGGCCCACCACTGTTGACTTTGTGTAAACCTTGAACAGTCCGAATGAAACCATGTTGATGAGGCAGTCCGAATGAAAGGTTAGACAGCCCGAGCAAACTCATTCGGCCCTACTACTTTTGAACCAGTCATTTTGTCCTTAATTTTTTGCAATCGGTCGGTAAGTCTGATTAAAAAATCTCAATCGGCCTATGCAAATTTTTGACCTAAAAAATATATATTTTTGGTGCAAACACGAGGCCTAATAGATTAGGGATCTTAATTAAATTTTTAGGGGGCTTAACTTAAATATAATTTTCTTTTATAGGATATATAAAGAATTTTTCAAAACTTATATAAGGGGAGCTTGAGGCCCCTTGCCCCAACATAAATCCGCGCCATGGTTGGATGGATCATTTGTGCACTACTCCTTCTAATGGACTGCATACTCCACTCTTCTTAGGGGAGCTGTGTGTCCATTTACTCTCGCTAGTGGCAGCTACATGATGGAATATGGATGAGCAACTTCTGTCCGATGATGCGTACCCCCTACGGTGATGGACTTCTGCAGCTTCTACATGATCGTTATCGATTAGGCTAGTTGTTATTAGGTTATGTGTATATAAATAAAAGTTGGTTGATATTGTTAGATGCATATATATTACACTATATACACATATTCTGCACCTAGGTATAAGTGTGTGCACTTGATCTTCCAAGCATGAGCTCCAAGCCACTTCAAGACATTATCAAGGCTATGATCCTCCTCGAAGCTTCTTTGATCCTCAAATCTTCAACTCCAAAACTTCATTACATGTGATCGAGGTGAGAGTGTTCATGTGAAAATGAGAGTGTGTGTGAGGTGTTCAGGAGGCCATGCAAGCATATATATATATATATACTAGGTATTGTCCGTGGCTAAAGCCACTACCGAGCAGTACATAGTAAAATATTATGCCATACATCTAGACTGCCAGATCAAAGGAAAATTCACTGCAAATCCTTGTGACGTTATGGCATTTGATTTCAAATTATGATTACAAAATCATAAAAAATAATTACAATTACAATGTAGATAAGAATAAACGGAAAACAACAAAATCTGAACACGGAATACCAAAATCTAAATCTCACAAAGTATGGAGTTGGCTGGCTGATTCTTATCGTATTTGCCAGCTCGTTCGCTCGAACCTAAAGTTCAGTCCTGGAATTACAAACAGACATTAAAAATATATATAGATATATATATTTTGAAAATCATATTATTGGTCCGAGCACTTAGTTTTTGTTAAATACACCAAGGATAAATCAGTACAGGAGAATATGCACTCAATTCCGAGGCACTAATAGATAAATCAGTATTTTTATATATACTTACCTTTCCATTATCTTTAGCAACATGTACAAAAACCTCTTAAGACGGTTACGTGAATTTTTTAGACTACTAAAATTAATCAATTCGTGCTCTGTAATCTAGGTCTAAATCCTAGTGGCTGATTGGGGCTGAAAAATTCAGTGTTACCTATAAAATCAAAAAGTTTGGAAAATTCTGTAGACATATATGGGAATGTAAACCCAGCTTAAAGCATGTTTGCAAAACCCAAAAGTAAAATGTAATTTTAGTAAATTACCTTGAATGGCTGGAACCCTAAAAGCCCAACTTCACCTGTAAACTGCAGCAAGAAAAATAGAGAACGAAATAGAGAAGGAAAATGCATGAAGAATTGAAGCCATTGGTGTAAAAGGAGAGCAAAGGAAATTAGGAGAGAATTAATGAAAAATACAAATTTAAATGACTAATATAATACCAATATACAAAAATGCTCGGGGAAACCTGCTACTTCACGGAAAAACAATGCTTACCACCTCTACTACTTAAACAGTGATCGAGTTGATTTTCCAGTAAGATCTTGAAGTGGAAATAGTTTGTTATTTTCTACAGGAAGAATGAAGTCACTTCAATGTAGAAGCATAACACATATCTACCTACATTAAAAACTCGAACACCCATGCACAAAAATTACTCAAGAATGACTTGGAACTTGATCAACATTACTAATGACTAACTTTTATCTTAGCATTCAATACTTATCAGAGAAATGGAGTAAGAAACTCTGATAAGTTCAAGTCAGTTTCTGGATCAATTAGCTAGTGCCTATATAATTCAAACAATATTGAGGAACATATCTGAAATCAACCAAACATTACTAAAAAGCAAACAGATTAAAAATCATATCAGGATTAACAACTGTTTATGATGTCCTAGCAACCATATTACTCTTCTCTTTTAAACATAAAAAATTATGATATAGGTAGGCATATTATATATACACCCTAACAACCCCTACCAACTACTTTTATGACTTTAGTTCCCAACCCTAACCTAATCTACCAAAAGACCAAGACTTTTTTGAGTAATGATTCGTGCACACAAAATGTGCACATAAAGATCTAGATCATTCATTTTGGTGGGTCTCATGTGTGCAGGGATGGACCCCACCAAACTAAATGGCTCAGATCTTTATGTGCACATAGCATTACCCGACTTTTTTTATAAAAAAAAATAAGAAATATATATATAAATAATAAAATAATAAAAAATAAAAATGGCCAAGACTTTTGTTTCCCGAGACCTAAAGACCAAGACAGTGCACCTCAAAATAAAAATAAAAATAAAGATCTCCCTATTCCCTACCAAAAAATTCCTCTCATATTTTCTCTCACCAGGTCGGTGAAGTCACCATCTCCCACATTCGATGCCCAGATTTGTTATTTCCTCATTCAATAAGAGGCCAAGATTTGTAGAAAACTCAAGGTACTTCTCCCAAAAATCTTATTCTTAACTGTTTAATTTGTGGTTAGGTCTCTAAAAAATTTTGCAATAAAACTGATATTTTTGCTATTCAAAAATAAGTAATTTTGTATTCGAGTTTAGAAAACAACAAAATGTGGACCTTTTCAAGAGTCAAGAATGATGAGCTCAACATTGAAGACATTATATTGACCAATTAGGAAAAAAGGAAAAGGAAAAGGATAAGGAAAAGCAAAAGATGTATAGATACAATAGAAAATCGAATTAGCCTGCAAGTTGATGAGCACAACCATTGATGACTTTCAAAAAAATTGCAAAAAGGAAAATCAAAAGATGCATAGATACAAAATGAGTATTAGAAAATCGAACCTGCTAGTTGATGAGTACAACCATTGATAGTCTTCAAAAAATTGCAAAAAGAAAAAGAAAAAAACAGAATTGAAAAATCAAATAACTCAACATGAACGGGTTTAGATCAGGAAAGAGAGAAGACCGGATAATCCGGGAATGCCCGTAGATCGAGGCTGAGCTGGTGGCCAATGAGAATCGTACTTTGCTAACCAAGCTTGTGAAAGGGAGGGAAAAGCACCAGCCGGCCAGGAATGATGACCAATTGATGGGGGTCGATTTCCTCTTCCTTCCAGATGAACGGGAAGAGGAGAACGAAGGGGAAGGGAAAGATTCCTGGTTGTACAGTGGGACCCCATTCTCGACCAAAATAAATATTAAAAAAAATAACAAACTATCTTCAAATTGAGTATTGAAAAAAAAAGTGTCATTGAAAAACTTTGAAAGCACTCTGGATCAAACAATCAAACAAAAAAAGCTATGAACAACTTGACTTGAAAACTTAGTAAAACCCAAAATCTTAGCAGTTATTGAAGGGTAAAAACTTTTTTGATTTTAATTTATTCCTAGGTATTAAAGAACGTAAAAGGAAAAAAACTAAAAAAATTATGAAAAAATTATAATCAATCTTTAGGGTTCTGTGAAAGAAAAACAAAAAAATGAGCACACAACACAAAATCGATACATGTTCAAGATGACAATTGAAGTTATTAACCATTCAAGCAGCATATTCGTGGTGGAGGTCTGGCCGGTGATGGAAAGTATAATGAATAATTACAGATTGATTAGGAAAGTTGGAAAGTAAAAACTTATGAGAGATTGATATAAATCCAACTTTCCAACATATTACCAACTTTCCTACAATTCAAAGAATCATCCTAAAATTAGGGATAGAAAATTGTGGAAACATGATTGAATTTAAAATTAGTCAAGAATAAACTTCTTGACAGATTGATATAAATCCAAATAATTAAACACGCAATTAAAATGAGTTAATTTAGGAAATGTTAATTATGGGGAAAGAGAGAATCCCAGGTAGGAATGAGATGAATATCTGCAAAAATAATATTTAAGTTTTGAATTGGGAGCAATTTTGGGGGGATTGAACACCAAATCAAATCCGAAAAATAAAAAACCAAATCAAATTAAAAAATAAAAAACCAAATCAAATCAAAAAAATCAAAAACCAAACCTTTTAGGAAATGAGATTTTAAGGAAAATTCAGGAAATTCTGTACAAAAATTTGGGGGAAAATGTTTGATAAGAAAACAACTCAATTTGGGGGGAGATGTTTGATAAGAAAACCCCAAAATTTTGTTCCCATTAAAACATGAAAAAGAATAAGATTAATAAAATTAATACCCATCATACATATTTTTTTCGAATTTTTTGTAAGTGAACAAAATTTTAAATGAAGGACATTCGAAGAGCAAACAAACCAATCGAAGAAAAAAAAAACTGATTTTATGATCAATACCCATCATAAATATTTTTTTCGAAATTTTTGTAAATAAACATAATGTTAACAAAATACCATAATTTTAAATATTTGAACTATCTCTCCCTAAAAGAAAGAGAAGAAGATAAATATCTATGAACTTAGATTACAGGACAGCCAGAACATAAATATTTGAACCCAAACAGACCTCAACATTCTTGAGTAAATCATACCCTGAGTTCCTCTTCCTACAAAACCAAAAATTTAAAGAAAATTTAGGAAAACCCAGCAGAGAGATAGAGAGAGATTAGGAGATTGATTTGCTCAATTCTACCAACTAATACCCTGGTAGGGAAAAGTAAATCAAGCACCCCAAATGATGAGGACATATATAAACACACGGCCGTTATAATACAACAATCAAAAATAAAATTCAAAGAAATCGCACAGCAGAAAATAGGAAAATAAATGAATTTATATACTGAAAACACTACAAGCACACGCACCAGACAAATTAAAACCTATATGACAACACAAAAACGTAATCCAAGAATACGACGATGGTGAACAAACTAACCCAAAATTTTGAACTTACCTTTCTCTCAAGAAGGATATTGGTGTCAATTTTCAATTCATCAAAAGCAGAGTCATCGGAGAAAGAAACAAAAGAGTTTTTAAAATTTGGGCTTTCCTTAAAAAATGAAAGGTTGTTTTTATATGGGTTTTTAAGCTTTTTAAAATGGGATAAATTAATTAAAAAAAAATTGTTCAAAAATAGTTCAAACAACCTTTCAACCTTTTTAGCTTCACAATTTACTGAACTATTTTTTTTCTTTTACTTCACAGTTTAGACTTTGATAAAAAATTTTTTTAAAAAATACTGTTAAAAAATGTTGTTAATGTTGGATGTAGCCACTGTTGATCAGATCCGGCGGTGGTGGCTATCACGGCAGCATGGTGGCGGTGGAGGAGGGAGGCACCAGATTGAGATGCCCACGTCTGGGAAAAAACAAAAACAAAAACAAAATCAACCCAAAAAAAAACCATTACATGGACAGAGATCATAAAATCAAGAGCCAAAAATCATGTTCGAGAGAGAGAGAGAGAGAGAGAGAGAGACAGAGTGTACCAAAATTGAAGAGAGAGAGAGAAGGTGGTCTCTCTGTCAGTGGGGTGGCGGTCGGCATTAGTCGGAAAGGGCGGAGGTGGTGAGGTTTTGGCTGCGATCGGTTGTAGATTTGTTAGTCGAAGATCAAAAGCGGCCCAAAAAACCCTAACCCCCAAAATGGAGAAGATGATGACGAGAATCATGATCACTCGTGTTCCAATGGTGAGGCGCATAGGGGAGGGGTTTGATTTGGAGAGAGAGAGAGAGAGAGAGAGAGAGAGAGAGAGAGAGAGAGAGAGAGAGAGAGATGTAAAGGATTTGAATGTACAGTCACGTGAATCATGTGAATATGGTCAACAATCAAATCCTTATCCAATGTAAAGGACATGCTGTGAGTCATCATGAGAATCATATAATAATGGTTACAATTATATTCCTATCAACACGCAAGAATCAAGGAAGCAAAAATCATGGGATTGGATTGTCAGTTTTTGTATTCTCTTTGACTCTCATGATGTACATTTAAGATAGAGATTAGGATTTGTATGATATATAAATAGTTGAGTATTATTCTATTGTAATCAATAAGAAAGAAAAAGAGAACCATTCCTCTGATTTTCTTATCAAGGTCTTTTTTATTCTTTTACATGGTATCAAAGCTTAGGTTGCCTAAGTACTCTTGATAATTTCCATTTCAAAAAAATATATATATATGTCCACAGTATCTCCATTATCCTTGTCAGGGTCATCTCTACATCAACTCATTACCATTTGTGCAATCAAGTTGAAGCCCACAAACTATCTCATATGGAGAACGCAGATGATTCAATTGTTTCAGACATTGAAGATCATGAGTCTCATCAGCCAGGAGCCCCCTCAAAAGATGGAGATCACTGCAGAAAATAAGGAGCAAGATAACCCAAAATATGTTGAATGGGAAGAAAGGGATGTCCTGCTTCGAAGCTGGATATCAGGAACTCTAACAGAAGAGTGCATGTATCTCATTATTGGGTGCAAAACAACAAAAGAGGTATGGGAGTGCCTTGAGGAAAATTTTCTGCAAGCTACAAAGGATAAGGAATTTCAACTCAAGCAACAAATACAGAACATCAAGCTTGGAGAAAGAACAGTAGATGATTACATTAAGGAGTTCAAGGGGATTTGTGATGGTCTCTCTGCCATACACAAAACTCTTGATGAAGATAATAAAGTTATTTGTTTTGCAAAAGGATTGGGTGCAAGGTATAAGACTTTAAGGACTGTAATGCTTGGGAAAGCTCCATATCCCACACTAAATCAATTTATTAGTGCACTAAGGGGTTTCGATATGAGAGAAGAAGAATCTATCAGCTTGGTCCAATCTAGAGGAGGAATTGATCATAATATGGCATTTACAGCACAAAGAGCATATGGAGGAAATAATGGCAGAGGAAGAAATAGTGGATACAGAGGAAAAGGAAACCAAAACAACTTTCATGGTTTTAATTCAAGAGGTAGAGGTTTCAGACCTGCAGCTCAGAATTTAGGAAATTTCAAGCCTCATAATTTCCAATCAAACTAGCAAGATAAGAACACCTTTCCTGGAAATAGGAACACAATGCAGTCTTCTTCCTTCAACAGTCAAGAGAATCCATGTCAGATATGTGGGCGAACCAATCACACAGCCTTGACATGCTTTTACAGGTGGGATTTCTCATATCAGACTCAGGACAATCTCCCTCAAGCCTTTACAACAACAACTTTGCAAGGTGACCAAATTGATAGCAACCTATATGTAGATTCTGGAGCCACTTCCCATATGACAAACTCAATAGGTAAGCTCCAAAATCTCAGTCCCTACAATGGATTAGACAAAGTAATGGTAGGAGATGGTTCAAACTTAGAAATCACTCACACTGGTGATAAGAATTTAACTCAAAATCTCAAACTCAAAGAAGTCCTGGTTGTGCCAAAATTAAAGAAAAATTTGGTTTCTGTCAGTCAATTTGTCAAAGATAATTCGTGCACATTGGAATTTACTGATCAAGGTTTTGTTGTTAAGGATTAGAGAACAGGACACCAGCTAGCAAAGGGGACTAGAAAGGGACACTTGTATGTTTTTGATCAAGGTAAACATGAAGCGCTAGCAGCAATAAGGCATGGAAAGGCATCTGATAGCATATGGCACTACAGGTTAGGCCATCCTAGTCACAAGGTTTTGAAGTTATTAGGAACAAATAAGGCTCTAAATATAAGTAGTTGGAATAAGAGACCTACCATTTGTACTAGCTGTCAAATGGGAAAGAGCTGCAAGTTGTCTTTTAATTCTGTTGATAAACGAGTTGATGAACCTTTAATGAAACTGCATTGTGATGTTTGGGGTCCCGCACCAGTTATTTCTTCTCAAAAAATGAGATTCTATGTTGTGTTTGTGGATGATTGTACTAGGTATACATGGATATATCCAATGAAGAAAAAATCAGATTTCTTTCATGTGTTTGTTAAGTTCCATAAGATGGTTGAAAGGCAATATAATAAACCAGTAAAAGTATTTCAGTGTGATGGTGGGGGAGAATTTTCCAAAGCAGAGTTTCTAAACTACTTGGACTCAAATGGAATAATTAGACATATATCATGTCCAGGAACACCAGAACAAAATGGTGTGGCTGAGAGAAAGCACAGACATATAGTTGAAACTGGACTTACCTTGATGTTTCATGCACAGTTGCCTCTGTATTTGTGGGTAGAAGCCTTCATGACTGCAGTTTTTCTTATCAATAGACTTCCCACTTCAGTTCTAAATTGGGATAATGCCTTCTCAAAACTTCATGGAAGAGAACCTGGCCATGACTCACTCAAAGTTTTAGGTTGCAGATGTTTTCCTTACTTGAAAGACAAAAATAGACACAAATTCCAACCAAAAACCTACCCTTGTGTTTTCATTGGATATAGCAACCTTCACAAAGGATACAGATGCTATCATCCTCCATCAAGAAAAGTCTTCATATCCAGGCATGTGATATTTGATGAATACACTTTTCCATACATTGTAACAAATCAATCTTTGACTTGCAATGAAGAACCTATTACAATAACAACTTTTTATGAGTTCTTGCATAGCAGAGAAGAAGATGTGTCAATTGATACAGAGACAACTGAGCAAAGGGGGGAAACCATTCCTACACTACCTACACTACCAACATCTCCACTCACAGAAGCAGCAGGGACACCAAAAGGTACAAATGAAGGTCCTCAAGCTAGTTCACAAGCTACTGTTTCAAATGAAGAATCACAAGCCACTGAATATTTATCAGGAGAAGGAAGTGACATGGAGGAAGTGCACTACAATCCAGAGGTAATCCAACTTACAGTAAATCTTCCAACATCAATACCTGTAGAAAGCTCTCAAGTGGAAAACATGGAAGATCTGGCAAAAATAATTCAAAATGAAGCTGAAAATCATAGGGAAACTGGAATTTCAAGGCATTCCATGATGACAAGATTCAAGGCAAGGCAAATGCATGAAGCAAATTTATTGACTATAATTGAGAGCTCAGAACCAAGAACTGTAGAAGAAGCATTGTCACAACCACACTGGACAGATGCAATGAAAGCTGAGCTAAAGGCTCTACATCAGAATGAAACGTGGTCTTTAGTCCCTAGAAGACCTGAGATGAATCTAATTGGTTCCAAATGGGTATTCAAGACAAAGCTCAAAGCAGATGGAACTATAGAAAGGTACAAAGCCAGATTAGTGGCCAAAGGATACAACCAGAAAGAGGGCATTGATTTTGAAGAAACCTATAGTCCAGTGGTAAAACCTACCACCATAAGAATAATCTTGACACTGGCAGTTGTGAAGAATTGGAAAATCAGACAACTAGATGTAAAGAATGCCTTTTCACATGGTAAGTTGCAAGAAATTGTGTACATGGAGCAGCCTCCTGGCTTCATTCATCCAATGGTTCCCCAGCATGTGTGCTTGTTGAAGAAGGCAATCTATGGATTAAAACAAGCGCCAAGAGCCTGGTTTGATAGGTTCAGTTCATATCTCACAAGCATTGGCTTCAAATGTAGTAGAGCAGACTCTTCTTTGTTTACCTTCCATTGTGCTCAAGGAGTTGTTCTACTACTGTTATATGTGGATGACATCATTGTAACAGGGAGCAGTCAATTTTTAATCTCAAAATTGATTGAAGGACTTAGCCTGGAATTTGCCATAAAAGACTTGGGTCCTCTACACTATTTCTTGGGCATTGAGGTCACATCCTTTTCTGGAGGATTGATATTGAGTTAACAAAAATATGCTGCAGATTTACTTAAAAAGGCTGGAATGTGGTTCTCTAAACCTGCAAAGACACCTCTGGCTCAAACACATGCACTCTACAACATTGACAACAAGTTGGTGGATGGAACACAATATAGGAGCTTGGTTGAAGGCTTACAATATCTTACTCTTACAAGGCCTGAGATTACACATGCAGTGAATCTTGCAAATCAATTCATGCACAATCCCACAACTTATCAATTACAAGAAGTCAAGAGAATTCTCAGATATATCAAAGGAACGCATGAATTTGGAATGAGAATTATTGCTCAATCATCCCTTAGTCTATATGGATTTTCAGATGCAGATTGGGGAGGATGCCAGGTCTCAAGGAGATCAACAACAGGATACTGCATATTCTTAGGAGCAAATTGTGTGTCCTGGTCCTCAAAGAGACAGTCTACAGTTGCCAGATCAAGCACGGAAGCAGAATACAGGGCTTTGGCATCAACTACAACTGAGTTAGCATGGGTTACCTATTTACTTGCAGACATTGGAATTCCAGTTCACTCACCCCCTATGCTATTTTGTGACAATTTGAGTGCTCTCTATATGACTATTAATCCTATTCTTCATGCAAGAACCAAGCATATAGAGCTAGATTTTCACTTTGTGAGAGAGAAAGTAGCAGAAGGATCTCTTACCACTCAGTTTGTTCCATCTACTTCGCAAGTAGCTGACATATTCACAAAGGCATTGGGCAAAAACCAATTTGACACTCTCAAGTCCAAGCTTGGGGTTATAGAACTTCCACCCTCAAGCTTGAGAGGGAATGTAAAGGATTTGAATGTACAGTCACGTGAATCATGTGAATATGGTCAACAATCAAATCCTTATCCAATGTAAAGGACATGCTGTGAGTCATCATGAGAATCATATAATAATGGTTACAATTATATTCCTATCAACACGCAAGAATCAAGGAAGCAAAAATCATGGGATTGGATTGTCAGTTTTTGTATTCTCTTTGACTCTCATGATGTACATTTAAGATAGAGATTAGGATTTGTATGATATATAAATAGTTGAGTATTATTCTATTGTAATCAATAAGAAAGAAAAAGAGAACCATTCCTCTGATTTTCTTATCAAGGTCTTTTTTATTCTTTTACAAGAGAGAGAGAGAGAGAGAGAGAGAGAGAGAGAGAGAAGGGGGTCTGTGAATATGGGTAGGTGCTTTTACCAAAAAAAAAAAAGAAAGAAAATGGGTGGGTGATGCATACTGATGCGTAAGGCTTTCACGTGAGAAGGTGTGAAAATAAACCAATCCACTCAGCAAAATTGATCCTAGTCATTTATTTTTCGCCAATCAAAGTAATCCTAGTCATATTTTGTATGTCTTTGTAACACCCCGTAATTTTCAAGATATAAATATTTATTTTTATATGTTAATATGGCCACCCGAATTTTATATGTGACAAATTAGCTATGGGTATTTATGTTTATGGTTATATATCTATGTGTATTAAATTTTTTAGTACAAATTACGATGTGAATATTTTTATAAACTTAAGTGATGGGATAAATTTGTGTAAGTTTAAATTTTAAAGAATTGATGTGTTTATAATTTAGTAGTGTTTACAGGGCCCGTAAATATTCTAAACAATGTATTTAACATAAGAATTAAGTACCTGGGTCATGGGTACCCAATGGGTAACTCATTTTAGTGATTTGCAATGCATTTTGGGGTCATATGATGTATTTTTATGAAGGGGTAAAAATAAAAACGGGATTATGTCTTGTTAACCCTGTATTAGTTCTCCCAACAATACATTCACCCCTATTATCTCAACCCTAGCCACCAAGGGAAGATAAGAAGAAGAGAAAGAGAAAGAGGGAGAGAAAAGAGAATAAAGAAATAGAGAGGAAGAGAAAGAGAGAGGAAGAAGACGAAGAGGAAGAATGAGAATGATCGTTGAATCATATGCGGTGCATTCGTCGTGGTTAACGTCGATTCATATCTTTGTGGGATTTGGCACAATTGGTGAGTTAAATATATATATTCGGGTATATATATATATACACACGTGGGTATATATGTATACGCAATTGAAACAATCATTGCAAGTTAAATGTTTGGATTGATATATAAATTTTAGTATCGTATGCGATTTGTTGATTTGGATCCTAGTATTACCCAAATAGATATGATAATACGTTGATATACTAATGTTCAGATTCATGAGATTAACCTAGGGAGAAAGAAAAAATAAATTAATTAAATAAGTAGGAAAATTCGTTTTTATTGGTTTTTTTTTTATAACCGCTGAATTTTCAAAACATTGTACAGAATCGTTTGTTTGGAATTTTAGCTTTATGTCCACGGTGTCCCATGTAAAACGCAATTCTGCACACTTTTCGTTTAATGCATTTTTCCCAATTCCGCACCGTTTGGGCAGACACTTTAAATTTCAGAATCAGTTTTTATTATGTGTAAATCTGCAAAATTTGTATTTTATAATTATTTTATGAATATCGTATGTCTTAGTGTGAATTAAAAGAATTTATTTGGAAATATTTGATTTCTCATGTAATGTTGGGCTTTGTGAAATTTATGGCTGTGTGATAAATTTTAAAGTTGGACTTCGTGGAAATTTTGACTGTGTGAAAAATTGAAACATATAAGGTTGGACTTCGTGAATTTATGACTATGTGAAAATCTGTAATGTTGGAATTCGAAGAAAATTATGATTGTGTGGTAAACTGTGTGAATAACTTGAAGAGTTATCCCTTGTAAAGTTGGGTTTTGTGATATTTTACTGTGTGAAATTAATGAGTTATGACTGTGTGATAAACTGTGTGAATAATTTATATCCCTTATAAAGTTTGGATTTCGTGATAACTTTACTGTGTGATTATCTGTATGATTAACCTTAAAAGAAAACTTAATGTTGAGAATAAAGACCTTAGTGTTCACTACTCCTCGTTGTTGTGTTATTGTTTTTGGTAGCTCGCACTCTTTTGCCAGTGGCTTCGTGATCAAGCTGACTTAAGACTTGTTGAGTGTACTTTTTGCCAGTGGATTCGTGATCAAGCTGGCCTAAGCCTTATGCTCGGCTTATATTGTATAGACGTCTTGACATATTGACCAGCCGTCCGTTGTGTATACCTGGTTTGGTTGATACCCCAACCAAACTGGCACCGGAGTGGGTGCTGGTAGTATGTCCGGGCACACATGGAATATATCTGTGGGCTGTACCATGGAGGGTGGCCAAGTGGTGAACCCAGAATACACAAAGATAAAGTAAAGACTAATAAATAATGACAATGGAGTATTTCATAAGACTGATAAGTTTGGAATAATGAATGCGACGTTTAAGTTAGAATGTGGAAATGTTGTTTACGGACTTGTTTGCTTGGTTTGTAATAGTTTTTATTTCATTTTTCTATGTAATATATTCTATGTACAGGATGGTGGGTCCACTAACTTTTATGCAGGGTTGACTCACTATATTTTGGAATGGTAAGATAGTAAGTGGAATTTATTTAAATTTTTCGGGTGAGACCTCATCGCCACCACATGGAAGGAAACTACCGCTTGTCCTGAAGTGTGAGTGGAACTACTCTCTTGCCCGATAATTTCTTATTTTGCTGTGTGGTATTCTAAGGGAGTGTGTGTTATCCCTAAGACTTCGTTACTAAGTTATTTATTTAACTCACACCAGTACCGTGTGTACTGACCAGTGTGATTTTATCACCGGGTGCGTTCTTCGTGGAGCGTAGCCGGGTTCTTATTTTCAGGAATAGTTCGTGTTAGCGGTTGGAGTAAATTTTGTGATTCAGAGATCTTCGAGTGGATTTTAATTGTTATTTATTTTGCTTCGTGATCTTAATTTATTTATTTCTTGGCATTGTGGGCCATGTTGTATTTTATTATTTTGGAGTTATGGGACGATTGTAGTAGCTCTGATTCAAGTTTTGTAAAAATGTGGATTTCTTATTTTGTTATGGCAACATAATTCTCTTTATTATTATAAATTGTGATTTAGAATTTTATCATGGAGATCTCAATAAAAATGATTATTTTTTTTTGTTACTTAAAGTTTGTAAATTATTTTAAAGAGGAACATTTTTCAGCAAAGTTTACTATTTCAAATGTGTGACAAGTTGATTGTTTTTCACTCTCAGATTTTTGGGCAATTAAATACTGGTTGGGATATTATTGAATGGGTATTTGGTTGTCTAAAAATCGAGGTGTGACAGTCTTAATGGGACAAAGTTATACAATATAATATATATAAGTGTGTGTACACGTGTGTCTGTAAGAAAGCATATAAACTCACAAATTCTCTCTATCAAAACAACTCTCTGGAAAACCCTAGTCTCCCATGCACAAAATGCTGAAAAATGCTTGATATATATAGAACTTGAAGGCCCAAAGGCAAAATTGTCTATTCACTCATTTTATAGTTCGAGCGCTCGTGCTAGCTCGGGCTTGCTGCTTCTCAAATCTTTCAAAGGTTCCAAGAGATCAAAGGCCCAAGTATTAACATCCATATGAACTATCATTAAAAGTTCCATTACATACAATCGTAACTCACATAAACGAATACCGAAATACAGAAATACATCCATATACTGATAAATACAGGTACAAAGGGATTGTATTACATTGGATATCTTCGCTCCAGCTTGAGAGAGAGTGTTGGAATATTTAATTTTATTCCCTCCGTGATTTTTAGTATTTTTTATGATTTACATTTCCTTGTAATCGTTTTCCTTTGTTTCTTTCCTTTTTCATTATTTCCTTTTCTTTCTCCTTGCTCCTATATATATTGTGTAACATATTGAGAGAATTAATAAGATAAAAAGCTTTACCCTAAACTTCTTCTTATTGTTATCATTAGTATTATTATTGTTGTTGTTGTTACTATATATTATCTTCTTCACCCAACAAGATGAGTTCCCCCTTCAAGTAACTAGCTAAAAAGTGTTATAACAGAGTGTAAAATATCACACGACTCTTTCTAAAAGCTGACATTTTTTGCTTCCAATCCAAACATATATGCCATTCAGTGCCTAAATGCTTTTCAACCAACAACAGCTATATACTCAGTCCCATATAACGTAGTATTATTATTGTTGTTGTTGTTACTATATATTATCTTCTTCACCCAACAAGATGAGTTCCCCCTTCAAGTAACTAGCTAAAAAGTGTTATAACAGAGTGTAAAATATCACACGACTCTTTCTAAAAGCTGACATTTTTTGCTTCCAATCCAAACATATATGCCATTCAGTGCCTAAATGCTTTTCAACCAACAACAGCTATATACTCAGTCCCATATAACGTTTATATGTATGTTTGCGTGTGTGTTTGAAACTGAGTTATATCATCAAAGTGTAACTAAGCCAATTTTCTTTCTTTAAGAATGTGAGAAAAGTGTGGACTCAAATTACAATGGATCGAATTTCATAGAAAGCCACATTGACAGACAGGTCAACACTAGATCACTTCCATAGTACTGTATTGGATAAATATGTGTTTTGGTCATGTTTAAGGGCTAATAAAAGTGAGACCCACTTAAATTTTGAGTGGGGTCCTTATAGATTTGTGTTCTCCTCCATGAGGAGATGAAGTTTGGATATTCACATGTCCAAAACTTTTGATGGGTGAATAAGAAATGAATGCTCAAAGGTTGCCCCTTACAAGAAATAGTTGAAATGAAAAAGGTTCACAACTTGCCTTGTCCCACATAGGAAAATAGAAGAAGTCTTTAGTGTATTTGTTAGGCTCTTTCATGTTTTGGGTTTGGACCCCAAGGGGTTACCAGTTTTGTGGAAGGGGGAGGACCTAAGGCCCTTTGGGTTTACTCCACACGCGCGCGCCACCATCCGACCGGCCGGGTCGGGGTCGTGGGTGCGGGTGACACACAGTATTTCTTTTTAGGCCCTCAAGTTTTGGTTTTTTGCGAATTCTGTATTAAGAGACCTTTGGAATTTCTACATATGTTTTGCATTGCAGAAATTCTTGGAATGACAGAAGGGTTACAGAAATTGAAAATACTCTGTGATTTATTTCACAGAGTAAATTCGTCCAATTAATCCCTATATACATGTATATCTCTCCCTCAATAAATACACAGTTTGACACAGACTGTTCTTCAAGAGTTCCTCCTTCCAGTTCTTCAATTTTCAAAGAGAGTGTCACAGACATAGTTGGTACGCTGGAGCAGTTGACACCATGCTTGTCAACTATTAGTTACCGCTGTATCCTGGAAGACAGACGTCGGAGATCCTCGAGCACTTTTGGTGAGGCGGCGACTCTGTTTTAAGAAAACTGTGAAACATCACAGGCCTCAGTTTGATCAATTTTCAGTTTCTGCTTTCTATTAGTTACTGTAATTTTTATTTCTATACACACTTTCAATTTTTGTTTCATGTTTTCATAAGTTGTAATCGAAAATCTGTTTCTGTTCATTTTCGATTATATCAATATAATTTTTCCAACATATTTATCCTTGGATCACTTTCAATTTGTGTTGCTCAATAGCATGTATTTACCTTCTTAAGTTGTACCCAAAAACCCATTTGAGAGCAAAAATATCAACTGAAGTGTAGCTAAGTATACGAGGCCAGCCAAAGAAAAGGAACTACAACGCAGTAGAGAGTAAACAAAATACGGGAAGGTCAATCAGCTAGAAAACAGAATTGAGACCGTAGTATCATCCTATGTTGTGGGCCCCTTCATTAGAAAATGATTCTTAACACAATGTTACAAGTTTTATTAGACACGACGTTATATTTCAAACCCTGACATTAATGGCTACCTCACAAAATTTCGTGTATTTGTTTGAGTTAAAAAATTGTGTTTTATAATTAATTATAAAATTTATATTTTTTTTTAACAAAATAGACTTTAAACTCTAGACAGTTATTTTTAGTGACTTTTGTCTGAATTTATTTTGGGAGAGTTAGTAAAATTTCACTTGAAATACATGAAAACTAATTAAAATTTCAATGAACGCGTACACGGATATTAAGTGAAAAATCAAGTTTTCCAGGACCAATGAATGTAAAAATTTTGTTTTTTTTTTCCTTAAAACATATCACCAATGATATTAGTTTTGTAGCTCTCGTCAACACGATAAATTTAAGAAAAAACAGAGTTATAGATAAAAAATTATGAATGTTTAAAGTTTAAAAAATATTTTTGAATTAAAATCTCATACGGTACAACTCTCATATGGTATGAGTTAGTTGAATTGCATGCCTCGCGGGATAATTTTGAATTTTTTAAATTTATTTTATCTTTTTCTCAAAGATATGTATTTGGTAAGAGAGTTTTAATTAAATGAAGATATTCAATATCAAAAAATGTTTCTTGCTACTAATTAAGGTTGTATCTGTATAAGTGCCCCATCTATGGCAATTTGTTTACTAGTACCAAGCATGTGGTATCACTCACCTTCTTGTCAAATTTTACTAAAATTTCACAAAATTGTCATTTTAATTTGCGAGAACTTTTCCATAAATTTTACTAAACCCTAATTACCCCTTATAAATTCAATAGATAGGCAAAAACCAATACAGCCAAGCAATCACTAAACACGATATATAGCTACGAGTATCCAAAACCATAGAAACAAACAAGAAACAAAACTAAGCAGAGCAGCTCCTTAACTTACGCCCTATAGAGTCATGCTAGACTTACACAGTGAATTACACATTTTTTTTATACACAGCTTTAAATATTTGTATCTGTTTGAATTTTTTTACACTTTTTTATGTCTCACTTATATAGCACAGGGTACAAACATTTAAAACTGTGTGTGAAAAAAATACGTAAATCACTATGTGGTCTAGCATTTTTCGTATATATATATATGTGTGTATGTGTGTGTACGTGTACGGTGTATCTATATTCAGCTACATCAGTTATAAATACGATTGATGAGCGGAAAGGGTTTCAGAGACTTTGAAACAATGGCCGAATCGAAACAAAGAAGCCCCGATCGGCTTTCGCAATTGCCAGACAACATCGTCGATCACATCATGTCATTCCTCCGTGAAGAAGACATAGTCTCCACCGTCGTCTCCTCCAAATCATGGTGGCGCGTGAGGTCTACACACCACCCTGTTTTGAATCTCAACGAATTAACATTCGCTCATAAACATAGGCTTTTAACGTACGATCAATGTCTGGTCAAGTTCATCCACTTCGTTAAACAAACCCTTCAAAAATTTCGCAAATCCAAGGTACATTTGCAGAAATTCTCACTTTTCATGTTCTCTGCATATAGAATACATTTCAATGTTTTTGACGATTGGATTCGATTTGCTCTAAAGAACAATGTTTTCGAGCTAAGCCTGCGATTTTATACTCCCCAAATTTACGGTTTGCCCAAAATCCTATTTTCTTCCAAATCATTAACTGTATTGCGTTTGGTTCGATGCGAGTTAAGTGATCAAAATTTTAGTGATAAAACAAAATGTGAGTCTCTTCGAGAATTAATTTTGATTGAAGTAAATATATCCGAAAACGTATTCCAATGTCTCGTAAATAGCTTCCCTTGTATTACAAATTTTGTACTGAAGTGGTGCGAGGGGGTAAAAAATCTTAATTTGTCAAGTCTTAATGAACTCAACAACGTGGAAGTGCATGGCAATAGCTATTATAACGGTCGTAGTTATAAATTTGATGGTATAGACATTGAAGCTCTGGCTAGTCTTCGTTCTTTCAAGCTTTTTGGAGATAATTACGTTTGCGACATTAATCTTGATGGTTGTATAAATCTAGAAGTTCTATGCATGGATCGTGTCGTTCTTCAAAATTTATTTTGTCAAGACCTTGCTTCTAATTTTCCACTCCTTAAAACATTTTGTCTTTGCGAATGCAATAATTTGGGGAGGATTATGCTTGAGAGTCAAGGACTTGAAAGTTTAACTTTGCTCCGTGTTAAAGACATTGTGGATGCTACAATCGACACTCCCAATCTACGTTCATTTGAATATTACGGTGATATGGACAAGCTGTTCAGATTTTCAATCTATGCTCCGAGGCTATGTGAGGCCACAATCACCCATTTCAACAGCAATTTGAAGACCCCGCTTTTTTTCGCAAATTTGAGGGAATTGATTGGAAAGCTTAGTCCATCCAGGATTTTGTCATTGTTTATCTCAAGCAAGGTATGTTTAAGTACATATTTCATGGGTTTTCTTATTTGGGATTTAAAAGTTCTTGTTTGGAATAATATACTAATATTCTGTTTTTCCTTCACAGGAAACATTTGATCTAGAAGAACTTGGAAAAATTCAAATTCCTCAGCCGCGTCATGTAAAGCACTTGAAATTGAGCTTCCATCAAATACCATTATCAACGTATACTTGTCTTCCATCATCAGCTTACATTGGTCTTGTGGACGGAATACTTTGGAGTTGTCATCCGGAAAGTCTTTCTATAGTAACGGGTCACAAGGCAAACTGTGACGCCCCGCCCCGCCACGGTTCCCGGCGACGGGGTGTCAACCGGCGGAAGTACAACAATAACAGTAATAATAGTAGTCTTTGAGACTAATCGGGAACTCCCCGAGTCCTAGACTCCGAGGGTTACCTGAATAATATAAATTATTCATTTGGAAAACATTTATAAAATTTAAATCTGGTTTTCATATGAAACATTCTTTTCTTGAAACGAAACGTTTTTAATATAAGCAGCGGAAAATCAGAGTTTAGTTATCCTTTTATTTAAAAGTGGGTGGACTAACATTTGTCCAATTTAACAGAATAGGGTTTTTGAAACCAAATTATATTACATTATTTAATTGATAATCCCCACACACGGGGTCTTCAACTATAGCGGAAGCATTGTCAAGTCTCGGGGCCTTTGCCCTTATCTATATCACCTGAAAGAAAGGTTTAATAGTTCATAAGCCAAAGGCTCGTATAGTCATATAACCGCACAATAACATCTGTTATATATCATGCATGAGTGTAATGAATGCTAATGTCAATGCATGAAAACCATTTTCATGCCTTTTTAAACACTCACCCTCAATCGTCAATATCATTACCCGGACCATGGGCTTCCCGTCCACGTAGGCCTAGCCTCAAACGTGCGGGACTTTGGGCCTTACGAATTACACGGAGGCCTAGCCTTCAACGTTACGGGGGTTTCTTGCAGCACATCCCGCCAATTCGAGTTCCTAGTGGTACCCATCTCACACGCCTACCCACAATTCCGGGATTTCTAACTTTTCAAAATAAAATCCCTCCTAGAGGGTTTTATGCATGGAAGCCTCTAAGGTCTTCCCTTTTAAAACCTGGAAGCCTCTACGGTCTTCCTTTTTTTTTTAAAAAAATTTTGAAAGCCTCTAAGGTCTTTCATCCCAAAATCATTTTCGTGATTTTCGTGTTCATGCTTATGCTTATGAAATGATATGACATATGCGAGCTCTAAGCATCCAGACATATTCAATAATTCATAAGACAGATTATCAAGGCATGCTATCAATTCAAAGCAACACAATAGACATGCTGAAATTATCCAGGTAAACACATAAGGCATAGCAACTCAATTAATCCACTTAAGGCATAGCAGCTCAAGTAAACATGTAAATACACTATTAACATGTTATACAACTTTATTGAGGGTCATACGGAACTACCGTTCACCGAGGATAGACTGAATAATTAATCGGAATTGAAACTGGAACTGCTCAATCTGTTACAAATCTCAATATACAATAATGCGCGTATATTAGTGAGGTACAACACCTCAAAGCATGAGTACAACTACTATTAAAGTAAAGTACAACTCTTAAAGCTTAGGGTACAAGGTCCTTTAGCTCAAAACAGATTTAAGTACAACAAAGTAGAAGTTTTTATTAAACTGTCTAAGGTCGCGCGCGCGGGCCGCTCGCGCGGGACCTCGCTCGCGCGGGCCGCTCGTGCGAATGTATATAGAAAGGCCACGGGTTCAATTTAAAACAGTTTTCAAAATTATGCCTGGTCGCGAGCGAGACGTCACAGTGTCTTTTTTTTTTTTTTTTTTTTTTTTATTTATTTTTATTTTTTTTTTATTTTATTTATTTATTTATATATATATATTTTTTTTTTGAAATCAAAGGTTGGTTTTTTACCCATTTTGAAAACTGAATCAAAATTAGACTTCCAATATATGAATCTCTTCCTTTTTCCGCGTAGATTTCAAATATGAAATTAGTTTTTCAAGAATTAAAACACAGCTCTTGATTTTATCGAAAAACCGAATGGTGACAAAACTTTAATTTGACCGTTCGTCGCAACCATTGCGAATTAGCTTTTGAAATTTGAAATGGAGCCTCGTGGGATCGAGACATTTCATTTGATATAAAGAAATCACGTTTCTGTGACTGTTTTTCTGCTCGCTATTTTTTTTTTTTGGACCCTTAACAATATACATATGAAATATATATATATATATATATCTAACTGTATGAAATATATATGTATAAATATATCAACAGTGTGGAAATAATCATAACTTTACAATTAGAAATTTACCCAATTGTATTTTATAGACAGAGACAGAGAATTAATTAGCAATCCAAACCTTGATTGGGTTCACTAATTTCCCTCAATGTAAATATACATATATATATATATATGAAAACTATATATATTTATCCACACCAACAGATATATAAATTGAAATTGGAATAAGAAATTTACAGAAGCTTACCCAAACTAATTCCACAGCTTGAATCAATAACTTAAGATGAGTATAAGTTGTGTGTGTGAATAAACAATACATATGTGTTTGTGGTATGTGCTGCCGAGATAGAGAGGGAGAGTAGTGTGACTGTGAGTTGAGAGCTTGAGAGTTTGAGTGATTGGGGGGGGGGGGGGGGTTAGGTGTAGTATATATAAGTATAAAGTTCTTGGGCACTAAGCACATAGTGAGGCACTAAGCATATAGTGGGGCACTAAACATATAATACACATGCACATACACCCGCACTAAAATGCTGTTGGGTCCAATTTCACATAAGGAATCATCATGTGTGTTGAGCTCACGCTATGATACACACACACAGGTAAAATTATACTGCTCAAATTTCAAATCTGGTATATTTTTATTATCAAAACGCGAAAATAAAATATGTGACATTACATCCTACCCACCTTAAAAGAAATTTCGTCCGCGAAATTCGCACATAGATAATTATTAGCACAGAAAACAATTAACTCAAGCAGCAAATAATTGCGGATATTGATCGCGCATCTCTTTCTCATTCTCCCAAGTAGTCTCCTCGGTACCATGGTGACGCCACAAGACTCGAACCAAACGAATAGTTCTACCACGAAGTACATGCTCCTTAGCTTCCAGAATCTGTACGGGTTGTTCCTCGTAAGACGCATCTTGCTCCAACGGTAAATTAGTCCAATCTAAAACATGAGACGGATCAGGCTCATACTTCCGAAGCATCGAGATATGAAATACATTATGAACTTTTGCCAACTGCGGAGGCAAAGCCAACCGATAGGCAACTTCACCCACACGTTCCAAAATCTGGAAAGGTCCAATGAAACGAGGTGAAAGCTTCTTATCCTGTCCAAAACGAAGCACACCACGACGAGGTGAAACTTTGAGAAATACATGATCTCCAACTTCAAAGGACAAAGGTCTTCTCTTTTTATCAGCATAACTTTTCTGTCGACTCTGAGCAGTAAGTATCCTTGCACGAATTAGTTTTATCTTTTCAGTAGTTTCCCTTACTAGATCTGGTCCCAACAGAGACGCTTCTCCAACTTCTGTCCAACATACGGGAGAACGACACGGTCGTCCATATAGGGCCTCAAACGGTGCCATCTGAATACTTGCTTGATAACTATTGTTATATGCAAACTCGATCAATGGTAGGTGGTCTTCCCAACTACCTTTGAAGTCCATAACACAAGCTCGTAGCATATCTTCCAAGGTTTGTATAGTACGTTCTGACTGACCATCCGTCTGAGGATGAAAAGCCGTACTCAATCTCAATTCTGTTCCCAAAGCTTTTTGGAGACCCTCCCAAAACAATGAAGTAAACCGCGGATCTCGATCCGACACAATCGAAACAGGGACTCCATGTAACCGAATGATCTCTCGGATATACAAGCGACTAAGGACATCAACTGAATCAGTCAAACGCATTCCCAGAAAATGCGCAGACTTCGTCAAACGATCCACAATGACCCAAACGGCATCATGACCACGTGGTGACCTAGGAAGTGCTGTCACAAAATCCATTGTCACGTGCTCCCACTTCCACTCTGAAACTGGTAATGGTTGTAATAACCCTGCAGGTCTCTGATGTTCGGCTTTCACTTGTTGACAAGTCAAACAACGAGATACAAACTTAGCGACATCGCGCTTCATGCCCTTCCACCAAAACTGACGTCGCAGATTATGGTACATCTTGTTGCCTCCCGGATGTACCGCTAATCGTGAATGATGGAATTCCTTCATCACTTGTTCACGAACTGCCAATGGTACAAACAAACGGTCTTTGAACTTCAACCCTCGCTCGGAGTCAAAAGTCCAACCTTCTATAACATCACCTCGAAGAATTCGCATACGAAAAGTAGATGCTACAGGATCAGATTGTTGCTCATCTTTCACTTGTTGGATGATCGACGGTTGAGTCATAACAGAATATAATGAAATACGATCATCAGAGTCGTCAAGCTCTACCTCAAACTCCCCAATCTGATCGAGCATGTTCCATTCCTGAATGGCCAGACAAGCCAATGAACCTCGTGACTTGCGACTCAGCGCATCAGCCACTACATTTGCCTTTCCTGGATGATACTGTAGTTTAAAGTCATAATCTTCTAAGTACTCCATCCATCGACGTTGTCGAAGATTCAAATCGCGTTGAGTAAAGATATACTTCAAGCTCTTGTGGTCTGAAAAGACATCAAATCGTTCCCCATATAAGTAATGACGCCATGACTTTAAGGCAAACACAACGGCAGCAAGCTCTAAATCATGAGTTGGATAATTCTGCTCATGAGGCTTCAACTGGCGCGAACCATAGGCAACAACCTTTCCTTCTTGCATAAGTACACACCCCAAACCAAGAAGTGAAGCATCACAATAAACTGCGTAGTCAACACCACGCTCCGGAATAATCAAAACCGGTGCAGAAGTCAATCGAGTCTTTAAAAGTTGAAAAGCTTTCTCGCACTCCTCAGTCCAAATGAATTTCACCCCTTTTTGTGTCAGCTTAGTCAAGGGTGAAGCAATACGAGAAAAGTCCCTTACAAAGCGACGGTAATAGCCTGCTAAACCCAAGAAACTACGTATCTCAAATACGTTCTTAGGTGGCTGCCAATCCATAACAGATTCAATCTTTGATGAATCAACTGACACTCCATCTCTCGAGACAACGTGTCCCAAAAATTTCACTTCTGTCAACCAAAAATCACATTTAGATAATTTACCGAACAATCGGTGAGTACGCAATACTTGTAAGACAATCCTTAAGTGTTCCTCATGAAGTTCCTTAGAGGAAGAATAGATGAGAATATCATCAATAAATACAATCACAAACTTATCCAAATAATCGTGAAATACTCGTTGCATAAGATCCATAAATGCTGCTGGAGCATTGGTCAATCCGAATGGCATAACCATAAACTCAAAATGTCCATACCGGGACCTAAAAGCTGTCTTCGAGATGTCTGACTCTCGAATACGGAGTTGATGATAACCCGATCTCAGATCAATCTTGGAGAAACAAGTGGAACCTTTAAGTTGATCAAACAAATCATCTATTCTTGGAAGTGGATACTTATTCTTGATCGTCACATGATTGAGTTTCCGATAATCAATACACAATCTCAGTGTTCCATCCTTTTTCTTAACAAAGAGAACAGGAGCTCCCCACGGGGATACACTCGGGCGAATAAAACCCTTACTCTGGAGATCTTCCAACTGAATCTTCAACTCCTTCAATTCTGCTGGTGCCATACGATATGGCGGAATAGAAATAGGCGAAGTGCCTGGCACAAGATCGATTGCAAAATCGATAGCACGAACAGGTGGCAATTCGGATAAGTCTTCTGGAAAGACGTCAGGAAATTCACAAACAATGGGTGGCAATTCCACAAGAGAACTGCCCCTCTCCATGGCCAATAAACTAGCCAGAGTTCCAAGAGAAGAATATAAACTATTCCGTGAAAACAACGAGGGTAGCGGCAAATCCAACTGATCGCCCTCGAATCTACAACTGTCTCCCTCAGGAGTGAAAAGAGTAACCCGGCGCTTAAAACAATCTATGAAAGCTCGATACTCGACCAACCAGTCCATCCCAAGGATGACATCGAATCCTAAATTCGGCATAACAATCAAATCAACACTCAATTGCTGGTCTGCTATCAAAAGCATACAGCTACGGCAAACATGATTCAAATGAATAACACCTCCAACTGGAGTATCAACAGATAAGACATGCTCCAAGCATTCTATCTCTAACCCTAATACTGATGCGAATGCTGATGAGATGAATGAGTGTGATGCACCAGTGTCAAACAATACAGATGCCCAAGAGTTAAATAATGGGACGATACCTCGGATCACAGAAGGTCCGGCATTCCCAGAAACATGATAAGTAGATGACATAGGGAGAGCAAAATTCCTTCCTTGGGGTTCTTGGTTTTGTCGTGGCTGAATGCCACCACGGTTATCTGTCCTCTGATAATTACCCTGGTTCCCTCTGTTCTGGTAGGGTTTCACGCTTTGAGCGGATACTGCCTGAGATGGTGAATAGTATGGTGTTGAACCGATCGACTGAGATTTCTTGGGTGGTGGTTGAGGGCAAAACTTGATAAAATGATTTGGATCACCACATCGGAGACAAACTTTCTCCCCAGCAGCATTCACACCTCGCTGTAACCCCAATTGTTGAGAACTTCGATAAGAAGATCTCTGTTGTGAATGGGCTCGTTGCTGCTGTTGTTGTGGAGGTTGGGACTGCAATTGAGACCTAGTCTCTGCCTTGGCCTTCTTAAACTGACCGGTGCTCTTGGCTGGAGTAACCATCTCCCTGGCCCTTTTTAGATCTAAATCTACACTTTCAACACCCAACGCCCTTGTCAAAGTATCAGCATAAGTGGTGATAGGCGTGCTAGCCAGACTTTTCCGAATGTAGGGTCGAAGACCAGAGGCAAAACGTGTAGCCTTGAAATGATCACTGATCAACTGCTCTTGTGCAAAACGAGCCAAAGTGGAAAACATAGTAGCATATTCTGTCACTGACATGTCTCCCTGCTGAAGGGTAAAGAATTCAGCCCTTTTTGCATCCCTCTGTACTTCTGGAAAGTAGTTATCGAGGAAAAGACTCTTAAATGACTTCCAAGTCATGCCAGCAAGTGGATGAACACTCACAGTACAATCCCACCAATGGATAGCTTCTCCAGAAAACAAATATGTAGCCAACTTGATGCGGAGAGCATCCTCATGAAGGTCAATGAATTCGAATATCTTTGTGATATGCTGAAGCCAATCCTCTGCAGCCATCGGGTCAGAGCTTCCAGAGAACTGTGGCGGCTTCCTAGCATCGAAATCTTTGGTAATCAGCCGCTCCCGAGCTCTAGCGGGATTGGTCTCACCTCTCGGAGTACGAGGGGAAGGAGGCGGCATAGCATCTCTAACTGCCCTTGCAATTACATCAACAACATTCTGTAATCCTTGCGGTCCATCAAGAATATCATCCGGTCCTGTGGAGGCTTCAGACTCAAATGCAACATCATGTGCGTGACCTCGACCACGACCACGACCACGACCTCGACCACGACCACGGCCTCGACCTTGACCACGTCCTCGAGCACGACCTCGACCTCTGCCTCTAATTGGGACCGAAGCATCCGATATCTGTTCATCAGCCTCGAGCTCAATACTGGGATTCTCACGGCGCGGCGGCATAACTATAATAAGTTCAAATTGAGTAAACGAATCACACAACATGATCTAATCACAAAGTGTATTCAATAGCACACGTGTATGTCAAGCATAACAAGTAAACAATTAACATCTCAAGTTACTAAGTAACATATTAACACATATCAAAACATATGTCTTTTACTAACTAACATGTCTAACATGTCAACAAAATTAAATGTGCGAGCACATAACCCGGCGTCCAAAGTATTCGACCCGGTTACGCTCTGATACCATTCTGTGACGCCCCGCCCCGCCACGGTTCCCGGCGACGGGGTGTCAACCGGCGGAAGTACAACAATAACAGTAATAATAGTAGTCTTTGAGACTAATCGGGAACTCCCCGAGTCCTAGACTCCGAGGGTTACCTGAATAATATAAATTATTCATTTGGAAAACATTTATAAAATTTAAATCTGGTTTTCATATGAAACATTCTTTTCTTGAAACGAAACGTTTTTAATATAAGCAGCGGAAAATCAGAGTTTAGTTATCCTTTTATTTAAAAGTGGGTGGACTAACATTTGTCCAATTTAACAGAATAGGGTTTTTGAAACCAAATTATATTACATTATTTAATTGATAATCCCCACACACGGGGTCTTCAACTATAGCGGAAGCATTGTCAAGTCTCGGGGCCTTTGCCCTTATCTATATCACCTGAAAGAAAGGTTTAATAGTTCATAAGCCAAAGGCTCGTATAGTCATATAACCGCACAATAACATCTGTTATATATCATGCATGAGTGTAATGAATGCTAATGTCAATGCATGAAAACCATTTTCATGCCTTTTTAAACACTCACCCTCAATCGTCAATATCATTACCCGGACCATGGGCTTCCCGTCCACGTAGGCCTAGCCTCAAACGTGCGGGACTTTGGGCCTTACGAATTACACGGAGGCCTAGCCTTCAACGTTACGGGGGTTTCTTGCAGCACATCCCGCCAATTCGAGTTCCTAGTGGTACCCATCTCACACGCCTACCCACAATTCCGGGATTTCTAACTTTTCAAAATAAAATCCCTCCTAGAGGGTTTTATGCATGGAAGCCTCTAAGGTCTTCCCTTTTAAAACCTGGAAGCCTCTACGGTCTTCCTTTTTTTTTTTAAAAAATTTTGAAAGCCTCTAAGGTCTTTCATCCCAAAATCATTTTCGTGATTTTCGTGTTCATGCTTATGCTTATGAAATGATATGACATATGCGAGCTCTAAGCATCCAGACATATTCAATAATTCATAAGACAGATTATCAAGGCATGCTATCAATTCAAAGCAACACAATAGACATGCTGAAATTATCCAGGTAAACACATAAGGCATAGCAACTCAATTAATCCACTTAAGGCATAGCAGCTCAAGTAAACATGTAAATACACTATTAACATGTTATACAACTTTATTGAGGGTCATACGGAACTACCGTTCACCGAGGATAGACTGAATAATTAATCGGAATTGAAACTGGAACTGCTCAATCTGTTACAAATCTCAATATACAATAATGCGCGTATATTAGTGAGGTACAACACCTCAAAGCATGAGTACAACTACTATTAAAGTAAAGTACAACTCTTAAAGCTTAGGGTACAAGGTCCTTTAGCTCAAAACAGATTTAAGTACAACAAAGTAGAAGTTTTTATTAAACTGTCTAAGGTCGCGCGCGCGGGCCGCTCGCGCGGGACCTCGCTCGCGCGGGCCGCTCGTGCGAATGTATATAGAAAGGCCACGGGTTCAATTTAAAACAGTTTTCAAAATTATGCCTGGTCGCGAGCGAGACGTCACAGTGTCTTTTTTTTTTTTTTTTTTTTTTATATTTATTTTTATTTTTTTTTTATTTTATTTATTTATTTATATATATATATTTTTTTTTTGAAATCAAAGGTTGGTTTTTTACCCATTTTGAAAACTGAATCAAAATTAGACTTCCAATATATGAATCTCTTCCTTTTTCCGCGTAGATTTCAAATATGAAATTAGTTTTTCAAGAATTAAAACACAGCTCTTGATTTTATCGAAAAACCGAATGGTGACAAAACTTTAATTTGACCGTTCGTCGCAACCATTGCGAATTAGCTTTTGAAATTTGAAATGGAGCCTCGTGGGATCGAGACATTTCATTTGATATAAAGAAATCACGTTTCTGTGACTGTTTTTCTGCTCGCTATTTTTTTTTTTTGGACCCTTAACAATATACATATGAAATATATATATATATATATATATCTAACTGTATGAAATATATATGTATAAATATATCAACAGTGTGGAAATAATCATAACTTTACAATTAGAAATTTACCCAATTGTATTTTATAGACAGAGACAGAGAATTAATTAGCAATCCAAACCTTGATTGGGTTCACTAATTTCCCTCAATGTAAATATACATATATATATATATATATATGAAAACTATATATATTTATCCACACCAACAGATATATAAATTGAAATTGGAATAAGAAATTTACAGAAGCTTACCCAAACTAATTCCACAGCTTGAATCAATCACTTAAGATGAGTATAAGTTGTGTGTGTGAATAAACAATACATATGTGTTTGTGGTATGTGCTGCCGAGATAGAGAGGGAGAGTAGTGTGACTGTGAGTTGAGAGCTTGAGAGTTTGAGTGATTGGGGGGGGGGGGGTTAGGTGTAGTATATATAAGTATAAAGTTCTTGGGCACTAAGCACATAGTGAGGCACTAATAAGCATATAGTGGGGCACTAAACATATAATACACATGCACATACACCCGCACTAAAATGCTGTTGGGTCCAATTTCACATAAGGAATCATCATGTGTGTTGAGCTCACGCTATGATACACACACACAGGTAAAATTATACTGCTCAAATTTCAAATCTGGTATATTTTTATTATCAAAACGCGAAAATAAAATATGTGACATTACACAAACAATGATTTCATAAAGGTACTTGAAATGGCATTTCCGCAACCCATTCTCACCTCTTTGTATGTGTATGCATGTTCCCCCACCCCCCACCCCCCATCCTTGTGTTTTCTTTATATGTGCCTAAAGTACAACCAAAAAACTTAATTCTGTACCAAATGAAACATTGGTCTTTGTATTAAAAATGGTTGTCAGTGAATATAGATTGACAATGTGTACTTGAATTGCAGGCTTTGTATGATGAAGTGGGGGAAAACAGAAGGATGCAAAATTGTTGCATGTCTAGTCATATCAAATGTTGGCGGCATGATTTGAAGGACTGTGAGATGGAAGGGTTTTCAGGTTCAAGCTATAAGGGAACTCTAGCACCAAAACAGGACATCAATTTTAAATTTACATGGTAGTTTTATCAAAGGATTTTTTTTAATCTTGAGAAGGTTGTATCAAATTTGATGCTTTTGTTCGAGTATTTTGTGCTTCAAATTTCGTACATTTATCTTCCAAACTTCATTGAGTTAATAAATAGGAATCTTGTTTATTTCAATCAAATCAAATACCGCAGAGGCGGACTTAGGTCCTATCTAAGTTGGTTAGCACCAACTCCATGTATGCCATTAGTGCAGATTGGAATCTCCCCTCGCCCTTTTCTAATTAAAAGAAGAAGCAGAAGAAGAAGAAGAAGAAGAAGAAGAAGAAATTTGACTAATGACTAACTATAGCTAAAAAAAAAAAAAATGCTTTCTTGAGAGAAAAAACTCATTTCTTATCATCGTGATTATTGATTAGTCCACTGTCCACATAATCTCTGTATACACAGATCTACCAGCACAGCCATCTTAACCATACGATAATGCCCTCCAAAACTTAAGGCTCCATATTAGTTGAGAGTCTCTTGTTCTGCATAGTTCATTTGAAAAGGAAAAAAAGGTCTAATACACAGTAAAAATGAGAAGTTTCTGTTATCGCACGTTTTCGACTTATTAAAATCTTTCCACTTCATACTAGTCCATTGAAAGAAGTTAACTAGAAACCAGGGAGACAGACCTACATTGCCCAGCCTTGCAAAAATTGTCGTATCCACAATGACTGGTTACAATTTGCTTTAAACAACAATGTCGCCGAGCTAAACTTCTGCTTGTCTACTTCCCAAATTTATACTTTGCCATTGCCCAAAATCCTATTCTCTTCCAAATCATTAACTGTGTTACGTTTGATTGGATGCGACTTAAGTGATCAAAATTTTGTTCATAACTCAAAATGTGAGTCTCTTCGAGAGTTAATATTGCATCAACTTTGTATATCAGAAATTGCATTCCAGTGTCTCATCAATATCTTCCCCTGTATTACAAATTTTGTTCTCAGGTGGTGCGAGGGGTTAAAAAATCTTAATTTTGACTAATCTTAGTAAACTCAACAACTTTGAAGTGTATGGCAACCGATTTTACCATCGTTTTCATAAATTTGATAGTATGCATTGAAACTCTGGGCCTTCGTTCCTTTTCTCTTGGCGATCTTCACAAGTGTGACGACATTGATCTTGATGGTTGTAGAAATCTAGAAGTTCTGCACATAGATTCTGTCGTTCTTCCAAATTTATGTTGTCAAACCCTTTCTTCTAACTTTCCACTCCTTAAAAAATTTTACCTTTCCCGATGCGATAATTCGGGGAGGATTAGGATTGAGAGTCAAAGCCTTGAAAGTTTAACCTTGCTCCATGTTGAAAACATTGTGAATGCTACAATTGACACGCCCAATCTACATTCATTCGAATATATGGGCAATTTAGAAAAGTAGTTCCTATTTTCAATCTATACTCCGAGGCTATGTGCCGCCACAATCACCCAGTTCAGCGGCGCTTTGAACACTGCGCTTTTTTCCACAAAGTTGAGAGAATGGATCGGAAAGCTTAGCCCGAGAAGGATTTTATCATTGTATATCTCAAGCGAGGTATGCTTAAAAAAAAAAGGTATTTCATTGGTTTTGCTTATTCATAAGTTCCTGTTTTGAATAATCTAGTATTGTGTTTTTTCATTCACAGGCAGCATTCAATCTGGAAGAACTAGGAAAAATTCCAATTCCTAAAATATGCCATGCAAAGCACTTGAAATTGTCCTTGTATTCAACATCATCAACTTATATTGGTCTAGTGGACGGACTACTTTGGAGTTGTCATCCAGAAACTCTATCTACAGTAACAACTTACAAGGCCAACAATGATTTGAATTACTTTTTTGGAATCTATCCTAGCCTATTGGTAATTAATAATTGTACTGTCTCTTTAATTATCTCTGCCTTTAGGGGCTGTCCCAGAAAGTTTTATTGTTTTGGTGGGGGAGGGTTGGTGGGGAGGACGAGGGCTGGAGTTTAAAGGCCCTGGATTACCCATTAAAAAAATGCTTACAATGGGGTTTGGGGGCAGCTCCCCAAGGGGATTTTTTTTGGCCTGTTTATACAACTTTTTTGGAGTACGATTTTCTGTATCACAAGGACTACAGTTTTGGGTGAGGTTTTTTGGGCCATTTTGAGAGTTTTGAAGGTTTGATGCTTTTAGTCCTCGTTTCGTATAGTGAATTTTGATATTCCTCTCCCCTTTTTAGCTCCGCATCTGCGTATATCTTGTCACTGCTTTCCATACTAATGTTTGACCGTAATTTGAAATTTGAAAAACTTAAGACTGATGTTAGATCAATTTGGAGTATGCTAAACTGAGAAGTGGGAGTAAAATATGGTGGATCAAATATAAGTATGATAAGTTGAATTACAATTAGGATTACAATTTGACCAATATTAATTCTTATTTGTTTGGAATTCATGACTTGACTTATGGTTTAGCTTTGAATTAGATTAAAATTAATAATGCAAAATTCGCATAGACCATTTTGTAAAAGCTATAAATTTGGAAGGGTCACTGTGTAAATTAATTAAAATTGTTACAGTAATATGTACATACCAAATTTATTCAGAAATTTTGCAGGGGCCAAATGTAAGTAACAATTATAGGTAAGAGATTAGTAATTTTGAAAAGTTTTGGCCCCCACTTGTCTCTTGTATGCTCCTCCCACGTTTGTCTTTACCATACTTTCTTTGTTTATTCTCTCTCTGTGCTGAACTATGTTAGAATTGCTACATATGCACCTAAAAAAGTTACTTTTGTTCCAAACAAAACGTAAGTGTTTGTAAGAAGAACGATTGTGGATGAAGATAATTTGACGTATTTGATTTGAAGGCTCTGTGTGGTGAAGTGAGGGAAAGAATGATGCAAAATTGTTGCAATTCTCGTCGTATCAAATGTTGGCGGCAGGATTTGAAGGGTTTTGAGGTAGAACAGTTTTCTGGGACCAGCTACATGGAAACTCTGGCACCAAACCAAACCATCAGTTTCAAATTTAAATGGCAGTTCTGTCAAACGTGTTTTTTAGAAGGTTTATTCAAATGTTTGATGCGTTGGTTTGAGTATTTTGTGCTTCAAATTTTGTACATTTGATCTTAAGTGGTACAACTGTTAAATATCTGTGAATCAAATTTTGGAATTCTAAGTCATACCATTACGTTAAACACAATGTTTTTTTTTTTTTTTATTAATTTCAAAATGTCTTTAAGCTGAGTTAAAAATGAATCCGAGATATTTATATACACACAGATTTTTAAGGGCCTGTTTGGAAGAATTTAGAATAAAATTTGGTTTAGTTCAAGTATAATTTTTTTCTTTTAATTTAGCTTATGTTTGAGAACTAAACTTTTGGTGTGACAAAAAGCCAATTTCAAAAGAATTTTTAACCACGAAGGGGAGTGGCCAAGTGCTTTGACCCAAGGATTAGCATGTAAGAGGTCTCATGTTCATATATTCCCCCATACATTTTAGATGGTGGGAGCTAATTGGTGGGTCCACTACCAACAACATACCAAAAAAAAAAGAAGAGAATTTTTCGGCTGGTAATAGACTTTTGTGCAAGAAATGGACCATAACAAAACACCTAAATTTACAAATTTGATTTACAACTGGCTCTTTGGGTCCCAAACAACCTTTCTTGCAATCTGCAAGTTTACAGTGACCTACCACAGTAAGTATGAGTGATTTGTGATACAAAACTTGAGAAGAATAAAAACACAAATTAAGTTTTGGGTGGTTCCCATTGTTGAAAGTGGGCGAACTGTCAGTTATATGTGTTTAAAAAAATATTTGGAATACAAAAATTAGGAAGCATAAAAACACAAAAGTAGTGTTTGGACATGAACTGGGATATTCAAAGAAACAAATCGACCCAAACAACACCTAACATAAGCAAGTAATTTTCTAGTAGGCCAACGCATATTGTGATCTCTCCAGTCCTAGCGTTTAAAGAGTTATTTTCTCCAGTCCTAGCGTTTAAACCTCATCTTTCGGCTAGGGTTTATATATAAACTAGTAATAATTTGTGCCAGGGCACGAAGCGAAAAAAAAGAAAAAGAAAAAAAAATTAAATAATTTAAAAAATCAAATCTTTTGCGTAAAATTGTCCATATCATTCAAATCCATGTGAATACATTAGTTCCGCGGGCACAACAATATATTTTCAGTTCATTGCTTTTGATTTTGAAATTAAACTGAGATATGGTTGGAATTTTTATAACTGATTCATAGATATCATCACTACAAAGACAAAAAATGTGATAAAAGACTGCAAAAAAATAAAATAAAA
This sequence comes from Hydrangea macrophylla, assembly GCA_033977485.1. Classification (NCBI taxonomy): domain Eukaryota; kingdom Viridiplantae; phylum Streptophyta; class Magnoliopsida; order Cornales; family Hydrangeaceae; genus Hydrangea; species Hydrangea macrophylla. Next base: position 143,754,259 of record CM066991.1, read on the forward strand.
AAATAAATAGGAAATATATTTTCTTTCCCCCTTCCTTGACTGGGTCACTTTTTCCTTTCCTTTACTTTCCTTTCCTTTCCTTTCCTTTCTTTAATTGAGTATATCATTTTCTCTTTCTCTTTATTGGAGATTGCTGTTTTCTCCTTCCCTTTGTGGGAGCGATTTACATTCACCTTAATTAAAAAATATTGATAAGAGAAAGTATTGTCAATACATGTCCCAAAATTTGAGTTATTTAAAAGTAATAAATATGCACAAACTATTGATCTCGTTACCTGAGCAAGTATGTCTCTGTTTAACTCATTTTCTTCTCGAAAGACAATGCCAACGTTTCTTTTTTTCTTTTTCTTTTTTTTTTTTTAAATTGTACCTATTGGATAAAACATCTTAAGTTACAGTTACTAATAACGTAAAATAAAAGGAAAAAAAATATCTACACTCATGATTTTCTTTAGGTCTCCGTCCATCTGCAAAATATTGAAAGAATCAATACAGATAGCTCAGCTAAAAAATAGAACAGTTTTATGTTCATAATAAAATAATCTAAAATCACAAAAAATTAGGATATAATTAACCAAATAGAGGAATTAAAAATGGAATAAAAAGTGTAAAATGAAAATATATCTATCACAATGGGCAGTAAAAAAAGGGGAAAAAAAGAAAAAATAACCAAACTATAGTAAAAGCTAGTTCTAGCTACACTAACTATAGTAAAAGTTAATGTATTGAGGGTTTTTTGTTTCTTTCATTCAGGGCATAACCTATAGTAAAAGCTAGTTCTAGCTACACTAGTCCTTTCCTTTCCTTTCCTTTCTTTAATTGAGTATATCATTTTCTCTTTCTCTTTATTGGAGATTGCTGTATTTCCTTCCCTTTGTGGGAGCGATTTACATTCTCCTTAATTAAAAAATATTGATAAGAGAAAGTATTGTCAACACATGTCCCAAAATTTGAGTTATTTAAAAGTAATAAATATGCACTAACTATTGATCTCGTTACCTGAGCAAGTATCTGCCACACTCGTCCCAGGAATTCATAATTTTATCATGCATATTTGTAATTTGGAAGTTTATCAATGTTAGTTGCTAATTAATGGTGATGAGGTTGACTGTGAGTCAACGGTAAGGTGTCAGTGAGAACACGGGAACATGGCACTTCATGTTGCATTGGCATTGTTATATCAGTTTGAGCACTGTGGTGAGAACGTGAGTGACACGTTAAATAAAAAGGTAGGTTGTGTAGAGATTCCACAGAATATAGTTTTCGGACGTTATTTTTGGACCCAAATGAAACTTAGTCGAAAACTTTTGAAATTTATAGTTTTCACTCGTAAAGTTATAAAATGGACGTGCGCGAAGTTTCGAGAGCTAATTAGAAGTTTGAGGAACTCGTGGGGAGGTAAACGCGATTTCCAAAGAGTTTTTCTATAAATGGGGGGTGGGGTGGGGTGAGATTCATTCTCATCCAAAACTCACAAAATATCTAGAGAGAGGAGAGAGAAGGGAGATTTGGTTGCCACGAGCTTGCCGACGACATACGACGACCTTTCGTCCGTCAGTTTTTCACCAAATTCAAGATTTGAACTCGTGGAGGTGAGATCTACGTTTTGATACTACTTAGGCCGTGTTTGGCCATTTTTTTGTTAAAATCTTAATTTTAAACTTTTGGGAAAAACAGGTATAAACTTGTAGGAATTTTGTCAAATTCGAAATCCGACGATTATTTGACCTCCTAGTCGATTCTTCAAAGTTTGGGAGAAATCGCACGAGGTATGAAGTTCTAACTTGTGAAATATAGAGAAATGCATGTTTTATATTTCGACGACGAAATCGAGATCCGGGCAAAATCCATGCGTTAATTGTAGGCCCGTTAATTATGCACGCGCTAAATTGTGAAAAGCATGTCTAAATTTACGCGAGCACGTTGAGTTGTCTATGTGGGTCAAAGGGGAGTCTTATACAAATTCATGCCGGAGTAAGCTTCTCGATGTTTGAGAATTTGAGTAGCGACGGCTACTGTGCATGATTGTAGGCTTGGACTTGCCATGGCACTTGTGGGGATGTAATGGTTGTAGGCTTGGACTTGCCTTGACATCACAGTTTAAGGCTTGGACTTGCCGCTACCGGATGAATGCGTATTTTTCTCCCTAGAGACTATTGATATGATTATGAGATTAAAGCATGTTTTGTTATATATTGCATAAGTTAGACTTGTACGCTCAGCATATAGCTGAGCAGTGGAGATGTATTCCATTGCAGGTAAGAAGAAAGACAAGAAAAAGCGTGATGAGTGAGGCCGTTAAAGAACGCCAGGGGAATCACTTGTTTATATTTTTGTTCCTATTTCCTAAACTGGTATCAAGGAATTGGGTTATGTAATACGTTGTAATAGATCCTTGGATTAGTTCCGTAGTATGGTAATCCTGTATTTGAACGTCTGTGGTTATGTTTAAATGTTGTAATTCAGTTATGGTTGTGATTGTTGTTGAGATGGAGAAGCATGAGTTGAAATTTTTCATACAGGTTGCCCAGCAGGGGAGCAGTCTACTGGACCAGGGAGCAGTCGACTGGATCCCGTGGGATTGAGACACTGAAAGTGAATAGTAATGGAAACAGTCGACTGGACCCTTGATCAGTCGATTGAGTCACTGTTGATTTTGGCTACTGCTTTTATATGTGACAAAGCCAGTCGACTGTACCATCAATCAGTCGACTGGACCCCTTTTTAAAATGTTGCATTTTGATTCTGCATAACACAGTCGACTGGGAAAGTGATCAGTCGACTGAACTACTGTAGATTTTAGCTACTAATCCAAATAGTAACCAGTGCAGTCGACTGAGTTCCCTGATCAGTCGACTGGACCTCTGTTGAGAATTTTGGGTTTTGGTTTCTGCTAGGCACAGTCGACTAGACCTGAGGCACAGTCGACTGAACCTCTGTTTTCAAAACTGATTCTTTTGGACGTGTTTCCAATTGGCCAAATCTTTTTATAACTCTGATCCCAATAGATTTTTTCAACTCAGAGGGCATTGTTTTCTAAAGTTTTAAATACTTAGGGTTGTTTTAAAGTTCTTTCCGCTGTGTATAGTTATATGATGTTTGGATGAGCCTTAGTGACGTGCCACGGGTCCTATTTCTACGCGTAGTGGGATGGGTCGTGACAGTATCTCTCTGTTTAACTCATTTTCTTCTCTAAAGACAATGCCAACGTTTCATTTTCTTTTTCTTTTTTAAATTGTACCTATTGGATAAAACATCTTACATTATAGTTACTAATAACGGAAAATAAAAGGAAAAAAAATATCTACACTCACGATTTTCTTCAGGTCTCCGTCCATCTGCAAAATATTGAAAGAATCAATACAGATAGCTCAACTAAAAAATAGAACAGTTTTATGTTCATAATAAAATAATCTAAAATCACAAAAAATTAAGATATAATTAACCAAACAGAGGAATTAAAAATGGGAAAAAAAAGTGTAAAATGAAAAGATATCTATCACAATGGGCAGTAAAAAAAGGGAAAAAAAGAAAAAAATAACCAAACTATAGTAAAAGCTAGTTCTAGCTACACTAACTATAGTAAAAGTTAATGTATTGAGCTTTTTTTGTTTCTTTCATTCAGGTCATAACCTATTTAGCGTATTGAGTTTACAGTAACCTACATGTTAATATTAGTTTCAAGTAATGCTATGTTTCTCAAATTTAGTTATTTCAATAATTTAGTCATTTCTAAAACATGTTGTAGAGACCTTCAATAATGTTGGATTACTTCAACACTCTCGAATGAAAAATCAAGTGGTCCCAATACTATACAAATCTAAGAAGCATAACATTACTTAGTAGTTTCAGATATATAGTTGTGCTGTGGCCCACACATCTCTTCAACTACTTAACCAATTTTAAAATAAATTTGCAATTGGGTTACTGCTTGACTCATGAAATAGTCTTGACCATCAATATCACCAAGAAGAAGGTGACAAATTTGATGAAAGTAATTTTTATTTTTTTTGGTTTGTGGGATGGTTTGGATTTATTGTAGGCCTAAGTTTAATGGCCTCTAAACTTTAGCTCAACAGTCCCTAAGCCCAACCCTAACCCAATTACCCTCGGTCTATTTGTTACCCCTAAGCCAACCCTAGCCTTAAAATTATAACTTATTTTTGGTTTAAGGACTGTTTGGCTTAAGGGATTTTAACTTGAGGGTTGAAGTAAGAGCTTTTGACAGAGCTATTTTTAATGTTGATCCATCTCTAGGAATAAACTGTGCCCGAGCCCATTGATAAAAAATAAGAATAAATTCCATTAGTTTAAACTATGGTAAAAAATAATTAAAATTTTCTTTTTCCCTTTCCTTCCTTTTTTTTGGATCCGTACCCATTGATCAGGCTTATATTAAGTAAAATCAATATCAAAATCAATATAAAAATAAACTTTAGTAAATGCACTATTACATTAGAAATGCACAATTCGACAAATCAAATTTCCACCAAAATAGGTTCTCTAAAGTAAAAAAACAAATGAGGGGGTTATTGGAATTCCCAATCAGAATATAATAATTACTGTGTTAAACACTCTAGTTTTGTACCGACACACTAAGATCATCAAGAAAAACACAAAAGTCAACAAAATTAGAGAATTCTTTTGCAAAATTAGGGCCTGTTTGGCAACAAATTTGTTTTTGTCATTCCATCTAAAAAAAATTGTAATTGGTCAAAAGCTGCCCAAGGTAGCTTCTGAATCGCAAATTTTTGCTAGTGATTCACATTATTTTGCGAGTGAATCGTAAAATCCACAGGTTTTCAAGTTTTCAGTATAGGCATTTGGGAGGGTATAAATAATAAAAGCATAAGTTTTCAAGTTTTGTGAACTACAAAAGCATAAGTTTTGTATATTTTGTGAACAACTTAATTACCTGTTAAATGGAACTATAAAAATCCACAAGTTTGCTGGTAATTAAATTCCTTGACTGAATGACCTTCAAAGTACCAAATCTAGAAAAACACTGATTTGAGAAAAGTAAAGAAAAAAGGATGAGAAAATGTGTATGAGAAGCAAGCTAATCATTTGGTTGTAACCTTGATCTAGGAAAACTCAAGGAAAAAAAAAGTGAAAGCAAAAAACTTCATGATCACATAAAGATGTAACTGTGAAATTGTGCAACAAATGAAACACAAATCGGATAATGGAAACACAAACAACCAATGAGTTACATGCACACACACAAACATTAGTCGGTTTGGCTATGAAAATAAAATAAAATAAAATTAATCTCTATTCTAGAATTCTTTCAGTATTTTAGGACATGTATTTAGGGCTAGGGCTGACACACAAACAAAATTGAGAAAATTTTGTTACTAAAAAAACCAAATGAGTTACATGCACACATACAAACACACACGTCTCTCTCTCTCTCTTGGCAAACAGCCAAACACACACATGCATACACAAACACACATACTCATACACACAGAAACATACACGAAAACACAGATGCACAATCATACACACAGACGCACGCGCTCACACACACGCACGCGCTCACACACACGCAGAAACCTCAGAGGACAGCGACAAATGGCGCGCGCACGAGAGAGAGAGAGAGAGAGAGAGAGAGAGAGAGAGATAGAGAGAGAGAGAGAGTGTGTGTGTGTGTGTGTGTGTGTATGCGTGCTTACACAAATTGGAAGGTAGGAGCAAATGCTGAACGCACATTGGTGTGTACACGAATTGGAAGATTGAATGCTGCCATATTGGTGTGTGGGATATGGAGAGAGAGAGAGAGAGAGAGAGAGAGAGAGAGAGAGAGAGAGAGAGATTTGCTGAACCCACATTGGTGTGTACACGAATTGGAAGATTGAATGCTGCCATATTGGTGTGTGGGATATGGAGAGAGAGAGAGAGAGAGAGAGAGAGAGAGAGAGAGAGAGAGAGAGAGAAACTTAATATGGGGAAGAGAGAGAAATCAGTGAATTGATTTTTTATTTTGGAAAGAATAGAGAGAAGTTAGGGACAAATGTGATATGCCTCCAGCCAAAAAAGATTAAGGAACGTGATCTTAAAGAATATATTAAAAAAATCAATGAGTTCTCAATGAGAAATGACGTGGCAAACTTTTATTTTTAAAAGCTTACAGAAAGTTTTGAGATTTTTGGCAAGCATTTGATCCAAGGGTTTAAAATATATAAACTTGTCTCAATGGCTCAGATTAAAAGTTGTCAATTTAGGAGAGACCCATATCGCTCTAACTTATTATATACATATATATATATGTATGTGTGTATGTGTATGTGTCTATATATATTTTTACCTCCATCAGCAATATAAACCATTGATGATGACTGGTAAAGGGTTTAAAAAACAAAAGACTTGAACAATGGCTAAAGAGAAAGAATTAGAAGAAGAACGAAGATCATCATATCGACTTTCCGAATTACCAGACGACTTCATCGATCACATCATGTTTTTCCTCAACGAAGAAGACATCGTCTCCACCGCCGTCTCCTCCAAAATATGGCGGCGCGTGAGGTACCCTGTTTTAAATCTCGATGAATGCACTTTTGTTAATCGTAGTAAACATAGGCATATATATAGTTCGTACGATGAATCACAAGCCAAGTTTATCGTCTTCGTTTATTACACACTACAAAGATTTCTCCAATCAAAGCTATGTTTGCAAAAATTCTCACTTCATGTAGATTCTGACGAAACACAATATTCGTACATTGTCAACAACTGGATAGAATTTGCTTTAAACAAGGATGTCGCAGAGGTAGACCTCTGCTTTACTAATTCCACTATTGACAGTTTGTCCAAAATCTATTTTCTTCTAAATCATTAACTTTGTTATGTTTGAGTGGATGCGACTTAAGTGATAAAAATTTTAGTGGTAAATTTCAATGTGAGTCCTTGCGAGAAATTATTTTTCATCGAGTTGGTATATTTAGAAATCATGTAATCCATTGTCTCATCAACAGCTTCCCCTATATTATAAATTTTGTTCTCCAAAGGTGCCAGGGGTTGAAAAATCTTAATTTGTCTAATCTAAATAAACTCAACCACGTTGAAGTGCTAAATGATGGCACTAACTATCGTGTTGAAAGTATACAAATTGAAGCTCTCAGTCTTTGTTCCTTCAAGTTTTTTGGTGACGATCGCAACAGCGACATTAATCTCGATGGTTGTAGGAATCTAGAGGTTCTACACATACAGTGTGTCATTCTACCAAATTTAATTCGTCAAAACCTTTCTTCTTATTTCCCACTCCTTAGAACATCGTTTCTTTGCGAACGCAATAATTTGGGGAGCATTAGGATTGCGAATCAAAGCCTTGAAAGATTAACATTGTTCCATGTTAAAGACATTGTGGATGCTAAGTTTGACACTCCCAATCTACATTCATTTGAATATATTGGCAATTTAGACAAATTGTTCCCGTTTTCAATCTATACTCCGAGACTATGTGACGCCACAATCATCCTATATAAAAGCTCTTTGAATGCCATTTTCTTCTCAAGATTGAGATCATTAATTGGAAAGCTAAGCCCAAACAGGGTTTTATCATTATCTATCTCAAGCCAGGTCTATATGTCTAAAAACATATTTTTTGTGGCTTTTTCTTACTGAAAAGGGAGACGTTCATATTTTGAGTTATCTATCTAATATTCTACTTTTCCTTTGCTAGGCAACATTCACATTGAGTGAACTCACTGTAACAACCTATAATTTCATTTAAATTTCTAAATGTAATTTCAATATTTTATTCCTACAACTTGTTTTATTTGATAGAAATTCTTTATTTGGGGTCAAACTATAATTTTTATAAATTTCAGGAATATGTGTTAGTTTGAAAACTGCATTTTCAAAACGGTGAGAAAGTATTTACTTTTAATTCCAACTGCATTTCAATATAACCGGAATTTTTTTTCTTACGTTAATATAAATTTTCTGTATTTTTGTGGTGACTACCACACCGCGAAAATGTCAGTTTAAGTAACGAAACTGTCCGCGCTGTGATGGGGCTCCCACAGATTGGGAATCTCCACCAATCAAGATGTGACATTTGCTTTATGTCTATTTAACATTTCAACCAATGATTGTGTTAGGTTTGTTTGGGAATGCTATATGTATGTGTGTTAGATTAGTGCCATAAGTTGTTTTTCCCAAACACTTTAAGAGATTCCTAGACTAGTTGCCTATGCCTTGTTTGGCTATGCTTACTTTGTGTGTGTTAATGTTGGGCCTTAAGATTAAATACCCAAACAACTTAACTTGACCCCTATTAATCTAAACACCCCTACAATATGAATATATGCTATACGTATGTATAAATCTATATGTATGTATGCTATGTATAATTATATGTATATATGAATTGAATTTAAATCAACTTGTTGAGTGTATTTTAATGAACATAGAGCCCACGTTCTTGGATTTTCTTATGCAATCCTCCTACACTCTCTTTAACACACACATTCTGCACATACAAAAATATAGAGAGAAAGAGAGAGTTTAACAGAGGAGATTTACATAAAAATTTCTAGAGAGAGAAAGCTTGATCACCATAACCAAAGCTTCAATTGGGTTTTCTATTTTGATTATCTTTTTAAACAATACTTCCATCTCTTATCATAGTGAGTATAACTAACTCACTTGAAATGTAATTTCATACTTAATTATAGTTTGCATTTCTTGAATTAGTGTATGTTTATCTTAAATTCATTTAAAATTGTTCATGGTGTAAAAATGGTAAATGCATAAAACTTAACCAAAATCCATTTTGTAAGATGATTATGAAAGATTACTGCACATAGAAGCTATGGTTAAAGTATTAGAGCCTAATTCATTCATATAAGAAATATATTAAGATTGAAGTTTCGTCACTTCTCGGTTTTTCGTAAAATCTGGGAGCTATGTTTCATTTCACGTTAATCTAATCTTATATTCGTAATCCTTGAAGAAAAACGAAGAGAACCATATACTATATGTCATGATTGCATTCAGAATTAAAATGGGTCAAAAACAGATCTCAAAATTGAAACAAGGGAGAAAAGCAAAGAAGATGAAGTCTCTGCATTGACTCGTGCGCTCGACCCACATGGGCGAGCTTCGTACGAGTTACTCGCTCGCACGACCTGTATAATTTGGATTATCTGAGAAATTTTAAAAGGAAATCGAAAAAGAGGGATATCGCGCTAGCGGCCCACGCGTGCGACTGGGCCTTTTCCGATTTTTGTTTGTTTTCTTATTAGGAACTGTTTGGAAGAAGTTTTGAGAGTTTTTAAAGTACTGTGTGGGAGTTACATTGAAACAGAATCATGTTAGTTTGTAACATTATGTTAAAAAGGAATGATTAAAGGCTTGATTAATTCTGTTGTTATTGTTTTTTTTTTCTTCAGTATTTCACTTTTTTTGTATAAAGTTACATGACATACAGAGTCAAGTTTACATGCATAGTGAGAGATAATCAGTGTGAAAAGCGTAAATAGATGATGTTGTGTATGGACACTCCTTGGTACTCATGTACTATAGTATGATGTTGAGACGATGTAGGTGTAAGGTATCTGTGAAATGTGACGGTGACAAATTGGACACTCCCTAGCACCCGTGTTAGTGCTATAGTGTGTGATGCCGACTTGGACACTCCTTGGCACCGGTAGTAGTGCTATAGTGTGTGGCCAACTGGACACTTCTTGGCATCTGTGGTATGGCTATAGTGTGGGCAAACTGGATACTTCCTGGTACTCGTGTAAGGCAAATAGGACACTCCCTGGTACCCGTGTACTATAGTGTGGCCGTGTTAGTATTTTAAGATACTGGAACGAGAGAGTTGGATGATGTGTTGTCGAGAGAAAATCGTCGGTGAGACGAGAATGGTTGCATTGTTCCATGCCCGGTCACATATTTTATTTATTGAAGATTATGGCATTATCTTTACTGTTTTACAATTTGAATTCATTACTATATTTCTATCTAACATGTAGAATAATGAACCTGTGAAATGAAAATGGTAAGTATGTTTTACATTATAAACACGTGTTTTTAATACTCACCAGTTTTTTGAAGCTGACGGCGTTGATGCGCCTTAGACATTCGTGTCTAGACTTTTCAGGTTATAATCAGACATGACAATACGACTATGCGAATTGAATACAACCACCTGAGAAGAGGAAATTTGTTATTACTGCTTTATGTAATAAACTGAACTTGTAATAAAGATTAATGTAATAGATAATATTTTGTTACAGGGCGGGTTGTGCCTTTAGATGACTACATGCTGTAATAAGTATTATGTTTCAAAATTTTATAAGTCTTGATTACTCTTACTCTTATTTATATTATTATACTGTTCGACGTTTGAGACGGAATCGATTCTTCAAACTGTGGCAACCTACGGGTCTATAAAGAAAATTAAGTGCTTTCCTTATTTATGCTACGTCAGGGCATGACACTCGCAAAATCTCCCATTCCTCAACTATGTCATGCTATTAAAGCACTTGAAATTGAATTTACATTACCCATCATCAACTTATATTGGTCTTGTGAACGAAATACTTTGGAGTTGTCATCCAGAAATGCTCTCTATGGTAACAGCGATGAGATAACTCTACCACCAAACGAGAACATCAACTTCAAATTCATATGGTAGTTCCATCAAATGTGTGATGCACTGCTTTTGAGTTTTGTGTGCTTCAGTTTTTGGTATACCATTTGGTCTTCCAAACTTGATAAACAAAAAAATAATAGTAAGAAAATAAAATAAAATAAAATGGATCCCTCTTTTACTCTTAAAAAAAAGGAGGTAAATCAATGAATAGTTCATTGATAAAATATCATCCGCTTCTTTTAGGGTCTGCTGTGTTCATAAATCTCATGAAGTTAAGGAAGAGAAAACAATGCAGAAAATTCATTTATTTATTAGGTCATGTGATTTTTATAGTATAACTTTCTAGTTTTGCAGATCTTTTATTTCCCTACCATGGCTCTTGCTTCTTTATTATATTTGAATTGTTCTAAAAATAAAATAAATAAGCGTAGTTTGCACTTTTCATCCCTAAAGTATGGGTGGTTTGGCAATTTAGACTCTAAAGTTTCAAATGTGGTATTTTGGTCGCTGAAGTTCGGGATGAGTTGTAATTTGGTCCCTCAATGACTTTTTGCAACGAACTTTAAAAAAAAAACTTTAGTGATGAAATAAAAGGGCTAATTGGACTTTGGGATGAGTAGCAATTTGGTCCATCGAAGACTTTATTTGCTGCAATTGTGAAACTTTAGGTACAAAATGTAACATTTGAAATTAGGGTCTAAAATGCAAAGCCAACCAAGCCTAAAGGTGAAAAGTGCAATTTACCAAAACATTAATATCATTTCAGTGAGATATAACATTGGTGAAAGGATTTTTCATCTCATTTTCTTTTCTTTTTCACTCAAACTTGTGCATTTTACAGGATCTTCCTGGCAAAATTGTTATCCGATTGATGAAGCACTACTATTTTTATTTGGTGGGCTATAGGGAAAAAGGGAAAAAAAGAACAGTTCAACCAAATTTTATGGTAAAAGGAAGCCACACTCAATCTTATTTGTCCAACCATATTTTCTCTTTGGATGTCAAAAAGAGTCAGCAAATCATTTCTACTGGACTAATTAATGGTTGACTGTTAGGACTTTTTCATCAACTTTCTACGTGGGGTTAAGAAAACCAAATGATATTGACAGCTGACAAGCATACGAAAAATCTTCATGTGAAATAAAATTTTGGAACCAAGGGGAAAGAGAAGAAATGTGGAGTTGCTGTCATAATATACATAGAGATTTTGTATTCTCGGCAGCTATTGTGAGCAGCACCCACATACCACTTGCACGATTTTAAATTTTTTTTTATTTTAAATGTGTGATCCTGCAAATGGGCACGTGAGTGTACCATAATGGCTACCAAGAATCTTTACTCATACATAGATGTCAAGAAATTCATATAGTATTGGAGTTGTTAATTGTAAACCCCGTCTAAAATGTTTGGGTAAAAAGCATTTTGCCCCCTCAAATTATACACACTTTTGCAATTCATACCCTGGACTTTAAGAAGTTGCAATGTCCCCCTGAACTATCTTTAGGGTTGCAATGTTCTCCCTGAACTTCAAAAACTTGAAATGTCCCCCCTGACCTATCATCTATTTTGCAATGTTCCCCCTGAACTATCTTTCGTGTTGCAATGAGAAACCCTGCCATCACATTCTATCAAGATATGTGATCGAATTTGCTCGTATGGGACACACATGCTAAATTTTAAAGGCATTTATGACATTTCACTATCCCCATCTAAATTAACAATAATCAAAATTATAAAAACTCCAACTTTTTCTTGTTACACAACAATTAACAGATTACAGAAAAGGGCAGCCTAGTGAAATAAACTGAGTTTTATGATTTTTATGACTGCTAATTTAGAAGCGACAGGTGAAATGTCTTAAATGCCCTTGAAATTTGGCATGTGTGTCCCACATGAGCAAATTCCATCACATTTCTTGACGGAATGTGATGACAGGGTTGACATTGCAACGTGAAAGATAGTTCAGGGGGGGGGGGTGGACATTGCAAACAGACGATAGTTCAGGGGGGGTCATTTCTGTGAAATTTTGGGCTCACTCACTTTAGATTTTGTTTTATAAAAGCGGGTTGAAAAACATAGCTTAAATGGATATGCGGAGAGCACCTTAATTATATGGGATATGGACTTTTATGACCCGATTAGTAAAGCCTGTTTTGGGTTTTATGGGCCTGTGATGGAAAGGCCCAATTAAGTTTTCTATATAAATAAGGGTTAGGTCCCCTCTCCCCTCTCAACAGATACACACGTTATTTTCCATCAATATAACAGTGATAAAGGAAGAGAGCAAGGAGAGGAAGCCCTAGCCCCAGGTCATCTTCTTGTATTTTTGTGATGGCGAATCCAGGTATGTAAATCATATAATTGTGTTCTGTGTTTTTGATATGGTTGATTCTAACAGTTGGTATCAGAGCCACCATATTAGGGCAAGAACCGTTTTTTTTTTACACAAACAATACATATGAACCGATGGAAAACAGGGACAGTTGATTCGCACAGTGTTTTCCAAACATAATGCCTTTACGGAGAAGTTCAAATCAAATGTTCTAAAAACTATCGTTTTGCAAAAAACTCGTAGAGTCTGTTGAAGGAGTAACTGTACACTCAAATTGTGTAAACAAAATTTTCAGATCAAGAATACATAGCAGATATAGCAGATGCATGTGCGATTGAAGATATAGTATTATTATTATGATTATTATTATTTTTTTTTGGGTCCACCACTCCTTCTCTCAGCATGTATATGGCAGATGAATGTTTACCTTATGGCTAATCCCGAAACCCTAAAAAGAATTTGGGTTTTGATATGCTAGTTTGTTAAGGATGGATTGTAGGCTATATGGGTTGAAGGTGGGCCCATTTAATAATTTGTGAAAGAGTTAATTCTGAATGAGAATAAAACCTTTTGTTTTGTTGCCTTAAAATAAAAATTAATAATATATATATATATATGTATGTGGATATTTCTTATTAACTTCACCATGACACCTTGTAAGTCTATATTACAAAGTGAATTGACATTAATGTAAGGAGGTGATAAATTTTTTATTTTATTTTTTTTTGGTATGCGCAATTACCAACCCAAAGGGGGCAATTTTGGAATTTCTTCTGCCTAAAGGTGATGAAATTTTTTCAAAATTTTTATGCAATTTGTTGTCCACTTAATTCACTATTTGAAAATTGTGTATCTACCTAATAGCATATCATGTTTATCTGCCTAAAGGTGACTAACATGGTGATGCGGCTTGGTATTTAATAGATCCTGTATTATGGGACATTAAAATTTTGAAAAAGAAAATGGAGGACCTTATAGCATATTATAAATTCCGCCTAAAGGTGATTTATGATGATGCACCAAGGACTCGCATTATATAGTGAAAATTGTTTTGTCTACTGTAATTCTGCTCTGGACTAAATGCATATACTCCCTCCGTCCCATAATAAGTGTCCACTTCCTTTTTGCACAATGTTTAAGAAAGTTGCATTATATTAATTTATTTGGTTCATTAAAGAGTCTCTTTCCAATTTTACCCTTAGATGTGATGGGTGTTTGACTTTTTACTTGTTTTGGGACCACAAATAAATGCTTCTTTGTCTTTATTATAAGGGTAGTTTTGGAAAGTAAGCAAAAGATATATGCCAATTTAGGAAAGTGGACACTTATTGTGGGACATCCAAAAAAGGAAATGTGGACACTTATTATGGGACGAAGGGAGTATTATACAGTAGCTTGTATTTTTCATTCAACCTTGATATTAATTACTCTTTTTTGTTTCTTTTAGTAATGAATCTTTCCATGGTCAATTCTATCGTGCCCCTTGATAGCGGCAATTTTAAGACCTGGAAAAGTGACATAGAAATTACCCTATGACTAATGGACCTAGACATAGCCATTTTGTCTGATGCCCCTGTCCAACCCGCTGCTAATGCTAATGCCACTGAAAAAGCCTATTTTGCGAAGTGGGAGAGAGCAAATCGCTTGTCTCTCATGATCATAAAAAGTGTATTTCACCAAATCTCTTGGGTGCCATTCCTGAATCTGAAAATGCCAAAATCTTTCTTCCAAACATCACTGCCAAATTTAAGGATTCTGATAAAGTCGAAACCGGTGACCTTATGCAAAAATTTAGCAACATGAAATACGAGGGTGATGGGAAAATTAGAGAATTCATTCTTTCCATGTCCAATCTTGTGAACAAATTGAAAACCCTTGATGTCCCTCTGCCTGACACTTTTGTGGTTCACCAAATTCTGAGTTCTTTCCCTCCTTTTAATCAGCTCAAGACCACCTACACTGCACTTAAAGATAAATAGGATATAAATGAGCTTATTTCTGTCTGCTCTCATGAAGAGCAAAGGCTTCGTAATGAGTCTGGTCATGTTGCAAATCTCGTCACTCCTTCTAAACCCCATAAGGGATCATCCTTCCAGTCAAAATTTCACTCCAACAAAATCCAGAATCAGCGTGACTACCATAAGTCCAACCAACCCGGAGGTCCTAAGCCTAAAATTGGTAAGAATGAGTGCAAGTTCTGTCACAAAAGGGACACTGGAAGAAAGATTGCCATAAATATAAGAGATGGTTGGCCAAGATAGAGGGTGATAAGAATAAAGGTAATGCTTTGGTCTCTGTTTGTTTTGAATCCAACTTGATAGATGTTCCCATTAATTCATGGTGGCTTGACAGTGGTTCATCTATTCATGTTTGCAATTCTTTGCAGGGATTCAGAAGCAAACGGAAACCAAATAAAGTGGAAGCTTACCTTTTTGTTGGGAATGGAGTAAAGGTTGATGTGGAGATGATATGATCAGTTTCTTTACCTTTAGAACTCAATTCTATTCTTGTTCTAGATAACGTTTTCTATGTACCGTCCATGAGACGTAATTTGATCTCTATTTCTAGTTTAGATAAACGTGGTTATTCTTTCTCTTTTGGTAATGGAAAATTTGAGTTGATCTTTAATTCTCTTGTTGTTGGTAATGGTTCTCTTTCCAATGGGTTATATTGTTTGAATGTATTACACAATAATGAGTCTTTGATTGTTTCTTCTTCTAACAAGAAAAGAGTGTTAAGTCGAGATACTTCGTATGATCTTTGGCATAGGCGTCTAGGTCATATTTCTAAAGAACGCATTAATCGTTTAATCAAGGAAAATATTCTTCCTTCACTTGATTCTGATGCCCCAGAAATTTGCATAGATTGTGCTGAAGGCAAAATGACCAAAACCAGAAAATTAGGGTCAACTCGTAGTTCTGAACTCCTTGAGATCATTCACACTGACATTAGTGGTCCTTTAGATACCACCATATGTGGTAACAAATACTTCATTACATTCATTGATGATTTCTCGCATTATGGTTATCTTTATCTCATAAATGATAAATCTGATGCACTTGAAAAATTCAAAATTTTCAAAGCTGAGGTAGAGATCCAATTGAGCAAAACCATTAAAGTTGTAAGGTCTGATCGCGGGGGTGAACACTATGGAAAGTACGATCAGACTGGCCAACATAAGGGTCCTTTCGCTAAATTCCTGGAAGAATGTGGTATTGTTGCTCAATATACCATGCTAGGTACCCCTGAACAAAATGGTGTTGCTGAAAGGCGAAATCGTACCCTAAAAGATATGGTTAGGAGTATGATGTGTAGGATAAATCTTCCTATTTCGTTGTGGAGTGAGGCTTTAAAATGTGCTCTTTACATCCTTAATCGTGTTCCCAGTAAGGCAGTGTCTAAAACCCCTTTTGAATTATGGACTGGACACAAACCATCCTTGAATCATTTCCATGTTTGGGGTTGTCCAGCTGAAGTGAAAATCTATAACCCAAATGAAAAAAAACTTGATCCTAAAACCACCTCTTGTTTTTTCATTGGCTATGTTGATAGGTCCAAAGGTTATAGGTTTTATTGTCCTTCTCGTGGTACTAAAATTGTTGAATCAGGGCATGCCAAGTTCTTGGATAATTTCACAGGTGACCATGAGGGTCCTCCTGCCAAGAGAGTTTCCATACAAGAAGAACATGTTATCATTCCAATTCCTATTGTTCTTGACAAAGAAGTGCAACCAACTCAGCCTAAACATGTTGTTCCAATTCCAATCCCTGTTGAGCCAGTTGCACGTGATCATGCTGATAATGAGCAACCACATGTTGATCAGATTGTTGAAGATGTTGTTCATGTAGATGTGCCTCCCTTGAGGAGATCTACTAGAGAAAAGAGGTTTGCTCTACCTGATGATTATATTACTTATTCTCTTGAGACTGAATTTGATGTAGGTCATCTCGTCGACCCAATCTCTTATCCACAAGCCATGTCTAGTCCCTAGTCGGCTAAGTGGCTTGAAGCCATGCATGAAGAGATGTTGTCTATGTATCGCAATGAAGTGTGGGAGCTTGTTGAACTCCCACAAGGTTTCAAAACCATTGGTTGCAAGTGGGTTTTTAAGACCAAGTTAGACTCTCGAGGAAATATGGAGCGCCATAAGGCAAGACTTGTGGCTAAGGGGTTCACCCAAAAGGAAGGTGTTGATTTTAGTGACACTTTCTCTCCTGTGTCTACTAAGGATTCTTTTAGAATCATCATGGCTTTGGTGGCACATTTTGATCTAGAGCTTCACCAAATGGACGTGAAGACAGCCTTTCTTAATGGTGATATTGATGCTGATGTATATATGACGCAACCTGAAGGTTTTGTGGAGACAGAAAATGAGCATCTTGTGTATAGATTGAAGAAGTCGATTTATGGACTTAAGCAAGCTTCAAGACAGTGGTACTTGAAGTTTGACCAGGTTGTGACTTCTATGGGTTTGGCTAAGAATACTGTGGATCATTGCATATATTTTAAGGCAAGTGGTAGTAAGTTTATTTTTCTCACTCTTTATCTTGATGATATCTTACTTGCTAGTAATGACCTAGGTTTGCTTCATGAGGTTAAGCGTAAATTATCAGAGGCTTTTGATATGAAAGACCTTGGTGAAGCGTTATTTGTTCTTGGTATTGAGATTCACAGAGATCGTTAACGTGGTATTTTGGGGCTTTCCCAAAGAGCCTACATAGAACGTGTTCTCAAAAGATTTTCAATGGAAAATTGTAACTCAGGAGATGTTCCAATTCTAAAAGGTGATAAGTTTAGCAAAGATCAATGCCCGAGAAACGAGTTAGAAAAGGGGGCTATGAAAAACATTCCTTATGCTAGTGCTGTTGGCAGTTTAATGTATGCTCAGGTGTGCACTAGACCAGATATAGCTTTTGCTGTGAGTGTTCTTAGTAGATATCAATCTAATCCCGGTATGGAGCATTGGAAAGCTGCTAAAAAGGTAATGAGATATTTAAAGAAGACGATGAATTTTATGTTGACTTATAGACGTTCTAATCATCTAGAGGTGGTAGGATACACTGATTCTGATCTTGCTGGGTGTCTAGATGATAGAAAGTCCACTTCTGGTTATGTCTTCCTATTAGCTGGTGGAGCTATCTCTTGGAAGAGTAGTAAACAGAGTATCACTGCTTCTTCTACTATGCAGGCTGAGTTTATTGCGTGTTATTTTGCTGGCGTACAAAGTATTTGGTTATGTAACTTTATATCGGGATTAAAGGTTGTTGACTCTATTATTAGGCCTCTTGTACTCTTCTGTGATAATAATTCTGCTATGTTTTTTGTAAAGAACAATAAACTCACTAGTGGTTCTAAACACATTGAACTAAAGTACTTATCTGTTAGAGATTGGGTAGCTGATGGTTTTATTGATGTGAGGCATATTGGCACGGATAGAATGATAGTAGATCCTTTGACCAAAGGTTTACCTTCCTCTAGTTTTATGGAACATGTTGTTAACATGGGAATTGTAGAATCTTTTGATGTTTTTGGTTAATGTGGGAGTAAGTTTACTTCTTAATAAAGATTTTTGATTCAGTTTTATATTTCATTTTGATGCATTGGATGAATATGTTGTATGATATGCTTCATTGATTTTGTGCACAATATGTATGTTTTATCTCGAGATATGTATGTGAAGCTGCGTCTAATAGTTAGACACTTGTGGGATCTCATTGAGACATTGACTTTCATAGTGAAAGGTATTGGTTAATCACATGTGTACTCTATTATTTAGAGCATTCAAGTTTTGAGCATGTGTTCACATGTGTACTCTCATAGTGAGAGCATTCAGTCTAGAGCATGTGAGAGTAATTCCATAGTGGAAATCTCTTGGTCTTGTTGAAGACATGTGGCCTTTTGAGGCATTAATATTGGTTTTGTGCATACGGTTGCGCACAAAGCATTGGAGGACCGATTGTGGTTTGGCACATCCTGGGATGGTTTCAAGTGTCATTGTAGCATACCACATTTGTCATATCCGCAATTCATATTAATGATTATTGTTGGCGTTTGTAACTACGGAGGGGTGTTGTGTTGTTTGATAGCATAATGCTTCCATGATTCGGTGTTGACATTTTCATTAAGTATGATGCGTTAATTAAGGTTATTCATTTAGCTATGAGTATAATGTGGCCATATTGAGTATTTCACCCGTGAGTCAAAAATTGTTTTACCAAAATGTTTTATTTTTATAAATGTTCGCCCATGTGGGAGAATGTGAGATTTTGGGCTCACTCACTTTAGATTTTGTTTTATAAAAGCGGGTTGAAAAACATAGCTTAAATGGATATGCGGAGGGCACCTTAATTATATGGGATATGGACTTTTATGACCCGATTAGTAACGCCTGTTTTGGGTTTTATGGGCCTGTGATGGAAAGGCCCAATTAAGTTTTCTATATAAATAAGGGTTAGGTCCCCTCTCCTCTCTCAACAGATACACACGTTATTTTCCATCAATATAACAGTTATAAAGGAAGAGAGCAAGGAGAGGAAGCCCTAGCCCCAGGTCATCTTCTTGTATTTTTGTGATGGCGAAAATCCAGGTATATAAATCATATAATTGTGTTATGTGTTTTTGATATGGTTGATTCTAACAATTTCAACTTTTTGAAGTTTAGGGGGGACATTGCAACCCTAAAGATAGTTCAGGGGGGATATTATAACTTTTTTAAAGTTTGGGGTGTAAATTGCAAAAGCGTGTATAATTTGAGGGGGCAAAATGCTTTTTACCCAAAATGTTTTTAACAGTGTGTTCATTTGGAATTAAGTACAACTTTACTGGTTCTGAAGTAAGTACTAAAACGTGCAAATCATTTGGTATTTGTTTTTGTTTTTGTATTTTTTTTTCTTTTCTTTTTTTTTTCTTTTTCTTTTTCTTTTTTCTTTTTTTTTTCTTTCTTTTTTTTTCGGCCCTTTAGATAGGTTTGGACAAATTACATTTTACACACTTATATTATACTCGTGTTTTCAATTGGATGCATATTTTTTTTACATGTTCAATCAAAATCTTATACTCCAAAAATTTATTCAATCAGACAGCCAAAGCCTAATGTTGTTGGCTTAAACTAACGGAATTTTCGTGTGCTTGATGCTTGCCTGTCACAGATTAGGTTAAGACAAATGAAGTAGTTACAAATGACATGAAGATGATGTGATTTTGAATTTGATTAAGTGCGATTTTGGATCCAATTGAGTGCGATTTTGAATCTGATCGAATGCGATTTTTATTTGGTAGAGATAAATGAGTATACATATATTCACATCCCTCTTTTTATAAACAATGGAAGAGCGGTAAGACCACATTTATTTGACCGGGTAAGAGTTTGGGGTACGATAAGAGTTCTATATCATGTGTTTGATGCACCCAATCTGGAGGATTAAATAGTCTGAAACTCTATTTCTATCTCAAGTTTATGGAATAACTCCATTAAGCTTGGAATAAAAACACATGCATTCGAGACCAAGGGATGACAAAGTGGTAAACGATTGCATTCCACATGTGGTTATAGGTTCGAGCCTCATGGGGTTGGGGGTTTATGGAATCGGAGGGCACTAACTACTCTTATGTAGTGCATGATTTAAAAAGGGTAAATTACAAGAACACTTCTCACAAGTGACTCATTTTCACTAGTTACCCCTAACCCAAAATACTCAACACATTAAATATTGACCCCTTATTCTTTTAGAATTTAAATTTGGCCAACACTGCGTGTTAATAGAAAATAAAAAATGACGAGATTACCCTCACAATTGCTTAACATATTTTCAGTATTCTCTTTCACTAGCACATGCCGACCCATTTGCATCCCATAACTATGCATACACTCAATTACTCAATTATGGTAGGCTCACTTCAACAAACACCAATGAAAATCAAACGGATCATTGGATCCTACCCAATCACTTACGAACTTGATTTACTACAGGTTTTTTGCTTTCCAAACATACTTTCTTGCATTTTAAAAGTTTATAATGACCTCCCACAATAAGGTATGAGTGATGCTATACTTTCCAAATTTTGTATCCATAATATTTCCATTGGATTATGCAACTTTGTTGGATGGCTTGCTTTGGGGCCGGTTACAGAGTCGAGATCCAATAACGAACTTATAAAGGTAAATCTCAATATTGTTTATTTATTGTTTTTTTTAAACTGCGTATAATTGTTTTGCATTCTCTCATCTTTTCTCGCTAAGCAAGAAGCTAATAAATGCAGAGAAAAAACCTGATTTACTGTGGCTCTTCTTGTACCAAATGTTTGTGGCATAACATAAAAGGAATAGAAATGGAGATCAGCTCTGCTAGGACTGAAGAAATTTGTTTTAAACTAAAATGGTCAGGAAGCATAATTTGCATTGAAGATCTTATTATCTGTATTAATTATTTATTTTTCGTAATCAAATTGATTTTACACTTGATTGTGTTTATGTCTGATTGAGGAAAATCAAACTAAGCCATTTAATTTGCTTTCGAAGTAATCATTTCAATATAACAAGATTTGAAAATCTATACCTTTGTCCTTCAACCCTATAATGTGTGCTTAGTTTTGAGGTGCATTTATGTTTTGAACTTTTGATAGCTGAATTGGCCTTGCCCTTTTTCAGTTAGCAATGCTGATCAGATGTGCAGAACTGCCATGTAAGGTTGACTATACAATACGACACAAAGGTAAATGGGTAATGCTATTGACATAAAAGGCACAGAAAGATATGCTCACAAAAGGATGTGACATTCCATATGGCACCCATGTGGCAGTAAGGATTCACCACACTTAACTCAACTCACGGGATGTCACGTCGTTTTGTGAGCATCTCTTTGTGATTCTTTTGTGTCCCCAAACATTGCCCAAGTTAAATTCTATGTTTTTGAATTGTTACCATCTCTCTGGGAAGTAGATATTTAGCCAAATGAAAAGGGAGAAAAAAAAATAGAAGAAGAAGAAGAAGAAAATAAGAGAGAGCATTTGCCATCTTTTACGCTATTCTCTCATCTAATGAAGGTTTTTTTTTAGTCTTACCTGAAAGCATAATCACATTAGAGTGTCCAGGATACTTACCTCTAGCCATGTGATTACAGCACGATTGATATGAATGAACTCCTCTTGACCACGAAACTTCCACGACCCTCACACTATATTGTATGGTGAAGGTTGGATATGGGTTTCCAACCTATCGTTCTCTATAATAATTCTGTAACGATGGTTGTCACATGCCTTTGTATTTATAGATAGGCTAAGACCCTTATTCATGTGTTTAAATGTACAACAACTACCTACCATCAAGGAAGTTGGGGCAATCCCAAATACCACTTAAAATATATTCTGTAGAGATGAGATTGGGTTGTTATCTCATATCTTATCACCAAAGAGATGACTATGTCAAAACAAGATAAATATAATATTTGCATATAATATTTATCTAATAAAATATATGTGGGCCACATGTACTATTATGTTTGCATTCTCCCACTTGGCACACATAGTACACTGTATGATCTCTTGGTAATAGGTTGATACTTAATCATGATCATGAATCGAAATTACCCAAACTTTATTTGAGAGACACGATACATGAATCATGGCGGTCATAACTCAGTCAAGGAATATTTCCTTCCGTGTATTACAATGTACCACTCTCTCTATAACTTTATGTGGTATATATACTTTATGAATGGCTTCCTATAAGTCATTGTGGGTCCAAAAGTCCCAACGGACTTTAATATAAAGGCTAATACTGAAATGCGCAAAATCAACAACGCCTTTATTAATGAGAAACACAATGTCAATAAAATAAACCTAAATCAAGCCTGAAATGAGCTAAGTAATCCCATGTGCTCTACATGAGTGGAATAAACCTTTATTGAGAGCCCTTTTGTCATGGAATCTGCAACCATCAGATCTGAACTAGTATGCTCAATGACGACTTCTTGCTTCTTGACTCTTTCTCTAACAGCAAGATACTTTATGTCTATATGCTTGCTTCGGCTGCCACTCTTGTTATTCTTAGAATAGAAAACTGCAGTCGGATTATCACAGTTAATTCTTATTGGCTTAGATATTGAACCCACTACTTGAATTCCTGTGATAAAATTCTATAGCTAGATAGCCTGTGAACTTGCTTCAAAGCATGCTATAAACTCTGCCTCCATACTAGTCTGTTTGGCACTTTTCCATGAAATAGCACCTCCTGCAAGCAGAAAGACATAACCTAAAGTGGACTTTCTTGAATCTTGACAACCCGTAAAGTCTGAGTCTGGATATCCAACCACTCCCAGATAGTCAACATGTCCATAAGTAAGTATGTGGTCCTTTGTTCCTTGTAAGTACCTTAAGAATTCTTTGCAGCATTCCAATGTTCTCTTCCTGGATTACTTTGATATCTACCCAACATCCCTACCACAAATGCAATGTCAGGCCTTATATGTGCATGCATTAAGCTGCCAACCATAGATGCATAGGGAGTACTCTCCATTTGTTCCTTTTCCAATTCATTTTTCGGACATTGATCTAAGCTGAATTTGTCACCCTTCAAGATAGGTGCCGCATTGGGCTTACAATCAAACATTCCGAATGTCTTCAAAACCTTTTTAATGTAGGCTCTATGAGACAATCCTAATGTCTTTCGAGATTTGTCTCTATGAATCTCTATGCCAATGACATATGAGGCTTCACCCATATCCTTCATACAAAATGTCATCCACATAAAGTACTAAGAAAATGTACTTACTCCCACTGACCTTAAGGTATATACAGTCATCTACAACATTTTCAGTGAAACCATATGAAGTGATAACGTTGTGGAACTTGAAATACCATTGTCGGGAGGCTTGCTTTAGTCCATATATGGATTTCTTTAACTTGCAAACTAAGTGATCTTCTTTATTAGAACAAAATCCCTCGGGCTGCTTCATGTACACTTCTTCCTCAAGATCCCCATTTAAAAACACAGTTTTCACATCCATTTGGTGTAACTCTAAATCAAAATGAGCTACTCATGCCATGATTATTCTAAATGAACCCTTCTTTGAAACCGGAGAGAAGGTATCATGGTAATCAATGCCTTCTCTTTGAGTGAAACCTTTGGTTACAAGTTTGACTTTATATCGCTCAACGTTGCCATTTGAGTCCTTCTTGGTCTTATAGACCCATTTACAGCCAATAGCCTTGACTCCTTTAGGCAATTCCACGACATCCCAAACTTGATTTTTAGCCATTGATTCCATCTCCTCCTTCATGGCATCATACCAATATTTAGAGTTTTTCTCATTCATAGGTTGTGTAAATGAAATGGGATCATCATTAAGTCCAACATCAAAGTCAGACTCAACGAGGTACATAAAGTAATCACCAGAAATTGCTGACCTTTTGGTCCTTGAAAATCTCCTCAACTCCACAGTCTCACCTACATTTTGTAGATCCTGAGTATTAGGCTCTTCATTATGTAGGTTTTGAGTTATAGGCTCTAAGTTGACATGTTCCTTTTGTGGTGGTGGCAAATGGAAGTGGGACGGGTTGTTTTTCAAGAATATCTGTATGGCCTTCTTGAAAAATAAGTAGTCCGTCTTTATTCACAGGCATTGTATCTGAATCTCGTGATTCTTCCCAATCTATTTTTCGAGTAATACTACTCCCACTATTGTTAACATCTTCAATAAACTTTGCATTTCTAGCTTCAACAAATCTAGGTGTATGAGAAGGACAATAAAACCTATAACCTTTAGAATTCTCTGCATAGCCAATGAAATATCCACTGAGTGTTCTGGGGTCCAATTTCTTTAATTGTGGATTGTAAACCCTTACTTCAGTTAGACAACCCCATATGTGCAAATGTCTCAAACTAGGCTTCCATCATTTCCATAACTCGAATGGTGTCTTGGGGACAACCTTAGATGGAACCCTATTCAAAATGTACACTGTTGTCTTTACGGTTTCACTCCACATAAATGAAGGAAGGTTAGAGTTGCTAAACATATTCCTCACCATATCCATAAGGGTACGGTTATGCATTTCTGCAACCCCATTTTGTTTAGGTGTGCCAAGCATAGTATATTGAGCAACAATGCCTTCTTCCTTAAGAAAATTTGCAAATGGACACACTCTTTGTCACTTATTTGTGCACCTACCATAGTATTCTCCACCCCTATCAGATCTTACAATCTTAATACTTTTGTCTAATTGTTTCTCTACTTCCTTCTTGTACACCTTAATGGCATCTAGGGCCTCAGATTTGTCAAAAAGAAGGTAGAGATACATAAAACGTGAATAGTCATCGATAAATGTGATAAAATATCTTTGACCATTTAGACAAGAGGGTGTGAATGGTCCACAAATATCCGTGTGTATAATTCCAAGAATATCTTCACTCCTCTTGGCACCTTTATTGGACTTGTTGGTTTGCTTTCCCTTTATGCAATCCACGCAAGTACCAAAGTTAGAGAAATCAAGAGTCATTAGGACTCCATCATTAACCAACCTTTTGATTCTGTGTATGGAGATGTGTCCCAATCTCCTATGCCATAGTGTAGAGGAGGTCTCATAATTTATTTTTCGTTTAATACCAACATCATCCTATAAGGTTAAAAGACTTTGCTAATAAGCATAATCCAAACATAGTTTATATAAACCATTATTCAAAATCCCAAAACCTGCAATAGCATAGTCTTTAACCAAAGAAAATTTCAAACCAACAAAACTAAATTCAAATCCTAATGATGCTAATTTAGCTATAGAAACTAAATTTCTAGAAAAAGAAGGGACATAAAAAGTATTTTCGAGGTCTAAAATAAAGCCATTTTTCAGGATGAGTCTGAATGTTCTGACAGCCTCGACGTGCGAACACATCCCATTTCTTGAGTAGATGCCTTGTTCATTTCCCGTCGGTTTCCTTAGACTGAGAAAACCCTGCATGGTATTCGAAACGTGATTGTAGTACCCGAATCAATCCACCAATCATTTTGATGAGTATTAATATATTTAGATTCATAGCACACCAGAGATGTGAAATTACCTTTCTTTATGAACCAATTTTGTACTTAGTACAATCTTTCTTCTTGTGTCCCATTTTCTTGCAAAAGAAGCAGGCACCCTTGTTTCCATGTTTCTTGAATGCTATTTTACTATCCTTCTTTTGTGGAACACCTTTGACTTTTTCCATTCTCCTTTTGCATGTGTCACGAAATGTGCACTTTCTACCTTTGCATGCTTCATCCTCTCCTCCTCTTGAACACACATCATGAGAAGATCATTAACGAACCATTTTGTCTTATGTGTGTTATAAGAGATCTTGAATGGCCCATACTCATGAGGGAGAGAATTAAGTATGAAGTGGACAAGGAATGACTTAGATATCTCGATCTCAAGGCAGTTGAGTAGAAATGTGTGACGCCCCGCCCCGCCACGGTTACCGGCGACGGGGTGTCAACCGGCGGAAGTACAACAATAACAGTAATAATAGTAGACTTTGAGACTAATCGGGAACTCCCCGAGTCCTAGACTCCGAGGGTTACCTGAATAATATAAATTCTTCATTTGGAAAACATTTATAAAATTTAAATCTGGTTTTCATATGAAACATTCTTTTCTTGAAACGAAACGTTTTCAATATAAGCAGCGGAAAATCAGAGTTTAGCTAACCTTTTATTTAAAAGCGGGTGGACTAACCTTTGTCCAAATAAACATAACATATCCTTTGAAACATAATTTTATTACATTAATTAAAAGATAATCCCCACACACGGGGTCTTCAAACTATAGTGGAAGCATTGTCAAATTTCGGGGCCTTGCCCTTATCTATATCACCTGAAAAGAAGATTTAATAGTTCATAAGCCAAAGGCTCGTATAGTCATATAACCGCACAATAACATCTGTTATATATCATGCATGAGTGTAATGAATGCCAATGTCAATGCATGAAAACCATTTTCATGCCTTTTTAAACACTCACCCTCAATCGTCAATATCATTACCCGGACCATGGGCTTCCCATCCACGTAGGCCTAGCCTCAAACGTGCGGGACTTTGGGCCTTACGAATTACACGAAGGCCTAGCCTTCAACGTTACGGGGGTTTCTTGCAGCACATCCCGCAAATTCGAGTTCCTAGTAGTACCCATCTCACACGCCTACCCACAAATCCGGGATTTCTAACTTTTCAAAACAAAATCCCTCTTAGAGGGTTTTATGCATGGAAGCCTCTAAGGTCTTCCCTTTTAAAACCTGGAAGCCTCTACGGTCTCCCCTTTTTTTTTAAAAAAAATTGAAAGCCTCTAAGGTCTTTCATCCCAAAATCATTTTCGTGATTTTCGTGTTCATGCTCATGCTTATGAAATGATATGACATATGCGAGCTCTAAGCATTCAGACATATTCAATATTTCATAAGACATATTATTAAGGCATGCTATCAATTCAAAAACAACACAATAGACATACTGAAATTATCCAGGTAAACACATAAGGCATAGCAACTCAAGTAATCACTTAAGGCATTGCAGCTCAAGTAAACATGTAAGTACACTATTAACATGTTATACAACTTTATTGAGGGTCATACGGAACTACCGTTCACCGAGGATAGACTGAATAATTAATCGGAATAGAAACCGGAACTGCTCAATCTGTTACAAATCTCAATATACAATAATGCGCGTATATTAGTGAGGTACAACACCTCTAAGCATAAGTACAACTACTATTAAAGTGAGGTACAACTCTTAAAGCATAGGGTACAAGGCCCCTTGGCTCAAAACAGATTTAAGTACAACAAAGCAGAAGTTTTTATTAACTGCCTGAGGTCGCGTGCGCGGGCCACTCACGCGGGACCTCGCTCGCGCGGGCCGCTCGGGCGAATTTTGTTCAGAAAGGCCACGAGGTAATTTAAAAACAGTCTTTTTTTCTTTTTTTTTTTTTTTTTTTTTAAAAATAGTTTGGTCACGCGCGCGAGATGTCACAGTGATGTCCTCTTCCTTATTTTTCCCTGTTTAGAAATCAAAGGTTGATTTTTACCCATTTTGAAAACTTAATCAAAAATAGACTTTCAATATATGAATCTCTTCCTTTTTCCGTGTAGCTTTCAAATATGAAATCAGTTTTTCAAGAGTAAAAACACAGCTCTTGATTTTAATGAAAAACCGAACGATGACAAAACTTTAATTTGACCGTTCGTCGCAACCGTTAAGAATTAGCTCTTGAAATTAAAAAGGGAGCCTCGTGGGGTCGAGACCTTTCATTTGGTATAAAGAAATCAAATTTCTATGACTGTTTTTCTGTTCGCTATTTTTGGACCCTTAACAATATACATATGAAATATATATATGTACCTATATATATGTACATCTCTACACTAACAGTTTAAATATAAACTGAATTGAAGATCATAAATTTACAGAAGCTTACCCAAATGAATTTATTGAGAATAGTAGAGAATTCCCAAAGAGATAAGCCAAGCTATGATTGAATCTCCTTAATTAACTATGTATCTATCTACATAACCATGTATGATGTATGTGGTTATGTATGAATTAATCAGTGTGTGTAAGTAATATATGTGGGGGTGTATGAGTCTCTGCGTGAGAGATAGAAGTAGTGGAGAGTTGAGAGACAGTAGAGATTGAGTGATTGAGGGGGGGGGGGGGGGGGGGGGGGGGGGGGGGTTTAGGTGTAGTATATATATAATCATAAAGGCTTGAGCACTAAACATATAATGGGGCACTAAGCATATAATGGGGCACTAAACATATAATGGGGCACATATAATACACATGAGCACTAAACACATAGTGCACATATAATACACATGCACTTACTGCCCACTCATTTGAGTGGTTTCCAACGTTCTAATGAGGGATTCTCATGTGTGTTGAGCTCACGCGATGATACACACATGCAGGTAAAAATTGTTTTGCCAAAAATTCAATTTTGGTAATTTTAAAAAAATAAAAAAAAATACGGGGTATTACATCCTACCCACCATAAAAGAAATTTCGTCCGCGAAATTCGCACACCGATAATCATTATCACAGAAAACAAATAACTCAAGAAGCAAATAATTGCGGATATCGATCGCGCATCTCCTTCTCATTCTCCCAAGTAGTCTCCTTAGTACTATGGTGACGCCACAGTACTCGAACCAAATGAATAGTCCTACCACGAAGCACATGCTCCTTAGTTTCCAGAATCTGCACGGGTTGTTCCTCGTAAGACGCATCTTGCTCCAATGGTAAATTAGTCCAATCTAAAACATGAGACAGATCAGGTTCATACTTTCGAAGCATTGAGATATGAAATACATTATGAATTTTTGCCAACTGCGGAGGCAGAGCCAACCGATATGCAACTTCACCCACACGTTCCAAAATCTGGAAAGGTCCAATGAAACGAGGTGAAAGCTTCTTATCCTGTCCAAAACGAAGCACACCACGACGAGGTGAAACTTTGAGAAATACATGATCTCCAACTTCAAAGGACAAAGGTCTTCTCTTTTTATCAGCATAACTTTTCTGTCGACTCTGAGCCGTAAGTATCCTCGCACGAATTAGTTTTATCTTTTCAGTAGTTTCCCTTACTAGATCTGGTCCCAACAGAGACGCTTCTCCAACTTCTGTCCAACATACAGGAGAACGACACGGTCGTCCATATAGGGCCTCAAACGGTGCCATCTGAATACTTGCTTGATAACTATTGTTATATGCAAACTCGATCAATGGTAGGTGGTCTTCCCAACTACCTTTGAAGTCCATAACACAAGCTCGTAACATATCTTCCAAGGTTTGTATAGTACGTTCTGACTGACCATCCGTCTGAGGATGAAAAGCCGTACTCAATCTCAATTCTGTCCCCAAAGCTTTTTGGAGACCTTCCCAAAACAATGAAGTGAACCGCGGATCTCGATCCGACACAATCGAAACAGGGACTCCATGCAATCGAATGATCTCTCGGATATACAAGCGACTAAGGACATCAACCGAATCAGTTAAACACATTCCCAGAAAATGTGCAGACTTTGTCAAACGATCCACAATGACCCAAACGGCATCATGACCACGTGGTGACCTAGGAAGTGCTGTCACAAAATCCATTGTCACGTGCTCCCACTTCCACTCTGAAACTGGTAATGGTTGTAATAACCCTGCAGGTCTCTGATGTTCGGCTTTCACTTGTTGACAAGTCAAACAACGAGATACAAACTTAGCGACATCGCGCTTCATGCCCTTCCACCAAAACTGACGTCGCAAATTATGGTACATCTTGTTACCTCCCGGATGCACCGCTAATCGTGAATGATGGAATTCCTTCATCACTTGTTCACGAACTGCCAATGGTACAAACAAACGGTCTTTGAACTTCAACCCACGCTCGGAGTCAAAAGTCCAACCTTCTATAACATCACCTCGAAGAATTTGCATACGAAAAGTAGATGCTACAGGATCAGATTGTTGCTCATCTTTCACTTGTTGGATGATCGACGGTTGAGTCATAACAGAATATAATGAAGTACGATCATCAGAGTCGTCAAGCTCTACCTCAAACTCCCCAATCTGATCGAGCATGTTCCATTCCTGAATGGCCAGACAAGCCAATGAACCTCGTGACTTGCGACTCAGTGCATCGGCCACTACATTTGCCTTCCCTGGATGATACTATAGTTTAAAGTCATAATCTTCTAAGTACTCCATCCATCGACGTTGTCGAAGATTCAAATCGCGTTGAGTAAAGATATACTTCAAGCTCTTGTGGTCTGAAAAGACATCAAATCGTTCCCCATATAAGTAATGACGCCATGACTTTAAGGCAAACACAACGGCAGCAAGCTCTAAATCATGAGTTGGATAATTCTGCTCATGAGGCTTCAACTGGCGCGAACCATAGGCAACAACCTTTCCTTCTTGCATAAGTACACACCCCAAACCAAGAAGTGAAGCATCACAATAAACTGCGTAGTCAACACCACGCTCCGGAATAATCAAAACTGGTGCAGAAGTCAATCGAGTCTTTAAAAGTTGAAAAGCTTTCTCGCACTCCTCAGTCCAAATGAATTTCACCCCTTTTCGTGTCAGCTTAGTCAAAGGTGAAGCAATACGAGAAAAGTCCTTTACAAAGCGACGGTAATAGCCTGCTAAACCCAAGAAACTACGTACCTCAAATACGTTCTTAGGTGGCTGCCAATCCATAACAGATTCAATCTTTGATGAATCAACTGACACTCCATCTCTCGAGACAACGTGTCCCAAAAATTTCACTTCTGTCAACCAAAAATCACATTTAGATAATTTACCGAACAATCGGTGAGTACGCAATACTTGTAGAACAATCCTCAAGTGTTCTTCGTGAAGTTCCTTAGAGGAAGAGTAGATGAGAATATCATCAATAAATACAATCACAAACTTATCCAAATAATCGTGAAATACTCGTTGCATAAGATCCATAAATGCTGCTGGAGCATTGGTTAATCCGAATGGCATAACCATAAACTCAAAATGTCCATACCGGGACCTAAAAGCTGTCTTCGAGATGTCTGACTCCCGAATACGGAGTTGATGATAACCCGATCTCAGATCAATCTTGGAGAAACAAGTGGAACCTTTGAGTTGATCAAACAAATCATCGATTCTAGGAAGTGGATATTTATTCTTGATTGTCACATGATTGAGTTTTCGATAATCGATACACAATCTCAACGTTCCATCCTTCTTTTTAACAAAGAGAACAGGAGCTCCCCACGGGGATACACTCGGGCGAATAAAACCCTTACTCTGGAGATCTTCCAACTGAATCTTCAACTCCTTCAATTCTGCTGGTGCCATACGATATGGCGGAATAGAAATAGGCGAAGTGCTTGGCACAAGATCGATTGCAAAATCGATAGCACGAACAGGTGGCAATTCGGATAAGTCTTCTGGAAAGACGTCAGGAAATTCACAAATAATGGGTGGCAATTCCACAAGAGGAGTGCCCCTCTCCATGGCCAATAAACTAGCCAGAGTTCCAAGAGAAGAATATAAACTACTCCGTGAAAACAACGAGGGTAGCGGCAAATCCAACTGATCGCCCTCGAATCTACAACTGTCTCCCTCAGGAGTGAAAAGAGTAACCCGACGCTTAAAACAATCTATGAAGGCTCGATACTCGACCAACCAGTCCATCCCAAGGATGACATCGAATCCTAGATTCGGCATAACAATCAAATCGACACTCAATTGCTGGTCTGCTATCAAAAGCATACAGCTACGGCAAACATGATTCAAATGAATAACACCTCCAACTGGAGTATCAACAGATAAGACATGCCCCAAGCATTCTATCTCTAACCCTAATACTGATGCGAATGCTGATGAGATGAATGAGTGTGATGCACCAGTGTCAAACAATACAGATGCCCAAGAGTTAAATAATGGGACGATACCTCGGATCACAGAAGGTCCGGCATTCCCAGTAGATGACATAGGGAGAGCAAAATTCCTTCCTTGAGGTTCTTGGTGTTGTTGTGGCTGAATGCCACCACGGTTATCTGTCCTCTGATAATTACCCTGGTTCCCTCTGTTCTGGTAGGGTTTCACGCTCTGAGTGGATATTGCCTGAGATGGTGGATAGTATGGTGTTGAACCGATCGACTGAGATTTCTTGGGTGGTGGTTGAGGGCAAAACTTGATAAAATGATTTGGATCACCACATCGGAGACAAACTTTCTCCCCAGCAGCATTCACACCTCGCTGTAACCCCAATTGTTGAGAACTTCGATAAGAAGATCTTTGTTGTGAATGGGCTCGTTGCTGCTGTTGTGGAGGTTGGGACTGCAATTGAGACCTAGTCTCTGCCTTGGCCTTCTTAAACTGACCGGTGCTCTTGGCTGGAGTAACCATCTCCCTGGCCCTTTTTAGATCTAAATCTACACTTTCAACACCCAACGCCCTTGTCAAAGTATCAGCATAAGTGGTGATAGGCGTGCTAGCCAGACTCTTCCGAATGTAGGGTCGAAGACCAGAGGCAAAACGTGTAGCCTTGAAATGATCACTGATCAACTGCTCTTGTGCAAAACGAGCCAAGGTGGAAAACATAGTAGCATATTCTGTCACTGACATGTCCCCCTGCTGAAGGGTAAAGAATTCAGCCCTCTTTGCGTCCCTCTGTACTTCTGGGAAGTAGTTATCGAGGAAAAGATTCTTAAATGACTTCCAAGTCATGCCAGCAAGTGGATGAACACTCACAGTGCAATCCCACCAATGGGTAGCTTCTCCAGAAAATAAGTACGTAGCCAACTTGATGCGGAGAGCATCCTCATGAAGATCAATGAATTCGAATATCTTTGAGATATGCTGAAGCCAATCCTCTGCAGCCATCGGGTCAGAGCTACCAGAGAACTGTGGCGGCTTCCTAGCATCGAAATCTTTGGTAATCAGCCGCTCCCGAGCTCTAGCGGGATTTGTCTCACCTCTCGGAGTACGAGGGGGAGGAGGCGGCATAGCATCTCTAACTGCCCTTGCAATTACATCAACAACATTCTGCAATCCTTGTGGTCCATCAGGAATATCAACCGGTCCTGTGGAAGCTTCAGACTCAAATGCAACATCATGCGCGTGTCCTCGACCACGACCACGACCACGACCACGACCACGACCACGACCTCTACCTGGACCACGTCCTCGAGCACGACCTCGACCTCGGCCTCTAACTAGTACCGACGCAGCCGATATCTGCTCGTCAGCCTCTAGTTCAATACTGGGATTCTCACGACATGGCGGCATAACTATAATAAGATCGAATCGAGTAAACAAATCACACAACATGATCTAATCATGAAGTGTAATCGACAATACACGTAAATGTCAAGTAAGTAGTTAACATCTCAAGTTACCAAGTAACAAGTTAACACATATCAATCATATGTCGTTTATCCACTAATCATGTCTAACATGTCAATCAAAACTAAACATGTGAGCACATAACACGGCGTCCAAAGTATTCGACCCGGTTACGCTCTGATACCATTCTGTGACGCCCCGCCCCGCCACGGTTCCCGGCGACGGGGTGTCAACCGGCGAAAGTACAACAATAACAGTAATAATAGTAGACTTTGAGACTAATCGGGAACTCCCCGAGTCCTAGACTCCGAGGGTTACCTGAATAATATAAATTCTTCATTTGGAAAACATTTATAAAATTTAAATCTGGTTTTCATATGAAACATTCTTTTCTTGAAACGAAACGTTTTCAATATAAGCAGCGGAAAATCAGAGTTTAGCTAACCTTTTATTTAAAAGCGGGTGGACTAACCTTTGTCCAAATAAACATAACATATCCTTTGAAACATAATTTTATTACATTAATTAAAAGATAATCCCCACACACGGGGTCTTCAAACTATAGCGGAAGCATTGTCAAATTTCGGGGCCTTGTCCTTATCTATATCACCTGAAAAGAAGATTTAATAGTTCATAAGCCAAAGGCTCGTATAGTCATATAACCGCACAATAACATCTGTTATATATCATGCATGAGTGTAATGAATGCCAATGTCAATGCATGAAAACCATTTTCATGCCTTTTTAAACACTCACCCTCAATCGTCAATATCATTACCCGGACCATGGGCTTCCCATCCACGTAGGCCTAGCCTCAAACGTGCGGGACTTTGGGCCTTACGAATTACACGAAGGCCTAGCCTTCAACGTTACGGGGGTTTCTTGCAGCACATCCCGCAAATTCGAGTTCCTAGTAGTACCCATCTCACACGCCTACCCACAAATCCGGGATTTCTAACTTTTCAAAACAAAATCCCTCTTAGAGGGTTTTATGCATGGAAGCCTCTAAGGTCTTCCCTTTTAAAACCTGGAAGCCTCTACGGTCTCCCCTTTTTTTTTAAAAAAAATTGAAAGCCTCTAAGGTCTTTCATCCCAAAATCATTTTCGTGATTTTCGTGTTCATGCTCATGCTTATGAAATGATATGACATATGCGAGCTCTAAGCATTCAGACATATTCAATATTTCATAAGACAGATTATTAAGGCATGCTATCAATTCAAAAACAACACAATAGACATACTGAAATTATCCAGGTAAACACATAAGGCATAGCAACTCCAGTAATCACTTAAGGCATTGCAGCTCAAGTAAACATGTAAGTACACTATTAACATGTTATACAACTTTATTGAGGGTCATACGGAACTACCGTTCACCGAGGATAGACTGAATAATTAATCGGAATAGAAACCGGAACTGCTCAATCTGTTACAAATCTCAATATACAATAATGCGCGTATATTAGTGAGGTACAACACCTCTAAGCATAAGTACAACTACTATTAAAGTGAGGTACAACTCTTAAAGCATAGGGTACAAGGCCCCTTGGCTCAAAACAGATTTAAGTACAACAAAGCAGAAGTTTTTATTAACTGCCTGAGGTCGCGCGCGCGGGCCACTCACGCGGGACCTCGCTCGCGCGGGCCGCTCGGGCGAATTTTGTTCAAAAAGGCCACGAGGTAATTTAAAAACAGTCTTTTTTTCTTTCTTTTTTTTTTTTTTTAAAATAGTTTGGTCACGCGCGCGAGATGTCACAGTGATGTCCTCTTCCTTATTTTTCCCTGTTTAGAAATCAAAGGTTGATTTTTACCCATTTTGAAAACTTAATCAAAAATAGACTTTCAATATATGAATCTCTTCCTTTTTCCGTGTAGCTTTCAAATATGAAATCAGTTTTTCAAGAGTAAAAACACAGCTCTTGATTTTAATGAAAAACCGAACGATGACAAAACTTTAATTTGACCGTTCGTCGCAACCGTTAAGAATTAGCTCTTGAAATTAAAAAGGGAGCCTCGTGGGGTCGAGACCTTTCATTTGGTATAAAGAAATCAAATTTCTATGACTGTTTTTCTGTTCGCTATTTTTGGACCCTTAACAATATACATATGAAATATATATATGTACCTATATATATGTACATCTCTACACTAACAGTTTAAATATAAACTGAATTGAAGATCATAAATTTACAGAAGCTTACCCAAATGAATTTATTGAGAATAGTAGAGAATTCCCAAAGAGATAAGCCAAGCTATGATTGAATCTCCTTAATTAACTATGTATCTATCTACATAACCATGTATGATGTATGTGGTTATGTATGAATTAATCAGTGTGTGTAAGTAATATATGTGGGGGTGTATGAGTCTCTGCGTGAGAGATAGAAGTAGTGGAGAGTTGAGAGACAGTAGAGATTGAGTGATTGAGGGGGGGGGGGGGGGGGGTTTAGGTGTAGTATATATATAATCATAAAGGCTTGAGCACTAAACATATAATGGGGCACTAAGCATATAATGGGGCACTAAACATATAATGGGGCACATATAATACACATGAGCACTAAACACATAGTGCACATATAATACACATGCACTTACTGCCCACTCATTTGAGTGGTTTCCAACGTTCTAATGAGGGATTCTCATGTGTGTTGAGCTCACGCGATGATACACACATGCAGGTAAAAATTGTTTTGCCAAAAATTCAATTTTGGTAATTTTAAAAAAATAAAAAAAAAATACGGGGTATTACAAAATGTCTCTCATCTCCATAATATGTTAACATACATTTGTTGAATCGTTCAATTTCATGCCCAATAACTTATACATCAAGGTGGTTGCTAACGCCTTGTCAGAACTAGCAAATTGCTCTTCAATAGCCTTCATGTAGTCCTTGACCTTAGTACACGGTGGGATAGAACCCCTAATGCTCTTGCCAACATGGGCCATTATGAGCATCAGACTTAAGCGATTGGATCGCTCCCACCGATCATAGGCATTTTTTTCTGCAGTGGAACTCGAATCCGTGGGTATTGGTGGTTCTTCCACACAAATTGCCAAATCGAGATCCATACACCCCAATGTCAGAAGGACTTTGTCTTTCCAGTCCGAAAAATTGTTACTGTTAAGGAACGGAATACAAGTAGAATCATTAAATAAGGAAGTAGAAGAAACTGCAATTTATAAAGAACAACATACATCCATGCTTTGAAACAATACTATAAATTGAATTAACCAATGTTAAATTCAAAAAGCACAAAATCTAGACCTTCCTGTGGGTAGAGGTTGCATAATGCATTAGATATAGCTTTAGCTTTTATAATAAGACTAGTAGATTGACACACATTAAAAATGAAAAATCCATAACTGTGGGTTTAGGGATTTAACTTTCTTAACATCCCAATTCAATATCTTATTCCAATCTATAAGTTGTGTAAAGTGACCAACTCCCTGCGGGGCCAATCAATCACTTATAACAACTTAATTACAATAATAGAAAGCAACAATCAATTTAATCTATATATGATCAAAATTTTAAGCATCACTAATTGTATCATTTTAAGATGCTGTGGCTATTCTTAAAACAATGAAATCTAACTTCAATATGCCATTTTCCTTTTAAATAAATTACATAGCCTTATTGAGGTACAAAAATTACAATTGTGTACTTTATGTGACCATAACTAAAATCACGCCTCAATATGTCTTAATCATGAACCAAAACCTCAATGCTCATGGACATTTATAATATTCTAACCATGTGCATATAAAGATTAATCTACATACATAACCAACAATGTGCACAAATATAGAAAACAAACATGTCCTTAGATCACATGCATAAAGCATTAGAAAACTCAAATTCATGCAATAGTGGTTGAATAATACAACAAAACCTATAATTATAAATCAAGGGCAACGTAGAATTAAAATCTTAGAGGGTATTTCTATAAATTTTAGAACTTTAGCAGAAAAATGTAAATACCCAAAACAGGCCCAATCGGCTAACTGTGAGCTTGTGTACCCAAAGTTTTAATAGGCAGAATTTTGGTAAGCATAAAGTTCATAAGTTAAAGATTTTTGACCAGACTGTAAATATTCAAAATCTTATGGATCCAACTTAAATTTAAAACAAAATAAGGGTCAGATTGTCAATATGATTAAGACCCTATCATCCTTTAATGAACAAGGATATGTTCGTGCCACTGTTGAACCCCCCTTCCTTTTTTTTTTTTTTCTTTAAACCTAATTGAATATACAATTATTTTAGCCATTTCCTATTCGGAAACCTTAACCTTATTATTATAGTGACTTATTAGGCATCACAAAAAGATATATGGTCTGATAAATATAATCTTGATTTATGCTTATTAGTATATTCGTGTTGATGATATCATGTACATGTTCTCATGCAAGTCTGTATGTGTATATTTTATAAGCAGTGCTTCAACTTAATTTTTATTTTTATTTTATTTATTTATTTTTATTTTTATTTTTAATTTTTGCTATCATGGTCTCATGGACTGAAATGGGTGGACGACTTCTTTTCATGGACCACCTCATGTTTGAACTTTTATCTTATTTTGTGAGATATATCGTCACTTATATGTGTGTGTATATATATAGATTTAATTAATCTGACTTTACAATATATGATAATATATCATATATATGCATAATAAATCGTGCTAAACAACATAGTTTGAAGGGTGGCTCTGATACCAATTGAAAGCATAATCATATTAGAGTGTTCAGGATACTTACCTCCAACCATGTGATTACAGCACGATTGATATGAACGAACTCCTCTTGACCACGAAACTGTCTAGGATACTTACCTCCAGCCATGTGATTACAACACGATTAATTGATATGAACGAACTCCTCTTGACTACAAAACTTCCACGACCCTCACACTATATTGTATGGTGAAAGTTGGATATGGGTTTTCAACCTATCGTTCTCTATAATAATTCTGTAATGATGGTTGTTACAGGCCTTTGTAATTATAGATAGGCTGGGACCCTTATCCATGTGTTTAAATGCACAATAACTTCCTACCATCAAGGAAGTTGGGGCAATCCCAAATACCACTTAAAATATATTCTGTAGAGATGAGATTGAGTTATTATCTCATATCTTATCACCAAAGAGATGACTATGTCAAAACAAAATAAATATAATATTTGTATATAATATTTATCTAATAAAATATATGTGGGCCACATGTACTATTATCTTTACATTACCTGAATCACGGCTGGATACAACGCTCATATATCTCACACACGCACACAAACCCAAACCAACCCCACACCACACCACACCACTGCCTCACAATGGCCTATAACAAAGTCCAATAAGTGTCACTCATTCCAACTGAACGCACAAATATGGAGGGCAAGAACTTCCCCTCCATTGAAGAGATCAAGGTGATACCACTTGACCACTTGAGTCGTTGGTCTCATCTAATGAAGTTATTTGAACTAACATTAGCTTAATTAGCAAACTTAAATCACTAAAGTTTGAGGCACAGAAAATATATATAGAGTCAGGTTCCAGTGCGCACTAGCTGACCCGCGGTATTTTTAGGCTTAAAATTTCAATACGTTCACCCAGTACGTACTGGAGTCTGACTCTATATATATATATATTGGTGGAATTAGTCTTCAATTTTGTGTCCTCTTGTAGCACAATGTTACACTTCAATCACCGACCACCATATTTTACTAAATATAGTAACAAATAAGACATCAATTTTCAAACATAGAGAGAGAAAGTAGTTTGTTGCTAAATATAGTAACAGATGAGACATCACTTTTCAAACTTAGATTAACAAATAAGACATCAATTTACTAATACGCAAGGTATTTAATATCAATCATTTTCAAATCTTAGATCAATGGCTACCGTGCCACCGGACCCATTGTGGTAGAAGAAACCACAGGATCAATTTCTATGGAACTTCCATGGTCTGCCCTCATTTTTCCATGGGTATCATCACCTATTTCCATTGCCAAACACTCCTTTAACTG
Organism: Hydrangea macrophylla; assembly: GCA_033977485.1. Taxonomy (NCBI): domain Eukaryota; kingdom Viridiplantae; phylum Streptophyta; class Magnoliopsida; order Cornales; family Hydrangeaceae; genus Hydrangea; species Hydrangea macrophylla. Next base: position 143,794,069 of record CM066991.1, read on the forward strand.
CATGATTACGGAACTCATGGTTGGCCTTTCCTTGGAAGTTTCTCCCAGACATGCCCACGCAATCTCCACAGCTTTAGAAGCAGAACTATGGTTATAATCTCTTTGTAGCCTTGGATCAACCATACTCTTTATATCCCATCCTTCAATCATCGGAGTAACCCAGTCTCTTATATTGATGTACGTGTCTTCGCTTTCTCTTATGATGGCTGGTTGACCTGTGATTAGCTTAAGCAAAACAACCCCGAAGCTAAAAACATCACTTTTTTCACTCAATTGTTGGGTTTTACAGTACCTGTGCGACGATTAATAGAATGTTAAAAATACCATGGTTTGTAAGGTTTTCTACTATTAAGCTAGCCAATAGTTTCAATTTGAAGAATATTTATTTTAAAAAAAATTTCTTACTCAGGATCTAGGTACCCAGGAGTCCCAGCAACAAGTGTTGACACATTAGTTCCACTTTCAATTGAGAAAGCTCTAGATAGCCCAAAATCAGCAAGTTTGGCTTGGAAGTTGTCATTCAATAAGATATTTGTACACTTCACATCTCTGTGTACTATAGGTGGCTTACAACCGTGGTGTAGATACTCCAAACCTACATTTTAAATTCTCATTTAATACTAAGGTCCTACTTGGCAAAATGTTTTTAGAGCCCATAAATAATTACGGGCCTCTACAAGCTATTATAAAACCATTTGTAAAATCGAGTTTTTGCGATTAATATAATCCTAGAAAAATGTGAATCAATTGAAGACAAAATTCAATTGATCGACTCGAAGCTATTTTCACAGCTATTATAATTTTTTGCAGTTGCAACAGAAGTTGTTGCCAAACAAGTCCTAAAAGGAGATGCAAACATGGAGAAAAAAAATGCAATTTATCAGCTTACTAACCTTGTGCTGCATCCGTTGCTATTTGAAGTCTCTCTTCCCAGCTTAATGCATTTGGATTTTTATCTGCACTAATGACTAGAAATTTGAATGGACATAATTTCAAATTACTAAAAGCATTTTACAGAGGGAACTTTCCTTATATGATAACGAATTGTATACCAGAGAGATGTCCTTGTAAGTTTCCATTGGCCATGTACTCATATATGATCCCCATATTTGTGCCCTCGTTGCAATACCCAATAAACGAAGTCAAGTTTTTATGATGAACACTCATAAGAAGATTAGCCTACAATTCAAAGCCATAATTCATTTCAATTTACAACTATCGGCTTCTGTAAGAATATTTATATCGTAGACATGCTAAAGATAAAATATACCTCAGCTTGGAACTCCTTATACCCTTGAATTGATGAGGGGGAGAGCATTTTTACAGCAACCTGGGTTTCACCTAAAAAGCCATGGTAAACTGTTCCGAATCCTCCTTTCCCAACAACTACCTTGAAGTTGTTTGTGATCCTCAAGACCTCAGAGTATGTAAATTGTTGATTCTTGACCTCGATCAACCTATCTCTCCTGTTTATATCAGGGTCCAGCCTTTTGGCTTTTGATATCATATCAATAGATTTGTTAGTATTATGAAAATTTCAATAATATTGTATTGTTGGAAAATTTAAATCTTGAAATATTATGATAGGGGTTCACATGCCTTGTGACTTTCTCCTTTTAATGAACCAGAAGGTACTTAGGGCTATAATCATGAGTGCTGCTACTCCAACAACAGATGCTACTACAAGAACAAAAACTTTGCTCTCTTTCTTTCTTCTTGGGGATGACTGATTTCCACCCACAAAACCATCAACACTAATAATGAAAATAAAAAGTTAGACTCAAAATTAGGTCGGTAGTTTTATGTCATTTCTTTTTCTATGCCAATTAACAATAGCAATTTTGATAAATCAAACAGATTTTTTCTTTTAGAGAGAGAGAGAGAGAGAGAGAGAGAGAGAATAATTCCTGGAAAACGCGTAAGCTCCTTTGGCTTCGTTCTCTTCTTAAGGAATTGGGGTTCTCAGTGAAGGGATTCATCCACCCTATTATGTGATAATAAGTCTTCTATTATGCCATAATCTAATTTCATGTCACTGAATTTTGGATTTGATATCATTGTCAAACAACTCGATTAATTACATAGGATGATTTTTTTACTCTATGTATTGAATTGAAGAAGTACAAGATATCAACCCTCTTTCTATATCTCTCTCTAAACTGCTGGATCAGGTCTGTCTCCTTTCTTTTTTTTTTCCCCTTTGTTCTTCTATTTATAAGGGATTTTGATTTCCTATTGTTGTTTGGATTTGCAGAGGTTGTAACTTGGGTCCTCCAAGTCTACATAATACATATATGTCTTCCTAATTAGCTACTCGCTTTTGCTGATTTATTTTAATTTTCTTGTAGACCAGAAGACTGTTATGCGAGATTCTTGAGGTCTCTGTTGAAGTTTTCCCTCAAATTTGTAGGTTTTATTTTTAAAATTATTAAAGCATCTGAGAATTAATTAGACCTTCTAAGAATATGATTTTCTATTATTTATGTAGTTATTATTAATTTTTTCTTGCAGTTTTTTATTTTAAGACTACATTCAGATTCTTCATGTTTCATTCTAAGAGGACAACTCTCAGTGATTTCTTGAAATGCTTTTTTATTTTTTATATTTGTAGCTGAACCATAGTTGATTACAGGTATGAATTTGTTTAGTTCAAAAAGTCAACTCAACAAAATACAATTATTTTAACAATGTTTTGCAGATACAGCTTTCTAGACCAGATCTAACTAAACAAAAAAAAAAAAAGATGTTAGGTGTTTTTCTTTGAAAAAAGGAAAAGAAAAAGAAAAGAATCGGATGAATGTGTAAACATGCATATTCATTTGGGTTCAGATTCTCATCTGGGATTACATTGTCAAAGAGAGGAAGACTTTGAGTTGTTGGGTCCCATTTGATTCAATTTTTTTTTTTCTTTTTCTTTATAATCTGGTTGTAGCTAACATTTGTGTCCATAGGCAATGGAAATTAGTTTCATCTAATTCACTTACCTTGGAATTTCTTTGGCTGCCCCATTTATGAACTCATGAGTCTAGGTTTTGTTTTGCAATGATATGATATGTACTTGACATTCAGGAATAGTTACATTATAACAATGGAGGAGACGTCCTCTTTTTCATGCCTCTAAGATTAAAACATTAGCTTTGTGAGGGGAAGGAAATTATATAAAAGAAAAGAAGAGGACTCTTTGCATTTACGTTATAACTTTTTTTAAAAAATCTGATACACATATATAGAAACATAAAATCATACTACATGAATACATAGATGTAAATGAATCTTGCAGCCCCTATCCAGCACAGAAATTTTGAAATAAAATATTCTTGATGAAAATTCCTACCTGTTTTTTTTTTTTTCAAATGATATTACACCTTTTACTATTCTGACTCCATACTTATGACACACTTCATTTGCCAGTACTTATTCTCTCATTTATTTGTGCGATAAAATTTTAATTAGCTTATGGTTACTCTTTTGGTTTATGTGGTATTAACTTTTATTGGTTAGTAATACATTTTGTTGGGATTATCATCCTTCCTCTTGGTAAGTTATAGCCCGTGATGACTGGGATGTGATTTGAATGGATTGTTAGTTTTGATTTTCTATGTTTGTTGTATTTAACTAGATACGTTTTCACAATTACAACGGTATTGACTATGCTGTTGCAAGTCCCAGGAAGAGCGCACGAGTTACCTTTTCTTTTAAAACAGGTTATTCCTTTCGAATGATGTGGATGTCATATATTTTATTACTGTTAATTTTAAGTTGCATCAATTTCCAACACAATCGTATGATTTAGACACTACTCACTAGCACCCTTACCACCTACAACATGGCACACTTAGCAGGATTAGTTTATTTGGAATTTGGGACCAACAATCACTTATTTGGGGATTATTGGGTCCGTTTGGCAAAAGTTTTTTCATAGTTTTTTTTTTCCACAAAAATCGAATCCACTTTAAAGCTAAGAAAACATTGCTTCTTTTTCAAAATCTATGAAAGGAAAAATCTCTTACTTTCACAGCACTATCGTACGGGCTCTTACGTATATAATATGAAATATTCATGTTACGGATGCCATCTTGGAACATCATTATCCTATGCAAACATGTGGCTTCTTAAAGTTGTTGAATATAGTCAAATGTTGTGAATCTTTGGGGGATTTTTCTATGGGTATGGAATAGTTTGCTAGCGTTTCCTTCTAAATACTTCGCAAACTTGGTTTTCACACAACCTTAAAGCACCTGCTTGGCGTTGAATTTTTTTTTTTTGGGCACCTCCAGCTTAAATCCTTAGTTCATTTATTGGTCTTTGTTTCATTTGGAGACACCATCGATCTTAGACCATTTCCTATCGTTCCCTTTAAGTTTTCTAAGAACACCTTCATTTATATTAAGTTGGGGCCTTGTTACATATTTCTTTTATGTTCACACGAACCACACCCCTCTTTCAATTGCACCATCTTCTGACCATGTTGTTTCTGAGTTTCTCTCTTATTTCAGGTTTGATGGTGATTGACTTGGTTAATGTTAAATATATTCCATGGCAGTGAGTTTTTCTCTCTTCGTTTTGATATTTGTTGATTTAGGGTGTCTAGATTTTGATGTTCCAAGTTTCCCTTTACAATTGAACATATCTGGTTGAAGTTTGAATTATTTTGAATATTTCAAAATCTAACCAACTTAGATTTTTAGTTCATTACTAATTCTTTAGGTTTTTTATTCCCTCACTTTAGTTTAGATTGAATCTTTTGGGTAACATGGGTATGGGAAAAAAGGAAATTTATTTATTTATTTTTTTTTTGATTCTTTGTCCCAAATTTTTTTTTTTTTTTTTTACTTGTGTTTTTTCCTCCATGTAGCTCCCATTCTCTTTTCTTCATGGAAATGCTTATTTGGTTACTAATTCTTGATTTGTATTTTATTTTACTCTTCTCTTTACGCATACATTGTGCAGAGCCATATGTGAGCATTCGAACACATGTATAAGTTGTAATCGTTTTTGGATCAATAGTGGGTTATCATAAATACATAAATTTCATTGTAACTTCATTCTACCGATTGGTTAATAAGATTACAACCTCAATGATAAAGGTTGAATGAAATTTTATTAGTTGATGGAGTTAGTTGTTAAGTCTACAGTTATACTATTTGGCAATTGATTCATATATCGTAAAGCCCGTGCATAGCACGGGGTATCGACTAGTTGGGAAACAGAGAGGGTGAAATGGGGAGGAATAATTAAGCAAAAATGCTACGTACACAACACATTTCACAACATGGCTTTAAATACATGTACCATGTACTGTGTAAGTGGTGCATAGAAAAGTATGAAAAATTCAACAGGCCAAGGCACAACACATTTAAGGCTCTGTTGTGAAATGCGTTGTAGACATAACATTTTTTATAATTGAGATTTGAAATCAGCTACAAATAAGTGAGAGAGAAAGAGAGACGTGAATAGAGAATATTGTGTGGGTAGGGTGGGAGTCAGTGGGCTTTTTTTGAACCGTTGGATTACTACATCTAAGGATAGAAAGCAGTTATGGTATTAATGAAGGTCAAGATCAAAGTTGAGAAAAGGGTGAACTCTCAGTCGTTGGATTTGTATTTTGTGGAACTCACACTGACCTCCAATATTATACAGATAGTGAAATTTTCGGTATTGTGTTTGTTAAAAAACTTAAATCTTGAAATATTATGATAGTGGTTTTCATGCCCAGCAGTTTTCTCCTTTTAATAAGCCAAAAGGTAACAAGGGTTGCCACCATAAGCATTGCTACTCCAACAACAGATGCGACTACAGGAATAACAACTTTGTTCTCTTTCCTTTTGCTTGGGAGATTCTGACTACTATTTTGGTTTTCACCCGCAGAACCATAAATACTAATAATGACAACAAATGTTAGATTCAAAATTTTGTTAATACGATTTAGTCAAATCTCATTGTAAGCCAACAATAGCAATTTATTTGCAACCCTGAACTAAAGATTTATCAACTTGGATAAATCTAACTAATTTTTTCTTTTAGTAACAGAGAGAGACACAAAAAGGAAAATTCACATTTGTAAATGCAATTGCCATAGTCTGAATTTTGAAAATGAAGAAGAAAGTTCTTCATTTCAAAATTTGATTATTCTGGTTTTACGGTTCATGAGGGAAGAACAAACCTCAGAGACAACAATCCACTGCTCGACCTTGCAAGGAGTTGCTTTGGAATAGAAGAGAAGTTATTTCCTTTCAAGTTTCTGCATAAGAAGAACTAACATGACCTTTAATACTTGTGCCGTTGAACTTAAGATTAAAGGATCCATAGCAAAGTAACTTACAAGACTTTCAAGGAATCCATTTGAGATAGAAAATCAGGTACCGGACCACTAAAGTTATTGTTTGATAAATCCCTAAAAAGGAATGAAAAAAAGGTGTCAATTAGATATAAGGACATTCTATTGTAAATATGTTGGTTTTAGGACAACTTTAAAAAAATGTTGGTTTGAGTCTCTCCCAAAAAAAAAAAATTTGTACAGAAAAACACTCCCTAGCTGCCCAGCTTGCCACACAAGCGCCACACCCTAGCATTTTTAAATCTAACCGTAAGAATCCATTGCCACACGCACACCGTGTGAGTGGTTGTACCAGAAAAAATCTCATTTCAAAATTATTTTTTTTTTAAAATTTAAACCTTCATAACTTTTGATCTACAACTCTATTTTTTGCAAAATTTATACCGCTGGAATCGTGTCGGCGAGAGCTACAAAACTAGTACCATTGTTGATATGTTTTGAGCAAAAAAAAAATTTATATGCCTTGACAACCTTGTTCCGATAAGGTTGTTCCATTAATTCCTGGAGGTCACAGGTTCGAATATGGAAACAACCTCTCTGCTTGCAGAGGTAAGGGTGCGTACATCTCACCCTCCCCAGACCCCGCAATGGCGAGAGCCTCGTGTACTGGGCTGCCCTTTTTTGACAACCTTGGTCAGGAAAAGTGTAGCACATTTCAAAAGTGGTAAAATTCGCCACTTTTAATCCTGGATGTCAAAACATGTAAAGTTTTTGAAAGTATTCACCACAATCATAGTTTCATCACTTTCAGAGAGAGTGGTGAAATTTTACCACTTCTAATTCCCGATATCAAAACATTTGAAGTTTATGAAAGTATTCATCACAATCAAAATTTTACCACTTTGACAAACATAAATTTCTCCACATTCAAAGTGGTGAAATTTCACCAGTGGTTTTGACAAACAAGGCATGTAAAATTTGTGTTTTTTTTGCTCAAAACATATCAACAATGGTACTAGTTTTGTAGCTATCGTCGACACGATTCCAACGGTACAAATTTTTTGAAAAATAGTATTGTAGATCAAAAGTTGCAGATGTTTAAAGTTTGAAAAACAATTTTAAAATAGGAGATACTATTGTGCATGCACTTATACCGTGCGAGTGGGGCGGGGAAGCCTTTCGCCAACTATCTTGTGACACGTGTAAAACCAACCCTTTAATGCCAGCTATCTTTTTTCAATAGAGTAATATTTGGGACACTAACAAATTTTACTAGGGTAATACTTGTGACACATTCAAAGACACAACTTTTGGGATACAACCCATGCAAAGGATGTGTCTATCTCTCCTGTGTCACTGTGGGGTCAAGTGACATCACAGGAGAGATATAGATCCATCTTTTGGGTTGTGTCCCAAAAGTTGTGTATTTGGTGTGTCCCAATCTTTACTCATTTCACTAACACTAACTGAGAGAAATAGAGTGTGGGTGTGAGTTTTAGTGAAATTTGTTAGTGCCCTTAACATTTGTGGAAGTTTTTTTGTATCTTTTGGTGCCCCTAGCATTGTTATTTTCAATAATGCTACGCAGAGAACATGAACCACAACAATAGCAGTTTAGCCAAAAAAAAAAAAAAATTTTGTGAGACCCACTCTATTTTGCATATCAGCCCTAAATCAACATATCAAAACACAAAATAAATAAATAAATAAATAAATAAATAAATTCCCCAAATCCACAAAAAAATAAATATATAAAAAAAAAATAAATGCCCCAATTTAGCCAGTGCTTGAATGTGTGGATGGCAGAGGTTCCATCTATTGTCAGTTTGTTCTCCACGATTTGCAATCCCATGAATAAAAATCTTTCTTGTTCCTAAAAAAAAAAAGAAAAAGAAAAAAAGAAAGTGACTGTCTTGGTCTCATTAATTGCTCAAGGTGTCTCGCTTGCTTACTTTGATCGAAGGGGACATTTGTTGTAGTGGAAGAGGGAAACTTGACAATGGAAAATGTAGACCGTTATGCCCTTCTCTGGAGATCAGACAGGAGAAAGGGGAGTTCAGAGAAAGAAGAAGAATGGTAGGCTCGATGGCGACGGCTCAGGAAGGGGGTGTCGCGACTGTTTGTATAACACCCACATGCGTGTTATTGCATTTAATTACATTGTCATGCATGATAATGTGATGTGTTGTGCATTTTGGCACATGTTTGAGTGAATTTTGATTCACGAGTCGATTTGGGTGTATGTGTTAGAGAACCCTCTGAGACTGTGGCGATTGAGGATTTATTATTGTGACGTCTCTCCGAGTATGAGACGGTTACTGTGGAACACTTTAAATGTTATCTGGAATTAAATGGTTACCTGTGTATTCCTATATCTGTATTTATTTCTGGCTTAGAATTTATATCTGTTGTTAGTTTTAGTATCATGGTGAGGACGAATTAACACACTATTAAGAATTTGCGTTTTAGCAACCAAACGAAACTTAGTCGAAAACTGTTACTCCCTCCCTCCCATAATAAGTGTCTACTTCTATTTTGCACATTGTTTAAGAAAGTTGTATTATTTTAGTTTTTTTGGTTCATTAAATGGTCACTTTCCAATTTTGCCCTTAGATGTGATGGGTGTTTGACTTTTTGTTTGTTTTGAGGCCACAAATAAATGCTTCTTTGTCTTTATTATAAGGGTAGTTTTGGAAAGTAAGTAAAAGCTACATACCAATTTAGGAAAGTGGACACTTATTGTGGGACATCCAAAAAAGGAAATGTGGACACTTATTATGGGACGGAGGGAGTATAATTTTGAGATTTCACTTATAAAGCTATGAATTAGCTATGTAGAAAGTTTCGGAGACTGATTCGGAGTTTTGGAAACTTGTGGGGAGGTAAACGTAATTCCCGAGAGTTTTGCCTATATATAGATAGAGAGGGTTGAGATATTTTTTTTTATAAGTTCTTGACCTAAATCCAAGAGGAGGCCAAAAGGGGAGATTTGGTTGCTTAGAACTTCTCGACGCTAAACGACAGACTTCTGCCCATTTATTTTCTTCAAGATTTCATATTCGAACTCCTTGAGGTAAGGGCTTCGTTTTGATACCCACTGGGCCTATTTGGCTAAATTTTCCGAAAAGTCTTTATCTAGAATTTTTCATAAAAGTTAATAATTGACATTCTGATCAATAGGAGTTGTACTAGACGGACTTCTGCACGTTCTTTGTGCACGAGTTTTCTTCGGATTGAATTATAGGAGTGTAAATCGGAGGTGAGTGATTCAACTTTGTATTATGGAATGATTGCTTGGCGTGTATTCATGTTATGTTTAATAGCATGTGTTAATTCATAGAGATATATTGTGTAGTTAATATTGGGTGATTATATTGATAAGTAAGCTCAATAGCATGGTGAAATGTTTTAATTACCGAGAGCACGGTGATATGTATTTGAGCATGTTGAGTTGTTTATTTGGGTCAGAAGGAGCACGTGGTCACTAAGCCATTTTATGGAGCCGATATAGGCATTAAGGTCACACGATTGAAGAGAAAAATCGTGGGTCTTACCCTTTCGCGTGGACTTATTGGCGAGGAATCGCGGATTGGGAGTATGGAATGTGCACGTGAGTCTCCGGCGACTAGTATGAATGTAGAGATGTGAATGCGAGCATGTTTATTATTCATGTGCATATGTTGTTTTATTCACTAAGCGTTAGCTTAAACAAATCGAAAAATGTGTGGTTATTTAAATAGCCATTGCAGGTATTAATGCTGGCCAGAAATCGCAGAAGTGAGCACGTGGGTTTGAGAGTTCACTTAGAAGGCAACCTGAATGTTGATATTGTGATTTTGGACTATAGGAATGTTGTAATACGGATTTGAACATTTTTAACTTATGTTTAATTTAGTATGTTTGAATGGATCTAAAACGTTGTAATAGACTGTGACTTGTTATAATCATGTTTTAGTAATGTTTCAATACAGTTATGATCAGTTCGGAGTGAGCTTGGTATGTGTGTTTAATCCCTAAACAATTTGAGAAAGCTTTTAAACTTAGAAATCTGCAGAATGTGTGTTGCTACCATAAATCAGTTGACTGATTGAGAAAACAGTCGACTGGAGCCTCTTTTTCAGCATTTCACTACATCTTTTCATAGAGGATCAGTCGACTGGGTCCACGACACAGTCGACTGGATCGTGGTTTCAATTCAGATATTTTTATTCAAGTTGGACTTCAGTCAACCGGACCGTACCAATCGACTGAATATTTGAAGCCCCAGTCGACTGGACTTAGAAAATAGTGACATTATGTTTCAAAAAGTAGTATCATGTCGTTGTTGCAAAAGAGACAGTGACATTATGTTATAATGGTCTGACACTAACATGAAAATTTTTTTTATTTATTATTATTATTATTATTATTATTATTATTATTTTACATTTTTTCATAGTAACTATGGATCTTGTTTGATAGATCACCTTTCCTTCTAAGTTACAAATATATAAATTTTATTCAAAATAGAGTTGTGGTTTGAAAGTTATGACATTTTAAAGTATGAAAAAAAAAAAAAAAAAAAAAAAAAACCTTCCTTGAAAAACATGATGAGGTGGCAAAACAGCAAAGCATGGGTGACGGGGCAAATCTGCCAATATCCTCATTTTTAGTTTAAAAATGGACTTATGGCCATGTAATAAAAAAATGATTGTCTTTATCTCTTTAAATCCAAATCACTTGTACTTATCTTCTACTTCCATTCAAAGTAGGGACTTCTATTTAAGTTTTCCTATGCAAAATAGAGTGGGCCCCATAATTTTTTTTTTTTTTTTTTTTATATTTGTTTTGCTAATATACCTTTGTTGTGGTTCACGTTGTGGTTCATATTGTGCGCGTACCATTATTAATCTTTTTCTTTTGTCCTTTTTCATTTGTTGTGCGTAAAACAAAAGTGCATTTTAATTTATTTTATCCTTTTATCCAAGATATTTATATAGGAAGAGACTTAAATCTACACTATATTATAAAAGAGCCTTAGAGTAGTTTTCAATTTCAATTTTGTCCTAATTTGAAATTCTTTAAATTGTTTGCTCTTTATATGTAATTTTTCCTTTACTAATACATTGAGATGATATGCCTTGTTTGGCAAACCGAATTTTACCTTTATTTGTGTTTGTGTTTTTTTTAAACCAAACAAGGCACTCCAAAAATAATAGGGTTTGTTTGGCAAATCAGTTGTGGCTTTGTTTGTCTTGTTTGTTTCACAAGGCACTAAACCCATAGATCAAAAGTCAACGATTTCGGCTAACTTGTTTGGCAAACCGATTTTGTGCTTTGTTTTTATTTTTTTGTTTTTGTTTTTCCTAAACAATGCTTTACACACATATATTGGATCAAAAGTCAACAATTTCGGTGCCTTGTTTGGCAAATCGATTTTGTCTTTGGTTATTGTTTTTTTGTTTTGGTTTTTCCCAAACAAGGCTTTACACACATATAATTTACACTTAATAAATTTAATTCATTTGTTTTATAAAATCATTATTTCATACAATTTCATATCTTTTCATACTCATAATAAATATATAATAATAATAATCATAATACATATTTAAGAAATACTTGGCAAAGTTAAAAGATAAATTGTAATTTACAATTACTAATATATCTAAAATCATATTTTATCATACACACATACCTATAAATTTAATTCATACACACATACGTTCGTTTACTTTTTAAATTTAATTTCACATCATTTCATACTCCTCATAAATATATAATAATAATATATATAATAAATTTAATTCATCATCATAAATATATAATAATAATAATAATAATAATAATAATAATAATAATAATAATAATAATAATACATATATAAGAAATACTTTGCAAAGTGAAAAGACAAATTGTAATTTACAATTACTAATACATCTACAATCATATTTTATTAAATATGCATTCCTATAAATTTAATTCACACACACACATACACTTCTATCATAAGCATAATAAATATATATGAAATACTTTGCAAACTTAAAAGACAAATTATAATTTACAATTACTTACATAGTCATAATAAATATATAATAATAATAGTTTTAATAGTTTTAATAAATTTATTTTTGAAATTCATAATTTCATGCAATTTCATATCATTCCCATAAAAAGGAAAAAAAAGAAAAAAGAAAAAAACAAATATGATTAGTTTTTTTAAAATATCATGTGTTGTAACACTTTCAACTTTATTGTATGAAGTTTATATGTAATTAAACAAAAAAGAAAAAGACAAATGACAAAAGATGATAAGGTTTTTCAAAATATCACGTGTTATGATATTAAAAATAAGTTATTGCTTTTAAACAACATTACTCTTAACTTTATTGTATAAAGTTTATACGCATACAATAAATTGTGGTTAAAAAAATAAGTAAATAAAGGAGAGAAATGCTAAAAACAAACCGAAGTGAAAACAATAAAGAAATATTTGAAAACGAAAAAAAAAAAATAAAGAAAAGAAAATATATTTGCTTCCATCAGAATTATTGAAGCTTTTAAGTTTACAACTTTATTTTATTAGTAGTGCATATTTAATACATTTAATATTAAATGCATCAACAATAAAAACATCTAATTAATTTTTCAATTTTAACGGACCCGTGCATTGCACAGGCTTCTATCCTAGTCAAAATGAAAAGAATCAGTTGCCCTTAAATATTTTCCTCACGAAATTCCCATCTAATTTCCCAATATATCGTTAATTACTTTCGGAGAATATTAGATCTGCAAGGAATTTTGCGTCACCAAGAAAGGTGACATCTATAGGATCATTACGAAAGAAATGATACTTACAAAGATTGTAGCATTGTGAGGTTGGATATGGAAGTAGTAATCACCCCCAATTGACTGGAAGACAATTTCCTGATTCAAAGTATGTTGATTTTGTTAATCAAATAAGAGTTATGATTGGTGCACATAAAATGTGCACATAAAGGTCTGGGCCATTCATTTTGGTTGGTCCCATGTTTACAGGCACGGGCTCCACCGAAATAAATGTCCATTACACATCAAATAATTGAGATCTGATTAAAAAGTAAGTAATGGTTATTGGAATATGCAGAACAAACATACATTGATATTATCCTAGGGGTAGTGTTAAAACCATCGTTGCTGCAAGTGATACCCGCCCACACATAATCTTTAGGGCCACATGGATCTCCTTGCCAGTTTCTTGATAGTCCATATATAGATTTGATGCTCAACATTGCATCAACTAATACATTTCAAGAAAGAACACATGAGAAAGATTTAGAAACATAGAGACAAATAGTAGGAAGGCACCTGTAATGAAACTGAAAACTTCATGGTTGTGAAGGTTGCAATGTATAATAGAAAGAGAAATATTTTGTGAAAAATTCAGGTTTATAGGCTTCCTATTTATTTTATTGGCATCTAAGAGTCACAATCAATGGTCACTACTTTTGCAAAGCTCAGCTATTAAAAATGCAATTTGTATAGTATGAAGTGTATTTTTTAAAAGAAAATGCTAAGTACATCGGTTTTATGTACTTAAACTATCCATTTGCTGATAGGGGTAGACCTTATTGGAGACCAAGGGGGGGCCATGGCCCTGCAAATTTTGGAAAAAACTTTTTACTTATATGTAGTTTTGATAATTAAAATTGTTGGCCTCTACAAAATTTTGAAAAACTTTAAATATGTCTATGTGATAGTTAAGTAATGATTGGGTTACTAATAGTTTTCACAAAAAAATCCACTAATAGTCGCTCTCTCCTCTGGGTGACACTGGCACATAATTAACCAAACCTCAAAGTGCCACCCAGGAATGAGATAGATTATTAGTAGATTTTGTTTGTGTAAGTTGTTAATGCCCATAACATTACCGAGTTAAATAAACATTCCAATTTTTTTGAAAACTTCAATATGTACATTTGTTTTATACATGTAGTCCAATTCAAATTGTTGTACCCTCAATCAAGTTTCATAAATTACAACAAGCGATCAAACATTATTAATTAATAAAAGAAAGTGATATACATAAAGAGCAATGCTATGCTTCCCAAATTTCTCATCCCAAATGCTTCCCAAACACATGTGGCAGTGGGACCACCGTGATTGGAGGATGTTGAAGTGACCTCCCAGTGGTCTGTATTTGGGAAGAATTTGGGATGAGAAATGTTGGAGGCATAGTGCTACTCATACGTAAAATCATACCCAAAATATATATGTATATATATAGTCCAAAAAATTTCGCCTCGGGGGCACCCCTGAACCCCCATGTAGGTTCTCCCTTTGTATGAACATCAGTTCCATCTTGGTGCGCGCCCCCCCCCCCCCCCCCCCCCCCCCCCCCCCCAACTATAAATTTCTGCTTCCGCCACTGCCTGCTGGCGATGTGTTGTAACAGTTTTGAAATTAATTCGAAGTTCATTTGTAACTGATAAAATAATTTTAGAAATCCACATCAACATGTAGTTTATTTAGGTGTACCATTCAGGCATTACTTTTTTTAAAAACAATATTTATTCCACAATAATTATCAGGGGTTGGATTTTAATGCATCTCACTTATTTATGTTCTTAAAACAAAAGATCACCATTGATCAAATCACAAATGCGCCGAAGTAGATTGCATCCTTCTAAGATTGCCCTCTGATTCTCCAATAATTAACGAGTTGGAGTTTGTATGCATGCATTGTAAAGTTTAAGACTGTGCCTTTTATTGGGTTTTGGGTTGTGCGTGTGTTTCTTTTTGTGGGTTTGTGTGTTTTGGTGTCTCCTCGTTGGATGGGCGTGTTTATTTATTTATTTTTATCTTTTGGATTTTCAATTAATACAATTATCTTTTAGTGGGTGGTTCCATTTGGATGGGTGAGTGTGTGCGTCCCTTTTGTGTGTATGTTTTTTCTTGTTATGCTTTACCTTCTTTTTTTTTTTTTCGGAAACTGGTAAATATATTCCAAAAAACTCTTCCAGTTTGTTTTTTTTCCCTTCCAGTTTGTTTCGAGTACAAATTCTTTGTTGCTTGATGTTCTTATCTGATTGCGGTTTTGGTGTGGTTTCTTGTCTGTTCCGGTCTGTTGATCATATTGGTTGGAGCTGGAGGTCCTCGCCCTCCCGTTCTAAGTTTCCTGGGAAGGCTCTTTGGCTTACTCAGTTGCTTTGAAAACCTTGATGGCTGATTCTGGGTTTGGGTTGGGTTGCTGCTGCTTTGTACTTGGCATGTGGCTTTGGATATATATCTCTTTGGGATTGCGATTTCTTTTGAATTCCATCTTCTTTTGTTCGCTACATCGGTTGTTTGTTTGTTCGGCTGGATCTCATGGGCATTCGTCAAGGCATAGATATCATGGTTCATGTTTCACTTTGTATTTGCTTCTGCTACTTTCGAGTCATGGGTTGTAAGTGCTGGTCACAGGAGATTTCGGGGAGAAATCCCTAAAGGTGGCTCGTTATGTTGATTCCCCGATGGTCTATTTCCTTTCAAGTATCCTCAGGCTTCTTAAGGTTTTCTTGTTTCGATCATTTTGTCGTTGGCCTGTGTAGTCTGCCCTTTTTGGTGTTCTGCAATTTATCACGGAGCTGAAAATCATATCAAGTTTTATGGGAGTTGCAATGTAGAGTTTCAAGCCTTAACCAGAAATTCTTTGAGTTCCAATAGTAACAAGATTTCAGGTCAAGTTTTCAATCAGCTACATAGTGAATTGGTTGGCTGGGTGGGTGCGATTGATTATTCTTTTGATTCCGCTGGCCTTGGCGTTGGCTGGTTTTTTCGTTTGAGTTTGGCGTGAGCAGCTTGGGGGAAATTTTTGGAAGTCTTTTGAAGTATGCTCGATGTTGAATGTCTCAGATTCTGGGAGGTGGTTTCGTCATGTTGAACCTCAAATTTGGCAGGCCACTAGGATCCCATATAGTGTGGGCCTCTCCAGTATCTGGTTTTTGAATATGCTATTTGGATTTTTGGGTGATTAATTGCGGCTTAATCTTGCCGATTGTGGTGGGACGGCTGATAGGTCCTCAGTTGTGGTTGTTGAAAAAGATCTTGTTTTCGATTTCTTAATATTTTGCTGTGTCGTTTTTAACTATTGCTGCTGCATAGATTTCCTGGTAGCTAGTTCCTAGTTCGGCCAATACGGTTCACATGTAGAGGAATCTCCTCCCTATGTGGACTGGAATGCTAAGGGGAAGGTGACTGCGGCTACACAACAAGGAACATGCAGATGGTTTTAATTTATGCTGCTGTCTTTCTCAGATCAAGATGGTTTAGGAGAAAGAGAAAAAAAATAAAATAAAATGTTCTGAGATGCTTAAGGTGCTGCCAGAGATGGTCAGCTTCTTGGTTTCCTACAGATTGGGTCGCTGGCCCCTCTCTGCTTTCTTCTCTCAAATGCGTTCTGCTATTGGTTTGCTTGAAGGTGGGGTTTGGTGGTTGTGTTGTTTGGTTGTGGCTCATCTTTATTTTTGGCTAGTCCCCAAATGATAGTGTTCAGTGACTTGTTCATTTGGCTGGAGGTATTTTGGTCTTTTATTGGGCTCATGGTTTTTGTCATGAAGATCTTTGTTTTTCTTTTGGTTTGTAATTCTGGTTTTTTGGGTTTATGCTGGGCTTTGAAGGATCTCTTGATGTGTTTTGTTAACTGGTTGTCTTTCAAGATTTTGTTCCATAGCTTACCATTATGAATATAAACTGTTTTTGCTGAGCAAAAGAGGAAAAAAAAAAAACCTTTTTAGCAGAATGATTGATATTGAAACGCAGACTCGTTCAATATATTATTGCAACACAGCTAACATAATTGCAAAAACGTACCATCATTGTCGTCCGTCTGCGCACCCGAGAGCTGTTTTACAACATAAATCTCGAAAGCATTGATGATGGGTGGAAGAGTTGAGGTTCTTGTTTTATTGAGTGTAATATCATAGTTGAGACGGTTCATAATTGGTTCAGGATTATTTTGTGTATATGTGGTCAAATATACCGGAACAAAATATTTAAAAATGAGTTGCCCATTGAAATAAGCATCGAACTATCTAGATTGATTGGATTGCAATGATTGAACCTCAGCAATGTGCATGTAGACATAGAATTGGTCGCTGACACTGTCAGGTTTCCAGCTAAGATGTACAAAATCACTAGCGTTGGGTACCATGGCAGTTCTCATCACAATTGGTGGTAGGGCGAGGAAATCGGGGTCGAA
The DNA here is from genome assembly GCA_033977485.1 of Hydrangea macrophylla. Classification (NCBI taxonomy): domain Eukaryota; kingdom Viridiplantae; phylum Streptophyta; class Magnoliopsida; order Cornales; family Hydrangeaceae; genus Hydrangea; species Hydrangea macrophylla. The sequence continues at coordinate 143,811,549 of CM066991.1, forward strand.
GGTATCGTTGGTGGATTTTGTCATTAGTGTTGTGTAGCCATCCAAGAGAGAGGGCTTCCATATGCGATCATAAACATCATTTTTGTCCCTAATTGATGAAACATCACCAACGCAGTCAGAGATATATAAACACACACACAAAGGTAATTATATAGTAAGTAGCTTTTCATATAAAAAGACAGATTTTAACCGTTGAATGAGAATCTTGCAATAAATGTTCACAATAGACTTACCCATACACAAAACATATGCTTCCTTAATTTGGTATATATATATATATATATATAATATTCATCCAGATTTAGAGAAGTAAGAATAAAAGGGTGTCTTAGCCATAGGTCTCTGGAACCAAACCCATCCGAGGTAAAGTCCACGCTTGTTCTTAACTTTATCAGGTTCTTTGCACGCGTTTCGGTCAAAAATATCTTTTAATGAGTAAAAACTTCAAATTGTAATACATTTTGTTCTACAAGTCTAATTCTAAAATTTGATGTTTTCGAATCATGAAAACGAGATCTATTAATTTTGACTAAGAAATTTTTGGAAAAAAATTGTAAATTTTAGACAAAAAGGCAAAAAAAACGTAGTTTTTTTTTTTTTGCATGGATCTAATAAAAATATACTCGATCTGAAATAAGTGTCCACATTTCTTTTTCTGGATGTTCCAAAATAAGGGTCCACTTTTGAAAGTCAAGTACAAAATTTAATAAACTTCCTTTAATACCCTTATAATAAAGAAAAAGTAGCATTTATATGTGGTTTCAAATAAGTAGCTAGGAAAGTCAAGCACCCATCACATCCAAGGGTAATAGGGGAAAGTGACTATGTAGTGAATCAAAAAAATTTATACAATACATATTTCTTTAATGTGTAAACTTAAAGTGGACAGTTATATATTTTAGAACCGAGGGAGTGCCAGTTTTGCATAATAGGCATGCATATTGTAGTGAGACTACCTTCAATAATGGTAGGACCACTTCAACATGCTCTAATGAAAATCAAGTGTACCCACTATCACATGCATGGAAAACAAATTTGTGAAGCATAGCATGACTCTAAAAAACGTTGTAACAAATCAAGTGGATCCACACTCCACTGTTACATGTATTGGAAATCACAATTGGAATACAAATTTAAAAAACACAGATAGCATTACTCTAAATTCTAAATTAAGTTGAACCCTTAACTATTTGTGGTTGTGTGCTAACTCCAAACTGATGGGTTGGTTTTTTAAACTTCGGATGAAGGATATACCTGCATTGGGTTTTTAACCTTTACTTATCTATGTTCTTCGCAATAAAATTCACCTGAATTATTAATTTTTTTTTTCCACCATCTAAATCCATGATCTTGAAAATGAAAAGTACATGGACACCTTAACAGAAAAATGTCGCACCTGACTACCCCGGTAGATGTTGAACCAAAATCCCAACGATTATACAGCTTTAATGATTCAAGTGTCGCGGTTGGATACGTATAAATCTCCAAAGGTCTTAGCTCCAACGTAGATATAAAAGGTGTTCCCTGATTCTTACTCACGAGACATACAGATATATAATCCCTAGGAGGGACATGTATTATCTCTAGACTCTGCTGAGTGGACGAATCATTCAGTGCAACCATATCCCAAAAATCAACTCCAATGTGCAAATCAAATTGAGGAATTTGATTTTTATCATCATAGTTACCATACATAAATCTTGCCCGTATCAAATATTTATTTCCTCTGTCTTGTGATGGCCTTAAAGTATAACAGTTTCGGACTCCGTCTGGGAAGCTTCTTAGGGTCCAGAATTGTCGATCAACTGAGGGAGTTTGGTATTCAGAAAATATTGATTTGCTCTCACCAGTGTCTACATAACCAGTATCTGATGTGTAATGTATGCCTGTTGTGTTATCCGTGTAGTTGAAATTATCAGCTATCCCACAATCTATGCTTATGAACCCTGCTATACACACACATATATATACAGAGAGAGAGAGAGAGAGAGAGAGAGAGAGAGAGAGATTAGATGTATGCTTTGTTAAAAAGAAGGAACAGATCGATTTAAGTGGCATTCAAAAACAGCAAGAGTGTTGCCAAACCTGATGGGGGCTGGGCATGAACCACAAATATCGTGAGGGCAAAGATACTGAGAAAAAAAGAGAGTGAGCTTTTTGACAACCCCACCATTTCCAATCTATTGATCAGATTCTTTATGATGATTAATGTACATGGAAAAGCCTAAAAGCCTTTTGGGGGGGTGTTGTACCTACATTTAAGTGAACGGTGGGATATTTTTCTCAAATCCGACGGCTCTTAAAAGATTACATATGAGACTGTAAAAACAAGAAATTATTTCATGTGACCGTCACACCGTGTGATATTCACTATGAATCTTTCATTGTTATAAGATCCTCGTAGAATCCATAGAATATTTAAGTCATAGTGAAAGTCACACAGGTATGACATGGCGATTACATGAGATAATTTCAAGTGAAAAACATAGATGGTCTAGCGAAAAAGGTCCCCTCTTATTCAAGTGAAATACAAAGAAAACCATTTTTTGTTATCATTTTCTCTTCCTTTTCCTTCTCTAAACTTGCAAACCAAATGGAGCCTTGGGTTGTTTCTAGTTCTTGAGTCAGTGAGGGAAAATGTAACACCCGTATTTTTTCGGACATAAACATTCATTTTTAAATATGTTAAGGAAGCGCACAACCTGAATTTTTACCTATTATTAATTGGTTGTGTGCATTTATATTTTAATGGTCATTTATTTATCTTTGGGTATTTTATTTTATTATTATTATTATTAATTACTGTATGAAGTTTTTTAAAGTTAAGTGGTGGGGTTAAGTGGTAAAAGTTTAAATTGGCCAAGTTATTATTGAAGAGTGATGTGCTAAGTTTTTTAGTAATATTTATAAACCCGCAAATGTGTTAAATAACGTAATTAACATTCAGATTAAGTACCGGAGTCATGAGTACTCATTAGGCTACTCATTTTAGTACTTTGTACTGTATTTTTGGCCCATATGATGTCTTTTTGTGAGTCCATAAGATAAAAACAGAATTTTTAGTATTTGTGTGTGTGTTATAATATGCATTGGTGTGTTTATATCTTTCTACCAGCTATATATATCTAGGTGCCCTAGGGTTAGAAGAGAAAGGGAAAAAAAAAAAAGGAAAATTAAAGAAAATAGAGAACAGATGTGTGTGTGTGTGTGTGTGTGTGTGTGTGTGTGTGTGTGTGTGTATGAGAGAGAGAGAGAGAGAAGAAGAAGAAGAAGAAGAAGAAGAAGAATAAGAACAAGAAGAAGAAGCAGAAAAAGAGAAGGGTTTTGGATCCATTGTCACGTGTGAAATCACGGGACGTGTTGTTCGTCGTTAGGTTTGTACTTGCATCTATTCAACGATCAAACAAGGTGAGTTAAATGTGTGTATTCAGGTATATATTTACATGTATGTATATATACACGAGTAAATGAATTTCTTACATGTCTAATTTACTTGTTCACTGCACCAGAATGGCTGATTTGTCACTGCTCTGGGAGGTGACAAAGGGCATTTGTCACTGCACATGACCGTGACCTTTCAGGGGGTGACAAAAAACATTTGTCACTGCTCTGGGAGGTGACAAATAGTCTTTGTCACTGCCCATTTGAGGACCCCTTTGGAAGGGTAATTCCCTCCCCTTTGTCACTGCTGTCAGCAGTGACAATAATTTTATATTTGTCACTGCTCTGAGCAGTGACAATATTTTTATCTTGGTGCTAGGGGTGTCATTCGGACGGAACGGAACGGATTAGGCTATTTCGGAAAAAATTCCAAAATTTTCGGAATCTACTAATGCTTTCCGAATTCCATTCCAAAATTTCGGAATTCTAAAAAGCATTTCCGATTCCGAATTTTCGGAATTTTTGGAATTTTCGGAATCGGAAATTTTTGGATATTTTCGAAATTTTTCAGAATATTTCGGAACTTTCGGAATTTTCCAACCACTGCCTACACAATAAAAATAATCCACACAGCTATTACAAATTTCCAACATAAAATACAACACAATTTTTTTTTTAAAGCAACAACTAACACTTAAAACACATTAAGTCCATAATATCAACACCTAAAAAAATATCAAACATGGTTACATAGTATATATGTATTACATATTTATATTGTATAATATAATAACTCAGAATATTATCGGAATATTTTTGAAAATTCTATTCGGAATATTTTCAGAACTTTCGGATCGGAAATTCGGAATTTTCGGAATTCTAAAAACAATTCCAATTCCGTTCCAATTTTTTTCGGAATTTTCGGAATTCGGAATTTCGGAATTCGGAATACAAATTTTGCTTCCAAAATCGGAATTTTTCGGCTCGGAATCGGTCGGAATCGGAAATTCCGTTCCAAATGACACCCCTAGTCACTGCTCAAAGCAGTGACAATACTAGTGACAATAAGTTTATATTAGTCACGGCCCTTAGCAGTGACAAAGTTAGTGACAATGTTAAAATTATTGTCACTGCTTGTGGTGGTGACAATATATATAGCAGTTCAATAAGTTTAATTTTGTCACTGCTTTCAACAGTGACAAATTTTGGGTGACAAAGTTTGGAAAAAACTTTTTTTAAAAATCCTATTTCTTTTGGTACCTGTACATTTGCAATACAAGACAATTTAATTAACTATAAACAATACTAGTTGCCTAAACACCATTTTTTCAAATTCGAAGGAAAAAAAGAAGTTAACACACAAAACTATTATAAATTCGATGAAAGATTAGTTAACACAAACTACTATAAATTCAATAAAAAGATTACTACAAAATACAGTCAAACCAACAAAGTAGCACTTAATTAACCACATAAATTCAACGAAGCAACCATTTAGGCCAAAAGACCCACCCACCCTCAGTATCCTTAATAGTTGTGGCACACCCTTGGCTTTCTAGATACAAAATCTGCCCCTCCTCGCCCGGAACAACGTCAATAACTTCAAATTTATGTTCATAGTCCGTTAGTACATGACCATGCACCACCGTTCCAGGAGTTGCCGTTGAAATAATCTTTCCAGTTGCAATCTTCTTTGTGTTTGTCACTGCATATATATCACATCTTGGTGATGACGCGAGTGTAGGGAGTTGAGTATCACTTCTTGATGATGACGCGGGTGTAGGGAGTTGAGTTGCTTGGAGTGAAGGACTTGAAAAGGACCCTAAAGGTTGAGATGGAAATTGTAGGGAAGAAAGTTTTTGGCCTTCAGAATAAGCTTTTACTAAAAGATTGAGGGAATTTTTGATATCATCCATATCTTGCTCCATCTTCATGTTACCCTGTTTCACTGCTTTCTCAATCTCTGAGCGTATAGGACGTATGGACTTCAATTTAGTTTTGGACACTGCACCCACGCCACGAGTCCTCCCTCTACTGTCTTTCCCGTAAAGTGTGGTCAATGCATCACCATCCAAAGTAGTTGGGCTTGAAGAATCTTGACTGCTTCTCAGCTCAATCAGTTTTTGCTGCCAATATATAATGATGAGAAATATTAATATTTTTAATGATTAAGATTGAATGATGTTTAGCAATATAACTTTGGAAGTGAACTGACCATGTCCTCAGCAGTTTGAGGATGAAATTCCCCAGTTTTCTTCTGCCTCCGGGATTCGACGAAAACCTCTGATCGCTCAGGTGGTTGATGAAGTGGATCCTTGAGCATCTAAAAATTAATAACCAATATAAGAGCTATATACTCCAAATAAGTAGTATGAGCACCAAGGACAAAGTCATGTCAACATAAATATACAAACAAGAATCAAGAAAATGAAGTTAAATTATTGTTATATGCATACCATTTCCTCGGCCTTTTCATGATATGAATGTCGACCGAGCAATGGACATCAGTCTTTTTAGCTCTATTGGCTTTGCCTTTGTCTCTTTGATTCATTTTGGACTCCGTTGCTTCACGTTTGATGAACTCGTTCCAATGACTAAGAGGGATTTGCTCTTTTTCCGGCACCTTGTCCTTCAACGCCTTTATCCCATTAATATCTAGGTCTTCAAAATATTTTAAACGCAAGTTCTTCCTCCACGTCTTCAACTGCAAGCCCATCTCTTTTAGAACCTCCTCTTTTCGGTCAACCGATATCTTAAATTCTTGCAAGAGGGTTGCCCATAAGTCATCTTTTTTGGTTTTTTCAACATTACTCCAACCATCGTAAGCAAGACCAACTTGGGTTTTCAACAGAGACAAGCACCGATTTTTTAAAGCATTTTTACCACCTATAATCCCACCGGTCAAATTAAAGGTAACCTCTATCCGTAGATCGGTGCCAGATTCATTGGTTTGAGGAGTACTACACGAAGAAGTATGAGTTTGACCCTTATGTTGACTCGAATTTGCCATTTGCTGCATTGAGATATAAAAAAATAGTTTGGGATGACTATGTTAAAATATGCTAGAGGATTGTGTAATAAAAGGGTTTTCTTACTATTAAAAATAAAAGATTAAATCTACTTTGCTTCAATTTCAAAGGTAGACTAGTAGTTTGAAGAAAAGTACTACTTTGACTGTGCTAAATTGACCGCATCAACCTACTTTTTTGAGTGAAGCTTTATTCTACTGGCCGACTTGGTTCAATGGTTAGGTTGCTACCGGACCCATATTTACAGAGCCTCGTGCATTGGGTGTGCCCTTTTATATAACAAATAGTTGTGTATAGAGAATTTGCGCTCTCACATTGGCTAAATAAGCACTTTTTCTGGATGTGCAATGTCAGCCCAATACTCCACCCTCTATCTACTATATTTACCTTCCTCTTACATCTGGAATGTGTACAAGAAAGAGTGTTTGGGATCTGGTTTAATATGGCCACGTTTGGTAATCCCGATTGGTCCTCTAATCGCAGCTTCCAATCTGTTTGGGATATTTCCAGAAGAAGCCAAGAGAAGAGTTTCTGGCAATCACAGAATTTCTACAATTGAATCACAACCAAGATCAAGGGCAGCTGATAATCACAGTAAAGTGAAAATAGATGCTCATTTTTTACCCAACTACATTTACCCTCCCATGCTTCCAATTCTCTTCTTTTCCAAATTTTTCCTCTTTAATTAACTAACATAGTTTTTTTTCATTTCAGATTTTTCAGTTTCATGGGTTGGCTGTCAGTAATGGTCAATAAGGTATATTAGTAGCAATTTGTTTCTTTTGTAAAGACAATTGTGAGCGTGTTTGTGAATTTGCAATTTGCTTTTAGAACTTGAACATTGAGGATGACTTTGGGGCTTTTTTGCCTGATAGTTAATCAGAGAAGTTTGATTACTGGTTGTGGTAGTTTCGCTGCCTCATTGTTTCATGCACTTAAAGCCAGTATGAATTTGTTGCAGGAATTGGATGTCTGGGACTTTTCCTCGAGGGAAGCCAGATAAGGATGGAGAATGATGTCCAGTCAAGGATAGTCATTCCTGAAGCAACATTTTTGATTAAGCTAAAAAGAGAGGGGGACATAATTTGATTAGGGGCTGGCTGGGTGGATTTTTAGGAGCTTAACATAAGTACATATGAAAACATTGGAAGCTATCAATTTTTATTTTTTAGACTTTGAAATAAGATAAACTTGCAATGACCAATTTTTATGTCACTGTTGTTTCTGTAATGTTAACCTGACGATGAATTGCTGGGCATTATTCAAAAGTATAATGTTAATCCCATCTTACTTTGTTTACAAAAAATAGTTCTCAGAAAAGAAAAGTGTATCAGTGGAACCACTTTAGTAGACTACTTAAGTAGTATACATTTTGTGCTGAATTTTGATCTGAGAGGACTACAAATTCAACCCACATAAAAACAAATAGATGTGCTTGCTTTCACCTTTTTAAATTCAAGCTTTTGTTTACTCTAATCGCAAGCCTAATTTGATTTTTCCTGTGAAAAAATGAATGGAATTATCAAAAAATTTATGAAGATTTGGCTAGAATTTCGGAATAGGTTGTGTGTAGCATTTTTGCAGCCCCTAATGAGCTGAAAGGTTTTTCTACAAACTTTTCATACAAACACTTGATGGTTCTTCTGTGTGTTATGTCTATATTTTCTGGACATTTGGAGCTGGGGTTGCTGATTTGGTTGAAGGGATAAGGCTTCGGTTTAATATTTTTCAGAGTAGTCATATTAAGTCTCTTTGTTGCAAATTGTTACATTGATTGCAGATTTTACTTTTTTAGTGAACTAAGGATAATGCCCTTTGATATAAAATTGATTCTTTCTACAACATGGTACTTTAAAGTTTTAACCATTCACTGACATTGTTTTTTTTTTTTTTCCCTTTTCTTTTCTTCATAAGGTTAATGTCTACATGTAATAAGGTTTATGTTCAAACTTTTCCTTTTGTATTGATTTTACTGATTAAATTTGCAGGTTATAGGACTCATGCTAATGAGACATATTCTTGATGTGGTCAATTGGTGGAACAGAGGATCATCCGTTCACATTTATTACAGTAAGTACCTAATTGATTTTTCCTGTCATTAGAGTTATTTTGTAAAGTTGTTTGTGCAGCTAAAAGAAAGTCAAATCAGCCCCTAAACAGCTCCCGATCAACAAGCAGTCCATTAACTGCCCCTAAAATCCACCATGGATCAGCCCCTAATATCCCCGAAATCAATATTCCCCGTCTAGAATTTTCAAACAACCTCTTAGACTTGAATGCAAAGACTTCTGAAACGAAAAAACCAGTGCTGTGGGATTTTCAATAAAAGCTCCAGAACCTAGTAAATTTTGAGCTTTCACAGGTGGCGTATGGACCTATTCTCTCTCTCTCTCTCTCTCTCTCTCTCTCTCTCTCTCTCTCTCTCTCTCTCTCGGGTGGCGTAGGGAACTACAAACGGAAAGAGCAAAAAGAGAAGAGGCTGCACACCCAAATCTGCAGAGGATATAAAGAAAGCATATTTGCCTGTAAAGTCAAAAAAGTTACAAGGAAAAACATCCCAACATGCTTCTTCATGAGATGAGAGGATGTAAAGAAAGAAATATGAAAAAGATGCTAACGTTTAGACATATCCTCAACTAACATGTGAATACTGATATATTTTTCCCGTCAAAATACACTTATATACCATGCTAGCAAAATAACCGTTGTCCTAAACGCTTTCTCCTATGCCACCAACCAACCCTGCAGATTATCTATCTACGCTTTATGTTTTGGTCATACCTTGTTTACAGAAAATGAAAACTATGTTCCCTAAAAGCTTGAGTTCCAAATTTACTAATAAAATAATAACTTTACTAATTCATCTCTCTCTCTCTCTCTCTCTCTCTCTCTCTCTCATACACACACACACACATTGCATTGTAAATTTGTAATTTAGTTCACTTGATACTCGATTCAAGAACAGATCTAAAAGTTGTCTTATTTGGTTTTTGTTCATAGCCCTTATTTTGTTCACATCAGAATGGGTAGTTTTTTATAAATCTCAATTGAAATCTTTAGTTTTTGCATTGATCTGGACAGTTCTAGATTTGTGTCCCAAGACCTTATCTTCATGGATTTTTCAGAGCTTCAATTAAACTACCAGCAGCTTAAACAACTGGTGTTGTTGCTGCGTTTTATGTGACTGTGAGTATAATCCATTCAATATCTGATCAAATCAATTGAGTTTTAAAGTATGAATTCATTTTTTATTTGGGATTTATTATATTGAGTTTTGATATTGATACAATCCTAGGTTTAGCGTAAACAAAATGGAGAACTTATGTGAGGCTCAACAATAAACCAAGTAATTTAAATTGCATAATAAACATAACAAAGACAGCAAATCAATTCAGCCACTGATTTTCCCAAAAAAAACTATTATATAGAATTTCTCAGCAATTTCACTTAATTTAGCGCAAAACAAATTGAATGGACCCCTACAACATCTACAACATCTTTCTTATTTTACTGGCTCAAAAGGAAGAGAAAAGTGAAGTCTTCAAGATCTATATCGAAGGAACCATTCTGGAAGGTTTCTTATGAAATGCTTTTTAAAGCAACATATTAATGGTATGTTTTGCAGCCAATAAACAAATCACTGAAGTAGTAATCCCATAGAACAAGTTGATACTTCCAATACAATACAAGGAAATTGTTACTTTAATCCCCACCACCCCCCCCCCCCCCCACACACACACACACACACAATTCCCTTGTTTTCCTTCTCATGTTCAATAGAACTCAACAAAAAAGCCCCAAAAAACAAGTCTAATAACAGCTGAATCATGGCTGAGCTATAACGAAGTTTTCGATGCCATTCAAATACAACTAGAGACTGCAAACCAAAAAAGTGACTCGAGAGCTGGTAAATGGAGTAACTTTCACCAACGGATGGCCAAATTGTTTTGTAGATATTAATGGCAATTTGGATTATACCTGCAAGTGCTAAGGACAGACTATCCGAGCTGCTTGTTCTTACAGTGATCTGCCCACACTGCTGAATGGGGAGGTTGTGAAACAACGAGGAGATCCACAAGTGGTTATTGTACTTTCATAGGAAGTAATTGCATGTCATGGTCTCCTAAGAAACAACCTACAGTCTCATGGTTTCCTTTGATATTTTGAATTCGTGTATTTGAAATTTAAGTTTAAGTTCCTTTGTATTCTAATCACTTAACTAAGCTCCTATATATGGCTGGCAAGTGCTTTATAATTTTTTAAGGATGTCCAGTCATGAAATGCTTTAATGGTTCTTTTAAGTCGTGGATACCAACCAAAATTCACAGTGCCACTGAGGAAAGAGATATAGATGATTGTAAATGAGTTGTCAGAATGAGTTGGAGGTGTAGGCCTACATAAACGCACGACAGATCCTAGTTTGTTTTTGTACTTTTTGTTCACCATCATTTATGCAAATGGCCTTGCCCCCCATAACTTTGAAGCGTTCTATCTCTCTCTCTCTCTCTCTCTCACACACACACACACACACACACACATACATGTAGGGCATAGTTCTATGACTCCTATGGGTCAAGAGGTTAAAATGTTAATATGTAGTAGAGTAGCATACATAAAAAATTTAAAGCAACAGCAGTAAGTGGACACCAACCAAAGTTCAAGACAATAAACTCAAAAAGTAGCCTGGTTCTTTTAAGTCGTGGACACCAACCAAAATACTACAACCAAATTCACTATTCTAAAATGTTCAAAAATTTCTTCAATTCTGGATTATCATCCAGGATAGACTGGAACTCGCTAGGTGCCTCTCTGTTGTCTACAGATGTAGTCAAACGCTTGGGAGAATATAGAACAACAGACCACGGATCATTGTTAGGGCTCTTTGCGTAGTACACTTGCTTCAACTTTTGGAATGCACAAACGAATGGCTCATCGTTCATTTGATCTTTGCTCTTTAACTTGGTCAAATCTACCTTCACCACATGAGTCTCAGGGTCGACCATACAAGCGGTCTTATCTTCCACTCTCACCCAATCACAGTAAAATACGGTTTCATTAAAACTTACATAGTCTAATACCAAAATTTGCGTTATAACCCCGTAATATGTAATCTCGGCTTCTTTCAAATTTTTGTCTTTTGCACTAGACCTGAAATACGTAAGGGCTTTGTATGAAATACCGCTGTTTTCCTTTCCAACAAGTTTTAGCTCGTAAGTGCTCGTGGAGAATACAAAACCATTGAGACGGTATTTGTTGAATGCCTTGGCCACAAAACTAGGTCCATTAGCTAGACGTGCAAGCCTTGATGTGACGTCACCGCTTTTCAACAACTACAATAATGAAAGGACTTGCATTTTGATTAGGTTGCTAAGGAATTATAACTAAAACTGAGAACTGAGGTAATATAATTAGTACCTCGCTCGCTACCCAGTTCCTAAATTCGTTGTCTACACGTATGACTCCTTTTCTCTTTTTTCCGGGTCCGGATGCATTATATTGCCTATATAAAATGAACGACGTGAATTATAAAGAGGCTTATGATGTACAACAAATAATAGTATTACACATCGCAATTAAAGGCACTTACACTTTCCATTCATCTATATCAATGTGAGTCTCAAAAACATATCGAGCCACTTGTTCATATTGCGTACTCGTCAGCGTCACTTTCTTGCCCTTCCCCAAAGCCTCCTCATCGGCAAACTCATTTGATTCATCAACGAAACGTTCACGACCTCCAATGCCTGGGTTCGGAATGTATTCCTTTGTATACAAGGAAGCCTCTTCTGTAATGTACTCCTCTGCAATAGACCCCTCAATGTACCGTGGATTCTTAACGTATTCTTTAAACGTTTTCATCAACTGTTCAAAAGGATACATCCAACGATATCTAGCCGGGCCACATATCAGTGCTTCATCACACAGATGCACCAGTAAGTGGATGCTTATGTCAAAGAATGAGGGAGGGAAGTACTTTTCCAAAACACAAGTTGCCTCAGCTAGAGTTGCTTTTGCCGCCATGATGTGCTCCCTATTTACAACCTTTTCACACAATAGAGTGAAGCAAAGGCTTATCTGCATAATAGCCCTCCGAAGATCCTTATGTTTGGAAAAACAATGTCCAAACAACAAAGGGACCAATTGCATAATGACATGCCAATCATGAGACTTGCACTGTTTCAAATCATGCGTTGCGTAGCTCACTATCCTACGTAAATTAGATGAGAAATTGGAAGGGACCTTCAACTCGTACAATGTATCTAGCAACACCTTTCTTTCGTCGTTGCTCAAAGTAAAAGCTGCGACCGGCATCACCTTTTTTCCAGTTTTGGGATCTTCTTTCAACCATAATGATCTTCTAATCTTCATGCTACAAAGATCCTCACGTGCCTTTACTCCATCCTTCGAATGAGTCCCATCTAAGCATGTGCTCACGAGATGCTCAATGATATTCTTCTCTGCATGCATCAAATCTATCACATGACGTATTGAATGTTCCTTCCAATAGGGCAAATCAAACAAAATTGACCTCCTGGACAAAGCGCTCTTTATTCGATCAGCATTTCTTTTACGTTTTAGAGCCAAAATAATGGGGTGGTTTCCCCTAAGTCTCTGATCGATCTGTGATGCCCTCTCTTCAATTTCCAAACCCGAAAGTCTTAATGGAGTTGGCTTGGTTTCATTACCTTCCGGGAGAAAATTGCTTCCTATCGACCTAAACTTGTGACCAGCTGGCAGAAATCTCCTGTGGTTATGAAAAAATATCTTCTTACTACTGTCAAGCCATGATGATTCAGTTCCCTCTCCACAAATAGGACAACCCAAGTAACCATGCACATTGCACCCAGACAACGTTCCATAGGCCGGAAAATCGTGGACTGCCCACAATAACATAGCTTTCAAAGTGAACTCCTCTCGTTTGTATGCATCGAACGCTTTTACGCCTTCAGACCACAACTCATTCAACTCATCTATAAGTGGTGCTAAGAAGACATCGATGTCATCACTCGGTGCCCTTGGCCCTGGAATCAATAATGATAGCATTGAGAACTCCTTTCTCATGCATAAAGAAGGAGGCAGATTATAAGGCACTAGGAAGACCGGCCAAATACTTTGGTTTGTGCTCAAATTACCAAATGGGTTAAACCCGTCAGTTGATAATCCAAGGCGGACATTGCGACTTTCCTGAGCAAAGTTCACGTATCGCAAATTTGCAGATTTCCATATGGATGAATCAATCGGATGCCGCATGAGATTCTCGCCCACCTCTGCTTGAGCGTGCCAAGTCATTGCCTCCGCTATCCATGGTATAGTGTAAAGTCTCCTCAACCTAGGGGCTAGAGGGAAATACTTCAACACCTTTTTGGGTACTTTCGTATCTACTTTGTTCCTATTAGTTAAACATGTCTTCTGGACAAATCTTGGTTCCTTACAAACCGGACATTTCCGTCTATCCTTATGCTCTTTGTGGTATAGAATGCAGTCAAACTTGCAAGCATGAATGGATTTGTACTTCATCCCCAAACCTTTCAAACTACGCTTCATGTTTGGATAGTTATCAGGTAGTGTATTCTCTTTGGGGAGCAAATCCTTTGCCCAAAGAAGGATTTCTGTCACACTATTGCCCGACAAACCAAAACGACTCTTTAAGTTGTGCAAACCAACCATGGCGTACAACATTGAGTGATCTGGGTTACAATCAGGGTACAAAGGTCTTGTCGCCGCTGCTCTTAACAATATATAATCATTGTCAAGGTGGACTCCAATATCAACATGAGCCGCAACACCTTCTCTGTGATCTCGATCATTTTCTTCTTCATAAAGAACCTCAACTTGTGGAGTATGGTTCGCTTGCATTGGTTGGACTCCGTAAGCGTCATTAATGAGGTCATTCATTCTAGGATGTGCTAAATGATCGTACTCTACTTGTATCGGTTCCTTGCCCGGTAGTTGTTCTGGAATATACATGAATTCCCTTTCCCCGTGAAAATTCCAAAACATGTAATCTTGTTGCATACCCCACTTAATCAAATGTAACTCAACCTCTGTCCATTTCCAACATTTACCATTTCTACAACGTGCACATGGACATGAGATCTCTTCACTTTTTAGATTCCTCTTGGCATATTTCACAAAGTCCTTCACCCCTTTAACATGCACATCCCCCACCCTATTAACTTCACCCATCCACTCTTTGTAAAGTGGAAACCCCATCGATTCTACAAAAGTATAAAAAAAAAAAAGTAACTACAATTAGATTACAAAGTTTTTTTAGAAGTTAGTTAATTTCACAACTCAAGTAAATTTCTCACTCTCTCTACGTTTATCATTTGAACTCCATTAAATTTTAAAGTTCTAACTATCTCTTATTATGTTTTCCCTTTTTAGATTCCTGTTTGCATTTTTCGTATTCTTATATAAGTTTAAAAGTTCATACAACACATAAAGCACATATTTTCATGCACAACTTTAAAATCTCTAGCATCCTGTTCCTATAAGCCAACCCACCCAACCACACCCCCCCCCCCCCCTCCTTCAAAGTTTTTTCTATAATATGTTATGGATGTGTGAGACATAATGTGGGTAACTTGATAGAAATTTAACATAATGACCACGCTTAATATTCCCAAATATAATCATCAAATATCATATCATGGACCATCATTCTTCAAAAACAAAAATCAAGAGAATTGGGCATTGCTTGTGTGTGAGTGTGAAGAACAAGAGACTAAAATCCATGTGAAGACCCAAATAGCATCTCTACTCCAATTTTCATCAACGACAAAATCAAGAGAGTTGGGCCTTGCTTGTGTGTGAATGTGAAGAACAAGAGACTAAAAAGCCATGTGAAGACCCAATTCATCCAACTAAAAGATGAAACAAAACTAAAGAGGTGCAATTGACTATACCTCAGCAAAGTTCCTTTGATCAGAAGTAAGATGTTTAGTAGACAACTTCTTCAAGGTTCGGAAGAGAATCTGTATTAACCAAAAAAATCAAAGCTCATGAATTAGCAAAATGCAACACATGTGTTGCTATGACTCTTAATATACATGCAACAAACCAATTTCAGCAGAAAGAAAAAATTCATATCTTATACCTAAATTTTGTGATTACTGAACGCAAAATATGAACTGTTGATAGCAGGGACAGCTCCTTCAAAATTTGAAAACTTACTTGAAAGTTACTGAAACAAACGGGACAAACCAAATAAGTTAGAGAAACCGAAAGAGTACTTAAGATCTAAGTTCAATGGATGAGAATACAGTACAAGAAAAGTGGAAATTTTAATGGATGAATTTGAATCCTCTGTAATTAAAGCTTGACAACTGAAAGAATAAGAAGGATAAAATCACCTCATTCTGCTTAAATACATCATGCATGTACCCACAAATTGATGGTTGTTGAGGACTACATTGGTGCAATTTTGACATGAAGATATAGATATATATAGATCATGAGTCTAGGACATAGGAAAAAGAAAACAATATTAAATAGATTTAGGCCAGCTTCAACAAGCACATTTGATAAAAAGAAAATGCAACTCAAAAAAATACATGGAGGATAAATAAAACCAAAGTAGAGTCCATCACTAACTACGTTAGAGATGACATTCCATGTACAATAACTGGAAAAGCACATATCAATTGGAGTAATCAGTTAGTGATGTAGTTGGTGCTTTATAAAAGCAAGCGTAAGTAAATAATGCAACAATCCAATAAAAATTAAGTAATGACTGATTTCTTATTGCAAGAAATTGACCCTTTAATCTTCCTGTCAGAAGTAGCTTCTAAACACAATTTATTAAGGGATTGTTGGCTATTATCCATAAAGCTTGGTTATTAGCCAGTTTAACTTTTATCAAGGGATTGTTTGGGTATTATCCATAAAGCTTGGGACAAAGCTGTTGTTATACATGGGAAAATATCTAAAAAGCGGAAATAAAACCTGTGTGCAAACATCATGGCTATTAGTACCAGACTAGTATTTGTTATTTGTCTTAACTATGTAAACTGGCTGCCCAATGGCTCAAAAACCATATTTTCATGCTTGGGGTCGAGCTTTTTTACATTTTAATGCCCATTTTGCTTTTCCAGAAGAACTCAAAACATAATATTTTGCAGCTGAACTTGGAAATAAAAAAGAACAATTTGGAAAGCAAAGTCCTTTAAATACTAAAATCAAGCACAGAGAGACTGATGACTTCAATGGCTGCCAACAAATTCGTCCACCTTACATTCTAAAACTAGGCACAGTGATGACTTCAATGGATATTGAGAAGTGTTTTCAAACTAACAATGAAACAAATTAAGCAAAAATAAGAGAAAAACCAACTTAACCACACAGTTTCTTTTGCCGACAATTATTGTCCCAAATGTCAATAACAATCACTACACCTTTTACATAAACATTGCCTAGCATTCACTAATAGGGTTGCCTTCAAATAATTCACTGCTAGGGTGCCTAGCAACACTTACATTGAATTTCCTTCTCAATCGTTAACCTTTTTACCAAAACACAGTTGAGTATGCTGCTCATGCACGTGCGTGTGCATGGCCTATGCAATCAGTATGCTGCCTATGCGCGTGCTCGTGTGCGTGAGTGGAACATATGCTGCTGTGTGTGTGCACGTGTACTGTTGTGCACATGTGATGTGATGTGTTATGCTGTGGCTCCTCTACAATGTGGCAAAGGAGCACATCAGGAGTGGTTGTGCATGAGAGAGGGGAGAGAGAACTGAGAAAGGAGCACGTCGATGTGCTAAAAAAAAGTAGGTATGGACAAGGCATAAAAATAAATAAAGGGATTGAGCAGTTATTGAATTTCTAAATCATAATCATGGATGACAAAAACTAAAGAAGAAGAAAAGTAAAAGAAAAAGTGAATATATTTCTCAACTATTCTAACACCATTCAAAACACATTGAAGTTCTACATCATAATCATGGATGACAAAAACTATAGAAGAAAAAAGTAAAAGAAAAAGATAATTTAGCTATAGGGTTGGTCAAAATTTTATTGAGCTAATCAAGTTGTAGATGCACAAAACTGAACTTCTATTAATCAAGTAATCGGAAATTGCAGAACTCCATTATTTGATCGAACGATAAAATAAGAATAAAGAATGAAGCCGCAAGAGTTAAAAATTTGTCATAATTCTGCCTAGTTGCCAGTGGCCAGTTAATTTGTACTATCAAATACTAGTTTCCATTTAGTACAAAAAGGACCATTCACACACAGAGAGACAAAAACAAAACGAAAATTGAAGACTCTCTAAACAAAAAAGGGTTATTACTTATGACTTGATTCACCACTTGAAATCAAATTGATTTTCGGTAGATATGAAAACCACTAGAAATGAATGTCATATAAAGTTAGAAATACATGGAAATTATGCAAGTATGTGCTACATACGGGGATTAATGTATAGTAGTAGTTGTTGTTTGAAGTTAGATCAGTTAGAAAAATAAAAGGTAAAAAGTGTGTTGGTTTGTATCACTATCACATGTGAGAGCTTGTCTCATATGCTATATATGGCCAGTTTAGGCTATGAAAATGATATATAGAAGCTAGTACATACAATATGCAAGCTCTATATAGATCAGAAAATCAGAGAATTATAGGAATCCAAGGTGACTTGCTGAGGTTGACAAGAGAAACTAGTAAATTTATCAATGTAAAAAACAAACAGTTAATGTGTTTTCCATTGCAAGCTATAAAAAAAATCATGTTAAGAAAGCATTTTAAAATCTCCAACAGAAAACAAAACTTAGTCCAAGTAAAGCTAAAATTGATTTACTTCTTCGAGAATTTATGAATAAATAAACAGTCAGAAAACTACTTGGGTCTGAGTAGAAAAAAATACCCTTTTCAATGAGTTTAATGCCTATTATTCAATATGCAATGAAGATTTGTCAAGCCGAGAAACCAATGGCTTTACATCAGAAAAAATAAATAAATAACAAAATTTGGGCAGTTGAATGCTACTTTGAATAAAGAGAACAACAATAATGCACCACAACGTTAAGATACAGTGATAGACCTAAGAAATTATCTAGCGTTATCGTCACACCCATCTGATATGAATATTCTTTAGGTCCCATGTGAGTCCAAGAGATCACAATAGTCGTCACATCGTGTGACATGCAATAACTTCTCCATAGAACCAAAAATAAAGAAAAGAAGTAACTAATTGACAAGCATATAAAGCAATAGATTATACTGAAAATCAGCATTAAAAATTACTGATTGATACAACTGCTTCATCTAAGCACTATGTTAATTTTGACTAATAATTTTTGGGAAATAAATTGAAAGAAATATGATAACATATAATCATCAGTCCAAGAAACATGATAACAAGAAATTAAACAAGTATGTGCTACATACTGACAGATCAAAGTATGTTAAAAAAAATGAAAATTTATGATGTTCCTTGTGGCTACCTTGTCTATAACTATAGGGCTTGGACTGCAACACCAGATATGTAATAGTGAAAAAAACTTAGGTCCCTAAAGTCATGAACTGTACAAATCGGCATGGCCAAAGGTGAACACATTCATTGTATAGATAAATACAGCAGACATCCAGTAGTCTAATACAACAAACTTACTAAAAAAATAATTATAAGCTACCACAAAACACTAACTCTAAGAAGTTGTGCTTAGTCTAAGAATTATCATTTCCAGGATCTACTATTTCTAAAAGAAATAAACCCATAATAAGCTTAATTTTGTATGCACTTTGAATTCAATTGAACAAAACAATGGATCATATATATGTATATGTATATTTATATATAATTGTAGTGTCACATAAATATAAAACCAATGTGGATGTGGAAGTGGAACTAACTTCAAAAATCACACCATGCACACTCAACATCATGTCCAAAAAGACGATTATTAAATTTGCTCAATGGTCCATAAAAATCAAGGGTTTTAGAAGGAGAGAGAGAGAGAGAGAGGGAGAGAGAAATAGAATTAACCATTTCTTTCAAGAGGTGTTACCATCTTTGGTGAGTTTAATTAGAGAAATGAGGTAAATTAAACAGCAATAACAATAACAATCAGATTGAATGTGGAAGAAAAGGAAGTACAGAAGTGAACTCACATCTTGCAAGCCCTTGGCGGCATTGATGTTCATGTGCATGCCGATTTTTTTAGTACCTCCCCATTTGTTCAGTATCTCCGCAATTTCAGAACCTCCAGATTTGTTCAGTACCTCAGCATTTGTTCAGTACCTCCGCAAATTACCTCCGCAATTGTTCAGTACCTCCGGATTTGTTCAGGACCTCAGCAATTAGATTCAAATCTCGAAGAGATGATTTCACCAGTGCAGCGGGCGGTGGTTAATATCGGAGATGGTGATAGGGACCAATGTCGGCGGTGGCAGGACTAATGTCGGCGTCGGTGGCAGGGACTGACTCCAGCAGTCGTAGACTCGTCGAGTGACAGACAGAGAGAGGGAGTAGAGAAGAGCTTCCTCTCTAGGGTTGGTAAAGTGGGGAAAAAAGGGTTGGGGGTTTCAGAGAGGAAGAGGGGTGGAGCCGTGGAGGAGGAGGAGGATGAGGAAGAGGGGTGAGGCGCCGTTCTTTTCTCTCTCTCTCTCACCCTCTACTGTTTTGTTAGGTCAACAAATTTTTTTTTTTTAGGGGGGGGGGGGGGGGGGGGGGAGGGGGGAACCCAAATATTTGGGGGGAAGGGGGGTGGGTTTTTTAATTAGGCTATATTTGCACTGAATTTTTTAATAGAACTTGTCACTGCTATTAGCCGTGACAAAGTGTTGCTAAGCAGTGACAAAGTGTTACGTTTGTCACCAATTTTATTTGTCACTGTCATAGATAGTGACAAATTTTGTCACTGTCCTTAGCAGTGACAACGTTAGCGAAAATAGGGGTGATAAATCTGCTATTTTGGTGTAGTGGTTGGTGTTTAATTTTTGAGTTAGAATGCACATTATTATTGTCGAATTAATTTATAACCTTTGTGAGACTTCATGAATTTGATCATCGGGTAATGATGCTAGGGTATTCGTAAATGTTATATGGATAGTTAGATTTATAAACACTTGTATGGAATACTAATGATAATTCCGGAGTTTACGCAAAATTCGTTTTTTGTTTTTTATTTATTTTATTGGAACAGCTGCTGAAAGTTAAAAAAAAAAAGTATTGTAAAATCGTGGGTTAGAATTTTAACATTCTGTCCTAGTGAGCTATGTAAAGCACAATTCTGCACAACTTTATTCTTTGCGTTTTTCCTGATTTTGCACTGTTTGGGCAGAAATTGACAATTACAGTAGCAGTGAACAAATGTCTCATTGAATATTTTATGATATGGAGAATATGATTTCTTATTATGTGCTTCATGTATTGTCACGACTCATCCTACGCGAAAATAGGACACGTGGCACGCCACCAAGGCTCAACCAATTCCATTAAAGTAAAATAGCAGCGGGAAAACATAAGTTAAAAATCATTAAAAATCAGAGTTATAAAATGTTGTCCAGTTGGAAAGGTTCCAAAAAGAATTCAGTTTTTGAAACAGGGATCCAATCAACTGATTGAGGATCTGGTCGATTGGAGACGTGAAGCAGAGAGTTTAAAAAGCTCAACAGCCCTGTCCAGTCGACTGTGTCGGGGACTCAGTCGACTGGGCCCTCAATTTCTCAGTCGACTGGTGCCTTGTCCGGTCGACTGGACACTATGCATGCAGAATGTGGTGTTTTCATGCAGAAACCAGTCGATTGAAAACCCATCCAGCCGACTGAAGCCCTCGAAACCTGAAAGAGATAACTCAAGAACACAGAGGTCCAGTTGACTGAAATACGGACCAGTCGACTGGTTCCCCTCAGAAAAGCCCAATTTGCAGCTTTCGATACCAAGGGTCTCCAAACCAATTTCTAACATCAACATGATTATAAACTACAACTCCACACATATATACAGAAGCGTATACTAAGGATTACAAGTACCAATCTAACCCATAGCAAGATTTTATTACAACATACTACCAATTCCAATTCTTATTATTAATTGGAAAGAAAACAAAAGTATAAATAAGAGTG